>CM034695.1:4800000-7794183 GCA_020045945.2 Trichoderma semiorbis
AATGAGCTTCTGGGAATAAAGGGTTTGGCAGACGCTGAGGTTAGGGCACTTGTTGAGAGCCTATTGTAAGGCATGCCAGTGACAATAAATATATTGGTGGAGGAGAAATGGGCTGGGATATACTCCCGGTTGTGAAACTACTCATGTTTATTTTACCAACGCGGGTGCACGGATAATTAGAAGCTTTTAGATCTTAATTGTATCAATATTTTGTCAATCTTTCGTTCGCTGTGTGGGCAAATCTTGCTATGGTATTGTTTTGTTATCTCTTGAAGGGCGCGTCGTCTTTGAGGGCTGGTCTCTCTGAAAGTGTCGGGAATTACAACCGCATGCATGTGAAGACATCAAATTACAATAGTGTGTAATTAATTTTCAGTGAATTACTCGCAAATATAATGATCCTCATTCTATGTATTTAAGCTGCGGGGCGGGTAAATCTCATGAAAAAGTTCGTGACAAGAGTTGTAGCGGAGATGTGGGTTGGCAAGTCGCCAGCAGCTATTTGAGAAAAGTTGATATCAGGCGAAGCCCAGTCATGCTCTAAATACCAAATCCGTTAGTTAACGGGACTTATATGAACAACTTGGGTAGTATGGATTGGATCATACTCTGGTCATCGGTCTTGTAATGTTCAATAACAGCCTCTTGGCCATCGCAAGTCCAGCTGAGGTGGTGCACATCGTTGTCGAACAAATCTTCTTGCTGGTATTGCTCATCACATTGATTCCTCTCCGCCCACCGGCTAAGCCTATAGTTTCTCAAGCATTAGCAATTGACTCAGCCTAAATTAGAAGATTAAACGTGGTAACTCACCAGTTTGGAATAGAAGGCTCGATGCCGCCCTCGCCCTCACCGCCATCATATTTCACATCAGTGTCCGCGCCTCCATGAATCTCGAGGATTGGCATAGGCACGCGAGCCGGCTGACAGTCAAGATAGTTTGCGTCGTTATTGGTGTAGAAGGAGCCAGACCCAGGCGCAAAAGCAGCAAACTCGCCACCGACAGTGGCGTTGCAGGCAATAGTGTCAACGAAGCCTCCGCCAATGGACAAGCCAGTAGCATAGATTCGAGCACTGTCAATACAATAGTTCTGCCTTAAGTCGGCCAGTAGGTCCCAAACGAATTGCAGGTCTTGTTCAACTGTCGCTTCGGAATAGTTGGCTCCAGCCCAAGCACCGCCTAGCCCATTTGGATACACCATGATCTTGTCGCTTGTAAACTGCGATGAATCGAAACCAGTGTCTGCCTCGAAGAAGAGGCCAATGCTGCCGGAGCCATGAAAGCCTAGGATAGTTGGGTACTGATGATTCTCATCGTAGCTCGAGGGTACATGTATCAGATAGCTACGGTCCACGCCGCCCGATTGAACATCGCGGGGCAGAGGGATGCCGTTAAACGAGTGAGTCTTGCCACAACCAGACGTATCACCGCCAGTGTACGGCGTAGCAGCCGATACACAGGCAGCGAATAGCGCGAGGATACTAAGTCTCGTAGCCTTCACCATTGTGGATGTGTGGATTCTTAACTCGATCGCAGCGAAGGGCCAGCCGCTCTACTTCATATAAACGCACCCATTACTCTCGCCTCTATCTACCTAACCTTTGAGGTAATTTTCGGTTCCATCAATACCGGAGAACATTCACGTGTCAGGCACAGAGTTCCAACGGCTATACGAGCTACACCGAACTAGGTGGATAGAACCCTCATCCAAAGCACCGATTAGGAAGGTATTGAGTTTCACGAGGCCATCACCGTTCCACGCGCCTTAATCATGCTTTGTAATTAAGACATGGCTGAGACATCTTTTCGCATATCACCTGCGGCGAATCACGATGTATTAAACTTTCCAGACTACCACCTAACACAGAGTTCAAATGATCCAACAACGTGTTTTTCTCTCTCTCCCAATAATATTTAATGCGTTGAAGTTTATATACTCTTGGGCGGAGTCTTGGCTTTTCCCGTCCAAATTCGGTTCTTTTCACCGCCGCTTGTTTCATCTAAATCGAATCACTCGGCGCAATCAGTAGCCTTTTGATTGGCTCAATCACGTAGATATCACAAACGTCTTTTTACTGTTATTTAAGCATGTGGCGTTGAGCTCAATACACGCGCTCTCTGTCCCTAGGTGCCTTATGACGTGCAACATCAGCATATCCTGGAACATATGACTGGTCGACTGTACATCATTCTGCGGAAGTCATTTAAGCTGTGTTTGTATTAGGGTAACATGCGCATACAAGAGATTTAAAGGTCATATTATTCTGGGAGCTCGATTGTCAAGACAATATCGGTAACTAATAGTTAAATCGGGTAGAAACCCGTGGGGCCTAGACTTCAGTAAATGCGCAGGGCATCTTTTACCTCCACTTGTTATCCCAGCCAGCCTGCTCAATAACGAAGGCAATGGCAAGCTCAGAAAACCGAGCCATGTGCTGAAACAGAATTAGCAAATTTATCCGAATTGGCAGACAAGGGACACTAACATCAAGGGAGAACACTCCGGCGTCGTCATCAACGTGCATAGTGTCCTTTTCTGTATGAATATAAGGATCATAGTCACCGACAGAAGGTTGCCCTCTGACGCAAAAGCAGCAGGATACCCGAGCTGCGTATATGACATGTAATCCGAACCAGCACCGCTGATCTTGTTAGCCACCTCATCATACAAAAAGCGCACAACACTAGGAGGTTACGGAGTTCTAAACTTACCTAGGCAGCGTAAAGACGTTGGCAGGGATGGAAATATACTCCTTAGCCAAGTCGGCCGCCCAGCTTGTTAGCGGGGCGTCGGCTTCAGTCTCGATGAATCCGATGGATTCGGTCGCGTTTTTGGCAATAAATGCAGTCATGTCCTTGGTGGCGTGTTAATGAAACTATAATAACTGACGACAGTGAGCTTTCCAGAATACTCACAAATTCCATCATGGCACCGATACGAGCCCCGGACTCTTTCTTATATCTCGCAACGGCCTGGCTGCCCAAGAGCCCGCCCTCCTCAGCAGCATACCAGTGGAATTCAACAGGTCCATTGACCGGTATGAATCCACTCTCTGCCAGAACGCGGAAAGCCTCGAGGATGCTCACCGTACCAGAACAGTCGTCGTCGGCGCCTGGAGAGGGGAGCAGCGGGAACAGATAATTCATGGAGTCTTGGTGTGCGCCGAGAATGGTCAGTGGCAGTGAGAAGTTTCGCACTTTAGGCTCAAAGCGAGCAATGATGGATGATTGAGGGAAAGGGTGAGTAAAGAACTCGAGAGAGATGTGGGTGTGGAACGGCGCGTTTTTGATGATCTAGCATCATTGACATTAGTATGGGGAGCCAGATCGGTATCAACACGTTGAGACTGAAGTCTACGAGCAAATCATACCTCAGCGATGTGGTTATAAAGCCATTGTGAGCTTTCCTCACCAGTGACACTGCCAAAGTATCGCGTATAATAGCCCGTCATATGTTCAAGAACATCGTGCATCTTCTCAGTGGATACCCGAGGCAACAATGACTTGACAAGGCGCTGATGCGAAAGCTTGGGCAAGTCTGCGTGTTAGAATTAGCAAAACTGAATAACCGTCAAACTAATTGGGTAGGCAATGCATCTATCCGACTTACGAGCTTCACCGGCGAGCGCATGAACTTGCTCTTTGTAAAAGTCTTCGTGGTCGGTAATATCGGTAAACTTCTTGCCCTTGCGCTTCAAGCGCAGTTTGTCACCCTCCGTCATCCATTGAGCGCTTGGCTCTCCAAACACGTGAAGGAGGCGCGGTTGAGCTAGCTGTTCAGCAGCCTCGGGATGAAGCGAAACGAACGCGTCAACGGGATCTGGGTGCTTCTCCAAGGCAGCGAGAATAGCTGGATCAACTTGGTGATGCTTGGTTGAAGCGGTGAGATGGATTTGCGCATCTTGGGACGCGGAGCAAGCGGCGAAGAAGCTCGCGCTCAAGAGTAGCGAGCTCGTACAGATCGACTTCAGCATTGTGTCAGTTGAGTCGTCTCAATATCTGCTGAAACTTGAGAGAGACAGTATACAAAGGTGTCAACGGAAGGACGCTTCACCGTCAAAATATTGTGAGCGCTCAAGTAAGCTATGTATGAGTCTGAATCCGTGAACCTGACACCATCTCAAACCCCACTTCGCACGGCGGAGTTGATCCTACCAGGCTAACTAACCCCAGGTTCTGTACCCCAAGATAAGAACCGTCAAACAGTTACAGTAATAAAGATGTTGTACGTATTCGCCGGAGCCTAAAAAACATGTAATGAGGAGTAGAGCAAAGGTTACAACTTCATCTATGGATTACATATGTTGCGCTTGATGGGTAATATGGCGTTATTGGTTTACTTGCCCGAGATCGTATGTTATGCTTTTCATTGCGGTGATAAGCGAGATGATGGAAAAGAGCCGGAGCCGGCGTTACAATTCTCTGCTACAGACGAATAAACTAATGTCGAAGCCACGAAGTTTAAAGGTGTTACTTAGCATTATACCCTTTGGCGAATCCATACAGGATAAGACTCTAATTACGGTGTTATACTTGTCTCTTATGCTGGATATCGTTCATTGCAAGTATACAACATTTAGTGCGTTTGATAACAGTGCAGTCACGCATCTCGATTTTTCGTGACTTATAACTACACATATCCGCCATCCCTTGTTCTGTTAGCCCTTATGTCGACGGGCTCCCACGAATGCACGTATCCGTGCATCCGGCGACTGTTATCGTAACTTTCTCTTCTGTCGGATATCGTCTGCGTGATGACAGTGGATACTGGAATGATGTGTCTATCATCCCCGCGAGGCCATTCATGTAGTTGTTGTTGCGACGATGATGTAGAAACTTTTGGAAGCTTATACTCATTATGTTCTTGCTCACTATTCCTGGGAGTTTCTTTTGCCTCGTTTGTGATGTATCCTCTCGACCTCGACGACGAGTGTCTTGAGCGGAGAAGCGACATGGATCGGATAGAGGAGTATAGCCTGCTCTGAGAGAATATTTTCAGCCACCAAGCGTATATACCTGGGGTACAGCTGACAATGATGGTTCCAAAAGTATCTATATATCTATGAGACATCAGTATAACGTCTTTCTAGCTGAGAATCTCAATACTATTATAGACTTACGCGGTAATGGACACATTCGCCCCGTTCCAAGTTGGATCAGTAGAACTCCTGAAGACAACAATTCTATAGGCAAGTCCAACTGAGCTTGTAACAATGATACTGAAGATTGGCTGTTGTTAGAATTCGACCAAATTGTTCTGCTTAAAGATGATGGGGAGAAGGTTAGACACGTACGCGAAGCCGATGAGGAACACGATGATAAGACCATGTTTCTTTTTCTTATCCATCTTCAAGTTGGCGATGATGGGAAATGGCAGGACGAAGATGGCTATATCAATCACCAAAATACAAACGCCCACAGCTACAGTGACTGGGGCACCTGTAGCACATCTGGCCATGAGTTTGCTATCCCAAACGTCGTGTCCGTGGGGAACGCAGAGCACAGCAAAGAGCCCTGCATGAGTGATCGATCCCATGGAGAGCAAGATGAGGAGCACAAAACAAGCATTACGGACCCAACGGAGGCTACCAAATATTCGGAGGAAAAATGCCAGGATGGATGCCTTTGCAAGCCAATTGCCTGCAGCACCAAAGAACTGAGATACGACATGCCTCTATGAGTACAGTTATTGTTAGCATCTCGCATATGACTCTATTTCGATGATATGTATACCTTTAGAACCCAGGGTGTAATGACGCTCACAGGTAGATCCCATGCGTGCTTTCCTAGCCCTCTTCCAAAATCTTATGGTAGAGAGTGAATGTAAGCGCTGTATTCATGATACCAAAGACATGATAGAAGGATAGACAATGCGACCAGCTTGACTTACTAGCCGTAAGTAGTCCCCAGTAGACGAGCACAGCTATCTCTGCTCCCAAGCAAAAGCCTGAGGGTCAATATTAGTGAATCCTTTTTGCGCAATGGTGGGTTGAGTTACGAATTAACAACATTATTCTTACAGTCATCAAGAAATAGCCGCCCGACATTTTTGCAACTCGCATAAATACGAACAGCGACAAATATGATGCTCAGCGAAATGATGACCGCGCCGATGGATAGATTTGCCGTTTCCAACGACTGGCCACCTACGAAGTTTGGTGGACCTCCCTCTGGGTTTGGGGATAATGGTAGTTTCGAAAAGTCAATGTCTCCTTGGGGAACAGCCATCCTTGCAGAACTCTAACAAAAAGTCAACGCTCCAATGTCGCTGACGCTGAGCACGAGGATGGAGCAGCCGGATGGAGATAATGTTTCCTGATATTTCTGGAATACTGGAAACATTTCTATGAACAGCAGGCATACTTGGGGTAGGCCAGAATATCCTAAAACTTGCTAAGGGCGATTTGGCTACCAACACGTTCCCATGATGCAGGAAGGAATCTTGGCGTAAGACTCTCTAAGACAGTGCGACGCTGCGCCATGCCTCATGGAGTGGGACACCGCATGTATTTCGGATGTCGATCACGCCTCTTCGTGTTTTTGTCTCACTTGAAGTTTGTACGAAGTAAGCTTGATCCAGATCCTTCTGTGTGTATGTAAGGAGAAGGGCGGCATTTGGTTGAAGGCATTTTTCCTGACCTTTCTTTTGTCATCTTCTGTCCAAAATGGAAGAGATTTGCTCACGTGGAAAAATGACCCAAGGAGGAGCTGAGTGTTACAGCCTTCTTCTGGATAAATTTATCTTGTTGACGTACAAAATCGGCCCTTCATGGACGAATAGGGTTGTTTGGAGTCAAAGTACGAAATACCGATGTGGAATTCAGACCCCATATCCGATCCAAGTGTGCCTTGATGGGAATCTTGAGACAAACACGTAAGGATCTATCGACGGAATCAGGAACATGAGTGTTCCTAAATCCCCTTTGGAGGCAGAATCCAGCCTTGCTCGTCTCAGCTGGCTGCCTCTGTGCAAATTTTGATGATGTGTCGTCGTAGCGGATGTATCAACTGCTTGGGATATGGCCGGTAATGGATCTCGTTGGGTATAGATATAAAATAAACATTGGATAACATCTCTCTGTAGTAGGTCAAGAACATACCAACATTAGTCCTTGGCACTGAGTTACAACTCGACTAAATCACGATTTACACTCTAAGTAAGAATGGATCAAGCATTCTATACTGCTTTCAGTTGCCTCTTTTTAGGCTTACTACTTGCTCCGTCAATTTTCACCCGACATGGGACTAGCCGGGACATGACTAAGTCTATCACTTGGCGATTCATGCAAGGTCTCCTCTCAGCTGCTAAAAACCGCATTAATGCATGGCTATTTCTTTTCAGGGGGCCATCTATGATCCAAGAGGAATATAACAAAGTCAGACCATTCTAACTCTACTTATCTTACAATACAACATGAGAATCTAATGAGAATTTTAGTCTAATGGATCTCCATTTTGGATCCAAGCTCCCGAGAATCGCTATTTGGTAGTGTCATCATGGGATCATATCAAAGAGATCGATGCAGCTCCGGAAGATGTTCTGTCCCTCCAGGCCGCAGCCAAAGAGATCTTGCAGCCACGATACACAATGCAAAACTTCAATTGGTTTGATAAGAAAGGTGTGGATGGAACGCCACTCGTGAGAACGCTTAGAACGCTACTTACGAACCATCTCCCCGATATCTTACCTGATGTTCGGCGGTCTATGTCCGCACTCTTCGATAGCATTCTTGAGTCACACTCAATGGTCAACGGTGAGATTCCAGAATTCTGCAGTTGATCGCCATTGAGATATAATGCTGATACATTGCGAAGGATCATACACAACCCCGCTATTCCCTATGGTTATTGAGGCTATCGCTCTTACAAATGCAACTGCTTTCTTCGGAAAGGACCTAGGTGCGTAAGATTTAACAGAATGAAAGAATTAATAATTAACTGTCTATTCAACAGCTTGTAACAAAGCGTTCATGAGCGCCGCCATGGATTTCATCGAGCAAACGCTTATAACAGCGGAGGTCGTACGAGTGCTTCCAAGCGCGATTGCACCGTAAGAGAACAGATCACAAATGAGCATACTTTTTCTGGAGCATTTCTAATCCTGATTGATTAGCTTCATTGGAAACCTTCTAGCAAAGAAGTTGGGTGCTGGTAAAATTATTTACGATGCATTAATACCCATTGCAGAGGAACGTCTGGAAGAGAAAGCGCGAAAAAGTCTTGGACAAACTGTGCCTGAGCATGTGAGTTTTGCCTAAGTCACTGGCAAACACACTGTTATCCTTCATTGGCTAATAGGCACAATAGCATGATTGCGTCCAATGGGTTATGGAATGTTCGCCTCGATCGAAACCATGGTCTGCAGACCGCATAGTTCATGAGTTAATGGCGCTATGGTTTGGTTCAGTCCATATAACATCAACGGTAAGAGAATGCCCGATTCATATGATGCATCATGCTACGTTCATTCAAGCTAATTGCAAAATCGAGCCAGACTGCTTGCTTCGCACTTCATCATCTCTGTATTCACTCCGAGTATATTGAGCCCTTGCGGAACGAAATTGAAAGCACCGGGTGGGCAAATTTCGAAAAATCGGGTGGTAAAGCGTTCCCGCTGCTGGATAGCTTCATGAAGGAATCTGCCCGCATGAATCCGGTAGAGTCAGGTAAGCTCTTCAATAAGATGTCTTCTATATGCCGCAGAAGTAGAATGGGGAGTGACAATTATCTCAGTTAGCTCTCGTCGCATGGCTCTAAAACCATTTGAGCTATCTGACGGCTCCAGAATCGAGCCTGGCGAATGGATCTGTACAGCTCCTCGAGGCATGATGGCAGATGCTCGCTATTATGCGGATCCGCTAAAGTTCCAAGGCTTCCGCTTTGTTGATCCGGATTTGCTTGACAAGACGATTTCTAGAACTTCTGGCGATGACGTTCCACAAGAAACGCCATCCGAATTTACAGACATTACCGACTGGCAGCTTTGGGGTACAGGGCGTTCGGCATGGTGAGCAGCGATTTGACTCTCAATTCGAAAGTACAGGACCAACACTGACAACTAACGGCGTGCTAGCCCCGGTCGGTTTTACGCGACCGCTGTCATGAAGACTCTCCTTGCATTGTTCATTACCAAGTACGACATGCAGCTCGAAGATCCCAAGGCTGCCCGATACTTTGCATGGCGTACCTTCGTTTATCCCTTCGCAAGCACTAAAGTGGTACTCCGCCCTCGTTCTGCTGCGTAAACTCTTTTTCTTTGTCCTGTTCTTTTGTTTCTTTCTTTTTGTCTTTCTTTTTTCAGAATACATATTGGCAAGGGACTTGACGGCTAGATGGTATGAGTATTTGCAATTGTGTTCAGTGTTTTTACAGACTAGAATAGAGTCCAATCAAATCTTATAGACGTCGCATCCGTGAAACATTGATACACTGGTCACATGGTTCTTTCAGTGCCGCATACCAGAAGGCGGAGTAAGTGACACAGAATGGTTGGCTCGAGTGAAACATGTGTCTAGTGCCCAAAGGATGCGATGATCCTACATTGACGGGCCAACAACACATGCGCCGTTTGCGTGTTTACTGTACATGTCAGCCCGCCCTTTGTGAGACAGTGCAGGCTTCAGTTGCTTTTTTAAATTATCGACGCTTTTTCTCCAGCCACAATCCTTCTCTTCTCTCTTCCATCCACGGATTTCTACCATCTTAATGCTGTGAGTAGGACAATAATATTCCCATCATCCATTCTGATCGACAATATCATACGCACATAATGTTCGAACACTTTGAGTTACGGCACATTATGCCGCTCTCGGTCGCATCTGCCACGACGTTCGGTGGTCTCTGGCCATTCTGGTCGCCGAAAAACGCCATGCTCGAGTTTGGTTTGCCCGAGAGCATTGCCGACTCCCCTGCTGCACAGCCCGTCATGGTGCTTTGCTCAGCACGCACCACCTCTCTCGGCATGCTCATGTTTATCTTCTACCAACAGGAGAAACTTGCAGCTGTGGATACCGTCATGGCTGTTATGGGTGCCTATCTGGGCATCGTGGATGGTTACGTGTGCTGGAAGGAAGGAATGCCAGGCAAGGCTGTGTTTCGTTGTGTCGCGGGAATGGTCATCGCGGGATGGGGATTGATGGGGTTGACGGAAAGTGGCTTCTAGAGTGGCAAACGGGTATCTGTGAAGCTTCCGATGCCCCTGTCCAAAGTTTATCTGACACTTGGCGTACCTTAATCACTAGATGGAATTGGGGGCTAGTTGAATACAAAAGGCGCCGTCACACGACTAGCTCGCTTGTCTCCCGGACATATGATGATAGATGGAGACCGACTCCGTGATATGAGACATGGATGAGAGATCGGCATCCATGTGGACTAGCACGTATGGCTGCCCCCGTTGGAATGTCTCTGATAATGAAGAGGATCAGACGTTTCATTTCATTAAACTGCCCGCCAACATACTCCATAAACCGCGTGGGAAGTCGTAAATTGTACAGACTAGATGTACAAGGCATAATTACCGGCCTTTCGTCTACCGTATATAGAGAAGGGTGCAACAGACTGTAGCCAACGCGCAAACTCGGACGAGTCAGGAGAGCACACGTTTCCGGAGGTTGAGCAAAAAAGCTGGCCGCATTCTGAACTGTAACTATTCACGCCACAATTATTATTACTCATAAATAAGGTCAGAATCGGATGAGCTGTTAGCTATTTGGCAATTATCCATCTGTGCAGTATTATACCGTTAAAATGGGCGCCCCAGAAACAGCTGCAATATCGTCAGATACAGATGTACAATCTCAACAAGTTCAACCACAGTCAACAGAAAAGGATAATGGGGATATTCGAGTTGGTGAGGCGGAAAAATTCCAGCACTCATGGAGACTGTGGTGTGTCTTCATTGTTCTTTGTCTACTATCATTCATCTCTGCCATTGATGCCACCATCGTCACCACTTCGCTGCCAACAATCACACGCGACATTGGCGGCAGCCAAGAATATGTTTGGGTCGTCAACTCGTTTCTCTTCACATCCACAGTTCCGCAGCCGCTCTTTGGCCAGATCTCGGACATCTTTGGCCGTCGAAATCCCATGATTGTCGCCATTGCCCTTTTTGGCCTTGGTAGTGGGCTTGCTGGTGGCGCTCAAAATCCCGGGATGCTCATTGCAGCTCGAACCATACAAGGCCTTGGTTCAGGCGGATTGTATGTGCTTTCGGATATCATTGTATGCGACATGGTTCCCCCTCGTCATCGTGGCCCCTACTTGAGCGCCATCCTCTCGACAGCAGCTATCGGAACGACTATTGGTCCCATCATCGGCGGTGCCCTGGCCCTGAAGAATTGGAGATGGATATTTTGGCTCAATCTACCGGCTGCAGCCATAGGATTGCTCGCTATTGTCCTAATCCTCAATGTTAAGTATACGCGCAGTCCGTCGTGGCGCCATGCGCTTTCCCGGGTCGACTTCCTGGGCAACATAATCTTTGTGCCATCCATGGTCAGCATATTCTTTGGTCTGATTATGGGCGGCACTCGTGGCTACCCTTGGAGTTCTTGGAGGATCATCTTACCTCTTATTCTTGGGGTCCTTGGTTGGATCACATTCCATGTACACCAGGCCTCGCCAGTTTGTCGAGAACCAAGCATGCCGCCTCGACTATTTAAACACCGCACATCATCTGGGGGATTCATTATCATTTTTCTGGGAGCAATTATACTCCAAGCTATCAACTATTTCTTGCCTGTCTACTTTCAAGGAGTCAAGGGAGCCACGCCACTAATGTCGGGAGTTTATTTCCTAGCTTTTGCTCTGGCTATCATGCCTTTTGGCGGCATGGCCGGATTTTTCATGTCCAAGACCGGCCTTTATATACCTCTACATTGGTTGGGCTTTGCCCTCAGCGCCATCGGTGTCGGATTGTTCTCAACTTTGGATGAATCTTCTAGTCGAGCAGCGTGGATTGGCTACCAAGTCCTTGCTTCAGGTGGTACTGGAATTATCTTTACAGCCACGCTACCATCAACACTGGCAGCGCTCCCCGAGTCGGACGTGGCTGTTGCTACAGGCACCTATTCATTCGTGCGTTCATTCGGGCTGGTCTGGGGCGCTACTATGGCATCAATAGCCTTTAATGGCCAAATAAATTCACACGCGGCTTCCATAAGTAGCCAGGAAATACGCAACTTGCTTATAGACGGAGGTGCATACGCATATGCTGCTGTACAAAATGGCGGTATAGCCGAATTGCCAGACCCTACACGAAGCCAGGTTATCGCCGTCTATGTGAAAGCTTTGAGAGTCGTGTGGTGGATTGTTACATCTATCTCAGGCCTAGGCTTTTTAGCCACCTTTATTGAGAAACATGTTGAGCTTCGTAAGAGTCACTCAACAGAATATGGGCTCTCAGGGGAGGATAGTGCAAGGGATGGGCGTCAGACTTTAGTTCCAGACGCAAGGGAAAGAGTATGACCACGGATTAAAAACGAGGACACCGGAAGACGACGGAGAATATAATTTATATAATAGCATAATGAAGAAATGCGTCCTGCTCAATGCTCCCAGCCCGATGCCTCAGCTAAACTCCTAAATGAACTGCTGCCGATTCAATAGAGACGGCGGTTGGCTGGTGGTGGTTTACGAACCTGGTGCTAGCGTTCCTCGCTGCTTGAAAGGTTAAATGCACGCTCTCTTTTCATTAGAACGGCATTTGATGGTATTAGGCGCCTTTGGGCACCATTGGCTCTAGGATTACGCCCGGGGTTGTAGAGTCCCGATTGAGTATTACATCCGATCGTATGTGATTTGATGACAGCTGAATCTTATGTAGAATGGCAATGTTTGGAGAGAAAAAAAGAAGTAGTCTCCAGCGACTTGCTTACAGGGTGATCTATCTTCAAATTGTACCCGCAGGCTTTCGTCATCTGTCATTGACAGCCTCGCAGCAGTGATTTCAGGGTCTATATTTGATAGGCTTTCAAAGATTCCATGTGACATTACTATATTTTCATTGGGCGATTTCTGTATGCATGTACGCCCATTATGGAGACTCGTCCTCGGTCATCGATGCGGCTCGATTCGACAAACGCGGAAGCTTGACGTTCTAAGATGTCCAGCGCACTACCGATATGATGCATTTAATCGGGTCATTTCAAAACGATTGGATGAACATTTATAGGCTCATGCACACTGTTGTAATACGTCATTCATCTCTGAGCCCGATATGGGGCGGCCATCGACATCTCAACGAGACACATTGCGGCTGACCGACGGGAGATTATTTTCTTGGTCCACGTATTCATCTCGAGCCCCTCTGCATGATGGGAAACTAGAATGTCGTTCAAAAATTGGGCTTCGGGCATAACGTTTGCATGAGATATTGTGCAACGGCTAGAGACTTGTACTGCGGCTCGTGTGTAATGTGACTGCTTCCCACAATCTCGGGATCAACAACACTGCTGTCAACCCCATCTATTTCCTGCAGTCTACAGCTCAGTCCACGTTGTACCTAATATTAGCTTGAAAGCGGCATCGAGATGGAGACTCAAAAACATGCTGAGCGTAGAAAATTGGTCCACATAGCCTTTTCATCCATAATATTTATAGAGGCATAGGTATCTACTCGAGTTTCAATACACCGCAAGGGCACATTCTTATTCCGCCAAGTCAGCCACGATGAGCCAATCACAATATACCCATGAAGATTACACTATTGGTTGGGTCTGCGCATTACCGAAGGAGCAAGCAGCCGCATTATTCATGCTGGACGAGAGGCATGAAGACCTCGTCAACCCTTCAAATGATCAGAATGCATACACTCTCGGAAGCATCGGGAAACACAAAGTCGTTATCGCTGGCCTACCCAAGGGAAGGTATGGTAATAACAGCTCAGCAACAGTCGCAACCCGAATGATATCTACTTTCCCAAACATTAGAGTCGGCCTAATGGTTGGAATTGGTGGAGGTATTCCAGAGAAGACTCGGCTCGGTGATGTGGTCATTAGCTGCCCAAGTGGCACAGACCCGGGTGTCGTCCAATGGGATATGGGTAAAGCAGAACATGGTGGCCAGTTCAAGAGAACCGGGTCACTGGCTCCTCCACCAACTGCTTTGCTCACAGCTCTAGGGAAGTTTGAGGCCGATCAAATCACATCGCGGGCGAAGATGCTTAGCTACCTGAATGGTTTGAAGAGTATGCCCACCGTCCCAAGAAGTTTTTTGAAGTCGGATTCTCTCAAAGATGTCTTGTTTGACTCCACATATGCTCATACGGAAGGAGAAGACTGCAGTCGATGCGATGAGAAGATGTTGGTCCAGAGGAAGACAAGAGAAGATGACATGGTGATCCATTGTGGTCTCATTGCATCAGGCAACCAAGTGATTAAAGATGCAGTTCTTCGCGATAAACTGTATCAGATGTTTGACAAGAATGTCTTGTGCGTTGAGATGGAAGCCGCGGGCTTGATGAATGACTTTCCTTGCATAGTTATTCGAGGGATCTGTGACTACGCCGACTCCCACAAGGATGATAAGTGGCAAGATCATGCCGCAGCCGTTGCAGCAGCATGTGCAAAGGCATTCCTATCGGTAGTACCGGCGAGTGAAGTAGATAAACTTCAGCGAGTCCAAGGTATGTTATATTGAGGGAGATCTTTGGTTAGATTGCAAATGTAACTCATCTCTTCTACTAGTGTCAATCACCCCAAGTGTCCTTCAAGGCGCAAAGTCTTTGATGGCAGGATGGTGGGGAGACAAGCAAAATACCCTCTCTACAACAGGTATACCAATACCATACTGGACTATCCCTCACTCCAACTAACCATGTCATAGCTGCAAGTTCGCCTACCAGTGAGCCTGAAGATACTAAGAAAGACGAGAGCCAAAAGACTCTAGCACTTGAAACAATTCCTTCCACAGATGCAAACGCTTCATCAACCGATGCAGACACTTCATCAAAAGAAACCAACACTTCATCGACAGATACAAACGTGGATTCCATATCTACAAGGACCGACTCTGGTTCGAAGTCAAGAGAAGCCAGCCCAGACAGGAGTGTACCTACGCAAACATCTCTAGAATCATTGCTCCAAGAAGCTCCGGCATTACTGACAAAGATCGTCCAAGGAGGACAAGTTGAAAGCGCTATAGATGCCTTAATTGCGAGCCTGAACAATCTCAGAGCCCCGCAAAGAGACATAAGCACGCCGCAGAATGTTGTGCCGCAGAATGTTGTGCCGCCGAATGTTGTGCCGCCAAAGGTTGTGTCGCAAGGCCCTGGCTGGAACATTTACCCACAAACACCGCCTATGTCACCACAAAATACCTCTTGGACTGTCAGCGCAAACAACGGCTATGTGCAAGGTAGTCCTGGGCTTGGTTCAAGAAGAGGCAGCTATATTCCAGCACAGCCACCGCGAAGCCAAACATGGACGCCTATCGGAGACAACGGTTATATGCAAGATCCTCGCAGCAACGGCTCAAGAAGAGGTAGCTACGTCACAGCACAACCTTGGCCTACATACGACTACGGAAATGTGTCCCCCTCCGTCTATCATTCCGAAGCCGAGTTTGGTAATCCAAATTTTATCAGGAGCCAGACATACCCAAATGACCCGCGCTTCAACCAACCTTCAACTTACCAAACAACACCATATCCGGATTATGGACGCAACGCATACGAGGTTGATCATAGGGTATTACAACTGAATTACTACCCAAAGCCACCATTGTGGATTCCAAATCCTCAAAACAATTCGATACGAGACGGTTATCACGAGGGTACTCGTCAGCAGGAATACAATGCTCGAATGAACGTACTAGGATATGCCTCGGATGTTAGTACCAACAGTCATCAATTCACAGAGCCTCAGAGACAGACGAGGTACTCAGAGTTACCTACGAATAATGATATAACCCAGCGACGGGACAGTGCCAATCTCAATCCAGGCCGAGGATATCCCAGTACAAACCATTCAAGTATAAGCCTAAATCGACAGAACGAGATTCTCAGTGGAGGATTATTCTCGCAGATCAAGAAAGGGGATGCTGCCGCCGTGAAAAGACTCTTGGAGCAAGGCGCTGACATTGAGAAGACTGATAGCGATGGGCTTACTCCGCTTTGGTGTGCAGTACAACTTGGGAAATGCGACGTTATCAAGGTACTTCTTGATAAGAAAGCGAATACTGAGTCGCTTAATACTCACGGTCAAAATGTTTTGGAGTGGGCGTTAGAAAATCAGCAGCAGCAGAAAATTATTGATATGTTGCTGCTGTGAAGATGTATTTCAGTTGTGTTAGGAACTTAGATATAGTTGGATTGATGTAGTTTTTAAAAGCAAAATATGTAACTAATAAGCTGATATACACCACCTAACGCGGGCTGCAATCTACCAGCTATAACTAGATCATACATCGCAAAATACCTAATATATTGGGATCAATATTGTGTCTAGTTGAGATGGGTCTCATACAGCAGCTGAACAAACACAGTGGCGTCAACAGTCCAGGTCCAATTACTGCGATAGGCATGGTGTGAGGCTCTTGTCAACCGTAGATTTGTTCCTTATGAGGCTAAAGCGTCATACCTAAAAGCAAGGCGAGCATGGAAGGGGCCGACGCTAAACCATTCCGTCCAATTATGGATTCTTTTCATGAGTTAGAGTTTAATATATCGACGTATGTTGAGAGATGGCTTGAGTATTGCCTTGGAAAGTGAAGCCTATGGAGGTATTTCCCTACATGTTTAGCCATGTTTGGCTCATGCTGTGCCTCGTAGCTGAGAGTTGAATGCAATGCCATGAAGCACAAGTGGTGTAATCAAGGTGCAAGTAGCCAATATACACCTGGCATTTATATAAGGTGACGAATTCTCCGATCGTGTCTACCCGCCGAGAGATTATATTAATATTCGGCTGTAGCCGAAGCAGCTACCCCTCCATTAAAATGTAAAATAAACGAACGTACAGGCAGCGTCTTATTAACCTTTTATGCGGACGAAAAATGTGCTCTAAATCTCGCGGCCATCGTTATCACAAATATTAGCATCAGATTTTTGTCAGACATCATAGTATCAAATGATATTTTACATTTTCTATTCGCTAAAAAGTCAAATGAGGGGCCGAGGCATAGGATTCTATCATTTGCATTCGATAGGCAGTCAATCGCGTTCAAGCCGGTGAGAGCTAGAGCAGGCAGCCTTGCAGTGCATCGTTACACAAAGAGCTGGCGGTGCCTGAATGGTTCAATGCTGCCTCGTGGGGCTACTTCCAAGACAACTTGCTCCAAGATGACTCGTATTCGACAAAGGATTTGTTCAATTAGCTTTACGTTCGCGTCACCGAGACTTTCAGCCACACGAGTCAGTTTGTCTGCAGACTTAGGTGCATGTATTCGTGCCCAAGGGGGAGAGAGCTACCAAATTATAACAAAGAGGTGCCATGAATGTGCATATCAATGTGTGCCTGCTGACACGGTGTTGCCCCTCGACTTGATAACTCTCATAGCTGCCTTGAACATGATTTGGGATTGTTCATATGCCGCATGCAAGCCATAGCATCGCTCACAAAATGCAATTTGTTAACCGTATGTATCCGACACTTCGTCCCTACTCGCCGATTTGTGTATGTACATAGGCTGCAAGCAAAAACTTTACAAACTTTGGCACTGTCTTGGTATTCGCTCGCATGACACTTGATACGTGTACTTTCAATGCTTCCCCCGCGTCGACCACCTTCAGCCTCATCTGGTTCAGAAGACACCTCCCAGGAAACGTCCCCAGCGTCGTCGCTCTCAGATGACCAGCAGCAGCAAGACGAGAGCGACGATTCAATGTCTCGACCAAATCGCCGAAGGCGCGAAGGCACGAAGGAGAAGATACTCTCAGAAGTGAGAGGGTTGGTAGGTCTAAAAGAAGTCAAAGAGCAGTTTGACAACATTGAGAGCTGCATTCGCATTTGCCACCTCCAGCAAACAAATCCCAGAGCAGAGCGTTGGCACGCTGTTTTCCAGGGAAATCCAGGGACGGGTAAGTCTTTGCTTATTGTTCCAGCTTCTAACAGAGAAGAGTGTTGACGCAACTATTGAAGGAAAAACCACTGTTGCTCGACTATATGCGAAGTTTCTGCGATGCATGTACATCGTCAAATCACGAACGTATAAAGAGACCTCTGGAGCACAACTCGTGTGTATGGGACCGAAAGAAGTCAAAGAACTATTTGAATCACCTGGTGCCAACCCGCTTCAAAGTTTGCTGGGTGGCAGAGCTCCCCAGCGGCCAGCGCCGCGCGGCAATCATTCTGACGACGATGACGATGATGAAGACGACAATCCAGCGTCATTTAAGCGCACCAGCTCTTCACTTGAGCCTGGCTGTCTATCGGACGGAGGAGTTTTGTTTGTGGATGAAGCATACCAACTCACCGCTCCACATGTACCGAATTCCGGACGTCAAGTTCTAGATATCATTCTTACCGAGATTGAGAACAGTGTTGGCAATCTGGTCGTCATATTTGCAGGATACAAAGAGGAGCTTGAATCGTTTTTTGGACACAATCCAGGACTGCAAAGTCGAATACCATATGTCTTTCATTTTAAAGACTTTGACGACCAAGAATTACTACATATCCTCGCCAATCGGATTCAGAAGAAATACAATAGTAAGATGAATGCTGAAGATGGACTCTATGGAAAATTTATGCGGATAGCTATCCGTCGGCTAGCCAGCAGCCGAGGGAAGAAAGGATTTGGCAACGCTCGTGCTGTGGAAAACGTCTTACTCGAGATATGGGAGCGACAAGCTAAGCGACTATCGAAGTATAAGAATTTAGCACAGGGCCATGTTTTTACTTTTACGAGAGAAGATATACTTGGGCCCGATCCTGAGGACGTGAGACGTACAAGCTTAGCTTGGAACAAACTTAATCAGCTTACCGGACTGAAGGAAGTCAAAGAGTCTATTAACAACATGTTTGAGGCGCTTGAGGTGAACTACAGACGAGAAATGGCCGAACTAGCACCGTTGACCTTTTCATTGAATAGGATCTTTGTCGGCTCACCAGGCACAGGCAAAACAAGTGTTGCCAAATTGTACGGCCAGATATTGGTTGACTTGGGCTTACTTAGTAATGGCGAGGGTAGGTATACGTATCGCCTCTGCTACTCTGCTTTATTATTTAATGGCTCTCAGGTATGGCTAATGCATTTCGATAGTGGTTACCAAGAATCCCGCCGATTTTATCGGAGAGGCAGTCGGGAAATCAGAAGCAAACACCAAGTCTATCCTGGCTGCAACGGTCGGCAAAGTCCTCATCATCGACGAAGCTTATATGCTAGATCCAGGAGAGGCGTCTAAGCGCAGTGACTCATACAGGGGCTCTGTGCTTGATACACTGGTTGCTGAAGTGCAAAGTGTGCCCGGAGAAGATCGCTGTGTAATTCTTCTTGGGTATGAAGATAGACTAAAAGAGATGTTTCGCAACGCCAACCCGGGACTCTCCGGGAGATTTGCCGCAGACAAACCATTTCGGTTCGAAGATTTTACCCCAAAGCAACTTTGGGAAATCTTGAATAAGAAATTAGTGACTCGAAACTTGCAGGCAACGAAAGAAGGATTGGCGACCGCGATGGAGGTCTTGAACCGAGCCCGAATGCGCCAAGGTTCCAGCAATGGAAGAGAAGTGGATAATATTCTGTCTTCAGCAATGGAGAACCACTTACAAAGGCAGTCGAAGACATATGGTTCTAACTATGGTCATGATATGGTACTAAGTCCAGAGGATTTTGATCCAGACTACGGCCGAGCCAAATATGCGGCAACCAATTGTCGAGCAACCTTACAAAATCAGGTATCAAATTCCATCATCAGTCAATTGGAGGAATACCAGCGATTACTCAATATTACTAAACTACGAGGAGCTGGCGCTGCTTCTCTTGTCCCAACCTCATTCATCTTTAAAGGACCGGCAGGTACGTTACACGGCTACCCTCATTTATACGAACCAGAAATTCTTTCAGTAGCTCATGGATAGATGAGAAGAAGGGATGTTAATCTATACATAATCATAGGTACTGGAAAGACAACAGTTGCTCGATATATGGGCACTTTATTATACGACCTAGGACTCATTGCCACCAAGACATTCATCGAGTGCTCTGCATCAGACTTTATTGGCGAGCACGTCGGCCATACGGCTCCCAAGACGAGAGCGCAGTTTGAGAAGGGCCTAGGAGGGGTATTATTTATCGACCATGCCCATCAACTTAACCAAGGCGGATATGGTACCGAAGCGATCAATGAGTTCGTCCGTCTTCTTCAGAAGCACAGCGGGAAAATTGTCATCATTCTAGCGGGCCCCTCTGAGGAGATCGAATCACTCATGGCGAAAGCGCAAGGGCTCGATAGCTCCTTTTTCAAGGAAATATTCTTCCAAAAGCTCACGGCCCAAGAATGCATGGCTTTCCTCAGGAGAATACTGAGTGAAAATGGAATCAACGACTGTTTCTCCTCCAATCAGGCGGTCCACCACATTTTCACAAACCAGTTCGAAATACTGTCAAATTTGACACATTGGAAGAATGCCAGCGATGTGAAGTCATTGTCGCAGTGGATGGTCATGGATGCTCTGACGAATTGGATCCCTCAAGGACAAGGCAGCATAGGGCCCAGTCTCTCAATCATGCAAGCAAATGTTCACATCCAGAAAATGTTTGAGAAGAAGGCAGCTATGCAAATGAGCGACCCGAACAATATAGTGGATCTATTCCACCAAACTGACTCTGCTCATATGGCGAACAGTTTCCACATGTCAGAAAACAAGTCCGAGGCTAAGTGTGAGGCCAAGTGTGAGGCCACTTTCGATACACAAGCTGTACTCGCGGCCACAGACATGAGAGGTTCGGTAGACATGGAAAAGACAGCACATGTGGCCTATGATGAGCAGTGGGACAAAGTTAAATCTGTACAAGAAGCTCTGAAGCACATAGGCCAATGCGAGGCGGGTTTTGACTGGGTTAGAGAAGGAGGCGGCTACAGGTGCAAAGGCGGAAGTCATTATGTGACTGACGCACAGATACAATCTCATTCCTCATAATGTTACTTATTAGTTCGGGCTGAGGTATTACCCATTCATTTATTTCCTACAGCACTGAATAGCTCTCGGAATTGTCGTATTCTCCCACAGAATTTATTCATTGAACTATCTACTTATATCATCCATGTACAGAAGTTGCAGGTCATAACGTATCATCGTATTGCCAAGAGCAAGTAAAGCGTCTACTGAGCGGCACAGAAAGCCTGGACAGCCGGGAACGCTTGGTCTATAACAAAACATATCAGCATATTTCCCCTTTAAAATAATTCTATCCGCTTCGTCCGCCAAGTGGAAATTGGTAAACTCACTCGTAGCCACATCTTCACCACAAGCAGTAACAACACAAGGAGCGCCAGCCGCGGAAACAGCGTCTATGCTAGGGCAAGCGCAGGCAAAGTCGGTAGATGCGCAAGAGGTCTGAGAGCTAATAGCATCTTCAATGCAAGGAATAGCACAAGCAGGAACGCCGTTGATGGTTTGGCCGTAGACGACAGCAGCAAAGGTAGCGAGAACAAGAGTGAACTGCATTTTGGAGATTGTAGAAGCTCGAAAGTAAGAAGATCTGTTGGTGTCTTGTGATAAGCAGGAGTTAAAGATGAGAAGTGTTGATGGATTATTCCAAGCAAAAAGAAAAACTTCAACAACAAGAAGCTCTCCTTTATATAGTCCGTAAATGAGTAGAAGCCGGAAGAAACAGGCCCGCTCATCATGCACAGTTTCTTTCTCAGTCTTTCATATTTCGTGTAGATTTTCCACGAGAACGTTTAGTTGATTCCACAAATGTAATCAACATGTAGATCTATTTCCTCATCCTGAAGTGCCGCGCCTAACATCCTGTGCCTGCATGCGCCCCAGATGGACATCGTGATTGACGTAGCAAGGGCATGGAAACTCCATTTCGGTTTTCCTTTCCAAAGCAATTGCTTACTGTCAGCAAATGAAGCCATGTGTAATCTACGTGACATTGAATCTTGCGGTGAATCGTACCCTGGGTAGATGAGTCATTTGATCATCGGGTCGTCGGTGATGAATAGGTAGTATACTACAATCTGAAGAATACCCAATCTCTAGCACCAGGAAGCTGGTTTTGTTATATTACGTTTCACTTACTTCAGACCGCATTGAGGCTTCTCTATATTGGTGCGCTTGCCCTGTTGAATAAGGAGCAAGACGACTAAGCATTTTGCACTTCTTCGTGGAATATTGATCAATCTTCCGAGCACTGCATAGGACCAATAACAGAGTCACAATTTTGGTCAGGAGATAATGTTTTTAATACAACATCATCAATAGTGACCTCGTATCGTAAGGACGCTATACCAAGTTCTTAACAAAGGGTTATCGCCTTGGTACTAAGTTGTTTTAGGCCACAGCATGTCTTTGGACGACGAATCCAAATAGCATTGTAAGTAGCAACACCAGTGAAGTTAGCTGAGACTCGGCAGTCACGATGCTAGGATCGGGGATCTCGGGGATCTTCGACTGGTAGCATCTTAGGCACCAGTAATATCCATTCCACGAAGGGCAAATGGAAATGTCCCATATAAGTCACTACTAGCCAATGTTCTGCACAGCAAGGCCAAGAGTAAAATTGACAGGCCATTCTGCGGAGTAGGCAACGAATCGTCCCTAGAGCGGCCCACTACGGCCCGTCGCTCGACCGCGGCACGCGAGGATGAAGCATCTAATGAAGCAAGAGCGTATTACGTGTAAGGCCGTTCACGATAGTACAGTAATGAGCTTTTAGAGGCTGCCACGAAGACTTTTTCGAGATTGGGCATATACGCTTTATGAATTCGACAAAATAAAGTACGCAGTTGCACCTAAACTGAATATGAAAGTCCGGCTGATCCTACACTCCTCAGTCGAAATCTTACCAATATGGTGATATCCATCTTTCTCCAGATATAGCATAGATCAATACAGTAACCTCGATGGCCCGAAGTTTCTGTTAAAATACGCTTTTACGCCCACCATATTTCCCAACAGGTCTCTAACCGAGCCTCCTGGGATCATATGTAACCGGAGTTGCGGGACATTCTAATCCCTGACTGCGTGGTATGGATCTGCCGGCATAATGACGGTTACATTCGCCATAAGCATGCATGAAACTCCATCACCAACGCTTGTTACCCACAGAATGAGTATCGTAGCAGTCACGATGAATAGAAAAACCCCAGCGTAATACTTTTCACATCTTTTGTATTATTTGTGAAGATCCCGCTTCCTCGCTTTGAGACTTTACGAGAGACCAACCACCTCGTAGTTCCAATTGCAAGTGGCGTTGGAGCTCTGAGCCGATACTTGCTTTGTGCCCGTGGCTGAGGCAACAACAGAACCGGCACTGTTCACAACCTGTATAAATTGTCCACTGCCAACACTCAACCCAGGAACAGCGCCATAGTTAAGGCCAGCAGAACCAGCAAAGCTGCCAATTTGCTTGTTATTGCTAAACACTTTGATCGTGTACCCGCTTGAGGGTAATAAGACAGCATAGTTGACCGTGTCTTGGCCCTGCTGGTAGTTCTGAATAGATGGTGAACAGCTGGCGCTCTTCAGTAACGTACGATACCACAACGAACCGACGGGCGTTGATCCAGGGGGCAAAATCTGGCTGCCACTAGTTGCACCAGATTTGTATGCCTTGATGAAAGGTGTCACAAGTTGCTGCCATCCAGTGTGGTCGAAACCATTGGCATAGTCACCAATGGTTGAACCTGCAATCTGCTCCTGGAAGAAGTTGCCGATATAATGGCCTTCTCCTGCGTCGTTCCAAGTGATTAGTTCAGCAAGATCCGGCTTCAGTGCCAGTACCTGTTCAAATCGCTGCGGTAGATTGACTTCACCAATGCGGTACCAGTCTTGGCCTGAGCCAAGATACTTGAACTGGAAACTGGACACAGCTATAGAACAGGCGGCAAATTAGCGGCTGTACTGAAGAAGAAGAGGAGTTAATATAGGAACGGCAGGAGTCTCTTACGCATCATGAATACTTTTTTCGCAGCTTGTGCCTGTTGGAGAAGATTCTGGTCATCGCTGCTAGAAACGTTGGAGATGGTGGTACCCGGAGCGGGCCATGCCGACTCCCAACTAAAGGCGCCATCAACAACGGGATAATTCGAGAAGAAATTATTCGGCCACCCGCTCCAGTCACCGAAATTGGGAACGAAGTAGGGATTGATGCCTTGGGAGGTGAGAGGCTGCTGAAATCCTGACACCCAGTCGGAATTCGCAATATAGCCACCATCATAGGTGCTGACAAACGGTCGACCAGAGATGGTGTATAATACGACGGACGAGAAATATAGTTGCGCAGAAAAGACGGAATCTGTGAGGGTGTAATCGCACGCCAGCTCATGTCAAACGAAATAAATAGCTTGAAGCCGTCCTGGTCTGCCGCATCGAATAGATATCCCAAAGCATCCAGTGCCCAAGAAGATGTGATGTCGTGTGTATTTAGCGCAAAAGCATCGAAGCCTACTGCCTTTGCATCTTGGACATCTTGAACCGCTTCTGCTTGAGTCATGGTTCCAACCATGTAATGTGCGAATCTGTCGAATACGGGGCCGCGGTATTAGCATCAAGGATCTAAAGTTAACTGGTGTATTAAAAGAGCATCTTCACTTACACCGCTCTCGGGACTAAACTTCCTGTTGGTCCACTTGATGCAGTTGACTTTGTAGAAGTGGATTTAATCGTTGTCTGAGAAACTGAAGTACTAGATTTTGTTGTTTGAGAGACCGAGGTGGTAGACTTTGTTGAAGACACCGATGTGACAGGAGTGCCTGTTCCTTTGCTGACCTATGTCACAATTATAGATCAATATCATGAAACCGTCACAATATTCAGACCTCTTACCAATGAAGCAGTAGAGTATCCGGAGGGAACCGTAGTGCCACAAATGCCAGCTACAGATCCCCCATTCTGAAATGCTCCGGTCAGACCGACTTGGCAACAGAATCCGTTTCCGAAACTTCCTGTCCATAAGGACCAGGCTGGACTCGCGCAACTGGGGGCACCTTCGACACTACCTCTACAATTGCTTGCTGCTCACATAGATCCATTATTAGCTCACTGTTGTAAACTTTTTTCGCGTACTACTTACTTGTAGGACAGCAAGCCTCCACTTCGCCATTCCCGGTCGCTTGACAATGTGACACAGGACCCGTTTCCGCACGACTGGGTATCGGAAGGGCACGACCCCGATTGCAA
Organism: Trichoderma semiorbis; assembly: GCA_020045945.2. Taxonomy (NCBI): domain Eukaryota; kingdom Fungi; phylum Ascomycota; class Sordariomycetes; order Hypocreales; family Hypocreaceae; genus Trichoderma; species Trichoderma semiorbis. Next base: position 4,825,300 of record CM034695.1, read on the forward strand.
GGACCAACCTTGGCCGGCAACAGCCCGAAGTTGAAGAGGCGACAAGGCGGCCGACAGGGCCGGGGACGAAAGAGCTCCGACAACAACGACGGAGGTTAATGCCCTCATGGTTGCTAATATGCGGTAGACGCCAGAATATCCGAGGACTACAGTAAAGAGTTTACAAGAGTCACCAGATGTTTTGGGTTACATTTATACTATCCACACAGATATTCAAGGCGTATATATACATGTCTTCAACTTGTTCTCGCTTGCTGAAGGCTGAATGTCGTAGCTCCCGGCAAAATATCACTGGCAAAAAGGCGAAGAGCGAGGTCCGCTTTGTGAGTTAACCTCAATTTACCATAGCGACATCAACAAGGACAAGCAGCTTCCCAAAACATCGTATTTGCATATTCTTACCCTAGTGACAAAGTCTTGGTATCAGTCTCCATTGGAAACTATTTGACGAAAGCGTGCAGAAGAATCCTAGCCGGCTTCACCCCGCATTCTCTTTTCTCCACACGGGAATCGGCCCGTGTTCGATGCTAATAAATGTCCCGTGATTCTAGTTCCGGGCAAACACGGAGTTGTGCCTTATTCTGGCTCCTGCTCTTACTATTCTTCACTGTTTACCCATTCTGTGTGATATATGGGGTTAACTTTTGTCTATGTAAACTCTAGTGTAGCATTGGGGCAAGAAACCTGACTTTGGTTGAGAGACAAGCAACTCGATCTCAAAATATTCTGCTACGTACCTATTCTCTCGTTGATGAATGGAGAAGAATAAATTCTGAAGTGCTACCCCTGCAAGTGAAACACGATGTAACAGCATGCCTTCTTAGAGTATGCGTTTATGCAGAAGCGGCCCTACCAACGCCCAGCCGAGCACACTGATCTAGCGACGGGGATTGAAATCCATGTCTTAAGCGAACTGGGTCTAATTCTGCGTGCCGTGAGCCAATCTTGTTGCCTAAATTTTCTTGGTAAAGGTTCAATGTATCAAAAATGCACCATCCATTTGCTTCATGCTGTAACGAAATTCTCATGACATTGCGCCTATCTGACTAATTCATATACTAGAGATCCAAATCCAAATCAAACACATGCTAAAAGAGTGCTAAGCCCATAACAAAATATTCATCTGCGCCTTCAGAATAGCCGTTTACTCCTGAAAGGTGCCCTTCAGAGGCAGATCGTCATCATACTTGCCCTCCTCCTTCTTCATGTGCTTGTCAAAGCTCTGAGTAGACATCTGCACCTTGTCAAACAGAACCCTATCCAATACCGGCGCGGCGGGCGGCAGCTTGCCCTTTGCACGAGCGGCATCTGCATCCTTGGCGTAGTTGTGGAGTGCCAAGCTCGATGCGATCTGGAAGGCGTTCCTGATCTGTCGACCGTTCCAGCAGCCCGTGGAGCGCGCCAGATCCTCGTAGTGCTTGTTGGCAAACTCGATGATCTCGTCGTCCTTGATAGCAAGTGGCGGCTCGCCAGTCATCTTCTGTCGCTCAGACTCCATCACCTTAAGCTTGGCAATGTTGAGGCGGAAGATCTCAGTTGTCTGAGTCTTGTCGAGAGGCGGGTAGTACAGAGACAGGTGGATACGAGACTTGAAGGCCTCGTCGATGGTTCCCACACGGTTGGTTGTCAGGAAGAGGAGACCGTTATAGTACTCCAGCACACGGAGGAACACGGACACGAGAGCATTTCGAGTCATATCCAGCTTGGATCGCTGAGACAGGAAAACATCGGCCTCGTCGAGCAGGAGCACGCAGTCCCACAAGTGTGCAAGGCGGAAGACGTTCTTCAGACGAGACTCAACTTCATGAGGTGACAGACCGAGGTCACCGCAGGTAATGACGAACAGCGGCTTCTTGTTCTCCATGGCTACAGCCTCAGCTGTTGCAGTCTTACCCACACCAGGCACACCGTGCAGGAGGACCACAAGGCCACGACCCTTGCCGGCGATCAGATCCTGTCCAGGTCCCTCCGTTGAAGCATCGACATATCGTCTCTCAAGCTGCTTCTTTCGGAAATGAGACATGACAAGACTGCGGACCACGTCCTTGTAGTCGCTGTGAATTCGCAGGTTCTCAAACACACCGGCCTCACGTCGAATAGGCTTGAGGAGGTTCAAGTCTACAGGCATGAAGCGACGTTCACGCAGAGCGTAAGCGAACATACGCTTAGGCAGCAGCACCAAGTCTTCGTCGCGCAGCTTCAGGGCCTGGGCGTTCGCCTCGAAGTTGCGAGATCCCCTAAGGCGGTTGCGCAGGAATGTATCAACAGTGAGATTGTCACGGCGCTGGCGACTCTCGACACCATCGGCCTTCTGGATGATCTCCTTCTGTACATATGACCTGTTCTGGCGGCCACCATCGAACCATTTCTGGATCGGCATCTCATCCTCCGCGATCTCACAACGCGTAGCTTTGCTGACGGCCAGCTGATGGAAATCAGGTCGCCAGTTGGGCATCTTCTGGTAGGCCTCGGTCAAGTCAACAATGACATCACTCTCCACAAACTCTGGGTGACGCATCTTCTCGTAGTACTCGTTGTCCAGAATCTCCTGTTCGGGCTCGGTACGGTGAGAAGGAGGGTTCCTGGTAAGAGTCCAGGCATTGTACTGCTGGTGGCGGTCTTCCAAGAGATGCAAGAACCTACGGCCCTGGTCCTTCAGACCCTCGATGAGCTCCTCATGTCCAGGCTGGTAACGCATGGGGTAGCACGGGAGCGATTCAATAGAACGCTCACCAGCGAATGCTTCGATCTCGAACTTGTTCTTGACAGCACCAAAGGTCGTGCCATCGTGGTCGATGTAATAAGCCGAGATCTTGAACTTAGTCTGGTCATCGATATCGTCGAACTCATCGAAGAAGCCCCAGCCGTTCTTAGGATAAGAAGTCTCGGGCTGAGGGGCCTGGATCTTGTAGATTCGCCAAACTTCGTGGTATCGACCGCCGGCCTCGACAGCTGCCGGCATGTGGATGAGGTCACCGACGCGGAAGAGCGACCACAAGTCATCAAACTTGACCTTCTCGGCTGTGCTGCCCTCGAAGCGCGCATAGAGGGGCATGATTTCCTCGTCAATGAACTTGACGTAGGCCCTCATGTCCCTCAGAGCCTCGGGGCTATCCATAACACTGTCAAAGTCCTCATCGACGTTGGAGTCGACGGAAGCAAGTGACTCAGTGTCATCTTTGTCCTCATCCTCACCATCCTCGCCGTCGGTCTTGGCTTCGGTATCAGTGTCATCCTTGTTGATGACCTCGACGATAACCTCGGGCTCCTCGCTGGCAGCAGTATCGGCAGCATCAGAGTCCTGCTCTTCGAGCTCTTCATAGTCGGCCCACTTCTCCTCCAGTGTGGAGAGAATCTCTCGCATCTTAGGTTGGAAGTATACGAGGGCCTTGAAAGGCCGCATGAAGGTGCGAGGAGTTGATCTGGACTCTGTATCGTTGAGGAATGATGTCAAGTGTCCCAGGATGGGCTGTGACTGCACACGAATTCGCTGAATCTCAGTGTCGGACGAGAGAAGTTCATTTCTCTTCACAAGCTTCGCCTTGTCAAGGGGGTCGATCTTCTTCTTGCGGTCGAGATGTGTGTCGTAGAGGCTGTACCAGCTCTTGCGGACTCGAGCCGTCTCTTCGCTGCGGCGCATCGCGCGCTCACGTCGAATCTGACCCTGAAGTCCGGGGCCAGCCACGAGGACTTCGACGGCATAGTCGGGCTCATCCTCGGCCTGGAAGCGGTTCTTGAAGTTTTCGAAGTTCACCTTCCTAACTTCGGGGACCTTAGGGCGCCACTTGGCAGCAACACGGCGACGATCTGCGAGGATTCGCTCCCGACGCTCTGCTTCTTCTTGCATAGCAATCAAGTCAAGATCATGAGGGCCGTAGGGGCGTACTGAACGGCCGCCAGTACCAGTTCCGTTGCCGTTACCGTTGCCATTACCGCCAAAGCGGCCGCCACGGCGGTGAGGAATTGTCTTCCTGGTTGTCTGCTTTGTGCGAGCCATTTTGATTGTGTTTAATGGACTCGAAGATACCTGATATCTCAGTGAAAACGCTAATAAACAAAGAGAAGGTGTAAGTGAAGCCTTCTGAGTATGATGATGAGTGAGTTGCTATGATGCTAAAAAAGAATTGGCTTCTTCAGAGGAATGATGGTATATTAATATTTCCAGCTTTGACAACAGAATTCCTGGACTGCTCATCAAAATGCAAATCAAGAGCCTCTTCGTAGTAGTAATCGAGATCGTGACTCACGCCGCAGCTCGCTAGGCACCTGCGACGCAGCCACCGTGAGCATGGACGAGGATCCGCAGCCAATAGACCTGCATGAGTCTTACAACGATTGCCAGGCAACCATAGACTAATATTTTAGGTCTGTTTTCAACAGATGAAAAACGACTCGTTCTTTGAGTTATCAGCTTGATAAGCTGTTACTTCACACCGTAGGACACAGGACAAGGATTATTAAACCCCAGCTATAATGGGGAGCTTGCATATGATTGAACAGGTTCGTGAGGGTGGTCTCGGGATTCCGCCAGTTCTTGCCGATCTAGTATCCATCTCTAACCTCACAAGAGCTCCGCGGAAATTATTGAGATGTTTGTTCCCTTAAACGTGCTTGGATCGTGCTTCAGGTATCTCTCCCTCTCACCGAAATGGAGTCTCTAGAGAGGTTCCAAAGAGAGAGATTGTCTGCTAATACTTTCCCAGCGACTTAGAGTAGGCAACCTGAGCTAGTATCTACGGTTCAATTGCAGAGATAAACCCTCATTGTGAACCAATTGAAGAGAGGGATATCCTTTGCATCAATGCCATGCACCTGTGATGGCTACATTCATAGTGGTTCCATCTCATGCCGGTACTAAAAAGGCAGCATAAGGCAACACAACACACCATCAAGAACGCTAAGAACTCACCGTTTTGCCGTACTGTGCCGGATCAATCGTGCGAGACTCCAGGAACGGGGTTTGACGGGATCCCTCCCCCTATCCTAGCATCAACAATTAGGCTTCAACGTCCGTGCGTGAGGCTCTTCCGTCTTGATGCTGGTGTGCCTTGTCAACAAATCATGTTGATGGCTTAGACACACAGCCACACCATCCCCACACTCGTGCCTAGACTGGATCTCCACGGCACTTAGGAAGCCAATCGGTGAGAATTGCTCACATGCAAAATCCACGTTGAAAGGTAAACATTATCTCGTGTCATGCAAGCACGGTTTCATTGGCACGGCATTCCAAGTCCTACATAAATCTCGTTCCATCGTTCCATGTCTCCCTTGTTGAGATCCTGATGCCTGCTTGTTATCAACATGCGGGGTCTTCAATGTTGCTATGGCCGACCCACCTGTGAGAGCCTCAAAGAATTACAGGGGTACGGAGAACAAGAGCGCGAACCATACCATTCCATTGCTCATGAGGAAAGGATCATATCTCCATCTTCAATTGATGTGATATGATACGATGCCCCGTAAGATGAGAGGTAGGGCAATACTGAGGAGACAGTGGCGCAATCGCCAGTGTTCTCAAACAATCCTGTGAGCAGCTTTGCTGTGCATCCTCTGCTTGTTTCTACAAAATTAGTCAGTCTCATCACATCTTCACATCTGGACGTCTCAATTACTGGACGGAGGATCAATCAACGGATGCCAATCTATCTCTCGCACTTGCCTCCTGAATATATTTCTTAACTGGGCAAATTCTATTTGCAGACCACACTCCAAAGTTTGTACATGTAAGCAATCGCACGATGGCTTATGTTGACTGTTACTGGCTACCACAATTACAGCGATTCACGTAGCGGAATTACGCAGCTCAGCAAAGAAATACCATGATAAGTGAGTCTACAAACATGATACACTTATAATTACATTTAGTCACGATCAAAAAAGACTCCTTTTTTTTTTTCCTTCACCACACCTGATGAGACTGAGAAAAGTTCAGCCTTTGAATGGAACAACCAACGAATTTTCAGTTATCAGCCTCAAGATGAAGTATTTGCATCTAAATCCCCGACGCATCAAATTATATTCTCACCGATGCCTACTTCACTTTAATCATAAACGGCCTTAGTCAACTTCCATTTGATTTGTTTCAAGCCATCACATTCGCACTTAGGCACCGGCCTAGCAAGTCATCCGGGGTATCATGAGTTCCATTAATGCTATGTAATAAGAAAGAAGAAGAACCCGCCAAATCTAGGCTTCCAAGTCTATGCCGAACAAAGGAAAGGAAAGAAAACCACCCGTCTCATCTCCCCTTTTCTATTAAAGAAAATAAAACCCAGTAATAATAAAAGGCCGAAAGAAAAACGCCCAAGCGAACCTTGTGCCAGTCAATTTATTCCAAAGCGCAGCATTGCGATGCATGTCATATCAAAACGTCGTAACTCATAACTCTTTAGTCGTAAACAGATGCTTTTGACCATTTGGAACTGGCTCGGATTCGTTTTCCATACTTGTAAAAGAAGAACGGTACAGGGATCAGCAACGCAGCAAATCCACCAGTAATACTGGAGCCTGGTCCGACGCCAATATTGTGGAACAAAGGTCCTACAACTAGCGGGAAGGCACCAGCAAAGCATGATCGAAGGAAAGTATTCGCCGCTACGGCTGATGCGGCGTAAGCCTGGAATGTGTCCACCAGGTAGTTGAGGGCAGCTTGGAAGATGGTGAAGAAACCCGTGCCCAACATAACGAGACCGATGCAAGGGATGATCCAATGGATGTCACGTTGCGGACCAGTCCAGCCCATCAAGAATTGCCCACCACTAAACAGGATGGATCCAACCATCATTGGCGGTAAACGCTTTTCGGGAACTGCTCGGTTGCCAGCGGCATGATATGCCTTGTTATACAACAGTTGGTTGTATACATTAGCACCACATCCAAAGATAGCTCCGAGGAAGATGCATGTAAAAGGTAACGTAGCGACCAGGGGGCCCCATCCACGAATTTCATGGAAGATGATGGGAATGCCGCCAAGTTGCATGTACAAGATGCCGTAACAGAAACTGGCATAGAGGGCGACGAGAAAACAAATGGGCGTAAGGAGCAACTGCACCGGACGGACCAAGAACTTCTTGCATAGGTCCTTGACATTGACGTCCCATTCCTCGAATTTGGCGTGCAAAGCCCAGTTTCCGCTCTCATGGCGCAGTCGACGCGCCTTGTATACGAGAAGTTTCGGGGGGTAGCTTTCGTCGATGAAGATGACCGCAAGCAGGAGGAAAACGGCCTGGAGTATTCCTGTAAGGTATTCGGTCCAGCGCCAGCCTAAGAATGACTGCTCAGTCACGGCAGCAGAGACAATAGGACCTAGATTCAATGTTAGTGGAATCAAGTTTTCAACGTGTGGCGATTACTGATCTTGCTTACCCAAAGAAGGGCCACCGACGACAGCCATTGCGTAGCCAGCCATGGCAATACCTCTGTATGCTGGAGAAAACAGATCACCCAATACACCGCCCGTGTTCGTAACAGGAGCAGATGAGAAGAAGGCTCCCCAGAAACGAGTCAACATGATTGTTTGAAGGTCTTTGGCCGTAGCAGTTGCGAAACTGAAGCAGATGGCAACAAACATGGGAGCCATGACTGCAATACGGCGGCCATAGACCTCACTCAACGGTGCCCATAGTAAGGGACCAACTCCAAAGCCGAAGAGGAACAATGTGGTTCCCAGCGTTGCAACCTGCGTTCCAACGTGGAATTCTTTGGCGACCTGTTGCGTACCAGCAGAGTATGCCGATGAAGCCCAAGTCGCCGTCATAGTAACAAGGCCATAGAGCGCCGTGGTGAGCACCTTTTTGTGCGTGGGCCAGTTAAGAGGGTGGTAAGGGTCATCAGGGCCGTCGAAATCGACAATCTCGTCCTCTGTTGTCGGGATATGCGCAAGGGGATGTGTAAACCGAATATCGGGTCGCGAACGAATACGCGACAATACTGTATCTCGCCGGGACAGGGTACGATCCAATGCAGTGGCTCTTGCATCTTCAGGTCGAGTTCGGATCTTGCTAGCCTGGGATGTATTGGTCCGGATCTCTTGGAGAGCGGGTCGGTGACCATCAAGGTCGTCTTGCTTTTCTCTGTCATCTAGACTGTGAATGCTGGTTCCGCTCTCTTCATTTGGGCTTTCGTCAAAGGCGGCTGTATCACTGGTTTGGGACTGTGAATGTCCAAGGACTTGGTCTTCTTTGTCTGCCATATTGAGGATTATAGCACGTGAGGTTCGTTCAATTGAAAAACGAACTCAAGCATCGCTAGCGCATCTTCAATCCGGGATCCATCATCGTGGGAGCGGGAGCATCCATTTATATAACTACCGGTACGAAAATCCCTGATCGAAAAGACAGCCGAAAGCCGGGAGAGAATTTCCACAATATTCGACCGCTAATAGTCGACCGCTAAATCTACAAACTTCAAGGCCAACAATGGGCGAAGAAAAAACATGATCCCAGTCGCCTTCGATATCTGCCGTCGCTATTTCCGATCCACACCCGGCTAAGTCTGCCGATTTTTAGGGGCTGCAGCTGACGTCAAAGGCCGACTTGATTTCAACAACGGCGACAAGGGCCGGAGAAAGACGTAAAAGCGAGCCGAGGACGGAGCCGATGCCAAGTGATTATTAGCAGCTCTTTAGTCATGTGTGGGTTTAGTCGGTTAGAAGCCTACTTGACCATTCTTATTCGGCTACTTACCTTGATAACGCAGACTCTGAGGCCTCTTTGTTCCTGAGAAGTGACAAATCTTCCAAAGAAGGAAAGTAAAATGCGACAACGAGTCGGAATTGGCGCTGACAGGGGTAACATTCAATTGAATTACGCCGTGCCTTTGCGATATCCAACCATGATCTTTGGCGTTGCGGCTCTCAAGCCCAGTGCTCACGATCAAATGCTTATGCACGACGATCAAACGGAGCACAGAGTAACAGCCGAAGAATCTTCTTATCGACCAAAACAGTGGAGACTGGCAACTGGCCCTACAACCCCTAGGATCATCCCGCTTATTACTCGCTTCTTTCAGTTTGGTCGTTTGCCGAACACTCGAAACTTGATTTGCTGCTGACTTGGCTGTGCAGACACGAGTCAACGGAATACGATTACAAAAGTTATCAACACCAACCGCCTAATGAATCTTTGTAATTAATTCTGCTAGCCAGTAGATCTTTCGTATAATTTGTCAAGAGCGTAAGCACAGCGGCAGTCAATCAGGAACAAATGGCGAAGCTTCGCTTGTAAACCAGTGAGACATTGGGTGAAGCCGTGAGCACGGCAAATGTCCATCACCAATTCCCCGCTACCCTACAGGATAAGAAGAAAAAGTAATAAAGTCAATAGGTGGCATGCGTAGCATTCACTAATAATAAATCGCCCGTTTTTTTTTTTTTTTTTTTTTTGGCTTTTATCACAAAAGAATACTCTCGCAATTTTGTTTTTATTTCTCGCGAGGGATTGGTCGAGATGAAAACACCATTAGGTGCATTTGTTTGCGAATATGCTCTGCAGACTTAGTCTTCGGCCAATAGATCAGTCTCCGATCTGCAAATAGCCGATTGCCTCGGGAAGAGAAGCAAAAAAGAAAAGCATTCCCAGAGTTGCAGAATTGTATAGTGCATCTGCATCGTGACTATACCATGCAAAAATAAACGGAAACTTCATATCCGATAGAAATGACAATTTCATCATATGAAGGTTGGCTACAGAGTACAACCAAAAATAGATAGAAGAGGCAAAAAATGAAACTTGACGAGAGTGGGACTCGAACCCACGCGGATTGCTCCACCAGGAATTGCTGTTAAGGTAGCCTTAACCTGACGCCATAACCAACTCGGCCATCTCGCCGATTTCATATTCGACCATCCTTTAAAGTATTCCATATACTGTACATCCCCCGGATGACACCAGACAATGTCGCGAGGATACGGGTCAGCTTCAAACAGGTATGTACTGTGAAGCACGTTGTAGTACATGTGTAACTTGAGCTTCCAGATACAGGTAAACAATTTCAGTGTCTGAATAATTTGACCAACAGTTTCACCAATAGGTTTTCTCACAGTTGCTATGTATTTCGATTATTGGCAATATCTGTGAGAAGCCGTAAATACAATAGTCTATATAGCGTCCTAAAACCGACCCCATATCTACTCATGAAATGGTTGTCGTTGTCGTGAGATGCCCAAAATACATATAAGGGGTTGACTATTCTAATAAGCCCTGCTTGTCGTGCCTTTTTATGCCGAGTCTTTGAAAGCTCCCAATTTGAACAGCTTCTTTGCATTGTCCTTTCCAATCTTCCTCACATCCTCCGCGTTCTTCAAGGTAACTCCGTCATACCAGTCACAAGCGTTGCCAAATGACTCAAACGGGTAGTCAATTGAGAACAGGATGCGGTCTGCACCTCCAAGCTCTGTGATGCAGTACTCGAGTGTGGGTGTTGAGAAATGACCGCTAGTGGTGATCCAGATGTTCTGGGCAAAGTATTCTCGGATCGTCTTCTTGCAATCCAGACCAAGAGGCTTCTTGACGTCCTCGAACCAGTGGTTAATTCTCCACAGGTCAAAAGGGATATGCTCTCCCAAGTGGCCAATAATAACTTGAAGCTTGGGATGTCTATCAAAGACACCGTTTGTGACCATGCCTAGGAGATGCAGGCTCACACCCTGAGCAAAGCTCAGCGGAGGTCCAATGAGCCACTTGCGCTTGGCCCAGAGCTTGTCGTGAATAGTTCCAGTGGGATTTCTAGGGTGCAGGTAGAAGGGAACGTCCAATTCGGTAACAGTGGACCAGAAAACATCCCACTCAGGTCCGTCGTAGAAAACCATGTCATCTCCATCAGCGCCAGCTCGCTGTGTGTCATTGACAAGTGCGCCCTTGAAGCCCAATTGGGTTACACATCGTTTTAACTCTGCCGCTGCTTCAGCAGGATCATGCATAGAGAGAGTGCTGAGTCTCAGTGTTAGCTTCAACTAGAGGAACTAAAATGTGAATGCCATTTGCTGTGTACTTACGCCAAGGCGCCGAACCGATCAGGGTGGTCCTTGATAGCACCGGCAATGTAATCGTTAATCTCAACGGCAAATGCTTGTGCTTCTTTGCTGTCCCAGATATCCTGCACACCTGGTGCAGTGTAAGAAAGTAATGTGTAGCCAACACCATGCTTGTCCATATAGGCGATGCGTGTGTTGGCAATATCTGTCATCTCGTGTGCGTGTTGATCCGGGTTGACGGCGAAGAGCGAAGCCCACCACCTTGTCTTCTCCTGCATGCGAGGTAAGGCAAATGCTTCCTCAAGAGCTACTTTGCCGAGCATGTTTGCGGGTTTAGAAGTTAATGAGTAGGTTTATTTTAAAGATTGTATTGATGAGTGGGAAGAAGTGTTAGCTATAGATGGAGGTGCCAATGAGGAAATGGTTATTTGCTTGAGTAAAGAATTGATTGGGGACCAAGTATAAGTAAGAATCAGCCCTCCTACACTCGTCGGCCTCGCGCATTTAGGAATTAACTCCCCAACCGCATTGAATATCTCAAAACGACACCCCTCATCTGCTGTCCCTCTTCCGCTGGCGGCTGAAGATCAGTTAACTCAATATTTTGGCGGATCCTGGCGGATGACGTCCCTTCCTTGGGTGTAGAGCAGCCCCATAACCCATCAAACAGATCGAAGCTAGGAGTAAGCTGAGGGGCTGCGGTGGATTTCGGCCCCGGCGATGCTCTTCCCGCGCCTGAACTAGACTTTGGAGAGGTGACGGAGCGGGCGGCGGTGGGTATCAACGGCTAATGAGCTGGAGATGATTGGATTCAAGGGCAGAGGATGCGGGGAAGAGTATCAAGGACGATAACCGCACAGTATATTTTGTGATACACTGTTGGCGGATACAGTCACACTTTGATAGCGGTCACGATAACCGGCGTCTCAGTCCTATCAACTCGCCGGCCTTACAGAAGCTCAACCGCGTCATCACCTGGTGTAGGCTGTGCTAACCGACAAGATCTGAGAGGGACAAATTTGAACAAGAAGTTGGAAAGCCCTTGTGTCTGGGGGATCCCCCCTGTCTCACAATGCTCGCAGAGCCCCGAGACACGAGACAAATCACACATGATGAACCTGTGGTGGCCTGTTGTCGCGTACGACCCCTTCAAGTCATTCTTTCGTACCCAGGCTAGAGCGGATAATCGCTAGCCACTGTCTTGGTCTATCGAATTCCCGACAACAAGATGCCGCGGCCAAAGGTTCACCCAAGTCAGCGTCAGCGTGCCGCTGAAGCATGCAACTTTTGCCGCGCATCCAAGAAGCGGTGCAGTGCCACAGTCCCTTGTACCGCCTGCCAGAGACGCGGCATCGGAGACTCGTGCTATCTCACCCATCGGCCTCGAGGCTCCAGGAGGGTTCCGCCTCGGACAAGGAGCTCGGCCCCGGAGCAGGCCCCGACCTCACCGAGTGGTGGAGACGGTATCCCGGATAGCCTAGATGCCTCGCTGGATCAGCTTCCACAAGAGTCTGCATGGGGCCGGGCCGGGTTTGGTCAGGTTGTTGCTCCGGAGTGGTGCCCGGAGGATGATCCAGCTTCTATGGACAATGATGCAGATGCCGATTACCAGCCGCTTACTCCGTCCGATTCCCGAATAAGCATGTCCGATGCCACCACGAACAGATCCGCACACCCATCAACGCAATTACCAGCGAGGCCAGGGTCTCCAGCTCTAGAACCGGAGTCGCATGCCCGGATGCTACTGAACCTACGAGGAGAACGAGGTAAGGCGTCATACCATCACCTAAGCACGTTATACATGCAGATTCTTGATGAACTAATACCAACATTCCGTATAGTCTATATCGGTGAGGCTGCATCTCTATCGTTCCTTCAGCTCATCAGAGATACTGTGACGGCTCAAATTGGGCCCTCCCAATTTTCTCACAATGAGAAACGTGATAGTATGCTGGAGACAGAGCCCTCGGCTGTTGGCTCAAATGGTTTAGAGCCAGCGAATTGCAATATAGACTTAGAGGGCAGTCTACTCTACGCCCGCACATTCGAAGCTGCTGTAAGCATGGCGAAAAAAACTTCAATCTTTATTTCCTACCGACAGTGCTAATCGTATGTCCAGACTGGTGGGCTATTAGATATCTTTGGGCCAACGGAAATTGAGGATATTCTATTAAAGACGGGAACCGATGGGACTCAGTCTCTCAATCCATGCCAACATGCGGCCATTGACCTTGTGATAGCCATCGGCGCTCAATGCAAATCTCCAATGGATGCACAACAGATCGGACCAGCTTATTTTCGTCAAGCACAGCAGCGTGCATTCGCCGGCATGCTGGAGGATCCCAATATTGACATGGTCCGCGCCTTTCTTCTAATGGCCTTTTATATGCTTGGTCACTGTCGGAGGAATACTGCATTCATGTACTTGGGGATCGCATCGAGAGCTGCAGTTGCTCTTGGAATGCACAGCCCACATTCTTACACGGACTTGAAGAATCCCTTGTGTCAGTTGAGGTAGGCTGATTCTCGTGAAGCTTCTCACCGTCATCTAGACAACTAACCAATTTTACAGGCTTCACATTTGGATGAGTCTATGCGTCTTGGATATGCTAGTATGCTCTATACTCGGGAGACCGCCTGCAACTGCTGGCCTGAGGACAGAACTTGATACTAGCATCATCGCTTCATACCAGCCGTTAGCCTCACGGCCCGATTCACGCACCGCAAGTCTGTTTGCGTCATACAAAATACTTACAATCATCAATGAAAGCATCGATGCTCTATACGGGAGGAAAGTCGTGTCCACAGGCATGGTGGAGTCCTATTTGAACAAAATTGAAGACTGGAGTAAAGGTCTTCCCAGCTTTCTCCACAATCCCCTTACATCTAAAGGCTCTCCGTCGCAAAAAGCCGCTACGGACAGCATACACGTCGCTTGCCTCTACTACTTTGCCATCACTCTTGTCACTCGGCCTATACTTATATCCAGGCTCACGTCTCGCCGCAATTCTGCAACACCTTCGTCTTCACCCATGGCATCCGCCTGCCTGGATGCGGCCGTATATCTGGTACAGACATGCTCGGAGGCACACAAGTCTGGGTTACTGCTTGGTAATATGTGCATATTAAAGTAAGGCATTTGTGTGAGTAAAGTTAGATTAAGAGCTAACAGCTAGAGCTAGAGCCTTGATATTCGCTGCTGGGCTTATCCTTGGATTTGACATGTTTGCGAAAAGAGAGCTAGATTACGAGGTTGAAGTAGCCTTCCGCAGCGCCAAAGACGTCCTCGACTTCTTGGGCATTCAAAGCCCCCAGGCCAGCCATTACTCAGAAATCCTAGGCCTTCTATCGAATGCAATCACGAAACGACGGATGAAACTGTCTTCACGCCCTCGAAGTAGGTATGTTGGAAAGCTGGTATCTTTTAGTGACGGAGGAGACTCTGGTCAAGACAATATCACCACCGACAACGAAAATCTGCCTATTAGCGCTGGAGGGCTTTCAGTTTCAGTTGGAGAAATTGGTGGAGTTTGGAGCGCCGATCTACCAGCGCAATCTACAGAGATGGATGAAGATATGTTGCGAGGATGGGATAGTTTGGATCTGTCACAGTGGGATAGTTTTCCCTTTTTCAACCCAAGGTCGTTCTGGCCCTGAGAGGGTAGCATAGTCGGTGATTATGACGCACTAATGAGACATTTATTCTCAAATTTCAGTTGCTCCATATTCTGGAATACAGAGTTGCTAGTATGTAGATTCAACCAAGTTCAAGTAACACAATTTTCAGATCTTATGGATGTCTCTATGCACATTTCCAGCATTGCACGTCTCTGCCAAGTGTCGTCTACAGTGCGTCGGATAAAGCACCTCTTAATGCTGTGGCCAACACTGATAAGCATACCACAAGTATGTACGTTGGCCGCCTCCGACCATCCAACAGAGCGCTAATGAAGTTTCTATGACAAAGTATGCAGAAGAGTGACGGCTCTAGAGTACGCACCGGTATTATACTGTTCGCTAAGTAAAACGGCGGAGGTGTATAGCCCCTTTCTCTGAGGCTTGTGCCAACCTTGATGCGGCTATAACACCTGTCCATGTGCAAGGGGCATAGCCGACAACATCCGCGATAAGCCTTTCAGCTTTCCCCAGCTCGGCGTTCTAACATAATGCACTGACGTGAATGGCGGCAACAAGGGAGAGATAAGGGTGAGAGATGTGATTCACGTCAGGCGTGCGCAACTTGATCTGTGCAGAGTCCTTTTCCGCTCCATGGATGACCGTGTACCTGAATCAGAGGACATGGAGATAGATAAACTTCAGCTTCACCCAACATCGTCGTCGTAGTTTTAACTCTCAAAATATAGTCGGGGCAGTCCTCAGTAAGCAAATACCATTACACTGTACTATCAACCTTTTTTTCCTTTACTCTTCCAAAATGGGTTCAAATTTCCCTTCAGGCTGGAGACGTCTCAGCGTCGGAGTCATTGGAGGTGGTATCGGTGGTATGTCCGTTGCCATTGCTCTCCGTCGCGCCGGCCACGATGTAACTATCTACGAAAAGCACGACTTTGCAGGTG
This sequence comes from Trichoderma semiorbis, assembly GCA_020045945.2. Taxonomy (NCBI): domain Eukaryota; kingdom Fungi; phylum Ascomycota; class Sordariomycetes; order Hypocreales; family Hypocreaceae; genus Trichoderma; species Trichoderma semiorbis. Next base: position 4,840,852 of record CM034695.1, read on the forward strand.
AAGTAGGCGCCTCAGTCTCATGTGCTGCAAACGGCACACGCTGGCTTCACGAATGGGGAGTCGACGTAGCGAAAGGAGATCCGGTTGTGTTGAAGAAGTTGATCAACCGTGATTGGAAGACGGGCGAGCCAGTCAGCGTCTATGATCTGGACGACTATGAAGAGAAATGGGGATATGTTTATAACATGTTTCACCGACAATACATGCATGCCATGTTGAAAGATTCTGCCCTGGGAGAGGGCAAGGGAACACCAGCGAAGCTGGAAGTGAACCATCAGGTGAGTGTAATGGCTGAGTGTATTAGAAAATAAGTGAAAATGCTAATATTTCCTGGCAAAGTGTCAAAACATTGACATTGAGGCGGGCAAGATTACCTTCACCAACGGCGTTACGGCTCAGCACGACCTCATCGTCGGTGCAGACGGCATCGGCTCAGTTGTCCGCAGCGAAATCGGCATCCATCCAGCGAAACGACCATCCGAGCAGAGCTGTCTCCATGCCAATGTCACGACAGAAGAGGCCGTCAAACTGGGGCTTGTTGACTACTCACAGCACGCCGCCCTAGAATATTGGGGCGGCCAAGAGGGCAAATGGGACAAGATTGTTTTGTCGCCGTGCAACGGAGGCAAGCTTCTATCATACTACTGCTTCTTCCCTCGGTCCGTGGGCGATTACTCTACCCATACTTGGGGAAACGATGACAGGCCGGTGGAAGAATTGCTTGCGCCGTATCCGAATCTTGATACACAAGTGCTGTCACATTTGAAGATTGGAAAAGAGATCCGACCGTGGCGGCTATGGGTGCAGTGAGTATTCGAGATAACTGAAGCTACCTTGACCAATCTGCTGATTACAATGGCCTAGTGACCCTTACCCTTTTATTCACAAGAACATGGTCTGCTTGTTGGGTGATGCAGGACACCCGGTATGAGCTCATTTTCTTTCAAGAATGCAGCTATAGCAGAACTAACAAACTACCAGATGATGCCCCATCAGAGCCAAGGTGCATGCATGGCCATAGAAGACGCTGCTGCGTTGGGAATTCTCTTCAGCGAAAAGTACTTCAGTGGAGATATCGGTGAAGCCCTGGCAGTGTACGATACAGTCAGACTGCCCAGAGTGACGAGGGTACAGTCAGCCGCCGCAAAGGCAGCATACAACATTAACGAGAGAATTGGTGAGTTGGGCTGATCCACGTCGCCTCATGTCGATGGAATTGAAACTAAGAGTTGTCTAGGATTCTCACAAAATAAGAACATCTCGACATATAAAGTCGAGGATGAGAAGAAGAAGCTGACCATTGAAGAGATGAATGCGTACGTCAAGTAATCCTCAACCACGATGAGAAGCTGACCGCTAATCATGAAACAGATATGATATGTACAAAGATATTGAACAGGCTCTGGCAGAGAAGCGTGGAGCTGCATTCCGTGAAAAGTATATTCATGGACTGCCGGTTGGGCTGGAGCTTCCAAGTGGTATTATCATTGGGCAAGAGGCATGAGATTGTATCCCTTGGAGTAAAAATAGTCGTAGTATTGGCTTCAATAAAATTGTAAATATCCATTTAAATATCTAATTGCTTACAAGAAAACCCTCTCTTGAAATGCAAGTTGTTCATGGTGTTAATCTAGCTATCGAGTGCGTATACCTCTTCAATCGTGCCGTGCAAATAGGCAAATAATGCTGCTTTCTCGACCAACCATTTTAAAGTCCATCACCTAATCAATGTTGGCTATGCACACACGCGTATATGTATGCATATGTCTGTATGGTATAGCATGCAATAAAAACCATTATAAGCAGTAGAGAGAAGTATTTCCATGGGTTTCACACGAACGGTATCCGATGAAAAATCGCATAACATGGATATTGGTACCTATGAAGAGATATAAACAAACAAACAAACAAAGCTACAATATTAATTATCGAAATAACTCGCATTCATATCATCGTTAATTCTTCTTCGCTAGCTTCACATTATACTCCAAGTCCCACTCCGCTTGTGAGTCTCCAGTACGAGGCTTGAACTCGACAGTCAATCCATCCTTTACCGCGAACACGCTGTCATCTTCGAGATACTTGGAATCCTTGTCAAATATTTGAGTAGTCAAAGGGCTGTATCCTTCTGTTGAAACCTGTTATTGCAATTAGAAATACGTAAAGTGAGTAATGAAGTAAAGCTTCTTACAATGAGATGAATGTGTGCGGGTCGGAACTCGTGGCGATCCATAAGCTTCAGCAACTTGCCTGCAGGACCATCGAAAGGAATCTATTCGTTAAAGATTAGCATCAAATTTTCCTTAAGCAAGTTCCTATGTGTCTCAAGGAAATTTTTACGGGATATGGTGTCGGGCGGAGACAGTAAAATGAGTATCGACCCTCTGCATCGGTGATGAACTTGCCGCGCAGATTGCAGTCAATCTGATCGTCATCCTGCTGTTCATACAGTCCTATTTATTTCGCGCATCATTTAGTGACTGTTCGCATGAGAATCATCATTATACTCGTACCATTTGTTGAAGCCTGCCAAACATCCACTGAAGTGTTTGGGAGGGGTTTGCCCGTCTCGGCGTCCGTCACTTGGCCATGCATGTAAGCTACCAGACCATCCTTGGGAGTGTTGAATGTGATAGTAGTGCCGTTCTCTCGGACTGGCGCGTCAGCACGCCAAAAGGGCCCGAGAATGGCAGACGATGTGGGTGGCTTGTCTGTCTTGCTGGCTTCTCTGTATGTGATATCATCAACGAGCCTAAAATGTGTTGTCAGCTCTTACATCAAAGACAAACATCTATAGCGAGTATTTTGAGAAGCCACATACGATTCCAGGCCAATGACATCGCACACCAGTTGTCCCTCGTTGCGCTTGTTGTTGCTCATCTGGCCTGCCCAGTTGATCATTTCCACTCCCGCCAACCATTCCTCCGTCGTTAGATTGACCTCACGCGCAAAATCATGAACATGCTGTATGAGAGCAGACAAGACGGTTCGCATCCTGGGGGTTGTGTTTGGGCCCATGGCTTGAATAACATGGCTGGTGAACTCCTGGCCAAGGCCGCCATCAGTTGATTGAGAACCCATTTTGAAGACTTTGATTTTAGATGCAGTTATCGATTAATTCTGTCGGTGTTGTTGAGTTGAGAGGAGAATTGAATGCTTTATGACGGGTTATTATTGTCCGAGTTTAAGAGGCAAGTATTAAGCCTGGAGTTCGACCTTATAACTTGAACTCACGGCTATCCGAAGCGATCTTGGATACCCGTCCTTGCCGTCCAATTAGTAAATAGACGATTATCAAAGAACGCATAAGCCAAAAATGACGCCTGTATCGTTCGTTTTTCTCGTTCGTTTCGCCTCAGCCATGCCCCGAGTCCTGTATCCGCCTCGCGGGGTTCCCCCGATCCGAATCCGAATGTGGCTGCAGTGTCGGATAACATCCCGGATTCCCTAAAACTGGATGGTTCAGAATCTCCCCCGCAAAGGATGAGCGCTAATAAGCCGCTCGGCAGCGGATCAAAGTCCCTAGAAGCGTCTGTAGCCCCTCACAGGCCGTGAATTAATATTCGATTCAGGTTGAGTTGTCGGATAAGGGTCCTAGTCCTGGTTGATTGGCTTGGTCTCGTGAGAAGGATGAAACTCCAAGCCTAGATGTGCGCTTACGCAATCTGTCTACAGTGACAATGCAGCATGAGGGTACATGTATACTGAGATTATTTTGTCATGTAAATTGCTTCATCCATCTATAGGTAGTCTTCTAATAAACCCCATACAAGTCTACTTCTACTACAATTGGTAATCCTTTTCCTCACCCGCTTCCCATTTCGCTTCATCCGAACCGTTCGGCCGGCTTGCCCTTCGGAATCCCAATTCTAAGCCCTCAATCTCCGCCACCGGCTTCACTGCATGCACCTCCGCCTTATACTTATCAGCGTACCACTTATCTAGGTACTTTGGGTTCTCTACAAAGTCAGGGTACACTTCCCGCATACGCCGCAGCACCGTCCCCGAGATTTGGTCTACGCTGTTATGATAGCGTAAAGCGAGGGCCTCTGGACCCATGGTATCGCGAAGTTTCTGCTGAACGTGTTCCGGTAACAAGCCCACTTTGAACAGGAGTAGATCGTAATGTAGGAGACAAACTTTGCCGTACCAAGAGCCTCCGCGAGTTGCTCGATGATAAAGGCCGATGAGTGCTGTAATGGCGCCGATACAGCCGGTACCGTAGTCTGAGATGGGAAATGGGGGTACCATGGGTTCGTTGACACCCATGAACTTGCCTTGTTCCCACGCGATGCCCGTCACCTAAAGTTATTGGGTCAGTAAGCTTATGACTAAGATATCAGTTAGATGGGGTAGAGGGAAGATCTTACGCAGTCTGAAATCTGCTGCCAACCAGGACGAGAAGCCCACTCGCCCTCGTATCCAAAACAGTTCTCATTAACGTAGACAAAACCTTTGCCTCGCTTGATCGCCAATTCCGAAAGTTGCTTAGGACCGTATCCCAGCTTTGCAATCGCTCCAGGACGGTATCCGTCAACCACAACGTCGGCCTCGGCCAGAAGCTTCTCAAAAGCCTCTCTTCCCTCCGCAGACTTGAGATCCAAATCCGTCGCTCGTTTTCCCATGTTTCCATCCACCTGGAAGAAGGGCACATCGCTGAGATAGGGAGCTGTTACTTTAATGACTTCGGCGCCATATTCACCCAAAATTCTCGTGATTGTAGGGCCAGCAATGATTCGACATAGCTCCAGCACTTTGATGCCAGATAGAAGTCGGTTATTCTTAGTCTGGAGAGGTATTTGTGGTGTCTTATCTTCTAAACTCTCAACCGACCATGGCGGAAGCGACATGTTTGTTTTGCCCTGTGACTCAGGTTAGTATATGCCGCCCTGGCTTTGATTCCATTCTTCCAAAATGCCGACTTACGTGCGGAGTTTTGAGAAATTCAGCATGTGTATATGCTTTGATCCCAGCTTGTCTATTCTGCGCATTCAACTCCTCCAATTCATCCACCGTGAATTTCTTTACCGCAGATTCAATGGTTTGCACAATATCCTCATGTGTCGCCAGATCAGGCCGATACGGTTCCAGTCCAATCATCTTCAGCGTCGTCGACGCTTCCAATGATCCATGGATATGGTAATACTCATTAGGGTTTTTGGTGGCATATAAATTGGCAGACATGCGGCGATAAGGATCAGATTGTGCTTGCAGGAAATCCGTGTCTACATTCGGCGAGAGTTAGCAAAGTAAGCAGCTCACATATATCGATACACACAAACCTTTTAGCATGCTCTTGACTCCCTTATCAAGCTTTCCATATCCCCCAACCCTGGCTAAATACGCTTGAAATAGGAAAGCTGTTGTCTTTTCAAGATCAATTAAGATCCTTCTCTCAGGAACCTGGCCTTCTTGCCGCGTGTCTGCGAGGAGGGATGCAACTGATGCCTCAATTGCCTTGAGCGCTGCGGTTGTTTCCGTTTCCTTGAATGGGATCGGAAAATAAGGCTGATCTCGTTCCGCGACAAATTGGACATATGCTGCCCGGCTCGCTACTCCAGCAGGTAAGGATATAGGATCAAATTGATTGCAGAGGTACTGCAGAATGGTAAGGGTCTCTTTCTTAGAGGAGTACGTATGTATTGATGTCCCGTTCATGATTGCGGAAAAGGGCAGTACCGGCCAGGTGTAGTCAGAATAAATGGTTGATTGCGCCTTTGCTTCTTCTTTCTTGTAGTATTAATATATCGTTTTGAAGCGATCTTTATAAGTCGCAAACGCCGTTTGGTGATGCCTGTGGTGATGTGAAGATGCCCGTGCCGTCAACTATGTGATGTAGATGAACTAAACGGAAATTCGCTGTCTAAATCCCAAGCTTGACCGAAGAACACGGATAAAACAAACCCAGAGACATTATTACTTGGGAGAATCTCAGCTGAAAATTGACGGATCCACGATAATGAATTTGCCGCTCAATACGCCTAAATTCGTCTTTGCCATCTCGGGATCCCGTATCCGATTCCCTAAAACCCGGACTCCGACACTCATTCAGTGGGGCCGCGCCCTTAACCGACACCTTCACATCTCCAAGAACATCTTACATCATGGGTCCTCCCCTCATGCCGATGGCTTTCTGCACAATTATTCGTTATCAAGGTCGGATGTCCATCGGCGGAATCGACCAGCCCGAAAGATCTCAGTGAACCGCATCTATCCGCGTGAGTCCTATCCGCCCATCTCTTAACCAGGGGTAAAGCCCATCCCTTGTGCATGCCAGATCAAGAGTTGAGGCGCTCACTAGCTCTATTTACGCAGGACTACCTATTCAATTGAGAAGGCTATTCGTTGAGAGAAATCCCGAGCCATGCCGTTCCTTAAGCTACAAGACCGAGACCGGCAACTGTACTACACCTTGAATGCGCCTCCAACTACAACCTCATCATCTGACAGTATAACAAACATCGTCCTCATTCATGGCTTGGGTTCCTCGAGCTCTTATTATGCTCCGGTTATCCCGAAGCTTGTAGATGCAGGATACTCCTGCTTGGCACTGGATTCTCATGGTGCGTGCATTAATTCTTTCATGCATTGCGGCCTCTTTACTATGCGCTGCTTCTAACTGGACTCAAAATGACAAAGGCGCCGCATTAACTCCATTGACTGGTGAGGGCGGTAGCCTTGATACTATCATCGATGATATTGGTGCCGCTGTATCAGCTCTCAATATCTCACCCAGTCGCACCGTTATAGTGGGCCATTCCATGGGAGGAATTGTTGCTCCTGAAGCCACTCTTCGTTACAAATTCGCCGGCACTGTTCTTTTGGGCCCTGTTTACCCAAACGAGACTCTTACAAAAGTGCTCCAAGATAGAATTGCCAAAGTCCAACAAAGTGAGAATATGCTAGTCACCTGTCGCTATTTGAGGCGGTGAGTACACATGTGGTTCAGCACTAACTGGCTAATTTTCCTTTCTTTAGATGGGATGGATCCTTTGGTAGATGTCATTCCCATAGTTGGAACGGCATCCTCATCTACGCCGCTGCAACGCGCCTTCATTCGTACTTTGCTCCTGGCTCAAACTCCGGAAGGCTATATTGCAAACTGCAAAGCTATTGCATCTGCCTCAGTCCCAGACTACGGGAGCATCAGTACCCCTCTTTTGCTCGTCAACGGTGCTGAAGACTTTGTTTGCCCGATTGAGCTTTCACAGAAGATATTTGACAGGTATGCAATCGCATTTCTTCCATGTATGTGGCAAATTGCTTACTCGCTGCAAAGCTGGGGCTCGAAAAATAAGAATCTACAAATTCTCGATAAAACTGGCCATTGGTACTGCATAGAATCACCGGAGCAAGTTGGGGACGCTATTGTTAAATTCGTGAGCGGCATCAAAACTGCGTAATCTCTGTAAAATACATCACAAAGAGTAGTATATATGCATCCAACATGTCTCATACGTACATCAAGAACAGATTTTAGTACCTCGATCTAAATTTTTGACTTTGTCTGGCGGTTGTACAGTGCTCTCAGATTCTTTCTCAGTATTTTACCTGTAGGACTTCTAGGAATTGCATCAATGAAGATTACACCACCCCTTAGTCGCTTATAATCCGAGACTTTGTTCTTAACATAGTCAATAAGTTCACTCTCAGATACCTTTCCCTTTGCTGTAGGCACAAGGGCAACGTATGCCGTGGGCACTTCCGTGTCTTCTCGATCTGTGCCAATCACTGCAGCATCAGCAACGGATGGATGCGATGTCAGAACGCCCTCAAGTTCGGCTGGGGCGACTTGAAGTCCCTTGTATTTGATCAGTTCCTGTAACGTAACTAGTCAGATTCTTGTCATGCTTCTCCGTGAAGTGGAAGGTCAAGACTCGCCTTCTTTCTGTCTACCATGTATAGCACATCTCCTTCCATTTTGAGAATATCACCAGTCCGGAACCATCCGTCAGTGGTAAAGGATGACTTATTGGCTTCGGGATTGTTGTGATACCCTTTGGTGACCATCGGGCCTTTTAGCAATGCCTCGCCTGGTTGTCCCGCCTCGACATCGTTATCATTCTCATCCACTAGCCTTGTAGACAAATGAATTGTTAATTTTTCTTCGGGTAAAGCTTTGGTTAGTTGTTCTGATCATACCTTAGGCTAACATTTGGTAATAATGGACTCAAGCTCCCCATAGTATCTTTCCGCTCTGGTGGAGTATAAGTAACAGCACCAGTTGTTTCGCTTAATCCCCAAACTTGATAAACGATGCCTTTGAGCTTCTTGCTGGCCGATTCTTGTATCTCATAGCTCATCGGCGCTGCAGCAGCCGTAGCATACTCAACGCTCTTGAATTGGTCCTTGACAGCTGGATGCTTTGCAATTGCCATGTATATAGGCGGTACGGAGAAGAAGAAAGTCAGTTTAAGTTCCGCAAAATATCGAACGAAATCATCAAAGTTGAAACTTTGCATCCAATATATGACGGCTCCTTCGTAGACACAGTTTATGAAGTAACTTTGTAAGCCAGCGATGTGAGCTGGGGGCAAATGACCCAGCGTGGACCTAGGGAAAGATTTGCCCATTTTGGACCATGATTCGCGGCCCATAGTGCTGGGAAGATAGCATTCAGAAACCATGTTCATGTGAGATATGAGGACGCCTATGACAGTTAAGAATCCTTCCACTATCGCGAATGTTTGTCCATCTTACCTTTTGGTAGCCCAGTAGTACCTGATGAATACATAATGCATACCTTGCTCTCTTCAAGCTCTTTCGGATCAGTGACTCGTCTCCAGTCTAGTGATCCTTTGAAGTCGCATTCCGCTGTGCCATCGGCGCTCACCAGCTGGATCTCTGGGTACGACTTTAACACAAGAACATTTTTCTCCGGTAGTCCAGCATTGCGAGCAGCGCTCAAAGCAACGTTTTTCACATCTTCGCTGCATACAACAATCCTACCAGGTCCGTCTTTGATCTGTCTTGTTAAATCTGACACCGTAGAGGAAGGCGACGCGGCTGAATAAATGCCATCTGCAGCAAGCACAGCGTAGAATATGCAACCTAGCGCAGATTGCCCAGTAGATATCGTGACAACCACATCTTTTTCGGGCCCGTCTTTTCCAATGCCGAATTGATGGCGAAGGAAGTAGGCAAATTGGCGCGTTAAATCGCGAGCGCGTGCCTTGGTGATAACATGGGAAGGGTATTTAGCCTCAGCAAATATCGGCGCGTCTTCTTTTGCCTGAGATTCTTCAAATTCTGAGCAGAACGAGTGTCAGTTACTCAAACCGAGATGAGGGCTGTGGCGCGCTGTGAGGAGGTGGAGATGGCATCATGCGGAGTAGCCATTGTTAGCATACCGAACAAGAGAGTAAGAAGATCCAGGTTTGGAACCTCCATCTGTCTTGGGTTAGAGTAAATCATGATGAATGAGCTGGACAAATTATATGAATATACGTGTTTACGAATCAATTCGATCTAATCGTCTTCATACAAATACTGATGTTGCAGGAGGGTGTGTCACTGTATACATGTACGAGTATGTATGCCAACAGGGCGATTTGGACGCCGCAGCTCTTTTCTCTCCTTCGCTCTATCACCCCAGCCTCCACTGTCTCACAAAAGCAAGCCGAGGCCCATGCAGCTGAAAAGCAGCGGCAAACTGATTTAATACACTTATCAAGGTATCTTCCTCCATGTATTGTACACTAAATGTGGAGTGTCGGGTGCGGTTGGTCAAGCGCATGATCAACATCCTTGGCCCCTCATTGTCTCTTCTGCAAGTTGGACAAGCTACGCCCAATTCGCTATTCCAGTATGCAAAATAATCGAGGCTAAATGCATCTACAAGGGGCAAGTCTGGGGAATTTACCCCAGTGAAGCGGGGAGCGGACACTTCAAAGCTGCCGGAACCGTAAGGCCACCTGGAGATAGGGAGGTGATATTTTCCTCGTATTCATACTTGTTCTGTCTCTTTAATTCATCTCAGGGATTTGAGACGAACAAACGGACAAGGCAATCTTTAAACAAGGCCTTCCTCCACGCGTATATCCGACACCACCGCCACTAACATGAGTCTAACAAGCCCCCTTGCCCCCCTCTTCTGCCCGATGCAGCCCGATGCTATGAATTGATGTGTTCAAGCCATCGTTCATTTCAAGAAGCGCCGACCATCGAGGCCTTCATCAAGCAATCCTGCCAGTTCAATGGCACACCGCATGGGATATTGCTGTCCAAATACATAATACAAAATTGGCCTTTTTACTCAGCGCTCTTTTATACTCCTTGGCTGGTAAGAAATTGAACCTAAAGGGCCAACGTCGATCAAATCCGCTCTTCAACTAGTCTTGCGCTAGCTCTTATATAAAGTAAACTATTGAATTGCTTCCCATCCGAACCTGCTACAATGACTCAAAAGTCATTAAATCTTCCGTAGTATAGTGGTCAGTATGCAAGCTTGTCACGCTTGAGACCCGGGTTCAATTCCCGGCGGGAGAGCGCCACCCTTACAAAGGGCTTTTTTTGTCAATTTCACCTTTCGTCTTTCGAGATGAATCAATCTTCTTTTTTCTTTCTCATTCATCCTAATAATAACCTGTCTCTATTTATGACATCTGTTTAATCGCTATTGGGTATTTTGTGCTCTCTAAAAGGAACCTATTCACATCATGCCGATCAATCGCCAAATGAAAGAAAATAATCGCACACTTCAACCAATTCAAATCATCAATTGTTATCGCACCATCTCTTTCTCAATGCACTTTCCCACTCCCCAAAGTTCTTCACCATCCCATCAATCCATAGGATTTCTCCAGTGTGCAAAAACTGATTCAACGGCGGTATCGTAAACCACTCGTGGTCGCTACGGCAAACAACATCGAGTTTGCGATCGCCAGTCTTGTTCCCAGGCTGCTTGATGATTCCATTCAAGCACTTCTCACAATAAGTGTCCACACACAATTGGCACAGGTAGAAGTTCTCAGACATGGAGATGTTGTTCAAACATTGGGCGCATGCTTTATTGACTGATTGAATATCAGGCAGCTTTGGCTCGACCCTTGTGCGTACCGGAGAAGCCAGCGGCGTCGTCATTGCGGCAGCTCGGTTGACTTTTCTCATAGATCGGGCCAGTGCTTGCGCATTTTCGGCATCGTTGGCTGCGACAAAGATCTGCAGCAGGTTTTCTACTGCATATCGGTCGTTGCGCGGCTCATCGTCTAGCAAAATGTCGAGACTGTTGATAACCAGGCTTCCCAGCAACTGTCGGGCCTCGAGCTCCTTTTTGAGGAGGCGATAGAACATTGCGAGGTATATAGACGCAATGTTAACATCGGAGCCGTACTTGTCTGCAGGAATATCCAAATTCTGATGCCTGCTTTGCTTCTCTTGGACTTGCTCTAATTTCTCCAGCCACTCCATGGCTTCGGGGGAAGTGAGGTCCGTTTGAAGGATCTTTTGCTTATATAGAGCAGATAGTTTTTGGAAAGAGGTTGCATGTCCATGGCGCGTTGGAACGTTACCGCGCGGTCTATACTCAATCAAGGAGATCTGCTCAAAAATAGCAATCGACTGATCGAGATCGCGATTGTATGCGCAGGTGTTGCCATATGCAAGACGCAGATAAAGCACACCCATCTGATTGCGCGTAGTATGAGCAATCTCGATGGCAATCTCGTATTGGTGCAATATGACATCTACCTCCCCAGTCTTACAAGCTGCCTTGGGAATCCATTCCATGGTAAGGGGCTTATCGCAATTTTCTAGGAATAGATCGGTTAGCAAACTCGCATCCTTCTCCTTGGTGGTGGTTTTCTTCGCCAATTCTTGAAGCAGCTTCATCATTTCAGCGTGCAGATTCTCAGTTGCTAGCATTTCCAGATAAGCAATCTCAGCCTCAAAGTGCTCAGAAGCGTTCAAATTTGCAGCTGGCGAGCTGTCGATTGCTTTGCGGAAGTATGCAAGTGCAGGCTCTCTTTTCCCAGTCATGTAAGAGCAACGTGCAATGAGCAGATAATCTTTGTACAGCCGCCATTTGGAGCTGGACAATGCATAGCCTTGCAACGCGCCATCTTGAATGCTTTTCTCTTCAATCTCAGCGCACTTCAGAGCCTGAGCCAAAGCCTCGTCGTAGTGCCCATACTTGGACAGGCAGTAGGCAATGCGCCCGGCGGTTCCGACGCTGTTGTGATCTAATTCAAGGGCTTTGTTGTAGTGGATCAGGGCATCGCTATACAGTCCCAGCATCAGGTATGTACTTCCGAGTCGTCGATGCCAATGCGCTGTTTCGGGATAATTCGCCCATTCGATGGCTTTAAGCACTCTCTCCCTAATTGGTGTTCCGGACCAGCGACTCTGCGCTTGAGACCATGACCGTTCTTCGCTCATAAATGCCACATTTTGGACAATCTTGAAACAAAACAGTGTCGGGACATATTTGTAAAAGTCTGCACAAAGCCACTGTTTTGCATAAAATCGACCGATTGCTTGGCATATTCCCAAGTCCTCTTTGACCGATTTCGTCACAAAGTCTTTCGCTTCAGCCGTGAGACTCGCAAGGATCTCGGGATCATTGAGCCATTTGCGAAGGCCTTGGATATTCGAGTCGGTAAGCACCTCCAGTCCTTCGTTATTCTTCTCATACATGGTGCTCCAGTCGTATATGATGTCCTCGACAGTAAGCATGTTGTATATGCTCATTCCGAGCTCCTTCTTATGCTCTGATGGAACACTTGCCGGATCAAGTGCTGTCAAATGTTCCTGCCAGTACCATGCAGCATATTGTTCTATAGCCTCCTTGCCATGATCCAACTCCTGATTATCAAACCACGACCTATCGTTAAAGATTCTCAGACAAGTCTTCAAGACACTGATGCGAGCCTCCATCATGTCAAATCCAACCATGACGCCTCCCTTGGTAGCATGAACAGTGTTCTCATTGCCATCACGGAAAAACTGTCTCACTGATGTGTGGGAGAAAGTTACATATGTTGTGGATGGATTCGACCGAAAATCGACTTCGTTGGAAACATCAAAAACTCCGGGACTTCGTGCCGGGCTGAAATGTCGGGTCGGGCTAGATGCTTCGGCTGCAGGCGGACTGGTCGGACTGCTAAAGATGCCTCTGCCACCAGGACTGCCTCTACCAGCAGGACTTACTCTGCTACCAGGACTACCTCTACCAGCAGGACTGACTCTTCGACCAGGGCTGCTAGTATCAGAAGAGCTAAGACCTCGAGGACGCGGGCTTTCATTCCTTCTATCTGGATAAACCTCTCGATGCGTTCTAGCAAAGTCTTTGAGCAGATCATCTGTGGTCAATCCATCTTCACGCTCAAGCGCAAAGAAGCACGAGTATTGGCCCCGCAATGACTCCTCGAGTCGCAGAGGAGGGTCTCCGAATTTCATGATGAGCGCAGCTTCCAACTGCTCCAACGTGAGCGATTCTTCAGCACAAGACACCCACTGAAGCATCTCATTGAGGTCACGAGCATCCTCCTCCGAGATGGTGACAGAGAGATTAGCAAGTGTCTCGTTGAGCATTCCGTTAATCTCTTTTGGATAAGATTTCAAGCTTTTAAGGATCGAACTGGGGTGTCGCTTCTGGTTGATCTCATTGAGCATGAATTTTGCCAGGATGAAGAGGCCGTCGACTTGCTTCTTCATAGACTCGATGACTTCTTGCTTGAAATCTTCTGGAGATCGACTGAGTATTCTTGAATGCCGCACACCTTCAGAAATGAAGGCGCTCACATCATCTGCAATGCGATCCGGCGTCACGTAAATTGTTGTAAACACCTGGCCAACTGCATTCGGATCCAACGCAAAGGACACTATGTCTGCCAAATAAGACCTTCCAGTCAATGCGAATTGCAATTTCGAAGGCTCAGAGTCACCTTCTGGGGCAAGCAAAGATAGAAGCTGCTCGATGTCACTCTGTTCCGCCTCATCAATACCGTCGAGAAAGATATAAGTAGTTTTGTCGCGGGTATCATCCAAGAATGGCTGTACAAACAGTCTTCTGAATGCGCTGGGCACTGTCTTGATATCGTCGCTGCTATGAAGCTGCCTTGCGAGTTTCTCGGCATAAAATGCATCCGTTTCGCTAAGTTGATATGCGACATCGCGTAAAGCCTGAAGCACAGATCTTGTCTCGGGATCATTGGCAGAGAAGAAGAAATATCCCAGCTGAGGGAGATTCTCGAGGCCCCATGTAATAAGCCGTGATGTTAGGAAAGATTTGCCAGTGCCTAGAAGCAGAAGGGTTTAGTATAGGCAATCGTTGTTTTGTAATCAAGTCGTAAGGATGGCTTACCAGGATTACCGCACACCCATAGGTGGCGAGTCTCGCCCTGGATCCAAGACTTCAACCCTTCATCTTCCAGCAGCCAGTCACCAGTACCTTGGACTCTATACTTGTTGAAAGCATTGTACGAGTCTTCCGCATACGGAGTAGGCTCCAAGACCTCTCTTAATCTGTCTCTGTAGGAAAGACCCCCATTTTGCTGCTGTCCCAACCTCATGTCCAGAATATTTTGACTCATCTGTGCGACGAGGTTCTCTACTTTGTCCGTCTTGAGGTTGAGCTCAGCAACGCCTCCATAGGTCTCTGCAATGACTTGCCGCTCCTCTCCTAGAGTTAGGGCATTGAGTCTTTGCAGTGCTGGTTGAACAGGACTCTCGATCCCAACGAGCTTTTTGAAGTACGCCTTGAACCTTCCACTGCGCGCGACTTTCGTGGCGATAACGAGAACCTCGAACAAAGTTGCTAGTATGGTAACGAGTTTATCACGGAGTGCAGGGCTAAGCACGTGGTTTAAGTACACGTCCAACCTCGATGTGAAGTCCTATCACGCATTAATCCTACCGTCAACGTGCCTCCTCATATGTCAGAACTGCCTTACCTTGAGTTGATCGAATAGCTCTAATATTGAGTCGTACATGGAAGAAACATCGTGCGCTGCGTTGATGAGATACATAACCGCAGCAAAGATGCCCTGTGCCGGCGGGAAAGCTTCTGAGACTCCCTCGGCAACGATGTCTCCTATCAACTCCACCGGCCTCAGAGTCACTGCGATGGCATCGAAGATACTCTGGCGCTTTTCTCGAAAGTGGCTAAACTGGTCATTCCGAGTGGTCAACTGCTGCTTTAGATCGGAGATAGATTTCATCGGTGGCTTCAGAAAATCGTCTAGTGTTAGGCCTTTGTCGGATGGATCTTTGAAGAGCTTCGCAGCATCCGCCAAGATGGCAGCAAACTGCGTCTCCATCCCCGGAGATTTCTGAGATGGCTGCTTTTCATCATCACCCATCTTTGCGATCATGATGCTGCTTCTCCCAGCACTCTCCGTCGCATACGAAGAGCTGGGTATTTTAAATGTTCAAAATCTCATTTTCACGACTTTGGCTACACCAGCGTTTAGTCACTCCGCCTCCTGTGGGGGCAAGACGTGCCAGTAACAGGGGCTCAAGAGCCTCAAGTGACAGACTAGACGCTTTCTCCGCCTCACTTACGCGCACTAGATACCGAAAAGCCATCGACCCGCATGCTGATCCATGGTCGTTTTCGCGACGAGAATCGTCACCTGCACAGGGGTTGCCAGTTGCTGCGCCGTCATCGAAACCTTTCGACTACTACCTAGAAGAGGCGGGGGCTTGCTACATGTATGTATCCGTAAAGTTTCAAATTCGGTGCTTCCACGTTGCATCGGGAATAGGGGGCGAACTCGCTGGAGCAGGTCAAATGTGACCAGCTGCCTTTCTTAAACTCAGGGCTCGCCTAATGCATGTACAATACTGGGCTGTGCTTGGCAGATCTTGGCCACCAATGCCACACGTTGGAGTCAGTGTAACTCCTTGGTGTCTTTCCGAGTGGAACTGGCTCTCTCTGACTATTACATGTTACAAGGGGGTTTGACTCCTACTGCCACCTGATCATCCCACTATCCACTCATGTCTAAGCGTGTAAATAAGCTGTACATAAACAAGGCTAAAGGGCGATGACCAAGGCGATGCTGAAAGTGGGCGCGAGAAGCCCACGTACATGTATTCAACAAATCCGCCAATTGCTCCTTGCCACTGCTCTAGCATTGGTACCTAACGACGCGCGGGGCGGGCCGTTGGTGGCATTTCATCCGTTGTCTTACGGAAACACAATCCATATGATTCCAAAGGCGTCTACATGTGCTTTTCGGTTGTAATGCAACTCGCATTATTTTAAATTAGCTAGCTGATTTTATTTTATAGAACGCTAGCTAATTCTATTATAAATAAGATTATCAATATAACTATACCGTTATATTCGGCCATTTCCCCCATAGTACTACTTCAGGTAAAATAGTTCCCTATCCAAATGAACACAGAGAAGTGTAATAGATGGTTAGCTTCACATATGCATCTATCATTCTTCTCTTTTATGGCTTTTTAAAAGTGACACTTTCTGTCCCACCTCGCACGGTGAAGGTAATTTCATTACCGGACACTATGCAGTCAGACATGTACAGTAGTCTTAAAAAGTTGGAATTAGGCTAACTTACGCTCAACATCTAGGAGTTTTTGTTCTGGAAAAGTATAAGATTCCGTGGGGAAAAAATCGCCTAGTCTCTTTCGATCAAAGTCGTAAACCGTAACGTAAGGAACAAAAACATTTTCAGCCCCGAGAACCCTGCTCATGGGGGGATCCTGGATCCAACTCCACTTGCCATCTTTATAGACAGTAAAGGCGATTGTACCTATAACTTGCAAGACAGAATCAAATTGAAATTGAACACCTATAAAGTCGTCGGTGTTTAAATGCGATACGAGTGTTTCGTGGCGAGCTTGGAGCTCGGTCTCAGGAATAGGCTCTCTATTGATATCCGCCATTGCTGTACTCAAACTTGTTTTGGTAGAAAATGGTATGTTTACCCAGAGAAGAAGAGGATGTCCAAGACATATATATATATATTGATTCAGTCTAAGACTGTAGGAAGCATACTTACCCCTCCAAAAGATGTGGGAAATGGGCACCGCATTGCTTGCTGGCAGCTCTCTTTGCTGAGGTTTGGGGTTGGCGGAGGCAATCTCCAGTTAGTTATTTCTTATTGGCGGTCTAACACCGCGCGCTATCGTTAGGAACAGCATAGATAACACGAATATAGCTAGAACAGAGAAAAGTTAACAGCTGTTATCCAAGTACAGTTTAGCCGCCATGTACAATACCAAGCTGAAGGTGACGTGGTGCCCCTCCGGATGCCCCTCTAGAGCGGCTGAAGCCAAACTTCACGCACATACATTTGAATGGAGGATTTGACTAGGTGTTACGACCCGACTCTTGTGGTCGCAGCAATTCATGCTTTCAGGAAAGTGGCGAAACCGGTGAGCTCGGTGAGAGGGGGATTCGAAGAACACGAGCGGTCTGACGTTTGTGACCGAGACTTTGTTCGACAACTTGTTAAAACCATGGCAATCCAGAAATGATGGGGAAGCACAGTGTTTCATAGTATATATTCAGCTTACAAGGCCGACGATCAAGGAATCACCTCATTCAATCACCGACAGAATGACAAATCAACATAACCTACAGTATTCACTATGTAGACATAAAACTACATGTATTTAACTGGCGTAGTAATTCGTTGTGTCAAAGATGCAATCGCGTACACCAAGAAGCCACTTCAAACGCTGTGTATCACATTTTGGCGCGCCTCATTTACCGCACATAAGATTATAACTTACCCACACGAAGAAGCCGCAATGACCTCGGTTACCTCTCGCCAAGCCTTTCGCAGGACAGACAATTATACCCCAGGCAGCGCCAAAGTGAAGCTCATCACGGAGGACTTGCCCCTTCCTCTCCACCCAACCGCCGTTCTGATCAAAGTCCACGCCGTCTCTCTCAACTATCGTGATGCCAACATCGCTAATGGCGGTAACCCCTGGCCGGTCATTCCCAATGGCGTGCCTGGTAATGATGCGGCTGGCGAGATTATCGCAGTAGGCGATAGAGTATCGCTCGCGTCCGTAGGAGACCGAGTAGCCCCGATCACCGACACCAAATACGTTAGTGCTCGCTCGACTGAGCGATCTTGGCTCGCGGCAAATGAAGATGGCACCCTCGCAACACATCTTGTTTTCGATGAAAGCCTTGTTACGCGGCTTCCTGAACATTTAGACTGGGTCCAGGCGAGCATCATTCCTTGCGCTGGAACAACTGCTTGGTCTGCACTCAAGGGTGCCACCATGGGTCAAACTGTTCTAATCCAAGGTGAGTCTTCGAGGAATTTATGTTGTCCGGTGGCTGACAATATCTCTAGGTACTGGCGGGGTTGCAACTTTTGCTCTGAAGCTCGCCCGAGTGTCTGGCCTCAGGATTATCCTGACATCTTCCAGTGACGAGAAGCTCAATAAAGTTAAGCAGCAATTTGGAAAGCCTGAGATCCAGACCATCAACTATAAGACGAATCCAGAGTGGCATGAGGAAGTCTTGAAGCTCACCAATGGCATTGGTGTCGATCTTGTTGTTGAGAATGGCGGCAGCAATTCTCTCGTCAAGAGCATGCTATGTACCCGACGTGGTGGTATTGTTAGTCAAGTAGGCTATCTTGGGGGTTCAAAGCCCGAACTTCTGAAGGAATTCGTTTCCACCATCATCGACCGCAGGCTGAATATTAGGTGAGTAGTCTCTCTCAAGTCCACATAGTTCATGGGGTGACCTAATCATGATACTAGGGGAATCAACTGTGGCTCTAAAGATGATCAGGATGATCTCATGACTGCTATTTCAGCTTCGAAGATGACCTTTGAGGATATCATTGACTCAGTATGGCAATTTGACAAGTCAGAAGAGGCGATTGAATTCGTCTGGCAGGGTAAGCAACTTGGGAAAGTTGTTATTAAAATTGGACTGTAAAAAGCACGCATACTCTAGGGATATGCTGCTGAAGCGGCGGCAAGATGAGGTAGACTTCATGTTGGGTGTATTAAGGTTATTCTACCCGCTCGAGTATGTTAAGAATTTTCTTATATTCATTCCCTCGTACTATTGTAACTGCTGTATTCCCACTATCATTTGCATTTTAACTACTAGGTACTAGAGTTTCTAAAGGTACCTGCGGGTCTCCCGACTAAGATACTAGGTAAATTAAACAAAAGTACTCTTATAAGCCAGCTAATTTAAAATAATGCGAGTTGCATTAGAGCCTTAGGCACTTGATACCACCGCATCCTTTCTTCAGTGCTGCCACGTTCGCGAATAGTATTCAAATGTACCATCCTGTTATTTCGGACTGAAAGTCATCCCATTTCTCAAAGGATGATAACTCCTATTCGATGCGAGATGCGTGCTTCGGAGAGCTACCGCCGCCTTGCTTACACATAAGCCTAGCTTTTGCCATTCACGGTTTTATAACCTGATCAACGCATATTGACGCAGAGAGGCGGGGTTGTTTAAGCCTAAGTTGATCCTGGTCAAGAATACAAATTAATCGCTACAATTTATTCGATACCTTGTACAACTCCAGCCTCGAACTCGTAAACAGTTTCACAACTCCTGTCCTAGAAACTCGGAGGATCTAGCGCTGTAACGCCCCCGCCAAATGAGATACGAGATGTCTGAGACACGGCTCACCATACGGATTGAGACTCGCTGAAAATTGTGGATTCAGCTCATATTATTACATTGTTTCTTCACCACTTGAATTTAGTTAGCATTGCCTTGCCTGCTTTCATAAAGGCTTAAATAAGATACATAGGTAGACTGAAGTATACATGAGAAAAGCAAACACTTTAACATTAAGCCCGAATTTAACACTTAGCATCTGTACTCAAGACGGCCAACATGCTTCTGCGGGGTGCGACCTCTAGGTGACCGATTTCGGGTAACTTGAACCAACAGATTTCCCCTCCCGAGGATTGCCGCTCATTACAATGGATCATCATGGCTCACCAGAATGGGCTTTGTACCACAATTTCAGTGGCCAAGATCAACGAATTGTGTCGGATGGTTTGAGCCAAAAAGAAACTCAATTGCGGTAACACAGCTCTGCTCCTGTTTTACAATGCTATAGCCCAACTGGCGTCGTTGGTTTAGGCACGCATCAGTGCCAAATCTGCATTCCCGGATCTCGGGCGATTTCTTTTCCAAGCTCCCGTCCGATGCAATTCAATGACTTGAACGTCGCACTAGACTATCACGCAATTAGAATTCGCCGATGTTAGGTCACGAAATCAAGACTAGATCTAGTAAGGACGGAATACGGAGCACTAGTATACAATGCTAATTATCGCTCACAGCCAACAACGTATGGTTGGTAACGTCAGTGTCACCTGGTCCTTGATATCCTCCTCCCTTGACATATATATATTCCAGCAAGACACTTGGGGACTCCAGGCCTGCTCAGTGTACTGCTTTTTCTTACAAGAGCAGCATCACATTAATTGTCCAACCAATTCTTTAATTACGCCATTGCCCCAAAATGTTATCTGGGCCACCCAGCAAGATCGCAGTCGCCCTGTTTTCAGGCTTCCAAGCTCTCGACGTTTTTGGACCTCTGGACGCACTCAACATTCTCTCATACACAAACCCATTAGAATTATATCTACTCTCTACGACGTTAGACCCAGTGTCCACCATCCCCGTAAAAGCTCCAAGCCCCGGCGCAATTGGACAGCGCTTAGTCCCAACACATACGTATCAAGATGCTCCCAAGGATATAGAAGTTCTTCTCGTGCCAGGAGGTCGAGGAACCCGTGACCTTGAGCTCACACAGCCTGTCGTGGATTTCATTGAAGCAACGTTTCCGAGCCTCCGCTTTCTCCTTACTGTCTGTACAGGGAGCGCCCTTGCAGCTCGGTCCGGTGTTCTCGATGGGAAGAATGCCACCTCCAACAAGCTGTCTTTTGAATGGGTATGACAATGAACAATGTGAACCTCTTTGCTAGCAATATAGCTAACAGAAGCCGACTCTCCAGGTCATGACGCAAGGTCCTAACGTGAAGTGGGTTCGCCATGCGCGATGGGTACAAGACGGCAACATCTTGACCTCTTCCGGGGTATCAGCTGGTATTGACATGATCTACGCCTTTATTGCTGAGCAGTATGGTGAAGAGGCCGCTTCGCAAGTTGCAACCGTGTCTGAGTATACTAGAAACACTGACTCTACGAATGACCCATTCGATAAGGCTGCCTAATATAGGCAAGGGGCAGGGAGAATCGTTTTGTGTAGAGTACATGTATCTTCGCCGAAATTTTAAGTAATTAATTGCCGATATTCCAGTGTTATATAATGAGAATTATGACCTGAACACAGCACATATAACCACTTGCCCACAAATTTACTCTACAAACAAGCAATCGAGCTAATTTTGCCTATACCGACAGCTCACCGGTTTGTTGTTATCCAGCGTTCTTGCCGTCATTCCCAAGCAGCCCTTGTTGCCGCCAGGATTTATGAAGCCAGCATTCAGCCAAATCCTCCACGAGCCATCAAGGCTAACCGGACAAGCAATCAAGCCGGCATCCTTGAAAAACAGATTCTTATCCTTATCAACCCTCCACCCTTTTGTTTCGCCATATCGGGGAAGAGACTGGCTTCCAGTAAGGAAGCCTACTATGCCCTGCCCTGTTTCCACACATCAAAGTCAGCTACCCATCACGACCGAGAGTTTCACAGCCAATGAAACAGAATAAGACGTACCCATGCCAGAGCGATCGACAAAGACCTTTTGTTTCTCTTGTTCGCAGGAATACAACACCAGCTCCTCGTTTGCAATGTAAAAGGTCGCGTGGCCGCTCGACTCGCCTTTGCACGTGGCATTTTGCAGAGGAAAGTTCAGATATAAGCCGCTCTTGGCTGCACTCATCTGTGCAAAATGTATAGGACTAGCTGAACGAAGTGCCATCACGTCAAAGGTTCTGGGTATAGTTGATGGAGCTGCAGTGGCAGAAGACAGCAGAAGGAAGATGGAAGAGATGACCTGGAACTTCATCGTGACAGAGTATCTCAGTGCCTAAAGTGTGTAAGGTAAATTTTGAGTACTAGAGAAGAGCTGTGAAATTGTCAAAGCAATAACCATTTTAGTATCGCTAATGTCTGGCACTTTTTATATCCCTCCATTTACCGCCCTAGAATTTCAGCTTCTCACCAAGTGAGACATTGAAGCCGCTAACACCAACGTCGTGATACAATGAATGCTAAGCCACCACAATATCGCTTCGGATCCTCTTCCAGAGTGCAACACATAACGATCTAGATGCATCGGCACACCTTGGCATCTTCTAGTAAACAGCTGTCAAGGGCGGCTGATACGTAAACACTTATGCCGAGAGCTGGACCGTATCCAGAGTAACCTCGTATAACGGTCTGCCCTTTCGAACACGAGAATCCTATTCGATCTGCGATGGGTCGTGGCTGCAGCGTGGCTGCATTTTCAACCTACGTGTAATCAGCTGAGAGCACATGCAAATGGTAAAAGAAGCAAGGGAGGCGCTCGCTTACTTATTCACGCCAATTCATAATGTTTGCTTAATTTGTATAATATTATTAGAGGTCCCTTTCTTATGCTTCGAACATCATGATCATTTGATCTTTCATAAACTTCCAGCTTGCATGCTGGATAAACACAATATGTCGTTAAATTGACTCTATATGGTATCTATGCATAATCCAATCCGCTTGCTAATGTGTCCTTGCTAGTATTCTCATCTGCTCTGAATAACGCTAAAAAAAAGTAGTGTTCATGAAAAAAGTCAATGACTTGTTTTGGTATCATATCATACGTCGTTTGCTGCCACATCTTCTGCGTCCTCTTGAACTTGCTGATCCGACAGCTTGGGATTTCTCAGGGCTAATGCGAAACCAATCATAGGCAAACATATAAACATGCCCGTGATGCAAAGTATCTGCTGAATGCTTTGATAACTGTGAATGATGGCGGCTCGAATCTCGGTGCCGACTGGGTATTGCGAAACAATTTGAAATGGGTTTTCGTAAATGGCTCGTGCCAGCGTGGTATTGGGTTGAAATGCCAGACTTGCTTCCAATGTTGGGTATAGAGTTTGGGTCCAGATTGCTCCAGATAAACAGGTGCCGAGCGCGCTTCCGACGTTGTAAAAGGAGAGGTAGAGGCCCGTCAAGATGGCAACGTGATCTCGAGAGGCGGAGGCCTGAATCGAGGCCTGGGTGGGATAGGCAAACAAGCCACTGGAGAGTCCCAGAAGAATCTGGCCCCCGATAAGTCCACTCCTGGACGCCGTAGTTGCACCTCCGGGAAACTTGATGAGAACGCCCAGAGCAATCATGAACAAGACGGTGCCGAGGACAATGATGTGTTTGAGGCGTCGGAACCTGTAGATGACGAGGGCCACCGCCACGCCGCTGACGACGCCGAAAAAGGAAAAGAAGGAGAGGATTCGGGTTGCGCTCTCAATGGGGAAATCGAATGCAACAATAAGAACGGTATAGAGATAGTTGCCCTGCACGTACCAGGCAAAGTTGAGCAAGCTCCGCACGGCTAGAGCCGCCCAGACCCCGCGATCCTTTAACAGGTGGAAGGGGACAAGGGGGTTTCTGGCGCCGTTCTTCTCCCAAAGGACGAAAGCGGGAGCGAAGAAAAGCCCGATGACCAGCGGGATGACGACCTGCGGGTTCCTCCAATGAGATACCGTGCCGCCTGCAATCGTGAGAGGCGTCAGAACAAGACTAAACGCCGTGACGAGAGTAAGCAGGCCGATGGCGTCCACCTGATCGAAGAGCCGGACACTCCATTTGCGAAGGCTGTCGAGACCAGCGTAGGCATCTCCAAACTCGCTCTTCTGCCTGGACTTATTAGACCCTGTGCGACGGTCGATCGAGTACAGTGTGATTAGGAGGGGAAGTGAGGCGACAGGGTAAATGATGCACCACATGCCGATTCCCCAACGCCACGTGGTTACGCGCAGCACGGCAGACGTAATGCTGCCGCTAATCCATGTGTTGATCACAAAGGGCAGGGCGGGTATGTAGCTGAAGAAGACGCGAGCCCGCATGGACGAGAAGTCGGCCACAAGGATCTCCAGCATCAGGACGATGCAGGTGTAGCCAACCTGGTATGTGAGGGTGCCGGCGCAGAACGCATAGACGGAGTTTGACGTCGACTCGATCAACATGCCGACGACGTAGAACAAGGTGGACGCAGCCACGACTTCGAAGCGTCCAAAGACATCGGCAATCTTGGCTGCTGTCGGCTGGATCGCAACCGCAACAACGCTTCGGAGGAGATTGATGGTGGCCAGGTATGAGTGTAGTGAGAAGCTGGATGTTGCATATGGCATGTATGTTGACCGGACCTGGCTCTCGAGGCCGTATGCGTAGCCTATTAAGAAGATGCCCGAGAATATCCAGAAGCGCTCCATGGGGGAGAGTTGGGCCGAAACGGCCTCCATGCGAGCGACACCAGCAGCCCGTCGGCTGGATCCTGCCACCGTGGAATCTGCATATTCGTCGTCCGCATAGCTGTGATGATGATTTTGAGTCGAAATTACTGTATAATCATGGACCTCGGTCATGGAGCGCGGCTCCGAGCCGAGCAATGGGGCCTGTTCGCCTGAAGCCGCCATCGCCGAGTTTTTAGCCTCAGTGGCGATGAAAAGGCAAAACTGGCTGGGCAGAAAAGTCCCAAAAAGAAGAATAAAAAAAATAGCCAGTGCCTTAATAACACATGCCTTTACCGCATATTGAACAAAAAAGACAAAGGCTGCAACGAATAAAAATGAAACGGAAGCTGGGGGAAATTGAACGGGGATGAGGGCTTTATGAGAGAGGCGAGCTTTCGTACGAGCCTTCGGATCAGATAAGATCAGGTCGAGCTGGTGACAGGCAGCCACGGCCCACCAGGGTCCGCCATGGGCGTACAGAGACCCCGTAAGATCCCAGTAATGGCTCATTAATTGCTCCAGCTGTGGCTGGCATGATCATCGTCACATGGCCGGGTTTGGGCGACTAAAATTAGCGGGCTGTGCCAGCAGGATGAGACCAGACGGCAGAGGAGCACGGCTGAGAAGAGGAGAGAGGAGAGACAGACAGAGTCATACAGAATGACTAATGCCGTTGGGCTTACTTGAGTTTTACGTCAACTTTGGCTTGACTAAGAGTTTACGAATGTTTGTCTCAACCAAGGGTGAAAAGATGGAAAAGGTGACAAAGAAAGAAACGTGTGCGTACATCCAGGTACTTCGGATGGAGTGCAGAGTACAAAAGACGGAATAATTGACAAACGGACCAGGGGTGCTGGCACATGTAAATGCACAAGCAGCCTTGGATCCAGATGCTGCATCACCCCAAGACGAAAATATTTTCAGCTTTCGTCACACACACCGATCCAAGCAACATTGATTTTGATTTTTCATTTGATTTTCACTTGGTTCTCCATCTTGCCCATGGCCTGCAGCTATTGATCTGCGGCCTCCTTATTATCAATCTCCAGGCTGATTGAAAAATCACACCACACTGACCATGGGCGCCCCTCCCGCTCGTTCCCCAATTTTACCCGCACTAACCGCGGCGCTATGAAATGGTGATCGGATGGACGAAAAAAAAAAAAAAAAAGCTGGACAAGTTTGTGAATCTGTAAATCTTCATAGTCAACCCACGTACAGAAAGACTCCTCTCCAAATACGAATAAGAAAATCGGTGATCAATGTTTCCTATAGCACTGTGTTCTCATTACTATGTAGAAAATTAAATACGTGTACTTGGAATGATGAGAAAATTACAACTACACGCACTCGAGAAAGAGATTGCGAGCATGTCCACCGTCTTCAGGCTCAATTTCAAGCGGGTCTAGCCTCGGAGGATTAGCTATTTGTGTTTTCAGCACCGTAAAATGCTTGCAGGTAGCATGCTGTGCGAGGCACCTGTGAGATTTGGCTTACTTTGGAACAAAGGTGAAACAGGGCTGGGTGAGCCAACCGAAGCCACAAATGACGACCTGTAGACATCGACGCACATGAGGTTAATCCCGACTACTGGAAGAAGAGCAGATGTATTCTACATCATCGCATTAATAAAGGGTGAATATCTTGGCTCAATAAAAATTGCAAATGGTAAGTGATGGCCGATGAAGTCGAAACATCAAGATATAGTCAGCCCTACTTTCCAAAAATTGGAGGCATCTCCTCTGTGCAGCTTGAAGTAACGGGGCTCAGCAGGATGCATGTTGCCTGTGCTTGGGTGTAACGCTATCTGCAGTAGTATTGCAGCCTTAAAATTCTCCATATTGGAGAGAGTATTCATACCACAAGTATATCTTTATCGGCAGCAGTTGATCTGTGACCTGAATTGAACTGCATGTGAGATGCCAGAGATCATACAGATAATACACACCACAAGGATGCAGTACTACTTGGCACCCAGCAGACCTAGCCATTTGTATCAAGTTAAACCTTCATAATATTCCTGTCACCAACCCAAACAGACGCCATCATCATAGCTTCTGCTTCAGATAGTTCTGCTTCCCCATGTCTAGGTAGTTTTCTCACCGCTGTCCGGAACTCTAGGGTACGACATTGTCTGTAAAGTCAAATCACACGAACATGTGTGCCCAGTTGGACAGCGAGTTGGCCATGCTCCGAGACATCTTCTCCAGCCTAGTGGATGCCCTGCTGAAGATGTCCACCCAATGTCTTGGGCCGGCTATCGTTAAAGAGATGTACTATGCGGTCATCATTCTCAGCTGCAGGCGCCTAAATCTGCAATGCGAGATGCAAGGGAGACGCTGAGTAGCACACACGCACAGTGTTCAAGTTGCTCTCTTCTTATCACCGATACTTTCTTCCCAACGCTCGAAAGAAAATATCATTAATCACTTAA
The DNA here is from genome assembly GCA_020045945.2 of Trichoderma semiorbis. Classification (NCBI taxonomy): domain Eukaryota; kingdom Fungi; phylum Ascomycota; class Sordariomycetes; order Hypocreales; family Hypocreaceae; genus Trichoderma; species Trichoderma semiorbis. The sequence continues at coordinate 4,867,665 of CM034695.1, forward strand.
CTAAATCGATCCAAACTCATCTAGCAGAGAACATGATACGGAACAAAACGGAAAAGCATCTTTATGAATCATTGACATCTTCCCCAGACTCGCAAGCCGTGCTAAGGTCAAATGAGTAATTTTCCCGACCCAGATCGCAGCTCCGGGTGCGGCCCCGTCAATTCACGGGTAGCCCATCGGCGACATCGGAACCCCATCTTCCGGCGTAAGACATTCAAATCAGAGGCACCCGCTAGCATATTCGCATCTGCACTAAGAATTGCATCAATTCCAGACTTCAAAGTCTGCTCCCCCACCAAACCGCTGCCTTTCCACTGCCCTTTGAAACAAGCACAATGGCGACGGTAGCCAAGGAGCCGGCAGCTGCTGACAAGAAGCAGCGGCCCAATGCGCTGCGATCAATCATTGCTGGCTCAACCGCCGGCGCGATTGAAATCGGTATGTCTTTTGTCGCACGTGCTTCGGCTTCAAGATTTTTTTCGATATGCTAATTTTGAGATATTGCGCAGCCATTACCTATCCCGCCGAATGTGTGTCTGCGCCGCTGCCGTCTTGAACGAAACGGGAGAATAATTCTCGTACATCCCCATCACCAGAAAACTGACCAGATATATGTGCAGTCGCAAAGACAAGGTCGCAGCTCAACAGACGGCTAGCAGAGGGCAAGAAGCTGCCATGGCCACCCTTTGGAGCGCAATGGTATGCGGGATGCACCACGCTCATCATCGGCAACTCTGCCAAGGCGGGAATCCGTACGCAAGAATAACCCGATTGGCGATTTGGTTTACAGGCGCAAGATTCTGACTGGAGTCACAGGATTTGTTGCGTTTGACCAGTTCAAGAGCATGCTCGCCGACGAGAACGGGAAGCTCTCTGGCCCGCGAACCGTCTTGGCCGGCTTCGGTGCTGGTGTCACAGAGTCGCTGCTCGCCGTCACTCCCACCGAGAGTATCAAGACGACTCTGTATGCTTTCTCCTTTCCTTTATTGTGTAGTAGTTATACCATGTGCTGATGGTGGTCTCTTAGCATCGACGACCGCAAATCCGCCAAGCCTCGCATGCGCGGTTTCCTCCATGCCGTTCCCATCATCGCCCGTGAACGTGGTATCCGTGGTTTCTTCCAAGGCTTCGTCCCTACGACAGCTCGCCAGGCAGCAAACAGCGCTACCCGCTTCGGTGCCTACAACTTCTTCAAGCAGATCGCCGAGTCATATACTGCGCCAGGAGAGAAGCTCGGCACCGTAGGCACCTTTGCCATGGGTGGTCTTGCAGGTCTGGTGACGGTGTATGTGACTCAGCCGCTCGACACAGTCAAGACGCGCATGCAGAGTATCGAGGCGCGGACCCAGTACGGCAACACATTCAGGTGTGCTGCCATGATCTTCAAGCAGGAGGGCATTCTCACGTTCTGGAGCGGAGCACTTCCCCGACTGGCCAGATTGGTGCTTAGCGGAGGCATTGTGTTCACCATGTATGAGAAGAGTATGGATCTGATGAACAAGCTGGACCCCGAGATGAAGTACATCTAAGAGAGGGAGGGAACCAAAAAACAAGGAAGAGGAAGCAGTCTGGTCTGGCGTTTAGGATTTAGATGGGGATTATACAGCCTTCGTATTGATACAGCGACTAGTTGTACAAGTGTATATACATAGTATACAGTGATGATTGCAAAAAGATTCTTGGTTTGATACCATCTTTTTGACCTTGCCATGTCCATTATTGTTTTCATGAAATGCAATTTTTTCCCTCCACGTCCCTCCTTTTGAGATGCCGTTTTAAATTGATGTTGATATCGATATCGTGTCGCCCTTTTGTTCATTACTTCATTGCAGTCTAATCATTCCCGACAATCTCTTGCCCAATCTCTCCAACCAGGTTCTCTTCGGCGCCTCCTCAATCTCCCTAACTAAGTCTTCGAAATACGTCGGCTGGCTCTTTGGTTCCAGCATAGGACCCTTAAGCTTATACTGCATAGCCCACTCGTTAGCGAAATTTGCCCGTTTCCCCCTCATACAAGAAAAAAAAAAAGGATCGGCTGCGCACCCTATCTCTAAACTTGTTCTGCACCAGGAATTGCAGCGCTCGCGCCTTTAGCAGCTCCTCGGGCTCGATGGACGGCTTGTAGTTCTTGAAGCGCTCGTCAACGACCTTGGCGAGGACATCCTGGAACTGGTAGTCGGGTCGGAGGTCCTGCTTGGGCCATTTGGCGAAGACGTCGGAGTAGATGCGGCGCTGTTTTTTTTTTTTTTTTTTGTCAGACAGGCATGAGCGGGATGGTCGATGGGGAATTGAGGGGATTCCACTCACTGCTAGTGATCGCGACATTGTGCAAAACTATCGGAATCTGCGATGCGCGTGCTTGCGCAATGCAATGCTGCGACTATGGAACTATGAATCAATATGCCACCAAGATATTGGATTTCTGCTTTGGAGCAAAGTTTCCGCCGAACAGTGCTAATCTCACAGTGCGTTTCGTTTGATACACTTAAAATCCGCGTATCTAGGTATATAGTACACGCAGTAACTGCCTTGATGGTGCGGGATCCGTCGTTCCGGCTACTTGGATCTATGTATCTAGTACCCGCTAAGCTAAAAAGGCCATCAAATGCAAAACACATCAATGGATCATTGACAGCGCCTTGAAAGCTTCTGCTGCCTGAGGCTCAGCCAAATAGCGCTAAATAAGCCCCCCCATCCCGGCAAAAGTGCCCCAAAAGGACCCTGGATTGTTCCAGATGGTGCTTAACTTGGCGCCCAGAACAAGAAGAGTACGAGTACGACTACTGGCTAGTACCTAAATTGCGCCGGCGGCTGGCAAGGTTCGCAGGTACTTTGCGTGCATCAGCAGGTTGCCTCCAGCGCCTCCCTCGCATTGGTCATCAGTGGCCGCGCATCATCTGGCCTGCCCGTTCTGTTCTCGTAATTCCATTCAATCTCAATCCATCCATTTCCCCATCATTCTCACCAAATTCCTCCACGTCGGATTGATTGCGCTTCTTTTTTTCTTTTTCTTTTTCGTTTCGTTTACCCTCGTCGCCCTCACCCTTGTCCCGACTTTTATCTCATCTTCTCCTTTGTCGCTTCTCTCTCTCCCCTTTGCGTCGCCGCTCTCCGATTCGTGCTCCTTTTTCCACGGGCGCTCGTGACCCGATTACGACATCACCAACTACCATCTCCCCCAAACACCTCACAATCCACGGCACTGCGCGACTTTGACGGAACACTACTGCAGCCATGTCTGGGCGTTACGAGAGGGTATGTGGACATTTGTCGCATGTTTTTCTTGATTGCATTCCTGGGAGGATTCTCGGGGGGTTATTTTGTTGACGCTGAGGCTGACGATTTGATTGTTAATTTGCAGGTAAATGCCCACGATGAAGACGAGGAGCACGATGTTCCCCAGCGACGAGTCCAGATCCCCAACTCGCCGCCACCATCTTTCCATTCCCGCGCCTCTTCGCCAAATCGAAATGGCCGGGTCAACAACGACCTCGCCGATGCGTTTGACGATGACGACGCTAGCGACGACGGCGAAGCCGACGACAGACAGAGATTAGTTCGCCAGAACTCAACGCCGACCATCCGATCAACTAGCGACTCTTCACGATCCTCTGCGCCGACGGCGTCGGCTTCCATCCCAGCGACAGCAGATACGACTTCGTCCAGCTCACGACCACGAGTGATGGGAGGTGGAAATGCTTCGGATGGCGTGTTTGCCAACATGTCCGCCCGACCAGAGCGGACAGATGCCAATGCGGAAAAGGAGGAGCAACCACCTGTTTGTCTACCTTGCCGAGCCCCCAGAATCTGAAACGATTGTCTAGAATTTACGCTAATCATGATGACATTACAGACCTATGAACAAGCTGCCGCAGACGCCGCCCCTCCCTACTGGGAAACCACGATTCTTGCGCCCGGATACGGTGGTGCAGACGAAGTCTACGTCGACGGCATGCCCGTCGGCTCGGTGTTTTCGTTCATCTGGAACGGCATGATTTCAACTTCATTCCAGCTCGTCGGCTTCCTGCTCACCTACCTCCTTCACTCCACTCATGCCGCCAAAAACGGATCCCGAGCTGGCCTTGGCATTACCCTTATCCAGTACGGCTTCTACATGCGAGGGTCGCCTGATGACCCGCCTAAGATGACAGGCCCAGACGGATATGCCGCGCCACAAGATCCAAACTCCCATGACTTTAATGCCGACGACGTGCGTGATGGTCCCAGCTCCGGTATCTCAGGCAATGACTGGATGGCATATATCCTGATGGTTGTTGGCTGGTTCATGCTTATCAGGAGCGTAGCCGAGTTCATGAAGGCCCGGCGACACGAACAACTCGTCCTGCAGAGCCCTGACCGCGGACTCAACGTCCCGATCATTGCTGAAGGCGAGAGCTCGGAGCACGTGGTATAGAGCTGTTGGTTCATGCATTTCTAGATCTGGATCCTTTTCGTTATGGCCATCCCTTGAATCGTTTTGCCCAAATTATACGGCAGACTGGGAGTGTGTGAGCAACCAATGCCACACTAGGAGGCACTTTTCTTTTCCTGTCCTTCTTCTTCTGTTTTCTTGTGTCTGTTTCTGGGATGGATATCGGCGTTATTGGATAGCTGCATTCTTAGTTTCCCAGGCATAACGCGTAGCACGCTTCTCTTATGTACAATGTATAGGATAATGGGCCATTTACCTACAACTGATTTCTGTTCACATTGGTTGGTCTCTCGCTGAGGCAATCTAATCTGGTGATGTGTCTATGCACGTATTTATATATCAGATAGATCGACCTGTTCGTGGCTTGCGTAGTTCTTACGGCCACTCCGTATCCGGCCAGTTCTTGTCGTGAGATTTATCTACGCAGATCGATCCTGTTGCAGATCCAGGGCATTAATCAAATGCAGCTCATTAAAGGACATCCATGATCCATGCCATCGATTCATCCACTAACGCTTACAGGCCATTCACAGGTGCAGCGGCCACTAACAGGCACTAGCATCTGCCCCGCGCGTGCGGGGTGATAGCGCTCCAGGGCTGTTCGGGCCCCCGCTACTGGGCCTGAGCTCAGCATCGGCAGCTCTGGACCTGGTGACTTACAAAGCTCGTCAGCATGGAGCTGATAAGACGTGGATTTGACGTCTTTCATACATCATGGCGGCTGTGATATCTCTGAGACTTCACTAAATTATCCTCACTTATGCTTTTGAAATACTGACTCGGGCCGTATAACCGCTGACAATTACGAGATTTCCCGAGTTCGTAGGCTTGCCGATAAACGATAACCATCCTCTCTCCATTCACAGCTTTCTCTCTTGATTCCATCATTAGAGCTCCGTCACCTTTTGTGTCGTTGCTCTCCTCGGTAGGACCGCGGTTGAAAGCTGGCGCCTCAAACTCTCACCCGAGCTCTAGCAAGGCTGTCCAATCCGTCCTTGCTTCTCAAGTCTGCCAGCATCTGCTTCCTCGTTGCAGGAGGACTCCAAGCGCGCAGCGGCAGCGGCATCAACATGGCGTGGCGGTGCTCAGGGAGCTCGAATGCCGGGCTCGTGGCAAACATGTGGACGCACGGCCTCATCACCGAGCCTCTGGTCAAGGAGGCATTTCTAAAGGCAAGGCCCTGTTTTGAGCTGGTGCCGGACAAGAGGGAGTGAAAAATGAAGGAGACTCTTCATCTGACTCGCAGCAGGTTGACCGGCGGAACTACGCCCCTGCCATGCCGTACCAAGACTCTCCTCAGCCCATCGGCTACGATGCTACCATCTCTGCTCCTCATATGCATGCCTCTGCTATTGAGCATGTGCTGTCTCGTCTCCTCCCATCAGAGGCGTCGCCAGCACCGCGGGTTCTTGATGTTGGCTCCGGCTCTGGCTATCTTACACACATTTTTGCAGAGCTCGTTGGAGATCGCGGGTTGGTGGTAGGGCTGGAGCACATCAAGGAACTACGAGATCTAGGAGAAGCCAACATGAAAAAGAGCCCAGAGGGAAAGAAGTTGTTGGACGCGGGAATCGCAAAGTTTGTCGTTGGCGACGGGAGACTCGGCTGGGTTGAGGGGGCGAGACCAGGCGAAGAGGAGTTTGGGGCAGGATGGGATGTGATTCATGTTGGTGCCGCGGCCAAAGAGGTGCACGCTCCTCTGTTGGAACAGCTCAAGGCCCCAGGATGGTAAGTTTTTGCGCATGGCATCTACCAAACGCTTGTCAATGAGAGTTACTTACACTTTGGCTGTCAAAAGCATGTTTATTCCTGTAGATGATGACTCCACCGGGTGGGAACAGAGCGTGTGGCGCATCGAAAAGGACGAAGAGGGAAAGGTGACGAGGAAGAAGCTATTTGGGGTGCGATATGTTCCGTTAACGGACGCCCCAAAGAGGTAACCGGCTTTACTTTATTCTTCTTTTGCCTATTTAGGTGATATTCTTGAAAGTTTTACCACCAGATGAGTATGTATCTGCGCCATCATCGACTTGGATCTCGTGAGTTGGAGAGATTGGGCTTGGAAGGATTCTGTATTCTTCGAGCATCGTTTATTTGAGATGAAACTAAGTATCTAGCCATTCAACGAGTGTATTATAACTGTTACAAGCAATGAAAGTACACCACAACGCCATTAAACGCCTCAAAAGTTATCTATCCGTTTATTCTTTTTTTTTTATTCGTGTTTTTAGCGTTATTTTCAGCCTCTTGACACACCCAACGAGGAATACCTTGTCATCGAGTCGTCACACCACACTCTTTCACAACCAACTTACAGCCATGACCATCGCGGCAACAGCTGCCATTAGCACCCCAGACTGGTATCTGACGCCCTCGCTAATGGTCACCGGGACCTTGGTAGGAGCCGGATCAGGCGTAGGATGAGGACGGGGCGGGATAGGGTCCGTGACAAGTTTGACGCATCCTCCTGGCGGACATGTTGGCGATGCCGGAACGGTTGTCTTGCAGTGTTCACCATCGCACTCTGGACGGGGAAAGGGGGCTTTGGGCTCGGATGACGGGGCAGAGTGATGCTTCCATGTCGTGATGGGAGACGGAGGATCAACATGGCATCCTCCAGGCGGGCAGGAGAGCGGACAGTTGGTGACTTCAGGAGGACAAGACGTAATGGTCTTGATGGTGGTGGAAGTTCTCACGGGGATGCTCTTAGTGTGGAACCCGTTACCAATATCTTTGTCCTTGTCGTCATCGCAGTGGTCCTCGTCCATTTTATACAATGAATATCGCTTCTTGCCAGTCACCGGACACTGAGGGCCTCCGCACCAGCCCGCAGTTTGGTTGCCGCCGATGCACGGCTGCACACAGACGGAATCCTCAAGAACCTTGTACTGGGGCTCGCCCTTGGACGCAGGATCCTCGCAGTGACACGAGCCGTCGATGGCGGCGTATTTGCCCTTTGCGTGGCAGGCTTCCTGGCATTGCTGGGCGCTGAACGGAGCGGGGAGATCGACGTTGAAAGAAAAGACTGGTGGCTCGGCCTCGACGCAGCCGATGTATTTGAAGCCGTGGGATGCGTATTCTGCTTGGGCTGCTGCGGTGGCAGCCATAAGGCCGACGAGGAGGGCGAGTCGAGACATGTTGCTTGCGTATAACTCGCAGTCACTTTACAGAGTGGTCTCCTCTGGTATAGAGGTCGTTATGCCAAGGAGATGGGAGACTGGACAAGAACAAGAGCCGTCAAGTTATATACCTGTCAAAGATACCCGCGATTTGTTATGTATACTGCAATCCAACCTCATTTTGGGATGCGTAGCCAGACTTGGGCATGGAAACGACGTACCGCACCGCATGCTCCAACGGCTGGTTCGCGACACCATGCGTATGGTAGGGAATGAGGGGAACCGTCGCGGAACTTCGTCTCCATTACGGAGTATCGCCGAATAACATTTCATGATACGAACACACGCATCTCCTCAGGTCAGATGCTCTGTGCGGGACAGGCGCAGAGCGATCGACGCGTTAATGGTATGCGATGTTAACATGCCTCTCTAAGGTATGAGTGCGAACCAGGGGGAAGGAGAGGTTGGCTCGAATTTGGTTCAGCTACGTTTAATCGCTGAAGAGAGGCTAAGCTGAGACACCTTTCTTTCAGATTCATTGTGTGCGGGAGAAAAGGGAGGCTGGCGCCGTTACGTCTTGTCCCAGCTGAGCGAGGGTCCGGGTCTTAGGAATGTAGTCGTACGACTCTGCCCGTTCTGTAGTACATACTCGTGAGCGCGACTTGCGCGTCACCAAATTTTGGGCTGAGTTGCATTCCAGAGTCTGTAGTGGTGATGTCAATCCAAAGCTTACTCTTGTTTTTGGTATTTCCATCACTTAGGCCGGGAGGGCGGCATGTCTGATCTGATCATAGCTTCGCGATCAAGATGAATTAAATGAAAATAAACCTTCTCATACCTTCCATATGATATTTCATCTGCTCTTTCAAAGGTGTCTTGTAAGGACAGTGCTTGGAAGCCAAATGGGTGCTGTTGGGTATAGTAGGTATTTCCTCGAGGGCTAGATACTACCTATTCTAAAACAGTCCCCATAATCTCATGCGATGCCACTGTTGCCGCATAAGTTTTTATACATGAACAGCATTCACTCTTTAATTTTCGTTACATCATGATGCTGGCATCATACTTGCCTGGTAAAGCGTACAAGTGATCCCTTGACCATACCCAACTGTCACGAGGAATGCAAGTCTCCACCAAGGGCGCAGCATCGACGCCAAAAGTTAATCGCGACTTACACTTACTACTGCGAGCTATATAGCAGTAAACCGTTTCACTTGTAGTTATAGCATTGCGATAATTCTGTGACTCTTTGTTGAGTTGTATTTAACATCTGTCGAACACATATAAATCCAAGTTGGTTATAGGCTTCCTCGTATACGGCGTTACGGCGGCCTTTTCTAATATCACCTCTAAGCCATTATCCGTATCCGCGCGATTCTTGGCCGTTTCTAGACCACCGGGCATAACTGTTGGCCAATAAGCCATACCTTTTTCTCGTGGCCATGAAAGCCTCCAACATTGATAGAAAGGTACCGCTTCATCTAACCGAGTTACCACGCTCATTAAGGAGAGGCGCTCTGCCCTAAGATTGTAGATCCCTCCTGTGATATGTATCGGCCCTCCAAATGCTCACGCAGATGTACAAGAAGGATTGATATATACCATAAAGAGGCTTGATCTAGTTCAGGAGAGCTATACGGTTGTAGAATAACTTAATAAACTTAATTCCATTTTGCCCGGGTGTTCCTGGAATTCTGCACATGTCAAGTTTAGGTTAGGTCTTGATGTCTCCTCACGAGTCGAAAGTCTAAATGAATAATGTGTGTAGAGAACCAACTAACAACAGCCTGCTCATTAAGTGTTGCCATTATTATTTAACTGGACGACCATCCTTAGTTGAATGTGATGATGTTACAACCTTCTTCAGTCGTTCGCTCGTTTTTCGCATTCTCTCACTCGCTTATATACGCATTCGCTTAGTTCTTCATTCCCCTGCTCAATCATTCACTCGCTGATTCACTCCATTACGCACTCGCTCGCTCACGCACTTATATACATACACATACATGTACACATATGAACATTTTTTTCAATCCAATGTTGCAAGAAGAATTATCGGGACCTGAGGGCCCCACAACATTGCCCTGGGTCAAATACCCCATCCTCGTCAGGGATCACTACCGCAACTTTAGACGCTGGCTCCGAAAAGACAAGACCATCGTAGCCTGCGTCGAAGACCTCGAAGAGCCACCGCCCGCTTATCAAGCCGTACGAAGAGAACCTCCGGCCGACGGCGAGCTGTATAACTTGCAATACGAACTCTCTTACTACCACAGCCAGATATTCGTCGAGGAGGGGTTAGAGAGACAACTCCTCTACGCCGACATTGATTATCTGCACCGCTGGATTGAACAGCTGGAATATCTCATCTATTGGAAATCGGCCACAACAATCCCCGCGAGGTACCGGCATGAACCCATCAAAGATCGGATAATAAAAGGAATCAGGAGGCTTCGCGCAGAATTTTTATCATCAGCATCATCATCATCATCTGATGATGATGAATTTCTTGATGATGAAATGATATCATTAGAAACAAGAAGGAATGAAACGATATTGATAGAGAGAAGAGTATAAAGCAAATCTTTCTTCTCTTAATAAATTCATTTGCTCAGCTTTTAAAAATGCTAGACATATGCATGTACACACAAATAGTGCAATCTAAGACATCCTCTACCACTCCTGAGTGCCATCTTTGCTCAAAACCTTGCCCGCATCAGCATCTCGCTCTCCCTCAGTCACTTTCCTAATAAACTCTCCTCCAATCGCCGGATCACCCGCACCCAGCGACTTGAGAACCTCAGGAACACCTCCCAAGTTAGTGGCCAAGAAACCGGGGCTAATAGCAAAAGTCTTGACACCATCGTTGATCAATAGCCAGTGCCAGTTGAGCATCACCATGTTGAGCGCAGTCTTGCTGCTCTTGTAGCCCAGGTTGGCGATGACACCTGGCTTGGGCCATCCGGCTTCCGGCTTGGGGGCCCACGGCGGGTAGAAGCTTCTCGAGTGCGCGGTAAGGGTAGATACGCCGGATGTGATGAAGATGAGACGGGGGGAAGATGATTTGATGAGGAGCGGGACAAAGGTAGCGGTTACGATGTGAGTTCCAGTGACGTTGACGTCGTATGCCTTGTTGAAGATTTCGCGACTGTTTGAAATGTCGTTTGCGAAGTTCTGGGTGTCAAAAGCAGCACCTGTTTGACGTGCAAAAAAGGGCACATGTCAGTCCATTCATTCGACTGGTATAATCCATTTTGAAGTAAAATGTTACGAACCTGCATTGTTGACGAGTGTGTCGATTCTATCCACCTTGGCATTGATAGTCTCAAAAGCCTTTGCAATGGACTCATCGCTCGCCAACTCTATGGCGACGGGCTCAAGAACGCTGCTCGATCCTGGGATTTCTTGAGTGGCGGTATCAATTGCTTTCTGGCCCTTTTCCACAGTACGAGCGCCGACGAAGATGTGATACGGCGTGGAGGAGCGCAAGTATGCTTTGACGGCCTCGTAGCCAATGCCAGTGTTGGCACCGGTGATGAGGACAATGTGCTTGTCGTTAGCCATTGTTTATGATAAAGTGTGAAATGTGATGGATAGTTGCTGTGACGTTAGCTGGTTATTTGTCTTGTCTTGTTGAGCCGAGTTGAGTTGATACTCCATTGTAAACTAGCTGTTCCATAGCTGGTATATATACAAGTCCATAACATTGCCAGTGAATTTCCTCTGTGGATCCTCCTTGTGGCTCTTCAAGGGACATGTGACCAACTACGCCTAAGCTCTCTTTCTGATTCGCTGTCGAATACGCTGTATTCCTAGACCCGAGCCGAACGGCGAGTTGCACGAGAAATCGGAGTTAAACAATCTCCTAGGGACGATCACAGCCTTATTTCCACCTCGGATGCCCGAGAGAGTCCGCGTTTCGAATAAAATGTGGGGGAACAAGGCCGAGCCGGGGGGTCGTTGAAGGCGTATGGAGGCCGGATTGCTGGGCTTTTCGGAGCCGAGAAGCCAAACTCCAGGGAAATCACATGAAACTCGTTTAGCAGGCGTATATGATTGAGCTTGTGTAAGTCTTTGATTGGTATGACAAAGATCATGCCATGTTGTTTGATGTTCCCTCTTCCTTCGTTGCCTTCAAGACACAAACGCTATCCTCACTTTGCTTTAGCTTCAAGTCCTCTTCGTCCTCTTTATTCTCCCGACTCCGCTTCCTTTCCCAGTCTAATTGTAAATCACCCTCTAGCCATGATATTGTATTACGGTATTGCTCTATGGCGCAAGTCAACTTGCCCCACCAAACCTCCACGTTTCTTCAAGGGCCAGGGCTTTCCGTCCCAATCAGCACATTGAACACATTGCCCAATCCGGTCAGCCATTCGAGTTGCTCGCCTCAATCTGATAACACAAGCTGTATTACACAACCACCCATTGCCCACCCAATTATTAATATATCATGACGCAAACCCCCCTCAAAAAGGTCTGCCTCATAGGCGCAAATGGCACTCTGGGCTCCGTCATTCTCCGGGCGCTCGTCAACGCAAACTCCTTCGACGTGTCTGTCCTTCAGCGCTCAAACTCGTCTTCTTCCACGACATTCGGTCCCTCAGTCATCCGCCTAGTCGCCGGCCCTGATCTCGCCGTCGACGAGCTCACAGAAGTTCTCAAAGGCCAGGATGCCGTCATCGCCGCGTTCCCCCTCGGCCAAGGCGACCAGCATCTCCGTCTCGTAGAGGCCGCGTTCAACGCCGGTGTGAAGCGCTTCATCCCAGCCGACTTTGGGAGCTGCGATGCCGGCGACGCAGAGCCGCAAAAGTACCTGCCCCTGTATCGCAAGAAGACGGCGGTGCGCGAAAAGTGCGAGGCTCTGGCGGCCCAGGACGGCAAGGCCTTTTCATGGACGACTCTTGTGTGTGGACACTTCTTCGATCACGGGCTGCGCGACGGGCTGCTGCACTTCAACTTTGATACTCGTACGGCTCAGATCCTGGACGGAGGCGCCATCAGGGCTTCGACCTCGACGCTGCGCCGCATCGCAGAGGCAACTGTTCGCATCCTCGAGAGACCTGTCGAGACTCGCAATCGCGCGCTTTATGTGCAGAGCTTCAATCCGATGCAGCTTGAGATTGTAGCTGCTCTGGAGAAGGCAATGGGCGAGAAGTGGCACATCCAACATGTCGATTCAAAGCCGTACTTGGAGGACGCCCAGAAGAGGCTGAGCAGCGATGATAAAAAGGCTGTTTTGATCGCCATTGAAGACATTGTCTTTGTGCTGGGAGCTCTAGACGCCGATTGGACAAAGAGGGATGGGTTTGCGATGGAGTTGCTTGGTTTGCAGGATGAGAATCTGGAAGACGTTGTGAACGAGGTGGTTACTGCGTATAGAGCCGAGACTTCATCGGCATGAAACATTTAAGAGCTCAATACCTTGGCTGCATACAGATATACACACTTTGGTTATTAGAAGAGTCTACGTGTAATTACTGCTGACGGTAATGTCTATTCAGGTCTTAGGGTAGCATTCTCATGATTGCCACGAACGCTTACAATAGCACACACACGATCTTCGCAGTACTGACTTCCTTGCGATTAGCCACATATTCATGCTTCAATTCCCTGCCTACATAAGTCCTTAGCATGCAGGCAGCACAAGTGAGCACCATCAGTTTCAGCCGCAATATATGACATGCAAAAGTGTTGGTTCGGAAGCGCTTATAATTGGCTAGTAGAGTCTCGCCTGGACAAGGAATACGAGCTCGAGCTTCACATCGAATCATCGAACCTTCGGCTGATTTCTGTAAAAGGATATGAGTGGCACCTGTCAAACGCAATGCTGGCAGATCATCCATGTAGTTTGTAGCTTGTAGGCAATCACCCTTCAAGCTTAAAACTCTGGCCCAATCAACGACGCTCTCCGTTCGGAAGCGGCAACATCGACGTTGTACCCCTCAATGTCTTGCATCTCGCCAAGGAATTCATCCTTTTGTCAACGTCTTCACCCGGCCTATCAGAGCAGTTTGTATTACAGCTGTAGAGCGCCACACAAGACACTCGTCTGCAATGCGGTATCAATACTCGGACAGTCGCTTGTCACGATGGGACGCCATCACGCCACTTGACGGTGACAAACCGACGGCAGGTTCGAGTATTTACAGCAGGCTATAACGCCAGCGAAGAGAGAGACTGACCCTAAAGACATAAGATTTCTCTGCACAATAATCTTCTCCGTGCACCTATTAATAGGTATTCCCCGGATATCTGTTTCATTCTAAACAAGCAGTCAGCTGTCAGTACACACTTACTAAAATGCTGCTCGCTTCGATCAGCACCGTCCTCACGCTCGCAAGGTATGGCACTTCAAGCCAAAGCATTACTGCCCGATCAGATCACGGTATCTTGCTGACTTTGAACTCTTGAAACAAGTTTCATTTCCGCTGTTCATCCTCTTGCTGTCGCTACCCAAGAGAAGCCATGTCCCACAGTCACTTCGACGACGACATATTGCAGTACTTGTCTAAGGGCCTTGTGCCTGATTGAGTCGACGATAACTCCGCAAGCGGGATGCGCAGCAGCAGTTCCAACGGTATACACTGGCTACCCATGTTGCGGTCCATGTCCTGGAGGATGCGGGACCATATACATCACACAGAGCAAAGAGCCAACGACACCGGCCCCTGCATCGCCAACTAGCTGTGTCCCTACCGTCACGGTAACGACGCATCCTGGCATCAGTGAAGGCTGTAAATTCGACTGCTTCAGCGAGTTTTGCATAGCCGATAGTGAGTAACCCAAAATAGCACGCGCGACTGAAGCCTGCATCTTATGATTCGTCGCCACAGACTTCGTGACCCTGCCTTGTGGTTGTTCACAAGCCGCAGGCGTCGTCACCCAGACGGTCGCCGCTTGTGCAGCATCGAGTCCATGTTGGAACTGCCATACCGGGTTTCCATTTACAACCACGGCCACCGATTGTCCAGCGTCGATGAGCAAGAGTTAGGCAGAGGCTGTGCTGCCAAGATTCGATGGCATAAGGACAAGTGCCGGGTGCAGGACAGCGGCTCGGCAGACAGCTAGGATAGGACCCTGTGGACGAAGAATGCTTCAATGTAACATGCGGTTATTTTTGTAGAAGCCCAATGCTGCACACCTGCAGATGATGAGAAATGGACACTGCATACGGCTGCAATATCACCTCAACTGCGCGGTGATAGGCGAATCAAAGGCGGGGGAGAACCAGGACCAGGACCAGGCCTGACGGGATATTTTAGGAAATGAATCATGACGACGTTGGAATTTGCGATTTGACGAGAGTTCAAGGGGGCGATTCGAGTTGAGTCGAGCCGAGTGTAGATGCTTGGACCTTGAAGCATCCATCAATTTGATGTTATAATTGGAACGGGCGAGGCAAGGACGGACGGGAAGACGGGAAGATGATGGAAGACTCCCGTCAAGACTCGGCTCCGACTCGGGCATCAAACCAGCCCGGGTCCACGACAGCTAGGTTGTCCAGTTGCTAAATACAGTAACAGTTTAGTCACATCCACTGTGGATTGACGTGCCGCTCTCCTGCAGCTTGCTAGTGCTATCAGCACTGTATTTGATCGCCCAACTGCACCCCCAGCACGCGACCTCTATCCACCACTGGATCAATAGGCTATCCACAACGCTCAGCTGGCTGCTAACAATGGATGGATCGCCACAGGCAACGCAGCTGCACAAGCAACGACATGAATTGCCATCACCAAAATGGCATACGTGTACCCATTTAGCCATGACCACCACCAGCTGAGCTGATTTTCTTCTGTCTTCTCTCAGCTTCGCCCCATTTACAGCTGAGGCCTCAATCACCAGGTCCCTTTAGAAGAGCGACGGCCTCCCGGCTCCGTCCTATCGGCTCACTCACCGGACTCTCAGCGCCCCTAAAATAAAAAACCTGGTGGCCTTGACACAGCACAGCCCCGGTGCGGTGACGTTTGTCATTTTCGCCGTCTTCTGAGAAAGCATCAGAAAACACAAAAACAAAACAAAGAAAAGACACACGACACCATCTTCGTCTCACGTTTGATTAAAACCACGTCTTGTGCTAGGGTAATGCCCGTTCCTGCTTACTCTCTGGCAAGGATGTACTATTAATCTGCATACTGTCTTTTCTCTCTCTCTCTACAGCTCGTCTTTGATTTGTTTGGCCCGGCATTTGCTTGTCATCCTTCCATCCTTTCGGCTTAGGTTAGTCGCCTTTTTTCTCCGGGCCTTGATGTCCGGATGCCGTGAACCTGCAGCAAATCCTTGCACAAGCCCTCTTTTACATAAGAAAGGAGAAAAAAGCATGATCGTCAAAGTCACTCGTCACATAGCAGAGTGCCTGTAAGCTTAATTGCGCGATACATCAAGCAGCTATTTCTGTTGCCGCGCGCCTTTTCCCAGATTTTCAACGTTCTTCAAGGCCTCCAGCATATTTCCCAATAGAGGCATATTTTGCAAGGCGACACGAGAGCCATGGAGGCCCATTCACTTGCCTCCCTAAACCTGCTGGCGGCGAATCCGCCGCAATATCCCGAAAACCCGTCAGAGACAAGACTAGAGCCCTTGGTGCTCTACATCTCCAGAGTCCCTGGCACCAGAGGTATTTGGAAGCCCCCTCACAGCATTGCTCGCAGCAAAAGCTCACAAATATTTGCAGATGTGATTCTATCACCCTTTAAACCTCAGATCAAGAATGTCACAGGCGGAGATGTCTCCAGCAGTCTCTACTATGTTCATCTTGAGATTCCAATGCTGGATATAACCGGCCCTCAGCCATTGAGAGATGATGCGCAAGGTAGATCCAGCGAGGACAGCTCCATGACGAGGACGATTGCTCGGAAGCCGGTGCCCGGATCAATTTCATCCCAGACTCCCAACATCTCGATACAAGGTGATCAACAACAGCAACAACAGCCTCAGATTACTTTTGGAAACCCGACGTTGCGACCACCAAACGATGTTAGTGTACCTTTCAACTCGCAAGATGCCGAAGTTGCACCCCCTCTACCCCCTAGACAATACGAATGGTCGGGCTCGGGATTCTCAGAAAACTTTTCCGAGAGGAATGCTCCAGATGGGTCACAGCAGTTGCGCCCATCTGTGTCTACTAGACGCAAGCCTGTCGGGCCAAGGCAGCTGAGCGATATTCCCCAGAGTCGGGTCTCCATGGACGAAGCGGCACGTTCTAGAGACCAAACGAGAGATCGAACAGCTACCATGGGGCATACTAGGCAAAGTCGCTCTCTGTCTCCAATAAAGAACAGCGAATATTCTACGCCACCGTTTACCTTGAGCCTGATAAGAAGGGATCCAGGTACAGGAGACCAGTGGAACGTAGGCAAGATTTCGTCGTACGAGGTGAATACAGAGGTTGGGGAAACGGGCCAGTCTGCCATGTATCTCTCTGCATCCTCGGAACAGCGGTCTCCTCAACATCCACCAATCGATATTCACATTGAAAGCGCCGGATATGCCAAGTTCCGTGGAAGGCCATCAAGCGCCGTTCCCCCTAGGAGGAGCATGGATGCCGACCGATCATTCATGGACATGGCACCAGGCCCACGAGCCGATGGAATGTTCTCTAGACAGGTTTCCATGGCGTACTCGAGAAGTTTTGGCTCTGCCATACGATCCAAATTCCACCAGATGGAGCAGGCGGCTCGGAAGAAGGCACACAATCGAAGCGAGAGCGAAGCATCGGCCAATTCGTTCAGCTCCGGAGAATACAAGTCTGGGTCGCCGACGTCTTCACGTCCTGACAAGATGAAGCCGAGAGGATACACCTTTACAAGCCCCTGGGGTGGTAGATGCGAGTTTCGCACGGGCAACGGCGGCCGAAGCTTGCTGTGCCACCATTTCTTGCACGAGGGCGAAGTCGGAGCTTATAATCCCTTGGTCCCTGAGGCGAGTCCGTCAAAGTCGTCCACCGTTGTCAGCGAGTTACGTTTCAACCTTCCGGGCTCTGACTTGTTCCCCTCTGGTGAAGTCCCCAAGGGCGACGACCGCCGTCTTGGCCACTTCAGCAAGTTCATCAAGTCGGCCATGGAACGCTATGAAGATAGAGATGAGGATGATGTAATATCACCGTTTGACGTAAACATAGGCGGCGAGAGAGCTGGAGGAGGCAACCGCGGCAAGCGGGCCAAGCTTGGGAAGCTCATCATATACCACGACGGGCTGAAGATGCTCGATCTGCTGGTGGCAGCCAACATGGGGCTGTGGTGGGGGACATGGGAAAGGAGCTTCTGAAAGCGAGTTGTGCATAGCGTTCGATTATGCCATTGAGTAATGCATCATGGAGCGTGTAAAATGCTGGTTTCTTTTGCTTTTGCTTTTGTTATTTTTGTTTTGGAATTTCTTTTTATTGTTATAATACCTGGATGGCATTAGATAAGTAAGAGGTAATAATGAGCTGTAGCACGCCGAAGTCGTTTGGGCGGGCGTTCAAGTTATGTTAAGCATCACGTGCCATGTCACGAGCAGGCAATACCACCAATCACTGGCCTAGCAATGTAATCCCGCAGTGCACTAAGCCATTCATCCAAGGCAAAAGAGAGCCATCAAAAGTGCATCACGTCAAAAGTCGCCTCCCGCCCAATCGACGTCCCGGCCCAGGCGAGCCTGCTCTTTGCAACTCCGTCAATTGCAGCGAATCCCGACGACAATGGCGCCGACTCTCTCCGCCTCGGCAGCAGCAGCCATGCTCGCCAAACGCCAGCTTGCCCGAGCTCCGGCCTCGACCAGCTCGCTCATGATGGCGACGAGGATGCTGGCCACCCCCTACCACCAGCAGCAGCGGGGATATGCGACTCCCAAGGGACCCCCGCCGCAGAACTTCCGAACGAGCAAGCAGGTCGAGTGGGTGTGGGAAAAGGACAGCTTGTTGGACCGGCTGGGCAAATACTTCCTCATGACCGAGATGGCCAGAGGAATGTACGTCCTGCTGGAGCAGTTCTTCCGACCACCGTATGTATATACCGGCTCTGGGGATTCAGGATTTTCACTGGTCACTGGTGTGAATAAGATTGCTGACTGGGGGGACACAGCTACACCATCTACTACCCATTCGAAAAGGTACGCAGGTTGCGCGCGGGGATGAGCTAGATATCCATGGAGAGCCTCCTCTTGCCATTGAGCTGCGATTAACACTTTTCTTAGGGCCCCATTTCTCCCCGATTCCGTGGCGAACACGCGCTGAGACGATACCCCTCTGGTGAAGAGCGATGCATTACTTGCAAGCTCTGCGAGGCCGTAAGGACCCCGCCAATATCCAGCGCATTTGCAGGGATTGGGAAATGCTAACTGCGCATACGAACAGATCTGCCCTGCCCAAGCCATCACCATTGAAGCCGAAGAGCGTGCCGATGGCTCTCGCCGCACCACCCGCTACGATATCGACATGACAAAGTGCATCTACTGCGGTTTCTGCCAGGAGTCCTGCCCCGTCGACGCCATCGTTGAGTCTCCCAACGCTGAGTACGCGACTGAGACCAGAGAAGAGCTGTTGTACAACAAGGGTGAGTTTGTGATGAGGTCTAGAGGAGATGAGATCTGCAGCAGTATACTGATACGGCCATTACAGAGAAGCTGCTGGCCAACGGAGACAAGTGGGAGCCTGAACTTGCTGCTGTCATTCGGGCAGATTCACCTTACCGATAAGCTACACAAATCTAATTTCAAATTGTATGATGAGAGGAGAGGGAGAACCATTAGAAGAGAGGCACCAACGGAGGAGTCATGGACAACAGGATTGTACATAAGATTGGCGCTAAACAAAAAAATAAGCCTTGTATTCGAATTTCAGCCATGGAATGAGTGAATGAACGGGAAATATGAAGAAAAGTGACTGCTATAGGTTTTAAAGTATGGTAGCAATGAACTGAGGTCGGCGTTACGCTGAAGCTACCGTTCAAATATCTGGGAAACATGTTGGCCCCTTTGCTCAAAAACGATTCTGAATAACCGAGGCCTTCTCCACTGACTCTGAGACATTAAAGATGTCTAATGCCGGGCAACTGTGCTTATGGGAGATTGGAACCATTCTGAGAGGGGTCTTGGTCGTTATCACTGCTTCCAAGGAGAGTTCTGACTTCTCTGGGGTCATGATTGTCTACTGGCTTGTCCTTCTTCTTCTTTCTTTTGATATTGTGTTGTAATTTCAACAGGAAATACATTAGAAGGGTTACCTTGCCTATGGTGATTTTCATATTGAGCTTTGGGCCGGGTTGGGTAAGTTGTTAGAAATGACTTTAAAATGTAAATTGATGAGAGATGCGACGAGTTATTTATAGGCGCACGCATATGTTTCTTAAAGATGTCGTTTCTATTAAGTGCTCATCTAATTGTCAGTCTTGCTTCGTAACACCAGCATGGCATCAAACTTAGCCATGCACTGACAAGTGCTAAGCAAACTGCATTAACTTCTGTGACTGAGTGTTCTACCAATAGGTGTACAAACATTCATTAATTTAACCACCCTGATAAATAGCCCTGTAGATACGAAACAAGTATGTCCTCAGCCACAGTAGACACATATACTCTTTATTTCTCCAGGCCATACTCACACAATTCCTTATAACAGCTTCACCAATCCGGAGCTCTCCATTCCCGCTGATTCAGCCCCTCTAGCCCACCAGCTGCACGTGACTCCTCATTCCCCCCGCCGCACTCCAGCTTTCCAATGTAGTGAATGTACCTTTGTACCGGCCCAGCTCCGAAAAACCTCCAATAGACCGAGTAATAGCCAGCGAGAAATTTATCATCGCCGGAGCAGCGAACCGAACCCGTCACCTTTACAAAAACCCGCCCTGCCGCAAACCACCCAAAACCCGCAGTCAACCGCCAATTGACCTCGCCTCTTTTTCTTCTTCTTTCTTCTTCTTCTTTACCTTCCCCTCACAAAAGCCGCAATCATGTTCCGCACTGCTGTCCTCCGCACATCCGCCTCGGCCGTCCGCGCTGTTGCCCGACCCGTCGCCATCCGAAGAACAGCTGCCCTGGCCGCTGCTCCCCGCGCCGTCGCCGCTCCTTTCCGTGTCCAGAGCCTCATGGGCGTGAGGATGTACAGCGCTGGTGGTGGCCTGCACAAGGAGGAGGTTGAGGGCCGCATCATGAGCCTGCTGCAGGGATTCGACAAGGTAGGCTTAACCTAGCTCGCTCTATTGTTCGCAGTTGTTTTGTCATCTCGGAGTCTCTCGGAGGATCGTTCGAGGGAATGGGAGGAGATATCGCAGGAACACTGTGGGATGCATTGTGTTTAGCAGAGGAATAGCTGCGCAATGGCAAGATTTGGACTTGAGTTGTTCTTGATGGAGGCGGGGGAGCAAAAGAGAGCGGGGTGCAACAACATCGTCATGTTGGATATGCGCCGGTCCATGCCTTGGCGTTTTTTATTTCAACTATTGTGTACGCAAACATTTTGCTAACTACCTGCGCTCCAGGTCAATGACGCTACCAACGTACGTCCGGAAATACGACCACGCGCAAACCCCCCTCATCGAATGACATTCCTAACTTTACCCTTTAACAGATCAAGCCCACCGCTCACTTCGCCAACGACCTCGGCCTGGACAGTCTCGACACCGTCGAGGTCGTCATGGCCATTGAGGAGGAGTTCAGCATCGAGATCCCCGACAAGGACGCCGACAGCATCCACTCAGGTACGAGAAGTCGCATTCCCCTCCTACCTTCATATCAAATAGTGCTCACACTCCGGTTGCAGTTGACAAGGCTGTCGAGTACATCCTCAACCAGCCCGATGCCCACTAAATTACTCCCGACCCGACGACTCTGGAAACGCTGGCCAACCCCCTGTTTTTTCTCCTCCTTTACTCTCCAAAGTCCCTCCCTCGTTATGGCACTTGAGATTCCCTTCCTACGATTCACCCGGATATGAAGAGGTCAGGATATAAGGGATGGGGTTTACCGAGATAAAATAATGAATTTGTTTGGGGACTTGTAAAATATAAAAAAAGGCCATTTCACGGTCAAAACAGGTGATACCAGGTGATGGTAAAAAAAAGAATCTCAACTAATTTTTTTTTTCTTCATCTTCGAGAGAGACAGAGAGAGAGAGGGACAAAGGGGACTCTTCTTTTATTCGCCAGTGTTTTCCAGGATCCGACGGAAAGGAGTGTGATGAATGGGGGAAAGGTTCAGAGATGGGAAGTGTTAGAACGGGAAGAAAAAAGGACGATTGTATTGATGGTGGTTGGAGACAGCTGCGAAAGACGGTCTTTGCAGCTTATCCCTTGTACTAGTGTATAGAAGAATCATTTTACTCTCCACCGAACTGCCAGAAGTTAGTATCTGCCGTGATGTGCAAAACGAGCTGCCATTAACGGTTTCTCTTAAACATATTTACAGAATAAGTAGACTTACAGGACATTCACAAATAAACGAGATAATACTATAGGTTGATTATTAACGAAAAATACAAACGAATGCCGTAAATGCATCTTGGAACTCCAAGCTCAATATTTCACCTAATTGCATATACAAATTCCCCTATCCTAATGATACATACACCTTAAACGCAGATAAAAATCGTAGTTATTGACGGGCGTAACCTGAGAGGTATTATTACGGGTTGCTTCCAAGCTCGCTGCTCCCCAAACGTGACTCCAACAGTCGACGCAACTCCTCCGAATATATCCTGAAGAGAAAAAAGTAGATCCAAGTTGATTCCGTCCCTTATTATATCCGCCTCCAATATCTGCTTGTCATCCGTGTGAAATGAAGAGGATTCCCAGTCTCTCAATAACCGCAGAGCGAAAGATATTAACGGGAAAACCAGGGCAAATGCTAAAATAAAGCGGAGAAAAAAAGTAGATGATCCAGTAGTTTGTTACTTTCATTGTTTTCTTATGATGAAAGCATATGATGCTTGTTGTTGCTAACTCCTTTGATAGACCGTAGACCAGAAAATGAGAGGTATGACTTCAGGGCGTGGCTGTCCTAGATGGCTCCTCGATGGCATGACGGAAAGATGAAATGATAAAACCAAAAACGCAAAAAACTCCAACCTATATAGTATATATACACCCCCTGTGTCCCTTTTTGTTTTCCCTTTCCCAGCCCTTGGCGATGTTGGATGCCGGATGATGATTTTGTGTGTTCCCCTTCCAAAGATTGCCATCGATATTGCGAGAGAAGACGAGAGAGAAGAGAAAATAAAGTAAAGCGAAAAGAAGCAAGTAGCTTGGAAGGACATCCGGAAAAATTCGATGGACTGAACTCTCGGTTTCCAAGAAAAATGCACGTCGCATGGCGCGCTGTCGTCTGGTTCGTAGATCGTCATGCCTTCGTCAAAAATGGTGTGATTCCTCCGTTTCGTCGATTGTAGTTTTAAAGGGTTGGGGGTATCTTGTCTAAAGAAATATGCTCCGCCATATTTTTGTATTTTCCTCTTCGCGAAGTCTATTACCTTCCGTTGACTGGTACAGCGTCTCGTCCCTCCTTGGTGCCGTTAGAAGCAGGCACTGTCTTGCTGGCGGCGGCGGCATTGGCATATGAGCTGTAGGCTCCCAGTGCCAAACCAGAAGAACCGCGCTTGCGAATCTTTGACGATGAAGAGTCTTCCTCCTCTTCCATGCTGAAGACGAAAGCAGGGTCTTCTTCATCAATCGGAGTGGTAAATCTGCCAGTGACGGACGAACCAATGCTGGCGCTGGAGACGTGGCGCTCTAGACTGCGGTCCTTGCCGATGGGTGAGATACCATTGCTGGCGTTACGGCTGACGGTGGGGTGCAGAAGCGGGCTTGAGCTATTCAACGTGTCATCCAGCCGGCTGCGTTGGAGCTGCTGTGACAGGACCGACATGGTTTCGTTTCCGGCCCCGGCAGATGCCCGGAGGTCGTTCGACATTTCTTTAGCTAGGATCGAATTTCGCAGGGGGCTGCCAACATGGCCGAAAGCTGATCCGGCAGCGCTTCGGGCCGATCTGGTCATCTCCTCCTCTTCCTTCTGACGCTGGAACAGGGGTCCCCATCGGCTCGGGCTTGAACCGATGGGGCTGCCATACTTGCCAAGACTACCAAAGCTGAAGTCGGGCCTCTCGTCTCGCATCGAGCCTCTCCGGGCCTTTTCTGCTGGGGTCAACAGATCCTGCAAATCGCCAGGAACAAGATTTTCCGGCACGTTGTCGTCATCGCCAAAAGCAAACTCAGCCTCCCAATCGCGGTCAACCATGTTCTTGGGCATGCTGGCGCTGAGCAGTCGTGGCTTGGGATATCGGGTTGAATGCATAATTCGTTTCCCAAAGTACTCTTCGCCAGTGAGATGCTGCGAGTCTGGAGGGCTGCCGGCGGTGGGGGTAGCAAGATGCTCGGATGACCCAAAGGCTGACGAGTGGAGCAGCTTGAGCGTCTCGGAGGTGCGTTGGTCTTTGATGCTGCTGAGTGATGGAGACGGCGACTCGAGGCCAAACTTTGACGGCACAGACGAAGGCCATGGCGCAGCAGGGAAACGGGCGGCGTTGGAGATGCCGTTGGAGTCGAATGAAGAGGGCAATGGTGCATCGAGCACGGACAAGCCCCTTGCAGCGGGCGACAGGCCAAAGCCAAGGCGAGAGGGGTCGTCGTCGGGAGGAGAGCCATAGCTAGACTCTGTGACGGAGTATGGCGCATCAATGGTAGGGGGGCCGTTATCGTGGCCACTAGAGAGGCCGAGCTCCTGAATCTCATCGCCGTGATAAGGATATACGGCTTGGTCGGCGCGGTAGAGGGATGTGGTCAAGGCACTGGCGCTCGAATGGCTGAACGGGCTACTGACAGAGCCCGGGGTCTGTGAGACGGGACTGGCGCCGCCCGCACGATTGGCAAGATTGAGGGGATTTGGGCCGATGGTAACGCCATTCTTACCGTAGTTGATTCGGCGGCCGTCGGGCAGGACGTGGATGTTTGCGCACTTGGGGCCAAACTTGCAGTTACCCTAAGAGGAAAGCCCATGGTCAGCCAACCAATCTAGACACATCTGTCTTTGTCATGCCATGGCGCAGCAAGCGAGAGGTTGCAGAGAAGGGGATTCAGAGAAAAGACGTGGAGCACATCGGACGAGCTTCGGAGAGGACGTAGATGGGTGCGGGTATTTTCGGGCAAGGAAGAAAAGAAATGGGATCAATGTTGGTTTTTGGCCTTGGTTTCTCTGGTTGTCGCAATGGGTGACGATCACGGAACCGAAATATGCAAGATATGACAAACACAGACACACACACACACAAAAAAAGAGCAGTGCTCACCTTTGCGAAATATTTGCAAATCGTCTCCGAGGCGGCGCCCAGGTCATGGCTGAAGGGACAGGCATTGCCGGCCTGGCAGGCTCCCTGGCGGAAAAACTTGCACGGGACGTGCGATGTGTCTACAAGCAGCAATCAAAGGTCAGCGCATGGTCGGGCAATCAGTCGTTGCTCATCGTGAGGCTCGAGCCGTGGTCGTGTGCCGGGCTTTCGGTGGGGGAGGCCCTAGACACTGGAGGCGGCAAACAGAAGAGAGGATTTGTGTAACGTACTGGGCGGGCTGCGCGGCATGCTATGATGGCTGCTTCCGTGAGCAGCGCTGGGGATGCTGAGGCTGCCGCTGCGCATGTGGCGATACTCGGGCATCGTGGCGATGGGAGACGAGAGTCGCGAGGCTCGGCGGTCGAGCGCAGAGGGAACAAAAGGTGAAACTAGAGGAAGAGGAGAAGAAGTGCTGCGAGCGTGACGGATCAAGTTTGAGGGGGAGAAATTGGGGTTTAGGTGCTGCGCGGGCGGTAAAATGACAGCGTGGGCGGGGATAGAGGGGACGGAGGGGGGAGACAAGGCCCCGGGAGGCGCTGGAGGCGCTGGACAGGCAGCCGTAGGGGGGCCCTGTAGCTGGATTCCAGCAGCGCCAGCGCCAGCGCCAGCATCCGGGCCGCCGACGCCGAACTGGTACGGGTTAATGTTGTAGTGCATGTGCGAGTGCTCGGCTCCAGAGGCTGCCCGAACATGTACTTGCAGCACTTGGCCGACGCTCGTGATATTGGTATCCCCTTGACCTTGACGATGACGATTTTGAGGATTCACTTGGTGACTACCCATATACCCGCTTCCCGCAGAATCTTTGTGTCTCAGCACGGCTCGTAGCAGCGCTCCCGGCCGTCGTAGCCTCTGGGGCGGGAGCACAGTGTATCGGTCGTGGATCGCGGCCATCCGCTTATGGAGAAGCTGGGTGGAACTGTGGTAATAAGAGATAACAGGGCCGAGAACCAGTCCGAGGACGATATGAAGACGGAAAGATAATGAACGAGAGTGGACGAATAACTGGCAAGAAGAGAGAAGAGAATCGGCGAAAAAGAACAGGAAGAGGAAGAAAAAGACAAGTAGAAGAAAGCAGGGCGTGATTTGCGCCTGCTACCACGTTTTTGTACTATTCGGTCCTAACATAAACGTCAAAAGAGTACGGAGTAGGCGCTCCCGTACTATCGACTAGCAGCAGCTTAATTTGAGGCTGTTGATGGGCTCGCTGTGGTCAGTTGCCCGTCTGTCAGCAGTGCATGTACCGAGTCTGCGGGTCCACCGGGTTCGAGAGCTCATCAGCGGCCGGTACTGCAGAGGATGTGAGATTCCGTAAACTGGCAGTCGATCAACTAAATCGAATGATATCCAAGGCGGCCGCGACAAGGGGGGCTGGCAGGGGAGGCAGGACAGGGAGGGTCAGTTGAGGTGCTGGTAATATATCACGGCAGATGTCGATGAGTCGGCCGCCTATCAAGCCGATGCATGGGGACGTCTAGTTTATTATATAGGTATGCCTGCATCTGCAAAGAACAGACGGATGGAGGTTTAAGTGTCTAAGATGTGTAGGTACATGTATATACTGATGATATGTGCTGATATACGCTGCGAGCCCCTCTCGTTCGCGTCAGGAGCACTTCCTGTTGATCAGCTCCGAAGCCAAAGCGCAACCATGTACCCCAGTGGCGAGGGTCTTTTGGATAAGCAAAGAATAGGTAGTCGAACTTGATGGCCGAGATAGAGGCGTGTAGAAACGGGCATGGGCATGGGTGTAGGTGTAGTCGTGTTAGTCAAAGTAGACGCTATGGATGGGAGATGTAGGCGTGGGTGTAGATGCGGCTGCGGAGGACGGCGTCCTCGGAGTCATCAGGATGGTGTGCTGAAACAACACAGCTCTTTGGCGATGGCCTCGAGGTACCTCACATCCAGCGCCAAATACGAAGACCGGACATGTATCAGCGTTGGATCAAGTTGGTTGCATGTTATATGCGAATGCCGCTAGCCGGAGCAAGAGCCCGCGCAAGTTGGTGAGGCGGCTGTTCGATGCCCCTCGAGCATCGCCTTCTTCTTCCAAGACACGGCGAGGCGATCATAAATGTAGTTAAGCCACTAGTCTCAGAGATAGACTGAGGGCTAGCAGAGCGTTGGCCAGCTCAAGGTTTCGATTCAGCTCGGAAGCGACCGTCGCTCCCGTTTCTGACTCGGGCAAGACTCAGAATAGCAATGATGGTGGATCTGACAGCCTTTGAAGTGCTTCAAAATACGGTCGATACGGCCCCGAGTTGAGTTGAAAGACGTCGATGTTTCCAAGAAACCGGACTTGATAGCCCACTTGCCGAAGAAGAGGGGCGAGGAAGGCAAGGAAGCATGCCACTCGCTGTGGGCCGACATTCCTTTGGCCCAGACCAGAACAACATCAAGTCCCTCATCCGCTCAGATGCGAGAATCGGCTGGCGTTGAAACTCTTGTGCATGCCTCCTCGTTTGACATGGCCATAGAGAACTGCGCATCTTGTCTCTATGTGTCTTGATGCATACAGTATGTGCCCATCTGTATGCATCCGAGATGATGCCTGCATCTGTAGCCACCCTGCTGCAGATCATTCATGGCAGCTATGAGCACGGGGTCATCTTGTCGATGATCTTGCCCCGTAGCGATTTGCATGGCATTTGGGCGTCTCCACGACCGGTAAATAAAATATATAAAAAAGGGCAATAATAACCACAGCATGATCCCGGCCTCTTTATCAGATGTGCTCGGCAGAATACACATGTAACAAGACAACATCAGAGGTTCACGCCCACACCATCAAAGCCGCGATATATCCACACGGACGGTAGTACCGCTACGACTTGCATGGTACTGAGAACTCGTACTCCGTACTCTATAGACACATTTTGGTCTCTGCCGGAATGTTCGCAACGCTAGTCGAATGGGTTTGCCTCGTGTTACGCATGAGTTTGTCATCCAGGGCCGTCGAAATGTCTTGGCTGAGCCGCCTTTGCGAAGCCATCATCGCCTGCCCACGCAATCTTGTCCCACATCGAGGCGTTTAAAATAGATCAAATGTCAAAGACGGGCCCCAGCCGCTACTGTTACACCGCATATGATAGTACATCTTGATTCGGTAACTTGTCGGTAGTATTGCAGCCGTCTCCAGCGTCTCCAGCTACCTACAGCACATACAGGCAGTAAGCACATATGATTCCACTTGTACCAGAGGCATGGATCGCGTACTCTGCTCTCTGCCCTCACCAGCTCGAGCAACCTCCCGCGCGCTAGCACAACCTGGGCTTGTCAAACCGACCGCCGACTCTCAGTGAGGAAACACGGCCGTCGGTCGCAGGGAAAAGCACAGACGGATAGAGTGCGCGCGCGAGACAGCGCCAGCGAGCTGATCCCAGTCGATTTGCCTGTACGTGGCTAGGGAGCCAGTAGGCGTCTCGGCAAGGTGGTACCTACTACCGGTATATCCAGCACAAGAACGAGGTCAGTACAGAGAATGCGTGAATCCGGGGAAATCGCCCATCTCCCTAGCCATCCCTGCAGGACGCCACAAAGCATAGAGCCGGGATTCAGAGCCATTAGTTCGGGCTTCATCAGGTGCCAGGAATAGAAGGCATGCACTCGTCATCACCGCCCGGGACACCATCGAGCCGAGATGCAGATTGCAAGTAGGTAGTAATCCATATTGAGGCTGAGACAATGACGAGAGCAGGCAGTTGGTAGTATTTCCATCTCGCCTTGCAGTAAAAGATGAGTATGCAGGTCGTATGTATGTATGTAGTATACTCGTATGCACATGTAGAGAGACGCGTAATACCTCAACCGAGAGCACGGAGTAGTAGCACATGAAGTTGCGGTATCTCTTATCTGGCGCCAGAATTATTCCGACGCTCCCCCATTCGGCCTCGCCTGCATCAACCTCCAGACGAGACGCGATGCGAGCGACAAAATGCCTCCGTGCAATCACAAACACAAAACACCGCGATGGCGCCACAAAGAGGAGAAGACGCCAATAATCGCACGCCCAGCCGGACCGCTCGAAACGACTCGTCAATTCCCCCCCCAGCTCCCGCCATTGTTCCTTTGCCTGGTCCGGTCTCAGCTGTGCAAACTTCTTTGATTTTTCCACGACGCTTCGGCCCATGACTTGCATCCATCGTCTGCATCCATCGTCCACTCATGGCTCAGGCCAGCCCTCCTTGCCTCCATGGCCGTCGGCATGTCTCAGGGCAAACGGAGCGCTGGTTTTGCCCTCATGCCCGGGCTAGCGAATGGGGTTGTGTGCCAACTCCCAACTCCGAGGCGATGTGCGGTGCCTCTACATTGATGTGGTTAGACAGCTATCTATCTCTCCTTTCGAGGCGACATGGGCTACATGCTATCCGCCATGTCTTGTCTCGATACCTGCCGATCCTTGCTGTTCATGTTTCGCCTTCATTCCGATTCGCTTCCCACTTGCAGCTATCTACCTTTTATCCCCTTCTTCATAGATGCTAATAACCGCTGACTAAAAGGCGACAAAACATACATCAGATAATCTCCCACCAAAAAAGAGAAGGTCACACCTCTCGGTCGATAGGGGCTTGTGCAACATCCACGAAGCTGCCTGTACCTGTCGACGCTTTTCCCTTTCCAGCATCAAGAACGGGAGGCTGTTCGTTGCCTCTGCTTGGGCGTTGGACGAGAGAGGCTATCAACGACAAACGACGCCACCAAGAGGCCATGTGCAGGGGCAGCCGAGTGCTTGGATTCTGACTAGCGATATGGCTTAAGCCCATGTCCAGACACCTGCCCACGCCGGTCAGCCTCAGTCCGCCGAGGTACTAGTCGTCGGCTAGTCTGATGATAGATGCCATCACCACCTCCCGCATTTGACTTTTGAGCCCATCAGCCGCGAATGATATCTGCCGCTCAAACCACGCTACCTTGGCCGATAGCCTTCGATACGAAATGCACCGCCGTGCTATTGGCGAAGGATGAGAACTTCCAAATGTTCATGTGGCTGTTGTGGGAGACGGACACACGCATGGCTTGTTCTTCCGAATCTCAGCCAACCAAAAGCCGAGCTTCACGCCTTGCCTGCAAGTGCACCGGCATGCCGCATCTGCTCACACCTTTTGCCCGCCCTATTATGCATCCTTATGCACATCTAAAGCGCTAACGCAAGCATGTGTGAGGATGCATGCATGGTGGGGACGCACTCAGAAGCTCTGTACGAGGGTCATGCGTCCCGCATCGACGTTGCAATACTCCATACTACCGACCTCCCCTCGGCATCACCTAGGCACAGCTACACGCAGCTACATGCAGCTACATGGCGCAAACTGTGCTGACCAGATGCGAATCATCGGTTCTAGAAACATGAGTTTATATCACCCCTTGATTGTTTTTTTCTAATACGTCCTCTCACTTGGCTCTTTGTCTTTGACTGCTGTCTCCCCCTTTCAGTAGTGAGTTGCTAACCCATTAGCATCCGAAGTGCGCTCCATACAGTTGCGGACACTTTGCGGGCTGGCTTCACGCTTTCTCTCTATTTGCTTTGGCTCTCCCAGTTGTTTCTGGTCTAGGTGTGGGCCGTCCCAGGCGGCCCTCTCCGCATCTGCCACCTCTCATTCCCGTAAATGTCTTATGGCGAAAGCCAAGTTTGAGGAACGTCTGACGCCGGCCTTCGTATCTCAACCGCAACTCGGATGTTCTGGAGAAATACGATGGACCAGAATTCAGGAAACCATTTACGATGTGGCATTGATAAACGGCCTAGCCGGGTCTGCTACTGTCTACTCGCACGCCCCCTTCGTCTTGTTGCTGTGTTCTCTGGAGCCGCAGCTGGCGCAAGCTCTCGGAGGCTCAGACCGTTGCGACATCCCTGTCAGTTTGGTGTCTGCTTCACATCTATGCCTCTAATCCTGCAAGATCTGCCACTTTCAGACCAAGCACTCCATTACTGAATCTCATGATCCCTGCCCACTCACCCCACTAAGATGCCGGCTGTGATGGCCAACCTAGCCCACCTGTCCCGGCTAGTTTTGTGGTCATCCGCCCAACGACACCATTTACACGCCTCCCCCCTCCTCTATGTGTGCGTTTCCTTGCCTCCTGAGACGCTCTTGGCGGTATCGTCAAGGGGTATCACCATGCAACCAGATGATGCACCATCATATCGTCTTCCAATCAGCAAAGGTCACAGACGCCTTGGGATAGGTAATTATGACGTTTGCTTTATTCTTTTGCGGCTCTTTTTCACCAGTCTCCCCCGTTTTGCTCCGGCTTTCACTTGCTCCGGATTTGGAATCCTAATCTTGACTCCCATTGCTTTTCTCTCTGGGGCAAGGTATCTTCTGTTGTGCAGTTCTGCTCTAGTGTCACCCGGATACCTCGACTTATATAAGCAACTCTTGTGATACTTTATGACAGGTCCAAGCCTGGACAGAAGTTGCACTACGCCGGTACGCCGAAGACCACATCAACTATATGACCGGACTCTTTCACGGCCCTAGTGCCGATTCTAAACGGGCCGCCTAGTTTGTGGTCTCTAGAGACAGTCTGAATCCTGGCTGATCCTGATTTGACGTTTACTCGGCTTTGTCATGGGCAAGCGCCATGATGAGCTTACCATGGATCCCTGGCCCTTATTGGAAGATCCATGCAAGCCATGGTTACCGTAAAGAGGCAATTCTTTTGCATGTGACGGCAACAGATTTCGAAAGTGGGTGCATGCGCCCGTCCAGATCTAGTAAATGCAGGCAGCACGGAAACTTTAATCCGTTTTGGCCCAGTAACGGGCCTCTCATCGAGCCAATGAGTGACACACGTCCAAGCGTGTTGCTTGAGAAATCTCCCTGCACCAGGATTCCATTCGATCTATTTGTCCGAAACCTTCTTCACTATGTAAGCCTCTTTTCGCTTCGCGATTCCTCAATCAGGTTTGAGACCTGGCTCTCATTTATTGAGGGGCAATAACTTGCGTGAACCCCCCCTTCTTTTTGGTTTTTACGAGACAATTTCACGCGCTATCGCTATCAAGAGGTGTTGTGACAGTTTGTCTTATGCAAGCATTAATACTTGTGATGGAAGTACGTCAAGGGGTGTGTCCCAGGATGAGTGAGACTGCCAAATGAGTATTGTGACTACGCGTATGAGACTACAGTGTGATTTGCAACTCGTGATTCGCAAATGACATTCTTCTAGCATTGGGTTCGTTGAGGACTCAATTTTGCTTTACGATACCGCTAAAAGACGTAATTGGTCAGTTACATGATTTGATATCCGAAGTAGCGCACCCAAACTTTGGTTGAAGTTGATTTTGGCTGTGCCTGAACAATGAGGATGACATTAAGATATCTGACAGTTGACCTGATGCCCGACTAATTTAGAGTCGACAGCTGTCATTTGTCTTGTGCCTTAGTTTTTGCCAGCGAAG
Source organism: Trichoderma semiorbis (assembly GCA_020045945.2). Lineage (NCBI taxonomy): Eukaryota > Fungi > Ascomycota > Sordariomycetes > Hypocreales > Hypocreaceae > Trichoderma > Trichoderma semiorbis. The sequence continues at coordinate 4,899,917 of CM034695.1, forward strand.
ACAGGCTAGCTATGCATACGGATCAGCTGAGTTACTGTGGTTCGATCAAGAAGAATTAACTTTTGACAGCTGTAGCTGTGGCGTGCGAGATGTGATGGATTTTTGGGGTTGAGCAACACTTGGAGATGAGATTATCAAAGACAAAGAAAAAAAGGATTATCGTCGCTTTCAAGGAGATTGAATTTGTATATGCAATTGCAATGGAAGGTATTCCAAGCTAAAAGTAATACGTTTGATAAGCCCAAATTAGAAAGCAATTGTTTATTGCTAAGCGACAATCCTTATAGATCATGTCAATGGTATATACTAATACCATCTCAACTGTCATTGATGATGTTTGGTTTCATCGATTGAAGCCATCAACGACGATATATATCACTGGCTTCTAAATAAGGTAATGGAGTGAAGGCTAACGCCCATGTATAATTAACAACCGCTTTGGAGTCACCACCATAGAACATATATCCGATGGATTCTTATCAACCAGTTAATGGGAATTACTTTCAATTAGCTACAACGGCTGACTTAGAATGGATATACATGGGAAATGCTAGCCAGCACCCTACCTTAACAATCAGAGTAGTCCCGCAGCTGGTATACTCTTGGGAACTCGATAATACCGATCTTAGGTTTTGGGTAGGCAAGTGCCTCCTTTATTCTGGGTATTAATTATAGGAGTTAATAGATAGACAACCCGGACATTCTCGATTTAAAGCAGGGAATCGCGTCTTCTCTTAGCTAATAGATAATACAAAAGGCTCTTCTTTAGTATATGTTCTTGATAAGTGGCTGTCGTATTTGTTTCGAAAATTAGAGAACATTTATCTAAAAGCTAATGCGGACTATGATAAGTAGAGTAGAACGAGACAACAGAAGAGTCCATTGCGGAGTAAAATAGGGTCAAGGAAGGCAGCAACGTCGCCAAAGTTTACCATAGACAGGATAGTTTACCTTATCCATAGCCTTGGCGCCAGGAGCCACGTTGGGGTGGTCTACATCCTGCCTCCTGAAATGAGGACTACTGGCATATGACCTTGAACCAGACAGAAAGTGACAATAGGATAATGATGGAAAGTCATACTCACCCAGCTTTGGAATTACGTAAAATCCATTCAACTCCCAGCAATCTTACTTAGTTTCTCCAAGTCTTTTGTTTGTTTGTTTCTTCTTTTCTGCCTCTGCCTCTGCACCACCACCACCAGCAACAACAACAACAACAACAACAATAACAACAATAACAACAATGGCGTATGTTGCTCCTCGCCATCCTATAACTCAAGCATTCAACTAATTGTCCAAGTACACTGTTGCTAACTCGTATTTATATAGAAGCGAACGAATTTCAATGAGAGATCTTCGGGGGAGAGGCCGCATCTCCAGCCTCCACAACCCTCCCGCCGCCGCCACCACCTCCCCCTCTGAGTGAGTCTTGAATTGATCGACGTGAACAGATTTGTTTAACTAACAATATGCTAGTCTTGAGAGAGGTGCTCCCCCTTCTTCTCGCCGCCGCCGCCGCTCCATCACCACCACCATCACCAACGCCACCACCGCGGCCTTTGCCGCCATCACCGCCCCCGCCACCAAAGAATAGGTTTCTTTTGTGTAAGTGTCTTTCTTATGATATGCATTAGTACCTAGCTATTTTTACTAATTTAACAATTACAGGGTTGGCATAATATATAAGGGGACTCTGTGGGTCGCGGCCGTCGAGGCTATTTTCATGATGACACGTGATTTTCTTCAGTCGAAATAATTATTTCTTATTACCATGATTGAGTGGTTGACTCAATATATTTATTATTACTATGACCATGCGCTGTTCCCTTCATACATACATCGTCATAGTGAGATACACCGAAAACATCAAGCTAACCATTTCCACAAGAAGATATTTACTTTTGCGTCGGGCCGATTTCTCTGGATACCTATATAAACCAAACGTACAATACACATTACAAAGTTTCGTTTCACCAAAGCCAGCTATTTGATCGACACGACACTTGCAATATCATCAACCATGACTGCAGTACTATCAACCACGAATACAGAATCATCGACCACGAGTGCAGAACCATCAACTACGGGTGCAGACAAACCTCGCTGCACGCACTATATCCCCTGCCATTGTCCCTCGCTCCCCGAATACGCTTGTCTGCCACTAGGAGATGAATCGTCTCCATTGTGGTTGCAAAGGACTCATGAAGATGAAGATCATAACAAAGTAATAATTGAGAGACTGAAAAGGCAATATTGGCGACGGATACCTGCCGCCTTGTACGATGCATGGTTTGTTCTTAAGACTGGTGGTCCGCTAAAGCCACTCAAAGTACGACCATTCCGATGGTTGATATCATCCGACTTTATTCCACGGGGATACGAAAATGGACAAGCACCATGGCGCATGCTCGTACGGTCATATCTTATGGATCTACCCAGGCAATTAACCGAGGGAAACAGCCAACAGCCTACGAGTATATTTTCATGGCTAAATCATCAGAGACATGTGGGCTATATAGATTATCGCACAAAAGATGATAATGTGCCTCCTGAGATAAACTGCGGGGGACGAATGGTCTTCTCTCAATATAGCAGGGATTTTCATAAAACCTTATTCGGAGACTGGCTTGTTATAGTCTACGTTTGGGCTATTGATCCTACATGGCTGCTCAAGACCGATGTCGGGAACTTGGTCTCCCTCGATAGTGTAACGGGGTAAGTGACCGGAACTTATATCCTGCACATCATCTTGAAACATCACTTACATGTTATATCTTATTTCTCTAGTATTCGCGCTTGGGAATTTGTTGATGCGGTGGACGCTCCCACCAAGATTCCGCACCTGTTTTACCAGTGTCAAATACGTGATTCTCTAGAGGAGGATACGGTATACGCTGGACACCCGTATCAACATTATAACTCTGTTCAAATCAAGGACGGAGACCCTGTACCGGCCAGACTCGCTGGACTGAGACGTTTAATGAACGGGCGGGCAAGAGATTTGTATCGTGCGGCATATGAGTAGCAAGTATATCCTATTAGGTATTGCTTATAAAGATGTCTCCCCTTCCCCCCAGCCTAATATCCACGTCCATTATCTGATCACATTGCGTAGATACGTACATGTAGCAACAATACCTTTCATTCCTTGCAACCCGTCTGGATGCTGGAAAAGTTAAATATCCCAGGTTGGCCGCAAATATTCGAAGTCGCCAAAAGATACAACTTGCTTACTTAGTTCGTGGCACCAACTTTTCTGGCAAGGCTCTAACGGATCCCCCTTTGCCCCGCGGCTACTGTCTGAGAGACAACCGTTATGATTGGGGCAAGGCAAGTTATCGGAGTTACACAAGTGCGTCTCTGCCACTCTACAAATAGATACATGACATCTCCTGCTTTAATCCTCCTAGGCTGATCTGCAAAGCTACGAGAGGCTGTATTAGGCCAGAAGAACACCAACATTGGGCCAGACGCTCTTCTTTATGAATCCCCTGATCCTTTAGAATTGTCTAGCCCAGCATATATGTGTCACTCGAACTTCATGGCGTCGGCGTTTTGGTCAAAGGATGAGGCAAAGGAGATGCTAGTTTGGGGTGATATAAGTATCGATGGAGTATGTCCTTGCTCAATGCCTCAATCTCTACTTGTTGCGTCAATTTACCATGCTTTTTCAGCTGTTTTGAATATTTCCAATAGTCGAAACCTCAAGGCCAGACATCAACCTCAGCTTAATAACCTCACCTCTAGCCCTTGCTGGATGATAACAATGCCAAAGACTGGTGCCAAATATTCTGGCCTTGGGCCCAATGCTTCACCAGCTACACGAAATTATGTCTTCGTAAAAGACATCGTTCTTGCATTCGCAGTATCGGTACTGCCCCTTCTCGCCTTCTCCGGCTTACTCCTTGGTCTCTTGTTCTGGTATCGGGTTATACCGCACGGCCACAATGATCCGAGGCTCCCAGACGAAAATCCGCAGAAAAAAAGGTATCGTCTTTATCAGTCTCAGTGCCACTGTATTTACTACCGTGGGTTCGTGGTCAAGCACAGTGGCGCCGCTCTCGCTCCCATTTATCCTGACGATTGCGTCCTACCCAGCGTCCAGACTAATGATGCGAGCGAGTGACGGCAAGGAAGGGCGAAAACTACCCACTCCGTATCAGATTGCTCTGATACTCCGGGTCATGTCCAATTCTTCGCTCAGTTCGGTCTAGCAATACATGAACTACATCTCTGCAAAGGGAAGGAGGGCGCCCATGTCATCTGCTCTGAACATCATGATGTGTACACTTGTTCTAGGCACGATACAGAGGTAACTCTAGACTCTCAAACATCAAGTTAGCTTCATAAACTAATTAAATCAAGTACATTCATCTTTGCGACGGATACGTGGCTTCATGTTACGACGGAGACAGTTCCCATGACTGAGTTTTATACGACATCTCCCAAAAATGCAACCTTTGGCATACCCCCAGCCTGCTTCAAGATTGGAGACGAGAAGCCCAATATATGCAATACTTTTCTAGAAGACGAATTAATGAAGAACGACAGAAACCACATCACACAAGAGATCTTCTCCAACATCTCCGAAAGGGCAATGGCAGAACCACGACGAGGGCGGACATCGATACGCCTATGTTGCCTCTCCATCGTATCGTTTCCAGACCAACATTGACTATGTCGCCACAACATTTGCAGTCAAGACGAACTGTACGCCTGCAACATCCAGATGCTTCAAGAATCGTCACTTTCCCAACGTGACCTCCTTCAAATGCGACTTTGCCATGGACGGACCTATCGATAAAACGATGAGCTTCTTTACCTTGACCGATTTCACGGACTCGACACTCTCAAGCAATCCGAATGACACCTATCACAACTCGAACCCGCATAACTTTGCAGCCATCTTGAATATGGGCTTCGGTTTCGCCCCATCGGGATACGCTGATAACGACGAGGTTTACAGCGGCCCAGACCAACCGACCGTCATCATCATGCTATGTGAGAGCACTGTATTTGACACAGAATACGGCTCCGCCAATGGTTCCGTTACGCATTTCTCGACCTCACCCAGCAACTTCTCCTCGACCAATGTCATCGCAGGGACATTGAGGTTCAGTCCTGCGATGGAATACTTCCTCATGCACAACACCATTACCGACTTCTGGGAAAGTAAGACTGCACAGCAACTGACTGACAGATTCTCCAATACATACAGCCAAGCCATTCTCGCATCAGCCGGTGCGGCCCTTGAGCCCCGTCCTGAAAGGTAGCCCAACGGCGATCCTCGATACTCGTGGCTGCTGTGCCAGTAGTCCCGCTTGTCCGTCTTCTTGTTGGTAATGTGCTGGTCGTGCTGCTGGCGGTTGTTCTCACGGTGGGCGCTCTGATGGAGGTGACCAAGTCTGATGAGGTGGGAGATGTGCAGACGAGATTGGGTATCGACGCTCTCGTGGCGGCGCATTTTGAGATGCGCGGAAAGAAGCCTAGTGTGAGGAAGATAGAAGATTTGTTTGAGGAATATCAAGCTGGTGATGGGCCGCGAGTCAAGGTAGAGAAAACGACTGAGGAGGGCTGGAAGCTGGTTAGTTGCGATGCATAACTCCGTAGAATTCAATGCATACCCATATGGAGGAAGAGATGGTCTACCAAATGGCCCATCATTTATGTGAATTTAAATCTGTAGTGTTAGAAGCATAGTCGTACCCAAGTATAAACTGAGAGTCTTATTTGTTGGTTCAAAAGTAAGGTATGTAGTCATAGCAATTTGTGGGTATATTATTATATCCATCTAACGCCGCCGGCACATAAGCCAAGCAGCTCTGAATCTCTTCAACTAAAACATTGCGCAAATCGTTTCGCTCTAATATAATTTCCGTGTTCCAAAGGCTTAATCAAATTCGAAATCATTCTCTTGTGCATGCAGTGTAGCTGTTGCACAAGATTACACAGCATCAGCCCTCTAAAGGGTGCGATAGGCCTGCTGGCGGGTATAAGATACGATCCTTCCTCTTCATCGTAGTATAAGACAAGCTCCGTTTAGCACGGGCATGGGAAGATGCAGCAGTCGATGGGAATCGGGCAGGGGATGATGAAGCAAAAGCGGCCGGGACAGCAATCACCGTCATCGCCTCCGCGCATGTTGACGTCGTCTGTCGTCTCGGGATGCGGCTGCTGAGCATCTGTTTGCGCACGGTTAATAACGTCTTCTCTAGAGTTTCGCATCGTGATATCGGGAATTAGAGAGACTTACCCATGGCTTGATGTGACTTTGGCTGCGCATCGTACACGCGTTCAGGCTCCGCCAATTCAACACGATCGCTAGCAGTAGACATGGTGGCTGGCAGTGCAATGGAAGTAAATAGTAGCACAAGCAGGCAAGCAAAAAAACGTCGGCAAAGAGAAAATGTGTAAGGTAGCTCAAAATGCGATGGTACCTGAGATGTTCTTTTCGGTGAGCTTGAGACCAATAGCGTTTGAAATGTAAGAGAAAAGAAGAAGAGAAGCCAAGAGCTGGCATCTGACGAGCTTGGCTTTCATTTCCCTGATGATCAGTGACGCGGCTACGTCATCGACACGTTGCCCTCGCCAGGTCCGTGGATGATCCGCCTTGGCACCGTTTTGCGGGGGAAAAACGTTTGTTCCGCCATTTCATTTAAATTGAGCCCGATTTGCTTCTTACATCTGACATGTACTCATTGCAAGGACAAGGGTGGAAGGGAATCATTTTGGAATCATCGAATGATCGAATTGCTCGTCTGACTCTGACCTTGCCAAGCAATAAGGCTGGCGGTTCTTGCAGCGCCGTTGCAGCTAGACTAGACCCATATGCAGTAAGCAGCTGGGCTGATGCTTATCACCTTTCAGCTTGCTTCCAAGCATGATGACAAGGACAAGGCCACGCTTGTGCTTCGTGGGGAAGACAAAAGAGGAAAGTAAGCTATTGATTTCGTATTGTATAATGCTCGTACTTTATAGTGCCAAAACCTAGCTGTACGGCTACCCGACTTACTACCTATGTAGGTAGATTTGCGCATAGCCTCGCTCGTATATGTGTGTTCCAGCTGCATATGCGAATTGGCCGAGCCTTGAGCGGCAAAGCGGCAACTGCCGCAATGCCACGTTCGGAATTCCCTAGTACCTGGATATTCCCAGATCCTGAAGCTTGGTGCTCAGCGAGTGTGTGTCTGTGCATTTCGAGTTCCACGTGTTTGACGTTGCAGTCAAGGAATTAGTTCCTTGTCAATTAATTCTCTTGCACGAGTCGGTTACAGGGGATTGCCGCATAGTAAACAACCTTTCAAAGACGTACATCGTTTGTATACGAGTATATGTACGTTCTACCGACGGGTTAGTTGGGGGCCTCCGTCTGGGTTCTGGAATAGGGGCACTGGCTGGAAGATTTCAGCATAATAAATTTTGCCACGATGATAGCCGTCATGTCATTGTTCTACGAGAAGCAGAGTAATACTGGTCTTGCCGTTATAATAAGACGGATGTAAAGCCTAGGCATAGGCTGAGTAGTGTAACAGATCTAGGTTCGCCATCTCGCAGGTGAAGGATACGATTATTACAAGAATCTTGCGTGGTAGAGCCAATGATTTATCTGTAAATTGATCTCTCGGACATCATTATATACCCGATACCTGCCAATACCTTGTTTATCTGTCAGCTACATACACAAAGTACCTACCGGATACAGGCAGTATGAATATAGTCATATGTGTATATACTGTAACTCCTTGTGGCAACAATTTTTGTATATCGATATATCGCTTATGATACAAATTCAAGTCAATCATCATAAATAGTTTCATCGGGTCACTGTTTTACCCCGAAGTAGACGTATGTACTTCATACTCCCCGTTGGTGTGGAAATTAAAACTGGACAGACTTGCCAAATCCATCTCGCCGAACATGAATCGGATCCTTTACATCCGGAGTTTGGACAAAATCAGCGCATTGCGTCAACAGAGACGTGTATTGGTCCCAGATACAGACTCTCCTATCACATTATTGCCGGGTCACCGCCAAGTCATTGCCCGGTTAATATCAAAATCAAGAATCATCGCCCTGATTCGGCCAACTCAGCAAGTTCTTCTGCATTTCCTCATAGGCGGACATGATACACAACAGGGGGCAGTGATCGAAAAGCTCCAATTGCTCATGCTCCGTGTCACTTGGTCTTAGATTTTTTGCCCCTTAAATCCGCGAAACGCCTCTCCCGAAAGCTTCGTGCCAGTAGATGGAAAGTCGTGTCAGATTGTTTTCCTGCAGTCAGTCTACGATGACAAGCAGCATCCCCTATTTCGTAGAACCAGAGTCAGTGGATTGAGTCAATCGTCATCAACCATCAAACAAATGCATCAAAATCAATTCTTGTAATCTCATACAATTTCATCCGTACGACGTCAAAAGTGGTCAATAGTGAGTACATGTACTTCTAATCTACTTTTATGCTGGGGTGAGTCACCGGAACTCTGGCGCCCCCACTATGACTCTGTCGCCGACACATAGACGCACATACAGACAGAAAAAAAGGGTTGAACCAACAACAGTCCATGAGTTGATGAAGAAAAATGGTGTTCCGTAGTTGGTAATCGTCGGGATTCTCTTATGCCCCGAGACAAGAGAGGAAGAGGCCAAGGCGCTACTAGAGAGGGCTTTGTAATTGCCAGTATCGTATCCCATGTCTCATGCATCGTGATGCCAGGTACTATTTGCGAGTAAGGTAGAGAATAACTTGAAGATAATTTGATTATATTCGCTTTTCTGCATATAAAACATCATCCTTTCCAGCTTGGATGATTCTTTTGTCTTTTCTAATCACCAGTATTCAAATGGTCTCCTTCTCCCTGTCTCATTGTAGAATACGCAAGCCCAGGGATATCATCAATTGCATCTGGGTGATAGAATATCTCTAGATTGCCAAATCTTCTCTTTGGACTTCACTCTAATTTCTTCAAATTCCCTCTTCGTCTTACCGGCAAGAAGGCTTGGAGTCATGGTCAAGATGGCATTGAACTGTCTGGCTGCTCAGATAATGGCCCCTGTGCTTTGGTAAGGCTCTTTATGTTTCCCCCTCTATCGTCCAGCACACTCGCCCCCTATATTCATTGTGCTTCTTGTCGAATATAACAGCGGTGGTCAGCCATGATGAGGCGAAAGAAGTTGAAAAAATTCCATGAAACATCTTGTTCACAATTAAGGAAGAGAATCGACATCGTCTGAGCAACCACAAGAAGCACATATGATTTTGAAAACACCATCTTTTATTTTTCCAATTGTTCATTGGTCATCATTGATGGCTTTTTATATAACCCCCATCTCTATGCGGAAGGATTGTAGCGCTAACATGGGTTCTATATATCTGACAAACCCGACGACTTCGGTGGCATCTGGCACCTTTTTCGTTCAAGATCCAATGTCGGGTGAAACGACAAAGGTGACATCAGAGAAATAATAGGAGGAATAATAATAAAAGACTTGATTGAAAACAATGTGCCCTCCCAATGACCGGCTCCCGAGGTCGTTTCTCCCGTGAACACCATGTGACATAAAAGATCTAAACCCCGAAAGATCCAATTGAAAAAAAGAAAAAACATTTCCGTGAAATAAAGCAAGAAATCCAGTACAGGTTAAGCGTTGTGGGTATGTGGTTGCAGTAGAGTGAGTGCGTCGTTGAGGGCTTCACCCTCTCTTTGGTGTTATACAGGGGTGTATGTATGTAATCGCGCAAAGAGCGAGCATGTAAGTGGGCGGCATGTTCACTTCCTCCCCAAAACTTCTCTTAGAGCTTCAACTTCGGCTTCGCGCCTCGCCAGCTTAAGCTTGAGTTCATCGCGCTCCCCAGTCATGTCACTCAATGCCCGCTCCAAATCGGCTATCCGGTCAAGGCGTTTCTGGCGATACTTCCGTGCCGCCATCGTATTGCGCTGCCGTTTAATGGCGGCTTGCGCCTCGTCGCTGCAGGCTTCAAGTTCATCGCCGTCTGTTGATCGGGTTGTGCTGCGGTGCTTTGAATGAGAGCCCCCGCTATGTGTGCTGGTGGGAGAATCCTGGCGGTAGTGGTGGGGGGTTGGTGTTGACGCTGACGAGGATGGTGGCATCACATTGGCCATCTGCTGCGCCGGCATCTGGAAAAAGACACTGTTGGCGCCCTCTGAGGAATAGGTAGGGGCTGACATGCCGAGCCTGTCTTCATGCTGTTGATTGTGTGGCACATGTATCCGGGCAGCATGGTGAAGGCCTGTGTCGAAAAGATGGTGATGGTGATGTTGTTGTTGCGCTGAGAAGAATGCTTCTGGAGGGCACATGTCTTCGGTTAACACTTGGTCTGGCCAACACTTGAACGTAAATTCTGGATTATCGACCATGATGGGCGAAGGAGTATAAAATGAAGTCATACACAGCAATAAGACTGGAAGAGAACGGCAATGGTATGGGTCCCGCCCGGAATAGTGCGCAAGTGTCTATGTGTGTATGGAGCATGTATGTACGTGTAACAAAGAGGGAGACGACGTCCTCGACAATATATGTAAACACCTTTTTCCAAAGAGGTGGTAATATGACTTATGACATAATTGAAGCAGCAGACCAGGTGTATCGCAAAACATCGTATTGAGAATAAGAAATAGTCGACATACCTGATGGGTCCATGCTTGCTTGCTTGCAGAAACGAGTCAAGGCAAGCTGAAGAAAAGGCGGGAAGTGAGACGAAAGTGACAACGGCAACGGGACCTGTAATCAAATCCTTCGGTTTCGCCTACGGCGGTGCTGTGCAATGCTAACCGCGAGAGGAAAGGGACATTGGAGGGTGAGAGGCTGTAACTTGGTGTGTCTTGTTCGTATTTGGCAAGCTTTTTGGCTTCGAGCTCTGTGTCTGCACGTCTTCCTTTTCTAGGGATTCAGCTCTTATGTGCTGGACTCAATAGTCTGAGTCTGGACAAAGTGAGATGGTGGGCGCACGGCTGATATATATCGAGCCACGTGCACATTGGCATGCACTCAATTTCGACGGGTATTAATGCTGCAACACACACGAATGAATGGATACGGCCTAGTACATGGAATTGGGTAGATTCGACTCCAGTTGCTTGTACGAGGGAAGAGGGAGTACATGTACAGCACAGTAGGCGATACTACCGGGGAGGTATTGGGGTGGACTAAGGCAGACAAGCTCAGTCCAGATTCAATAGACAGGAGAGAGTGCCGGCACTTTTACATGTGCACTGTATGTAAGTAGGCGGCCGGTTGCTTTTTAGTAGAGCCAGCAAGCACCTTGAATGGGGGAGATGCAGTGTTAACGCGGCAGCGGATTTGCAGATTCCGGCCTCCCCCCCTTGACACGCTGACGGCTCCAATGCCACTTGATGCTGCCAGCTTACATCCGACTGTGCACGCGGCATCAGCCCTCCGGTTGCACAACTCTGGGAACTTGGACGGACTAGCAGAATCCGGCTTCGTGACTAAGCCCGGAACTCGCTGCAACAGGAGCCGTGATAGGAATGCCCTGGGAGCACTCCCGTAATTTGATCTGTCTTTGTGCGTGCTAACCTTGCCTTGTCACTGCCTTGCCTGCCTCTCTGGAGCACAAGGCTTCCACACCATTGCTGACAATACCGGGGGTCGCGAAAGACGCAAGATGCTCTGCGAATACATGGCATGTTTACGGAGTACAGTAGTCTCTGTCTGTCACAATTGGGCACGCGAGACTCCGCAAGAGGTGCTGGTGCTTCCCAAGTCTCAAGACTGTGTGTGCTGCTCTCGGTTGATGGAGCGGTCAGGGTCAGCCAAGCGGTCAGCCTAGCAATTGGGCACATACGAGACCATGGGAGGTTTCGGCGCTATTTTCTACATTATGCATTGATTGGGCCTAGCGATGATTGAACCCTTTCGAAATCCGGCACTCGACTTACAACAGCATCAGCTTGTGAAGTGTGGTTGAGTACGAGTAGAAACATGTGGCAAGGTTACACGGAAACCATCATGCAACTCCTTGAATAGGAATGTCGATTGCCTCATATACATCCATCTCATACAGTAGAGAGAGCCTGAAGTGGAATAATACTGTGCGTTGCTCCAGGTGGTGTATAAAAGATGCGCGCCATATTTGTAGTCCGAATTCAAACCTCGCCAAGCAGCAACCTTCCGGCGCAAATTGCGCGGCGACTTAGCATGTTCATTAGCAAAATCCCTCAAGTCACGACATTAGGCTGCAGCATTAACGCCCTTTGATGGTCAGTTTCAGTCTCTTTTTTTTTCGCTTTGCTCTGGAAGTAAGAAAAGGGCTGCTTATGGTGACATGCGTATTGTCCGGACACTAGACAGGGGGCAACAGACAGTGGAAGTGCCGAATATGGTAATCCCTGGTTAGGAAACAGACGATCAGAGATTCAGGTAGAGATTCAAAGAGCATGGGGTCTCATCAATCTAAGCAGTCAAGTCAACAGTAGACTGATCGTCGAGCCCAATTGCTCGAAATTTCCACTCGAGCTTTGGTTCGGTGGTTATTGACAAAGGAACACCGGACAAAGTATCCGACGATACGCTACCGTGGATACACAGACTCCACGCCTCGCCAGAAACCCCCCGAGCCACTCCTTAGCGCCGTGGGACAGCCCGTAGCGGCCGATAGGGCTGGCTTTTGATGGGCGGATTCGGGGGTGTTGGGGGAGTGCGAGGTGCTATGGGTGCTGGCCATGGTCTCTAGTGTGTCGAGGAGGTTGTATTGGCTATTTGTACTTGAGCCAGTGGCAAACATCAACGTGGTACTCCTTGCCTGTATGAGGAGGAGGATTGAGATATGCCGCCGACATGGAGTAGCGTCGTAACCGGAAAAATTCGGTGTCTATTCATTCCTTGGTAGTACTGTGCTCAGTGCTCCGTACTTACTGTACTGTAGATGATATCTTTGCAGATAGAGCGGCGTTTTAGGGCCAGGGAGGTGCATGTAAGCGAGAATGTTCCATACGCTTGGTGCGGCTTACGCTCCGGCACCTACACAAAATCTCACGGAACACGGCATATATATATCATGGCATCGATAGGAACTGGTCGGTTGCAACCAGTTCCTAATCAAGGGATAAACTTAAAGATATGCACAGCGGATCGGCCGTGTCCAAATGGCTCATAGGGGCCTATATTCACCGGGAAACTCTATAAAATGCGGCTCTCAGCATGCCCATGTGAAACACGTTGAGAGCAGGCTTCAATTTGACAACTAACACGTAGATGGCTCAATACGGAGTATGAATTTCGCGTATTGGTTGATTCAAGTTGATCTATTTGACTCCGCTCTTCATTCTCTCTCACACGCAAATGCGGATTGGCGGCATTCGTCTATTCGACTCTTGTTCTGACCTTCCACCGTTTGAAGTAACCTCACACATTGCTCGTATTTCGTCAAATCACAGTCCTTTATAAGAACATTTTCCGTTCCCCTCGCAGCCAAAAATGTTTCATTCTCCAACAACAGCATTTATCAACGTATTAGTTCCAAGTATGGTTTGTTAATATGGGACCACATGCAAGCATTGTTTATCCTCCGCAACATAGTGGCCAAAATAATAACTCAACTCAGTCAAACAAAGAGTAAAAAAGTAAGAAAGGATAACAGAAAGAAGCTCATGCAATTCCCCACGTCTCTCAATTTGCCCAATTTCGTCACCTATGTCGGTCTCCAAAGTCACCATCGGCGTTCTAATCCCGACGCTACGTCTCCATGTCTGGATTCAAAGGCAACATCAAATGGAATAGCCCGGCACTTTCGTCCGCCGGCATTCTGTGGAGATTAACCACATGCAAGCACGGGGAAGATTGTCGGTGCGTTAAAGCCTAAACGCCGTACCCGGCCCGCACCTCTCCGTGTGTCAAGTCGTGTAAGCTGACGCCAACTAAACTGCATACAGTATATGTACGCTTCTGTGAGAACACCAATGATTTGAAGTCTTCCGTGTGGCTATCTGCAGTGTTCCGTCCTCCGCATTTCCTCCGCTGGGTTTGACTAGTAATCCTTCTATTGGTAATATAGATAGGGACGGATTGAAAAGCATCCAGATTACATTTAGATTAAAAGGCATTAGCTAGACAGGGGACCTGTGGCAATATGGCCTATAACTTAAGGGGTATAACTATAATTAGTAGGCTTGCAGCTGCTCCCGCAATATATTTACCTTAGGTGGCGTTGGATGGAATCCAGCGTGTCAATCCGCAGTCGTCACGATTACCACGAGACATGGGTTACAATAACATGGCCTATCCCAGGACACAGAATATCAAAGGACGGTGCATATCACAGGACATCGGACATCGAAGATATCATAAGTCATCGAAGGCCCCCAAAATTCGCGACCAACGGGGCAGGTCCAGATTAGGGACATACCAAGTTAGGGCTTAGGATAGGTATATAGGTCTTTGCGTCACATAAAGCTTACCGTCTCAATCATTCTACATGCCAAGCTACAATCGAGTTCTGTCTACGCTTCCCCATGCGTGAACTCGCCTGTGGTACTGCTGCTGCTGCCGCTCTAAGCCTGCTGAGTGCTTGTGCTTGCGTGTCCCTTGACCGAACCTTGTTTTGGGACCATCCGACCAAAGTTGCCAACCTAGTCAAAATCCGCGGGCTACCTATGAAAAGCTGAAGAGAATACTAGAAAATGTTGGAATTGCCAACCGAACTTCAGGCCCCCCAAGACGCGGCGGCCGTAGCTCCTCCCGCAGCTCTCACAAGTCTCACATCTCCGCCTCCAGCCGCCGCATCAGGCGGCCGTGTCCCCTGCTTCTCCTAAGGGGTCCTTTGCCTTCAGGCGCAACGATCAGACTCTAAAAGTCCAGAGGGCAGTATGTCCAACTAGACACGAGTCGTTTTATCAGAGTTTACCTTGCTGTCGCCGGCGTCTGCTCTGCGCGTGAACCAGTCAAGGATGCACGTCTGCCCAGACGTTGGAACCATATTTGGTTGCCATTCCCGACCTCGCTCCGCAATAGGTCTGCAGAGTTCATCGTAGGCCATGCACACAAGTCGCGTCTGCTGACAATCAACTAGCGCTTGGTGATTCAACCCAACCAAGCCATGTCGAGGGTACATGATGGGGAAAAGTACATCCAGCCTTAGGGGAAATAACTTGCCTGATGGCAACCGTTTTGATAGATGCGGGCGAAGAATATTGACCATAGGTATGCAGTTCTTGTCTGGTGGCAGAACACCAAAATAGCCAGCTGACTCCAAGAATTGTCGAAGGAGCGTCAGGTCGAATGTGGATGAGTGATAAACTAGGATGATTGTGTCTTTAGTGATTCCTACTTGTTGTATTTTCAAGGCAACTTCATGAACATCCATGTGGTTAATGTCTTTTCGGGTTGATGAATAAACTGCTTTCGCTTTAGACCGGGCAATGTGGCTCCAGAATGGAAGTGCATTTTTGTTGTGCGTAATTATATCTTGGTGATCAATGGTGGTATTGATCAAAATTTTGCCTGAAACTCGCTCTATCATAGCAAATTCCTAGAGTTGCCTTGATGCAGGTGAGAATTCATCGTCCAAGATAATAAGGTCAGTGCCAGGCCGCCTGCCTTGTAAAATCTCATCCATTCGGCTGCGAACGATATTATACTGAGGCTGGAACGTCCACTCACTGCGAGTCGCAGACTTGAATATTTCGTTCAACAGCTTCATGTTGGAGTTTGGCCTTACCATAGCCATAGAATTATTCAAGAGTAAATAAGAGAGGTGATCAGAGCAGAAGTCGTATCCATAGAAGGAGAGCCACTCGCAGCCCTGAGCAGCACAAACAGAATTCCTCGCCGTGGGCTCTCGAGAGGGTTCTATACCACTATACCTCAAAAACAACGACAATTGGTAGTAGACGCGGCATCCAACGCATCGGGTATCGAGAAAGAATTTGGCAGAACTTCCGCGCCCTCGCAGCCGGAGACGAGCGGTATCCAGATCTATTGTAATACTTTTTGGACATCGAGTAAAAATCATACGGCGAGTACCGCCAGTAGGTCCACGACACATGTGGCCAAAATGCTCAAGGTGAACCATGCACTCCTGATTGGAATCTACTCCACCGATCCTCGTTAGATATAGATCAAGTAAGGAACAAGGGAAGAATGGGACACACTCCAGATTGTAATGTTCTGTTCAAGAATCCGCAGACGATGTTCCTTTGTGAGGATCCCACTTTTAATTTCGTGTAATCCTTCTTCTGCGGAGAAGGACTCTTCTTCGGAGAAGGACTCTTCTTCTATTTTACCATCGCAATCGCTTACATCGAAGATGTCGTCGGAATTGATCTCGTGATCGGAATCGCCCTCAGTTTCACAAATGTCCAGGGATGACTCATTTTGTTGAGTTTTCTTCGCTAAATGAAGGCTACTATGCCGGAGGATGAGCGAGTATAAGGGCGTGTCGCTGTGTATTGGAAGCTGGCTCGCTGGTGGCGCAATGAAATCTGCAGATTCATCGATATGACCGAGGCGGACATGTAACTCTTCATGTCTCTTTACCTCGCTCTGAGTCAATCGCTTGCCAGTCACGGCTGACCGGCACGTCTGGATGGGGCATAGAAAGAGACTGATATGTCGGTGATTTGGGTCTTCCGCATGTAGCAGAGCGTCGTTAGAGGATTGAAATCGTTCATGATCGTTCATGACAACCAGTACGTGGACAGATGTAATGGTGAGTATGAATTTTCGCGTGTCTCTGAGCTTCCTTTGGCCAAGTGAAAACTGAGTCGCACCCATATTCTTCCGCAACAGGGCAACTTAGTTTGGTCGTTGAGTGTATCTGCAAATGCTCCTTTGCGTTGCGTTTGAATATGAACGTTTTGGGACAGCTGTACTTGTCAGCTTGGGGGCATGGAAACCTGATCCCCATGTGCTTAAGTGAGTGCTGCTTTGCATCCTGCTTAGACGCGAACGTTTTGAGGCAATGATGCTCGTCAGCCTAAGGGCACGGAAATCGACGATTTTCGTGTGCTGAGCTTGCATGTATGTTCGCTGCGGTTTTGGAACGGAAAAGCAACTTGCAGTTGTTCTCCTTCGCAAGCGGGCAAGGGTAACGAATGTTCTCGTGCGATACCTTTGCATGTTCCTGGGCAGCGCCTTGGCTGGCAGACGTGGAATTGCAGTCGTGTTCGTCCGCAAATGGACACGGGAATTTTCTCTTTTCGTGCACCTTTCTGACATGTGCCTGTACTTGGCTCGGGAAGATAAAAGTAGCTTTACAGTTTGCTCGTTCAGCCCAGGGACAGTCAAGTTGCTGACGTGAGCGATGGTGCTGGTTAATATGAGTTCCCAAACTTCCCACGCTCTTGGATGTTCCCCGACAGCCATTTTCGGTCACAACTGGACAGGGTAGCTGCAGTCCTGGGTGCGTCGAAGATAAATGCTTTTGGACATCTTGATACCTCTCGAACGTCGTCATACAGCTGAGCTTTGATGCAAAAGGACACAACACCCGACCTTTTTCATCCCTCCGGTAAGTAGAACCCATTTGAAAATGGTTGGTGATGCCATGATTGGAAGCTTCCACTTGAGTCTCGAAAGTCTCATGACAGTCGTACTTTTCTGCATAGACACACGGTACTGCCTGGTTTTCACAATCTTAGCCATTTATCCCTCTCAGCAGTAATCAAAAATGAACTGTTACCATTACTGCTCTGATCGATTGCTACGGTGACGTGTAACTTAGAGGGATGTAACTCAGATCATGATGCGGCATCTAGGGCTGACTCTCAAAAGATAAAAAGAAGATGATCCTCAATTTGAGGATAGCGGGAGCGATGAAGATTTTTGGAAGCCTTTGCTGCTCACGTAGCTAGGCAGGTGTATCAACGATGCATCGCGGCATCCGCGATGCGTTGACGTCAAAGTACGGTGTACCTAGGTAAGGTAAAAAGGTTGAACATTCCATGCCCGAGACTCCTCGAGGGATTCCTAAGGTCCGCGCGCGCACGGAGCGGCTCTCCCGATGCTCCGCTATCTAATCGTTTATCTAATCTACAGGAAGACGCTGGCGCCAATAGATACATGGGACCATACAACCACACGACATCCTTAGTCAGCAAACGCCCGCTGTAAGATCGCTATAATAAGGGACGGATTAAAAAGTATACCCCCTAGATTAGAAGGTATTTCCTTACCTGGGGGGATGTGGCTAAGTGGTTTATCATTGAAGAGGTATAATTAGTATTAGTAGGCTTTAATATTTTGTAGAGTAAAAAAATATTATAAATAATTTAATTACAGCGGTTGCTATAGCGGGCTTTTGCTTACATAAGGGTCCCGTGTGGCTGTACGGTCCCGTGCATCTATTGGACCCCTAAGACGCTCACATGGAGCGAAGGAAAACTTTGCTTAAAGTCGCATTCCCGACCAGTTCTCTTTATCAGTCAAATATCTCAAGCCCCAACAAACCCGAGCAATCACGATAACATCGCCGCCATGCCCTCCAGATCAGACATCACCTAGTAAGAAACTTTTTTCAGTTCATTGATATTCCCCTTCTTAGCCTGTCGTAGAAGCAGCAGCGTCCTTCGTACAGGCTCAATGTCCCCGATGCAGCTCCTGAATATTCTTGAATAAGATATTGCTAACTCGTGATTGTGGTAGTTTCGGCGCAGGTCCAGCTTTGCTCCCTACTGCTGTCCTCGAGGAAGCCGCCGAGGCGCTCCTCAATTATAATGCGAGTGGCCTTGGCAGTATGGAGCTCCCAGAGGCCGTCGTCCTCCTTCTACCATTATCCCCAGCACGGATCTTGAAGTGACCTTTCGATGGCTGTCTCAGATGACTGATGCTGACGTCTGGCTTCTCTATATATAGTTGCCGAACATTCGCATCGATCGGAGATTGCAGCTACAATAATCAATGAGGCCAAAGCTGATCTGGTCTCGTACCTGGACATTCCAGACGATTACGAAATCTGTTTTATGCAGGGAGGAGGCTCCGCACAATTTTCTGCCATGGCATACAACTTTGTTGGCAACTGGGTCACCCGCAAATGCAAGGAGGTGCAGAGTTCGGAAAGTGATGAGAGCACAGTTCTAAAGCTCAAGTCGGCTGTGGAGAACCTCAAGATCGATTATATCATTACTGGTGGCTGGTCACAGAAAGCAGCAGCCGAAGCCGAGCGACTCTTTGGCTCAGAACACGTCAATACCGTGGCTGATAGCCGTAAAGCAAACGGTGGCAAGTTTGGAACGATCCCGAACGAGGATACCTGGAATCTTTCTCACGATGCTGCCATGGTTTATTACTGCGACAATGAGACTGTCCATGGCGTCGAGTTCCCTCGATTTCCCAAATGTCTCGAGCCGGGGCCCGACAGACCAATCGTTGTTGCTGATATGAGCTCTAATATCCTTTCAAGGAAGATCCCGATATCTCATTTCTCAGCCATCTTCTTTGGTGCCCAGAAGAACCTCGGATCAGCTGGTATTACTGTTGTTATTATCCAAAAAGACTTCCTACCACAGCCTTCAACAGCATTGATGAAACAACTCGCATTGCCAATCCCGCCTCGTATCTTCGAATTCGAAACTATTGTTAAAAATAATAGTCTTTATAATACATTAAGTATTTTTGAGTAAGTACATCGTTTTAAAATAACTTATCTTATGAATTTAAATAAATTAAATAATTTTCCTATAGTGTATTTATTGCAGGCCGGGTTTTGAAACGGCTATTACTACAACATCCCAACAAAGTACAAGGACAGGAGATCCTATCCCAAAGGAAAGCCCAACTTATCTACAGAGCCCTCGAGGCATATCCTGCCATTTACCAGATCATCCCCGATAAAGCAGTACGATCACGTATGAACATCTGCTTTAGAATCAAGGGTGGTGAAGCTGTCGAAGAAGCATTCTTAAAGGATGCTGCTTCTGTAGGGCTGACTGGACTGAAGGGTCATCGCGAGCTAAAGGGTGTCCGAGCATCCAATTACAACTCGATTTCTCTCGAAGCTGCGGAGAAGCTTGCCAACTTTATCAGCACTTTTGCATCACGTAGTAGGCTGTCGTTAGTTGAGTGAGAATCTCCACTATCGAGTTGGACTTTGGGGATAATGTTTGTGGTACAAATTCGGTCATTCTAGCCAGAACGAGGGGAATAGCATGAGCAATAACTCTAATAACTCGCCCACGAAAACGAAAGGAGACTGGGACTGGCTTTTACTTCTCGTCATCAGCTTCTACTCAATCTCCACATGATCAAACCGCATTCTACCAATGTAAATGTAGTGTCAGTTTCGCCATCTGCTCAGTGACTAACGACCAGATATGTCGAAAGGCCAGACCTCCCCCATCACACCATAGACGGATTCATGCAAGCCACATAAACAGACGGCATATATGAGAGACCAAGCATAGGTTCATGACGGGCATCATGTTGGCCTTGCCGCGGACGAAAGTCCCTACTTTAGATCCGCGGCTTTTACAGAACCGTGGGCATGTCAAAATAAACCAGGATATCTGGGCTGCTCATAAGTCTATCCATCCGTCCCACGCTTCAACCCATGATCACCCAATACGGCAATCTTTCCATGTGATCCTTATCGCCGCGCAATCTGCAAGCCAGCACAGCTCTGCAGACAATTGTCACGCCATCGGTGTCCTCTCTTCTTTCTTCAGGGGCCATTTTCGCGGGACATGAAACGACTCTACGGCGCCTCAAGAGGCCGCCGGACTCTGCTCAATCATCGCGACGTGAGATCCCTAGTGGGCCACAGTGGAAGAAACATAATCATAATGATCCTATAAATCAGGTCGGGTAGCTGGGTTTCTCCGACTCGCATTGATCCCTGTCGGGAGACTATGAGGCAAATTTGTCATTAGTTAGAATACGAAGGGAAACAGGAGGCATGGCGAGAGAAGGAAAAAGAAGGAGGGTGTGAGGGACAGTTGGGGGACAGGAAAGAAGGGGGATCGGTGTTTCTATAAGTGTAGTCAAGTATAATAGTGGCGATATAGCTACTATGGAACAGGATGGCCGAGCAAGTCTAAGGCAACGAGATGGCATCTTACCGGCGGACCACGAGTCTAACAAGGCAGGTGCTCTTGTTGGCATGAATATTCCTGGTTCTTTGCCTTGATAACGCGTGTTACGAAGGAGCGAGGATAGACCGTGATGAGGCCGAGATAGCCTGCGTGACGCACTTGGGGGACTGCATTTGGTTGTGTATGTGGGAATCTGCTGATTCCTATGCTTCAATTAACTAATCCGCTTATTCCAACATTATCACACTAAACAACCATCAGTTAATGCATCGAACTCGTTTGCTTGGAATTCACATGCTGAATTCTTTTTCAGACTATATGGCAGATCTACCCAATAGAACGAGGTGTAAATTGAAGTTTCATTCGGTTCGGCCGGATACGGAATGCTATGGAAATCCATGTAACATTCATTCAGACCCTAACATACTCTATGTTCGTTGTCGCGCCATGGCCAATGGAAGCAATTCCGTACCCATAAGTCATATGTCCGAGTTATTCATGGTCTTCGGCGTCTTTAAGCAGCTCGCTATAAGGCAGTTTCCATCCAGCTCGCGCCATGGAAACGTGCACCTGTTTGCTCGAAGTAGACTCCAAGCAAATGTTGCGGAAATACACGTCTTCGGTGTTATTCAAGTGCGGCATCGATAACGCCATTGGCAAAGTCTGTGATGAAAAACAAGTGATATATGCTCGTATATCCTTTAGCAGACTTTGGCTCGGTGCAACTCCAGCCGGGTCCGTGTCGCTAGACCACAGAAAACGCGGCAGGCCTGCGGCTTTTGAGATTGGTACAAAGGTAGCAAAGCCCCAGTCGATAACACTACGATATAATAATACTATTAGTCTGGTATAAATAAAACACACAATGTTTCCCACGTACCATTTGATGTTATAGTCTTCATCGACAATGATATTATCCGGCCTAATATCACCGTGCTCCACGGCAAAGGCAGTATCATGTTGATCTTGGCCAAGCACCTGGCAAACTAAAGCTTGCTGGTTGATGCAGTCTTCTTCTGAAAGACCAGAAATTTTGCCTTCTCGCACCTGAGTGGATCTGTTCTTCACACGTCGTTGGAAGAAAGTTGCTGCGGAAGTAGAACCTAATACCAATAGATAAGAGTCATATTTTCTTGCTGGGACGTTTTACATACGGCTTTCTAGCGTGCATTTGATCAAGGATAGCTGTATCGAGGCTATTTTATCAAGTAACACACCTCGAAGTGGCTGTGGTGGAAAGTTATCATCCCAGGTCAAGGGCGAACCCTCAACCCAAGTCAATACAATAAACGGATATTTGATCGGGTTGTCGAACGTCAGGCTAGAGCCGCAGCATCTCGGGGACCACTGGAAGCCCTTTTCTTGAAGCATCTGAAGAATGCTCACTTCGATTTGAACTGTGGCGATTATGTCGTCTTGATCGTCAACTTGATGCGGCACTCGAACGGCGATACTTGCTTGGTCTTTGAAGCTAATTTTGAAGATACGACACTCGCCTCCGTTGAACTCTCCATTAATGAATGCACTATTTCCGCCAACTCCAAGCTCTGCAACAGCAGCCAAAATACTTGTCGGTTCCAAGTTTTGCGCCGGATGTGAAGCCATATTTTGAAAAGAGGGGGGTGGGAATTTGTGATGGTTGGAGATGTTAGTTGAGACCCAACCCCTCATACAGAGCACGGCATTCTTCTGTTTTATACCTCCTCACGGGCCAACCAACAGAACAGTAGAATACTGATACTGATATAGATGACTCAGCAGAATCATAGATACAAGGGGCAAAGTCTCTTCGATAGGATTTGTGCTTTCGTCTTTCACTTCTTCCTGGTGGTAAAACAGAACTGAATTTTTGTAAAGGGTCACGTAGAGTCCTCCATCCAAGATACCAAATTGCCTGAGAGAAAAAGAGGCGGTGGGATAAATCTGTATAAATACACATACACGATGAAGAGGCTTGGGAAGGGGGGCCGATTGATGCCTTTCTTCTGGTGCTTGCCCAGTCAAACCTTGGGATGCTGGATAACGTCTCACAAAAAGTAGTGCGTGTGACCTCAAAGTGCCGGGCCCCCTCAACAAAACGCCGAGGGCCAACCTGCAGGAAGATGCTAGCAATCTACTTCAATAACAAAATGGCTATGGTGAGAAAACACAGCGCCACAAAAGCCAAGTAGTGGTTCAAATGAGTCGAGACGTCAGGAATTATGAATCAAGTCTGGTAAGGCCAGCTTTGGTCGATCTCTTCAACGCTACGATATATCGCGCCGAACTGACCAGTTGGAGAATCAATAGTCCTACATCTACTGAAAGTGCACATTTAGTCCTGTTAACGCTGATATTGTTACTAAAGCCTGTTGAAGGCTTTTGACTACCCACATGTGCCTGTAGCTACATAGAATCATCCAATAGGAAACATAACCCTACTTCTCGTTACACCTCATTCCATCCAATGCCCGAGATTCCCCACCGAGCTACCTTCGCGCTGTCTCCCACCCTTATGTCCTGTGTGAGGATGGCCCCTGCTAACTTCGTTACACTTACAAAAGCATCCCCGCTTCCACAGCGGTTCGGAGAAGAACCAGATGGTGGAGAAGGCTTGCAGAGTCTCGGGATACTATAATTGTGAGATGGCTTGCACCATGGGAAGGTGAGTGAGTACCTACATCTTTGGGTTGGAGATTGATATTGGCTCTGCCCTAGGTAAATTCGCAGGAACCATCAAAATCATCTCCTGGATATCGAGCTAAGCCGAAGATATTGGTCAAGCCGCGCAGTGCAAGTTGGTCCTTAAAGGTGGCAATGAATTCGAAGTCTTTATCGGTGAATTCGATATCCTGCGTTCCGGAGTAGTGGAATTCTGTTGGCCTCAAGAGCCCTTCATCGTCAAAAGCCCATATGGCTGGCTGAGGCTCCTTCATCCCCGAAGATCCGCCAGACCAGGGTGCTGAGGTCCCCATGTATTCAACCAGCTTCTCAGTAGATTCAAGATCGAAGTGACGATGAATCATCGCCAATCCAAATCTTCGGTCCATGTCGTGCTTGATGAAAAAGTCCTTGAACCATTCAACATGACTGTCACCATCTGTAACAACGAAACGGGTATGCGCGTCCTTGATAGTCGCAAGACTCTGGAAGTGGTCATGGGAATAGGGAGCGAGGATGGCAATCATGACGACAAAGAGGAGAAACAGAGAAACTACCGGATCTAAAGTCAGAAGGGGGAATGCGTAAGATTTCTGAGATCTGTGGGCATATTCATGAACGGCCCATCATATTTATAGAGAAAACTTAGGAGACCCTTAAGCTATTACGTTCTGTGTTACATTCGTGCTATTGCCTTGATCCAACACTACATGCCACGGACTCCAACAAGCAGAGAGGGCGGGAAGACGGACTCATACAAACAGAGAGGCGGGAAGACGGACTCCAACAAACAGAGAGGTGGGAAGTGGCAGATGCGAAGGCGCTACATGGACCAACGTCCTATGTTTATCCCGGCCTGCTGCTAACCTACATTGATGCGAATTTCCACTATCTGATGAGTCGTTCGTACTTTCTGTTGGGCATTTCCGTTTGGCCTCACAGGAGGAGCACGCGCGGTATGTCAGACTATTTTCGGTATCCTCAACGCTGTATTGAATCACGCAGAGTGCTTTTTTGAGGCAAGGTCCCAGGAACATTACCGCAAAGTGTATTCCGAAAGAGTCAGCCTGCAATAATACTATGAATTGACTATGGCACTTGTTCTTGAAGTAATGTTTTATATCTGTTGAGTTAAATACTTTATGTAAGAGCACAAGTTAGGACTAAAACGGAGTTTTTACAGACTCGGACTGAGTGTCTCGCGTAATGGGATCTTCATCTTAACCCTCGTTATTGATCGAGTGTTTTTGAATCTACAATCAAACAGCTCCTACCTAATTTTCCAAGACATTGATGAATATCTTCGTGTCTAATACAGTGATAAACGAACAAAGATATAACCATTACGCAATTTGGAAGAAACTTCTGTATAAGTTCTATGTTCTAAACACAGAATAGCGTTTCAAATAGTATTATTACTGTTACGGTATTTGATAATGCAGCATCTCCACAACGTATTTGCTTCTATTCTAACCTAAAAGATGAACAAGACATGCTCCCATCCTCCATTACCGGCCTGTAAGCCGCTTCTCCAAGTAGCGGAGAGGCACATAGATCAATGAACTCACTGCCCATGCCATCTCGAAACCAATGTCTCCAGTGGTCTTAGCAATCGGACCTTGCCACCATACCTGATCCATGCATGGAACGACCAACCCAAAGCACAAAATACCGCTTGACAAGGCGGCGATGCCAAGAGGCAGCTTCTTTGCGTCGCTCCAGATGGCGTGGTCATATGAGCTGTAGTCCTGACGACGGAACACCACGTGCTCAACAATGACGATTCCAACAAATGCCGCGGACCAGTAGCCAATGAGGGACACAAAGTTCTCCAAGCTCTCGAAGAAGTCGCCAACAGCGGTGATGGCCACTGCGATGATGATACCGGTGATGACGATGGCGAACAGGTATCGAGGCACCTTGAACAGCCATGGCGCCAACGTTTGAAAGTTGAGCGTAATGGCATAAAACGTGCCACATGTATTTCCGAGTAAAGTGAGCGCCAGGACCACGACGATGAATTTGCCAAAGTTTCCTGCAGGCGCCAGCATGGCCGCAAGAACACCACCGGCCGAGTACTCGTCAAACGCAGTTTGCCACTCCGGATTGTTGGGCATGGCTCCCGCAACAGCCGCACCGAGAACCATGAGCAGCACAGTCGGGATTAGCAGGCCCCAGTAAGTATATTGGAAAACTCGCCATCTGTCAACTGTTAGAATCTGTGACCCAGTTCATCTTCACAAGGTGTGTAGGAGGCGTGTGATCAGGTCACAGGGAAAGGATGGAGCATAGGGCAACTTACGATGGAACCTTGGGATCAAAATAAGTGGTAAAGTCACTGGCTAGGGCAGCCCATGGGATCTGGTAGCTAGCAATGATCATACCAAAGTTGATAACGTTGGCAGCCGTGGCAGGCGTCTCAGGGGCGGCCTGCTTCTTGAGGCCAGAGCCAGCACAGCCAGTAGCAATGACAACGCTGATGATGGCCGGGATGAACGCATACGTCTCATAGATGTGCAGCACCCTGAAGCCGCAAAATGAGACTAATAGAGATAACACTGCGATGATGACGATGCCTGCGTCTTCGTTGATGGACCCGTTGGAAATGGCAGAGAGGCACTGTCCACCCGTGATGCAGATGATGACAGTGAAGCCGGTCATGCTAGCCAGGTTGAGGAGCACTGGTACTGATACAATGTATCGTCTATATACCCAATTGGATGAGGTTAGTTAAGCTGATCTCTTGGGTGGTGTGTCTAGCTAGATATGCTTACCCAAAGCTGTACCGGGCCTGGATCATTTGCCTCATGCCCGTCTTGGGCCCCAACATGGCAAGGAACGCCGGGGGTATAGTGGACAGCATACAGAAGAACAAGATGACAAGAGACGAGTCCCTGAGGCTGAGATTGTACGCCAGGGGTCCCAACATGCCAAAGGTGATGCTGCATAAGAGACTGGTCAGCCAGCTGCTTGTGGATGCTCTGTAAGAGCACGGGTGATGACACCATCTTTGCAGACTAAAAACTTACCCCAGAATGTTTGCGTTTATGGAGAACCAGACGGTAAAGATGTTGAAGAAGCGAGTTGAACTGCGCTCTTCAACGGGCACCGGCAGGATGCCTCGCTCCTCGACACGGCCAGCTCGCAGAACCTTGTGGAGCAGCGACTCCTCGTCGCTTTGATGGCCATCCTTTTCTCTGACGGGCACCGCCGACGCCTCTACTGTATCCACCAACATCTGTGCGTTGTATGGGTTATGTAGGTCCGTATGGGTGAAATGCCGAGTCGGAGTTTGAAGCTGGAGACGGGACGGCTGGTAAGTAAGCCCGAGTCTTGTTGCACAACCAAAGGAGGCAACACAGGAACACAACCAAACAGTGCAATGAAACGGTCACTCTATGCAACGTCACGCTTCAGCAACGCCATGCAAAAACCAAAACGACGGTGAAGTATTCGAATGAGAGTAACTTGCAGTGAGTCAAGAATTTTGCCTCTTCCCGACACTGAGCGGTTCCGGTTTCCCTCTTCCGCCCCTCCTCCGACCTAGGCCGCGAGACAACAAAATCTTTTCGCATCCGCACGGCCAGATACGGACTAGAAGACGCCCTTGGCCAATCACAGCCTGAATGGCGAGAAACCGGTTCCATGAGCGACCGGCCCGTCGAAGAAAAAAAGGAAAACCCTTGCAGCCCCCCTCCCGCCACTTGACAGGAACAGTGTTAGCTTGGGGGTTAGTTATCTAGAATGTTTCTCTTTCGAGGTGATAAAGAACCGTAAATTGTCGGTGACTTAGTAATCTTGGCGGGGAGTTGACATCACACCACGAAGGGCGCATGCATGGAACATAGACAGATGGAAGGGCGGAGTAGAAGTCAGCATACATGGAGGTACATAAATTGACTATGAGGTCATTTACTAGGCATTTACCTGTAGAAACATAGGAATAAAAGTAAAGATTTTACTTCCCTTGGTAGCATTGCTTTAGGAACATCATGGGGTTAGCGGATATCGCCAACTGAGTCAGTAGAGTCCTATTCGGAGTAAGGTATTGACTCCCTAAGCTGCATACTTACATAGACAAGAGTGAGGGGATACACTTGACGCAGCTTACGATTGCTACATACATCAAGTCTCTTCATGGCTCAACCATACTGTACCGTAGCAGAATCGCTGAAATAATACCTTAGTCACTATCTTGACGTGATACATGTCCTACCCGGCAGTCATCCAAAGTATCAAAATCGCAACAACCTCCTACAACCAAGGCCGCACTATTAACGAGTACACCCTCAATTGCCGAATAATTAATGCACACATTATTCTCCCAAATCGCAACATGGGATTCTCAGCTAGTGGGGTGATAAGGGGGGAGAGTGTAAACAAGTTCAAGTTGGTTCATATACATGAACGGAGGCCCCGAATAGAATCGCCCAAGATACATACCACTCATCGAACCACCGGTGTAGTAGTAGGTGCTATATGACCATCAACCAGGACGAAAAAAGCCTCATATATACAAAGGAAGAAGTAAAATCAGTTAATATCAAGGCTATTGCTGATGTTACACGCGTTACGACCAAGGTTCCCCAGCTGGGCAGCCGGGCGCCTTATTATGCATGATTAAACTCGGTATTCTATAGAGCCATTCTCATGTGAAGGGTATCAGTAGTAGATGTTTTACGAGAATCTTGCCGGCCAAAATGTTCAAAGCCAACCAAAAACATGCCGCTCATGAGCCGCCGCCGCTTGCTTGCGATTTCTTGCGAAAGAAGCCCCCCAGCGTCCCCATCAGCACGCCAAGTCCCTTCTCATGGCTGTCTTGCTGAAGGCCGTCCTGAATCCATCCAGGCAATTTATTTCGTATTCGAGGCGTGCCGTATCTTCTGTCAACAAGGATGATTGCCGCGTAGTCTCCACGGTGTCGGATTGCCCGACCGATACTCTGATTGACGGCTCGCATACAGGCGTTTTCGTAAAAGTCTCGCGCAGCCTGCTTCGCTTGTGCCGTCGCATCGCTGCTACTTTGCCCTTCCTTGATGAGCCGGGCCTCGGTTGTTGACTCAATGTACTCGAGCTTTGCCTTCCAGTCTGGTGATGCAATGTTTGGGTAGGGCAGTCCAACGACCATGACGCAGCGTCCCAGCCGGTTTGAAAAGTTGATGCCTTCGGACATTTTGCCGCCAACAACACTCAGGAGTAAAGCCCCAGTGTGCTTGTCCCCGGCCGGCCTAGTTCCAAGGATTGCTTCAGAATAATCCCGTAGTACCTCTTCACTGGCTACACTCTTGGTGTCTCTGAAAACAGACTTTCGGGCCTGCAGTCGATCCCATGTGCTTTGAGAGTTTCCGCCCTGACGTTGCTGCCACACCGCCACTATCTCGTCGAGGTAGCCATAGCTTGGGAAGAAAACAACCACTCCATCGGGGACTATATTGCAAACGTTCAAGATTGCCAAACCCAATTGAATCATCATTTCCTTGTTTCCTCGCTGCTTGAAACTAAACTCAAATGGCGGTGATTCGGGATTACTCGAAGCAAGAGTCCAGACGCAGAGGTTTTCTGGTGGAATAACATGTCCGCAGCTTAATGATGTTACCTTTTTGGCATCCAGAGTGGGAAATAGCTGATCCTTGTAATCTGAAAACGGCGACATGGTTCCACCGGCCAAGATTACAGCACGAGCGCTTGAAACAATTGACGAGAAAGCATGAGTGGGCGAGAGAAGCAGATAAGTAAGCTTCACATCTGCGGTTGTTCCTTGAGTCTTCTGATAGAAGATGCGTCCCTCGGAGCCAAGGTTCGTAAGAGCGATAAGGAAGGAAACAAGAATATGCAGGACGGGTGTTCCAGCTTTTGAGAGTCCGGGCTTCTTGCTTTCGTCTCCGTTTTCAACGTGAGCAACATAGCTCTCGATCTTGTAAGCCAGCTTGGATTCTTGTATATACTGGATAAGTTCGTATATGTTGATCTGGTCTATGCCTTTGTGCCTCGTGAGATCGTTGGGATCGACGATTCCATGTTCGCTCTAGATGGTTATTAGCTGAGTACGCATAAGCAATTCTATCCCGCAACCCATACCTTGAGCTTCAAAGCACCTTCAAGCCACTCAGAGAGCCCGTCAATGACCCTTCCCACTCTTCCTACATTTACTCGATTGATGCCCTTTAACTTTTTGCCAAATCGTTTAACATAAACACCAAGCATCTGACGACCTCTGCGGAGATCGCTGAGCTGCAGCTCAGCGGCATGCACATTCGATATCGCGTCGAGGATGTTATGCGCCTCGTCAATTATGACTACGTTACCCTCAAGCTTAATGCCCAAAGCCTCGCGAGCACTCCGTTGCAGCAGAAGCGGATATGGTAGTGTGATGATTTCGGCGCCAGGAAGGGCCACGCGGGAGGCGTAGTAAGGGCATACCGACAAGGATTTTCCGAGCAGATGAAGGTCTTCGATATCCGGGAGAGTCGCTAAAACGGAATCTCGAAACTGATGAGTTTGGCTAAGAAGTTCTTCCTTGGGCACGAACGAGCATTTGCTGCTAGATTTTGCCTGTTGAAGTTCTGTACAGCGGTCATTGATGGCTTGAACTGACCCAAGACGAGCAACAGACGGGTTGATGCAGAGTTTTTGTCGTGACGATAATGGCAGAAGCTTCACGGGTTCCGTCGAGGAGATATCTGATCCCTTGGCAACAGACGGCGGCAGCGAGGGCGGAAACACAGGCCGGCGCAATTCCGTGATGAATTGCGATAGTTGGGAATGAGTTCTGGATGTATAGTAGATCTATTGTTCATGGTTACTATTGCTGCCAGAGGTAGAATCAGCGTCGACACTCGCACCTTGATTTTCTCTTCCAGGATATCCTCATCCTCTGTTTGCTTCATACGTCCGCCTAGGCCAATCTTTTCAAGAGTCTCTCGCGATTCTTTACTTAGACCAGATAAGGCATCGTCTTGGTGTGTGTCGTCATCATCAGCGTCCAAAAGCCATTCGGCGTCTTCGTCAGCTGTGGTTTCAACAGTAGTCCTAACATCTTCCACGCGGCGTCGCTTTCGGCTTCGTTTCTCTTGGATTCTTTCTTTAAGTCTAAAAGAAGCAAGACGCTTTTCTCTATCTTCCCATTGTCTCAAAAGTTCTTCTCTTTTACGAGACAGGAGTTTCTCGACAAGCCAATCCGGTTCGTCTTTGTAGGACTCCCCCGCCACCTGCAGTTCTGCCTCCTGCTTGGTAGCCTTATGGTTCCGAAGCCATGTTAAAGATGCGCAAATGAGCGAGAGAGATTTACCCTGAGATGGCAATCAGTGCGTGTCCCATGAGCTCATAAATGATTAACCGCGAGACGACAACACTCCTCTATCCAAAGCCAGCCGACCGAATGAACTGACTCCAGGAATGAATACACCTACAGTTCCAGTTGGGCTCTCCAGAATTCCCACTTGTCCTTGTCCCGTCTCCAGAACTTGATACACTGTTTGCATGAACTGATTTTGAACATCATACGGCGTGAATGGGTGGTGAAAGTCAAGGCTCGACAGCTCGTGCGCAATACTATCGACTTCTGCTGTCAAGGCCATTTTGTCACTTTTATCATTTTGCCTTTTTCCCTGGTCACATGTCTTGCCCGTCCAATAATACGAATGACATCTCAGAAGCTATTCGTACTCTTCCCGGCAGAATGAAACGCGTATATGGCGTCGCGCGGGCGGTGTGGATTGTTAGTGCACCGCAGGTGAGTTAAACTGCCAATCGCGCCGCATCGCACTTGCTTGAAAAAAGCCCCGCATTAACGATGCCGCTTTGATCACGGCGGTCTCGCGAACCCACGTGGACCCGCAACACGTGATTGCAAATAATTCAGTGCGAGCGAACAATCACAATTGGGCTTAGGGCTGTGCTGCCCTCTCGCCTAACAAATTTCCGGGGGTGCCAAAGCCGCTGGCCGCAAAAACATCACCACCCACTTCCAGTCCTTCGACGCAACACATTGGAGAAGCGACAACACCACAACCGTCGCCATGCCTACCCGAACTTCGAAGACCCGCAAGCAGTACGTTTATGAGCCCGTTGGATAATGCTTTCTCGACTGCCGAAAACGAGGGCACCGCCGTCCGGTTGACCTTGGGAAAGGCGCATGTTGAAGAAGATTTCACCAGTTGCGATGGAAGGCTAACAAATTACTTCGTTCCACAGCCGCGGTAACGTCTCCCATGGAAAGGGTCGTGTAGGAAAGCACCGCAAGCATCCCGGTGGTCGTGGTCTGGCCGGTGGTCAGCACCACCACCGTACCAACATGGACAAGGTTCGAAACGACTTGACAATAAACGAGAGAGCGCCGGGCAAAATTGACTGACCGTTACGATAGTACCACCCCGGTTACTTCGGTAAGGTTGGTATGCGATACTTCCACAAGCAGCAGAACCACTTCTGGAAGCCCGTCATCAACCTGGACAAGGTACATTTCAACTCTTTTTTCCCCGCGATGAATACTTTTGGGGGGATGTCTTGGGGCAGTGTGGTGGGAAGACAAAGAGATCAGAAAGACGTCCTCCCAAAACTATTCGAAGCCAAATTATTCGACCGAAGAGCAATTGACTAACGAGAGAAAAATTATAGCTGTGGTCACTCGTCCCCGCCGAGACCCGTGAGGCTTACGTCTCCGGCGAGAAGAAGGACACCGTCCCCGTTCTCGACCTCCTCCCCCTCGGTTACTCCAAGCTGCTCGGCAAGGGCCGCCTCCCCGAAATCCCTCTGGTTGTCCGCGCACGATGGGTCAGCAAGCTCGCTGAGCAGAAGATCAAGGAGGCTGGTGGTGTTGTTGAGCTGGTGGCGTAAATGCATTAACACTGTGCTGGAGTAAGGCTTGTGGATTTGGAACCGGTTTTTCACGGTGGAAAATAGATCCTCGCCCCCTGCATACCGAGACAAGGTCTTTTGGGGAAGGGATTGGGTTGTTCGGCTACGAGCATTGCATCAGGGACTCCTATAACGGAGTTTTTTAACGAATGAAAAATCAAAATTCGCCCAATGTTCTCGACACTCGGCTTCTGTGCAAAAACGAGATAGAACTGGTGTTTGCCATGATGATATCGTTTGAGGGATGATATCACAGTGCATGCATATGTTGGAAGGGAAAGGGGGGGTATACAACTATGAATCTGGATTTCAGATTCAGCCATTGTCTAGCTCGCAGAGTTGATGTAGTAATGCTCCAAAAAACGCCGTTAACAAGTACCCATAATAGCATACATGATCGAGTACATGTTTGACCCATCCATCTATCTAGTTTCCCTTGTTCGTTTCATCATGGCATGTCCAATTAGATATGCTTTACTCTCGTCAGTATATTATGCTAATCCTAGCAGCCCGTTTCACGCGGGTAGCATGTCGACCTCGTCTTCGTCAGCCGTTTCTTGGGATGACATGCCCATATTCAAAAACTCATGGTCCAGAGCCTCTTGCGCCGTGATGCGTCGGCTCGGGTCCAACTCCATGCACCGTTCCAGGAATCGAATGGCCAGCTTCTCATCGGGAGTCAGCGGCTTGTCCTCTGCTCTGCACGTGCTCCACAGGATAATCTTCTCCATAGTGAAGCCCTGTTGGCCAATTGTGGGTATCGTGGTTTCAAAGACGCAGCCGTGCAGTAGTCCGGCCGCCTTCATTCGCTTGGACCCGAATATCGTTGCAATCTCAATCATTGCCTCGACGTCATCGGCCGAGTTGAAGAAGGGAAATCGTTTTGACAGTATGGTGAGAAGAATGACACCAGCCGACCAGATATCAATGGCCGTGGTCTGTTCCGTGCACTTGAAGAGTACTTCCGGGGCGCGGAACCCTCGAGTTCCTGCACGATTGGCACGACGGGAGGGGCGTGTGTCTGATTTAGGGTAGCCTGGCTGGGTACTCATTGAAGTTTGCGCCCAGACAGAGCCAGCCTGGCGATGCTTCCGCGTTTCTCGTGCTTCATGGCAAAGACATGGCTTGCTATCGGTGCCCTCTCGTTCAGCCAAGCCAAAGTCCACGAGCACGCCGTGTTGGGTTGTGGGGTCGTAGAGGAAGTTGGTAGGCTTGATATCTCGGTGTAGTATCTTGTGCTCGTGTACGCTTTTGAGAGCAGTGAAGAGCGATCGAAGATAGATGGCGATGTCGGGGATCGTCATCTCCCTGAAGTATGCTCGAAAGTCGCCGTGCCGGAAATAAGGTAGAATGGCAACGACCTGGTCGGTATGTCGAAATGCGGTGATGAGAGGGCAAACAGATGGGCACTGTCGCAAGTCGTGTAGCAGCTCAAGCTCGTTGAGGATTCGGGCAGGACTGGATGTGACGTAGATCTTCTTGATAGCAACAAAACGCGCTCGTTTCCGTGGGGACCGTGATCGACTCGAACCTCCCTTGAGAGGAGGAGGAGTCCATTTGGACAAGTCGTCTTCATGATCCCAGCTGTTGTCATACCGGTCGTAGTGAATGTCTTCAGCCTTGAAGACGGTGGAAAATGTGCCTAACAACCATAAGCATTGAGCCAGCCAGGAGACTCTCGCGACGTAGCCAATTGACAAACCTTCGCCGATACGCTTGATCAGCCGATACCGATCTCGAAATCCGGGGAAGTCCTCCTGCAATCTCTCCATATCTGCTTGGACACTGCTTTCGACCTGCTCCTCGTCGGAGCTCTCTTCTTCCTCTTCTTCTGCCTCCTCCTCTACCTCTGGCTCGCCAATTGTTGTAGCATCCTGGCCGTCTACGTCGTCCTCGTCCACCATGACCTCTGTTTCTTCTGTTCGTGCATCTTCGTGAATGTCAAAAGTCTCCTCCACTGGCCGGAGCATTGCCGTCGCCATGGCCGCCAGCTTCCCTCCAGAGAATTGGAGGCTGGGACAAGGCAATCTGTATCTCAGCCAAAAAGCAATGCGTCCAACTTCCCAACAGATGCAGTAGGACGAAATGCGGAGATCCAATTGAGTTTCACTTGGCCGCTGCCCTGCAAAAAAAAAAAAAAAAAAAAAAAGAGATCACGAGCTGGTATTTAACATCAATTGGATCAGAGGCATGCAGCGAATCAATGCAGCTCCCGAAGAAGTTCTCTAGGGCAGTGTGGAGGGGCTTTTTGGTGGCTTCGGGCAGCTACAGCGAGTGCTCAGTGGCTGGAAACGCGCCCGTTAGTGCATGGCGGGGCGCTTGGGCAAGCTGTCGCGTCGGGTCCGAAGAAAATAAACACAATGGTTGCCAGGTCCCGAAGATTCAATCCCCGCCATTTGCCGCACAAACATCCATCAGTCGCAGCTAAGCGGTCGCGACGGGACTGCAAATCGACGACGCAGGCGCACCGCATCGCTTCGACGCTGGGCCAGGCCTCAGCTGAGCAACAACTAATTTGAACTGTCCAGCAGCGAAATCTCCAGAGCCTCATCTCGATTTGACCAACCTCGATACCCGGCTCAGCCCCCGCCAACTCGGCGCGCAAACCGCCCGTCATGGGGACCATCAACTTCGATATCAACGAGGCGCTCAAGCACTACATGT
The DNA here is from genome assembly GCA_020045945.2 of Trichoderma semiorbis. Lineage (NCBI taxonomy): Eukaryota > Fungi > Ascomycota > Sordariomycetes > Hypocreales > Hypocreaceae > Trichoderma > Trichoderma semiorbis. The sequence continues at coordinate 4,935,079 of CM034695.1, forward strand.
CAGATCCTGCCACGATTCCCACGCCGGAAGCAGATGCCGCTCTATTCGATTGCGAGAATGACCCGGAGGCGCTCACCAACCAGGTGATCAATCCTGTGTTGAATCCCATCATCGACGCGGTTGCCGATAACCCAGACGCCATCCTGCGGGCTGTCAACATCGATTCATTACAATTTCTGCTCAAGTACGATTGCCAGGACAATCCCATCAAATATGCCGAAGGGGGTCGAAGAGGGAGAAGGTGAAAAAGACAAGGAGAAAGCAGTGGCTAACTAACAGTTGAACGAGATAGATATACCCCCTATATACCAGCTCACATCCTAAGCAAGGTGTTCGACTTGGTAATGAGTGGGCTGAGTGCAGAGGCGGATGCGGTACATAACGACATCGAATCACCCGAAGAGCAAGAATCCGTGGCGCATCACAAGCAACTACTCGAGCTATACGGATTCCTTATTCAGTGGACCATTGCCGCCGTCGAAACCAAAGCAGCCGAAAAGTCATCTGCGGCGCCAGCCGCGAGAGGGCGAGGGAAGCCGAAGAAGGCATCACAAAGAGATGACGCATGGGATTCAGCATCACAGCTCCAGGTCGCACTGGAGATTATGTGCAAAACCCTCAAATTGAAATTGTCCAAAATCTTCATGACAACGAGCGAGAGGGATACCTTCATCGGTCTGCTCACCCGACCGGTCTATATGATTCTAGAAAATGAGCAACGTGTCAAGACAACAACCATCAGGATGCACTGCTTCAAAGTGTTGTGCATTGCGGTCAAGCATCACGGCCATGGCTATGGTATGTTTTTCTAACATCATAAAGCAACTTTGCGCAACACTACTAACACTGCGACAGCCGCGCAAGTCAACATCATCCAGAACTTGACGTATTTTGAACATTTGTCTGAACCAATGGCAGAGTTCCTTCACATTCTGGCCGAAACATACGACTATCCACAACTTACCGATGAAGTCTTGCGCGAGATAAGTAACAAGGAATTCAACGCCAACGACACTAGAGGACCAAAGTCAGTCTCTGCATTCATCGCCAAATTATCGGAGCTTGCTCCAAGGCTGGTGATTAAGCAGATGACAATGCTGGCTAAGCAGCTGGATAGCGAGGTAACCAACACCATACAGCTCGTCAGCAAGGAGGGCGAATGACAGCTAACCGTCTTCTAGTCGTATACTCTGCGATGCTCTTTGATCGAAGTGTGCGGTAACATGATTGCCTACCTGAGCAGGCAAGACGAGCGAAGTGATAACCACAAGTCCCAGCTTAATGCCTTCTTTGACGTCCTTGAGGAGCGCTTCCTCGACATTAACCCATACGCAAGATGCCGTACCCTCCAGGTATATGGTAGGCTTTGCGAGCTTGAGCAAAAGTTTCCCAAGCGGCGACAAAAGGCTGCCGAGCTTGCCTGCAGAAGTCTTGAAGACAAGAGCAGCAATGTGAGGCGCAACGCGATCAAGCTCCTGGGAACCCTGATCAAGACTCACCCATTCACTGTCATGCACGGCGCTCAACTCTCGCGAAAGGAATGGCAAGCTCGTTACGACAAGGTTGAAGAAGAGCTCAATGCACTGAAGCCTCCTCCCGACATTGCCGGCTTGGCGGATGCTACAGTCGACAACAGCCTTCTCGATGAGGCTACTCAAGTAGCGTCGCCAGAAAAGCCCCGGGAAATGACGGATCAGGAGAAGTTTGAGGCGGTCCAAAAGGCACGAGAAGAAGCGGCTACGAGTGAGGCGATTGAAAAGCTCACTCTCACCAAACGATATTACAACGAGGCCATCAAATTCATTGACGTCTTGCACCATGCAACTGAGATCATCTGCCAGCTTCTTGGATCTCGGAACAAGAGCGAGGTTATCGAAGCCATTGATTATTTTGAAATCGGCGACGCCTACAATATTGAACAGAACAAGGTCGGTATTCGCCGTATGCTACGATTGATCTGGACCAAGGGCAACAGCGACGAGGGCAAAGGCGTGCAAACCCATCTCATCGAGTGCTACAAGAGACTGTTCTTCGAAGCGCCAGACTCGTTCAGCCCGAACGATGCGGCCAACTACATTGCGCGCAACATGATCAGCTTGACGTTTGGGGCTACACCTGCTGAACTTACTTCACTAGAGCAGCTGCTTGCCACCATGATGAAGAGTGGTGCTATTCACGAAATCGTTGTCGCCAAGCTATGGCAGGTGTATGGCGTCCAGAAACGAGAAATCTCCAAGACTCAGAGACGAGGTGCCATCATCGTGCTGGGGATGCTTGCAACTGCCATCCCCGAGATCGCTGTTGGTGAGATTGAGACTATGCTCCGGACCGGTCTGGGAGCCCATGGGCGGAACGATTTGCAGCTGGCAAAGTATACCTGCATTGCTCTAAGACGAATCAACCCCACAGGAAGGCAGGCCAAGGAATCAAACTCCAAGTTTGCGCGACTTCCAAATGACCATGCGGTCTGCTCAAGGCTAGCAGCCATAACCGACATACCTTCAGACACCAAAGAATGGTACGGTGTTGCAGAACAGGCCATCAACGCAATATACGCCCTCTCTAAGCATCCAGACATTCTTTGCTCAGCTATAATCCGGCGAAAGGCCAAGGGCGTTTTTAGCCGTCCTAGTTCAAGACCAACGTCGCGGGATGAGAACATGACACCACCTGACATGGTGGACCTGACCTCTGAGAACCCTGTGCCGGCATCATCACCACCGAAGACTGCGAAGCGTGATAATGCCATTGCTCTTTCTCAGCTCCTCTTCATTGTCGGCCACGTGGCTATCAAACAAATTGTACATCTCGAGCTCTGCGAATTGGATTTCAAGCGCAGAAAGCAGGAGAAGGAGAAGGAGAAGCCGGCGAAGGCAGACAAGGACAAGGAGGACGCAGACGAGCTGGATCTCATCGGCGGCACCACTGAGGATGATTTCACAGAGGCCATGGCACACATCCGAGAGCGCGAGCTTCTGTACGGGCCGACTTCGCTGCTCGCGACGTTTGGGCCCCTTGTGTCGGAGATTTGCGCAAACAACACCACTTATGCAGACAAGGGGCTACAGGCGGCAGCCACGCTGTGCCTTGCAAAGCTCATGTGCGTGTCGTCTGAGTACTGCGAGACAAACCTCCCCCTCCTCATCACAATCATGGAGCGATCCCCCGATGCCACGGTCCGATCAAATGCCGTCATTGCACTCGGTGACATGGCCGTCTGTTTCAACCATCTAATAGACGAAAATACAGACTTTTTGTATAGACGTCTTGCAGATACGGACGTGTCAGTAAAGCGAACCTGCTTAATGACACTGACATTCTTGATTTTGGCCGGTCAGGTCAAGGTCAAGGGGCAGCTGGGCGAGATGGCCAAATGCATGGAGGATGAGGACAGGCGTATTGCTGACCTCGCCAAAATGTTCTTCACGGAGCTCAGCACCAAGGATAACGCAGTCTACAACCACTTTGTAGACATGTTTAGCTTACTCAGCGCCGGCAACATGGAGGAGGAGAGCTTCAAGCGCATCATCCGGTTCCTCCTTGGGTTTGTTGAAAAGGTGAGGATATTCCCCCTGACTGAAAGTCATGTTTGGATCTATCAGAAGACTAACGGTGTGCGCAGGACAAACATGCCAAGCAGCTGTCGGAGAAGCTCGCTGCCAGACTTGCCCGCTGCGAGACGGAGCGGCAATGGAACGATGTCGCGTTTGCCTTGGGCTTGCTGCAACACAAGAACGAGGAGATTACAAAGTTGGTTTCGGAGGGTTTCAAGGTGGTGCAAGCTGCCGCTTGAGCGAGGTGTGACAAGAGCGGCCATTCTAAGAACGGAGGTACGGAGGCGTAGATTGTTTCATTCCAAGTGGACGGGATTTATTTATTTGTTTATTTAGAGGGGCAGCATCATTTGCCTATGACGGATCATGTATGAATGCAATGCGATTATGATGTCTAACAAGAAACACGCTCACCGAGAATTGAGACCTTTTGCCATTGTTGATTGTTACACACCGAGGTTCTAGATTGGGGTGAAGTGAAGGAGACCCGCAGTTTCATTTGCAATTTCTAGGGTAGGCGGCAGTTCATAAAGAGGCAGCTTTGGGTTCGGTGTTGATGCATCTCAAGTTTGATGGTGGTTAATGTATCGTTGAATAATTATCTTAAAGTAACAATCACTGATAAAATTAAAATACACATCATGTTGCCCATCCATTGAAATTGTATGTACTTTGGTACTTTTCACTACAATAGGTTCTTCTACTAAAACACCGTAGGAAACCAACAACGAATGTTCGGAGTATTCTTTTCGGCTCTCGGAACTTACCGCGGTGTTTCTCGCTCCGCATCGCCACTTTATCCCAACTTGGCTTAGCGCGCTGTTCGGCACAAAAGTCATGGCACAGAAATCGAAAGACAAACTGCACCACGTGACCCAGCCTGTCTAACCCGGTACGGCAACAAGCGGGTTGGCGGGGCGCGTGCTCCCAGCAGGTACCTTTGTACCTCCCAGCGGCAGTTCAAGTATTTCAGCTTGCTCAATTGAAGGACGTTTGCGGGCAGCTGCGTCACGTCACCCTTAGCATATTATTTTCTTGATCTTTGATCTTTTGACGAACTGACCAAACAAGCGGTCGCTCACCAACCGAGCACAACAAGCAATCCAACATCTCTTACGACGCATCCTTTCATCATCTTTTCCGACGCAGCATCTATATCTATATTGCCGGCATTCCCACTGCGCCCGTCGCGAACTGTTCCGCTCATCCAGCATCTACCGGTACTAGGCATCTACACCGGGCCTTGTTTCTGCCTACAAAACTTCAGCAGCCTCGTCTGTGAGGGCCATGGGCTCGGCTACCGTCGCTGTCGCTACCAGGATTGCGCACAGGGAAGCCTTTTAGGACCGTTTTGCAGCAAGCAATTGCGGCCTCAATTGCTGTCGCGGTTGTCCGTCGCCGCCGATCGCGCTAGTCGGGAGCTCGAGGAGCTTAGCTCTGCCTTGGAGCTTGCAAAAAAGGAGAACACGACACGCGCAAAGCACGGAGATCTCGAAGTCGCGCAGCCATCATGTACGACAAGGTGGTCTCTCTGGGCTCGCGCCTGCACTATCCCATCACCATCACCAAGCTGCTCAAGTCGGCGGGCGATTCCGTCAAGAAGCAGGAGACAATCATAGAGTACAAGTTCACTTGGCGACGCAAGATTGGCGACGATGAATGGGTCGATGAGACTACATATACTGAGTTCGATAGCCCTGCCGAGGGCACTCTGAAAGAATGGCGGATCAAGGAGGGGCAGACGATTGCCGCCGACATGCCGTGCATGATGGTTGAGGAGGCCTGCGGACACGAGGTGCAGATTCAGGGCCTTTGTAGTGTCTGCGGCGCTGACATGACCGAGGTCAACTGGGCCACCGAAGAACGAGACACCGATCGGGCCATGATCAACATGACGCATGACCAGACCGCCCTGATGGTGAGCAAAAACGTTGCGAAAAGGGCAGAGCACGATACACAGAAGCGCCTGCTGCGCCAGCGGAAGCTCAGTCTGGTGGTCGACTTGGACCAGACCATTATCCATGCGTGCATAGAGCCAACTATTGGAGAGTGGCAGCGTGATCCGACAAACCCCAACCACGAAGCTGTCAAAGATGTCAAGAGCTTCCAGCTCAATGATGACGGTCCCAGAGGGTTGGCTAGCGGCTGTACCTACTACATCAAGCTACGGCCGGGTCTCCAGGAATTCCTAGAAGCTGTCTCTACCAAGTACGAGCTACACGTATATACCATGGGAACCCGCGCATATGCTCTGAATATTGCACGGATCGTCGATCCGGACAGGAAGCTCTTTGGCAATCGTGTCATCAGCCGTGACGAGAACGGAAGCATTACGGCAAAGAGTCTGCAGAGATTATTCCCTGTCAGTACGGACATGGTCGTCATTATTGACGATCGTGCGGATGTCTGGCCTATGAACCGGCCAAATCTGATCAAGGTCGTACCATATGATTTCTTCAAGGGAATTGGAGATATCAACTCGAGTTTCTTGCCCAAGCGACAGGATATTCTACCTGCCCCTGGAAAGTTAAACGGCGTAGTTCCAAACCCCAGCACCGAAAACACTCCAAGCGAAAAGGTCTCACCGCTTGATGAGCTAGCTCGGATGGGTGGCGACGAGGCCAGCCTAAAGGTTCAGGCGGAGGAGCAGGAGAAGACACTAGAGAAGCAACTGACTGATCGCCCATTGCTACATATGCAGGAGGAGTTGGACAAGGAGGACGAGCGACAAGATTCCGAAGGTGGCGCCTCTGCGAGTATTCACCACAGACAGCATCTATTAAGCGATGATGACGAGGAGCTTGTTACCTTGCAAGATCACCTTACTGATCTCCACGCTGCTTTTTACGACATGTACGATAAGAAACGGGAGGAGAGAAAAAAATCAGAGGGTACCCACCCGCCTGGGCATACCAAGGCGCGGAGAAAATCCCATCCTGACGATGGCGTGGATCTGTCGTTTGTTCCTCCCGTGGGAGACATTCTGGACGAGCTTAAATCTAGCGTTCTCTCGGGTCTCGTCATATGTCTATCTGGTCTTGTGCCGCTGGGGGTGAATATTGAGGAGTCTGAAATCGGAATGCATGCACAAAGCTTCGGAGCTCAGGTCGTGGATAGCGTCTCGCCACGTGTCACACATCTTGTAGTTTCTCTGGCGCGACCGAGGACCAAGAAGGTGCAACAAGCGGCAAAGATTCCCAGTATCAAGATTGTGAACCAGAGTTGGCTGGCGGATTGTCTTAGCCAATGGCGGAGGCTAGACGAAAGCCCATACTACATGACCATTCTTGATGCCGACCGCGAGAGGTCGGAAGACACTGCAGAAACCAGTGCGGCCGAACTGGAAGACGCTGGTGTCTCTATCAACATGGGGGATTTCGATGAAGAACTTAAAGAGTTTTTGGGTATGGATGACGACGACGATGATGACGAGGATGAAGACGAGGGAGATGAAGAAGCGGATGAGGACGAAGATGGAGAGAATGATAGCGAAACAACAGACGGCGAAGGAGACGAGACCGATGACCCAGGGAGGAGAGGCACAAAACGCAAAACCAGAGCATCTACCATTGAGTCTGAGGGAGACGGATCAAGCGTTATTGGAGAAAGCGCACTGGCAAAGAAGCAGCGGGTGTCCCGGAGTAGAGGAGCCTCCGCACTGCGAGCCGTACATACGCCAAACGGCGACAATGGCGAAAGCGACGAACCTGCGCCTCGAAGCACAGAAATCGACAATTTCGACGAGCTAGAGCGAGAATTGCTAGCGGGGCTTGAGGCTGCTGGCGATTAGAAGTTGAGGCTGAAGTTGAAGCCGAAGGCGATTCGCAGACGCAGACGCAACCTGGCTTTGGATTTCATTGTTTTAAAAAAGAAAACATCTGGCCGGCGCTTTTTTGTGTTAGAGTAGCTATTGGGAAATCTGGGTCAAGGTGTTTTTTCTTGTTTGAGCTTTTGTTTTTCGGTTTCTTTTTCCTTTTTCTAGTAGTTCCTTGCTTGGTTCGTATTTTCGAATACCCATTCTTTGGCCGGAAGGGGAAAGCAATTGAGCATTTCTCATATGAAAAAGACCTGATTCTTTGACCTCTGTGAAGTGATGCCTACTTTCGACATGTGATGATAGCACGGAGATGTTGGGAAGGGTTATGTTACCAAAAATGGATATTGCTCTCACGACCAAGGTTAGGTTCTTCATAAGAGATTCCTTCTACAAGTTCTTCACATTTCATTCTACCGGTCAAAATCGAAACAGACGGTCGGTCGGGCTGTAATTGGCTCCAACGGAGGTGCAATCTCGAAATTTATCCCGTACTAACAGAATTTGCAGCAATATTCACCCAGCAGGGATAATATCTGCTAGCACTGCTCCGCCGGTAAGTTAATCCCTCCGGAGACCCACCCCCGTATTGACGAGCTCGGCATGGAGGTTCGTGATATTGGAAAAGGAGCAAAAAGAGGATAGTGTTGCCGCAGTGGAGGTTTTGCGCATGGTTGACGGGGAGATTGAATGTGCCGGTGAGTGAAATTGGGGGAAAGTTGGAGACTGTGAAGTGTATATAAGGAGAGCTTTAGAAGTGAAGAACCATTTGCTCAAGGGATCAGTTTATTGTACTTTCGATCACTCTTCTTTTGTTATTTATAGTAACTTGTAGGGAATTTAAAGGCTGATATTGCACAATGGGCTTTGGATTCGATCCCGACACTGACGTGCCCAACCTCTCAGGCAAAGTCATCCTCCTCACTGGAGGTAAAAAGTCTCACCCTGTCGAACCCGATGAATATGAATTGATCATAAATACAAAATAGGCACAAGTGGCATTGGAAAAACCACCATCCTAGAGCTCTCAAAACACAGCCCCGAACACATCTACTTCACCGGCCGCAACGAAAAGTCCGCCGCACAAGTCATATCGCAGTGCACCACCCCTTCCAACATCACGTTTCTCCCCTGCGAGCTCGACAACCTCGCCAGCATCCGCGATGCCGCAGCAAAATTCCATCACAACCGTCTAGACATCTTCATCGCCAACGCAGGGATCTTGGCCTTCCCGCCTGGCCTCACAAAGGATGGCTACGAGATCCAGTTCGGAACCAACCACGTCGGCAACACGGCGCTGCTACTCCATCTTCTGCCTATCATGCTACGGACAGCTAAAGAAGTTCCAGACGCAGACGTGCGGTACGTGACGGTGACTTCGCTGGGCTACTTCACGCACCCGCTCAACGGAATCGACTTTGACGGCCTGAAATCCAAGCAGGACAATTTGCTGTTGGGAAAGTGGGCGCGTTATGGCCAGAGCAAGCTGGCTAACTTGCTGCTGGCGCGGGAGCTGGGCAAACGGTATCCGCAGATCACGAGCGTGGCTGTTCATCCGGGTGATGTCAAGACGGAGATGGTTACAGGTTTGGGGCTGTTTGACAGGATAGTCATCTTTTTCAATGCTCCGCGGGGGTTGCTGACACCTCGTGAAGGGGCGTATAACACGCTGTGGGCGGCGACGTCTGGGGAGGTCAGGGGCAAGGTTAACGATAAGACGGCTCTTTTTGTACCAGTTGGGGTACCGCACGGTGGAGATGCAAAGTGTCGTAGTGATGAGCTGGCCAAGAAGTTGTGGGAGTGGACGGTGAAGGAGGTTGGTGTTGAAGTCGAGTAAGCTGAGGGGGGTGTAATGATATTGCCTCCTTGGTGACGATTTTGGCGTGGATTCCATCTATAACATTAGCTATACTTTGGAGTTTATCCCTTTTCTTTCGAAACATAGATAGAAGCATCTTGGCACAAACGAGACCAACAAGATATTCGCCGCGCCTTCGCATGATTCGGATTTTTCTTCTCATTCTTGTTCACAGAGTCGAGCCAACGACAAGTGGCACGCCCTCATAGTGGTATATATACAAAATTCCAATTCGTCCACCCTTGCGTCCTCAGTCTATTTATTTCGAAGGAGCCGGGGATACGGCAAATGTTGGTCGCACGAATCTAGATGCCACTTGTTAGCAAACCCTCGACGAGTCTTGGCCTCGTAATATTGTAAAAGACGCACCTGTCGCTGTTGTAGACCTTTGTGTTCTCGCCCAACAGCTCCTTCTCGCGCTTCTGGTCGGCCCAGTATCGTCGCACCTGGTCACGGTCCTCTTCGGCCTGCAGGAGGGGGATCAGGTGGATTCGCGCCCACATCTTTTCACGGGCAAGCTCACTAAGGTGGTCAATGTCAATTTGCGAGCCCTTTTTCTTGTGTTTAGGAGTAGAAACCGCTGCATTGCGTGATATGAAGAGGGGAGAGAGAGACATACTTGGCCTCTCGGATACCGCCAACCAGCTTGTACCAGCCGTAGCCCATGACGGCGCCCATGCCGAGGAGGAGGATTCCGGGTCTGAAGCCCTTGGCAGGGAGGTTTCGCTAGGCAGAAATGTTAGCCTTGCCCATTGTCTGACTTGTTGAAGGTGCCAAGCCATATATCTCTCACGATTGATACAGCCTTGCGATCCCGCCAATGCAGATTCGCACACCGAATCCCGTGACGAGGGACATCATGAAAGCAATAACAATCGACCACCACTACCAGCGGAAGCCCTGGAGCAACGCACCTTGTACTGGACGGGCTCGTACCCGCCCCGAGGGGGCATATCTTGGGACATGATGGACGGTTTGCTGCGGTCGAGCCGGGACGGAGACAGAGTCAATCGCGGTGTGCGCTGAGTAATCGGAGAGTCGCCTCGTCAATCGAGTTTGAGGCCGGTCGGGATACGGGATACCGCTGCTGCACGCCGTTTGCAGGGGAGATTCGAAGTCGTCTGGCGAAGCTATGGTGAGGGCTGTTTTCCGTGAGAGCCTCCTCAGAAGTTGACGGTGCGATTACATAATGCGGTTTTTGGTGGGGCACAGCTTCATTGTCCACGGCAAGAGGGAAAGAGCTGGCTGCCACTGCCACTTGCCTGCTTAGCAAAGAGAGGGCGGGCTATCTTATCAGGTACTGGCAAAGTATATGGCTCTGCATACAAAATCCAATCCATTCATCATCATCTGCTTTGCTTTCGTATTCATCGATTTACTTTGCGTCCGTGATAAAGTCCAAGTTTGTTTGAGTGCCGGTTCCGCATCTCTCTCTTTTTCACATGCCAGTAGTTGAATCTAAGAACTCAGTGAGCAGGGGCATTGGATTCATCCCGCAGCAAATTCGTCTTCATGGCTCGGCAAACAAAGGCAAACCACACGAGGGGCAGAGATGCAAGACAGAGGCAACAGACAGGCATGGCGGATGAATGGACAGATGCAACATGCTATGCTATGCAGTGCCGCTGACTCGACATGCGTCCATGCCTTAGTCTTGGAGCGAATGGCATCTACAGTACGGATCCTTAGGCATCACCATCCTTGGTTGGACCTGGACCTTGTTCCAGCACGCGATTGAGACAGCCAGAAAGTTGCGCCGCAGCAGCCACATTCTCTCTTGGGCGCCCGGCCTGGCTTCGGCCACTTGGAATCGCCAACCGCAGTCGGAAAACTAGCTTGGTTCGAATCAATTGCTCATCCCCCTGCGTAATGAGCCGCCGTCTTATCTACAAGTATCTGGTGCCGGCTCAAGCCTCCCGCAGGTGAAACTATCCCGGGGACCCTCACGAGCATCAAGATGGTGCCCCAATGCATTGTGCAAGGGCCTGTTTCTTGCGCCTGTATTACTCCGCGCGTCTGCCCGACGACGGAGTGGTGTGGAGTCCTGGTCCGTTTCTAATGCCCACAGGCTCACTTTGCCGGCCTCGGTGGCTGGACTCTCGTCATATTCTCGCTGGCCATGTAACGCAGCATCCGATGAACCAAACGACTCAATCAATCATTCCCTTGTGCCCAGCCTCATCTTCGCCCTCGTCTCCACAAGCCTTGACGCTGGCCTCTATTGCTGGGCCCCGCCTCTCGACTCATATCGCAAGACTTTCGCCACAGCTCAAATGTCTGGCCAAGCCATTTCCGTTTTCATCCCGATCATACCCGCTATTCGCCGCTTCTGCTTCTGCCTGCGGCCTTAGCCTGCACGGCACTGCGCCGCGGATCGACGTATGAGATGGGCCTTTTTCACGTCTCCCCGGACTGCCATCCCTGGCTGGCTTGATGCTACCCTTTGTGCCTGCTTGGGTTTTGCCTTGTTTGCGTAGCAGGTTGTTGGACGCCTAAGGGGGTGATATGGGGTGATGGCCACGGCGCTCTGATGAAAAAGACTCAGTCCCCGTTTTTGCATGAACTCTATGTCATTCCTTTTTTTTTTCTTCTTGTTTTTCTTTTTTGACTTAATTCAGAAATACCCAACTCTTTTCTGTTCTCTTTTTACCTCTCCTCTTTGCAGCGTCACATTGCGCCGGCTGTCCTACCTTGAAACGCATGTCCCCGGATCCATCATCTTGTCTCCTATCATTCATGGATCATCATTGCACCACCCATTGGTAGGGGAACAAGAGGCAATACGACAGACATAAAGAGCAAGAAAGAGAAGAAGAAAAGAAGAAGAAAACGACACTATCGTCTTTCAACATTGCATCATGTACGGAAGCTTTCAACGGATTCCTTATCCCACTCACAAGAGTCCTATGGATGGCGATACAGCCCACCGGGACCTTGACTGGGTATACGCCTCCCAAACCGATCGTATCTACGTTTTGCGGGTTGGCGACTTTGGCGTTACACGTCAGCAGAAGCTGGATGTCCTACAAAACGTCTTTTGGCCCGCTCTAGCCCGCTGGGTCATCTCGAGGCAGCTGATTCTGCCTGGCGGCACCATTCTTGGCGGCTGGTGGCGCGCCGACATGCAGGGGATGATGGACTGGTATCGCGAATGCCTTCACATGACGGCTCGCTGGGAAGATGCCATCATCGCTCACACGGACGGCATTTGGAGGACGGCGCTGGAGACTTCGCCCTGGCGGGACTGGCCCGAGTTCTTCCTTCTCTTGAATGAGCCTGTTGTCGACGCCAATGGCCAGGCTGTCAGGGATGCTCAGGGCCGTATTGTCTACAAGGACCGAGACCCAACGACTGATGGCATGGAGGATGCGTTCCTGGACGTGTGGGAGGCCGTTGCTAATTCCCGACCGCTGGCAGATTTCGTGGATAAGCGTACGGCCAAGGATGGAGATTTACTTGCTTCGCGAACACGTACAACGACAGATTTGTGTGTATAATTGGGTTCGACGGCGTTTTGCTTCTTCTTGGATGTTCTTCTATTTACTGAAGCCGGCGCATGGGAAAGGATCTTAGGTGTACTTACTTGCTCTCAGCATTATGGGATTAGTTTATGACAGTTTACGACAGCGAAATGCTCTTTTATGAATAATGAATATTATTAATCCATCGATTTGGCCATACGATTTGCATTCTTCTTCTATAGTGCGCACAGTCTATTCCAGCCACGAAACCAGCAATCACATTATCTTTCCACCTCCATCCAAACAAGGAAGATGGCCATATCCAATCCATGAAAGCAGGAAAGAGAAGAGAACACACATATGCAGAGCATTAAAAAGCACCTGTTCTAGGCTTTATGTAGCAAAAGAAAAAAAGCAAATCCTGCTGCACCTCCATTCATCCAAAAAAACAGTCCCAAAAATAAACATAGCTTCGTTTCATCAAAAGAAAAAAAGAGGAAAGAGAGAGAAGAGCAAAGAAAATCATTCATCTCATGCCTTGCCCGACGCCTTGCTATTGTTACCCAATGCCACGCCATCCAATCCCTCGCTCAACTTGGTCGTAATCACATCCGGATCTGGCTCGTCGCCTCGGACAAATGTCCAGCTTTCTTCCGTATCCTCATCTTCTTCGGTTTCTAAGTGTCCATCTGTATGCTTGATCAAGCTCTTTGCATATTCCATGTCTCGATATATCGACTGAATGGCAGTTTCGACACCACTCTCCTGCGAGACTGTTAGCACAAAGGACATATTTTCACGAATGGGGAATTCTCCCTACCTTGCGAATCTGCTCTCCTAGGAGCCGGGCTTTGACAATCATCCGCTCGTTACGCGTTACCTCCCAAAGAGCCCGGCCAAAAGACTTTGTCCCCCATTTCTTAACCCACACGCCAACACCCAAATCTTCCACGCGGCTTGCAAAGAAGAATTGGTCTCCAAAGAATGGTCGGATGATGGTTGGTATGCCGGCTCTCAAACTGGCACCAGTGGTACCAGATCCACCGTGGTGCGCTGCCGCATCAATTTGACGGAATAGCCAGTCGTGCGGAGCAGACTTGATGACATGGATCTCGGGCGGCATCACTGGCTCTGCCATGGGTGGCCCGGTGGGCTCGTCCCTTCCCGTAGTAATACGATCTGACCATCCCTTGGACAGAATGCATCGAACATCGGCTTTGAGAATGGCATCAATCACCTCCTGGGTCATCTTTGCCGGGTCGTTGACAATGATGGAGCCGAACCCAACATAGACAATCTTCTTGCCATCGGCCCTCGCCTTCGCAATAAAGTCTCGGAGCTCTTGGGGAGGCTCATAGTCACCACCCTCATCTAAGAACCAGTAACCAGTGACTCTAACCCAGTCTGAGAAATCCAGAGGCGGCGCAACAACGCTCGGGCTAAAGTTGTAAAGGAACGGCACCTTGTTGGGCTGCATCTTTTCCAAGCCAGTGTTTGGTAATCCGAGCGTCTTGTTCCTCCATCTGTTTACCTGATGCGCGGTAGCCTTCCAGAAAATGTTGTCAAACATGACATAAGTCATGTAATTGTAGGCACCACCCATTTTATTCTCTGGCATAATGAAGGCGTGGGGATACGCCCTTGTCCTCGTCCACGGCATTGTGAATGCTCTGAAGTATGGAATGCCAAGCTTCTCTGCGATATGAATTCCCGCCATGGCGGATGGCGACTCAATGAGAAGCTCAGATCCTTCACAAGCCTTGTATGCGGAGTCGAGAAGGTCATCAAGCCAGCCTCGGAAGGTCGCATTGGCTTCTCGAAGGAATGAAAGGGTAAAGGTCCCATTTTCAATGCAGAGGCGCATGAGTTCTCCAGGGTCACCTTCGACACATGCGAATTCAATACCGTGAGATTCGATCCACCCCTGAAACTCGGCGTGAGTGGCAATCCGTGGCTTGTGGCCGTCTGCGAGTAGCCCTTTACATAGCGCAATGTAAGGCTGAACATCGCCCCTGGAGCCAATTGTCAGGCATGTGATTTTCATGGGATGAGGCGACTTGAACTGAATCATTGATGTTTCCAAGTCATCTCCCATGATATGTGGAGCCTGAGACAGCGACGCGGTCGATTGTGCTAGCTGAAGCTCACGATCCGCAAACCTGTCCCCTGTTGCTATTTTCAAGGCATCTCTCTCTGCAACGGCAGCATTTTGCACATCTCTGTATTCTTTCTCTAGGATCACGGATTCTTGAAGATGACGATCGGTTTCCAGGCATTGGAGTAGTGTCACTGCACAATCGTCGCGAATCTCGGCCTGTCGGAACTCAAAGAAGAGCTCTTCATGTCCACGGATAACCACAACCAAGCCAGAGTATCCAAACCGGAAGCCCTTTTCCTTGTGTGCGTTTTCGATATCCTTCAGGGGTAGAATCAACTTGGTACGAGTGCCAGGAAGCAAGCTTCGAAAGCAGAAATACCGGCCGCTGAGGTAGATCTTGCCATACAGCGGCAGGACACGCATGATGTAACCAAAGTATGTGGCCTGCAGCCTTTCTGTCCCGGGGAGTGCGAAATGGGCTCGAAACCGCTCGTTAGAAGTTTGGATCTGGCCACCATCATCCTCTTCCAGCTCATCTTCGTCGGGTCGTAAACCGGCTGGTTCATCGTAGTGCTTGCGCTCGCCTTTCCACATACCAGACACCTTTTCAACATAGCCCATAGACTCGGTGGCAAGGAGAGTGCTCATTCGTTTACCCGTCTTGTTGAGGTAATCAGCAAACGCACCCGCGCGCTGTAGAGGATACGCTCCCATCTTGGTGATACTCTGTAATGTTGGTGTCGAAGTTCGTGGGGGTTCAACAGGCCCGGTATAGGCTGATTCCTCAGTCTGACTATCTGTCGATGAGGCTTGCTGCCCTTGCTTTGACTCGAGAGCCTTGTTCTTGACCTCGGTGTAGTCGCGACTGGAGGTTTGTGAGTGTCTCATCGTTGGACTTTGGAAAACATCGCTGCCCCTCAGAATTTGGCTCGCAGAAGGATCTTCAAACGCAGATTGGGTGAGACTAGCGAAGCTCGGCTCTTCCATTGAGGAGTACAGATTGGACTCGGATGATTCCATTATCCGCGATGATGTTCTTTCTTCTGCGTGCCGGTCACTGTCTTCTCTGTTGTCGCTGGATCCTCTGCCCCGCGAGCTCTTTAAGCTGAGCACACCTTCCTCATCGGCGCTGGGGTGTGGGCTAGGACTTGTTGAACCAGGCGATGTTGAAGGAACCACTCCTTGTGCAGGGCCCAGGAACTTGGTTGTGAGTGCGCTATCGACGCGGGCTAGATTTCGGAATGCGCCCCCAGAGACGCGGGGTGATGAAGACTGGTCTGAAGATTCTCCTTCCTGAGCGGCAATGGCTTTACCAGCTGTTGGACCCTCGGCAGATGCATTCTCTACCAAAAGCTTGATGACTTCTATGGCCTCTTTGCCAAAGGTAAAGAATGAAAAGAAGTACTGTGCATTACACATGTTAGAATTGCAAGTTGCAAACTCCGTAGAATGGGGCTCCATTGAACAAACTGACCTCGTTGATTGTAAAAGTTTCATCGCTATCGATGACTTGAATCTTGCAAGTGTCTGAAAATTCCATCATCTGGGTGTCTTCGATGTCAATGATGTTATCAATGGGCAAAGATATTTTAACACTGTCACCATCATTGTGGCTTCGGAAAATGACCCTTTGCAGGCTCTTCACCCACTCGTTTGCACTTGGTGCACTTTCGGCTCTGAAGTTGTAGGTACGGTGGCTCGTCACTACTGAAAAGTGCACGCCTTCTTTGTCTTCGTCGGTGATGCTGGCAGAGATGCCGAAACTAAGGTCAATATGGCCATGCGGGAAGTACAAATTTGTGGCATCTTGGTAGTACGATAGAACATCGCCTTTAAGGCGAAACCAGTAACGGTTGTACTTTGGGTTCCGTTTGCCACTTTTTGAGAGATAACCAGACTTGGCGACAGTGTGCTATACAGACCAGTCAGCCAAGTTGAGCAGTACAGTTCTTGAAACGGTCATCTTACCGTCTTCTTTGGAAAGTACGCATAGAAGCAAATGTGCTTGGAAGTGATGTAAAGGAAACCTTGAAGCATTACTTGTTGGAGCAGCCAGCAGGGATACTCTACACATGGCAGTTTATCAGCATCGATTTCGGGGCAAGGAGCGCAATGTAGCGTAGACAAACCTTCTATGACTCGCTCTGGTTCGTCAAACCCGAATATTTCCATCAATTTCTTTGCCAGCGCTGTGGTATCCTCCTCTTCATCGTCTTCGTCGCCCTCTGCTTCGTCTTCTGCTTCGTCCTCTGCTTCGTCCTCTGCTTCCCCTTCATCTGTGCGATCCGGGCCAGATGAGTCTCTTTCGATATCGAAGCTAGACCGGCTGGCCATTTCAGCCCTGGCTTCCAGCATTTTGCTCATGACGGGCGCTATTCGAACGTCCTCTTCGTCGGGATGCTGTGAGGGCATTTTGGGGGAGGATGGTTCACTAAGCTCGCTCTGCTCGTCCACCTCTTGGGTTGGTTCCCACAGCCGGCCAGAGCCGGAGCCTGTTCCCGTCCTGCTCTTCCTCTTGGGCAACGAAGCAAACGACTTTAATAGCCGGTGACCGGGAACCTGCTGCTTGTGTCCCAGTCTCTTATCCTTGGGCGGCAATGAGCCGAATATGGCCGTTTGTGAAAGGTCTCGGTGTCGCAAGTTGATGGGTTTCAAGCTGCCGCCTTCGTCCTCGTCGCTGCTGCCGTCGTCGAATCGCGTGTTGAAGTCGACCCTCGAGCCGGCGGCGGCGATCAAGCCAAAGATGCTCTGGTTCATATTCACAGCCATGGGGCTGGGCTTGGCGAGGTCGGCATTTTCGCTTGTCTCGTCGTCGCTGCCTTGGAGAGGTTCAGGAAGCTCAGCTGTCGGTATCGGTGTCGGGTCGTCGTGCGTCGTCTGCGGCAGCTCGACATGGTCCTGGCCGTCCAGGCTGATGTGGCGGGGAGTGGGAGTTGTAGCCATATTGGCCAAAAGGCAGAAAAACCAAGTCTCAGCCTAGATGGCTAGAGCTGCCTGGAGATGCGGAGACTTTGAGAAGAAGGCTTGGGATTAGGTTTCCAATGGGCCGCGGGTCAGCACAGAGACAGAGTTGCAGATGACGGAAGACGTGCAGCCGCGATCAAACGGCCAGGCAACCGCCAGCTCCGCCAACCGCCTAAGATTATGCGAGGCAGCACTCGGCAGACAGATACCGCGCTGAAGGCTGCTTGAGGATCTGCGTCTTGCGTCCACTCAGCGCTGAGGTGATTCGTGCGAGGTTGTTGAAGTGGTGAAGCGGGAGCCGCTCATGTATGGCTGCATCGAATTAGTACCTGATAAGGTTCGCGGACTGCCGGCTACCTGGATGTACCTACTGGGTACTTGCGCTCGCACTCCAGGTTTGGTACACCGCTCGCTATTATACACAGGCCCCCTGCGTGATTGTAGGTCGAATTAGCGCCGTAGGACTTGGTGTAGAGGTAACGAGGTATGTCAGAGGGAGGAGGCTTCAAATCAGATGAGCGACTGCTCATGTAGTCCGATCGTACAGGTACCGTGGCGGCAGGTCCCAGCACTAACCTTGGAAGGCACTGGCAGCTGGCGATTCGCCAAGGGAGCACTTATCGATAAAGGCGCAATGCAAGGGAGATGCCGCACTCACTGTCGTTATCTTGTGATGGTTCCTCTGCATGTGTCGTACGCGGTGTGTAATGTAATGTAGAGGTAATGTCAATGTCAATGTCAATGTCAGAGGTAATATTCTCATGCACAGGCCAATCGAGGACAGACTGTTTATCATTTACACGATGCGCAATGCCCCGGCGGCGACACAAGTCACACTCATCGGCGTCTTAGTCCAGCCCGTGGCTCTGCCTCCACTCACGTCCCCCATGTGATATGATCATGTACAGGCCATGGGGGATTCACGATGACGTGCACTGTAAATAAAGAAATGCGCACCGGAGCTCTCTGAAACAGGTGACGGATTACCGACTCATACTTGCTTGGGCTCTTGACTATTCTGTGAACATTTGCTTCTATAAATCGGAAATGATGCGCTGGACATGTTTGCAAGTGATGAGGTTCATGTTCCTAAGTACCTTATCTACTGTACTGTAAATGACCACTCTGATACCAGGTGGCGGCAATAAGACTTTCATTCAAATCATAGACTTGCACTGCCTCATATTCTTAGTACCTGGCTTTGCATCTTTCTGTGTATTACGAGTACGAACCGAAAAAAGGGTCAGAAGTGCTACCAAGGTGCACAGCTGCACAGCACAGGGGTAACGCTGCCGCTTTAGGCCGAGCAAGGCGGACTTGGCCTATGCCGTGCCACCACCTCTGAGCTTCCCTTTTCTGTCTCAGCCTTTCGTTTTCGTTTTCGCCTTTTCTTATGTCTACATTTATATCCCTTGTTGTTTAGATAATGTGCCTACATTGCAGTAATTCTGCAGCTCAGATCATCCGACATTTACACCTCCAACGTGAGCCCGGACTCCATCTTACCTAGGTACTATCGAGTAATGCACTTAAGCTTTTGCATTCTGAGCTGACTCATCTGGAGTCCCAGCGCCACAGAAATCAGTGCTTGCTGTTGCTCCCATGAACAGTTACCAGAAGCGGAAGAATGAAAACATGCATTTCTTGTTCAATCGGATCAGTCGGATGACCTTTCAGTGAAGGTGAAGGCTTCTCCCGCCAGCTTTAGCCTTCTAATTTAGCTGGGCGCCTTCAAATGTTCCATCTCGAATAAGTCGGGCACTACTAAGCTGCCACTCCCGCTATATCACGGGATGAGCCTCGCCGCTTAAGCTCCGTCATCGGCGTATCTGCAGTTGTAAACCGCTTCGGTTTTCTTTGAGTATACTGAACAAGACGCTGATTATTTTATCCGGCAGACACGTTACAGGTATGATTTGGTCTTTTGGCCTTTTTAGACCTCAATGTTCAAGTGAATGCAGATTATCGCGAGATGGTTAATGGGGGTACAGTGATTAGCGTACAGTCCAGAGGAGACTACGCAAGTACGCGGGATAGCATTCACTATGTAACGTCACAGATCAATACAATCCAATAGCTGGCTTACATCTATATCAAAATCAATGATATCGCCAACTTCACACACCAGTTGAACGTTCAACTCTGAACTAAATTTTGTTGTTCTCACGAGTACTTCGCTTTCACCCAGTCTACAATACCATTTAAGTTCTTTGCAATGTCCTCCCAAAGCCCCATATTCCCCGCATCCCTCTTATCTAGCGAAGCCGTTGCGGCTCTACCCGAGGGATTCACCATCCGACCTCTGGAAAAGGGAGATTATGCCAAGGGATTTCTTGAATGCCTTCGCGATTTAACATGGATGGCGAATGTCACAGAACAAGAATTCAACGAGCGATACGATGAAATGGACACTGGCGGCAAAGGGCCCTACTACTATCTTGTTATTGAGCATGAGGGCAAGATTGTAGGAACAGGTGCCGTGATTGCTGAGAAGAAATTGTAAGTCTTCTGTGACAGCTGAATACTTGCTTCTTGTTTCTAACAAGAATACAATAAAAGCATTCAAAGCCGCACCACTGTCGGTCACATTGAAGAGATTTGCATCTCCAAGGATCACCAGGGGAAGAGGCTGGGCTTCTACATGCTCGGCGCCTTGAACTCGGTGGCCAAGAACGTAGGATGCCGGAAGACACAACTCAACTGCAATCAACATAACATTCCGTTTTACGAGAAATGCGGTTTCGAAGTCAGTAGTACGGAAATGCAGGCCGTATTTGAGGAGCAGGGAAAGGAGAACTGAACGACGCCTGCATCATCAATAAACCACCAAATCCGCATAGACGGCGCAATAGCAAGAATATTGAGCACGCCTGCCTCTCTAATAGAGAATATCATTACATGTATACATTGAACAGAGTTCTAATTCATGCCCTTCCATCTGTTGCCAGCTATGTACAGATCTAGAAATCCAAGTCGGCGAGTCAAGGAGTAGACCCCACATTTCTTCATCCATAGCAACAATTCCCCGCCATTGTCGACGATATCTTCAATATAGCCGAGATAAAGCTATAACCGAAATACAGCTACCTCTTCGTCAATGCATAATTATTAACAGCAAGTGACAGACCAAAGCAATCCCCTTTGCAAGCGTTTCCAGACATCCCAAGTTCATCTACTGCCATAGACACAGCTTGCCACTTGCCGTGCCTCCAGCTACCCAGTCCATGGTTGGGTGGAAGTGAGCCACAGCTGGAACAGCGGAAATGCCATCTCCTCCAAGTTGAGCCAGTTGACTCCCGTCCGAAGCGTATACGTCGACAAATCGGTTCATATTTCCAATAGTGAACTTTTGGATCCCATCTTTGGGATTCTTCTGCCACTGTGGCTTCAGGATGGTAACCCACCTACCCGTCTGGTTGTTATGTCTTATGGTATGTGCGGGCTCCATGACCTTCGCCTCGATACTCTGACCAGGCTTCCACTTTGAAGCTTCTGAAAAGTCGTAGATCTTTATCGTATCATCATACGACGACGTTGCGACATGACCGCCTGCACTCCATGAAGCATGAGAGACAGACAGCCGTGATTCATGTTCTCCAAGCAATGCAGGGTGCCTCAGATCACCCTTCCCGCTCATCTTCCGGAGATCCCACACCTTCATGGTTCTATCAAGGGATGCAGTGGCCAAAAGATAGGGGTGCAAAGGATGCATAGAGAATCCTCCAATTTTCTGTTCAGATAGAGTCCACAGCTCTTGGCTGCCCGGTGCCCTGGTATCATAACGGCCCACTGATCCATCTAATGTCGAGAAATAAAGTAGGTTGGGCTCTGCAGCTGGGATCTCCAGAGTCGAGATGGGCAGGTCTTCGTGAGCGTTCTCGGGGGCAAATACTTGGACAGAGACGCCCTTTTCCAAATCCAGTTTTCGTATTGAAGAATCATATGACGCCGAAAAGACGGCGTTCGCGTCAATTGGAGAAAACGCAAATGACGTGATCGTCCTTGCGTGCGTTTTGAACGCAGAAATGACAGGATCTGGGATATCTTCCTCCTCGTCGGTCACCTCGGGAGCTGTTTGAGAAGCGTCGAAAACGCCCATGGCACCTTCTTTATCGCCTGCAAACACAATCGGCTTGTCTTCGGTTGGATAGAAACCCAGCGCATACACTCTTTGGGGCGTGATTTTGATGTCTGCAGAGAAGAGTTGCCTGTTAGAGTTGCAATTAAGAGACCAATCCCAAGTAACTCACCATTGGGAATCCAATGCTCGTAGAGCTTCAAGCCATTCATTCGCTGTCGTAATTCTTTTAGGTCACCATCCGTGGCCTCCTTTGCGTCGTACTCGAAGGTCCGTACTCCCGGCTGTGCACCTCGAAAGATGCCCTTTAGGCCGTCCATGCTGCTTGTGTATTTTTTGCCGTCCACGACGATGTCACCCAGGTTCATGTCGTCGCCGATCCGAAGCCGTTTTGCTTTAACCTGCTCGGCTTGGTGCTCCGCTTCCACCTCTAGTTTCCGTTTCAAGACCTCATCATCGGCAGCAACACCAGCAAGCCGGGAGCTCATGCGTGTGCCCCGACGAGGCTCTCTGACCACGGGTTCTGCTTTGACTCTCTTTCGCGGGGTTGAGGACTTCGATACCGGCTTATCGGGTATAATCTTTTTTGCAGTAACGGAAATTTCGGAAAGGAGCGCCTTGTTGGCAGCGATATTCTCGAGTCGGCGCCGCTCGAAGGCGCTGAGCCCATCACCTTCGTTCTTTGGCGCCATGGTTGCCGTGATGAGGGAGTAGATGCTTGAAGAGAAGAGCAAAAAAAAAAAAAAAAAACCTCCGACTTGAAAATCGAACTCGCGCAAGTGAAATTCGCCAGATGATAGAAAGTTGGTTGCTGGTATAAGTGCAGCCAAAAGGTGAGCGATGGGTGAGGCGGATTGAATTTGGCGCTGAATTGGCAGCTCGTCGCGTGGTACCGCGTCTGTGCCGTTAATTGTTCTGGCGCGAAGTCACGCGTATCAATTATCCCTAAATTAGTGGGACGTGCAGCGCTCTTATTAGGAATCAGAGGATCATCGAGAGCAAAATCGTGAACGCCATTTACCGGGGTTTAGCCGTGTAAAAGACTTTGAATCCTCAGTCGCTGCATCTGATTTTTCTGAAGACTCGGGTGTCGGAGCAGCAGGTTTTGGGCATCAAAAATAATTTCATGCTAACAATGGCTTCAACCATGCTTCCGTTCTTGTATCAAACACAGACCCTTCGACGGGCTGTCAGGGGACCCTTTGTTGCGCTGAATCTCGTCCGTTTGGCTCACTCTGCACGCCGGGTCAAAAGGCCTGCAGATAATGCCATTCCCTTCCAATGGGAGTCTGGAGACCAAGAGCTGGCCAACATCGAAGCGGAACGTGTTTCTACCATTACGCCCTCAGAAGCTCAGATTTTCAAGGGGATTTTCCATGAAATCGCCGAGGGGAAAATGCCACCTGCAAAGAGAAGAAGCCCTATCCGGCATGTGCAAGATGGGCTTCAAAATCTCAGCGATGCACCCACGAGCAGCGAAAAGGACAGCTCTGGCTCGGCTCGCTCACTTGAGGAAAAGGCCCGCATCACTGACTTCCGGGAGAGATTTCTGAGCCGGTATCCCAGATCGCTCCAAAACGCTGCGCAAGTTGCGCTCGGCCTGTATGAAGTCAAGCCTCGGGATTCGGACTCGGGTCAGGATGCCCAGATGATGGAGCTAGACGGAGCTGATGAGGCGACATGGGCAGAGCGTGCAGAGCGGGAGCTTGCGAGAAGCGAAGAGTGCGAGAGGGTGGAAACGCTGATGAAGGAATGCAAAACTGATGCCGAGTTGTGGAGTGTGATGGAGAAGGAGGTTTTTTCTCTGCCCGAAAAGCTGCATATAGCACAGGCAAAGCGGTCAGACGTCTCAAAGGGCAGAAAAACCAAGAAGCAATCTGTGCTGTTGGAGGGTGAAGGAGAGCAATCGGCATCGGAAATGGCCTCGCAGGATGAGGAGCGCGTGATGAGCATCCACGGGCCGCTGTATTCACGATTCCTTAGCACGGCTCTCGATCTCTTTGACACGGCTTTTGCTCGCCCGTCTCCGTACATCTTCCAGATTCTCCCCCGCATCAAAGAGCTCGGTTTGCCATCGTTTGTGCTCGGTGTCTCCACGCCGTTTTACTCCAAGCTGGCAGAGATTCACTGGCACCGCTTCGGTGATGCAAACTCCGCGCTCGACATGCTGATGGAGATGAACTCTGCAGGCCTATTTACGAACAAGAAGGTGAATCATCTCATTTCGCAATTGCGCAATCAGCTGCACGCTTGCACTTGGGGTGGTCAAGGTCCTTTTGTCATGGCCATGATGGAGTCTCCTCCATATGATGGCGCATTGATGCGGAGGCTGGAAGAAGTCGAAAAGACGATTGTACAATCGTCACAAGACCGTCTGAAAGATTATTCCTTTTAACTCATCTAACGGCATCTCCTCTCTTCTCATTTTAATGATTTACATCTCAGTACTGCCTGCAGTCGAGTCTTTACCAACCTACATGCGCCGCGAAGGGATGACTTCAGCCCGTATCATATATACATGTACCAACAACATTTACGACTTTATGCCCCCGAATTTTACTCCGTATACATGGCACTCTTCTATATTGGCCATAGATAGACATAAATAGACAATGCTCAATCCCTCTTATACCATCATAGACTCCAACAAAGCATGGAACTATTGTGCAGCTGCAGCAGTAGTATTACCTCGCCTATGTGCGATGGAATCCATGCGTATGTATGTTTCACTCGATTCCTCCCAACCGCCAGGTGGGATGCTTTGATTGGATCTAACGCACCGGGGGCAAAAGGACTTCAGCTCAATACCTCCCCGAGCTCCCCCATTCGCCGTCCTCGCACTGTGCCATCGTAACCTTGCTTTTTATATGCATCCATCTACTGCACGAGAGACATGCAATCACACCCTCTCAGGTATTGCCCAAGCAGCCTTGTCCAAATGTTTCCATGTACTATTTAATTCTGTGTTGTCCCGCGATGTAATTGCCATCTTCACTTCAATAATACAGCCGTTCTTTGCGTGGCATTGAGTGGTATTCTTCACAATTCATGAACACTGAATTAGAATAACACTGTCCTTTAAGCTTACTATAGCGTTTTGTTGTCTATCACTATATAAAATGTCTCACAATAATCAACTCTCTATCAATAACCGAAATCAACGAGCTTCCACTAGCGTAGCTGCACCCCAGCAAGGAGGCCATCAAGACAGGCCTCTGCCACTCTATCCGAGGCTGCATCTCTTAAAGATGCCACTAGAGGTTCGCCTCAAGATCTTTAATGAGCTATGGGAAGAGCGAGACTTCGATCTGCTCATGGTCATCAAAGACTACGAAGAAAGACATGACGACGAGAATCCATTTACTCTTGCTCTTATGCACTTCATTCACTTCAACAAGAGTCCCAAGACTCACTGGCCTAATAAAAAGATTCCGTGGGACAAATACGCAGCGTGCCTCGGCAGAATCGAGCAGGTCTGGTCTTACCAGCGAGTGCACGGAGGCACTCGTAGGAATAAGCCCTATTTCAGCGTTTTCAACCTGATGATGTCCTGCAGGCAGCTGTGGGAAGAGGGAAGCCTTGCTTACTGGCGTCAGAGACGGTTACAAGTGGTCATTACTAGGGAATTTGGTGAGATCCCACGTGGAGACGAGGAAGAGTTTTTGATGTCCGATTGCACCAGCAGCAGACTTCTTGGTGGCAGTATTGGAGAGAGTGTCAGGGTCTTGACCTTAAGATTCGATGATAAAGTCTTGAATTGCAGGGTTAAACGTTGCTACAATGTACCCGGGGTGATTGTCTGCGACCGACACGCTGACGGCAGCTTCACACCAAAGCTCCGATGGGCTCACGACACGATAATGAAGGCCCTTAGGCTTTTTACCAACATCACTTGCCTAGAGCTTCTTATCGAAAACGACCGCATCTACAAGCTCTATAACGATATGGGCACGTTTGAAGAGATATTAGAGTATGTGAAGAAGGAAAGGCCGCTGATCAAAGTCATCCGATTCAAAGGCGGCGAGTGCGCAGGTCTTGTGATGCAATGGAATCTTGAGCTCGATGCCTCTGTTTCCGGGACAGCCTGGTCCATGAGCCCTTGCGTCCCTACTTGTAATGAAAAGTTATACAAGGATCACGTTGACAAGTTCGATGCCACTCCACGAGAGGTTGATCAGCGTCCAAACTTTGCCTGAATTTGTCTGAGCCTCATCTGTTTGGGTACAAAAGATCTATAGGATATAGAACACTTCACGTCAGCGTGGCATGATAAATTAGAGACTAGTTAGAGTATATTCAACTTCAGCTCAGGCGGGAATTCTTTGAATGATTTAGTAGCTAAGCGCCATTACCGCTTCTGTGTGTCTCACCTTTAATCTTGACTCAGTGCGCTGATGACTTCAGAAGTACTTCGCACTTCAGCAAACTCCTTCAAACTTTCTACATGCACGCGATGGACTGTTTCAGCATCGATTCCTCCTTTCCCAAACGTCCTAGTTGCGTCGTGAACAAGGATGATTCGAGGCATATCAACCACAAGCTCCCTCTTTCCTCCATCCGCCTTCTCCAAGGATGCATACACTCCAGATCCATTGGTCCATAAAGAAGATAGTGCAACATCATCCATATTGCCTAGGCCTCCCCACTTGCCGGTAAGAGCCAGATTCTGTGCTGAGCGCACAGCCGTGCTAACAGCGTGATCCGTCGGAATCCCGGCAATAAGCAGCGTTTTTATGCCCTTCGCGTTTAACAAATGCTGCAGAGGCGTATTAATGAACACGCTGTGGCCATGAGACGTCATCAGGATCTCGTCTGAAACTGGACGAGGATCATCTGGTTTGGGTGGCGGAGGCGGAGCATCGGGTTCATCAAACGTGTACACAAAGACAGGGCCTTCCCGTCTCTGTACCAGCGGAACTGAGCATTCTAGGAAATCTATGGCACGTTTCTCCTCCCCATTCACGCCATAGGGGCCGACTTTGCCTGTGAAGAGGGGAGAATCGGTCCACACAGTCTTGAATTGGACGTGGATAATGACTGGCCTCTCGCCCTGGGGAGTAGCCGCAAAAATACTGCGGAATTTGGCAATTAGACTGGAAATATTGTTCTCATAGCTAGGGTTAGACGCGCCGTCTCCCCATGCAGAAACGTCGCGATACCCGTATTGGCTGTGTATAATGAGGAGAGCCGTGGTGTTCTTGGCGGGAATCGGCGCGACTGAAGCGCCCGGCCAGGGATATTTCCATGACATTTTACATAAGCTTGATTGGTGTCTCGATGTTCGATTCCGCGTCACGAGGAATAATATCGCGGGCACATTCATAGATTAACCCCGCCCAACGACAGTGGACATCTTGGCTAGATCGGTATTCGGCTTAATCAATATCTTGCAACCAACACAATGATAAGATCGAATTCGATTAAGCTAGAGATGGAGCCCACTTGGTACACTCGACTTGGCCCAATTGCGCAGGTGGTTAGAAGAGGTCATATATCGTATGAGGTTCATAAAAGATGGGTAGCCTATCACATTTCAAGAGACCACCTACTAACCGAGGATAAAATATGCTTGATGAAGGCAGTACCTGACTCAATTTATATTCATGGTCATCTTGGAACATTCTTGTATGCGTCTCGATCTCACTCTGATAACTGAGAGCTTGTAGTGGGGTTGAAAACGTCGTCCCGCAGCAATATATGCACATGTATGCTTATTAGGCTATACACAATAGCTGAATCGAGTTGACTGGAGATTAACAGCTATGTAAATACATTATCACTCTTTCATGACATTTATATCGATCTACACATGCATCCCAAGTGGCTCCTTACCACTTCACGGAGATTGTAGGGTAATAAAAGAGACTCCCAACAGCCACCTAGAGCCGTAGCTTCAATAAGGTACTCAATGTTCTTTTAGGCAATGCGTGTTATGCCGTCTTGGCCTTCAAAACAACACCAGCATGCAACTCTTGGTTGCAAGGAGCCCACCTATCTTGAGCTAGCCATCAAAACACGTGAAAGCCGTGAAAGCTGAATCTCCACCTCGGGATTGCAGGACTCAGACGAAATTGCAGCGCTCAGTTCAACCCGGAAAGGTACCTAATTCTAGGCTGCACAGTGCATTTGGCGTACGCCTCGTGTCCTGCCCGGAACATGGGTTTACTGCAGCTAGAGAACCCCCTGGTAGAATCATGGAGTGATCGTCCGACTCCTGGTAAAGTTTGATTTTGTATCTGGGCGGGGAGATCAATGCCGAACGATTCGGGGGAACTCTCCTGAAAGGCCCAGATGGTCTATGGAAAAGAGTTCAAGCTGCTGCTGCTAGTTGGCTCTGTCTCTGTAAGGGGTAAGCCACCATCACCAACCAAACTCGCTCGACTATTCTATGCAACTTATTGCACGCTTCAAAACTACCGAAAGGAACATCAGTACTACTACCGGCTTGTACCTGTCTTGTTAAACCTGGTTCATCTTGTTCAATGCCGGACGCTCACCGGTCTGCCCATCTCCACCACCCCTAGCCGGAAACGGTCTCATCACGCAGCCCAAACTTCAGCCTCACCAATACTAGTCCGAAAAGAAAAGGAGAAATCAAAGCACGAAGAA
This sequence comes from Trichoderma semiorbis, assembly GCA_020045945.2. Lineage (NCBI taxonomy): Eukaryota > Fungi > Ascomycota > Sordariomycetes > Hypocreales > Hypocreaceae > Trichoderma > Trichoderma semiorbis. Next base: position 4,963,515 of record CM034695.1, read on the forward strand.
AAGAGTGAGGGAGAAAACAAAAGAAAAAAACGCCAAAACCAGGTTCGTGACGCCCAACCGGAGCTAATTGTACCATCATGCCGGCGGGGATATTGGGAAGCTCTTGAGAGAGCAGGGATCTCAGCTCTGAAAGCCACAGCTGTCGCCAAGACGCACTTGGGTTGATTGTGGAACAGCCTACAGACGTTTATGGCCTGAGCGAGTTCTCTCCTCTTTTCTCCTGGGCCAATGAGACACCCCTGGCGGTGATTTAGCGTCGAGGGAAGCTCTCTGACCCTGAAGCCGGTCAACTAAAAATACCACCCATTGGCCTGAACATCTCGCGAAAAGCTCCTTCTCTGACAAGCCTTCATGCGAGAAGTCTCCCCTTGATGGCTTTCACTGCAATTTCCCCATGCAGCCTCTTGCTTCACATCCAGTCGTGGCGTCATGTGAGTCAACCGGCTGGGAGGGAAAAAAAAGTAAACTAAACTTGCATTATCCTAGGCAACCTTGCTCGCGAATGCCGTTAGCACGGGAAGTCCTTTGCAGTAGCGGCAGCCCGTGACTTTTGAGCGAGCTTCCGTTTGGCTGTTCAGCTCGAGCGATAGCTTGCAGAGTGGTGATAGGCGATCAAATGGCGGAGGGACACGACTGCCGAGAAAGACGCGTTATGCTCGGCTTCGGCCTATGCAAGCCCGCTTCATGTGCGTGAGACGACAGAGTTTTGATGTATCATATCATTGGCACCACCACCATCTTTCACATCCTTCTTCTTTTCCTGCAGCCGTCGTTTGTCTACTCGTATTGGCTTTTTTAGGCTTCTCTTTGCTTTTTACTCTTCTTCCCAGCCATGGCCTTGTAGACCCAAAGACACTTAGCAAAGGGCATCGCCCACCTCGTAATCTCCTTTTGCTCAGCTTTCCGACTCGATGGCGTTTATACCATGTATTGTTTGGGCAAGGTTGCCAATCACAGCAATCTTTTACCCAACTGGTATCAAACGCGGCTGAAATTAGTTTAGCAGGGCTGAAAGACGTCGTCTTGACGCTAGATGAAATGTGTTTGAGCATGCCTTTTGGCGGCGTTGAGGAGAGCCAATAACCGTGTCTGGGCTCTCGCGCGTGGGACCGAGTATGCTTATTACTATCAATAGCAAACTAAACAGCCACTGACTGCCGCCTGGGCTGGATGACCCGGCAATCTTACGGCTGGGCCCCCCTTTAGATAGGCATCATAGGGTACCAGTCTGCCTCGGGCGGACTGCATATGTTTGCGGCTCTGCGTGAAGGAATCCAATGCTGAAAGAGACGGAATGTTTGGCTTCCAGGCTAGTCTTCCGTATTCGTGTAGTATCTAGCTATATATATTAGACAGCGGATGTTCTTCAGAGTCGATGTTGACTACGAAGCTTCTTGACCTCTTCTTCCGTCATCCACACGCTCTCTAACAACTTATTTGAAGCTCCTTCTATTTCACCCTTCGTCACTCATTCACACCGTTTGCAACCTCTTTTGATACCCAAAACTTACCATCAAGATGTCTGCTCCTACTGATACCCCTATTGCTCCTGTTGCAGCTCCTGCTCAGGCTCCTGCTCAGGCACCCGTTCAATCTTCTGCTCCTGCCAAGGGTGGCCCTATCGACGATAACGATGTGAATCACTGGAAGGAGAGATTCAACGATGTCTTGTCTCGACCTGGCGACCACATCAACTCGAGATCCCCAGGTGGCGCTATTGGCTGGGCCACGCACCTCTTCGACTGTTTCAACCCCATTGACCTTTGCCTCATCACTTGCTGTGTTCCCTGTGTCACATTCGGCAAGGTTCACCACCGAGTTAACAAGAATGGCAACATGGAAGGCTATGAGCCCGTCAACACCTCTGTATATCTTTACTCTCGCACAGCACCGCTGGTATAAGTCATCTCTTCGCATCTCACTAACATGCTCTGCCTCTTGTAGTGCCTTCTCTTCTGCGGCTCCGGCTGCTGTGGCCTTCACTGGATCCTCGCCAGCATGCAGCGTGCCTCGATCCGCGAAAAGTACAACCTCGAGGGAAACTGCATCGAGGACATTGCAAAGTCCTTTTGCTGTGGTTGCTGCAACCTGATTCAGCTCGAGAAGGAGACGGAGCACCGGGAGGCGCTCCTGAGAAACGGCAACTCGGAGCAGTACAAGTCAAACACTGGCGGCATGGTGTATCCCGGAGCCAACTAAGTTTGTGTGGACTTTTGCATCTGACGTACCCGAGCGTGGAAAATAATTATGTGGAAAATGGTTAAGGACTAATAATGGTGAATGGACTGGCATGTTCGTTTTGGTTGATGGGAATGCATGTGGATGGATACCCAAGCTGATGGTTTCAGTTATTGTAACTTTACATTCATTCTTCAGAGTTTGTTTTACTGCTAAGATGTAATTGCCTTTAGCCTCAATTCCTATGAATTGGACGAGGCAAACCGCAGTGAAAATTGATCTTTATTTTCTATCAGCATTATTTTTTAAAAGGCGATTTGCTGTCATTCAGTCTGAAGAGATACAAATTGTACATAAGTCGCACATTCGAGTATACCATTTTGGGTTTCTAGCGAACAGTTGCCGTCTGACACTTCATAAATACAGCTAAACTCAAGCTTACAGCCAACTGATTTAACAAGCTTAGAGTAGCTCCATCAATTGATGTCATGTAAACGTGGGACTTTAAAACCCCACCCAAATTGCTAGGGTAAAGGCCAAGATGCTGATTCATGCTTCTTGGCCAATTCAGATCCATCATGCTAAAGTTGCGCCAAAAAGAGATTATCGATTCTTTGTGATGGCGCAGGCAAATGTGGTTGCGTTTAATATCGGGGCCTTCATCTCAACGTTGTTTCTGCTTGAGTACGGCGCCGATAAATTTATCGCTCATGCAACTGCAATCGCTGAACGCATAGGCGTGTCGGAGGTGGTTGTTGGACTGCTCACAGCAGGTGCAGAATGGGAAGAGGTAGCTATACCAATTGAACTTAATCTATGAATTCAGGGTAGGTATAAATGCTGATATTATCAGCTCGCCGTTGTCGTCGCGTCTCTGGCGCAAGGCCGTTCCTCTTTGGCCATTGGCAACGTGGTTGGCTCGGCCATCTCCAACATCCTAGGCGCGTTTTCTCTCGGTCTGCTGTTTTATGAGAGGGGACAGCCTATCGAATTCGACAGGAGCTCTCGGATTTACTCTCTTATGACTCTCGTCTTAACCACATTGGTAACTCCAATTATCTACTTCGCGACAAGAATCACTTGGCTAGTTTGTGGGCCTCTTTTGGTAGTAATATTTGGTGTCTGTTTCCTGCTCATTGCTCTGGCAATTGGCCGAGGGATTCTTACAGCGCCAGAAGACTCAGATGATAGTGATGATGATGATGATGATGACACAAGTTCAGTGGGAAGTAGAACAGGGCTGCTCGCTGATAACTCTAGCACAAACGTGAGGCAGCGCCGCAACCGTCACCGACTTGGCTATCATGAATTCTACCTGTCTTTTGGATTCCTCGCTATATGTCTTGCTGGTTACGTGATTTCGCAAGCGGCAATCAACATCATTGATCAGCTTGGCGTCTCGGAGGTACTCTTCAGCGTCATCATTATTGCCATCGCTACTACACTCCCTGAGAAGTTTATTGCTGTCATGAGCGGTTACCGCGGCCACACTGGGATTCTCATCGCCAACTGCGCCGGTAGCAACATCTTCCCGTTGTCACTTTGCTGCGGCATCATTATGATTGACACAAAGGGAACCTTGAAAGGGGGCAATGTGACGGTCTCAGAACTGGCAGTATTATGGGTTTCAACTGCTGCATTCACCGCCACAGTCTGGTTTGGCGCTGGGTTTTCTCGTTGGATAGGTGGAGCTATGGTTATCGGATACATTGCATTCATTGTCCTGGAATTTACTGTAATTCACGGAGCGGCGGGTTAGCAGTGACAGGCGTCCATGTATCAAGAAACGTTACGGCGCCTCGGAACAACTTCCCAATGGGACAAACTAGGAATACGAGTTTACGATAATGAAGAGTTTGTAAATTGTTAGTAATAGTAGAGCAGCAAGGTTGTAGATATGCAGAATGGGACAGTTGAGGCTCTTGATGGAGTAGTTCCGTGGTGGATCACCAATGACAGCGTTGCATGCATGCTTTGGAGATTATTTTCTCCTCACTATACACTGGAACTATCCAATGGCTTGATATAGTCTTTCACTGAGCCAGCTTTCATGGTATGTTGGTACTAGTATTACAAAGTTAATCCTCTGTAAGTGAGTCGACCAATAACTATCGCGTAATGATCTTTGACCACGACACAGCAGAGGCCTCTTCGCAGGTAGCATCATAAAATTTGCTCTCTGTCTCCGTTTTCGGTGTGGCCATATCAAGTGTATCTGACAAGCAACCTTGTTGTTTACGGCTGAGACCAAATGTTCCAATAATCATGGCTGGTTGAGGGGTGTGTGCCCCTTTCGCCGCCGCTGTGCTTACCATGACCGACATACGACTATACGGCTCGTACAGTTGACCAGTGAAAACCCTAGGCAGCAACAACTCGTATCGAATAGTCAGGCTACATATCCTACGTGGCATGACCTCGGTCCTGCGGCAGCCTTGTCGCTCTTTTCTTTCATGTAATTGCGAACTAGGTGGGGGACCATACACGTCTTTTTGCTTGTGAATATGTCGCCCCAGTTTAGATTGAAGCCACTTCAATGCGGAAATTCGTAACCTGCCAGGTGCAGCGTGCTTACATGCACCCAATTTGGGGAGAATTCGAAACCGAGGTGTTTGATTAACCTTGTTTTTAACTGTGCTTGTGGTCTAACTTCCGTTAAGACAGATAGTCCATTGGCAGGAGGTTTAGTGGCTATTGTTACCAAAGACAACAACACACTAGTATACAACCTCACAACTAATGGAGGCAACCTTTGTTCCAGTATGTTATTACAATTATTGGTCGTAACACACATATCCCCTATGTGCTTATACTATCCCTAGACTGCTTTTGCATCCTTCGCATAATGCGCCACATTGAGGACCAATTTCTTGACATTTCTTACCGCACTTTTTTTTGCCCAATGAGGCTCATGATGCGTTACCCTAGCAAGAAGGCTTCAGCTTAGAAGCCAATGCAACGCAACTAATGTCAGCGCTCGAGCCACCGAATCCTTGTGGCGCCGAGGAATCGATTCCTTCTTTACTGAACTTCCTAATACAGTCGGGCCGAAAAAGCAGCGGAAGTAGACGGCATCACCACTTACTGGAAAAGGAAGATGAAACAAACCACAACCAATAGGCTGGGGTTCGGGATGTCGCTAGCTGTCATGAACGGGAGCCCACGGCATCCAGACTTTAGCGCGGAATAAGTGCCGAAAGACATGATCAGACTTGTATTAGATCACATCCAGAATCGGAACGTGTCCTTCCGTTTTCCTATTTCGACCTTGACCTGCGCAGTGGGGGCTCATGGATCCGGAGCTGGGTAACTGTTCCTACGTGGGGTTGGTGATATTCAGCTTCATGTTTACAGAGGCTCACATTGGAGGTGCCTGACACAGAGACTTGATAGAGCCTAACCTGAATGGATTTTGCACAAGCAGACGAGAATATGGCATTGATTCTGGGAATATATAAAGAAGATGGAATCCCACTGTTGTTAGATAGCAATCTTCAAGACACGCTCGACAATTGCCTACTACAAGTTCAAGACTCGCAGGCTCATCATGAAGCTCAATGTTGCGGCGTCCGCTCTGGCCGCCTCTGGCCTCGCTGCTGCTTCGAACTCTTTTGCAGGATCCAGCTTGTATTTCCTCCCTGGACTTTCGGCGTCTGATCAAGCTTACTACATCGACACTCTTGCCAGCTATGGAGCCAAGGTGGTTCGCCTTTGGATCAACAAGCATTCGACTGGTTGTGATAAAGGCAGCAACGTTGTCACGTATGCTGATGATTTCGAAACAACCATAGGATCATACAATTGGGACAATCTCGCAAAAGTTGACAAAGTTCTTGCTCAACTTGCCGCAAAGGGAATGAAGGCCATCATCTCTCCCCACGACGGAAATGTCATTCATGACCAAAGCGTCAATACACCCAACGGCTGTGATGTTTACTGTACTACCTACAGGACTTCATTCTATAGCAACGCGAATGCCCAGGCTCAATATGATGCTCGTATCAAAGCCATCCTGACCTACAAGTCGCCCAGCAGCGGCCTTACGTGGGGTAACTGGTCTGAGGCCATCTTGGCATTTGACCTACAGAACGAGCCTTTCCAGTTCACCAATGATGGAGCCAACGGCGATCCTTCCAACTGGCTATGCGGCCGAGCCCAAAACTTTAAGAAGTACATTACGGATTCCAACATCAAGGTCGCAACCGGAGGCATTGGTGGTGACCAGGTCCACGGCCATAACCTGCTCTCCAAGGCTCTGACTTGCTCAGCTATCGACATCATTAGCATTCATGCCTATGTAGGCGATGCGTCTACCTGGGGTTATCTTCTGCCAGGCTTTGAGTCTACGGCCGCTGCCAACAACAAGCTTCTTCATGTCGAAGAATGGGGAGTCCAGACCAGTTACGGTTCCAACTTCGACGCCCAAGCTGCCTCCCTTAATGCTCAAGGCATTCCATGGGTATGTATAGTCTCATATCTCGGCTGCCATCCAAACTCTTTTTGAAGTTTTTGTTCTGATGCTAACAAATAACGGTGCAGACTTACTGGCAAATGATCCCAGGTAGCGATGGCACCCAGTCCTGCTCAAGCGGCTGCTGTACCGGCTATGACGGTTTCGAAGTCGGCTTCAACAGTGGAAAGGGAAACCTTAAGAATGCCATTTCGACGGCCAATAGCAAGACGACAAAGCAAGATTGGAGCTTCGCTGGAGCGCCTCCAAATGGAGGCTCTGGCACTCCTCCTCCACCTCCAAGCTCCAGCAGTTCACCACCACCTCCGCCACCTTCATCCTATCCCAAGGATACTTGTACTTGGGGGTAAGTTTCACTCACCTTTGTATTACCTACATCGAAGAACCGAGCTGACAGTTGAATCTTTCTAGCTGTGAGGGTTGGGATTGTAGCAGTTCCGTTCCTTGCCAATCGGCTTACTCTTGCGTTGGAGGATACTGCAAAGACTGCACCTGGGGATGCGGTGGCTGGGATTGCAGCGCATCTCAGCCTTGTAACGCGGATTATACTTGTGTCCAAGGCATCTGTCACCACGCTGGTCCTGCAACCGGCAAGAGGGATTTGTCTGGGACACAGGATCTGCCTGCTGTCGCGTGGGTTGCATAAAGCCTTACGCCCTTGGCTACAGGTATATGTACATGTTTATATTGAGCTCAAGCATCTGTCCAATATGCTTTAACGTGCAACTGGACAAAGGATGAAGTATATAAGTTTGTTTTCGTTTTGAGGTAGAGGAGATGAAGGGGTAGGAGAATATATTATGAAAAGTTTGGTCGAGAGAGTATCCAAGACACTTGTATGACATGTCAAAGGTGTGAAGCCTTGTATTTTCCTCGTATTGCAACTTGGATACATATTGCACATATTTTCTTCTATTTTGCAAATCAGGGGCATATTATAGCGCTAACTTGCGGGCGGGGTCTTACCTGTAATTGGGGACCGGATTGGGGTTTCTCTTAATGTTCCATCCTTATTATTAGCCTGATCTTCATCAATGTTCTTTGCCTTCAGCCCGTTGGGGTGATTGTAGAGATATTCGGTAATAGCCCTATTGATTTACATCACATGCCATTAACAGAAGTAAGTGCTGTTGTGAGAAGGGAGGTGGAACAGCGTACACATCAGACCATGGATTTTCAATAAGAATTCTCAATGGTGGAAATAAAATGGATATTCTTGAGTTTGTTTCTCCCTATATCTGCCTAAATGTGCCGCCTCCGCATCGCTATAAGCCTTTCGCAATAAACAATACTGAGATCATATGTGCCGAACATACTCTTGTGTTACATTGCAGGGGACATCTTGGAATAGGCGCGCCAATTGCCAGTCGGCTAGAGTCTCGTAAGGGATATAAAAATGAGCCATCGGGAGATCAAATAGTCGCAGCTGATTTTCTGGAGTACAACCTGCATCGTATATTATATGCACAGCAAAACTAGTACTTTCTCACTTGTTCGCCATGCGATCAGCTGTTATTCCATCGTTAGCCCTTGTTCTGCTGTCCCGAACAGCTGGGGCCGATACATCACTTTCCATTGATCCCACCTCCAACTGGGGTACATGGGAAGGCTGGGGCGTATCTCTTGCTTGGTGGGCGAAAGCCTTTGGCAACCGAGATGACCTAGCCAATGTCTTTTTCACTAGGAACAACCAAGTCATCAATGGCCAGAACCTGCCGGGCTTGGGCTTCAACATTGCTCGGTACAATGCCGGCGCATGCAGCACTAACACGTATAATGGCTCCAGTATGGTAGTCTCGTCGAGCATCAAGCCGTCTCGGCAGGTTGATGGTTACTGGCTCGATTGGGCCAGCACCGACCCTGCTTCATCCAGCTGGAACTGGAATGTCGATGCCAACCAGCGAGCAATGTTGCAAAAGGCCAAAGCAAACGGTGCAAACATCTTTGAGCTCTTCTCCAACTCGCCTATGTGGTGGATGTGCCTGAATCATAATCCGTCCGGAAGCGGCTCGAGTGATAACCTTCAGTCATGGAACTACCAAAATCACGCTGTTTATCTTGCCAATATTGCTCAGCATGCTCAACAAAATTGGGGAATCCAGTTCCAGTCAGTCGAGGCCTTTAACGAGCCTTCGTCGGGTTGGGGACCTACTGGTACTCAAGAGGGCTGTCATTTTGCGGTATCAACAATGGCTACGGTTATCGGTTACTTGAACACTGAGCTTGCGCAACGTGGATTATCGTCATTTGTTTCTGCATCAGATGAAACCAGTTACGACCTGGCCATATCAACTTGGCAGGGCCTAGGCAGCTCTGCGCAGAATGTTGTGAAGCGTGTCAATGTTCATGGCTACCAGGGCGGCGGCGGACGACGTGATACGCTTTATAGCCTTGTAAGTCAAGCCGGGAAGAGACTGTGGAACAGTGAATATGGCGATGCAGATGCAAGTGGAAAATCGATGTATACAAACCTGCTCCTTGATTTTACCTGGCTCCATCCTACTGCTTGGGTATACTGGCAGGCAATTGACGGTTCAGGCTGGGGACTCATCGTTGGCGATAATGATCAGTTGACGCTTTCCTCCGCAAACACTAAGTACTTTGTCCTTGCGCAACTCACTCGCCATATCAGGCCTGGCATGCAGATCTTGACCACCCCTGATGGTAACACTGCTGTTGCCTACGATTCTGGTTCTCAAAAGCTTGTCATTGTTGCTGCAAACTGGGGCAGTGCTCAAACTATCACCTTCGACCTTACTCGTGCTAAGACTGCTGGCAGTAATGGTGCAACAGTCCCACGATGGAGCACTCAAACAAGTGGTGGGGACCAATACAAGAGCTATTCGGATACGAAGATCAATAACGGAAAATTCTCTGTGTCTTTTTCTACTGGACAAGTGCAGACATTTGAGATCAGTGGTGTTGTGCTGAAATAATGGGGCAAGTTCTGTTGGAGTTGAACCACCAAGTGCCTGGAGAATTACACATTTAGTATGAGCAAATAGTAAGCCATTGATGTTGTAAAATGAACTTTACATCAGTGGTTACAGCCAATTAATTAGTGCTATAAACAGAGCTCAACATATGTATACTGGATGAGTTCGTCCTTATCAGGGCAGAGTTTTAATGTTTGAGACTTGATGAGAACTAGTGTGGAAATTCAGTCAACAAGTGTCAAGGCATATAAAGACAAATAAAGCGGAAATGGTCAATAAGCTCGATTGGGATTTCATGATTGGTCAATCTCAGTTACCTAATCAGCGCCCTTATAGCTCAGTGGTAGAGCGTTGCACTTGTAATGCAAAGGTCCATAGTTCAATCCTGTGTGGGGGCACGAAACAAGATGTTTCTCTTTTTGCTTTTTTGCAGCATCTTGGAACATTTTGGTTCTCTCTACGGCGCCGTGTTTATCTTGTTTTCCTTTCCATTTTTGAGGTGATTCGTTTTAATGTAAGTACACAAATGCTACATGTCAACTAAGGGATCTTGGATGGTAAGTAGTTTGGAGGGCTCGACATAGAGAGTAGTGGCAACGTCTGTGGCGGCGTCCTGACTCATGAATGCTCCAGAGAGGTGTTAAAGCAAGTGGCTTTTTCAGAGCCACACAGACCACGTTCTATCCGTGTATATATAGTGGGAGGCAGTCCCAGTAGTATGACGCTTTGAGCTATAGAGTACAGCTTACGATTACATTCAAAACACTCGAAAACTAAATGATGAACGATGAAGTCACAGGATGTGTGTTCGAGCAAGTGAAAATACAGTCATAGCTGGACATAAAATGCTTGGCCCTTATAAGCTGCAATTTGTCGCCGGTTTCCCAATAAATAGTGCCCTTGTAGCTCAGGGGTAGAGCGTTGCACTTGTAATGCAAAGGTCCATAGTTCAAATCTGTGCGGGGGCATTTATTTTTGCCTTTTTCTTTTACCGCCAGACGTGTGAAACACCACTTGTGTTCTCCATTGTGATTGTTTTTTAATTTCTCTTTCGTATGATTCCTTCTCTCTTGGTCGTTTGGCCCATTTTCTGAAATGTCGAGAGGCCGGAGTAAGATGTTCCTGAGGGGAGCTCTACAGGATGATTACGCCGCCATCAGCTAGAGGAGCACTCGCTGCCAGCTGCCCATTACCAACGACAAACCATCGAGAAGCGCGCGCTCAATTAGAGAAAATTGAGCAAAATGAAACTGTGATGCAGGGCACTTTCAATTCACCGCCTTCGAACCATCTCTCTTCTCCACTGAGATGCACCAAAGCCATCTTCTTTCATCACCCCAGACCGCAGGCTACAACACCACAAGACCAGATACTTGACCTTCTTACCCTTCAAACCTCAAAAAGATGGAGGTGATACCGGCGTTGCAGCCGCAGAACATAGACGCCTTCATCAACAACTTGGCTAGCATGACGAGAGTGCAGAGGGAGATTCGACGAAGAGCCACCTCCATCGCCGATGCAAATCGCATCCAAGAAATCACCACCTCGACACCTCAGCGCAGCCTCAAGCGTCTGCGAACCTCTGCATCGCCCATATCTATTGCCTCGACTCCTCCTCGACGAGCTCCTCGTAGAGTCAAGAGTGAGCGTGACAAGCTCTTCGATGCCATCGAAGCCGGAGCCGACTATCCTCTCAAGCCCGTGCCCATCAAGAGTGCAGATGACTTGAACGATGTTCAACTGAAGAAGTGCTATGAGATTCTGCATGCGTGCGGCAGTGCGACGGATCCAAACGCCAGCTTAACCAAGACGAGGCAGAGCATCGATGGCTTCTTGGATGCCGTCTTTAATGACTGGTCGAGCTGCAAGGCTGGGGCTTTGTTGCGCTCGGAGCTGGACTTTTTGGTGGATGCAGAGGTTGTGGCAGGGAGACTATGTGGTGAGTGAGCATTCTGACGTGGTTTGCTGTCCTTTCGACCTTTTGTCTTCCCGTACCATTTGTCGAGATGTACCTCCAGCTAATGAACAGCTCAGGCAAGCCTCAAGAACATGCGAAGCTGACCGACTGTGCCGCTGGTTCCCTCTGTGCAGCGAGTGTTTCCGCCGTGGCCACCTACTGCAACAACCCGCCCATGTTCAAACTCGAGTTTTCAATCATCGACGAGCTCTCTGGCCAGCCCGAAGCATTCTGTCCCATCTCGCGCAAGGACATCAGATGGGTAAAAGACGACTGGGTCCAAGAGCTGCGACAGAGCCTCCGTACCAAGGTGATTGCAAAAATCCACAAATACAACAAGCATCTTGCTATATGGCAGGCTCGCAGACTCATCGTGGAATGGGCCAAGGGAAGTTTGTCGTTGGGGGAGGACGTGGGTAAGATGGGCTTTCTGGAGCGGGAGACGGCGGATGTGGCGACTGTTGGGCTTGGGGGAACTATCGAGAACAAGTAGAGCACTGGTTCATGACGTTTTGAGCTTTCTTCTTCTTCTTTTTCTCAATTGGCGTTGGCAATACCACGGGCACCAGGGATACGGGGAATCACATATTGGGCTACAAACATGGGATATAGCATTCGGGATCTATCAGTCAGCAGAATGGACGGCAAAAGCGCAAGAGCTTATTGGGCGGAATTATTTATCGGGAAGGCAACTTTGAAGCATCGAAGGGTGGTGTATTTAGCCCAAAGGGCACTTACTAAATTGCTACTCTATTAGTAGTCGTCCCTCTTCATCCAAGGCGCACACGCTTCGAAAAGTCTCTCATGAGCAGCTCTATCCCCCGTCCTATCTAACAACTCCTGGTATAAATTCTCATCGGTACGCTTCACGAAGATTAATCCTCCCAGCCACACAAAATCCGCATAGCTCACCTCTTTGCCCAGGAAGAACGGCCCCTCAGCCTGTTTTCCCTTCAAGATGGCCGTCAGCTCACTCATAGCCGGCTGGGCCGCCGCCCATGCTTTCTCGCCGCCGAACTGACGCTCGTATTCATCGAGAGTCATGCCATATTCCCTGGTGTATTGGCCAACCCAGTAGTCGTAGCTCTTCTCGGTGAGGATGACCTGCGAGATTTTGTACATGAGGAGGGGGTAGAGGGGCTTGATGGACTTGAAGACGAGACGCTCTATCTTTTGGACGGTGGGATCATCTAGGTAGACAGGTGGAGAAGGATGTCTCTGTTCAATGGCCTCTGCAATCTTTCTCGACTCCATGACGTAGGTTCCATCTGGGAACTGGATCGTGGGGATGGAATATGCTCTGCCCGTTTCATTGGGCGGGAGGCTGAAGGAAGAAGTTAGTTGGTTCTTGAGAAGCAATTCATTTTGCTCTGATGAAGGTTATATATGCGTACTGCGGCCTGATTCTGGGCGCAATCTCCGGGTAGTTGAGCTGGCTCATGTCATTAGCTGCAATTACTCCAGACGAGTGGTCATAATGCCTACCCATTCTGTCTTGTACTCAAGGCCCTTGTAATTCAAGAGAAAACGTGCTTTATGAATACGTTAGCACCTGATATAAAGAGAAAAAAAGACAAGCAGTACGGATATTTATAAGGGATGTTATATATCACTTATACATATCTCGGTACTTACTCTTCCAAGGGTTCAAAGACCATGAAGCGCATGGCTCCTTGCTAGGCAAGTCAAACAAAGTTATCTCCTGAGACCCCATGGCCATTATTTTTCTAAGATGTAAAATTGATCACGAGAAGAAGAAGAAGAATAGTACTGAGGTGTTTTTCTCTATTTTATATAGATCTCCTCTCAGATACTACACAAAGACAGACCCCGCGCATACAAAGGGCGCGGTTTGCCACGCTTTGCGGCTCCAGCACTTGGACTAGCTCCCATGGCCCAATTAGGGAATTATCTCCATCATAGATATTTCCCTTGTTGACGCAATTGCCGACTCCATCGATGCGCATTATACAATCACGATGCAGATCATCCGATACGCGATCCGTAGATACTTTAAATTTGTCTGAATCAATGGATCCTTCCGGAGACAAGGCGGCAAACATTCCGCAGAGCTTCGGCTTCTTCCGCACACATGCCGAGGACCACATGGTAATACTCCGTCGGTAAGTATGTAGCACAGCATTTTAGGCATTACAGCAAGCATATCAAAAAGCAACAAGCCCTGCCCTCGCCTTGTTTTACCACGTTAGTCATGGCGCGCGCGTGCCCTCGAATGCCGAGAGACGTTATCCCTTGTGGAACTTCAAAGGGGGTTAAAGCGCAAGGGTCAAGTGGGAAGCTGAAGTGTGAGGCCAGTGCCACATCCAGCAAAGGCGTGTCTTGGCAGCCCTGCTCCCCGCAAAACTATGTGCTGGCGATGGCGTGTTTTTTTTTTCTCCTGTGAGTGGGCATGGGGTACGCGGCTTGGGGATGGGATGGGAAGATCCGGCGTCATCACGGAGTGAAGGATACTGTAGCCGTGATGACAATGGGTTATGCTGAAGAGGATACGAGGATGGGTTGGCTTGGATTGGGCAGAGCAGGACGATCAGGGGAAGTTTGAATGAATACCCGTCTCTTACATGGATGGAGTAGGCTACTCATATACGACAAGATCGTCATAATTGCTCCTAATGATTAGATCATATCAATTGGGAGGAAATGCTTGCTCATAATGAGAAGTCTACACACTTATTTCATTCTTTCTAAAACTAAAACACAAACATGTAGAGTAACAAGAGATCCTCCAGGGTTTTTACAAATGCTATTCACACAAGACTGTTCCCAGTCATAACAAGGCTTCCCGCGCCAAGAGATCGACGCCGTTTTACCCGTCCATCCCCCCGTCCAAGACATCAATTAACCGTCTGACGACTGACGAGTATGATAACTCCACTGTCGGAGATAATAATCCCTTCCGCCAATGAACTTGCTCTGATAAAAATAAAAAGCAATACTCCGTAGGCTGAGGGTTTGTCTTTAAAAACGCCGTGGTCCCCTCGCCTTTCCTTCTTGATTAAAATCACAAGACAATAACGCCACGCTCAATGTGAGCCGTCTCATTGACCAGCGGCATGCAGCCAAACATCTTTGTCAGGTCGTTCAAGCACTTGCTTCGGGCCTCGAGGTGGCCAGGCTTCTTGCTGATGCCTTGAGCCGGCTCGTAGTTGACATACTTGTCGCGGCCCTTAACCAGGAGAGGTCCGGTGCCGGTGAGATACGACGTGACATAGTTGAGGGCAATGTCCTCGCAATTGAAGTGGTCGTCGACATAATCACGGACCTTTTGCATGACCGTGTTGTTGGACGAGTAGTAGTCGAGGAAGGACATGTGGGAGAAGCACAGGTTTGTGATGATCATGGAGTAGACATCCTGGTTGCTGTCCTTGGAGCAGAAGCCGTAGCCCCAGTTGCCCTCGGCGTCTGGGGTTGCACAACGCGGAAGAGCTCCCGTCAATCGATGCTGACCAAACTTGCGCCACGTCTGAAAGGCAAACTCGAGGTCCTGCGGCTTATAGTATACATCGTCGTCCGAAAGCAACACGGCCTGGGTCTTGAAGTCCGGATCCGGCAGGAGCTTCATGTTGAGGCTGTTGCGCTCCGACACCCTGTAACGCACGGGCACGCCCGTCTCGGACTTGAAGTTGCCGGGGGGCTTCTCCTCGAGGTTGTTCCAGATGATGACAATTTCGTGCAGTGAGGCAATCTTCTCGGACAGGATAACGCGAAGCGTCTCGTCGAGCTCCTTGGGCCGCTTATAAGTCTGCATCGCGATTCTATAAAAAACGAACGACGGTTAGCATTTCAATTGCAAACAAACAATCGGATTCGCTGAGCTTGTCCCAATGACGGCATCAACGTCACACAAAATGCTCCCCGCAAACTTACGTGAACTTGTCATCCATCAATTTGTCATATTTCTGCTGCGCTGCCTTCCACTGCTTGAGGGGCTCGGTAATGTTCCTGTCGCATTTTTCATAGTGCTCCGGCTCGTGCGATCCCGAGAATCCGGGGATATTTGGCAGCTTGGACATGTCGATGTCGGGCAGCTTGACGTCTGGCAGCTTCAAGTCGTTGAGCTTCGCGGGCGGCCCGAGCCGGACAAGAATGACAATGACGCTGGCGAGAACAAAGGCAGCGGCCACGAGAGTCACGACCCGTCGAGCCGCGAGAGCCCGCAGGCCGGCAATGTACTTGGCCACCATGGTAGAATCTCGCGAGATCTGGCAAGCGACGAGAAATTGGTGATGCCGCGTCGAGGAGAGTCGGAATATCGGAATACGAGGGTTTCGATTCCTTCGGTTCGTTTGATGCGCTGCAAACCTAAAGGGGCGCAGTCTTCAGGAGAATCACGTGATGATCGTCTTTGGCTATCTGACGCGATCGGCGGCCCCTGTTTTTGCCTCTTTTGGCATTTCCTGCGACGCAAACAGCAAAGTCACCAAAAATTGTTCAAGTTCGTCCGATTTATTGTTTCTGACGCATTCCATGGCTGCTGCAACGCCTACCCGGGAGACGCTCAACAGGCTGCAAAGAAAATAATAAAACTTCAATGCTGTAGAAGCCGTGATGTGACGACATGTTACTAGCAGTAGTGCTCTTCTCCCATTGGCGGCTGGCTGCAGATTAGCATCAATGTCTCAGAGTAACTGCACCGATCTGTTACACAACGCCTCGGCCAATGGTGGTAATGCGCCGTCGAAAGCCAAGAAACGAGTTTGCAGGGACGGAGAGACGGTTGGAGAAAAAGTCCGACAACTGCTTCAAGCCATTGCCAAGCTTTAACTAGCTGTCTAGACTTTGAAAGCCTTTCCTGGCCAAAGAAAGCCAGCTTCGTCCCTAAAATGTAAAGCTGGCGGTAGTCAGTCGACTCTCGTCTAGAACACGGAGGACCTTTGCCATCTTTGCCACTGCGGCTCTTCATCCAACAGTTGCCTCAAAGCATTGCTACGAAAGCCCGGTATACAAATACTGGACGAGACATCTCGAGTGGGCGAGGGGGCCTCGGCCCACATGTAAGAAAAATATAGCTGCTTCTAGCACCGCAGTCCGACACGGCGAGACACAGTCAGATTCTCCAGTTTAGTCGTGAGTATCATCTAGACGCCACCACATGGAGCATAATTTGGCCCGCGGTTGTCCCCATATGGCAACGTAAAATACAGTGCATAGACGGGAAGGGACTGGCCGGCGTACTCGGGGGGACGGCTGATCAACAGCAGAAGGCCTGTCAAACTGAGAAAATCCTTTCACCAGATAACCTCGGTTCTCATGGTCGCGCGACACACTGCCATCAAAGAACAAATTGTTCAAGCCGCCTTGCATGACTTAGTGAGAACAAAGAACAAGCGAACCCATTTGTGATGACACCTCAAAAGGCGATCGCATAGCAGATTCGGGTGAGAGCGCCGAGATTGCGTACAAACAGCCCGTCTCTGTGTCGGCCAACAAAGGCCCCTGCATGACTTTTCTACGCTATTGCGCCTACCTAGCAACCTCCCGCCGAGTCTACAGCAGGACATGAGATTCCGCTGCTTGTTCCGAGATGAAAAACGGGGGTTCAGAGGGCGGGCTAGTGAAGAAGCAGACAAGCCGTGGGCTTCTTCCACGTGTAAATCGACGAGGAAACGCCAGCGAGCAGAACCAGAGCGCGCTGCAGAACCAGGCCTGCGAGGTTGCATTGCTAGCTTCCGAAGGCTGTGACAAGGGGCCCCCTCCAGATTGTCTCGCAATGCTTCCCTGCATCGCATAGGGCTCTAGAAAACCCACCCGCCACCCTGTAAGCATGGAGACATATCTGACTTGTTCACTGATTCTTCGGCGTCAAGAGCAGGGCACGGACGCCCGAGCCAGATCTGCTAGACTAGGTAGGCTTCGATTTACTGCTGTATGTGATGTACTCGTACTCTACTGCAGACATGTGCTTTTGCAAGGGGAAGAAACGCCGCGCCGCCTTGTGTTGACGAGCCACGGCTTGCAGGCAGGCGGAGCGGGCTTGCGCGTAGAAGACGGAGCGTCGATGGATTCGGCATCGACTGCGCTCTTGCAGCCACTGGACTGTTGGAAAAGCTGCAGCTGGATGCCCAGCTAGGAAGGCAAGCAGTTCGTGCTATGCCCCATTCCGCGAGGGACGGCACAAACCCGCTCAAAGACACAAACTTGGTGAGTTGTGGCTGGCGGTAAAATGTGTTAGTAGCTTGGCTTGCTTGATTTCACACACTCACATGTCGACGCCTCTTCAGTCTAAGGGGCCGTGAAGCCAGAGCTAGCACTGGGTAAATTCGAGATAGGTGAAATGCTAAATTCAAATCACAGCGATGGCACATGAAAAAAGACGGAATAACACCCCACAACCCGATCCATGTCAGCAAAAGGCGTCGTCGTGGAGAGGCGAGAGAGGCGATGCTGCTTGGGGCCCCGAGGTAAAGCAAAGTCTGCAAAAGGGGCCGAAGCGGGCGTTGGCAAATTGGACGGCCAAGAACTTCAATGTTCTCTCGGCTCAATGTTTGTTTCCGCTTCAGTTGCTTGTCAATGTGAAACTCGGTACGGCAGCTTGGCAGCACCCCATGTACTGAACTGTAGTCGTTCTCTAGGGAGCTGGATGGATGATTCATCGATAAGAGTTCCAATGTTGAATATTGAACATACCTCCGCAGAGGGCGGGAAGGGAAAAGCCCAGTAAAGCCCTTGCCACCTCTTTGTGGCCACAATGGGCGCCCCAATTTGCTTGAGACTGAATCTTGTCACGTAATTTCTTCACCAAGCTACCTGCTCCATGGATGAACCTTCATCCTTCTTCCCTTCAATGCCCCTTATAGAAAAGTGAAAAAACTTCAGCGCCTCATCCTCAACAGATGTGTCAAGTCTTTTCAGTTATGCCGCTGTCAGGCCACAAAAGCTCTAGTCTACCAAGCCCTCGACGGTGGCTTCGTCTTAAAATCACCACCACTGCGAAACCCGTTGCAAATCAGAAAGGTAAAAAGCGCCCGCTAGTGACCCATTCGCCGGCTCAACTCGTCAGTTTCTGCAATGGGGCTTTGCGCCGGTCGCAGGGCCAGACAGTCGCTGCTATTTTCGAGTCGAGTCGGCACCCTCCGCCTGTGGCCCGAACCCACAATCTTGCTCGATCGGTCCAAGGGGGCCCCAATCCGATCGCTGCAAGCGCGGTGCCAGTCATGCGATTTGCGCCTTTAGCCCTGTAGCTCCGTCCCCTGACTTGTTTCTCTTTGTCTCGAACCAAGTTTCTGGAACATGACGCTAGTTGTGGCTTCACTATACGAGCAGAGCTGAGAAGGAGGGTAGCTTTTCCGTCCCCATGCCATCCTTGGCGAAACATGAAGCAGAGACAGAATACACGGGCCAGCGGTAGATACGACCGGTACGAGGCATTGCTTGCGGTGATACCACGTTGCGGTCCCTATTACTCTACCCTGAACAATATTGGTTCAGCCGCAACGCTCCCCGGACTGGACACGAGGCCTGGGTTGGGTGTCTTCTCCGGTTGCCAAGACCACCTCAAGGTTTATGGAATTGCTTTTCTCTCTCCCCTCTCCTCTACTACCACTTGAAGAAATACAAAGTCAAATATGAGTAGTAGTAGTATCATGACACATCCATGATACGCCATGACACAAACTCCATACACAGTATGCTTTTCAAGCGTCTTCCGCGCAGCCGGAAACCATCCCGCTTTTGGCCGAGGCTGGTGCGGTCCTCGCTGTGGGGTTTTATACTGTATATGCTCACTGTCCGAGAGCAAGTTAGCTAGACACACATCAAGCCCGTCAGGCTGCGTAATTGGCCCGGCGGACCCCTCGCTCCCTCGGGTTCCTGAGTCGTGAGCCAAGAAGGAGGAGCTCCCATACAAGTCAACGCCTCAACGCCAAATTAGTGCCACCGGCCCCATCGCTTGGTTTTCAAGGCCCATCGAGGATGTCCTCATCATGTCCAATGTTATGCGCCCATTCCGTCAAAGATGCCCTCTAGTGCCTTCAGCTTGTCTGCTTCTTACTGGACACACATACTCGTACTAGCCGAATCGAAACTGTTCTTCGGCAGAGGTTATCAGCAGGGAGGCTTGCATAACGATTTGCCCCATACATGCAACCAAAGACTCGTCTTTAACACCAGCATCTCAGCCACTCCTTGTTAACAATTTTTCTCTTTCTCGTTTTCCCCGTTTCTGTGTGGCTTCCACCGCTGAGGTGTCTGAAGATAAGGTTGGATTTCCGGGCTGAGTAAAAGTCTTTGACCTCCGCCATATCCAATCATTGGTTGCAGATTCTTGGGTTCGGAGATCTAAACAGCCACCCACGTCCTCGATTCACTCCACAGACGGCCCATGTTCATAAGACGATGCCCAACACGATTTACCCATAAGTCCAACATTCTTCGATAGGAAACGACCATACGTTAAAAGCCATGAAATTATGGCTATTAGCCTTTGCGGTTCTGGCTACCGCACCAAAAGCCTTTAGCCAGACCACTGGCTCGAGTCTCTCAGGTATCGAAGCTGTGGCAGAGATGCCCGCGTGTGCTGTATGTGCCCTTCCGTTGGATAGGTCCTGTACACACACAAAGTCCGTCATCTAACCTTCAATCCATAGCGCGAGTGCTTTGCTCAATCGCTTGCCGCATCGCCATGTCAGGCGACGAACACAACTTGTATATGCACGAACCCTACGCTGGTGCAGAATATGCAAGGCTGCGTCTTGAAAAGTTGCAAAACCATAGAAGCTCTGCGTAAGGCTAACAGACACACCAAAGACGTTCAATGACTCCTAACAGTGATATAGAAACACAGAACTTGACATCAGTAGCCTGCAACCAGCCCATCCGAGACAAATCAAAACAATACATAGCCCTCAGCAACACCTTTGGCGTCTTGGCCGGAGTTTTTGTTCTTCAACGACTTGCATATAAGATCTGGGCTAGGATGGGATTGAGCGGGGATGATTGGATGGCTTTGGCGACTATTTTCGTGGGTATCCCGAGCACCACCATCAGCGCTCATGGAGTGACGAAACCTGGACTTGGTCGTGATATCTGGACCCTGCGGCCTACGGATATTACCAGATTTGGACTCTTCTTCTGGATTTTGGAATGGAGCTATTTCGCAGAAGTCTCCATGATCAAGCTCTCCGTCCTACTCTTCTATATTCGCATCTTCCCTAGCCCTGGGGTACGTCGCCTGCTCTGGGGAACCTTTATTTTCGTCACACTTTACGGTATCGCGTTTGTCCTGGTTGCTATATTCCAATGCACGCCTGTTAAATTTTATTGGGAAAAATGGGATGGGTTACATCAAGGCACGTGCCTGGATATAAACGCTATTGCCTGGACGAATGCTGCCATCAGCATAGCGACTGACATTTGGATTTTGGCCATTCCACTGTGGCAGCTCAAAAGTCTCAATTTGGACTGGAGGCGCAAGCTTGGTGTTGGAGTCATGTTTTGCGTTGGTGCTTTGTAAGTTGCGAACCTCCCTTTTCTCTCTCTTAGCGGTCTGCCTGCTCACCGTGTTGTTAGTGTCACCGTCGTGAGTATATTGCGTCTCAGGTCTCTTATCCAATTTGGTACTGATAGTCTGAATCCCACGTGGGATTTCTACGATGTCAGCGTTTGGTCCGTTGTGGAGATTAATACCGGGCTGATCTGTATCTGCTTGCCCTCCCTCCGTCTTCTGCTCGTCCGTATCTTCCCCAAGCTACAGGGCACAACGGAACGATACTATGGAAAGAACTCGAAGCGAAACCGAACGGCAAGCAACAAACGGGCAAGTCGACTTCCTCTGGGACATAGCGCTGGTTCGCATGTCGACAGATCACAACCTCGTCCCGATATCGAAAGCAACCAAATTGCGTATCACACGTCATACACGGTTGAGTATGGCGACAACGACACGGTTCAACTGGTAAACATGAACGATAAGTTCAGCGCTAGGTCAGACGTCAGATCTGAAGTATCATGACAAGAATATGATTAGGGCTGTCTTTTCTTTTGTGTTTGCATTTCTGTTATATACTAGCTCTAATGAGCATGGGAGGGAAATACCCGGGCTTGGCGACTTCAAAATGTTTAGACTATCTACACCTATTCACAGAGGAATATTCATCACATCATATGTGTGGTGGCTTTTAGACCCCACTACCTTGATGGTAGCTCACGACAAAGTATATAAATTGATGATTTATGATATTACATATCATACAAGTGTCTTTTATCCTGCGTAATGAAATGGGGAGCAACCATATATCGAATAAGACGTGATGGAAAATAGAACAGCGGATTCGGAATATATGGGATATACCAATGGATCAGCGCACGTTTCAATAGTGATTCCTTCCTTCGTATCTCTCTTATTGGCGTTTTACATGATAGCGCCAAGTTTTCAACTGACTCGCAAGATCATCGGGACTAGATGGACTCGCGTGGTTCGCGCGTGCGCCAATATAGACGCCAATGCATTTCTCCACCTCAGCTGTCGGCAATCAGGGTCTGGGAACTATGTACAGGTAGGTACATAACTAAGTAACTAATGGTATCATTGAAGACCCATGGACACAATATTTGAGCTGATCTCATGCATGGTTGAGGCTGTATTATTGAGCACGAAGGCAGCAGTTTAAAAATCACGGCTATGAGTTACTAGAAAAGATGAGACGACGTGTGTGGTGAAACGGCGCATGAAAAAAGGGACTCAAAATTAAGGAGCGAGCCTCTGAAATTGTGGGTATGCTCCCAATGCTCTCTCTCGCAATTGACAAAATAGACAACTGGCGGTTAATAATTCATGACATGGCTGCTTCATTTACGCGGCCGTGATGCTACCAAATTTGCTCTGCCACTCCTCGTTCACGTCCCGATAGTCCTCTGCACCGTAGGGGCTCGTTATCTCGGTGAGCAGCCCCTTCGGTTTGCGAAGGGGATTTAGGCCGAGATCCTTCTGCAGCAGGTCAAGGTAGTACACGGCGTCGAAGATGGTGGTCGGGGACTTTGTTTCAGCAGGGTAGCGCCACTTGCCGAAGCGGTTGTGAAGCATCGTCTCGTATCGCAGCTTGGCCATGGCCTCTTTGTCGTCGACGGCTTGGGATGGATCGTTGACGAGGAGACGCCGGAAATAGGCACCGATCCAGAGGCCCTGGAGGTGTGCGGTTAACGTGTTGCTGAAGTTGCTGACGAAGCCGCAGAAGGCGATGTCGCGAGGTCGGAGGAAGCGTTCCGATGGTGGTACGAGGAAGTGGTACAGCATGAAGGGAGTTTGAGGGGTATATGGCGTCATGGATTCGTTGCTGGAGATGCCCTTTTGCTTGGTAAGGGGGATGTAATTTTTGTTCCAGACGGGTTGGTCTGCGAGTCTGGGGAAGCGGTTGGCGATTTCCTTGTCGGCGCGTCTGATGAGATCCTGTTGGTTGGCGAGATCCTCTGGGGGAGCCTCTGTGTCGATTTCATGCGGCATACCAAGTTCCTTTTCGATGCCCTCGGGGAGAAACTTGATAGGGGGAGAGCTGATCCAGCCAGTGTTGGAGATTAAAGCGTCTGATTCGAATGAGGTGCCGTCGGCGAGATGGACCTTGCCGGGACTCAGGTGATCAATCTCGCCGAGGTGAATCTTGATCTTGCCATTCCGGACGAGCTCGAAAAAGTCGGTGTCGTAGTTGAGAATGCTGAAGCTGGCTGCGGTAAACATGGCTGGGGTCCATGGCTTCAGCTTCGCCATCTCGGGATGGGAGTCATATGCATTGAGACTCATGACATCGCCACCGAGGATAGCCCAGAAGGCATTTACGATAAGACGGCCGATAAAAGTGCCGTGGAGGAAGCGCTGGATACCGGTGTAGCCAGCAGCACCGCTGTAGACACAGGGACTGAACCATGTGAGGAAGCGCATATCTGCAAAGTAGCTAGTTAGCTACCTGGACGGTATCCATGACGAGGACGATACATACTCGCAAGCTTCTCAATCCATTTCTTGAATGGAGTTACATACGAGGGGGCCATCCAACAAGGACCGTGGCCAGTTGCTATACATTTATCAAGTCAGCACTATAGGTTTTACCTCTTTCTCATCTTTGTCAAAGTAGGAAATGTGAAGGAAGAACGTAAAGGTAAGGGACCAACGAACATCTAATGACCCAATTCACTTTCACGCCGGCGGTAGCGTAGCTGTAGGCGGCATCCCAGCCAAACTTTGTCCCTCCAAATACGGTGACTGCTTTGGAAGTCTCGAGGGTATCTCGGTTCTGTTTAAAGTATTTGCTGTGGAAGATCTTGCCTCCGAAATCTTCCTGGCCGTCAAAGTGAGGCATGAAGGGCCTTGAAGTTAGCCCGGTGGCGACAATGAGGCGTTTGGCAAAGATCTTGGACTCGTGACCCTCGTGGTTGACAATTGTCAAGGTCCAACCGCCTTCTGGAGTATCGTTGTGTTCAGCGACAGTGATCTTGGATTGAAGACGAATTAACCCTCCGAGGTTGAAATTGTCCACGTAGGCTTTGAGATATGCATTGGTGACCTCTCCGGGAATGTATTGTTCAGGCTTTACTTGGAATTTGCTAGGATCCATGGGGAAATCCGGATACTCGTACGTCCCCAAGAGATTGTTGCTCTTCACATCTGGGTACAATCGCTCGTCGGCCCATGTACCGCCGACACTGGACTGAGGATCGAACACCACAAGGGAGTCATCTGGGTGGACGACGCGGTATTGCTTCGCGGCGGCCAGTCCGTACCATCCTGAGACCCAAGACGATTAGCATCTTAGTCCTTTTCTTTTCTTTTCTTTTTGCAAAGGTGCGACACAGCTAGAGACGCAGGAGAAGAAAAAGAACGAAGATTAATGGATAGAAAAGGAAATCTGACGCGAGAAAATGAGAACTTACCGGCGCCGGCTACGACGCAGTCAATCGTCTCCATGGTTGGATTCGGTTGCTGAAGCAGACTACCTCAAGGTTACTTTTTCCACGTTTCTTTTTTGTTCCAGTCTCCTGTTTGGCCACCGCTATGATGGGGAATCATGTTGATCAAATACTGGGCACCAGGTAGCACTCAACCAGCAGGGGGGCTTGTCGCACTTGTAAACCAACCCCATTATCGCTAAGAACCTTGGATGATTTTCGAGCCTACGGAGGACAAGTACGCCCTCACTAGGCCGAGGATGACGAAGTGTTGCACATCCAATAACCCGGATGAACCAACCTGCAGGCCTGTGACCCGCATATGCATTTGGTTTGCTGATTAGGGCCTGACGCGGGAATCCTTCAGCACACATTGTAGAAAAAATTGAAGAGGGTAGTGAATCAATTGGGCACTTCTGGGTCTTTGAGCTAACGATAGGGCTTAGATCAGATTCGACGAGACAAAATAAATAAATCGCCTAGTAAATGCTATGAAATCGGCTTTCGACAATTGCGATGAAGGTAAGCTTGAACTTTCTTTTTATGGAGACTGAGCTCGCGGGATTCATGCCATCCGCGGCCCAGGAATTGAGCTCCCCTTACGCTAATAACGGTTGTGGAGTTTCGATGCAACTCGACCACTTTGAGACGGCCATGATGGGCCCCCGGCAATCATTGGCACCGTTTGGGTTGTATGGACCCTTGCTATGGCAGGGAAACTGACAAGACGTTGCCAAGATGACATGGACGAGTATGTATCCTATCAAACGACATGATCATCCGTCCATTTCTGGTAAAGAAAACCCCCTGGCCACGGGAAGCTTCCATGTACGAGTCCTTGTGTATCGGGAGAGGGCCGATGAGGATGAAATATGATGAAATGGCCTCGCACTTTTTTCGACTTATGTCAGTGGGTTGAATGATGCTTGAGTGTTGAACAAGCACATGCCAGAGCCCAAACACTTCTCTGGGAGTCTTGTATGAGCAAAAACACGCCACTGCTGCTCGGCACATCATGTCATCTCCTCCGCCAGATCCGGCTGCGCTGGCTGCAGCCGCTGAAGCTTTTCACCAATTCACAGTTGAGGCCTTCACTCTCTTGGCAGTTGGTATAGCCATCACCGTGCTCAGGACGTTTGCTCGCGTTAGATTTGCTGGCTGGCGAGGCCTGAGCGGCGATGACTATCTTGCATGGGTGGCTATCCTTTTCTATATTGCGGAGACTTGTCTGGCATATAGTGTTGGAAATGCAGCCAACGGACTCGCGAATAATAATATGACGGATGAGCAGCGGGCTGCATTGTCGCCAGATGATCCGGAGTATCACTTGAGGTAGGTAGCTCGAGGGGACGATAGGGGTACCATCTATGCTGACACGTTTGACAGAGTGCTTGGATCCAAGATCCAGATTGCGGGATGGTCGACATATTCGACGCTTCTTTGGACGCTCAAGACTTCGCTGCTGATATTTTACATCAGACTAACGGTATGCTTTCCCATACGGATCGGGATTCTCCATGCAAACACTTTTCTGATCATGACCCTCGATTAGGACGGATTGGCCAAGCATTACCGCGTTCGAATCTACATAGGCTTTGCTTTCCTTGCAGCCAGCTACATTATTGTGGCGCTGAATCTTTACCTTTCATGCCGACCTTTCCACAAGCTTTGGCAGATATATCCCGATCCTGGAAGTCAGTGGTCTTTGACCCCTATTTCCTCTTCAGCCTTGTGCTAATTATGATACTTAGACATCTGCCAGCCTGCCGTTTCTAACCAGATTATCTGGGTCTATTGGGCATTCAATGTGACGACCGATCTATACATCATATCGATTCCGTTGCCCATGCTCTGGACAACTACTCTGAAGCCTTGGAGGAAAATAGGACTTATTTTTCTCTTTAGCGGCGGAATCTTCGTCGTCGTTTGCGCCACTCTTCGTTGTGCGCTTATCGTGTTGGTATGCTGTCTATACTATCTATGGCATAAAGAGTCGAAGCTAATGTAAAGCAATTTAGGATACGGCAAATGGTGCACAACTAGCTGGATCTTGGGCTGTAAGAGAAACCTTTGTCGCAGTCGTCACCTCCAATCTGCCTATGCTCGTTCCTTTGCTCAAGACATTGCTTGGCCCTCTTATTGGATCCATTCTTTCCTCGAGGCGTTCAACACAAAAGTTGGAAGATGCAACACCGAAAGACCTCGTTACCTTTGGTGGAAGCTCCAAGAGCTGGCGTGGTCGGGGTCCCCCAACTGCCAACCCAATTACCAACTTCACGATAAATGAAAGCGAGGAACACATTGTGGAAAATGTCAACATGCAGGACCTCAAAGTATGGAGCGACGGCCACGACGAAAGCCAGCAATTGGGAACTAATGACGACAATAGGAACATTTGGAAACACGTCGAGATTGACGTGAGCGTGGATCACCGCCTTTCGCAGAAGCAAATGTCTCCCGATGAGCATGCTAGGAGGCTTCGGGGAGGGTTTCCATTTCCTGAAAGCAGTTAACAAGAATACCATGGCATGATACCCTTTTCGATTAGACTATTCTTTATTATAGTTCCTTTTTTTTGCGGGATCTTTTGTAAGGCCAAGTCTTAGCGTATGCGTAGCAAGTCTCCAAGTTTATACAGGGCGGGGTTGATCACAAGTCAAAAGCTATCAGTCATTTATGCAGCCCTTTAGCACGTCTGGTTCATTGGATATCGGTACTTTGCTTTGCTTTTTTCTTCCTCGGCAATGAGCGCTAGCGAGGAAGGATTTGCGTTAAGACGTAAGATGTGGGCTGCTAAGTGCCGTGTCTTTGCTTTTTGTTTTCAACCTGGAACCTTGGCGAAACTAGCATTCGCCTTAACGTGAATCCTGAATGAGTCGAGAATTGCCGCAGTTTGACAATGGGGAACAAGTGTCACGCAGACGTCTTCTCTTCCTATATTTGCTTACCTGTAGTGATAATGGAATGATATATGACGCACAGGTCTATACGGACCACTTCCTCCGCATTGCTCTTCGCCATTCCTTCGCCCCAAGAAATCGGAGACTTTGCGCACCCCTATTTTTCTATCTTTGCAATATTCATGAATAGCACGTGCACTTGCACCCGGAAATCCCCGTCAAAGAGAAACTGTCTACATTTTAAAGCTCGTATCATGCGGACCTCCGGGGACGATCAGTGGAGATGATTCGCGTACAGAAGTGGCTAGCTAGGAGAGCCAAGACAGCTATCAAACACTCCCCACAGGCAATCGGACATAATCCGATAATCCAGAAGAAAATAGGCGAGGTGCACTTTCACATGATTAACCTCAATAGCTGGTTATAAAGGGAACCTATGGGTGTTTGGTTCGGGTTAATATCTGCCTTTGCGAGGTGTTCAAGGTACCTAGCAGCTCGTTTATTGTCGGGTTTAATCTTTAGGTGCAGCCGTTATTTACAAGTATGTCACTGTCGAAAGAAGTAAGATTCGCGATTAGACGACCATACACGACGAGGAATTGCAAACGGCCCGTTGCCTCAGTACCTACCCAAATTTGTACAGATCATCAGACACGGTTCCCCTTGCTTCTTCTCCAGGAGAAGAATTTCCCCTTTAGCAAAAACTTTCCTCTTTCCGTGTACGGTATAATAAGAGGATTGAGTTTAACATGGGTGCATATACACTGAACAACACGACTGATTCTGTAATGCTATCACAACGGATGCAACATGGATTCATCCATACAGTTGATCAACACAACCTATAGGATTTCGTAGTGGAATTCTCCATGAACACCAGTTCCATCAATTTGTTTTCCTCTTCACAATCATTCTACAATTGATGGTATACCAACACTTGTGTTAAGTTCCTGAGCTTACGGACTTTGCGGATTTCCGGCCCTACGTGGTATCGAAGAGCGCATACTCACAGATCCCTGCCCCTACCCTGTCTATACAGGGAGTGCGGATAAAGAGGCATAATGATCCGCCAATAATAAGAGATCCCTTCTGAGCTTGACACCGAGCATATGCAAGCACGGTATTCGCGTACACCGGTATGTGAAGATCGAAGGAAGAGCCGATCTTTAGTGACCGGTCGGTAAATAAAAGACATGCGGCGGGACACTAATTCGAGTTCCCCGGTAGACTAAAAGAAGTGTGCTCAACTTTCACATGAAAGAAATAACAGTTGATCGGTATCAACATAATACATTCGAACGGACAATAAAACGCCTAGCATTCACCTGCTCACAGCGATTGGCACCGGCAGAGGGCTTTGGCCATTTCCAAGCACGCGTAGATGGGGTGGTTCTTGCGGTAATTAATACGTGCAAAAGTTTTCTACCGAGTACTCGTACATGGAAGTTCCTTACCTGCCCCTGGAAAGTCTGTTATACCGGGATTGCCAGGGGATAGTATTTCGTCAGGATGAGTAAACGCCGATGCTCGGTAAGCTATATATATTTCCGTAGTATGCATATCCTCGGCATTTCTAGCTAGTTTTTGGACGAATGGAGGGACCTCTTAAAAATGAATTATCTTCCCATCCTAAACCCCCCTGGTGAATCTTCAGCAGTAGTTGCCCAATTCAGTTGACGCTGTTTGGTATGGAGGCTTCTAAAGAATTCATTGACTTTACGCAGGCGATTACGATTCTTTGAGTGACATTGATTCGTGAACTAAATTGCTCGATTAAGAAGTTCGCTATCGCGATGCTTTACTTCTCTTCACCTTCTGCCATCGCGAATTGTCATATGCCGAGCAACAGTGAGCGCTTACCTCAAAGCTTTCTAGTCCCGGCACCAGGGACAAGCATAAATTGCGCCACAACGGCAAGGTGACTGGAGGGTCTGTTCCGAAGGCTACTGGTTTGAGAGCAATGTGTTTCTATGTACCTCATCCTGCTCGTGTGTAGATTTCTCTAGTGGCTAATCTAAGACACTTGCAAGTAATGCTCTAACAGATAATGTCGCAGGCCTCCAATGAAGGCTGGTAGAGGCGCTGTTCTGGAAAGTTCACAACAACTTGCTACCAAGATTCGGAATCTACGTACTTAGGGCCATGGCGATTCGCTCGATTGAGTTGGCTCCTGAGATCAGCCTGCAAGGTTGTACATACAGTGAGACCAAGACTGCTTGCGTGGGCTATGAGTCCTTGTAGTCTACATTTGCGACCAACACAGTCCTACAGCGCTACTTAAATAACAGATGGAGAAAAGAAATTCGCAAAACAATTTTCACAGAGCTTCTTCCAATAATATTGTAGAGAGAGAAAAAAGCCTTCAGACTTACCTATACATAGAAGAGTCCATGTGGTGTATTGCAATGGCCGTGGCGAGTTAATCGGCCTTCGGTTTAAATCACGGGCCAAGCTTATGTCGACTCCGCATTCAATCGCCGATCGCGGCTCGAAACAGGGCTGTAGCTTGTGTCTCTTCAACATCCAGTTCATAAAGGCAACAATTGAAAGAGAAACGAACTCATCACAATAGACATCAAAGTATCTAAAATCCATCAATTAAAAACATCGAGATGTCTACTACAACAACTGTCCAAGTTGAAACGCCACCCGCCGTGGAGAGCATCGAACTCCGGCATCTCGGCCCCGGCGCTTCAACCAGCCGCCGAATCAGCACCGAGTCCAAAGAGGCATCGCACGTGGAGGCGGCACCGCATGTTTCAGACGGCCATGACGGGGGTGAGCCGCCGCCGGGTGCTCTTGCTGAGACTGAGAGGTGGAATCGGCCTGTTAAGAACATCGGCCGGCTTGCGTTTGCGTTTGTGTCGTTTGCTATTGCGGGGATGAATGATGCTGCGGTTGGCGTAAGCGCACCTTCGCTTCTTTCTGTTACCCTTTTGCAGAATACGATGATTTTAATGAGTGGCATATTTATATCTATCTAGGCTTTGATCCCATATGTAAGTGACTACGCCGTCCAACATTTATCTCGGGCATTTTGCACATTGGACTCACTCTCATTCTACCTCGATAGCTCGAAGAGTACTACAACCTCAGTTATACTGTCATATCCCTAATCTTCCTCACACCTTTTGTTGGCTACTCTATCGCCGCCTTCACCAATGCCCGCATCCACGTCCTCCTTGGACAGCGAGGTGTGGCTATTATGGCACCTATCTGCCATCTCATCACGTTTGCTGTCCTTGCCTCGCACCCTCCGTATCCTGCTCTTGTTGTGTGCAATGCCATCAGCGGATTTGGAAATGGTCTGACGGATGCGTGTTTTTGTGCCTGGGTCGGCAACATGGACAAAGCAAATACAATTCAGGGTTTCCTGCATTCGTGCTATTCGCTCGGTGCATTGTTCTCACCGCTGATAGCTA
Source organism: Trichoderma semiorbis (assembly GCA_020045945.2). Classification (NCBI taxonomy): domain Eukaryota; kingdom Fungi; phylum Ascomycota; class Sordariomycetes; order Hypocreales; family Hypocreaceae; genus Trichoderma; species Trichoderma semiorbis. The sequence goes on from CM034695.1 coordinate 4,994,273, forward strand.
CCTCGATGGTCGTCAAGGGTGGTTTGCCATGGTATACCTTTTATTATCTCATGGTGAGTCCCTCACAAATGCAAGAAGGATCTTCAGCATCAAAACTAATGGTTACCTTCCCATCAAGATTGGTATGTCTGGTCTGGAATTTGCTGGGCTTGTCATGGTCTTCTGGGACAAGACTGGCGCTGTATATCGAGAGGAGCATGCTCGCGAAAATGCGGATGCTGGTACTGCTGGCGCAGGCACCCGTGAGGCAATGAAGTCGAAAGTCACCTGGCTTTGCGCACTCTTCTTCTTTGCTTACATGGGCGTGGAAGGTAAGTTACGAGTACACTCTTGATGATGCTTCATACCATATCACATGCTAATGTATACCTATTACGTAGTTGGTCTCGGAGGCTGGGTTGTCACATTCATGCTCCGAGTCCGTCACGCTTCGGCGTATGCATCTGGAATTTCAGGCTCAGGCTTCTGGGCTGGTATGGCCCTTGGCCGTGCTGTCCTGGGATTCGTGACTGAGCGATTTGGCGAGAGGCTTTGCCTATCCATTTACCTTGGCATCTGTCTCGGCCTCCAGTTGCTATTCTGGCTTGTCCCTCAGTTTGTTGTTTCTGCCGTCGCCGTCGCCTTTCTGGGCTTCTTCCTGGGCCCGATGTTCCCTGGAGCTGTCATGGTAACCGCCAAGCTTTTGCCGAAACGCATTCACGTCAGCGCCATTGGGTTTGCAATGGCTATGGGAGGCACTGGAGGCACGGTATTTCCTTTCATAATTGGTGCTATTGCGTCTCACAAGGGTGTTTCCGTCTTGCAGCCCATTATTCTGGCACTCATTGCTGTGATTGCCGCAGTTTGGTTGAGCTTTCCCCGTATTCAGAAGCGGGACTGAGATGAATCATGAAATACTCGTCAAACCGACCATATGCTGTCACGAACAGAGCAGAATCGCTTGGCAATGTGCTTTTCCTTTTCTCACTTTAACCTTTCCAGTTAGATAAGCTGGTGAGCGCTAGATTGGCAGCTGAGCCGGCGACAATCAGCAATTAGTTGTGTTGGACAGAGTAGACATCTTTATGTTCACACATTTTTTCGTGACTCGATCTTGGAAGGCAAGTAATCTAGTTTGATCAGTTGGTTTGCATAAGTGAATGAGAACATGTTGTCTATGTTTTACCCTCTCTCATCACGCCCACTAATATGTCCAAAATCTCATCTTTTGATAGGTAGATACACATCTTTCGAAGATAAGACAAATATTCATAAATTACACTTATAAGAGCTGTATCCAGTACCTTGGAAGTCTTGAGAAATTTTGTTACAAAGCACTCCGTATAGCTCTTGCAATTCGCAAAGTCGTGACAAATGATGCAATTCTGGGGAAAGTTGACTTAGCGTCATGTGATCGCATTTAGAGCCAATTTCTAATCATTGTGCTCTGAAATTCAGCACTTGCGAGGTTTAAAAAATTATAAACTCCAAACCGCGAGCTCTGGATTTTCTTCCCAATTCAATTCAATTCAACCCATTCTCTGTGACCTTCTGAGCTATTTGTAGTCTGACAACCACGCAACCCTTCAAAATGCCTATCATCAACGCTGACGCCCCGCCCTCAACCGCCGACACACACTACGTCGTCTACTTTGCGTCTGGTGAGCCGTCCTGGTGTCCTGATTGCAGAAATGCTCTCCCGGCTCTTCAGAGTGTCTTTGGAGCAGACTCAGCGCCTTCAGCAACTCTCATTCTCGCCGGTACCCGAGAGGAGTGGAGGACCCCAAGCAACAAGTGGCGCGGTGCGCCCTACAACATCAACTGCCTCCCAACCATTGTAAGGGTGGAAAATGTAAGTTCGCGGTTTTTAAATACATATCTCGATTGTGACTAACCAACACTGCATTTGATAGGGTCAGGAGGTTGCACGTCTTGGAGACGTTGAGGGCCAGCAGGAATCGGCTTTAAGAAAACTGATTGCTTGAAGAGGGCACTCGGCAAAGGACTACGTTATCTCAGGCAATAATAAATTCTGCATTCTAGTTATCGATTCATCTGTATCCTAGCCATAAATCAGGCCAAATTTGACTAATTCATGGTACTCTCTGCTGATGAACTGATGGGGATTTCCTGAGTAACACAGTGAACACCACCGCCAAGTCGAGGCAGTTCATCAATCAGAACGGGATAAAGCCTCCTCTCCTCGCCAAAAAGCATTTGGGCTACCCTAATGGCCGCCGCATCGTGAGCTGGATCACCGAATTGAGGGAGGATGATGCCCCCATTGACCAACAGATAGTTGACGTAGCTCCTCACCGCCCGGTCATCCTCGAAGCCGCCGCCCTCAAACAAGTCTTCATCAGGCTCTTCCACTTCAATAATGTCAAATGGACGACCTTTTGCATCAGTGGCGTTGCTAAGAATCTCAAGAGCCTCTTCGTAGACGGTGGTCCATTCGGTTGGCTCCACCTCATTGGCCTTGCTTATGAGCAACACGCCCGGCCGAACAAATCCGACCAGAGCGTCGATATGGCAGTCCGTGGAGTCAAGACCCTTCCTTCGAGGAATCCAGAGAATCTTTTCGATACCAAGGCAGCGTTTGAGCTCAGCTTCAATGTCTTCGCGAGACTTTCCCGGGTTTCTGTTATCATTGATGATTGAACTTTCCGTAATCAAGAGAGTGCCTTCACCATCAGTCTCAAGTGATCCACATTCAGTAACGATGGATGTCTCAACTCGCTCGATTTTGAAGTCTTTCAGGAATGTCTTTGCGAATACAATAGTTGTAGGCGTGGGATGTTTATTGCCCCAGCCATTAAAGTTCCAGTCAATACCAACGATGCTGTCATCCCCCTTGGTCGGCTCTTTGACAACAAATGTAGGGGCAAAGTCCCTCAGCCAGACGTCCATGCTATCACCTTCAACTTTGTGGAGCTGAATATTGAAAGGCGTTTCAATGTCGTTGAAATACGACTCTGCTTCTTCATAACGCTCACTACCAACAGCTAGAATGACGCTTTGGAAGTGGGCAACGGCTTGTGCAATTGATGACACTTCTTGTGTTGCCCTGGCCAATCTATCAGGATAGTCTTTATAAGTACCCTCCAGGCCCGGCCAGCCTAGAATAGTCTTGCTTTGCGGTTGCCATTCCGCGAGGCGTCGAAGAGTAAAGTCAGACATGTTTCGATGATTGATTGATGTGTATAAGGTAGATGAGTGTGTAGAGAAGACGTTATGAAAGTAGGAACAAGAAGGATTGAATTGAAGTATAAGTTCATCTGCCATCTAGCCGGATCAAATAGGGATATTTATAGGTGTTGCCTTGAGTCGGTCTGACCTCATATCCAACAGCAGTATTATTCAGGAGAGGAGTCTCCGTAGTCCCTTGCAGTGTTAGTGTTGTGGTGGCGCCGAATAAATTCACTTCTATCGAAGATGTGCTTTGAACACAGCATAAGTATGGGTGCTGTCTCTGCATAGTATTGCCAAAATTACGTGATACTGCATTTATTGGATAAATATTGAACTTGTGATGTCACGAGTGCACAAAGAGGTGACACAGAAATGTGCTTGGAGGGACAACGTGCAGCCAGGTCAGTGCGCAGTTGGCTATGAGGCCAAAGTCCGAGTTATGGAGTTTGCACGGTTGAGTATATGGGTAATTGATCATAGAATGATCCAGAGAGATTGTGTAGATTTGCATTGAAGTATAGAAGAACAGCAACTCGGAGGTTGTTACGAGCTTTTGGCTGGCTTTAAACAGCCAGCATGAGGATGAGTGCATATTGCAGCTAACCACATGCATCCGTGTGGATTTGAACGAATAGAATAATGTAAAGGTGGAAATATTTCGCAGCTGTGTGGGAAGAGACGATCTAGGAAAGAGAAGTAAGTCGTGGGATATTGGTTCACAAGAGGATGAACCATAGGTCCACTGCCGTTTAGAAGCTAAAAGGTTTCGATGCGAGCCAGATGGTTCAATAGCTACTTAAGGATTCTGATCATATCTATGTACCAGCTATACCTGTCCTTTTCAAGCTACCGTCTTAGAGCAACAGCCTACTCATTCCCAGCGCTTTCTGCTAGATTATCCCGAACAGCCGCAAATTTAGTGAGCCACTCTCGAGTTCTCGTATTTTTCCTTTGAAGAATATCCCCCGCCTCAGCTATATACTTGTCGCAAAGCGCTCGTGCTTCTGAAACTCTATCGTTGGAGGCCAGATATGAGATGAGATTATATGCTGTTATTAGTGTTTCGTTGTGGGCTAGCCCAAGAACTTCACTTTTATTCCTCAAGCTGCGCCTGTAAAGAGCAAGGGCCTCGTCGACCTTTTCGTCATCTTGACTGAGCATATAAGCCACATTATGTTCCGCAACGAGGGTATCCGGATGAAGGTGCCCAAGCAGTTCTCTCTTGAGCTCGTAGGTCTTTAGCGCCATCTTTTCTGCTTCCTCAGTCTTGCCCTGTTCATCGAGAACTGAAGCAAGATGTGCCATACAGTTCAAGGTGCCGTTATGTTTCAGTCCAAGAACTTGTTCGCTGCGGGCCAGAGCTTCACGCTGCATCTTCTCTGACTCTGCGTAATCTCCAGTCAAAAGAATTGCCGTAGCAAGGTCGCTCAAACTATCGATTGTCATAGGATCGTCGTCTCCAAGGATTTCGCGCCGGTATTCCACGACTTGTTTAAGAACTGGAAGGCCAAGAAGGTCCTGATCAAATGTGGCGAGAGTCCAGCCCAGCAACCCCATACTAACTAATGTGTCAACATGCTTTTCGCCTAAATGCTGGTAATTTATTTCGAAAGATTCTTTGAACCTTGAACGTGCTTCATCATAGTTTCCATTCCAGTGGATAAATCTCCCAGTGGAAGCTAGTAACTTCGCTCTTGTGATCTCGGAATCCTTTGTCGGAGTCTTGAACTGATATTGCAGGATCCACTCAGCATGAGGAAGCAGAATTTCTCCAAGTCTAAAATAATCCGACTTTGGTTGCGATGATGGCGCGGGGAATTGAGACGTGATAGACTTCAATGCTTGGAAAGCCCACTTGTCTACATCCTCAGGGTTCTCCTCCTCTAACCACCACCTTGTTGCCAGCTGCACAAGGCGATGTGTGCTAAACACCGAATCGTTCTCATCAATAATCGAGAAGGCTTTTAAGAGTTCGGTAGCTTCCTGGAGGGGAGAACTTTCTCCTGGTTTGTCTGCATCTTGCAAGAGAATGGCGGGGATTCCATGATGTTGGAAGAAGTTGATTAGACATAACAAGTCCGCTGCCTTTCGATTTGAGTTCCGTATCGCTTCAAAAGAAAGTTTCCAGGTTTTTGCGACAGATTCTGGAGTATCTTCCGGCCGGGGTTGATCAGAAAACTCATGGTTGGGTAATGTTGACTTGGCAGTGCCATTCCTGCGGTATTGCTCTAGGTACTTTGGTATAGTTATTTGCTCTTTTGCCATAAAGGCAACTGCCTGGGTGATAGCGAGGGGAGTATAGTCAAGTTCTTCAAGCAGCTCAAGGATCGTATTGTCGGGTTCGGTGTCTCCCAATTGCTTCTTTACCAACTCCAACCCTTCCGTTTTGCCCAACTCATGGATCACGATTGGCTTTGTAGGATTCGCCACATCGGAAGCAATCTTGCGATTTCTCGTAGTAAACAGTAAAGACCCAGTTTGGCAGTTCGGGATGCACTCTAAAGGAGTTTTGCCGATTGACATCTTTCCGTTGAAAAAGGTGTCCTCATCGTCAACGTTATCAATGACCATTAGCCACGGGCCAATATGTTCCACTTCGAGCCAATCTTTCAAAAGCATGGCCGCGTCAGATTTGGCGCCATCCGGAGCGCTTATGTTACATTCACTCGCAATTCGGTTGAGAGATTCTTCAAAGCGAGCAACTGTTGCTGCGTTTATCCAGAAAACGGAGCACTTGGCATCTTTATTGCGCCTTCGAAAACAGTATTCCAATGCTACTTGAGATTTTCTGGGGAATATGTTAGAAAGACGTGATCGTAATTACATAGATAGGAATATTCACCCTATGCCTCCAAGGCCACAAAGCGCTGCCTTCGGTTGGCTGCCGTCCTTGACTTCAAACGCTTGGTCAATCTCTGTAAATGTTTCGTTTCTCCCTACAAATGAGATGTTCCTGTCGAATGGTACCAGCCAGAAAGGGTCTGGAGACGAAGGCTGTTGCTGCTGCCACTGCTCAGCCTCGAGATTGGCTACAGTGCTGGTATCCATCATCAATGCGACCAGGCTTTCGCAATTCTCCTGGCAAAATTTCTCTCGCTCCAGTGATCTTAGGCACAATTGTACTGATAACCTATATTGGTAAGTTCTGAAGGGAAAGAATTAGGAACCTGAGACCAGTGCTAGTTTTAATTTGAGCGTTCTTATGTAGGATTGCGAGCCTTCCCATGGCTTCTTGCAAGGCATTTTATGGCCTTATTCAAAGCGGCTAGTGGCCATACACTCTTACATTTCTGCCTGTTGAAGGCTGAACGGATTCAGATCTCATTGGCCACGCATATATGTCTGACATGCATGACTGTGGATATAATGCCCAGAAACATGTGCGCTTGTGAAATACGAAACCCCTCTCCAGCTCAATAAGAAAGATAGCCTGTTCATGTAGGCAGTATTCATGAAACAGAAAACTAATCATTGGACGAGCGTCTATTGTACCACCGAAATAGTTGAGCTAGGTTGTTGCAACTCTTTCTAGCACAGCACTACTCTTAATGGTCCCGGCTTAATGGCGACCATCCTTATGTACCCAAGAGCCTTTTGGTGGGGTCATATCGGAGGACTTGATTGAAGTAATGATAAGATAGTGTGGATTTTCTAGAATAACCATTGCTCTTTGTCAATTTCTTCTTGTAGATATTCGCAATTATCATGAAAGACATTGTTGTGGAACTTGATATGAGGGGAGCGCAAGTTGCACAACTTGGCTGATCAGTGGGTAAACTCCACGCTAGAATTAGTTCTCACCTCCTCACAGCCCCTCACTCAGAGAACGACTTTGATCTTTGGGTGGTTCACAACGAGTTCTTGGACCGGATTCTTCGTCTAGCAAAAATAAGCAACATTCTCGAGTCGTCAGAGAGGCTGCGAATCTAGACAGAATGTCTCAACAAAAGACGGCAGGCTCAATTACGCCATGGGTTGTTGCCATAGCAGCCGCAGCCTTTGCAATAGGCGTCGCCACATCTGATGCCGTAAAGGACGCCGTTTTCGATATCCAAGATGTAATCACGACTTACAAGGGAGGAAATAGTCTTCAAGAGCTGACTGCGCTGCCATCGCAAGTACAAGTTGTGGATCCAGCAGGGTTCGCAGTGATGCCTTCAGTACCACCAGCAAACATTGCCAATGTTACAACGGTAGATTGAACACTCTTGCCTATATTAAGCGCATCATGTGTCTAATTGGTGGATAGAAATTTATTCCTCCAGGATATACTATGGAAAGTCTAAAAGAGAAGCCGTTTCACGTTTACCACCCAGACTTCATTCACATCTTGGGTGCAAATCCGACTCTTACGCTCATTGCCGATTCAGGCACGGACCCGCTGTTCCATGAAGCTGTAGTATGGTAGGATATATGTCAATCCTTCTATTTCAGCATCTCTGGCACTCACAATGCTTTCAGGTACCCTCCTACAGATGAGGTTTTCTTTGCCCAGAGCGCCGGCCCTTTAGCAGCGGGAACAGGGTTGAAGAAATCCAGTGCCATTTTAAAGGTATCCTTGGACGAAGCCATGGCCGTCTCGAGCGAGCGAGATGCAGTTGGTAAAGTTCAAGTTCACGTAGTTCCTACAGAACCTCAGGTCATTAACCCCAACGGTATGTCTCATTGACCGTATCATAAGTTGCAACTGTTCACAGAACAATGTCTGCTAATGATTACTAGGAGGGACAAATTACAAGGGCACCATCCTGTTCACAGGCGAGGGAATGGGTGCAGATGTCGCTCCAGCACTCTTCGCTGTCAATCCAGTACCGCCTTACAACACCACCAGTAAGTAACGTGCTAGCACTATCTGTCAAACATCCCTCTTTATACTAATTGATGCCTCCTGTTCAGCCCTCGCCAATAATTACTTCGGTCGCCAGTTCAACTCCCTCAATGATGTCTCGGTTAACTTCAGAAACAAGCACATCTATTTTACGGACGTTGTATACGGCTATCTGCAAGATTTTCGACCGAGACCTGGCCTTCCCAACCAAGTATATCGTTTGAACCCTGATACTAGAGCTATTACCGTTGTGGCAGATGAGTTTGTAAACTGTAATGGTGAGCAACGATCTATTCTTTCCGTACTATTCTCTTCTTAAACTGTGACTAGGAATCACGTTTTCTCCCGAAGGTCGCTATGCCTACATCACCGATACAGGGGCTGGCAAGGCTTTCCGAGGCTACGAGAACACTGGGCCATCAACGATGTAAGTGAACGCTCACACTGATTTGCAGCCAAGTGCACCAGAGGATTGTAAAGTAAATACGCTTCTGACTCATTTCTTAGATATCGCTACACAGTAGCCAGAGATGGAACCTTTAAGGATCGAAAGGTGTTTGCATATCCTGGAGTCGGCATTGTGGACGGTGATTGCTGGCCTTTTCCTCCTCCCTGGAACATTGCTAATACTGCCACATTCCAGGAATTCACTGCGACTCTGAAGGTAACGTTTATGCAGGCTGTGGCGATGGTGTTCACGTGTGGAATCCTTCAGGAACTCTGCTGGGCAAGATATTTCTTGGTGAGACATCAGCCAATTTCCAATTCGCGGGCGACGGTCGAATGATTATCGGCGCCGAAACGCACTTGTATTATGCAACCTTGGCTGGACAAGGAGCGCCAATCTCATGAAAATAGGATGTTGCCTCAAGGAACTTGGCATATATGTGCACGATGGACGAGTCGGATAATGAACTGTTGAACGAATATGGATACAGATGAATGCCTGATCGGAAATTCCCTAAAGTCTTTTGCGGTATATTCTCATCTTTGTTGGACCTGTAACTACAGTCGCAAGCCATTCAATAATCTCAGCAGTTTCAGCAACTCTGAGTAGCTTATATCCACGACGCTCATACCATCGCACAACGCGGTGATTTTCTTCGTGTTCCCACCCATCTGGTACCAAAATCTCGAGCTGCATTTCCTCTGCGCCCAACCTTTTCGCCCAGTCCTCTGCGAATTCCATAAGCTGTTGACCAATTCTAGTACCGCGGTGTTCAAGGTGACATGTCAGCAAGCCGAGGCCAGCCATACCGGGCCCAACTAGCTCTATGCTCACACATCCAATTACATCCTCGGCGATCTCTTTATCTGGATCAGAGGATGGCTTCCACGCAATCGCTATTTGGCCGCTAAGGATCTTTTGGCTTAATTCCGAGGCAGAGGTGCGAATGTGCTTCTTTGTGTCTACCAAGCCATCGTAGTTTGAATGATAGGAACGGTTAATGAAGCTAGTCATGTACTCTAAGAGCGCTGAGTTGTTCGCCAAAGAGGGCGATGCCACGATGATTTTCGCCTTTGGTAAGATCTGAGACTTATTTGGTGACTGGGTAGCACCAGTAAGGGATTGGACGACCTCAATGGAGGGCATAGTAACAGAAAACTCAGAAAGAGTCACGACGAATCTGTAGTTCGAGCACAACGAAATCGCAGAGGAAGACGGCAAGTCGTATTAATGAAAGGACAACTTTCGCGGGTAATGATCGTAATCCACAGAGGTGAGTCACTTTTTGAAGCAGTAAGACGGCATCCTGTGGGGAACCAATGGGCAGACAGGCTATATATGCTAGTAATCTTCTTTCTAAGAAGGATATGGAGTAGTGAGACTAATGATCTGTCACGGTTTGCTTACTTGCGGAGGAGAATCGGAGTCTTTGCTAGTGGTCTGGGTCTGTGGGTATAAACTGAATCGCCTCAACCACTAGCACATACGACCATAGGTAGAGGAAAATTCGGGGTCCCGTCTGCTCCCCCATAGACAAGCCTCTAACCGGCAGATTAGTAGTTGAGTGGGTGACCATCAGCGAACACCGGCTGTTGTATGTTTTTCTTTTTTTGTTTCTGTTGAACTTGGCTCACGAGATGATGTGCTGTAGCTGTCTTGATGCAGTGATTATTGCGACAGGGGAGCACATATAAGACCATCGCTGTTAACACATGCGGGGTTATTTTTGCTCTGTAAAGTCACCTAGGTAGGCTAATAGTTTAAACGCTAGCCGGCTTTGCTTTTAACTCCACTGTTGTACCCGTTGGTATGACTTTCAGCGGGGCTTTCAGTAAACCAACTTATCGGCCTCGCCTCTAAGTTGGCCCCAAAACCCCGGAAACACCCCAAAAAGCGGTACACACAGCCAAATGGCCCTTTTTCTGTGCAATCTAAACCTAGAAAAAACAACATGTCCGCATCAACCGATCCACGACCCCGAGGCCGCCAAAACCACCCGCAACGCATAGAAAACAACTGGAAATAACGGAATCGATGTTGAACGATTGATCTTAGTCAACTATCGCATTTTTATTCGATTTTTAAGCGTGCGCTATAGCGCTGTATCGGATTTCTGTTGCGAATGCGAAAATGCGAAAATCGTAAAAACCGCAAAAATCGCGCCAAACCCAGCCAAATCAACAACACAAAATCAGCTCTACAGCCACCACAACCCCTGTAATTAAGTAAACAGTGTATATAAAAGCTATTCTCTATAGCTTTCTGATTTTTCTTTTTTTTTCTTTTTTAATTTAGTGCTGTTTTGATATTTTGAATTTATGTGTAGTAGCTGTAAATTTCTAAGCTAAAAAGTGTATCGCTTTTTGGGGTGTTTCCGGGGTTTTGGGGCCAACTTAGAGGCGAGGCCGATAAGTTGGCAACCAAAGGTAAAGCCAACGGGTAGTCTATAGTTTTACTGCTAATATCTTACGTCTAATTAAAGAGCATCCACGGATGGTTCTTTATGCCGCTGTACGATTAATTATAATGATATTGTACAGTTTGAAGTACGTCTCATTGGTGCTTAATTGGGATTTAATAAGAGTTACTTCGTGGAACAGAGGGGATTGTATGGTCTCATGGTTATTATGAATTGAGTTACAGCAGCTTGACGCTAGAGAACATAAACTCGGGGTCCCGTCAAGCTCCATTCTTGAGTTTGATATCTTTCATTTTTTGCATTCTACTGTAAGACTCCAAATTTGGAGTCACATAGATGACTCTGTGGTTAGTGGTCAACCAACCCCGGCGCTGAGACGCTCTCCATCGAACGTTTAGTCCTCTGCCCATAATTAAAACGGAGCGGACGCTGCCACCGTTTTCATATATACCTACCCATAAACGCGGTGCACACATTCTCAGGAGTTCCAACGTTAGTGATGTTCTCACAACCCACGCTTTTAGAGTATATCGTAGGATTACAGGTATCCCATGAGTAGTCCTTTTAGGGTGGCTTACGGTCTTCCCGTCACTCCTGCCCTGATGGCTCTTCGGGAGAGACGGTTTTCCGTAGTACATCTCCGATGTACTTTTCCTTGGGTCAGGCTGTAACAGTTAGTTATTAATCTTTAGTAGGTATGAATTATAACGAGCTTTTAAAGGATAGATATAATTTTAAATCTATATTGCAAAGATTCTTGTTTTTGTTGAATAAGTGTTTTACGTACTTTGGTTGTTTATTAGAAGATCTAAAAGATTGGATTCGGCGGATTCTGTTTTCTTTATTCGATAGATCGTCTTGGCTACGGCAGCGACCTGTGCGCTTCGGCAGCAGCAGGCCAAACCCTGGCGCGGAGTTTTAAAGCGCCCAAGTTCAAGCGAATGCTTTCTCGCGACGCAGAATCACGAGCATCTGGCGACAGCAGTGCCCAGTGGCTGAGGTGAACAATAGACGACAGTGTGAGGGCACATGTAAAGAAATGTGTGTGCGAGAGCAGTGACTTTTGTGTAATCATGGCACTGATGGCGGTGGCCGATGAAACGGTCTCTGTCGTGTAATAATCGACGTAGTCGTTGCCTAAGGTGGTTTGAACCGGCGCGCAGGTATCGATTGCCTGGGCTGGTTTGATATCGAATCGACAATATGGCTGGTATAGGAGTATGAGGATGGCATATGTTATCATATATGCCTGAAACATCATCTCGTCCGGCTCACTGCCTTGCTGTAACATGTGGCGTTTGAAGTGAGGTAGATGCAACCTCCAACTCGTAAGAAGCAATTCCAGTTCTTTGACATTAGGGTCTTCAGGGTTACATATAGGTGGCAATCGCAAGAATTTACCGAGATTTTGACCACATATGATTAGTTGAGCAAAGGACGAGAATTGGTGTTCGTCTTCGTGGAAGTTTCTATCCTGGAGATCTGGGAGAGACAGAGGCTTTGGAATTTCCTAGCGCCAGCAGTTAGAATGACTACAATCAATTTGGAGACCAGCTGAGTAGAACGAATAATGAGGGTAACCATTTGTTTCACCCACCCCCGAGAGATATTGATGTTCCTCACAAGGAAGCAACACATCAGCCGAGACGTCGAATAGTGCAAAGCTGGACTCGCGATGTATGCCTGCAATCATGCCATCCGTAATGCAGAGGTACCACCATGTTCGTCGCCAAGACTCTTCAAGGACAGGAGAGTCTCGCCCGTGAAGGGCTGCGAAGTTGCGTTTGTTTAAACCAATTTCTAGTGCAAGCAGCTCCACATCACTCAATATTCTGAGGCTTTCGCGCCGCTGGCAACTGCCGTCTAGAGCCACCAATAGCAGCATCATGGCCTGAACAAGAAAACCATTACGCGGCGCCTGGTCATCATATATAGAGGAATGTGCGGCGTTGTACAAATCGGTTTGGACCGTGGCGTTGATGTACAGAGAGCCCACCCACCTCATGGCCGCAACCAGGATATGCAAGCTCTTCGCGTCGTCAATTTGAGAGAGATGGCAGCGTGGAAGGACAAACGGGTTGGATGTAAATGCATGGTAATAAAATGAAGTCAAGGGTCGGTCCGAATCATTCATAATTGTCAACTGCGGCGACGAAGTCTGGTTGTAAAGCGTACTCGTAGCGTATGCGGATAGCCTTTTCAGCCGGGAACCGGCCGACAATGAATGCGATTCGGCTCTGTTATCAGAGGCTTGATTGTGGTTTGGTGCATTTCTGCGAGCTGCATCCACTGAAGGTCCTGGCGACGGAGGCTGATATTGCAGCCGTGATGTGCCTACCAGTGGCAACCTTTCCTTGCCTTTAATCGTGGCTCGTCGAAGACGGTTGTATCCTCGCTGCGATGGAATGAAAACGCATTCTACTTGAGAAGTGATGCATCGAGCACACGGATTCGATCCACTACATTTCAGGTGTTTGCGTCGCTATATTTTATTTTTATGGTTTAGTACATGTATAGAGCTGCTGGAGCAGAGCGGATTTGCCATAAAAAGAAGCATAGGGATCTCGCTGAAGCACCTACACATGCCAGACAGGTCTTTACAGGCAGTGACCTGGAAGCATCTTTCTGTGTCTCCGTGTATGGGGTAACAGGTACTTGATTGTCTTCGATGTTATCTGCTGGTGTAATGTCGGGGTCAATCGATTGGTCGACGACTGGAGACGTGGCCCAAGAGAATGTTGGGCTTAGATGCGACACTTCTGGGTAATCATCCAGGATAGAGAGAAAGTTTTCCATTCCGCAAGCTCGCCTGACAAGTTTGATATTTTTCTTTGTCTTCTTTTTACGTTTCAATTTCACTCTTGAAAACCAAAGAATCACCCCTCCACTTCTTTTTCTTTGTTGCCCGTGGTGAACAGTGGCGAGGAGAGGACGGAGACTATTGATTTGAGGAGGAATATGCTCGTTTACATCGTTTACAGTTTGGTTGTAGATGTCTCGATTTCCAAGCTGCTCCAATGTGATAAGAGTAGGGAACGGGAGAGCCACGGCACTGATCGAGAATATTCCACTTGCTAAGGGCCTAGGACAAGGAGAACCTTGGTGGCGAAAGTCCGACGACTGGGTCGCCGACCTTGGAACTGCTAGAATTCAACACACGCGCCATGGTCGGCGACTAGCGCTACAGCTGGAATCCACCAGCGATAGCGTGTCGATGTCGCCGAGCCAAAAAGGATTGCCGACGAGCCTTCAAGTTCCCATAGTGTCGCCGACATCGTAGTTGGAACTCTCTCTTTTTAAAACAGAATTTCATTTTTAAGTAAGTGCTGTATTGCACGTGTAATGTCCGCGGTTGATTGTCCGATGTGCATCACAAACTGTAATAAGCTCTCCCAGTGTGACTGTAGCCTTTGATTACCTGCAACACAATATAAATACATGTAGCAAATCCTCTCTATATACCGGATACGCCATAACGCTTGTTAGGACACGTTCTGAGAACTCATCGTCACACCACGCATTTTTTCAGCTGCCCTCCGCCCCTTTTTTTGTTCGAATCATCATCTTTTACGCGAGCCATTATGCATCCCAATGATGGCCAAAACAATGGGGCCGCAGATCTGGAAATGAACCGCATTCAAAGTGCTGTGTTAGCCAATGACATTGTCTCTTCGTTAGCATGGCACAACCTCAGCGTCGTTGTCAAAGACCACCAGACAGGCCATCAGTTGTCCATCTTAGATAAGGTGTGCGGAATAATCAAGGCCGGAGAGGTGCTTGCTATCATGGGACCCAGTGGCTCCGGAAAGACGACTCTACTCAACGCTCTAGCGCATCGGGTGGCTGCTGCTGGAGCCACAACTCATGGGGACATTTTAATGAATGGTTCCAAGGCATCCCTGCAAACTATTCGAGACTTGTCTAGTTACGTAGAGCAAGAAGATGCTCTGATTGGTAGCTTGACGGTTCGGGAAACAATGATGTTCGCGGCTCGCCTCTCACTTCCAGCGTGCGTCAAAATCTCATGTGCTTGCACACTCGTGCGAGCCGACTGCCAGTCCTTGTATTTTGTCTATGGTCGACGCTAACATACATCTGCAGAACCGTGACTAAACGAGAAGCATTTCAGCGCGTTGACGATCTGATCGCGAGCTTTGGTTTGCAATCCCAGGCACACACAATTGTTGGCACGACTATGAAGAAGGGTCTGAGTGGAGGCCAAAAGAAACGGCTAGGAGTCGCAAGTCGCTTGGTAACAAATCCCAAGATTCTCTTTCTCGACGAGCCAACGAGTGGGTTGGACTCCGCTCTTAGTCTTGAGGTTTGCACTTATATTAAGGATATTGGCCGCAGACACAATGTAAGTCATTTTCAATAACCCTAGTTCGCGTAAATTTCGCAATCGTTGCCAATCAAGCTCTGATTTTGTCTTTTAGCTAGTAATTGTGGCATCGATTCACCAGCCGTCGTCGGCAACATTTTTGCAATTCGATTCCCTCTGCCTTCTATCTGGAGGACGCACCTGTTACTTTGGTCCGATCTCTGCCGCAACTGCATACTTTACCAGCATCGGATACTCAATCCCTGCGGAGACAAACCCAGCCGAGTACTTCCTAGACTTGATTAATACAGATCTGGATAAAGACGGAGAGATTCGCCGTCGAACTCATCACATCTGTCAGTCTTGGGCTGCATCTGAGAATCAGAAGAGCCTTGAACTCGTCGTACAGAAATCTCAAGAAGCCGCTTCAAAAGACATATTGCATTACTCTGTCGAACGGTCCAGTCCATGGAATGTTCCGATTGTGCTGCTTCATAGGTCGTGGATAAAGTCATACCGCGATATTATGGCATACGGTATCCGTATCGTCATGTATCTTGGTCTTGCTATCCTTATGGGCACCGTTTTTCTCCAATTTAACGAAGAGCAAAAATATGTGCAGCCTTATATTAACGCTATCTTTTTCGGTAGCGCTTTTATGTCCTTTATGGCTGTTGCTTATGTGCTAGCTTTTCTGGAAGACTTTAATACCTTTAAGCAGGAACGAGCCAACGGCTTAGTTGGGCCTTTGGCATTTTTAATGTCTAACTTTATTATTGGCCTCCCATTTCTTTTTATTATTACAATCATCTTTTCGGTTGTTGCATATTGGCTTATTGGATTCCGCTCTGATGCATCGACTTTTTTTATGTGGGTTTTATGGCTCTTCCTGGATTTGGTGGCTGCAGAGTCTCTTGTTGTTCTTGTTTCCTCTGTCTTTAATATCTTTGTTGTTGCTCTGGCTATTACCGCCTTTGCCAACGGTCTTTAGATGTGTGTTGATGGGTTTTTGGTGCCGATGAATATTCTAAACCCCTTTTGGAAGTACGCCTTTCATTATATTGACTACCAGGCCTATGTTTTCCAAGGAATGATGGTCAATGAGTTCCAATATCGGCAATACGACTGCGCCGAGCCTTCGCCGGGCCAGTACCAGTGCGCATATTCGAGCGATCTGAACTCCGAGGGAAAATTCCGAGGCATCGATGTCCTCCAGCTGTTTAGCATTAGTACCGGACTTCAAGGAACTTGGATTGGTATTATAATCGGCATAATTGCTGGCTACCGAATCCTAGCTTATTTAGCTTTATTACTACGTAAGTAAAAAGCATATTATATTGTTCAACGGCGCTCCTAGCACAGCAGCGTCATCACAGCCGCTTCCTTTCCTGCCAACTCAACCCAACGAGGGGCAGAGTCTGTTCCTCAAGCTCGCAACGTGCGCAACGACGCTCAAGTAGCAATCGTGACACAGCTGTACTTCGTTGTGTCGCAGCAAATCTAGGTGCTTTGGTGATGACCACTGTTTTGTGATGTTCGAAATCAGTAGTTCGACTAGGACGAAGCCATCCTACTCCTTATATCCATCCATAACCCGGTAACTAGGTATCGGCGATGTAAACAAGCAAGTGCCACTGAAGCTGTCAATTTCCGGGCGCCGCGGCCCATTCCGGAGAGCTTACTCACTAGCTAAAGAGGCAAATGTTCACGTCTATGACATCGTTCAGCACTATCTGTGAGACGGCGTAATCATACGCCGCTCAATCGATCTGTTAGGTCTGATCGCTGATCGTGATAGCTGATTTTGTCAGCATCAGATTTTCGCCGCAGTTGAGGCAGACTTGATAGGAAGTAGAACATAAGCATACTGCAATGAACTGAGGCTTATGCCAATTGACCGCAGTCTATGTCAGTGTTCTCAGTAGGGGCAAGGCTACACTGAGAAAGCGTACTCTCATCTCTTATAATGAGAGATGCCATAAGTCATTTACCCTTCAATTACTATAGACAGTAGTTATACAGTATCGTGGTCCGCGTTTGCCGATGCGCCGTATAATAAATCATTGCTTCGAGACAAAGAGATAGTCAGCTTCATGTGTCACACGCCCGTTGACGATTACATTAGGCTTTGGAATAGTCGACACGCTGTCTATTTTAAGATTAAACCCCAAATCGGGTCACGAATCAATATCGCGATCTTAATAGAACTCTAACGCCATCCGAGGCTCATCTGACACAGATTTAGACAAATAAATCTTGTGTATGTATATATAAGACCTACGTATTCGTCCCATCTTAATCTGCTTTACCGCGCGGTGGGAAGTCGCTTACTATATGTAAACATGCGAACCATTACTGCTTTGGTCGGCACGGTTCTTGTTGCCTGCGCAACAGGTGCCTCGCCTCCCGTCAACCGTCATGAAGCACCCAAGCTGCCAGCATTTGTCCTTGAATATGGTAAGCCTGGCAATCTGCATGCTCTTCTTTTCCTGCGCAACCTACAATCACTTTGTTCATAAAATCATCCAAAATTAACGTCTTATAGCTCCAATTGTCGCACTCGATGAAGGCGAAGTCCTATTCCCCGCCGACATTGGCAAGCAGTTACTCAACACGATTCCTAAAGTCAACTTCACTGAAGTTAAGGGAGAACCACACTCACTGACGCTTAACAACTTGAACGAACTCAACAAGCTTGGAAATACTTCCGTCTTTCTCACCGCCAAAGACGATATTACAGATATCGCACGGGAGCCGTCCTGGGTTCACGGAGTCAAACCGAATAGTCGAGGCGAAACAGTAGGCGCTGTCTCTTGTGCCATCGTTCTTCGCACGCATCCAGACAACTCCTCAATAGTAGATGCTTTTTACTTCTACTTTTATGCTTTTAACAGTGGTGGGCACGTTGCCGGAATTCCTGAAGACTTCCACGTTGGTGACTGGGAGCATTCCATGGTCAGATTCCAGAATGGTGTCCCAACTGAGATATTCTTGTCCCAGCACAGCGATAGCGGTGAAGCTTTCTCATATGGAGCGCTGCAGAAGATTGGGAAGAGAGCGCTCATATTTGCGGCGTTCGGCGGCCACGCGAACTATGCTACAAAGGGATCTCATAATATCCCGTTTACTCTTCCACCGCTGCCTGCGTTGAACCTGAGTTCAGTGTCAATACCAGGAATTCCTTCCAGTGTCCTCGAGCATTTAAATCTATCGGCAATTCTAGAGGCCGTGATTCCAGCCAACTTCCTACAGGACAAAACCTCGATGGGTACATTATGGGACCCAGTTGCTAATGCCTTCGCCTATAACTACACATTTGACTTCAATCCCCACCGTTCTGCGGAAGAAAACAACAAGTTCACTCCGCTGGCAACGAAGAGCCAACCCAACCCCCCAACTAGCTGGCTGACTTATTTTGGACAGTGGGGAGACGAGCAATATCCGTTAACAGATGTTCGACAATTCGCGATTCTCAACATTCCTGCATTGGCGTACATCATGAGCGGGCCTAATGGACCTGTTTTCAAACATCTTGTGAGATCAACAGTATGTCCACCAGCTATGCTCAATTGCACTATCAAATTTTCATTGAAGGAAGCCAATTAGCGTGAAGGAATCAGGTTCTATTCCAATTTTAATTGGTCATAATCAGTCTACAACTTATTGAAAGCGATGTATTGAACCACATGTAGGCATAGTATGTAACAAATCATTTACCCCCGTACTCTTTCAAAATATCGCGTCTTTTAAAAAGTGAGAGTAAGGCTAAGAGTCTAACACTCAATACGGCCTAATAGTATGGAGATGACAACGACATCCCATTTTCTAGCCTGGATAAAGGTTCAAGATCACGTCCTGTCGAAAATAAAATTTAGGCCAGGAATTAACCATTTGTGATCACTATATTCGGCTCACTCTCTAATCGGGTAGTGCATCCTTCAAAAATCCTGCGTATACCCCACCATCTCGCTGTGCAAGGAGAATGGGGATTGTTTTCCTGGTTCAACACACACGTGAACCCCGCCCTTCTTCATGCGCTATTATATGAACCTGGAACAATGAATCCGCCAGAGAGAATTGACATTCGGTCGACTGCCGGGGCATCTGCCATCTATAAAGATGTTACTCCACTCAGTTCACAGGACGAGGAGATACGCATGCTCCATCTTGAATGCGGCTCAGGCTCTTCCTTGCTTCAATGCACACTCCATAGAGTCTCTCTTCGGTCTGTCCCAGCCCCGAGCTACGAAGCGCTAAGCTACACGTGGGGGGATGAGAATAACAGAAGAGAAATCGTCGTAAACGGGTATATCGTGGACGTTACCTTCAATCTCTATTCTGCCCTTTGCCAGCTTGGGCTGGAGGATGAAGCCCGTGTGTTGTGGATTGATGTTCTTTGCATCAACCAAACTGACCTAGATGAGCGCTCTCAGCAGGTACAGCTAATGAGAAACATCTATACCACATGCGACCAAACCGTTATATGGATTGGCGAGCCGCCAGAAGACATGTTACCTACTTGGGAAATGCATTGGACCGGAGATGAGCGTGACGATGAGTCGATAGACTGGTTTTGGAAGGAGTTTTATTCCGACTCAGATCGCTCAAACATGGATGAGAATGATTCGACTTCAATTGACCAGATTTTTCATGCATTCGCCAATCTCAGGCTGTTACCCAGTGGTCACCTCTCAGACCAACCGCTCTTCATAGACATGACAGGAGAGGAATTTTCCTATTACACGACATATTCGGATTATTGCCGTCTGGTAACGGATGCTCTTGCACCTTTCTATGACAGTCCTTGGTGGACTAGAATTTGGGTTAGTCTTCCCTATTGACACCTTTTTATTTCCTATCTGTTGGCTAGTACTGACTCGTATGATACATTGCAGACCGTTCAAGAGATTATCCTTCCTCCCAAGGCCAAATTCGTTTTTGGACCTATATCAGTGAATATGTCTTGCTTACTCGAGGCATTTGCTGCCCTTGCTCGCCACATGTTCGAGCCTTGTTGTTCCGAATTGTTTTCTCGCTGCGACTTCAGAGTCAGGAAATGCTTCCGACAGCTGGGGAGTGTTCTTACCAACATCAACAATATGAGAGCTAGCCATGGCAATGGTACCAACGTTGAACTTTGGGAGACTTTAACTACATTTCGCGAGCGGCATGCAACAGACAACCGGGATAAAGTCCATGGTGTTTTAGGTCTTGTTAACACATGGTCGGGGCAACCCATTGTCCCTAATTACAGAGCCGCAACTGAAACCATCTATTGTCAAGCAGCCATCTCAACTGCCATTGGGACTCAATCTCTCTTTCCCTTACATTTCCCACTTCAAAAGCATGCCTGTCCCACTCTTCCTTCGTGGTGTGTAGACTGGACTGCAGCTAGTGCGCTCGCTGATCAGCTCAACGTCTATCAATGGAGCCAGCAGCCGTTCAAAGTTTTTCCAACCCATGGCGCGGATCATTTCCACATAGTTCCTCGCTCAGATAATCGCATCCTGGAAGTCCGTGGGCGTCTCTGCGATAGAGTTGCATCGGTAGGCAAAATATGTCAGGGAAATGAGCCCAATGAGAAACGTAAGGCATATTGTGACTGGTTTCTTCTTACGGGGCTTCATCGCAATCCCTCGAGGATGTATTGTTCCGGGTGTTCTTATTTTGAAGCCTTCTGGAAATGCCTCTGCTGGGACATGATACTCCATATGTCAGAAACTGCAGGAATAGCAATATCTGCTAGATCCAAAGGCTCAGAGAGCTATGAAGCTTTCGTGGGCTATTGCCACAGCTCTCTCAAATCTATATTTCATCCAGAAGGGCTCTCTCAGGCAGACCGAGAGGCTGTGCTACAGCTCGACAAGAGATTTCAAACGACAGAGGACACGAAATGGGGTCAGTACTCACAGTCTGATTATCTGGTCGAACAGTGGATCAATGGCTTGACTCTAAATACGACCTTTTTTGTGACGGATTCGGGGTATTTGGGCCTCGGCTCTCCTGAGACTAGAATAGGAGATGAGGTATGGTGCCTATTTGGCGGTCAAATGCCGTTCATTCTCAGACCAGTGGCAACAATTGCGTGGATATAGCGAATTGAATGTTCCACGTATTGAGTACTAGCATCGCCCCGCAAGCCGTAGCTTCGCACACAAGAATAGATTATGCACACATAAATGTGGTTCCTCTTAGATTGTATTACGCTCCTATTTTCTTGTCCCCCACATGCTCAGGAAGAGGTTGTGCTTGGAGACTATTTCATAGCCTTCAGTACGCGTGGTTCATTTCCACTAGCATAATCTGATGTTTCACTACAGATCGGTGTCCCGACACAAGAAATCTGCAATGTTGATCTTCTAATGTCGACTGAAGTACACATATTGAATTGTTTGAACGACTAGTCAAGATGGTCAACACGGGAAAGCCTAGCATGGCTTGCGCCACGTGTAAATTGCGCAGAACTAGAGTATTTATTCATCCCAAGATGTTGGCTATGCCAATGAAAGCTTTTTTGCGCATCTGCATATTCTAACTTGGAAAGTAGTGTGACCAACAGCGGCCTGCGTGCTCTCAATGCCGCAAGTCTGGATGGGTTTGCCCAGGCTTCCCGTCCAAAGCGGACGTCATCTTTCGGCACCACACACCCGCCTCCCAGCAAGCAATCATTGGCCGCCGTGGCCAGCCAACAGGCAGAGTTATTGACTTATCGCCCGCAGTTACGGATAGGGCCACAGCCTTCTTCCTCCACCAATACGTATTTGATACCAAGACTAGCTCCGACACTGTCCCTCCAGCGGTTCATGAGCATCTGCCAGTCCTCCTTCAACGGGAAGCGCCCACCGGAGCGCTTAGTATCATCATTTCGGCGGTGGGCCTCGCTGCTTTGGCGAATTCTGGAACTTCAACACCGTGGAAACACGAGGCGTATCGCCTATATGGCAAGGCCCTCCAACGATTACAGACTGACCTCCAGGATTCAGCCGGCATGAAGTCGGATGGCGCATTGGCGGCTGTAATGCTGATGGGTACCTTTGAGGTGAAAAACTTCTTCTGTCATTAGTTAACTAACAGACTGACTCTCCAACTAGATGATTGCAAATGGTGACCCGACTTCCATGGAGTCTTTCCGCTACCATATTGTCGCCGGAGCTCGATGTGTTGAGATTCGGGGACCAAACCAATTCTGTAATGCAGTATCCGCCATACTGTTTATTCAATTACGTCGCCTCATTGTACGGGCTATTTTCGATTCATGAGTGGTTGTTCGAGTGCTAATCGGTAACAGATTATGACTTGTCACCAACTACAGGAGCCATTGCCCTATGCTCTCAAGACGTGGTCTCGATGGGCTCAGCCTACTCAAACGAGGGATGAGGCTTCTTTAAATCTCTTCGCTGAACTGAATGAGCACCTAGCGGCTGTCCGGGCTGAGATTAAACGAAAGAGCATCCGCAACCCTGCTGCCGTGGCCGCGATGCTAGATCCAGTCGATCGCCAGCTTGCAGAGTGGGAAGCGAGGCTCCCGGACTCGTGGAGATATAAATCTTACCGAAACCTTGACTCAAAGGTCGATTCATTAGAGAGTCACAAAATACAGTATGACGAATACCCGGGTCTCTGGGTTGCTTCCACTTGGAATAATTATCGGATGATCCGCATTCTGATTCACGAATCAAAAATGAATGCGATGGTGAAACACGGTTCAGACAAAGACAGAAAGGATCTCCAGCATTCAGCCAAAATACTTACAGAAATGACAAATGGCATTTGCTATAGTGTTGCATACATTTTAGGTGACCGGCCCAATGGACTCTATTCGAAGAGAGTCCATCAAACTGAACAGTCCGATATACTACCAAAGCCGGGCGGATACTTGTTGCTATGGCCACTGTTCCTAGCCGGATCTCTAAGTACTACTCCTAGAGACCAGAGAGGCTGGATTGCGCGTGTTTTGAGAGATATAGGTCTGCGCATGGGTATGCAACTGGCTGTATCGATGGCGATGAAATTAGAGCAGACTGCCATCTCGTTTTCAGATCGTGACATGTGGCTTATTGGAGAATTCTTCCCCGTTTGACCGACGGGATAGTATTTATATTAATATTTATTTAATTTTAATTGAGACATGTTACCAAAACCCTTCTGCGAGAGCCCAAACGCCGGGGCAGTGTGAATGTCCATGTAGCTGTTGTTACGGTAACCCACATCGCAAGGATCAAGGTATTTGCAATTGCGTGGATCGCAAGACCTACGATATTGGGAGTACGCCGACGATAGACTTGATCAGCAAATTACTTGTTCTTACGACGGATACCTAGACTCCATTGTATTCTGACCGTGAGATTTGCACTACTTGAATATCCATCAGCCTGCCTGGCACTTCCAATATTATACACACACTAGGATGCAGCACTGGTGCTGACGTTTAGATTGTACTATACCCTACTTGGCTAGCCTTGCGAGTCGACCAATCAGAGACTCTACAGCCCTCCTTCAATGCCTATATTGGGTGCGTCTTTGTTGAGTGTCAACCATGTGGTGAAGTGAAAGTTGTAGTCCATTTCAGCATAGTATTTTGCTGATGACTGAAGTCCAATTGCGGCTCAAACTCCTCCTGAGCTTATAAATTTTTATCAATGTAGATGCTCATCCTCTTCAATATTTAAATGCCTAGTTGTCCCCCTCAGTCTGTCTAAACACTCGCTCTACATCCACTGAATCCTCATCTTTTCTTGGCCCATTTTCTGACAGGATGAAGTCCCTATCTCTCGCACTCGCTGTATTTCTGGCTACGGTGCCAAGCTATGCTTCTGAGTGCCCAACAGAGCCGTCGCAATCGACCCCAGTGGTGACGACCAAACACGGAACTTTGCTGGGTGGAAAGTGTAGCACGACAGATGTCAACTTCTTCTTGTCTATTCCGTACGCAAATCCTCCAACAAGGTTCCATGCTCCTGCAACCTATACAGGAGTGTACCATGATCGAAACGCGACGACGCCCGCCCCAGCCTGTCCACAGTTTGGCACGACCTTCATCGAGACGGGCAAACAGTCCGAGGATTGGTACGAATCGCCGCAATCTGTTCTGTACATGTGGCCCTTTCCCCCTTGCTGACGATATTCATAGCCTCTTCCTTGACATCTTCGTCCCGGCTCATAAACCCCATAAATCCAAGCTGCCCGTCAAAATCTGGATCTATGGTGGCAGTAATGAAGCAGGTGGCATTTCAAATGCGATGTATACAGGTTGCTACGCCGCTGAGAATGTAATCCAAGTCAATATCAACTATCGCCAGGGACCTCTGGGATTTTTGGCAGTCCAGAAAGCTGGCATAAATGGCAATTTCGGCATTCAAGATCAGCTGCTGGCATTGAAGTGGATCAAGGCAAACATTGAATCCTTTGGCGGCGACCCTGTACGATTTTCTCAATCCCATTTGCATTCTTTCTTCCAGTCACTCATGATATGTTTTCGATGGACTCTAGGATAAAATGGTGCTCTTCGGACAATCAGCTGGCTCCTTCGACACTTTCACTATCGCTACCTTGAATGATGCGCCTGATCTGATTAGTGCGGCCATCATGCAGTCGGGAGGTGGTAGCGACTTTGCTTCAGTCGCCGAGGCTCAGCCCTGGAACGAGCTGTTTGTCACTACTCTAGGCTGCAAGCCATCAGATGTAAGTCATTTGCTGTTACCATTGCACACTTCTAATGATCTTTGTGAATCTGACCATGCTTTCTTTAGTTCTCCTGTATCGACTCCAAAAGCGTGGCCGAAATGCAGCAAGCCGTTCTGGCGATGCCTGCCGGGGTAGGGCCATCAATCGGCAGCCCTATAGCCCATATCGGCCGTGGCTTCAGCTGGGGTCCTCTTGTAGATGGCAAAATAATCCCAAAGGCGCCTGCATCAGCCGGCGTCAAGGTTCCGTCTATCTTCGGCTCAACCGCTACAGAGGGCATGCTCTTTGTCTTGGCCACCTACGCGAAGAACTTGACGACCCAAACTCAGGCCACTTACGACGACTTCTTGAATTACCAGTTCGGGCCTCTCGCATCGCGCGTCAATTCAACCTACCCGCTCTCTAAATTTCCGCGAACCGCCTCCGCCCCCAACTCCGCTGACGCCGCCATAAGTGCCATTTATACCGACTACGCTTACAAGTGTACGGCATATAGAGGGCTTCAGAAGGGAATTGCCAACAAAGTCCCTGTTTTCACATACTTCTTTGACCGCACCCCTTCCTGTACCTGGCTGACATCTGTTCCAAACACCCCCTTTGTCCACAGCTTTCTTGGTGCTACCCACACCGCTGAGCTTCCTTTTGTCTTTGGCGTGCTGGATGGACTGCCTGCTCCTGGAGGGAACTGCACCTCGACCTCGGCCGAGTTACAGCTAAGTAAAGAGATCATCTCTTCGTGGGACAGTATGGCTGCCACAGGCACTCCTGGATGCGATTGGCCACGCTACTTAGATCAGGGTAAGGACAAAGGTCTAGGAATGATGTATCTCGCGAATGAGACGGTTGTTGGCGAAGTAGACTACAGTATTTGCCCGTTCTGGGATGAGATAAGGGACGAACTGTTAGCTTTGCAGGCTCAGGGAAAAGTGAACCGGTCCTAAGCGAGAGAAGTTCAGAGGCGGTATAAGCGTGTATAAGTTTCATTCTAGATCCCGACATTATTCATATTAGATAGTAAACATTAATCTTTTAATATTTTATACAAAATTGGATTCATAAAGCTAGTACATACGATAGATACCACACCAAGGCGTACAGACGGCGGCAAAAGGTGGCAGGGTTAATGCAGTCTTTTCTGGAAACCTTTGCGACACGGATTCAATTACCAACATTGATACTAAAGGAAAAATGAGATTTTGATAGGAACATTCCCCTCATCATCGTCATCTTCTTCTTCACCATTTTCTTGATCTCCATCATCATGATCTTCTTCTTCATCGCCTTCGTCATCACCATCATCTTCTTCATCTTCATCATCATCTTCTTCATCGTCATCGCCATCATCTTCATCATAGTCATATTCATCATAATCATATTCATCCAATGAATTATTGAATAAAAGTTCATCGTCAATCGCTTCCTAATCTATATCTCCTTGGGGGGTTAATGGAAAGTCTTTTTGATCGGGTATCATGCCGCCCATCAGCTTTCGACGAAGGCTATGAGCAGTGGGGACATCATCGTCGGATAGATCCCTCTTTCTATAGATCATTCAAGCATTAGAAGGAAGTCTATCATACAGTGGGAATCTGCATAACACAAAACAAAACACTGACCTCTTTCCTTGTCTATGCGGTGCCTTATTTTCTTTGTTTTCCCTTTCCGACGCAGACACATCACTTTCAGGACCGACATCATCATCGGAAGCCGACATGCATTCAGATAGAGATACGCCAAAAATACCACTGAAATATCTTAGCACTAGGTCTTCCCCCGGCGCAAGACCCTCGGGAGCCTCATAGTAATCGTCACCAAGCCATGGGGTCTCGTGATGTGTCTCTTCATTGTCAGAGTCTTGTATTTGATCAGCGGAGTCCTGCGTCTCCTCGCTAAGATCGCCTGTGTCGCCGTCCAATTGCGAATCTTGTGCTGCATCCTCATCCCAGTCATGGGAAATACCAATTAAGAGCCGTAGAAAATCTATATAGCATCCGGTCTGGCATAGCTCGGATACTCTATCACGAGCGTTTTTACATAAATAAGTCTCATCCTCGTCTATGGCTCGCATTGCAGCCGTAAACATCTTGGATGCCAGTTTCTGTCGCCTTTTATTCTCTGCTTCAAACCTGCGCTCAAATTCTTCTTTCTGGCCTTTGGCGAGTTTCGCTATATGCAGTGCGTTTTCGAAGTAATCATCCGGGCCGAATATTGGAATTTGTATAGTGTTGAATCGCTGCCAATAATCTCCCCAAAGCAGGTCGCGCATCTGCGGTTCGACGTTGTCTGACCAAGCGCGAAGCTGGCTTGGATCGAAGGGTCCCTTTGGCTTTTTGAATGAAGGCATTGTGTGGTCGGTCGGCTCGGCGGCGTTTGCGTGGTCAGTGGTTGCCGAAGCAGTGAATTGCGACCGTGAGATTTAAATAACATTGAAGATGAAGCGGTGAACACGAGTGGCTTCGATGGGCTTACCACAGCACCTAGTACATGCAGATGTATGCAGTTTGCCTTCCAATAGAAAGCTTCACAGTATAGAGCACCCCACAAGGCCAACGCAATGCACTCCAAAAGATTTAATATTTAAAATTAAAAATTTCTCTGTCAGAGGGAAACGGGGACTGCATGTAAATCTTCCCAGATCCAAAGTACTCCTTTAGCCGGGCACAGCCTGTGATTCCCCCACAGAAAGCACGCTCATCTTTTAGGCAATAACGCGCTTAACAGTCTCGGCAACACTGGAAGCCTTCAGTCCCAGAAGATCATTTGACGACGTCTCGTCCCTAGCATAGTTCGATTTCAGGCCAGTTGTATTGCTATAGCTCGTTGCCCGAACCAGAGTGAAAGCGCCGTTGAGGTCACCAGCAGTTAGCTTCTGGAAAGCCTCGTTTACTTGCTCTTTGGTGGTAGTGTTGTTGACGGTCCATTTGGTGTCAGTAGCCTCTTCCAGAGCAGCGAGGATCTCATTTTGAGTGGTTTCAACGGAAGAAACGAAGAGATACTTGTTAGAAGTTTCCTCTGGATTCTTGAGCACTGATGCAATGGCAATGCCAAGATCCTTTTCGTTTGTAAGAGTAAAACGTTTATCACCACCATCCCAAACAGTAGCCGTCTTGTTAGCAAGATCATACCCAAGAAATCCATTTCTCAGACCCTGTAAAGATGGTCATTTAATCTTTTGTTCCATCTAGTAATGCTATAAATATCTCGATCATGACTTACCCAATCGAACAAGAGAGAGGTGGCGACCCCTGTCCAAGAAAAGCCGGCAGATTGTTTTGTCTTGAGGTACTCTATCATTTCAGATTTCTGACCGAAGAGGGGCAGCAGTTGAAGAACGGCAGAATCTTGACTACTGGAGGAAAATTCCGAAGGCAGGAAACGCTTGACTCCAGCACCGATAGCGGCATCAACAAGCTTCTTCTGTTCGCCAAAGCCAGTGGCACCAACGGCTGAAATGACGATATCTTGGTCCTTGAAAGCGGACTGCAGATCGCCTTCAGAGAAATCCGACTTGTAAACAGAGATATCGGGTGGGAAGGTAGCAGAACTATCCCTGCGAGAGAGGACGGTAATGGTGAATCCGCCGGCTGCGATCAAGCCCTCGAGGATAATTTTGCCAATACTCCCACTTGCCTAATTAATCATGAGTAAGTGATAAATATGAAGGGCGGCGCAGGGGTTTGTGGTCGCTTACACCAACGATAGCGACATTCTTGTAAGTCATTGTGTAAGATAACTTATGTCAATAATGGAGATGAGAATGATTGGCTCTATGTGAGGAGCTACTGCCGGGTATCTGGCCGAAATAGTGATGCTTTTAGTGCTCAATACTGAAAATCTTTTTCGCCTTTGAGAAGACATAATGATCAAGGAGAATCTTCTTAGTATTTATATCGGTAAATGGTCTCGAAAAGACCCGCCGACGCAGCAAAGTCACCATATCACTAGAAGGATAATGAGCGGAGAGTATGTCCGTATACACGGGGTGGATTACACCTGAATGCAAGAGCTTCGTGGGTCAACTATCAGTCATTCGGTTCAAGTACAGACCAATCGTCCACGAGAAAGGCATATTAGACAGCAGTTACGATATCCACGATGCTGCCGCCCGTACAGGAACTCAGATCTGTTGTACGAGATCCCCCAATGAACCATGAACCCCTGCCAAATCCAATCAATTGCGAAGCTTTCATTGGTCAGATCTCCACTGAATCCTTCACGATCTAATGTCGTTTCTGCTTAGAAATGCGGACACAGGTCCGTCAAGTCCGCTCTCACCAATAGGAGCATCCTCCGTACCTCCACTAGAACCTCCGCGTCATTTGGCGTTCCACTTGCCTCTAGCTGTGATGTTCCATCTCTATCAGTTTCATTGAGTTCAATTCTTTGTTACAATTTTTGTCAGCATTGAAATGGAACTCGGTACGGACAGGATTCACAATAGGCCCACTGTTGTCACGGTTCTTCATCTGCGCTGACTGAATCGCTTAGTAGCAACAGCTACACCAACAGTTACTCAATCCGACGGTACAAATAAGTTACGGGACTCATGTCTCGCAGAGTAATTGCGTCGGGACATTCATGTCTTGAATGCCGCCGCCGAAAGATCAAGTGCGATAGGTCTTTGCCATGCGCCTATTGCACGCGCACCAAGCTTCAATGCAAATACCCCTCGAGGCGACAAAATATTGGTACTGATGAAGAGGGCGACCTAGCAAACAGAGTGCATTCTATTGAGTGTGCTTTGAAGTCACTGGATCAAAGAGTAACACATATTGGGAGCATGCTACAAGTAAGTCTGGAGGCAGCAGGCAAACAGAGTCACAATGAACACGACTACCAATCATACATCGCAAGAGTCCAGCAAAGACCAAAAAGCTTTCCGTTAAATCATATATACTTACAACTCTCTGTAGCATGCTGCCCCGAGCCTATCATATTCGACCGCATCTTCTTCGCGAAATAATCTACAACCGCAGCAAAGTCAGAACGATACCTCTACCCGAGTATTAAGATCACATCACTTACAGTCATTGCCATTCAATTTCCCGGTTGACGTGTCACAACCTCTTAAATTGGCTCATCCCCCTCCTGCATCCATATTGTTCCTGTGGCAGGCATATCTCGATGTGGTTGACCCTCTAATCAAGATTTTTCACATTCCCTCTATCCAAATACAGGTTATGAGTATCAGCCAAGGCCGAAAGATTCCAGATGCGGATATGGAATGTTTATTATTTGCAATCTATTATTCCACAGTAATAGCTATTCCAGCAGCGGAATGCCGTCAAGAACTTCACGAAGAAAGACCCGTCCTGTTGCAACGGTATGTAACTAAACTTGTCTGTATATCACTAGAAAGGACTGACGAGTTTCAGGTTTCGCAATGGGGTCGAGGAATCGCTAAGAGGAATTAATTTCTGGAGCTCCCGGAATATAACCGCCTTACAAGCATTCGTGCTATACCTGGTGATTATTATCTCTTGATTAAACTGCAAAGTACGAACAGGGTCATTGTCTAACTTTTTATCTTATTGAAGATTTGCGGACGGCAGGACCAAAATGGGCCCGATGTCTCCTCTCTAATTGGGATCGCAATTGGCAATGCCATGAAATTAAATCTTCATATAGACATCCCTGGTATGCGAGCATTTGATCTTGAGATGCGTCGCGGATTGTGGTGGCAGATCTGCACCTTGGAAGTTCGAGTCGCCGAAGAGTTTGGCCGTGAACCTTTTATCCTTGAGCCGAGTCTTCGTACAGAGCTACCGCTCAATATCAGTGATATGAGCTTGGATCCTGATATGGGCGAATTGCCGAGCCACCAAGCGGGACGAAGCGAGATGTTATTCAGTCTCGTCCGGTTTGAAGTAAGCAACTTCGCGCGGCGAATTATTTTTTCAGACATATTTTGTCAAAGCAACAACTACCGTATAATGAATGAAGAGCAGAAATGCCGGGAAGTAGACCAGTTTAGAGAGCGCCTTGAGAAGCAGTACCTTTCGTATTGTGACAAGGGAGCTCCGCTGGACTGTATCACGGTTAAAAGCAGTCGACTCATTCTTGCAAATTTAAAATTGGCTGTTTGTAAACCGCGAGCTAACCAAAACCGTGGAATTCCCTTACGGGCCGGTTATCGCAAGGCTTGTGAAGAAGTCCTGCAACATGCGCATGCCTTGCGTCAATACAGCAAAGGCCGTCGTTGGCTGTGGCTATTTCAGACGTACGTGGAATGGGATGCTTTGGCGTATCTCTTGCTAGATATTTGCATCACGCTGTCGTCCCCACCATCCGGCGAGCCGTTTACTCTGCCATGGGAAATTATTGATGAAACTTACAATCACTGGAAGAACAATGCAGATGTTCATCAGGGCCGCCGCTGGGATAATATCGAGATACTTCGGTCACAAGCGCTGTCTGCAATAGAGAAGATGCGAAATACAGCGCAAATGCCCCAGACAAGTTCATCTAGTTCCTCTTTGAAGGCTCAAGATCAGTTTGAAGGTATGTCGGATACCATCATCGAGCCTCAGCAACCGTATGAATCGAGTCCTGATTCTACGTTCAATCAGCACACTGCTATGGCGGCCAAAATCCTTATCCCCCGGGAGTTAAATCCTTTGGGTAGTATTTCGCAGACGCCGCTGCCCTACGTAACAGATCTTCAAAGTTCCGATCCCAATACGACTGATAAGGTACCCCAGGGATGGGCTCTAGCAGATGTATCTTCTGAAGAGGGTCAAGCTTCTGCTAACACGGTAGATCTGCCTGGAGCTGGGACTGTTTGTGAGTGGAGCAGTTCGCTCATAGAGAGATATTGGGAGGTTGCCGGACAGGGATATGATGAGTCTGGTGTATGGCATTCATCAAGTTAGTAATATGCCTAATGAGCTCTGCATTACACTTGTGCGCACTTCTGCATGTACGCCAAGACTAGCAAATACTGTCGAGATTGAAGCTTAGAAGGTAACGATAAACAATCGCGTCACCTTCAAACCTTTACTAGAACTTTCCTCTATCAATTAGACCTTGCTTCTGCAAGGGCGAGCTCGCGGGGGTTGACGAAGCTAAGATGATGCCGTCGTCGTCGTCGTCTTCGTCGCATATTGAAGACTAAAGTTCGTCTTTCATCAGGCTTCAATGAGTGAAGGGTAAACCGCCAGAGTGCCATTTTAGGCGTGCATGCATATCTCTTCCGCCTAATTTCCACGATTGAAATGAAACAACACTGGGTATCTTAAAGCGGACACGGTTAGTCTTGGGACCCAACTCAATAATTCTCATATCTAGTGTGGTTATAGCTGGCGTTGAAACCCCACAAAATCTGGTAGTACTACAGAATCTCAACAACATGACATGATAACATGAAGCTAGGCAGGCATGGAAGGAACCGATAGGCAACAGGGTGGGCCGATGGGAGGAGCTGCTCAAGACCTCTGGATTGAAGCTGGTCAATTTGCCGAGATCCGTTGTAACTACCCCAAACATGCAGTGATTACGGTTCCTCTGCCGTAGAAGGCCCCTTAATAGTCATTGTAGTGTACCTACATAAGGGTGGTTCTTGGTGTTTTGCTAAAATACTTAGTCTTCTCACTCATACCTTTATGAGCTGGTAATATTAACGGCCCCCATCCCGTCAAGTTCTCAATTTCGGATGCTAAACATTTTCTACCATCTCAAAAGAATAGAGGGGAAGGAATATTGCTATCCGCACGCTTAAGAAGCTAATGCAAGCACGACAAGATGGGGCGATGGGCAGGTTCGTGGCACAGTACGATACGTTGATTACGGAGCAACGCCACTATTAATCAATCTTGCATTTCTTCAACTATTTTTAGTCATCCTAGTGTATCGTGAAAAATGGTATTGATTGACAAAACATCTGAATGAATCAACCTTGCCTCACTGTAAAGCAAACAGGTAAGCGAGCTGGCATGAGAGTCTGACGAGAAACGTGTGATGAGCATCTCGAATCCCATTCTTTCAAATAATTTTTACTCAATAACTAGGGTCGACCCGCATCGGCCGGTAGTTTTGTGGAAAGTCCATCGGATTTACAAAGACAAACGAGCGCTTCTTAGGTTCCACTCTTCCGCATGGATACTTCCCGCGAACGATCATGAGAACCTTGGCTGTCCCTTAATGTTGGTTTCTTAGATCCTCCAACTCAGCCTGCCACAGTTGGATGTCTATATTTAAAGATGAGACGTATAGTAGCCTTGTCACTTCACCTCCATCTCCTCTGAGACACGGGCTAGGTCGAGCCTTTGTATGTCAGTAGGAGCACGGTAACACGGCTATGCAGCTCTGGCGTTTCTGGAGAGTAGAAATGGAACCAAGGGGGCTTAGATGAGATTTTAGCGCTCATCTAGTTAAGTAATCATCATTAAATATGGTGGCATCTGTGAAGCGATCATGCGTGTTTGCGGGGATCATGATGCCCAAGCCGTTAGATCACAAGAGACCCTGTGTTTACAACAGTGAACGCTTCATCAACTATGACGCTGCGATTCAACAAGTTGAGTGCCGAACATTGATATGGAGCAATGGCTTGAAAATTCTGATTAAACGCTCTTAGTACATCTGCTTTCATTTCCGTTACATGGAACGGTTCGGACATTACCTACAGGACTAACTTATATAAGTAAACAAAATAAGTTGATTCAGCCTTACCCACTAAGCGCAAGGTAGACATGTCTTTCGGCATCTACAAACTTGGCGCGTCGTAAACTTTTAGTCCTAATTTAGAATTCTGGGCCGAGGCTGATTAATTTCGTTCTCCATCTGAGGCTGAAAAGCAAACTGCGTGCCCGAGGCCTGTTGGGCCGTAGCGATTGGTGGCAGATTGTATCTATTGTATATAATACTTGGCACATGCTAGGTCTTTGCATCTCAAGCTGTTCGCGTCTACACAACTACTTCTCTTCAACTATTCTCTAGTCAATTCCTTGTCAATCATTCGCTCATTTTTTATATCCCATCTTACTACCTTTGATCAATAGTCAACATGTCCAAGGAGAAGCATAGCGAGACTACCTGGGCCAATGGCTTGTTCGATTGTTGCAGCCCGGGTGGGCTTTGCTTTAAGACGACCTTTTGTCCCTGCATTACCTATGGAAAGACTCAGCACCGAATGAAGCATGGCAATTTGAACGACTACTCATGCTGCAATGCATCCGTAAGTGTTCCTCTTGATACAATGATTCTCCAAGAAAGACAGAAACTAACAGCGTCCTATCTCTAGTGTGTCATCTTCGCTTGCCTTGCCTACTGCGGCCTTACATGTATCCCCACCACGATGCAACGAGGAGACATTCGCGAAAAACATGGTCTTGAGGGTGGTTGCTTCGGAGACTTTTGCAAGTCTTGCTGGTGCAATTGCTGCGTCTTGATTCAGAATGAGAAGGAGTTGGCACAGCGCGAGGCCCTCTTGAAGGGCTCGTCTGAGCCGTACAGGCCCAATCCCGGCATGGTATACTCTGACGCAGGCGCACATTAGCTGGAGCATTGCATGAAGTCCGATACCCAGACCGAGTTATATTCCTGCCATTGGCATGTAACTCATTACAGATGATTGGGATTGAGACATGTATGTGTGGGAAGACGACACTTGCAACGCATGCAGCTCAACCCAATCAGATCCTCCTCCACTCCAGAGGAATGGAACGAGGCACAAAATGGCAGACACTTTCCGATACCCCCAAGAGCTGGAAGATTTTTACAGGGCAGTGGTTTTTATCAATTTTTATAAGCGCGATTCAATTCAAGTTATTTCCTCGGTATAATTGCTTCAGTTACATCTTCTCATGAAGATGTATTGTACATCAATAGGTAGTATCAAGTATCCAATTGCAGGTAACGAGAACCTGCTATCTTTTCCCCACGGCTCTTGTCAACTGGCGGTAGAATATCCTCTGTAGAAACTAGAACTGCACTCAATCGCCCCATAGGCGCATTGAAGATTAATCTCGAATATCTGTCGGGAATCTGAAGTGCTGACATACTGGCAGGCGGCGGTATAACTGGGCGCCCATAGTTTAGCAAATGTCTCATATCATGCTTTGGAAAGAGTTGCAAAACCATTGTTTGAAGCCAAGTGTGTTTCAGCTAGAACTCAGTCACCCTTACACGCATTCAGCTTTGCGTGCACTGGACTGTGCACGTTGCTTACGGATGAGCCGTCAATTACCGGCATATATGTGAAGTGAACAAATTTTTCTGTCTATTAGTCTATATACTGAGTGTTCATTTGTACATGCAGCTAAGTTCAAGAGACATTCAGCTGCCGCGCTCAATATTATAGAATGGAGATTGACGATATTAGCCGCACATAACTATATGTAGTTGGCGGTCGAGGTCTTATCAAGCTTTTTTTCTTGAGATCAAGGTTGTCTTTAGCGCACTATGATACATCTTGAGTCACAGGTCGCATGTTTGGAGATCATTGGACGCTGCGCTAAATTCACCGCATCACAAACCAGGGTCTAGATGAGCACCATCTTGTAGTTGACAGTAGTCTGTGCATTTGTGAGCGTAGCCACAATGGGGTGAGAGCCCACCTTTAGAATTGAGTCTACCATCAAAATCATCGACATGCGAAGCAACGTTCTGGAGAGGGCGGCATTAGCTGAGAAATGTCTGTAATGTACTTGGATATACTGTCATCACAATGCAAATTGGACAAAGAATTAAGGCAACCGACTTTTGGCTTTTGGTTGTAATAACTATATCGGTTTAAATAAGCTTAAGGAAAGTGAGCGGACTGTAAAGATTGCCTCAGAAGAGCCAAACCTGCTACAACCCAATAGAAGAGAAGCAATTTTTCACCGTTCCACATGCCACTGCCCATTTTCTCAAACCCGTCACCGCAGCCCATAGCCGGCAAACTTGAACAAGAAGCGCCTTATAAGACTAAGATACAAGCAAATAAGAGAGCCATTGCCGACTTTGAGCCTCTGCAGGCAAGCTTAGACGTAGATGACCTTCTGTTGTCCGAAGGCACTGCAAGACTGGTTGCCGGTGTCGATGTTGTTTTGCTTTCCCTATTTGCGGTCAATGGCGATGTCTCACATGGCGATGATTTATGGACATCAATGCACGCCGTAGCTGCCGCATAGTTGGTCTGGATTGAACTTGTCGTAGGACATACCTGCTGGTTGTTGTTGTTGCTATTGTTGTTGCAGCAAACAATGACGTCGTTGCACACATCATTGAGGTCAGAGCACTTCCAGTAGTTTTCGCCCAGGCCATCAGCTGTAGCACTGCAGCAGTAAGGCGAAGCGCCGTTGCCACAGCTATTGGATTGATAGTTGTTGTTGGTGTTGGTGTTTTGGTTGGTGGGAGGAGGAGGGGGAGGGGGAGGAATATGAGGAGGAGGAGGAGCTGCGTGACCGGGAGCTGCAAGAGCGCCAGTGGCAACGGTGAAGAGGAGAGCGAGCATAGAAGTAACCTGCATGTTGGCGGTTTGAAGTATTTAATCTGAGAGAACAGTGAGAGTGGCTGTTTTGATGATTGCTTGCTGAGTGATGGTTGAGACTGATGGTTGAGAGTGAAGAGGAATATTCAAGGTAGGGAAGGAGTCCCTCTTATACTTTTCTCTTCAGAGTTGCTTTTAGGCTTTTAGAGAGACTTTGCCTTTTCAAAACACAAAGTACAGCCGATACGAAGTGGCGACGAGCTGAAAGAGTGGAATGAACTAAGAATTTGATGTATGGCGCATATCCATGCATGTCCATTGAACTTATTTTTGTAGCTCTAACGCAGGTAAGAACAAACGAAATGAAGCTACTTAAAGTCTGTTCCTGCTTTTATGCCAGCATATTCACCCAATTGGTCAAGCCTGGTAGGGGAGAAGCTCAGAGGCTGCATTGAGGTACGGCCTGGGTCGGTCTGTGGGATTCTGGTCTCCTGGGATCTTGCAATGTCGACATTTTGTGCGGTAAAGGTCTCCCAGTCACAGGAAGTATCTCGTAGCTGCTTAGACGTGTAGTGACGTAGCATTGTATCTGCTTGACGACATCCTGATATTCTGAGATATTCAGCTGGTCTCGTATAAACATCGACTCAAAGTTTCAGGGGCTGCGTATAATCTTGGATAAACTTGGATAATCTCGGCATGTGTGCCACGCTGAGCTGTTGGAAGCGTTCAACAATTTTGCATGGTGTATGGATCACTGCTGGAGATGTTCAACAGATTTCCAATGTTGACGAATGACTGTTGGAATCGTCCAACGTTTTGGTAATATTTTCGAGCCACCGTTTGTGGCATTTAGCTCTCTACTTTGCATACACATATACGAGCCCAACAGATGTACGTGACTAGTCATGTTTGTAGATCCTGCAGCATTTAACTCTCTGGATATTATGCAGTGGTTTATTATTGTGAAATCCAATTTAGCCGAGTGATGGAACCTAGAGGTGACCTGTGAAAGCAGAAAGTTTTCGTTTAAATAGGCCTCCTGTCTATCCATTTTCATTCACCTCAATCAACACACTCAGACCTTTCTGAATCATCTTTCGCTACAGTACACTTTACCGCTTCTATTTGCTCTACCAGTTCACTATTATCACTCTTTACATCTCAATCATGTATGCCTCTATCATCTTTTATGCTCTCGTCGCCCTGAACGGCGTCATGGCGACTCCGGTCCAAAGGCCCGAGGTTGAGCCTCGAGCCATTGAACGCCGTGTGCCTAGTATGGGAGATATCCCGTTTCCGAAGTTCCCGGCCCGCAACAAGAACAGCAACAAGATGGGCAGTAAGTTTTGACGAGTCTTTGATAATCATGCCAAACTTACTCAAACTACAGAAGGCAGCAGCGGCAGCAGCGACTGTAGTGGCTCGGGAACGAACACTCAGGTAAACGCCTGCTCTGCGGGTAGCCCATACTGTTGCAGCAGCGACGGCAACGGTGGTGAGTGATGAGCTACGCTTTTCCCACCCAGAATAATGCTAACATTGAGGAGGCCAAACTTGTTCCAACACCACTGCTTGCACGGAAACGATTATTTGCTGCAACAACAACAACGGCGTAAGTTGAATATCATCCTGTTCACCACAGTCATCATCTCACACATGAGATAGTTCCAAATTTGCATTGGCGACCTCGACTTCAACGTACCGATCACCATCAATGTCTATGAGTAAAAGACTCGCTCGGCGGAAGGAGGGCGAGTGGCCGAGGGGCCGCAAAAATGTATAGGTACACCAGACAGCCAACTTAGATCCGTAATACATGGACGTACTTATGACCTATTCGTAACATGCATGTGATGTGATTTACTAGTATCGGCCTCTGGTCTAAGAGACTTGAGGTGCCTTTTGATGAAGGGCAGACAAAAGCACTCGCAATGAACAGCCAAAAGGTTAAATAATCTAAGGTCAAGGCGATATTGGACGAACCCTGAAATTTCCAAGAATAGGATGACGGCCGACGAGCCGACGAGAGACCCGGCTTGGCAGGGGCCGGAAGCCAAAATTGCGGGGATGGCATCCAAGACGGGGATTTCGGCGCCAAAAGCTTGT
This sequence comes from Trichoderma semiorbis, assembly GCA_020045945.2. Lineage (NCBI taxonomy): Eukaryota > Fungi > Ascomycota > Sordariomycetes > Hypocreales > Hypocreaceae > Trichoderma > Trichoderma semiorbis. Next base: position 5,032,666 of record CM034695.1, read on the forward strand.
CTCAGCCCCGGCCCAAGGATCAGCACATCCGGGCTATTGAGAACCGGCCTCTCATAGCCTGCTCGTCACTTGTAATAAACTGCCGTTGGGTGTTAAGCTTTCGGTAGTGTTGCATGTTTTGTTTCCGCAGTCCCTGATTGGGCGGTGCCTGAAGCTTGGGTTACGCCTAAACGGATTTCGGCACACGCTTGGCACTGAAGTCTGGGGTAATATTGTTTCATCTGCATCGTGTCAGGCCTCCACAGTTGTGCGGATCGAACTTACACCAAAAACCAGAGGATCCAGTCTACTGCACTACGATGGACGGTGAGGCACAGCACTAGGGGCGAATACTCAGCCCAGACGTCAATTTATGGTCAGACTGGCTTGCAGCTGGCCTATCATAATATGCTTATTATGTCATAGTGGCATAGCCAGTATAGTGCCCTCAGGTGTGCACCGAAATTGCCGGTAGATCATTTCCGAGTGCAAACCAATTAGATGCATGAGTGTGTCACATGTGAAAGAACAGTTGGCCAGCTCGCTTATAGCATTGTACGTCTAGCTACTGGCCTCTCTATTGTTTACCGTTTATAAAATAAACAAGAGAAATTACGTTTATGTACCTAAGCTCGCCTCCAAGGCGAGTAGTATCCGCCCTTCTCAGGGTAGCTTTAAATCTGATAGGCTTGGCGTATTTTATCGAGCTGGCATCGAGGCTATGCTTCCCCCAGAGCTCAGGGATATAAGGTTCAATTTAGCATTAACACTACAAGTTGCATAGCCCTGCTGCAGCTGATACCTCGGATAACGTAATCCTTTTGCATTCGATATACGATTTACAGCAGTATTTTTCACTGCTGCACTAGGTAAGGTTCCGCGTTGGCACTGAACTTCATGACATGCATTCTCCAATAGACAATTGGAAGTTGGCTACCTTGGAAAGGTATACCCAGAGCAAACTAGAACACCTTTAGTATGAGCTGGATTCTGAAAGGAGTTACTAACCATTTATCCGAAGCGCGACTGTACATCCAGGTATTGCCAACATAAATCCAACCGAGACCTCAAACTTAGTTTCGCTTCCGCGCTATGCAGCCGAGCTGTCTTGAATTAGAAAATGTTTCTAACCAAATTCCGAGATGTAAACAAGACTAGCAAGCCAGTATGCTCAATTCTATCTTTTTATAACGAGTAATGACAAAGAAAAACGTTGATTGGTGAAGAATTTAATACAAATTACTAGCGGTAAGTTTATTTTGTAGCAATATTTCAGAAGAGCATTATTCAAACCCCCTGCATTAGTGCTCTGCTTGTCAGCCTTTTCCTCACATTCTCAAACTTCAGTACTTGGGTCAAATCAGGCCACTACTAGATACCAGAGATTCTCCGGATGTTAAATTCAAGGACTTGAGAAAACTCTCTAGCTGTGTAGCCATTGAAGTATCATTTTTCCATCGATGCCAAAATATGGGAGTATTTACTCGTGTAATTAGCAAATACGACCATAGATACATGTAGACATATAGTGGACAATTTCGGGTCCCTCCAAGCTCTCTATTGAGGTTCTGGCCTTTCCCGGGTCTGACAGTGCCCTATATAACTTCACAATATAAAAAGACCCGTTTTCAGATGAGATTAAAGAGACATTTGAGCACGTACAAGGTATACAAAGAGCGATATCGCCGGATAATAAACTCCCGTTTTTAATGCAACTCTTGCATAGACTTCACATATAATAAAATATGTTTACCAAATCTTATATATAATTTGAAGCTACTTCAAACAGCCATATAATGATAGCGAGCAAAATAAACGGCCTGCAAGATGACCACCGCAATAGATAATGGAATAATGACACCGACAAAACCCATAAAAGTCCAAAACATCCACCATGCACGAACATCTCGGTCGTCGCTCCACAGCTGCAGCCAGGTCCGTGGCTGATGGGCGTCTAGATAAGTCTTCAGCTGTCGCAGGCGGGTCCCGAAATAAGGAAATGTCTGGAATGCCTCAAATTCTCCGAAATCTCGTTGCAATAGCGATATGACCATAAACTTGATATCTTCTGGACAAGAATCGAGTCACAAGATCTGTTGCATGGCCGCTTGTGTGGTTTTATGTTGATCCCGTGAATGTATTTTTTGATGGGGCCTCTACAAAGCCCCCCCCATGCCCCCCGAACTACACCTCCCGCGCCCGATCCTGCACAGGCTGCTAGCCGAGAGGTCCGGACACGGGGACTTTACAGAATACCATGAGAGATTCGGACACGACGCCAGGCCTACCTGTAAATGCGGCGAGCCGAGGACACAAGGGCACTTCGTGAAGTGCCGCATGGTAGCCCCTTTCCTCCCCGACGTACCGGAGAGGGAGGCGCGCTTTAGAACCACCCACATCCAACACCTCCTAGGCGACGGGGGGTATAAAGACTACCAGAAACTAGTGGAGGACACAAGCCCGTACGGCCCCCCCCCTACAGAGACAGACACGTAAAACAGATTGACACTTCCCCATTTCCTTTGTCACATTGAAACGTAGCGAACGCCCGATCTGAACTCGGCGGCTCCTACCGTCCTAGTGCCCAGATGAGGACTTATGTAACTAGATTACTTAGTGGACGTTAATAATAAAACAAACAAACAAAACAAACAAACGAATGTATTTTTTGGATCGTTTGGGCTGGTTGTGAGATGTTGAAAGCAGCTTGTAGACTTGGAGGTAACGAACAGCGAAAGAAGTTATCCAGCAATGTCTTTGTAGGGTTCCGAGATATATCGAGGTCAATATTCTCAGCAGCCATGTGTTCATATTCTCCATATTTCCGCGCTCTGTAAAAATGAGGAGTCTCATGGCCATCGAAGGTGACACATCCATGCGATGAATTTTTGACCATAATGAACTTGTTTAAAGTGTCCAACTTTCTCTTTGAGGAAGGCCGGAATAGCAGGGCATAGGTTAGCGACAATTCCTTGAATGTGGGTTCTACGTAGTCTCTCTCTTTCCTATGATGGAGAAATAGTTAGAACGATATTGACAAATAAAGTATTCCACAAAATGCAATACAATAAAAGGTATTTGATGCAGAATGTCCCAGAACTCACGTAAAGAGATCGATGCAGTTATAAAAGAATGTAGGGTGGGCAAATATCCGGATGGCATTTCGACCCGAGTATATCTTCAGGTGCTCATCTAGACAGTCGGTCCACTCTATCTCCAGATTTCCAAAGTCCTGCAAATATTGAATAGTGAAATGCTCAGGTATGAATGTTGGACTAGCAGATTCTTGCAGCCTAAGCTGCTTGAAATGGTCGATGCCACGCGAATTTTGATCGTGTGCTATGACCATATCCAAGATTTTGTGAATTGGCTCTTCTAAATACCGAAAATAGAAGGTTCTAGACAGCGGGGGGCGAATTTCTCTGAACCGATGCGTAAAATCCAAGGCCATGAGACAGTCAGTTAAGAGTTGCATATGTTCATACTGCCGTTCAGGATCGTTAGATCTCGGCTGCTCGAGGACCCTATGGGCGTAGCAGATCCGAAGAAGTTCTTGTAAGCTCATTTGATTCAACCCATCGGCCCAGCTTATACGGTCCATAGTTCGCGCCACTTGAATTAAAACAGCTAAGATTGTAGAAGCCTTCATCCCTTCACTGCTGTCATCACGATTTGTCGTACTATCGTCAGTCGTCCGACGACACTTATTTTGCATATTTTGCCGACTCTCAATCCGGATCAATATTAGTAGTAAGCGGGGCAGACGTGAATACTCAAATGAAGCTCGTGTGGATTCCTGGAGTCGGGGAAGCCTTTTCATTCGAAATGCCTCAATCGCGAAGATAGACTCGATGAGAAAAGGGCGGTGCTTGCACAGATCGTCGAAATTTAGTGTGATGTCTTCATTCTCTCGCCATCCTAAGCAGTGATATAGATCCCGGAAACGTTCAAATGCCGACTGGTACGCCTTGTTTGTGGTCTCAATCTCCGTCGCAGTGCCTTCACGCCCCTTCCAAAACTCTGTACAAATCCGGGGCGGCAAAATATCAGCAAATAGCAAAACAAAATAGGATGGATAAGAATATTTGATCCGGGCTATTTTACCTTCATACTTTGCGATACAAGCATCGTTTTCTTCGTCAATTGTTTTGAGAGAAAGAGTTTGAACCTCTCCCCACTTTGGGATGTTTTTCAGTTGCTCACCATGGAATTCTTCATCCAAGGCCTTTCCGACCAAATCTTGGGGGCCTCTTTGAAACCTTTGAGAGACAAACTGAGTTGAGTCATCAGATGGCCGCTTTTGCGCCTCGATCAATCGCTGTAGAGTTTCTATGAGCTCTGGTAGAACCCTGGCAAGTCGCGGCGATGACGCCTCAGTTTCTGCGTCTCGTGGAGCATTATCCATGGCGAGAACTCTCTTTTTTAGAATCTAAAATGTCGGTTTGAACACTTAACTGGTTCTGCGCTGGAATCATGAAAACTTTTTGAGATACCCATCGACAGAGGCAGGATAGGCTCCTCACGCCATACTTCTCCAGATTCTCAGATATCCTCCAACTTCCTCCGATGACGGGATAAAGGATCAAAAGTACCAATATTTTGGCCTATCGATCCTATCACTCCTACACTAGAACTCAAGTAGGAAGCTAATTCCATTTATAATGCATGTTGGTACCAACACAATAGTGACCAACCCATGTCAACACCCAATCAAAAAGAGCTACACACAATAATGCCTAACATCGCCAATTACTTGCATAAAAGCAGCCAATTGCCATGGAATATACAATTGGACAAACAGAGATGAGAGATTACTCACATTCAAGGGCCAGTGCCGACACTTTCAGGTAGAGGGGCAAAGCATAATTATAGTTGTCTTTAAGAAACTACCCATACGAGGTTGGTTTAGGGCTATATGAGCTGAGGCTCCTCTCATGTCGGCGAGCAGTGTATGCTGCAGGCTCCATTGAACTCTATAAACAGTCGGCTGCTCCGTTCCCAGTTGTATAGCCGCGGGGTAGCAAGAAGATGAGACTGCGGGGTGCGAACATACATGCATGCACGATCTCAGATCTAAGTCAATATATGTAAGAAGAAAACTAGACATTAGCCATTTCGAATGGAAGAAAATGGATATGGGGATATGATGCAGTTCTTTCAGCCCGTAGATGTTATGCTAAAAAGCACCATTGTTTGAGATTCCACAAGATATAGTTCAATTACGTACAGATTGCCTACTTATATCAAGCTTAAGATGAGGCGGAAAACATGCTTGCGCATGATTGGCAAGACTGGCCTCTCATACCAAAAGCGCCAATCGCAACGAATTTTGAGGGTGTGAGGGAGGCAACAAATGTTTGTCCAGCCTTTCGCAGATTTGCGAAGACCAGATTAGCAGTTCGACGCGCCATACTGAATGATGCTACAGCAGGGTCAACATGACAAAGTTTGTGAAGGTATTAACTAAAATATTATATATCTCGAGATACGAATCAGTCTGGATAATTCCTGGTACATTTCACCATTATGATGCCCCACGGGCTCATTTATATCTGCATACTTAGGTACTATTCTCAGCAACAACTCTTGTTTGACATAGGTACTGACGTTTCATCTTCCCGGCAAGGGTAGTCTTAATAGTGAGGAATAGTGAATCTGATTCTTGACGTAAATGGCAGGCCTAGTGCGATGGCCACGCATAAAACACACGTTCAAATGAGCTAGGCGCCGACAACCAACGGTCTCTCGGTCTTCGTTCCCTGACTCTCTCGAATCTCGCGATTTACTGTTTCTGATAAACTACTGGTTGGATTCGTTAACTCAGAAATCCATTTCTGAAGTAAGCTATATCCAGTTCTTTACCACGTGGAACGTATCCTTTCATTATACAGCATACGAAGTCCAGCTTATAGCTGGAATTGGTTCTGGTGGAACCCGAATTCAACATGGCATCCTTGGTGTTCCATCAAGAAGAGCCCAGCGACAGCATATGACAACAGTTAAGTTGACTGTAGTAATCCTGTGTGCGCAAGATACGTAGACAAGTAGAGATAGAGTATGGAAAAGGCAAAAAGAAAACATACAACAGCCGGTGTTCGCTGATGGTCACCCACTCAACTACTAATCTGCCTCTCATTAGCTTGACTCTGGGAGAGCGGACGGGATCCCGTATATTCTAATGGATATGGTCGTATGTGCTTGATCTCAGTGGTAGTTGGCCTCAAGTTGTTACCGAAGGGAGGCACCTGCAGCAAAAAGGCAAAAACATACAACAGCCGGTGTTCGCTAATGGTCACCCACTTAACTACTAATCTGCCGGTTAGTGGCTTGTCTATGGGGGAGCAGACGAGACCCCGAATTTTCCGCTACCTGTGGTCGTATGTGATAGAAGTCGGATGCCATTCGGTTTATATCGATCCCTTGATCATAGGTAGTAATTACGTTGTGATGACCAGGAGTCATTGGTTTGATCACTCGACCAACCTGTGTTCTGCGCTATTCTTAGCCTATTTTCGGCTGCAGAAGGAACACTTCCTCATAGCGGGGTACATGTGTGGAGTTTTAGGCTGGATTTACGAGGACAACTGCCCATATTTGTCTGATGCGTGTTGATAGCAATAGCTAGAAGGCTTGGAGCTTTTTGCCATGGCTTTTGTGGGCTTCCCTTTTATATACTGTAATATATTCTTGCGTATCATCACTGTGTTTTTGTAAGTGACGGAAAATGCCAGTCACAGCAACAGGGTTCAACAGGAGCTGCAACGTAAAATACATACAACCCTTTATCATTCGAAACAAGAAGCATACGGCCTATTCTAATGAGAACAAAATACACCAGCATTTCCATTTGTCTTTCATCTTACCTATACTAAACAGACGTTGCAAATTCTAAGACTTTAATGGCGACAGTGGGGCGGCCGAGGCGTTCGAGCCGAGCCGCCACTAATTGACGCGATAGAGGCCTTAGCTTGGTACACCTAAGGAGAACCCTAGTCGCATCTATACAACTTCGAGGGAAGTAAAGGGACGGCAGTGTCAGTGATACCTGCTAAAGTAAGACGTACCTTAGGTAGTAAGAGATGGCCTATGAACGTCTGGTAAATGAGAGGCCCCAAGCTGACAAAGAGCTGATTACGGAACCTTCGCTCGAATCGCCAGGGCTGGTATGCACCTCAACCGATTATCATTCGCTGCTCAAAATCCGCAAAGGGGCCATGTATGCATCTGCTAGGGACCACGAGCGAGAGAACCGATAAGAACAAGAGCAATCATAAATACCAACCTTATTGGTAGATGAAAAACACTCCCCGCCATATCTCAGTCAAACGTACCACGATAACTGAATTACGCCTATTACTTGCTTAGGATCTAGTATCGAAGTACACCACACGCTTGGTAATGTCGAGAAACCTATCGAGTCCATCACAAAGGGAGGGGTTGGAGCGGGGTATATTCATATTGAAAGCTTTATAGCACATTCGCCGTGGCAGATATCTGAGTCGCAAATTGTAACTCGGTGTCCGTCAGATGCTCAAGTTTGACGTAGCCGATTGAACAGATAGAGTCAAGCACAAATTGACCAATTCAGCTCACTTTGATAAGCCTTTGAACATATCTATCCTAGTACTATAGGAATCTGAGAAACGACAAAGCTCTGTGCAAGAGAAGAAATGTCCGAAGTTGAGAACAGCAGTTCGACGGTGGAAGTTGTGGCACAAGCCAAACCCAGAGCCCAGAATGCGGATAATCTTCCGATACCAGGCGCGCATCCCTTGGGAGGATATTCGCCGTCTCTGGCCTTGCTTGGCGTTTCTTCTGAAGTCCCTGCCGACGAAAAATACATATATGAGCCATTGCCAACAGAAGGCGAGTTTGTCCGGCTGCTAGAGGCGGATTTGGCTTCAGAAAAATTGTCATTTCACTTGACTACTGTGGCGTTGGCTGACTGCTCTGGGAGCTATGATGCGCTCTCTTACGTCTGGGGAGATCCGCTTGAAAAGATCAACATCACTATTGATGGGAAAATCCACCCTGTTACAGTCAATCTCTTCTAGGCATTGAACGGGCTGCTTTCCAAGGGCGGGCCACGTCGGCTCTGGATCGACGCCATCTGTGTGAATCAAGAAGATTTGAACAAACGCAGTAGGCAAGTTCGTCTGATGGAAAAGATTTACAAACAATCAGGCAATGTCCCCATCTGGATGGGCCAGAACAAGACAGATATTTCTCTCTCATGTGTCAATCTACTCAAGGACACTGCGGCGGCATCAAGAAAGATCTAGGAAACTTACGGGCATAAGAAGAATATTCCCAATCCAATAATAGATAACCCCATCTACCCCGATCCAAAACAATGGGAAATGGTTCGAGAAATGACGACTCTCCCTGGTTTTCTCGAGTATGGGTTTTGCAGGAGGCTGGGCTGGCACTGCAAGCAACAATGGTAGGGTGAAGCGACTATTAGTATCAGCGACATCGTTGAAGTATCCAACCTTTGTCTCATGGCTGGGCATCTATTTCCGATATCCGACATCGGATTATTCAAGATAACCGACACATTTGCCGACCTGTGGAATTCCATGGCCACCTCTATGTCATGGAAGAAGGAGTTATCCAAGAGGCCCGTTGAATCGCTCGAAGCCCAACGTCCCAAGGTATCTTTCACCGAGGTTCTTCATATTGGTCGTCGCTTCGAAGCTACGGATCATAGAGACTACGTGTTTGCATTCCTTGGACACCCTAGCGCACTGAATCCCCAGACGGGCGAGATACTACTGAATCCAGACTACAACAAAAGCTTGCTTGATGTATACTACGAAACCGCCTGCGCGCTTCTTAAAATCGCCGAGTTGTCATTCATCTTATCTTGCGTAGACCGCAATCAGGAGACTCTGGACAGTGATTTCCCGTCATGGGTTCCGCATTGGAATCTGGCCAAGAACGTTTGTGCTCTCGCGTATCCTACCCTCTGTTACTACACAGGCGGACGCGATACAACACCAATTTTCTCTCTAATTCATTCTCGACACAATCACGTGGGCCGGGTTGGCCACGACAGAAAGCGACTTTAGCACCCATCCAGTTGGTGAAGATCGCCCGGTGGTTGAGCAGATTTGGCAAGATCTCGTGGCAAACGAAGACGCCGCGACGCAATACCCCCCAGAAGACAAAGTCGAAGCCTTTTCTCTGACTCTAGTCGCAAACGCCGCGCAGGCCGACCAAAAGCCCAGCGAGCTTGCCGATGAGCATTGGGAAGGCTTTCGCGGCTACTGCGCAAAGTTTGGTTACGTAATCCAGGATATCGGCCTCGAGGGTGCAAAGTCGGAGTCATAGCGCTTTGAGAGAGGAGCCGCCTGGGCAGCTCACAACCGGCGTGTCTTTCGTACCAAGACAGGCTATTACGGCCTGGCTCATAGATTGATTCGAGAGGGCGATGTATGTTGCGTGTTTCCGGGGCTTAGGGTCCCGTTCGTGTTACGGCCAGTGGGGAGAAACGGAGGCGGCCCGGCGTACAAGCTTGTCGGCGATGCGTACGTGCATGGTGTCATGAGAGGAGAGGCGATGATGATGCTAAAGGACTGGAAAGCCGTGCTGCAAAATATTACGATTATATGATGACATGCATTGTAGTCAATGAAAGAAGCTTTCCAACCAGTCCAGCAGTGAGTTGACACTACCTCTGTCCATCATAGAAGTAACAGCAGCTGCATATATGATAGCATAATTGTTAGAGTTGTAATTGAATCTCGCCCCAACCAAACCTATAACCTCTCTGCCCGGCACAAGGTCGGCTTTAGCCTCTCTCATGGTCTTAACTCCATTGTAGCCGCTTTGCTGTTCTCTTCTTGTCCTGCAGAGAGGCTTGCAGCCCACAAACTATGTATTTTGGAGTGGGTGATAAAGCCTGGAGAGGTTTAGTTGTGGGGCCCCTAGGTACGCCCCACGATTCTGTAGATCACTTTCCGCAGTCGTCTTGCAAAGATTCCCCATTGGATCTCTGGAGTTGTCTCTAGACCGAGACTAAAGAATAGAAGACCAGTCATACTTTTGTCATAATTTCTCTCCGAACAGATACTTAACATAATGATAGGTAAGTTTATTTATACAAATTGAGCTATTGAATGATATATTATAAAAATATTATTTAGTAAATATAAGTTATAGACACAAACAGCTTATGTTTCAAATCCTTTGTTACAGTTAATTGCAAAGTTGCTATTATAAGAAACGCTTTCCGCCAATGCATTAAGAAGTAGCTTTTTTCTTAGGAGCTCTTCTGGTGATATATAAAGGAGACTTTTGTCTATATTCTTTTCTTTCTTTTCTCCCATATTCCCCTTATTCCCTTTTCCGTAGCTGCGAACTCCATGTGACTTACTAGACTCGCGGGACAGGCCCGCCTCCTTTGCGGGTAAACATTCCTGCGATACGCCCCACGGAGCTACTAGTAGTACGCAATGAAGCAGACGAATCTCTCTGAACTCTACGCTCCTGACGATTACAGCTCGCATGTTAATATGCAGAAGCTCCCCACTTGATCGGATTTCCACTCATCTGAGTTCTTAGATCCGATTTCCCCGGACAATGTTCAGAGACTTGCGGGGAAGCGCGAGGTAAGATGTCATTGTTGAGGCGGCGGATATGCCGATACGCCCCCTAGCGTACATTGTATAGGACGGAACATACCTCCGTATACATAACTCTCTAGGTAAAGCCTGTAATGAAAGGTATAGACATCTAGCCTACTTATAGCTCTCCCTTTGGCACCAACATATATACAATGGGGCCATAGCAGTCAAATTTCAGGGCCATTGCGCTTCACATTCACTTCCTTCCGTCTTATCAAACAACACAATCATGACAATGGAAAAGGGTTATCAGGTAGCTCTCGCTTCCATAGCACCGGGTGCAACCTTCAGGCTATACGCATTCTTGGCGTTGGCTGTATTGGGGTGTCCTCTATTTCTGAAGGTCAGTACGAAGTCTTCCATTAAGAAAGCAACGATCATATTTCTATAGCTGGTATAGTGTTGAATAACGTGTATCCTTACACATTCTTCTGTCAGGTTGTCCAAAGACTTCTAGTGAGCCCTCTTCGAGATGTACCAGGGCCCAAAAACGCTGCCTTATTTCCATGGACCATCACTATTGCTACTTTCAAGTGGCAGCGAGCACAGGCAAGTTACATACAGCAATACTAAGTTGAATAACCTCAGAATAAGACTAATCTTTCAAGATATTTACAGAAATTGCTACAGCTACATAAAGACTATGGGCCTTTAGTGCAAACGAGGTATCAATCAGCGATTGGAGATATTACCGAGCCATATACTCCAGCAACAAAGCTTCGTCTAAAGAACCGACATTTTATCTTCCAATTGTATTCGTTGACCAACATAACATATTCGCCATGACGTGAGTTACAGACTAAATCAAGCACGATTTTGTGTTCAAAACTCATCTCGCTTGGAATAGAAACAAGGAAGAACATGCGGCCCGTCGGAAGATTTCGGCTTCGCCCTATTCGCTCCAATCCATGACTCGGCTGGAGCCAATGATCAGATCAAAGGCGGACAATCTCGCAAAACGTCTTCTCGAAATTTCATCTTCAGCAACCACAGGCACCGTGAATGCGTTTCTCATGTGTGGCCTATTCAGCCTCGAAGTGGTCTGCAAGGCAGGATTCGGAAAGGACTTCCCGTTCGAGGACACTACAGATCTCACTGAACTACTTGAGGCTATGGATGGCAGTGCATTCACATTCATTCTTGATGGACTCTTACCTTGGCTCAGGCCCACAGGCTTCGCCCATAGGATGCCTTTCGTCGGCGAGCCGTATCAGCACCGACGCCAGTGGGAGCGGAAAAGCCGAGCGCTCCTACGCGAGTTTCTACAGCTCCCAGACAAAGACGACGGCTATTTAATTTCTCCATATTTCTCATCTGTGGACGGCTTTCTTGGTAGAAAACTAAATCATGAAGAATTTGTCGAGGAGGCAATGGGTATCATGTTTGCTGGCAGTGGTACAACGTCCACAACGCTAACCTACCTCCTGTACGCCTTATCGCGCCCCGGCTATGAAGCCATCCAAACGCGTCTTCGTGCTGAGCTGGAGGATGGCGGAGAGAGTGTATCAGAATTACGGAAATTGCCGTACCTCAACGCAGTCATAAAGGAGACATTCAGGTTATATCCCACCATCATCTCCTCGCTGCCTCGAGTTCTCAATGAGCCGATGAAAGTCCATGATATCGACCTCCCCATTGGCACAGTTGTCAACATGCAGAATTTCGTTCACCATCGCGATCCAGCAGTTTTCCCGGACCCAGAATTGTTCAATCCCGAGCGTTGGCTTAACCCTCATGCGGATATGGAATCGGCATTAACCCCATTCAGTTTGGGCAGGAGGGCTTGCATTGGATTGAACTTGGCATGGGATGAGCTTTACATAGCTGTTTCCTCTGTATTCCGAAACCTGGAGCTACGGCTTGGAGAAGAAATGACTGAGGCAGACATGGAACTGGAGGATCGTTTTAATATTGCACCTGTCGGCCATAAGCTTATGCTTAAGGTTTCTAAGGCTAAGAAACTTTCATGAATGCAAATAAACCTTTATCGGTCAATCTAAATGTGTAAACTGGCTGTTAAATCACACCTGTCAAGGCAATCAACCGCAGTGACACTCGATGCATAGAAGACGAAGCTGTCCAAACCTGGGGAATTACAGTCTCTAGTTGAGTCACTTGGTAAAAATGTGGACAAAACAAGGGGTTCTCAAAAAGTGCGAAAAAGGAAAAAATTCGATTGACTGCGCTAAGGTGACGCCGCTCCCTATTTACGGAGGGTACTATGCTATGTCTATGTAGAGGACTCATTTTGAGTGCTGAAGCATCTTCGACACTCTAATGAGCCGTAAGTCGCTTTGTTTTCTAGTTCAAAACGAGTCCAAATTATTAAAAAGAGTGAGTGTGCTTAAATACATATATTCATGCCATGGGAAGAAAATATTTTCCGACACTGATGCTACAAACAGCGGCATCAAGTCTCCTATGAAAACCCATCTCATCGGTCAATTACAGCTTCTCGATAGGCTGCACAGCAGTACAAACAATGCTATCCAGGGCAAACGAGTTGGCGTTCTTGGTGGGCGTCGTGGCCTGGAACTCAATCACATCCTTTCCAGTACCAGTGAAGGTGAAGCCCGATCCGTGCAGCCACTTGTTAGCATTGAAGATGGTAACAGCGGAGGCAGACACGGGGCTAGCATTCGTCTTGGGGTTGACATAGACAGCCACAGCAGGGTAGACGCCGTTGGCGGTGTCGGCGGTGCTGAAGAAGTAGTCATACTGGCAAGAGTAGGTCACTCCAGCGCAGGTGGTGAGAGTCTGCTTAACACCACAGTTGTTGTTCTTGTTGAACGATGTGCACTGGAAAGAGTACTTGGACTTGGGCTTCTCAAGGGTGGATCCGCCGGACACAACAGCGCCGACCGAGCTGCCCAGGGGAGTCCAGGGAGAGATTGCGCCCGTGTCGAAACCACCGTTAGCAACAGGCTTTGCGGTGCAGGTAGCTGTCTGCAAAACGGTTGTTGTGACAGTGGTGGGTGTGTTGTGAGTGGTGAAGGTTGTGACAGTAGTCTTAGGCACAACAGTGGTGATGACATCAACGGTAGTCTTGTGCGCCTCAACATCCAATGTTGATGTAACGGTGGTGGCAACGGTGGTGGTAGCCTCGAGCCAGGCAGTCTTAGTAATGTCGACATCCCGGGTTGTTGTGACTGTGGTAGGCACAGTCTTGAAGGATTCCTTCAACAAAGTGGCGGTAGCAATAACATCATCGGTAGCAGTTGCGATAGTAGGGACAGTCGTGTAAGACTCCTCATAATCAACCGAGACAACAGCGACTCTGTCGATGGTTGTGGCAGTAACTGGCACAGTGGTGTAGAACTCCTTGAGCTCAGTAACTGTGCTGACAACACCATCTGTGACAGTGGCAACGTAGGTGACAACAGCGGTAGCAACGAGGTCAACCTCCGTGGTCTTGACAACGTCAGTAAATACAGCATCAACTTCTGTAACGCTCTTAGTGACAGTTGCATCATAGGTAGCAGTAGCGGTAACGTCAACTTCAGTTGTGGCAACAACACCAGTGACGATAGTGGCTGTCTTATCAAGCACAGTGGTCTTGGTCAGGGCCCGGAAGTTGGTGGCATCGACATCTACGGTGTTGGTGGCAACAATGGACTCCACGATGGTCCTGTCGGCACCAACAGTAGTGAGAGAGGTGGCAGTAGCAGTAGCGCTGACAACAACGGTGGTGGTGAAAGTGACAGGGATCGCCTTGTACTTGGTGACTTGCTTGCCCGTCTTGGTCAGAACGGCCGTGGAAGTGACATGAGTAGTAAGGTGGGTAGTAAGGGTCTTGACTGCGTCAACCGTCTTGGAGACAGTCTGAGTGACGGTGACAGTAGGCTCAACCTTGGTCACAGTGGTGGTAGGAGCGGGAGCAATAACGCAGCCGCAAGCGTTCTTCACTGCGGCCATACCATACTGCTCAACCCAAACAGCCTCCAAGTTTCGCTTGTGAGATCGCTTGTCAAAGACAGTCATGGTAGACGTGACAGGCGTGTAAACGGGGGTAGGCACGTCAATGGTCTCCAAGGTAGTGATCGTCTCCAAGCTGGTGTACATGGAGGTGACAGTGACGACATCAGTGCCAGTAGTGACAGTGGCAATATCAGTCTCAACGGCCTTGACAACAACATCAGTACCAGTATAGACAGTAGCATAGCCAGTGCTGGTAGTAAGAGTCACTGCGTCGGTCTCAACAGCTGTGAGCACAACACTGGTGCCAGTGTAAACAGTCTCCGTGTTAGTCTGGACGGTAGTGGTAAAGGTGTTTGTTCCAATGACTGTAACAATGGTGCTAACACCAGTGTAGTCTGTGGTGTAGCCAGTTGTGGTGGTAGTAGTGATAACATCAGTTTCCACGGTTGTGGGAATAACACTGGTACCAGTGTACTTGGTAACATCATCAATGGATGTCACGACCAGGGAGGTGTAAGTGCTAACAGCGTCCGACACGGTAGCTGTGGATGTGTAGACAGTGACAGGTTTCCAAGAGGTTGAGTCAATGACAGTAGTAGTCTTCTTGATAGTATCAACCTCAGTAGCGACAACATCTGTCACAACTGCCGTAGCCACTGTCTTAAGATCAGTAGCCGTTGAGGTGGTAACAGTGGCCACACGAGTAGCATCTGTGGTGTAAGCTGTGTCGATGACAGTGGCTGTAAAGACAGTATCGGTAGACACAGTCAGATCAACGACCTTTGTGGAGTAGGTAACATCAATAACAGCAGTTGAGGTGGTGACGGTGACGGTATCGACAACATGGTTCACAGCCGTATGGGTCTTAGTCAGAGTCCTCGTAGCGACAATATTGGGAACGTCAATGGTGGTTGGCTTGGGTGTGGATGTAGTGGTAGACGAGACAACATCAGTTGAGGTGACATAGGCGTCAACGTAAGAGGTTGTCGTGTAGTCCGTGTTGACGACAGTGACGTGCGAAGTAGATGTCGGGGTAACGTCCACGGTCTTCGTCTTGAGCAGAACGGCGCTGCAGATCTGCTGAGCCGACTGCGAATAGGCCGGCGCCATCATTGAAGAAAGCAGATGATTGTTGGTCCATCCTCTAGTGAAGCAGTCGGCGGGAACCTTCTGGACAGGTGAGGCGCTGACGACAGCCACCAGCGGGAGCACCTGGAGCAGCGCATTTTGGTACCACATTTTGGCTTATTCGGATGGAGTCCGATGGCCAAGATGCTAACAAAGACGGATGATGAGGAGGTGCAGAGGGAAGTAGTGCAAAGCTTAACGGGCAGCACGTATTTATGGCCACATGCTCGCTTCCATTTTGTGATGCCTGAGCCTCATCTTCTGTACAATCGATATCTGAGAGTATCTAGACCGGTCCATCGCGGCCAAGCTATTGTCTTTTGGCCCACGGCCACGACGGACCTGAAGATTCGGCATTGACGCTGCATTGTCTCGTTCTGACCAATGAGAAGCATCAATGGCCCGGGAATCTATCTTAAACCAGGAACCCGTGCCCTTAAGCGGGCATATCCGTTGGTGATGGAGAACGGTGGCTGAGCTGAGATTTTCCCACTATTGCCTTCTAGTACGTGTAGCTTTGTCAGTCCAGGGACGCGAACATCACCTCATGTGGCGTATAATAGCTCTCTGTTTAGTATGACGTTAAAGTGGGAAATGCAATCTTGGAAAGAACAGAGTGGCGAGCTAGAGGTTCTGTCTCCAGTGTTAACCAAGGTGGGCATGATATCACTGGTAGCTGTTCCTTTACGGTCTTGTGTCTTTATGGTGGAGGATATGGTTTTTCGGCCATGCTAACAAGGGACGAGGTGTATGTAACTCTAAAGGTGTTGAGGAGCGCCTACGAATGTTTACCATTTTCATACTCGTACTATGTGCTTCTCAAGCGTATAGCTTATTTACTAAGATAGGTTTTATTCAGTGGATACCGGGAAAAGAAGATTCAGTATCGCTGCAAGACGAGGCATACTCTAGAAGAGATTGCTAGCGGCTATCGCCTGAGTAGCCGCGCAAGAGACTGACGCGGTGCCCCGAAATGGGTCGAGGAACTCTGCATGAGGCTATCGAGAGAGTAATTTTAAGGCTATCGAGAGAATAGTGCCAAGGTCAATTGATAGCCCATTGATGGTTGGTATTTCAGCAACCATCTATCGATTCTTATTGAGCTAAAGATGAATCTCACCCCACAAAGGGGTCCGGTCCGTCGTTCCTAAGCTATTCCTGGTCGATTCCTGGGCCGATCTGGAACGCATCGCTGTCTGACAAGTGGGTCTGGAGAGCTAAGTAGCCAAATACAGAGTAGTCATACAAAGAAGCAGTTCAGCCAAGCTTTACCAAGCTTTACCAAGCTTTGGAGCATCTCTGCACTAGCGAGGGGCTAGGCAAAGAATTGCCGTGCTTCGCCTTGTTGCGAGTCAGAGTACAACACGCCGTAGTTGTGTTTTTTTTTCCTTCTGGGCAGACGTAACCGATGGGTCAATGGGATAGACTGGTCCGGAACCTCAAGAGTAGCGGAGATCTTTAATACAGCCAATAGTGTCTTCATTGGCGTCACCGAGTGTAATTCGCTCAGTGGTGATAATGACGATGATTGGAGTATTTCGTGCAAATATTTTACAGCGTGCCGCGATAAAATGTGCCCCTAATTGCGTGTGGTAATGAACAGCCCTCTCATTCGCGTTAGAATGATCGTTGCTTCAGCTGCACAATGTCCAACAATTTTGAAAAATATAACCAAAATCAGCCCTGCAACTGGTTACTGAGAAAGAGAGGCAGAAAGAGAAGTCTTCTATATCAAGCAAAAACAATGGACAGGGCGACTTTCAGTAGCAAGACAAAGCTAGAGTGATGCAGGCGTGTACTCATAAGACTACT
Source organism: Trichoderma semiorbis (assembly GCA_020045945.2). Classification (NCBI taxonomy): domain Eukaryota; kingdom Fungi; phylum Ascomycota; class Sordariomycetes; order Hypocreales; family Hypocreaceae; genus Trichoderma; species Trichoderma semiorbis. Next base: position 5,050,131 of record CM034695.1, read on the forward strand.
AACTCTACTCCCATCAAGCTACTGAAGAGGCGGAAGACAAGTGACTGCTCGATATTGTTTGGCAAGTAAATGGTGTCTTCGTTAATGGAGGTATACCGATATGCCCCTCTTTGATTAGTAAAAGGCCATTGGATGGCCCGTATACTATTAGGCCAGCAGGCCATAATATTAGGCCAATAATACATACTGTAGCAATCAAAGTAACAAAGTCAGTGGCTTAAAAGGCATTGGCTCGTTATGGGGGACTAGGTCGTGTCATCCCCTTACTTGAACAACCTATATATCAATACTCACTTACCGAAGGTCCAATGCTGGCAGAGGTGGTTGATAGTGTGTGTCTGCTCTCACCTGCCATTTATTTTGTTTCCTTCTATGGTATTTAATGATCTACATATAGCTCAAATATTCGCTGAATTCAAAAAAGGCTCAACAATTTGATCCCAACACTTCACTTTGGGATGGATCGCCCCCTAAAGACATACCAAAACTAGAAAAGCAATACTCATGCCAGAGAGATATACTCAAAAGATATTTCTGCTCGTCCTGACAAGGAGTACATATTGCGGCCAGCCAGGTGTGTCATCTAAATATTATCATTGCTACGCTATCAGTTGAAAAAACATCTGGCATAAGCTCTGCCGATGACTTCGCTAATCAAATCAAGTAAGCTCTCTCCAATCCTGTCAGTTGCCTTCTGTTATCAGTCGCCATTCTGTTGCCTCTTCTGATCAAGAGCCGCAGAGGGATGGCAGATTTGGCGATGATTCTGACAACCCTACCACAGGGGAACGATACTGTACTAATACTTTTCAGTTCGTTAAAAGATACCGGCAATGAATTCCCACAGTTTCGAAGCAGTCATATTCCCAGTATCGCTTAGAATATTATCATCCGGTCAATAACTAGGCATCTGAAACTTCTTATGCCTGACGAGAGCAAACTATACCCTAGATACTACAACACAATGAGGCGCGAAACGCACGAGAACGGCATCTTTCGAGACCCTACACAATAGAGGGCCAAATATCATAGCGATCGTATTGGAACGAAAGAAGAAACACAAGAAGATTCGAAACAGATACGGATTCGGCATGACCGCATCAAGTTCGTCGACAGCCGGGAGAGCCATATTCAAGGAAGAAACGAACATCATGACAGATATGATCTTCTCAGCCCAAAGACGATAGCTACTAGAATCGTGAACAGTATTCCTACTGGTAGCTTTCGAGGTATGACCTTGTGGACATACTTGTAGAAACAAAGAACGGCACTCTGTTCAAATGCTGCTGCAGACGTATATGCGTAGACTGTCTCGGTTCCAACCAAACTTCAAGAGACAATAAAAAACAGCGCTGCTGCCATCAATATATAAACAAGAGTACGCAAATCGGTATTTAAAGTAAGTATTGCAATTTGAAGTCTCTTACTGATTTCTAAGCACCACAAGTTTTGCTTTCGTATCAATCTGCTGCCTTGACAGCCTCAGCTAAGCGTGAATGATGTGGGTCGAAGGTTAGGAGAAAGCCAAGACTTCCGCTTTCCCAATCCGTCAGGGTGTGGGGATGGAAATAGATAGCAATTCACATTGTGAGACATCGCTTCCCGTAAATCCGCATTCCAGCGAACATAAGGCTGCTCTTTTATCCAAATCAGGGAAATGTAATTAACGACCTGAGCATGTTGCGATAACATCATTGGTCCGTAGGGTAGCCTTAATTCCGAGGGTTCTCACCGGTGAAGTAGTTTAAGGATCATCCCATCTCTTTGGTCATCAATCGGTCTTGAGTTTGACAGGCTGCTTGGCACTTATTGCACAAAAAAAAAGAGAAATTTGCTGCCTCTACTCCATGCTAGAATATAAAACTGCCGTAAAGATTATACTCACACAACGTACATTATTAATTAGGATTTGTCAGGGAAAAAAATGTTGAAAGCGTAATCATACGCCATCCGCTACCGCATCTTCATCTCGTGTGTCTTCCATGGCTGAGTTACGAGTTCCAAGTCACTTAATATTCATTTAAGTTCGAGAGAAGATGTCTCCCTCAGAGATATATAAGACGGCTTGAAACCCATCCCTCTATTATAGAAAGCCATCCGCAAACCATCAATACATCCCTTCTCAAACTCTGAGGACTAATTATACCGATTTACTACCACGAATTTCTTCTATCTAACATGTCTTCGCCCAAAGTCACCGTCCCTAAAGGCTCCTGGGTCCTCGTTACTGGCGTCAACGGCTTCGTCGGAACTCATGTCGCGAAGCAATTCCTAGAGCATGGCTATAAGGTCCGAGGCACGGTCCGCGATGTATCGTTGTATCCCTGGCTCGTCAACGACCTTTTCAAGACTTATGCGCAGAGTGGCGACTTTGAGGTAGTGACTGCGGATCTTGAAGCAGATAATGCCTTTGAGGAGGCTGTTAAAGGCGTTCAGATCATCCAGCATGTCGCCTCGGTTATGAGCTTCTCTCCTGATCCCAATACCGTCATTCCCCAAACCGTCAAAGGCGTTACCTCTCTTCTTGAAGCCGCAATCAAAGAACCTTCCGTCAAAGAGTTTGTTTATACCAGCTCGCTGGTGGCATCTACTGCTCCAGCACTGGGAAATAACACAAATGTCACTCGAGATTCCTGGAATGATATGGCCGTCGAGCTTGCTTGGGCTCCGCCTCCTTACGAGCCTAGCCGAGGTCCCTTTGTATACATGGCAAGCAAAGCTATTGCCGAGAAAGCAGCGTGGGACTTTGTCAAGGATAAAAAGCCTCACTTTACTCTTAACGTCGTGGCTCCCTCCGGCATCATTGGTGAACCACTTAACAAATCAACACCGACAAAGGGTCTTCTTGGCTCAAGTACCTATACGATGGTTCTCTCGAGCGAATAATCGGCATGCCTGCGAGTAAGTATCGTATTTTCCTTTTATTTATATCCAATCTGCATTGCTAACTCATCGACTTCAGATTGGGTGGTAGATGTTAAGGATACTGCGCTGCTCCATGTTGCTGCTGCACTGGATCCCGAAACCAAGGGGGAACGCATCCAGGCTTGGGGTAACAGCGTTAATTGGGACGATTTTCTTGCCATTTTAAGAGACTTGTATCCAAATGAGAAGTGGGTTGATGACTTCACAGGCAAAGTTAAGTTGAGCATCACCACCGACCAGACCCCAGCTTTAGCTCTCTTGAAGAAATGGGGCAACCAAGATGGATGGACAACCCCTCGTGATTCGGTGGCCCAGGCTGTGGATGTTTACCTCAAGTGGTACCCCCGTAGCTAAGTATAGCAACTTTAAGATGAATTATTCATCTCAACTAGTGTAGCGCAAATCGATATAACTGGTTATTCTAAGGAACATAGCTTATCGCCTTTCTGTGAATTTAAAATAATGATATTAGGTTATGTTTTTTAAGACAAACCATCCAAAAATAATCGTTTATTAAGAGTTATTGAAGTCAATCAGTTACGCCAGCGTTTTTCGAAGCTGACTTGGCTTCCGATTCAGTCATTTCTATCTTGTAGCTTGCCCAATGGCGCTTAGGCACCTTCCTTTCATATAGTTCATCAATCTCAGCAAGTGTTCGCTTCGCAGTCTCTGGCCTAAACAACAAAGGTCAATCAGTCGCTTTCCTTTTACTTTCCCTGAAACACGAAATTCGGGGATAGAAACGGCAAAGGGGACGTACAAGTAGAAGTAGCTCCACACAATAGTGATAAGCATGAAACCCCCAAATACTAAGAAAGCCTTGGCTCCTAAGTTTCCGCTTTACACGGGACATAAAAGATGCATCTATTAGTCATTGTACTCGAGAGCATGAGGAGATATGAGTGGTAAAACATACGCATCTGCACTAGTCAACTGTGGTATAGCAAACGTGGTGATAATTGCAGTCACATATGACCAAAATAAGGTCCATGTCATAGAGGGCTCTCGAAGATGAGCGGTAGGTATTTCGGTTGGGAGAACGTAGATTCTGTGTTGTCAAAGTTAGCTCAATGGAAATGGGAATACTGCCTAACGAATGAGATCTTACATCGATTGGAAGCTAATTGAGTTAACAAAGGCGAAGATGATGCATAGAGCCGCAAGGGCCAGCTGCTCAGGTCGAGTTTTGAGCCCAACACACGCAATGATGCCAGCTGCAAGATCTAGAAGAAAGGGGAGGACGTAGCCCGGGAGCGCAACGGTTCGTCTGCCAAACCTATCAAGCAGAAAAGGCCCAAGAAGTGTGCCGACAAATTGCATCAAGAAGATGATGATGGTAATCTTGAACGGATCTGAGACGCCACTCTGGACTAAGATGACGGTTGAGTATGTACCGACCAAGATCTGACCACCAACCTGTGAAAGGCAGAGCAGCGCAGCAGAGGACATTGTTCGCTCCAAGTTGGCTAGGTTCAGAATCTCCCAAAACTTAAAGGCTGTTTTCTTCTCGCTTGTTGACCGCAGTGCGACGGTAGCAATAGATAACTCGGCTTCTGCAAGAAAAGAATTACCGCCGCGTAGAGCAGTGAGACTTGCTTTAGCTGCATCTGTCCGACCTTTGCTAAGCAGCCAAATGGGTGATTCTGTGAGGAAACACGACAAGACCAACAGCAGAACAGGTAGCGCCGCCTGGATTGCAAGTGGGATAATATACTGTCTGTGGTCCAAAATCTTGGCTGATCCCCATACTACCACCGTGGCGATGACTGAGACTGCACCACTCCCAGCAATAGCAAATCCCACTGCTCGAGCTCGGACATTGGCCGGTACCAGTTCAGAGAGATAGATAGGGGCGATATTTGTGAGAATACTGATTCCAAAGTCTGTACTCATGTTAGATTCTACTCAGTATTTGACAAGAGGAAACTAACAGTTCCAAAATCTGCCTACAACGAGAGCCCCTAGATTTGGGGCGAAGAGTTGCAAGATTGAGCCCGGTATGCACATGGTTGCATATGCCACGAGAAAGCCACCTTTCCTCCCTAGATAATTTTGAATAGGAATGGCGGAAAAGGCTCCAAGCGCGGCGCCTACAATTGGAACAGTGATGACCAAATCAAGGTTACGTGCCTTTCCAACCAATATGTCAGTGACTATAAGGTATAGGAGATGGAGATGGTGAATGGTATAGATACCGTGAACACAGGAAGTCCATCGAATCCTAGACCCTGATATTTATTAACGAAGAGCGGTAAGGAGACCAATGGCGAAGTAAAGGCATTATCGTAGCCGTAAAGGCCAAGGGCGAACCCGACGATAGTCACTATAATTTTGTTAGTTGGTTAATAACACTGAGCAGTTTGGTTCTTACAATTCATGAGAACCCTCCAATTCCACCATTTTTGGTCCGTGGGAAGCGCTTGGGTATGGTCAATAACTTCTTCATGAGAAGACTCCTCATTTTGCTTTGCGTCCATGATCGGTAGAGTCGACAAGAGTGGCGGCACTCTTTTCTATCGATGAGTATCGGGGGATGAGAAGAAGAGATTTCGTTTGAGGAACAGGCGGCTTGTTCCAGCTGTATTATATGTAATTCGCATTGGTCGATCAAAAGCTACTCTGGGATCTCAGGACATGCTGGAATGGATCTACCCAGTGCCACGGAGGCGAATACTGGCCTCCTTGTCTCCGAGCGGTACAGGGGCTCTGAAAAAAAAATACAGGCTTTCTCCACGATCTTGAAAATACATGTACCGAGCATGCGACCGAGCAAGCGACCGAGATGTGCCCATCAGCCGTTCTAGACCAACTGGGGAATAGTGGCACAGCTCAGCTGCATAGTATATGATTCCACGCCGTGCAAACACAGCTGTCCATCATTTCTCATGATATTTAAGCGAAATTCTTTGCATATTGTAAATTGTTAGCATTTCATCATTCATACATGCGAAAATGGAACACACCAACGGGTCAGATGTTTCCCAAAACATTATTGAGGATGCGGACATGAACTATATGCAGGTGGGGTCACAAGTTCCAGCCATATTTACCCCAATGTGCTATTGACATGCGCTAATCCGACGTGAATCTCAAGGAATTGTTCAAGTTGCCTCCATCAAGAATCGCAACTATACACCCAGCTGATCATGTAGAGATGCGCAAGTGGCTCACTGAAGAGTACATTACTTGGCCAAAGACTCCTCCCGTTGAAGCAAGATCCCGTGAGATCTCCAAGATACACATCCAGAATGTTCCGGTCACATATGAGGATGGAAATCAATTCGCAGTTCGAGTTTACGATCCGGAAATTAAAGACTTGAGCCCACGGCCGGCTTTAATTATGTATCATGGGGGTGGTTGGGTTCATGGATTCCCAGAAGTGGACGAAGGTTCGACACATCACAATACATGTACCCCTCGTTCTTGGACGGCTACCTAACATCTATCACAGGAACTGCGGAATTCTTCGCATCTGAGTTGCGTGCAGTGGTGATTAATGTCGATTACCGTCTCGCTCCTGAAAATAAATTCCCAATTCCTCTCAACGACTGCTATCAAGCAGTGCAGTGGACAATAGATAACGCGGCGAAGTATAACATCAATCCGGATAGAATCGGTCTTTGGGGTTGTTCGGCCGGCGGTAATCTTGCTGCAGCCGTTGCACTTCGAGATGCAAAGGAACACAATGTCCCTAGAATCCGCCATGTTAACTTGGTTGTTCCTGTTACATGCCATCCTGATTTGTATCCTGAGGTTTTAAAAGCTTCAAGATCATCAGGCCGCATAGACAAGGACGTCGTTGGACAATTAGCGGTCCTCAGAGCAGTATGGGGTAAGTCGAGCAACGGAAAATGTCTTCTTACTAGATATGTGTCTAATACATGATCACAGACAACTATGCAGGTGTCGAATTCGCGCACGGATACGCCTCGGTGCTCAAGACTGAAGTTCCAACTAATCATCCGCCATGTCATATCACGGTAGCTGGTCGAGATGGACTTCGAGACGAGGGCATAGCATATGCCCTGCATCTGAGAAATGCAGGTATAGATACCCAACTGGAGATTGTCCCGGGGGTTCCTCATGGGATCACATTTCCAACCACAACAGTAGCAGCAAGGCAATTCTTCAGAAACCAAGTCCGTGCGTTAGACTACGCACTGAAGACAATTTAGATAGAACAACGGAGTCTATATTAGTTTAGTTGCCAGGAAATAATTCTACATCAGTATTTCCAAATGCTCGACCATCGTATTCTAATTCATGGCCAGATGTGACTGGCCGCGGCACCTCTTCAATACAGATTGCGACAAGACTAAGTCCAGGTGCAAATGACCCCTCGCAATCTGCTTTGGAAACAATGTGAATCATGTCGCGTATCAGGGAAGAACAACATTGTAATATGTCGAGGGCGGATGAAATCTTGAACATGGTATCTGCAAGAGCAGCCAGTTTACCGTGGCCCACTATTCGACAAGCCCCGGGGTGAAGAAACTTGGTGCGTTGGACTGCAGTCATGCCAATGATTTGTATTATGTAGCGCGCGTTTTCTTTCCTCTCGGAAGAGTACCCATTTTCCGATAATGCATGCCACCAGTGAGTAGCCAGTTGCCATTGTCTGGTGATGGCCACGTCTGCAGTTTGGATCAGACAAGAAGGCTTATTGTCATCGTGATTACTCAAGGTGGCCAAGATATCGTCTTGAATCTCAACACTGGAAACACCAGCGGTATCAAGAGCGCTATGAAGCCGAGTCATAGCGTATAGAAGCTCGGCGGCTCGTTTGTCTAACGATTCATAAGGTAGAGTAGATAGCAGTGGGGGAAGCTGCTTTTGCTTGTGTTCAGAGATATACCATCTATCCAAAACTTCTTTCGGAGGGGGACTAGAGGGGTTCCTGGAAATTCTTCTCTTTCCCCGGGCGCCATATATCGAGTTAGACGCCGCTTCGGTAACGAATAGCAAACACTCAATACGGTGGTATTGAACTATCTCTATCCGGTCGCATGGGTATTTGACGAGATCCATGAGTCCGATGGCTTCTGTTAGATAAAGGAAAGCGCGATTGTGCTTATCTCGAACGCTGTATGCTATGAAAAGAAAGATTGAAGCGATCACGGTATCTAAAGTCGGGGAATCGGCATAATGGTAGTAGGGTGAATTGGCCCGTGATTTCTCTGTCGCTCTTGAAAGAAGGTCTAACCGCGCTGGGCTGCGGTCGGGATAGTGTCGAAACTGACTGGCCTCGTTGACGAGAAATATTGAGAGCAGCATCGTGCGAAAGGTGGGATCTGAAACGTGGTCCCCCCGTTCAATCCTGTTGAGCACAGTTTCCAAATTGATGATTGGATGGCGTTGGTAGCACTTGAGGCAAAACAAAGCCAATTCGGCGACAATATCTTGCCATGAAAAGGCAACTCCATCGGTGCTTTCGATAGCAGCAACAGAGAGCTGATCGTGGCTGAAATGAACAACATTCTGTTCTTCCAATACTGGATTAAGTATGTCTGCGGATGTCCCGAGAGCCAATCGTTCCCATGGCGGTTGAATCGTGTCAAGGTTGGAAGTTGCGGAATCTGTTCCGGCACGACCGTCTAGGTGACCGATAGACGATGCAGAATCATCTTCGCCAAAAGAGGAGAGATCAAATTGCACAGGCGATTGTTCCGAAAAAGAATCGTTTGGCATCAAATCGTGTGGTTGACTGGCACCATTGTCTGAGGGAGCATTCACTGCGCTGGAATTTGCTTCCAACGCTTAGCTGGCCCGAATGGCCTCGAGTCGCCTACAGCTGTTAGAAGAGAATTCAATCTTCTAGATTCACGAATTAACACACCTTCCAGTTCTGGGTCCTTTTCTTCCGAATTCGTCATTGTATGTACAGCGGATATCTGTCCGCTGGCAGCGAAGACACCTCATATCTGATGGTGACTCGGAGGGTGACCCTTGCCGTCTCGGGCACTATGAGATGCATTAACGGCTGTGTCTACGGAGTAAAGGGGGGTGGGATAATGTGGGTGGTACCTTGAGTTTCCGACGACGGCACGCGTCACAAGCCTTCGGCATTGCTGCCTTGGCCGTCGTTGTGGCCGTAGCCGGGCTTTTGCTTTGCTCCATTTCTATTCAGTAATACTGACCGAAGATTGAATTACAGCTTTCCAGCAGGCACAAGATGGATGTCGGGGTACGTTGGGGTATGCTGGCGTTTGGACGCGCATGTTCTCTGATGAGATCGTGATTATGCATCCAACTCTGGGGGAATGCGGGGGATCCGTGTCGAATCACGCTATCCCCGCAATCTGACCACGGAACTCGGCTAGAAAATACGAAATATTGGCTACCTTTTGCGTACTCGTATTAGCTTCGTTGCCCCTTGGTCAATATTAGTCGCCCCTGACCGAGAAAGCGACCGAGAAGCTATCCGAGACAGTCGGTGAAAAGGAACAAACCATGAAAACACCAAGCCAGCTGACATGAAAGCGTAGAATTATTACCAAAATTGCATCCGCTGAGCCATTGTACCGCGGTTGCTTCTGACTACTAAGTATTAGTTTACTGCATTTGCGATAACCATGACCCGAGGCACATGAGAATACCTGTAAGCAACTCCAGAGTTGTCAGCTGCTAAGAGTTGTCAGCTTCTGTTAAATAGTTGGAGGAGGTCCGAATCAGCTACTGCTATTTTTCTGGGGATTATCGAGTCAGTTTGGTTCACATTCTTGCCTGTCACATAGTAGCAACCTTGTGAGTCGGCTCCACCATGTTCAGCCTCACAACATTAACGGGACTTCTTCTTGCCGTTGCCTCCAACGCACAGTTGGCTGCTGCAGAGGGCCCAACCGTGGCCTTGCGCTATTCTACAGTTGTTGGTTCTAGCAGCAATGGAATCGACAGCTTTAGAGGCATACCTTTCGCGCATCCGCCAGTAGGATCGCTACGATTGAAGCCACCACAACCCATAACTTCTACTTTGGGCCAGGTGCTGGCAACCGCTACTCCGAAAGCATGCCCTCAATTTTCTTCGCAGTACACTCCCAGCGGCCTACCACCAGTGTTACTGGATATCATCACGAATATAACGAATGTAATACAAAACCAAGACGAAGATTGCCTAACACTGAATGTCCAGAGGCCCTCAGATGCTTCAAGCGGTTCCAAGCTTCCTGTAGTGTTCTTCATTTATGGAGGAGCTTTTGAATCTGGCGCCACACAGGGTGTTGACTCCACAAATCTCATCCAAACCTCAATTGCTTCTGGTACACCGATCATTTTTGTGGCGGCAAATTATCGATTAGGGGGCTTCGGTTTCCTCGCTGGCAAAGAGCTCTTCAACGATGGGAGTACCAACCTAGGTCTATTGGACCAGCGATTGGCACTTCAGTGGGTCGCTGATAATATTGAGCAATTCGGTGGCGATCCCGATAAAGTGACACTTTGGGGATTCTCCGCAGGCTCTATGAGCGTCTTTGATCAGACGGCGCTCTTTGGAGGCAATAACTCTTATCACGGAAAGCCCCTTTTTAGGGCAGCATTGATGGAGAGCGGCAGCATCCTCCCTGCGGAGCCTGCCAATTCTACAAAGGCTCAACTCATTTATGACAAGGTCGTTGACAGCGCCGGATGCTCGACATCTAACGATACTCTAGCATGTTTGAGGTCCGTAGACTTTAACACTTTTCTATTAGCGGCAGAATCTGTTCCCATCTCAAGCAGTTATAATTCTATCGCTTTGTCATACCTACCAAGGCCAGATGGAACAGTCCTCCTTGATTCACCAGAAGTCTTGGCTTCAAGAGGTCAATTTGCAAAAGTTCCCTTGTTGCTAGGCGACCAGGAAGATGAGGGAACTCTTTTTTCGGTTTACCAATTGAATCTTACCAACACACAAGACGTTGAAGAATATCTTGGCAGCCTCTATTTCCAGCAAGCCACTGCGTCTCAGGTCCAAGATCTAGTGGCCACCTATCCAGATGATCCCTCGGCTGGTTCGCCTTTCAGAACAGGGCCGTTGAATAACCTTTATCCAGAATACAAACGACTGGCCGCTATACTTGGTGACTTTATTTTCACACTTCAAAGGCGCAGTCTTCTTGAGACAGTAGACCAGATAGCCCCATCAGTACCGACGTGGTCTTTTCTTGCGTCTTACTTATACGGGACGGCTTTTTTGGGAACTTTCCACACGACCTCACAAATCGCTGCATTTGGACTGCTTCCAGGCTATGCTTCTGCCGTTACGCAAGAATTTTACATCTCTTTTTTCAACACGATGAACCCAAACAGCAATGGCTCAGCACTACTCCCCACATGGCCATGCTGGGGATCAGGAAAACAGGTGATGCAACTTGGTGCAACTTCTTCATCTTTGTTAAATGACAGCTTCCGATCGGCGTCCTTTGACTTCATCAGATCAAACTCCCAGTCATTACATATTTAGTTTCACAAAGTAGTAGATAAAGCCGTCGTAACCTTCTGCAAGGAGAGAGATGCTGATTAGCTCTGCTATTATAAAATCCTGTTTATTATGAGGAAATACTATATTCATACATTTCTATATGCTTATTCTTTGACCAGAACCTGTTCCTGTCGAAATAATTGCGTTCAATTTTACATTTTACCTTGTAACATAAAATAATAAGTTACAACATTCCCTGCTATTGTTTCTGGTATAACGCTAGCTAGACAAGCTACCCTATTGGTTAATTCGATCAAAACTGGGTAGAATTCCGCTGAGATCTAACAATACGTTTTGCTATTGTTTATTTATTTTATTATTAACGTCCACTAAGTAATCTAATTACATAAGTCCTCATCTAGGCACTAGGACAGTAGGAGCCGCTAAGTTCAGATTAAGCATTTGCTATGTTTTAATATAACAAAAGAAATAGGGAAATATTAATCTATTTTATATATCTATCTTTATAAAGGGGGGGCCGTATAAGCTTATATCCTCCACTAGTTTCTAGTAGTCTTTATACCCCCCATCGCCTAGGAGGTATTAAATATAGGTAGTTCTAAAGCGCACCTCCCTCTCTAGTATATTAAGGAGGAAAAGGGCTACTATATAGTACTTTACAAAGTACCCTTATATCCTCAGCTTACTATATTTACAGGTAGGCCTAGTATTATATCTAAATCTTTTATAGTATTCTATAAAGTCCCCGTATTTAGATCTCTTAGCTAATAGCCTATGTAGGATCAGGCGCAGGAGGTATAATTCAGGGGGTATAAGGGGGGCTTTATAAAGGCCCTATTTACTAGCTTTATAAGACTTTAGGTAGTGTTACAGCCTGATCCAGGATCAAAAGGTATATTGAGAATATACCTCGGAAGAACCTTAGATCTAAACGACTAATTACTATAGAAGCGATAAGCAGATCGTAAGCCACCCTAAAAAGATTACCGTTGGAACAGTAATCCTATACTTAGGCTTACGATCTTAAAAGTAAGCTACCAGGAACAACTAGATATATAAAATTTAATTCTCTACGCTCTTTAGATAACCTAGATAGACAGTCGTTAATAAAGCATTAAGATTAAATATAGACTAAATCTTTATTATATTTTACTAGCTTTATAATTATACTTACTTAAAGCTACTTCCTATCCTCTCTGCTAATATAAACTAATTAACTTTAGCTTATTACCTTAGGAACTTACCCTATACTATTTAAGTATTAGGTTAGGACGTCATATATTAATAACTCTTGTTTAAAAGGATACCGAGTACCTTTAAGCAATATAAACCACTATGTCTAGAGCAGGACCAGCCGCTGGAATTCCTATTGCTAACCCTAGTGTATTTACTACAGACGACGATAAAAATATTACTATATAAGACCTACTTAACATTACCTTTTTTAAAAATAATCAACTCTTAGCACTTATCTAGAATATATATAAACTCAATAAGGTTTTAGTTAATAAACTTAATAAAGACAAGCTTAAGACGGTTAATATTAAAATCCTTATTAAACAACAGCCGCCTCCTATATTTAAAGAAGATATTAAAGAACTCCGTTCACATCTAATTCAACTTAAAGTATACTTCAAAGATTTTAAAAACACCTTCGACACTACCGAAAAAAAGGTTTACTTTACTACCTTACACCTCGAAGGCACTGCTTTAAAATAGTTTAGACTTATCTTAGATAACTACTTAGAAAGTCTAGCTAAAGGAGCAGAAGAACAAACTTAGCAAATTTTTAACAACTATAATAAATATGTCTCTGAATTAAAGAAAGTATTTAGAGATATTGGTGAAAATTAAATAGCTAAAAATACCTTAGTTACTATATATTAAAAAGAAAAATACTTAGACTACGCTATAAAATTCTAAGATATTACTACATGTTTTAATTAGAATAAGTTAGTACTTATTAAACGGTTTTATAACGGCCTTAAATAAGAAGTTAAAGAGAAAGTATACAATGTTAATTAATTAACTTATACCTTAATCTCGTTTATAAATATCTATGTTTAAGCTAATAACTTATTATATAAACTTAAGACTAGCACTACCTAACAGCATTAGTAAAATAAATATTAAGCTAACTAAAGTAAGAAGTAATATAAGGAAATTGCTAAAGATAATAGTAGTAAACTAGGAAGAATAGATCTAAATATCCTATAGTATAAAAAGGAATTTAAGTACTATAACTGCAGTAAGATAGGATATATGGCCTAAAATTACTAAGTACCTAAGAAAGAATATAAGGATAAGATTCCAGAACTAAGGAAAGAAGTCCACATCATAGATATAAATAAACAATCTTTCAATCTATTACAATAAAAAGATAACAGCTACCCTTAGCATAAGGAAGAACTGGGAGAATTAAATAAACCAAGAGAAATAACCCTGCTTAAAGATATACTTAATCTAGTTAGAAACCCTGTAACTGAAGCTACAGCTTAATAAAACTATAGGTTACTACTGTACAAAAGATAAGTTAGAAATATTACTAACTTTATTAGAAGAGAATCTAAGGAAATCAACGAACTTATTAAGTTCCAACGATAAGTTAACATTCACAACCCTAAATAAGATATTAAGACTCTCGTTTACTAAAAAATCTAAGATAAACTTACGCAATAGCAACCATATAATGAAAAATAATAAATCATTATAAGCTTAGACGTAGACGAAATATAGGAGCTTAAAGAAAGATATTAACAAACGCCTCGAGACTACCCTTAGATTAATTCCGCGAACGATAACTATTACCGAATCTATTAGACAAACTATATCACTCACTGATATATATATTACCTAAAGTAGAAAATAAAATATAATACTTTCCCATAATAAAACTTAGTAATTCCTATTACAGACCCTTGCTATAGAAGACAGTATAATAAATAAAAGGTTACCTATAAGTTCTAAGAACTGTAAATCATAATACTCGAACCTTACCTAACTACACCTTATAAATATAGGAATTATAAATAAACAGGGAATTACCTAAGCTACTAGTATACTATCTATTAAACTATAAAACTTATTTAATAGTATAAACAAAATAAAGGAACTTAAGCATATACCTTCGATTAGTATTAATAATATAATAAACTAGACTACCTTAAATATTAAAAGCATAAGCTAGAAGACTAGTATAACTTAGTCTTAGAAGAAAAACAAGTTATAGGACAATAACTAGTAAACTAATTACATAGTATTAAATTTAACTTCAGAACCTATGTTAGAGCACCTAAGGAATTACTTAGAAAATATCATAAGTATAGAAAAACTCCTAATAACCCGTAAGACAATTAAGTCACTTGCGAAATCTATATTAGAGAAATAAGATTACATTGTAGAGCAGTAGAATAGGATAATTACGAAAACCTATACTGTAAATTATATATACTACGTAAGATTAAAGACTGGTACTTAAAAAACTAGAACAGTCTTTGGATAAAAGGTACTATAAGACTGACAGAGAATTTATATCCCTTAAAAAGGAATATAAATATAATAGTAACGAAGAATAAATAGTTCTTAAGAAAAAGATTACTTTTATAATAATATAGAATAAAGAACTGCTTAAAGTCTTAGTAAACTCCGGAGTAAATAGGAACTATATATTAGCCGCAACTGCAATACGCCTACAGTTACTATAGATATAAAAAAAGAAACTGTACCAACTTTTTTATAAAGAAGGAAAACAGTTTAAATATAATAATAAATAGGTAAAAAGACGGACTGATCACCTATATTTTGAAGTATTTAGTTAAATTACTTCAGTAGTATACGATATTATTAATACTCTGAAATATAATATTATCCTAGGTATACTATAGTTATACTAATATAAACCTTTGATAATATAGAGCGAAGGCCTAATTTATTAGTAAAGTAATAAAAAAACTTTAGACCAGAAGGAGGACAGAAGAAGCTAAAAACCTTAACTCCTAAAGCCTAATAAGATTCCTACGTAATAATAACAGAGATAATTTAAAGCTGCAGAAGCTTAATCCTTAAAAAAGTTTACTAAAGGGAAGCAAGACTTATATAAACTTAACTAATTCCTAGAGACTGTAAAAAGAAAAGATAACTAGAAAGAAGAAGAATCTATAGACCTAATAGCTAACATTCTAAAATAATATTAAAAGTTTAAGGCTTTATTTTAGAAGACCCTAACTAACCCAGACGGAAGTATATAAATACTACTATATACTAAATAGGACTATACGATAGAGTTAAAGGAAGGGAAATAACTGAAATACTTTCTATTATATAACCTTAATTAGTTAGAACTTAACACTTTTAATAAATAGATATAAAAACAGAAGGAGAAGGGATATATTAGAATCTCTAACTCCCTAGTACAATACCCTGTTATCTTTATTCTAAAGAAGAACGGAAAACTATAATTAGTTATTAATTATAAATAACTAAATAACATTACAATTAAGGACTAAACTCCCTTACTATTAATATCTAAAGTAAGAGATTAATTATAAGGAGCTGTGATATACTTTTAGCTAGACCTTACTAATGCTTACGGATTAACTTAAATAAAGGAAGGATATAAATAGATAATAGCCTTCGGTACCCTAGGAGAATCCTACGAATTCCTAGTAATACCTTAAGGATTAATAAATACACCCGCATCCTTCTAGAAAAGGATTAACCATATCCTTTAGAAATACTAAAATAAATTCGTTATTATTTATTTAAATAATATTTTAATATACTCTAAGACTAAAGAAAAACATAAAGAATATATACGCTTAGTACTTTAAGTATTATAAAACAATCACCTCCTCGTAAACCTTAAGAAATACTAATTCTATATATAAGAAGTAGAATTCTTAGGATATATTATTACCCCTAGAACTATTTAAATAGATCTAAAGAAAGTCGCCGTAATTAATAAATAGCTAACACTAACGTTAGTTAAAGAAGTATAAAGTTTTATTAAATTAGTAAACTATTATTAACATTTTATCTAAAACTTCTCTAGTCTTGCTTAACCTCTGACTAATATAATAAAAAAGGATTAAAAGTTTAACTAAATAAAAAAAGTAGAATAAGTATTCTAAGTAATTAAGTAAACTATAGCTTCGGAACCTGTACTGGCTATATATAACCCTAAGAAACCAGTAGAAATTAAGACCGATGTATTAAAATATATAATCGAAGAAGTACTAAACTAATAAAATAACAAAGGAAAACTTCACCTTATTGCATTCTACTTACAAAAGCTTAATAAAGCCGAACTTAATTATACAGTTTATAATAAAAAATTCTTAAGAATTAAGAGCTATTTAGAACAGTAAAGTTAATACTGTAGAGGAAGTAAGTTCCGTATTAAGATCTTTACTAATCACTGGAATATTACTTACTTTGCATTTACTTAGAAGCTATTTAGAAGATAATTAGGATACTTTAAATTCTTAAGTAAATTTAATTATAAACTTATATACTATAAGGGATTAGAAAATAGGAGAGCTGACGCACTTAGCAGAAGGATTAACCATTTTTAAAAAATTCTTAATTACTAAGGCACTATATTACACCAGAATACATAAGGTAATTATAAACAAAAATCCTTCAATATAATCTTTAAAGTATAAAAGTATAATAAACTCTTTAAAGAAATTAAGGAGTATATAAAAGATTAAGAACTACATTAGTTTCTATCTTAGGTTATATTACAGAACAGATACCTTATAAACAAAAATAAACACTAGGTACCCCTAGACCTACAAAAGAAAGTTATAAAACATATTCACAAACACTCGTTATTTAGACACCAAGGAATTATAACTATATACTAATAAGTACTCATAATATATTAATTCAAAGGAATAAAGAAAATCGCCGCCAATATCATAGCAACCTATAATAAATATTAATATACTAAATACAGAAGGCATAAACCTTACGGAAAATTATAACCCTTACCAATACCTAAATTACCATAGGAAACAGTTACCTTTAATTATATTATAAACCTACCACCTTTTAAAAAACCTCTCACTAAGGCAACCTACGACAGTATTTTAGTAATAGTAGATAAATTTACAAAATAAATATACTTTCTACCTTATTAAAAATTACACTCAGCAGAAGATCTTATATACATATACTTAAGAATAATAGCAGCTAATCACAGCATACCTTAAGAAATCATCTCTAATAAAAGACAAACTTTCGCCTTTAAATTCTAGTAAGAACTTATAGCAAAACTCAAAATAAACCACAAACTCAGCAGTACATACCACCCTAAAACAGACGGACAGACGGAACAAATAAATCAGATTATAGAACAATACTTAAGATATTTCATTAACCTACAGTAAGACAACTAGGTTAAACAGTTACCTTTTACTCAGCTATACTATAATAGCACAAAATCCAAATCCACCAAGTTAATACTATTTTATACTTTATATAAATACACCCCTTTAGTATATAGACCACCTTAAAAAAAACCTAACGCTAACAAAGCACAACTTAAAGCAGAACTAATAGTTAATCTACACAAGGAATTAAAGGTATAGCTAAAGCTTATCTAAAAATGCATAAAGTATTATATAAATAAAAATAAGATTAAGGGACTAAACCTCTAGGAGGGGGATATAGTCTACTTACTTTAACATACATAAGGCTATAAAATACCAAATATTAAAATAAACCAACTAAATAATAAACTTAATTTTAGAAAAATCAGTCTATTTAAAATTCTAAAGAAAATTAGTAACGTTAATTATAAATTAGAAATACCAGAAGGTATATAATTAAAATACCTTATATTTTATATATCACTTTTAGAAAAAGCATAAATTAATAAAGCAATAGGAAGGCCAATTCTAGATAAAATTATCATTATTAAAAATAAAGAAAAATAGAAAGTTAAAAAAGTCTTAGTAATATAAAAAAATCTAAAAGAAAACAACAAGATTAAATACCAGGTTAGATAAAAAGAATACAATCTAATTCACAATACCTAGGAACCTATCAAAAGCTTCAACATAATAAAACCAATTTAAGACTTTTAGAAAAATTTAGGATTACACTTAAAACTCCTAACGCCGGCTACCTAATAAATAAAATAACCTAAGCAGAAGAAGAAGGTACGTAAGTTTCCTCCGCTAGTATAAAAAAACCTAGATCTACGAACTCTGAACTAACGCCTAAGGAAGTCTAATTAACATTATTAAGCACTCCTAAGTGCTAAAGATCCTATACTACCTAAGCCTCGGAAACACCATCCTCTTCGTCTAACTCTTACATTCCTTAACGCACTAACTTAGTACTACGTTCTTTAACCCTCTTCTTTATATAATAAATATAAGATAAACGACTTACAGCCGCTGCTACTTTACTCTAAAGATTAGTAAGTTAAGTATAAAAAGAGTCTAAGGCTTCTTTAGCCTCCTTTTTTTCCTCCTTTAACTTCTTTTACTAATCTAACGCCCTTATTACTAAGATAATTAGTAATAACCTTACCACGAGAAAAAAAATACATTACCTATAAGACAATGCGACCAGCACTTTATTATAAAAACGGCCACGTTTAATATACTTATAATAATAAGACAAGTCCTTAATTATATAATAAGTAATTAATTTATAAAAGTAATATAAATAAGGCATATCCGCTTTAGATCCGTTAATTAAAATAAATAACGTAAGTAATAATTACTTACGAGCTTTACGAAAAACGGGCTTTAAGACTTTTACACTTATAATAATATAATTAAAAGGAAAGGAAAATAAAACAAAATACACCTACGGGACTAAGCTGTATTTATAATGCTACTGCATAACTAGCCTTAAGGATAAGACCAACAAAGAGGGGGCATTATATTACAGCCTGATCCAGGATCAAAAGGTACATTAAGAATATACCTCAGAAGAACCTTAGATCTAAACAACCAATTACTATAGAAGCAATAAGTAAATCGTAAGCCACCCTAAAAAGATTACCGTTAGAACAGTAATCCTATACTTAGGCTTACAATCTTAAAAATAAGCCACCAGGAACAACTAGATATATAAGATTTAATTCTCTACGCTCTTTAAATAACCTAAATAGATAGTTATTAATAAAGCATTAAGATTAAATATAGACTAAATCTTTATTATATCTTACTAACTTTATAATTACACTTGCTTAAAGCTACTTCCTATCCTCTCTGCCAACATAAACCAATTAACCTTAGCTTATTACCTTAGGAACTTACCCTATACTATTTAAGTATTAGGTCAGAATATCACAGGTAGTTATTATTCTAATTATTATCCTAAATTTCTTTATATTTTTTTTTTACCTACCTTTTAATAAAGGTAATAGTAAAGCAGTTACTTAAGTAGTAAAGGAGTTCTAAACCCTTTTTTACTAGTTAATTAGCTTTTTTATTTCCTAGTATATTTTTATAGCCTAGGACCTAGGTTACCTTTATAGTTACTTATAAAAGTAGTCTTTAGGTAATTTAGTATAGGCCTATATAAGCTCCTTAGGATAAGGCAGGGGTTAGCCTTAGTATTTTATCTACTACTACTAAGTTATTTAAGAAAAGCAGAATCTTTTAAATATTTAGGTTTTTAAAGATATAAGCCCTAGCTAGCTTTATTACCTTAAAAATACCTACTGCCTTAGTATTATAAACCTCTGTATTAGTAAAAGGGCTATATACTATAGTTCTCTTAAAGTTATAGTATATAATAGCTCCCTATCTTATATTACCTTATTTATCCTAAAAACTGTTTAAGTAAGTAAAAAAAGTAGACCTAGGAAGGCTATTAAGAAGTTCTAGGTATTTTTCTACTACCTTTAACTTTAGTAAGCCTTTAAAGTCTAATTCTGCCTAAATAGCTTTATTATTTTTAATAAAAAAAGAAGGGTTAAACTATTTTCCCTACTAAGGCTATAGTATATTATAGTTAAGTAAAGGGAATTCTAAAGGGGAGTTTTTTATTAATATATCTACTAACTAAGTAGTTTTTATCTAGGCCCGTAAAGCAGGCTGCTGTATAAAGTCTAGTTTATATTATCTATACTAATGCTAGGGGGCTTCTAAATTCTTTATATATAATAAAGAAATTAATTATTTTTTATATAAAGATAACTACTCTAGCCGCTGCTTTAAATAAAGGTTTTAGGATTATAGTTAGTCCTGCTAAGCCTATTCCTACTTATTTATTTAGGTTTATTATACTTTATTTACTTTCGCTAGGCTAAAAAGCCTCTGTCCTATACAGGGCTATAGGGGTAACGTAGGCCTTAGCTGCTATAGTTACTGCATCTGGCGGAGATCTTTTTTATATTTTATTTAGGGATCTTAAGAAATTAGCTGCTTTAAGGGCTTTTCCCTTTATAATCCTAAAGTATTTTTTAAATAAAAGCCGTAAGTTTAGGTATATCCCTAGCTAATAGACTAAGTCCTAGGGGACTATAGTCTATCCCCTAAAGTCTACTTTTTTATTATAGGTTTAGGTTCTAGTTCTGTAAAAGTATATAAGTTTAGCTTTATTTAAGTTAAAGAAAACTATATTTCTATTACCTTAGTTTAAGGTATTTTCTAATTCCTACTAAAGCTTTTAAGTAGTTTTCTTAGTATTAGCTCCTACTACTATAATATTAATATTATTTATATACCTAAAGTAGGTATTAGGGTTATTAAGCTTTAGGCTAGGGGAAAAATAAAGTATAAAGATAATAAAGGAGATAGGGGACCTTTATAGGGCTTTATATTCTAGCTTTATCTTTAGAAGGGTAGTCTTATAGTTATTTTAAATAAAAGCCTTACGGTTACTTATAAAAAAGTTAACCTATTTTATAAAGAGGGGGGGTTACTTTTATTCCCTAAGTCTATACACTAGGCAGTTATATATAATAATATTAAATACGCTAGAGATATTAAATATAAGAAAGGAAATAATAAGACCTTAGGCTAGGGTAACTTCGGCGTTATATAGTAGGCAGGCTACTAGGTCTATTATAAACCTTTTTAGAAAAACCCTAAAGTATTATTCTAGTAGTATTTTATATTTTATTACTAGGAGGGAGATTCTTTTAGCTAGAAGTTTCTTAAGGCCTTTACCTATGTAGGAGAATAGGGAAATAGATCTATAGCTTTTATATATAATATATACTTTCTCTAGCTTCCTAGGTTTAGGGATAATAATAATCTCTATACTTTAGAAAGGGAGTAAGTAGTATTCTACTATAAGGTATTTATAGAAAAAGTTAGTAATATATCTACTAATAGTAGGCTATACTAGTTATAAAAAGGTAACTAATATATTATCTACTTTAGGTACTATATTACTTAACCTTATTATAGCTTTCTGAGCCTCCGGTTCTATTATTATTTAATCTTAGTAAATATTTTTATTAATAAGGAGGTCCTTTTTCTATAGGTCTAAGATATCCTCTTTTATTATCTTTTACTTAAGGAGTTTATTTTTAAGGAAAGTTACTTTTTCCATAGGGTTTAAAATACTTTTATCTCTATTTATTAAGGGGGGTGGTTAAAAGTAGTTTATTATTTTATACTACTTAGCTACTAATTAGATATTTCTAATAGTACTGGCTTCTGCTATAATTTTATTTTAATAAGCTTATTTACTATAGTATATAATATTTTTAAAGGTTTTTAAGGCTTTCTCTTAGGTAGAGGAGCTATCTGCTGCTTTTTTATAAACTTTATAAGCTACTTTACACTTCTTTAACTACTATAGTATACTATAGCTATTCTAGTGCCTAGTTTTACTAGCCGTTTTTATAACTTATTTAAAGAGGTTCTGCAGGGCCTTGGTATATTTATCTAGGTTAGCTTCTGATGGTAAGGTTAAGTTAACCAAGGGGAAGGTTTAGGTAAAGGAGTATATAAGTTAACTAAAATCTTCCTAGTATTCCAGCGGGATATATTTTTTCCCTACCCCTGGAGTTATCCTAAGGGGGTTAGATAGGTTTATAATTACTATATAGTAGTCTAATCTTATATTAAGTATATATTTAACTTTAGTTACTATAAGGTAATTTATAAAAACTAAGTTAATATATTTTCCTAAGTATTAAGTAGGTATATTTATTAAGGCTAGGAGGAGGTTATACTTCTTTACCTATTCTATTATCTTATTACCTATAGAGTCTACGCTTCTACCTAAGTCCTAAAGTTAGTAAAAGGCGTTAAAGTTATCTATAATAATTAAGCAGGGGGGGGAGGGCCTTATTTAGTAAAGGTTTTTATAGCTAAGTTTACTAAAGCCTTTTAGTAAATATTAATAATAATATATTTATATACCTTTATTTAATATATATAATTATCTTTTAGGCTTAGGGGAGAGAGTTATTTACTAAAGAGGTTTAGGGAGATTTTAATAAATATAAAAACTAAGGGTTTAGTATCCCTTTAACTATTTAAGGGGTTATATACTTAATATTTAGGATAATTTTTAATTTATTTCCTATTTAATATTTTATTTTATTAAACATAGGGTTTCTAAATTAGTGTAATATTATAGCTACCTTCTTATACTAATAATAAGGTAATATCTTAGTATAGATTACTCTTTTTAATATTAGCTTAGAAAATTTTAAGGCTAGAGTTTCTTTAGCAGCTGTAATATAGCCTATTATTTATAAACTTACGTTAAAGGGTCTGTTAGTTCCAGGGGGAGCGTTAAGTATATTCTTATTGCCTTTATTATCTCTATCCTCTTTATTATCTAGGCCAGCTACATAAACTGCTAATCTAGCGGAAGAGGTTTCCTTATAAAGGTCTTTCTTATTTAAGTTAACTTTAATAATAACCTTTTTAGCCAGGGCTAGGGGGGGAAAGAGTAGTACTAAGCTAAAGATTAGCAGTTATAGGCGGGGGTCTATTTAGGTCCCCGGATTAGATGTTTTCTTAGTATTAGGGGCTAGGGCGGGGGCGGGTTTAGGTTTAGGTAGGTTAACTTTATTATACTCCTGCTGGCCTAGTTCCTAGATTACCTAAAGTTAAGCTTTAGTTATTTATACCTTTTTTCTATTCCTAACGACCGGTCTGGTAGGGTACTTTAGGGAGTTTAATATATAAGGGCTATTATAGTTAATATATTAAGGGAAGGATAAGTAGTTTACTATAGTATTATTATATTTAAATAATAATTTACTATATTTATAGTACTTTTTAGTCCTAGTATAGTTCTAGGGGTTATAGAACCTGAGGTATTACTAGCATTAGGTAACCTAGGGCGGTTAAATTTAGGTCTCTGCTAGGTAGAAGCTGTTAAAAAGTCTAAAGCTGGGCTTAATATCCTCCGTAAAGGATATAAAATAGTAATATATATCTAGGGATTTACTAAAGTTAGCTTTACAGTAGGTAATAGGAAGGTTTTTAACGCCTGCCCTAGCGTATACCTCTTCCAGGATTAATATATCTATAGGGTAGGTCCCGCTTATATTAATATACGTCTTTAATATACTACGTATAAGAAAGACTTTCTATAAATATACTTCTTTAATTTTTAAACTATTGCCTTCCGCTACTGGCTAAAGTACGATAATTTTATTTTTAATATCTTAATTCTTACCTCTAAGGGTAAAGCCTAATCAGACCTTTTAAAAGTAAGTAATATCCTTACTTATAAGCTTTAAGATCTTAATTAGTTCTTATCTAGCCCTAATGGCCGATAGTTTTCTCTATACGTAGTCTAGGGGAACTTAGATAAAGATATAGTTATTAGGGCTTTCCTTAGGTTTATTAATTTTATTTATATTTTTTCCATTAGTAGCAGGGGCCAGTCCTCTGCTGCCTACGGGGGGATATTTTAAATTATCGGTTCCCTTCTAAGGGTTTTTATTATAAGTGTTTTCTTATAACGCAACCTATATCTATGTAACCTTAGGGTCCTTTTAACCTGCTTTTCCAGTAAATACAGAAGCTTCCGCTGTAGTAGGGTTCCTAGCGGTATCTAATTTATCCTTTTTATTACAAGGTACATTAGCTAACGTTATTTCAGTTAGTTAGGCAGCACTTCCTTTACTACCTAATTTTTCAGGGTTTTTAAGCCTCCCCTCTAGGTTAATATAGGAGGTGATAAAGTCTTTAAAGGTGGTATTCAGGTATACGCAGACCTGTTCTACTATTATTAAGGAGAGCTAGGAGGTATATTATACTAGGCAGGAGTTAATAGCTATAGCTATATTTAATACTATATCTTATCTAGCCTATTATTATACGTTAATATTATTAATTTAGCTTATAATTTTATTTTTAGTAAGGGATTTTTCCTCTTTATTTAGGTCAGTAGCTTTTTTTATATTACTAAAGATAAAGGTAATAAATCCTCTTAAGGCTATTTATACTACGGTTAGAGCTGCGGTTATACTTAGTTTTGCTTTGGTAAAGCTAGGCAAGGGCATTTTATCTATGCTAATAGCTTCTCTAAAGTATCTTTTCTTCTTAGGGGTAAAGGGAAGGACCGTAAGCTCTTTTATTTTCGGGCTAGAGGGGGTTACTTCCTTCTGAGGTTAGAAGACTATTACAGGTCCGGGGGCAACGGGGTTCATTCTATTCTAGTTATCCGGAGGGTTTATAAATGTTGCTATCTCTCCAGAGTCCCCAGATAGGACTGTAAAAGTAAAAAGCGAAGTCGTTTTATCTAATAGCTAGTTAAACAGAATAAGGGTTTTTGGTGGTTAGGCACCCGAAAGGTGGGGTACCTGTAGATGTAGGAGGGAAGCTTGAATACGTTTTGCTAGGGAATACAGTAAATTATATAAATGGCCGCCTAGATATATTATCAATTTGCGAAGGAAACTGAAATGTGTAAGATTAAGCAATGCGGGTTAATGGTGATCTGCATTTATCCCAGAATATCTTTTCACTCGAGCCCAGGCCCATACAGTCTTCGTCAGCCAAACTGTCGCAATACATGCCGGACGCCATCATCAATGACACCAAGTTTGCTTTCCGCATAATCATGCAATTTGCCACAATTCTTTGCATCATGGATTCTGAGTGGATTAACCTTCTCAAATAACTGTTCATAAAATTGCCTCAAAGCCAGCCTTGTCCCCGCGTTGAGCTGCGATGTGAACCCGTATTCATGAGCAGCTGCTTCAACTTTAGGAAGGTTGCCTAGCGGATCGTTAGGATCGAGGGCCAGGAAATGTTTCAAT
The DNA here is from genome assembly GCA_020045945.2 of Trichoderma semiorbis. Lineage (NCBI taxonomy): Eukaryota > Fungi > Ascomycota > Sordariomycetes > Hypocreales > Hypocreaceae > Trichoderma > Trichoderma semiorbis. The sequence continues at coordinate 5,075,681 of CM034695.1, forward strand.
CTCCAAACTGATGGGCGCAGTTCACGTTGGTTCAGCGAGAAGGATAGAAATTCCTGCAAGCCCAAGTAACGACTCATTTGGCCCCCTAAACCGTATTGGTGGAAGATCTTTCCAAGGCTACCGTTTCTGTAGGCCAACCAAAATTCGTTGAATGAACATGTAGGCATATCAGGATAATTTTCTGATTTAACCCCTAGACTTTGGTCGTCATCTCTCATTGATCTGTTACCACCAACAAGCTGACTATAGAGGGCCCCAAGTTGACTTTGATAGTATTCGCCACGACAAACTGCGAAGCCAAAATCGTACCATATATCCAATTCGGCCCAATATGGGTTTGGATACGAGCTGTCCAAGGCCATAGCATAAAATAGGAAGCAATGCCGTTTCGATGGTGGCTCTAACTGTTGAAATTCCTTGTCGCGATCTTCTAGGTCGAGGTTGGGCCTCGCGGCGTTTATAGCCTGTTGGAGGGGATTATCCTTTCCATCAAGCTGAAGAGGTGGGGTCGAGCTGTCAAGGATATGCTGGTTTCGAAGGAACCATGGGAAGTAGCCCCCACGGTTCTGCTCAGACAACCTGGAAAACGCCTCTATGATTTTGCTCACAAGGATACCTTTCTCTCGCCATTCGTTTAGCTGGATAGCCTCAACATCCAAATACACAAGACCTTGATAAAGGCCAGAGAGATAAGATTTCTCTCTCCCGTCGCGGCACCGGGTGAACCCAAAATGCTCACATGTCTCTGGGTCTTGCGGAAGCCGGTCCCCAATAACATCACTATAGAGTATGTCGGCAGTTGTTATCGAGCGAGCGGAACACTTGGTGAGGTGACGAAATGACATTTTATCCTGACACTCTTTACGACAAAACCAATCCAGGTTACAGAATTGACAGTGGCGATTGGTTTATCTTTCGCAAATGGAACATTCGCCTCGAAGCTGTTCAGGTTTCGGTATCGTCGTCTCGGAACGACCTTGAGTTTGGCCAAACAAAAGTGTATCCAGATTGGCCTCGTATTGAGCTCCGTCTAGTGAAGGCTGACTTAATCCTCTGTTAGAGCATGTCAGGACTTCAATGCGTTTGATTCACAGTGGTTGCTTACTCAAGGCTCGAAAAATCTTCTTTCTTGCCAGCATTGGACCTCATTCCTTGGCGCTGCGATCTGAGATACTCTGAGATGAGGAACATCATATAAGGGGTTTGGTCAGATTGCTGTCTTCTGGTCGCAACTGAAGAGCCCCCGATCGTGGATTCCTTGGCATGGATAAGTCCTTCAGTTTTCTTATCACGTAGAGATTTCTTCATGGCTCTCTCGACATTCTTGAGAGCTTGAACGAGCCTTAAGCGTTCATCCTTAGTGAGCCATGGAAGTTCGGGCACAGTCCAGAGGTCGTAGAGCTTGCCATGACATCCCCTTGTCGTGTAAGACCCATAGCTCTGAATGACCCTGGAACAAAGGAAGCAGCTGCGCTTACTGCAGCCCACATAGCTGAATATTGCTGCGCCCGTACAGTTGTGTTTTGTCGCCGCCAAGATGACTTGCATTTCTGCATGTACTTCAGAGGCCGATAATTTCAACTTGTCAAACTTTGTTTGCAGTTTGTTCTTCGTCCAAGACCCTTTCCTGTTCCCAGTTCCGACAAGATATTCCACTGTCTTGTCGTTTAGTGCAACGCCCAGAGATAAAAACGTCTCCGCCAACGACCAGGCATTGTTTCGATCCGTCCTTTTCGGTTTGGCTGCGCCAGTCGATAGATCCATCACTGGGAGGATACGAAGGTTCTGAAAGCTAGAGAGCCCCTCTGCGCTCCCCGCCAAAGTGTTAAAGCATGCCTGTAACCTACCTAGGAAGCCCAGCGCGCCCCTTAGTGACCTGATATTGGTACTGCCGCTGGTGATCTTATCAAAATCATCTTCTTTATAGAAAGAGAAGACGTCGTGGGCGCTCTGGACAACCCTCTCAAGGTTATATTGGGTTTGAGAACAAGCCGCAACATCGATAAGGGCGCGAAATTCCTCGAGGCACAAAAGAAGAGATGCTGTACCATCGTCTAAGGGCAGAGTCTCTATCTGGCCCCCTACAGGGAGGATAGTCTTTTTCAAGGCTTTCTTGGCCTGAATCATGTAGTAGCTCAATCTGTGCCTGTACGATTGTATCAATGATGCCCAAAGATTCTGTTTGGTAGACGCGGCGGCAGGATCTAAACGGACCGCTATTAGTTCGCCACATGCAAATCAACAAGACATGTCAGACCTGAGGAACCAAGCGTGGAGATATCTCGGAGGCTAGAAGCGATAGTCTTCAGCATTCGGAGAGCTACATGCTCTTCTCTGAAGCCATTATTTTTCGCCACGAGAATGTCGACTCGATCTGGCCACTCGATCATTAGAGATGAAGAGACATGATGGCCGCCTTTCTCATTCGCGATAAGCTCAGATAGCCTATCAAGTAAGGCCCTCTTCAACTTTTTCTCATCAAACGACAGGGATGCGTTCGCGTTGACGGAATCGGTGTCGTCCGGCTTCTCCAGTTCTGCCTCTTCGTCGAGTATTTCGGCGAAGTTCGAAGCCTCCCCAGTCTGGCCGCCATTCTTTAGCCCTAATATTTTGGCATATGCTTCACATCGAGATTTGTCTAGTCCATCAATGCCCCAGGGAAACGATGAGCTCATCTTCGGGTGATATGGAATGGAATAGGAGTACAGGCACTGAAATGTGAATCTATTCCTTACGACTTGGGCATCAAAACCTGATGTTGCCAAGTAAGGTGCGGGGTCACGAGTCTCATGATTGTATTCATTTATTTCATTGGTCGGGAGCGGCTGTTACCACTTGACATACCGTTTTGCACCCGTGGCTGACACGCGGCTGCATAGTATTATAGAAGTCTTGATGTAGGTACCAAGGTATAGGAGTCCTTGTCGTGCGCGTTCGCCTTGCGGCATTGTAAGTGGACGTAGGGAGCCATCGCTATGACCATGCAGAAGTTGAAGAATATAATACAACTACCGTTGCCTGATCTCAACTAGCTTTAATAGTCTGCTACGGTCAGCTCTACCCACTTCCATCTGGCTGCTGTTATAAATCGAGAACGAGCTCAGCTTAGTAGTGAGTACTAGGTGCTCTTTGACAGAGAAAATCATAAAAATACAAACTGGTTGCAAAAAACAATTAATTAATATTCTATATACATTTTTAAAACTGGAATAAGCGAATTTTAAAACTAGATATCTATCATGCAAGAAATTACTGATATTAAATTTTATATAAGATGAATGTTGATGAGATTCCGAGTTTTTCACTACCTTACCTATGGCCGTATGTACTACATAGCGTATCTCACCCACTAGGTACTTACCTATAGCCACCTGGGCAATCCATCCAACTGAACATAAGCGCGCAACGACAGTAAAGGCGACCCCTGCTTGCCCTGCATTATTCCCGGGCCGCTTTCCTATCGTGAGTGAGCAAATGTACCTAAAATGAGAGCCCGTTAACCTTCTTCATTCTACATGTACCTACCTACCTAGGCACATAGATCCTCCACGCCATACAAAAAGGACAACTGGGAATACATACTAGAAATATCATCAGACCCAGGTTATCGCAATTATAGATACATTTAATTAATGAAACGTTGAGCTGTACACCAAAAGTCGCTTCAGTCTATTATCTCTAACCCACTTTTATCCATGCAGCTTTCTTTGATTCACATTCGCACATTTTTTTTCCTATTTCTCTTCTGGTACCTCAAATCGTCGTCATCCTCGCTGCCTGGCATTAAGTACGCCTTCCAATGGATAAAGATTCTTCTAATCCTAAAATTTTCTTCCATTGAGAAGCCTAGAAGTTGTTCTTAATGAGCTTATCGATCTGCGATGACTGTTACTGTATTGAGTGTCCAGCCGTTGCACAGTGTTCTTATAAATCGTGCCGAGCATTCTTACTCATGTGGCGAATCTTCCCCCCGAACTACTCTGCAGTTAATTTTATTACTCCCAATGTCTAATAATGTTGGACCTACCTTGTAGAAAACGTATGGAACAGGAATAAATAGCACGGCGATACCACCGAGAAGCGAGTTACCTGGGCCAAGACCTAATTGAAGAAAGAGTTGGCGCGCCTAAAGGGAGACCCGTGATTAGTTACAGAAACCAAGGTGGATGTACACTATCTCTTACAAAAAGTGGAAAAGAGGCACCGAATGAGGCACGGAAAAGTGCAGACCCCGAGAATATGGATGCTGCGTATGCGGGATATGCGATGCCTAGATAGTTGAATAGCGGATTAAACAACGTGACCACACCAACAGAGAAGAGACCCGATCCAATGGTGGGGACGATCCAGTGAATACTCGCTCGTGATGTCCAGCCAAACCAGAATAGGCAAATTGGAAGAGCAAAACATCCCAAAAACGTTGGGGGAAGAACCATCTCTGGCGTAAATCCCGGCTTATTGACTTTTGGGACGAGGCTGGTTCTGATCCATAGTAGAAAGAGTGCCAATGAGATGAGAGCAAAGATGAAGATACTTAGGAAAACCAGGCCTTGTTCGCCTTGGTTGAAGCCGTAAATATCTCCAAACACGAGCGGAAATGACTCGAACCAGATGAACAGTATACCATACAAGAGACCGGCGTACAAGTTCATGAGTAGAACTATAGGTTCAGAGAAGGTCAAAGTAAAAGCTCTGGAGAGGACGATCAGATGATCTCTTGTGGTATAATGCGCGGCGTCAATCTCGGACTGACTCCTAAGTCGATTGTCCCCAGTCGCCTTCCTCAATCTTTTGGCCCTCTTGTACAGTATGTTCGCTGCACTGGTCTCAGGAAAAAAGCAAAACATTGCAGCTAAAACCAGGGTGCAAATCCAGGTAATGATCCATATTGTCCAGCGCCATCCTTTGGCAGGGACCAGATATCCGCCAATGATTGGACCAAACACAGGGCCGCAGAGGCCAGCTGTTCCCCAAATGCACAGTAAATAGGAGGCGACAGAGGGGTCGTATAGATCAAGGATGGTGCCGCCACCGGTGGATAAGCATGGGCTACCACAGAAGCCCGTCACCCAGCGAAAGACGAGAAAGTCTGCAATATTTGGAGCAAATCCAACGGGAAGCTGAAATAAGATAAAGGCGAAGAGTGTCCAGAAGAAGATACCACTGCGTCCGATTTTTGGCATCTCAGATAATGGAGACCATAACATGGGGCCGACACCATATCCACTAACAGTAGTAGAAAAAGACGTTAGCGAAGACATTAATACCTTTGAATCTCATGATGGGGCTAAGTTGCCTTACAGAGTGAAGAGAGAGAGGCCCAGGGTTGCTACGATCTCGCTAACGCCAAAGTCTTCCATGACGCCCACCTCACCTGGAACATAGATAGAACTTGCCATGTAAACAGCAAAGTTTAAGACACATAGCTGAAACATCATGAGATTTTTCCAGGCCAATGGCCAATTTCGAGGATTCTACAAGTCAAAGAGCTGGCTTTAGAGCTACATCATTTCGCAGATAAACATTATAGGGGCAGTAGGAGGTTGTCTTACCTCGGGGTCATCTGGTCCGTACCACTCTACTAGGAGAACCTCATTGCCGCCATCGTGAATGATGGTATTCTGCAAAACGCTATGCTCATCTGCTTCGTTTTTGGGCGATCCTCTGCCAGAGTCATTTGCATGTTCGGATGTATCTTGGCGAAGGAACTTCTTCCATAGTAGTGGATCGATCTCATCAGGATATTGAAAGATTTTATTGCGAGAAAGCAGACGCATCAACAGGCCAAAGGTAGTTGTGTGAAATTGAAAAGCCATACTGGGTAAGAAAAGCGCAAGGTTATTCGACAGGGAAAAGAGAAAACCGCTAATACTGAGGTTGATTGATCATTGCCGGTAAACGACTTGAGCCACGATGGTACTGATGAATGTTGCATTTCAACAGCTTATCATGAACGGAACGAATGGTCCAATAAATATAAAACATCAGATCGTAGATGTTTTCTTGAAAGAGAGTTTTGCAGATTGGTAACATATCCGGATTTTGAATGGAGCTAAGTCTAAAGGCCGCTGTTTGACGTGCCAGCTTAGCATAGGGGATATCACGCAAATTTTTGGGTGTTTTGCCCCTTTACGGCTGTTAAGGTCAATACTAATCTGTGATGTAATACCAGTTGATTTTCTAGCTTGTTTAAACGTAATGAATTGTTCAAGAGCCATGAAGCATTGGTAGTGTTGGCGTGGCTGGGAAAAGATTGTTGTTGATTTCGCAGAGCAAAATGAAATTTCCGATTTCATATTTCTCTTCATCATTCTACAATTATATACTCACAATAACGAGAGAATCATATTTACGGCTTTATTTCCTTTCAATGGAGAAGGTGGCCTCTGCCATATGAGTTTTGGTGATATCTCACAATGATACTAGTAGACTGTTTCGAACGCATATGAACAAGAGAATTATACGGTTTGCAAAAAAAGAGGGTATTGAGAAATGAGCGTATCCCAAAACAGATAACCCGCACATATCCACCACACCAAACCCATCTAGCATGGTGAGCGTATTCTCCCCATGTAGCCACGTATTCATTTACAGTCTCTGTATTCTTCCAAAACGGCTTAAGAGTATTGTTTGTGTTATCTAGTAGATATCGCGCGCTAATGAGCAAACTTTGTCATTGTGGTATAAGATGTTACTCCTGTGTTTAGATATCGAAGGATTGAAACATGTACATGCTGTTCTCATGGTAAACAGCTTTCTGGACTGTCCAGAAGGAGAGCTCAATTGAAGACTACTGACAATGATTTGAATTCTTCATAACAGCACGCTGCAATATGCTGTTTGGCCTCGCCGTTGGGGGTCCACTGTATAAGGATAGCAACCTGGATTGCAATGAAGTGCAATTCTGAGCTACACCACAACGTCAAGATGATCTTTGAATTCACCCTAACAGTGACTTGTATATAATGCAAACCATAATTTAACTGCTTGTAATATCTTCTTCTATATGCAGCTTACATAAAGCCGGAGGAATTGGAGTTAACGGAAGTACCGGAGATTAGTTACATAGCCCCGAGTCTGGAGACAAACTTCCCTCCATTATATGTTCAATCATCCCACCTTTCACTGGTTGATAGAGTAATTGACAGGTTAAAATATCAGTTTTCAATCAATTCATTGTCACTCGGCGATGTAAATCCCATTAATGGCAGCTGGGGGTGGCGGTCATCCAGCTTACTTTGTTGAAGAAAAGATTTCATGAGAAAGACTTACCAGGAGCCCTGACATCTCCGGAGAGAGCCAACTAACCGGTCGTGAGGACCATGAACAGACGATTGAGAAGACCAGTAGGGCATTGCGCTGAGACCAGCTCTCCAGGAATTTATTTTGAGGAGACGGAGATGATGCTCTCTCACTCCAGTCCCTTTTCTTCAAGGCCTTGAATGGCATTGCATCAGCCGATTACGGTGCAGTGGCAGCGGCGAAGTTAGCAATAGGCTCATACAATCGATATCTATCGATACACCACTCGACGTATGAGGCTTGCTAGCCTGAGAGAAGATGGCTTCGGAAGCAACGAACTGGGTGGCGATACAAGAAACCCTGAGATTCTGCATCGGCCAAAATAATGGCAGGACTTTAGATGACCTACTATTGAACAAGATGAAGACTGATCTGGAGTAAAAAGTCACAACGCCGTCCTGAATGAGAATCTTGCCAAATCTACTGACCAGTCGGTCGCAACATCAAAGGGTAAAGACGAAGCTGGATGTGGATGGCCTCGATGAGACTGAGAACTAGAGGCGGAGAGCTTGTTGAAGACGAAGTAGACTGCAGCCCTGTTCTTAGAAGGCTGTTTCGAATCCCATGAGGTCAATAGGCTTCTGCTTAAGAAGAAAGAAAGAAAGAAAGAAATCGTAGACCAACCTTGAAGGCTCCCTGCATCTTTCGACCTATAGTATGGAGCAAGAATCAGGGCCTTCACCTAAGAGCCGGCCGTGAGTTTGCCAGCATCTTAAAGATTTTTTAATCCGAGGTGATTAAAGGCGGCAATATCCATCTAGGTAAGTAAATCTGCATCAGCTCAATCACAAAAATCTTAAGAGTAAGTTCAATAATTAAAATTCATATGCTTGTTCAAAAAATACACACGAGCTGAAATAATCCCCAGCTTCTGCCATTATCCTACAACAAATCAACTTGGTATATCCAATCTTCCATCATCAATATCCAACATAATCATAAACCGCGTTATTTACAAGATGAGTCCATCAATTTTTTCTTTAGACGTTTTCGTGGTGGGCTGGGCCTTCAGGAGTCACATGCTTGTCCGAAGGATCGTTGGCAATTGCGTTCTCGCTGTCTTGGTCGGCAAGGACATCAAGATCGACGCCGGCCTTTCTGCGAATGTTGGCCATGTGCTCGGGAGGAGGTGGCACCCACTTGCTGCTCTTCCAGGGAAGAACGTGCTCAAGGTACATGGTGTCGATCTCCTCAAGGGTGCGGCCCTGGCCTTCAATGACGAAGAAGTAGATGATGAGGGCGCCGACAAAGTTACAGGCAGCAAAGACATAACCGTATCTATAAATAAACTGTTAGAACGTCATCTTGATTTGTCAAGAAAAAGTTTGCACATACCTAAAGTCGATGGCGCCAGTGATGAATGGTGTGAAGAAACCAATGCAGAAGTTCCAGATCCAGTTGCTGGCAGTGGAAAGAGCCATACCCTTCGCACGATATCGCGAGGGGAAGATCTCGGCCTGAATGGTCCAAATCATGGGACCCCAAGTAGTGGCAAAGCCAAGAATGAAGAGACAGGCGAAAACGATGAGGACAACACCTGGTGTGGGGGTAGCCGAGGGATCATTAAGATCAAGCATGAAATGACCAACGGAAGCGAAGATCAAGAAGCAAATGAACATCCAAATGGAACCGGCAATGAGAGACTTGCGACGACCAAAGTGCTCAACCATGTACAGACCAATGAAGGTGACACCAAAGTTGATACTGTTGAGAATAATCTGAGTGACAAAGGAGTTGATCTGCACCGACTTGAAGATGGTGGTACCGTAGTAGAAGAAGTAGTTGGCACCGGTAAGCTGCTGGAACATCTGCAGAGTCATACCAAGGGCGATACGGTAAGCCATGCGGGGAGCTCGGAACATGCCGACAAACTCCTTGATGGGGCCAAGCTGGATCTTGTCTTCAGCGCGGAGCTTGCGCTCAATTTCTGTAATCTGAGTGTGGACAGCCCAGTGGTTTTCCGTTGCACCGTATACACGGCAAATGGTCTCCTTGGCTCGCTCCTCATGTCCGTGTCGGAAGTCGTATCGAGGAGTCTCTGGGAATAGCAGAATACCGAAGCCAAGGATAAGAGTCCAGATCCATCCCAGGCCAATGACGATTCGCCAACTGCCCGAGTTGCCGCTCTGGTGCTTGACAGTGCCGTAGTTGAAGCAGGCAGCGAGCCAGATACCCATGGTGATGAAGAGCTGGTAAGCGCAAACCATGGCACCTCGAATCCAGGCGGGTGCTGTCTCAGCCTGGTACATGGGAACAAGCAAACTGAGGGCGCCAACACCCAGACCGGAAACGAATCGTCCAATCATGAGCTGGTACCATGCCGTTATAGATGCAATCTGGATGACGAAACCGACGGAGACAACCAGAGCCCACAGCGAAATGGAAGGCTTACGACCAACGCGATCAGCGATGGGTGCAGCTACCAAGGCGCCAATAAGAGTACCGATGGACAGAAGAGCGACGATGAGACCAGAGCGAACATTGCTGAAGTATTTTGTGCCGTCAGAGTGAGTGAGACCGAACCGGTCCAGGAAATCAGGCATTTCCAGAAAGCCAGAGATCTGACCAGTATCGTAGCCAAAGCTAGGAACGGGTTAGCTTGGTTCATTAGCTCCAAGTCAAATAAAGCGACAACTTACATCAATCCACCCATTGAGACCAAAACACCCATGGCGAAAGACCGTCCAGTCACACGTGGCAGAGGAGAATAGTCCAGGCCAGAGACTGAAGGTCGACCAAAGTCGGGGTTGTGCTTCTCCGACGCAGGGTCATGCTGGTCGAAGTAGATGGTCATAAAACGGCCCCGTCTAGAACGCATTGTGAAGTTTGTGTTGCTGTGTCAAGGCCCTTGAATGGCAATGGTGATTGTCTCTGTTGGAGACTATCGCTTAGGTATAAGCGACTATATGTAGGATATATATATGTGTATGTGCAGGAGGTGACGTGTCAATTGAGTTGAGAAGGAGGTTGCTGCTGATCCGGGAGCTTGGACTCCTAGTGGCAGATGAGGTAGTAGTGATGTTGGTAGTGTATCTTGTTGTTCAATATTGAGACAGATCGTCAACTGAAGGGGGGGGATGCATTGGGGTATAAATGTTCTCCAACACGACCAAGGCCGCCACTGATGCCCGGTCCGTCTCCAATGACCTAATTCAGCCCAAACACCCACGCCATATGGTCACGATCAAGAAAACCGTGGGACCGGCCCAAGTCCGGCCGTTTGGTGGGTGGACGAGCAGGCATCTCGAGGCATGTTGCTAGCCCCGGATCATGACGCCCAAGGGGGAAGAGGGAGAAAGTCTCCCCACCCCACGGGTTCGGGCTCGGGGAAGTCTCCAACGAGTCGAATCCTGGGGACGGCCGACAGCAGAGGCAAGTCAGGTGCGAGGTAAAAAAAAAATCCGCTGAGAGGGCGAATTGGGTGACAAACCGCGGCGCTCTTCCCACCATACCGAGAATCTCCTGGCCCAATTCGGTCCTACTCTCCAGACTTTCTCCATTGCCTTCTCCAGTCTGCTGTGGAGAGGGAAGACAAAACAAACCAGGACAAGAATCCGGGTTTTTGGGCGGCGGCCTCGTGACACGATTGGTCGGTGACCCCCGAGAGAGAGCGGGAGAGGCGAGGGGAAATGCGAGGTGAAGACGAATGAGGATGAGCAAAATCGCGATTGACCGGGTCTCCACCAGGCAATGGAGATCCACCGAAGAAAGCTTATGTACACCAGTACTCCGTACAGTACCAGGAGTGACTTGTTTCTGCTGCTTTATGCGGAAGATTCCTGTTTGGGGAGACATGTCTCGGCATACTCGGGCTCCAATTTTTTCTTCTTTCTTCTTTTTTTTTTTTACTCCAGAGACTTAAAACATGCGTATGATTCAGCACAAGCCGCATTTGCAGATCCCCCTATCATGAAAGATGTCGCTCACAATTCCATACGCGCAATCGCCATTGATATGTCTCAGCTGAATAAGAATTAACAACGTGAAATAGTAAAACAGCAGTCGCAGAACAACGTGGTACCTTCCCAGCCTCCCTCGTGTCACCCAGCTCCTTCCCTCACCCAGCAGTCGCCCCTTCCCACACACGCGCCCATGACGTCGTATCTGCCGCCCCGGCGCCGGCAAGTGGGGCAAATGCCAAGCACCGTCTCTTCCGGCGGCCTGCCCTCGGCACTTCCAGCCGATGACGTCGTCCTAGTGGCACATCATCTGTCACTGGCCCCCAAGCAAGGCTAAACGACAAAAGAGCAGCAGAACAAGATAGATAGTACTGTAGCATCAACAGGGGGTTTGGGCAATGCGGAACAAGAGCCGCGTGGTAACGGGGCGGAGAATATTAGGAAGCTATTACAGATGAAGAGGTTAAAAACCTACGAAGCACGCCTAAACTGGCTCGGACTGGTTACTAAGTCGACTGCATTTTGCCCTGCTGGGGTCGACTACCACTGACAAAGGCATGACAAGAGAAGCCTGGAGAAGGATCCACGGCCCCCGTACCATAACATAAGCCAGCGGGAAGAAAAAAAGAAGAGAGAGAAAAAAGTAAATGGAAGAAGAAGAAGAAAAAACCCTCCGAGTCAGCAGATGTGCTGCTTTCGGTCCTTTCCCGTCCACTGAACGCGGTTGCTCGGAATACGCATAGTCCCCATGACCCTTTTCTGTGTATGCATATGCAAATCTCATCCGTCTGGTGCTGATTCAGCGGCGCTTCTTCGCTGTCACGGTCCATCTTGTCATGCAAGAGTTGACAAAACAATCACACATAAACACCAGATCACCACCCATCTCCCCATCCGTCCTCCCCCATCCCACCTCCCGCAAAAACGCCTCGGGTCCCCCGGAATAGAGTTCAACGGCCTCTTTTCCTATTCTGCCCTTCTCCAGATTCTTGTGCCATCCATCACACGATCATGCCTGCAGGCCCTTGAAGGTCGAATCAGACAAGCGGGCGTGTGACAGACCCGGATCCCGCAAGAGGCCACACAATCCCCAGTTATTTGGAAACAGAAAAAAGTCGGGCTGCCGAAGAAAGGCCAGAGAGTTTCAGCCCGTCTTTGCCTCCACCATGGTATTTCCACAGTTGCACAGTTCAATTGAGCCTCCAATTGCAGAGATCTGCCTCGTAATTCGCCGTCGGATTCGCCTATTGCCGCCACGCACGTGCGGCGCTGTCCGAATGCCAGAGTGGCATTCCTAGATCGACAGTGTGGTTGAGACACTGTCAAAAACACGTTTAAGCGCCGCCTCTCGTGGCAGCCACCTCTGCAAGAGGCTCTGCTCTAGCCAATGCTTAGCCTTGAGTCCGCAGCTCAGCTTGTCTTGCTTGTCCCAATTCTTCAATTTATGCCCAATATCTTGGAAAGCCACAGCATACTTGATTAGTGCCGATACCATTGCAAGATCGTCGATGCCTCTTCTGAGAACCGATTCAGCCAGCCACGTTCAAACAGCATGTCGTTTTAAACTTTGTCTTATATTCCGTGCTAAATGAAACGGCCAATGCTATAGGTACTTTGCCGGTCGACAAATGTCTTCCGTTTCAGATGCGTCGGGATGGCCGCAGCCCCCTATGTCCCGTATTTGCTTTCCATTTCCATCCTCAGTTACTCTTCACCTCAAGGTTATTACTAGCCCCGTACGCCACGCGCCATCCTTCGTTCTATTACCGTTTCTATACATCCCAGCCCTCTTCTCTCATCTTCAAAGTGCAATCGTTAAGAAATTCCCAAAGCATTCAACATCTCGTTGAAGCTCAACTTTTTTGGACAACAGCTCCGTAGTTTGCTATGAAACAAACATGCTGCAAAGTAACAAAAAAACAAAAAAGAAATGCGATGAGGAGTCGTTCTTCACAGCTCCTCTGCTGGGATGTGTCCCTCGACTGTGCTGAGAGCTGCCAGATTCACCTCTCCCACACGCTCGAGGCTAGCTGGGTCGCCAGCACCGGCCAGCAGTCCCACGCACTCAATCACATCCTCGGGCTCCAGCAGATGCCATTTGGCGAGCGTCACCTTGGTGCTTGCCCCCACAGTAACCGTAAAGACGTGCTGATCATCCAGGATCGTGCCTGATGCCCCGTTCAGACTGCGGAACATGTCCTCGTCCGTAAAGTCGTCTCCGGAGCAGAGGGCAAACTCGATCTTTCCAGGGTGCGGATCCTTCTCTGTCGGGGCAGCTCCTGGGTTGTGATAGGTGGCCACCAGCCGCTTGGCAATTTCACCCTTGCTGATAAAGGTAGGGCGCACCTCAATGTTGGCCTTGCCCGGCATGACTTCGACCTCCCACTTCTGGCCCACTCCAGCTTCCAGCTCCTTGTGGCACTCGCGTGACATGTGTAGACCCTGCTCGGGCTCGGCAAGTCGGTAATGCCAAGTCAGGGCGCAACGTTTTCGCTCTATGAAGGAACCTAGGATAGCGCGTTAGCTTTGTTTTCCCTACCAATGAAAAGAGTGTACTCGTCGTGGTAACAACTCACCTGGAACCTTGTCCGTGTATCGCTGGAACACCTCCATGACTTCTGCTTGCCAGCCCATGTCGAATTTCTCCGCCAGGTTGATCCACTCCTCGCTACCGGGGTCTCTCATGAAGCTACCATGCTCAGCGGAGAACCCAATCTGGGGGATGTGGCCAAGGTGCTGCTGGAGGAACTCTTGGTCTCGGCCCGAGATGATCCAGACCGAATTTCTAGTATCGGCGGCAAGGGACTTCAGGTACCGGATGATGCGCTCTGAGGGCACCGCCGCGCTTGGTTCGCGTACAATGGGCGTCAGGGTGCCGTCGTAATCAAACATGAACAAACGCTTCGATGCAGAGCGGTAGCGAGACAGCAGGAGGGCACGATCGAGCAAGGGCGTAGATTTACTCGAGTTGGTTTCGGCCAGCACAGAGTGCACCTTGCGAACGAATTTGGTGATCCACGACTGCACATTCTGCGTCGTGACGTGGTTGTAGAGGCTAGTCTGCATCTTGGTGCGCTCCTCGACAGACATGGTCAGTGCCGCGTTGATCTTCTCCGCCACGCCCGTGATATCCCAGGGGTTGATGTGGATTGCATCGCGGAGACTACCCGCTGTTCCACTAAACTCCGAAAGAATGAGAGGGCCGTTATTGTCCTTTTGGCAAACAATGTACTCCAGACTGGTCGTATTCATGCCATCGCGCACCGAGGTGATGAGGCCAATGTCTGCTGCACGAAGTAAGGCGAAATACTCGGCCTGATTGAGGTACTGGGGGTAATGCTGCACAGGCGAGAAGCCGAGGCTGCCATATTCACCATTGATCTTGATGATGAGCTCGTTGACTCGGCTAGCATTCTTGTTCTCCGGGTCGTCCTTCTCAGCCTCGACGCTGGTAGGCGATGTGACCTGGATCAAGACCACCTTTTCTCTCCAGTGAGGGTACATTTCCAAGAAGCGCTCAAAGGCCTGAAGCTTTTGAGCCACGCCCCTGACACTGTCCAAGCGATCACGGCCGACGATGATTTTCTTGCCCTCGTACATCTTCAGCACCGCGGCGTGCTTCTCATTGACAGTATCCGCCCACGCGGTGCTTTCTACCTTGTCGGCATCAATACCGATGGGGAAGACTCCGACCTGTACCCTGGAGCCGTACGCATCAATGCCAAGGGTGTCAGATGGGAAGCCGAGAATGCGGGTGCAGCAGCTGAGGAAGTGGCGCGAATAGCTGTACGATTGGAATCCCACAAGATTTGCGCCAAGGATGCCCTCGAGCACTTCCTTGCGGCGAGGCAGGCATCGAAGGAATTCGCTGCTGGGAAACGGCGAATGGAGGAAGAAGGAGATGTACATCTTCGGAGCACGTTGGCGTAGCATGCTAGGCAACAACATAAGATAGTAATCGTGAACGATGACGACATCACCAGGCTTGTAGATCTCAATGATCTTGTTGGCAAACTTCTGGTTCATACGGTAGTAATCTGCCCACTGAGCGCGTTCCTTGCGGCCATCGGTAGGCTCGTGCTGCTTGTAATGGAAGAGTGTGTAGAGATCATGCTCAGCATAGCGCCTCCAGCGAGCCTGGTCTTTGAGCATGATGCCATCGTCGGTGGCCTCGCTCTCGTCCGCAAGCCAGACAGGCACCGTGCGAATGGTTTTGCTATGGGACAGCTGGTGCTCCAGCCGCGTCTGGTCTCCCTTAGGGACCCAGAGTCCATCGACTGGGGGAGGTGTAGGCAATCGCGTAGTGGCATCGATTGGGACGGGAGCCGACAGCGAACTGACGGCTGTGACAGCGGTAGCCGCAGCTGAAGGGGTGTCTGGGGGGGAGAGCGGGTCGTCGTCAGGGTGTCCAATCTCGCCTGTCCAGGCGACAACAGTATGATTCCATGGCGTCGCATCAGACGAGAGATAGGCGAAGGAGTCGATGAGGGCCGACTGACCACGGCGGGGCTTCAGATCCTGCATTGTGAAGCGAGTCAATATCAAAGATGCTCACCGTTGGGTGATGGGAGGGTAAAATATTCAATCGGAAGGAAAAGAATCAGAAGAAAAAGGGCCAAGAGGTCAAGAAGAGCGAAGAGTCGCGAAAGCTCCCTGGCGTCAACGTCGAAAACTATGTGTTTTGCGCAGCAGAGCTTCACATCTCTGGGCTTGCTTCTTCCTCGAAGCCGCAAAGTCAAGCTCGAAAATGCACTCACCCAGGCGCCGCCCTTGTGGTATGTCACAGCATGGGGGATGTTGAACGTCGCGGAGATGATGTTCCCAGTCAAGGAGAGCTCGGGGTTGGCTGCGCGAATCTCAGAGAGAGACTCACGGCGCGCCATTGTGCCGTTGCGCGCAAAGAACGAGGATGATTCTGGTGGTTTTGTAGAGCTTCAATGTCTCGAGGAAGTCTGGAGGAGGGGGAGGGGTACAAAGTCAGCTGCTGGCAAACAGGCGGGAGTGGGCGTTGGGTGGCAGGTATCTTACTTTGGTACTAAACGCTTTTGATACTTGGTGCGGAATCCTCAATGCGATGGCGGGGTGCTTTTGCTTGAAGGGCCCAGTAACAGCTGAGCTCTCGTAGTACGAGTTGCCCTGGCCAGCCCGAGATGTTGCACGATAAAGGAAAAGGGAGGCTGTAGGAGTCAAAGAGATGCTGGCTGAGAGGACCTGGAGTGTATCGGCGCAAGGCACTCCGAACTCCGTGCTTCGTATCGATACGTGAAGAGTTCAAAATTCAAATCGCTTCGCTGCTGGTGAATGGGCGAGGGTGCAGGGAGAAAGAGCAAGAGGGAACCGTTGACACTTGGACGATAAAAAGGTGTGGCTTAACAGCGATACTAGTACTCGGTGCTCTGGGGGCGTCGCAACGTTATCTCCTTTCCATCAATTCCCTTGAACTCGAGTCCATGACCTGTGACTTGTGCCGTCGCCCTATCGGGAGCTCCAGCAGCGGGTCGTGGCCCCTTGTCAGCCGTGGCTCGTTCGAAGCTTGTTCTACAGCTTTCTGCGAGCCGGGGCGCCATTAACATTACTGAGGGGCATTTTACTCTTGTAAAGAACATGGATACACATATCAAGCTAGGTGTGTATGCTCCGTACCTTGGTAGCACTTGTGCTGCGCGTACAAAGAGAGGGCCAAGCTCTACCTAATCTATTAATGGCACACGGTGCAACGCTGTCGAGATTCTCACAACCTCAGCCCGCACACAACCGTTAAAACGCCTTCACACCCAACCAGATGCTGCTCTCTTCAGCACGTCCGTCCATAAATTCACTCAAAGAGGGGGTTTTTCACGAAGGCTGTTCATAAAGACCTCTCGGGCCGAATGAAAATCTAGGCATTGCTTTGAATGTGCCTATTTGTCTGTCTACGAAAACCCGTCGGACACGTCGGTAGGCGCTGACAACTCTACTGTGGTCTTGAACGCGTATTCGACTTTCCTCGAATACAGAAGCCCTGTTTGCACCGACGACGGACGTGGGCGCCAGCACGCAGTCTATGACCTCTAGAAAGCTAACCAGTGCTAATGAAATGAAGCTGGCTGGCAAACCTGGGCAGTGGAGCAGCACTAAGGCAGTTCCAGCACAAGCCTCGGAAAACGAAATATGGCGAATGGGGCCGAATGGTTCATGGCTATTCACCAAGTAAAAGGCAATACGGAGTAGCACCCACGACTCCATGCAATAGCGAGGCTGTGGTTGGACGTTGGATCTCAGCGGAGATTCTCCGTACGGAGTAGCAGTAGCTCAGCGGGGGAGCGACCATTGCTTCTTCCCCCAGGCCGATGAAGGCCACCCCTTTTACTGGGAAAAGGAGCTCGTTCAGGAGAAGGGCAGCTTGTGCTTTGTGCGTGTAAACTATACCTGAGACGGGCGGCGGTGAATGAAAAAATAAATCCGCAGCATGTGACTCCCATGATAGTAATTTCATTTCTCTGGTTAATTTCAGCTCGTGTGTTTGGTGTCTGGGTGCTCGTATGGCTGGCTGCCAACTTTCAAGGCTGAAATACTTGCAGGTGGGCTCAGGCACAGAGTAACTGTTAGATGCAACGCTACACATGGACAGATTACACCGGCTCAACACGGTGTCAATTTGGATAGCTGCCCTCCTAAAGAAAATCCCAAGTAGGCTTCTCGTACCTACTTGTGCTTACACTTGGGTTGGAAGTGTTGCTGCCCGTCACCGATGCCGCCCGTCCCTGACAGCCATGCCGCTAAAATACCCACAGCTGCGTAGAAGCATGTTGCTAATGATGCAGAGAGGCTCCGGAGCAAACCGTCGGAGCAGAACGTCCTGTCAGATACACAGCATTCGCGTATGCGCTTCTGGGCCATTTCATCGATTTTGAATATCTAGATCCTTCATAAAATTCAAATCTCTCTGACGCGGCGGCAACTCGATGGCCTTGATCAAGCAACAGCTTGCACTCATGAACCTGCTGCACAGTACAGAAGCAGAAATAATGGCGAGATGGACGGAGCTTTTTTCACGTGCTTTTCTGAAGCGCGCATCCAATATTACCCACCTCACTCAACAAAGATGTGGATGCGAGTGACTTTTTTCCAGCCAGAGAGAAGCTAGGGAGAAAAAAATGTCGCGCGTCACGACAGCCGTTGATCGGCTCGCACAGAAGCCGATCTGCGAGTAGTCAAAATCATTGACAGCGATTTTGTTCACTTCCCAAACGACGCTAGTATGACAAGCACGTTGCAGGTTTGTACGGCCACTACGTCAAGCTTACGCGTGGATTTTGCAACGTCTTTTTTCAACTAGTGCTGCTTTGCCTGTTGAAACCAGAGATATGCTGTGAGTATTGTAAACTGAAGCCCTGCATTGTTAGGTAGTAGGAAAACGTAAGAGAAATGGCCTATTGCCTCTACTGTTTTACCGGTAAAAAATGGTTTCTTGTAGATGAGAGGTTTCTGTCACAGTGGTCATGATTTCATGCATTGATTTCGGTAGTAAACTTTTGAGTCCAAAGTATGTGAAAAACTAACTTTGGCAGGTTTGTCAACCAAAGGCTCGTAACCGCGGGACAAGTCAACAAGATGAATGACATATATGAATGGAAATTGAAACAGCTGCATATTTGCTTGAGAATGAATCAAAATCCCACATCAATCTCGAATAAAGTGCCAAAATGCCACATGCACACCTCGTCAATATGGCCTACCCTGTACCAGATGGCAAATCGTGATACATCACGTGATCTCGTACCTCCATTCCCCCAATCTTCCTCTCGCTTGCGTCTCGGTATCGGCGTCACCTCGCTTCAACAACCCACAACATCCGGGAATCCGCCGACAATCAGCCATCGCGACAACAGCCTCGCTCTGTCGTTTTCGCCATGTCGGCTTCTCCCCCACCGTCGCCGTCGCAGCACGCTACAGCCCACGCCTACGCCAGCAATGGGCTGGAGATCCTGCAGGCTGCCAGCGATGCTGCTCAGGCCATCCAGAATCACCATCCTCTGCAGAATGCCGCTGCCGAAGCGGTAGCCCAGTCCCATGCCGTCGGCGTGCCCATCGCGCCCGCGCCCGAGCTGGCGCCGGGACAGCTTCAGCAGCATCTCGTGGCTGGGCCGGGAGGCGTCATGCGGGATCCCACCATCAACCCCAAGCTGACGCGACTTCGACGCGCCTGTGACATGTGCAGCATGCGCAAGGTCAAGTGCGACGACTCTAACATGCCTTGTCGCCCTTGCCGCGAGCTGGGCGTCGACTGTACCTTCAATCGCGAGACGAAGAGACGCGGACCGCCGAACAAGCACGCCGAAGCTGCTAAGGCGGCTAAGAGAGCTCGCATCGATCAGGCCGTTGCCCCTCCTGGCTTTCCCTCGTCTCCATCGCCTCAGAATGCTGCCAAGACGCTCATGACCATATCGACGGACGGTGTCTTGGATGCAGAGGCAATTGCGCCAATGCCTGTGTTGGAGCTCCTGGTGGATGATTTCTTCACATACATCCATCCGCTTGCGCCATTTCCCCACGAGCCCACCTTTCGACAGTCCTTTGCGAATAGAGAGGATCGATTGAAGCCCGAGTTCCTGGGATTACTGGCCAGCATGATTGGTACTTTGGTCGCATCGTTCCCGCGCAGTGCGAGAGAGCATCTCAAGGCGCAGCACAGCACGCATTTGTTCCCCAAGGCCATTGTCATGATTGAAAAATGTCGTGACGTTGCCCTTCTTACGCGTGGGAGCAGATGGGTTTTGAAACAGCCAAAAACTCTGGACGACGCTGCCACCAGCTATTTTCTTGGGTTGGCTTCCGGCTACACCTTGCAGTGGAATGCATCTCGCCACTTCATGGCCGAAACTCTGACTCTGCTCAGAGAACTCGGCTTTAGCAGGCCCAAGCACCCCGGAGAACTGCCTACCTTTGGGAGTGACAGCTTTGCTCCTGACTCGATGCCGTTCAATCACGTTAAGGACCAGATTGGCAAGCGAATCTTTTGGTGCCTGCTGCTAGGCGTTCGGTAAGGCTTCTTGCTCATGCCCATCTCTCTTTGTCCATCAACAGCCCGCTAACTTCATCTATAGCTCGTTCTCGCAGCTCGGCGCATCCCATACCGATATCGTTATTGCCCCATCAACTCCCAGCCTTCCCTATCCTGCATATCCCGAGAATGTAGATGACATTTGCGTTCTTGCCAACGAAATCATTCACCAAGCAGAGGGTAGTGTGACGCTTCTTACTGGATTTCGTTTCGGTATTGATATCTACACAACCATGAACGGCGTCGTCAGCCTGGAGCTAGCGTACGGCATGAGCACTCTTCCTTGGGCAGATCAAAGACTCCTACTGAGGGATGGTCTTTTGGCTGCTAAAAGCATCATTGATAATCTACCACCAGAGCTCCAGCTGGGCAATTCCGGAGATGAAACGAATCCTCTGGCTGGCATGGAGGATTCAGGCCTCCAGTACGTGCCACCAGTGTGGCCCAACACGCAGCCACCACACGATGTGCGCAACATCATCAAGACGCAGCCTACGAGACGTCGGCAGCTTCAGTACGAGATACAAAAAGCTAATATTTTTGTATCACAACTGGCCACAAGATCATATTTTGTTGAACTGTACTTCAACCTGAGAGATGTCCATCTGAGCGAGCAGCAACAGACTCTCGAAGTCGAGGGTACAAGTGAAGAGGAGAAAGCCATTCAAGAAGATGACAAGGAGATTCTGGAATTCATGTCTGCTGAGCGAGAGATCATTGTCCAAAACCTCTTGACGGTGCTAGGATCCATCTCGCAGCGAAATCTCGAACCCAATGGAGGATCCCTCATCAACAAGATTCGTCAGGTTGCGTCCACACTCCTAAACGATGCCCCTGAAAGGAAGGGGCCGTTTGCCATCAAGTCTGAAGAGGCTCTGTCTCAGCTCCTTGAAGTCCTCATGAAGCTCGAAAAGACAGGTCCCATCGGAGAGACCCGTGCACCAGACCCGCTTCAGATGACGGCGGAAGACGAGGAAGAAGAGCTGCGACACTGGGCCGACTTGAGGGAATACCAACTTCGTTTCGCTGCAAATGGAGGCTTTGCTGGAGAATTGTAAAGTGTGTTCCCATCCGAAAACAGGGAGTTTCTTTTCTTCTGCTTCATGTCATTTCTATTTGTGAATTCGGCTGGGTGGCATCCTTGAGAAACCCACCAATATATCACTTGGCAGATTCTGAAGCAATCATGTATTACTGTTAACCCTTGGAGCTGAGTAACAGTTTTTTTTTTTGGAACGCAAACTAAAACATACGGCTGTAGCTGGTAGAAATAAGATTGCGTTGGTGGTCCAATCTTGCAAGACACTACCTAGGTGTGCAAAAAATACTCACCCTCCCCGAAGGTTTGAAACACCATGGTCGATAGGCAGCATGGGGGTACACAAACAGGAGGGAAGGAGCAAAACAAAGAAAAAACAAATAGGAAAAAATGCAAAAAGAAACATACAACAGCCGGTGTTCGCTGATGGTCACCCACTCAACTACTAATCTGCCGGTTAGAGGCTTGTCTATGGGGGAGCAGACGGGACCCCGAATTCTCCTCTACCTATGGTCGTATGTGCTTGGTGATCGTGTAATTCAGATTGTATTCTGAGGACCTAGTGAGGTTGTGTCTGTATTATATTTCGAAAATGAGACATCATGCTGATATCCGGCTCAGAAAGCACAGCCATAGAGCGGGAGCCTTCCATTTATCGTTGGACAAGTGGGGGATGTGACAAAAATGACGAAGCTGAGAATGTGAACTCTGTGTGCTGTGTGTTGTGCTATGAATGGGGAAAACCTAGGTGCAAACAAGAGCATACAGAGAAGTGGGCTTGACACCAAGGGGCGATCACACTGATCTACGCGACAGCTCAACAGGATAAATGCAATCATTGCATACCTACCTATACATTCTTACTACGGACGACCAATGAATCTGATCAAACCGTTGAGCCGCTTCTCTCCAATGAGATCGGAATTATGGTCTGTGTAAGGAGTTTCACCAGAACAGCAGCCTGCCTTTCAGCATTGCATTCCCATCTGGTATCTTACTAGGTTGAGCATGGGAAAAAGCCACAGCACCAGAATACTTGAACTGCCCCCGAAAGCAATTGTTCTATTTTCTAAGTGAGATTAATAAACTCAAGTCATCTCCTCCCTGTTCTCTCTTCCGCTATCTAGATAACTACTAAGTAAGCTAGAAGAAATGCACTGGGGGTCATTTCGACAAGTTTTAAGGTAGCTTGGCTAAAATAATACAACTTCCAAAAAAGGAAAAAAAAAAAAGAAGGATCTTCCGATCTAGCCAATCGGGAGGGGTCGAAGCTGACGGCTGCTTGGAGAGGTGCTCAAGGGGGCGAAGAGCCTTACTTTTCTTCTCTGCTCTGTAATCCATTGATAACTTCTCTGTTGCAGTGACGTGGCTAGGTGTCTTGAATTATCAAGCCTTTGTCATGCGGAGAGCTGATTTCCGCTCCGCAGGATTCGTCAATGAGCTCATGACTTTGTCATACGGTATTTTCTCATTCGCTTCTTAGGACAGGGTAATACGACGAGAATCTTGAACCAGCAGTGCCAACAGAATACAATTCTACTGATCTTGTGTATCCATATTCGCTATGTCGATGACAACTCTGCCTTGAGCCTGACCGCTTTTATAGCATTTGTATCCCTTGAGATCATGTTAGTATAGACACTTGAAGCTGCGGTCATCTCGGAATCTTACGTCAATGGCGTCTTCTAATGGGAAACTTGAGTCAATGAACACCATCATCTTGCCCTTTGAAGCTAAGTTTCTAAGATACGCTGCATTTTGGCTATTCAACGGCGCGCTGAATGTAAGATATCGCCTCGGCACGCCACCCAAGATACTCGGCTGCAACACATTTTGAAGCGTGTGTAGAATTAAACTAAGCCGACCTTCGCTGCCGTCGCCGACGTTGATGAACACGCCCTCAGGCTTGAGATACTTTGGGCATCGCAAAAACAACTCTCGAGAGCCTACAGTATCCAAGATTGCATCAAATTGGCTCGCGCTGTAGGAGTTCTCAAGGGCGGCAGGTATGGACTTGACTAGAGAGTAATCAATAATCTGCATCTTGGCGAGTGAGAGGTTAGCCTTTCTCTGTGTCAGTAGAAAAGGTGAAATCAGGTCCACTTGCCTCATCTACTCCTAAAGACTGCTTCATCCTATAGGCGTTTTTGGTGGAACAAGTTGTCACGACGAAGGCACCCAAATCCTTGCAGAGCTGGATAGCGGCTGATCCTACAGCACCACTACCCCCATTGACAAGAACTCGATCGCCGCTTTTAATTTTAGCCTGACGGACCATTTCCAGCGCAACTTGTCCGAGGCAGCTTAGACAAGCAGCTTCTGCAAATGTTATATTGGTCGGCTTGGGGGCGATACAATTAACATTTAGCAAAATATACTCCGCCAGCGTTCCCTGATTATGAATGATACTGCCTGTTTTAGAAACAGTACCAAACACAGCCGCTCCTGGAGCGAATTCAGCTGGAACATCAGGACCAGCTGAGACCACACGCCCAGAAAAGTCGAGTTCCGGTATTGCGTTTTTCCTCAGTAGAGAGGGAATGTCTCTCATCAGATTTGACCCTGGGGAAGAGAGTGAAGCGTGAGATATTTTGATCAGGACATCCGAGCCCTTTGGGGCTGCGGGTGCAGGGAAGGACGGGTTGAATGACAAGACTTTCACTGGCGTACCGCCGCTACTGAATGTCCAAGCACGCATTGTCGACGGCTGAGAAGAGTTTGCTGCCATAGTGAGTGTTGTTAACGGGTCTGGTTGTAGAAGAGTAATAGTTGAAAGAGTAAACAGCACCGCGAAACTGGGGCAAGGTTACGCGTATTTGTACCTCTGTTGCATGTTCTCGCTGATAGCTTAGAACTATCTTACTTGATGATGCGGAGTTTAATGCGGAGTGGCTGTGACTGACTACTCAAGTTATGGCTAACCGTTTGGCGTAAAGCTGTAACAGATCATGCCTGAATGTAAGACACGGCTCCTTTCCCATGTCGACATAGCAGGCAGGACGCACTCTTTGTAGCCGTCAAGATTCCAAAGATTTTTAGATTCCAAAGACTGCAGGCTTGCGTCATCAACTGATCTTTCTGGTCTACGTAACTCATACCATACTTGTTAACTGTTGGTTAACCGTTTATTGTAGTTGCCGCTTGTATACGGGGAGAAGTCCAAGTATAAATATTGGGCGTATTTAGTTTATTGAATGTGGAAACCATAAACGCAGTTCATCTTCAATCGACAATACGACAGTGATTACAGACTTGACAGGTTTCTGTTCATAACTGCATAAGAATGGCAAGTTTTCGTAATATCGCAGTTCTCGGCGTAAGACGTGCCCTTCTACCGTCACAGTTGCGAACAGCTTACTAAGAACTACTGGCGTGTAGGGAACTGGCCAAGTTGGCCGACCGATTGTTAAAGCCTTGATAGACGCAGGATTCAACGTTACAGTCGTGACGCGGAGTCTAGGCTCGCATCCTAAGGAAGTCAACGGGGCGAGTTTCGTGACTAGCGACTATACGTACGAGTCTCTTGTTAAGATCTTCACGGTAAAGGAGGCAGTGGTGAGTGCCGTGGCTGCTGGGCCGCCCATCGCAGCTCAGAAAGTCATGGTCGATGCGGCAATCCAGGCCGGGGTCAAGCGATTTATCCCCAGCGAATATGGCTCTAGCAGCATTGATCAGCCACTTGAAGACTTCAAGAAGCTCATGGCACCGAAGACCGAATTGATTGGCTACCTTCGGGAAAAGTCTCAATTGCATCCAGAATTTACTTGGACGTGCCTCTCTGGAGGCGCATTGCTTGATATGGTGTGTAACAGATATGGTACCCGATGTCGCTGTGCCGCAACTAACGTAGACGATAATCAGGGTATTCCTAACGGGGTCTGGGGTTTTTCGGTGTCGGATAGAACAGCCACTATATTTGACACTGGTGAAGCTCGTTTCGACTCTACCACTATTCCTGCTATGGTGCAGAGCGTGGTGTCCGTTTTGCAAAGGCCTGCGGACAGTGCCAACAAATATCTGCAGATTCGGAGCTTCACTGTTTCGCAATCAGAGCTTCTTGCAGCGTTCGACGACATTACTCAGTCAAAATGGAGTGTATCTTATGTCGATGCTGAGAGTCTTCGCCAAGAAGGCTGGAAGTTGCTTGCGGGCGGCAATCCAAAGGAAGGCATCGAAAATATTGTTAGAGGTGCTCTTTTTCAAGGTAAGAAAGACATCTCAGTGTCTCAGGATGCCCTTGCAAATACACAGCTGGGATTACAGACGACGAATCTACGAGATTATCTAGAGAGTATTGTTAAGAACTAGTTAGTACACGCTCGGGCTGAATGAATGTCAATGTATTTTTCCTGTTGAAATGAGCCTGGTTACATTCAGAGCAGCCCCTGCAGTCGTTCAGGCGCTCTCTTATTCTTTGCTGTCTAACTATGATTGACGCAGATATTCATTTCTTAGCAGACTTTTTGGTCATACAAAAAGGAAAGCATTAAACGTACCTAGGTAAGGATGCAGAAATGGAAAGAAGTCTCAGTAATCCGAACGTATGATTCAGCTTGAATGTTTTTGAACAACGGTTTAGCGCGAGAGACCCGATTCCATAGTATCAGATGTTACCAAAAGGAGAAACCTCATGTAAGCTAGGATATTTCGCACTAGGGAATGCCAGCCAATCGCACGCGGGGCCTGACACACTCCCTACAGTCCACTTAATGCAAATCTGCCTCTTGGAGAGATGTGGGATCTTTCTCCAGTCACATTAACAATGACAATGACTTTCAGAATATTTTACCGCTTATTTTTTCTTTTTATTTAGTTTTTGTTGAACAGTGCCAAGGCGTTCTAGATGGGGTTGTCACACCCCCTAGCTGTCATTGGATGCCCGACCATTCTCTAGGAACAAGAAGCCTCCAATAGATGTAATATTTATGACTTGCTGCAATGTGACTTTTTAAAAGTTATTCTTCGCAATAGATGTCGACACTTTATCAACGAATCCTAAATATTAGAAACCATTTCTACCGAGCATTTATTTTGCCGAGAGATAATGGCTTCGACGAATACAGCTGACGTGCCGTGGCACGCAGCTTTTCCCTCACCGAAGAGACAAGAGCCCGAGACAATAACGCGGGGAGAAGTTCTTAAGATGATGAAAGAAGACGAAAGCGTGGCTGGGAAAGACTACTTGCTGGTCGATCTAAGGAGAACTGACCATCAAGTATGTTGCAGCCTTGAATAGCTCGAAGTCGGCTGTTCTATACTGACGAGAGCCTGAATTCAGGGTGGCACTATCCGGGGGTCCATCAATCTTCCCGCGCAAAGTTTATACCCAACTCTGCCAACAGTCTACAATTTGGTCAAAGCTGCCGGAATTCGGAGGGTCATATGGTACTGTTGTAGGGTTTTCCTTGGCTTTGTGGGGTGATAGCCGGACTAATGACTCGAAATGGATAGCATCCTCTCGTGGCCGGGGCACCCGTGCTGCTTGCTGGTTTGGTGATTATTTAGAAGAGAAAGGAGATACGAGTACTCAGAGCCTTATTCTCCTGGAAGGAATTAAAGGATGGGCGAAAGGAGGCGCTGAATACGTAGAATGTTTTGATGGCTGTGACCGCGCTTACTGGGAGAGCCAGTAGGGAGACCGCTGTTGGTGGCAAGACATAGAAATGTTGACCTTTGTCACAAATAAGGAAGCACTTGCTTAGTTATTTTCCATTGATACACTACAAGAGGCTGTTTCTTAGGGCGGGATTAGACATTGAATGGGGCGGAACATCAGAACCATGAATGAGGCGTAGATATAGCATCGATGAGCCCCAGTAACCCTGCCAATTAGCGAGGCGACCCTTATTATTAGCGCCCAACACTTAGGTTGACTCGAGTATATAAGAATACGGGATATGACGGTGCTCTTTGGCCACAGCGAAGTCAGTTCCACCTCAGAGCCCAGATAATGAACCGTACTAACTTCCTCTGTGCTTCTGTCGCCTGCAAGAGCCGAAATTTTACGTTGTTACGCCATAAAGTACGTCCTTGCTTGAGGTTTGGAAATATTTATCTAGAGCCAAGAAGGCACTCTCTATCGTGAGCTCGTCTTATCATGAACGGACACGGAGATATGAACAATACCCACGCTGCTAGGGCGACTACTATGGTAGAAGTCGACCCAAAGTATAGTAATAAGTCGCTGGCTATCGATGCCCACGAAGATGAAGCCTCTATTCGGGAACGGTACCGGCCGTTCTTATTGCCCACAGGTACAAAGGACGACTGGGTTACGAATTTGGAATTGGCTACGACCTTGAAAATGGTTGAGTCAGAAATTCTCGACAAAAAGCAAAACCGCCTCCGAATCCTCGTTCTATACGGAAGTTTGAGAAACAGGTGAGCACACTAGCGAATTTTGTTTCAAGATTTTGCCGCTGACAGCGACACAGATCGTTTTCCCGCCTTTTGGCCTACGAAGCATCACGTATTCTGTTTCGTCTTGGATGTGACGTCCGCGTGTATGATCCATCCGGCCTACCTCAAAAAGATGATGTGCAGCATGAACACCCAAAAGTTCAAGAGCTGCGTGAGCTGAGTAAATGGAGCGATGGGCACCTTTGGGTTAGTCCGGAACAGCACGGAAACTTAGTAAGTTTATATATTGCATAGAGTTGGCGGTGCAGCAAGTTCTAAAATCTAGTAGACAGGTTTGTTCAAACAACAGATAGACTGGATCCCGCTGTCGTCTGGCTCCGTACGGCCGACTCAAGGCAGGACCCTGGCTATTGCGCAGGTTAGTGGTGGCTCACAGTCATTCAACGCTGTCAATTCGTTACGGATTCTGGGGCGCTGGATGCGCATGTTTACCATACCGAACCAGAGCTCTGTCCCAAAAGCCTATACTCAGTTTACGTCTGAGGCAGAGGGTAGCCGCATGATTCCCAGCTCAAACCGCGATCGTCTTGTGGATTGCATGGAAGAGCTGGTAAAGTACACAATTGTCATGCGTCCTCATTTTGAGGTATTTGGAGATCGATATAGTGAACGTGAAGAAAGAAGTCAAAAAGAGGCAGCGAAAGTATAGACTCTGTTGGGTTACACAAGAGTCATTCGACCCTGGATTTTGACGTAACTAGATTTCGTCCGCCGGATACGAATATCGCTAGGCAAAATAAAGAATAAAAAAAAAATAGCAGATACGAATTCAGTGTGTGATTTCACAGAGTAATTTAAAATTGTGTACATATTTAGATGCATTTCTCACAATGGTCTCTTTGCAGCCTGAGGTGCGATCTCCACCATAAATGTCTGATGGCCATCAATCTTTTACGGCGAATATTTTGTACGAAGCTATGGAAAATTTTAATTCATGGAGATAGCAGAAATGAGAGGGCTCAACTTACCAGTCCATTCATTGAAGTCAATGTCTCGAACGTTGACCGCGTCACTTTCTGTCAACCTGCAGCCGGTATCTGTGCAGCAACCTCTGTCCTGTTCCGCAGAATCAGAGTTGCAAGTGGGGAGACTGTTGGAGCAGTTATCGGATGCCTCATTGTGATAGACATTCAAGTCGTTCCCTGAATCCTGTATGATGATGCCTAGGTAGATTACCCAGTCAGTAAGATATATCCGCATCTAAAAGCCTCCTTTCACTAACCGTTGAAGCCGGCTTCTTTCAGATACTCCTGATACACCCCCACCTCACTTGCTCCGGCAATGCAGCTGACGTACAAAGCCATGCTCTTCTTGATATCATCTGGCAGTGGACCGTTGGCAAGGATGTCTGAAATGGCAACCCGTCCACCCGGCTTCAAGAGACGGAACATCTCATTAAAGGCGAGCTGCTTCTCTTCTTCGGGGACAAGATTGACGACGCAATTGGAGATGATGCAATCCGCAATGCCGTCTTCAAGAGCAATGCGCGTGATTTGAGACTGTATGAACTCGACATTTTTCTGGCCCCATGAAGCCTTTAGTGCCTCTGCCTTTTGAAGCATATCCTATGTAAAAAAGAAAGCATGTGTTAGATAGACAGCTCATGATTGTGGGGTCTTGAACTGACCTCGTTCATGTCCACACCAATAATCTTGCCGCTTTCCCCTACTTTTCGCGCGGCCAGGAAGACATCAAAACCAGCACCGCTTCCAAGATCAATCACGGTTTCTCCCTGTATTATTTGTGAGCGATAATATTAAAAGAACAGATTCCTGCTTTGCCAAATACGCACTTCACGCAGGGTCGCGATCGCGAGAGGATTGCCACAAGAGAGGCCCAAGTTAGCATCCTGAGGAATATCTGACAATTCTTCCTTTGTATACCCAAACGCTTTGGCCACAGAATCGGCATATCGAGCCTCTACTCCTCCTGCAGCGGCAGAGTACCGCTTGCCAACTTCGGCGTAAATGTCTTCAACGTTCATTGCTGATGGGCTGAGATGCTTAGCGTAGTTTCGTGATGGCTTTGACGGGCAACCGTTCTGGGGAAACGGCTATGGCCTTTTTATACCTGAACTCAGTAATTTCTATTCACCAATATACCCGCCTTAGGAAGACGTAAAAGATGATTTACACAGGCCCGGCAAGGACCGTAAGGAGAGTCACTCATTTGTTGCCTAATCGAGAACTTCTCTGGGCATTTGGGGCTTTAGTGTCGTGCCGCTGTAGACGATGCCTGCGCTATTCTCGAAATAGTAAGAAATCGGTATGTCATCGCGCCTCCACCTCTTTGCGTTTCTTTGCCGCCCTAGATAGAAGAACAAATGCTCGTTCTAAATCCTCCGTCTTTCTGCATGGTCAATTTTCACATAGACAGGCATCAAACGATATTGCGTCAAATAACCGACTTGCTTGGTCGTTCAAAGGTCGAAGAAGTATCTACAATGCCTAGCACCCCGCCTTCAACCATGATATCCAAGTGGTCATCCAAATCTCCGAAACAAAAGGCGACTCGTATTCGAAACAACCAGCGGAGACATCGAGCCAAAGTCAAAACTCATATATCTACTCTTGAAGCTGAACTGGCAGAGTCGCAGAGGCAGTTGATTGCCGCCGAGCATCGCATCATGGCGCTTACGGCTGAGGTGGAACGGTTACTAAAAGAGGCAAGAAGAGAACCCGCTGTCGCGAGAGTTTCGCCCGTGCAACAGCCTTTTAATTCGCCCATGCCCTCTACCATATCGGAGGCTCCTTGCCGCTGTTCTTGGAACGACCAGAGACAACTGAGCAATTCGTCATCCTGCAAACAGAATACCCCGGTAGACCTACCGTTTGACACGCCAGTTATTCCAACCTCAATGTTGATAGACAATACTAGCGCTCATCCAGGGATAAATTTTGGGGACGCTATGGAGAAGAACGACTTGACGCTCGCTGTAGCTTTTGTAGCCCAATATGACTGTCAGAGTCTGCCACCGCCGGAGCCTGGCGAATCGACAACAGATTGCGTTGCTGCATATAGAATCATCGAGGAACAAAACTTCAAGGGCATTGACATGGAGGCTATTCATCAGCGGCTCCAGTCAGGATACAGAAGAGCAAAAAGACCGGGAGATGGATGTACGGTTGTAAACAGCCTTCTTTACAGTATCATCAGCTACCTTAGTCCAGTATAACACGCTGCACCGGTGTGTTTTACTAGATAGCTTTTAGTATTTACAACCCCTTCAAGAGCTCAATTACAGCGCTTCAATTGTTATGTCATGAAAGCTTGATTCAATGGGGATGCCATGGCCATGACCAAGAATAGTGCAATATTTGGAGACTTAGAAAGTCGTTGCGTTTCTTGGTAGAGAAGCCACTGTTGGGCAGCTGAGTGATGTACGCCAGAACCACCATTGTACGGAGCTCTTGTGCGTTACTTCTGCTTTCTAGAGTATACCCGTATGATGATAACTAATAATTCGCGCCTCTTTCATCATGGCTTTTCCGGCTTGTTCGTCTACCACGTGCTGTGAAGATCTCCGCATACTCGCCAGTTTCCCGAGTCTACCACACCTAGATAACGCAGACTGTAAGACACACATTGTAGAGCTTGAGGAGCTTGTATTACCCCGTGGAGAAATATTTTCACTTGTTAGGCTTTAAGTCTAGGTACTAATTGCGAATGATCTCTCTTCCATCCAACCAATCCATAAACCATGCATAGCCCATCAAGATTTTCCTTCGCCATGACCGCGTCCAAAAGAAATTGCCAGACCTCCAACTCAGCCACGCTCCATAGCCTGTATATTCACGTTTGCCCTGAACTACACCGTCGTATCTTCCCGTATAGGTGACCAGAGAGCGCTGCTTATATTTAAATGGAGACTTGTCATCCTTGTTGAGCCGATTGATGATATAATCTGCTTTTTGAATCGCAACTTCAGCGGTAGTTGGGAGAGTCCCGCCTTCAATATCTCCCGCATCTCCTAATGCGAACACATTCGGCAGGACGGTCCCATCTGGTGCGAAAGCATTGAGGTGGTCATCTGTCAGGATACGAACCAATCCTTTCTCCGACTTACGAAGGTTCAATTTGTCGATCAGAGGAACAGACTTGTTTCCCGTGGCCCAGATGAGCATGCCATAGCCAGTAGCACCGTCCTCTTGAGTTTCAATCGTATTCGGGGTAACTTTGAGGATGTGCGTATTCGTTTTAATGTTAACCTTGCTAGTTTTCAGGGCGCTGCAAGCGTATTCTGCCAGTTTTTGATCGAATGGTGCCAGAATCTGAGGAGCCACGTCGTACACAGAAACAGATGCCTTGCCCTTCAAGTGGGGGAAGAGGACTCCAACGTCTCCGGCAAACAAATCCGTGAGCTCAGCCGCGACCTCGATACCTGTAGGACCGCCACCGACTATGGCCACGTGCAGCAGTTGCCTTTGGCGGTCTTCCGACATTCCTGGAAGCGAGGCCATCTCGAGAATGTCGTTCAATCGGCTACGAACTGCATTCGCATTGGCAACATTCTTGACAAACATGGCATTCTCCGCCACACCAGGGATGCCGAAAGTGTTGCTGCGGCATCCTGGTACGAGAATAACTTTGTCGTATTCGACATTGAAACGCTCATCCTTGAGTTCCTCGAATGCTGGTTGACAGATGAGGGTTTGTGCGTCAAAATTGATGTCGATGACTGAAGCCTTGATATACTTTGCATGGAAATCCCAGCGCCGGAGGGGCTCATGTGCCAATCGAGGGTCGAACAGTCCACAAGCAGCACTGGCCAACAAAGGAGTAACTGCAGAAGTATTTTCTGGCGAAATTAGAGTGACATCGTACTTTTTGTGATCGATACCATATCCCAGGCTATAACCGGCCCAACCACTTCCAACAACAACTACTCTTTCTTTCTGTGCAGCCATAATTGAGTTGTAGATGCAGACAAACCACAGCCAAGGAAATCAATGGATGATACCCATCGGGATACGTTCAACTAATATATATACACTTGAAGAGGAGGCGATCAACAAGACACCTGCATAGGGTCAAGAAACTAATGGTATTAAAGTTCGACATAATTACTGCGTCCTGACGTCACGAAAGAAACAAATGCGACTCCTAAAGAGGCAAAGACAATTAAGAGGACAGTATATTTATCGATTGAGAAGTAACTTGGAAACATATAGAGCTCATGGTAAACTACTGTGTCTCTAATTCTGATGGGGTAGGCTACGCTTAGTGGAAGCGAGTTATGAGCTACGAATAGCTCTGGGACGATTACAGCTGCAGCGCCCAGGGGGCGGAAAAGTCTCCAATTATTTTCTTGATAAGTCTTTCAGCTCTGTAACTCTGTAGTGCAGTGACATAAGAGGTATCGCAATTTACTCGGAGTCTTTGAACATTTATGAGGATACCGAAAGCCGAATCCATGAGGAAGAAAGACAAGAGAGTGGTCCAGGCGCTCCGTAGTGGGGATTGAATTCCCGAGTTAGTTCGGAGTCGTGGCTCGGAATATTACCCTAGCAGTCGGGTGAAAGAAGACGCGTATATCTGAGATTAAAGGTGGCAATTCAACCAATAATAGAGAGCCCTGGAAGTAGAAACTTTTGCACATGAATCATGTTACAAACCGGGATCTATACTAGACAATGTTAGTAATAAATACAATTGTGAAAGAACACACAGTGGTGTCTGGTTTGTACGTTGACGGATGGACTAGGCTGGATGTGCAGGCAGTGCGAGGGTCGCCCAACTTAGTACCTAGTGGACAGCGTCGAGTACCTGGATTCAATCAGAACATTGCATTCACAACGGCTTATCTAGGTATTTTAAAAGAATGTCTCAAGTGAAGTTCATATACCAGGTTATAATTCCCGGATCAATCAACAGCTCCAATCGCTGTCTGTTTCCTTTTTATGTGAGAGTAATTGTGGATGTGCGCTGCCTCCATAATTACCTAGTGATTGCTGATTGGTGGCCGGTCTCTCTCTTAATGCGGAGGACCGTACCGGTGTCATCTGGAATCGAATCTTCATACAATACTCAGTTCAAGGGAAACCACAAGTTAAAACAAACACTCCATTTTTATATAAAATCACTACCGAAAGACCTATCGCAACGAGATTCGTAACTATCTTCATAAAAATTCTTTTTGCACAAGACTTAAAATACCCAATATCAGTCGATACCACTCAACTTATGGCATGATGTAGTAATAGCCCGGTAAGCGTGCAGGTAAGCCTGCATGTGCTTGGCCTGATAATCCGTCCCTACTTTCATTTTCTAAACCTTCCCAATGTCAAATCTATTCTACCAAACATTCTATCAAACTCGACGACCGCTCATGCCCCTCCACAATCTGGGGTAGTTCACACCAGCCTCATCCATAGTCTCAATGAGCACACCGACACCAGGATGCAGACCGGCGGCCACAGCACGCTTCGTCCATTCCTCTCTGGGCAGCACCTTGAGGGCCTCGCCGTCGGGCTGCCCGTTTTGACCAACAGTCTTCAGACCGTCGAGGGCAATCACTTCGTCTCCCACCTCGTTGAAGTAAGTCACGTCGTTGCGCTCGACAACCACGGCAGACTGGCTGTCGTCAAACATGCGCCCAATGATGCCGTTGCACACTGTATCGACGAGCACGAGGTCCATGAATCCCCTGTTGCGCCGGGACTCGGGTGCTGCCTTGAGTATCCTAGCGTACTTGATAAAGGCGTTGACCAATCCTTCTCTGCCTCGTCGCCAACAGCATCGCTTCCCTCGCGGACAATAGTCGACGGGCGATGGATCTAGACGCGCAGGTTGGTCAGCGCACACGCCTGCTCGAGGAACTTCTCGCTCGCCCACTTGCTGCACATGTAACCTTCAGTTCCATCGGGGATCATTGCCTCTGGTATGTCAATGTGCGCCGCAGGGAAACCATCCTCCTTGCTATTCTTGTGCAGCATACCCAGACCAGCCGACGACACGTAGTACATCGGAATGTGACGCCTCAGACACTCGCGCGCGATCTGCATAGTCGAGCCTAGGTTTGATGCCCGGACGTCCATGAAGTGCTTAACATGCGAGGTGTCTGCACCACAGTGGATGACAGCAAAGGCCGAATCGAAAACAGACTGCGCCGTCGACTCTGAGAGGCCAAAGAATGGCTTGCCAAGGTCACCAGCGTGGTAAACGGCGCGGGGGTTTGATGGCAGAGAGCCCTTTGCGAGTCGCTGGTCGAGGTTACGCACCGCCAGACAGTGAACTTGAGTGACAGAGTGATGGGCCAAGAGGTGTCTGAGCAAATGCCGGCCGAGAAGACCGGTGCAACCCGTCAGGATCACAACTCCAGTTGCCGTGGGCTTTCCACCAACGCGAGAGTCCACGAGTTCTCCAAGCATGTCAGCAGGCACCTTGGTCTCAGCCTCCCAGTCGACCGAGATCTCAGCCGGCTTGGCTTTCTTGTCGCCCTCATCAGAAACCGAGGTGGCGCTGCCCGAAGTTCGAGAAGGAGTAGAGCCTCCAGAGCTCTGCGCGCTGCTATCGTCGGAAGCGGCCAGCAGCTCCGTAGGCAGATTCTCTACGGCATGCTGGACGAGATCTGCCAGGCTTCCGCTTCCCATGATGCTCAAGGTTGGTACATTGACCTGGAGATTGCGCAGGAACCACGAGTGAAGGTCCACAGAGACCAGGGAGTCGATGCCGAGGTCAGTTGAGCGCGAGGCCATGAGTTCTTGATCCGTCGTGGAAGCATCCAGGCCCAAAGCAGTGCGTACTTGGGCGGCGAAAGCCTCCTTAACGACCTCTCTCGCGTCGTCCAGCGACTGGCACTGTCGCAGCCGCTCCCCAACGCTCGCGGTTGCAACATTACCAGCATCTGCCTGGTCATCACGACCGTCATTGACGACGACAAACGCGCTAAACTTGGGGTTCTTGCACCATAGTGGCGCGTCAAGGGCACCCGCCTCGTCGAAATCAACGTCGGCAATGGACGTGGTCAGCTCGGGTCCAACAGGGCTCTCCAGACGGCATGCGTCGATACCCTCGCAGATGGACTGGCACCAATCGCCGTCTGACATGCGCATCATGCGGTATCGGCGGACAATAGCGTCGAGCTCGCCACGAGCCAACTCTCGCTGCATGTAACCCGCACCGAGAATGGCACCACCATTGACCGTTGCAGCGCGGAGTCCGCGCTTCCGTCTCACTCCGGCAAGTCCGCAGAGGAATGTATTGGCGGCAGTGTAGTTGGCTTGACCGTGGTTGCCAATGACACAGTTGATGGAAGACACGAGAACGAAGAAGTCGAGGTTCGTCGTGGCAAACAGACGGTCCAAGTTGAGACCACCAATGATCTTGGGACGGAGGACGTCAATCAGCTGGTCAAATGTCATCTTGAGGATTGATGTGTCTCGGAGGACCATGGCACCGTGGATAACACCGACGATTTCTGGGAGGGTGCTGACGATCTGGGCGTGGGCTTTGTGCAGAGCCGCTTCATCAGTCACATCGCAAGGGAGGACAACGACCTTAACGCCTTTGCGCTCATGCATCGCCAGCCAGTCTGCAGAGATATCGGGCGTTCGGCTTGTCATGACCAGTGTCTTGACTCCCGCATCGATCATCCAGTCGGCGAGAGCGAGACCCAAAGCACGGGACATACCGACAACCCAGTAGGTCTTATCGACTCCAGACGGTGCCATCAGTGTCTCTGCCGCTATTCTTCTCAGCTGCAAAGTGATGCAGACGCAGCAGCGACTCGGCTAGGACCTCGGGTTCGATGCTGTTGGGGTCAATAACGTCTAGCTGCTGCAAGAAGAGATCAGGCGTCTCGTTCTGTGCCACACGCCCGAAGCCGACTGTCATGTTCGAAAAGGGGGTTGATTCAACTCTTCCGTTTGTGACCCAAAGGAGCGTCTTGCCTGCGCCAAACACGCGACGCACTCCCTCGAAAGCCTCGGTGTCGTTACGCAGGGTGATGTCCTCGAAGACGGGCATATCGAGCTCACTTAGACTGAGAACCGTGGAAGAAGCATCTGCGATGCTGTGATCAACGGTTTGCAATGAGGAGAAGTGATACACTTGGCGTGCGAGCTTGCGCGAAGTGAAGATGTCACTGAGGCCTTTGATGAGCTTCTCAGTGCGTGGTGTCTTGCCACCGACGAGAACCAACTTGTCCACAACATCCTGCTGTCGAGGAGCCTCAATGGGCTGTCGGAGGAAACGAACTGTGTCGTCGACGGCCTGCGCGACGAAACCGACCTTGCTGAAGATTCCCTCAAACTCCACAGGCGTGCGTGCGTCAATGCCAGAGAAGCCGGTCTTGCGCAGAATGCGATCCCACTCGGCGGCCGTGACGTGCGGCGACAGAGTGCGGTTCTCATGCGTACCAGCGCCGAGCCACCATCCGTCCAAGGGACCAAAGATGAAACCACCACTGGCGATGCCGTCCCACGCATCCAGACCCTCACCCACGACCAGGAAACCACCAGGGCGGAGGAGTTTGCGGGCGTTGGCAATGCAGACCTCGAGATCAGGCGTGGCGTGAAGGACGAGGTAAGCGACGACGAGGTCATAAGTGCCCGTGGCGAAGCCTTGAGCGGCAGGATCACGTCCAATGTCGAGCGTCTTGAAGATCATTCGGTCCTTCTGGGTGCTGAAAGTGTTTCCGGCCCTTTCAAAGAAAGAGGGCGACAAATCAGTGTAAGTGTACGACTTGAAGGACTTGTTGATTCTGCCAAACACTGCCTTCGTGGCCGAACCTGTACCTGCTCTGATCTCGAGCATGTTCAAGTGAGGGTAGTGGTCGACAAGCTGCTTGACTGCCTGTCCAACCCAATCGGCCGTCTCACGGAAACCGAAGCCGCCGGCGTAGTAGCGGTCCAGAATATCGGAGCCATCGGCACGGAACTGCTCAATCATTGTTGTCTCTCCAGCGAACACGCGAGGCATCTGTGTTCCCACGAGGTGCATGATTTGCACATCAGGCGTGTCCTCAAGCCCTGCCTCTTTGGCCGCGGCGTCGAGGTCGGCTCGGGTGTCATTCTTCCAGCTGTTCTCGGCCCATTTGTGCTGTCCAGCGTCGACAACGCTGACGACGTGTTTCGCAAAGTTCAAGTACCAGCTCTCCGGAGCCTCACGGCGCTTGGGGGAGTCGGCACTAACATCGCGGTCGAACTGCCTGAGGTAGTAGATGGAAATACGCTCGAGGAGCCTGATGAAACGCGAGTCGGATTCGGTGGCTAGGGTGGCGGCTGCGATACCGTCGGGAAGAGAGGGGATCCAGTCTACCTTGGAGAAGACTTTGCGTTCCTCAATACGTGCGGCACCAAGAGGAAGGAATGTCGCATCTTGAAGCTGGACGGCAGCATGAGAAGGAGTTGAGGCACTGTAGATGGCACTCTGGCCAGTGATACCCGATGCGTTGGCCTTGGTAAGTTGTGATTCAATGGGGAACACGTTGCCACCATCGGCACCCCAGCAGGCCGGGTTGAGTCTAACATGTCGAATTGTGGTGGGCAGATGCATGATGGTCAGCTCCTGATCGTATGGGTAGCTGTGTGCCAGCATGACAGACTGTAGCGCGGCGTCGAGCTCGATAGGATGGATCAGTAGGCCGGCCTCATCCTCTTGACGCTCCCGGCGCATCTGGCAGCCTGAGCGGCGGTTCTTCCTGCGCAGTTCTGATAGCGACTGGAAACGGCCTGAGAAGCCATAGCCAAGATCCAGCAGTGCGGAGTAGAAGGGTTCTGGATCAACCTCGATAGCGTGGGATAAGGGGGTTTTCTTCGCGGGGAGCAGGGCCTTGTCCGGTTCTCCAAGCAGAACGTCGACAGTGGCGCTCGCGGCCAGCTGGAGGTTGTCATCGCGCTGCGGCCGAGCAATTGAGTAGACGAACCTTGCTCGGATGTGATCTTTGGTTCGCTCAATATCCGAGAGACTGACGAGGATTTCGATGCCGCCACGTGCGTCGTCTTCTTGGTCGAAAGCGACAGCCTGGTGGATGACGAAGTCGTACACATCGATGAGCCGGATCGATGCTTCACCAGCGGCCTGGCGGGCTGCTTCAATGGCTGTGCACACGTAGCCTGCAGCTGGAAGAATGATTTGATCCTGGACACGGTGTCGCTCCAGCCAATCCAGCTCAGAGACTCGGATGCGGTGGTTCCAGCTCATGTCGTGAGGGCTGCTGTGCGGTGCTGCGTGGCCAAGCAGCGGGTGGACATTCTCAGGTCTCGTACGCAGCTTCTTAGAGACTCGAGACTCGTGCCAGAAGCGGGTGTTGTGGTTCCAGCTGTATGAGGGGAGGTTCTTGACGAGTTTGAATCGTTTCTCTTGCTGGCCGGCGATGGCCCGCTCGTAAGCGTCGATGTTGATGGTTCCAGGAGGCAAATACGACCAGAGGAAACCCACGAGGGAGGACAAAGACTCGACATCGCCGGATCCACGCGCGAGCGATCCATGATGGGGCGCATTTCCAATGGTATGAGTGGTGGGACCCTTGAGGGCGGCGTGAGGGCCGACTTCAACGAGGACATCGCACAGCTTCGCTTCCAAAGCGAGAGTAAGAGCTTGCAAGAACTGGACGGGCTGGACGAGGTTCTCTGCCCAGTACTTGTCACTGAGGTTCACAGCGGCGGCGCCGTTGACGGCCACAGGCTTGCTGTGGACGCTGGAGAACCAAGTGCAGTCCGGCTCGCCAGCAAGAGGCGAGATACCGCATTTCTGGAGTGAGGCCACATACGGCTCAAACAACGGGAGCATGTGGTGTGAGTGGTATGGCTTGTCTACCTTGAGGCGGCGGTTGAAGGTGCCCTCGTCTTGCAGGATAACCTCCAGCTCCTTGATAGCCTCCAGGTCACCCGAAATAGTAACACTGGTGGCCGAGTTGACGGCAGCCACGACGATACGGCCCTTGAACATGTCATCGGAGACCAGCTCAGCAGCGTCCTCAGGAGAGGTGCCGACTGCCAACATGGCACCCTGTTGCTTAGAAGCGCTCTGAACTTCATTGAGTCGGGCAAGGTGAAGACCACGGTAGTATGCGATGCAGATAGCATCACGGGCGGAGAGGAAACCCGCGGCGTGGGCAGCAGCGATTTCTCCTGAGCTGTGACCAACAACGGCAGAGAAGCGGACGCCGGTATTGCGGAGCAGATGGACGACCAGGAGCTGGACTGCTGTGCAGAGAGGCTGTGAGAAAGCGGCCTCGTGGACGCGAGAGGAAGAAGCTTCAGAAAGCAGCTCTTTCTCGAGGGACCAATCTGGAGCATCGCTGCCGAGGGTGGAGAGGTGCTGGTCAAGCTCCTGAATAAAGTCGCGTGCCGCCTTGGACTGTTGGATAAGCCCAGCGCCCATGCGCGGCCACTGAGCGCCCTGACCAGTGAAGACTCCCAGGACTTTGTTCAAGGCCACGGGAAGAGCCTTGACTACAGTTGGAGCATCCTCGAGTGCGCTGAGCAGCGACTCAATGGTTGGTGGAGATGGAACAGTGACCGAAGCTCGCCAGCCGAGGGTCGACCGACGCTGACGCAGTGTCCAGGCGAGATCGCCGATATTCAGACCTTTGGCATTTTCAGTAGCAAGGAACTCGCGGTATTGATCGAGGTTCGCTCGGAGAGAAGCCTCAGACGATGCTGAGAAAACAAGGGGGGTGAAGAGAGATTGTGTGTCCTCTACTGCTGCTCTTGAGTCCACGTCCTCTTGGTAGGACTCCAGGATGGCGTGCGCATTGGCACCACCAAATCCAAAGCTGTTGCAGCTGGCTCGCCTCACAGAGCACTTGGGCCAAGGCTTAGCGACAGTCGCGATCTCAAGGTTCTTGTAAAAGGGAGCAACTCGGTCGCTGAGCTTGTTAAACAAAAGGTTGGGCGGGATGCTGCCGTGCTGGATTGCCAGAGATGCCTTAATGACGGCCGCCAATCCGGCAGTACCCTCAGTGTGACCCAAGACAGTTTTTATTGAGCCGGTATATAGGGGAGTCTCTGGCGTTTGGAGAGAGCTGAAGACGTCGTGAATCGCCTTGGCCTCGACGGGGTCACCGGCTGGTGTGCCAGTTCCGTGCGCTTCAAAGTACTGGCAGCGATCTTCTGGGTTGTTTACAATGTCAAGGCCAGCCTTGGCATAAGTTTGTCGGATCAGAGCCTCCTGGGCAGCCGAGCTGGGCATGGTGATACCAGGGGTAGCACCGTCCTGGTTCAGGCCAGTTTCACGAATGATACACTCGATATGGTCGCCGTCCGCGAGAGCAGCGCTCAGTGTCTTGAGCACCACGGCGGCAACACCATCACCTCGAGCGTAGCCGTTGGCACCAGCATCCCACATACGGCTCTGGCCGTCAGGGGAAAGCATAGACAATTTACTCTCAGTGACGAAGTTCTCGGGTCCCAGAATGATATTGCTACCACACGCGAGGGCCACACGGCTGTCTCCGGCTCGCAGCGTCTGCACAGCCATATGGACGGCTACCAGACTCGACGAGCATGCCGTATCAAGTGAGACGGACGGGCCGTGCCAGTCAAAGGCGTATGAAATACGGTTGGCCAAGATACTACGAGCAGTACCAGTGGCAGCATAGGTAGGTGTGTCATCAAGGTCTCTCAGCAGCATGGCGGCATAGTCGTCCACCATGGCTCCGACGAAGACACCGGTGTCACTGCCGCGGAGGTCCCGCATCGGCAGACCGGCTGCCTCGAGCGACTCATAGACCACTTCAAGGAGCAGCCGCTGCTGTGGGTCAAGAGCCCGGGCCTCGACGGGCTTGACACTAAAGAAATCGGCGTCGAAGTAAGCCGGATCCGAATCAAGGAGATACGCTTGTGTGGCGTTGGTGTGTCCATGATAAGTGCCATCGCGATGATGGAAGCCTTTGGTGCTGAAGCGGTCGTCGACAGGACGCCGCAAGTCATTGTTCTGTGGTGACTTGAGTAGGTCCCAGAGCTTAGAAGGTGAAGTGGCCGGGCCAGCAAAGCGGCAGGCCGTACCGATAATGGCGATGGGCTCGGGTTTAGACATTGTGGTTTGTGTTTGTTTGTTTGTTCCAAGGCTTCCTGGAGTTTGATCTGAACTTCTCATCATGTCCTTGCCTGACATTATATCTCTTCCGTCTTGACAGTCTCTGACTATATCGCAGCCCGGTTTGACAACCTCTGAGTTCTATCTCAACTAGCTTGACGTTACGTACATCGTAACTCAGTCTGACAACACTAACCTCTAACCCTTGATAGATACGTACGTCCGTCCAAGCCAGCTTGACGATAACTACGTCGCAGCCGGTCTGACCGCATTCTAGCCTGTCTGACTGCATCGGACCGCACCATGGCGATTCTACTATAACGATACGGCCAAGGGGTTTCAAGAGGAACCGATATTTGACAAGTGATCAACAACACGCAATATGCATACAACGACCACGCTAAACCCCTGAAAAAAGTTGCTCTCATTATGCTCGTATCCAATCCGCGGTCTCGGCTCTTTCCTAGGCCCCTTGGCCGGGAATATGGCAAAGATTGGCGGTGTAATAAGACTAGAGATATTTATAACTTAAAAGGCCCCCTAACACAGTCAGACCTTGTCAAACAATCATCCTTGATGCAGAAAACATCCGCAGCAAAGATCTGCAATACGACATCAAGAGCTTCGTCAACGGGTTGATAGACTCAACCCCTAGAAGCTCCGCGGTTAACCCCTAGCGAGCAAGTTACTCGATATAGTAACTAACATTAACTTCATGTTATGCCAAGGATCTGCAATACGACGTCGGTCCGGTAGATTCATCAGCAACTTGATAGACTTAACCCCCAGAAACAACGCAAATAACCCCTTGCCGAAGAATGATGCCGATATAGTGAGCCTCCACAACAAGGCATTGCAACGCTTGGTCAGAAGCTTCATCATCGGCGGAATAGGCAGCCGTCTTAGACTTCAATTCCAGAATCAACGGACATGCAGTCAGCCCGTACCGAAGATTAATCCCGATCTAGTTAGCTACAGCGAGTAACTACATCAAATACTACGCCCTAACGGCATCTAAATTATGAGTTTATTAAAGATTATCACTAAATTGGCAAGCGTACAGTGTCTTTGATTATCAGTTGGTTTAATCGTGTAGGTACCTAAGTAGAGTTACTTGAATATATACCTAGCAATGAAGAGGATCAAGGTTCCCCTGAAATAAGAAATGGCATGGCTATTCGTATTTTGTATTAGTAAATAAGAACATGTTTAGTTATAATAGTATTACGTAGTGTTTCCTTACGCTTTGAGTTTAGTTTTTTCTTCCCCTTGTCAAGTACATTGAACTTCCTCTTACAGTACGTTTCCAGAGGAAGAGATATACTTTCTAATAATTGTTCTATAAGTAACAATTATCCAGAAGAATACTACCTATCGAACTAGCGATTTAGATCCTGGCAGGGTGTGCATCAATAGCTTTATCAGTAGCTTTATCAGCAGCTTATCAGAGCTTTATCAGAGCTTCATCAGCATCTTCACACCTTCAGCAACACCACCACCATCTTCTTCATCAGCATCTTCATCGACATCGACATCAGCATCTCAATCGGCAGCCGATTTACCCGTTTTGTCGCTCAAGTCCCGACGTCTAGTGTAATGCAACCCCATTGAGAGTAGGTATGTCTCAGCGAGTCTGACATGCATCGTAGGCGTGCATATTGATAATGCCAGTGAAAAATAAGCGGAGATAGCTGGAGATAGTCCTTGTAACTTCATCCCAATTCCTTGCAACTTCACCCCCGTAAAACAACACAGTCAGCCCCCGCCAATAAATCATCCGTGACATGGTATCCCCTCCCTAGCTGGAAGGCGTTAGGTTACATCGGGATTTTCAACAGATGCCGTCTTAGCCGTCTTGTCGTTGTACTCCCGCCCTTGCCGAACTCTATTACAACTTTGTCTAAGTGCAAGCGTCTTATGATACAGAGCCATTGCGTGATGTTTGG
The DNA here is from genome assembly GCA_020045945.2 of Trichoderma semiorbis. Lineage (NCBI taxonomy): Eukaryota > Fungi > Ascomycota > Sordariomycetes > Hypocreales > Hypocreaceae > Trichoderma > Trichoderma semiorbis. Next base: position 5,119,313 of record CM034695.1, read on the forward strand.
CCTGACCGAGGAACTGCTGGAGTCACCGGAAGTTCATCTCTTAAGGGACTGAATGAAGGGCCTCAGCCCGTCGGGTGCTACTTATCGAGCACGGTGACCCAACAAGCAGTCCGCCTGAAATTGCTTGTTTCCTCAGAGTCCTACCCAACAGTCATGCAGTACGCATCAATAGCAGCCGCCGTGGCTGCGGCGGTTGTAGCGTACTTGATTTCAACTTTCATTTACAACATTGCATTTCACCCGCTCCGTTCATATCCCGGTCCGTTGCTATGGCGTGCAACTGGGCTCTTCAAGTGCTACCACTTTCTCAAGGGCGATATGCCCTTTGTTGTGCGCGAGCTCCACGTGCGCTACGGATCGGTGGTACGCATAGCCCCAGGGGAGTTGGCCTTTTCCGACACACAGGCCTTCAAGGACATTTACGTCCACAAGATGGTCAAGTGGAAGGGCATGTATGGCTTCAAGCCTGAACATGTCCAGGACCTTGCCAATGTCACGGACCCGGTCCATCATGCTTTCTTGCGCCGCCATATGGCCGCGGGCTTCAGTGAGACGGCCCTGCGCAACCAAGAGAGCATCCTCGTCCAACATGTCGACCTGTTGATCAACCAATTGCGTGAGCGCGGCGGCGGAGGCAAGGTGCCGCAAGATATGCGCGACTGGTTCATGTGGCTCACCTTTGACATCACGGGCATGCTCTCGTTCGGAGCCGAATTCGGGGGTCTCCGCTACGCCAAATCGGCCGAGTGGGTGGCGACGCTAACTGACAATGTCCGGGTCTTGATGGCCATGAGTGCCCTGTTTGGTTACGTCGGTGCAACCACTCGCAGCATCCTCACCTACATCTTCATGAGCGGACTGATTCCATCTGTCGCAGCCCACACGCAGAGGACCAAGGACATGCTGCGTGAGCGGATGGACCGCAAGGGTGCCTACGACGACCGCGACTACATCATTGATGGCTTAATCAACATCAACGACCACAGGGTTGAGTCCAATGCCGTTATGCTCATCATGGCCGGCTCAGAGACAACGTCAACAGCCCTTACTGCCACACTATTTGCGCTACTTCAGGCACCAGAAAAGATGGCACGCCTAACCAAGGAGGTCCGGTCCACGTTTAGCCGCGATGAAGACATCACCATGGCCTCGACCCTGGACAAGCTGCCGTATCTCATGGCCTGCATTAACGAGAGCCTGCGGTGGTATCCACCTTCCGTGTCCGGCTTGGCCCGCGTTGTGCCCAATGGCGGTGCAAAGATCTCCGGCCACTATGTTCCTGAAGGCACCATTGTTGCCGCCTGGACCTGGTCCGTGACACGAGATCCGCGGTATTTTGCTGACGCCTACGGGTTTCACCCTGAGCGGTGGCTGCCAGGGGAGGACGAGCGCTTCGCCAACGACGAGCTGGATGCGTCGCCGCCCTTTAGCATTGGTCCGAGGAGCTGCATGGGTAAAAAGTAAGTTGTCGATGCCTTATCTCCTGTCAGCACCGAAATGCTACCTGTCTGTTGACTAACACGTGCCGTTGCAATAGCCTCGCCATGGCTGAGATGCGCCTTACACTGGCCCGTATGATTTACAACTTTGATGTCACATTGTCCACACCGTTTGATGGTGACTGGTTCAAGGGTCAAAAAGCATATCTCGTCTGGGACAAGCCGTCCGTATTAGTGAACTGCACCCCGGTGGGCGAGTCCTAATCTAGCTAGCCCAACCCCTGGCAGTTGAGTCGCCGTGTAACGCGGAATTTGTTTATTTGCCGCTCCGGTGGCAGAGACGTTGTAAGACAAATTAAGGTTACATAGTCTATGGACTAAGGATCCTTCTCCTTTGTGCCTAATAGAGGGGGCTGCTCAATGTTAAGCGAAGGAAGGATTGTGCATGATGAAGAAATGGTCCGATACATGTACAGAGTAACAAGGGCTAGAAGCGAAGGAAGAAGACAAAAAAATAGAATTTATTATACCGAAGCGATTCAAACACAAGCCAATCATGTAACGTCCTCTCCTGAGACTAGTGATGCTGTCAAACAATCAAGCTATAATGTGATCACATGAAGGAAGAAGAGTTCCACTATAGCTTGCTGTAGAAGTTGCGGTATAGTGCGTTGTTCATCTATGTTTCGGACGAAGTGTTGCTCCCTAATTGGTGCGATTTATGATGGGACTCCTTTTTGTCATAAAATGATAATATGATATTTCAAGAGTTACTTCGAAGCACGGACGCCGCGTACATGTACCCACTGGTAACTTCTAGGGCATAGGATTCTATACGCTAGACTTGAAGCACTTGTTGCTATCTAAGTGCTTGTATTCAGTAGCAAGTTCAAGGAAACTGTAGGAAGGCATAGATTAACACAGCCACAGACTACGACCCAGTTGAAAAGTATCTGCGTATGGCACAACATAGCCCTGGCTATCGCTCTTGACTCTTTCTCATTACTGTCACTTCTTGGAAATAAATTAATAAAATACATTATAATACAATACAGTAAAGCCATCTATCTTTTTTTTACAGGGTAGGTAAATGTCGAGGGAGAATGAGATTGTCGAAACAACATGGTTGCCTGTTGAAACAATGAGTTGCCTAATGGGAACAATGAATTGCCTAGTAGGAACAACGGGTCGCTGATCGAAACACCCAGTTGGCCAAAAGGCACCCGTGTGTATAACGACCCAGTATTATGATGTAGGCCTGATATGCCTAAAAGGCACTTGTCAATTATCCAGCCTGTAAAATCAACGAGTTGGATCACGGCCGTAACGACGGCGGATCTAAGTGCATTTCCGCCTGATCAAACGCCGGCGGAGATTACGGATCTTCAACACTCGTTGGCTCCTGCAGTCAGCACGAAAGAATCCTCATTCATGCTGACGGCTGGTGGAGAAGACAACGGTTAGTCGCCGTGTGGAGCCACCGGGTAGATCAACCTTGGCAGTGTCAAAGCGTATCCTTGCAATACTCCGTATAACCTCTTAGCTCAGCCCATCTGGCAAAGCTAACGCCTAGTGTCACAGGGGGGACCGCCGCGTAGATCAACCTTGGTACAGTATCCTTGAGCTACCGTGCGGAGATTCTCAAGTTGCTTGTAGTTGCAGGTGGAGTCTCCGGGGAGATAAACCTTGGCACAGTATCCGTGGTCTACTGCGAGGACACCTAACCCACAGGTTTTTACTTATCCCTCAGTAGGCTTGGTAGGATTGCGAAAAGACAAAAGGACCGGACCGCTAAATGAATACGACAGCAACAGATCGATAAGCACTGCACCATATACAGTAGAGACTTTGGAATATCTATAACATATCACTAATTTCGATATGTTGATCGTTTCCTAATTCTATCATTTTATTCCTGTATGCCACTTGCCCCTGTAACTACCTGTTAAAGCAATCTGTAACCAATCAGGAAGCACAAATTGAATATGTGCATATGTACATCGGGAGAACACCACCGAGGTCTAAATGAGCTTATTCGGGTGGGTATGTGCCGATTGTCCGTTTCTGTGTGCTATCATTTCTTGAATCACACTTTTTGGAAAACATCTTATCGTGACAGAATCGTAGAATCTCGCCATTTATTTGTTTCCATTTTGGAAATTAAAGTTAGGTATATTCCATGTCGGCAAAAGAATCTATTTCCTGGCTCTACTACAGAACTGCTACCTGAATGGCCAGCTTCTCACCCCTCACACCACCCTTCTGCAGCGTCGCCAGGCCATTGATGATGCCCTCCCCCTTGACCTCGCGGACCGGATGGCTCTTGAGACAGTCCGTATCCACCAGGCCCTGAACCTCGGCCGTCCAGCGCTTGCACAGCTCAAACAAGACCGGGCTTGCGGTCCGCGAGTACGTGGGGTCGTTGACAATCATGTCTCGCCCGTGACCCTCAAAGGCCATGACCTCCTTGACGTGTACGGCGCGCCGGGTGCGCCACTCAGCAGGCAAGCCCTCTAGACAGGCGTAGCGGCCTCCCATGCGATGTAGGGCGGTGAAACACAATTTGGCCGATTCTCGCGTAGTAATGCAATCAATGGCGTGGCGGATCGGCTCCGTGATGCCAATATCGGCCAAAGCCTCTTTGATGTCTTGGTCACACGTGGGCGACGTGTAAGCCGCGGTTGCGTGGGCCCCGTACGTAGTTGCGAGCTCAGCCGACTGCTTCGATGCGATGGCGATGGGGGCGTATCCCGACAAGGTCAGCAACTGGCACACCATGGTGCCCGTGGCCGTGGCGGCGCCGTAAACGATCACCGGAACTGGCTTGCCGTTCTTAGACTTGGCAGCGGGGGTGGACGGGTAGCCGGGCAGCCCCAGGGCGTCAGAGTCTGACATTGCCAGCGCCGCCGTCGTCCAACCAATTCCGCCCAGAACTGCCCCTTGGAGATCGCTCCACGTGTCCGGGACACGGACGAGGAGCCGGCTGTCGGCAACAATGTACTGGGCAAACGCCCCGCAGTCTGGCTCACCCCCTTGGGGAAGGCCGTAGGGGAAAAGCCCCCCGCACACGCGAGCGCCGACCTGCATGAGGCTATCCTTCTGGACCTCATCTCCAGCCTGGACAATGACGCCGCAGAAATCACAGCCAACCCTGTTCCCGGGCGAGGGGAAGTGGGAGGGCATCTTGTGGTCGGTCGGGTTGAGTGCGACGGCGAGGACACGTACAAGGACGTCGTGAGGCGAAGTAAAGGCAGGGATTGGGACCGTATTGGAAATGGTCAGGTTCTGGCCCACCTGGCCACCATCCCCGGACTGGATAATGGCTGTCTGAAGCGTTGGTACCGCTTGGGCTGTCATGGTGAAGGAGGGAAGAGTGTGCGGATACTATGGGACATCAACACAATCGTCGTGCCGCGGACTAAATTTTTATATTACAGTCGGCCTGGGATATAGCGATGTAAGACAGCGGCCCCCCCTGTGAGCATCGCCATGACCTAACGATGAGTCCCACCTGTGTTTTATTTACAATGGCCCGCTTTTGATAGGCAATTTCTTAGCAATTAATAGAAAAATTGAAACAGACTTGCTTTAGTGTATCTGACTTATATGGACTGTAAGTTTATATTTTAGGTAATACGGAATGATGTAAAACAGACTCCCTGTTGACGTGGATGAGAACAACCTTTGTCTTGGGGTATTTTATCGTTATAACCAGGTTTATGTCGTATGTGTGACTCGTCATAGCGAAAGATTACTATCATTAGACTGTTTTGGGGGCAAAAGGATACTTGATGAGGAAGGTGTGAACTGCTTTTGTATACCTAGGTAGTTGTAATGCCGCCTGCTCCGTCCTTTGAGGGCTTACGTTTAAACATGGTTTACCATACGGAGTATTAAGTATTCGTTACGGAGTGAACGAGAAAAGGACAATTAATAGGGAAGGTAGTTTGAGTTACTTAGGATGCTGAGTTATAGCACAAGCGCACTTCATTTTACACATATTTTAGCCTACGGATGATGTACCCTCATTTATACCCTGAGGATCCAAAACGGCTGCATCACCTCCGTTAATGAGCTACTAAGAATACGGTTTGGTATCATTTATATTGTTGCCTAAAGAGGAAAAATCACGATGTCTGGCATGAAAAGCGTAAACTATTCTGTAACCCGCTCTGTCGTATCGTGGATGCTCAGGACACGTCATTGCACCACAGTCCCTGGATGCTGGCCCCTACCATTGGCATCGCTCCATTAAACATACTCCTTGATCTGCTCCTCGCACCAGTCCCAAAACTTGGCTGTGCCCCCGTTTCCGCCATCTTTCTCCAACAACGTGGCGTTTGTCAAGTCGGGCCGGAGAGGAAACATGCGTCCAAACGGAGCAACTGCGGGTCGAACAAGGTTAGCTGAGTCTCGGCCCCGGATTCTTCTAGAAGCTCCACACTCACCCCACTCCTTGGTCCAGTCCGCCTGGTCGGAAACGACGTCCGGTGAAAAGCCGGCGTAGAGAGCCGTGTAAGCGCCGTACACGGTCGGGTAACACACGATCTTGGCCACGATGCGCAGCTGCAGGGCTTGGTCTCGCGGCAGACCGGAGATGACGTTGCCGGGGTCGATGGGCACGCTGGCGACGCCTTGGGCCTTGTAGTGGCGGTTGTGCTCGATGCCCAAGGCCCAGGCACCCGTCTTGCTGAGAATGTAGCGCTGGGTTTCCTTTTCTGGCTTGTGGTAGTCGAGGTTGTCGAGGGAGACGCCCACGTCCTTGTGTGCGCCCATCTCCATGCCGAACGAGCTATACCAGACGATGCGCGTCAGGCCCTCGGTGGCGATGAGAGTCGGCGTGAGCATCTTGGTCAACAGGTGTGTGGCTACGCAGTTGACGCCCAAGCAGAGCTCGAAGCCCTGGGCTGTTCTGGGAATGGGCTTGCCGGCCTCACTCGGGCCAACCATCTGCCGAGTGTTAGGGGTCAGGACAACGAAAGAGGGAAGAATTGGGTACACGGAGGTGGTAGACATACGACGCCGGCATTGTTGAAGAGCACGTCTAGACGCTGTTCTTGGGCCAGAAATGCCTCGGCGGCGGCCTTAGTATTTGGCAGGTTGGCGAGGTCACAGGCGATGAAGACCAGAGCGCCCTTTGAGCTTGGGTTGGCCTTCTCAATGTCCTGGATGGCCTCGCGCGCCTTGTCTTCGGAACGACATAGGATGTAGACCTTTGCGTTCTTAGCATGTAGAATGCGGGCAATGTCCTTTCCGATGCCACTGTTAGCACCTGTGACGACATACACCTTGCCAGAGAGGTCTGCGGGCAAGCTCCCCTCGGTGAAGGCGGGCTTGGGGGGGAAAAAGTGCCCCAAGAAGTGCGACAGCGACGGCATTGTTAGTTGTGCAGTGAGGTTCAATTAGCAATTAGCAGGTCTCGCCCCGGGCTTTCAAGTGCCTGGCAGAGGAGGAACACGGATGCTGAAGAACAACCTGAGTGAGTTGAATTAAATTGCTAGCGGCCGCTGTCAGAATTCTAGTGATAGAAGCTAGCTGTTTTAGCAAGAAGCCTGGATAGCTATTGCCGATTATCCAGCGGGCGGACTATTGTAAGCAGGCACGGTCCGACTAGTCTCCTGCCTCTTTATCAATGGAGGACCTTGTAACAGGCACTAGTATCAGGTACTAGTACAACTAGCATAAGGGGCAATTCTAAGCGGCACTCGATCAACCCGCTGGGCAGATTAAGTTAGGCCATCCAATCAAGGGGGTTGCTTTAAACGAGGAGGGCGCTAAGACTAATACGCGTATGCATCGGATCACTGCTAGACGCTAAGGTACAACGTTGTAGAGAGACTTTTGTAAGACATGGGTGTGCATCACTGATTTCCTTGCGTCGATCCTTTCCGGATTCCCCTGCTTTATGCAAACCGACTTGCTCATAATCTCACCGGCGTGCATAAGATAAGTATTAGCATGAATAAACACGGCAAATGTGCGCGCCACGTAAGCAATGCATGCATAACAGAGGTCTTCCGGGTTGAAAAACATCCGCGATGCAAGTGGATCTAGACTCTGGCGTAGATGATGATAATTCTCGGCTCCTTCGTTCGAATTGATCTGCCTGCATTGAATTCTATTAGCTCTAGAACAGGGCGTTAACTGCATACACGAGCAAAGGGACAACTCTCTTTGCCGGCCGTCTGATGTGAGCCGGCAACTTTGCGCCGTAGTTTGCACACGTTGCTGTACACCCATGATGCTGCTAATCTACATGTTTCTTGTAGATGGGGCAGAGCTGACATGGCCAGCTTAGAATCTCACTTCTCGCCAGCCTCTTTTTCAGCTCAGGCGATCATGCCATCTGATGGCAAGGGGAAAAAGGAGCTGATGAAGAGATACATGCGTATATTATTACCCGGGCTTGTGCCACGTTGCTATGGACTCGAGTAAAGCAGGGGAAAATCAAACTTGATTGCAAAGATGGCTTCCTTAGCACGAGCTCTCGCTGCTGTATCTCTTGCCGTATCAATTGGATCGGCCGACGCTTACACGACGAGTAACTGCAAGAACCTGCCCGGTGACGCAGGCTGGCCCAGTCCTTCTGCCTGGTCCAAGCTAAATGCGACGCTCAAAGGCCAGCTAATTGCCACCGTGCCTCAAGCACATGTGTGCCACACACTACCCAGCAACAGCTTCAATGCAAATGCATGTGACGAGCTGCAGTCGACTTGGACCCAGGCAGAAACCTACGTCCCGAAGCCTGCCGAGATCCTCAATGCCTATTTCCAAAACCAGTCCTGCGACCCCTTCACTCCCATCAGCAGGTCCTGCGAACTTGGAAACTATGCCTCCTACTCTATCAACGTGACGACTGCTCAACACGTCGCTGCCGGCTTCGACTTTGCACGCCAAAACAATGTCCGCCTTGTGGTCAAGACGACCGGCCATGACTTCATGGGCAAGTCCACCGGCAAGGGCGCCCTCTCTCTGTGGATGGCCAACCTCAAGGAGAAGACCATCATCCCCTCGTACTCCAACCCCAACTCGACATACAAGGGACCTGCCATCAAACTCGGTTCAGGCGTGATTGCCGGCGAGGCTGATGAGTTCGTCGGCGCAAATGGCTACCGTGTCGTTACGGGCGAGTGCGCCAGCACCGGTCCTGTTGGCGGATATACTCAGGGTGGCGGCCACTCGCTGCTTGGTGGTGCCTACGGCATGGCAGCCGACAACGTTCTCGAGTGGGAGGTCGTTACACCTCAGGGTGATCATGTTATTGCCACTCCTTCGAGCTATTCTGACCTATACTGGGCCATCAGCGGCGGTGGTGGCGGCACCTACGGTGTCGTCCTGAGCATGACAACCAAGATCTACCCCGACGGAAAGGTTGCGACCGGTTCTCTGTCATTTACCCTGGCCGAATCTGGATCTGCTGGCAACGACGAGATAGCTTTTTGGCAGGGTGTGAATCTCTGGTTCCAATCTGTTCCCGGATTCCTGGGCCTCAAACAAGGCACCGTTGGTTCAGAGAACGCGACGATGCTTAGCCAAATCACCAACAGCTCGTTTGCCCTACTGGGCATCACTTTCCCCGACCAGACCGTTACGCAGCTCCAGAACACCTTGGCACCGTACCTTAACGGCCTCAAGGCCCTCAACATCAATTACACGTTTTCTACAACACAACAGCCGTCGTACGTCCAGTCCTTCAATCAAACCAGAGGTCTGGGCCCTCTTCCATGGGGCGTCATCCCCACGACCGAGGTGTGGGCTAGCCGCCTCGTCCCCGTGTCCTTCGTGGAGAACGCCACGGCCGTCGCCAGCCTCGTGGACGTTTACCGTTCCGCCGTCCAGGACAATGCTTTCTCCGTCGGCTGCAACGTACTGGGAGGCTTCAACGCGCCCGCTCACCCTGATAACTCCGTCTTCCCCGGCTGGCGTGACCTCGCCGTCATTTGCAACGTCTTGCACCAGTGGGACTTTACGGCGCCTCTCGACACGAACCTTAGCTTCAAGCGCCGGCTCGTTTCGGAAGTCCAGCCGGCCGTCGAGGCTGTCACTCCCGGCACTGGTGTCTACCTGAACGAGATGGATCCCTGGTACGAGGGCGACTTCAAGACCGAGATGTACGGTGTCAACTACGATAAGCTGCTCAGCATCAAGCACAAGTACGACCCTGACTCTTTGCTGTGGGGTCTCTTTGCCGTTGGCGGTGATGAGTCTACCTTGGACGCAAATGGAAGACTCTGCCGAGTCTGAGTAGTACATGCGGCCAAGGGGTAACATATGCGAAAGGGCGTACTGCTAATTGCGCATGGCTTTTTTTTTTTTGAAGAAAATTTAAACAAAGAAATGCGCTCTTGGCTAGGCCATGACTTTTCTCTCTGGATTGTCAAACTCTCCTGGGCTACTCAGCGAGTTGGCTAGTAAGCGGTGTTACCAAGGCCTCTGCCCGTATATATTAGACAGATAGAAGCACAACTTGTATTTTGTAATAATTCGTATTTTATTATAAAACTTTAATTATAATATGGTACTATTCCAATCAATATTAATAAAAAATATTAAATATCTATGAAGTCTTGCGCTTTCAATCCAATGGAAAATTACGATAGGTTTGTCGTGATAATCTTTTACTGCTGTTCTTTTGATATACAGAGGCGGGGGCCAGTGAGCTGCTTGATTAACCCGCCGGGTATATCGGATGAACAAATTCCATGTGATATTTGATCTCGAGACAATACAGCTGGGAGATCTCTACATGACATGCCATATCGCACAAGATGGCGGCTGGAAGGATCGTAACCCCTGATGCGCCTGCAACTTGAACAAAGAGCAGTCAGTCTCTCACGTAAGAACTTGAGACAATTTATAATCTCCTCAATCCATTGTGTAATAGTATGAGTGACCGCTGATTTGGAAAGCTGTAAAGATGCTTGCTCGATCGAAAGCTGCGGTCCTTCCGGTCGACCTACTGTAGATACACCCCCCCACCCCCTTCTTAGCAGCTACAAGAAATGACTCGTCGACCGGATTGTAGGAGATGAAAGACTTAAAATATTACTGTCACGGCCTTTTCCTATTCAGGGAGTTATATCATCTGCATGAGCGTATTGCGGCGTAACTGCATGGGATATCATTTTCAAGCATCTGACCATGGTGCTAGGGTTCCCCTGGATGCGATGCAGGGGTGGGGGCTATGTTGCATCGAGAAATAGACCCTGATAAGAAAAAAAAAATGTGAGGGGCAGAGATCTGAATTATCTGAAGCTCCGTTGGTGTTTTGAAGCGGTTAGTCGGGCTGTCTACTACCCGCATTAGCATATACATACTGTACTATATACGGGCGAAACGTTTTAAGCAATACGACTGGGTAGTCCATACCGCTCCATCAAGATTTCTTTTCATTATCCGTGTGGGATCTATCACTTTGAGTCTCGTCTACATCACAATTGAGATCGAATCTTGACTCATTGCTAGAAGCAAACAACATGGAGAAATCTTTCCTGGTGCCGTGCCCTCCATTTGAGCTTAAACTGTCTCATTTGGATCGCACCTTTCCGCCAACTCACTCCAAAAGAATCTTATGCTTCTCGCTCGCACCCGATGTAGACCGCCAGCGTGTAGTGGACTACCTCTACATCGCTTTCCATCACACCGTCCAGCGTGTTCCTTTTCTTGCTGGCTCAATAGTGCCATTCTCTGAAGAGGAAGGGGGACGTCCTTGGCTTCGCAATCTTATACCCCAAGGAAACGCGAGATTGGAAATCAAAGACCTATCGAGTGAGCTCAGCTTTGCTGAACTCGAAAAAGCAAATTTCTCCCAAGACCTTCTGGACACTGAGAAGCTCTGCCCCTTACCAGATGTTGCCTATGTCTCGGAAGAGCCAGTACCAGTCTGCGCGTTCCAGGCCAATTTCATTGAGGGCGGCTTGCTTCTTGTCGTATCAATCGTCCACATCGCCGCCGATGGTCGAGGAGTGACACAAGTGATCAATATCTTTGCCAATCAGCTCGTCAAAGCACAGTCCGGCGAACTTGGCTTTCCTCTGAAACAAAGAGAGGACATCTACCAGTCTGATCGGACGCTTCTTGTTACAGGCAACGGAGCACAAGGTGCTATTGAGAACCACGCTGCTTGGACCTCAGAACCTATGAGCGCCCATCTCCAAATCAGAGATGTCGAGACCTCCTGCCGGACATTCCGCATCAGCGCCAAAGCTCTGGTGGAACTGAAGCGTGTTGCTTCTGCACCATCTCGTGGCCCCGATGCCTGGATATCGACAAATGATGCCATCACAGGGTTTATCTGGCGGAGCATCATGGTTGCTCGTCATCGTGCTGGTATTCTGGCCGATGGAGCAACTACACATCTGGCGCAGCCCATAGACTGCCGAACCCTTCTCCGGCTTCCTGATCCTTACTTTGGTAACGTCCTTTACGTGACCAAGACTTCGACGCCCCTGGCGGTGATAGCAGATGAGCAACGCGGTATCGCAGAGGCGTCCTTTATGGTGCGTGCTGAGATCAGTTCCATAACCGGGGAGAAGTTTCGAGACCTTCTCGCATACGCGGAGCGGACCGAAAAGGAGTTTCACACGCGTGGCAATATTATCGAGGACTTGGCCCAAGGGGGACTCATGATAACCAGCCATTTCAAGTTTGGTCTACATGAGATGGACTTTGGGCCTATATTTGGCGACGGACATATGAAAGCTCTCCGTCTGCCAGCTACAGGAACTGTTTGTGGCGTGATCATCGTGATGCCCCGACTGGATGATGGGAGCTGCGAATTCCTGATTACAGAGGAACCAAAAACCATCCAATGTCTGTTGGAAGACGACGTCTTCACTCGGTTTACCAGAGAAGGGGATGCCACAATCCCAGCGCCCATCGCCCAGCCCAACAACACAAAAATACCCTCAACGTTGCTCGTAAGTAACGTTGATGCGTCTCATGTAGGAACCATCCGCATCATTCAATTATACCGTCCTGAAACTAAAAATGCCATCTCCAGGCAAATGCTGCAAGAGCTTAGCCAACAAATCGAAGAGATACACAGCGAGAAGTCAGCGTCTGGAACCAGAGCCCTGATACTCGCCAGCGCAGTGGACAACGTCTTTTGCGCCGGAGCAGATCTGAAAGAGCGAAAGAAGATGAGCGTTTCTGAGACCCAGCAGTTCTTGGTCGCCCTGCGAGACATGTTCTCCCGACTCGCAGCGCTTCCAATCCCGACCATCGCCTGCGTGTCTGGTCTGGCTCTCGGTGGTGGCTTGGAGTTGGCGCTTTGCTGCCATCTACGAGTCTTCTCGTCCAATGCTCGCGTAGGCCTGCCTGAGACTCGGCTAGCCATTATTCCTGGAGCTGGTGGCACCTACCGATTGTCCAAGATTGTAGGTTCCTCCAATGCTTTGGACCTCGTCTTGACAGGGCGCCACTTGGAGGCATCCGAAGCTGCTTCCATGGGCTTGTGCCACCGTCTCGTCACCGCAGATGCCGAGGGGGTCCGTCAGAGCCCTGACAGGCAGCGGGCTCTGTCTATCGAGACCGGCATCGCTTTGGCTCAAGAGATATGCATGGGTGGACCTGTCGCTGTGCGAGCTGCTGTCAGTGCCCTTGCAGTTCCCGGCGAGGCAACGGAAAATGCGGCTTATGACACTGTTCTCGAAACAAAAGACCGAATGGAGGCTCTACAGGCTTACAGCGAGAAGCGCAAGCCGATTTTCACTGGAGAGTAACTGCGGTTCATGCCAGCATGATAGAAGTAGCTGTGTAATTTTTAGATTTAAACAGCCTATAGATTATGACTTACTAAGATGTCTCTTCCAAATAAACAGATACAAAGAAAGATGAAGCGATGATTTTATTGAAGCCAACTTAGATAGAGGAAGCAAAACTATACTTGCTGAGTAAACCCAGCATACCTAAACATATATGCGCAATATCAGAACCAAGAGAGCGGACGGCGATTCGCCTTGCAGTGTAAATGAACGATGTTGCACCCAAAAATGCATTCCCTTATTCTCATCAAACAGATTGTTGAAACAAATCCACCACTATTCACCCTACCATTCCATGGATACTTGGATAGGTACTATAAAATCAAGCCGATACGCCTGTGCAAATGTTGTTGTACAACCACAACTCGCTGCAATCCCCTTTCACACCCGGATTCCACTTCGTAATATCCTCAATTGTCTTTCCTCTTGCTTGAGCAATGGAATAGCATGTGTCTTTTTCATTGACGTACCAGAATTGAATGCAGTTATTTACCATTCCGGTCTGGAAGGGGATTGGCGTGACGACGGCGACCGAGCTGGTCGCTGAGCTCGCTGTGGTCGTTTTGGTTACAGTGGTCATCGTGGTCATCGCAGTCACCGTAGCGAGAGTAGTTTTCACCGATGTGGCGATGGAAGAGCTGCTGGATACGGCCGATTTCACACAATAACTTTGACCAGCAATAAGGTTTTTACATTCTGCAGCATTGGTCAGTGGCTTTGTATTTCAATTTCCTCCAATCTTAACACATTGTATGGTACGTACCAGCATCGATCTGTGTATTCAAGGCCTTAAATTGATCCCGGTTGAGGCCGAAGTCACTGAAGCTATCGCATGTTTGATTGTATACAGCTGTCTCAAACTGGGCACAATTGATGGCAGTACCCGTCTGTTGTGGCTGGTTTGAAGCCAATGATGAAGCGGCCGATGCGCGTGGGACGAGGGCCCAAGTCAGGTGTAGCTGAGCGAGGAGGAGGAGGCCGAACTTGAGCAATGTTGGCGCCATCATGGTTAAGGATGTTTATTCGAGGATAGATGAGTGATTCAGAGTAGGTAAGATGTTCTTAAGGTGATATTGAAGGTGATTCTTGAGAAGAAGATGTAATGACTTGTCTCTTCGAATGAAAAGGGTAGGATGGCCAGCCCTTTTATATCCAGAGCGCTGCTGAACAGTCGTGGCACGGTTGGCATGTCACATGCCTGGCAGCCAAGACGGCTACAAAGACTCTTGAAAGAGAGCGTCTGAGTTCAAGTTAGGATACATCGTTTACAAAAGAATATGTGACACACGTGAACACAAGAACAAGAGAACACGAGACTTGTTCTCGTGTTCTGTTCCGTTTCCTATTCTTTTATTACATTTCTAGTTGCAAAGTGGCAGCTATAATGTCGTTCAGCTGTGTCTTTGTCCCCATCGCTCTTCTCTTTTGGCCCAGACTTCTGGCATGGCACTAGAAGCTGGATCCACACCAACCTAAAGCGAACAATACCATGCAGTGATTTCTACAGTATGAAATATATGTCATAGACATTAAGGACAGAGAAAAAAACCGGAGATGTGGTCGTTCAAGGCGATGTGCTGAGGTCTTGGTGAGCCATGAGCATGAAGAGTGAGATTCGCTACCAGCAACGCTCCTCTCTTCATATGGGCCACGAAATCCACTAAGAATAGCAAACCTACGCCGTATGTTGTATACTAATGGGAGGGGCGTCATTGGGCATCCAACTGTCCGAGGTCTAGAACAAAAGGAAGAGCGATGAACAACTGTCGGAAGTCGAGATCAAAGAGAGGGGCGATGAACAACCATCTGAGGTCTAGTTCAAGGAGGAGTGAAAAAGACAAAGGAAGAGGATATTGTCTTCTTTCATTTATACCTTTGTAAACATTTGAAACATGGAAGCACGTGGTATTTTGGCCAAGGCAAGAAATAATTGATTGCTATATTCGAAGAGACTACACCAAAACGGATCGAATCGTGCCATTTCTATGCGCCCAATTAAAAAGTACAGGTCTTTAAGGGGAGATTTGTATTCAGTGATTATGGAAACGGAATTTTAATTGATAAGAATGGACGGCCCATAGGAGTGTCTGCGGACGGTGAAGGGGTAGAAACCCCCACGACGAATGTTTCCCTCGCCACAGGGGTCTCATTCTTCAAAGCCCACAACGGCTTATTTTGTACAAGAATTTGGGCAGATATCAGTGTGCCGAAGCTGGGTTAATGAACAAATCTAACTTCAATTCGCATTGGTCAAGAGTCATATTCGGGGCAATCCTACATATCGTCAAGAGTCTACTGCTCGAACTGATGTAAGTGACCGGGAAATTTATGCAGAGATGAATTCAGATAAATCGTCATATGAGTCGAATGTTGAGTGTCACCTAATGAGCACGCATACAGTGTCGTTTTCCGTGGTTTAAAAAGCCTAACTTGCCAAAATGACGAGTCGCCGAAACAGAAACACCTATGATGTCTTTATGGATGAACAAGAGACGGGCGCTTGGCATCCACGAACTAGTCCTGTTGTCTACTGATCTGGTCCATGTATGTATATCTGTATGTTCATTATACATGTGAACGTGCCAAACCGTACCAGGTAGTATTAGCACCATAATTCACTTATTAGGTGTGTAAATGCGTCTTAAGAATAACATTAATAAGGTTTAACCCTAGTGTACTAAAGTTAATTCATACTTAGCTTCCTCAGCTCCCTCATCCCTAGCTAAGCTTTTGCGGAAGAAACTCAAAAATTTCCCTTGATAAAGTTTTGTCTCAATTATGCATCACTTTACGGCTGCATCTTCGCGGCTGTAGCCTTCAAAGCTGCACATATTTGACTCACAGATGCCTAATCATATCGAAATTATACTTCTAAAGTAGCAACTTAGACTGAGCCAAACGCACTATATAATAAGGGTTTGGAGGGAGGCAAAAATCGCAAGTATCAGCACCTTGTAACCTTGATCGCATGAATATTTCCCCGGTTTTCTCCGACAAAGGCACAATACGCACAAATTCAACTATAAGAAGCCACCTACCCTCCACAGTCAGGACTCCTCATGGATAAATCAACTTACTGAGTAAGCCATCCCAGGCGTTTCACACACTACTTACGTCAAGATGATTTGGTCTCAGTTCCCTCCCGAAATCAAATGCATGATTCTTGAAGCCCTAACAGATGACAAGAACCGCAGAGTATCCAATGCTGCTGTCGTGTCGCGGGAGTGGCAGGCTTTTATCGAGCCACGCAACTTTGCATATATACGAGTCACGTCCCAGCGCATCGCCCAACTCAATGCCATGACGCAGCGCAACCGGGATCATGTGCGTTATATATGGTTCTGTATAGAGCTCGAGCGATACGACTGCTGCAAGTGCAATTCTTTTGACTCTAGAGGCTTTCAGACAAGCAAAAGCGAGAACAAGCTCATCTTGGAATTATTCCAGTCGCTGTTCACAGCTTTGGCCACGTGGGAGCCAAATGGGAGCCTGACCCTCGACATTAGCCTGTATTCGAAGAGCGATAATGAGCACGCATTCAAGTACCTAACCTTTATTCCAGACGCTATGGGACACCAGGTCGGGCCGATATCAATCGCCAGAAGCGAGGAGCCCGACCAGCACCGATGGGAGACGACTCTATTGGGGTCTATCCCACCAAAAGGAAGCCTCGATCGTCTCTTTGGACATGTCTTTCTCCCCATCAAGGATGAACGAAAGTGTTGGGCGCAGACACCAAAGGTTCCGGCCGTGACACGCCTTGAAATGAGGCTACAGACTTATCGCCGATGGGAGACGTTTACGGTCTCCCAGATTCTTTCCCACCTTCCTAACCTACGTGAGTTCCACTATGAGATATGGATGCAGTGGTTTCCCGAGATGCACGAGACCTGGAATGGATGTGAGTAATTCATCACTGAATTTTTCCAGCTACTAACATTTTCACAGCGTTGCTTGCACTTCTTTCGGCTACCGAAGGGCTGAGCAAGTTAACAATCTTTGAAAACTCCAACCAACAATACCCACTCTATTTTCTAAAACAAAACTCGCCGGCCCATGCTCCCACTATTCATCTCAGT
This sequence comes from Trichoderma semiorbis, assembly GCA_020045945.2. NCBI lineage: Eukaryota > Fungi > Ascomycota > Sordariomycetes > Hypocreales > Hypocreaceae > Trichoderma > Trichoderma semiorbis. Next base: position 5,136,596 of record CM034695.1, read on the forward strand.
CGGAAGCTTGCCCGAGTGAATCTCGGCGTAGAAGTTCTCTCAGCGTCATACATGGTAGATGCTACAGAGTTTTTCTCTGAATGTTCAACTTGGCCAAACCTAAGCCATCTTACCCTTACTTCACAGCTTCTAGCGCCCACAACATGTCCTACAAAGATTATGGACCTCTTTCAAGCAGCAGCATCTGCAGCTTGTCACATGCCCAAGCTCAAGATGATGGAGATATGGTATGGACGAGAGGGGCTGGCAGCTTTATTCAAGTATGAGTTTATCACTGGTCATTTGCGGCAGTCTGTTATTACTTGGCGAGCAACATGGGATATGAGTATACAACCTCGAGTGATTGGGGCGTGGGAGGGAGTGGTATGTAGCCGCGGTGGATATCCTAGCGGCGTCGATGTGGTATATGAGACGGTCAACGAGCATATCACATCACATGTTGATGCGATTGTCAGCCTGGGGCTATCAGAGACAGTGCTCCGGCCAATCTCTTTGCAGCAGATTAAGAGAGAGCAGAGTTTTGTTGAATCTTTGACAGTCTAGGCCGATATAATTATACACGAGAACAATCGATGAGAGCACAGCAAGCACCTGAAAGATCCGTTTAAAGTGAAGTGATGGATTAAGAATCTCCGACCTGAGAGAATACTAATCATCAGCAAAGGAAGCCACAAATGCTGTAATATTAATGGATCTGAACTACTAGAATCCCTTCATAGAGCGAAAGACAGGTTTCTGCGATTCACGAGAGGCGTCTCGAGACTTAGGATGGGCACCAAGCAGAACAAAGCTGGAAAGACATGCCTAAGGTGCTTGGACCCAAATAACGAAGACTTCGGAGATGGCAAAAATTGTCGGGCCGTAGATGGCATTGCAGTAGGGGCTAGATATATTGAGCACGTAATGAAGAAGCTTGGCGAGTATCCCTCCAAGACCTTGTAGCTTATCAGAATTCTTGTGCTTTGGTGGCCGCAATCTGAGTTTGTCAAAGGACTAAAATTGGCTTTCCATCATGTTTCAAAGCTTCCTCGGGATGGAATACTTGTAGATACTTAAATCGTTACTTGAGCTTAGACCAACGGGTACGAAATATGTGGCTACTCCGATACAAGGCTTAAAACCACGTATCGATTGTGACAGTGTTCAACAGAAGCTTTTTGCTTTTGGCGATAGCTTCTTGGACAATCACCCTTGGTTTATTTGCCTGCCCCATCCGCAATTCCTCTCCGCTGTTCCACACTCAGCGCGCAACGAAGACTAGCCATGGAACTAACACGGATGAAAGCTGTCTTTTTTGATCTGGACGGCACGCTGTTTGACCACCACCATTCGCTGCGCCTTGCGATAGCCGCGATGCAGAGGAATTATAATGGACTCACGGAGAAGACTGCCGATGAATTGATCGACAAGTATAACATTGCTCTTCAACAAGCCTATGATGCTTACCTAGACAAAGTGATCACATACGAAGAGGCCGACATCCGGAAAATTCACCTATTTTTTTCATCGCTTGGCTTGCCAGAGCCCAGCCTTGACGAGGTCCAGAAGTTCCGTGACACGTACAAAGCAGTTTATAGAAAGAATCGGAGGGCAACACCAGGAAGTATCGAGGCTCTGGCCCGGCTGCGTGAAAATGGGTACCGCACTGCCATCATCACCAATGGGCAGGTCGAAGATCAGACAGCCAAAGCCAAAGCCATTGGCATACAGCATCTGATCGACCGCATTATCACTTCTGAGGAAGCTGGATATAGAAAGCCTGATCGCCGTATCTTCCAATACGCCATCAAACAGCTTGGCGTTTCTCTCGACACAGCATGTATGATTGGCAACTCTGCCGACTCGGACATTAAGGGTGCCTTGGATGCACAGATGATCGCTATAATGTACTCCCCTATAGCCCAGGTCTCCCAAAAGCTCCTGTTTGGGCAACAAATACCAATCATACGACACATGGCCCAACTCCCAGGGTATTTGGGCATCGGCGACCATTGAGTTCAGCCGCATTTTGGCTCCACTCCGGGCCGGCTGACGATCGAGAGCATTGACACTGGCTTGGTTAAGGAACCACAACACTGCCTGCAGGTATCTAAAGAGGGAGTGCAGTTCCTTGCTCAAAGAATGGGCATGGTTTTTAATTGCGCTGCTAGGAAGAGCCACATATTGGCCATGTCTCATATAGAGAGTTTGGTCAGAATGATTACGAAAATGGTAGGCCCTATTGACGAGGAAATGATCCTGATTTCACTCCGGAGCCGAGATTTGGGTGAAGGATCACCGACAAGCCCGACTGCCACGCCACCAATAAAGACCCAAGTGTGCGCGCAGAGTACGAGTGGTTCACTCTGGATACTCTCGGAAAATGAGGCAGTATTCCGTGACATTGCGTCTCACCTACAAGGGCGGTGCAACTATCTCATGAGAGATTATCCAAGAGCCACACTCCGGCATCTTTGTTCCGCATTAGTGACCTTGGCTGAGCAAGCTGGTATCAGACAGAATACTGCTGTTACTGGAGAACAGATTGGCCAATAACTCGAGATCAAGGGCTAAGAACAAGCAGTAGAATTAGATAGCTAGCTAAGCTTTTAAAAAAACCCCAATTTTGAAAACATCTTGCTGCGCATCGCATTATAGGTGGAAAGCGACAGACAAACGAGATACCCTTCTTCGTAGTCAATGGATCGACTCTCGGCCCGCTGTTTAGACCATCCCTGCTGGCAATGCTTATCTTACTGCTCTTCAATGTCGCATTGGTGGTGCGATGGAAACAAAGCTGAGTAGGTCAACTGCGACGTGTACCTTCGCCATGAGTAATTGAGGGAAACTCGAATCAATGTTTCGAGAGAAATTCATTATGCTATAGGTTATAGAGATTTACTGAGAAGGGCTCTTCATAAGCCCAGTAATCTAATGTGTTCCGGGTAAGACGACCACCATGATCCATCTTCAGCAGTAACGTGAGCGCATTTACCATCATAAAAGGGTCAATACTCACCACGATTCAGCCCGACCCAATTATGTATGAACTTGTATATCAGCAGACGCAAAAGCAGAAGTCGAGATGCATGAAGGATGTGAGATTGGTCCACAGCGGAGTCCGCTCTCCGCGTGTGTTTAGCTGCCGCATTCCCTCCCGCATCCGCCAAAGTGCGAGGGGCCGCGCTGCCCATCCAAGTCGCGCCATTGATTAATAGGTATTAAGAAATGTGTCCACCATTTTAATCCTACGAGTATACCACACAGCCCAATTCATCTTAGTGTGTCTTGTTGATGTTAGAACCAAATTATTCACCCTTGAGGCAGGAAAGAAGCGATGGCTAAAAACGGTCGCTTCAGCTCGTATTCCTCTTATCAAATGCACGTATAAAGAGCATTCGTTTAGCTTGCCGTCAAATATAGTGTGTCAAGAAAACAGCTCTCTCACAGCCTGTGATATACAGTAAAACTCGTCGGAGATCGTAATATATCGGCGCATACCTCGCTCACATCACAATGCTTACTAAATTCCTTCATGGACCTTCGTTCATTAGCGGTGCTGCACGCGGTAAATACTGATGCTATGGCGATGACAATGCCCCATGTTAACTGCTAATAATATTTTAGGTATCGGAAAGGCCACTGCCTTTGCGTTTGCGAAATATGGAAGCCCCCAAGTTGCTATCGCTGATGTTGATGCGACAACTTTAAAGCAGACGGCCGAAGAGCTGAAGGATTCATACCCGAACGTTGAGATTTTGCCAATCGAATTTGATGCAGGGAATGCAGACTCAACTATCAAGGCTATTGAAACAGCCTATTCGAAATTTGGGCGAATCGACCATGCGGTGAACAACGTCGGCACTCCAGGCCCCTTGGCCCCCAGCATATCCGTCTCAACGAGCGATTTCAAGAACCTCATTGATATCAACTTGACAAGCATGTGGATTGCACAAAGAGAACAGATCAAAATTATGCTTGAGCAAGAACCTGTTCAGCAAGAGTGCGTGGCGTCTCTGGGCACATTAATGAGACAATAGTTTAACCAGAGTCTAGGTTCGGTAAAGTTCGAGGTACAATTGTAAACATGTCGTCTGTTTGGGGCGGATTCGGCACAAGAGATTTTCCAGCAGGGACAGCATATTCTGCAAGTAGGTATCGCATCATCTAAAGTATTATGCGCCGAAGGCTGTTATGAAAGCTAACCTAGGTTTCTAGCTAAACATGGCATTAGAGGCCTAACAAAAAGCGCAAGTTTTCTTATTTGAACGATTTGATTGAATACATATGGAGCGCTTCTAATATCCCATGATAGGATGCGAACCAATATGCCTCGGAAGGCATACGAATTAATGCGATTTGCCCAGGCTACACATTCACAACCATTGACATTGGAAACGAGGGCCCAGAACTGCAATACATTCTGGACCAGGCAATGCACCGAACAGCAATGAAAAGATTTGCCCAGCCTGAGGAAATCGCCAATGGAATTACGTATCTAAGTTCTTGGATGAGCTCGTACATGAGTGGCGAGGCCATGTTGGTCGATGGGTGAGTATGCTCCAACTCTTCAGGCTGGTGAGGACTGCTCATGTCGCTAACAAACACAATTAGTGGATTTTCTTCTTAAATGGCCTCTCATTCAGATTCATTCGCAGAAAATTCTCAGAAACCGCTCACCTCGGCATGCTACTTTAAGGAATTCTCCAGGGTGAGCGAATGACTGCGGCGCGCCACCCGAGCCGGCAGACGGGATGAAGAAGAGGACGCCGGTGGTGAATGATAGGATCATTTCTTGGCGTTCAGCCTTCTTGATCTCCTATACTTATTAATACCTATAGTAGAAACTTGTCAAATACACACTTTGTCAATTCAGCTCATGCATTTGTGCCAAAGTCATATGCCAAAAATCGTCGAGGGCATAATCAATCTCATCCGAGAGTCTATCCGGGTCGGGCGGGTTTCCCTCGCTGTCAAATGAGAAAACTATCCGCCAGTCGCCAACCATCTTTAGCCGAGAGCCAGTGAGCACGAGGCCGGACCCCTCGTCGAGGAACGTGATGTTGTCTTCAGGACAGCATCCAAAGCCATAATCCGCGAACACGTCTCCCCACATCAAGTCGCCAGGCTCCAACACAACCTGAATTTCCCTAAGGCTCTCCATTTTGGAGAGAGTGGACAACCCATTATATCTGGTGGCTGACTCGTACCAGTCAGGGTGGTCGTCAGTCCGAATTTGAAGCCGCTGGACCTCAGATCGGTGGGAGACAATGTCCGCAAGGGCGTAGAGGTTCGAGACGCAGAAAATGTCGAGCTCAAAGTTGACCCACGTCCAGCGCGGCTCGGTTCCCGCGGTGAATGCGCGCTGGTAGGGCGCTTGCTGATGAGACTCGTGGCACACATGCATGAGTGCTGGGGGCGGCGTTGACGTGGTCTCGTAGAGGATGTCTTTGCCTTTCTGGCGTTGCTTCTTGCTGAAGCTGCCATCGCTCTTCTTCGCGTGCACTTTTGTCATGTGGCGAGGCACCACGGCCAAGCTCCAGATGCGAGAGCGGAGCTCGAAGGGAAGGCTGGAGAAGGACATGTGGGGAGATTGCAGGAAGCAAAGAGAACACCTAGTCTGCTGGAAAGGAGAGCTGAGGATATTTTGAGTATCTTTTGTGCCAGGCAGAGGAGATGCAGTGCAGGCAGGACACGAAAACGCTGGCGATGAATGCGAGGATGGAAAATGGAAGTGCCGTGTGAGTGAGTCAGGGATGTAAGTCTGATCGGCTGGCTGCGGTTGTTCAGCTCCGCTGCCAAGCTCACCAATGAAATCCTGCATTCCTTGCCAATCTGGCCAAGATTACATAGATGGATAATTTATGGTTAAAATAAGGCCGCCAACCCGAGTACTAATAGCCGCTACTGAGTACCTCTACTTTTCCACGACACAATTACATACACCGGACTCCTCCGAGATGCACTGCCATGCGATGTCAACAGATCGACATAGTTTTCGGGTGTCTCAATATCTGCTCTATCAATTCCGTGTAACGTGATGCTGGATCTGAATACTTCAATCTATGCCTCACAGAGTCGGTAGTCGAGCTGCCTTAGCCCTCTGGTAGCCGGCCTGGTCTCTTTGCCCTCGTCCCCATCGCGGCACCACAACAACTCCGGCCTCTTCCACCACCAGCAGCAGTACCAGCTCACATGTGCCCTTCCCTCCTTCTGGACCAGGTATCTTTTTGTCGATGTTATCGATCAAATGCACAACCAGGAACAGGAACAGAAGCCGTCACATGATGAATAAACTTTCTATGTAGACGTATAATTCACTATAGGGCCATACCTATGACGCTCCCTACAAGTCTCCTTGTGGCGGTTGTCAAAGAATCTAAATCCTTATTCAAGAGCTCCAATTTCTTCCTCTTCAGCACCCATTTCTCAGTACTAGACCAATTTTCCACGCGAACCGATCTGTCGTGAGAAAATGTTGTAATCTCATCAGGATTCGCGCGCTGGTCGGTCTCTTGGCAATCCTCGACAACAAATTGGATCAGCTTATCCTGCAGTTCATAACCTAATTCAATGTTGGAATGGCGATACTCCGCAGTTTCGGTGTTCGATACTGGTTGATGTACAGTAGTTGCTGCAAGCTTTTGATTGGGTTCAATATAACCCTCCAGGATCCCCCGGTCAGCCTTCTCCAGCGCGTCATGGAAAGTGTCAAAGACATAGATCAACTCGACGCCATGATGCGAAATTCCTTTCATGGGGCCCGGGAAGGGATTTCCGATTTCGAAATGGTAAGATTGCACACCCACACGCTTGGGGCCCTTTCCTTGAAGGAGAGCTTGTTCCCCACGGTAAGCTTTGAAGAAATCGCTGGCGCGATGTACTTTATGTATCATCGTGACATCAGATATGAACTGAGAGACTGCGTCAAATAGCTCTTTGTCCGATGACGCAGGCCTGATACCGTATGCTTGAAGAATATCTTCAGCTGCTGCCTCCGACGGATAGCTAGACGCGAAAAGAGAACGAAATTTAGCATAATCCCAGTTAGCCATCTGGACAAAACCTCTGAACTCATCGTCAGTTGTGCTCAACATGAATTGAATATTTTCGTCAGCCGACTTGATTTGATCGTCTAATCCGCCCTGCCCAAGATGGACGGAAACACCGCAGCCCAAGTCGCTTTCCCTGATGCTCAACTGGTCAATGACCAACGCAAAAAGCCTCCAGTGAATCTCTGAGACGCTACTTAGAAGATCTTTGGCCGGTATTCTTCTCAACATGTTGAGTCGATCAGTTGGATTGTCAGCTTGGACTGACCACAATTGGTACAGGTCCGCCCAACGCTGGTCTACTTTGTCCAACGATGTCAAGTCAAGATCTCCACATGCCCCTGACATCAAACCAGCCTTACGGAATAGCGGCTTCTTCGTGCCCAATTCCGCCTCAAGAAGATGAAGGTGGCAGCAAATTCCACCGGCGGAGTGGCCCATGATTGTGACCTTTGTGCTATCTCCTCCAAACGCAGCAATGTTGCGTTTTATCCAGATCAAAGCAAGTTTCTGATCGTATAGACCAAAATTCACGCCTTTTAGAGAGCCATGGCTGTCTTGGGCAGCAAGCATGTCGGATGAACCGCCGAAGCCAAATATATTGAGACGATAGTTAATAGACACTGCAATAAGAGGGATTTTCTTGGAGAGAGCACGAAGGACAACCCGGGCGGGATCTATATATAGAATTGTAGTTAGCGAATGATTCATAAATATGATTTGTACTGTTCGAGCTTATACCCCATACTGGATCTGTGGCCGCGCCATCTGCGAAGCCACCGCCATGAATCCAAACAAATACGGGGAGTTGGGTCGTCTCAGCGTCGATGTTGTGCTTCGCGAGTGCTTCCTTGCTCGGGCGCACGACGAGAAGGTTCAGGCACTCAAACTCGTCTTCGCGGTCGTCCGGGAATGGCAAATATGACTGAAACGTACGCGAGTTGCCTTTACTTTGCGTAGGGCATCGCGGGCTACGGGGATATTAGAACGATTGGTCTTTTATCGGTTGTGTAATGATGTATGCAAGCGCAAGACATGAACTTACCCGTTCTGTGTAGCGTCGAATACATCACGCGGCAAACGATCTCTTAGTTGCGAGTGCTCCCATCGTCCTGGCACATGAGCGTACGGAATACCACGAAACTCCTCGATGTCTTCGGAGATGGGCGATCGCTTGCCGACAATGATTTGCATGTAGCTGGGGACGGAAGTTGTAGGCAATTGCACAAATATATAGAATGAATATCATCAATCACAGAATGGATGTTTTTCATGGTGCGTGAGCCAAGGAGCAGGCGCTGTGGCTGTTGTGAGGCAATGGCCATAGCCGTAGCGGATCCAAGACTTCCAGGGCTTACGCCAGTGATTAATACTAAGTCATGATAGTAAGATATTTGTATCAAAGCCTAACAGTCACGTTTTAGAAGAAGTCTCACCCGTCTTGCCGCGAATTTGTGTTGCCAAAGCCTTTGCAACTTCTGTTGCTGTGGATTTAGGGCTGAACATTGCTGCGTTATAGAGGTAGTCAAGGAGAAGAACAGAGCGAGATGCACATCATTATGAGCGAGGACACCAGACGGATGAATCGATATATTTATATTGTTGTCAACTACACAAATCGCCTCAAACAGCAGTTTGCATTTACTTCACATCCCCTATAGAGGTATCATCGTCTTCCCAATACGGATTGCTACAGACATATCGAGGGTTCCACCGGCAAGATTCATCTGGCTGCTATCTTAATTAGACCGACCATAATTGTGTCATCATTCTCCACTGCCGCGTTTATAACGAATCAAAATTCGGTCAGCACAGCGAACAAGTTGGTTCTAAGCCACTGTAGTAGCAGTTCGTCCCTGCTGTGGCATTAGGCCTGCAGAAAATCCGTCAGCATCCCGATGCGACGTCCGGACATAACCCTTTGTCCATCTGAATGACGACGCGTTCTCGCAGTGATGAAGTACTATTCACAATAACGCCAGAGACACAATGAGCCATTCTGGTATGGGTACACAATCAGAAAATACCTCAGAAGGCGGAAGAAAAGATGAGGCCGAAGTGGCGAACCCTAGAGTTCGACGAAAGCTGCAGAATCGTTTGAATCAGAGGGTTTCTAGTACGTGATTACCACTCTATTTCTCCGCTATGCAATTTGTTCGCGCTCCTCACCCTCGAGCAGGAGAGCGGAAGCTACGACGAGAGGAAGAGGCTGGGATTCAGCGGAGGTCACGAGGCCGACCTAGGACGGATGTTCAGCCTGTCAATCTTCGCGTCTCCTCGATGCCGACGTCACAAAGCACCAGCAGGTGTGCTGATGGTGAAACAGGCATTGTGCTCGCTGGACTCCCGCCCGGAACCTCTTCGCTATTTCAGCCTGCTCTGGTGTGCTACCTTGACAGTGCTCAGACCATGGCGGTGATGGATCGACTGGCCTACGCTGTGAACTGTAGTCTCTTACAAGGCAATCCAACATCTGACTTACTCCTATCTGTGACGTAGCTCAATAGCTTCCGGGCTATCAAGTACAACATGGATGCACTTAATCTCAATTTGGAGATAATTAAGGATCAAAATGCAATCTCGTACTTCAATGCACCAGCTGCAACATTCAACACATATTCCGTACCACCGAGCCTTCACCCAACAAGTCTCCAAAAGTCGCAGATTCATCATCCTTACATCGATCCTCTACCCATTCCATCGCTCCGAGATGCTCTATTACGCTATGAGGGGCTTTACAATGACTATGATTTCTGTAGAGACATGATTGGCGACGTCGGGAAAGCTGGCATTATGGTTTGGGGAGATCCTTGGGATCCGTATGGCTTGGAAGTGTCAGAGAGCTTTGCTAACAAGTGGTTGTGGCTGTTGAAGAGTTGCCATGAGGTGCTCGTCTCAACCAATTATTGGCGGGCGCAGCGTGGAGAAGCTGACTTGTTTTTTCTCTGACAACGGCCAACAACACTACTGGATATGGTAAATGTATATAACAACTCTCAATTTCGCCACGACATCAACATTATAAACTCCCGACAGGTTCTTTTATAATACCTATATTAATATAATCTTAATACATACCAAAACAGAAACCACATGTATAATTCTGTGGTTTGTTGTGACATATAGGATGCATGGCGAAACACCACCGCATTTCATTACGATAATTCTCTAAGGCAGACGCGCCAAGTAGATAGCAAGAAGATTTGGCCGTGGTCTCATTGCCACATTCAGGAGAAGGAGCAATTTTACGACTGAACCAAGCACATACGACCATAGGTAGAGAAGAATTCGGGGTCTCGTCTGCTCCCCCATAGACAAGTCTCTAACCGGCAGATTAGTAGTTAAGTGGGTGACCATTAGCGAACACCGGCTGTTGTATGTATTTTCTCATCTTTTTTTGCCCTCCGAATGTGATATCCGCGTCCGAGTAGACGATGTATTTTTGAGAAGCAGTTGCGAGTTCGTCGATGCAAGAAACGCAGTGTTGGCCAGCTAATTTCTGGCCGCCTCAATCGCTTGTGGGTTGTCTTTCAAACTTTCACATAAACACTTTCCGGTTCTATAATACTCAATCCAATCACCAATCCATATTTTTGAACGCCGTATACCACGTCTTTGAGAAAATTGATTGCTCAAAAAGTCTAATTTGAGGCTCGGTTAGATCCCATCTCTACATTGACAAATAAAATACTCATCTCTTCCCAGCCATCCATGTATTAACCCAATATTTTATCGGTGCTCCCGTTATCCGAGTCTCTGCTTTTCAGGCCGGGTCTGTATAAGTCGCTGATTCCGCTGTCGAAGCCTGGCTCAACTCTTTCCTTTCGAACGTTGTGGAGCTGGTACGATGGCTGGGCGTTATCCCCATCTTTGTGGAGGCCTTTGCGCCTCGAATCGTGGGTTTCGCTCTCATGGTTGTTTGAAGAGAAGAATCCAAGCTGCGGCAAGTATCTCACAGCTAGAGATTTTAATCTCATTGCACAGCCGCAAGTGATGCCAAGGTTGATCTCGACGATTGACCACACACCCAGAATGGCCTCGGTATAGGTGACATCGGTAGTTTTGTCGAGGATGAGAACGTACGGTAGACGAGCTATGGAGCAAATAACGACACTAAGGAACAGTTAGCAAATATGAAAGTGAGCCAAAGTGGAAAGTGTAGCGAGAGAGACGGACCCGGACCCTATAGCTAAGATGCATCCAACCGAGAGTTTCTGTTTCAGTGAAAAATTAAGCCTGTGGATAGTTGGGATGGGTATAGCTATGACAGCGAAATCGGAGACAATGTTCATCACAGCTTGTGCTAAAGCTACGTTCTCTAAACAGGTGGTCGTTCCAGATTTTAGAGGATTACACGGGCCGCCGGTGATGCTGGTCAAGGTCAAGGTGTAGGCGAGGATTGCGACAGCAGCGCTGACAACAACGCAGCGGTAGATTAGCGAAGGATTGATGCGGAACAGGACGGCCAACATGGCCATCTTAGTGATGGAGGGAGTGATCAAATAGGTCAGGGTGTTGGGGAGCAATTCCTAAGCTGGTGTCAATACGATACAAGACTAGTGCTGCTGCGTAATGTTCTATGATGTTATGGCTCACTTTATTGAACTCCGTGATTTGTGCTATTGATACATCCCACAGATGTTTCCCCCAGCCGTGGCTCATTACTATGTGCCATTTAGTTAGGTTAGAGGACATGTTAGTGAGCGCCAAGTGAACATACGGTTGACCAATGTTATGAAGTAGTACAATGAGAGGCCGTAAGCAAGAGTGAGGATAACTGCAAGTAAACGAAAGTTAGCAAAAAGATCTGAGATTCAGTCTTGACGCCTTGGCCGTCGCTTATTGAACGTTGTTGAACGACAAAGTGAATCTTACTTAGATCTATCTCAACCTGTTTAACCAGCTTGGCAGCTTGAAAATAACGTAGAGCGAGGAAAAATGAAGCGAAGAAATACGTAATTCCAAAAGCGACTACCGTTCGAATCTGTAAAGAATTGTAGGGTGCATCAAACTGTGGTGTTTGGCCATCCGGCGGCGGCATTGCCGGTGTCGTAGAAAGATCCATGGTCTGCGATACCAGCACCGTTTAATTGGGTGCAATTCAATTGCATGATTCAAGAAACCTGTCTAGCAAATCCGAGGGCGTGGAGGCATTTTGAACAGTTCGTACCAGTTTGTTGCCATATTGCCGATCTGAACCGTTTATATGTATGATAATACTCCGACCCCAGACCAAACAGTTGCCGAAGGGGTTGTACCTACAAGGGCCCTCATCATTATTCGACACTTTTGATTCCCAGCGTGAGAAATACGGACCTGTCAAACGCCTTCGCTTGTGGAGAAACGCATGGCAGGGGTTCATTGTAGCATGTATCTACGGAGCACGTCTCCGTGAACCCATTGTAACGTGATCCCCATCTGTTATGTGCTGATTATGATTTGCTGGGTTACAATGTACCCCTGCACGCCCCAGTTCACCAAGAGTTGTTGGTAAGCAGCTTTTGCATCCAACAAGCATTGAATTGTCCTGTCTGGCGCAATGTCAATGTGTGCATACAAATTTACAAAAGAATGTCTTTTAAATGACATTGGCAATACCACCGTTAAGTGTTAAAGGCATTATCCGTGTCATGAACGACGGAAGTGGTTTACTAGCAGACCGCGCCTTAACTTTCTCACATTTACTCGTAACGTCTTACCAAACATCTTCAGCAATGTCTGGGTATTTAGCCGTTCAAAAGATCCAGGTTAAAGAAAAAGGGGGCCGGCATGGAGATCCGTCGTGCCTGTGGCATGGCTGCTGCATGGCTGCGGCCGCAAGACCCTTCAGCACATAGTGGGACTGGACAGGGCTTAAAGAGAGATACCTGCAGCTTCACGGTTCGTATCATCGGTAGCTAATTTCGTTGTCATGGGGTAAAACCAACAGTAATAAGATACCCAAATCCATAAAGGGTAACAATCGGCACTCCGCGCCGTTTGAAGATTTGTCTGCAGCAGTACTCCGGATCTGGCTTACGAACCGCTTTACCCGCGAGGGAGTCTCTGTAACAGGCCGCGCGTACAGATTACCGATAGTACTCTTATATTCTCTCAACGCAAAAGAGAAAGAGAAATTCTTCTTGGTGTGAATCTAGTTACCTGGCAAATCAAAATGGACTGGTTGTTCGGACGAAAGCCTGGTCCGGCGCACATACCTGGCGATCGAATCGTGCCACTACATTTTTTTGAGAAGAGCCCGCTTGTGCAAGGCAACAACTTCGCGGTCTCTCTCGTTTTCGATGACGTCCTTGATCCAGAAAAACTTCGCGAGTCTCTCGAAGGGCTTGTCAAGCGGGAGGGGTGGCAACGTCTTGGAGGCCGGCTTAGGAAGAATGTGAGGACTGCTGCATCGGATCAGTTTCCTGCAGTTAATCTTGAGACTGATTCAAACGCATTAGCACACCAATACTACTGACACTCGTGTCATTGATTAGGCCGCTGGCGAGATTGAATGGCATATTCCCGCAGAGTTTACGGCTGAGCGCCCAGCAATTGCGTTTGCCCACGTTGATCATGGCATGCCTGCCGCTTCCCATCCGGCATCCTCCAAGATACCGCAACCTAGTACTCGGCCTGCCGTCTTGGGTGATCCAGATAATCTAGCGGAATTAGCTTGGGAAGCCGGATATCAACCTGGAGGAATCAGCGACTACCTTACTTCTGATCGTCCTGTCTTGGGCCTACGCGTCAACTCTTTTACTGACAGGACAATCGCGGTACTGCAGTGGCAACATGTTGCATTTGATGCCCTGGGAATGCAGTACGTTGTGGCAGGCTGGAGCTCTATGCTTTGGGGCAAGACGGATCAAATCCCGACGCCATGCGGATTCGATACGGATCCATTTGACGCAATGGCAAAAGGTTCTCGTCCAATCACGGAACAGCATGTCTTGTCTGACAAACGAGTTGGTTTGGGCGGCTTGCTCCAATGGGGTCTTGGATATGGCGTTGATATGCTTGTTCGTGCGAAAGAGAACCGCATGGTTTGCATCCCCGAAACGTATTGGCGACCGCAGTTAGATAAGGCCTTGGAGGAGCTACGCGCCGAAGCAATTGCGAAAGGCGACGATGTTTCAAAAGTTTTCTTGACTGAGAACGACATCTTGACGGCTTGGACCATTCGCTGCATTGTTGGCTCTATGGAGATAAACTCTGATAGGACAGTAAGTTCCAGCAACTGTGCCTTTCCCCTCCCCTTATGATGACAACAGTTCTGACTCCATATTCTTGCAGGTTGCTACTTCTATAGCAATGTCCCTGCGTAAAGCTTTTGAGGGTGATCTAATTCCACCCTCAGCTGAACATCCTTATGTAGGCAATGCCTACGGATGGGCCAATGTGCTAGTCAAGGCAGGCGATGTCTCCTCCAAGCCTTTAAGTTGGCTCGCTCGCCAGGTCCGTCGCGCCATTAACGAGCAGGGAACGCGCGCACAGCATGAAGCTTATCACGACATGGTGCGAACGTCTTACTCTGGCCTTCCTGTTATCGTCTTTGGTGACGGCACTATGGCTCAGATTGGCTTCTCCAACTGGTCCAAGGCGGGTCTATTTGACCTCGACTTTGCCCCTGCCCGCAAAACACCCAAGGGCGATGTGCCGTGTAGACCGTCCTATGTTCAGGAAAATCACGGCCCTATCAAGCCTGCTGATGGCTGGTTCATCTTTGGAAAAGATGAAAAGGGAAATTATTGGAGTTCTGCGTGCAGGGTGAAAGGGCAATGGGCCAAGTTCCAGGCGCAAATTGACGACAGTTTTAAGGACACTTGAACGTGTTGAGAAACGAACTTCAGGTTGTGTGTTAATGTTGGCCGTAGACAGAGATTGTTTGTAAATTAGTTCGGCTGTCGTAATGTCGTTGTGCCTTATAACTGACAGGTTCTGTAGAGGTGTGCTTTGGCCTCATGTCTCCAGATCGCTGATGTACAAACTATAACATGTTTTGTTTTGTAAGATTTCTCACAGGTTAAATACGATGAGCCGCATCGTACGATGCTAAGAATTGTCTAAAGAGTACTTAGATAGACGTCATAAGTAATACTTGATGGCCTCTTTCCTGTATATCACTTTGGTCGATACATACAGCATCAGCCCACAGACCCCTGTTTCTGCTTCCGTCTAGCTCAATTTGCTCATTCAAGACTTTGAGAAGATTGAACAGATTTTTGACATCTCAATGGTTTGCCATTTGTTTGGACGTCGTTATTTTTTGAAGGGTCGCCCACTCGTAAGAAAGCGGAACATAAAACGTGGGCTTCACAAAGTTCAACGTCTTGGGCATCTATCGGTTGCACTTGGAAATGATGGTGAATTGTTGGATGGAATGCCGCTTTAACGTGGCAAAACAAAAGACAGGCACCAATATCGGGATAAATCTTATCAGATGCAAACGATTGGCAAACATGGCCAATGGCGGCGACCATAGGCAGCAATGCAACACAACCCTCAAGGCACAGTACGTACGCTCGCACTGCCAGAGCGAGAAAGGTAATGCTGAACATGAACTAAAGATCTAGTTGCATGCACTAACTGGGCGACCACATACGAACCCATGTTCTCGGTTTAGTTCAGTATGCGAGATGCGGCTGGGTGTCGTGAGGCTCTGAGTTCAACATGCCGGTCATCAGGGTTACTCAGCTCCTCCCAATTCAGACGCGGTAACCTCATGGATTCTCTTACAACCTCCTCACCGCACCCCTCATATCTGTGCACAAGAATATAGAATTCTATGACATCGTAACATAGTACGTCGATGGAAATGTAATCTTCTCACGCTGACCTAGCTCTCCTGCTAGAAACCGCAGCTTTTTAGTACGGATGTGTTAAATTTGGACTGATCCTTCATATCGCAAACTTAACTACACAAGAAATGGGTATTGGGTAATGCCGGCGACCCTTTTTAGAAGGAATGAGTTCTGTACAACACTACTGAAGGTTGGACGTCATATCTTGTCTGGCTTTGAACCGCTGTCGGAACCATTGCAACAGGAGCGACGATAGTGACTACTCCCCTTTTGTGAATCACCGTCAATTGGTGTGGGCAAGCTACTTGCTATAAATACATTGGATTCAGCGGTTAGGGGATGCTTTCAGAGATTGAATACGGCCAGGCAGAGAAAAAGAGAGTATCTTGAGCATGCGATAAACTTCTGAAGCTGTGCGGCTTGTCTGCTTTCATTCGACAATTTGGCCATCGCGTTGGCCAGAATTAAAATCTTCTTCTAGGGTGGGACGTCGGGCATAAAAGCGACGTCGGTACTATTGCGCTCGCCGCTACGTATCAGAAAGATGACGCTGATGCTGTAATGAGTTGAGTGGCCTGGGATTTCTCTGCTGGCGCGGGGCACAGCGCAGTCTGAATTACCTATACAGCAGCACGTTCAGAGATAGAGTGATTGCAGGCAATAGTTTGGTACAAGAAAACGGATATTTGAACAGTTCGCAGGCAGAAACCTCGGTTCTATCGCTGGCCCCTCTTACCACATGCATGCAGTGGCTTCTTGTCTCGAAAGTTCTCCTTCCTAAACAGGCCATGTGCCCAAACCAGTCGGAGACCAAGCTACAGTTTGTTGCGAGATAAACTTATAGTTTTAAACTTATAATCATAAATAAGTTAAGCTAAAAACGGAGCTGCCACTTTGTTTGCTGGCCCGAACAACTAGCACCAGTTAGGCAAAACAGAAATGACGACAGCAGAAGCGCTCGGTAACGCGAGTCGGTTTGACAACAGCGTCGCACATTGGTCAAAAAGTGTCGTTTGCCTTCGCCCATTTAGGAGAGTGAATCGGAGCTTCCTACCCAACTAGAAGAGAGAGCGCGCGTGCCACAGCAACAATGTCGTGACTGCGTAGCATCTATTCACACATCGGAGGGCGCCGATTTGCCAGGCAATCTAAAGCTCTATGGTGATCGAGAACCCGCAGTCATGAGCGCTTGGTTCCGTGACCTTCCTATCCTGGTGTTCATTGCCCGGTATCTATATCTATGTCAATGCACAAAAATTCCTTGCAGAGTGTTCATTTACAAAGATTCCTTGCAGTTGATTCACCCATTTGTGAGTTAATTACTTGATGTATACTACAGTTGTCGGTATGTGCTAGTCGAAACAATGTAGGCCATGCACCTTCATTGGCAACGACAGTGAGGTCCGAGCTGAGACTTCTTACTCGTATACCGCGATCTACTATTCTGACATTTGCCAAGGGAACTAGCTGGAAATGCATACCGCCAGGGATAGAGACTGATCGGACAACGCACAGCTGTTTCGATCTCCAGCCCCGTCATTACCAGCCCCCCTCCCTCCCACGCCACTTATACACAGCCCCCACGATGCGAGTAGTGTAGGTGCCGAGTGCGTTCTGTAATGAGATGCAGATCCCTTTTGTGAGCGGGGCAATCGGCACTTTTGTTTCTACGGAGTATACTACGAGCCGGTGGCCGGCAGTCAACGCAAGGGAAGTCTCAAGTAGTATTATTTTTGTTTTCACATTTGGGTCAGTGGACTATCTCCATTTGGCAGTTGCGGACCTCGCTATTTCCAGCTTCCAGATGAAGGCGGATTGCCGTTTCCTCTCAATGTGACACCACTATCAAGACTTAACATAACGTACGTCAAATCTGAAATCATAACATGCTCTCAAACGTTATATAAATAGGATCGAGCATCTCAAGAGGACAACCAAGTAGCTCACTCACCTCTACCTTCATATCCATCCATCAAGGCAGTGATAGCCCAAGATGAAGACATTTATTCCCTTCGCGCTTCTTGCGCTCTCCAACGTGTCCTCGGGATGCCTCCTGCCCCACGAGCGAGATGATGCGGCTGGATTGAAGCCTCTTGTCCGTCGCCAGGGTAGCAACGGAGCTCCAATTGGCTCAGGCGATAGATTCAGTGGTGGTGCAACTGCGCCGCGAGGACTTGGAACTCAATCCTCATCTGCTTCAATCGGCACGATTCTCAACACCAAGGAGGTTATCAGTGGCATACAGGGCCTCGCGAACACGTACGGAATCGAGACATTCAACACTCCGTATAAGACTCAAAATGGCGCAACTGTCGTCGGAGCGAGAGTCGGTGGTACTGGAGGCAATTGTACCGACGCCTATCGTGTCTACTTCAACGGCAACATCCACGCTCGAGAGCGCGGTTCCGCCGACAGCGTCCTATACTTCATCTCCGATCTGTTGTACGCCAACAAGAACAACGTCGGACTCACATACGGATCCAGGTCGTACACCAACGCCCAGGTAAAGACGGCTCTGGCCGCGGGAATTGTCTTCGTCCCTCTGAGCAACCCCGATGGAGTGGCCTACGACCAGTCATCAAACAGCTGCTGGCGAAAGAACCGCAACCCCAACGGTGGAGTTGACCTGAACCGCAACTTCGACTTCCTCTGGGACTTCCGCAACCTGTTCGCCTCCTCGGCGCAGTCAAGCGTTGCCTCAACGTCTCCTAGCTCCGAGACGTACCACGGAACCAGCGCTTTCTCTGAGCCTGAGACCAAGAACATCAAGTGGGTGATGGACACACACTCCAAGATCCGCTGGTACATCGACCTTCACTCATATGCAGGCGACGTCCTGTGGAGCTGGGGCAGCGATGAGAACCAGTCCTCGTATCCTACCATGAACTTCCTCAACGGCACTTACAGCAAAGTTCGTGGTATTCTCACCGACACTCCCTCGCCCGGTAGGGGCTATGGCGAGTATATCCCCCAGGCGGACTCTGACACCCAAATCGCCGTGGCCAAGCGCGTGGCCTCAGCCCTGACTGCAGGCGGCGGCAGGTCTTACACAGCTTTCCAGTCGGCCGACCTGTATCCCACATCGGGAGCCAGCGACGATTATGCCTACTCACGACACTTCGCTGATCCCACCAAGAACCTCATCCACGCATACACTGTCGAGTTTGGTTTCGAGAACAGCGCTGCGTCATGCCCCTTCTACCCCACTGTCTCCACGTTCAACTCCAACCTCCGGGCAACCAGTGCTGGTTTCATGGAGTTTTTGTTGGCAGCTACTGACAATGGGCTTGGAGATGCAACAACTTGTTAAATGAGAGGCAAATATGCGGCGTTAGGCTGGGTCGGCAGAGAAAAGGGACGGAGACTACTAGGTAGTCGGGTGCTTATGACGGACATGATACACCTGAGAATGCAGGGCAACACACTTGGGCTACTACTACATATTGAATAGAGCTCAAGTTGGTAACATTTTACATTTACTGAAGTGATCGCTTCCAATACAAACACCGTAACCGTGATAGACCTTGGCCGGCATATACGACAAAGCACATGTACAACACTACAGCCCTATCTAAACTATTCTCACACCGCCTACGTACCCTTTAATCCTGTTATGGAGAAATCAGATTGTGAATACTCCAAAATAAATATAAAATCAAGGCTATTATAGGCCAGCGTGCCCATGACCAGGTATGACTAAAGGTCTATAGGGTAGAAAGTCGATTAATCACAATATAGGGAAATTACATATTCTATCTACATGGCTTATTATCTCCAAGACATCTTCTGCATATTACCGGCCCTCTGTTCTGATCAAAATTTCCACGCCTGACCCTGGGCGCTGCAAGTTTTCGGCATACCTATCTCCAAGCATCGCCGGCGTCATAACACCGCCGCCCAGCCGATGCGCCTCTATCCCACCCTGAAGAAGTGTTACAGCAGCCTCTACCATTGCGATGCCTGTAAACTTATACTGATCGCCTTGAAATTTGAAGTCCACTATAGCTCTCTTCGCCGTTGACTCGTCTCTTGTATCAGCCACTGCCAGTGTCCGATGGCTGAACCTGTGGTCCTTGAGCTGTTTGGGGTCTGGACTGTAACCCTCTGGGTAGATAAATCGAGTGAGGATAAATCTTGTCAAAGAGAAGCTTAGGAAAAAACCGACACTGATTAGAGGCAGAACACGGATGAAATCGCGCACAGTACTGGGTAGTCGAGGTCGCGCGGAAAAGTGAAAATTAGGCCCATATCCGCCGGTTAGTGGTGTTAGGATCGTCTGGTGCATATAAACCCCAGCTTCGTCCCACAATAGCCGTGTCGTTCCCTTGTCCCTCTCTTGCTACTACACGGCTGAGGACATCTAAAGTCTGTGTTCTAAAGAAACCAGAGCCTGGGAAAAGGCTAGTCTTTGCCTTCTCGCTTGTAGGTTTGCGGGGAGAGATTGCAAACGGCGCGGTCGCCTCTGCGTAGCGGCCCGGTTCGTATAATGTGTAAACAGAGGCCATTGAGTTGATAGTACCGCTGCTGATGGTGCCTCTTATCTCTTGCAATGAAACAATGACTTCACGTGTCGGCGTGTTGAAGGTTTTGCGAATGTGGGACACGGCGAGATATGTTGTTAGATCAGGCGGCACAGCGTCCAAACCACAAGTGACGATCATCTGGTGTTGTAAGCAATGCTGATTACCGAAGAATACATAACTGAACATAAGACTTACTTTTGCACCTGAAGCTTGAGCTGATTTGTGGTATTCTCTGATCATATCCTGTACCCAGGGCATATCCGCAGCGCTGAGTGGATGTTAGGATACATCGATTAGTGACGTCTTGGAATCTCGTACCAGTCAACATAGTCAGTACCGTTTTCAGATAGTCCGCACTCGGTCTAATATCTATCCGCAGATTATATAGAGAAGATTATGCATTTAATAAGCATCTTACTGGATATGTACTTTGAAGCTATTTCTTTCTGTTCTTGCTGGAAAAAGAACCTGTCAATTCTTAAGATGGTCTCAAAGTGTTACTATGTGTACATCATTCTTGCTCTGTGTCGCTTTAGTCACCTTCACAATGTCGCTGCTCTCAACGCAGGCTCCAGGAAGCATATAAACCCAGTGAAGAACTTCACCAAAGTTAATAAGAAATTTTGAATAGCTTTCATAGACTTGTCTATGGAACATCAAAAACATTTGCGGAATTTGAATTGTTTGCGGAGCGGAGGGAGGGTGGACAAACTTTGCGCCGTCCGCTGGCCATGAGTCGGAAATTCTTCCACTCGGCATTTGCCACAAAGCTCGTCTTTTCTTGAGCGCTGAGATGATAGTTCGTAGATGTTGCCAGTCAGGGGATAGTTTTGTCAGCCAACTGCATACTTCATTTCCACCACAGCAGCTCCTGTTAACAAATATATAACTATAATTCTCTAATAGTGTCTACTTCTCACGTTTAATAATGTCAATTATCTCTATACTGCATACTATTTCACGCTTATAAGTTACACCAGGGCGTTTGATCTGAACAGTCTCCTGTCAAGTTAAATACTACTCTGCGTATCGCATTTCTCATATTTGTTTTACATCACGGACAAGCTTTCTTGGAGCCGTGCTTGATATAAGAAAATCATGGGCGGTTTCAATCCAGAAAAAGATATTCCATCGCTCAGTGGAAAAGTCTGCCTCGTCACTGGAGCAAACTCTGGGCTGGGTGAGGCAGCCGTAACAGCGTTCGCCCAGCACGGCCCCAAGAAGATTTATCTCGCAGCCCGCTCCCAGACTAGAGCTGAAGAAGCTATTGAGCGTATCAGAGCAAGCTCCGTCGCGGCTCGATCTGCCCACATTGAATTCCTGGAGTTAGACCTCGCCTCTCTGGAATCGGTCAAGACGGCGGCAGCTAGAGTCAATGCTGAGGTGGATCGCCTTGATATCATTCACTTAAATGCCGGTGTAGCATCAGTGCCGGCTTCGCTCACAAAAGAAGGATACGAAGTGCATTTTGGAACAAACTACCTGGGCCATGCCTTGCTGACCCAATTACTGCTGCCCAAACTGCTGGAGACAGCGGCACTACCCAATACCGATGTTAGAATCATCTCTCTATCATCCTCATATCATCGCCTCGAGGGAACTAGCGACGGAATCTCTTTTGACAAACTGAAGACAACCATGGAGGGTACTGGTGGCGTTGTCTTATATGCGCAAGCCACGCTGGCCAAGGTACTTTTCGCCCGAGAACTTGCGAGGCGATATCCAAACATAACTACGCTGTCAATGCACCCGGGTATAGTCAGAACGGAAAAATGGAAAGGGAAGAAGGATGCAAGCTTGCTGATGCGGACTTTTCTCCGTCCTCTGGTGAGCTTGATTGGAGTTGCGCCTGAGGAAGGCGTAAAGACACAGCTTTGGTGCACGGTTAGCAAGGACGTGAAGAACGGCGCATATTATGAGCCGATAGGAAAGGCAAATATGCGTGGAAAGTTTACGGAGGATGACGAATTAGCGGGCGAGTTGTGGAGTTGGACGGATAAGGAGTTGCTCGCGCATGGCGCACCTGGATGGGTTAAGGCGTAGGCATAAGCATAAGCATGGGGGTATATAATGGCTTGGTTGCGAGAAGAATTTAGGAGCAGTATAATCTTTGATAGAATATTATTTGACTTTACATCTAGAATAACTCTGTAATATTTTGGTAACTGTTCCACAAACTGCTCTTCTATGCTAATCACGGGTACGATTTAAGGAGGTTTGCTCTGCTTTCCAAGCATATACGACCATAGGTAGTGGAGAATTCGGGGTCCTTTCATTATTCAAACTTGACCATATATATATATATATACTGGTAAAATCTTCCTATATGCTGTGATGAACCAATAAAGAGCCATTAAGCTGTGATTGCCTTGAGCTCATTGGCGATCCAATCCCATGTCCCCAAGCCAATCGAGTTATAAGACTGAGTCAACGGCGGAGCCCAGTGTAAATTATATGAATCATATTGGCCAGTGATGTCCCTAATAGTAATTTTGAAAGCGTCTAGGGAGGAGCCCTTTTGTTGATTCTCCTCGTTTGTGAGAATTGTCTGCGGACCTGGGCTCTCATAATTGATCAAAATTGGAATATGTGGGATTAAAGCCCGAACTTGATCAATTGGTCCAATGTCAACGTGCCAATTGAGTGGGCTAGGCTCCAACACATATTGTGAACTCCTCTTGACAATGACTGAATTGAATGCAGAATCGCACTCCGCGCAGTTAAATGATACAAGACTTCCATTGCTTGTGGTAGGCCATGGATTCATCATGATGTGCTTAAAACCCTGCGTCCGGCAGTAGTTTATGAAATTTTGAGTACCAGTTTTGCCGTACATGTCGTAGAAGCCTTGCATATTTTCGATGCGCACGTAGTCGGTGTACGGCTTGACAGCGGCAGCCATGTCGAGGTAAACCTGGCTGTCCATATCACCCGCACTAGGCGCCCTCCCGATTCCAGGAATTATGGTGATGTTTCTGGCTTGCACACTGCGAATCATACTCTCGTAGGCTGACGGATTGGCAACATTGAGAAAGAAGGGAACGAGAGCGGTCACATCAGCCTCATCAAAGGCATCTAAGTATTGCTGATCTGAAATCGAGGGAATACCCAAGCCACCATTCAAGGCATAGACCATATGGACGGACCTTTGGTAAACAGAACCCGCAGCGGCGATGGGAACAAACCCCGTCGTCACACAGAGAGCTTTCAGCAGCATCATCTTGGCAACAGGTATTCCAGCTGACGGTAGGGAAGAGATTTGTATTGCTGAGTGTGAGGTGTGCGGATGAAGATCAGGAACATTTAGTTCTTTATAATTAAAAAACTCTCTAGTGCGAGCGATGACTTTTCGCCAAATCTCAAGACTATATGATAGCCATCCGAATAGAGAAGAATTTGATGAGGAGCGGAATGAACTTGAGCGCATTATTAGTCCAATGGACACATCACTAGCAGTATTCTTGAAATCTGCAAGCTGCATACCTAATTAGGCCATGCCGACGAAATCGCTTGGGTCTTGTTTCTTACATGAAACAGAAGATGAATCACGCAATCGCTTCTAAGAATTGGCACGAGGAAATCGCGGACACTGTTATTGATATCGTCATTTTGTCCATGGTTTGGAAAAGTATTCATCAGGATTTGTCCTTGGTCATTATGGTAGTAACTAAATGTATAGAGCTGCCGCATGATGCATCAGTGCCTGTAATTTAGAGAATACCCCGCAGCGACGGGTACCAGGCTCTGCAGGGAACCGGGGAGGTCGGGGAAGTCGGTTTACAGGGCTTCATTTACGATCTATGGCCTCGAAGAACACGAAGCGGTCAGATCAAATGTCGCTCAGTATTAGTTAAGGTATCCTAAATAAGAAATAGACAGAGAGATTGAATAATTATCTTAGATTCTTTTAAGATTCTTTCAGATGTTTCTGACTACATGAACTGAATCAACGTTACTGGTCAAAGGTTCAGTTCACTGGAGGAATTCCCCTCAAAAATTAGAATATTATCCAAGAGTGCAATGCTCTGCCACCATAACTTTCAACTATGCAAGAGCTGTCTGATTTGCCTTTGTTTTGAAGGGATTATGCCAAATACTGTCATAATTTTTAGTCGCGACAATGATCTGTCAATGTTTTGCTTTGTGGTAGACGGATTAAAGAAGAAATCGGGGAGGCCGGGGACGTTATCGTTTCCATTTTCAAATACAGTAGTTTACACCATTTCAAGGATATGTGAGGCCATATCAACCAGGATTTCTCATCTCGATTTGAGCCCATAAATGTGTCGAATATGCCAACCTATTTAGGCGCAAAATAATGATAAAGTTGATAATACTTAGCCCTATCTCATATATTCACATTAGAGAGTGGCTACAAGGAATGCTACTATCAACTCTTCTCATTTATTCCTCACCATTCTGAGACAACACTCTTGGCAGCTCCGCGATGAAGTTCTCATATCTGACAGTCGTTTACACCATCATAACGGCTGCGTGGTGTTTGGACAATTCACACTGGGTTGATATTTGGAATGGGTCACCTTTGCTCGCGAGATTTACTCCTCCAGACGCTTTTATAACCTCTCAAGGCTACTTCCGCAATGCAACCATCAGACAAACATTGCACCTGACCTTGGCAACCGGTGTACTCCGGGTAAAGCTTTCCAATGAATTCGGGTCATCCCCTCTAGAGATAACCGCGAGCACAGCTGCATTGACCGCAAACAATACAGCTGGAAGCGATAGTATAGATGCCAGCAGCCTACAGGAGCTCACCTATAGTGGCGCCTCTTCCATTGTCATTCCTGCTGGTGGTACTGTTCTCTCAGATCCAATCAATCTATCCATCAGCACCCAACAACATCTCAGCGTTTCGCTCTACCTTGCCAAGGGCCAAATTGGCACAAATACCACATCGCATGATGTTTCGCATACAACCACCTGGCTAGGAGCTGGAGATCAAACGGCGAGTCAACATATCAACGGCGGATCCTCTGTCACCCACTGGTACTACGTCACAGAAGTGCAGGGCCAGCTTCCTGCAACATCCAGTGCATTGATCTGTATCGGAGATAGCATAACAGATGGCACAGGCTCCACCACAAACGGGAATGATCGCTGGGTAGATGATCTTTTCCGTCGCACTCAGGCAGCCCCAGCAACTAAAAACATCGCTGTTCTGAATGCTGGAATCGGTGGAAATCACCTTGTGACATCTCCTGGGCAGGGTCCATCTGCATTAGAACGTATCAAGTCCATCATCGCTCAGCCCGGTGTACGATACATAGCCATTCTAGATGGTGTCAACGACATTGGCCACGTTGCCAAAACTGCAGCGGCACAAGACGCTCTCTATGATCAGATGGTTCAAGCGTTGGAAGAAATAATTGACGAGGTTCATCAAGCCGGCTTAGCTATTTTTGGTGGCACTCTTACACCTTCGTTTTATGATCCACCTTCTAATCCGGACACCTCCAATTATGCCGATTCGCAACGAGCGGCCACCCGGAATCGCCTCAATCTTTGGATCAAGAACGAAGCCAAATTTGACTACGTGGTTGACTATGCAGCTGCCCTTGCGGACCCAGGCAATCCTGATTCATATAAGGCCCAATATGCCTTTACCAACTACATCCATCCTAATGTAGCTGGTCATCAAGCTATGGCGGAGGCATGGGATCTCCGCGTATTTCAACAATTCAGTGGTACATCCAGCTAGTTTCTTTCCCAAGGAGGAAAACGTCATTCATGGTTCTTCTCTATGAGGAACAAGAGTTTGGTGGTTTGTAGTGAAGGGTATTTCTCACCTGATCCGAGGCAAGCCCAGGTGGGTATATCTTTTAGTGTAGCACAAGTACGAAATTCAAGAAGCCCATGACCCATCTCAAAACCTCAAGGCCGCTTATGCATATTTTGCTTCTTCCATGATAATTTGAAACTTTTGTGGTTACTTGCCGCCATGGTGTGAATTATAACGTCAAGTCTGCAACCTGTAAAGCAATTGAGGTTTGGTGCGCAAAGTCTGTCAATCTACATTCGTGAACATTAGACCACCCGGGCATCATTTTATTTTAGGTTAAGTAGTGTGTCTAGGGCACCTATTAGAGACCCTGGGCAAAGCATTGGGGAAGAGACAGCTGGAGTTATGCCAAGATACAGGTACATAACTAAGACCGTCGCCATCGTGAGCCCACGTGCATTGGCGATCGGGGCTTTGGCCTAAATGGCAATAACCATAAATCAACACTATAGCGCCATCCTTACAGCGGTTTCCCCTGTTTGTTAGATACAAGGGACGGCAACTTTGTGCCGATGGTTGTCTGGCGGCGAACTTTGGAAGAATCATACACTAAGAGGGTTAGGCAGGGCCCTCACCAGCTCCCCGAGCTCCCTGGCATCGACCTGAATTTCTCAGCCACCGGGCCATCGAGGATAATTGCTTCAACCAATAAGATAGACGACTTATGTCAACGGAATTGAACATGAATATGTTGCCATTTGTAGTATTGTAGATGGCTGTTCGAGTATCCTGGGTATAAGGGCTTCGTGAGCTTCCACAAAGAAGATTTTCGAATGCCAACAATTGACATGTTTGTCGACTGCCCCAGTCAGCTTCCTTAACCCAGTAACGCTGCCAATCAAATTGCTGACTATGGCCCCTTCATCTGCGGACCTACCGCACCAGGTTGAGCAGTCAATCCATCCCGCAAACAGCAAAGAGCTCGGTAAATCAGATGTGTCTCAAATCGACAATGATGGATATGGATCTTTTGCCAAAGATGTCTTTCATGATGCCAAAGCAGCAACTGAGGCGGAGCATATGACAACTCCGCTCCAAGGTTTCAAGAAATATCCAAAGGCTGTTGCTTGGTCTATCTTGGTCACAATGGCTGTTGTCATGGATGGCTACGATGAATCGTTGATCAAGAGTCTTTTCGCCCAAAAAGCCTTCCGAAAGCGATTTGGCCAGCCGACACCCGCTGGTGGCTACCAATTGACTGCTGCATGGCAAGCTGGCACGGCCAATGCAAGTGTTATTGGCATCATGATTGGCATGTGTTTCAACGGCTACGTTCGGGAAAGATTTGGAATGAGAAAGACCATGTTGGCTGCTTGCTTTGTTCTCACTGGTCTCATATTCATATTGGTATTCGCGCAGTCGGTGGCAATGCTTCTTGTCGGTGAACTTCTGTGTGGCATCTGCTGGGGAATTTTCCATGCAACGGCCCCGATATATGCCTCTGAAGTTTGTCCAACCGTGCTGCGGGGATATCTCACAACCTTTATCAACTTTGGCGCTGTGTAAGATCCCCTAAGCCTTCCGATGCAGTCAAGAGAGCTCACCCACTAATGAGATATGTGTTTAGATTTGGCCACCTTATTGCAGCTATCGTATTGAACGCGACGCAGTCAATGACAGGTAGATGGGCGTATAATCTGCCATTCTCTTTACAGTGGATTTGGCCTGTCATACTTGTTGTCGGCCTCATATTTTGTCCTGAGTCACCATGGTGGCTGGTTAGGACAGGTCGTCTCGAGGAAGCGGAGAAAGCCCTGAAACGTCTGACAAGCGGGGAGGGAACTCATGAGGCCGTCGCTCTGATGGTTCGGACGACCGAAGAAGAAAAGGCACTCGGTGGCTCCTCTTATTGGGACTGTTTCAAAGGATCAAATCTTCGACGTACTGAAATTGCATTCGCTGTCTGGAGCATTCAAGCATTTTCGGGGCTGCCCATGTCGGCTTACAATACCTACTTCTTCGAACAAGCAGGTCTGTCGGATTCTAGTGCCTTCAGTATGAGTATTGGCAACTCTTGCATGGGAATAGCTGGAACAATCTTGTCCTGGTTCCTCCTGACTTGGTTCGGTCGCCGTACCATCTTCATTGGTGGTCTCGTAACCATGTGTTTCATCCTTTTCATCATCGGCTTTGTGTCGCTGGCGCCCTCGTCCAACGATAGTGCGTCCTGGGCGCAAGCTGTGATGTTGCTGATTTGGGTCTTCACCTACGACTTATCCGTCGGCCCGGTTGCTTGGTGCGTTGCCAGTGAAGTCTCAGCAACACAGACACGTGCAAAGACAATTGCAGTTGGTCGTACGGGCTCTTATATCATCAACATAATCTTCAACGTTGCTACACCCTACATGCTGAATCCTACGGCAGCTAATTGGAAGGGTAAGACAGGCTTCTTCTTCGGCGGGACATGCGCTCTTTCTCTTGTTTGGACTTTCTTCCGTCTCCCAGAGTTTAAAGGCAGAACATATGAGGAGCTTAACATTCTCTTCTGGAAGGAAGTGCCGGCTAGGAAGTTTAAGAGTACAAGCGTTGATGCTTATGGTGAGGAGTCCGACAATGCTCCAGCTGTTTGAGATGTTGCAGCCAAGCAGACTTACGCCTCGCTATGATGGACAATAGGTTCAGCTAGAAAGTGAACTTAACTTCCTAGACAACATTTGAATAGGATTTTTAATAATTTCATCTTAACTAATTATTATACTACATTTCGCTTGACGTTTGGCATTTCCTAGTAGCATGTTACTTGTATTCGAACCATATGAGCTCATATTTTTTTTTTTTTGCTGTTATTAGTATCGCAGCAATCCAACAGACTCCGCCGTTAAATAACAATATTGAGTAAGGTACTCGTTAAGCTATGTTGGAGGGCGATTGCATCCTGAAGCGTAGGAAGAATCTTGGCTCCTTAGAGATGAATATAGTCACTACATACCCTCTGCTGACTTGCTACATGGTTACTCTTGCGCACGTTTTCTGTATACATATATTATAGACTTCTTCACCTTCCCCTATACCTCTCCGTACGTCTCTGACAGTGATGGCAAAGTTCCATGTCCTGTCAAATTATCTCGGTATCGAACATAACTAGGGTACATATTTACATCAGCCACCCCTAGTAACCTGACCCCTCCTCGTCTCTTCGCCAGCTTTAATGTGCATCCAACCCTTCATTTGTTCCAAGTGATTACCCCCAATGAGATCGTTCCGATCAAAGCCATAGTCTTGACCAATCTTCAGAATCTCTTCATGCGGGATCCAAACCACACCAGTCTTCTGCACGTAATCATCCCAGAGACGCAGCATCTCTGCTTTCTTTTCTGGCTCCTTTTCTGAAAGATCTTCCATCTCACCAGGATCGCGGTAAATGTTGTATAATTGCCAGCCGTTGCCGCCTTTGGCTGACTCAATGTTGACCATTTTCCACTCTCCCTTTCGGATCGCACCACGACCGAAAAGTTCCCAGCCCATGTATGTGTCAGTTCCTGAATGAATGCCGTCTGTAGACTCTGACGTGGAATTATTGGAAGTCATAAAATCCAACCAGGACTTGCCACGCATAGCAGCCACCTTCCTGCCCCTAAACATTCCATCCCTCTCAGCGGGGTGTTCTATGCCTGCCATTTGCAAGAAAGTCGGGCAAAGATCCATTACAGTCGAGAAGGACCTGATGATGGCACCATTTTGAAGGTGTTTTGCAAACTTTGGGTAGTGTATCACTGAAATGTGGTTAGAGGGAATGCCTGAAAGTTGCAAATGGTGGAAGGGCGGTTGCTTACCGAAAGGAACACGAATACCTCCCTCAGTTGAGAAGGCTTTGTACAGGCGACTGGGTGCTGTACTTGCTTGAGCCCATCTCGAACCGTACCATACGTAACTATTAGCGTGTCCGACGTTCTCGAAGGAGTTATCATAGTATTTGCGAATCGTTGCAACGACATCTGGCCCCATTGTTGGCTGAGCCTCGATATCGGCACCTTCTGCCCCATTGTCACTCTGGAAGATAATGACTGTATTATCAAACTCGCCGCTCTGCTTCAGATACTGAATCATTCTTCCGACATTTTGATCAATGTTATCCACCATGCCAGCAAAGCACTGCATCGCTCGAGCACTGAGCTTGCGTTCCATTGGAGTCATCTCATCCCATTCGCGATTGGTGGGTCCTGCAACGACATCATGTGGTGTGATATTTTCACTGATAATGCCGAGCTTCTTCATTCTCTCCAGTCTCTTTTCGCGAAGGGCTTCGGGGCCGTCATCGTATACGCCCTCGTATTTGTCGCGATCAGCATCACTACATTGCAGTGGCCAATGCGGTGCGAGGAATGGAAGATATGCAAAGAATGGCTTCTCGCTATTATCAGGGGATCGGTCCTTTAGCCAATCAATAAGGTTATCAGTGTAGGAGTCAGAAGAGTAAAACCCTCTTGGGTCGTTAGTGAGGTTCGGCTCCACGTTGTATCTCCTGCCGTCCATCGTATATAGTTGCGGGCTGACGCGAGTGAAGAATGGGGTCTGGTGTTTCTCTTCCAGTAGCGGCTCCCAACCATAGTGATTGCTCTGCCCTCCGAGCAGAGTAAATGCTCTGTCAAAACCTCGTGCCGCAGCATTACTCTCGGGAGTATATCCCAGATGCCATTTGCCGGAAATAAGCGTATGGTATCCGTTGTCTTGGAGGATCTCGGACAACGCAGCCACGTCATGATTGAGAAACCCTTCATACCCCTTGACGTTGAATTTTGACGAGACTTTGCCCTTATTCTCGCTCATCATTCCCACGCCAGCGATATGATTGTCTGTTCCGCTCAGAAGCATCGATCGCGTAGGGCTACAGGCCGCCGCGGCGTAGTCTGTGGAAGTGTTAGTCAGAGCTTCACCTTACCCCCAGCTAGAACTGAGCTTACAATCTGTAAACCGGGCTCCATCACGCGCGAGTGTGTCTAAATTAGGGGTATGAATCTCGCTCCCAAAACATCCTATATCGCTATATCCCAGATCTTTATATGGGTTAGCCGAATTCGTGGAAGAAGATTTTATTGTCGAAGATAGGCGGGAGTCGAGGGCCTTAGGAAGGGAGATCTCGCCACATACCATCGGCCAAGATGACCAGGAAATTCGGCCGACTGTCTTTCTTATTTGCGATTGGCATTTTGAACTTAGAGGTAACTTCTATATGGCACCTTCAAGATACTTGTCATGTCAAGCCCCCACAAGATCGTGGCGGGTCTTTCTAATTATATGTTCATTCGAACGCTCGCCGCCCATTTTACAGGTCTCTCCTCAAGCATTTTCTCTTTCAATTACCCCACGTAGCAGCACCATGGTGTAGACGATATTCTGATGCAGGGGTTGTCGTGCCTAGCTGAATTCCCCGGTCTCCCCCAAGATCCGCCATCCTTCGTG
This sequence comes from Trichoderma semiorbis, assembly GCA_020045945.2. Taxonomy (NCBI): domain Eukaryota; kingdom Fungi; phylum Ascomycota; class Sordariomycetes; order Hypocreales; family Hypocreaceae; genus Trichoderma; species Trichoderma semiorbis. The sequence goes on from CM034695.1 coordinate 5,168,133, forward strand.
GGAGACTTTACCATGCAGTGATCTCAATCATGCTTAGCTTCAGATTGATCACAACATTCTTACCGGGCAATAAATGCACCGAAAGCGGAGATACATGCGTATTTTTCTCATCTCGCTCTCCCTTTCTATGACTACATGTATGCGGGGAAATAGCTTATCTTCGCTGGAGGCATTGAAATTTGCCCCTCTATGCAATTGCGATATTGTTTATCTATATTTTCCCAGAGCAAGAGGTAGTGGTAGACCCTGTTGAACTAGCAAATGCTGCCACCTCAAGGGACGTGTAGTTTGCTCCAGAATCAAATGCTGATAATTAGAATGAATGTTGAATACACCTCAGATTACAATCTTCAAGACACTCAGTTTGTTTAGGCTTTATCCTCCCAATCATCTCAGCTGGCAACACAGCCGACCAGCAAGATGGCAGCAACACAACCAAACATTATCTTTATTATGGCGGATGATCATGCAGCAAAGGCTATCAGCTGTTACGGGGCCGGAATAAACGAAACACCAAATCTTGATCGAATCGCCAATGAAGGCATGACGTTCAACCATTGTTACGTTACGAATTCCATCTGTACACCAAGTCGGGCGGCCATCATCACCGGAACTCACAATCATGTCAATGGGGTGTTGACCCTCAACTACAAGATCAACAATGTTCTTCCAAAGGTGCAAAAACATCTGAAGCACGCTGGCTATCAAACCGCAATGATTGGCAAATGGCATCTGGGTGAAGGACCCGCACATGAGCCTCGCGGGTTTGACTTCTGGGATGTCCTCCCTGGCCAAGGCCTCTACTTCGACCCGATCTTCATAGGGCCCAATGGCCGACACATGGAGAGGGGATACGTCACCGACATCATCACGGACAAGACACTCGGTTTCATTCGTAACCGAGATCCAACAAAGCCATTTTTTGTCATGTGCCATCACAAAGCCCCTCATCGGTCTTGGGAGAATCAACCTAAGCATAACTCGCTCTACCAGGAGGACATCAAGGTCCCGGAGAGTTTCAACGACGATTATAAGAATCGAGCAAAAGCTGCAGCTACAGCAAAGATGCGAGTTACCGAAGATTTGAGGTATAATGACCTTAGACTTTGTCAACCCGAAGGTGGGTCAGAAGTCGGCGAGTTGGATGAGCCAAACTTTCCGCAAAGACCGGATCGCAAGATTCCATTCCCCGAAGATGTGTCGTCAATGGTCTTGATTGACAAACTGACGGGCGAGAATTTCCGATTCAAAAATCAGGATGAATTGCGCCACTTCAAGTATCAGCGATACATGAAGCGATACTGTCGCACCGTTCACTCTGTTGATGAGAATGTCGGTCGAATCCTAGATTACGTCGATAGTCTTGGTAAGGAGGTGGCAGATAATACGATGATTATCTATACATCCGATCAGGGTTTTTTCCTCGGAGATCACGGATGGTTTGATAAGCGCTTTATCTACGAGGAGTCGTTCCAGATGCCGCTGCTGATCAAATATCCCAAGGAAATCAAGCCTGGCTCTATTTGCAACGACATCGTGTCAAATGTCGATTTCGCGCCTCTTTGGTTGGACTTGGCAAATTATCCAATACCTTCATACATGCAAGGTTTCTCGTTTAGGAAGCTTCTCTAGGGAGAAACACTAGAGAACTGGCAAAAGGTAGCATACCATCGGTATTGGATGCACAACGACTCGCCGCATGAATGCCGGGCTCATTATGGTGTTCGAAATCAGCGCTATAAGATCATATACTGGTAAGGGCATTCAGAAATATCAGCCGTAATTTCCTATCTGACTCATTGATCACAGGTATAACAAGGACTTCAAGTTGGCGGGCACAAGGCCTGGTGGAGAGCCCCCCGAGTGGGAGCTATTTGATTGTGAGAAAGATCCACTAGAACTTCTCAACCAGTACCACAATCCTGAATTTGCAGACGTTGTGAAAGAGATGACTAGGCTACTGGAAGAAAAGATGGGAGAGATTGGTGATGTGTGGGATCACTAAATCTCTGCAAGCGGACAAGATTAATAGTTACCTGTATGCTTCCCATGATAAGAACCCAACTCATCACCTATAAGGACAACGAGACATTAATTTTAAAGAGCAATGAAATTTGTCTATCAATCCTGTGGAAGTCGCATATGTAATTCCTTGCGTCGACTGCTACAGTTTGGTCAAGGTGTATGCCCAGCGACGGGGAAGAGGCGGCATAAGCAATAAACTGCAACGTTCTCCAACGCTGATCCATCGCGAAGCCACTATAGTCACTGACAATTTGCCAGCTCCTCAGTGGATGCACCAGCGGGAGGAAGTCGGCACCGAGGCCTGAAGAGGGGAAGAAGGAAGTTAAGGATAAGTCGAACGAATTTGCCAAAGCATTTGCTTAATACAAGGCCCAATGATAAACTCACTAGCAGTGCGCGTATTTGTTGAACAGAGATAAACCCCTCTAACTAAGCTCGACCCTGCAAGTTGGTCATTAGAGGGCAATGTGGAGTCTGGTGGAGGACTCGCATCTCGCTCTGTTCCTGGAATGTCTCCCCGGACTCCCCGACCACGTCTAGCGTTTCCACATTCTTAGCTTTCAACACCAGCATTCAGAAAGAAGGCCCGTTTAATATGATGGTTAGATTGCAAGATTGCTGAAACGTGAGAGAGAATTGATATGAGATGATTATGTGATTATAAACAAGGCACCTAGGTTGCACACATGATACACTCATTCACACACAAACTCAACTTGCCGAGTTTGTATCGAAAACGCCATGGATTCTCGAATGCACAGTCGCCCAGGGTGTTGTTCGCAGCCTGCCGTGAAACCTGTCGGCAAGAAGGTCGGTCACTTAGAGTTCTCGCGAGATGCATCTCACTGTCTATTGCAAGCTCGTAAGCTCATTGTAGTAGTAGATTCGGTCAATCCATCAAAAGCGACTCGCACACTTCACGGATACGAAACAGTACAAGGAGCAAAGCATATGTCCGTAATCCTCAAATTTATTGACGTCCCTGCGGCTTAGCAAACGCTGATGATACTCACAGAAAACTTGCTCATGCAACAGCATCTGGAGGTGGCAACGTTCGACTCTGGGTAGGTTACCCTGAAGCTTGCTCTGGAGAAATTCTGTTGACTTCAATGTTTTTTAGGTGTACTCTCCAACCGCACCGTCGCGCCCTACGTTCGTGGAAGTCAAATCCCAGGAGTTCAAACCCACGGAAGTAGGTGCTTCTTTCGGACCCAGTTGGTCGACACACTGGTTTCGGGCGGAAATCGTTGTACCACAATGTATGACGAACTATTCTCATCTCGAGTTCCATTGGAACTCCAATAGCAAGGCCATGGTTTGGACAGAAGATGGCGAGCCTGTGCAAGGCTTAACAGGGGGCAGTGAACGTGGAGGTGAGAGACAGGAATGGATCTTCCCTCAACAGTGGAAGGATGGGAAAAGACATGCCTTTTTCATCGAGATGGCATGCAACACCATGTTTGGAAATGCTGAAATGCACGACATTATCCAACCTCCTCCCACAGACAAGTACTTCAAACTTGAAAAGGCAGACATTGTAGCTGTTAATGTCAATGCAAGGCAGCTGCTATTTGACTTTTACGTTATAAGTGGTATGCAGTCCCCTTGTTACGAAAACTCGTACCACGATGAGCTACTAATATTTGATGATAACAGATGCGGCACTGTATCTACCTCAAGACTCATGGCAATCGCATCGTGCTCAGCAGGCATGCGATGAAATCCTAGATACTTTCTCTGCTGGCGACGGCAGCTCGGGTGCTATCTCAAAGTGCAGAGAAATTGCTCGGAGCTATCTCGGTGACAGAATTGACACAGAAGAGGTTTTCAAGACAGATCAGATGGCAATAGTCTCGGCTATTGGCCACTGCCACATTGACACATGTTGGCTTTGGCCTTGGGATGAAACAAAGAGGAAAGTCGCTCGTTCGTGGATTAGTCAATGCAATCTTATGGACCTATATCCTGAGTACCGGTTCTGCTGCTCCCAAGCACAGCAGTACAAATGGCTGGAGACTTTGTATCCAACAATCTTCGAGCGGGTCAAGGAAAAGGTCGCCAAAGGAACCTTCCAGCCCATTGGTGGAAGTTGGGTTGAGCATGATACAAACCTCCCTAGTGGTGAATCTCTGGTCCGTCAATTTCTATACGGACAGCGATACTTTCAGAGTCGATTTGGTCGCAGGCATACTACATTCTGGCTACCTGACACTTTTGGTTATTCGGGTCAGCTTCACCAGATTTGTCGCTTGGCGGGAATGACGAGGTTCTTCACGCAGAAGCTTAGTTAGAACAACATTAACAACTTTCCACATACCACCTTCAACTGGGTGGCATTGGATGGTCGGAGCAAAGTGCTTTGTCATATGACACCTGCAGAGAAATACAACGCGGACGCGACATTGCAAGATCTCGTACGCTGCGGAACGAGACACAAATCTCTAGATCAGGATAACACCTCGCTATTGGTCTATGGAAAGGGCGACGGAGGAGGCGGTCCAACAATCGCGCACTTGGAAAGCTTGAGACGCTGCCGTGGCATGAGCGACCAAGTAGGTCGTCTGCCTCGCGTTCAACAGGGTAACTCTGTGGACGACTTCTTCTCTCAGTTGGAGCACACAGAGAGGGATACCAATAATCCTTTTGTTACTTGGTTCGGTGAACTGTACTTCGAATATCATCGAGGCACTTATACTACCCAGGCCAAGACCAAGTTGAACAACCGACGGGCTGAGATCTTCCTACATGATCTGGAATATTTGGCTACGCTTGCCAGTATACAAAAGGATTCAACTTACAGGTATCCAAAGAAGGAGATTGACGAGATGTGGGAGAAGGTCCTGCTTTGTCAATTCCATGACTGCCTTCCAGGGAGCTCGATTGAAATGTGCTACGATGATACGGATAAAGTGAGTTATTGCACTCCCACTGGTTCATATTTCTAGCTGAACTGAATACTAACGATACTAGCTCTACGATGAGGTATTCTCCGTGGGAAATACAACATTTACGAATACTGCGGCCGCGCTTCAGCTAACCTTGCAACCAACAGATTTTGCCAACCTTGTGGTAGTAAACACGCTCGATTGGGACAGGGTTGGACTAGTACCATTGCCAGTCACAGCTCATTCCGAGGGTAAACAGAAGTATGGTTTCTACCAATGTGGACCTGGGATATCACCACTTCAGCCGCTGTCAGGCGTTTCTTTCGAGGCAGCGACCATATCCGAAACCAGCAAGGGTGTCTGGATCTGGTCAAACAGCCAGTATCGTGTCACAGTGACTCAGGGCACTATCATCTCGCTCTATGACCTCCGCAGAGACCGTGAAATAATTCCTGATGGTGCAAGAGCCAATCAGCTCGTTGTGTTTGGTGATATGCCCCTGTATCATCAGGCCTGGGACGTAGAAACATATCATCTCTCTCAAGGTCGCGAACCGGAAGGAGGGGTTTCGTATCTGGCTGAAAGTGGTCTTGAGAGAGTTTCAGTGACAACAATCACAAAAATATCTGAGAGCAGCTCGATCAAGACTACTATATCCCTCAATGCTGTCATTGATCCCCAAGAGGAAAGTCATATTGAATGCTCTGCAGAAGTTGACTGGCACGAGAACATGAAGTTCCTTAAAGTTCAGTTCCCAGTGGATATTTACAACACAAGGGCATCATATGAGACTCAATTCGGCATTGTGGAACGGCCAACACATTACAATACCTCCTGGGATATGGCCAAGTTTGAGGTGTGCTGTCACAAATGGGCTGACTTATCGGAAGCGGGATATGGTGTTAGCATTCTTAACAACTCCAAATATGGCTTCGCTACGAGCGGAAACATGATGCGATTGAGCCTGCTCCGTTCACCAAAGGCTCCCGATGCCAACGCCGATATGGGTCGTCATCATATTAAATGGGGCATTTTCCCTCACGAAGGACCTGTGGGTTGGCAAACAGTGAAGAAGGGCTTTGAGTTCAACATTCCGGAGCGCATTGCCTCGTGCCCTAACGGGGTCCGGTCGCCAGGGTTGTCAGCGAGCCCCGTCAAATTGAGAGGCGGTCTAGGGCTAGTACTGGACACCATCAAGAGAGCAGAAGATGATACGGATGTGAATTGTGACAATTTGCCTACAAGGGAGGGCAAAAGCATCGTATGCCGAGTATATGATGCCATTGGTGGGAAGAACAGGGCTTTCTTAGAGACCGGGCACGTCAAGATTCAGAAGGCGTGGAAATGCAATCTCTTGGAAGACGATCTAGAGGAGCTGCCCATTGTGAATGGTGGTGTAGAGATAGAGCTGCAAAGATTCGAACTGGCTACCTATAGACTACTTTTAGAGTAGCTGCGAGATGTTTGAAGTACTAAACACGGTACCTCTATGCTGAAGTTTGTCGCAAAGCAAGGATGGAATTTAGAGGTGGATTAATTATGCGCACGAATAACATCTACAATCCATGAGCCGTCATAGACTAGCCTCCCCAGATAAGTCTACTCATGATCTTTCGTGACGTGTTTCAGGAGTGTTTCCAGCACTGGTCGTGCCTGATCAATATATGCTGCGCGCGCTGTGCGAGCAGCAAGCACCCGGAGCGACAACGAAACCAAGGCTTGCCAGTTGTGTACATATAAAGGAGGTCCGCGTAGTTGTGCAGCCAGAATCAATAGCGTTGCCGTGGAGATGGCCCGATAGCTAAACCAGGTCGCTTCGTAATAATGTGGTCTTGTAAGTCGCTTGATCGTGAGAGCACAGTACTGGAGGCATTTCTGTGCTAAGGGCAACACACGATCAAAGTATGGATCCGTGTCGGGCTTGTGAAGAGCGTAATAGAGTAAAGGTCTGTAAGAAATCTGGCGCCATTGGAGTTGTCTGCATTCCAAGATGAATGCTAGGTCTTCGGGAGCACCATCGTCAGCATCAAATTCTAATGTTTTTGGCAATATTGTTCGCCATTGGTCAAGCTCGTGCTTCTGGAGAATGGCCTGAGCCATCACATGCTCTACATTCGCCAGCCAAACATGTTCTCCCGGCTCGTAGAGTAGATCATTAATAGAATCCGCCTTTTTCCTCAGCGCTATACACGCTAAATAATAGTACCAGCTATGTTCTTGTTGTTGTTGTTGTATGACGCTTGATGGCAGTATCTGCCAATTTGAGTTTGTGTTGGATGAATTCTCATTCACACTGCCGTGGAATGAGGTCCAGGAGGGGAGACTTGGAAACTCTCGAGGAAAGTGTAAGCTAGTAATACCCGCTGGTGGAAAGTCGAGCTCTTCTCGAAGGTCTCTGTGATACTTTTAGCATATGACATGACCTATGTGTTGAACAAAGCAGACGTACCGCTCAGTTCTACAACAGGAAAAATACAGTCGCTCCAAAACATGGAACTCTGTGTCGAGACTGTCATCTCTCACGTTCCTATGAGATAGTATAAACTGCAAACGACTGCAAGCCTGACTATAATGAACCCAGGCATTGGTAGGTCTCAACCGACACACCTCATATAGTCCAGCTAGAAAGAAGCACTGAACCGATGTGAGGGTGACGTCTAAGAGACCAAGGCGCTTCTTGGCCGCAAGGTAGAACGCATCGCCAGGTATGTAGTTCATTCCGGAGGCGTCGTAGAGTATCTGATTGTAGGAACCTGGGGAAGGGTTGGAGTATCCAAACGACTCCCCGACCTGCTTCACGGTATTGGCAAGGGCGCATGCCAGCATCTATTGGAATTTAGCAATTGGAATACAGTCCAACTTGATTTCCAACGAGAAGTCAGGTGCATCTCACTACAACGCAGGAGTCTTCACCCCAATCAAACCCACCGTCTATTATCGCCTTGACCTGTAAGTTGAATCTTGACACGTCGAATATCGGATTCTTCACGTGCGCCACAGTTAGATACCTCTGACAGAGGTTTTGAATATGAACCTTGTCTGTTGGTGATAATGGTGTTGTTATTTCCTCCGCCAGGCATTCAGCATTCCCCGTTCTAAACCCAGCCGGGGGTTCATCCCTCTGACTATGTGGGCTATTGTTTGTCGTCGATGGACTAGATGGTAGTCTAGGTGAGATGATGCCTTGAGAAATTATGTTGTGAATTATTGGCCACTTGGTTGTAGCTTCAAATGAGATCCCGGTTGCTTTGACAGCATGTGCGGGCCGTCCCAGATGAGACGCTCCTGGGAAAGTGGTCTTTTGCGCTGTGTCTAAAGAAGGCGAAGATGAATGAAGCGATTTACAGTTAGAATCAGTCGAATCTGCATAGGCTGGTCGTTGAGAAAGCTCCAAAAGTTGAGCAACATGGTCGATGCGATTCATGACATCTGTCAACGTTGGCTCCCTGGTTACAATTTAGGTTACACCAGAGTCCAGTGACTTATAGGCAAGGTACAGGTACCTTAGTCAATCACTTACTGTGGAATTTGCTGTCCATCCATCTCCCCATATACACATTGAACGTGGTTCTCCACGCAAACGCCACATGAAGGCCGGCGGTTGTCGCATTTTGTTTTCTTCGAGCGACACCGACGACAAGCCGTATGGCCTCGCTTGAAACGCTTAGCGCGACGTATTTGGGTCACCTCTTCCTCCCAGAAGTTCATTGGGATTATTTGGAGCTGGGCAAGGCACAATAGTTGAGGCGGGAAACAGAGCAATAATTGTATGGCGACCGCATTCGTATGCAGGTTTGTGAAAAACGAACTATTATTTCTTTAATTTTCTCTCAGCCCGAGAACCTACTAAGCCGTGATATAACTAAATAAGTGCCTATATGCATGATTGTGTAATTGAGAGTGCCGATGGTGAAATTGGCTTACCACGGTGAGTTAAGGGTGCGGGGAACCTTCGCCTAGAGAATCCCCGTTTAGACATAGGGGACTCATTGATGGCCTGCAGCTATCCTCATGGCTGGCTTCTCGTGTGAAGACAACAAACGGTTGCAGGTGCAGGGCGTTGGATATAGGTAACTACGAATATTCTGAAGATGATACGATTGAGCAGGGGTAGGAACTATAAAGTACCAATAGAAGGATCATGTATTATAGGGAAACATTATGTGATATATGAGAAAAAGCTCTCCGTCCGACTTGTCTAGTAAGGAGATGCATACTCGTATAGCGCTATAATATAATGTGGATGGAAGGAATGTAGGGCTATAATATAGCACCCGGAGGGCAATGGACACATCGGCGGGATTCGTGCATGCTGACGTTTACAGGCATAGCAACCTAGGACTGTAATTAGTTACTAGGAAGAGCACAAAGTGTTGAGTAAGCCTATAATATAACCTCATAAACATGAAAATAAGCGTGCTCTACTGAGTCCCAATGTGCTGGGCGAAGCCTCTATCACCATAAGATTAAAACTTGCATAATATGTAAATTATTTAAATATTCATTTTTATACTTCTATCTTTACTAATATTAACATTGAAGATGGGGCCAGGTGTAGGGCAGGTATAACGCATGGCATGTGCGTAAAAGCACTTATCTAAAAAGACCTGTGTCCCCTGTACAGCAGCCCTTGAGCGGAAGTATTCGAGAAACACGTTCCAGAGTAACTGCCTTTTAACCTTGTTCTCTTCCTGCAGAACCAAGTCAGGCTGCGCATTAGATCACAGTAGGTTTTCTATTTTCGGAGGTTTTCATTTATGTTTGCATAAAGTCAAAGATAAATGCTGGCATAAACCCAGGGAAAATATTTACCTTCGCTCTAGACGGCACAGAAGAAGGGAATGTAAGCAGGATCTAGAGTCCTGTAAATGAAAGGCATATTCTGACTCAAACCCTGGCTGTCGAACGCACGGCTGCGGATCTGCTGGCTGAGCTCTTGCATACTGTCCAGCAAAGCCTTGGAAGCACTTTTTGTGTCCTGGTTTAAACGCTGCACAGTAGCGGCATCAAAAGCATCCTTAAGTGTCCGTCCGTCGCTGCCATAGAATGGGCGATTGAATGAAGCCATAAATCCTAGGTAATGAACAGCGGTGGCAGGGTCTGGCAGATACGGCATGAGGTCTTTGACGCCCTTCTCCTTCGGGATAGCAGTGTAAATGGCGGGAATGTGGAATGGCAGGGTACCGGAGGCGATTGGAGCGCCTCCGTTGACGCTGTGGTGCGAGACTGAGGTAGCATAGGCGAAGTGGGTGAGGACATCGATGAGGACTTTCTTGCTTAGGTTCTTCTCCTGAGGAAAGTCCTGGGCCTTGGCCGCTGTGCTGGCCTCGTTGAACCAGTTGTGAACCTCAAAGTCGCCAGAGAGGTCATTCTCGCTTTTATAGTACGAGTTGACAAAAGATGTGAAGAAGGTGTGGTAGTTGTCACGGATGCGCTTGGCGTCGTCGTAGAAGGGGAAAGAGTTAAAAACGGACTTTCCATCATCATCAATCAGACCACGGGCTCTCAAGTTGTTTTCCAGATATCCGCTCTGGTACCGACCGTCAAGGGGCCAGCTGTCAGTAACAAATTGACGGCAGCCAAACTGATTGAAGACCATGAGCTGATCCCAGTGGCCGCCAGGGTTGAAGCAAAGCTCCTCTCCAACGATACGAGAAGAATAGGCTTGCACCATGAGGCGCTCGAGAATAATCATTATAGGGTGGTTCTCGCTGAGAGTGTGAAGAGCAGCTTGGTGAACAGATTCGGTGACGTCGTGCGACACAACAAGGTGCAGCATTTGCGCGTGGAACATGTCATTGGCGTTAAACATCATCTTTGCCAGTAACCAGTCATTAGCGGAGTCGAGAGGAGTGTAAGTCAGATCGGCGTCGACATTAGTGCGAATGGCCAAAGGCAAAAAGTCGCCAGACTCTGGGTCAATGTAGAAGTAGGCGCTGCAAGCGACGGGGAAACGCTCAACGACAGTAGCAACGTCGTACTTGGCCTGATAGGAGTGGTCGACAATGAAAAGGCGGTTGCTAGCCTGAAGAGACTCAAGCGTATATCCAGAACCGACAATCTTACTCGTTATGACATCGTCTAGCGGGAAAGGAAGGGGCTCGTCGGCCATAACTCGACGGACGGCATGGGGATGCTCGCTCAGGCGTTCCATGGAGAAAAGCAGATCTTGGGTCGCATTGGAAATGATACCAGGAGCGATACCTCGAGGGTTTGTATTATTGAGCTGGCCATCGTAGAGGACTTTTTCGTAGTCTTGCCAACTGTTGAGGCCGCCATTCTGTAATGTGAAGTTAGTACTTAATTCCATCTTCCAGTATGATGAAAGTGTGGCCGTTACAGTTTGGATAGCTCCTTGGAGAGACTGGACGTCGAGAGCAATCAGCTCATCAATGATGGCACGGTCCTGGCTCCATGCATCGTAGTCTGCCTTGCTACGAGCATTGCCAAGTGTGCCATTGGGGAAGGGGGCGGCCTCGCCGGTGAGGGACGGGCCGTAGATGAAGCCATCACGACGAGCAGAGACAGCAGCGGCACGAGCTTCGGGACTGGGATCAAGCTGAGGGATGCAAGCTGGGTAAGTTGTGGGAGCAGCCAAAGCAGAGCCGAAAAGGACCACAGCAGCAGCGACGTAATCAGTAGATCGCATGTTGAAAGTGAAACCGAAGATAATAATTGACAAGCTTTATGACCGTGGTACTTTTCATAGTCAAGTTTGGTAGCAACGAGACTCTTTTATAGAGAAATGTTACCATTACCATAGATCTGCAGAAGTTGGCACTCCACTCCATTGTATAAATTTGACGCCCCTGCATTTGGCAGTATGCTAAAAATGCTACAGTACAAATATGCCTGCTAACCAAGATTCGTGTCAGCAACCTTCCAAAAAGGGATTTGAGCTCGGAAATCTATTCCAAGCTAGGTTTTCTTTCTATCGGCTTGCCCAGCTAGCCTCGGCAGTTCTATAACTGTTGGCATTTCTTAGAGTCTAAGAAGCGCACTCCTAGCGAGCATCTAAATTTTCGATTCTCACGTCAGCTGCGGCCCCTATTCCCCTGCTCCGTGGCCAACTGCCATATTGAGCCGGCCCACCATGTTGGATTTGTCTTCATCCTAACTCATTACCTAAAGCCGTGATGCAACTCGCCTGAAAAGGTAAAAAAGGATCAAGTTAGAGCAGCGCTCGAGGACTTGATTCCAATCCAGTTTGCGGGTCCGGCCGAGGTTCCGAGCCTCGTTCTTTGCTGCGAGTGCAGTCTCATTATACCCGAGGACAACAAAGTTATTTACGATCAGAGACCACTACGACGAGAGCTGCTGAGGACAGGAAGCCGGAGACTGAACTGGAGACAGTCGCCACCAGTGCAGTTGAAACTCATTCGATTTTGGACTGGTTCACATTCTTAACGAAGCTTTTAATACAAACGGAACATTTATTCATGGCAGCATCCGGATTCGGCTTAGATGGCGTTTCAGGGCCTCAAAGGTGGCACAGGAACCACATCTATCAACTTCAAATATAATCCACATAGCTCTCGGGTCCAAGCACATACGACCATAGGTAGTGGAGAATTCGGGGTCCCGTCTGCTCCCCCATAGACAAGCCACTAACCGGCAGATTAGTAGTTGAGTGGGTGACCATCAGCGAACACCGGCTGTTGTATGTTTTTCTTTTTGGGGGTCTCTCTCCTTTTATATTATTTTGTTGCTGCGATCTGATCTTGCGATCTCTCGGGAAGTGTGTTGGGTGTGTTGCATTTAATGCGGGTGACAAGAGCCTAGTCTCTTTTCGGCCAAGCACATCCACGGTAATTCGTGCTGTCAGCCCTCTAGAGAAAAGAGAAAAGAAAAGGAACCATTCATCTCCCATTTGGAATATTTCTTAATACCTTTCATACTGTTGCGGCCTTGATTGGCTTTCAATGCTTCGCTCATACTAACCATCAGGCTCCAGCTCCGTAGTTGCTGGTCACAAGTATGACCGTTGGATGCGTATCATGTCATGGCCTCTTGTAAGCATTGTTTTATTATCAGCGAATATATCTATTGACTAGATTCTAAATTAATATGGAAAAACACCACAGATATGGCGACTTACAGTGAATCCTATCTATTGAGAAAGGAGGTCAGCAATTGTGTTATATCCATTACTTAAGGCCAGGTCGGCTGGTGTTCGGCCATCAAGATTGGTACTCTTCCTATCGGCCCCGTGTTCAACAAGAAATTTAACCAGTCTGTAGTGCCCATATTTTGAAGCCATATGCAACGGTGTCCAACCCTCATCATTTCTGACCGATATATTGGCACCAGACTCCAGAAGCAGCCTTGCAAGCCTAAACTGCCCATGACAAGAAGCGTAGTGCAGTGGTGCCCAACCACACTTATCTTGACAGTTGATGTGAACATTCCTTTCGGTAAGTAGTAGCTGAACAATTTGGAGGTGTCCATTTGCTGAAGCCCAATTTATTGGCGTCATTCCCTCGTGATCCGTAACCTCGTGATCAACAATGCTCTGGCTAAGTAATAGTTGGACAATCTGGCGATATCCTTTTTTTGAAGCTATATGTATTGGTGTCCATAATTTTCCATCCTTAAAATTCATATCGATGTCCTTTTGGTTCAGGAGGTGTTGAACGATTTGGAGATGCCCACTGAATACAGCCAAATGCAAGCTTCCCTCCTACATCTACAGGTACCCCACCTTTTGGGTGCTTAACTACTAAAAACCCTCTCGCCGTCTAACTAGCTATTAGATAAAACAACCTTGCTTTTTACTTTTACGGTCTTATTTAAGGACTTTAGGAAGATAGAAATATTTATAAACCCTTTAAATATCTAAAGTAAAATAAATCCTATTACCTTTAAACCTATAATAATCTTTTAACTTTAGAAAAAGATAACCCCCTTAGGCCTAAGAATAAAAAAAGTTATAGTTTTTCCCTTTACCTTTAAAAAAAAAAAATATTTTAAAAAAGCCTTTAGTATAAATAAAATACTTTTACTTAACTTTAATAAAATAAAACTAAGTACAGTAGCTATAGTAACTGTAATATAAATAGCCTTAAGAAACTTTATTATTTTTATTTTTAATAATATAAAAAAAGCTATTAACCTAAGTAAAAAAAGGAAATCTTTTATTAAAAATAAAATTATAAACTAAATTAATAAAATTAATATATAATAATAGGCTAAATAAAATATAGTATTAAATATAATTATAATTATTAACTTTTATTTAATATAATATATATTTTAACCTTTTTTAATAGTAGTAGACTAGGTTTAGGTATATTTAAATATTATATTTAAAAACTATATCTCTTTTTATATTAACTTTAAAAAAAGACTTAAAAACCTTAAAAAATTAAATAATAAAAAAAAAGCTGCTTAATTAACTAAAATAATATTAACTAATATATTTTATATTAAAAATAATAAATTAAATACCTTTAAAAACCTTATTAAAGTAGGAGTACCTATAATTATTAAAAAAGTAGGCTAAAAAGGCCTTAGGGTTATATAGGTATAAATTATAATATATAAAGATATTTATAATAAAAAAATATAAAAAAAACTTACTACCTTAAAGAACCTAGCTTTTAATAATAAAAAACTAGCCTATACTATTAATAAACTAATTAATAAAATTAATAAACCTAAAAAAAAGCTTAATAACTATATTTTTATCTAAGTCCTACTAGACTACGTATAAAGAAAGTTATTAACTATTAAGGCTAAATAAAAACTAATTAGAATTTTAAAGTTTATAAATAAAAATATTACTTATTTTTAAAAAGTATAATTAAGCTTTACCCTTAGGGGTAAGAATTAAAATATTTAAAATAAAATTATTATACTTTAAACTTTAACAGAGAGTAATAATTTAAAAATTAAAAAGTATATATTTAAAAGATTTTCCTTATATATAATATATTAAAAACTTATACTAATATAAGCAGGACTTACCTTACTAATATACTAATCCTAAAGGAGGTATACGCTAGGGCTAGGGTTAAGAACTTATTAGCGGCTTATTATAAGGCCCCTTTTAAAAAATCCCTTAATATATATAATTATTTTATCTTTTTTAAGGAAAATATTAAACCTAGCTTTAGATTATTTAGCAGCTTTCTTCTAGTAGAAATCTAGGTTTAGCCCCCTTAGGTTACCTAATACTAAAGGTACTTAAGATTTTATAACTTATAGAATTATACTAAGATAAAAAAATACTATAAATATAGTAAGTTATTATTTAAATATAATAATATTATAGCTAATTATTTATTACTACCTTAGTATATTAATTATAATAGCCCTTATATAGCAGACTCCTTAAAATACTTTACTAAACTAGTTATTAAAAATAAAAAAAAAGTATAAATAACTAAAGTATAACTTTAAGCTATTTAAAAACTAGGCCAGCAGGAGTATAATAAAGTTAATTTACCTAAGCTTAAACCTACCTCTGCCCTAGCCTTTAATACTAAAAAAATAACTACCCTAAGGACTTAAATAGGCCCCTGTCTTTAATTACTAATATTTAATTTAATGCTTCCTTTCCTTCCTTAAGTCTTAGTTAAAAAAGTTATAATTAAAGTTAACTTAAATAAAAAAGATCTTTATAAAGGAACCTCCCCTGCTAAGTTAGTAGTTTACGTAGCTAGCCTAAATAATAAAGAAAATAGAAAAGTTAAAAAGGATAAAAATATATTTAACACCCCCTTAGGAATTAATAAACCCCTTAACATAAGCTTATAAATAATAAGCTTTATTATAGTTACTAAAAAAATATTAATTTTAAAATCTTTTAAGCTAATATTAAAAAAAGCAGTTTATACTAGGATATTACCTTTTTATTAATATAAGAAAGTAGTTATAATATTATACTAATTTAAAAACCTTATGCTAAATAAAATAAAATATTAAATAAAAGGTAAATTAAAAATTACCTTAAATATTAAGTATATAACCCCTTAAATAGCTAAAAAGATACTAAACCCTTAGTTCTTATATTTATTAAAATCTTCTTAAACCTCCTTAATAAATAACTTTCTCCTTTAGGCCTAAAGAATAAATATATATACTAAATAAAAATATATAAGTATACTATTATTAATATTTATTAAAAAACTTTAGTAAATATAATTATAAAAACCTTTACTAAATAAGGTCCTCTTCCCCCTTACTTAATTATTATAGGCAACTTTAATATTTTATATTAATATTAAGACCTTAGTAAAAGTATAAACCCTATAGGTAATAAAATCATAAAATAAGTAAAGAAATATAACCTCCTCCTAACTTTAATAAATATACTTACTTAATACTTAGGAAAATATATTAACCTAATTTTTATAAACTATCCTACGTTAACTAAAGTTAAATACTCCTTTAATATAAGGTTAAACTACTATATAGTAATTATAAACTTCCTTAAGCTTTTAAGGATAATACTAAGGATAAGGAAAAAATATATTTTAATAAAATATTAAAAAGACTTTAGCTAACTTATATACTCTTTTACCTAAACCCTCCCTACAGTCGGTTTAACTACGCTATTAAAAGCTAACCTAAATAAGTATACTAAAGTACTATAGGACCTCTTTAAGTAAATTATTAAAGTAGTTAGTAAAACTAGGCACTAAAACAGCCATAGCGTACTATAGTAGTTGGAAAAGTATAAAGCAGCTTATAAAGCTTATAAAGAAGTAATAGACAGCTCCCTTGCTTAAGAAGGAGTTTATAAAACCTTTAGAAATATTATATATTATAGTAAATAAGCCTATTAAAATAAAATTATAGTAGGAGCTAGTGCTACTAAGAATATATAGTCTATTGCTAAATAGCGTAAAGCAGCGGACTACTTTTAACTACCCCCCTTAATAAATAGTAATAAAAATATCTTAAATCTTATAAAAAAAGTAACCTTTTTTAAAAATAAACTCCTTAAGTATAAAATAATAAAAAAGGATATTTTAAACCCTTAGGAAAAAAACCTTTTTATTAATAAAAACATTTACTAAAACTAAATAATATTAAAATTAAAGGCTAAAAAAGCTATAATAAGGTTAGGTAATACTATACCTAATGTAAATAGTATATTAATTACCCTTTTATAGCTTACCTAGCCTATTATTAGTAAATATATAATTAACCTCTTCTATAAATGCTTAATAGTAAAATACTACCTACTTCTTTTTTAAAATATAAAGATTATTATTATCCCTAAACCTAAAAAGCTAAAGAAGGTATATATTATATATAAAAAGTATAAACCTATTTTTTTACTTTCCTATATAAGCAAAGGCCTTAAAAAACTCCTAGTTTAAAAAAGTCTCCTTTTTAGTAATAAAATATAAAATATTATTAAAATAATACTTTAAGGCTTTTTTAAAAAGGTTTATAATAGATTTAATAGCCTACCTACTATATAATACTAAAGTTACTTTAGTATAAGGCCTTATTATCTTTTTCCTTATATTTAATATCTCTAGTACTTTTAATATAATTATATATAATTACCTAGTATATAAACTTAGAGAATAAAAGTAGCCCTTTTTTTTATAAAATAAATTAACTCCTTTATAAGTAATTAAAAAGTTTTTATCTAAAATAGCTATAAAACTACCTTCCTAAAGATAAAGCTAAAGTATAAAGCTTTATAAAAATCCTTTATTTTTTTTATTATTTTTATACTTTACTTCTCCTTTAGCTTAAAGCTTAATAACCTTAATATTTATTTTAGGTATATAGATAATATTAGTATTATAATAGTAAGGGCTAATATTAAAAAAACTATTTAAAAGCTTTAGTAAAAACTAGAAAATACCTTAAATTAAGGTAATAGGAATATAATTTCCTTTAACTTAAATAAAGCTAAACTTATATATTTCTATAAGATTAAAACTTAAATATATAATAAAGAAGTAGACTTTAAAAAAAAAACTATAATCCCTTAGGACTTAGTTTATTAATTAAAGATATATTTAAATTTATAACTTTCTTTTAAAAAGTACCTTAGGATTATAAAAGGAAAAGACCTTAAAATAGCTAATTTTTTAAAATCCTTAAATAAAATATAAAAGAAATCCCCGCTAGATGTAGTAGCTATAGTAACTAAGGCCTACGTTACCCCTGTAGCCTTTTATAAAATAAAGGCTTTTTAACCTAGTAATAGTAAATAAAGTATTATAAACCTAAGTAAATAAGTAAGAACAGGCTTAGCAGAACTAATTATAATCCTAGAACTACTATTTAAAGCAGCAGCTAAAGCAGTTGTCTTTATATAAAAAACAACTAACCTCCCTATTATATATAAAAAATCTAAAGTTCCCTTAGTATTAGTATAGGTAGTATAAACTAGACTTTATATAGTAGCTTACTTTATAAGGCTAAATAGATATTACTTAGTTAGTAGATGTATTAATAAGAAACTCTTTTTTAAAATCCCCCCTATTAAACTATAATATATTATAACTTTAGTAAGAAAAATAGTTTAACTTTTTCTTTTTATTAAAAATAATAAAGTTATTAAAGTAGGCCTAGATTTTAAAGACTTTTTAAAGTTAAAGGTAGTAGAAAAATATCTTAAGCTTTTTAACAGCCTCCCTAGGTCTACCTTCTTTACTTATTTAAATAAGTTATAAAATAAATAAAGTAATATAAGCTAGGGAGCTATTATATACTATAACTTTAAAAAAACTATAGTATATAGTCCCCTTACTAATATAAAAGTTTATAATACTAAAGTAGTAGGTACTTTTAAAATTATAAAGCTAACTAAGGTATATACTATTATAAACCTAAATATTTAAAAGATTCTACTCTTCTTAAATAATTTAATAGTAGTAAATAAAATACTAAGGCTAACCCCTGCTTTATCCTAAGAAGCTTATATAATATTATATTAAATTACCTAAAGACTACTTTTATAAGTAATTACTAAAGTAGCCTAAGTCTTAGGCTATAAAAATATATTAAAAAATAAAAAGGCTAATTAATTAGTAAAAGAAGGTTTAAAACTCTTTTACTACTTAAGATACTACTTTACTATTACCTTTATTAAAAAGTAAGTAAAAAAAAATATAAAAAAATCTAAGATATTAATTAAAAAAGTAATTACCTAAAGTCCTATAAAATAAGTAAATAAAACCTTTATAAAGCCCCCTTTATACTCTTTAAACTATACTTCCTATATTTAATTTTACATAAGCTACTAACTAAAAAGTTTAAATATAAAGACTTTTTAAAATACTATAAAAGATTTAAATATAATACTAAACTTATATATAAATATAGTAAACTAAAAATATAAAAATACTTTATAAAATATTATATAATAGCCCCTTTCTTTTTTAATATACTAAAAAGAAAGTATACTTTAAAACTACCTATATTTAATACTTCCTTAGTAATAGAAGATATAAGGATTTTTAGAAACTAATAAAGGAGATAAGCTTATTATTACAGCCTAATCCAGGATTAAGAAGGTACATTAGAAATATACCCCGGAAGAACACTAGATCTAAATAACTAATTAATATAAGATTAATAAGTAGATTATAAGCTACCTTAGATAGATTACCTTTACTAAAGTAATCCTATACTTAGGCTTATAATCTTAAAAGTAAGCTACTAAAAATAACTAAATATATAAGATTTAATTCTTTATGCTTTTTAAATAACTTAAATAGATAGTCGTTAATAAAGCATTAAGATTAAATATAAACTAAATTTTTATTATATTTTACTTACTTTATAATTATACTTACTTAAAGTTATTTTTTATTCTTTCTGCTAATATAAACTAATTAATCTTAGCTTATTACCTTAGGAACTTACCTTATATTACTTAAGTATTAGGTTAAAATATTATATATTAATAACTTTTATTTAAAAAAATACTAAGTATCTTTAAGTAATATAAACTATTATACCTAGAGTAAGACTAACTGCTGGAACTTTTATTACTAACCCTAGTATATTTACTATAGATAATAATAAAAATATTATTATATAAGACCTATTTAATATTACCTTTTTTAAAAATAATTAACTTTTAGCTTTTATTTAAAATATATATAAACTTATTAAAGTTTTAATTAATAAACTTAATAAAGATGAGCCTAAGATAGTTAATATTAAAATCCTTATTAAATAACAGCTATTTTTTATATTTAAAGAAGATATTAAAGAACTCTGCTTATATTTAATTTAATTTAAAGTATACTTTAAGGATTTTAAAAATACCTTTAATACTATTAAAAAGAAGGTTTACTTTACTGCTTTACGCTTTAAAGGTACTACTTTAAAATAGTTTAGACCTATTTTAAATAACTACCTAGAGAGCCTAGCTAGAGGAGCAGAAGAATAAACTTAATAAATCTTTAATAACTATAATAAATATATTTTTAAGTTAAAGAAAGTATTTAAGGATATTAGCGAAAACTAAATAACTAAAAATACCTTAGTTATAATATATTAAAAAGGAAAATACTTAGACTATATTATAAAATTCTAAGATATTACTATATGCTTTAATTAAAATAAGTTAGCGCTTATTAAATAATTTTATAATGGTTTTAAATAAAAGGTTAAAGAAAAAGTATATAATATAAATTAATTAATATATACCTTAATTTTATTTATAGACGTTTATGTTTAAGTAGATAACCTACTATATAAACTTAAGATTAATATTACCTAATAGTATTAGTAAAACGGATATTAAGCTAACTAAGGTAAAAAGTAATATAAGGAAATTACTAAAGATAATAGTAGTAAACTAGGAAGAATAGATCTAGATATTTTATAGCGTAAGAAAGAATTTAAGTACTATAACTATAGTAAGGTAGGTTATATAGCCTATAACTGCTGAGTACCTAAGAAAAAACGTAAGGATAAGATTTTAAAACTAAGGAAAAAAGTTTATATTATAGATATAAATAAATAATCTTTTAACCTATTATAATAAAAAGATAATAATTACCCTTAATATAAGGAGGAACTAGGAGAATTAAATAAATTAAGAAGAATAACCTTACCTAAGGATATACTTAATTTAGTTAACCCTACTACTAAAGTAATAGCTTAATAAAACTATAGGCTACTACTATATAAAAAATAAGTTAGAAATATTACTAACTTTATTAAAAGTAAATCTAAGGAAATTAATAAACTTATTAAGTTCTAACGATAGGTTAACGCCTATAACCTTAAATAAAATATTAAAACTTTTATTTACTAAGAAATTTAAGATAAACTTATATAATAGTAACTATACTATAGAAAATAATAAATTATTATAAGTCTAAATGTAGATGAAATATAGGAACTTAAAGGAAAATACTAATAAATACTGTCACGACCCGACTCTTATAGTTGCGACAACGGACCTATAGGGTAGGCGCCGCCGGATCAACTATAGGCCGATGGACCAATAGTCGCACGCTTGCTTAACTCTTCCGACGAGCTATACGAGCAGTATCTCGTCTAGCTTATCTAACGAGCTTTATAAGCCCGGAATTAACTAGGTATATAAGTTTACTTTATATTATTTATTAGAATACTTAAATAGCCAGTTGTTATTACAGCATTTACAATATAATTAGATTAGAACCTAGATACCTACTTTTATTTTATATTACTAGCTGGTAATAAGATTACCTATTACCGACCTGACCGCTCCGCTAATATAAACTATAGAACCCTTCTAAGGTTTATCCCTTAGGAAAAGTATTATCTATACTAATATATAAATACTAGTTTATTATATAATAATAACTTTTATTTAGATAGTTACCTTAGACCTACGGGCAATAAAACACTAAGAACTTAGTAACTTATAAGCTTTAGAGTTCTAGATAACGATACTAATTACGAAAGCGAAGCTTAAAGTAATTATAACAGTGATATTAAAATCTAAGATAATTTTAAAAATACTACTAAAAATGTTGTAATAGCTCTGTAACTACCTGCTAACTAAGAGGAGGCTGACAACTACTTCCTAATACTTAAAAAATAAGTGGCGGAACTGCTTAAGACAGTCGCTGCTTAAGCAGCTACTATTATAACTTTCTAAGTACAGTAACTAGTAGAAAACCTTATAGTAAACCTAGCCCCTGTAGTATATTAATAGAAACCCAGAGAGATTATTAAACTACTACTACTAGATAAATTTAAAAAAAACCTTAAGTAAATTTAGAAATTTTTTATAAATATAAGAAACTACTTTAGCTACTTTTTAACTACTATAGCTAGTAATATTATAAAAGTTTAAACTATAGGAACCTATTTAGCTAAAACCGCTAAAGATTAATTTAAACTATATCTTAGAGACTTTAAATAAACTAAGGAACTAAAGAAGCAGTATATTAATAAACTATTCGCCAAATACACTACCTTTAAGAAATAGCTTAAAAAACTATATAGGAAAACTAACGAAGCTAAAAAAGTAAAAAAAGCACTCTTATAAATTAAGTAAACCAGACTATACGTTAAATACACAGCTGCCTTTATACACCTAGCCGCTAGAATTAACCTAAACGATAAAGTATAGCGTATACTCTACTATTAAAAACTAAAGTCTAATATTAAGGATAAGCTATATTAAGATAAGTTACCTAATACTCTAAATAAACTTTCTAAGAAAGCCACTTATATTAACAAACGCCTGTTTAAATAACGTAAAGAATATTAGCGAGAAGGAAATACGTAGAAAATAATCCCTAAGTATTTCTACTCTAGTAATAACGCTAACTAAGGAAAAAAACGGGATATTATATCCTATAATAATAGAAAACCAGGACCTATAGACCTCAGTATTATTAAAATATAATATAAGAACGTTAAGTACTATAACTATAAAAAGAAAGGATATATAAAAAAATACTGCTAAGCTCTAAAGAAGGATAGTAATAAAAAGTTTACACCTGTCCTAGAACCTAAGGAAAACTAAGCCATTAATACTATATAACCCTTAGTAAACTATAATATATTATACTTTTTAGTATATTATAATAATAAATACTAGATATACCTTAGTAATAAACAGGGATTAGGCTAGTTCCTAAAAAGACTTTATAATACCTAAACCTTAAATACTCTTAAGGAAGTTACCTAGGAAGAAATAGTAAAAATTAAGAACTAATACACTATACTTATAACCAACTAACACTAAGAAAACATAAGCTATACCCAGATACTAGTTTAGCAAGCCTTTAATAATATAGAACTTACAGCCACCTAACCACACCTAGAAAACAATAGGATAATAGAATAAGTAAACTTACCTAACTTTAAAGATAAAGAAGAAGTTATTTATAAATAGAAATAAGATAAAGCTATATAATAATATAATAAGGATCTTCCAGATACTGCACCTCTAATATAATACAACCTTTACAAAGGAATAACCTAGGAGGAACTTAACGACCTTAAAAAACATATATATAACCAATATAGTTTAATAAAACCTAAAAACATTTACTATCCCTGTAAAATAACTATAGTAGATTAGGAACATTTTAAAGATTAATATAGACTTAAAGGTATTATTAAAGAAAATAAATATTATAATAAAATAATTTAATAAAAGGAACTTAAGGATTATTAGAAACTCCTAGAACAATAGGGCCAGATTAAGTAAATCAACCTATATACTGCCTTTAATAGAACTAAACTACTAGGAATCTAGCTTTAATAATATATTAAGATTAATATAAACAAATATCTAACTACTAAAGTATTAAAATCAGCCCTCTATTATATTAACAATATCTAGATTATAGATTAATATAATAAAGCTAATATTATTAACTATAAACTCCTACTATATAAATAATATATTATACTTAAACTCTAGGAATAGTATAAAGATTATAGAATTATAGAATATAGCTAAGATAAATTTATACTTTATAATAAGAATTATTATAAAAAATACTAATGTTAATAACGCGCTCTTATATATATTACCTATAACCTAGAATAATAAGGTTTTAACCTTATAAAATACAGCACCGATAATAAATTATAAAGAATTAACTAGAACGAACTCCAGAAGTATTATAAACTTACCGCCAGAGATATCCCTTAGCCCGGATATATCTGGTGTAAACGCTATAATATTTAAAATAATAAACCAGGATAGATTACCTTAAACCTTAATAATATAGCTATTAACCCCTACAGCAACAACTATTATAATAACGTAGATAATATAATTTACTATAACCTAAATATAATCTTAGGATAGAAACTATGAAAATTCCAAGTACCTAGTACTTTAGAAAAATACCTAATTATAGTTTATATAGACTTAGGAGCTATAATAAGCTATATTATACCTTAACTTATTAACTGCCTAAAGTTAACTAACCGTAAGAAGGAGAAATTATATACGCTTACTAATATTAAATAATAACCCTTTATATATAATAACAGAACTATTAACTATAAGACTAATTACCTTAAAATCTAGTTTAGTAGAATCTTAGATTAATTAAAGTTTAATATTACTAATATTTTAGGATATAATATACTTTTAGAATATAATTAGCTAGAGTTACGTAACCTTAATATTAATTAAAAAGAAGACTACGTAATATAGCAACCTTATGCCTAACTAATCAATCTTCTAACGAAACTATAATTAGATTAGGAAGATTAATAAAATATAATAACATCCCCGATAATAGGGTCAGAGACCCCTATATTAAACTAAGAAAAAATATAAAAATATATAAAAACAGAAACAGTTATAAAATAGGTACCTATTACAGAACTATAAAAGTTCCTAAAAATAGTTAAATACATTAAGAAACCTAAGAAAAAACAGCTTAGATTTCTTAACTTAATTATACAGAAGGTTAAGGATTTATACCACTAAGACTAAGATACACCGGAATATTTAAAAAATATACTAATAGACCTCTAATATATAAAAGTCTTTAATAAAGAACTTAATACTAGATTACTAGAATATAGTTAATAGGATTATAAGATTAAACTTATAAATAATAAAGTCCTAACGTTTAATAAGATCTATAACCTAAGTGCCACTAAGCTTAAGATACTTAATAAATAAATTAGGGACTAGCTAAAAAAGGGCTATATTTAACCTTCTAAATCCTTAGTAAAATATCTAGTTATATTTATACCTAAGAAGAATAGTAAACTTTAACTTATTATAGACTACCGATAATTAAATATAATAACTAAGAAAAATATTATACTACTACCTTTAATTTCGGAAATTAAAGACCAGCTTACAGGAGCCAAGATCTTTATATTACTAAATCTTAAAAGAGTATATAACCTTATTTAAATTAAGAAAGGCAACGAATAGAAAACCGCATTTTATACTAAGTATAGACTCTACGAATATTAGGTAATACCTTTCGGACTTATAAACGCTCCGGTATCCTTTTAGAAAATAATTAACTATATATTATAAGACTACGTAGATTATTTTATTATTATATACCTTAATAATATCCTTATCTACTCTAGGAACCTAGAGGAATATAAGGAATATATTAAAAAAGTATTACAAATACTTTAAAATAACTAACTCCTGGTAGAACCTAAGAAATACAACTTCTATATATAAAAGGTTATATTTTTAGAATATATTATCACCCTAGGCAAAGTTTAAATAAACCCTAAAAAACTTAAAGTAATTAATAATTAAAAACTACTTAAAAACGTTAAGTAAATATAAAGCTTTCTAGGACTTATTAACTACTACTAATACTTTATTAAGGACTTTTTAAAAATCGCTACACTACTTACAAACTTAATAAAAAAAAATATTAAATTTAAACTAATATAAGACGCTTTAATTACCTTTAAACACCTTAAACAAGCCCTTGTTACCGCTCTAGTACTTATAATATTTAACCTAAATAAACCTATTATAATTAAAACTAATACCTTGGACTTTATAATTAGTAAAGTACTTTATTAATTAAATAATATACTTAAGAAAAAGCTTAGGCCTATCGCCTACTTCTTTAAGAAACTAAATAAACTAGAACTTAGATACCCTATTTATAATAAAGAGTTTATAGTTATTTACTAAGCGCTTAGTAAGCAGTATTAAAGATACTACTATAAAAGAAGTCGATTTCTAATAACCATCCTTATAGATCACTAGAATATTACCTACTTTATAATAATATAAGAACTATCTTATAAATAAGTCAAATACTATAAGTAACTCTCTAAGTTTAAGCTTATTATTAATCACTATAATAGTTTAGATAATAAATATACTAATATACTTAGCAGATGCTTAAACTACTTTTAAAAAATTTTAAAAGTTAAGGTATAAGTATTAAAAAAAAACTAGTATAAAGACCTTATAATTAGATTAGTTAATATAATATATTAAATCAAGATAGATAATCTAATTATTAATAATATAAAGGAATATATTAAAAACTAGGAGAATAAATAATATCTAAAAGGTATTTCTATAAACACTAGATATCTAATACTAGATAGACTTATCTAAGTACCAGAAGACTTACGAAGTAAAATAGTAAAATCAGTCCATATACATAAACTCAACGGACACCGTAGAATATAAAAAACCACCCAGCAAGTTATACAATACTTTAAATTTAAAGGTGTTAAAAAATAGATACAGAAGGTTATATTAGAATATATAATATATAGATAAGCTAAGGTATTACACCACCTTCCTTATAGAAAACTATAACCCTTACTAGTTCTAGTTAGAAATTAGGAATTAATAACATTTAACTATATTATTAAGCTTCTACCTTCTAAAGAACCTATAACCAATAGGATATAGGATAGTATTTTTATAGTAGTTAATCAACTTTTAAAAATAGCTTACTTTATCTTAGTCACTAAGAAAAGCTCTGCAGAAGACCTAGCTTATATTTTTTTCTAAAATATCTATACCTACTATAGACTACTAAATAAGATTATCTCTAATAGAAGATTAACGTTTATATTAAAATTTTAGTAATCACTTATGGTAAGAATTAGATTAAAATATAAAGCTAGTATAGCTTACTACCCCTAGATAAATAGATAAACTAAATAAATTAACTAAATTATTAAAACCTATTTATAATATTACATTAACTTTAACTAAGATAATTAAGTAGAATACCTACTAACTACCTAAGTATCCTATAATAATACGCTAGTAGAATTTACAAACTATTTACTATTTTACATAAACTATAGGTTTAAACTAAACCTATACCAACCTCCTATTAAAAAAGAAAATACTAGTAAAGCTATTATTATAGTAAGTAAACTTAAGGAACTGTATTAAAAACTATAAATATAGCTTAAATTTATTAAAAAAAAAATAGCTAAATTTACAGATATTAGAAAGATTAGCGGACTAATCTTTAAGGAGGAAGATATAGTCTACCTACTCTAACATTTATAAAATAATAAATAGCTAAATATTAGGACTAATAGGCTAAGTAACAAACTTAACTTTAAAAAACTTAGACCTTATAAAATTATAAAGAAAATTAGACCTATTAACTATAAAATAGATCTTCTACTTACTTTAGGATAATAAAAAAGAACTATATATCTGAATTTTTATATTTTACTATTAGAAAAAGTATTAGTAAATAAAGAAATAGGTAAAGTTATATAAGACGAAATTGTTATTTAAGGCAAAGAACTTAAATATAAAGTTAAAAAATTTAAAATAATAAAATTTAATAAAAATACTTAATAAACTAAATACCTAGTAAAATAAAAAGGCTATAATAAAATAGAAAATTTATAGTAACCTATAGAGGACCTTAAATATTTAAAAGACCTTATAAATAACTTCTACTAAAGTCTAGGTCTAATAAAGAGAAATTAAAGGTACCCTAATTAACAGCATTAACTGCAGAACCTATAGTTACGGAATTAAATAGATTAGGCAACGATATTTTAGCCTAACGTAAGGCCTCTGCTTCTTACTCCTCCTACTTAATATAATCTAACTTATCTAAATTATTAATACCCTGCGCCATAGTATATATTATTTTTCTATACTATAACTTCTTTTCCTTACGAAGGCGTTTAACCTTTACACTAGATAAGCAAAGACGTTTAAGCTTACGCTTATATTCTTCTTCTACTTTTTTAATCTTAGCTTCTAGCTTAATATACTAAAATACTACCTTACGAAATTATATAAAAGAAAGCTATTTTATATTATAAAGAGACTTTTAATTAATTATATAAGAGGAATAATAAAAAAACTCTCCCTCTGTAAAATAATATTTAGATCCAGAAGCCTTATAGGCTGAATATTTATTTATTTTAACTAAGTGAAATAAGATAGATAAGTAAAGATTACTATACTATTTGCGTTTATTAGTCTTTTACCCCTTAGATTTAGTAAATATAATAGTAGTTATTACTTTAGGAATTATAAATAAAAGAAAATAAAGGTAAGAACTTATAAAAAAAAAAGGAGTAGGTTACTTATACTAGATTAAGCAAGGTCTTAAGGGCAAGACTAATAGGAGGGGGACATTGTATTACGACCCGACTTTTATAGTTACGATAATAGACCTATAGGGTAGGCGCCGCCGGATTAACTATAGGCCGATGGACCAATAGTCACACGCTTGCTTAACTCTTCTAACAAGCTATATAAGTAGTATCTCGTCTAGCTTATCTAATAAGCCTTATAAGCCCGGAATTAACTAAGTATATAAGTCTACTTTATATTACTTATTAAAATACTTAGATAGCTAGTTATTATTACAGTATTTATAATATAATTAGATTAGAACCCAGACACCTACTCTTATTTTATATTACTAGCTGGTAATAAGATTGCCTATTACCGACCTGACTGCTCCGCTAACATAAACCATAGAACCCTTCTAAGGTTTATCCCTTAGGAAAAGCATTGTCTATACTAACATATAGATACCGGTTCGTCATAAATACCCTAAGACTACCCTTAGATTAATCCCGCGAACGATAACTATTACTGGATCTATTAGATAAACTATATTACTTATTAATGTATATATTACCTAAAATAGAAATTAAAATATAATACTTTCCTATAATAAAATTCAGTAATTCCTATTATAAACCCTTACTATAAAGGATAGTATAGTGGATAGAAGGCTATTTATAAATTCCGAGAATTATAAATTACTATCCTTGAACCTTATCTAACTGCACCCTACGAATATAGAAATTATAGCCGAATGGAAGATTGCCTAAGTTATTAGTATATAATTTATTAAACTATAAAACTTATTTAATAGTATAACTAGAACAAAGGAATAAAAGTATATATTTTTAAATAGTATTAATAATATAATAAACCAGACTACCTTAGATATTAAAGGTATAAGCTTAAAAATTAGTATAACTTAGTTTTAAAAGAAAAATAAATTATAGGATAATAACTAGTAAACTAATTACACAGTATTAGATTTAACTTTAGAACTTATATAAGAGTACCTAAGGAATTACTTAGAAAATATTATAAGTATAGAAAGACTCCTAATAACTTATAAAATAATTAAGTTACTTACGAAATCTATATTAGATAAATGAGATTATATTATAAAGCAGTAGAATAGGATAATTACAAAAACCTATACTATAAATTACATATACTACGTAAGATTAAAGACTAATACTTAAAAAACTAGAATAGTCTTTAAATAAAGGGTACTATAAGACTAATAAAGAATTTATATCTTTTAAAAAGAAATATAAATATAATAGTAATAAAGAATAAATAATTTTTAAGAAAAAGATTACTTTTATAATAATATAGAATAAGGAACTGCTTAAAGTTTTAGTAAACTCTAGAGCGGATAGGAACTATATATTAGCCGTAACTGTAATACGCCTGCAGTTACTATAAATACAAAAGAAGAAACTATACTAACTCTTTTACAGAGAAGGAAAATAGTTTAAATATAATAATAGATAGGTAAAGAGATAGATTAATTACCTATATTTTAAAGTATTTAGTTAAATTACTTTAATAGTATATAATATTATTAATACCCTAAAATATAATATTATCCTAGGTATACTATAGTTATATTAATATAAACCCTTAATAATATAAAGCAAAGGCTTAATTCGTTAGTGAAATAATAAAAGAACTTTAGATTAAAAGGAGGATAAAGGAAGCTAGAAACCTTAATTCCTAAAGCCTAAAGAAATCCCTGCGTAATATTAATAAAAGAGAATAAAAGCTACAGAAGCTTAATCTTTAAAAAAGTTTACTAAAGGGAAATAAGATTTATATAAACTTAATTAATTCCTAGAATTTATAAAGGAAAAAGATAATTAAGAAGAGGAGGAATCTATAGACCTAATAGCTAATATTCTAAAATAATATTAAAAGTTTAAGGCTTTATTTTAAAAGACCCTAATTAACCTAGATGGAAGTATATAAATACTACTATATATAGAATAGGACTATATAATAGAACTAAAGGAAGGGAAATAACTGAAATATTTTCCATTATATAACTTTAACTAATTAGAATTTAATACTTTTAATAAATAGATATAGGAATAAAAGGAGAAAGGATATATTAGAATCTCTAACTTTTTAGTATAATATTTTATTATCTTTATTTTAAAAAAGAATAGAAAATTATAATTAGTTATTAACTATAGATAGTTAAATAATATTATAATTAAAGATTAAACTCCTTTACCTTTAATATCTAAAGTATAAAATTAGTTATAAAGAGCTGTAATATACTCCTAGCTAAATCTTACTAATGCTTATAGATTAATATAAATAAAGGAAGGATATAAGTAGATAATAGCCTTTAGTACCCTAGGAGAATTTTATAAGTTCCTGGTAATACCTTAAGGATTAATAAACGTACCTGTATTTTTTTAAAAAAGGATTAATTATATCCTTTAGAAATATTAAAATAAATTTATTATTATTTATTTAAATAATATTTTAATATATTCTAAGACTAAAGAAGAGTATAAGGAATATATATGCTTAGTACTTTAAATACTATAAAATAATTATCTCTTTATAAACCCTAAAAAGTACTAATTTTATATATAAAAAGTAGAATTTTTAGGATATATTAATACCCCTGGAATTATATAAATAAATTTAAAAAAAGTTACTGTAATTAATAAATAGTTAATACTAACGTTAGTTAAGGAAGTATAAAGTTTTTATAGATTAGTTAATTACTACTAACGCTTTATTTAAAACTTCTTAGTCCTTGCCTAACCTCTGACTAATATAATAAAGAAAAATTAAAAGTTTAAATAAATAGGAGAAGCAGAATAAGTATTTTAAGTAATTAAATAAGCTATAACCTTAGAACCTGTTTTAGCTATATATAACCTTAAGAAACTAGTGGAAATTAAGACTAATGTATTAAAATATATAATTAAAGGAGTATTAAACTAATAGAATAATAAAGGAAAGCCTTATTTTATAGTATTTTATTTATAAAAGCTTAATAGAGCTAAACTTAATTATGTAGTATATAATAAAGAATTCTTAGGAATTAAAAACTACTTAAAATAGTAAAGTTAATATTATAGAGGAAGTAAATTTTACATTAAGATCTTTACTAATTATTAGAATATTACTTACTTTATATTTACTTAGAAATTATTTAAAAAATAATTAGGATAATTTAAATTCCTAAGTAAATTTAATTATAAACTTATATACTATAAGGGGTTAGAAAATAGAAAAGCTAATATATTTAGTAGAAGACTTAACTATTTCTAAAAAATCCCTAATTACTAAGGTATTATATTATATTAAAATATATAAGGTAATTATAAATAAAGATTTTTTAATATAATTTTTAAAATATAAAAGTATAATAAACTTTTTAAAAAAATTAAGGAGTATATAAAAGATTAGGAACTATATTAGTTTCTATTTTAGGTTATATTATAGGATAGATATTTTATAAATAATAATAAATATTAGGTATTCCCTAAGTTATAAAAGAAAGTTATAAAATATATTTATAAATATTTACTGTTTAAATACTAAGGAATTATAACTACGTATTAATAAGTACTTATAATATATTAATTTAAAGGAATAAAGAAGACTGCTGCTAATATTATAGTAACTTACGATAAGTGTTAATATACTAAATATAAAAGATATAAACCTTATAGAAAACTATAACCTTTACTAATACCTGAACTATTATAGGAAATAGTTACTTTTAATTATATTATAGATTTACTACTTTTTAAAAAACCTTTTACTAAAGTAATTTATAATAGTATTTTAGTAGTAGTAAATAAATTTACGAAATAAATATACTTTTTACTTTATTAAAAGTTATATTTAGTAAAAGACTTTATATATATATACCTAAGAATAATAGCAGCTAATTATAGTATACCTTAAGAAATTATCTTTAATAAAGGATAAACTTTTACTTTTAAATTTTAGTAAGAACTTATAGTAAGACTTAGAGTAAATTATAAACTTAGTAGTATATATTATCCTAAGATAGATAGTTAGACAGAATAAATAAATTAGATTATTAAGTAATACTTAAGATATTTTATTAATCTATAGTAAAATAATTAGGTTAATAAACTACTACTTACTTAGCTATATTATAATAGTATAAAATCTAAATTTACTAAGTTAATACTATTTTACGCTTTATATAAATATACTCCTTTAGTATATAGGCTACCTTAGAAAAGCCCTAATGCTAATAAAGTATAACTTTAAGCAGAATTAATAGTTAATTTATATAAAGAACTAAAAGTATAGCTAAAGCTTATTTAAAAATATATAAAATATTATATAAATAAGGATAAAATTAAAGAACTAAACCTTTAGGAAGGGGATATAGTTTACTTACTTTAATATATATAAGACTATAAAATACTAAATATTAAAATAAACTAACTAAATAATAAACTTAATTTTAGAAAAATTAGCCTATTTAAAATTCTAAAGAAAATCAGTAATATTGACTATAAATTAAAAATGCTAAAAGGTATATAACTAAAATACCTTATATTTTATATATTACTTTTAGAAAAGGTATAAATTAATAAAGTAATAGAAAGACTAATTCTAAATGAAATTATTATTATAGAAGATAAAGAGAAATAGGAAGTTAAAAAAGTCTTAGTAATATAAAGGAATTTAGAAGAAATAATAAAATTAAATACTAGGTTAGATAAAAAGGATATAACCTAATTTATAATACCTAGGAACCTATTAAAAGCTTTAATATAATAGAATTAATTTAAGACTTTTAAAAAAAACTTAAGATTATACTTAAAACTCCTAATACCAGCTATTTAATAAATAAAACTACTTAAAAAGAAGAAGGTATATAAGTTTCCTCCGTTAATATAAGAAGACCTAAATCTATAAACTCTAAACTTGTAACAGCAATTAGAAAGGGTGCCAATTGAGCCAATAGATCAAAAAGATCCGTCAATGCTAGCAGCCTAGGCTAGCACTGCCCTTTACAACAGCTTATAGGTCCTTGTTGGAATCCCGTTACAATTATCCCCCCTTCTATAAGCTGGCTCCTGACAGCTATAGCGAGGGACTCTATAGGGCTCAATGGCCTAATTGAACATCTCGTTCTGGCACGTTCCCCTGTAACATAGCTGATGCGAACCCCCAAGGCAACCAACTTCCTTGTGAGCCCAACGTAAGAGATTCAGAGGGGCCCCTAGCCTAGCCGGGCCGGCTTCGCCGCTGCCTCGTGCTGGATTCGAACCCATGACCTCCAGAAGACCCCTAGGCTGCTAGCATAATTGTAACAGCAATTAGAAAGGGTGCCAATTGAGCCAATAGATCAAAAAGATCCGTCAATGCTAGCAGCCTAGGCTAGCACTGCCCTTTACAACAGCTTATAGGTCCTTGTTGGAATCCCGTTACAAAACTAATACCTAAGGAAGTCTAATTAATATTATTAAGTACTCCTAAGTACTAAAAATCTTATACTACCTAGGCCTTAGAAATACTATTCTCTTTATTTAACTTCTATATTTTATAATAAACTAACTTAGTATTATACTCTTTAACCTTTTTCTTTATATAATAAATATAAAATAAGCAATTTATAGCTGCTGCTATTTTACTTTAGAAATTAGTAAGCTAAGCGTAAAGAAAATCTAAGGCTTCTTCAGCCTCCTCTTCTTCTTCCTTTAACTTTTTCTACTAATCTAATACCTTTATTACTAAGAAACTAGTTAAATACAGCTCTATTATAAAGGGATATATTACTTATAAAAAAACGTAACTAATACTCTATTATAAGAACAGCTACGTTTAATATACTTATAATAATAAAATAAATCCTTAATTATATAATAAGTAATTAATTTATAAAAATAATAAAAATAAGGTATATCTGCTTTTAATTTATTAGTTAAAATAAATAACATAAGTAACGATTGCTTATAAGCTTTATGAAAAACAGCCTTCAAAACCTTAGTACTTATAATAATATAATTAAGGAAGGGAAAATCTAACTAAACGAACCTATAGGATTAAGCTATACTTATAATACTACTGTATAATAAGGCCTTAAGGATAAAACTAATAAGGAGGGGGTATTATATTACAGCCTAATCTAGGATTAAGAAGGTATATTAAAAATATACCCCGGAAGAATACTAGATCTAAATAATTAATTAATATAAAATCGACGAGTAGATTATAAACTACCTTAGACGGATTACCTTTACTAAAGTAATCCTATGCTCGGGCTTACAATCCTAAAAGTAAGCCACTAGGAATAACTAAATATATAAGATTTAATTCTCTATGCTTTTTAAATAACTTAGATAAACAGTCGTTAATAAAGTATTAAAATTAAATATAAACTAAATTTTTATTATATCTTACTTACTTTATAATTATACTTACTTAAAGTTACTTCCTATCCTCTCTGCTAATATAAACTAATTAACCTTAGCTTATTACCTTAGGAACTTACCCTATATTACTTAAGTATTAGGTCGGGACGTCACACTTATACAGCCCCCCCCCTTATAAAAATAAATATATAAAATAAATTAATACTTCCCCGTTTCCTTTATTATATTAAAACATAGTAAACGCCTAATCTAAACTCAGCGGCTCCTACCGTCCTAGTGCCTAGATAAGGACTTATGTAACTAGCTTACTTAGTAGACGTTAATAATAAAATAAATAAATAAACAAACATACAGCCAAATGCAGCGCGGTTTGGCTATCACTGGTCTTAGCATTTATTTCAGTAGCTTTTTCATTAAGTAGCAGTCGAACAATTTGAAGATGCCCATTGGCTGCCGCCATATGCAGAGATCTCCGGCCATACTCATCTTCTGAGTTAATGTCGATATCTTTTCGGTTGAGTAACAGTTGAACAATCTGTACATTGCCATTTCCCGAAGCTAATTGCAATGCTGAATGCCCCTTCTTATTCTTGAAGTTGACCTGGATTTTTTCTTGCTTAAGGAGTTGTCGTACCATATGTAAACGGCCATTTGCTGCAGCTATTATCAATGGCGTTAAATCTTCATTATCAGTCGAATTGACGTCAATATACTCTTCGGCAAGAAGCATATCGACTATTCTTGCATTGCCTTGACTGCAAGCTAGAATTAATGCCGTGTCGCCGTCATTATTCTTAGCGTTGATATCCTTGATACCCTTGGCAAGAAAGAGCGCAACCAGTAGTTCCTCATCACTGCTGACCGCAGTGAGTAGCGGCGTACGCCCGTTCAAGGCTCCCGCGTTAATATCAACTCCTTCTGCGTCGAGTAGTAATAGGACGATATCCGTAGACCCACGGACGGTCGCGTTAAGTACTGGTGACCAATCCAATGCATTCCGTATGTTAAGCCCAATATCGTCATGAGCGAGTAATACCCGAACGATTGACTCTCGTCGGCAGTCAACCGCACGCCATAGAGCTGTTGCACCATCTTTATCTCGTACCATTAAATCAGTGCTTTCCACAGCCAGTAGATGTTCTACCACTTCTCTATGTCCCTTCATAGCCGCAACGACCAAAGCAGTCTGGCCATCGTTATTCGTTGCATTGACATTAATGCATTTGCGTAGTAGCAGGTTGACGATCTTGTCAGCCCCCCTCGAAGCTGCCAGTATCAAAGGCGTGTTCCCATCAAGATCTTTGGCATTGGGATTAATGGTTTCTTCCATAAGTAACAACTCCACGATTTTTGTGTCACCTTGCAAAGTCGCAATGAGAAGCGGCGTCCTTCGCCTCTGGTTTTCCGAGTTGATTTCAATGCCATCTGTTTCAAGTAATCGTTTAACAACACCCATGTGCCCATTTGCAGCAGCACAGTACAGGGGAGTCCGAATCTCTTTATCCCGGATATTTATCTCAATGTCATCTGCGGCCAGTAGGACGCTAATTAGCTCCTCATTCCCATGTTCAGCCGCGCAGAGAAGGGGGGTCCGGCCTTTGTTATCCCTGATATTTACATCAGTAACACTCGCATTCAGTATAATACTGCCTAATTCCTCAATCCAATTTTCAGCTTCACAGAAAAGGGGGTCCAGAGCATCGTTATGTCTGCGGTAGTTCATATTAACCCCATCAAAGAGATACTTGGATTTGTCCCTGTCCGTTAGGCTTGCCAGCCATCCTAGTATTGTTTCGCCATATCTGTCTCTATAGTTCAGGATGGCGCCATGTTGGATAAGAAGCTGCGTTACTTCTTTGTTTACCGCGATGGCGTACCATAGGGCCGTTCGTCCCCTCAAGTTTCCCGAGTTGATATCAATGTTATCAGCGGCAATTAGTAGCTTTGCAATTGGTATGCTATTCCTCTGAATTGCGATCATCAATGGTGTCTGGTCGCTATTATCTTTCGCGTTGATATCGATACCCTGTTTGCTGAGCAATGCCTGAACAATAGCTTCATTCCTATTGGTGATTGCACTTGATAGCGCTGTATATCCAAGACTATTCTTAGCGTTTACGTTGATCCCATCTCTTGCTAATAGTAGTTGGACAATTCCGGTGTTGTTCGCCTGTACCGCATGTAGTAGAGCTGTCTGGCCACTGAAATCTTCGGCATTGATATCGATAGCGCTTTCGTTTGAGAGAAGCGTCTTAGGTATAATATAATCTCCTCCAGAAGCTACCCATAGTAATGGAGTCTGTCCGACACGAGTTCGACTATTGGTGTCGATTTGCTTGTAAGTTAGCAGTAACTTAACCAGAGTAGTATCTCTGTGACCGATTGCAGACCATAACAGGTTGAGATCATCTGGCCCTGCTGTATTGGGATCAACATCACTTCTGGCTAACAATAGCTCAATGATATGCATATATATGTCTCCTTTGTTGACCAGAGCATACTCATTCAGGCCAATTGATTCTTTTGATTCTTCTTCTCCTTCTGAATCTTCCGCATCCTCCGAATAATCGAGGCCTTGTGAATGGTCTCGGTTAACTCGATTAGCACGAGCAGCTTTGAATGCTGAACCTTTTCGAGTACTCGAATGAAAATATGATTCCTCATCGGAATACTCTTCTCCTCTCTCACGCAAACCCATGCTTTTCCATCTATAGTATTCAGCTAGCAAGAGTGGGGTTCGTTCTGAGCGGTCTTTCCAGTTAACATCGGTGGCATCTTCTCTAAGCAAAAGTGAAACCATTGGTAAGTGCCCTGTAGTAATAGCGCACCATAAAGGTGTCTGTTTGAGAATATTCTTGGCATTGACATCGATGCCCTCTTTGGAAAGGAGCAACTTGGCTATCTCCTCATTCCCCGTGGCTGCGGCCCACCATAGTGGTGTTCGTTGGTCCCGGTCTTTCGCGTTTATATCCAACTCCGTTTCAAGAGCCAAAAGCGCTTGAACAGTGACAAGATCTTCACTCTTTGTTGCCCATAATAGAAATGTTTGGCCTTCATCATCTATTTCGTTGAGATGGGATCCGTCTTTGGATAGGAGGACTTCGAGAATTCTTTCATTTCCCTTAGATGCAGCCTTTTTCAATATCGACGGATCGATAATACTCATATCAGTACTATCTCGAAGTAATAGTGCTTCAACCACCGCTTCATTTTCTGTTTCTATTGCCCACCACAACGGACTTTGATCAAACTCATCTTTGGCATAGATATCAAGATGATCTTCACCCAGTAAAAGTTTAATCACTTCTGTGTGTGTCCCAGCAACTGCCCATAAGATTGGTGACTTCTGAAGGTCGTCTTCCGCGTTGATATCAACGCCACCGGTTTCCAAAAGTACTTTGACCAAAGCGTCGTAGCCCCTCTTAGCCGCCCATAACAAAGGAGTTTGACCGTAGTTATCTTTGGTATTCACATCAATACCATCTGCAGCTAGTAAGAGCTTAAATATTCCCTCGTACCGTTTCTTGGCCTCCCCTGATAATGGTGTCGAATACGCTTCTGCATTGCTGTTTGGCTTCTCATATGTTGGGGGCAACCGGGTATCGTTCCTTCGTCCCCTCGCTTTTCGATTGTCTCCCTCTTCCTCAGAGACTGAATTCTTTTTCCCTGTAGAATATCGCATTGCCAGTGCTAAAGGTGAACGCCCATTTCTATCCATAGCATTAACATTGATACCACTCATTGCAAGTAAAAGCTTCACTATAGCGCTGTATCCCTCCTGAGTTGCATATAGAAGCGGTGTTTGACCGATTTCATTCTTAGCATCAACGTCGACGCCATTGGTGGCAAGCAGCAGCTGAACCACAGCCACGTATACCTTTTTGACAGCCCACCATAGTGGCGTTAATCCATCTTTATCCTTGGTATTAACATCGATGCCAGGCATAGTAAGTAATAAGCCGACTATGGTCTCGTTGCCATTGCGAGCTGCCCATAGTAATGGACTTTGTTGAAAAGCGTTCTCAGCATTGATGTCCACCTCCTCTTTATCCAGAAGAAGATTCATAATATCTTGGTTTCCATTCGCAGCCGCCCACCACAGTGGCGTTTGATTGATCCGATCTGTGGCATTGATATTAATGTCTTTATGGCTAAGTGTAACGAACCGGGTTCCTATAAGTACTATAGGTTAGCTGTTCCTAAGGGATAAACCTTAGAATAGTTCTATAGTTTATATTAGCGGAGCAGTTAGGTTAGTAGATGGGTAAGTCTATTACTAGCGGTAGAATAAAATATTTAAATATTTAATTTAAATACTATTAGATTAATAATAACTAGCTATTTAAGTATTTTAATAAGTAATATAAAGTAGACTTATATACCTAGTTAATTAGGCTAAATTATTATTAAGTAGTAATAATTTAGTTATAGATTATCTTAAAATCTTACTAATCTATTTATAAATTATTAAATTATTATAATAATTTAATAATCTATTTTTAATTAGTTAGTTAGTTTAATATTTATTTAGATTAAGCTACCCTATAGGCCTATTATTACAACTATAAAAGCTAGGTCGTAATATAATACCCCTCTTTTATTAGTCTTATCCTTAAAACCTTACTTATTTAGGTATAAGTAGCTTATCCCTACTTTATAGTATATTCTGTAACTACTTACTCTTTACTTATTTCTTACGTATACTAACTTATTTAAAAATAGTAGATAAGGTATTAAAAAAACCTTATCCTAAGACTACAAAACGTAAAAGTCTTTTTTATTTTATTATTAAAAACGCTTTTATTATAAATAAATATTATTTTTATTATATATTATATAGTTATAAAAAGTATTTTTTATTTTCTTTTAACTTATTATATTACGCTAAGTACGTTTATTTAAATAAATCCTATTATAATATTTACAGTTTATTTTCTAAGTAGTTAAAGTATATTACTATTTATTATTTTTATTTAGAAAATAAGCTTAAAATAGCTAAAGAAAAATATTATATTACTAATATAAAAGTTAAATATCTTTATGAAAAAAAAACGTTAATATACGAAAATATATTATATTATTATATAAGGTATTATTAATTTAGAAAAGTTAAATAAGGTTAAGCGTAAGGAGGCGGAGGCTGCTTATTAAGCTATTATAATATAGTTAGTAAAAGGTTCCTTTAGGGTTATCCCTGCTTTTTTAAAACTAGTAGATTATTTAAAAATATTAGCTGTAGATCTTAAACTAGCGTAATCCCTAGGCTTTAATAAAGTTTTTCCACTAATATTATTAAGTTCTTAAAATACTTAATAAGTTCTTATATTTTTTCTTTTTCTTCTTATAAGACTATAGCTATTATTGATATTATAGCTATAGTTATAGCGGTCATTTTGGTACCCTTTAGGGTACTATAGCTAGCTTATAGCGCTAGCTATAGCTATTTCCAATTAGCTATTCCCTATAACCTTCTATAACCTTCTATAACCTCAATCATAGCTATACTTGATCCTTGATCTAAGAGCCTACCCTATAGCTTATAAGCAACTGCCTAATTAGGCATAGCTTCTTAGTCTTCTAAATAGCTACTGCCTAATTAGGTATAGTGCTATTAGCAGCTATAAGCTCCTAGCTTACAGAAGGTTACAGCACCAAATAAGCTCTATAACAGTCAATTTGCAGAAGTCCAAAAATCAGATTCGATTTTTGCAGACCCACTCTTTCAGGGATTCTAGCCAATCAGAAGGCTAGAATTCTGCTTATATAAGCGTTTTAGCCAATCTGATCGCTTGAAAAAGCGGGTCCCCAGGATTGTAAGGGGGGAGCCTTGCCAAAAGGCTTAAAATCGCTCAAGTGGCTGTTGGTGGCTAAAGGTAACTTTTACACAAATCCTCAACAAAACCACTTGTTGAATACTCAACAATTCTGCTACTACTAGAAGGAATTGGAATACAAAGGTTATACCGATTGATAGCTAGGAAAAGGGGCTATCTAACGGTACCGGTCTTGTAGTTTGATTCCCAACAGTTGTAGAGGAAATCGAAATATAAATAGAAGAGGTTTTCCTGAGTTTTCCTGTACTAGTAATCACAAGCATCTATAGTAATAACTAGCTATTGAAAGCTAAATTACACCTTATTACACCTTATTACACCTTTTTACTTTGATTACTAGACCAGTGATAAGACTAGCTACCCTGTAGCACCTTTATAGTCTTATACTTCTCCTTTCTTTTATTATACCTTATAGTATTATTTACCGTCTTCTCCTGTTTTTATTATATTAATATTTTTTAACTTATATTCTTCTTCTTCCCCTTTAATAATAATTTTATCCTAAATAAATCTTCTAGTTTTTTTATTAATTTATACTTTTTCTAATAAGGAAATATAAAAAATTAAATATATATATTTCCTTTATTTTTCCTATTATTCTAGAAGTTTAAGTTTATAATTTATATCTCTAATATTTTTTTAAAATTTTATAAAGTTTAAGTTTCTTAAAATTAAGTTTATTACTTAGCCTGTTTATTTTAATATTTACTTATTTATTTCCTTATATATATTAGTAAAGCTAAACTATATCCCTTTTCTATAAGGTTAGTTCTCTAATCTTATATTTATCTATATATTTAATTATCCTTTATTAAATAAATTTAAGTTATTATTATAGTTTATTATATAGTTTAATTATATTATTTACTTTAATTATAGCTTTTTTAATATTTTCCCCTTACCTTAGCAATTAGTAGGCCTTAGGTTTAAATCTATAGTTTAAGTAAAATAATAATTTCTTAGTTAATTTTAATTCTATATTATTATATATAAATTATATAACAGGAAGTAGTTCTACCTAGTTATTTTACTTAAAGTTAATATAATAGCGTAAATAAGTCTTAATTATTTAATTAATTTTTTCTATTTATTTATTTATTTATAGGTAGTAGGCTATATTAGCTTTATAGTTTATTCTTAGTCTAGCCGTAAGTGTTTTCTAAAACTTAGATATAAATATATTTCCTTTATTAAAGATTATATCTTTTAGTATTTTATAATTACTTATAATATATTTTATTATTATATAAGCTAGTTTTTTTATATTATTAACTTCTTTAAATAGTATAAAGTAGGCTATTTTCGTAAGTTTATTAATAATTATAAAAATACTATTATAAAGTACTTTTATAACTGGTTCTCTTAAAGAAGGTAGTTTAGTAATTAGGTTAAATAAGATTAATTCCTATAGTTACTGTAGTATAGGTAGTGGTTATAGTTACCTATATGGTTTATATTTAAAGCTTTTAGTTTATTTATATATTATATATTTTAATATAACCTTTTATACTTATATTTTAATATTATTAAATTTAAAGTATTATTTAACTTACTATATAGTTTTTTTAATTTTATAATATTTATTAAGCTTATATACATAGATTAATTTTACTACTTTACTTTATAAGTCTTTTAATACTTAGATAAGTCTATCTAGTGTTAGGTATTTAATATTTATAAAAACGCCTTTTAGGTATTATTTATTTTCCTAGTTTTTAATATATTTTTTAATATTATTAATAATTAAATTATCTATTTTAATTTAGTATAAGGTATTAATTAATTAAATTACTAGGTCTTTATACTAGTTTTTCTTTAGTATTTAAGC
Organism: Trichoderma semiorbis; assembly: GCA_020045945.2. Classification (NCBI taxonomy): domain Eukaryota; kingdom Fungi; phylum Ascomycota; class Sordariomycetes; order Hypocreales; family Hypocreaceae; genus Trichoderma; species Trichoderma semiorbis. Next base: position 5,210,564 of record CM034695.1, read on the forward strand.
CTTAACTTCCGGGATTTTTTAAAAGTAGTTTAAGTATTTGCTAAATATATTAGTTTATTTATTATTTAATCCGCTGTAGTATTTAATAATAAGCTTAAATTTAGAAAGTTACTTATAGTACTTAACTTATTTATAGAATAGTTCTTATATTATTATAAAGTAAGTAATATTCTAGTAGTCTATAAAGATTATTATTAAAAATCAGCTTCTTTTATAATAGTATCTTTAATATTACTTACTAAGCGCTTAGTATATAGCTAAAAATTCTTTATTATAAATAAGATATTTAAGTTTTAGTTTATATAATTTCTTAGAAAAATAGGTAATAGGCCTAAGTTTCTTTTTTTTTATATTATTAAGTTAGCTAAGTACTTTACTAATTATAAAATTTAAAGTATTAGTTTTAATTATAATAGGCTTATTTAAATTAAATATTATAAGTACTAGTATACTTATAAAAGCTTATTTAAGGCAGTTAAAGGTTATTAAAGTATTTTATATAAATTTAAATTTAATATTTTTTTTAATTAAGTTTATAAGTAATATAGTGATTTTTAAGAAGTTTTTAATAAAGTATTAATAATAATTAGCAAGTTTTAAAAAGCTTTATATTTACTTAATATTCTTAGGTAATTCCTAATTATTAATTACTTTAAGTTTCTTTAGATTTATTTAGATTTTTCCTAAGGTAATAATATATTTTAAAAATATAACCTTTTGTATATAAAAGTTATATTTCTTAGGTTTTACCAGAAGTTAATTATTTTAAAGTATTTATAGTATCTTTTTAATATATTTTTTATATTCTTTTAAATTTTTAAAATAAATAAAGATATTATTAAGGTATATAATAATAAAATAATCTATATAGTTTTATAATATATAATTAATTATTTTCTAAAAAGATACTAAGGTATTTATTAATCTAAAAGGTATTACTTAATATTTATAAAGTCTGTATTTTATATAAAAGGCGGTTTTCTATTTATTACCTTTCTCAATATAAATAAGGTTATATACTCCTTTAAGGTTTAGTAAAGTAAAGATCTTAACTCCTATAAGTTAATTTTTAATTTCTAAAATTAAAGGTAGTAGTATAATATTTTTCTTAATTATTATATTTAATTATTAATAATTTATAATAAGTTATAGTTTACTATTTTTTTTAAGTATAAATATAACTAAATATCCTACTGAAGATTTAAAAGATTTAATATAGTTTTTCTTTAGCTAGTTCCTAATTTATTTATTAAATATCTTAAGCTTAGTAGCACTTAGGTTATAGATTTTATTAAATATTAGTACTTTATTATTTATAAGTTTAATTTTATAATCTTATTAGCTATATTTTAATAATCTAGTATCTAGTTCTTTATTAAAGACTAATATATACTAAAGGTTTATTAATATATTTTTTAAATATTTTAGTATTTAGTCTTAGTAGTATAGTTCCTTAACCTTTTATATAATTAAGTTAAAAAATCTAAGTTACTTTTTTTTAGTTTCTTAATATATTTAATAGTTCTTAGAAGTTTCTCTAGCTTTATAAATTATACTTATTTTATAGCTTTTCTATTTTCTATATATTTTTCTATTTTTTTATATAATATAAAGATTACTAATTCTATTATTAAGGATATTATAGTATCCTATTAATCCTTCTAATTTAGTTATAATTTCACTAGTATATTAATTAATTAAGTATAAAGTTACTATTTTATATAGCCTTCCTTTTAATTAATATTAAGATTACGTAATTCTAACTAATTATATTCCTAAAGTATATTATATCCTATAATATTTATAATATTAAATTTAAATATATTTTTAATTTTACTAAACTAGACCTTAAGGTAATTAATCTCTTAGTTAATAATTCTATTATTATAAATAAATAATTATTTCTTAATGCTTATAAAAGTATATAGTTTTTCCTTTTTACAGTTAATTAACTATAAGCAGTTTACTAATTAAGGTATAATATAGCTTATTATAACTCCGGAGTCTATATAAACGGTAATAGGTTCTTTATTTAAAAATCCTAGTACTAGGAATTTTTATAATTTCTTTCCTCCTAAGATAGTATTTAGATTATAGTAAGTTATATTATTAGCGTTATTATAATAATTATTATTATTCCAGAGGTTATTATTATTTTCTTTCTCGTTATTAAGGTTAATCTTAATATTATTTAGTTCTAAGGTAATTTAGCTTAATTTATAAATTTAAATATTATAGTATTTATACTAAGTATATCCAGGTCTTAGGATATACCTGTTAATAAGCTTATAATATTTCTAAAAATCTTTTTAACTAATCCTTAATATCTTAATATTAATATTATATCCGCTAGTATATTTTTTAAAGTTAAAACCTTATTTAACTAGGTTTTTTATAATATATATAAGTATATAGTATTATATTTAGTATTTTATATAATTATCCTTATTATAAAGTATAAACTTATTTTATCTATAGTTTATAAGTTTATAAATCTTATACTATTCCCTAAGTTTATAAAAGGTATATTATTTATATAATAAAAGCTTATAATTTATAATATTAGCTTTATTATATTAATCTATAAGCTGGATATTATCTATATAATAAAGGGCTAATTTTTACAGTTTAAGCCTGAGATATAAGGTATATTTATTATTAAGGTATTATTAAAACTCTCTTTCTACTACCTAAATCTTATTATAGGCCTAGGTTATATTAATTCTTAGGATTCTTTCCTATTATTTAAAAAGTCTCTATAGTATAGGGCTTCTTAATAATGTAATATTTAAAAAACTATTATTATTTTTATTATTTTTTATATTATACTTATTTTTAAAGGGTTCTTATTTATAAAGGTATCCTAGTCCCTAGGGATCTTAGGATCCGCAGTTTTTATATAAGTTAGTAATATTAAGGTTTATATACCTTATATTATAATCCTATATTATAGTATTTTAAAAGTTATTATATTATTATATAACTTCTTATTATTCCTATTTATAAATAACTTCTTCTTTATCTTTAAAGTTAAGTAAGTTTTCTTATTTTATTATTTTATTACTTTTTAAATATAGTTATATATTTACAAATATAGTATATTAATGTTTAATTTCTGCTATTTCTTCTTAGGTAATTTCCTTAAGTATATTTAAGGTATATTTTAATCCTTTAGGGTATTAACCTAACCTTTATTTATTACTAAAGTAAGTTTAATAGTTATTATTATAGTATACTAAGAAGTATAGTATATTATAGTCTACTAAAGGTTTTATAGTATTAATAGTTTAGTTTTCCTTAGGTTTTAGGATAAGTATAAATTTTTTATTACTATTTTTCTTTAGAGCTTAGTAGTATTTCTTTATATATTCTTTTTTTTTATAATTATAATATTTAATATTTTTATATTATACTTTAATAATACTAAGGTTTATAAGTCCTGGTTTCCTATTATTATATATTATAAGGTTTTTCTTTTTTCCTTAGTTAGTATTATTACTAAAGTAAAAGTACTTTAAAATTATCTTTTAGGGGTTATTTTTTTATTTATGTTTTTAGCATTATTAAAACTATTATTTATTAATATAAATAACTTTTTTTATAAGTTTATTAAAGGTGTTAAGTTTTTCCTTAATTTTAAAAAATTTATCTTTAATATTTAAATTAAGTCTTTAATAATAAAGTATTTATTATACCTTATTATTTAAATTAGTCCTAGTAACTAGGTATATAAAAGCAGTAGTATACTTTATATAAGGTCCTTTTTATTTAATTTAAAAAAGTATATCCTTAGCTTCCTTAAACTTATTAATTTTCTTATATAGTTTTTTAAGCTGTGTTTTAAATATTTTATATTTATTAAATAAGTTAAGTATATATTACTTCTTAAGGGTCTTAGTTTATTTAAAGTCCTTAAGGTAAAGTTTAAATTAGTTTTTTATAATTTTAGCTAAGTAACTTCCCATAGTTTAAATTCTTATAATATTATTAGCTATAATAGTTAAAAAGTAGCTAAAGTAGTTTCTTATATTAGTAAAGAATTTCTAAATCTACTTAAAATCTCCTTTAAACTTATTTAATAAGGCTAGTTTTATAATTTCTCTAGGTTTTTATTATTATATTACAAAGGCTAGGTTAATTATAAAATTTATTATTAATAATTATTTTTATAAAGTTTAAAGTTATCCTATAAGCCTCTGTATAATAGTAGCTTATTATTATATAAAGGTTTCTAAGTTTATAAGCCTTATTATAGCGGCATTTTTTTATTATATATTAGCAGGATTTTTATAGGTCTTATCCTATATTTAATTAATTATTATATTTTATTACTTATAGGTCTAAGGTAACTGTTTAAATAAAAGTTATTATTATATAATAAACCAGGTTTCTATAAGTACTATAGGTTAGCTATTCCTAAGGGATAAACCTTAGAATAGTTTTATAGTTTATATTAGTAAAGTAGTTAGGTTAGTAGACGGGTAAGTCTATTACTAGCGGTAGAATAAAGTATGTAAATATTTAATTTAAATACTATTATATTAATAATAACTAGCTATTTAAGTATTCTAATAAGTAATATAAAGTAGACTTATATACCTAGTTAACTAGGCTGGATTATTGCTAAATAGTAATAATCTAGTTGTAGATTATCTTAAAATTTTAATAATCTGTTTATAGATTATTAGATTATTGCGATAATTTAATAATCTGTTCCTAATTAGTTAGTCGGTCCGACATTTATCTAGATCGAGCTACCCTATAGGCCTATTGTCGCGACCATAAGAGCCAGGTCGTGACACTAAGTAGCATCTTGACTATTTTCTCATGACCTCTCTCAGCGGCAAATAAAAGCGACGTCTGATGGTAGCTATCTTTCGCATTCACATCGACTGTATCATTTGCAAGCAGCTGCTGAACTATATGCTCATGTCCATAAATTGTTGCATAAAGTAGCGCCGACTGATCGTTATGGTCCTTGACATTAACGTTGACATTTGGATTACATAGCAAAACCATAGCGACATCTCTATGTCCGTTTTTAATAGCCCATAGTAGTGGAGTTCTCCCGCTTTTATCCATAGCATTGATGTCCACACTATTAAAATCGAGGAGAAGCTTGACTACTGCAGCGTGCCCATTTCTAGCAGCAAGCAGTAAGGGCGTATGATAATAGTGATCTGCAGAGCTGACATCGATATTCGCTTTAGTAAGTAGGAGCTCAACAACAAGCTCGTATCCTTTCTGAGCCGCTCTTCCTAACGGTGAGTGTTCATCTTTATCCTTGAAGTTGACGTCTATATCTTCCCTTGCAAGAAGTAGCTTGACGGCTTCGACATCTCCACTTCTAGCCGCCCACCAGAGAGGGGTTTGGTTGTGGTTGTTTTTCGTGTTAACATCGACATCTTCTTCATCAAGGAGTAGCTTCACAATAGACGTGTCGCTGTTGCGAACTGACCACCATAACGGGGTCTGGGAGCGATCATCGCCGGTATTGACACCACCGTTGCTCACGGTAAGCAGTATTTTGACTATCAATTCATGACCGTTCTTACTTGCAAGAAGTAGTGCCGTTTGCCCGAGGTGATCTCTAATGCTGGCGTCAACTCCATCAGTCGTAAGCAATAACTTGACGGTGGTATAGTGTCCTCTCTTGGCCGCCCACATAAGCGGTGTTTGCCCATTCTTATCGCGGGAATTGGGATTCACACCATGCCCGTGAAGCAGAAGCTTGACCGCCGTCTCGTATCCATTACTGGCAGCATATGAAAGCGGTGTCCGGCCGAAACCATCGTCGGCGTCCAAGTCCTGGCCATTAAGTATAGTCTCAATTATACCCCCAATTCCGAAATATGCAGCCAGATGCAATCCAGTTATTTTTTTAGGAAATTGCTGGCTGTAACCAGAGTCCTTCCAAGTTGGTTTACTGACCATCAATACCTGGCCTGACGCTTGCACCTTGGCGTCACATTTAGCGAAAGCTATAAGCTCTTGCGGTAGTGGCGAAATATTCTGGGCATGATGTCCCCAATTTTGCGCTGCATAATCGTAAAATGGATTGGACGATAGCCGATGCTCGAAATCAGTATCGGTAGCGCAGAACCCGCTGTTAAACACACTGAAAGAGAGATATGTCACGCAAGATTTTGTGATCTCTCTCTCCGCACCCGGGAACCATGCCGCCTGCGTCCGTTCGAAGTAGTCTTGTGCTGTGTAGTGAACTAGTCGGATTATGCCAGTTTCTTGATCAACAGTAACTAAACCCGCGCACACCAGGATGATGTCTTCGATACTGGCGAAATTTTGTTTGTCCAGTTCATGGCGCCCGTGTTCTACTGCTAGGGCATGCTGGAGCTCTATTGTAGAAAGTTTCCTTTTCGTATGCACAATAAACAATAGAGCTCGTCTAGCAAGATCTTTTCGGCCTGTATGTTGGCTGTCGATTCGCTTCATCGCGTCTTCATAAGCGTGGTCGCATGCATCGGATCCAGTCGACAGCTTTTCCAAGGCATTTCGAATGTCTTTAATAGTGAATTTACCAACCAATGAATTCAGATGTAGCTTCGCAAGAAGAAACCTGTAAACAGGTCAGTATACAGCGTGATTAACAATGGAGTACTGCCTTACATTCCCTGCACAGAGCTGACGATCGTCTTCTCAATCTCCTTCTTCAACTCCACGTCATTGCGGACGAAATCTGGTAGCAGGTGCAAGTTGCCAGTTAGATATTTTCGTATATCTTCTTCCACAGCGGATATCTCAATGAATGTGCCGCCTTTAAACCTATTAGAGATATCTGTATTCTGCCTAGAAGTTGCAAATATATTCACCGCCCACTTATGTCGGAGACGGAGAATTTCCGTTAAGAATCTATTGCGACAATCATTGGAATTCGGACATTCATCAAGCGCATCAACGATGATGAAAAGTTTCGAATAATCTCCTGCTACAGTCTGCAAAGCTAGTGAAATTGCCTCCAGTGAAGGCGGGATTCCTTGATCCATTTCTTGCTTATACAGGGCATTTACACAAGGAGGTAGGGATGGCCTTTTCTGCGCCAACTGTTTCAAGAGATTCCGAAGCAGCATTTCAGCCTGCTCTTCCCTCTGTCGGTAGTCGAAATAAACATATGCAATCCCCGTATGTTCATCTTCGTGAAATTTCGTGGTAAGTTGATCAATCACTATGGATGCCAAGATGGTCTTTCCGGCTCCTGGAATTCCCTGGCAAAGCAATACATCCCCCGGTGTGCTGAGCCACGCTTGATACTGGTTCGAATCTATGAGCCATTGCCCAGTTCCTGGCTGCCGATTTCTGAAATAGTCAAGCTGCTGGATTGCATAATTAGTTGAAGAAAGCCAATTTAGAATCTCATCGCGATATTCTCTTTTCTGCGCCTGGAGAAGACCAGATATTCCTTCAGATATGCCTGCCAAATGTTAGTTTCATGGTTTCAATATATCTGAACAGCTTCCACGCTCACTAGAAAATATCTTCATTCTCTGCAAGGCTTCAACTCGATTTGGAGGAATCCGATAGAGCAAATCTTTCGCGTAAGCGGCTGCCGCCATTGCTGCGTAGCCTCTCCATTCTGCATTCGAATGCGTATCGGCATAGTCACAAATGCCGCGAATGACTAGGCAGGGAAAATGGTTCATTAAACCGGCGGCTTCCGTTTCAAAGCATAATATGTCCCTTTCAGCAGCCAGCTTATCTCGAATGTCCGCGTTTCTCATAAGTTGATTTGAAGAAGCAATCAAGCCGTAGTGAATCATTGGGTCATCATCGTTGCCATCCCGTCTGGAGCGTACTATCAAATTCGGTGCACCCTCACCACAATGAGTGCTGCAATTTATATCTTCAGCGAGAGGGTGAATGACGTTGCTTCGGTATAACCTATCTGTAGCAGAGTTTGGTCGATTGTACTTTTTCTCAAATGTGGCTTTTTGTTGAAAATGCTGTTAATTGTTTCCTGGATTTGATGCTCTTCTATTTCGTATTGGCTCTCAAGCCCGCTGACAGCCGTCCTTAAAATTGTTGGCGTTTGGTTAAGAAAGCCCGTTTGTTGAAAGGTCTCATTTCGGATAGTGTCCTCAAAGTCGTACTGAAATACACTCCCCTTTCCATCGCGGGAAACGCTGACTACCACGTCTCCTAAGCGAATGTCGTGCTTTTCAGTTGGGGCGCCCCCTCCAATGCCCACCATGAGACCGATTCTGATGTTCGGAAAGGTATGTAGCATATCTCTCGCTACGCTTGCCGCTGAGGAGAGACCGTATTCTCCATATGGCAAGACCGCAATAACAATATTATGTTTTCCAATCCTACCCAGAACATAATTGTTGTCGTCATTCGTGGACACATGATCCGGTGGCTCATGTTTTTCGTCAAGAAAAACGCATGCAGCAACATGCTCGATTGTTATTGCGCAAATCCAACCCACAGTATAATCATCGTTGACAAATTCTCGCTCAGAATCGCCACTAGCTGTCTCTGCTGCCAGTTTTCCCCTTGCTTCGGGCATTATGGGTTTCTTTCCAGAGTGAGATGTTTTCAGTGATGTTCCCATGACTATGCATGGTTGCCTAGAAGAAAATTGAAAGAGAGGGGTAAGGAATTTAGCTGCCTTATTCGCGCAAGCGATGCTAAGAATTGATGATTATCATTCCATATTTATTAGGTACCTAAGTATATATAAGGCGGAAGAGTCGAACCAATGAGAGTGAGATTACATTTATAATGCAATTCAGCGTCACATCGATATTTGTTTATGGGTTCACTTTGTGCAGTTAGCCTGTGTGTGGCTTCAATTGCGCTCGACAGGCGATGAGTTACATCCATGCTTGTTTAGTTCCTCGCTTACTACTAGGTATCAACTTGCCACGTACATAAAAAAATAATTATCTTTGGAAAACACAAGCTATATCTCAACCTTAGAAAAATTAAAATATATATTATAATTATAGTACCTATTAAATTAAAGGGAGAACTATGTAACCTCTCATGGATATGAGAGAGGAATAGGATGACCATAAGCGAAGAGATTATTCGGATCATACTTTTGCTTCAGTTGAGCAAGACGCGGTAGCTTGTCTGCTCCATATACATCTTCGATCTTCTCGTCGCCACGAGCATAATTCACGAAGACAGTCGGAGTGCTGTATCCAGAATACGCGGCGAATTGCGAGCGCAACTGAGATCCGTAGGTGGCTGCTCCTTGTGCTGTAACACTATCTCCAGTGTCGTAGACAAACAACTCTTGGTTATAATGCTAGTGTATCAGCAAGAGATGATAAAGATATCAAAAGAGTGGGGAGTTTAGATCTTACAAAAAGCCGCGAACATCTCTCCATGGCCAAGAAGTCTCGCTAGAAGGGACAGCAGCAGTGGCATTATTGGCAAAGAGCTCCAAAATAACTTGGCTACCACGACCGCCAGGGTACTTCTGCAGGAAATCTGTCAATATCTCAAAGCTTTGTTGCCAACCTGCTGCATTATACGTCTTCAAGTTTAGGTTAAAGGTGTTGCGCAGCTTATTGGGCACGCAATTCAGTGCATCAGATCCACCTCCGCTAACAGCAATGATTCGGTTCCATGGCAGGGTAGCCGTGATGAATGTCGCATTGAGTGCTAGAATTGGAGCCAAGGTTTTACGAGCATCTGCCTCTGTGCCAAAGAATATCCAATCGTAAACGACTTGGCTCTAGATATCCGGTCAATCATCATACACCAGATCTAATGTGCCAACACAAGCTGGAAATTTCGCTAAAACTTACGACATTGTGAGTGCTGTTCCAATTGAACACTATGATGCCTGCCAAGTTGATGGGCATGGGATTGAAGTTCTTCTCGATGATGTTGAGATACTCCAGACTCTTCTCTGCTGGAAGGACAAAGTCTAGCATGAAGGCATTTCCGCCGTTGTTGTTGGATAGCGGCTGGATCTTGAATGTGGCAGAAGTGATGACACCGTAATTCCCACCCGCACCGCGAATAGCCCGCCATAAGTATGGGTACGAAGTGGCAGATACCGTTTTAACGATGCCATCAGCGCCAACCAAGCGCAAAGATTCCAGCGCATCAGTCGTCAGGCCTAGCTTACCCTGTGTGGTCAAAATGTCAGCAACGTGCACTCGTGACGCTTGAAATATGGCCTTACCATCAGACGTCCAACGCCACCGCCAATAGCGACACCGACGACGGAAGGACATGAGAAGCTGCCAGTTTCTAAGCATTTATTTACTCAAAGACTTCTCGATGCTCTTGAGTAACTATGGTACCAAAGACACTTACGGATGTAAAATCCGGCGTTATACAAAGGGTCAAAGATATCTCGATAATGAACGCCGGGACCAACGGTCATCGTCTGGGCAGCAGAGTCAATGACAAAAGAGTTGAACTTGCTTAGGTCCAGCAATACGCCGTTCTCGAAATCGCTCATGTTGGCGCCTCCATGGCCACCGGCCCGGGCCAAAAAGGGAAAACTATACGATTTGGCAAGATTAATCTTAATCATTTTAGTCAATCAAGTTTCTCTTTCAACAGGGAGTTTGGTCTACGAAGCCCAAGAAAATATTTACATACCACTTTACTAATGTCTCCCTCAGTTCCTGGGCTCACAGAGGCGCTATATGTCGGTTGGTTGAAGATTGAATAACGCTCCGTGGCATTATCAAAGTTGGTAGAGCCTGGGAATGAGACAGTGGCGTTCGCAGCCCACTGTCGGGCTGGATCTGTCAGGAGGGCCCTGAGGTCGGTCGTACGTTCCCTAATCGTAGGACTGGCCGCAACTTCCACAGAGAGAGAGACACATAAGAGGGCAGAGGCCCAAGTCTTAAACATTGCCTTGATCATGGCTGGATTGAACACAAGAGAGACACGAGAGACAAAGCCGAAATGCTTGGCTACATGGAAAGAGGTATAGAAAGAGGGCTATGATTTATATTCCTGAATCTCAATATAAGCAGTCAGCACATCTCGGTAAGCCCAATATCCAAGCTGCATCATATGGCCTCGCCCCTTCCATCATCCTCTTCAATACGAGTGAGAAACAAACGGAGAATCAATTAGCCATTAGCTATGCTATGTTCGGGCTGTGCTACAGGGGAGAAGATGGCTGAGGTTCAGCTGACAGTCCTTGAAGAGATGTCCAGCCTCGCCGCTGCGCTTGATTGAGTACCTAGTCACAATGGTTCTGACAGGACCCTCTGACATACGTAGTTTAATGATTACGGTGGGGCCTAGATCAGGAGAAAATCCTTTGAATCGATTAAAAGACTCATAAGCTCGTAAAAGTAAAATACGGGGATATAACCAGGTTGAGTAGAAAGATAAGCTGTACATAGGGTACCCCTGGAACCTGTACATGTACACTGATAGCTTTCTTTTGCGTGAAAAAAAAAACCCCCCTATATACAGTAAACCTTGGTTATAACAACATTGAATGTGCCACGATCCCGGTCCTTATGGCCGCAACAATAGGCCCCCCAGGCAGGCGCCAACGGACAAATAACGGACCGCCTAACTAATCAATAACGGATCATTAGATCATTGAGATGATCCGATGATCCGTGGTTGGATCATCGCAAGGATGAAATTTGTCCCTTCAGGATCATCTGGGATTTGAGATGATCCAGCCAGCATGACTGGATATACAAGATTCAGTTATCACACTCATTACATAGTTAGATAGCCAGTCCTTAACATAGCAACAAGATTTATCATTGCATTCAACCTACAAGCTACGTGTAAGATTGCCCACAGCACCCTACCTGCTCTGTCAACATCAACTACGACCAGCTTATTATCTTGAGAAGCTGCCCTATACTGTTTGGTATAGACCGTTTCGTCACACATATATTTACTATTATATCCTGACCAGGAATGTCAAACTGGGTCTTGGTATATATCTGAAATGTCTATGTAACTTTGCTGCACGTTGCTAGCACTGCTCAATCGACGTATCACGTCCAGTAACTCCTGTTGTAGAGGTGCGGCAATGGACTTCAAGCTGTTTGCAGATAAGAATTTGGCGCCAAGGCATAGTGGAATCGGTGTAAAGGGGTGGACCTGGATTCAAATATCAATATATAACTATTCCTTGGGGAGGAAACGGCAGCTCATTACCTTGGATAAGGGAAAGTCTAAGAGTGAACGAGCAAGCTCTACGATACGCTGCGCCGCACCAAACGCCAATTGCTGGAATTCGGTGTTCAGTGAGTTTGAACGACTGGGGCTTCCATTTTGCCACTCTAAAGACTGAGCATTGCCCCAGAGATAGAGTATTGACGCTTGAGCCAGGAAACTGGCAAATAGCAGCGCCGGGTCCGAAGAGTGCTTTTGACTAGGATAGTCCTCCTCCAAGGTCTGCAGCCGCAGGGCCAGGGCATTGTCCAACGGTTTTCGCCATTCGAGAGAGTCATATTCTGCCTGATTGTGTAAAAGGTACTTATTATGTTGCTGTGCGTGAAATGATATCCGTGCACACAGTGCCGCAAGCATGATGCATTCATTGAGTGGCGATTTGACTGTTTGGCTTCGTTTGGAGAGTAAATCGTGCAAGAAGTCGATGCAGACTGGCTGGTCATTCTGAAACTCATGATCCGGTACGGGAAGACGTGTACAAACCTGATATCTCTTTTTGGCATCGATTTCAGGTACGGAATTCAACATCAAAATATATATATTGTGAGTGTATTAAAGACACAGCCAGCTTACCATATGCTCATTCACTACCAGAGGTAGGTTGCTGTGTATGCTGGAGAGAGTTTCAAGAACAAAAGCCATCCAAAACGCACGACGTTTTTCTTCCATTGTGATGAAATCAATTTCGCAATTTGAAGGGAGATTATTTAGAACGTCAACTTTATGCAGCCCCATTAGCTGGGCTAGTCGAAATGTGTAAGCCGCACTGAGGCTCGTTTCATAGCAATTCATCTTGATAAACTCATAGGTGGTCCTCAGGACCCATGCTTGCACAAGTTCGACATCACCTACAGGACCCTGTCCATCGGGGATTTGTACGAGGGTTATAGTAGCAAGAAGCCGCTTTACTTCCAAGTAGAGTTTGTCTTGCAAGTGTTGAAACTGTGGTGACATGAGTGAGGCTGTTGCCCAAACAGCATGTTGAAGACAAGTGCGCGACCTCGTCTTGTCAGGTAGCTTTGACCACGAAAGATACCTACGTTGATGCAATATGGGAACGGCGGCGTGTATTCTGTCGAAGTATAATTGGCCACTGTCCCTGGAGTTAGTGGATGTAGCAACCATAAACTCCGCACTGGAATATAAAAATAGCTTCCGGAAGAACCAGAGGGTGTTTCATACAGCTCAGTTTGCATGAGATCGGTAATATGTAGACGGTTGCTACTGTATTACGATAGAGATGTTGTGGGTGTATGATCCTGCAAAAGGGCCATCATTGTAGACACCATATTGACATCAAAGTAGGAACTGAGAGAGGTATCTGACTCCGATACCAGAGGGGTTGACCTCATTGTAAGAAGATCCGCATCTGTAGGTAGCCTTGCATCTTCTAGGCCGGCAAGAGTCGCAGTTGTATGTGATGTGATTGTGTCGAGTATCTCGTCGCCATACTCTAAATTATCCGGCCACTTGAGATGGTGCTGTTCCTGTGGGCGAAGACGGTCTTCGAGAATTTCTAGTGCCGTTAGTTTCTATTAATGGAACCAGCCCCATTGTACTCAACGCTTGTCATTTTTCCCCGCAAGCCAGAGTCGTTCGCAGCTGACTTTTTCGTCTTTAATTGAATCGGGCATATTCCGCAAGACATACCAATCTTGTTTTGCAAAGCTATGAGATAGCCCTTCTTAGGTCCCCACGGCTTACGGATTGGGTCGACGTCGCATTGTGTGTCGATATTCTCACAGCTGGAACACCGCGGCTGCCGGCCGTCACATCGAAGCTTACGTCGTCGGCACTCCTGGCATGCTTGCCTCTGTCTCCTACGGGAGGGTGTTGGCGTTGGTATCATAATGATAATAAGCCGGGGTCAGCTGTAGATGTTCAACCGAAGGGCGGTAGTAGAAGCAATTAGTCACATATGGCGTTTAACAGGACTACGAACAAAAGGTATAGCAAGCGATATATGTACCTAGTACCTTCTTACTTGGTTTCCAATCTGTGTCGGGGGTCTTTAAAATGACCCCATGCCCATGCTACAGCAAGCACATATAAGGATTGTTAGGATTGGGTTAATTTGTAACTATCATATTTTTTACGTTGTATAAGTCGTTGTTCGCGCTACGGTATGACAGAGCGCAACACTAACCTTGTTTCGTTTTTCGGAGTTGATGATTTGCGGAGCTATTGGCAACCATACCAATCAGAAAAGGTGCAATTCATACTGGACACTAACCTTTTTTCGTATCTTCCGCGACTAATGATTCGGCAGCCAGTTGCCTGTCATTCTTACGCGTTTAGGCTGCTGCCAACGGGTATGGTAGATCCATTGGACTAGCCTTCTTTCGTATTTTAGCAGGCAATGATTTGGCAGGTTGCTAGCACACCTAGTGTTGCAACCGTGTTGCGTCTTTTGATAACCTTTTGTGGGTGAGACAAACCCTCTCTCAACTCGTGAATCAAAATCCCAGAGCTGCGAAAGACAATAATGGTTTCTTAAGTCCATTATTGTCCCGATAAATCCACCATAATACCGCTAAGTCCATGGCAACTCTACGGCACTTGAACCAGTGATGATGGGCTTCTGAGTATATAAGAGCTGGAGGTGATTCCCTGCCTGGTTGTCTCAAAGCTGTTTACATCCAGGATCTCTGAGCTGATAGAAACTGTTTTATTGTTGAATAGCATTTCTTTAACAATACTCGAGCATACACAAATACATCAATGTCAAAATGGCGCCCAGCTACGCTAAAGATCAGCCAGCCGGGTTCGAGAACCATATCCAGCAGGTGGCAATCGTCGGAGTAAGCAGCCACCCCCCTTGCGATGCATGGTGAGACGATAATTGATGATATTTTCTAGGCTGGTGGCCAAATCGGCAAGCACATTGCTGAAGAGCTAGTCAAGACTGGGAAGCACACTGTCACCGCCATCTCTCGTATCGGCAGCAAGAGCCCCTTGGCTGAAGGTGTCAAGGTTGCCCATGTTGATTATGACAACGAGCAATCTATTGTAGACGCCCTCAAAGGCCAACAGTTCCTCTTCATCTCGCTAGCTGTTACCGCTCCTCCCGATACCCAGGACAAGCTAGTCAAGGCTGCCGCCAAAGCTGGAGTCCCCTGGGTCATGCCAAATGGTTATGGCACCGACCCGCTCAACGAGAAGCTTGGTGACGAAAATTTTAACGGGAAGGGCCTTCGCGCTGGAATTAAAAGTGTTGAGGATGCTGGATTCTCTTCTTGGGTGCTCTTGACCACCTCGTTCTGGTACGAGTTCTCTCTCAGCCTCGGCGCGAACACCTGGGGAATTGACTACCACAACAAGAAGGCAACCTTTTTCGATGATGGCAAAACCCTCATCAACACATCCACTTGGGTTCAGAGTGGTAGGGCTGCTGCAGCTCTGGTGAGCCTGAAAGTCCTTCCGGAAGACGAGAACGACAAGTCTGTCACTCTGTCACAGTGGCGCAACAAACCTGTCTATGTTGCCAGTTTTCTAGTATCCCAAAGAGACATACTTGGTAGTATTCAGCGGGTCACTGGAACATCGGATAAAGACTGGGAGATCAGCTATGAGCCTTCCAAAGAACGCTGGGAAAACGGAGTCAAGGCATTAAAGGAGGGTAACAGACAAGGCTTTGTCAAAGCCATGTACTCTCGCACCCACTTTCCTAATGGCGATGGAAACCTCCAGGACAAGTATAGGCTTGCCAACGATGCCTTGGGACTTCCCAAGGAAGATTTGGATGAGGCTACTAAGAGAGCAGTGGGAATGTTGGAGGCTCGTTATGACCCCCATGCTAGGGCTCATTAGAATCATTTGAATAACCCGAATAACATAGAAATTTACGTAGTAAATTGAATTTAACTTCACATACCCGTGGCAGTTGTAACAGTACAAAGGATCCGATGTCTCATTAATCTATTTCTCTGTCACTTGATTAGCTGGCCAAAGTATATATGCGTAGATGACTTTAAAGTGAAGTAATCAAGCCAAGAAGCAATTGGCAATCCATGCTCCAACTGCTGCGATTCAGTAGTCATTAAGGGTAGAATAATTCACCACTAGTACAAAAAGGAAATACAATCAGATGATGAGTGTTTCCGCAGGTTTATCTCGAAGCAGACGGAAGCAGAAAGAAATTGAATTAGTGGTATTCTCTGTTTGCAAGACAATTGCGGCACACGCAAGATCTAGTGTTCATTTAGGCCGCAATGGCTTGAATTTGGGTTCCAGGTTATTAAAGCCCAATGGTTTAAGAGCCCAGGCCTATCTCTAACTTATTAAGCAAGTAAAACAAACGGAACCTTAAAATAAATTATAGTTAATTCAGCAGTGCCCAGTGAACAGGCCTATTATTGCGACCATAAGTGTTGGGTTGTAACATTACATAGCAGTTGTTAATAATGAAATAAATAAATCAACAAACAAATATATAATTGCGATCATCTTCTACTAGACAAGCCTGAGCTCTTCTACCTAAGATTGCCTCACAAATCACACCTTCGACTCAATTAGTGTAGGTGCTGCACCGTATGTTGCAATAGCTCTCTGGCGAATATGGTCCCCAAGATTGACTTCAGAAGGTAACTAAGTTACAAGAATCAAACTTTAAAGTAATCAAAGATATATACCTACCTACTCAATTTAGTAATCACCAACTGCTTCTCTTAGATAGTTAATGTTACGTCCATAAGAGGCGGTGACACTCACTAAGCCTCGTGTCATAGTAGACAGTACATGCAGATGTCTATAGATTCCATGAGCCAAAAGCATCCTACAAAGTGAATGCCTAGGAGATATTCCCATTGCAGATAGGGCCATCACGACAGACTTTGTGCCAAGATGCTCCAAAGATGCTCCCAAGGATGCCGGGGAATGCGGGTGTCTCCTTGGCTAAACAATCGGATATTCTTTGCGCCGGAATTTCTCAGCCTGCAGCTTATGCACTGATTAGGTGTAAGATTTCGAATGCCGGAGAAAAATACGATACGAGGGAGATCAGCTTAGGCGGCCATCGGTGTGGGGTTGCATTGCGGGTTGCATATGCTGCCCTATCTTATCCCAGATGCCGTATACTACTATCTTGGCGCGGTGATCCGGGATGCCGCGATAAGCTTCATGCCAAGTAACATCATGAAACTTTCTTGTAAGATCTCAAGGCAAAAGGTTACGACTTCAAGGCAAAAGGTTACGACCTCAAGGCAAAAGGTTACGCCGAGTTATGATGCTTCTGGTTGGCTTTGACACGTCACTACGATGAACATTGTGCAACTGGCTCCTCAAAAGATCAAAATGCTGGCAGGTTCACAACTATATCTCTCTTTGATTCACAGACATAAGTCCTTCATCACAGACTTGATCTCCGTGGATTTCAACATCGTTGGTAGATTACAACAGTCATCCAAAACAAAATGGCGGCATCCCAAATCTTTGTCTTCGGGCCGCAGGCTCTCAGCTTTAACGCAACATCATTCGAGAGTTTACACGGTAAACTTCACTCGGATCCCTTTCACAGCTGGGCGTTGGATGCCTTGTCAGCACTTCCCGAAACCTTGGCTTTGGTTTCCAAAGAAGCCCCCAAGCTGCAACAAACCAATGGGTTGAAGGCCCTGGAGGCACTTCGCAAAGCGTTGCAAACTGGAGTTGTCCAGCCGGATCTTATCCCGCTACCGAACATTTTGCTCTCTCCACTGGTAGTCGTTTCGCAATTGGTGGACTATGTGGCATTTCTCGAAGCCTCTGAGCCTAACTTGACTGAGACTTCAAAACTTCCAATCCCCTCCAATACGGACGCGAAGACGCTGGGCCTTTGCACTGGTCTTTTGAGTGCCTTTGCAGTGGCATCAGCTGGAAGTGTCGCAGACTTGCAGAAATATGGTGCTGCAAGTGTAAGGTTAGCTATGCTTTCCGGTGCGCTTGTTGATGCAGCGAACGCATTGCGGGAACCTGGGAAACAATCTACATCTTTTTCAGTCTCTTGGGCTGCGGCAAGCTCTGCTGATGTGGACGCTGTCCTGCAAAAGTATGCCGAGGTGAGTTACCCAGTCATCGATCCATTGAATCTATCTTGGAGCCTGTGATTAACAACGAATTAGGCATACATATCCGTGCAGATGGATGAGAAGAGAGCGACAATTACTTACGCCCAGGACGTCGCATCTGAAATTCAGCAAGAATTGAAGACCAGTGGCATTCATGTTACGGCTGTTTCTCTGAATGGACGTTTCCATTAGCCCTCTCATCAAGCCGATACAGACAAACTCATTCAAATTGTGAATAGCAATTCAGCTCTTCAACTTGCTGATGCCTCTGCTATAGTCTTGCCAATACGAGCCAACAGTGGAGGGCATTATATCCAATCAGGGAAGCTCCATGATATTGCACTTCGATCCATATTGACGGATCAGTCGCAATGGTATCAGACGCTAGACATTTTCTATACTAGTCAGCTACAGTCTCTAGACTCTCAAGTGCTGTGTTTCGGCTCTGAGAGGTGTCTTCCTCCAACAATCGCTCGCAATCTTGATGCGCGTCTCGTCCACGTGGCGGATACCAACCTATCTGGGGATTCAGATACCGCATTGCAGTAATTGGCATGTCCTGCCAAGTGCCAAACGCCGAGGATCTCGAATCATTCTGGGACATTCTTCTTAGCGGCGAGTCACAGCATAGTGAGGTTCTCCCAGAGCGTTTCAGCATGAACTCTGTCTTCCGTGACGTCGACCCCAAGCGAAAGTGGTATGGTAACTGGATTCTGACCACGATGCCTTCGATCCCAAATTCTTCAAGAAGAGCCCCCGAGAGATGGGTTCAACAGATCCTCAGCACCGTGTTGCACTGCAGCTCGCGTATCAGGTTTTACACCAATCGGGATACTTCGGTGAACCTGACTTTGATAAGCATATTGGTGTCTACATTAGCCATGCGAACATCGATTATGAACACAATATCCGAAGCTACCCAGTCAATGCATATTCTGCTGCAGGTAACCTGAAGAGCTCTCTAGCAGGCAAGATCAGCCATTACTTTGGCTAGACAGGCCCTAGCTTGACTCTTGATACTGCGTGTTCCTCATCCACTGTCGCCATCCATCTCGCCTGTCGTGCCATTTTGAGCGGCGAAATTACCAGCGCGCTTGCCGGTGGTGTTAATCTGATGACCAGTCCTGAGTGGTATCTCAATCTGGCAGGGGCCTCTTTTCTAAGTCCAACGGGCCAGTGCAAGTCCTTTGACTCTCGAGGTGACGGATACTGCTGTGGCGAAGGTGCTGGTTTGGTCTTCTTGAAGAAGCTGTCAGCTGCTATAGCAGACGGTGATCAAATTTTTGGCGTCATCGCGGGCACATCTGTGCTTCAGAACGAAAATCCCACGCCAATTACCGTGCCCA
The DNA here is from genome assembly GCA_020045945.2 of Trichoderma semiorbis. Taxonomy (NCBI): domain Eukaryota; kingdom Fungi; phylum Ascomycota; class Sordariomycetes; order Hypocreales; family Hypocreaceae; genus Trichoderma; species Trichoderma semiorbis. Next base: position 5,230,095 of record CM034695.1, read on the forward strand.
ATGCCCCGTCTCTGGATCGTCTCTTTAGAGGTGTGGTTAAGCGGGCTAGAATGAAGCCACATGATATCACTGTCGTAGAGGCCCATGGCACAGGCACTTCCGTTGGTGATCCAGCTGAATATGACGGCATTCGCCGAGTCCTGGGAGGGCCAACACGCCCTGATAGATTGGCCCTGACGGCTGTCAAAGGATCGATTGGTCATTTGGAGGTTGCTTCAGGTATAGCATCGCTGGTCAAAGTCCTGTTGATGATTCACAAGGCGGCCATCCCAGCACAGGCGAGTTTTCAATCAATCAGCCCTGGACCTAATGCCAAGCCGGAAGATAACATTAATATCACGACGACCGTTAAACCGTAGAAAGCTTCCTTCCGTGCTGCACTAATCAACAACTATGGTGCGTCGGGATCGAACGCCTCCATGGTTGTAACAGAGGCGCCTAAGCCGGCCAAGGCAGCGTCAGCGCAGCTGACTGGCAAAAGCTTTCCATTTTGGCTCACTGGATTCGACGATAATAGTATAAAGAGCTACGCAGCTAAGCTAAAGAAGCTATTGAAGAAGCAAGCAGCGTCAAACGAGGCCCCGACTTTGGCAAATCTATCTTTCCAGCTTGCAAAGTAGTCCAACCGCAAGCTACAACAAGCACTGGTTTTCAGTGCTACTTCGATTGAGGGTTTGGAGCAAAAGCTCTCCGATATCGAGGCTGGCACCGGAAGCCCTTCAGTAAAGAAGCCAGCCGCGAGACCTGTAATCATGTGCTTTGGCGGACAAATCTCGACATTTGTTGGTCTTGACAAAGATGTGTACGATAATATTGCCGTCTTGCGCAAACATCTGGATGAATGCAATGCAATTGCCCTTTCCCTTGGACTCGACAGCATCTACCCCGATATCTTCCAGAGAACACCAATGCAAGACATTGTGAAGCTGCAAACTATTCTCTTTGCGATGCAGTATTCGTGTGCCATGGCATGGATTGACTGTGGAGTTGAAGTATCTGCCATTGTTGGGAATAGCTTTGGTGAAATCACTGGCTTGTGTGTTTCTGGCATCTTGTCCCTCAAAGATACAATCAATTTAGTATCGAAGAGAGCAAAGATTTATTCAAGAGTCGTGGACCACAGAAATGGGCTCTATGATGGCTGTTGAAGGAGATCTTACCACTGTCGAGAGTCTTCTCAGTGCGGCTCGTGCAAGCTCCAAACAGGACATTTCAATTGCTTGCTATAACGGACCTAAAAGCTTTACAGTCGCCGGGTCTACCGCAGTGGTTCAAGCCGCTGCCCAGTTGGCCAAGGAGGACAGCACATATGCAGGGTTGAGAGTAAAGGTGCTCAATGTAACCAACGCCTTCCACTCCAGCCTTGTCGACCCCCTCACGAAAGAGTTGGTCCCCTTGGGTCAGGCTTTGACGTTCCGTGACGCCAAAATCCGCCTTGAGCGCGCTACAGAGACGGCCGAAGGTGGTCGTTCCACTGCAGATTTTGTTTCCCACCACCTACGGAGTCCAGTCTATTTCCATCACGCCGCCACCAGATTGTCTGAGGAGTTGAAAGATGCGATATGGTTGGAGGCAGGCTCCAATTCCACAATCTCAGTCATGGCGAACAAGGCTGTTGGGGGTTCTGGTGCATCACATTTCCAGTCCATTAACATTACAACTGACGGTTCATACTCGCTTCTCACAGATGCTACAACCAAGTTGTGGCAACAAGGCTTGGATGTGACGTTCTGGGGTCATCACAAACCGCAAATTTCTGACTATTCGCCTCTTTTACTTCCTCCATACCAGTTCGAAAAATCGCGACACTGGCTCGATATTAAGCAAGTACCAGTGGTGACCGAGAAGGCAGCACCTGTTGTGCCAGTTCAGCCTGCCAGTGGCCTCATCAACTTCTTCAGCTTTCTAGATGATACCAAGCGATCAGTGCGTTTCTTGATAAACACGGCCGTACCAGAGTTCAAGCAAATGGTTGAAGCGCATATTATGGCCAGCACTGTGGAAGTGATGCCTGGCATGTATCCGGTCGAGATTGCCATCGATGCCATCTCTACTCTGTGGCCAGAGTTCCGGGACTACACTTATCAGCCTGAGTTACAAGGGTTGGTTTACTACAGTCCGCTTGTCCCACATCATTGCAGCAATGTGTGGCTCGATGTACAGGCGATGGACAAGACTGGATTGCTGTGGGAGTGGAAATTCATTGGCCAGGACGCAAAGGGAGTTTCTGCACGGCATATGAATGGTTCAATCGTCTTTTCTCTGCCTCAAAGCACCGTCGTCCATAGCGACTTCGCTCGGCTATCTCGACTGGGGTCATATAAGCGCTGCCACCGCCTTCTGGACGGCAATGAAGCCGACGATGTCGTCGTTGGTCGAAACATTTATCGCGCTTTTGAAGCAGTGATCGACTACAAGGATCTATATCGACATGTCACCAAACTGGTTGGCAAAAACGGCGATTCAGCTGGCCGTGTAGTCCGGACTAATGATAAAGAAGGATGGCTCGACTCGGTACTGACTGATTGCTTTTGCCAGGTCGCCGGCATCTCCGTCAATCTCTTCTCAGACCCTGGTGACTTTGTTTAGAGGCATATTTATCCGCGATAGAGTTGATCGGTGGATGCGAGCACCAGGGCTGCGAACTGACCCTGCTAAGCCAAAGGAGTGGGAGGTCTTTGCCGTGAGCAGCCAGGAGTCCGATAGCGCCTTCATCAGTGATGTTTTCGCTTTCGATGCCAGAAATGGGTCTCTGTTTGAAGCCATTCTTGGCATTCGATACAGCAAGGTGCCTATTGCTGGCATCCGCAAGGCCCTTAACCGGGTCGTTGCGGAGAATCCGCTGCAACAGGGCTATTAAAAAATTGTACCACAGGCAATACCGCAAATGCCTTCCTTTGCCGTGCAACAACCACCCACTGTCCCAACAGCCTCCACCAATGGAGTTAACGGCTTCAGCAGCTTCACAAATGGTGTTGGCGCCAATGCTGTGAACGGCGTGAACGGCGTCCATGCCAATGGCACCCAGACACCACCTAATGGAGCTGCAAAGGCATCGGGGTCGCACATCATCCCCAAAACAAAGGAAATCGTGAGCAGCCTGTCCGGAGTTGAGGTGGAAGAGATTGAGGATAAATCCGACCTTGTGGAGATGGGTATTGATTCCCTCATGGCCATGGAGTTGATTCGTGAGATCGATGCTGCGTTCAAGCTTACGCTTGAGACGGACCAGCTCATGCAGTTGACCGATTTCCGAAGCCTTGTGGCTTGCATCGGCACCGCCCTGGGACTGGATGCATACGGAACTGGAGACGGCGTTAATGGCACTTCTGGGGCTCACATCAATGGAACCAGCGATAAGTCCAATGGGACAGGCGTTTCCAATGGCGTCAACGGTGTCAACGGTGTCAATGGAGTAGCCCATGGGGCCACTCTCCCAGCTTCAACAGTTCACGATGTTTTCCGGGCTACCAAGTCCGCAACTGACGAGTTTATCGTTAAGAACAAGATGGATAACTACTACACTCATGTGCGACCCAAATCAACCATGCTCTGTGCTGCATACATCGTGGAGGCATTCGAGAAGCTAGGCTGTTCCATCAAGAATGCTCAACCCGGCCAAAACCTCGCTGCGTTCTCATATCTACCAAAGCATGAGAAGTTCATGAAGGAACTATACAAGATTATTGGCCCTGATGAAACAGGTCTGGTAGAAATCGTGGGTGGCGAACTTGTCAGAACTGCCGTCCCCTGTCCCGAGAAGTCAGCAGAAGCTCTTTTCCAGGAGGCACTGCGAGATGTGCCTGATCATGCACCAGAATTCAAGCTTTCCGCTCTGACAGGCTGCAAACTGGCAGAATGTTTGTCTGGCAAGGCGGATGGCCTTCAGATCATTTTCGGATCTGTAGAGGGCAGGAAGACCGTGTCAGATGTATACGCCGTTGCGCCTGTCAACTTTACTTGGATCCAGCAGGCATCTTTCTTCGTTGAGAAGCTCCTCCGTCGCCTACCTGCTGATGGAGGGCCAATCAAGATCCTTGAGATGGGCGCCGGAACTGGTGGAACCACAGGCACTCTGGTCCCCATGATTGCTGCCCTGGGCGTCCCAGTTACCTACACCTTCACCGACCTCTCGTCTTCTCTTGTTGCTGCCGCCCGCAAGCGCTTCAAGCAGTACCCCTTCATGGAGTTCAAGGTGGTCAATATGGAATCGGCTCCAGATCCCAGCCTGATCAACACACAGCGCATTGTCCTCGCCAATGCATGTGTGCATGCGACGCGATCGCTGCCCATCTCACTTCACAACATCCGCCAGATTCTGCGTTCCGACGGCATGCTGATGCTGCTTGAAGAAACAGAGCAGCTTCCTTGGGTTGACTTTGTTTTCGGTCTCCTCGAGGGCTGGTGGCTCTTCGAAGACGGCCGCACATATGCTCAAGTATCTGCCGAGCATTGGGAAAAGGTGCTTCGCGGCGCAGGATTCGGCCATGTTGACTACACGGACGGGAAGTGCCGCGAGGCGCAGGTACAGCGCATTATCTTTGGATTTGCCTCCGATATCAGGTACGCCGGCTCTGCCGAGCCTCCTTATCCTATCACTTTGGGGCACGCAGAGCTGACGAGTATCGTAGATCGGCAGGCAGTCATTGATCAATTTATCCATAAATACACCATGAACTTCCACCCACCAAGTTCAGCACCGTCACAATCAGCGGGTGGGTTTGCGTCTCAACGTTGTGTTCTTGTTACTGGCGCAACAGGGAGTTTGGGGTTCGCACATAGTATCAGCGGCGGCGCGAATGCCCGATGTCAGTAGAGTCGTCTGCCTCAATCGCCTAGTCACTGTGGATGTGACGACACGGCAGCAAGAGGCCTTTAGCATGCGTAGTATTGAACTTGGGTCTGATGCCATGTCTAAGCTTAAGATTCTAGATGCAGACACCAGCAAGCCTATGCTTGGGTTGTCATCCGATGTATACAAAGACCTTGTACAATCAGTTACGCACATTGTCCACAACGCTTGGCCCATGAGTCTCACTCGTACAACGAAGGCTTACGAACCCCAATTTCAGGTCATGCGCAATCTGATAGACCTTGCCAGAGAGTGTGTAAACCTTCGACCAGATTCGTTTCAGTTCAGCTTTCAGTTCATCTCTTCTATTGGGGCCGTTGGCTATTATCCGTTGTGGGCTGGTCAGTCTCTAGCTCCAGAACTCCCAACGACGGCGGACACAGCTCTTCCGGTTGGCTATGCTGATGCGAAGATTGTGTGTGAGCGAATGTTGGAGGAAACTTTGCGTCTGTACCCAAACAAATTCCGTGCCATGGCTGTACGAATTGCTCAAATCACTGGGTCAAGAACAAATGGATACTGGAATCCAGTGGAGCACTTTTCCTTCTTTATCAAGTCGGCTCAGTTCCTTCGAAGTCTGCCTGACTTAAAAGGCACGTTGTCTTGGTCTCCAGTAAATGATGTTGCGGACCCACTACTGGACATACTGACATCCAACATGGATCCTTACCCCATCTATCATATTGAGAATCCTGCACGCCAGCCATGGCCGGAGATGATTGCTCTATTATCAAGTGAACTTGGAGTTCCATCTGATAGAATTGTGCCGTACGAGCAGTGGCTGAAGGAAGTGAAGAGCTACGATGCTTCAACTACAGAGAATCCTGCAAAGCAGCTGATGTTATTTTGGGAAACACATTTCCTGCGCATGTCTACTGGGCCCTTGATACTCGACACCAAACATAGCCATGAACATTCGAAGACGATGCGTGAAAGTGGGCCGGTGGAAAGTGAACTGGTGAAGCGATATATTCAGAGGTGGAAACAGTCTGGTTTCCTTGAGCAGATGTCATGATTAATATGACTGGTATGTTTTCATAGTTTTACGCTATTAAAAAGATTGAATGAAAGCAATGAATCACATGTTTTACATCGTCACAAAGCATCTCCATTAAGGTGTACCCTTAGCTAGGTAGGAATAGTAAACATTATATTACAGTCCCAATAGCGGAACATTTAAAACGATAATTCTTCTCTCGTCGCAACATCGGTCGAGAGGCCCCAGGGTAGGGATAAAGATTCATGAAGGCTGGATTTGGGGGCATAGAAGGAACACAATACAGATGATGAATGCCTCGCATTTAGTTACATCAAACTGATCGATATCTTGGATGAAACCCCTCATATGCCAGAGTGTGTGATACGTTGAACAGACCGTGTACAAGTCTCTCTTCAATATAATTCTCTTCAAAAAATCATCATCAGCTATGGGTAATTCTTTCTTAGTGCCAAATGAAATGTACTCGGTACATTATCCATGTACAGGTTTTATGAGTACCCTCTATTCAGCTTATCACACTATTCCACATCTGAAGGTCACAATCTTGATCCAGGCTGGGACGCATGTGGACAACTATTTCCCTCAATACAACACAACAAGGACGGAGTATTATGCGATACTACTCAGCCTTTGTTCTTACATGCGTTCGGTGGAGCCGTAGCCCACCGGCGGACTCTACTGCTCCGACTTCCCGGTATGTTTTTTTTTTTTTTTTGCTTTGGAAGATGATATAAGGAATCAATATGATAGATTGTTTAAACGTCTTATATTATGCGCAGTACCTGGTCCGAAGCCTGCAAACTCGCGTAGTTTCTTTTTACCAGCTTACGTGATAACTTAGATACATAGCTGCCAAGTTCGGCTTCATTTACCCCTGATCAGAGGCTAATCAAGATTGTTTTAAGGCTGAAGGAAGACATAATGACCAATCAGCGCTTTCTCGGAAAAACCATAACGCCTATGATATGCCGACCCGGTATAAGTAAATGGCCATGACATTCTTGACTGTTGACAGAGTACGAAGTATATGCACAGGGTTAGGGGTTTACGGTTAGGGCGGCAACTTGGGTTTCACAATATGATTGAATATAAAAAGACTTGAGAAGGGATTTGAGGAAATAGAACTTTACAAGAACACATTATCGATCACAAAAATGACGCAGGACGGCTCTTCGGCAAGCCAGGGCTTTTTCGTGATTGTCAGCTGTGAGAGAGCCCCTGGAATTGCGTGGGGTTGCCCAATTTCAAGTCCATCATAGACAGCACAATTCTTGATAATGATATGAAATGCTCTGCACTTGATTTTCTGACCTCGGAGCTTAAGGGCACACCACCGCAATCATGAAGCTTCAAGTCCGTCTTGTGTTGTTACCAGTCCTGGTTAATGGCGCCAAAGTCAACTCTCCTGGCAGCAATACTTCGGACCTTTTGGCCCGAACTATCAATGCCCTCGGGGGTCCCCAGGCTTTGAACGATATCAAAGGATTGATTTTGCAATCTTCGTGAGTAATCTCCATGCTAAAGCATAAATGTTTATCAATGGTGTAAACCTGCTGACCCAAAGACCGTAGTGATTATAGAAGTACCACGCTGTCTCAAAGCTACAGTCTTGACAGTTCGGATCAGCTAATTGCAACCGGGGCGACATCAACTATCTCTTTCGACTTTTCAGACACTCTTATCACCCAGCGAATTGACCGGAACCTGACTTATGACTATTTATGGGCTCATGCACACCGGGATGGAAAGTTGGACTACAGTCTTGTAGTCCAGACAGGTTCAAATGGTTCGGCTTGCTTCAACGTCGATGGCAGTGTCGATGATCCATCAGTACCTTTTGGCTACGCTGACAGTTACCTGACGGATTATCTCGTGCATTTTGCCCAACAATCCGCACTATTGGGCGTTTTGAAGCAATTCGAAGCTTCTAGCTCGCAGTTGGTCGACTCTGTCACCACCATTGAAGCCTCCGGTGTTGATTATCCGACACTGTCACTTCCGAAGGCGAATCTGGCATTGCTTGTTCATAATAATACGGGGTTGCCTTACGCCATTCGATCAACGGGAACTCATGAAATCTATGGTGCTTCAACTAACGACGTCGTATTCTCTAACTATGCGTCGGTGTCCTTTGGCAATTTGCAAACGTTCAAATACCCTAACCGGATACAAACGATTTACAACGAAGTCTATGTCCTCGAAGACTACACGATTAGTCAAATCAGCGCCATGGCTACTTCAAGGCAACACCGCCAACTCCACCTGCTGGTAGCCCCCCTGATAACGTGGCTCAACTGCCTCGTACAGATAACGAGTACCCTCGGTCAGAAGTTCACGAGTTTTACGAGACAGGGCTTTGGTTTGGACCTTTTGGCCAGCAAAACAATGTCTCATTTGTTGTTGCGAAACCCGTGTTTCCAGGTGGAAACGTACCACAGATCGTCAATCTCTATGTCGGGACCGTGCCCGACTATGTACAGCTCCTGGTCGAATTCGAAGACGGACTTGTCATCACTGATGCTGCTCCCCATAGAAACAAAATCATTTTGCAATGGGTTAAAGAGAATTACCCCGGCAAGAGCATTACACACGTGGTCCCATCGCATCATCACCGCGATCACGCAGGTGGCGTGGGAGACTACCTCGCTGCTGGGGCCAAGCTGGTAATCCCGGAAATAGCGAAAGACTATTACAAAAATGTCAACGGTGGCAAGTTTCAAACAATCACATATGACGATGAGCATCCTTTCATCAAGCAAGATAAGAATGTCCAGTTCCTCTCTTTCTGGAGAACTCACACGCAAGTGACTGGACATGGGCTGCTGCTGCGCCGGCCTGCTCGAAGTTCAACAATTCTGAAGTCGTTGTCATCGATGCGGACATTGTGAATCCTAGACCTGGACCCGTGATGCGCTGGGATACTCCACACGCCATACCATTTTTCGTTGATGCTGTTCATCGGGGTATTCCGCTAGAAGCAACCTTGGTTGGTGCACATGGAGGAACAGGGGTAGGAATCGGCACCACGGATTCTCTAATCAACCTGGTGAACATAGCTGGATTTACGTACCCTAATTCTTCTAGTACAAAGGGATGGTGTTAAGAACTATGTATATCTATACATAATTCTCTATAGAAGCCAGCTGGCTAATTACTTATATTCGAACATTTGGTTTTTAATGCTTTGTTACAATCTTTAGATAGAGAAATATAATTCACTTAGCCTAAAAGATGCAAAAGGTATAGCTGTAATACTATAAGCTGATTTTTATGACGGTAGGTGTATCGCTGATTCCTGTCTCCTTCCCAGGTTCGTTGCGCGCAAAGGGTGATGATTTGGAATTTCGGCAAAGGGCCATAAAGTCGCGGATGGCACCCAATAAATTTGGCACGCGGATTGACGAAAGCCTTACCATCCGGCTGGTGCCCGATGGTGAAGACCATGGTGAAATGTAGATGACAGAAATTGTGAGCTGTTGACTGGAAGAGGCCAGTTTTACTCAAGCATATATAGATGAGCGTTTGCATATGTTTGGCCCCAAAGTCGAGAGCGCCTCGTGTTAGTTTCCTGTTGACATCATGAGGAGCATCAAGAGCAGTCGAGAAAGCGGACAAATGATCGAAAAAATGAGAAATTTTTGCGAAAGCTATATAGATTTACATTAAAATGACTTAATTCATTGGCTCATTACTCCAGATTTACACTACCCTCACATGTCGCTCCTTTTGTTCCGTTGGTCTCATGGCCGACCTCCAACTCTGATGACACCAGCAGCTATCAGCTTCTGGATCTTGGATCGCACGCTGGGGTTCTTCATGTGCTCTTGGAGCGCCATGGGGTCAGACTGCGATTGTTGCAGGATAGACTGCATAACGGGGTCTTGCATTATGCTCATAATCTACAAAGTCTCTTGTTAGCGAATGCCCATTCAAAATGCTACATCAGTGTGAAAGGGGTTAAAATCTCACCTCTGGGTCTTGAGCCAGCCTCTGTCTAGTCTGCTCCTCTGTCTCGTTCTCTCGGGCTGAGTACATGGCAGAGAAAGCCTTCTGCTGCTGCTGCTCAATTTCGCGAGCATTGGCACCCTTATGGTGCTCTGCATCAACCTGCATTGCCTCGTCGCAAGCGTCCACGCACTCGGAGTATTTGCGCATGCCAAAGTAGGCCTGGGCCTTTCGGATATAGGCCCGGATAAAGGTGGGATCCTTCTTGATAGCCAGGTTGCAGTCATCCAGAGCACTAGGGAACTCAAAGAGCTTGACAAAAGCAGCAGCGCGGTTGCTGTATCCTCTGGGATCCTCGGGTGCTCGCTTGACCATCTCAGAGTAGGCGGCCACAGCACCAGGGAAATCCATCTCCTTGAACTTCTTGTTACCCTCCTCACGGGCTTCCTCAGCCTTGGCAGGATCGATGTATGCCTGCTTGGAAGCCTCAGTCTTTGCTCGCTCGGCAGCACGGAGCTTGTTCAAAACATCGGGAGTTCGGTGCTCGGTCAAAGATTTGTTGTAGTTTTCGACTGCCAGAGCAAGGTCTCCCTTCTTCTCGTAGGCAGTGCCGATACGGGCATAACTCTTAGCAATCAGCTTGAAGTCAGCATAGATGAGTCGGCCCTCGTCAATTGCCTTTTGGCAGGACTCAATACACTTGTCGTAGTCTCCCTTCTCGAAGTAAGCTGCGCCAAGGTTGTTCAGGTAGGTGATATCCTGGTAGAGCTCCCATGCCTTGCTATAGTGCTGGATAGCCTCGTCAAACTTTCGCTTCTTGTAGTTCTCGGTGCCAAGGGCCTTCTCCTTGTCGGCCTCTTCCTTCTTCTTCTTCTTCTCTAGAGCTTCCTCGTCCAGCTCGGGTTCGGGCTCGGGCACGGGCTCCTTCTTCGGCTCGGGCTTCTTGGGTGCATCTGTCATGGGAGTATCCTTGTCATCGGACACAACATAAGACTCGCTGCCCTCGGGAGCACTGTCGCGCATTTCCATGTCAACGCCCATCAGTACACCCAGCACCTGGATCATTCTGGGATCACTGAAAAGATCCTGCGAGTTGAGAGGATTTTGCTGAACTTGCTGCAGCTTGGCCATGAATGTAGGGTCGGCAAGGAAGCCGCTCGTCTTAGGGTTGGAGGCAAGCTTCTGAATGAGTTGGGGGTCCTTGAACATGTTTCCAATTCCGCCGGTAGGATCGAGTCCGCCGCCTAAACCAAATTCTGTGTTAGCGATGGTCTAGATTCTAGTGCTACTGTGCGTATTGGTTTCCGCAATAAAACGTACCTGCTTCGGCCTGCATAGCCTTCTCAACAGAGGACAGGCCGCTTTTGAGCTGTGCGTTGTTTGGGTCATGTTTGAGACCGGCCTCGTACGCATCGTTTGCTCCGAGCAAATCTCCCTTGCCGTGAAGAGCAGCACCTTTGCGTCCCCAGCCCTTGGCCCAGTCTGGCTTGATCTCGGTCGTCTTTTCGGCGTCCTTCAGCGCATTGTCCCAGTCCTTCTTGGAGGCATAGGCGGCAGATCGGTTGGAATAGAGGATGTGATTTTCGGGTTGAAGAGCGATGGCCTGAGTGAACTTGTCGCTGTTCGCAAGCAAAGTGAAAACGTAGATGTCAGTCTTTGGATCGGATCCCTTGAGTGTGACGACGAGGGACGAGGGATAGAGGGGTCAGGTGGGGTGATTGGCAGCGAAAGCAAACAAGTTGAAACTTACATAGCGTCGTCAAAGTTCTTTTCGGCGATGGCCTTGTTGCCCAGAGCTTTGAGCTCGTCTGCGGAAGCCATGGTGAATAGCAGAGCCCTTTACAAGAGACAGTAGATGCAGTGTTGAGTGATGCTTGGGAAGAAAGACAAGGCGAACAAAAACTTGGAGATGATCAGCTCTGGACGAAAGAATCCAACTCCAGTGTGGGGTCTATAAAATACACGGCAAGGTACCTTCTAGCTGCTTCGATGCGGGATCGTGCCCCACCCGTGGGCTTCCAATTCCAATAGGCCAAAGCTGGTGTGGGGCATTTAATGGAAGTCGGATTTTGCTGTATGAGTCTCCAGGCAGAATTGCTGTTGATGATGAGTGTCTATGCCGTATCATTGGGTGAAGATAGTGAGTATTATTGTAATGTAGATAGATACCAATAGGTACCTTGGTGGGCATCCAATAATTGTACTGTTGTCCATGGCGCTGAACAATGAAGGGGGAGACTCGGAAAGCGGATACATGTATGTATATCGCCTTGAGCATCTGCCATTGCCGTATTTCAGTGCCAATGCGATGTGTGTCGTCAACATATAAGGATACACATGATATTATACCAAAAGATTGAAAGCGAGAGAGACAGCATCAAAAGCAAACGCACTTAAAATGATCTACGCATCCGTACGGCTGAACCGTAGGCTGTGCTAAGATAAGTCTATATCGGTGGATTAGCTGTCAAATATAGTTCGCACACTCTTAGCGTCTGATTGCTCAATGGATGGAACATAATAGCATATCGTACTGTCAGTAAAGGTACCTAGTAATTGCCCTTTTAACGTATGGGGCCATGTCATGTCAGCCAACTCAAGGATACCCGAAAAGAATGATCTGAACATTAGCCGGGCTGGTGACATGCTGTGGGACGACTAGCATGGACAAGGCGGGAATTCGTACATCACCACACAGATACGAGTGCTCAATGCGATTGGACAGTGATAGGAGTCTTTATAAAGAACTGATGTTTTTCATGTGAAAGAAGAATTGGAGAATCAGTAGCGTAATACGCACTTACCTAGCAACACCTATATTCGCATCCATTGATCTCAATGATCTTAGTAAGAGATCTATGGGTACATGTATTTGGCACTTGACTCGTTACGACAACTTTCTCGCCATCTCACTCAGACAATCGCCAGCCAGCACAAAAAGCCAAATTCTACATCCTCTCTCTGCCTGCCAACCAGCGGAACTGTCACCAACTCCGTCCCCCCGTCGGCACGGTTCAACTGAGATGCTCACCGGGTAGGACCCAGCGAATGGAACTCCAGGGCTATTTTTGTACGGCACACCCCGCCATCGCTAGTGCACACAAATCCATGCAATTGCCAGGCACGGCGACGACAGCAGCTAGTAGACGGCTAATTGACTCGACTTGCCTACTAGTAGGTAGTTTTGGTGGCGCCATCGGAGGGTGCCCGGGAGATAGAGAATAAATAGGAGGCGCCGGTACGAATTCGAGAAGCTAAGAAAAAAGACGACAGGACCCTTATTCTCTCCTGCTGTTGCCGATCAAACTCTTCGCGCGCCTCCATCGTCCCCAGTGGAGTCTCTCAGCATAGCATCAAATGGCTGACACCGAATTGCCTATTGAGGAACATGACATTGTCATCATTGGCGCAGGCCTTAGTGGCATAAACGCTGCCCACCGGATCAAAACCGATCTTCCTCACCGGTCCTTCACCATCCTCGAGGCCCGCGACGTGATCGGTGGGACATGGAGCTTCTTCAAGTATCCGGGCATGCGCAGCGACTCGTCTCTGCGGTCCTTTGGCCTTCAATGGCACCCCTGGAAACACTCTCACAAGGTCGCCATGGCCGCTGAGATTTGCGAGTATCTCTAGGATGCTGCCAAGATAGACGGATCCTACGACAAGATCCAGTTGGGACACCGAGTTGTGCAAAGTGATTGGAGCACCGAGGAGCAGAGATGGACCCTGGATATTGATGTCCACGGCTCCAAGAAGCTGATCAAGGCCAACTTTCTCTTCACTTGCATTGGGTACTACTCGTATGAAAAGGCATTGGACAGCCCCGTGCCCGGTATCGAGAATTTTGAAGGAACAGTCGTTCACCCGCAGTGGTGGCCAGAGAACCTCGACTACAACGACAAGCGCGTCATCATTATCGGCAGCGGAGCAACCGCCGTGACGCTGCTGCCCGAGATGGCTGACAAGTCAAAGTCTCTCACAATGCTTCAGCGGACGCCGTCGTATGTTGTTTCCATGAAGAGAAGCTCAGACCTTGAGAAGTTTCTGTCATCGTGGTTGTCCTTGGCCTGGGTGCACTGGATAGGCCGATTCATCGACGTGTGGTTCGAAGTCTTCATCTCCGAACTCTGCCTGTCATTTCCCCGTTTGGGACGCTTTCTCATCACCCAAGATCTGGACAAGAAATTGCCAAAGAAAGTGGATGCTTCAATTCACTTTAATCCCACTTATGGCCCGTTTGAGCAGCGGCTGTGCCTAACTCCAGATGACGAATTCTTCAACGCCTTGCATCGCGACAACGTTGAGATTGTAACGGATGTGATTGACACCGCTGAAAAGGGTGGAATCCTGCTCAAATCCGGACGAAAGCTGCCGGCAGACATCATTGTGACGGCCACTGGTCTGCACATACAAATCCTTAGCGGAATGAGGCCTCGAGTTGACGGCAAGGAGGTCGACATCGGACAACAGTACGCGTGGAGAGGCTGCTTAATCGAGGGTATACCCAACCTGGCGTCCGTTTTCGGCTACGTGACCACGACGTGGACTCCGGGCGCCGATTCCATGACAAAGCTGGCCATTCGAGTGGTGAAGCAGATGGAGGCGGACAACGCCTCAAGCGTCGTCCCAGTCATCGAGAGGACAGAGGGGATGCCGCGAATGTTGAGTACGAATGCAAAGAGTTCCTATTTCGTCAAGGCCGCCGACCGGATCCCGAAAGTCACGGGCAAGGGCCCATTTTATGGACGTCTGAATCTGGTCGTCGATTTATGGGCGCTATGGTTTGGCAGCATGCGAGATGGATTGGTGTATACCAAGAGGGAAGCCAAGAAGACTAAATAATAGATGACAACAATGTTATACATGTAGACTGCACTAGATAGCGCATATTTATTTGATAGGTGGAATCATACTTACAAATTCTCGGAAATAATGGTGCTGCCTGTCGCAAACTCTCGTACAAATGTCTCAACAAAGTCTCCGATGATAGGTCAGTAGGACAGCGTTAACAAGATGGCACATCAAACACGGCAAAATAGATACTACAGATGCGTAGAGAACCGGGCTCCTAGTCTGTCTGAGACCGGCCAACAGCAAGTCTCATCTTGGGATTGAACGTGTCGCCACGTCTCAATCCCAGATGGTCCAGTTTCCTTCCGAGCGCCCCTAGCCTGTGTGACGGGTAGCTAGTGGCCATTGCCTTGGATGTACACATAGGGAATATCTGCCAGGTATTTACTTAGAGCGCGGCGGCCCGCATCATCGGAATTATTGTTTGTGTCCACCGTATCCATTCTCTCGAGGCAGGCCAGGGATTACACCGCTGCATATATACCAGTGTTTTACTCTTTAAGTTTCTTTGTCATTTTCCGTGTTCTATGATTTGTTTTTGTCTTCTTGCAATTCCTCACTGGCAAGGTACATATAATCGAATTCCTCACATGTAAGCTGTCGTGGCCGGCGCGTGATTGAAGGCCTCCCACTCAATCAAAAGCCTCCCGATTGATTATAGGCCTCCCGATCAATTGAATGTGTCACAGTCCGCATGTTTCTACTAACACAGGGTACATGTAACTGCTCGTAAGCGGCACAGTTCAATGTGGCATAACAGCATGATTGAAGTCACTTGCTAGGCGAATGTCCTTTGAATTCCAGCCCGAGGTGGCTGGTTGTACATATATATCACGTAGCCATGGGTCGCGAGAAGGATGACGTCTTCCTCCTCTTTAACTCAACACACATCACATCTTCGTCACACCAGAACAAAATATACACTACGAATGAGTCCATACTCCCACTAGCTGGTAACAAAATGCAGATTGTCAAAGTCCTCGCCATCTTGACTCTTGCAACAACCTCCAACGCCGGTCCCGTCGCTTACGGCATCTGTCAAGCGGGATGCGCTGCCGTTGTGACGGCTTGCTATGCGGCCGGTGGCGCCACATGGGGAGCAACGGCAGGGGCTACAGCTAGTCCAACAATTATAGGTTGCAACTCGGCTTTTGGGTCGTGCCAAGCAGCTTGCTGGGCTGCTGCTACGTTCCCTTGCCCTTAAGCTTCGAGATTCTGCCAAATAGATGCCTATACGCTATAAGTAGGCCAGCCACTGTCACCAAATGCTTTGCGTGCTCGAAGCTAACCTTGATTTTATACGCTTGCAGGCATCTCTACCAAGGGAAGCTTGGCTGGGTTTGCATATTTGAGTCTTGGGTTACGTGGGGGAAATTGTAGGCATGGATATGATGTTTTGCAATAGCTACGGGGAGAAAAGAGATAATTGGGTAGGGGTAGGGGTAGGGGCATCGTATCAACGCAAGGGAAAGTATTCATTCTGCAGTTTGGCTCACTAGCTACATACCTAACGACCATTACCTTGCTTGGACGTACACATATAGGATACCTACCAAGCACTAGCTTAGGTATTTGCTTTGAGCTCCGGCTTGCATCGTTAAAATAATGACTTATGTCCGCTATATTAATCCTCTCGGGGCAAAGGAGGAATTATATATACTAGTGTTTTACTTTTACTCTGTAAATTCCTTTATTATTTCCCGTATTCTCTTCTCTATGCTTCACTGATGAAACATATAATGAAGTTTCTTATATGTAAGCTGCCGTGGTGGGCATCCTATGGCGATTCATGAAATAACTGTGTTATAGTCCTCACTTTACTGCCTCCACAGAGTAACTGCTCGTGTGTGGCATATTTCACTATGTCATAATGCCATTACTTCAGTTACTATCCCTGTAGATATGCCTTTAATTTTAGCCTCAGGCGGTCTCTACACATGTCATATAACCAGGCATATAGTTGGTTTATATCCTACTGCTCTTCAACTAGCTACACCTCACGCGTGCGCCATCTGAACAATACCTACATATACCCTGGGTATATACTCACAAAGCGAACCAATACATTATCCAACTAGCTGAACCATCGCAACAGCACGATGCACATCTTCAAAGTCCTCTCCATCTCAACTCTAGTAGCAACCTCCAACGCTGGCCCCATCGCATACCGCATCTGTCAAGCCGGGTGTGCTGGGGTTGTTATGGCTTGCTATGGAGCCGCCGGCGCCACTTGGGGAGCTACCACAGCAGCATCAGCTCCTGCAACAGTTATAGCTTGCAACAGGACCTTTGGGGTGTGTCAAGCAGCTTGCTGGATCACTGCTACGCTCCCTTATTTTTAAGCCGTCTGGTTGTTTCGCGTTCCGAATCCTATCCAATAGAATCCTCTACGCAAATTGGGCAACCATGAGTAGGGCAGTCACTATCTCAAAATACCATGTGCTAAGCTAATCTTTACTACCTATACAACTACAGGTATCTTTACCAAGGGGAGCCTGGCTGGGTTCATATTCGCACGTTCGATGCTGGGGTTGTGTGGGGGTAATTAGAGGCATGGATCACAGTGTTTTGCAATCGCTATCAGGGAGAAAAGGGATAATTTGGTAGGGTCCTTGTATCAACACAAGAAAAGGAATTCACTCTGCACTTTGATTCCCATGACCCATATTCCCCTTTGCCAGCTTGCATCAAGACAGATGTAGGAAATGCATTCCATCCATTGATCAGTCCATCTCCATCCGTCTCCATCCGTCTCCATCCAGCACATGCATGGACGACTTATTATAGCACCATTAGCGCCGTCCCATGGCTCCTAATCCCTGGCCCGGCCCTCCCCGTCCCGCTGGCGACCCAAATAACTGGAGCTGCCCCTCCTGGAAGCTGAATCCCGAGGGCCGGGTTCGTTGATTTCCAGGTTTATTGCACATGCACCAGCCAGCTGTCATATGCTAATGTACCTAGGCATGTAATTAATTCTGCACCGTACATGAACGTGGACCAACAACAGACTCGGAGCTGTTGAAGACTCGCCATTCGGAACAATGTCCAAATTCCGACACCATGTTTCGCATCAGTCGGTTAGCAGAGAGAGAGGCTTACCCCCCTCAATCCCTTCCACCTCCCTGCTCAGCTTGATGGGCTGTTTTTTTCAGCCGCGAATCCCGCTTAGCTGTCTGATTCACTTCCAATGCCGTTATTACTAGTCGTCGGATTCAATATTTCACGGGGCTTCCGAGTTCACCGCAACCAGGGTTCTAAGCTAAATGCTACAGAGTAGTGAGATGATTAAAAATGCGTGCTGCTGCGGGCAACCAATTCTCCCTCTTCATCCCATCTTCTCAATCTTAGCCCTCTCGCTTCTTATCTCGATGAGTTTGAGTATCGAATATCGAATAGGTTGATTGAGCTAACGATTGCGCACCCGGCTTCATGTAGCATACTTGTACATATCGGCAGTCTTCTACCCACCCACTCCCCCTTGCTATCTTCAAATTTACAGCGCGAATCGCCCTTGCCCAGAACTCCAAGCGGTCGCAATGCCGCCTTTGACCATCTATTTATCCAACTCCTGCCTCATATTCTTAGTCGCCTTTCTAGCTCGTCGAGTCTACTGCTGGCAACGACTTTGGCACGTACCCGGACCAACCATCGCTGGATGGACAATATGGTGGCAGCTCTCAAACGCATTGTCTGGAAGATATCATGAGCGTTTAAAAGAAGCCGCAGACACCTATGGTATGTACATTCACTTTCACAGGTGAAATGTGATGGTTTATTCCTATCTCATTCTCACACATTTTAACAATACTAGGCCCTCTCGTACGCATCGGCCCCAACCAGCTTCTCTCTACTGATCCCGAGGTGCTCCGTCGCATGTCCGCAGTCCGCAGTGGCTACACCAAGGGGAGATTCTACGCAAGCGGCAAAATCGTCCCCGGCGTAGATAATGTTGTCTCCCTACGAGACCCGGCAAAACATAGAGAGATGCGCGCGCTAATGGCTCCTGGTGTAAGTCCACTCTCTTTTCTCTCTTCTCTTCTGCCAACCAAATCTGGACCTAATTCAATACCCTCTGCAGTTCGCCGGCAAAGCAAACGAAGGCTTCAGCTTTGAAGCTGCCATGGATCGCCAGCTGCTCAGTTTCATTAGTCTTCTTGAACGCAAATACGTTTCGTCCGGCTCAGACGTCCGGCCGGTTGACATGGCTGAGAAGACACAATTCTTCGCCCTGGACGCTATCGGCGACATTTCTCTCGGACAGCCATTTGGCTATCTTGAAAAAGATCAGGATTTATACCAGTACAACGAGATCAACACGACTTCGCTGCCCATGATGAACGTAGTCTCCGTGATGCCGTCTCTGGCGAATCTCGTCCACATGTGGCCCCTGCGATTATTGCTACCAAAGGAAGGAGACCAAGTTGGTTTTGGTCGATTGATGCAGTAGGTCAAGTGAAAGCGTCATTCAGTGACCAATGGGATAAATACTGAGTGAGAATTGTTAGTTTCGCTCGAAGCTATGTAGAAACTCGACTAGACCCCAAGACGCCACGAGCTCACGACATGATGCAAGCTCACATCGACAACGGCATGACCAAAAACGATCTCATCCAACAAGTCTTCCTATCCATGTACGTCTCCCTCACTACTCACAACCCGTCAACAACTCTCCAAAACACTGGCACTAACCATCCAGAAGCATTGCGGGCTCCAACTCCTCCGCCCACGCCCTCCGTATGACTCTCCTCTCCCTCATCACCTCCCCACCAGCATACAGCGCCCTCCTCGACGAAATCCGCCGCGCCTCACCCACCGTCAGCTCCCCCATCACCTGGGCACAAACCCAATCTCTTCCCTACCTCCAAGCCGTCATCCGCGAAGGCCTCCGTATGTGGCCTTCAGTCGGCGGTCTCGGCTTCAAGACTGTACCCCCCGAGGGTGACTACCTCAACGGCTATTTCGTACCAGGCGGCACAGAGATTGGCCAGGGTTTTCACGGAGTCGGACGCTCAAAGGCAGTTTGGGGCCCGGACGCCGACGTCTTTCGGCCAGAGAGGTGGCTTGTCGCTCAGGGAGACAGACTGAAAGACATGATAAACGCTGTCGACACTCATTTCGGGTACGGCAAGTACTCTTGTCTCGGGAAGCCGATTGCCCTGACGGAGTTACACAAAGCCGTTTTCGAGGTACGTAACACACTTACATGGACATGGTCGACTTTTTTTTTTTAGCGCATCTTCGAATTGCTTCAAGATAACTAACACGGCCTGTCTTCTCTTTTTCTCTGTGACAGCTTGTACGACGCTTCGACTTTTGCGTCATGAACCCTGAAACCCCGATCAAAACGACCGCCTCTATATTCCTCTTTGCGTCTGATTTTTGGGTGACGCTTACCAAACGCAATCTTTGAACCAGTAGAAGCACGGTTATGGGTCTACATTGCGCTGTTTGGATTGTCTTTTTCTCCCATATATCCTCATCTAATATGATACCCCAGCTCGCAAGGCAAGCTTTTTAAAGTATGTTTCCATCCTGTCCCGCTAGTATAATGAGAGATTGAGCCTTAGCTAACATATCTGTGTAGATGTAACTCTAGATTCATCGTATATAAGCAAAAGAAGAAACATATTCATGAGAATATTGACCAAATGGTCCATCATTAAATTTATCGCCCAATCGACACACCTTGCCTGGTATCCCGCTATATATAGTATTCGTACATTGTAATTGTAGTATCCTGGCTAAGAAAAGCAAATGAGAATCCATCATTCTCTGTCCTCCATATTAACCTCATTCAGTGGCGTTGCTCCCAAGCTCTCCAATCCCCTCTCGCCAGCCAATTCAGCGCCAGCGAGTCCGCTGCCAGAATTGGGTTTCCGCCCTAGAGCCTCTTCGTATTGCTTGCCCGTTTCGTTCAAAAACGCTTGTACCTCCGCTTCCCTTTTGATTATGTCGTCTCTCTCGCGCGTGAGTTGCTCCACTGTTGCCGCCTTGAGATTAATGTTATTCTCCATCGATTTCAGTGTAGCCTGTAACTGCAGTATGCATTCTGCAAGACTCGGCAACGGTGTTATCTTGGGCGGAACTTGTAATAGCTGCTCATTGAGGTCCTTCTTCGGCTTCTTTAAGCCATCCATTCCTGCACGTGTCTGCGCTGTTTCATAGGCAATTCGTCGCTCGGCATCGCTGTCTGATGAGGAGTCTGAGGTATGGCCTTCGGCTGCATTGATGAGCTCAGCCATCCTTTGACGATCCTGTTTTCGCCGCTCCTTTTCCGCACGTTTGCCTAGTGAAAGTCCACCGTCTTCAACGTAGTCGTCAAAACCCTCTCCCAAGTCCTTATCCTCAGCAACCAACCGAGTTTCGTCCTTTTTCTTTCCTCCTGATAGAAAATCGTCTTCGTCCTCCATAGAAATATAGTCTTTCTCCTTTGCTAATCGGGCTCTGCGCTCTTTCTTCTCGCGGATTTCAGCT
This sequence comes from Trichoderma semiorbis, assembly GCA_020045945.2. Lineage (NCBI taxonomy): Eukaryota > Fungi > Ascomycota > Sordariomycetes > Hypocreales > Hypocreaceae > Trichoderma > Trichoderma semiorbis. The sequence goes on from CM034695.1 coordinate 5,251,217, forward strand.
TCGGTGAGGATCTGAGTGGTCGGCGGCTGACCAGCAGAAGACGGTATAGGGGAGTCTACTATCAGAGCTCCTTCGAGTTCAGACGGATCCAGATCCATTTCGTCATCGAGATTCGCCTTGAGAGATGAGAGGTCGCTCGGGGTATTTGGCGTTGATGATTGAAGCTCGTCGAGATATTCTCTGCTGTATTTCGGCCGATCATCGTCATCCTGGTATGATCTGACAGGTAACGGCAGGCCTCGTGCAGCCATGCCTCGTTTGATAGTATTCTTCTCAAGTACTTTCTGCCCCATTGCCGGCTTCCTTGATGAGCCAAAATCGCTGCTTGGCTCGTCATCCTGTTCCCCTGTGTCGTCTCCGAACGAAATCTTTGCTTTTGAAATCTTTTTCTTCTGTTTCAATGAGCTCGCTCGATTGTTGTTTGGCCGTACGACCACTGGACCGTCGTCATCTTCGTCGTTGCCCTGTGAGGTCTCCTCCTTGTCGCCTGATGCATCTTCGTCTCGTGGATTGAAAGTATTCCGTAGGCCAGATTGGCGGAATGGCTTCCGGCCTACTTTAGATCCAAACGTCGGCTTCACTGAATCTACATCTCCAGCCAAAGTCAGCCTTGTCCTCCATCAGCAAAGACATCACCAAACAGTGTTCTGCAGTTACGTACCATCTTTGACGTTTCCGCCTTCGGCCACGGGCGGCGCGTCTCCGCTGCTCTCGTCATCGTCATAATCGACTTTGATAACTCGCGCCTTTCGTTTCGCGCCAAACGAGCTCATTCTTTTCAATTTGTCTCGAAATGAGCTTGGAGTGCGGGTTGCAGGAGCGCATCTTCATCTCAATGTCGATAACCCGAGATTCGTTGTCTTATCAGCACGTGACCAAGATTTTAAGGTGGGCAAAGCTTCCTCGACCTGCGTTAGTGCTTCCAGATCGCGTCGCAAATCGACCGTCACCAAAGCCTCTATTAATTAATTGATTGCTCAAGATGGCGCCTGCCCAACCTGAGCTGAAGAAGGTGAGTTGTCCAGCCGATCTATAATCAACACTACGATCCATATAGGTTCCCTATGCCCCATCAAATGGACTTGTCGATGCGACTCATTTGCTCCTCCAACCGATGGATCATCCCAACTGACACTGGAAGCTAGTATCTCGACAAGAGGCTGTTTGTCCAGCTTAACGGAAGCCGAAAGGTCATCGGTGTACTCCGTGGATACGATGTGAGAACAACCCGATACCAAGCGGAGCAAGTGGACGCGGAGAACTAACGGGCACAGGTCTTCTTGAACATCGTATTGGACGAGGCGGTCGAGGAGAAAGACGGCGGCGAGAAGATTAGGCTCGGCATGGTGGTGTGTAACACCAGATTCCCTTCCCCAACACAAAACCTTTTGCCCCTAGAACATACGCTTACTTCAATGCGGCAGGTTATCCGTGGCAACTCCGTGGTCATGCTGGAGGCTCTCGAGAGAATCGGCGGCGACGACAGACAGAACCGATAATTGGGGCGGCAACAAAGATGGTGAATGGATGCCTGAATATGCTTGTTTGGCGTTTACGGAAACGATACGAAGAGGCGATCATGGGACTTGATACGAACGTCTATTGTTGCTAGATTTTTGGTTTTTATCCGAGCTCAAGAAAAAGAAAACGAAATGCACCCCCTCCAGCCAGGAACCTAGCGGCTACTTGCTCTGTGAACCCCAGGCATTCGGATCATAATGGTCCATATTCTGGCCATTGTACGTTTTCTGCCACCCCTTGACGCCTCCTTTGAGAATGGCAGCCGTCATTTCGATTTCGCCAATTGAATTGAGATATTCTTGGAACCACCCTGCACATTTCGGTCCTCGACTTCCACAGCTCCCTAGACGTGAACACCGTTAATCTTCGTCTTGCCGAGTAATCAAGACGTATCCCCACAACACCGGATGAGGCACCTACCACAGTAGAATATAACCTTCTTTATCCCAGCCTGCTTGCAAAGCTGATACACCCCCGAACGAGTAGGATAGAACGACTGAGCTGGCAGATTCACAGACGTAGCAATTGTGCCGCCCTCCCAATCATTCCGGCGTACATCGACCAGTAAAAAGTCTTTTCGCGCGTGATCTCCTGCCGCCTTGGTGTGCTCAATCCACTCATAGACGTCTGAAGGCTCAATGACAGCACAGGAGACAGCAGACGCTGGTAGTTCTTCAAAAGCAAGAATAGAGCTGCCTTGCTGTTCAGAAGACGCCATTGTTAATTCTCGAATAGGCAGCTGTATGGATCAATTGGTTGCTGATTGCTGATGAGTGAGAAGCTCAGATTTTTGAGAACCGTGAGCAGTCTAGGGGATGTACTCGGACGAGCACGAGACCCCGCATTCTCCAACAACAGATTTGTTCCATTTCGACTGTAAGTAGGGCGCTCAATTGAACATCTGATGCCTCCCAGCTTTGATAATTCTTCAATTCGTGTGTCTCTTCTAGACCTTAGAAGCAGCAATTCTATGGTAAAGTGCATACCACTAAACATGCAGTGTCTAGCTATGTTAGTATTACACGGACTATGGCTACTCATTCGCAGCGTAGCTTTCATCCAAGAAAGGTCAAAAAAGAAAGAAAAAGGCTTTCTGTATTCTGTATTCAATCTAGATAAAAAAGGAGCATCAATATACTTTGAATTGCCGCACGGGTATTTTTTTCCGTTTATTCCTACCACCAGTACTCCTATGATGCCTTCCATGTCATTGCCACGCCAATATCCGAGTAGCAATAGAGAATAATCATACCCAATCAATTCAATATTACTCCATTGTTCAATTATTAGCGTGGCCATCTTTCATCACTGAGTCTCGACTTCAGACCACATCCTCAGAATCGAGCAATATACTATAGCGTGACTCAAGCGCTACTTGAGTGAGAGATATAAAGTAGTCAAAACCATTAATCTGCGTAAGATCCGCCATTAAATCAAGTTCTAAAAGATATCCAAACAATCGCTCATTTGTAAGCGTCGCGTTAGAAAGCCATCCCACATCTTCCGCTCAAGTCTCATAATATCTGCGACCGCTGAGACTGCTGTGCAGAGAAGATCGGTCTTGTTCGAGGATCTGGTATGTAGTTGTGCAGATATAGCCCTCTGATGTCAATTTCAGCCCTTTTATTGCTGAAATTTGCGACTTCATCACAAGTTAAATGTGCCTAACATTTGCTCATGTCATGTCAAATCCTACGAGGAGGCCCGGAGGAATGCCATCTGAACTTCTCTATAATCACGGGGAAACGAGGAGAGAACTCATCTCTCTACAGGGTGGCCGGCAGTCATCGGTACTGAATTCCAATCCACATATCCATCGAACCATCCGCTTGGGTCGAAACCAGATAATAGATCGGTAGTCCATGACGTGTGTGCCATATTTCCCCAACTGTTCTCCATCTGCGGCTCCTGTACCCCATCATCTGCGAATAATCCCATATCATCCAGTCCGGCGCATTCGGTTTGTGGTATGTGCATTGCCGCTTGCCAATCAGCCATTCTCTGGTCCGGTTCTGACCGATTGTCGAGATGCATGTTTTCTGACCCTTCCGATACCAGCTCTGCCCACTTTTCTAATTTCGCTCTTGTAATTCGGACTTTTAGCGCAGTCATCATCCAGACATTTTTGTTTACTCTTTCGGTGTCTGCCGAACATAGCTGGAACGTTGCATTGGCATGCTCGAAACGGCCGGATATCGCGGAAAGGATTTCAGGAATATTAATCATCAGTCCAGGTTGTGTCTGTAGCTGTGTCCGCAGTACAGCCACAGCAGCTGCCAGGTCAGGGTCGTCCAGATCAGGGCGTGCCGTCACACGTTGTCCCCGTGGCATTCCACATTTGTCCGGTGTCATGTTCGGGTCACACTGTGAGTTTCCCATATCGGAGTTGTACAGGGCAACGTTAGGGTTATTCGCACTTGGGTCATCTGGCATAGTAGTCTTGCCCTCGTACATTGCTCTGGGAGTCGCCAACCTTGCCCATCGGGCTAACATGACGAGAGCGTAAACAAGATGCGAGCCCACTGCGATGGTTTGAAAGTAGTAAGTAGAGATGGGAAGGGAGAGCCAAGAATTGAACCACGCCGTGAGAGCGGCGCTTGACTGATATATCTTATCGAGCGGTGAATCCGTAGCCATGGATACAGAAGAAAGAGATTTGGACAGGGAGCGAATCAGGTTCTTATCGACAACCGGAGGCTCGTATAAACGAAGCCTGGCGCTATCTAGGAAAAGCTGAAAAGTTTCTATGGCAGATGTTAGTCAGATAGATATTATGACACATAGGATACATAAAAGTACTCACTGTCTTCTTTCAAATGTTTAGGCATTGAGTCCCGAACTTGGTTGAGCTCGTTTTGAAATGCCAAGACGTAAGCTGACACAGGAGCCGAAGGAACAGAAGAGACTTCTTCTGAGGCTCTGTCTCTAGAGTTGAGTTCAGATATTCGTTCCGTCAACCTTTGTATCCTGACAAGATATACTAGAGAAATGTCGCTTTCATATTCTGGGTGTTCTTCGAGGTGCCGCATGCAGTCTTGGAGGTATCCGTTGTATCTCATAGGTTCAACTCTTTGAAAATTCATGGATATCCTGCAGGAGGAATAGTCAGCAAGCAAGTTATAGCGATTAGTTGAAGTAGCAAGGAAATGACTAACACTGATGCCCAGTACCACGCCCCAGCAAAGGCTCGTCTCTCTTCATTACTTCGGCCATGTATTTCTGGGGGACGAACGACCATTAACCGGGTTCGTTCATGCACGCCCGGGGGTTTACCCAAGCCCATGTCACCAATCAAACTCCCGGCCAAGGTTATCAAGTTGCTTAGTTGCCCGTGGAGACAACAGTGGTATTGCTGATATCCCAACATGACTATGATTCCTAATAGCAGATCCAGAGATTTTTCCGAGCGGATAAGCAGGTGATCTGCAAGGTGCTTCATCAAATGATACATCTGCGCCCTCATCGACCTGATACTTTGAAACGAGCTAACCATCCGAATAGCTGCCATTAGAAATGGCCGTCTTGCCGCCAAGACGGCTGCTGAGACACCTGGTGGGATTATGACAAAGGGGTGGACGGGCTGAAGATTCTTTCGATAAAAGTCAAGAAGCACCTCGTCTGGCTCCGGAGGCGGAGGTGCCTCCATGGTATCCGGATGGCAAATGCATGATTTCGGTGTAAAGGAGTTGTACGATGGGTCGATAATCCAAGTATTGGCTTGGTTAGATATGCTAGGGATAGCGCTGGACGGGCTTGAGAATGGGGATGGGCGGTCAGAAGAGCCTTCTGTTCCCGGATCTTCGATGTCGTCTTGCGAGTGTGGGTCACTCTGAGCTCCAGATAGCTCTCCGGAGGCCTTGAGAAGACTGACAAGGCCGTTCAACCGCTCTTCGATCTGCGCTGTTCGGCTACCCAGGGTTTGTTAGATCGGAGATTCAAAGGGAATTCCAGAATTCTCCACGATTAAAGCTGCTAGCGCCATCGAAACACCGAATTCCCGTTCAAACGGAGTTGTTGCATCAGGGGCCGGGAGCCGAGCTAATACATCTCCGGGACGGCGTATAACGAATAGAGTCGCAGCCGGGAGCTTGCATATAAAGAGAGGGAAACGGAAGTTTCGGACTTACGAAGGTTTGGCCTGTCTCTTCTTTCGAGGACGATGGATCTGGTTGGAACACTCTTTCAGGAGCCTCTCACATCTATGAGTCGTGACAAACAGCAATAGACTTGTTAGTTGGCACTCAATAAAAGAACAGAAAGCGCGATTTGGCCGTTCATTACGGAACAATGAAAACAGAAACGCAAAAGGAAGACAAAAACGGCTGATACTGGTGATTGCAGTCCCATCCCACTCTCCATCCGATGCCACTTCCCCCGTGTTAAACCAAATCACAAGACATAAAAAACTGAATAAATAAATAAAATAAAAAAGATCTCCGGACTTTTAGCTCTTGTCTCTCATTAGCTCACCTGTCACATTTAGCTCCCGGAGCTTCGTTTGATCGTATACACTTCGCCTTTGCGGTAGCACAGGGAGCGCAGGCGGCTCCCCATTTTGCCGTGGGCAGCTTTGGCCTCTCGGCCCTTGAGCTGTTAGTGGTCGTTGCCGAGGGTTCAGCATCCATTGTTTGCTTGCTCTCGTTATGCCCGCCCTAGGTTATGCAAGCAATCAAAAAGAGGGTACATGGTCGGCCAGGTCTTTTTTGCGAGACGGAAGTAGAATGAAGTCCGGCGGGCTTTCGATTTTAAAGGATGCCAGAGACCATTCTCAGAAACGACCCTCGAAGACTCAACGCCTCAAAGCACAGCTGCTTGGGACGGCCTTTTCGCAAAAGTCCGGACTTCCCTCAGCGGGGCGCTTGTCGGGTCTCAGACGGGATGATTGGCCAATCTGGCACGCCTCGCAGCTCCGGAGAAGATCCTGGTCAAGACGCGGAAAATCCCGATGCGTAAAGGCATGAAAAAACGGGCGAGATGCGCAGCCAGAGTAGGCAATGGGAGACATCAAATAGCCTGAGGCGGCCAGCCTAGTCCGGAGGCAAAGTATCCGACGAGGTTCTCGCTCATGCCGCTTGAGAGCTCCTGGATCGCTCCTTGGCTGTTTTGATGCCTGCCCAGCTGCTGCTGCCCCACCCGACGCATGGACATCGAACTTACGTGTATCAGTATGGACCGTTCAGCTGGGAGGAGCGGGCTAGTCTTCACCGGGCAGTACATCGCCCACTTGCGACATGCTTGGCGCGTCATGGGCTGGCTAGTCCTAAATGGGGAATACAGCATAATCCGTCTTGGCCGATTACTATTGTACCACTTGCCAGTTCCGTTTCTGAGCTGTCTCCAATTAACCTTAGTATTGCGGACTTTGCGTGCTAAGGGTATGCTTATTCCGCGTGCTTGAGCTCAACCCGCGGGAATGATCCAGCAACATGTAGAGTAGAGTACAGGAGCTTAGTCAAGCATGAGTCAACTGAACTGTAAATAACATCCACGCATGAGTTGGTGTCTGCATGTTGTTTCTCTTGTCATCAACCAGCAACACGTCATGTCTTACCGTTACAGCTTCTTACCACCATTACAAAGATCGACACGGAAGACGGATATGCTCGTGGTTTCAGAACCAAAGACTCAGCCCTGTGGCTGGACCTTTCTCTTCTAGGAAGCTAAAGTAACGGAAAAGCAAAACAAACGCTATTGAATACATCTGTATGGTACATGAGGCTCCAATGGTTACATGGTAGAGCTGCTCATCGATAGGTGCTCCTCGACTCCTACATGCCAAACTCAGCCTCTGTCTAGGCCATTATCTCATGACATCCACGCCTCATTACTTATCCACTGGTCACAAAAGAAAAAACAAATCGATGTAAGCCATAGAAAGAAAACGCGTTCCAACCTCCCATTGGCCCGCTTATTTAGACTTGGAAACTCCAGCCCCAATGACACCGGGGAGCTTTTCGTCTCCAACGTTGTATAGCATAGTGACGGACAAAGAGATAGTTCCAAGCATAAGCAAGGTGAAGCCAGCAAAGAGCCAGAACGGGACGCTAATGTCTTTCTTGGCGCACGTAGGCCCCGCCCAATGGGTAAGAGGTCCGTTTTCTTCGGTCCTAGTGCTAAGGCAGTGGCATGCAAAGCAGACAGGGGCGCGGCCGCTGGCACCGGCATCTGCAGATGCGTACTTGTTCAAGCACTCTCCCTGGTGTGAGCAATTGCCGGTCTTGGAGACGCAGCTGTCCAGGGAGTCGAAGCAGGCGGGAATAGCTCCTGCGGGGGCTCGGAGGGTGTTTTGCGCCGGCGAAGTTGGTTCCGCCGCGGCCGCGGTCTTATGAAAGTGGGAAATCACCCGCTCCGCCTGGCGCTTGTGAAGTGCTTGGGCCTGGCTCGACAATTTACCAACGCCAGTGAAGAACAGGAAAGTTGTTTGCACTTCGCCAATCTCACCAAGCGAGGTCAGCCGTGGGAAGCTGTCGATCACGTCGTCCAAGTGTTCGGGGTTCTATAAAGAAAGGTGCGGAGTTAGTTCGGTTTATTTTCTTCATCCCATCCACCATATACAACACTTCATCCAATACTTTCAATGCGTACCTTTTGGATATCAAAACTAGCCAGCAAAGTCTTTCCCTTCCAGCACCGGGACTCGACTGGGTTGGTCATTTCATCATAAGAGCAGCTGATCCCTTTTCCTTTTACAAGCTCGCGCGGAGGCGGTTCAAAGCCCGTTGCCCATTGCAGACGGTCGATATGAGGCACATCGGGGATAGTGAATGAGGGCTGCCGCTGTAATTTCGCTCTGGTCTCTTTCATCTGCTTGTCCGTCAAGCCCTGGAGCGCAATGAACAACTGCTTAGGCTCATGGGCGAGCTCATCAAACAATGGAGTAGTGACGCCTCCATACTGATTCATCAACGAAACCACCTCTTCGACATCGACGTCGTCAGGAATATCGCGGACCAAGGAAAAGGAACTGGAGTCCGCCAGCTTCTGCAAGATGAGTCGGGCAACGCTGCTGGGGATGGACGGCGACGATGCGGATTCGCGATTCGGTAGAACGTAAACGTCGGCGGCGTGCTGCGATGCTGCAGCGCAGCTCACAAATGCTGCGGCAATCCCCAGCGAGAGCTTCATGATGATTTTCGTCTTTGTCGAAGCTATCGAAGCTGTCGTGGATGATGAAGGCGCGCAAAAAGGGCTCGGCATCAACAAGTTGCACCGAGAATATGAAGTACGTAGGTGACGCCTCAGGTGCATGCTAGCTGGATGTGGTTGGTGCGTCGGCAATGGGGATACAATGTTCCGGCCATACCCCTGCGTAACCACATGCGACAAATGTGTAATCCGATTGCCTTATCATCTCTGTAGAACTTCATTATCCATCGCAATAGCTTCAAATACACCATGCGCTTGCTCTTTTGACACAGGCTTTCTCTTCTTCCTTGATTGTATTTTTTTGATCTTTTGCCGTTTGCAAGCGCACATAATCCACCAAACAGCCGGGATGCTGCGGCGCGCAGCGGTCGTTTCGCGACAGCGACACGCAAACCTAATATTGAAAGCCTCATCACATCTCCCCGCCCATCGCATCCCTTCCGTTAGTCGACAGATATCCTTTCTACCATGGCGAAATAAACCAGCGGCGGAGGGGCTTCCGGTTTATTTTGCGAAGCCCGTTGTTCCGCCCAAGCCAGGTTCCTTCCGGCGTCGCATAAAGTAAGCAGTTGCCACGGCTGAGTCGGCATGATTTTCCCAGAGACTAATATCAAATCACAGCCGAGCCGTTTTTACAACCATAGCCGTATATGCCTGCTGGCAGATATTTGCAACCGTCGTCTTTGACCCCCTATTAGACTGGGCAGATCACGAATGGGAGGCTTTGTCGGAGAGAGAAAAGAAAGAGATGGAGGATATGGCGGATGAAGACGAGCCAATTCTGTTCCTCCCATTCCCGTTTACGACGAAGGAGGTCAGACAACCGCCGTACAAGGGCTCCGATCCCGAGTGGGCAACCTTCATAGCTGTTAACAAAGACCAGCAGTTGCAGAAAGACATCAAGAGTAAGTACCTAGGCGCAGGGAGATGCCTTTGAAGCTGCATAGTCACTAATTGGCCATCTTCATAGTGGGCCTGGCGGAGCTGATACGGCGAGGCGTGGAACGAAATCCTGCCTATGTTCAGTTACTCGGTGGCCGGGATATCAAACTCAAAAAGCTATGGCTGGATATCATTTATCCCCCCGCACCGCCACCAAAACACTATGTTTCTGGGTAAGACATGAAGCCACTAACGTTTGCTTCGACATGTACATACTAATGCTTGTTTTCACAGCGTCATTATTGACGATGATGGCATATTCTGGGGCGATCGACCGATGGACTCGCTGGCTGCCAACCACGTCAACACGGCCATATACCCAAAAGCAGTAGCATTATCGGTGTGGGCATTTCTTAATTCGTTGGCTAGGCAGACCGCCCAAGATATTGGTAAAGTATTGGGATTCAACACGCCACCCCCACCCGAGGCAACATGGCAGGCCGCCATTCTGAATCGTATCAAAGAACAAGGAGAACTCGGGACAACTGGCAAACAGACGGTCAAGGTTCCAGGGCAGCCGGATAAGTCCAACTTTCCGGTCCACACCGGGATCAGCGAAATACCCGGCACCCCATTCAGTGGTGTAAGCCAAGTTGATCCTCGGATTCAGGCAGCTCTTCAGGCCGCCACCGTTACATTTACGAAGAACTGGCAGCCCGCGAAGCAGCCACCCAGCAGGGGCTGCATCAGAGTTGATGGACTGGTAGAGTTGCAGGGAAAGTCTGCGGTCATGGCTGTATACGTCCTGGGGTGGTATGATCCTAAACAACGAAAGTACATGGGCGTCCAGACTGGCTTGAAGCATCTCATACAATTAAAGCAAAGACCAGTTGGTGGGGGCTAGTTTGGTGGATGTTGATACGAGCACGCGGCATTTGTCTATTTTTTTTGTCTTTTGGTACGGCTTTATATGGATGTACAATATGGACCACGCAGCAGCATTACGGTATGGCATGGCATGGCATGGATCGGCGCTGAGGCTTTTGCCTTTTTGGGTTCTCTTTTTTTTTTTAATACGATACCACCCCTAGATCAGATGCTAGAGAGAACGTGCTCGTACAACATGGGACGTTACATATAACAATGGCAAGTGTGAAGTTCTAATTTTAGATGGCTCTCTTCTCACCAACTATGCTCGTATTTGATGTTTTGTATACATGTGTAGTACTAAATGCGTCACGTTGTATTACATTAATAATAGGCATCCGGGGAGTTGGGGAAGCTCATAATAAGCATCAACCCATGGGAAGGGTTGAGATACAGGGTGATTTACGGGGAGTTAGGGATTAAGTGTTCGGAGTTTCCGAAAGACATTCCGAACAAAACAATAAAGAACAAATAGATTAACAACTAAAATAAATATATAATTGCTAATTACAACAGGAAAGAGTACCACATCCGAAGTACTATCTGTCAGACGAAAAAATAGAGTTGCGGAAGTTGTCATCCGGAAGCCTTACTGCATTGAACATCATCCTAGACTACCTAGTTTGTTACCTACTGTACTATTCTCGGGTGCTTTTGCGCCTTTTTTAAGTGCTAAACTTGACATGGAGCGGAAAACTGCCCGCTCTGCCCCGATCCAGACAAATTAACCACGGAGACATGTGTCACCAGGCTTATATTGTACGTGCCACTAATGTCAGGGCGAGTCATGCCTAGAACTCCCGGGTTTAAGCCTGAGTCGTCCGCGGAATTCCGTATCAAAGCTTGTTGTTCTGGATGTGCAAATGAGTTTTGATCTCTATCCACCGTAACTTGATTGGGAAGTTGTAAGATTGAGTCAATCCTGTGTGGTTGGCTGTAGTCTTGGTAAGTAGCTCAGCAGGTGAAACAAAAAGGCCGACTAGAAGAAGAAAGGGAAAATGAGCGGGAAAAAAAAAAGACAATATGTAATAAGAAAAGAAAAAGTCTTGCCTGGAGATCGTAGGAAGATCCTTGTAAGTTGACAGCTCATATTAATAGGTACTCTACCATAACAAGTAACGTACAAGAAGTTGATGATTCATACGGAAACTACATGTACTAACCTGTGCGACTTCAATGTTTCTGAGTGGAAATACAACTAGTGTCACTTTAAGCGGCGCTATTTAATTAAGAGACTCAATTACTATCTATTAGTAAAATATCACGATATCTTTAGGCATCGTCTTGCAAGATGTCTAAAGTTATTGCTATATTCATAAGATCAGATGACGATGTGGCTTCGACATATTTGTGGATAATTTGTCACCATCTATTGTCAAAGCTCGGAAAGTCTTCACTGGTTCTATAGTTGGTGTCTCCTTAATAACAATGCAGTCAGAATAACAAGCATGGCAATAGCCGAGCTAATCCATCCAATAGTAGCAATCTTACTACAGGGGAGCAACATGCTCTTCTTAGATTACGAAGCATTTACCCAATGTGACGCAAGTCGAGACATTACTGAAAAACTCAACAGTTGAAGTTACCTAGCTTAACTACCGCCGTATTTGCGCTACGGCGGGTATTTCCAAATACAGCACGGCTCCGTAAAGGGTGGAAAGGATCTCCCCGAACATTCATCCGTGTCCGCAGGGAAGACCAAAAGAGTAGTACGGCGGTTTATTACCAAGACGCCTTGGAAATGCGGATTCTGGAACACGACGCTTGCGGCGTAGCAGCGGCATAGCATTGGAAGCCCCCCACCGCTATTGGCTATCAGATCAGGAGTTGATGTGCGCATTAGTGCTGATATATTTAGCGAAGACTGCAAGGTCGGCGACCTGCAACAGGGATAGTAGCGTCAGCAAGCCATGCGACGAGAGCCTTGTAAAAGACCACATGAAAATCCCTAACCTTGCCTTGACCCCCATTTACCGAGTTAAGACACAGTACGTCCAGGTAACGTGTTTTCACTTCACAGCAAGCGAAGGGTCAAAGTCTTTGTCAGTCTGATAACGAAAGACTTCGCTGTTTTACTCAATTTCCATTTATTGACATGTTGACATTCTCAGCTGATGAAAAAGAAAGGATACAAGAACCATGGCCCACACCTTGTGCTGACCATCAAAAAAGGTGGCGTCAGCCATAATAAGCATATAGCTTATTCGGACTTCGCTGGCCATCGAACTCTTCTCTCCGCGCGAACGTACAAATTGTCTGGCTTGATGACTACCTGGTTTGGATCGTACTGAACCGCTTCGTCCATTTTGGCCAACGTAAATTTGTAGCGGTATACTAGCTTGGGCAAGAATATCTTGACTTCCTCCAATGCCAAGTTGAAGCCTATGCAGCCGCGAGCTCCAGAGCCAAAAGGCTGAAACGACCCTGCTGGGCGGTTTTTGACTTCTTCAGTGTCCCAGCGGTCGGGATCGAAGCGTAGAGGGCTGTCCCATTGCTTAGAGTTTGTGTGGAGGTGGTGCAGAGCTAAGATGACGAGGGAGTCTTTTTTCATCTTGTATCCTCCGGGTAAGATCAAGTCAGTCTTGGCCGTGCGGCCCGGTTGGAACGATCCATTGTGTCGCCGCTGTGTTTCCTTAATGTACTTATCCAAGAACTTGAGATTGTGGGTTAGCTCTGGTGTAGCGACTGTATCTTCGTTCCAATCATTGTCGATAAGCTCCTGGAGGATGCGATCTTGCATCCCTTCATAAAAGACTAGGCCATATATCAACCAAGAGAGCAGCGCTGCTGTGGTTGAAAAGCCAGCGCCGGCGATGACGGTTACACCTAGAGATGCATGATCTTTACTCAGCCTGTTTCCTTTACTGTCTCGTGCTCGAACAGCGAAATCTAATGTCAAGCCTGGTTAGCATATCAATGTTCTTTAAAAAGGATAGTGAGTAGTTACATACCGATCAAGTTGTCTGCTTCTAAAGCGGCGTCTTGCAGTTCAAGTTCTTTCGCACCCACTTTAGCATTCTCAACCTCTTCCATTTTCTTATCCAATCGCTCGCGAAGCATCTTGGTAACATTGCGGAGTTTCTGAGGGTCTCCAAATGGCAGGCTGCCGTACCAAGAGCCATAACGATTCACTTTCCTGGCCAGCATCAAGATTTCAATGATCATGGACACTATTTCATCAAGTGGCGTATCTGGTGATGCAAAATGACGAACTTGCATACCCAGCACGAGCTTGACAATGGCTTGAGATGTTAATTTCAGCATATATGGGAACACATTCCAAGCTTCACCGTCTTTGTCCAGTTGATCGAAAACGGAAAAAGCGTCCTCCATTGTATCCTGCAGTTTGGGTGCGTAGTGTTTCACAGCCTTGGGACCCAGTGCTGGGGGGAAGAACTTGTGATTTGCACGCCAGCTCTCAGTGTCCGTACTACCGAAGAAGATGCCAGCATCTCCCAAATTGAACGCATGTAGAGGGTGCCCATCAATGACACCCTTGGTAAAGAACTCGCTTTCGGTAAAGAAGATGTTTGTCAGATTGGGATCGTTTGTGTAATTCCACGTAGTGCCGAAGGTCGTGACGGCGAAAAGTTTGCCATATGTTTCGAACAGCCTTTGATGATTACCAAGATGGTCAGGGTATATCTGAGTAAAATTTCCAAGATATGGAAGCCCTTTGGGCCCGGGAATCTCGCGCACTGCGCCGCCATCGATAGAGATTGCAATGGGTCCATCAGCAGCAAGTACATCTGCTACTGATGTTAGGTATTGATCATCATACACAAAGCCAACACCTAAAGTCACAGTCAATATGAAGAAATCATACTATATGTTTGCTCTCAGGAAAAAGCACTTACCGCGAGGTTCCACGATGGCAAAATGTGACGCAACTAGATCTTGCAAGTCATCAAAGTCTAATGATGCAGACGGTTCGAACTCTACAGCAGTAGATGGCTGCTCCCCCAAGAGATGAAAAAGAGTAGACATTGCGAAATCAGGTAATAATACCAGTATTTTACCAAAATTGTTAAAGTGTCTCGAACAAGATGGTATGTAAACTCAACTAGTGAAATCCTTTCGATGTTACCAAGAAATTAGAGAAGACTTTATTTTTAAGTATTCTTATTCTTTGTGTAGCTGATTCATCTCTCGCCACGCGCTGTGAACCATCCCTCCTGAAGGCGATGCGAATAATCATGTTCGGGTAACTCTAAGCCGGCAGCCGATTTACAGCAATATGTCCTCGGAATATGATCACTTAGTAGAAAATTACCTGAAACACGGTATACCTCGGGTTTTGCAGTCAAATTTTGTGCGCCCTACAGGGAATCGTTTCATTTATAATTACTGATGTACTGACCTCGGTTTCGGCCACCTCCAGATAGGGAGGAGTATGTAATGTTATGCAGCCACAGGAGACCTCCTATTGTCCCTTTTGGGAAATAAAACTCACATCGAATCTCGGACATATTTAGCGGCCTGAACCGCCGCTAAAAGGTCGATATAACGGCAGTGGCTTCGATGGCGCCTGATTACTGATCCCCCACACACTTCGAATCAGACAGAGAAATTGTTCCGAGGAACTTGTAAATGAACCGGTCTCAAGAGAGTCGGATCGGGTTTAAGGATGTTTAGATGGGCGTATTTTCAAGATTTCCGGCATATGGCTTCCCTCGAACAGGGTTAAATCAGGGTGAATGGACCATGTTGCGTGACATTTCGCGGCAGTGCTCTAAACAGACAAAGAAGCCACATGGCGATGAGTTAGGTCATGCCAATGTCGGTCAGAGAATGATGACTATAACAAACTTCCTTATATCATACGTCTATAAACTTCTGTAATTAGGGGTACTAGCCGATATAATCCAACATTTCTATCCAGCGGTTTAAGAAGCCACCACCACCCATTCTGGCAGCGTATCAACTTTGGCCTCTCTCCATCTTGCCTTTTTACATTCAAGATCTCTCGATCAATATGGCAGAGGCTGCCGAATACTCTCAGAAGGAAATTGAGCTGCACAACAGCGCAGGGGATGCGTGGATGGTCATTCATGGAGAAGGTGAGACGGACCAGAAACTCTTCTTGGTCTCTGTAACAGCAAGCTAACATTCTTTCATAGTCTATGATGTGACAAAGTATATCCAAAGCCATCCAGGTGGTGTGGACGTGCTAATAGAGGCAGCTGGCACCAATGTTAGCGAGGCTTTCGACAATGCCGGCCACTCAGACGATGCATTCGACATAATGGTGCCACTACGAATAGGCAAACTCAAGGGATACAAGAAAAGGAAAGCGAGAATAGCACTCGCCAAACCAACAACGACTCCGAAAAGCAATACTTCGCCAACTACAGAGAAGAGCACGTCTGACACTGCCAAGTACACCATAGTGTCACTTGGTACCGCTGGCTTGTACTACGGTCTTACTGCGTCCGGCGTGGATCGTGGTATAATGTCTAAAGCCTCTTCACTTGGCAAGAACCTAGTCACATTTGCACCGAAGTGGGCTGTCTCTTCTGACACTGCTGTTACCTCCACCTCTTCAAAGCCTGGCTTTTTAATGGGATTGCTAGTTGGCGCCGGTGTTCTAGCATCAGTCCATACTCTGATCGCCCGTAGGCTGCTCCAGATTGTCGTGTCTCTGGACTCACCAAGATATCCTTACCATTTCAAGGTGCCAAAGGCTCCTGAGTTCAATCTTCTACAGCAAAGAGGATGGCTAGACTCGGAGGCAGCTGCATCTGCGATTCCACTAGCGAAAAAAGAGTTGGTGTCGCCAAACGTCTACCGGCTGACATTCACCTTGCCCTCTTCGCATACAATACTTGGTTTGCCAACGGGCCAGCATATTGCCATTACCGCAGTCATCGATGGGGAAACTGTAACACGATCCTATACTCCGACGTCGAACAATGCCGACAAGGGCATCCTGGAGCTCCTTATCAAGGTTTATCCTGACGGGAAAATGACAAATGGCTACTTGGCCAACCTAAACATTGGCGATGAGGTTCACTTCAGAGGTCCCAAGGGAGCGATGCGATACTCTCGGCAATTATGCAAGAAGATAGGCATGGTAGCTGGCGGCACGGGGATTACACCTATGTTCCAGATTATCCGGGCCGTCTGCGAAAGTGACCGTGACACCACTGAGATCAGCCTCATTTACGCCAACCGAACAGAGCAGGATATCCTTCTCAGGGAGGAGCTGGATACTTTTGCTAGGCGATACCCAAAAATCTTCAAAGTGTACTATGTACTTGAGGACCATTCTTCTGAGTGGAAGTTTGGGTCTGGCTATGTGACGAAGGACATGATGGCTGAGAAGTTCCCTTCCTCGAGCGAGGAGGGAAGCAAAGTCATGATTTGTGGACCGCCTGGAATGGTTACCGCGGCCAAGAAGTCGCTGGTGAGCCTAGGGTACAAGCAACCTGGCGCAAGCGCAAAGATGAGCGACGAAATCTTTGTCTTCTAAGAAAACTCTCTGTATCTTTGATCTCGGTATTGCTAGAAATTTTCTTATAAATCTGGGTTTCCTCTGTAAAATAGATTGCTCTAACCTAGTGACAAATCAAGGTTTATCATGGGTCGTCTAATTTACGAAAATGATACAACTACAGCCAAATATTTAGATAGAACGACTAGATTAGGTGACATGGCTCATAAGAGTGTATGCGTGACCTATTGTACAACATACGTGATTAGTAAATGTGAAATCATGTACAGATGTTAACCTTGGCTTAAGTCTCCAAAGGGGAACATCAGATCTGAATCGGACATCTCTTTGACAGGCACCGTTACATTCCGAGGTTTTACGGCTGCCGGCACGTAAGCGCACTGGATGATCAGCGCAGGGTCCATAATTGCAAAGGAGAAGCTTGGAACAAATATAAGCTACCCTAATACATTCGACGTCTAATTGTCTCTTGCTTGTAAATTTCTTCGTTTGATCTCCAGTGGTAATTGACTTAAAATCGTTTTATTAATCACTCTAGTTACCCTGATCGTTTCCCAAATTGTCATTGGGCATAGATTACTCTGCTTTTGTATACTAGAAAAGGCTCGAGAGCCGCGCACCGGTTCCGACATCATCGCTCTAGACATATAGACTCAATAGCAAAGAGGCCAGATCATGATTGTTAGTATATATGAGAGGTTAATCACAGCCCCCAGTTCATAATAGCTATTTACCCAATTACGATATACAAACGTGAAGATGCGTGATGAGGATGTGTGGTGACCCAGATTCTTCCCACCTAGCTTTTTCCCGCCCTGATGGTACCGCCACTGTATTTAACATCTTACGCATGCACACAATCTGCAGCGACCATGAAGCGGCTACATTCACCTTTCGACGAATTTGATATCGCTTATGCTTATCTCTCTACAACTTCCTTGTCGTTAAGAATATGATTTCGATGGAATTAGGCCATATTCGATACACGTCCTCCATATCATTATCTCGTCGTTAGTAAGTTGTGTAGTATCAAAAGACAAAAATGCAGCCCAATTCCTATTATGCTTGAGAACATAGCTTATACGTAGAATTTATCCCAAGAGTGCTCTGAAAATCCGATACCTTGCATGCATATTCAGCGAATAGTACGTGGCAACGTAGGAGTACAGGTCATTAGCAGGGGTTGACTAAACAAACCTACATATTCATGAACCATGTCTATGCGGGCTGACTTAAGCCAGCTGATATAACTCTCAGACTTGGAATGTCCATTCCAGACTCGTGCTGCAGTTGAGCATGGTTAGAATACTCTTAGGGTAATGATTATAATGAAAAAGTCATAAGTTCACTACTATTTCAATGTCAAAAGAGGCATCTTTACGGAACCACGATTACTCACCATGGGACCAATGACAAATGTTGCACCATACTTTATTTCTGACTTGAGATGTCTGACCAAGCGATATTACTAATGTATGCCTTATACCATTGCCTCATTCTTACTGATCTATTTTATCTTGAAGCACCAGCTATATGCCACTATAGCTCAGCAATAGGGAACAAATTAAGCGACTCAGTTGATATTTAAATGAAATAACGTAAGCATTTACCTGCATCTGAAGCTTCCGAGAGCAACTCCACTGCAGTCCCAATTGGGAAGAGCTATAATACGAGGTCGGCTTTAATTTATCAGGCTGATGACAAGAATTTCCTTTTTCATCCGACCACATTGATTGATAAGCGGATTCGTACAAAACGTCGCAGTAGTTTTTTTACAAGCCAGTAAGATTATAGTTTCAATTACGGAGTATCACTTGCAGTTTCTAGTAATTCTTGGCCAGTGGTCCACTATTCTATGGATAGGCTGCTGGTTTTCAGGATGCAGACTTGCCAGGGTGTTGAGATCAAGTTTGGTATAAAGCTTGTGTCTCGAGAAACCACGAAAACTATTTGCTCTGTGGCGCCGAAACAAGAGACATATACTAACAGGTTGATGAAACGTGTGTCTTTCTACACGTTCCCGAAGTGATACATGTCTCTTCGGTTATCGAAAGGTGTATGAATGAATTAGTTTTATGCAAGCATAGAAGAGAGTGTATGTCACATGTTAGTCATTGTCTATTGCATACAACTAATTCAGAGTGTGTGTACATGAACTCGCTTACATAGTGTTTCCTAAATCAGGAACTCGCTTCTGGCCCTGTCTACGGTAGATACCTTCACTAGCCGGTCAAGCTGGTCGGTCAAACTGGCCGACCAACTGAACCGGTCAAAAGGATCAAGCGTGCTTACAATAGTGCTTAGCTATAATCAAGTAAGCCCTTGAGTCCAGATCTACAGTCAGTATGCGTCTGTTTACGAAGCGACCTATGACATGAATGCGGTTACGCTGTTGTTACATGGCGCACCAACCACCCCCTAAAACTACTCAATAAACTAGCGAAGAAGTAATAAAAAAAAAGGATAAATAAGAAACAATAATAAAAAATGATAAAAGAGAAATAACGGAAAAGGATAGACTATATTTATACATATCTCTCCTTGTCCATGTCTTGAGGCTAGCCTAGTACACACTACCAAATACTATCGTCCAGCCAGGTAACTAACTCCACGGAAAATCAGATGCTTAGAGAAGTTGATATGATGAAACAATATCGATCACATGTATATACACCTTATTAACTGCCTACCTTTGAATTGCGAAGATAATCTGAACAAACTACAAAGAGTCTTATATGACTTCTCACACTGCATTTTGCCAACACTTACATCCTGTTCCCAGTGAAAGAAAAGGGGGAGGCGGTCAATCGCAACAAACTATCAATAATGAGATTGAAAGCCTCGGCAATCTAACTTATCTCGTAAACTCATACGACGTCTCTAAGCCACCGGAGTCTCATATACATTCTTGACCTCTAGCGGCTAGGCAGACGTATTTTATATCCACCAATAATCGCCACACACTATCTGATCGGACACTTTAAAGCTAGACATAGGGCGTGCTGCTGCAGTCTTAAGTTGATTGATCAGTGTCCACTTTCCGCTTCTTACCGCTCCTGCCGCTCCAGGAAAAGTGTCTTGTATTTCCGTCTCACGAGGATATACGGAAAAAGGTGATTGTAGCTATAGATCTTCTCGCGGGTATCAGAGCAACAATGGCTCATGAGACCCACGTCGTCATCACGGTAGCCGCTTGAACACCGATCGAGACCTGGAATTACGCTAAACAACTCGTATGTAAATCGCCGGTCTGGTAGGCAGACATAATGCTTTTTCTCGCTTCCCTACTTAAGGTAAACTGACTTACACAGACAGCTGTGCTGCTGTTGAAGATGCAGATGATTTAATCAGATTACATACTGTTTGATTATCCACTAATCAAATTGTCATTGCCAAAATCCGCCATTCCTTCAAGTCTTCGAATACACTTGCCCAACCACCTCTTCATCACCCACAAGCACCCAATCTGATAATCCGTATTCTAAACTATCCGTCAACCATATCCGCCTGATAATCGGCTAGAATATGTCAAGAATAGGACACCACAGGGGTCCAACATGACTCGGTTCACCTCCAAAATACGAAGTCGCATGAGTGGATAACCCTACTTTCAACAAAAGTAATCATTACATATACATTATAAAAGGCCCAGAAATTCCATTTTATCCATTTTATCCATTTTATCGATTAATTCAAAACTAAAATAAATTAAAAAAAAAAAAAACTGGCCATTCTTCCCACCTACTTAGGTACTTTACACGCGTCGCGTTTAACTGCGCCTGCGTTGTCTTCTATCCCCGATGCTTTATCCCCCTTATGGCCGAAAACCAAGATACGAATGGCCGAAAAGAGGCCTCAGCTACTAGATATGTACGAGTTCAGAGTGGCAATCCACACGGAGTCCCGAGCGGCTATCTGCAGGGCTTAGCAGCAGGGGAAGTGTTTTCTAGCTACATGTAACTTGGCACTTACATGGGCCTGTGATTGTAGCACACTAAGCATCTAGGCTGCCATATTTTGCACCTATGAAGGGCTCAAATTTTTCCGTGTCGCAATCTCCTAAAAGTGACCAGGTGCTGGCTGTGTCTACTGCTAGCGCGTTCCAACGATGATAATGGAAAATGAGTATTCGAATGGTGATTAATAATAAATATTATTCTTTAGTTTGGGCACACAAAGGCAGGGGTTGGAAGACGAATCTGTGTATACATGTACAGTCAATTCAGGGTCTCAGCCCTGTCAGACACGGAATGAGGAAAAAGCATCAATAACATCATGTTCTCATCTTTCTCCGCTAAGAATATAGTAGGTGCCTACCGGCTCTCGCTGCCCGAAATCCTAGGACAGCACGACAAGTCTGCCTATCTTGCTTGCCCAGCAACACCAAAATTGTGCTACCCAAACTAACACGAAACTGGGATACGAGTATACGAGGAAACAGAACGAGCATAGCATCCCACATGTTCCAAGTGGACGGTACAATCCCACGCCTTGTCCCGACGGTTCATGACGCGGCAAGCGGCAATACGGTCTTGAATCCCGGTCCATGTCTGCGCTCGGCCGAGATGATTAAAAAAATAAATAGAAAAAACAAGGGAGAAAAAGAAATACTAGTAAAAGAAAATAGATTCAGACCCAGTCAGGGGCTCCACCCAAAGTCCCGATTTTGTCGAGTCGCTACCTGATAACTCCTACTGCAACCAAACTCTTCCGATTCCTAACAAGCCATTGCGGAGCGTGCGGAATCCCGCATCTACCTCCTCCCATTTTGATACTTCTCAGTTGCAAGGGGGGTGCCGAGTTTGTCCGAATAATTCCCCAAAGAACTTGAAGCAGGAACGGACAATCATGCCTTTTCTAGAACGATGCCCGCTGACCAAGATTTACGGCGTCTAATATGGGCGTGACACGTTAATCAGCACTGTAAAGACTTCCAATTCCGCCTCTGGTCCGCCTGGCTCTCGCTCATGTCGGGGAATCGCGGCAATGAGATGAGTTTCAATGACATTAAGCCCAGGGTGCAGCATAACATCAAAGGCTCGCTCATGATGTGTTTGGTTGGGGATTGGCTGCATCAACTGTTTCCAAGGCTGTTTGTCCACCAGAGTCCAGAGGCTGTACTGACGGTCTTGCAGAAAGGTTGGCAGCGTCACGACGATCCAGATGCGAGTCTGCGTTGGCGGCAGGTTGATAGTTGCCGACTGTTGCATCTCCTTTGCATTGGGCAAGATGGTGAGCAGTGTAGGGCGCTCATTTGGAATACTAGGATGTGTTTGAATCCGCAATTGTTCAATCAGCGCACTGTCGATTCCTAGATTCAGCGTTAGCAAGTCCCATCAAACAGCGGCCTCGACATGATCTTGAACTTTGCGCATACCTTTGCTGGCAGGGCGGAATCTCCTCTGATCCGCATATCCATTAACGAGTGGGTTCGTCTGGAATGGCAGAGATGTAATCGTGGGAATAGGAGGCCGCACGGCAGGCTGTCCTGGTGCACCGGCTGGCATGTTACCAACTGCTGGGGATGCCCGAATGCCATCTTCCACCTTCAGCCCCAACCCTACCTGGGATGAGGGCGTTGGCGACGGCGCAGACGCCGAGACACTGCGAGGAGCTTCGAGGTTGGCCTTGAGCTGCCCAGCGCCGTTGACATTGCCATTGGTCTCTGAGGATGGGGCTACCTGAGGTGCTGGCGATGCTACGGAGCTGTCACGCCCGCCAACATGGATGGTAATCTTCTTGGACGAACCAGGGGTTTCGGATCCTTGCCCGACCTTGAGTTTGATTTTCGGCTGTGATGGCTCCGAGACAGCTGCTTGTGCCTTTTTGAGCTGGGCGTAGAAAAATTTCTAACCGCATTGTAAGATGTGGGAAGCATTTGAAGTATGAAATTGTACGCAACTTACCTCGAGCTCTTGCGCCAGAACATAGATATCGCTGCCTTCTTCGTTGTAGAAATAGGCATTGGTCCAGAGGAGCTTTGTTTTCTCTTCAAAAGCACTCCAGCTCTTGAACTCGCTGACTCCCGTCGCGTCATTTCGTCCTTGCACGCCTTTGACCATCTTCTGCAGCTTCTTGATGGACAGAGGATCGGTGATGACCTTGTAGTAATCTCTCAAAGCTCGAGGAGGAAGATTGATAAAGGGCTCAAAGTAGGCATCGTCATATCTGGAAATGGTCCACATCAGTAAGATCTCAGTATTAGCTGGCTGGGTTGGCTTGACGCACTCTGGCTCTTGGTGTCGCAACATTTCTTCAACAATTTTTTCCTGAGCTTGTTGAAAGGTGAGGCCTTTGTATGGTACATTTTCGTATTGGTGATCGGGACGACTTGGCGGCGACCGAACTCGAGAGCTTTCGTTGTTCGAACTCCTGCGCGTACGGCTCCGCTTGAGTATAATCGCTTTTCGTCTCGATCTGGGCTCTTCATCTTCTTCAGGCTCCTCCTCGCCTTCGGCATCTTCGTCTTCTCCCTCGGCATCTTCGTCAGCTTCGGCATCCTCGCCCTCGGCATCTTCTTCCCCCTCTTCTTCTTCCTCCTCTTCCTCATTCCCTTCCTCTTCATCGTCATTTTCCGGCGGCAGCGGGGTAGGCACAGCTTGGTAAGAGCGGTTGCTGTATGCAGGGTTCGTTTTGGTCATGTAGTTACTCAGTGCTTTGCGGACACGCTCAGCATCGTCAAAAACTTGCGATCCTCTAGAGTAATAGTCTTTTGCGTTGGCAATCATCCTTTTGAAGTAGCTCTCCAGCTCTGCGAGGCTCTTGAATTCGCCATCGATGAGCTTTTGTTCGATGGTTTCGAGGGAAATCGGCAATCGCGTCTTTTTGTAGTAGTCGGGGTTGCTTTCTCGTGGAACGAGCGTCTCAAAGTATGTTGCGACAAGACGACCACTTTCAAGGTACAGTTAGCGAGGACTCATTGTGAGGGGAAAACAAAAATCAGAACAGCAGCAGCAGCGTACCTTTTATCAGCTGTCCGACGGATCTGCTCGAGGAAAACCAATCCGTGCGCAGTGGTCGATTCGCGAGACTCGCCCTTGGAAAGATCGAAACCTTGCTGTACGGAGATGGTGGTGTTAGCGCGGAGATGATCTGCGATATGCAAGTGTGTAAGAGAGCTTCAGCAGGGCGTGTAGAATAAGAATGCACGCAATCGAACAATGCAGGCGCATGCAGCTCCTTTGCCGCATGGATGGTAAAAAAGTCCGTCGAGGCAAATGGATAGAGGGTAGAGTCTCGAGTATGGAAGCAGGCTGGGCCGTTACTTACAGCTACTCTGCGCCGCTTCGCCTGGCGGTCCTCCGCATCCGCTGCTCCTCCATTCGCCTTTCGCTTGGCCTCCATCTTGGTCTGGATGGTGAGCGTTACCGCAGGCGCATTCCCGTCCGCCGCGAGGGACCTCCTGCGCAGTCGTGGGGGCTCAATGGCTTCTTGAGTCCCGGGTCGCAAACCACGGCCTGGCGACGACTATCGCCAGCGTGGAATGACGCGTGTTGATGGATGCTTTTTTTTCAGTGGGCGGCGGCGCGCGCTATTGCTGCTTTTGCTACGGAGCGGCGGTGGCTTCAATGCTGTGCTATTTGCCGCGCTTCTGGAGATGCTTGGCTGACTGCTAAGAATAAGAATATCGACGCTTGTTTGCGCTGTTCGCGGATACGAGACGCAGATGCGATGCTGAGTCGTTAGTCTGAAAGGTTTGGCTTTTTCCCTTCAGGGCGCGGGAACAGGGAGTTGAGTGCGACGAACGGTACCTCGACAAGTACAAGTTGCCAGGTACCGCGGCTGGGACTAGGCCGGATTTGGCCATGAGGCGGCAGCCTAAGGCAAAGAATTTGGCCTTTCAGCTGCGGCTGTCAGCTGTGCTCTACATACATTGTGTTACACTGTTGAAAGAACAATAAAAGCAATTGTATTGTGTCTTTGTCACTTTACAATAACAATTATTTTTGTGTGAATAGAGTCAATTTAGTGTGAAACATTAATGTGAAGTATGAGGTACTTACTTTGTACATAAATTGGATAAAGCACCACCTCCAACTGCTATAACAGATTGGTCTCGGGCCTAGGAAGCTTCCGTGTCACAGCTCCACGGAGGCGTGGCTCACCACAGTTGATAAGCTACTCGTAGGTACTAAAACATCAAGTCTTGGACAAACGCCAAAAAGTCCACTGTACGCCAGATTATATAATGCAATCAAGGTTTGACTTGGCATGCCGGAAACACGCTTTATCTCTTCCATTTCGGGCGACCAATTCTCCAATCCTTCTTCCTCTTGCTTGCATCTCATCTCATCACACAGACAAATAAAACGTCAATCAATGCACGGTGGGGTCAAACTGCAGAACCCCACCATCAATGACGACTTGGGCTCCTTAAAAGCTATACCGCCTTGCTGCCTCAATATTCCATAGCAGTCTGTGTACAGCTGACCATCTCATCTTATCTCCTCAATCCTCCATCTCTCAATTCCTCTCGCCATGTCAGCCGCCACAGCTCCGGGCGATGCTCCCCCAGATGCTGCCTCCGGGCAAGCGGCGCCTCCAGCCGGGCGTCCCAGAGCCGGATCTATGCGGAGGCCGCTGCAGCCCCTGGATCTCCCCATTATCAAGCACCTCAATTCAAATAGAGTAATTCTAGCATCTGCCTCTCCACGGAGGAAACAGCTTCTGCAGCAGGTATGGCGCCATGAGAATGACACGGTAGTGCAAGCTTAAAGTAACACCAGCAATTAGATGGGTCTCGCCAATTTGGAGATTACTCCGTCACTCAAACCTGAGGACCTTGACAAGAAGGCGTACGGCCCCTGGGAATACGTCTCGACTACCGCTCGAAACAAGTGTCTTGACGTTTACACCACCACTTTGGAGACGCACCTTGCTTCTATCCCTGATCCTGCTCTAGTCATTGCCGCGGACACCATTATTGTTACTCGTGATGGCCGCATTCTAGAGAAGCCTCGGAGTGAAGCAGAGCACATACGAATGCTCAAGCACCTGCGCGATACACGCATGCACAGAGTGTTGACTTCGGTCTCTGTACTAGCCCCCCGGGAAGACGCAAGAGCTCCGGGCTACGACATCCAAAGCCACACTGAAGAGACCAAGGTGTACTTTTGGGAAGAGGGAAACGGGCTACCCGACGACGTCATTGAGGCCTATGTCAAAACTCGGGAGGGTGTTGACAAGGCGGGTGGATACGGAATCCAAGGCATTGCGGGAATGCTATTGGTGGAAAAGATTGAAGGGAGCGTCGACAATGTAATTGGACTGCCTGTAAAGAAGACGTTGACATTAGCGGAAAAAGTCATCTTCCAGCAGGACCGGGATGACTATGATGACGAGGGTTCAGCTTCAGAATAATGAGTTTAGCGGTTTGGTATGAGATTGAGATGGCTCCAGGCGTTGCTCGGATGAACCATAAACATCGCGTACTTGTATTTTGTGTGACAATACACCCCAACTTGATGAAGAACGAGTTTATCAGTAGCGTTGATAGAGCTACACGGGCATCAGGCAATGACGATGTATCACAAACTTGGCGAGAACTCAATCAGTGTGCCCCAATTGCAGACGAGAGCTGGATACAGAAGAGGAGGTCAATTTTCGAGTCTACATTGGTATTCCTTGTCGGAGAAGAGCAGCAAGTGTGTTTAGCATGTGATTGGCGTCAGGGTGCGGAATCGGGATGTCTCAGAGTCGTACAATTGCATGTGCTTGGCATGGGGCGCAGCTCGTCGAGGGTTAACGGCAAGATATGAAACAGGAAGAAGGAATAATTACCGACTCACAGTAGATTTTTATAAAAAGTGAATAAGTAAATCGTTGGTTTTGTAGAGTTGAAATCACTTAGATCTACCACTATAGAGAAGCAAAACAACATGGAAATGGAATCGAAAAGAGGGCGCTTTTGGGGAACTAGACGCAGGGACCGGCACTTCGGCCCCGAGAATCTGGGGCAAGATCCTTGCTCCCTCAATCCTAGCGCTGTAACAGGCGTGGTGGCTTTTTTCCCAATTTTAATTGCACGCGCCGCGCATGTGATCCCTCATCTCGACAATGACATTTCAAAACGCAACTCGACGGGGAAAATCGTACCACGTCGATAGAATAAAAGCCCCAAGCGGCGAATCGATTTGAAGCCGCTGTGCTACATCTCTTCTTGCTTCTTCTCTTTTTTTTTATATGTCGTGCTTCATTCGCATCGATTGATTCTCAAGCTGCGGTTCCGTCGTCGCTGGTATATTCACATGTGCTTATCGCATCACACATGACCCGCGCAAAATGTCATCCTCACCAAGCCAAACCTCCGGCTCTGGCGACGCCAGCAAGGCCACGCCCTCGGGGGCAGCAGTAAACGCAGACGACAAGCCGCGGCTCACAGAAGAAGAAAAGAAGCAGAACCACATTGCATCAGGTAAATGAGAGAGAGGAAGCGCTTCTTCTCACGTGCGAGAGTGCCAACAAAAGACTAACGTTGCGCGCCCCCAATAGAACAAAAGCGCCGTCAGGCCATTCGCGAGGGCTTCGATCGGCTTACTGAACTCGTGCCTGGTTTGGAGGGACAAGGTCGCTCCGAGGGACTGGTTCTGAAGCGTACCGTGGATTATATGCGCGATCAGATTGTGCAGAGGCAGGCCTTGATTGAGCGCATCGAGCAGGCAGGCGGAAGCGTTGATCCCAAGTATAAAAAGTAAGTCTCCTATTGAAGTGGAATAGCGGCTATGGCGGAAATTGACACGATGAAAAGGGTTTCACCATTGTCAAGGCAAGGGCTCGGCCGGTGAATGGCTTCCCGATGTTTGCGTTGCCCTCAACTTTGGGTGAGTCGAGTAACGAGCGACACGAAGCCGCAAAGCCAGTATGAAGCCAAGAGAACCTCCCCATGACCGCTGCAGAGAGAAGAAGTCATGGTGGTAGGTGAAGCAGCGCATGATGAGACTGCATGGATCATCATCCACGTTGCAGCCTGCATATGCGGCTTATGGTGTCACAGCGAATCATAAAAGTTTCAACATATAGTATCTTCCAGGTCGATGGTTCATTTCAGGATTGGAAAGGGGCTTGTGATATCCAATTCGAACGAGAGGCGGGGGAGACATAATAGAAGGATACAGGCTAATATCTGGCGTAGTTGGATGGGAATCATAGATGAGAGAGTTGTTCATTCAAATGTATCTACCATGCGAAGCATTCTATCGCGCGTGTCAAGCGGACTCAACCTTTCCTTGCCCAAGCTGACCTGTTGATTCTTGGCATCTTGCTCGCCCACCACTAAGACAAGGCCATATCCACTCGCGTGTGCCTCCCGAATCTTGGTCCCCAGGGGTCTCGCCGTCGTGTCCATGTCTACAGCCAGGCCCGTTTGCCCTGAGAGACTCTCGAGAGACGGCAGCCCATCGGGCTGCAGCTTCTTGTTGCCGAGGAGAATATTGCGCACCTCATCAGCCCACTCTACAACCGGGTCTGATGTGTTGACTGTCAATATGATGGCCTGTCTCGGGTTCAGCCAAAAGGGCCATTTCCCGTCATAGTTCTCAATCAACAGCGCCAGCAGCCGTTCTACAGATCCCAAAACTGCACGATGAATCATGACTGGCCGAACAGGGCCGTAGTTGGCAAGGAGCTCCGGGTCATTGGTCGTCTCGCCACGGGCCTCATACTCTGGTGCCGGTGCCTGATACTCCAACTCGAATCGCTTAGGCAGCTGAAAGTCCAGCTGAATGGTGGCCGTCTGGTGTTCCTTCCCCTCAGAGTCCTTGAGCACAATATCGATTTTGGGGCCATAAAAGGCGCCATCGCCTTCGTTTACTGTCCATTCCATGCCTGAAGCGTCCAGCGCTCGTTTCAGGCTGTCTTCTGCTCGTGCCCACTCCTCTTCCGTGCCAATGTAATGATCCTTGGGCCTTGTCGACAACGCCAAGCGGTAGCTGACGCCAAGACGCAGCACGCTATATACCGTCTTGACAAAATCTAGAGTCTTCTTAATCTCTCCCTCGACCTGGCTTGGTCTACAAAAAATGTGGCCGTCATCTTGGTGAAAGCGACGCACCCGGGTCAGTCCTGATAAGGCGCCCGATATCTCATTCCGGTGGAGGGGACTGAAGTCGGCGTATCTGACTGGCAGATCTCTGTAACTATGCAGCTTGGATGCAAAGATGAGACAGTGGCCCGGGCAGTTCATGGGTTTCAGCCCATAGTCGTCGTCTTCTTCCACTGCAGCTTCGTCTTTGGCGTGATCCGTCCCGCAACACCCCGTAGCCCCCGCCAAGTCCGAGGCCCTCTTTTTTCCCGTCACAGAATACATATCTTCTGCATAATTCTCCAGATGCCCTGATTTTGCCCACAGCGACTTCTTATATATCGTCGGCGTGATAACCTCCTGGAAGCCATAGCGCACGTATTGCTTCCGCAAAAAGTCCACCAGCCGGTTGAATATGCGAGCGCCGTTTGGCAAGAAAATGGGCGAGCCGGGGCTGTAGACGGACGTCATGAAGAGCTCTTGCTGGTTGCCCAGCTTCCGATGATCGGGCGGTTCGCGCTTCTCGGGCTGCTTGGAGTACTGGCGCTTGGAGAGGCATGCCGGGCACGTCCACTGCCTCCTGGAGAGGGCAGCGGCGGCAAGCCGTGATGTGCGCGAGCGGATCATCGCATTGGCGCAATTGGCTTGCCTCGACGAACGAAATTGGAGTTGCGGCTTCGAGATGATGCTGGTTGAGATTTCGAGCCTTGTCGTGGCGGGAGCTTTTTTGCTTTATGGGGCATAGTTTGGCAGGCTGGGCGCTAAAGAGGCCAAGGGTCATTGCTGTAAGTGCGCCTGTAAATGTCTCTCGGCTGTGATTCACCGAACATGTACTGCTTGGGTGTCATTCGAGATTCAGGCCTGAATTTGACTCTTGATCAATTAATTACTTAATAAGATTGTCTGCAGATTTGCTGTCTGTTTTCATCTTTTACTATAATGAAGCCCCTCCATATTTCCATGTGATCCAAAATCAACAAATAGGCAATATTGGGAGTTGCAGCCTCGTCTTGATCCTTTTGCCTTAACTGGTGCTGTCTTTTGCTACCCCTCCAAGCACCTCCAAGCAACTCCCGCGCCAACGGGCTACAAACTCAGCCCCACCATCACCAAGCATCTACAACCTCCTGTATCTTCAATCGGCAGCACGCCTCAATGAGCTCAGCACCATTCATGACACTCCCATAGCTGCATCTGACATCTCGAGCCTCGCAGCCGTCGAACCGCAGCTTGACAGCCGTCTCGAACGGCGTTGGCAGCAACCATGAGTTTCGCAATCGAAGTGCCAGGAGACGCGGCTCCGTTGTCTCTGCAAGAGCTTTGCCGCACGTTGCACGCCGCAACCTCGTCCTCTGATCATGTCCAGCGACAGGCTGCCGGCCAGCAGCTGTCCACCTGGGAGTCACAGGCCGGCTATTACTCGTCGTTACAGGTACGGTTGCTGCTGCTGCTTGTCCATGCTGCGTGCATCCTGCATCGTACATCGTGCTAACATCTTGTGCCACTTGCAGTCCGTGTTCCTCGACAAATCTCTCCCCCTCGAAATACGATTCCTGGCCATTATACAAATCAAAAACGGCATTGACAAGAACTGGAGGCTGTATGCGAGCTCAAAGCAGGGCATCGCTCCTGAGGAGAAGAACCTGATACGGTCACGACTGCTCCAGGGATCTGTCGAGGAGGAAGAGAGGCATCTTGCGCTGCACAATGCCCTGGTCATTGCCAAGGTGGTCCGGATCGATTATCCAGAAGAGTGGCCACAGGCCCTTCCTGATATCATCAGCCTCCTGCGATCCACTCGAAACGCCAACCAACACCATCTCTACGGCACCTTGCTAGTGTTGCTACGGGTCATCAAGGAGATGGGCAGCGCACGGCTGAGGAAATCGCAAACGGCGCTACAGTCCATCACGCCGGAGATTGTATACATTCTGTCCGAGATATACTCTGAAAAATCGGCATCATGGATCAACTTTTTAAATACCGGACACGGAAACGGCGACGAAGCGAACCTGGCGATGATGAACAGCCTCTCCGCTCTAAAGACACTTCGCCGCCTTATCAGCGTGGGCTACCTGCGTCCTCATGCCGACAGTTCTGTAAGCGAGTTTTGGACGCTGTCTCAGAACCAGTTTGGCCTGCTCCTGGGATTTGTGAACCACGACTCCTCTGTGCCACCGCAGTATCAAGACTTGGTAGGAAAGCATCTTCTTCAGTTCGCCAAGTTCCACATCGACCAAGCCGAGCACTTTGCTGCTAGCTTTGCTTTCCTCCCCAACTCCATATCCCTAGTCAATGCATACTGGGATCTCATTTCAAAGTTTGCGGAAATCTTCGTCTCATCTGGCGGCATTCGTCAGGGTTCCGGTGACGCAGGAGCCAAAGCAAAGACGGAAGGGCCACTAATGGAAAAACTTGCCCTGAAAGGCCTGCTCCTCCTCCGTGCCTGCGTGAGAATTGCCTTCCAGCCAGTGCAGACATTCAAGTACCGGACGCCAGAGACAAAGGCGGAACAAGAAGACGCCAAGCATGTTGTCAGGACGGAGCTCTTCAAAGACGATCTGGTCATCCAAATCGTCAATACCATCATTTCACACCTGTTCGTCTTCCGTAGATCGGATCTCGAATCTTGGGAGGAGGACCCGGAGGATTGGGAGCAACAGGAGCAACACGAGGGCAACGCATACGAATGGGAAGTCCGCCCATGCGCCGAAAAGCTCTTTTTAGATCTTCTCACCAACTTCAAGCCGCTTCTGGTGCCTCCTCTGCTATCGTATTTCGAGACGGCGCAATCCCCTCAGGCAGACATTGCTACAAAGGAAGCGGTATACACTGCCATGGGCCTCTCAGCGGCGCACGTGGTCGGTGCATTTGACTTTGATGCAGTATTGGCCTCGACCATTGTCAGCGACGCCCAGCAGCAAGGCGGTCTCTACAAGGTGCTTCGGCGACGTATTGCTATCTTGATCAGCCTGTGGGCACCGGTGAAGCTAGGCGAAGAGAGCAGACCCATTGTGTATCAAATTTTCCAGCATTTCCTCAATTCAAACGATGAGACAAACGACATTGTAGTGAGGATCACGGCGGCACGGCAGCTTAGGTGGGTCGCCGATGAGATTGACTTCAGCGTCGACGCATTTCTGCCGTACACTTCGGATGTTCTCAAGAATCTTACAGAGCTCATCCAGAACGTGGAGAGCGACGAAACTAAGCTGGCCATTCTTGAGTCGATCCGAATCCTGGTGACGAGAATGGAGGAACAGGTGGGACAATTTGGAGACCAGCTCATGGTTGCTCTGCCTTCGGTGTGGGAAGCCTCGGGGACAGAAGAATACATGATCAAACAGGCCGTGATTGCCATTTTCGCGGCGCTCGTGATGAGTATGGGTCCCGAATCTCAGCGTTACCAGGGCTCTATGCTTCCCTTGCTGGCAGAAGCGGCAAGGCCAGGCTCAGACTTGCACCTGAACCTCATTGACGAATCGCTGGAGCTCTGGAATTCCATCCTCACGCAAAGCAACCCCCCACTTGCCTCGGAGCTCGTTAACCTAGCGGAATTGCTACTCCCGCTGCTAGAGTATCAATCTGAGATTGTGTCCCTCGCAATCTCGGC
Organism: Trichoderma semiorbis; assembly: GCA_020045945.2. Classification (NCBI taxonomy): domain Eukaryota; kingdom Fungi; phylum Ascomycota; class Sordariomycetes; order Hypocreales; family Hypocreaceae; genus Trichoderma; species Trichoderma semiorbis. The sequence goes on from CM034695.1 coordinate 5,283,779, forward strand.
CATTGAATCCTACATCCTGATTGCACCCCAGGCGATGCTAGAGGACAGACTTCGACGGCCGACACTCATGGCGTTGAGCACCACTCTAGACTCCAAGAGCCGAGAGCACGTTCGCGTGGGTACTGTGTGCATTGAACTTCTCATCCGGTCGGCTGCCGAACTGGGAGGGGCCGAGGGAGTCTCGGTCATCGTTAGAGACATGGTAGAGACCGGCTTCATGAACAAGATTATGGCCAATCTTCATGATGCCTGGGAGGCCAGCCAGACCACTGGGCCCAATAGAAGACAAAGCAAGCTCAACACGGTCACGCAGGGTGACTACTTTGCGATCCTTGCTCGCCTAATACTGGCCGAACCAAACCTGTTTGTGCAGATGCTGGGCACAGTTGGGAACGTCGAGGAGGTGTGGAGCTGGCTCTCCGCCGGGTGGTTCACATACCAAGCGCGGATGGATAACATAGATCGCCAGAAGCTCTATCTCCTCGGCTTGACGCGCCTGCTGGAACTCGGTTCACCAATGCAGGAGCTGGTCCTAGGCAAGCTACAAGACTTTTTGGATTTGTGGACAAACATTATTATAGATCTTCAAGACGGCAGCGAGGTGAACGGCAGTGATTGTTTGGTTTGGGGACCGGAAATCGAGGTTGAGGAGTATGATACCCCAAAGATGATTCTGGAGAAGCAGAGCCAGCACAAGGATCCGGTCCACTGTGTGCAGGCGCTGCATTTTGTAAAGGTGAGGCTGCACGACGTCGTTGCACGGATCGGAGGGGAGGCGGTTTTCCAGGAGAACTGGGCCATCAACGTGGATAAGGAGGTTATGGACGCTTTCCAGAAGCTGATGAACGGGGGTACGCAGTAAGGAACTGAGACGCTTTTCGAAAGCCGATGGAAGAATGGGGGGCGCATTGAAGAAATTGAGTAGCTGGCGTGACTTGGGCATTGTAATGAGAATATGACTTGGATGACGAGCCTGCACGATTTGCGTGAGCGAGGCATAAAGAGATATTATTAGAATTGTCAGCTGCTATGAGGAGTGTTGGAAACAGAGAACATGAAGCATACGTGATGCTGGATTAGGGGGTGCATTTGGTCTGCTATCCTGCCCTTTCTACATATATATTCATGAATTGTCCCATTTTACAACCGACTGCTACCCTCCTGAGGAACCTTGATAACGACCTTACCCCAAGTTCCCCTCCCTCCCAGCGCCAACAGCGCATCCTTGACCCTATCCAGCCCAACAAACTCCTCATCCGTATACTCCGTGCCCCTAATCTTCCCCTCCTTAACCAACCCCATAATCCCTTCCCAAACCTTTGGAATCGTCTCCCTCTCATGAATCGAATAAGCCCCCCAATGAATACCCACAAGCGAAATGTTCTTCAACAAAACCTTATTCATGGCGACCTTTTCAATAGCACCCGCAGCGAAACCCACGACGAGGATGCGGCCGTTCCAGGCGGTGCACTTTGTGGACTTGTCGACCAGGCCGACGGGGTCGTAGACGATGTCGACGCCCCGGGATTTCGGGGTCAGGGCTTTTACCTTGGTTGGCCAGTCTGGGTCGGTGTAGGAGATTGCGTGGTCGGCGCCGAAGGATTTGGCGATTTCGAGTTTGCGGGGGGTTGAGGCCGTGGCGATGACAGTTGCGCCGAATGCTTTGGCGACTTTTGGGGGGGAGGTTTGTGTTAGCTTATTGGTGATAGAAATAGTGGTGATGCGAGTTGTGTGGTGTAGGTTGAGTTAGGTTGGGTTGAATAAGGGGTGAAAGCCTCATGCTGCAACTCTCACTCTCACTCTCATTCACGACTCACCCAACCTCACTCATCCTCACTCACCCACTCATATCACAACTCATAAACGGTGAAAAGAATCATAAAAACTCACCCTGAACAGCCGCAAGCCCAACCCCTCCCGCCGCCGCATGCACCAGCACCACATCACCCGCCTTGATTCCCGCCCTCACCACCAGCGCGCCATAACTCGTCGGCGCCGTCACAAACAGGCCCGCGGCGTCCCGGAACGACCAGCCCTCGGGCACCGGCAGCAGCGCCACCTCCTTGGTGCACAGCTTCGTCGCAAAGGCGCCCTGCGCGGCACCAAAGACGCGGGATCCCACGGCGAAGCGCGGCTTGGTCTTGCTCTTGCGCGGCGTGGACACGACGGTGCCGGCGAACTCGGCGCCGGCGACCCATGGGAAGGCTGGAAGAAAAGATGGTCAGCCCTTTTTTTGTTTCAAGGAAAATTAATTATTCAATGGTTTTGGAAATATGAAAAAAATACTCACGAGGCTGGTTCTGATAGCGTCCCTGAACTTGCAGGATATCGAAAAAGTTGGCTGCCGCGGCGTGCACTTCGATGACATACTCGTCGTCTTTGGGCACGGGGTCAGGCAGCTCCGTCACCTGGAGGTCGGCAGGGCTCTACAATTCAAAAGTTGGAAATTGTCAGCCATTTCTTCAATCTCTCTTCAATTGTGGGCATTTGAGATTGAGATTGGGATAACAATGACAGGTAGAAAAGGGGGGAGGAAATGAAGTGCTGGTTGATTGGTTTGGACACACTTACCTTGACATATTTCTGAATCTCAATGCCGCGCATCTTGGGCAAAAAGGATAAAAAGATGAAGAAAGAAAGAAAAAGAGAACAGCGGATGACAATCGCAACCAAAAGAAATCCAAACCTTAATACTACGAGCAGAATCCAAGTAATGTAAGCCGTAAGAATCGATGATAAGAGAGAAAAAGTCCCAAGCCTCTCAGACAAAGAAGAATTGGAGACGTTTAATGTACTGGAAGCTCTCCCCCCAGCCCAAAAATAAATCCGGGGTACCGGTCCGGCGGGGGAGCCGAGGCATCTCCAAGTCCGGCAGCTCTTTGCCGAAAAGCGCCCAGCTCCGAGTTTCTTTATTAGGAGAATGTCGATAATGGGAGAAGTCCCCGAATTTTATTAAAATTCATGAGATCGACGTGATGATACTGTGTATTTGGTTTGAGAGACGTGAATTTCATCTTGATTTTTATCGTACAATTTATATTAAGTATACACATGCCTACTCAAGTAGCATGAATCTCTCTGCACCCGCTGTTTTCATCCATTTTACGCTCCTGCGCGCTCCGTATCGGTACAGCTCGCAGCTCACCCGGACAGTTTCAAAAGGGCATCTTCACTGTCAACCACGCCATTTATACACAAAGATTTGTCATTACCATCACTGAAGCAGAAAAAAATACATTGAGTGAATCGCGCCCTGTTGCCATGCAAACTCTCGAGGCCTAGTCCTTGAAATAAGAAGATAGAAGAAGAAAAAAAAGGACTGCGTCCATAGTCTCCTCGCTCAGCATGGCGCGCTCTCAAAGCCGAAGCTTCGCGCTTGTCGTAGCCGTCATAGGCCAGAATATGTCGACATTTCCATTATTCACGCGCTTGACGTGCTTGATCTCGGATCGTACGCCACCGATGTTGAAAACATATGTTGGTAAACAATACAATCCAGCATTTGGACAGCGCGTCCTAAATTCCGCCCAGCAGGTGCTCAACGGCACCCTGCACGCTTCCTCCACTGCGTCTCAAAGCGGCCACGTTTCGGTCAAAATCATAGAATCCCATGTCGTTGAGCTGTCGCAGCTGCTCTGCGTAGCGCTCTTCAGCCGGTCTGTTGTCCGGCGGGGCGGCGGCTTGTTGTGGTGAGAACAGCTGCATCATCTGCTGGAACTGCTCCGGGTTCATGGCAAACGGATTCAACGGATTCGCCCCTCCAGCTCCAGCTGCTTGAGGCGGGAACAAAGCCGCAAAAGGGTTCGGCGGTGCCTGGGCTTGGCCTGCACCCGCATTGCCTCCGGTTCCTGCTGCTGCCGCCGCCGCTCCTCTGTTTTCTGTCGTCCCCGTCTCGGTACCGGCCGGGTTGCTGGCTGGTGCGGGCGGAGGGGGGATATTCAGCAGCTGCTGCAGCATGCCTAGGCTGTTGGCGCCGCCAGCACCCCCCATGAACGGGTTCATAAACGGGTTTGCAAAAGGGTTCTGCTGCTGGGCATTTGCCTGGCCAGCTGCACCATCCGCCGCGGGCGCACCGTCGGGGGTCGTGTCTGTGGCGCCGGGGGCAGGGAATGCCGACTCGCCTCTGCCCATGTTCCGCTGCATCCGCATCGCCTGTGTCATCATCTGCGGGTTGCTCATCATCTGTCGCATGAATGGTGATGTAATGATCTCGCGAGCGTTGGGGATGTTGCGCAGCATGGGGTTCGCCTCGATAAGCATATTGACGAAGTCGGGATTGTTGAGAGCCTCATTCATGGTTTGCTGTACGTTGGGATCCGACATCATGCGCGACAATCGCTCTTCGTCCATAGGAGGACCCATCTAGATTCAACAACCAAGAGCGTCAGTCGAGTTCCCCTCGCAGTGAACAAGTCGAACCAGAATACAGAGGGGTAGGAAAGCACTTACGCCGCCGTCAGGGCCAAACATGTCCATGCCGGGGAGGTTGATCTGGTGACCAGCGTATCTGGCGCCAGTAAGGCCAGCAAGCGGGTTGTTGGCGGTGCCTGAAGCCATGTTGGTCGGCACGGCCTGGGGTGTCGAGGCAGCAGCGGCAGCAGCCGGAGCAGTGTTGCTGGCGGCGCTCTTGACCATGTGGATGGTGTTGTTGGGCTTGATTTTGTACGTGGCCAGCGTGTCGTCGTTCTTCATAACGCGGCCGGAGTAGATGAGTCGCTGACGATCGACGGGAATATTCTCAAACTCGGCGGTCGACAGCTTCGTCTTGAGATCCAAAACAGTCGCCGATTCAGCCATGGTGATGGTGTGCGAGCCGTCCTGCGCCGTCTTGACCCGAAAGGTGATTTGGGCATCGCCGCCCGCCTCTGCGTTGTCGGCCATGACGAGGCAAAGCGAACCGAGGGGAAGCTTTGCGGGGAGAAGAGAGAGAAGAATGCCGAGGGGGAGGCGACAGATCTATGAATATCAGATCTATCACTATCAGATGGGGTCAGCGAGAAAAAGAGCGTGCTACTGTAGAGCTGTTGAAGCGGCTGATGATCAGATCAGGCTACTGGACGACTTCTGTGGCGAGATTGCGGTGGTTAATAATGCGATGGAGGAGGCTGAGAGGCCGCGGGTTTGGTGGGGCAGAGCGAATGGGGAGGAAATGGGGTTGAATGGATGGACCGATGGGCGCGATGGAGTATTTCAATGAGCAGGTACGTACATACAGGCCAGTGATAGTGGCCCTCCACTGTAGATTCAATCTTCAGCCCACCGCCAGCCAGTGCCTGTAGCGGTTGTTGCGTACTGTAGATTTGTTTGGTGGTCAGTTCCAGTTTCCTGCAGGCAATCAGGCGTCCAATGCTTGAGTTGTCACAGAAACACAAAATCCAATCAACATCAATATGGTACTAGGCATGGACCTTCAATGTGTACATGAGTGAGGTATAAAGAAACAAACTTGGAAGGCTGGACACGCATCAGTCCAATGGCCGCCGTGGACTTGAGTACTAATCAACGTGAGCTTCTATCACAGTCTGTTGGCTTCTACGGCCACATGCCTCAGTCCAACTCAATCGTACGCGTATGTGCAGTGGTTACCTGCCTTGGCGGCTGTCAGATGATTTTGACATGGATACATAATCCAATAATACCGGGAATCCGATAGTAATTAGCACCTCTTGCGCCTGTGCCATCTTCTATCAGCTATCATTTTTGATCCAGTCCAGTCCAGTCCAATCAAAGTTAAGGTCACAGTCTAACAGACCTCAGCCAAAAGCAGTCTGTCTACCAAGTGGTATAGGTCGCGGCTCACGTTCACATACCTATACAGAAGTAATTTATATACAAATAAAACAAAAACTGTTCAATTTAATCTGGCACCAACTCTTCATCTCTAGATACCTATGCTGGCTACAGATACGGAGTACAGGCCATTAACTCACGCTTAAGCCACATCATTGAAGCTCTAATAGCGGCCTAGCGGGGCAATCGTCCATAGCATGAGCCCAGCCAGCCATCAGTTCAAGACATAGATACTGTAGAAGCTTATTCGAACCTCAATCTCTTCAACTCAACTCACCTCATCTCATCTCAACGTACTCGCACAAAATCTTTATATGCACTTACGTATCCCACTGTAAATCTATTATATGAAAACTCAAACTTAGCGCATCCCGCTCGGCATGATTTAACAGCTGCAAACAAACGACGTCTCTCTCATCACATCATGAACGCGCCGACATCACCATGATTCAAGGCATCTTTTACGCTCGGTTCTTCCCTCAAGAAGGTATTTCACACTCCCAAGCCATCACCCTTCATCAATGCTAAACTCTCACCCTCTCCCCCAGGCCCCAAAATCGTCGCCCAGGCTCCCCCAGGCTGCATCACAGCCTCCGGCAACGGGCCTCCCCTCGTCGACTTTGACGTCTTACAAGAGTACATCATCCCTCGCCAGGCCTTCTGCAACCGCTATGTCACCATCAACTCCCCCGACGGCAAGTACACCATCCTGGGGTTCCCCGTCGTCATCCCGCACACAAAGTACATGCGCAATGAGTTCATCTTCAACTTCGGCCTGCTGGTCGAGACCGACTGCGACCAGACGCCGTTTGAGCGCGTCGTGAGGTGTCTGGCCGAGACCTTTGCGGAGATGGAGAAGCAGAACGAGTATCTGAGCCTTAGTGAGGCAAAGGGCTCTGAGGGCGGCGACGGCGTACGAAGGCCCATTGAGAGTTTGCTTGAGATTGTCAAGGAGGATCTGAACAATTACGGAGAGTGCATGATTCCAGTTGGTCAGTTCATCTTACCATTCTCACACGATGTAATGCATTCACCCAAACTAAAACCATCCCAGACGAAGCAAACACCATCAATATGAAGCTCTTCCCCCACCACGCCAACCCCCCCGCCGTCAAAGGCTGGCACGTCCCCGTCGCAAGAACCAAATTCCCCGAAATCATCGACCCGACATGGGACATCACCCTCCAGAAAGTCGTCGCCAAAATCGACGGCGTCTCAGACATCCGCCGCATCGCCCACGAGGCCTCCGTCTCCCTGGACCTCGCCAAGATCGCCATCCGCCACCTGCTCTACTACGACACCATCCTCCTCCTCGACATCTTCTTCTTCAGCTCGTGCTACGCGCCCCGGCCGGGCATCCACGACTTCATCCGCAACGTCGACGGCATCGTCGACGAGTGCGCCGGCTACGTTTCTCACGGCAGGGCCAGGGTCAGCAATTACCTCCTCATCCGCTTCATGGCGTCTTTTTCCCCTGGGAAGAGCATCAAGGAGTGGATCATGATTCACCGCGAGGCTGGGTTTGAAATCATGTCTTATATCGACATACGCCGCTTTGTGCAGTTTGGCATCATAAAGGGCTGCCTCTACCGCGTGCACAAGTATGTCGTCTCTAAGCAGTACTTGGCCTCGCTTGCCACAGGGCAGAGCAAGCCGTTCGCTGGGGGTGATCCTTTGCAGAAATACACAGACGGATGCCATCACATGGATCAAATCATGACAGAGCAGAATCTGACTAATGATCAAGTTATGGAGAGGCTGAAAATGTTGCCCGTTCCTAGGGGTGACATTACAGTGTTTTATAGGTAATTTTTGATTAAATTGTACAAGGGAGTTGTAGGAGTAATAAGTATCATTATATACACCTTCTAGGCTCATGAAATCTATAACATCGCCGTCGCATCATATCATACATGCTATTTCTCCGTCCTCCTTTTTATATATCCAATAGTATTACATCGCGATCAAGTCGCATACGGTAGTGTTCGTAATATCCCATCTATCGCTTCCACGAGCCATCATTCTTTACCTTGCCGCGCTTAAGGTACGCCGGCACCCTCTTCGGCAGCTCAATATCAGGGTTATTTGCGACCTTGACAGACTCTTCCCTCTTCCTCCTGTTGAGCTCCACAACAATCTTCCTATCGCTCAAGATTTCGCCCTTCTGCTCGGCCTCAGCTCTAAGTTGCTCTTTAACCTGTCGAATCACGCCGGTATACGGCTGGCCGGGATAAATCTTCTTGCTCGCCGTCCAATCCTCGTCACTGACGAGCTCGATGATCCGAATGTTGTGCTTTCCCTTTCGCAGAATCAACAGCTTGTCGTCAATGACAAACTTGGTTGTTTCCTCAGGGAACCACATCTTCATGGGCGTCCAGTCGAGGTTGCCCGGCACGAGACCCCGCTGCTGGCCAGGTCTGGCGGCAACATAAGCGCCCTGCTGCGAGACGAGGCGCTGACCCTCGCTGGCGCTGTTGACGAGGCCAGCTGCGTACAGAATCTTTGCGGGTGACAGTTTCAGCACGGATTGGGGAAGCTCAATGTCACTTCTCGGTGCCGTGTTTGGCGTCAAGATGCCCGTATCGGGGGCAGGTTCCCTGATAAAGTAAGGAAGTTGTCCGCCGAAGCGGAACTGATGCTGCTGGGCTTCCTGCACAGCCCTCTGAGAGCCGTGCACGAGGGACAGAACCTCGAATGCCAGCGTGTGCTGAGCAAGGCGCTTTGACGGATCGGCCTGGTGCTCAACCATTACTTCTTGGATCTTGGCCATTGGCATAAAGGTGAATAGCTTGAGAAGGCTCTCAACATCTTCGTCGGGTCGTCGCATAAAGTAGCCGTAGAGCTCAAACGGCGATGTCTTGAATTCGTCCAGCCAGATTGCGTTACCCGTGCTCTTACCAAACTTGACTCCAGAGGAATCTGTAAGTAATGGCACGGTGAAACCGACAGGTTCGTGTGTCCAGGTAGAAGGAATCTTCATTTCGGGCATTTCCTCCGATTCCCGAATAATCTTCAGGGCATCAATACCAGCGACAATGTTTCCGTACTGGTCAGAGCCGCCGATCTGCATCTGCACACCCAGCTTGTTGTACATGTGCCAGAAATCCCAGCCCTGGAAGAGAGGGTACATGAACTCGCCCAGTGACATGCCATCTCCCTCTGTCATTTTCCTCTTGACACTAACATTAAACAATTAGCATCGACAAAGAATGAAAGAGAAAACTTAGGCCATGAAGGAGAATGGGAGTGACTCACGTGTCGCGCGTTAACATTGGTCCAATTCTGGTATATCTCGCCAGCCGCTTGGTAAAGTCATACATGGTCAAGCCCTGCAACCACATGCTGTTGTTGAGTAGGCGCTGCTTCGCCGCCCAATCCTTCTCGTAACCGTACTTGTCTCTCAGGGCTGATACATTGTGCCACAGCCTCGACAGCTGGTAGTGTATCTTGGTGACGTTCTTGGAAATATCCGAGTTGGACATGATCTCGCGGGATTGTAAGCGGCCTGACGGGTCACCGATTCGAGCAGTTGCGCCTCCGAGAAGGGTCACGGCTGGGTGGCCGTGGAACCACAGCCAGAAGAGGGGCATCATGGGAAGCAAGTGTCCGACATGCATCGAGTCTGCAGTGGGATCAACACCGACGTAGGCGCCTATTCTCTTGACCCGCATGAGTTCCTTGATCTTGTCGGGAGTTCTATGCAAATCAGTTAGTTAGCCATCGAACAATAGATTCCTTATGCACAATTGCAATGCGAAGCTGACAACATACCCCGCGACATCTTTGATGTAGCCTCTCTCATCGAGAATGTCCCACACATGCGGCTGCTCGCCATTCTGAATCTTGACTGCCCGTTCCTCCCACCGCTTTTCGCCCTCGGCAACCTTTTCCAAGTATGAAGTCGCTATGCCGCGCGCTCTGTGGGCTTGGCCCAGCGCCCAGGCGGATCGTCGGATGCCATGTCGTGAGCTGGCGCATCGTAATGCGAGCAGGGCCTTCGATATCGCTGCCTGAGGAGCCATTACAGGCAGTATAATCCCACCAAAGGGCCGCCAATGTGCTGAAAACGAAAACAAAGAATTCCCCCAATCACCATGCCAACATTCTTGGGCGTTGGGTGTGACCGCACGGGCGAAAGATCAAGTATCAATCTTCAACCAAAAGCTTCATCCCACCTTGATCAGTCCTCTTTCCCATGCAACAAAAATTCACATGCCATATCGAAACGCCCAGCCAATCAGACCGACCCGGCGTCTTCCAGCGCGGAAATACATTGTTGCGCTCCGGTGGGCACCCTTCGGAACCGGCTCAGCCAATCACGGAGCTCCTAATTCGAGATCCTCGGCAATACCTCATCCGTTCAAGTTTCGTCCATCTACGCCCGTCATCCCGAAACCGATCTTGCTGGGAGCTGTGATTCTGCCAGCGCGAAGCGTTTCCGGGTGCCAATTCTCACCACTGCAATCACAAGTCCCGAGTACTACTCTGTCAATCATGGCCTCGATTGTGCGACCTTCTCTGCTGCGGCAGACTGCGCTGGCGGCTCGTTGCGCCAAGCCTGCCTTCCGAAACAACGCCATCAAGGCTTCGGCTTTCCACACCTCGACTCAGCGCTCTGCTTTTCTGCCTCCCGGACCTCGTGAGAACTCCCCCAGACAGACACTCGAGAAACAAACGCAATTGCTTCTGAGCTTGGAATCTTGCTAACATGCTGTCTCCATAGAGCGAATTGAGGGCTCAGGTATGCCGCGCAAAACGTGTTGCGCTCTCTCACATGCCGAACCTATAAAATAGCTAACCGCGAGCCTACATACAGTCAACGACCCTGCCCCCATTCCCCCGCCCAACGCCTCGCACGGCTCCTACCACTGGACCTTTGAGCGCCTCCTCGCCGCCGGCCTCGTGCCCCTCTCCATTGCTCCCTTCGCCGCCGGCTCCCTCAACCCCACCACCGACGCCATCCTGTGCTCCGCCGTCCTCCTGCACTCTCACATTGGCTTCCAGTCCGTCATCATCGACTACATCCCCAAGAACCGCTACTCCGGCCTGCGAAAGATTTTCTGGTGGGGCCTGAATCTGGCGACCGTCACCGTCGGCGTGGGATTGTACGAGTTTGAGACCAACGATATTGGCGTTACCGAGGCTATTAAGAAGATCTGGAAGGCATAAGGATGATGCTTGATTAAAGAGGAGAGGGAGGGATGAAAAACTTGATATCTTGTGATTGCTTGCTGGGGGTGGGAATCGATGGGGTTTGGAGGCAGGCTGTGTAACTGATATTATGCGCTACTTGGGCCAAGAAAGGGCTGTGAGCGCCTGTATAGAAGTACGATTCAAAAAGAAGCATAACCATAGTACTTTGGAGCTTGTGCAATTGCTTTTTGAATGCGTATCGTACCCGTAATTAAAGCTGCCATAACTCATGCCCACCCGTTATTCAATCAACTCTGTGCAGCTTTCAAGCATTGTATACTACCTAGCATGGAAGTTAAGCTCAACTTAGCCTTGATACCTCTCTTCAGCTATTTCTACAACTACCTATACCATGCTCAAGTCTCTATTAAAACATCGGTTAATTGTATGAAAAACAAAAGTCATCGGCTTCTTATCTAAAGCAGTTCGCAGCTCCATACAAAACCCAAATCACACAAACAGGCTCTCAATCTCCACCAGCTCGTCCCACATACAAGCTCCCACCCATTTTTTACCCCGCATGCAAAAGCTTACATACCAATTACAGAAGCCTCCTAGCAACTCTTCTACATCCTCTGGGTGGTCTAGTTGGTTCATGGCGTTCGACTGTAATGGGTAACATCTCATCGAAAAGTCGGCGGTTCGATTCCGTCCCCGGAGAACAATTCTCCCCGGAGAAGAGTTACATTTTTTTTGGTTTTCCTTACAATTATTCCTATTAAGGCTTATTTTTTCAGGTTTTTTTTTTTTTTGCTTTTTTTTAAAGCTCTCTCCTTTTAATGAGTATTCTAGAGTCTCGCCTTTATGTCTGAAATCTGTTGAAACGTAGTGAATTGCATGGTTATTAAAATGGCAGAGGCAATGAAAATGCATCCTACAACATACAATTACATCGCTCAACTAATTCGCATCACATACAATGTGTCACTTGATGGAAAAGATCATACAATTGATAGGTAGGTTTTGGTTTATTTGTTATCAATCTACATGCCACAGGCATCAACACTCCTTTTATCCCAATTCGTCAGAATCCCTGGGTACAGTGTTGGACGATACCCCCATGATTCAATCACTACTTAACCATCCTAGTCAACTCCATACAAGCTTTAAATGGTCAGGCTGGTAATGTCCGTTCCACCAATGCGGTCAAACTCAGGAGTAGGAGGAGGCAAGTTCTCCGTCTTGGTGCAAATCCAGCAGCTGGCATACATGTTGACACGGTCGATGCAGGCGCCGTCGACGCGAGAGCCGTGGCACTTGGCAGTGAAACCGTGAGCCTCGAAAACTTTAATGTACCAGGGGCTCAAAGCAGATGTACGAAGGAGCACGCGGCCACCCATCTGGAGAGCCCTGTTGAGCTTGCTAATCTGGGCGGCAGCTGCTTGAGAGCCAGTGTCAAACCAGTCCATGCTGTCCATGATGACCGCAACGGTGAGGGTGCCAGGGGTGATGCGTGCAATAACCTCTTCAAGCTCATCGGTGTGAATGCGAAGACCATCCAGAGCACCGGGGCGAGACAACTTGGCGTGAACCTCGGGGCGAAGATACTCGAGATGGCACTTCTTGGAGAACTTGCCGTCCAAGCACACGTAGTAGTAGGGGTTGTCGGTACCAATGTGGGTCTCTTCAGCAACGGGGTCCAGTGTGTTGACCATGTAGTGCCAGATGGCATGAGAGCGAGTGTTCTTTGCCTTGCCCTGCTTCACAATGTCCGAGTTGGCGTGGTCGTTCTCAATCATGGCGAGCTGGTTTTTGGGGACACCGAGAGCAGCCCAGAGGAAGCTCTCCTGCGCCACCACCAAGTTGCAGATGAGTTTGGAGAGCAGAGCGGGTCGGATCTTGTTGCGCCAGATATCTCGCTGCTCATTCAGAGTTCGAGCACTGAGGAGCTTCTGGACAGTAGACTGCAGACCAAAGATGCGAGCAATCCAGCGGAAGGCACGAATGGCATGGCGAGAGCCACCGGTATCGTAGAGTCCATAGCCCTTGTTGTTGTGGAAGACGTGGATGTTCTTGAGCCAGTATTGGAATGCGCGGCCAGAGAGATGAGGAGACAGCTTGGAGATGAGCAACTTGCGGAACTCAGGGTGCTTTCCCTCGCCAAAGATCTTCCAGAAATCTTCATATGGTAGAGCAGTGTACGCGGCAGCCTTGAGTTCCAGGAGGTGGTTCTGGGTCGGGTTAAGATCAACGGCATGAACGCGAGCAGGGCTCTGAGCAAGGTAGGAAATGATGTTGTCTCCGGCAGAGGTGATGGCGAGAACCTTGTCATCAGGGCCAAGCTTCAAGAGGCGCTCGTCGACACGTGCATCTTCCCAAGTGAAAGCATAGATGTACTCGTCGTTGAACTGGGTGTGCTTTTGGAGTCTATCATCGTAGTAGATACGCCAGTGGTGGTTCTGGTAGAAGAATGAGGGGAGAGGCAGGTTGGCAGACAGGTTCTCGACCGCAGTGATGAAGGCCTTGGAGCGGATCTCTGGTGCGGATCTCTCAATCGCACGGGTCAGAGCATCTCCTTGGTTGGCAGGGTACAAGTAGGGCGATTCAGTAGCCAGCGCATCGATTCGCTCAATAATTTCATGAGGCAGACTCGACGGCGAAAACGGCTTCTTGTGGCATCCAACCCAGATATAGTAAGGGATATAGCCGAGAGTGCGATTGCGGAAGTTGGAGTTGAGAACGGTGCCAAACTTGTACTCGAGGTAATCGCGGCGACCAGGCTCAAGGCCAACACGATCAATGTCGAACCAGGCACGCCAAAAGTTTCGAGACAGCATGTTGACATGGCGATCCACGAGGCCACCAGTGTAGTTGCGGAAAGAGTAGTCAATCTGGTTCTGGACGTAGAAATCAACGACGCCCAGAATACCATGAGGAGCTAGCAGCGAGTTCACAGAGTCGACGACAGAGTAGTAGTCGGGCTGCCACGGGAGTTAGTTAGAGATTCAGCCGAATAAAGCTCTTTTTTCGGTGGCCAAACTTACAATCATAGACAAGCTGTATGAAAAAGTAACCAGGTCAGCACCGCCATAATCTTGGCGCTGCTGGGTGAGGTAGCTGAGAGAAGGAGATCTGGGAGCGACCTGCTTAGACATGCCAGTCTCGTAGTCTTCGAGGCGGAACTTGCGAGCGTCTTGGCAGACGACGCGAACGTTTTTCCAACCGAGCCTCTCAAAACGCTTCTTTGCTACTTCGCAGAGAGACGGGGAGAAGTCGACAAGGTAAACGCTGGAGAAGAAGTTGGGGACGTCGACGAATTGGGACATGGCTTCAATGTTCCAGCCAGTGCCGCCTCCGACCTGGTTATTTGCCAGTTAGTTTCGGTTGCGTTGATTCTCGCCCGGTTCTAGGCATATGGATCCAGATGAGACAATGGGGGCACTCACGTCGACCCAAATACGCTTGGTCTTGTTGTCGTCAGCAATCTTGGCTTTCGCCTCAAGCTGGGCAGCAACAAGAGCAAGCATGTCTTCGCGACCGCGAAGAAGAAGCTTGCGTGTGGCATCATAAGCCCCGGCCTGCTTCTTATAGAAGCTCTCTAGAGCGTCCTGCTGGGAAGCCTTGGAATCGCCCTGATGGGGTTTGATGAAGCAAGAGTAAAAGAACAGGAAAAAGGACCTGAGAACTCCAGGCGTATCATTGCCCTGCCCGGTGCCTCGCGAGGCAACCAAACTTGAAACGGCAATACCACCTAAAAGAGTGGCTGCTATTCCAGCATATAGAGGATTTATCTCGGTGCCAAAAGGCAAAAAGTTTATGTTACCACCCTGGGGAGAAGAAAGGATCTGGTTAGCACATGAACCCCCTCAATGGCAAGGATGAGAAAATTGAGAGCACTGGAGAGCTTACAGGAAAAGCCATGGTATTCTCTCATTTTACCAATTGAGAGAATAGAGGGAAAAGATTGATCACAAGCTAAGGATGTGTTGAACTCAGCTTCAGGCAAAGGTTGAAAATGGGAGGAAGATGGAACTGAGAGAGAACAAGGCGAGGAGAGAGGAGGAGACAACAGGATAAATAGGAAATAGAGAAAACGGGAGACTTGGCTCTGTTCAATCCAGTCCAGACATGCACATGTACATGTACAGGTATCAGTAATAAGGCACAAGTGCGTGCATCAACTCCAACTCTGGCACCTCCACGGCCACTTAGACGCAAGCGAGACCCCTTTTGGGGTTGCAGCAGGCCTGGCAGCCCACATTGAAGGCGGGCAGCATTATCTTTGGGCGTCGAGTTTGTCCGTCCGTCCATACAGTAAGTAGTCTACAGTCCAGAGGCGCGTATTACCGGCTGTGCTGGGCGTTGGATTCGATTGGCGACCAGCATGAGTTGAACACAGTACGCCTACTTCCAACGCAACCCAGAATCACATGTCAGACGCTTGCTGTCAGCGAGATGGAGCGCAGGGATCATCGTCTTTTCGCAATGGCTTGTGACTGCTTCAGATCCATGGATAACTAGCGCGCGAAAGAGCTTCTGGAGCACGGTGGTAGCCAATGGCTGAACCACATGCTTGGGCAACGAGCGGTGCCAGGGGGCATATTGTTGGGCAGCACACGTGCAAAATTGTTGAGAGATTGCCATCTGGGAGACGGACGTGCTCCATAGCAGTTCCGTCGTAACGGCTTTGGGTCGTAGCTTCATGCGGCATGGAGTAGCTCAGGGATCTGGAGGGGCTCTGGCTCTGTCTCTGGCTCTGCTTAGACACTGTCCACCCTGGTACTGTATGCATTGAGCAGGAGAGCAAAGAGCAAGCAGAGAATAGCTCTCCACTAACAATTGAACCTGGGGAGGGGAATTGAATGCAGGTGGGCTCATCGCGAATAGCTCCGTGTTGGCGGGGCAGCGTGAGTGGGGGATCCCTATGGGTTCAAGGTTCAATTGTATCGTGCCATTGAACTCCGGCGTGGGGAACTCCAGGCATTTTTGACCCTGTTGATGTCATGCTTTGTACGTGTCAGTAGCAACAGTGATTGCATGTGAAACGCATCAATGTATCGTTGCACCGCCTGGGGCATTCACTCACCCATTCACCCATTCGCGCTTGGCAGCCTCAAGAAGATCGGCGAGCCATGAAGCGTCCATGGAAATGTCTCGGATTGCGCTCAGCGCGCTACAAGGCACCACGGTGCAAACATGGTGACACCGGCAGAATGCACCAGCCCACGCCACAGGGTCTTTGCTAGAGGCCATGTCGACTCCTTGAGTTGAGGGTGTTCTATCAGGCTATTTGTGGTTGGAACAAGTCATCGATGCTAGTACGAGCGTGGTGGAGCCGGCATTGTCTGGGGAGCGCCAATCAAGCAGGGCATCCACAGCACATGCAGCGGAGAGCCAGTTCCGTAGGGGTCTTGTCTTGGGGTCTTGGGGGGTCCTGATCTGAGCTGAGCTGGGCGAGCTGATTGTGGGAGAATTGCCACACGACACCACTCCAGGCTTTATCTCTGTCAATGTAAAAGGTGAATTGGGTGTCCAGGTTTTCAAAGGATGTTAGATGACTTTAATTGACCAGGTCCGGGGGGAAATGATGTGGCTCGTGGCTGGTGTAAGAGGCACTGTTATTGCTCAGGTACTACTGAATGTACCTTAGTACGGAAGGATATATCCTGAGATTGATATCGCCAACTCACCATCACCTTGCGCACCGAGTCAACTTTTCTGTCCACATCAATCCATCTTCTTCTTCGACCACGATCCCAGCAAGAATCATGGCTGGCTCTTCATCTCTTGGCTTTGCAGCTCTGGAGCTACAGGTTTCTCTCAACCATGCTCCATACAACTCTGCTCCTGGTTAGGGCCATCCTCCTCGCTTCCTCGTCGTCAAATGTCTCTGAGCATGTCATAGTATTTGTCTTATATTCGCATTGATTTTGTATTTCTTGAACATAACTAGCTCCAAATGTTCAGCCATGTCTATTTGAAGTCAATATAGATCTGTCGAGCATACGGGAGATTGTGCGGGAACAAGCCGCTAGATAAAGACAGTTGTTGTTGGTGAGATGGAATGCACGAAGAGGCACATACCTACAGGTAGGCACTACACACAGGGCTGGGGTACAGGCCAGATGATAGTATGGGCAGGCTGAAAACATAACCCGGACCAAAATTTATGTCTCTATATTGACTCTTATCCGCCAAACCAACCGTTCTTCAATTTCCAACATCGGAATGATCATGGGAGAAGTACAAGCCCTCGAAGCCCTTTGCGTTGCCGCCGACAGCATCTGGGGCGATGAAGACGAAACCATAGTCTATGCCCAAGTGCTTGGACAAGGAAAGGCTGTCATTTTTCGTTTCCAGCGGAGCCCTGACAGCTTGCCCCAGTCATTGCCAAGCCGGATTGTCTGCTGCTATCACGACCTCGAGGTGCCAGATGGGGCATTCACTTTCCAGGATCGCAGCTCAATGCGAAGCGCCTTATGGTCTGCCATAGCCACGGTTTGGCCTGATTGCATCAAGGATCCCGCGATTGCCAACCCTGGTATTGTGGTTGATATCCTTCCTGGAGAGGCCCAGGAGATTGTCGGGAGAGCTTACCAGGAACCACTCTTTGATCAATATCTCGCCCTCCTCCATGATACCCAGCCAAGCGACCTGGTTGCCGAGGGCCATTCTCCTCGTATTTTTGACATCTCCGAGATTGTCGTACTCGAGGTATTGGGCGGCAGAGGCTGCTCCAAGCGGGTGCAGTTTCAAGATGCAAGGAAGCCATCACCCCTTGTCTTCAAAGGAATGGATTTTCAAACATACCTGCTACTTCACGATGACGACGACGAATTTGCCCGCACCACGGTCGATGTTTGGAGACGTTCTTGCAAATTAATCGCCAACATGCCACGCCATCCAAACATCCAATCGCCACCACGGTACCTGGTATCGGTGCGCGACTCCAATCAGAACCCTGTGCTTGTTGGTCATCTATCGACCTACTTCGCTGGAGGTGACCTTGGTAACGCAATTGAAGCAGCCAATGCAAGAAAATCGCAAATCCCCTTGAAGCAAAAGGCTAAATGGTGTCATCAAATGTGCCTGGCAATAACGCACACCCACCGGGTCGCGCATACTTACCACATGGATATAAAGCCTGCGAATTTTGTTATTGACGACCAAGAGAACCTGACCCTCATTGACTGGGAGCAAAGCGGTGCACCAGCAACCACACTCGCCCCCGAGGCAGACGGGACCTGGGACGTGGAAGAACAAGGTACGAAGGAGAACGGATCGCCGAAACTGGTCTACACCAAGTATACGGGCCCAGAGCGTCGCAATATGCCGGAAGGCAGTGGGCGGGAGAGCTTCCATATATGGAATGTCTTCCCAGAGTGGCACGCGAGTTGCCCTAAAGCTCTTGAGTTGGCCGAGGTGTTTGCGTTAGGGAGGACCATGTGGATGCTTCTGAGCCAGACAGCCAACAACTTTGACGAGGTTGAGCGCCCCGATGATGTTCAAGTCACCTGGGAAGGTAACCATGATACTCCATCACATTGGGTCAAAGTCGTGGAAAATTGTATGAAGGTCGATCCAAACGATCGTCCATCGTTGGATAACCTGATAAAGTTCTGGGAAGGCGAGGCATATTCCTTTAAATGGCAAGCCTCTTCTAGCTTTGAGGCTGCGCGATTCAATATGTGTAGACCAAATTGATGCTTATATCTTCGAAAAAAAGGTTTAAGGCTAATTCAGGCCTATAAACTGGTTGATGCCATACTAAGGCAGATGGTCGTAATGGGGTAGGCTCTTCTATTGCTGCCCAGTGATGCTGCCAGAGAAAAACACTGAGAGTATACCTTCAAATACAAAGTGGTTTGATTCGCAAGCTGAGTGTAATTTGGACTACCAAATGCCCAATTGTTTCCAATTCAATTGAGTTCAATGGCCCTTTTCACTTTTCTCTCTCTCCTTTCCCAACAGATGTGTATTGTGTCACCAAACAATTATAAGCTTCAATAAGAGCATATTGTTGCTTTGGTAGCAAATGTCACGCCAGTCGTACGCTAACCCTTTTCGGGTGAGCTCATGCTGATTACGTAGTAATATGCTCGGAAAAACATCTCTTCCGACGTCATCAATCTCGACCGCGACAGCCCCCCATTCGATGCGCTGCTTCATGCGCTTACATGAGGCTTAGACGCGACAATGGACCCATGGTCTCCCAGCAACTACAGCGCCGGGTTTCCATCGAACAGTTATCGCAGGCACCTTGCACATCTGCGACTCCATCTGTGAATTGCTAGGTAGCGCCTGCGACTTACATCCACCATCATGCCTCCCGGATCTGGACAAAAGGGCACAGGCAAGAAGAACTCGGCCGCCATGCAGAAAGCAAGCCGGAATTCGACGCCGGTGCCGGCCCCGGCATCTGCACTCCCACCGCAGGAGTTTTACGATCCGGACTACCTCAATACTAGAGTCATTTTGTTTTCGAATCTTGCCTTTGACAACCTGGTGGATCAGGGCGCCTCTAGCGCTGCAGTCCCCGACTCGCGGAGCATCGACGCCATGCTTGATAAGCTTAAGACGCTCATCAATATTATGGAAAAGCGCTCCACGTTTTACGACCGCGGAATGAGATATCTGGCCGACGAACGGAAAAAGCGTCCCGAAGACATGCGTGTGGATGGAGGAGAGCCGGAGACGAAAAAGTCCAAGCATAAGCGCAAGAAGGGCTCCGATAACCTTGCGCCGGGCGATGGTAGCCAAGGTATGTCCAAGCTCATGCCGCTTCATTGTCGCATCTAATGAAGCTAGGCCATTGGGTGTTGGGATCGTTGAGAAATCTTTTGCTAACCAGTCACAATAGAGCGATCCTCTCCGCTGAGGGATTCGAAACGGAAGCACGTGCGCGACAACGACGACGCCAGCTCGTCGCTCTCCCCCATCGCCGGCGGAGCATCACCAAACGCCATGGAGACCGACGAGAAACCCAAGAAGGAAAAAAACGAAGAGGAGGAAGAGAGCTCTGAAGATGAGGGCGCACCCCCTAGACGCGAGCTGCCCCAAGCACAAACATTTGGCGAAGATCCATCCACCTTTCCGGACCCCACCATTTACGAGATTTTACCCACATACGATGGCATGCCGGATGAAGAGAGAAAGAAGATTTACTCTGTTGCAGTGTATCCGAAGAGTGATCTGGCCGATATGATCGCCGGCGACCCTCCGGATAAGGATTTTAGCAACGCGAAGCCGAGCAGTCAAATCAACTTTTCGACCTTTTCCACATACATTGACCCCTACTTTCGGCCATTCTCAGAAGAAGACTTGGCGTTTTTGCGAGAGCGCAGCGATCGTGTGACACCCTTTGTCATGCCTAAGCGCGGCAAGAGACATTATACCGAGATATGGGCTGAAGAGGATGGTGCCATGTCCATTGACGCACCTCAGCAGAGTCGCGACAAGTTACCGCCAAACCAACCTCGCGGCAGCATTGATAATATGAATGATGGCGTAGCTGAGACGGATGCGCTATCTATCGGGCCCCTCGCCACAAGATTACTACAAGCACTGCGACCAGAGTCGCGAACACAGTCCTCCGATGACAAGCCAACTACGAACGGGGTTACAAATGGCGAGATCAGCATGAACGGAGATATAAACGGCGACGAACCGAATGGCGTCGACGACAAATCAAGCCCAGTGCCGCCTGCTACCTTTATGGTGGAGTCATCAACAGAGTCATGGAAGAAGGCGACACATCCAAAGCTTGAGTATGCCCAGGTTGAAGAGCGACTCAAACAAGAGCTCCGACATATTGGGTTTCTTCCACAAGATGGCATTGAAAGCGAATATGACGGCCATTTTGACGACGAGGTCGCTGGCAGACTGCGGCTGCTGCAAGCTAGACTGAAAGAGCAAATGCTCGTCAACGGCGCGCGCAAGGCACGGCTGATGGACTTGGTGCGCGAGCGCATGGCCCACCAAGAATACCAGACCATTCTCGAAGATCTAGACTCGCAAGTCAACGCCGCCTATCTGAAGCGCACGCGGACAATGGGCAAGAGCAAGAAGTCCAAGCGCCCCGGAGGTGCAGGTGGAGGCAGCCACTTTGTCGGAGCGGCGGCGGGCATGGCGCGGCCGGGAATAGGCGACCTGACCAAGACGCTGATGGAGCGGCGACGGAGGTGGATCGACACGATTGGATCCGTCTTTGATGACGAGAATCTGAACAAGGTCCCCCGAGCTGAAGACCCAGACAGCTCTATTTTCAAGCCGGACGAGATGGCGGAGTTGATAAAGAAGGAGAAGGACCAGTGGGATGATGAGATTGAAGAGGAATAAACCAAATTAATCTTAGGTGATGGTGTTTCTGGTGTTTGGCAGGTCACTTCGGAAGACTTCTATTGTATTGTCAGTTTTGAAAGGGTGGGCTGGCGTTTGGTTATGAATCGGCTTGTTCTGTACTATGAAGCGCCTTATAAGATATATATCCATATGATTTATTTTGTTTAAAGCAGCAAATGCACGAGTAAGATGATGAGATTGTCAAGATGAATCCATTGATATTTATTTTAGACTTAGGTGATGATGGTTGATGCATTCTAGAGTTCAGGGTCCAAATGCCCAATTCAGCACATGCAGTGGGACAAGCGCGCTGAGCCACAGCGGCTAAAGCTTGACCCTGGACGCTCCATATCACTGGCGGCAATCTCGATAGATAAAGGTGATGAGGTAACATCTACAGGTCGCCTCCCCGTATCAGCAATCCTTATCTCTGGACGAAGAATGGTCAAGAACACGCATCCAATGATATATACCTGCGGGGAAAAAGCTGCACGATGATTACCTTTGTTCTGCTACGACTCTGATCTTTTTTGGCTTCATTCTCCCTTACAGCTTAACTCTGGCTGCTCGATTGATTGTGTTTGAGTGAGACACAATGCACTTGGTACCGAAAGAGGTGCGTCTGACGCTATCCCGGCCAAGCACTTGGCTGCCTCAGTACATGTAGCTTTGGTGGATCGATCTGTCTGTGGCTAACCACCAGCATTGAACTTGTTCGCAGCTCGACAAGCTCGTCATCTCACAGGTGGGATTGCTGGCGCAGAGGCGCCTTGCCAGGGGTGTCAAGCTGAACCACAGCGAAGCAACGGTACGGACTTGATGATTTCACTGACTTCATTGATGTTGTCATCCAAAACAAGATACAAGCCACACTACTAACAACTATACTCAACTGCAAAAGGCTCTCATCGCAAACAACCTGCAAGAACTCATCCGCGATGGCAACCACAGCGTCGCCGATCTCATGGACCTCGGGTCTACCATGCTTGGCCGCCGTCATGTCCAGCCCTCCGTCTGCGCCACCT
Organism: Trichoderma semiorbis; assembly: GCA_020045945.2. Classification (NCBI taxonomy): domain Eukaryota; kingdom Fungi; phylum Ascomycota; class Sordariomycetes; order Hypocreales; family Hypocreaceae; genus Trichoderma; species Trichoderma semiorbis. The sequence continues at coordinate 5,306,068 of CM034695.1, forward strand.
TGACCGAAATCCAGGTTGAAGGCACATTCCCCATGGGCACGTATCTGGTCACTGTCCACAACCCCATCCGTACAGACGACGGCGACCTGCAGCGCGCCCTGTACGGCAGCTTTCTGCCCATCCCGGACAATGACCAGTTCTTCCCTCTCGCCGCTTCCGAGGAGTATGAAGCAACCGCACAGCCCGGCGTTGTCGTGGCCGTCAAAGGCAAGGTGTCGTTGAACCAGGACCGCAAGAGAATCAGGCTCAGGGTGACGAGCAAGGGAGACCGGCCCATTCAGGTCGGCTCGCATTACCACTTTATCGAGACAAACCCACAGCTGGACTTTGATCGCGAAAGGGCATATGGCTACCGGCTTGACATTCCGGCAGGCACCTCAGTTCGCTTCGAGCCCGGGGACACCAAGACGGTGACCCTTGTGGAAATTGGGGGGAACAAGGTCATTCGTGGCGGCAACCACATGGCGACTGGAGGCTTGGAGCTCTGGAGAATCAACGACATCGTTGCCAAGTTACAGCAGGCTGGCTTCGCACACACGCCAGAACCCCTCACTGACGCTGTTCACATTGATGCGTTCCAGATGGATCGTGCCGCGTATGCTACAATGTTTGGTCCGACGACAGGCGACTTGGTCCGCCTAGGAAATACGAGCTTATGGGTCAAGGTCGAGAAGGACTTCACCGTCTACGGGGACGAGTGTAAGTTTGGTGGTGGCAAGACGCTGCGTGAGGGTATGGGACAAGCAACCGGGCGACTTGATGCCGATTCTCTAGACATGGTGGTGACTAATGCTCTCGTGGTTGACTCGACGGGCATTTACAAAGCCGACATTGGTGTCAAGAACGGATACATTGTAGGAATCGGCAAGGCAGGCAACCCCGATGTCATGGACGGTGTATCGCCGGGGATGGTCGTGGGCAGCTGCACCGACGTCATCGCTGGTGAGGGAAAGATTATCACGGCTGGCGGCCTCGACTCTCATATTCACTTCATATGCCCACAGCAGGCGGACGAATCTCTTGCATCTGGAATTACGACATTGTTAGGAGGAGGCGTGGGACCTAGGTAAGTCTTAATGACTTTCACTCCATCGCTCCGACAATCGCTCCTATTCATACGTGCGATCGGATTTCACTTAGTTGATATATGGTCTGGGTCTTGGCTAATATAAGCCATGCAGTGCTGGCACCAACGCAACAACTTGCACCCCGGGAAAGAACTATATGCGCCAAATGCTCCAAGCTTGCGACAATCTACCTGTCAATGTCGGCATCACCGGCAAAGGCAATGACAGCTCTCCCGTCGCTCTACGTGAGCAAGTCGCCGCCGGAGCCTGCGGCCTCAAATTGCATGAAGATTGGGGCAGTACTCCAGCCGCCATTGATTCATGCTTGACGGTTTGCGATGAGCTCGATGTTCAGTGTCTTATCCATACCGATACGCTCAACGAATCCGGTTTCGTCGAGTCCACTATCGACGCCATCAAGGGCCGCACCATTCACACATATCACACCGAAGGTGCAGGCGGCGGCCACGCCCCAGATATCATCTCCGTGGTTGAGCACCCTTATGTCCTCCCTTCATCAACCAACCCTACTCGACCATACACCATGAACACCCTCGACGAGCACTTGGACATGCTCATGGTCTGCCACCACCTATCTAGAGACATCCCCGAAGATGTCGCCTTCGCGGAGAGCCGGATTCGAGACAAGACCATTGCCGCAGAGGACGTGCTTCATGACCTCGGCGCTATTAGCATGATGAGCTCCGACTCGCAGGCCATGGGGAGATGCGGCGAGGTCATTCTCCGGACTTGGAACACGGCCGACAAGAACAAGGCGCAGAGGGGGCCTCTGGAGGAAGACGCTGGGACGGGCGCAGATAACTTTAGGGTGAAACGCTATGTGAGCAAGTACACCATCAATCCTGCCTTGGCTCAGGGCTTCAGCCATGTCATTGGCAGCATCGAGGTGGGCAAGCTGGCGGACCTGGTGGTCTGGGATCCAGCCTGGTTTGGAACCAAGCCGTCGCTCGTCATCAAGAGCGGCCTCATCGCCTTGGCTCAGATGGTCAGTCTACACACATCTCCCCTTTTAGCACACTCTTTATTGAAACAACAACTAACTGTCCAAATTTCTGTAGGGCGACCCCAACGCCTCCATCCCAACCGTCCAACCCATCATCGCCCGCCCCATGTTCGCCCCTCTCGTCCCCCAAACCAGCATCCTCTTCGTCTCCAACGAATCCATCGTCTCCGGCGCAATTGCGTCGTACGGCCTGCGCAAGCGCGTCGAGGCCGTCAAGGGATGCCGCACCGTATCCAAAAAGGACATGCGCTTCAACGACACCATGCCCAAGATGAAGGTCGATCCGGAGAGTTACATTGTCGAGGCGGATGGGCAAGTGTGCAGTGCCGAGCCCGCGACGAAGCTCCCTCTTACACAGGCTTATTATGTGTATTGATTGATGTAAATAGAATGAATGCAACGCCTTGTAGTATCAAGTCTTCAAAGCCAATTACCATTTCAAAGTCACAAGTTCATCGTAAAGTACGAGAGGGGACACAAGATATGAAGAGTCATTTGCTTAATCATTGCTTTCATTATCGCATACAAAGTTCGGCCGTTCAAACAACGAACTTGAGAGACTTAAATACACGACGTAACAAGTTCCGCCCTTCCCTCCGTTTGGTCCCAGAGAACTACCTAGCGAGAAAAATAAAAAACCAAATCCGGATGCCCTTTGTTGTCCCCTTTAGAGAAAAAAACCAAAAGGGCCATACATAAAACGAGGAAAAAGTATAAACTATGCGCCCTAAAAACCCTGATTTTATACGAACCGCCATATGCCGGGCGATGGAAACAAAGTCGGAATGAAGCGAGAGATATAAGAGGGAAAATCAAATCAAAGATTGATCTTTTCCCTGGTTCATGCTCAAAAAAACACGCAAGACGGACTGTATCAACAAAGCCCAGCAAAGGGGAAAGGGGGGGAAGAAACAAAGTCACGCCCCCCATCCCCGCCACCGTTCTCGTCTGAGGTATCATGATTCCTTTCTCAACCAAAAAGAGAAAACCAAGAGCCAGCTTTGAAAGAGAAGACACGAACAACCCTTTCTGCTATTTTTTTGCGGTCCGCAGCTAGTATGGCACGGGGGTGAGCCGTGGAAGAAAGCTTTTGCTCTTCCAGGGCGCCCTCTGTTGCCAAACGGACCTGGGACAAGCATGCGGGAAGGGCAGCTTGGATTGCCGCTAGTTACCCAGGTTGCATTACTCAAGAGCTCTTAGCCTTCTTGCGTCCTGACTTCTTGGGCTCCTCCTTCTCGGGCTCGGCCGCCTTGGTCGACGTCCTTCTCCGCTTCTTATCCGGGCTGGCAGGCGGGGCGACCTTTGGTGTCTCAACCTCAGCAGCAGGAGTGGCAGTCTTGCGCTTGCGGCTGGAGGCGGGCTTCTTGGGGGTCTTAGCAGGAGTCTCCTCCTCTTCACCATCCTCAGCGGCGGCGGCAACCTGCTGCAGCTGCTCAGCAATGGCCTCTTGGTCGTTGACGGGCTCGGCCTGGGCGGTGGCCTCCTTGAGCTCTGGCATGGGGATGTGGAAGTCCTCGGCGTACTTAAGCGCCTCCTCATCGGTCATGTTCTTGGCAATTGGGTTTCCGTTCTTGTAGGAGTGGACGCGAGCGTTGTACAGACGCAGGTTATACTGGTAGGCATTGTTCCAGCCCTGCTTCTCCTGGGGAGTCATGTGTGCCCACCGGCGCTGGCCCTCTTCCTGAACGGCGCCCTTGGGGGCATCAGCTCCCAGGTCGTTGGCAATGATGGAACGGGCATGCTGCATGTAGAGGAAGTAGGGGGTGAGGGGGCGCTTGGGGGCGTTGGGGTCGTGAGTGCGCTTCTTGCGCTCCTTCTTCTCTTCAACGAGAGGGGTCATGTCTGGGATGGGCATGATGAGCTGGGCGGCGGCATCAAAGGTGTTGAGAAGGTCACCCTGGGGGCCTTCTGCAGTGCCCTCGCCAAGGAGCAGGTTGGTCTGGCGAATGTAGTCATTGGTGAATGACCTCAGGAGCTCCAGAATGGTGGTGAGTCTGCCAACGGCCTAATTGAGTTTATTAGCAAATTGTTCAAAAGCTGATATTATTGTTTTGGAGAAATTTGGAGTAATGAAGATGAAGAAAAGTGATCCGAAGAGAGGCAAAGCTGCTATAGCATTGCCGCCACTCGACAGCTTCAGGCAGCATCTCAGTGAGACGCGGGGCTCGGCCAGCCTCAAAATGTAAACAATGAGGGGTTTGTAACGAGTGCTGGGCGCGTGGAGCTAGAAATAATGGGCAGATGTGATGGGTTGTGAAATCAAATGAGAATATGAGATGCGCAAAGTGAGAATGGACATGTGTCTGTGTGTTTTGAGTCTTGCTGCCCGGTTTCATGCACCTGAAGCGAGACCTCGCCACACAAGAGGCCCAGCCAACTAACTGCCGGCTCACTCGACGTCACTTGAGCAAAACAAAAAGCATTGAAGCTGAGGAGATGCAGTCTCGACACTAGCGCGTGTCTCTGGCCGCATCGCCCGGGGCAAATCATTGATGGGAGAGTTGAGGGTTGAAATGAGGGTTGAAGCACAGGCTCTGGAGCGATCAACTTACCGAGTCACGCACGCGCAAGAAGCTATCGTTGTCGACAACGCGCTGAGGCACGCCGGGAACAGGCCCGGGAACAGCTGCTGGGTGCAGGCCAGCGACGACGGGCGCGGGCACCATGGTGGGAGGAGGCACAACGGCCACAGGCAGCGCCTTAGCCTTTTCCTCGACTGACTTCTTGGGCGGGCGAGGCATTGCGGGAGATGAGGGTAGCTGTTAATCTAGCGGCAAAAAGTGGCTGCTGGAGGTTCTGAAAAGCCGGCGCGTTGCTGAGCGGGCACTGGCTGGTGTGTGTTTTTTTTTTTTCCTAGCTGTAGCTGGAAGATGCGCTGCTGCTGCGATGGTTCTGAGAAGCCCGCTGAGAGCGATCTAATGGATAGCGGGATGAAGGTTGAGGTGGTGGATCAGGGACGGGTTTGGGTTTTTTGGGGGATGGATGAGTGCTGAAGAACGGGGGGAAAACAAAATTTCGGGGGTTGGGGCTTGTGGTGGGCGGTGCGCGCAATAAGTACCTGCGCCCGGGCTTTGGGGGGAGCGCGCAATCAGCGCAAAAGCGGCAGCAGTGGTCGACTTTTTTTTTTTTTGCTGTCCCGGGCTGGACTGGCGCCCCTCCTCTCTCCCCTCCCAGGGCGTGGTGCTCCGTCACTTGGTCCGCTGATTGATCGTGCTAGAGGCACCCACAGCATTTCTGGCGCGTAAATCCAGCGGCTGGTCTGGTCTCATTGATCCATTGCGCCAGACACATGCAACGCACCAGACAGAAAAATTTGCGTACATCCATAGGCGCCTGGCCAAGCCCAACCAGTTGAGCCAGTGATGTCTCGCGCGCCCGCTGGGAAATACCACATCACGCTACGGAATCCATCCCAGGCCGTGCTCAACTCTGCTCTGCTCAGCCCAGCTCGCTCAGCTCAGCTCGAGTCGATTCCGGAAGCACGGCCATGCCCTGGGCCCTTCTGAGAGACCCCGCACTGCGCTCGCCAGCTGGGCCTCTGGACTCTTCCGTGGACTCTGGGCTGGGCTCAGGACTGCTGGACTCCAGCAGTGTGTAGAGCTCAGCCCGACCTCGGTGTTTCCCCCAGGGCCCTGCTGCTTGATTTCTTGTCGCCGGCCGCGATCCGGCAATTCGTCGTACTCTGGTGCTACTGTACAGCGCTTGCAGCGGCCCCCTCGGCCTCTCGTCAGCGCACGCTGGGCTTCACTGCGCTCGCTGAGGTGCCCACGGGTAGCTGATGGGCTCAGAACCTGACACAATGATGATTGTCGCCTCCGTAACGTGTAAACTGTCAACCGTAGCTGTCAGTCCGTAGCTCTGTTTTCCCGCGACAACGTCCACCTACCGTACTTTACAGCACAAATCCATCCTCTCAACGGCCATCCATGGATTCTTCCATGCAACTACTACCGCCAGTCTCCAGCATAGCCACTACATGATGCAGCTCAGTTTGGGCGGTCAGTCCCTCGCTCCACATGCACCTATGCTCTTTCCCTCTGAGCTGGACTTCGCCTGTGCAGGGCATTTTTGATTCATGTCGGGTCATTTTTTACAGGTACCGAGCATGTACTTTGTGCGTGCTCGCTTACTCTTTTTGGTGCAATGGCATTTCGTCTTTCTCTCATCTCTGGCGATGATGTTGTCGTTGTTGCTCTTCAACTATGCTATGCTATCTAGCTGAGCTCGGCGCGCGTCCTGTGCTGGTTCTGCGCTGCCAACAGCACCGTTACCGACCTTCTAGAAAAGCCGCTTCGCCAGCTTGGTGGTTCAGCAATACCTGCTGGCTACCTTCTGAAGCACCTAGATGGCGTCCCTAAAACGACGCAGCGACGTCCGATCACTTCTGGGATCCGACGAGCCAGCTGCTGGTTACACTGGGACAGCAGCCAATTGAAGCCCAAGACGGAATGCTAGCGGTCTCTCGGCGACTGCTGGCGCCGCGGCGTACGTGGCGTACATTTCAGCACGATGATGAATGCCCCTCACCACTGGAGTTTCAGCGCACGCCTAAAAGCGGCAAGTGATCAATGGGAGCCTTGGAAGCAATTCTTGTTGACGTGTCTGGTCTGTAGCGTCCTGGCCGATGGCCGCTGCTGCTGCTCCTCGCTGATCTGGCCCCCAGTGGACGAACAGACAGCGCGCCTTGGGCCGTTGTTGGGCGCCTTGGGTCTGTCGACTGATTTACCCCGCCTCTGCCGCGCACCACCTCATCGTTCGACGCAGTTCCCTCGCTCCTCTGCATCCCCAAGTCCAGCTGAGCGGTATTTTGCGCTGGAAAAAGATGGATTATAGTTGAAGCTGGTGGCGACGAGACAGTCGTGGGAGCTGTGGAAGGATGGAGCACGCGCTGAAGCGTGAGTGAAACATGCAGATGATCGCTGTATTTGGGCGTGGGCTGGGCTGCGTGTAATTCAGAACATTACCCAGGCCACGCTGCTGGGGAGCCTGTAGCACAGCACCGCTGAAATCGAATCTTCTCTGCGTGGAACTGCCCCGAGAAGCAAGATGTCGTACAATGAGCACTAAATCAATTGGAACCTGGACCCAGTATCTCATTCTAGTTACACGTGCTCATAAGTATTGACCGTTTCTGCTAGATAAACAAGGACGACAAAGCACATAGAAGGCTGGAAACGCCTTTCAAGGATCTTACTGTCAAACAATTTGTGTATCCATATGCATTTGGAGCTCATGTTGACAATGCTGCCATTTGTCGAGCTTGACTTGACGACTCGCTGCAGGTTGGAGCCCATCTGATCTTACAACCTGTGCACCATAGCAATGATCTTGCTGCTTCTGTGTGGCACATAGAGATCTCAGCACTTCTAGGTATTAACCCGACATTGGCTGGATACAGATACCCATACCATGTTGGATGGTTGACAAAATACTGTATGTGCGTATAGTAGTCAGTTAGGTATGGAGTACGGATGTTGAACTCTTACGTGGTATTGGAGCAGTCTCCCTACCTACAGCGATGGCGTGTGTCAGATGCTGTCAGCTCTTCTTACCGACAGCATGGCTCTGTGCCAGCAGAGATGCGCCCGTTCTACTCATCCTAGCGAATACATTGATGCATGTAAAGCAGCGACAGCTGTGTGTCTCTGATCAGAATAGCTATGACGTCGATACATCTAGTCGGCATCTAGCTTCATTATCTCTTACTCAACTCGATATCTCGAGATTGCTACGGCGATTACAATACCACTATCGTCGCCTCCACTCAACCTCGTAGGAGGGGTCGAACATTAGTATGAAAGGTGTGCTGTGCTATATGCAGGTATTTCGGCAGTCATCACGTCCAACAAGTACCGACCTCCCAGAGGTACGATAGACACTATTACGGAGCACGCGTATGAAGAAACAAGCGACAGGCTCTTAGAATGAAATATTCCAGCTGCTGGAGGTACAACAATGCGGCCATGTAACATCGCACCATCCTTTCACCTAGTTCTAGCCATAGGAGCGTATAGGTATATCAGAGAACCAGCACAGCTCTCATCAACAGTGACGCTTCAGCTTTTTGGCGGGGAGCATGAAGCTGTGCAGTGGCATCACGCGGTAATCGGGGTCAGCCTTACTACATGTACCAAGTACCTTGGATTACCCTTACAATGGTAACGGACATATGTTACTGTACATACATACATACATGGCCTTGCAAAGTGATTCACGTCATTTCGCCTCTGCAGATCTATCTGGTCCGCTCTGCCTGGATAATCATGACATACTCTTCCAAACCAACTTGCAACTTGTGCGACGCGTTGTCGTATTAAAAACAAAGTATCGAGTAACCTTACCGACCCTGGCCGAAATAGCGTCTGCCACAAGCGTCGCCCGTATACCCGCCATCTGCGTGCGGACGCCACCAAGCCCGAGGTATCTTGATCCCCCCACCAAGGCGTTCAAGCCCGCCGGCATTGTTATGCCTTGTGCCCCTCGCGGCATGAAACGGCGCCGGCATGGCCATCCCAGAGCTAAACTTGAAGAGTTGATGCCGTTTGGTTGGACCTCTGGACCCTGCTGGAGCAGAATGCCAAGACTCCTGACGACAGCTGATGCGGCTGCCGATTGGTGTGAGATGAGGCCGATTACTTGATGCTAGCATGACCTTGTGCTCCGTCCAAATGCCCCTCCTATGCTCCGTACGCCCCTCTCCTCTCTCCATTTTCTCCTGTGCCATCTCTTCAGCAATCTTGTCTACGCTTCCTCTTCTTCTTTTCTCTTCCTTTTTTGCGTACGTTCGTTGCCAAGAGCATTTGGGTATTTCGCCAAGTCCCACGATCTAGATCTATCCTATCCTATCCTGACAGCGACGGGCTCGCTGCAAAACATCACACAACCACTGACGATCCAAGCTCTCGCTAGCAACGCGTGCCACCATGATCGACTTTAGAGCGCCTGGCTTTCTTTTGGGGCTGGTGCTCCTTGTTTGCTTGGTCCAGCCAGCAGCTGCTTTTGGAGCTGGCAACATTGCGTCTGTTTCCAAGGTTGAGGGCCAAAACTGTACTTCAGCTCTACCTGACCTCTCCTGCTTTTCTCCATATCGCTAACTCGCAATTCTACAGGGCGACACGGTGACATCGAAGATGCGTTATTAACCCTGGCCATGGCCCATGCCATCAAGGGCGGCAAGAAGTTCAACAAGCGGACCGTTTCACGAGTTTACTTTGGCAACTGGCTGCGCGACTACTCCCAGGCCATCGACGTGGGCACCGTCAAGATGGTCTCTGCTGAGGCTATTCGACTTCTCCTCTGCGTTCTCGGCTTCATGTCCTTTGGCTATGGTTCTGGCGAGTTTGAGGTTACGGCCGAGCGTCTCGGATGCTACCGCCCCGAAGATCACATTGACAACCCCAAGGGCTATGGAGAAGGCGTCGACGCCCGAGACTATGACCCCCGTCTGAGAGGTCCCATCGATGAGGAGGTCGAGCTTGCTGTCGACCCGGAAACTGGAATGAAAAACTACATTGCCAACGAGCGAGTTGGTATTATGACATCTGCTAAACATGTGCGGAATCTCTTTGGTCGATGCATCGAGCTGGGTCGTCAGTACAAGCGCTCGGGAAACAAGCCAGAGCTCTACGAAGCCCTCCGGTTGATGGGAACTGGTCTGCACTGTTTAGAAGGTATACTATAGATCTCCCTGCAGAGCGTCTCCTTTGCTATAGTAGACCAAGGCACCATGATTGCCTCTGGCAGCCCCCCTTTAGCTTGCTCAATAACCAGTTTCTAACCTCAACTTGTTGTATAGACTTTTTCGCCCACAGCAACTACATTGAGCTTGCACTCATTGAAATGGGAGAGCGTGGAATCTTCCCCCACGTTGGCCGCAATACTCAGATTGAGCTGCAAGGTGCTCGTGACTCCGTCTATCCTATTGTGACGGGCACATTTGGAGGCGTCGACTTCCTCCACTCTGTCACCGGAGAAGGTGTGTGCAGATTACATCTTGCATCTTGGACAGTACCCTCAAACTAACTCTTGCGTAGTGTCGGATAAGTTGACCCAAAATGAAATTGAGGAACTCGAGGGAGCACTCAACGAAGGCAAGACCGGCGACACAAGCTTGCTCCAGTCCCTTCTCAGCAACCTTCCCCCTGGAATCATTGGAGGCAACCAAGGAGACAAGATCAACGAGCTTCAGTCCAATGCGTCTGCCGCCCAGGAAGAGACCGTCACAGTCTCTCCTAAGGATCCTGAGGAATTCACCGTCTACATCAAGAATATCTATCGACAGATTATGCCCGTCATTGAGTTCCACGATAGCATTATGAAGAGCATCAGCGGTGCCATTGAGAACATCCCTATTCTTCCCAAGATTATTGAACAGCTAGAGGAGCAGCTTTCCATTTTTGTCTTTTCCATCATGGCACCTTTCATTGTTCCCTTGATCCACCAGATCAAGAACGAGCTTCAAACCGGATCCTCAGAAATCATCGAGAGCAGCAAGAAGGAGCAGCACATCGTTTTTGACGACGACTATTCTTCTGATCCTACCCACTCCATGCTTTCCAAGGATCATTTCTCCAACGTAAGTGTCACATCAAGAGGCTGGAATTAGACTCCGCAAGTTAACGAAGATGTAGATTCTCAACGAGATTGCCGGTCGAACTGCCGCCAGAATGCTCCACTGGGTTGTGCCACAACTCATGGAGGCCATTGATGATGATTCAGTTGATACTGACCGCTTGCTGGAGCGCATTGTAAACGGTGTCATGCACCACCCCGCCCAGCGTGATATGGGCTATGATGGTGTTGCCGAGGCTCGACAGCTCATCTTTAACTCTGTCCAAGAATGGTGGCGTGACATGGGCGAGGACCAACAGGAGGACTATCGTCGCAAGCTCTCTCCCCAGGGAGTTCTCAACGGTGAAAACCACAAGGAGGGCGTCCACGATACTGGCCACGGCTGCTCGGGTAAGTTAAAGATGCGCAAGGAGTTTGGCGAGCCTCAGGGCGTCGAGGACCAGATTGCTGGCGCGGCCGCAACCGCCATCTTCTCCGGCGCTACCGGTGCCCTATCTGGGTTTGTTTCCCAGAATACCGGCGTCGATATTCCTTTCACCCAGTCACAGCAGTCAGGCGGAGACGATGGCGGCATCGGTGGCCTCATCAGTGGCATGGCTGGCAGCCTCCTGGGAGGAGCCTTTGAGCAAGGCTCGACCAAGAGAGAAACTAGCTACGAGACTGGAGAAGACGGCTCCTACACGCAACACCAACGGGAGTATGGCCAAGAGGGAAATCGGTATGGCGAAGCCGAATACAGCCAAACTTATCACCCCGACGGTGGACGTGAAACCTCATATCAACGCTCCGAGCAGCAATCATACGGAAGCGAAGGCTATGGCGGCTCTAGCTATGAGGAGAGGCGAGAGACTCGCGAGAGCTCCTATCAATCGTATGAACAGCGCACCGAGCGACATGAATACCGTTCGACCGAGGACAGCTATGGAGGTGGCTACGAGCAGCGAAGAAGTGACAGCCGGGGGTCTGATGATAACCGTAAGAAGCACAGCCACGAGCATGAGCACCATCACCATCACCATCATCACCATCATCATAGTCATAGTCGTGGGTCTGACGATGAATCAGGGAGAGGACACAGCCGCCGAGACGATGACGACGACAACAGTTATGAGCGCCGTGAAACAAGCAACTACGAATCTAGCTACGAACGCCGTGAAGAGGACAGCTACGGCAACAGTGGTTACGGGCGCCGCGAAGAGGACAGCTATGGCAGCAGTGGTTACGGGCGCCGGGACGAGGATAGCTATGGCGGCAACAGCTACGGCCGGCAAGACGACAGCTACGGCGGCGAATACGGATCTCGTGAGGAGGGCGGCCATGGCAGGCGACACCACCACCGTGATGATGACGACGAGGCCGACGATTCTGAGTACAGATCCCGCGACCACGGCGGCAACAGCGGCGGCTACAGGTTTTAGAAAAGGTTCATCAAGTCATTATGGGGTTACTGAAGCTTTGTTGTAGACAACAGTGACTTGTTGATGTGTTGGTAGGGAAAAGCACAACGTCCTAGTAAGGGACTTAGATAGTGATATATATACCCATTCCTTGAAAAGACAACACACTGAACGAGTGAGCATGATTGATGAAATGCCTGTAAACGAAGAGGAACACTCTTGTGACAATAGCTGGCTGTAACGGAATAATGGAGCATATTAGTAGTTAAAGCTCGGTATTACGGCCTGAAGAAGGCCTCTTGTCGTGAACAAGTACTTCCGTGGTTGGCTTAACGATTTGCAATAGAAGGTCATAAACTACAGGTGCCAACTGGCAGTGGTTGTAATAGCGAAATCTGCTCTGTAGGGCGGTTAACAAAGCAGGGGTCATTCCTGAACATGGCAATCTGCCATCGCTATCCACTACATCGTGTCGGGAGGAGTCCGAAACTCAACGCCTGAAAGCCGATGTAACGCAAGATGCCCTGTCTTCAGGTGGAGTTATACCTCCCATATTAACAACCAACAGCGCAAAAACAAGGGGAAACAGCTATTCAATGGAGGCGCCAATATCGAAATTGGGATTGTTAACAATAGAACAGCAGAAGAAACATTTCAAACACGGCAAACGATGGGGAAATCTTTTTGGCAAAGCTGTATAATGTCGGTTCCTGGACAGTTGTGTGATTGCATGCGCAGACAACAAGAACATGCATGTGCTTGCACAGGTACCTGACGTGGGTTGGAAACACGATGCGCCAAGAGCACGATAAAGACGTTTTGAAAGTGGACTGATTTTTTGAGAGAGCGTGTGTAGTATGACGAGACACAACAACGTGTAAATGGAGATGCGCGTTGTTTGTACGAGATTAATTACTGTACCTATGCCTGGTGGAGATTCTAGCCGCACAGTTTTCGGTGTCTTTTACTCTTACTTGTCTTCGGGCGTGTCATCTACAACAACGAAGGCTGGGCCGGCTATCGGGCACCTTTCATCACAAGCAAAAGACAAAAGAGTTCCAGTTTGCAAGGATTAAGGAACCAACATGTCATCTCTTTTTTGTTGGCTCCACAAGTCCTTTTGGAAGGCACGCGCGATTTTCTAGTTGCTTCGCTTCGGCGGGAGGATGGGGAGAGCTAATGGTAGTCGAGATGGCATCAAATCTCAGAGAACGGAGCCCTACCCTGGTTCAACAAGCTACTTGGCGTCACCTTTGTCGTATTGGGTATGTCATTGTGTTGTATGTCTCCCACTCTGGCTTACATACATGCACTATGTCGTTGTCTTGGCTTTCGTTTTCGGGAGAAAAAGTACACGGACGTGTTAACCGACGGGAAATTGCGCAGCTACATGTACTCGTATGATAGCATTTGGTTTTACTATTGTGATGTTTTTTTGTAGACGTAGGCTACATCCTTGGATACTATACCTCGCACATAGAAACGAATTATAGGCGCTTCCTAAGGAGGAGCCCGGCAGCGCATTGCCGGGTTGTGGAGGGGGCTAGCAGTAGTCGAATCAATAGTTGCGAGTTTGTAGGGGGATTGGGCAAGATGATGCGAGTTGCTGTAACTCTAAAGGAGGCGGCCTAACTGAAGGATCAAAGTACATATACTCGGTAGTAATAATTACGATATTACCTGAGCATGTGCAGACAGTAATCAGAAGACGTCGAATCGAATAGATTGAGTGAGCACTATATCAGGACCCATCCAGGTCGTTGCATGCCGGCATACCCGTGCATACCGAGTAGGCAGCACATACAATGTATGGATACAACGGCTTGCTAACCTAAGGTAATGATAGTATCGTCAATATGTGACGGTGTAGTAGGAGTTGACGGGTGCGGGGCATCAATGTGATTTGTTTCGCAGTTACGAGACAAAAAGGGAAATGATGGCATTAGCAAGAGGAACCCTCGGATAGTGCACAAGGGTCCTAATTCAGCGATTCGCCGCAGGCCTTGGATATGGATATTTGGATATCATCTTCTTGCTGCTCTCAAGGGTAGTACCCGATATCCGTCCAAAGCTGTGTTTTCCAGGTTACCGTAAATACCATCAAATCAACACTTCCAACGGGAACAGACGCGCTAAAGAGCTTGGGGGCCAATGGCACGGCACGGCTTGTGCCCAGAGCTGCCCGGCAGACAAAACTCAAGCCCTTCCCTCTCGCCACCCGATTCGCCGATGTCTGGTACAATAAGTCGGGAGCGCGAAGCTGCGGCGCTTCTATGTAGCTGCACGAGCGGCAGAGCTGTATGCAGGGCAAGATATTATTAGACTATTAGTAGATGGGAACAACAGTTATACTATGCTGTACTTGGCCGCTACGTGGAGTCGTACGGAGCACCGTATTACACCCGAGATGTTCTGGATGTTCTAGATCTATCGAGAAAGAGTAATAATCGTGGACAGTGACAAAAACAAGAATTCGTTGCTCGCTGGCATCCAGGCCGAAAGGCTCGGGTTGATGTCGAGGCGAGATCCGTCGATCCGACATGGATGGTGGAGGTGAGAAAAGACAACCATCAGCCGGGACTCTCGCACACGTGCGATACCCACCTCGGGACCGAATGGTATTTGCTCGAGATCTATTTTGCGCTCGCGTTTTGCTCTTTTCGATGTTGAAAGATGGAACTGCCGGCTTGGAGCTAGACAAAAGAGACAACTCACCGGAGCGGTTTGTTGGGGCGCGAGCTGGACAAGAGATCTGTTACTTGCAGGCGCGGGTCTTTTGAGGAAACGTAGCGACGACAGAAGTTCTGCTACCTGGCAGAAATTCAATTCCGGCCCCCCTCCTCAGTGTCATATTGCCCGCAGCCTCGATCGCTCCATGCGTTCACTGGCGACAAGGGGCCCTGTGTCGGTCTATTGACGATTGAGCCGCCAGCACCCGTCCAGGATTAGCGCCTGTATGTCAGAAGATTATAGAGGTAGACAACTGTTGATTACGTGGGTTCTGGGAGTTTTGGAGTTGGGCCTTTGGGTATGTGCGGTAGCAGTACATATGAGTTTGATAAGCGAGGTCCTGGGTATTAGAGTGCTCGGCGTTCGGAGTGAGGGGACATTTCATGTTCCTTGCCTACAGGTAGTAATCGCTTGCTCTTGAGTGCTCTGATGTGACTGTGAGAAGATGAGGCATAAGTAGAACTGGGTAATAGTGATTATAGATCCGTTTATGGCAGGTACATGTATGTATCTATTTACGTTGATCACAGTGGAGGAAGCGACTATATGCATGTCTTGATGGTTGTGGGTGGACAAAGCTTGGTGTGTTAAGCTTGTATGCATGGATCAACGGTTATGGAAAGGATAACCTCAATACGGAGTACAAACCATCTAATTCGCCAATTTATCTTGACACCTTTATCAGCTCCAGCACGAGGCAGCCTTGATCAATTAATTACGTAGGCATCCATAGGGAATGCAGCGACTCCAACATCCAAGCGCTAGGGTAGCGGCAGATAGCAAGATAGGCTGCTAGGATGATAGTCCTCTGCATCCTCCGATCGCCACTATTCTACGCCTCTGCATACACGAAACTGCTTGGCGTTTTCTCCATGTAGGTACGAGTAATGAGAGGTAGCACACCAGAGGTCGGCATTTGGTGCTGGGCATGGAGAGAACTTGGTTATGTATAAGTACGAGGTAATCATGTCTTGCTTGATGCCGCATGAGTCTCCCGAGTCTTGATTCCATCCATCTTACACTGCGCCCCTCTCTACACAACTCTGCTCTACTCTACCCGTACTGTTTGTAATCATTGACATCACATCAGTCCATACTTCTAGTTAGCTTCTGCCCAATCTCTGCAGCAGCAGCAGGTACTGTCCTTGGCAATACGCTACAGTACGATATACGCAAGGTTCTGGTGCCTTATCTCGCGCGGCTGTGCTAACTGAACCAACTTGTCAAAGTAAAGCCCCCGAGAGGCCCGATTCGACTCGCCTCTGACTCGCTCCTTTGGCTCCCTTTTACCCTGCCCGCTCGGAAGCGGCAGCGGCAGCCCATCGCCTTTGTGCAGCCCGGGGCCTTGATTCGCCCGCTGGTTCTCTTTTGGACCACGCGAGCTTGCAGCCATCTGCACTGTGCCTGATTCCCGGCTGCATGTACACTCACCGCACAAATTAGCGGGTGAAGGTACCGCAATTGTCAATGACAGCTGGAGTTGCAGCTCCAAATCCGACACTGTCCAGCAACCACCAACGCCCACCGGCCCTCTCACAGACCAGCGACGCTCACACCAGCTCCACGCCTCCATATCGTCCTAGCTTCCGACTTACCGTCCAGCCGCCCCGCCTTGGCCTCCACCGGCGTATTTTCAGGTGTGTCTGCCAGGTGAATTGGTGAGGTAGTGCTGCTGTTCGTGCGTGGGAGCAGGTAGCGGTACGAGCGGCCTAAGTAGCGAACCGCTGTGGCTGTCTGTTAGTGGCTCAGCTGTTCAATTTGTTAGTGGGCTTCTCTCCGCTGAAAAGCGCAAAGTGAGCACCCAAGCTCCCAGCACCAGCACCAGCACGGAGTCCGGAATTGCTGCACCGGCGTTCCATCGTACTCCGTTCTAGCGCCCATCAATTTACCCCCGTACCTGTACCTGTACTTTCAGTTGCCCACTGCCCACTGCCCACCGCACTGCAGCACTACAGCACAGCACAGCCAAAACCTCGCCCGCCATCCCTGCTTAGCACCGCCTGTCCGTCTGTTGCTCTTTTTTTTCCTCATCCTGATCTCGACTCGACCTGTGCCCCCCCCTAGGCCAATTTGCGTCCTTGCAAACCACCACAGTTCGTTGCTCGACATTTCTGCTGCCCTGCCGCGCTGCCTCTGCCTCTTCTCTTGTCTTCCTTCATCTTTCGTCTCTCCCTCCCCTGCGCCGTCGCCGTCGCCCGTAGACCATGACTGCCGCCTCTCGATTCGCCCTCAATATGTATTAGAAGAATGTGTGAGTTCTGCCTTCTGTCGGCCAAGACTACCCCTACGTGACCCCAGTCTTGGCGGCCGGCAACTGACGTCTCACAGCGCTCTCCGAGATTCGAAATGTCGTGTATGTCCTCCAGCAAGGCACGAGATGCGTCTCTCATGCCTCTTTTTTGTTACTCTTGGCCGTCGCCGTCGCCTGTCGACTCAACTGGGCTCGTTACGGCTGTCGTTGTCGCTGCTGTCGTCGCTGCTGTCGTCGCCTGTCTGCTTGCCATTGGCGTTGTTTTGCCCTGTTCTCCGCTCCATTTCCCCGAGTTGCATCCTCATCCAAACGATACGCCTGCGGTCCCACCATCTGTCACCAGCACTGCTTTGCTTTGTTGCTCTCACTTCCGCATCGTTGTCCCTCTCACCAGTTGCCATCTTCTCTTCAGCGTCTTCTCCCCTCCCCTCTGCTGCTGCCGCGTATTCATCGCCTACTTACTGACTCGCTGCTGCCAGGCTTCTCTTCAGTAATCCGGTCTGGGGTGGTGCCACCACCGTGCCCACCACCATCATCAGAAACATTACCGCGCTCTCCGTGCGTTGTGCCCGCTCCCCTGTTCCTCCAGATCCTCTGCCGCCATGGCCAAGTACCGCTGACAGTGTTGGACCCGATAGAGTCAGATAGCATACGAGGAGCGCATCGACAGCAACATCACCACCTTGACCACCACTAACGCCGATACCCTTAATGGAGTCATCCAAGGTCTCTTATACGTTCCCGATATTGCTCGAATGCCGTCCTGTGATGCCCAGCAGTACGACTTCATCCCCAGAAATGTTACTCGCCGCGCCAACCTCCCCCCTACCAACTACAACCTCATCGCCCTTGCTCCTTGGTTTAGCATAGACTGCACCGAGGCCTACCTCGCCGCCGCCCGCGCCGACCCTATCCGCGCCTTCATCTTCTACAAACCAAACAACTCCTCCAACAAGCCTCAAGATGTCCAGTCACCCGTCTGGAACCTCGACGATGACGGTGCCTGGAGGAAGCAAAACCAGTATCCCGTCTTTGCCGTCTCGGGACTCGAGGGCCAAAAAATGATGACTCAGCTCAGCCTCTACTCAGGAACCGTCAACCAGATTCCCCATGGCCAAGAGATATCGCAGCTGTATGGGCCCAACCCAAAGGACTATGTTCGAATATGGACCGAGTTGAACATGAAGAATCCCACCAACATCCCGGCTCTGTGGATATTCTTCCTCATCGTCATTGGCGCCTTACTCGCCATCATCGGCGGTATCTCACTCACAATGCACCTGATACAGAGGCGTCGCCGCATATCGTTAAAACGTCGTGTTATATCTGGCGAGGTTGATCTCGAGGCCATGGGTATCAAGAGGCTCACCGTCCCGACGACCTTTGTCCAGGGGTTTCCGCTTTTCACCTATAACCAAGACCCAGACTCACTCAGTGGCCCGCCAACTCCCTCTTCTCCGGGTATGCGTGGTACATCTCGTTCTGGAAAACCCTCAAGGAGAACCCACCGACACGACCGAAATGCTCCCAGTGATATCGTATCTCCCAGTGAGCACAGCGTCCGCAGTACACGAAGCGTCCGGAGTAAAAGGTCAAGTATAATAGGGTCCGATACCACCGCCACAAATTTCCAACCAAAGTGTCACATTTGTCTCGATCGTTTCGAACATCGCGTCACCATCATCAAAGAACTGCCCTGCGGCCACATTTTCCATCCCGACTGTATAGACGAATTCCTGCTCGAAAATAGCTCACTATGTCCAATGTGCAAGCATTGCATGTTACCCCCCGGGTACTGCCCTCCCATTACCAACGGAATGGTCCGCCGTGAACGGGCCCTGCGAAAATTGCGAGGAAGGATAGATTTGGATTACTCGTCCATGGAATCTGGCGAGAACAAACTCAAAGGCTGGGGAAGGAAAATCTTTAGTTCGGGCAGTCATGCAACTTCCCCCGACGTTCCGTTGACGCCAGTCAAGAATAGCAAACAGGGTAGAGATGCCAATGTCAAGAAGACGCCGACGTCTTCCGAACAAACCGTTACAGATACGGAAGCCATCAGAGAAATACCATCGACGACGCCCTCTGGGACAACGATTATGGACATATCCGAATCCGAAGACGATGCCATCAGAGAGACAACCCCCGCAACAACCCCCGCGGCGCCGCAGAATCCAGCGCCCACAATACGGGCCAAACGCAAGCCCCAGCCTCGTGCCTTGAGGCTGCTACCAACGGCTACTGAAGGTGTTGAGTTGGTAGTGACACATCCCGCAGGCCACAGTCCTTCGTCGTTTGCTCGCGAGCGCATGCGAGAGATTGCGAGCCAGAACGCGCCATTTGATGACCCTGACCTGAAGCGTCCCAAATGTGAGTTGAACATTTCCCCCTTTCCTCTCAGTGCCTTGATCGAACCTTGACTAATTCTGGTATTCAAGGGCGTCGTGTTGTTTCGAGCGTATTTCCTGGATTCGTGTAGCCTGCGCCTCTTTGATTCTCTCTTCTTTGATGACACCGTTTTTTATTACTTTAAGGAAATAGCATGGCGTCGGCGTTTTTCTCTCCATTGGATTTCTCTCTCTGGTTGGCCTTGTTTTCGTCTTCTTTCTTTTCAGCATCCTTCATGAACTGTTTTTCTCAGAGTTCAGTGGATGCAAGGGCTTGACCACAGTTGGAGGAAGGGTTAGGGCGGGCTTTTCTATGAACAAGCATGTTTGGCGCGAAGATGGCTGTGGCAAAGACATTTCCCGATTTACGATGCAAATGTGCACTCTTCATCTAGACTTCCTCGTTAGGAAGAACGGCGCGCGATATATATATATAAAGAGGCTCTTGAGTAGCTGCTATCTAGTACGTTGTAATACTGGGGCTCTCTGGGATGGATTTAGGGGGGCGTTTTTGGGGGCGGGCGTTTTTTTTGTTATTCAGAGGATTTATCCCGGGATGGTTGCTTGGTGGTCTGGTGGTGGCCACTTTTACATGAAAAAGTTGTCATATCTGGGGCGGATATGGGAGGGTTAAATATATGTAGTGTATTCATTCATATGAGGCTGCGGTGCCTCATCTTCTTCCCGCTATATCTACTGCTTCATATCTATGCGCTGCAGATGGATTTGATTCTATGTCGATTTAGTTATGAACCTCACGTAGACGAATTATATCCATGATTGAATTCATTGAATCCTATCCTATTATGTCGAGGCTACTTCAGAGAAAACAGATGGGGATCGAAAAAGAAATCCAAGCTCCGACACAAATTATAATTAGATGAGATGGAACTCGTTCAATACGCGCCCATAATCATAAAAACGTTTGAATAATTCTCCGTCTCTAATTATACATGACCAAAAGTGTTCCGGTGCATATACCTCTCTCTCAAAAAGGGAGTAGGCATTTTCTTTTTTTGAAAGGCCCTCTTGAATCCTTGATGGACAGGCCGATATGTGTACTCCCATACTCGAGGGCTTTTGCCGTGGCAATAGGGGTATGCAGCATTATTCTGACATGGCTCCTTAACTCCACCGTGCTAGCTAGGTAGCCTGGGCGCCTCTTGCTTGGTATAACATCGAGCTTTGTGGTTTGCCACGTGTCTTCTCGAGATGCCTAGAACTCGTATGCGAGATTGAGAGAGCGCGGCAGGAATAAAATGAGGTCTATCCAAATGCCCAGCTTCATAGGAAGACTGGCATGTTGGCCACGATGATATGATTAAGCCTCCATCTTTACATTATCCTTGTCAGTACTGTCGTCCTTGCTCTCATCACCCCCTTTCTGTTCTTCAGAATCGGATGTCATGCTGGTATCGCCATCGCCGCTGGGCTCCTCCTTGACCTTCTTCGCCACGACGTCCTCCTCAAGGTCGTCTTCTGCTTCGCGCTTTGAGCTGACGCTCTCGGCGCCGGGACTCTTCGCTCGCTCTGAGGTAGACTTGCTGGCTTCGTCTTGGGGCTCTGTCGTGGAAGATTCGTCTTTTTCGTCGACGTGTTTCCTGCCAACCGCGGCTTCGAGGTCGATACCCTGCATCTCAACACCATCCTCGCCCATGACACTTGTCGTCTCGGACTGAGGGCCCGTGTCGCCAACGCCGATTTCATCCGGCCCTCTCGCGTGCGGAGCTTCCTCATCTTCCTCCTCTTCTTCATCATCCATAGGATGGTCATCTGACGCTGAACCTCCGCGTCCTCCCTCGACCATCATGTCGTGAGACTTGGTGAGCTGGCTGACAGGGACGATGCCAGCCCTCTGCTCTTGCCTGAGCAGCTCGCCTTGGGTGACGCCCCTAGAATGCCCCATGGATGGCACACCGTTGATGCTGACGGAAACAGTCTCTATGCTGCCCACCCCATTAGGGCCGTCGATTGTCTCAGTGCTCTCGCTATGAATCTGCGCCGCCGGTGGCTCGGTAGGGGTGGTCTCTGGTGGCGTGCTTCTTCTGATGAGCCAAGGAATGGGCGTTAGCAGTGCCCCTCCAAGGGCTTCATCTGAACCAACTGCCACTGCTGTGGGGTTGCTCCAAGAGACAGCCATGGCAGGGTCGTTGGGTTCATCCCCGTTGAGCTGAATCGAGGACATGTCTGGAATCGGGGGCGGTAGCGGGTATGTGTCTGTTCCTGAAGTCACGGCAGCGACTCTATCCAACGCGTGAAGATAGGACGGTAGAGCCTTGTAATGCGCGCGGGGGTATAGAATGAGCTCGGCGATTCTCTGGATTGTATGTGGCGGATACGATTTGAAGCTGCCAATGTGATTCTTGATTTCATCGACCATGTCTGCTAGCTGTTTCGGCAGCACACTAGGTTCTTGAGCCTGCGATGGGGACTGCGAAGGTTGCGACGGTGGCTGTCGAGCAGATGTAGACGGTTCTGCGCCGGCCTCGGATGGTGGCTGCTCGTCTATGGGCGCATTCTCTTTGTTGGCGTCGTCGGAAAACGGCTCGGCGGGCGATGAGGATGATGAGGAGAGTAGTCGTGTGTCCAAGAAGCGAGAGCGCGGCACGGGAGGTGGCAGCTTGGGTATTGGGAATTCATTGCGTGCGATCTGGCGGATTAAGGGTTTCGCGTTAGCAATTCCACTTGATTGACTTGTTGTTATGCTTCTCAATGATTCTGCCGCATGATAAGCAAACGCACCTTGTCTAGCCGCACGAGGATATCGTCGCGCAGGGCTGGCCATGCCTCTCTAGAAAGAAGCAATCAGTTAGCAGAGCTGCGAAAAGAACGGGCTGGAACGGGCTGAAGTGAAGTGATGCGCCACGTACGAAGATGGAAGCTCTCCGGCGGCGGTCTTGCTAAGCAAGTCACTGTCGCTGTCCACTTCCATGAGCAAAAGTCGTGCGTTTCTGGGCACGCGATGCCAATCTGGTGGTGATGATTTCAAGAGGTGTTGACGCAGATACAGGCCGTCGTCTGGCTTGGTAGGGCTAGGTAGATGCAAGTCGGGAGTACGTACCGAGTATGATCTTTGGTGGGGGTTATGCCTTAAAGCGAGCCTCGGCCACGACCCCTACAAGGGTACCAGACTGCTGGGTTTGAATCTGATGCTGACCACCGCTGCTGTACTTAAGCGGCATCTTTCATCAACCCAAGTTAAAATCGAAGCACGATGCAGATTCTCAAGAGATCCATCTACTTAGAATGTGAAATTTTATTTTCATTCAATGTTAATGCTACTGCGTGCAAAGTGACTATGTCCCCCCAGTCATTTAGCTAACACATTCTTGTTCTTGATAGGAGCGTTGAACCCGGATCATCGTCATTTACATCACTCATACCACACAGCCAAGAGTCGGAAGTAAGTGATATCCTCCAAAGCAAATATTGGGTACGCCAAACAAGCATACAGCCAAGGAACATTCACGTATATGTGTTCAAGTCGCATCTCTAAAAGTTACTGGCTTTCTAATCTCACCAGTGGCGTCAATTCTGCCCGGCTCAAACCCGGGGGTTTCGTTGACATGTTCTTCTGTCTTCGGGCTTTTAGATCCATAGTATTCCACTTCATTTCTCACCTTGTGATGAGTGAGTGGCGGCTGCACAGTGGTACTGTAGTCAGAGTATATCCGCTCGCAAGTCTGGGTGTCATGAGTCGTTGCGCTTGCAACACTTGGCTGAGAATCAAGGTCGATCAATCAAAGTTCCTTGAGTAGGTGCCTTTCATTCTGGAATCAACATCAAGATCGGTCTGGGCTTTCATGTGCCAAATATGCCATCTTCTCTGGAGTTGACTCGATCTGTTGAAGCCTCATCCTGTGCGACGGATTCATCGGTAGCTTTGGCGTCTACGAATGTGTTGTTATTCTTCGTCTCGGCGTTATCCTCCGGCTGGATATCAGAATGTGAGATGGCATCTCCTGCATCCACTCCATCGAGTAACTTTGGATTGCCGTACTTTTGCATGAGAG
Source organism: Trichoderma semiorbis (assembly GCA_020045945.2). Classification (NCBI taxonomy): domain Eukaryota; kingdom Fungi; phylum Ascomycota; class Sordariomycetes; order Hypocreales; family Hypocreaceae; genus Trichoderma; species Trichoderma semiorbis. Next base: position 5,329,508 of record CM034695.1, read on the forward strand.
CGTTTGCTCTGTCATTGAGAACATCCATCTTTCTCCGGCTGGTTTCCGCAAACTCCTTTCCTAAATGGGCGTGATCCCAGGCGCTTTGAGGTCTTGTAACGGAGGTAAATATTCCTTTGGAGGCGGCCCTGACCTCATCCATTGCAGCACGAGCATCTTTAATCATTTGATAGGCCTCCGCCATAATAGCCTGTGCTTCTGTCAAGTCTGCTTTCGCTGAGTCGATGGCAACGTTTTTCTCGTTGATAATAGAAGTTGCCTGGTCCATCTCTACTCTAGCATGTTTGGCCAGGTCGGCGGCTTCTTCTTGAAAGGTCCAGATCTCAAGGGGTGCGAAAGTGCGATCGATTTGAGCGCACACGCGATCTCTCTCCTTCTTCCAATCCAGCTCTCCTACGTCAAGAAGCTCAGAACTCGTCACTGATCCAAGAAATAACAACCGAGTAAGGTCCCAAGAGGCGGGACCATACAAAAAAAGGTGTTGGGGGTAGATGTTGTATCTCACCCCGTTGGTGTACATTACTTTGACAGATCGGTAGAGTTGGCTTTTGATGGTTTGTATCTTTCTGTAGGAGAATCCCAGGAGGCGAACTTCCCTCTCGAAGGGGATCAAGTCGCGGCGCGGGTATTGGACGACGTAGGTTTGAGTGACGGGATCGTTGCTAACAAGCTGAGGCACGTGGTCCCTGAGCTCGGGTATGCGGCGAAGAATCTTGAGGATGGCGATGTGGTTGGTGAAGGATTCGCCGACATCGAGGTTGGAGATGACTTGTTCGCGCCAGCGCCGATTCTGGCTTCGATGGACGTCTTTATGCGCAGCTTCCTTGGAGCGAGACTTGAGTCTTTTGTGAGAGTTGGTTTTGAGCTCTTGAACGCGACGGGGCACGGCGGAATACGGCGCAGAGGGAAGGTCAGTCTCCCTCATCTCGGTCGCTGAAGGCGTCGCTTGAGGCTTCCAAGGAGGGCCAGGCTGCTGCTGAGGGCTCGCCATGGCAGTAAGCGACGCAGAAAATGAAATCGGGGACGGAGTGCATATGCGAAGTAATCAGAAGATGTTAATTTATGTCTGGTTGCGATAATGTGGCCTGGACTGGCTGTTTGCCCTTTCGTTTGGAGGGAGGAGAGTGGTATGTCATGGCTAAGTACTTGACGGCAGTTTCGTGGATCGATTCCCTGCAATAGCAACCAGGACATTGGGTGTCCGCCCTGTGGAAACTTCCATTAGGTAGGTAGTCAGGCGTCGAAAACGGCCACAAAGGCAAACTGTGCGCCTCATTTCTGAAATCAAGCACATAACAAAGGACGATACATTCGAAAGTGACACAATGTATTACAACAGAAAATAGAACGAAATAGAGTAAGGTAAACCAAATTAAATTACAAGACGACAGGGCGTAGACGCTTTGTAGTTTGCAGAGAATAATCGGATTGTACACTTGTTCACGTTTACATTTTCGGGAGGCAGTCAGTAGCTTGACAGCGCAGTGCGTACTCCGTAGAACTGCAGAAAGAGATCCATGATCCAAAATTGCTTTTGGCCAATGAGAATCTAGTATCTCCAGAGGTCCTCATGCATACCCTACTGCATTAGTGGATGGGGCTCGCTAGTGATGGCTCCCTTGTCAGGCGGCAGGGCATCTTTTGGAAGGTTACGACCCAAAGTACAGCACTTGGTACCTCACCGCTAACACTCCCCCTGAGACGGGCCCCTGTGGCGGCGTTATGCTCGACTGTACTCGTACTTCGGATCAAGAGGAAACCACCGGGCAGGCATCTCATCCTGACAAGGATCTACCCCCTTGTATTTTTTTCAACAGATGGCAAGGATAAGTGCATGCTAAAATCGATAGGTTCCTCGTTTGCTGGTGCGGGTCCCGTTCTTTGCGACACTGTCACTGAGCACCTTTTTTGCCGGTCCGTGAATCGAAGACAGGTCAGCATTTGCTCTCACTACCGCTACTGTCCACCGGCCGTCTTCGCCTCACTGCTGTGGCCATGGTCAGACCAAAATGCCGAAATCAAACCCCGACTTCTACCCCATTCCGATCCCCTTTCGCCCTGTCTAATGAGACCAGAAAGCCCTGCTCGTCAAGAAGCATCACAGGGGTGCTGATTCTTCCTGTCTGCGTATCGTCACAAATGAGCAACGACGCCGGACGTTTAATAGCCTTTGAACACACTTTCATAATGCCAGCACCTGCTTCCTTCCAATCTCTGGCATGCGAGTGTTATCAAAATGGGAAATTCATATGAATCAAACGCGTTTTGTACAATGATATGATCGGAGAATTATCACAAACCAGTTTGATCACTGCCTCCTGGTAGGTATCTAGTCACAAATTTCACACCAGATCGGAGGATGTCTGTAGAATCACATAGGCATAGCACTAGGGTAAAACTAAGAAGATTAAATGATCTAACTAGAAAATTCACATTGACGCTAGAATCCAGCGCACATATACAAACTTTGTCACCAAACCCTACATAATATAAGGAGAATGTGGACCAGCGCCCCAACTCTGTTATCCAGCATCCCATGTCACAAAATTTCAACTACATAAGTGATAAATAAATAATAATATTAGAAATTACTGATAGAGAAATGTAGCTATAGTAGCAGATATCAGATAAATGTAGCCATGGTAGTAGATATTAGAGAAATATAGCTATAGTAGTAGCTACTAGAGGAATATAGCTATAGTAGTAGCTACTAGAGGAATATAGCTATAGTAGCAGATATTAAAGAAATGTAGCTGTGGTATGTACTTGAAAGATAGTTACGTGCCTAGGTAGATTCAGGATGCTGTGTACAGGATTGGATTGGGCATTCATTTGGATCAGGCTGTAGGGTCTGAGCCTGATGTCGGACCTATTGGCGTATGACAGCCGCGCCCATGCATTTCCCCTCTTGAAGATACGCGCACTTACATTGAGGCTTTGGCACCTACGTTATATTCAATGATCCTTCTTTCTACTTTAAGGTATTCAGTATAAATATATTTATATTTATGCAATATGACAACGGTGGCAGACTTCCTTCGGCCACCTCTCGGACCCCTGGAACTTGGCCATGTTGTTGTTGCCAAGGTCTCTGAACATGTCCAGAAAAAATACGATTCATCCAAGTCACAGAAAACGCGCGACGCAGACAATAGTCGGTTTGCGCCGCTTGCCGATGTACGGGAAAGGTGGTTAGAATTTGACGCTGAATATATTTCCCCACAGCCGTCCATTGCAGCCTGTCTCAAGGAGCCATGCGCGGTGAGTTGGGAACCCCAAATTCCCAGCTTTGCACGTGTCGTTTATAGTGAGCGGCAACTCGAGGCTCTATTTCTACAGACGCTCATCACTCGGGTCAACATTGCTCTCGATAAGGCAATTCCGCCCAATGAGGAGCGAATTGCGATCCTCGTTGGCCCCGGAGCGTTTGAAAGCGTTTCTGCCGAGGCCAGTGTGCAGAGGCTCTTACCAGACTGGATAGTGGTCCAAGGCGATTTTCATGTCAGCATGAAGGCCAATTTGCTCCCCGTTCTCAAAGATCTTGCGACAGAAGGTAGGATACTGGCAGTAGGGGATACCAAGCTGGTCCGAAAAGGGGGCGGTAGTGGCAATGTCTCTCATACCAAGGCGTGTTACCATGATTTCTTGCGCCAGTTGCAAGAATACTGTCTAAATTTATACACGCGCTTCGGTTTCATTCTTTCTAATGAGGAACTGGTGGTGTTGCAAGTCATGGCTGCACAGGAGGCAAGCCCCCGTAAAGCTGAGCAAAGAGGGCTCCGTTCAAACGGGGGACATCATCAACTTGAGCCGGGCCTGGATTCGCAAGTGACGGATTCGTCGAATTCTATGGATTGGGATGGTTATGATGATAATGCGTCAATGTCAGGGTTCAACGACGGCGGCGAAGAAGAAGACGATCCATTTGAGGGTGGGCTGCCCCCTTTACTATCGCCTTCACGCAAGCGGCCGCATCCGTCGACTAGCCCCGAAACTAGCCCTGTTGCTGCTGCCTCGAGAAGGTTTCGGAACGTGAGCTTGCCGGACAGCGAAACAAGCTCTCATCAGATAAGCTCTCACCAGATAAGCTCTCATCAGGTCCCCAGCTCCCCCGGCATGGAAACGTCACAGGCGTCGTCGTCATCCCAAGGTCATAGTAAATACACCGCATCAGTTAGAGACGTTGAAGTGGGTGCTATCCAAATACGGAGCTTTGATATGAAGGGTTGGGAAGAAGAGGGTAAGGAGGGGGAGAAGGAGGGGGAGAGCCCTTACAGGGCCTTGTTTATGTTTGTGATGATGATTCGCGCGTTGAAGCTTCAGCAGCAGCCTATTCATATTTCGCTGCAGGGATGAGTTTCTACGATATATTTCTTTAATATCTGCTAGTAAATTTACATTCCTCTAGTGTCTGCTACTATAGCTACCTATTTATATAATATTTTCTAAAAGTAAAGCCTAATAGCAGAGCGATATCAGAGTAGAAGCATCTTCTCTATTTAGCATGCAAGAGTGATCGTCTATCGTTGCACCGACATATCTCACGGCCAATCCTGATTGTAGCCCCTGCATTAGCCGTTGACATAGTTGCGTTGAGCTTCATCTTAAAACATCAGACTAGATAACCTTAGTTGGGCAGATCCCCTTCATCAAGTTCAATAGAAGCGTAACTGTACTTAGTCCAACCTTTCAACAAGACATACACGGGAAGGCCAGAAGCTTATTAAAAAAGTGATTCGTAAAATCCCTGCATCTATTAAGAGCTATATCAGAAGCTAATCGAACACTCAGCCATCATCGTAAATCCATCTATCCCTATAACTTCCCCCAAAGTTCATTACCACAGTCCCACCATTACCACTCTCATAGAACCTCTATCCCAACTGACTCAACTTCTCATCGTCAATCGTCATCAAACGACAGCCTCAGAGATCAAATTTAGCCTCCCGATACAGCCACTTAGCCGGATCAAACACAACCTCAAAGCTAGTTGCATCAAACACTCCAATCGCGCAACTCAAGTCGTGAAAGCCTTCCAGTCCTGTCACAGGCAGATCCTGTTCCGCGTCCGTCTCCTCGTGGAGATCCCACCCGCCAGATCGCTGGCCGTTCCTTGTAAAGAAGATGTCGACGCGAGGATGGTGCGTGCCCGTTGGGGTAAACGTCATGCCAATACCATAGGTCTCACCCACACGGTACTCGTTCGTAAAGTCTTTGCCTCCCCAGCGGTCGTTGATGTACTTGTGACCGTCATCTCCATGGACAGCCAGACTGCCGCGATGCCATCCCGGAAGACGGAAGGACGGGTAGGGAAGGGCAGTGAAGCCCAACGCCAGATTGATAGTGCGGCTGTCCCTCTTAATCTTTACCTCATAGTAAATAGTCTTGGGCTGATTCGTAATTGAGGGGTCGTGCTCATTGACCACGTAGAGAGGAGGATAGCCAATGATGCAGCGGTCGGGGCTCTTCTTGGCCGTGCTACCCTCCCAGTGACCCGGTGCAAGCCATTTCAAGGTGCCACTAAAACCCGTTGGTTCCATGAGTCGGATGTTGTTGGATTGCAAAGCCTGCTTGCCGGACGGGTCGAGCGTCAGGGACGGCGTGGAAAGCGGATACTGTTGGCACCACTCCTCACCAGCCTCTGCTTCCGCTTCAGTCGCGTTGTTGGCATATGACGCGTCATGACCACTAAATAATGGCGGAGGCGGCGGGAACAAAGAGGTATCCGGGACGGCAGTCTGCCAGTCGTGTGCTGCACCAGACTGAGCAGCATAGGGATCTGATGGAGGTGCAATCCAGTCACCCTTGGCAGCAGATGGTGGCGGTCCAGGAGGCGGGGCATAGTCTCCCTTCTGATGAGAAGGAGGTGGTCCAGGAGGAGGGGCATAATCGTTATGCTGATGAGAAGGAGGTGGTCCAGCCGGAGGAGCATAGTCATTGTGCTGATGCGAAGGCGGTGGCCCTGGCGGAGGAGCATAATCACCATGCTGCTGCTGACGTCCCGGAGGCGGCCCAGCCGGCGGCGCATAGTCTTCCTGTTGCCGTTTGCCGGGAGGCGGTCCGGGAGGAGGAGCGAAATCTTCATGCTGTTGTTGCTGATACGGCTGCTGATATGACGGCTGCTGTTGCTGTTGATACTGCGGCTGGCCCTGGCTCTGGTATCCCGACGGGCCTCCCGCTCCCCCAGCCAATCCATTCTGCGGCGCGCTATACCGACTCGTCTTCACATCCGGCCTACCCTCGAGATTCTGCACCGGCCTGGGTGGAGGATCATTGGTCCTTTCATTCTGACCGCCAAAACACATTGCTGACGATTCCGTTTGTATCTGCGGGTGGTGTTTCACTAGAGTGTGAGAAAGGAGAAAGAAAGAAGCGCTCAAGTTAATCAACCCGTCTTCTCTTGCGGCTTTATAGTCGTCTCGCCTCACAAAGAAAAGTGAAGATGGAAGGGATAAAAACCTACACCCAGACTTGAATGCAAAGAGGGAAAAGGATGGACTAGACGGCTAAACAAAAGGCGAGAGCGGAGGGCAATTAAAGTCGTCCGTGACGTCTCTCGCATGTGGCTGTGCTGCTGCTGGCTGGTCCCTGCCTTTAGCCCAATTCTGGCAAACCCCGGGGAGGCGCTAGCTCTGCTGCTTAAATAGTGGGTTCATTTTACACGGAAACAACTGGCGACGAATCGAATTATACAGGGCTGTAAGAGTACCTCGGGTGGCCTCAAGCAGCATTTGGAAATGGATACCTCTGCACAGCCCAGTCAGTGGGTGAACTCACATGCAATATTACACTTTACGCGTCATCAATGAATACGCTTCACGGTGGTGAACTTTTATCAACTTGCGCAAAATACGCCATATTATATTACCAAGGCGTGTGTTTGGATGTGCCACACGGCTGTACTAAGATAAGATATTGATGCTCATGTACTTCTTGCCAAACTCTTTCCAAATTGTTCTCAAAGCCATCTCACCAATGGCTTGCTTCACCTTTCAAAGGTCAAGCACATAAGAGGGGTATCGTGAAAGAGAGAATCGCCAATAGCCATCGTCATTGGCGCAGCGACTAGCTGCCCCACGAGTTTGCATCGGCCTCGGATGGGTAGAAAAAGGCGACAACGCCAATAATGCAGTAGACTGCACAAAGCAGGGCGCCTTCGAGGTAGTTGCTTCGGCCGTCCAAAACAAGAAAGTTGACCATAAAGGTCGACACAAAGAGACACACCGTCTCAAAGAGGGTAAAGTACAGTGTCATTTCTTTGTCCATGATCCAGCCCAAGATGACGACCAAGGGCGTGACAAAGATGGCAATCTGAATGGAGCTGCCAATAGCAACACCGATAGCCAGATCCATCTTGTTCTTCATGGCCACAGTCACCGCAGTAACGTGCTCCGCCGCATTGCCCACAATGGGCAGGACGATGAGACCAATAAAGATTTCGCCGACGCTCGACGTGGCGACGACGTCCTCGATGGAACCAATGAGAAATTCAGCACATGCTGCCACAAGACCGGTCGTAACAAGTAGAAGAATGATGGCTGCCGTTTGGGTGAGGTGTTCTTCATCCTCTTCCCCTCCAGAGCCGTTTGCTGTCAAGGCGGTCAAGGGCACTTGGGCTGGCAACATGGCGCCGGGAGGTCGAATTTGATGGTTGAGCCTATCGGGCAGGGAGTTGGTACGTCGAATACCGTAACGAACACGTGGAACAGGGCCTCCGACGGCAGCCAGAACATCCTCTTCAGGTTTCTGGACAAAGACAGTGGGTGCCAGGTTCTTGACAGACATGACGCGTAGAGCAGGGAATGGCCGCTTAGACGCTTCGTTGCCACTATCCGCAACTGGATCGTTGGGGATAGCAAAGTCGACACGGCGAGGTTCTCCTTCTCCGCGAGGATGCTGCGAATTCTGTTCCGGTTGTTCAGTGATTGCCTGCTGAGCATCGCCCTCTGCATCACGGTGGCGGTGACGACGGTGCTTCTTGTACTTCTTGCGCATGTGTCGAATACTAGGCCTTCTGTGCTTGTGAGACCTCTCTTCGTCCTCAACAGCCTCTTCGTTTGTCTCGGTAGATCCAAGTCTGGGGAACTGTGGACGGGAAGAAGAAGTTTCTGAAGACTCTTCTTGGGGACTGGTAGTAGTGGTGCCAAAGGATGAAGTCCTAGTGGGTTGCAAATCGCTGGTTTCCACGGAGGCAACAGACGACTTTCTTCTGCGTCCATGGCGAAGAACCTTCCTCATGGCGCGGCGAACTGTATCTCGAGAGTGGCTGGAGTCATCCGAATCCGAGCTATCAGACGAGCTAGAGTCTGAGCTTGAAGAATCCAGCCAAGCTGCAGCGGGACCCGGAACGGACTCGGCATCGACGATGTTCTGAGGAGTCGATTCATATAGATATGCGTGCGATTTCAGCTGGAATAGGAGATAGATGACATAGACCAGCAACAGAATCTGCCCTTTGTTAGAGACTGATGAAAGTAGTGTGTGAAATGGGAATCAAACTTACAACGCTAGTGCCACGGCTAATCTTGAGCGACTCGTGGTCGGCCAAGTTAGGATCGTTAAAGGAGGCGTGAAAAGCCGTCTGATAGCAAGTTAGCGAGAGCTCAAAGAGAGAAAACACGGGTTTGTGCGAAAAGTGAACATACAGGCAAGACCAGACTGATGACACTCAAACTGAGAAGACAGGCACTCATCTGAGTAACAGTGCTGTTGTAGACCTGCTCTCGGAAGCGTAGTCCACCAAGGAAGAAGCCCATGCCCAAAATGAGCAGCAGGTTGGCCAGGATGGAACCCAGGAGAGACGCTTGGACAATACGAATTTCATCCTTGACCAGAGCAATGATGAAGATGATTAATTCCACAGCGTTTCCAAACGTCACATTAAGCAAGGCACCGAGGGCGTCGCCCATCTTAAGGGCCACGGACTCGGTCGCGAAGGCGAGAAGGCCCGCGAGGGGGATCACGGCAATACAGTTCATGGCAAAGATGATGCCACTATTAATGCCATTGATGTTGGCAAGAATGATGCCGAGTGGCACAAAGACCAGCAAGACATTGAACCAGCTGTGGGTGAGGACCAGCCAGAAAGATCTACGCAATTCCTCGACAAAGGTACGCTTTTTCTTTTCGTCACCATTGTCGTTGTCATTCTCGAAACTAGCTGTGTCGGGGGTGGTGGAGGCGTTTGCTTCTGCTTCCTTGCTTCCTAGGACAGACCCCTGCCTCTCATCTTGCGAGGATGGCGCTGACAAGCGCTTCTTGGCAGATGCCGGCTTGAGGAAGTCGGCATCTGGGATTTTGTTGACGATGCTGGGCGCATCAGGGCTCAGGGGAGACACGGCGGCGCCATTGCGGCTGTTGGAGGTCTGGTTGGTTGGATTGGATGTTGCTGCGGTGGTAGCAGTTGGAGCGACGTGCTCGTTCAAGGGCGGCAGGTCGCGAAGCTCAGTATCCGGCCGATCGGAGAGTCCATAAGCTACGGGCTGTACATCAGAGCCTTTGGTAGCTATATCGGGGTCGGATGAGGCTTTCTTCATCGAACAGGTATTGAGTTTCAGAGCAGACAAGTGCAAACAAACAAATAAGCAGAACTTGTTTGAAGAGAGAGAAAGGGAAGGGAGGGAAGCCCAAGAATGAAATGGGAAAGGAAATGTAAATCCCCTGGCAAGAGAGGAGGGAAGCAGGTTCCCTTTCAAGCTGGAAAGAGGCGGGCTGTGACTGAAGTGTGAGATAAACGGGGAATGTGGATGACGCTGTGTGGACAGGGGGGAAGAGACGCCACGATACCGGATTCCCCCAGCTAGAATGGACAGCTAGTGGACGTGTTGCAGTGCCTGTGCTAGCCTAATCACGGCCTAACCACCGGCTTTTGGCCACTAAGTTCCAATGACTGTTTGCGCCACTCGACACAACAATAGTTTACTGTAGGTAGCACCAACTTAGAGTTCTATGTACTGCAGCGCCGCTTGTTACCGGCATTGCTATTTACTACCAACACCAACAACTCTCGTCAGTGGCATCATCTAACAACCACCAACATCCTCAATCCTAACCGACGTGCTGCCCTACTACTCTACATTGATAGCACGTCAATACCAGCAAACGCGCCAGACGGTCCCTATCTTGGTTTTTAAGCTTAGTGGGGAAGGCAAGGCGGTGGGCTGGCCAAGTTCCACCGCTGCGCCCAATCAGTGCCCGTCCTCCTGCGCTGGAGCTACATCATAGAAGACCCGCCGTCATGCGCTAACAGCAAACCAGCAGGCGTTACGTGCAAGCATCACCTCAATGATACAATCAATACACGGCGCGTGTCTACAATCGAAACGGTTACTCGATATGACCATCCGCAGCCTCAATTGATGCTCTCATAGCGTCATGTTTGTACGAGTACGAAGCTGGGGTAACACACAAGAGCTACTGGGACCAAAATGAAAAAAAAAAAACACACCGATCCCTTGCACACGAAGCCGATTCCCGAGACAGACCTGCCCGCGACAGGGGCTCAGACAAAGGCAGATACACCAAACATACCATCTCCACGCGCAAACACATTTGATAGATCATTATTCTGTACCAAGCATATACCTACAAGTACATTTATTTTTCAGACATACACAAAGACAGACAAATTCTGTAAATTACCCCTATTCAAACAACCCAATACAGTCAAAGCAGGATCCCAAATCCCGAATCTTTTGGAATCTTCCAATCGCCAAGGCCCTATGTGCAGTGTCCCATGTTAGCCCATCCCCACACAAAGAAAGTCGTTCAAGCTTACTCGGTTCGAGTAGCACGAGTACAGTAGCATCACAACACAGCTGACCCACGCGCCAGCAAACGATTTCCCCAAAGGGTCCTCTCCCAGTTCCCCCTGAATTTGAAAGAAGAAGAAAAATCAATAGTATTGCATGTATCTCCATAGCCGGAGCCATAGTTTGCTCAGCCATCCAGGCCTATCGTTCAAACAAGGTTACCTTACGCGTCAGTCCCGGGAATTAAATCTCCGTCATCCCACGCTTCCTTCGCACCCCAAAAGAATAATGCGAAATCGCCGCCTCGGAACATACCTACAACACGTCCGTCCCCTCAAAGCAGGCAATTCCATGCGAGCCACAGAACAACGTGTCCGCCGGCAATAAAACCGCCCCTGTCACGTTCATCTTACTCCCGCTAACGTAGTTTCACCAGCTTCGCCACAATCCATCATCGCACATATCCTCCAATCACCTTAAGCCTTGGCGCAGCTTCAGCCACAACTCACCGTCATGATTCCCCCAAACTCTGCAAGATGAATTATGACGTTTGTCACTTTTAGGCCTCCCGTCTCGGTGAATCTGAAATCGCCGTGTTTCCCTTCACTTATTCAGATCTTTTAATTCTCATAGGTTCCCGATGACGTTATCTTGATAAGACGCGAAAGCAAAAAAAAATTGTGAAACAAACTAATGATATCATTCAATGCGGAATGCATGTAGTTTCATTCTCGGTGAGTGCAGTACTGTAGTGAAACAGAGGACTCGGTATCTCTGATCCGTCGAATGCATTCATTACAGATAATGTACTCCGTATATATATAGCAAAAAAGTCAGACATGTATTGAACAAGAAATACAGTAGTGCAAAGTCCAAAGATAGTATTACAATCACGTAAAATGCATCACAGCAAACCCCAGCCAATACAACAAAACACGGAAAATGGGGAATCTATCAACGCCATGTCTTACAAAACGGCCATCACGTAGGCAAGGTAGGCAGTAGAATAAGCAAGCAAAAACTTCATCTCGCGCACGAAAAAAAATTTCCTCATATTCTTTCACTCTTTCTCTCTCTGCTCCCTTCGCAAAAAAAAAAAAAAAAACACATCTCTTTCCACCTAAATGCGCACGCAGCCTTGTCATAAATGGACTCCGCTCAATGTCCTGCCAAAATGCCCAACACAAAAGAAAAAGAAAAAGAAAAACAGAACAAAAGATACAAATACACAACACTTCAGGTATACCGAAACAACAATCCCAACACACTGGATCAGCTCTCTACCAGTTTTGAAAGAGGAAAAATAAAGAAAAAGAGAAAAATAATGTACCCCGGTCTTTCTGATACCACATCACGAAATCCCACTCCCAGATCTAGTCGAGGCGTCTGTGTGTATTTGCTTCATAACAGCCACAACATGAGCGCAATATACGATTTGCAAGATCATGCTAGACGAAATACAATACAAAGGAAAGACGAGAAAAGAACAAGAAAAAGAAATTTTTGCCAAATAAAGGCATGCCATGGCTCCCCATCCAGCGCAGCAGTAAGCCGTAAAAGGACTGAAACTACTTTGACCAGTGTTGATAAAACGGGAGTTATTAAATAGGCTGAATGATATCTGCTTTGCTTTGCGCGCTTTGATGATTACAACTTGATGTTGGCAAAATACGGCGATGCCTCCTGTATGGAAATGAAAAATAAGATAATAACAAGGCCACCAAATCGTGCCCTGTCGAATCCATGGAGCCGGAGCTACCAGAAAGTGCCGAGATATCGAACCTTTTGGTTTGCTCCGGCGCGAATTCGTAAATTCCTTTTTGCCCTTTTGTTTCTCAGGCCATCCGTTATCGCTCATCTCCGCCTCGGGCTTTGCCTCGTCTCCTGAAAAAGTCCATGACACGCTTAGCAGCTCCACTGCTTCCCTCGTGGCCACGATAGTCTCCCTGATCGTAGGCATCCGTGAATCGCTTATGGCTCTTTTGCAGCACTCCTCTGCCAGTACCAATTGCTCGCCCGTCAAAGCCTTCGGACTGAGTGTATCCGTACTGGTACGGTCCCTGTCGAGCCCCCCCGGGAGGTTGGCGCATGTCGACCGAAGTCTCGGAAGAACTGTTGAGATGCGTACCCTGTTGCAGATATTGGGGGATCGCATTTGGTCGCCTGTCCGCAGGGGCCAGGTTGTGATTCTGGCTCTGGATAGGCGGAGTAGACACAGCTGCATCGAGCGGCTGGCCATCGTAGGCGTTGTCGAAGAAAGGTGTGCTGCCACCGTGGGATGTGACAATTCGTCCTAGGTCAGCAGTGCGAGGGTTTTGAATGGGCAAGTCTTGCTCGGAAGGATGGGCGCTTCCATAATCCTTAGAAGCACCAAGAGACTTGAGAGAGAAGGAGGCGGGAAGAAGCGAGAAGCGCCGGCGCTCCTTTTTGTCGATGGAGTCTTGGGAGCCGTTGATGCTGCCGCTCGCTTTCTTTCCAAGGCCAAGAGTAAAGGAACGACGAGATGCCTTGGAATCGATCGAAGGTCGCGAACGAGGCTCCTCTCCCGCAGCCATGCCCGAATTGGCCATGCTGATGGGGGGATACTTCTTGGCCTTTTCGTTGGGCAGCTCCGTCTTCTTTCCCTTGCGCCCAAACATTGATCCGCTGCGGCCCAAAAGCTTGGAGCCTATTTCTCCTATCGTGTTGGACCTCTTGTGTCCCTTTCCATCACTGCTCTTAGGCTCATGAAAGCCTGACATCCGCGCAAACTTGGGGGGGACGTTAGTGCTAGTTCGCCCTAGGGTATCATCCTCATTGGCATTGGAAGGTTGCTGAATACGGCCTTGGACGTTGGTGTCTGCGATGGTAGGAGGGACAGGTTGACCATAGTTGCCTCCAGACTGTAAGCCAAGAGAAGTGGCAGACTGCATAGAGTTGCCAGTACGGGGACGAGCGGTCGCCACGGGGACACCAATGGCATAGTTGTTGTCGGTAGCCGCACGAACGTCCCGCACAGGTCGCGTTGGCTGAGGAATTCCGCTTGTCTGAGCCGTAGCCGGCCCCCTCTTTGACTGTGGTCGTCTGTCGTCCAGCGACAAATCTTCTGTCTCGTGGTGGTGTCGAGAAGTTGGCCGAACCTGATGCCTGGACATTTCCTCGGAGCCACCACGTTGGGTCTGAGTGACGGGCGCAACGTATTCGACCTGGACAGTACGGCGTTTGGCGTCCTTGGAAGTGCGCTGGGTGGTTTCGGGAGGGGAGTCGATCTTGCCGTGTGTCTTTGCCAGACCACCCACAACAGCGGACTGGGGGGACTTTTGCTTTGGCGCTTCGCGAACAGAGGCGCTCCTCGTAACCATGGGAGCCTCGGCATAGTCTGAGCCCGTGGCGCTGACGCTTTGGACTTCGGATGGCGAAGTGGTCGAGCTTGTGATGAACTCAACAACGTGAGCGTACTCGCTCAGCCAGCTGTGGCGGGCCACCTCGAACAAATCAGCTCGCTTTCTCGGGTTTGGTACAAGAATTCGCCTCAGGAGATCTCGAGCATGAGGTGTAACGTATTCGGGGAATGTCAGTGGTGTCGAGACAATGTACTTGTACAGAAGGTTGATATTATCGCCTTCTGGGTTAGCAGGATCGTCGTCGAAGGGCAGATAGCCAGCAAGCATGGCATACTATTTGTTCAAAGACTCATTAGCGACCCGAGACAGGAAAACAACGAATAAGAAATTGAGCCTTTGACACTTACCAAAATGACACCACAGCTCCACACATCAACTTTTCTTCCGGTATATAGCGAATCGCTCACCACAAGCTCGGGCGCAGCATAGCAAGGGCTTCCACAGCTCGTCTGCATCAAATCGCCCTTGCGCATACCGTTGGACTTCACCTTGTCGATACCCAGCCTCTTGACATATTCACGGTCCGACAGATTAAGTTCTTCCTCCTCGGTCAACTCATCGTGAGGGTCAAATGTGTTGGCAAAGCCAAAGTCAGTGATGATGATATTTCGGTTGCGATCCAGGAGCAGGTTTTCCAGCTTAAGGTCACGATGGACGATGCCCTTCTTGTGGAGGTAGCCTACTCCGGAGACCAGCTGGGAGAAGAGACGGCGCGCTGAGTTGTCTTTCAAATAACGATGATTCAAGATGTAATCAAAGAGCTCGCCTCCAGATGCATACTCGAGAATAATGCCAATGTATCTATCGGTTTCAACCATGTCTATCAATCGCACAATGTTGGGGTGGTGAATGCCGCGGAGAATGGTGACTTCGCGCTTAATCTTGGCCAACCGCGACGGGTTATGGCCAACGGTATCTCGTTTGATAAGTTTGATGGCAACCTGTACATCTTGTTAGCATTGCCCAGCTTCTCAAAGACGCCCCTGCCTGGTACTGCAGGTAACGGGAACAAGCAAAACTCACCTGCACGTTGCTATCCTGCTTCCATCCCAGCTTTACTTTGCCAAACTCTCCCTCACCAATGGTATTTCCCAGGATAAAGTCGCCAAACTTGGTGGTTGCCTTGTTGTTGCGACTGTGGTCGTGTCGGCTTCGGCCACCTCGTCGCTGCTCCTCGGAGCCTGCATTCATGGATACAACGGGGGGAGGTGCCGCTGGATCGTCGTCGTGGTGAGATGAGTTGTGGTAGGCGGCGCTTCGGCCGTTTGCCTCTTCGCCGTTGGAAATGACCCGGTTCAGGCTTTCGCTAGCCTCACGCGAGGGCTTGGAGTTTGTTGCTGTCTGATGAGTGCGGATGGGGATGGGGATGGAAGAGTGAGCTTCGGCGGCATGGCTGGCCCGAGTGCTGGCGGGCTGGGCTGAGGCCGAATCCTGCGGCATGTGGTAACTCTGAGCCCTCTTGCTCCTGGCCTGGTCGGCGGCGCCGTTTGTGTCACCGCGAGAGGCGATCCGCGAGCCATCGGGCTGGGCACGGCGCGGTGAATTGTTCATCTTGTCGCTCGAGTGGGCGGGATTGTTGGACGAGGTTCGTGGAGGGGCGACGGGCGCAGTCGACAGGCGGTCAGCCCTCGAGTGCTGGTCGGCCGCACGAGTCGCGCTGGTGGGAATGCGGGAGTTTACTGGAGCGCTGGAGTCGGATGCAACGGCGGCGCCTGGGCCGCTGGACTTGCGAGAGGGAGGACGCCTTGACGATGGTGGTGTTGATGCGCTCTGGGCATTGTGGATTTCCCGATTGGGGGAAGAGTGCGTCTGCGTGTACTGGCGGTTGGAGGTTGGCAGAGAAGAAGTCAACGCGGTTGGCTGGTGAGGAGGGGCCGTTTGGAGAGCAGCCGACGACATCCTTCCGCGTTGCTACGCGTGATGGCCGGCCCACTAGGGGTCAGTTTGACGGTTCGCTGCGGAGACGGCGAAGCAGCTGGGAGAGAGAAAGACGCCGGCGTTGCTTCGTTGTGAGGCCGTTGTCGATGTTTTTTGTTTTTGAATCCGAGAGACGGGCAGCGGATGAAAATGAAGCCCGTGTATGAACGATTGGAGATGGTCCCGATGTACAATCTTGAACTCGCTCGTCAGTAAAACAAAGAAGAAAAAAGGATGGTCCAGCGGCATGCAACCTTGCAAGAGCACGCAGCGGACGCTTGAGCCTCAGCAGCAGTAGCGGCTGGATGGTGTTGAATTAGAGAGGAGGATCGGAGAGTGAAAACGGGTCAAGAGCCAGAACGGCGGCTACTAATCCGCGAGGTGCCGTGCTAGAGAAAAATAAGGGCGGGCCAAAGAAATTGAGGACGAACAAAGAACGGCGAAAGAAGCGCGTGTTGTAAGCGTGAGGAGCGCCAAACGAAGCAATTGCGATGGGCACTAATATTTCATGGCCCGTTTCGACGACGACGGAAGACGAACTTGGGGGTTTCTTTTTTCCTTCTTTCTGGCGGTTGTTTCACAGACGAACGTCGTGGTCCAGCAGATGGCAGAAAAGCGAGTCCCCTGAGTGGGCAGGCCGTTCGGACGCGCGCAGGGCCAAGGGGGCAGCTGACAGGGTTGTGCAGAGTAGTGTAGCAGTAGGGCAGGATGAGCTCGGATTGGGTGCCTGTTTGGTCCTTGAATGTCCCCGTCTGTGGCCCCGATGGATGGAGCTGGGAGAGATTTGAACAAGGCGAAGATGTTTTGGAGTTGTTGAGCAGTGCCGTACAGTGCTGTAGCTTTTAGCGATTGAGAGCCGGGCTGAGCCGAGCTGAGCTGACTGGACCTAGCTGATCAATCTGACGAGGTTTCGTTGCCACTGGCAGCTACCAGTTGAAGCACCTGTTGCTTGTAGAGTTTCAGAGGTACAGGTACGGCTTCAATTCGATGCTCATGTCAATCTGATATGATGTCAATGGTACCGAGATGAGGCAGGCATTACAAAGAGTAGTCGAGGCAATATCAATCCAATTGAACCATATAACTCTGGGTAATTTTGGAAATCAGTTCAACCGCGAAAGTAAACAAACCTATAAAAGAGGTACCTAAACAAAAACTACAGCACGCACGTACACACACGCACACACACCCTCGACGAGCACAGCCAATCTTCTTGCGGTTGTGCCACAAAAGTAAGACCACCCACGCGCACTGGACTCAATATTATTTACAGGTACGAGTACACACTGCGCTGCGCTTCAAGGCCGCACAAGGAGATTGGAGGCGGCTCAGCAAAGGGCGGCCGAACTTTAGAGCTGTCAAACCCGCGAAAGTGGATGGCCAAGGGCTCAAGGACCAGCTTCGCGAAATTGATAGCGCAGCACGAGATTGAGACGTGGGCCTTTGTTCCGTCTTGCCTGTACCTGTACCTGTGCCGGGTACAGGTACATCTGAGCAGGTCAATGCCCATGCCCCGTCCTTTGTGTCCTCTGCTCTACGCCTTTCTACGAATATCCCGCCAGTCCATCCGTCTCGAGTGAACCGCAACGGTCATGGTCGAGATACCTGTTGCCGCACATGTTCTTGCCGCGACGGTCGAGGTATCTGGCCCAGCCGAAACGCGCTAGGTAGATTTCAGGGGGGCCCACGTCGTTCCTGCATGCATGTACTAGTACATTATTACAAGCAGCATGCATGATTGACTGGCTGGGCGGGAGCGTCACGATGCGGATGCTGAGATGGAACCTCGCCCAAATTAGCTCTCACGCAGCAGCAGCGAACCCTGCCGGCATTGAAGGGGAGAGTGGAAAAAAGGGAAGGCTGGGTCGCTGTAACGGCGTTGTTTTTACGTATCTAGGTGAGCTGGTTTGTTTGGTAATGGAAGGGACAAAGAAAGTATCAGTGCTAATGAGGCAAATAACAACAACAACAAAGCACTTCATCTCTTTGTTTCCTTTGTTTACTTTGATGCAAGAGGCAAGCCAGCCACCTACACAACTTCTCTAGCATCAATTGAGAACTGATAGACACAACGGACAGACCCTGTTTCGCCCCCCTCAAAGTCAGCATTGCCAAACCACGACATCATCATCGTCACCACTACGAGTATTACCTGCTCTTCCCGTCCGTCCCTTGCTTACTTACTACTTACCACTAGACCTCCAGCTAGGTAATAGCACTTGTACGAGTACTCGTACTGTACGAGTACGGGCTCCCTAGACGAGGCTGGCTGGATAATATGGATTTCCATTCTATTTTCCTTCGGTGACGCCGCAAACCACCTCAACCGGTTGGCCTCGATGCAAGGGGGCCCCCCCGTAGCGCAGCCGTGGGATCCATGCAGCCCTTTTCCCGCATAGTCCTCGTAACATATCTCATACATATTGCTTGCACATGCACGACTACAGTAACAAACAAACAAACAAAAATAAACAAAGGCGAAATGTCGCTTGCACTTGTCATTGAGCATCAAAGAGATGAAAGGAGCCAAAAAATAGGCGAACCCTTAACCCGCGCTTGTACTGTAATATTACTCCCGTCGCAACACGCTCATATATCGTACAACAACGGAGACGGGAGAGCTTGAATCGCGTTGTTTCCTTCTCGCTCTCTCTCCCTCGGTTCCCTTTGTACCCCGGCAAAAGCCTGCTGGGAGTAAAATGCGGGCGGCTAGTATGAAGCACCACTAATCTCGATCCCGGCTGTGAGATTGCGATGCTGCGCGCTTTTGACCCCATGCCGAAATCATAGTCTTGCACCAATCTCGCCACGCAAAATCATATGATTTGCTTTTTTATTTATTTTCCCGCCCGAGGCGGTGGTTAACTTACGGCCGATTTAATCGAATTAGGTCTATCGGGTTTTAAATTTAAATATACATCACTTCCATTTCCAATTGTATGAGCATTGATAGATGGCCTGTCTCGTTAAGATGAACCATTATTATACGGAGTAGTAGCTACTGGTAATTCCAAAAAAATTCATTCGCAGAACAGACAGACACTAACACGCAGCACATGCTCAATATCGGCTCACCATCACAAAACCGAGAACAAGAACGGAAACATGATAAACCTTACTCTGTCTCAGCCAGCCCAGTCCGGTCCAAATACTAACACCAAACAGAGACCCTGCCCCATCTCGTGTGACTTGCATCATATCCAATTAGTCCAATCCCCCATCAATTACGCTTTCTGTACCTGCATGACCGATGCTACCCTGTTGGTTTTTTGTCTGGTGTTTTACATGCGGCTACCCTATCCTGTTAAATTCAACCCCGAAGCATGAAAGCATTGAAACCTTATTCCTTTCGGCCACACCTTTCACCTACTCGATCTGTCCAAGCTGGGACACTATTATTATCAATTTGATCATTTGCCCTTCCAGTTTGGGGCCACAACATACGAGAGCCAAATGTCCCGCTTTGCCCCCTTCGCGAAGCGGCACCCGAGACAACACCTCACCCGTCGTGAAACCTCGGTGCCACATCCCCAATTTCCACATGTGCACCTTATTTTTCCCTTTCTCTCGTAAAACAATGTTTCGTTGTAATAATGCGCATGAAACACGCACACACACTTTTCTTCCGTGCTTCTTTTTCTCCTGTTCGATGCAACGCTAACAAAAGGACATGACTTGGGCTGCACATAAAAAACAGCCGCCGTCAGGATACGCTTGTAGATCCACCGCATTGTTTGTGGCGCACTCTCGCTCAATCGCATTGAGGCCGGAAATGAGCGACTTGGCTTGGTCGAGTTAAAATAGCTTCATCTTAACCCGCAGTGGCCCATCTTTCCTTCGCAATGGATTACGGAATAGAAGCCGAGAGCACAAAGGCGCCAGTTCGGTGAGCTAGAGGCATTAGCAAATAACAAGTAACTACCTACTACGGTGCAGGTTGGTCACGGTGAGCGGTATTAGCACGCATGCATTTACGATTTCCACAGCTGGGATGGTGGATAACCCTTGATATTAAATCTTCGATTAGCATCTGTGCATCCAAATGAGATCGCCTGACTAGATACTAGATACCCGTCCATCTATTTAGCGCGCCAAGTTTGACCAGCTCGCCATCTAACTGGTGTCTTGCATGGAAAGCCTTTGGCTTCATCAAGGGCGTTGCCGCCCAATCAGGGCATTGTCAGATCCTTGGTCTATTCCCAATGGAGACAATAACAATGCTTTTGTGTCTTTGTCAAGGGAGGTTTCCTCCGTGGTGTCTTGGATTCCTGCCGATACGTTCATAGAGACGCCTAGGGATGAACAAATGCTCCGTCGGCAGCGAGAGGTTGCATCCCGTCCTGAATCACATTAGCCAACGACGTATGTGCATGTCATCATGGAAAAATCCACTGGTAACCACATCTGTCATCTTTGTTTTATCTTCTTTGTAAATTTTACTCCATTTCATGAGAATTTTTATAGCTTGATCGATATGTCGTAGATATCTAGCAACACCGCAACGCCTGTGACGGTTGCCGTGTAAGCCAAGAGAACTCCCATGGCCACAACCGGTGTCGCATCCAGTGTTGGGATAGTCATATTGACCAGACCCGTCAGCAAGTTGGCAATGAGAAACACTGCCAGGCCGTTGCGATTATACGCTTTCAACACAAAGCTCGTGGACGCTTCGTACGCCTCCTTCTCGGATCGCGCATCCGCGGCGTTGTAAAATGCGGGGAAGAAGATGGTATCAATGACACAAAAGGCTAGAATCTGCCAGCAGTTGAACGCCGCCACCCAGAGGACATAGGGCAGGTTGGCCAGCCGGCGCGAGACGGTCAAACCAAGCCCAAAGTTGTAGCTGGTAACAATGGTGTACAGCACGGTCCAGATTCCGGCCCAGACCGCAATCGTCATGAGAAGAGTATTCCTCTGCATGCCCGCGGTCGAATTGCTGCTTGATGTGATGTTTCGAGGAATGATGAATTTGCCGAGATCTTGTCCGACAAGAAAGATGGCAAGATAGCCGATGAAGCTAAAGATACCCTCTCGGTTCATGGAGATGAGATCGACTCTTGGAGCTGTAAGAACAAATCCTTTGAGAGCCGTATTCTCAAGCAGAGCCTGGTACGTCCCCACAAGAAGCAGAGCGAGTGCGGCGTGCGAGGGAATAATATCAAAGATGGCCTGGAAGATGGCCACAAATGGGGGAAGGAACCCAAGGGTGAAGAAAAAGTTCCAATGGACGCCATATTCCGAGACATGCTCGGCATACTCGAGCCCTTTGACGCTGAGAAGGCGAATGAAGCCGAGAACTAGGAGTGGGATGGAATGACGTATCGACTGCAGCAGGCGAGTGGCCAGCGGGACTCGGCGACCCGAGGCTCGTTCTTTGAGCACCGGACGAGCTGCAACAATGCCGGCGGAGAAGACAAAGGAGCCAACGCCCATATCCATGAGGGACGTGCCCCAGGTTTCCACCTTGGCAAACCGCCGTGGGAAAAGCCGGAAATCCACGGCAAGAATCGCAACGACGGTGGTGATCATCATGTAGCCGCGATACGTAGTGAGAAAGGGCTTGATGCTAAGAGCCGGAAGAGGCCCTGCGGCAACCTTGGACTGGGCATTTGGCGGAAGCCTGGGTTTCTTCTTTGAGCCTGCGGTGGATGAAGGTAGAAGCCATATCAACAAGGCCGGTGCCAGCAGAAGCAGATTCAACAAGACTGGCGAGTCGGAGTAAAGAGTAGTGGCCAGCAGGAAAGTGCCGACGGTGAGTGAGAAGTCGACGACAAATCCAAGGACTGAGTACGGCTTGAAGAATGACTGCCGGGCCTGGAGTACAGACCACAGAAGAACGGCTGCCTGGGTATCCGGTTAGCATCTATAGAGAGTTCTGAATAGTTGGAATGAAACTCACGGGCGCGACGAGAGTCACATAGCCGATCTCCGAGACGGAGCCTCCCGTCAAATTGGACACGAAGTCCTCTTTGCGCTGCTTGTAGCTCCCCGCATTAGACATTATGGCGTATTATGTTTTTGCTTTTTGCTTTTTTGGCTTCTGAAAAAATAACGACCTATCGCATGATAGCTGAATGACGATGAAACGAAAAGCAAAACGGAGATCTCCAAGCAGCCCGAGCGTTTGACTCTGTTTCTTTGACGTCTTTTTGGTGCGCTGTCAACCTCGGTGGTGGTGTAAGCCAATCAGTTCGCGCTTCGTGGACAGTTGGCACCCATAATGGGCCATCACGTGCGCGACATCATCAGTCATCCTATCAACGGCCAGCCAGATGAATGACGGAGCTTCTTTCGACAGACCAACAATGAGACGCTATGAAGCAAAACAACAATTAGCAAAGACAAAATGTCGAGTTGAAAACTTTTTCATGCTCTAGAACTTACTAAAAGGAATGGCATTGTGTCTCTTTTCTTTGTTCTTCTTGGTGGCATAGCGCAGCGACTTGCTAACCGTGCGTCCTTTTGTCACAAGGCAGCGACATCAACCAACGATGGACTCAAAGCTCAGCCAGCCACGTCAGTTCTCTGGGCCTTTGTGATGTGCAGACGTAGAAGAAAAAGAAAAGAAAACAACAGAATCCGTGCATAAAGTGAATGTGGGCTTAACATTGCCGTTGGTTTAGACGTGGCGTAATCAAAACAAATCGCGTTGTTGCAGCATCCTCAAAGCCTGATGATACCTAATGAACAATCAGTAAAAGGGGCTGGACCATTGTGATATAACTGGAAAGATGTCCCGAAAGATTAATCGCATTGTAGTCTATAACTTCATTGCTATTTCTGGATTTATACATTCAGCACAGATTTGTTCGTTCAACGCTGAAACGTTTAACGACTCACCTTCATCATGTCCTCCTCAAGAAACCGTCGTCAGTGTCGCCCTACCATTGAACCCATCCGAACAGGACATGCAAATCTCTTGTACAGATCGCATGTATTCTCTAGACGGAGACTCAGCCCTTTGTCGGGAGTCGTCTCAACAGAGATGGCTTCTCTTGACTCAGTCGTATCCGGTGTTGGCCGCACGAGGAGGGAGATGCGATTCGTGCAGAAACAAGCTTTGCACAGGTTGCATATACCAGAAGCCGCATCCAACGTGACGAGACACACAAGCCCAGGATTTAATCCTGTTTACTTTGGGCCATGCGTTCGGCGACCATCGATTGCTGTCGAGTCACCTTGTTCAGCAAGAGGTCATCAAATTCCTGCAAGTCGAGGTGACATCTCTTTGCCATGTTCGCCCACTACTCTTCACATATCGCTTTCTGTCGCTCTGTCAGCCAACTACAACACGCCAGTTTCACCCTCTTGTGAATCCGATATACGACGGAGGCACCTTGCAGATCTTCAACGAGCACGCCTAAAACTCTGGCAGCAAGGAACTCGAAGATTTGGTCGCCTCGAAGACGCAGACGTATTCGTCAGGCCGCTACCACTCGCAAAAAGCCATGAGAACATCGGATCACCGTCGAGAGATCCAGACACGCCATCCATTGTGTCTCCATCTTCCCCCTTTCCATCTTCACCCCTGCCATCTCCTGCCTTGCCGTCTCCAGCTTCGACGTTATCGAGGCGGCTGTCTGTCCGAGCAATTATCCACTCAAAGTCACACTCGCCCATTGGTTTGAAGCGTGATTTTGACCTGGATGCTTTAAGAGCAACGATTCCGGATCCTCTGCCCTCCCCTCGATCACCCAACTTCAATCCTGAGGCACTGTTGGCCGTTCTGGAGCCATTGAATAGAAAACGAAGGGCATCTTGTTCGCCAGACTCCGACTCCACCAATACAAGCAATAACGAAAACGATAATGAAGATGGATCAGAAGGGAGTGATGGAGACGCAGGAATGACTGAAGAAACTACGGCTTCTCCTGAACCCTGCAAGCGTCCAAGAGTCTCAACTCAACCTACTGTCGTGCCCATCAGTAAGTTTTCTCTTTCCCTATAGCCTATACTCGCAACGAGCTTCAACTAACAAAAGGCGCAGATGTTCAATACGCACGAGCACAGTTACCAGCATTGGCCGCCATCATCATGTCGGATCGAGTACGACGAGGAGATCTGATTGAGCTGGCATTGCCTCATCCGCAGGTATGGCCTGAGACGATAGCATATGTCTATACCGGAGAGGCACAGCTTCTTACGGAGCAGACCAAGGAGAATATCCTATATCTAGGTGGGAAGATCTAAAAGGAGGTAGATGTTTTGGCAGCAACTGAGGGTATATATCACAAAAGCAATTTCTTCTTCTCTACTAGATACTACTTCTTTACTTCTTCTTAGACTTGTTATCTTCTCATTAAATGGCGAAAAGTTTACCAAGTTACAATACTTTTTACAATACTTTAGAACCCCTAGCTTGATAAATTGAATCATTTTGACACTGTCAAATATGCACTTTACTGCTGTGTCTTCTTCATGGTGATGCCAGTCAAGCATCTCAATAATTGGCAATCTCACTCATCTTCTTCGGAAAACATACCAGAATAGACCATCTCGCGTATTCACTTGTCACATTCATTCGTACGACTTATGCCCTCGGAACAGCCGACATACACGTCAGCGTCTTGAACTAGATGACATTTGACTGCACATACATAAATACATAGCACATAATACATGGTATGTATGTTGGTTGACACCTCCCAAAAAACCAACAGATCACAAGCATCCGTATAAAAGTATAATTGTCATAACCACGCGTCTTCGTGTTCTCGTTATTCACAATATGACTATTCACATAAACACAGCCACAGCACTCCGTCAACCAATAATCCTCGGCAACATATGACCAATCCCAAGGTACTCTTCCATCATGACACATCACTTCGCCTTCGTCGAAAACCAGTAGAAGAAAAAATCAGGGCGCCACATCCCGAACACACACCCCCATCCAATCATCTCAGCTCACCGTATTATTTTGTTCCTTCCCCCGTAGGGCTATCCCCTTTCACCGATACGATACGATACAGCCCACTCTTCCTCTTCCTTCTCAGCTGAGAAGCACATCGCACGCATGAGAACGCACGAGGTGGCGAAAACACAGCAGCCATCTCTAGCTCTTACAGCACCATAGCTCTTACATAACCACATTTGGGGCTAAATCTTTGCGGCCGTCTTGCGTAGCGCGCCCTCCAGAATTACGAAATACGGAAGAAGGGGAATCCTGGTTCCTCCCAAGTTGACAGATCATCAATCGATAGCCGGATCTCCCGTCGTCATTTTGCAAATCCCAGTTTTGCTGTGGGTGACGCAGACGATGGTGGTGGATGTCATCGGGCTGGGCGGCGGTTTTTTTTGTTCCTTCGTTGACAGGGCTGAAGGGGAGGCGTTACACACACACTCATAACTCATACTCACACTCACATATAGGTAGAAAAGGGCTGTTTACTATAGTAGTCGATGTGGTCACCAGCTATTTGTTACGACACTCGTCTAGCTCAATCGAAACAAGGAATCAGATAATGGTTAAGCTGAGAGGGGAAAGGACTTTGTTTGTTCGGTTCTCTGCTGAATGCCTCGGGATACAACAACACAGCCGGCTAATGTGAAAAAAACAAGATGAGTCAAGTGGTCTAGTTCTTAGTCGTGTGCCTTCTGCCGCCAAGTCATGTACATGCGGACACAGCCTACATGGAACAAGAGTAATGCAATCGCAATGACAGCAGCAGTTTGCGAAATCACAAAAAACGATGCCCGTCCATGACACGTAGGTTCATCCAAGACGGGCAATGCAATGCAGATGCAAAAGCGCAAGCAGAGCGTACCATGCAATCTGGAGCCTGGCCATACCAATCTGTCCTCGTACGTTTTGGCTCCAATGCACGCTTGATGCCGGATTCCAACATTTCGGCATCATCACGACGACGTCTTCTCTCCCCTTTCTTCACGCCCCCTCCATCTCCATCTTTTTTATCCCCCCATCTCGAGTTTGAGTCCCCTTTTTTTATTTCTCCTCATCTTGGGATCATGGCCCCCACTGGCTCCAAGGCTCTAGCTCGGTTGTGTTATGCACAGAATACCGTCTAGGCAATGCACACTCCCTCTTCCGGGCAATCCTCCCACCTTGCCTCATCCATCGTGATGGCCACGATCCATGACGGCCAGCAAGCGAACGCCTCACCTGAAAAGCGATAAGCCCCGACCTTTGGCGGAAGAGAGGAGGAGGGGAGGGGAGGGGAAAGGGAGAGTGGGGATGACTCTTTTGTGTGTGTCTCTCTCATGCCCATGTTCCACTCAGCTAATCTGGACTTGACTGCCTCGCTTCTGCTACTCAACTTGTACAAACACTCGTACACATACACACACGATGCCCACTTGCACTGCAAAGCATGCCTTGCTGTGGGCAGGCTGGGGTCGCATTATAGCAGGTAGAGGGAAAGAAGCATCACATCAGGAGATGGATGCTGCAAACGCAAGCGAGGGACTGTCACCAGGGCCATGTCACTGGCTGGTCAATTGAGAAAGATGCTGTGCGAGATATAATTCCTCCGCGAACAGCTGCAACTCGACATGATCTCGACTCGAACAACACAACACAACAACACACAACACCGTCAAGGAAACATACATGGGATGGTGGGTACCGTACAAATGCCTGGCAGTTTGAGGGCCTGCCACATGTATGCTAGCCCCGTTGTCTGCGTGCGCCGGTTTGAAGCCAAGGCAAAGCTTACAAGGGCACTCTATCTTGCCTACGTGCTTAGACTGTAGATGCACCTCACGCATTTCGAACTCGTTTACGTGGACAAAGCGATCACTGCCGCGCCTTCTCCTGCCACCTGCAGCTTTCGGCCTTAGGTGGCTCAGCTTGTACGGTGTACTGTAAGCATTAATGCCCTCCGTATCCAGTCCGTTTACGCCGTCAGCTTAGCAAGCTGGATGATTGTGCGTACAGTAGACGGTTTTAGTCCCGCAGTGTCTTTCCATCCCCGCGTTTGCAAAAGCTGCCTGCATGGTTGAGCCGACTGCGGAGATAAAGGACGACCTGCGATGCATTGCGATACGATGGGCTCTCCATTTGGTGGATATCAAAATGGAGCTCAGTTCTCTCTCCTCTTTATGCCTGCGCGCAACATTCATTATCTGGGGGAAGCCGCCCAACTGCCGCTACCGCAAAAGAGGATCGCGAAAAACAATCGGAGGAGGGGGGAGTCTGCTCGGGAGGGACGCCGTATCGGGGGGTCAAGGGCCGAAGCCGTTGGAGGGTTTTCCAGTGGCTAGTGGCCATGGCGGTTATGTACGGTAGGTGGTAATGGCGTTGCAGCATGATGCGATTCTTGTCCTATCGGTCCATGTTGACGCAGTTTTCTGTTGTTGGTTCTAATGAAGATTTTTTTTTTTTTTTCTCCGTCTCTCGCTTCAACGCCCGCTCGGGCAAAAAATCAAGGAATGTTGCCAAGCAAGTAGTTTTTTTTTTTTTACTGTGCGACGAGTCATTGGAAGTTGAAAATGGCTCCTGTTCTAACACTTTTAGCCTTCCGGACGGACCGGCTCGTCGGACACCGTTTGCTCGACGGTCCAAAGTTTCTTGCTTTTGACAGTTATGAACTGTGTGAACCGTGTTTGAGGCTTGCGGGCTTTTGACTTCCAGCCAATGAGCCCAGCTTGAGCTTGTGAGAAAAGAGACAACAACGCCACAGCAGGAATAGGTAATAAACCAGCGTAGAATCCATACAAAAAAAACAGCAAAAATCGAAGGAGATGCAAAAAATTGCCATTGGATACTCGGTGGTCTCTCTTGCAGGGTAGGCGGGCACGCCAAAGCAAGTGAGTGGCACAGGCGCGAGAAACAAAAACTTATGCGCCTGTTCTGGCGTCTCGACGACTCACGTTTCAACGGCCTAAGCTGCAGCAAGAGCCGTGCAGTGCAAATATCTGACCTGTCGGCTACAGATGCAGCCGCATCCAGTTTAGCTGGCAGTACATGAGCAGCTACTCCGGAGATACTTTTGGCTCTCAGCAGCAGTACGCGCACGGGTACATACAAGACCAGAGTCCCGTCAGTAATTAGCCCAAACGCAGGCAAGGCACAGGCACAAGCACAAGCATCATGTATCCTGTATGCGACACATTATCCTCTGTACACGTAGCCAAAGCCCATTCATCCAACGGCCTCCTCACGTCTTTCTCCCTATTTCCCCCACCAAGCTTGCAAGCGACGGACCAAACCATTGAACGAAATAGCAATCGCTGGGCTTTCGTGGGGGAGAGACGGCCGCCAGAGATTGGGCTAGCTGAAAGCCGAGACCTCCACAGACTTGCTGCGTTGTTCTGCCCTGAATTCTGCTTACTGGAACACGTTTGATGCCGTGCAGGCTACTGTGCGAAAGGAGCGAAAGTGAGATACGATGCGATGCGATGCTAATGCACTCAAATACCAAAGAGTGTTGTGCCTGGTCTAAGCATGTGTCAATGGCTTCAACGGTATTAGCAAGCAGGGCGACAGAATTGCTGCTAGGGCCAGCCACTTGAACCGAGTATTAGGTAGTCCTCGCACTTCGTAATTACCGATAATAGGTCTTTCTGACCCGGGTTTTCTTTGTGTGCCGCCTCTCTCAAGTCGGTGCATCTGCCATGGCCATCTTCTCGGCGCTGTTGGTCGTAGGTGGTGTGTATGTGTGTGTGTGACACGTAGATAGCATGCATTATCACGAGCAGCAAATTGTCTTTCTTTGCTTCCTTGGACCCTTAATTTGTGACTCCGACTTGGCTTTTGACGTGGGGGCTGGCCAGGTATCTCTTCTCGTCCCGTCTGCGCTTTTGCCTCGAATGATAATGGAGAAGCCATGCCTCTACAAGCAGGCAAACCCGGCTCGAATGGTCAAAGGAGCGCCGCTAAGGCCAGCCACGCTACTAGAAATCGCCTTCTCTCCGCATTGAAGGAGGGGCCCGTCATTTCGCAGCCATTGCTTTTTTTCGAAATAATTACCTATTCCATGGGCTTTTTTTGCTTTTTGTCGCCGGCTCGCTTACTGCCGCAAGCCAGCCGCCCGCCCGCAAAAAGAAACGTCTTAGTCTGAAAAAAGGGAAAAATCCAACAAATAAAAGATTAGTATTTGCGTGACTGCTTCCTTCTGTCGTGCCACGAGTTGGTGGCGGCGGCAAGGGAAAGTGGTGCATCGCGATTGAGCCCACCTCAGTCATTGAGCTGCATATCGATGGATGTCGGGACCTTTTTTGGGCTCGCTGTGGATTACCTAAAGGGCTGGGCCCTGCATATTGGCCAATCTCAGCACACCCTTGCCTTCCGAGACCCAAGAAAGCAGCAGCATTCAAGCGCCGAAACCGAGCAAAATACGCGCACAAGACTGTGAATATGACATGAGCCGACAACCTTGCACAATACCAAGCACAGCAATTCATCGTTGGATGCGACTTTACGTTCGGCCAAAACACCCCGAAACGCCCCAATTGCTCCGAACAAGTCGCCGCTTCTCGCACTATTTGCGGACGGCCAGACCCCTCTGGGCAACCGCAATGTCCCGTGTCTGCCCGGCCTTGTGGATATCCGAGACCCTTGAGGGGTGGCTGGTCTTGGAGTCTTGCAGCCTCGTCGGACGCTGCAAATCGCAGATGACGCTCGCCTGGTCGGGGGGTTGACTCGAGTATGCATGTCTCAGCCTCAGATCCGATCTGAGGATAGACGAGAAGATGGAAAATCAAGAAAAATAAATATCCATCCATCCATCCATCCATTGAGTAGTTGGCGCCCCGTCTCCATGGATGATCCCTGAAAATGGTGATCCGTCATCGATGGAAGATGGAAGAATTGTCGCTAATGTAAGACATCTTTAGGACCAAACAATCCCCTCATCACAAGCACAAAGCGCTTCAGCTCGTGGAGACGGCGCGACCCCAGCGGCCGCCAGCAGCGCACAAGCCAATATGGGGTGCGGAGCCGCTTCTGCTCGCCGTGTCTCACCGTTCGTCTCCATATTCTGCCCTATGTACATACGCTTGGTTAGCTAGGTGTGGACTAGCACTTGGCTGTATACATATATATACATGGATGCTATATACGAGCATAGGACTAGGCAGTACTGAATTCAGCAGGTAGGGGGGGAGGATCCTAGTGCGTGTATCGGCCGGTACTCGTCACATCATGATCATCAGCGACGCGCGCGAGCTCGGCCCCAGCGGGCACATCAATGGGTCTTGCGTTCGGCACGAAATAGCTCGAAATAGGGCCTCAGATCAGCCCCATTCCGGTAGCCTTAGTCGGTACACGGGTCAGCCTGGACCATGACGCTGGATCGCACAGCCTCCTTGCTCTCCAGACGGACCTCACACCAGTGCCAAATTGGTCCCAAGTCTCTTCACTTGGACTCATCAGCACGACACCAGCTCACATCAGAATCCCTTCAAGTCCAGTGACCACAGGTTCATGTGGCTAGCCGCCACAAAGCCGATGAGAGGGAGGGGGGGCTCGCTGGATGGCTGGCTGTATTGCTTCCTCTTTGGGCTATCTGCTTGCCCTGCTTCGCCCGCCAGGTCGACCAAGGCTGCCAGATGACCTGGCCTTCGCTTCCTTGCCGGCAAACAAGGGGAGATTTGCCCTGCACATCATCGCCCCAGGTTTGACGTTACAACGCGGGTACAGTCAAATGAGAGATGTCCACTTTAAGAGGGCGTTTATTGTCTCTTTTGGCAGGGAACGGCCGCCGAGGGTGACATGAAAGGCGAGAAGGGATGGGCGTACATATACACGACCTATGTATAGCACTTGATATATCAGCCGTCACTCGCATTCCCCAATCTAATCTGCCTGTTACCTCAGCGCGTACGACAAGGCTGATGCGTTTCTGACGAGAGAGAATCGCCACAGCTCATTGGCTGCTGCACAAAGACGGCTATGGGGCTCATCAATTGGCAAACAGTCCCCTCGTCCTTCTCCACCGCGTTAGCTTGGACCTGCGTCTGCATGCTGCATGGTTGACGGAAAGCGGTTTGGCGTAGCAAGATGCGAGGCCAGGCTACCAACGAGACTAGCAGAAGGGGGGAGGGTGGTCGCATCGCAGCACATCGCATCGCATCGCATCTGCATCGCATGGCATGATGGTCTCCACGCTCTCGTCCGGTCTGCCTATCCAAGCGACCTGGATGCCGAACAGCGCACAGCTTCATCTCTGCTCCCCTATTACTTACATTAACCACGCAATCCTTCGAGGCCAATGGCAGCCTGAGCCGGGCCCAGAACCATGCAATGCAAGGTACACGTAGGACGGCCGTTTGTTGAAAGAGGTTAAATGTCCAGTTTGCACAGATGAGCCCACATCTAACCCTAAGTAAACCAGTGACTTGCATGTACTTGTGGTACTTGCGCTGATCAGCCACCCCACTTGCCTCAGCCTTTTCTGCACACCCCTCCCAGCTTCTGATTTCTTACTTGCACTTCCCCTCTAATCCCCACCACCGGTCCAAATGTCAACGACTGACTTGTCGACCGGAGCAAATTACAAACAACGAGAGCAGAATAAAAAAGGACAGCGAATAACGGCAGATGCGCTCTCACGCACCAATTATGCATGTGCGTCTCAGCCCCCCCGATTATTTTCCCCAGCTCCTCCGGCTGCGAAAAAAAGACGAGCCGAGGGCCGCGGGGCCGTCGTGATCGTGATCCGGGTTCGAAATTCCCACGGCCGGCTATTACCTACCTCCAAAGGGGGGCCGCCGATCAAAGGCGATTTTAGCCCAGCAGGCCATTTGCACATCAACGTCCAATTGAGGCCCCATTGAGCGACCATATTCGAAATGGGCTACGTTCAAAGTGCTAGCCCAGCTGCTAGCAACCAAGTAGTCGTTCCTTATCGACGCTATAGCCTTCGCGTAGCCGATGTGAGCTCTCACTTTCAACTTGGGACTATTTCCTCATTCCTAATCCTGATCCTACATGATAGCGGCCTGTACGACTACAATCACGAGCTCACCGGAATCCAACGCCACCGCAGAAGCACCATGTTACCTTGTTACTAACCCTGTCTCACTCCTGTGCATCATCTCATCTCATCCCCTTCACCCTCCTCTCTCTCAATCGTCTTGCGCCCCCCCCCCCTCCCATCTCTCTCCCCATGACACCCAAGACGCACAACCCTGGCGCCCTCTTTTCTTCCAGCCAAGCGGATTCTTCCTCGGCTGCTGTCGTGTAATTCCCCCATGCATACCATCGAGAT
The DNA here is from genome assembly GCA_020045945.2 of Trichoderma semiorbis. Taxonomy (NCBI): domain Eukaryota; kingdom Fungi; phylum Ascomycota; class Sordariomycetes; order Hypocreales; family Hypocreaceae; genus Trichoderma; species Trichoderma semiorbis. Next base: position 5,361,731 of record CM034695.1, read on the forward strand.
CTCCGCACATGCAAGAATTACATTGCCTTGCCTTGCCTTACATGCTCCCCTCCCTCCGCCTGTCCCCCTTGTAATAGCTGATAACACGACTCCTCTCCTACCTACTTTTGCCAGCCTGCCTATCAAATCCGCCGCCCTATACGTCCACCAGCAGCAACTATTGGTCATCTTTTTATTTTCTTCCCTTGCTTCACCCCCGTCATACATGTCGTGCAACTCAGCACTGCAGCCACAATCGCATACGTAGTAGCACCTCATTTGATCTGCGTCGCACCGCAACTGCACCTCTCAACGTGAGCTGGAAGTGCCCGAGGCCTTCGTGTTTCGAATGGGAACCTCCGAAGTGGCTTGCTGTGAATCCCCCCTCGCTCTTCTCACTGTTTTCTTTTTCGGTATTGTTCGGATTTCATTTTTCAGCTGTCAATTGCTACATATATACATTACACATCATAATTGCTTCCCCTCCATCACATGCATTCCTCGTATAAGGCAGCTCCGCACATCATCCCATCTCACCTCACCTTCCCTTGCCTTAGGTTGGAATTGCGTGGCCTGTCTGTCCTTGCAGCTGAGAAAGACGTGTATCATTGATATGGATGCCAAGTTTCGCATCATCAATAATTTTTCCAATAACTTCTCTTTTTACTAAAGATAGCCTCCCCAGGCTTGTCATCTGGTGGCGACCAATGGCAGTACACCGTCTGCCACCCGGACACAGCCTTCAACCCCCTCCATCGGACCAATTGGCGTCTAGCAAGTGAGACAGGGCAAACCTAAATTGCCATGTGTTGAACACGGAAAGTCCATGTGTCACCTTGTCAACGTCTCGGTGCCACGCGTATGCCACATTCACAAAGTTGTACCCATACGGCTGGACTCGGCTTACCAGAGAAATTACCAATTCTATTACTTAGGTAGTTCCGTAGTAGAGATTTTTTCCCAACGACAAAAAAATCGTGTCGTGTTAATGCCATTCTGTGTGATATGCTAATCCGGGCGACTTTCATCTTTTATTTTTGTGAATCCCGTCCTGTCCCTCCCGTCCCCCAATATTCCGTTGAGATGAGAAAAGAAGAAATAATAGTAGGTAGAAAAAGGAAAAAAAGAAAAGGGAAAATAAAAAAAGGGCAGTCTAAGCAATCAACGCCTGATGGGTCAAATCTCAACGCCACCTATTGTCAACAGCCATGAAAGTCCCCCCTTGGCGTGCCCTGGTGATCACAACACCACGCAGCCCCTAGAAACCCAACCCAAGATTCCATCCGTTCCGTCCATTCCGTCCCAAATATCCCGTCCCATATGTTCCAATTGTTGCAAGCAGGCCCATTATTCTGCTGCAGATATCCCGCCGTGGCGCAATTTGTTTGTTGTTTCCACCCCGCCCTGAACAGCCCAAAATAAAAAAGAACAAGGCATACCTTATTTACCATGCCTGAAACTCATGATAGAAGGAGATAAAACCCAAGATCCCGTGAAACATGTCATTTCTCGTAGCTCGCATAAAATCAAATCCCCAACTGGACAAGCAAGCCAGGGAAAACAAAAGGACGCCCAAAAAGTAGTAGAAGAAGCAAATATATATAAGTAAGGGGAGGTGTTCATGAACTCATTACTCGGCAGTGTTGCTAAATCGCATCGAGTGTGGCTGGTCGTGGTTATGTTGCACGCCAAAGTCCTCTTGCTTTTCGGAGGCGACCCTGATGGGATTGTACGAAGTGCTGGAATCGTAGGCAGCGTATCCACGCTTTTCCCACGCCGAATCCTGCTCGGTCCGCGTCTGCGTCTGTCGTCCCTTCTGACGGACGTTGTAGCGGATGAGCGAGGTAGCACCAGGAGGAGTCGTCAATACCTTTGATGGTCGTGGCGCCGGCGCGAGCCGCTGCGCATCATTTGCATCGCCGTCAGCTCGACTACCCCAAGACGTCTGGAGATGAGAATGTTAGTCATACCGATGCTTTTCTTCTTTTTTCCCCAGGACGAGTACTAACCATGTTAAGAGTAAAGAGGGCATAGAGCTTGATGAGCCCGTGAAAGTATCCAAAGACAATGGAGATGGGAACAAAGACGACGTCGCTGGGGTTTCGCAACAAAAGTCCCATGAGCTTGACAAACTTGGTGAAGGCGAACATGAAGATGAACTGGGCCCAAAAGGCATAGTGTCGGTACTGCAGATTCCACTCGGCCGTCGCCCACCAGCACGAGGCAAGCAAAAGCGGGTCGACAATGAAGGCGATGGAGGTAAAGGTCGCGAAGTGGAGGGCGTAGGTGCACCAGGGCTGTTGTCTGTATTCCCAAGTCATTTTCGTTAGTACGCTCACGCTATTTTAGTAGTGATTTTAGACGGCCCAACTCACCTCCACACGTGCCGCTCCTTGACCAGGCTGGTCCAGTTGCTTCGCCAGTTGCTACGCGCCCAGCGGGAGCACTGATACAGGAACTTGGGGCCGTTCTCCAGAGTTGTCTCAATCTCGCATTCGCGCTCATACTGGATCCAAGTCTTCCACTGGTGGCTCACCAGCCATCGCGTGACAAAGTTGTCGTCGTCAGCATTCAGGATCCACTTTCTCCACTTCTCCGTCTTGAAGCCATCGAGGAAGTCGTGGCTCTTGAGGATGGACGATCGGTACGCTCCAGTGCGGCCGGACATGCAAGATGTGCCACCATCCATGTTGTGCGTGGCCGAGATCTCAAAGTTGCGGCGCTCAATGTAGGCGGCACCGAGCCAGTTCCAGATGCGCACCGACCAAGGGGCCGTCCACTCACGCTTGACTCGCTGACAGGTACCAACGCCGCCCATCTTGGGGTCCTCGAAGGGGGCCAGGATCCAGGGCATCAGCGTCGACGGCCACGAGACGTCGTCGTCGGCCATGATGGTGATGGGTGTCTCAACGCTGGGCAGAGCCTCGCAGACTTGGAGGCGCTTGTTGGCAATGGGCGTGTGCATGACACGGACCTTGGGGTAGTTGAGAGACCTGGCCAGCTCGTCGAGAGCCTTGCGCTTGTCGTGGGTGGTGACAAGAATCAGCTCGGCAGGCTTGCAGGCCAGGATGCTTTGCAGCGACGGGCGGAGCTCCTCAAACACATTATGAATGGTAGGAATGATGACCGTGACGTCGTCGTTTGTAAATGTTGGCTTGCTGGGGATCGGCTTCGACTTGTAGGTCCAATGGCTGACGCAGTGGACAAGCAGCCGGACGTAGCGATGCAGCCTAAACGCAGTGGGGTATTAGTTTTTGATAAACTCAATTGAAAAGAAGAAAGGGCAGCCAGAAAACGAATGATATTAGGGCATAGCCAACTAACCAGAGGATCCAGAAGATGTAGGCCCAGAACGTTGCCGATTGCCAGATATCGGACTCGACTCTAGGCAATCTGAAGGTGACCAGGGGCGCCAGTTTGGCTGGCAGTTCACTAAGAAACTTGTCCATGATGTGGGGCGGCCAGGGTTGCTGGGATAAGATTTCTCTTGTCGCGTATACCAGGGATCTTTATGTTTTCATGGGGAGCTTTGCTCGCTGCTTGACTTGTTCAAGAGGGAAGAGGGGAGAACAAGGCGTGGAGGAGAGATGGAGGTTGCGCGACTAGAGGAGAGAGGACGAAGCCTGTGTGGTTTTATACGGCACAGGGCAGGGATTTCCGTCTCCTGTCTCTCAATCTGCAATCAATTGGAAAGGATGAAGAGAAGAACAAGAAGAGGAGAAGGCTGAAGGCTGTCTCCAATTGCAGATGCCCCGGATTCTCGATTCTGCCAGCTGCCACCGCGCGTGAGGCGAATTCCTGCTGCCCAAGTGACAAGCGAATGTTCTAACCCAAACTGGAGCTCCCAAAGAGGCCAGGCAAAAGAGAAGCCCAAATTCCTGAGGTCCAGACCGCCAATGCGCTGCAAGAGAAGGAGGAAAGAGGCAAGCAATATATGTACAGATTCCACTTTGCAAGGCGAGGCTGTGAGGGGAAGCAAGAAGGAGGCCGGGCGAGTCAAATTTGATGTCAAAGGTCAAAGGCGAGGAGGGCCACGAGCATCAACGAAGAAAAAATGGTAAAAAAACAAAACACCAGTATAACGAACGGGGAAGAGACAAAGTTAGGAGTCAGACTCTTGCATTGCAGGGTCCAAGCAGCCTAGATAATCCTCTGGGTAGAGATATCAAATTAGGGGAGGAGAGGAGGAAGAGGTCGTGAGGGAGAAGAGCAGCATGGCAGCCACGTTGATCGACTCGACGGCAGTTATATACCAAAAAGGCCCATACGATAGTCTAGTACTGTACCTTGCAAGACCTTACGATACGACGAGTGGTGTATGAGTAGACTAACCGGCCCGGCGCCATCAAGCATGCTTCCGATATGACCTAGGCCAATGCCATGCATGAGCATGGAGACGGAGGGTCTGGCTAGGACGTCGAGGCCAGATGCATGCCATGGATGGATGTACCTACACAAGTACAAAGCCAAGTTACTCGTAGTACAGTACAGGATGAGAAGATGGATCAATGGATTGGATGGATGTGCGAGTTAAGGTAAGGCAGTCCAGGGTATTATTGGCAGTGCAGCAGGGGCCACGTAGGGTAGCATTTGCCCACCTAGAGAATCTGGATGGCGCCAAAAGGTGGGTGGTGGGTTAGTGGATAGTGGGTGCTACAGAGGGCCATCCATGGCGGAGGAGATGGGCGGCGGGGGGTACCTGTAGGGCCAATGTTCAATTGGGCTTTGCAATTTGTACAACCCAGGTAATGGCAGGTACAGCATTGAGGGGGTGTGGGCTTATGGGGGAGCAGAGAGGAGGGCGGCCTGCTGCTGCACAAGCACCAGACGCCAGAATTGGGGGGAGGGGTGCGACTATTGGGGCAATTCACGGCCATGTTGCAGCTTGTACCGCGTTGCTTTGGGGCTAGCGGCCGGGCAAGAGTTGGAGTTGAGACTCGGGCTTCATTTTACTCAATTTCACAAAATACTACGAGTAACTTTGCTGCTCCACAATGCCCGACCGGCGGCGGGACCTTTTTTTGCGTCTTTGTCCTGGACCTGGACGGAATTTGGACCTTTGATGGTCATTGTCATATTCATTATTATTACCTGGCAGTATTACAGGGACAGGTGCTGTAAGGTAAGTGATGTGAGCATACATACGCCCGAGTATACATGGTTTGATTTGATCAAGTTGAGCATCTACAGTCAGGTATTCAAGGTTACGCTGCTATAGGTACATTAGCAGTAGTACAAGTATTGATTGCACCGCAGCTACCGATAGCCATGGATTCAATCAAGCATTGAGTGAAAATGATCCAATTTGATCCTCGCCCGCACGGCGCGCTAAACGGGGCCCCATATCATGGATATTGTGCAGATAATTCTACGGTTTGATTCCTACTACTGCGCTTGCTAGCGACTTTTTGCTTCGCATGTACGAAGTCTGGCTCGCCTAGCCGTTTAGCGAAGAGGGGGAGATTCTGGACGATTTGCTACTAGCACATGTGCCATTGGTGGCGTGAGCTTTTTTTGGCATCGCCATTCATTCATTCGATACACTACGAGTACACTTCCCGGTGCTTGCTTTTATTGGGAGTCAGCTGTGACTCTTCTCTTTGACGGCCGGACGGACAATTGGCTGTCCTTGTTGGCAAGGGTGGATACATATTGTGTGCTCTTGTTTCTGTAATTTTTCGCCTTCCAGCGAAGCGACTGGCCACTCACAGCCGCCATGGCTCTTTTTGCCCGCAAGCTCGAGAACCGTCGATAGGATGGGGGCCGGGGGGTTCCTTGATGAGCCAAGCCAAGCGAGAGCGTTTGCGAGCAGTCAAATCTGTCGTGGGGCGATGCGCCAGGGAAGCTAGCAAATGCGGGAGGCGAGGACAAGGGCAGCAATACCAACAGCGATTTTCGAGATTAATTGGAGATTGGAGACTATGGAGAGGCGCAATAACGGATAAACTGGGCGGATGGGCAGGGTTCGGCGTCAAAGTTCGATTCAAGTCAAGCCTTCACATGGATTGGAGCAACCGAAGGGATATGCTCAGGGTAGGTACATACCTCTTGTCTTGTCTTTTGTCTTGTTCGCTTGGCCACTGGTGGGTTGCTCTGCGTCTTGCGTTTACAGGATGCTGCGCTGCGTTGTGTGTTGTTGCTGTTGTTATTCTGTGTTGTGTGTTGTGCGGTGTTGCGTTGCGTTGCGTTATGTTGCGTTGCCCTGCCCTGCCCTGCTTGCTCCCTGGCTGGCAAAGATGCACTCTGCGCTGCAACTTTGTTATCATCGAGCCAGACGGCGTTTCAACGCAAGCAATTGCCGTATGTGTATGCGAGGCCGCAAACGAAGGTGTTGGGGGTGCAAGTGGGAGCTACTAGAGATAAAGAGCAAAGAGAAAATTGAAAGTGTGTGTGTGTGTGGACGAGCGAGGCATCGCGATTCGCAGCAAAGGGCAAGCCAAGTTGGTGTTGAGATCCACGATGCCAATGCAAGCTGCGACTCGTTCGGATAGGCAGCTGGCTAAGCACAAAAGCCGCCGAACTACTAGACATAGAGCATAGAGCGATTTGATTGATACTTGACTTTACTTGCAACGGATAGGCATTCAATGCAACCCTGAGGCTGCGAATTTTGCACCGTCACGCAATCTATACTTGACCTCCCCTCAACCTTCAGTCGTCTTTGCTCTATTAACCCGGCCGGGCTGCCTCTTACAACTGGATCTTACATCCAAGACGGTGTGTAGAACGTCGGCCGCTCCATTTGAGTGTGGCGTACTACTCTAGATGCAGCAAGAGGACGAAAATTACATTGACGGAACTTGGCAGCTTGTGTGCCCGGAAACCCTTGCTGTTGACGTGCCGGGCTTCAGGTTGGGTGATGCCTTGCATGGCATTTCCGACGTCTCACACACCGTCTAGAAGCCAGATTGAGGGTCGAGGAAGAAAAAAAAACAAGACTTTTGCCGTTGCTCTGCCTGGCGTTTAAATGCAGGTACTGTGGACGTTATCGCGCCTTGTCGCATATGCTCCGCCGATTATGGACCATGTCGCCCGGCATCCATGTCCGCCTTGGAACGCAAGATGAGATTACCTTGTATCAACCATCGCTACCTCCCTTGGCAAATTCCTATTCCTGTAGCTGCCGTCTCCTTTCGTACGAGCACGAGCATGTACGTACATGTATGAACACGTCGTTTTGAGAGCCAGGCCGTCTCGACGGTGACGGCCCGAGGGATGATGACTTGGCCAAACCATGAAAAGCATGTGCCTGGCTATTTTGGACTCTCGGGCGACGGCTGGTCCGCGCCACGGACGGCGGCGGTAGATCATGGCAACCAACGGCCCGGCCTCAGCGACTAACATGGCCGTTGCACGACAGTCGTATATGTACGGGGAGTCCAAGTGGTGCAACACCTCACTTTGACAGCCGCCTCTGATAAGGCAGAAGAGCAGAGACTGTGGGCCTGATGTGGGAATGCTTCATGTACGCGCCGCCATTTCTGGCTTGAGAGTCGCCAGTCAACACAACCAACAGCATAATCGTACTTCGTCGTTGCAGAAAAAAGCAGACGGTGATGCCATTCTTTCTCATTTTTTCCCACTGTGTTTGCTGGCAACGGTGAGAAAAAAAGGCGGCGGGACAAAGTTCGGGATCCAAACAGCGGCTTCCACGATGCAAGCACCGCGGCTGAGAGAAAGGGGCATCCGGGCCAACGAGACGCAGGCCGTGGACCCTTTCTGCAGCAGGTCCTGGTAGGATCCTAGAGTCCCAGAACCAACCCTAGGCTCCTTAGACTCCTATGTATGTACATACAGCAGAATCCCAGGAGCTGCTTCTGCTTCTGACGGCGCGTCTGCCGATACGATAGAGACCCCCTCGACGATGGAGAGGAAGCAGCAGCATGTACACGCACACGTACACGCACACGCACACGCACAGACACAGGATGCATCAACCTTGACAAGGGCCTGGCGTAGGCGACAAGGTCCCCCTTACCCGGTGCCTACAACGACCTGGACACTTGTACGAGTAATTGAAGCATTGCAGCTCGAAAAAGCACCGAGTCTTTCCAGAACCCGCGACATGTCCGTTTCGGGGCCTCTCGGTCTAGGCGGTATGGACAGGACAGCCTGGGGGCGAGCATGGAGCATGGAGCATGGGGGCAAGATGGATTCGACGAGGTCCCGGCGGCGAAAGCGTCAAAAACCCTCCAAGGTACATGTCGCTGCGAGCCGTGCCGTGTACGATGAGTACCCTCCCGGTAGTTGGTGTAGCATCATATAAAGACGCCGCGATGGCCTCTCTGCCACCACGATACCCGCCTGGTACCTTTGAGATACCGAGTCGAGGTGGATGAAGGCGTACCTGTAAGCGAGCGGCGGCGGAATCTCAGGGTCCCCCTCGTCTATCGTGTCTGTAGCATTGTTCCGATGCTGTCTCGCTTTTCCCCTGCCTGCGTCGCGTGGCCGGGCCCTGGACGGTATTTTTCCTTCTATTGTTTTCGGTCCATTCCATCGATAGTCTTACCCTGCCGCTTTGTATGTACTACCAAAGTCCCTGTCAACGTCCAATTACCTTGGTAGGTAAGGATTGTAGTAGATTAGTCCTCGTACTACTTGAGTTGCAATGAAAGTCGTCGGCAAGAAGAGGCTCAACGACAAAGAGTCTACGACGACTGCTCAATTGCTCTGCATAGACAGTAAAATCCAGCCGTTGTGCTCCGGAGTAGGCCGACGCGGACTCGCTGTTTACAGCTCCTTGCATGCTCCTGTATGTATCCGTCAGGTCAGAAGCCAACGAGGTGCCGAGACGACTTTCAAAGTCGGAGCAAGGATTCAAGATGGTGGAGGAGGTGTACAAGCACGGGCTGCAGCTCTCTCTCTACTCGTACGAGCAGTAATGGTACTTGTCCAGGCAGTGATGGTACAGGTAGGTCCTCGTACAGGTAACACTACATGTAAGCTCTCCATGTCGACGGCGACTCCATCGCCTCCCCCTGCGCGGACAGCTACCGGTCCGTACACATACCCCGGACCTGTGCTCTATTGGGAAGCTTCACCTTGTGCGACAAGCACTATCCCGCGATGCCAACTATGAACCTTGCCAGTGCAGCACCGCGTCTCGGGCTTGCGCAGAATAAGCCTTGGTCACGTATTCCGCCAAATGCTGTGCTCGCCTCGCCTCGCCATCGTCTGGCAGTAGTGGACGCTGCTATACGATGCACGGATGCGTCTCGACGAGCCGACTGGCGCGCGCTGGCTGCAAGTCAACCTGCAATTATACTATAGCGCTCGTCTCTATTCTGGGCTCTTGCTGTGCTACCCGGGCTCCATTTTCGTGGCGTCTCGAGCCAAGTTCAATGTCCAGGTCGACGTCCACGTCCGAGGCTCCATGGCGGGACGCAATGCTCCGCACCGGCGATGATCTGCCTCCATATCTGATGGCTGGCGGCCCAGATACGGGGTAGCCTGGCGTGATGGGGCGGTCATCTTTGCTGTTGAGGCCCTCTGGTTATGCCAGCTCGAGCGTCCCGGAAGCGCAGGCTCTTCTCCCCAAACCCTAGCCGTAACGCAAGTCGACCATTTCGGCAGTCTTGTGTTTCCTCGATGGGGGGGCCTCTTACTACATGAGTACTCCGTATAGAGTTGCGTTGCTCAGAGAGAGTCCAAGAAGGACAACGACTGCTAACGATGCGACTTTAGCCATCGCGGCATAAGTGGCGACCAACGTGTCCAGGGGTCTGTCTTTGAACAGCCTCCCACGCTCTCGACACACACCCAGCACTCATTGCTCAAGTACCTACTCCGTACATACTTACAGACTGCTATACTACGAGTATACTAGTCTGGCACTTCGGGGAAGAGGGATTTGTACATTTACTTGCAAGTGTTTCTAGGCCAAAGGGGTATGCCTATGTGCGTCCAAGAGCAAGAGTCCATGCCATGCAATGCGCAACCAACCGCATAACGGCTAATGAGCTCTTTTTCTTTAGGTTCCCATTAGCAAATCGGCTCTAGGGCCTTGTAAGCCCGGCCACCACCTTGTCTGCCATGGCATAATTCTGGTCCTTTCCCTCTGCAGACGGCAAAACTCGTTGTGCATGCAACGCCATCGTTTAAGCAATCGCGAGCGACTGATAGCGGACCCCAGCTCGCCGTTTGGCTTCCTGACTGGGCTGTTGCCAGTTCCACTGTGGAGGCGGCTTACAATATTACCTGTACACAAAGGCAGCATTCCTGTCAATGTGCAGAGTAATACCCGACTTGTACGAGCGAGGGATGGAGCAGTGCCAGCCGCCTACATGCTCGTACATGCGCACATAGCATCGAAAGCACCTGGCACAATTTTACAGGCTCCTCGCCCAGAGCAAGTGTCCACAATGGACGGTTCGGCCGGGATCTTTGTCCCATTCAGTCTCCATTCAGTTTCGCTCCCTCTCGCGGCCTAGACGGACGAATCCCAGCGTCGATTTGCTTTCGTGCCCTCTCCGCAACAGTCTTGATGTGTGTGCGGCCAAAGGGGAAGCCGTCTCCGCGGAACAGCTGCACGCACAGTCAACCGTCACGATAATGCCGACGGAGAGGGGGAGATAACGCCGGCCACTCCTAGATCTGGCCACGCTCTCTGCCATGAAGCTCTTGCCCGCTCGCCGACTTAAACAAGATAGAGACGAAGAAGCGACGTTCTCACTCATCAAGCTTTGGAGGGATCGTTACTACGGAAGGCGCCCGAAGCTTCAACCGTAGCCGCGATGCGATCCGGCCCGCTCCATCCGGAACGCGGGTGTCGTTGTTTTAGCCTAGCCGCAACAATTGTAAAACACATGTTGCATGATTCTCAACGGAGGGCGTTGGTCGCGCGCCTGCGTGGCGTGACCGGAGGCCATCGGCCCCCTCCGCTTCGCACGTCGGTCCAGCACGGGGCTCTTGTACGGAGCTCTACGAGGCCCGGACTGGATGGCGTTTCGACTCGGTCGTTTCTCAGCCCAAAGCTCGTTGATTTGGCTTCATGGCATTGGGAATAATGGGTAATCATGCGCAAGTTTTGATTCCACTTTACAAAGACGTAAAAATGCTGGCCCGCAAGCCAAATTCCTTAGCCGGGCAGGTTTGCGGGCACAGGCCTTGAAGCTGAGTGAAACTTGCGGCAAGATGGAGTCGAGGCCGCGAAGCTGAGAAGCTGAGGCTCGCGCTATGAACAAGGCTCTTGTGAGGCCCTGAGCCAATGCGGAATCCCTTGTCCATGGCTCATCTAGCTGTTATCAGCTCATGCCATGCAGCTGACGACCGGGTATCCATGTGTGAAAAATTTGTTGAGATCTTGGCCTATCTAACCTACGATTACACCTTGCAGCGGTATTATACGCTCTCAGAGATGAGATCTCCTTTCCCAGCCTTTCTCGCGGTTCGATGTGATATCGTATGAGTATTCTACTATACCATAACCTTGCTCTGACCTAGCTATTGCAGCTTTACTGACCCTCTTGATAATAAACATAACCTCCATACTACTATACCGTGTCTGTAAATTGGGCTGAATAGTAGTGCGGATGCTTGGATAATATGTAATATGCCGTCCAATGGGCTTGGTGAAGCATAGCTGTAGCCTTTCCCGTAACTTCTGAGCACGGTCGAATTTCACAAAGGCAAGTTTGCGAACGCTTTCTGCCAGAGTCTACGGCCTTTATCACATATTGATGAGATTTCCCCCATAACGCGGTATTCACACCGTTGATAAGGTAGATGTTGCAATAGGGTAGGGATGATGTTAACGCGAGGCGAATGCCAAAGCGCGTGCAAATGCAGACTGTGTATGGATAAATGGATAATAAGATTGTCGACGTTTTGTTATACGGATGGGTAATCAATATATGTGCCTTTTCCATTTCTCTCTTGATTAAATTTAATTAATACATTTTCCCTCTGCAAGATGATCGCCGCTTTGCTCCTTATTGCGATTCTTGGCGGCGCGCTTGTTGACGTAGTTGTCGGCTGAACAAGATAATGTATCTTGTTATTTATTACAAATACTCCGAGGAATCGTATTCAATATCCTTACCCACCCACTGCCCATCAATCCGATATCTCACGGGGGGATAAAATGTGAGATGGGGATTTTAGGCAGCAGTGACTTCTCTCCATGGCCAGCTGAGTGTTGAAGCGGCATGCTTTTAATCTGTAGTAACATCGCAATCAATGACGGAAGAAATAGAAGTGTACCTATTGATAGTATACTTTGGTGTTTTAGCGCTCATCCGTGTGACTCTACGTGAGATGGCTAAGATGACAAGTACAATGTATTGCTATTCTACGCCGAGAAAGTTTGCCGATGGGATTGAGATGTGAGACAGATACATGGATCGTATGAGCTTCTGAAACACACTCGTGCTTTGTAATTCTATGATGCTGTGTGTAGATATTATACGATGAATACGATGGGCTTTACACTCTGGTGGCTGTCGGCGTATTCACGGCATTGTACCAGGTTGGGGTCACTACGATGAATGCTGCGCCAGCCTTCGCAATATGTACTGCAATCGGGCTGATCTTTACTTATCTGTGAGACGGTTGTATTGAAGATTTTGAAGTTTTTCGGATGATTTATTTAAATTATCAGCCTTGTATGGTTGTATTGGGAGGCAGGCCAAACGAAAGTTGAAGTAAAAGATTGCAACCAAATGTACCTGCAAGTTTCATTGTCAGTGTCACCTAAAGAATCTTTGAGCGCTATTAGGCTAAAGTACCAATGTGTGTAATATCGGTCTTTTGAATGTGAGAGAATCCCGGTCTCATAGTGTAGCACTGGGCCGTATGTCATTTGAGTTGATGATATGGCGCTCTTCGAGCAGATACAAGGCTGATGTTGGTGTCGTGTAAGTCATTGCATTGTTTCTATAATGATGAATTTTGACAGAAGTGCTGAAAAGAAGCATTTAGCTACCTGCAAGATACATCTAACCTCGTATACTTGATCCACAACGAGGCTGAGCTGAGCCTCTTTACCTGGAGTAGTACACTGGGGACTCTCCACGTCTGGCCGTAATGTACATCTGCTCCATGAAGAACGTAGCTATTCACGTCTTCTCGTACACCAAGCCATGCTGCTCAGATCATATCGAGAGTGAAGCCGTTGTACAAGCATCTCATTTGCACGGATATACGAGAAACACCCATTGACAGTTGTACCAAGCCGTCACCTCTCCTCACCACCCTAAGCAGGTACTTTCCTCTCAGTGAGGTAAACATTCCGGAAGAAGAAGAAAAATCTGACATATGACAGACGGAACGGCAGAGACAAAGTACCGCCAAAGTACATGCATCGTACTCGTACACCCAGAGATCGACCTAGCACCCAAACAGCGGCGTTACCGTTACCCCTGGTTTGTTACTCTTTTCGGGAGAGGCGTGTACTTTAAAAAGATGTGCCCGGCTGCCGATAAGGAACAAGGCAAAGCCAAGCAAAAAAAATGAAGCCACCCCAAATCGCGTTTGACGTACATGATGGCTCATGCAAGGCGGCAGACAAGCTTCCTCAAAGGGCCAAAGTGATTGACCGTGCTACTTTCCCCCAACTGGTTCTCTGCGAGTCATCATAAAACACAGACGCAGAAGCATATGATCGTGCGATGGCTTGAAAAACAGGTTTTTATTTTCTCACTGCTTTAAATAGATTTACACTGCAGGACGGTTGACGTCGTTGTGCATCTCCGAGGATTCCCAGATGAGGAAAATAAAGGGGCGGCTGCAATTTTGGAGAATGGGAGAAGTGGAGATTTCTGAATAATTCAAGATCGGGAGGTGCCCTTTTCCATACCTACAACAAGGAAAAAAAAAGTGCGGAGAAATAAGGACGCCCGAAAGGAGCAATGTATTGGCGATCTATTTGACCGCTGAACCCCCCCGGTTCATGATGAGGTGAGGATGGTATTTATTGTAACCCATATGTTTTATGTTGAGTGAGGGCCATACTGTATATGTACACATATTATTAACACCCGGGCCGATGCAGATTCTTGGGAATAGGCTGATGCGGGATGAATTGGATTGTTTCCATTACGGGCAGAATTTTTTCGTATTGCACTTAGCATACCTTTACTTTCCCGTTTTTTTTATGGCCGCGAGTGCGACCGAACAATTAATTGCTGTGAATCGCTGTACCTGAATTGGAACGGGAAGAAAAAGGAGCTGTCATGGAAATGAGAGAGAGGATGATCTTTGTGGTTTTGGAGTCCGGCCGAGATCTTGATGTCATTGCGCGTTTCTGCGCCTCCCGGATTTGGAAACACGGCATGGGATCGCTGGGTTTGCGTTTCTTGGCATGCATGCCATGTTAGATTGAGATGAGATTGGCGTCACCGTTTTTTTTGAAGGTTTCGTGATACGAAGCTGGTTTCGAAGAGCGCAATAGAGAGATGCCTCGAACGCTGCGTGGCTCTGTTATCGTTTTTATTTAATAGGAGCGTTGACGGCTTTCTTCTTCTTCTCTGTCTGTATGAAGAACACTGCGAGAATGGACGGATTGCACAGTCCTGACAAATTACTCCCTGGCAAACTTGACAGAAGGGATTGTATCACCTGTTATCGGCTATACGTGCATCAAGGCCTTACCATTGACTGCATCACACAACTTGAACAATTACTCACGCCAGTGACATAGTACATTTACACACAGTTTAAGACATGTGAAGTGTCAATTACAATTTTGCACCTCTCCTAGTATGTCTTAGGAATATTAGCACCATAGCAAAACCCGGGAAGCTGCGATTTAGAGATGTGGTCAATGGAGATGGAGTCTGATAGGATATCATCTGAATTTCACAAATTCCATGACACTGACACGAGAATGACGGTTTGGCTTGGAGTTGATCGTAATAATTAGATATGGGCGAGAGTGATTAGCCAAATTTAGCATAGAGAATTTGTTTACTCTGTTGCAGTTGGTAGAAGTGTGTATTTATAAATATAATCAATGATACAAATTAGACCAACTAAACCCTCTACTTACTTTCAAACGTTGTTGTCAATGTCTTTTTACCCGCGGCAATCAGGCTACCACTTTCCGTAAGAAATGTCCTCCCCTTTAGATACCAAATAAACCAACTAAACAGTTTCATATTACCCATCTGCCCCGTAGCCCTGCTTCTCCCTAGCGTGATTCCATAGAAAACCTTTGTATTAAGTTGATATTCAGGCATTCTTTTACCGTCGAGATATGCCGGCAACGCCTTGATAAGATGAAGCGCCTGTGACTCTGCGTATTGCGCCTTGCAACCTTCGAGATTCCCCACGTCACCCAAAACGAAGATGTTAGGGAACCCCTCAGCTTGTAAAGTAGTAGTCTGCTTGATAAAGTTGTGGCTGTCCAGCATATCCAGAGGAACAAAGCGAGTATTAGGCGCTTGACCAGTCGTCGATACGTATGCTTGCGTAGTAAGGCTTTTAGTAGCGCCGTTTTTATCGTAAAGCTCGAGAACAATGCCGTTTTCCGAGGCCGTAACTTTGCTCACTGTTGTATTGGGGATCAACACAACGCTCATCTTCTCTAGCTCTGTTTTGGCCTGTTTCCGTACATTTTGTTGTATGGGCGGCATGAGCGGCAAATCGCTGTTGTAAATGAAATAGACCTTCTTTTTATTGGTCTTTGCATATTCAAAGCCCAGTTGCCCCGCGGTCTCGGTACCAGTCAGGCCTCCTCCAGCCACGACGATAGTCTCCGCCTTTGCAATATCACTTTGCAAGCGTTGTAAGCTGCGCCTCGTTTGCTCGATAGTTCCAAGCAGCTTCCACGGCATATTATCTTTGGCAGTTGTGCCGGTGGCGATGATGAGCGTGTTATACGGGATAACACGCTCTTCACCTGAGTTGAGGGAGACATTGATGGTTTGACCAATAGGATCCAATAAGTCTGCTGCTCCAAGGACAAGTTCAAACTTGTCCGCAGGATATTTAGAAAATGTAGGTGCAAGTGGATAGAAAACCTTGTCGAAGTCCATCTGGCCAGGCACGACGACGCGAGGCATGGCGATTGGCCAGGAGAAATGGGTACTAGGCGTAACAACGATCATCCTGAGTTCGTTACTAGGGAGAATAGTATTGCGCATGACCTGCCGAATCACAGGAGCTGCAGCTAGCCCAGCGCCAAGTACCACAATTGTATGTGTCATGGCTTCGATTTAGAGATTCGATATAATGAATGATTGCATGTCAAATCCCTTGAGCAGCAAAGTAAACAGCTGAGTACCACTAAATATTGGTAGATAGATTGATAATATTGAAACAAGAGAAAGGAATACAACCACAGAGCATAAGACGTAGGCAGAGATATATAACTGCTGCAAATAGAGAATCATGATTCCATTACAGCTAGGGTATTAGAGGCAAGATGAGGCTATGAAAAATATTCCGACTACGAATAAAATTGCTGTATTTTTCAGGCACAATTTAAATACCGCGTGTCGCCGTAAGCTTAAATGAAAGTGTGAGTGTATTCATGTCCGCTTTGTTACATGATACAGCAATCCGGTGAAAGTCCCAACACAGACGATCAGATAAACTACCCCCTGCTAGTGGCGAACGTGATGGAGGCTGTAGACGCAGAAAGAATTTGCGTCAAGATTTAGCCGCCTGTCTGACGCTTCAACGGTAGATTTACAAATGAGATGGTCTGTTGCCCCTGAAATTGTGGATGTGTAACGACACGAAGGCTTACTATGCCTTTGTCGCAGCTAATCATGTGGTTTACCGCCGTCTCGTTACGCCGAAAGGCTCCATCGACAAGGGGATGTAAATATAATGGGTGCTTACTGCAGCGTTGGCGTTGGAGGGAAAATTGCAGTGCCGATTAGTCATTCATCTTTCAGGATAATCCAGCGCGCGCTTGCTGAGGACTATAAGCTCTCAGATATAATCAACTACATAGGTACTGGCAGGCAACCGCGCGGACGCGGACGTGTTGGGCATTGTCGACGACACGTTGTCGACCAAGCTACGGAATACTCTGCAAATGATTCCACATTCCAAAACTAACACAGCCATGAGAGGCAATCAGAAAAGCGAGTGCAGGCGTTTAATTACAAAGCTCACAGAGCACATTGCAGAATAGGTCCTCTATTCCAATTATGACCCAAAGTCCTAACACACTAGGTCATTATTGAAAATTACTTCACAGATATTAGAGCACGATAATGATACGATCTAGTCGTCCAAGCTGGGACATGAACTATTTCGAGGTTATATGATGTAAATGGCGTGGACTATTGTGATATGTTGCTGCTTTTGTAAGTTGTGCCTAGACTGTATTTACGTCTTTTATGCGTGGATATGTAGATGTAGATTGGATATAGTACGATACCTAATACAAGTAATTCCACTTTAGGCATGCTATTCATAGAGACTTTGAAAGAATTCATAATCACCCGTATGGTATGCTGAACTACATTAACATGATAACTTGTTTGCTGTACCTGTTGCTTGAGTTCGCTTGGCCAACAGCTGATTTCTGAAAATGATTCCAATTTATGCCTGAGAGTTTGCGGCTTACGAGCGATATCTGGAAAGTGGCCCGTAATTACGAGTTTTGAGAATAATCAATTAACAGTCCTGATTTGTTAAAAAGGGATGAAAATTAGTGACGCAGCCTTGGCAACCATCAACAATCCTTGCCTTGGAGCTGAATATAAATCAATGACAAGAAGCCGAAGACTGTCTTGGATATAAACACAGCCATTTTATTCAACACTGCAATATATTTTGCCATTTCAGATCGATACGCTCGATATAAACAGACCATGTATTTCATAAGACAAGCTTTCGCTCTAGGCCTTGTGGCTGCCTCTGTCTCGGCGTTCAGAATTCCCAAGGAATGTCCACCCTTCAAAGGCTCATTCAACGTTCCTGTCCTAGATTTATATCCCGAGAGTGCTGATTGGGACCCAGTCCACTGCAAGGTTTATTTCGGGTGAGCGCTTCTGTATAGCATCATATTCCATGTAGTTTCCTAACAAGACACAAGGCTTCTCTACAACGCATCTGTAGCTGTTTATGACCCATATCGGCAAAGACTGGATGAGATTATCACTTTCCCGGGCATCACCGGCAACGACAATTACACCATTTCTGGAATAGACTACGATGGGCTCGGGTTCATGTACTTTGCTGCGACATCATATACGGCTGTTCAATCGTTAACAGCAGTGACTGGTTTGCCTGCCAACTTTACTGGTCCTAATCGCATTATTCGCTATGATACCAACGCTCGCAAGGTCGCTTGGGTATCGGATCTCGTACCCATACAGAATGACATATTCAAGAGAACAGGAAGCCGAGTTACAGTGTTCCAAGACATGGCCGAGGATCGCAGAGGTAATGCATATGTCATAGCATCGGTAGGCCCGGTGGTCGTCAAGATCGATCCTCACGCTACCCCTAGTGTTTGATATGAGCCAAAGAACTTGGCCGAACCGCTCTCTTCCGGCGGGTTAGTTACGGTTGGTGATAGACTCATCATCAATGATCGGCCAGGAAAGGGATTTCTGACCTTTGATGCTTGACAGCCTAAAGGGAAGCCAGTTCAGGTTCCTGCCGAGGGATTCCCATCTGACTTGGCCGGCTCAGACGGACTGGTCGCGCCGCAAAAGTATAATGGCAAGGTGTCGTTGTGGGCTGATGACCCCTTTGGCACTCGCGTGTTTGGAAGCAATGATGGGTGGACAAGCGCAGAGTATCTGGGACTCGTCTCGTTTGACAGCAACCTCTAGGCCCTTGGTGGTGCTACATCGGATTCTTTCGCGCTCGGGGACACCATTTACACGGTGACCGAGTTTTTCCAAGCCAAGTGACCAGTTGTGACGATGAAGGAGTTCCAGATGTTGGATATCACAGACGTTGTAGACCGTCTAGTGAGGCATGGCACGGGTCTTGCAATTGAGATTTTAACTGGAACGAGGGTTTGGACGGTGGTTGGACTATGTAATAGCCAAAGGGCTAAGAATCGTGTTTCCACAGCTTAACATCATGGTCTATTATTATTTGTATGACTTATAATAAATAAGTTGCTGAGCTGGTTTAACGAACGGTAACCCTCAGACTCTCATTCCAATGACTGGAAACGAAACTTGGGTTCAATATGATCCGCTATGACTGAGCAAATCGAGGGTACATGACGATTGAGACAATCATCCAGTACTGCTTGCCTCCTTGGTATATTAGACCGTCTAGATTGCATACAGCAAGACTGCTTGATCTCCAATTGCTCGCATGAGAGTGTCAGTCTGTCTCTGCCTTCGCAGACTGCAAGTTGTACAACTCCCAGTCAACCCAAGCCCCCGATATTTAACATGATATTTCATGTCAAAGCCTAGTGAAAAGGACTACATCTGTCTTAAACCAAGAGCTGCAGAATTTCGATAGCCCCGGACTGGCTGAGTCGTTGGGGTTACAATAGTCATCTCATCTACATAAGAAGTTTAGGAATCAAGCGACCTAAAACGTGCTTAGCGTTTGGGATTATCTTATAGTGACATATATAGTCACGGCTTCTCATGTGAGCTTTGTAGCGTGAATTTACTGATAGTATAGATGCTCAGTCAGTCTATGGAGGTGGACTTTGCATAGTCTGAGCGACTATTTGCAAAAACATAGATATGGACTTCGGAGTGGCAATAACAAGTACGAGTAGTTATCGCAAGCGACAAAAGGATCATATCACTAGGCACCGAGTTCTAGCTTGCTTACGGAGTTATTAGTCTGCTTAGAGAAAGCAGTCCGTTGGTATCTTTCTCTCTCCAAGAATCGACCATTACTTGCACGATCGCAGCGAATTTTGTCCCCCGCAATGGACACTAACAAGCGCCTAAGTAGTGAAAGAGGGGTTTTGAGTGACTCGCATTATCGGTGATCTGATCGATGAGAGAGGGGAAAACAAAACAATAGCACATGTACATCGCATGGACCAAGATTGGAGGATACTAGCAGTATCATAGCTGTTTGACCAGCTGACTAGACCGCGTGGTGACGACCTGCTTAGTGGCGGAGTACTTTAACGCGTCCTTCTTGGCAGCTTTTGCACAGCAAAGGGGACGATGGAAGTAGAGTTGGGGCGGAGCTGCGGGCACATGAGGAACTCTGTTGCTTGTTGCTCAAAAGCTGTGGTACGAGATAAGAGCGCCTAGCAGGAGGGATAGTGAGGAATTAATATCGCGGCCTCCATTTGGAATCCTCAGCCGGGCTCATGTGACTCCGTTTACACTGAATGCGCGTACAGTAGATCCGTTATGGGAATGTGATGTGGCTTGGCCGGCATGTAAAAGTGTGTAGTGAGCGTACCTATGTATGGACAGACCGGAACCAGACAGACAAGGCCTTGCGAGGCTGCCGGTGTGCGGCTGAGATGAGCTTTGAGGCTGGCAACACATTTACTTTGTTCTCACTTGAGCCTGAAAAGGAACACTGTCCTCGAGCATCACATCGCCGGACCTCCAGCGGGGCCGAGTCGGGCACAGAACGATTCAGTAGCGCGCCGAGAGTGGTGGTCAGCGGCATGGAGCGATTGGCTGCCAAACAGCCGGAACCTCAGGCAGTTTGAGGAGGCTGTTGATGGTTTCTGGCCAAGGCACGGCCTCGAAAGCTGCATCGAGTTGAGCCGCGCCCGAGAGCAGAGGCTAGCCGGGCCAATAAAGGAACGGGATGGGACAAATCATGAGAGACGAGTGACGACAAGAACGTGATGGCGGCAACAAGCAAGCGATGGGCAAACCAGGATAATTCCCGAGCAACAAACAGCAAACGCCATCGTAAGATAAGTAAACGGTGCTCGTACTACGCGTAGATTAAAATGGAGGGGCAGCTTTGCCCCGAGTGGTTGCAATGCAATTGATGGTTCGTCCAACAAGGCAGAAGCGAGCAACAAGAACAAGAAGAGCTGAAGCTGAAGCGAAGCTGTTACGGGCTTTTGGGGGGTCCCGTCACTCCCGGCCCGCGAATGGCGAGCGAGCCGCGGCATGAGTGGCCGAGATGGAATTGTCACAAGCCACAAGTTTGTTTGTTGACGGCTGGAGCGGGTCGTTGTTCTAGTCGGCGACGCTATCAAGAGTGCCCCGGACGAATGGCGTGGGATAGCGCAGCTAGCTTTGGAGGGGAGCTACCAGTATTAGTTCAATGTTGGTAGTCGTAGATTGAAAGTGACACCGAGAGATGGGCAGATGGTGATGGATGGATGGACGGAAGCGATGGAAGTGAATGAAGCGGGCACAGACACACAGACACAGACAACAGACAAGAGAGGAGGGGAACAGAGACACGAGAGAGACACAGACCGACAAGAGAGGCGGGGGGACGAGCGGGGGGAGAATCCGAGTCGCTTTTCCCAACTGCCGTTTTCTGTCTGTCTCTCTTTGTATGGCCATGTAAGCTGAACCCATTGCATCGAGCAGGGCTTAGTCACTCAAGGACTGAAGTGTGAGCTGCGTCGGCATGTCACTCGGGCGCTTGCATCCCCCGTATTGCATCCACGTCGTGCTGGACATCATGTGTTTTGCTCTTCCACCGCCTCGACGCGCATATCCTGTTCTGTCCAATCCTGTACAGTACGAGCACGCACGCACATGCATCTCAACGGTAAATACAAGCACGCATGAGTACGTACCGCTGTTGTTGCTGCTGCTGCTGCTAGGGGTGCAGGTGGCAAAAGAAAGGGAGCAGAAAGGAGAGACTGCTTGAGGTTTTTTTCTTCCATCTTCCTTTTTTTTTGCCTGTTTCTTTTCTTATCACAAACGGGGCCCCCCATCACGGAGGCGAGGCGGTAGAGAAAGGCGGTGGCAGCGCGGCCTGCATATGGCTCTCGTCCCATGCCGTGTCGTTCCCTGCCTGTATGTAATCCTGCGATCCAATCCAGGCACAGGAACGGGAAACAGGAACAGCTCACCGGTGCAGCAGCAGCTGCTGCTGGGCCCTATGCAGATCATTTACCGCCAGATTGAAGCGTTCTGGCGCGCCGCCGCGAGAATCCAATCCGGATTTGCTGCATGGCCGCTCTCCGGGGCAACTCGGCAGAATTCCTGGGCGGTGCTTCAACTGAGACACGCATATCATCTCTGAGTGCTTTGGCACAGCACAACTTACATACATACATACAAACACATACATACATGCGTGCAGTGAATGATGTGTGCGATGCAGTGGTAATAACAATGAAACATGAAAGCGCCTAAGTTTGAGTGTGAGTGTGATAATAAAATCCTACCTGCAGGCAGCTCAAGCAGGATTATTAGCTGGTGCATCCAACAAGAAAGGCATTGCATCAATGTCTCTCTCAATCATACTGGACATTATGATTGCACAGTGCTAGGTTGGTTCGCTTTCGCTTCCGCCAAGAGGCCCCAAATAGCAGCCCGTAAAAACTGGCGATCGGTCATGGCCCTGTCTTGGGTCCCCGGGAGATGCATCCAGCTGCAACTATTTGTTGCCAGTACGAGTAGACCCAAATAGTTACCGTCTCTATCGTATTACCGCCCAGGCGATGCTACGATACATTGGAGCCAGTCGCGGGAGGCGGCAAGACGAAAAACACGCAGCAAAGCGGGGAGGGCCAAGGTTGGCCGTTGGGCGGTGGACTTGATTCAGAGCGCAAATTCCAGCTTGGCCGGCAGAGCTAGCAGCTACTATTTGATTCATGTTTCCATCAGTTCTCTCGTGCATTCAATCTTTCTCCATCGCGTCATGCCATGCGAGTGCATTGAGCGGTGTTCGCCTGCAGCTGCGCGCTTTTACAGGACTGGAGTACTTGGACTGTGCGTGCGAGGGAGGGAGTCTCCAGCCGTAGGCACCGACATGTCCGTATGTACTTCGTGCATATGGCATTGGGGACCCGGAAATGGGCGGTGATGAGCTTTAATCAACCATCAATGAATGACTTCATGATTCATTTCATCACGATTCATTTCATTCTGCGTGTGGGCGCTGGTGGCCCTTTTCATTAAATAGATAAGTAGCAAGATGGGGGAAGCGGCATTATTTCATTTGCCCAGCTCGAGGCGCAGCCACCGTTCGATATCAAAGGATCGTGGATTAATGTAAAGTGCTTCGTAACAAGCTAGCTGTACCTGGTACGGAGTCCGGGATCCAGCCTCCAGTGTAATCCGGGCTGCCGCCCTCCCCATCTGAGGGTACCAAGTACATGGGACGGTTTGGCGACCCGCAAGTGCAGCAAACCGCCACAGGCAGAGCAAGGGGCCAGCATCATGACCGCCTTTCCTGACCAGCAGCCTGTCTGTGTGTCAATTTAAAAAAGAGGGGCAGAAAACGGGCACAAGAAGCAACAGGGCAGCAGGGCAGAAAGAGGGACAAAGAAGAAGAAGAAGCGCGAAAAACGGGCGCCATTCCGAGAATCCCATGGGATGGGAACCGGACGCCTTCGGGGCCACGGCGTCTGGCTTGAGACATTTGCCAACTTTTGTCGCTTTGGGCAAAGTTTATTACCGCCCCAAGTTTGCGGTAATTTGTTTTCGGACAAGAAGAGTCGCCCGCGACATGAATGGTTTCTTTTTGGGTACTGGGAGACTGGAAATGGAAATGGAAGAACCAGAGCCAGGCCCATGCTGTAATTTGATGCTCGGCGCTCGTTACAGAAAGTACTCGTACGGCTGGGCTCGCCAATGGTAGACGAGAGTACGAGCAATTTACAACAGGCCACGAGTAATATTACCCAGGCGGTACATCAATCTCGTTGAATGGAAATAGTGCCTCACCCCCTGCCCGCATCCCCACAGCTATCGCGACGGCCCAGGGTTCTGTTGGCCCGGCGGAACGTCTGGAAACGCTGTCGAAGGCGGCCCCCCGGCCTGGCGCTGTTGCTCGCCGCTTTCTGTCGCGTCCACGTGCCGCCGGGAGAGACAGATTGATTAATTGAGGCTGGGGGGAAAGAGATGACGAAGAAGAAGAGGGCTTGGGCACACGAAGGATCACTGTAATCGTAATCGTCGTGTTAGTGGTCGGAGTGCGTGTTGTTGATGTTTGACACGCTTCCGTCGAGGCGCTGCCGTGCCCGAAACGGACCATCTCAAGACGCCAGGCCGGAGCAACTGGAACCGTTTTCTGGGCCCGACTGCGACAGCAACAATGAGAAACAGGACACCCAACCCATCAGATCCGTTTTCGACTCGAACCAAGCTCGAATCGTGCTGTGTAAGTCGCCACCAACCAACACCAACACCGCCTTGGTCTTGGTCGCAAGCACCGCACCGTCGTAATCAGACCCCGGCCTGTCCTGTAGCGCTAGCCCCCTCCGTCCAGGTCCTTACCGACAGTGCCAGTGCCCGCTATCAGCGCCGCATCCAGCGCCTGCGACGGTGCCTGTTCAGGTCCTTTTAGAGGCACTACATCCCTCTCCCCCCCCGGACCACCGCTCATCCTCGGCCTCACCATATCCCCAAGCATCACATAACCTCGCCCCTTTCCCTTGAACGGCCCCGTTTTCCTCCTTTTCTCCCCTCCAACCCCCGGTCCAGTTCAAGAAGCGTTCGAACCTGGTCGCCCTTTGCCTTGGGTCCATTGGGGTGCGTTTCCGGGTGCCCAATGCGTACATCCGGTGGATCCTCGCTGTCCGTCTCCGTGTAACTCGTCCCCAAACCCATCCATACAAGTGCAAGGAACCACGGCAACAATGGCTTGCAGTCGGTGTAGGTAGATGCTACAGGAAACCCGACGAAACGAATCTCGGTGCTTTTTGACAGGGGGGGCCGCAGTTGTGGGCTCTCGTGCAATCCGAAACTTAAAACAAGAACCCAGAAGGAAGCATATTCGAAACTTCATCTCATCCTCTCGTTTGTTGCGTTTGCTGCGTTGCGTTGCGTTGTCTGTCTTGTCTTGAGCTGCGTTGCTTTGAGCTGCGTTGCGTCTACACATAATTCGACACCACACAACACAGCACAACCAAACACACACACATACCCCAGATGGCCATGGCTTCATCATTACAACAGACGCAGCCGTCGGGCCTGAGCAGCCATGGCAAGCTCACCAAGTCGCGCAGCCGCATCGTCGTCAAGCCCATCCTCAAGCGCCTGCACCATGTCCACTCCCACTCGGAGCGCAACTCGCTGGACCTCAACCGCGGCTGGGACGACCAGCCCGTGGCCACAACGCCCGAGCTCGAGTACAGCTCCTTCGACTTTGGCTCGCGCGATCTCGACGACCTGACCAGCGACCGCCGGCTGTATTCCAACTACCCAGCTGCGCCAGCTGCCGGCGCAAAGCTCGTCCGCGACGTCAGCTTCACAGATGTCGGCCCTGTGGCGCCTGGCCTTGGCCGCGCAAACACTTTTTCCTCTTCCTCTCATGCTCATGCGCGCTCAACCAGCGGCAATTCCGTCTCAGCCACTGCCGCCCGCATCGGATCCTTTATCCACCCTTCAAGGCAGATGCCCCGGACCTCGACGCCGCCTCTGAACTCGTACGCCAACTCGGTTGTGTCGCTGGACAACGGCCTGACGGGCCAGCAGCGGGATTTGACAGCTGCCATCGCCGAGAGCGACAGCGGCGACAACGACGAGCTTGACTTTGACGAGCCGCTGGCCTCGCCCACCTCTCTGCGTCTCTCTCAATCCGAGTCTAACCCAGCCGGCGCCGCGGCCACAAAGAAGCTCTCATACTCCTCCAGCCTCAGGTCCAACTCGCCCAACTCAAAACCAACGGCCACTGGCCGCCCATCTCTGTCCGGAAGCCAGCGCACCAGCTCGGATGGCCCTTCAGTGAGGGCTGCCACCACTCGCTCCAACTCGGGCCCCTCTGTACAACGTCTCACCCAGGGCGCTGTGAATCACCAATCCACTGCAAACGAAGGCGCTTCCGTGCCATTGCTCATCTCTACCACGCAGCAAAAGACTGCCTCCAACCCCATCTGCTCCACAACACCCACATCCCCCTTCCGCGCTTCATTAGACATGAATGGTTTCCGCCTTCGCTCACGGAGCGAGATGGACACGTCCACCCGCCAGGAGCAGGTCCGCGAGGCCCGTCGCAAGTTCGAGGCCAAGGAGAAGGAAAAGGAAGAAAAGTATGCTCGTGAGCAGATCCTCAAGCGGGAGCGTGCCGCCGCCAAGGAAGCCCACAAGAATGAGCGGGCGCAGGCCCAGAAGCGAAAGACCAGCTTTGGACACACCAGTACCCTCTCCAGCGCGAGAAACTCGTCCAGCGTCCGCGAAAAGACCGAGTCCGATCCGCTCAACGGAGGCCAGGCGCAAGAGCCGCAGTTCCAGGCCCCTTCCAGAAGCAAGACGGCCAAGCGCAGGACAAACAGCCTCTGGACCGCCTTCATGCTTTGGCTGAGAACCCGCCTTCTTAAGCTGGCCAGGCGATAGGAGAGCCAGAACCCTTTCAAGGCTTCTCAGAAGAGCAGTGACCAAGCGCAGGCTGCTTCCAATTCCGACTGCTACATTATATCAACAACCTACACTCAACGCGCACGGGTCCGTTCAACCGCTGGATTCGATTAATCGGTAGCCTACCGCTACTAAACTCATTTTTCTACTACCTCGGCCATTCACTGAGGACATACATACACACCACACATATGTGTGTATGTATAATTATTTCTCTTTCGCCCTCATACCACTCATCATCAATCGATTTAGCGAATCATATGAAACTACTAGCGAGGCTGAGATGCTGGATTTTGCCGACATCTCCATTATTTACGATTTTTTTCTTTTTTTTTTTTTTTTTTTTTCTCACGGCCCTTTGATACAGATGGGGAGCAACAGACCCCAGGCGGAACGCAGCATCTGGCAATGCCGTTTTATTCATCTTTTTGACGCGAATCACAATGCAAAACTTGTCTTTCTGCGAGGCGTTACGGAAACCGGAATTTAGTACAAGCATAAGGGCGGAAATGTTTGACAAGCTTTTTTTTTTCTTTTAATCTCTCACTCACACATGATGTTGAGTTTTGATGAATTATTTCTATACTCGACCCGACATTTCGCTTTGGGTCACATTACGAACTTGCATACAGGAGGAAATACACATTTTAGGGGCATCAATCAATGCTTTGGAGCGTTAGAACAGGAAAGGAGAATTTTCCTTGGGAGCCCAAGCACAAACAAAGAAACAACAACTCAACAAAACATAACGAATATTCACAAAAAAATTTGAATATCATGGACAGACTTTTGGGGAGAAAGTAGGACGATTTTGGTCTTGTCCCAAAGGTGGCTTCTTGTTCGGAGATTGGTTACGGATCAGCTTGGGGAAGTGTCTTGGATTGACGCTCGTGAGTTTTTGGGGAGGCAGTTTTGGTGGATGTTGGATGGGGTTTTAATAGAGGCGAGGGATCCGTACAATCTGTAGTTGTTTTAGTAGTTGGTGTGGAATACGAACAAGTTGGCACTCAAAATCTGGTTTTCAAACCTCTCTTCGTGCATGTTTTTGTTTTTGTTGCTCTTCTTTGTTGTTTTGAAATGGTATGTGGGATGTCACATGGAGCAGCTGTATTGATTGGTTTCTTGGGGTTTGTTTGTTTACGGATTTTAATGATGGGTCGTTCATGTTTACGAGTGGAGTGGCATCATTGTACATGAACGATTGATGTGATTCGCTGAAAAGGACTTTTGCCTAATGGGGATCACCAGGGGCGCAGCGATGATCTTGAGGTTTGGAGCGTGTTTTTTGTGTGGTTGCACTCGGGGAAGTGGGTGGGTTGGTAGTGAGGGGAACGGTGAGGCTCGGTGAATCTGACATTTGAAAGCATCGTGGGGTTGGGGGCTGATTCTTCGAGGTGTAGATTTTGATCACGTTTGTTTGTGAGAGTGACTACATACATACTCGTATGGAGAGAGAATGTGGTATTATTCGATGTATTGTTGACATGGCTTACATACATGTACATATCATTATCATGTCTCTTTACAGTAGCAGCTGCGTACCAAGACATTTATCTGTTTCTTCTTTATATTTTTGCCTCCACTCCCGTCATTCAAAGCTTTGATCTTGGCCTCACATCAACCGCCGCCCACCAAGGATATCCCGGAGGAGCATTCTCATCAATGGTGTCCTTAAACTCAGGCTTTCTCTTCTGCAGAAAGCTCTCAATGCCCTCCCTCGCATCGTTGCTCCTGACAAGCGAATAAAACATCTTGCTCTCCACCAGATGCGCCTCCTCTGGCGTTGCCGGCGCCCTGTAGATCTGGTTCTTCATCACCGTGGCCGACACCATGCTCACATTGGCAGCAATCTCGTCGGCAATCTTGAGCGCCGTGGGGATCACCTGGTCCGCCTCCACAACCTCACTAAAGAGCCCGTCAAAGAGCTTATGACTCGCGGGATAGACGCCGCCGGTAGTGGCAAGGTGCAGGGCCTTTGCAGTGCCGATGAGGCGAGGCAGGAAGAAGCTGCTGCAGGCCTCGAGGCAGAATCCCCGCTGGCCAAAGACAAAGCCAACTTTGGCGTCCTTGCTAGCGACGCGGATGTTTGCGGGGAGGGTCATGGTGATGCCGACGCCCACGGCGGAGCCGTTGAGGGCAGCGACGACGGGCTTTGTGCAGCGGTGGATGGCGAGGCTGACCTGGCCGCCCTCGTCGCGGTGCTGGTCGGGCGAGGAGGAGGCCTGGCCGCCGGCGTTGAAGTCCATTCCCGCGCAGAAGAACTTGTTGGAAGGGTCGGAGGAGGTGAAGACGATGGCCTTGACGCGGGGGTCGGACGAGAGCTGGTCGAAGGCGGCGATGAGGGACGTGGCCATTTCCTGGGTGAAGGCGTTGCGGGCGGCGGGACGGTGAAGCTTGAGGATGATGACGGGGGTGACGGTCGGGGAGGAGGCTGGGTGGTGGGAGAATTGGAGGGTGGGGAGGGTGAAGGTGTTGTAGCTGGAGGGGAGGTTGGAGGAGGCCATTGTGGTGATGAGTTTCTCTAGATGGGTGGTGTAGATGTGAGATATGCGAGGATCTTGGTGCTGAGGAGGTCGATGTGAGGTATGTAGAAGATGGGAGGTTAGAGATGGCTCGATGGGAGTTGAGCGCGTAGAATGAGAATTATAATGATTAAATGAGACCTCGGTATATAGAGCGCGGAATGAAGTCAATGGCGGATGAGATGAGATGAGAGGTGAGATTCATTATCTTGTTGATAGATAGATATTCGTGGTTCATACGCAAGAAGCTCATGATGACCGTCTGCAACGCGTTTGCCGTGGACCTCGGCTCCCCACACTCTGCCGTTACCGAACTATAGCCTTTTGGGTTTAGCCTTGAATGTTGTACTTCGGTACTCGGGTAGGTCTCCACCAACTTGGAGCCTCGAGATTTGGATTAGTTTGGATCGAGTTTACATGCTATTAGTGGAAATTTAAGGTTTGCGACTGGCATAAGTCGCTTTCCTAATGTGATAATGTGAGATGGTTTTCTAGTGACTATTACAGCCATATCACTGCGATGAATAGGATAGGTATGTCTCCCCAATCACCGAAGTTTATGGCATGGAAGGAATAAGAATCGAGTAGAGCCGATAATACAGGCAGACTGTGATTATTGCCTAGTAGAATATTCTAGATTAGGTAGTACAACGTTGTTGCCTCAAATATCGCGGATACTGTAGCGATAGCATTGATATCACCTAGGCATGTGAAAGGACAACATTGCTCCTGCTTCCATGCTTTACTTTAAACGGAGAAAAACTGTAAACCCATGGCCGCGTAATCAAAGCTTCTCCATGTAACTGTACTACGATGCAACAGAACCCAAATTTGGGCTCAACAATTGTGACTCATTAAGTACGAGAGCTGGTGGATTTAATAGTTCGAGATTGTTATCCAAGGGCATATCCCATATCAACTTCAACCTCTACAGTGGAGCGTATCTTCAAAGTTAATGGAATCCACATGAACACAATGCATATCGATGTTGATATACACCGTGAACATGCCGAGAGGGAGAAAGATGGCGTGGGCATTCTGGGCGATATGGAAAGCCTAATGCTCTCTGGGGTGGGCTCAATCTCGACAAAAAGTATAATTATGAGAAATATAAGTGAATCACTCTTCCATCCAAAAAGAGACAGGTCCTCTTTTTCTCTTGGCATCAAGGGGGGTGGTAAGCTCCATTGGAAGCCATATTCGCAACGATTGGGCCTATTATTTGGGCCCCGGAATTGGCTAAAGCACCCTTGCTCCGAAATTCCATTTTATTTATCTCTTGACTTGTGTTAATGTTGTTGTGCAGAATGTTTTGTTTGTCTCTTGACTTGTGTTAATGCTGTGGTGCAGAATGTCTTCAACGAAATCGGGGGAGTTGAGTCTTGGAGGTCACATCTCAAATCATCCAGCACGAAGCCACGTCCCCCCTCTCCACGGCAGTCATGTTGAAGCAGGGCCCCAAACCAATTAATCACACCACATCTCACGGGATCTATAGCCATAAGTTGAGCAGCTACAAGGATCAATAGACACCCTCAAGTCCTCAATATGTCATGGCTATAGGTACACTCCTCAAGCATCTACTTTGTCAGCTTGGTACTTTTCAGGATGCAAAAGGCAAGTTGATGACAATCAATACCAAGCTTACAAAGTAGATGCTGGCGGAGTGTACCTATGTGTGCGGCCGTTAGGGAAGATGACGTGGGGGGGCAGATTGGCACAGGGGGAAACAAACGACCTGGCCAATGAGCAATGAACTAATGATGGGATCAGGAAGTCGACGGACCGAATTGGACTCAGGCGGTAGGGTTATGCGATCGAATTCTCACGAGTTAAACGGAGCTACGACTGCCTAGTATAAGTGCTCATGATGAGAAAGGTGGGAAAGATGAGAATTCGCCTCATTGTCCTCCGGCCCCCTGTGGAGCCAATCCAGCTTCGATTGCCTGCCTAGCTGCCGCTATTCCCATTCTGTCCAATGACGTCTAATCGATCGATATATTTGTCCTTCAATCGTCTTCTCCCTTTGCGCCTTGATACGTTGTGGCTTGCAGCGTGTGAAATACAACCTTGGAAGTTTCCCATTGTAGACATAATTGCACCGAGACCCAAAAATAGACCCATTTCTGCTTACTTAGCCAGTCTGTAACGCGTGCTATAAAACGTGCCTGGTCTGCCCAAACAGGCTAGACCTGCCATATCAGCCAAGTACCTTGGACCACTATTTAGGTCCAGAGATCCCAGATTCCTAGCGGCAGCGATCCCTCTCCACTGGGATTTTGCCAGTGCATTTACATTTGCATCTGCATCCAGCCGCCCTCACTATCTGACCTGGCATGCATCCCACGCATTTCCGTCACAATGGTTTATGAGTGGGAGAAGTATAGGGAAGTCGTCTTCCAGCTGTATATCCAAGATGGCCGGCCCTTGGATCAGGTCATGGTTCAGCTAGCCAGCGAGTATAGCTTCAACCCCAAGTAAGCTAAATCGGCGAGTCCAGTTCCCCCATCAACCACAGCGCCCTCTGCGTGTCGTGGATCATCCAACATCATGGCTCGTAGTTGGCGGCAGCGGAAACTAACATTCTGCTGTAGGAAACGAGCATTGCAGGATCAACTCAAGAAATGGAAGTATCTCAAGAAACAGCACCAAGTCAAGCCCGACGTCCCGCCGGATCGGGTCAGGGAGCTTTGGGAGCTGAACTTGTCGTGGCTGCAGATAGCCCAACAGCTTCAACAAGAGGGCTTTCAAGTGACTGAACAGGAAGTCGCCAAACTGGGCAAGGCCATGGGATTATACAACAGACAAGGGACCAGAACTAGGTCCAAGTCTATCCAAAGCGGCATATCACAACCCTCGCCTTGGAGCCTTGATGGTGCTTACTCGGGAGATGAATCCATGGTGCCTCGCCGTGATTCAACTGCCTCATCAATTGAGTATTTTACTTCAAGATCCGGGGAGCCTGGAGATGCGATGAGCCCAAACAGGATCACGGGGCATTCTCTGCGTCGTCGCAAGTCTGAAATGACGCTTACGGCGGCTAAACGCATGCTGGGAATGGATGACGAACAAATTGCGGCACTCCGTAATACATTTACGGCTATCTGCAACCGCAGTGGTATTCGCTCAAAATCCCACACGACTGAAAAATGGGATAAAGCAATAACTGACCTGTTGCATGAGCACCCTGGATTATACAACAGAGTGGTAACGTCCCCTGAGAATGTCGAGAGGAACATGAAAGCCTTGCATATCATATGCAGAAATTTTGCGAAAACAGAGCGTTTGGGGCCAAAGATGACGCAAACAGACGCCAAGAATGCCTTGGGATTAAATCCTGAGGAGGCTAGGGTGGCACGAGAGATCATGATTGACCTTCTAAAAAACGGAGGGTTCGGAGATAAGCTCGCTGTGACTCCCACGCCTGATGCTTGGGAGTTGTTGATGGACCGCTGGGGCGCCGGGTACGACAAGATTGGCAGGGCTCGGGCTTTGATCAGATCAGGTAACGATCCAGACGAGAAGAAACAAAAGGCATTGGTTGTGTTGTCGCGGGACGTCTTGAAAAGGCTCCGCGATGATCGCCCTTCTCGACAGGCCAAAAGGAAGAGTGTCGACGACATGAATACGCTACACTCAAAGCGTCCTCATGTCGACAATACGGACGTGAACCTGTACGCCGGGGAGTTGGAAACCCAGCCACAGCAAAATCCTCAGTCGTCTTTCGATGGAGCAGGCGTGGAAAATTATTCACCAATGAAGACGTTTGATAATGTGTCTGAGGGTCCATTTACTTTCCAGGCAACGTCGAGCCCTGACACCAGCACCATGAATCCTTATCAACCGGTTCAGCCTTCATCTGGCAATTTCCCCTTGCATGAGGCACGGATATACGGTTTCCACGGGCACGCGAATATGTCGTTACCCGACATGTCGCAGTATCAGCCTCCCCATGAGGCTCCGCTCCCCGGATTTGCGCACGCGAGCTTCACGGGTGCTCCCTATGCCACTCAGTCGCATGGCAATGCGTCACTCCATGCAGTGGCTTCAGGGCAGTGGACCGCCGCTGACACTCTTGGCGTGCTTGGGGGGCCGCTCAACGACGGCTCTGACGGTACTATGACGCTCGCCAATGGCCAAGGTCACTTTGGATCCCATGCATGGCCTCAGATGTCCGGAGATGTAGCGGCAGCTGCATATTGGCAACAGTTGATGTCTGATGCTTCGTGAGCTTTTTTTTTGTTGAGCAATCAAGGAAAGATACACTGCTGCGACGCGTTGGACAAGTGTTCGATCCCAATTGGCCGGTCAACTTTGGCAACAAAGTGGTACGCGACTGGGTAGCCTTGAATGGCGACTTTTACTGTTACAGACTCGGCTTGACATTTGGCATAGAGTATCGTCTGAGCAATGCCGCCTTGTCTGGGAGTGAGAAGGGCTCGATCTCTTGTTTCTTTTTCTTTTCTTCACCTCTTGTCTCTGCTTGTCGTTGCTTCTTTCTTTTTCGCCCATTTTTTCTTTCTTTCTTTTTGTTCATCCCCCTTTTTATTTTGGACTTTACTTTGATTTTGGGTTTTCGACTCATAACGCACGCATGGATGACAGCAAAAGAGCTCCATAGACGTTGTTGGAAGTCAACAACAATATGTCTTCGGCATTGGCGTTTTGGTTAAGGAAAGGAAATAGATGGAGTCTAACAGGGTTTATGAATATTGTCTGCTATTCAAATACGCATGACCACACCATAATGGGTGGTTATCGGAGTTATGGGTTGGGTTGGCTTTGGCATCCATAAATTGGATATGGCATGGACACTTGGAGTTGGCTATTGCTGAGGGAAATCTGTTTACAGTGTGCTAGGGGTTTGATTGGTTCGATTTCTATACCATTAGAAGTTTCTTGCATTTCGTGTGGCATAATGAAGAATAGGTAATAAACATTGAATTCTTCAATATTCTCAATCCCCGTCGTTGAAAGACTACGGTGAAATGCCGAATCTAACACCGACCCGCCGCTAACATCTTCTAAGCACTGGACTGACATCTTTGGCCCGCCCCCACCATTGCAAAAGCTAAGCTTCGCATTTCGCAATCGCCATCCATCATTTTCAATGCAACTCAACCACACTGCAAACTGAGCATCTGCT
This sequence comes from Trichoderma semiorbis, assembly GCA_020045945.2. Taxonomy (NCBI): domain Eukaryota; kingdom Fungi; phylum Ascomycota; class Sordariomycetes; order Hypocreales; family Hypocreaceae; genus Trichoderma; species Trichoderma semiorbis. Next base: position 5,395,732 of record CM034695.1, read on the forward strand.
GTACTTTCGTGCGGCATCTGTCCCAGATCCAGGCCACGGGCCCAATAGCATCGAATTCGCTACCAAATGCTCAAGTGCGGTTCAGTAGCGCATCCATTGCGCCGCGCACAGGCTCTGCGGAGCTTGGCTGCGGTGCGACCCGGAGCAGCTGCGCGACACTATGCGACAGACATTGAGCCCAAGGCGCCGAGGCAGGGCAATGAGCAGAAGCTGGGGAGGTCGTTCCAGGGCCAGGTCATGGGCAGCATCGGGGCTCGTCTGAGGAGGGAGCGCGAGCAGCGCGAGCAGTACGAGAAGTGGAGGGACATGAACGACCCTGCGAGGAATTGGATGCTGACTTTCTGTATGTGACGGCCGCGGCTGGCTCTACAGCCGTCTCTCTCTCTGTATACTGACATTTCTGGCGTCTTTAGTGTTCCTATCGAGCGTTGGCATTTCATACTGGCTGGGCACCTACTGGCCGCGAGAACCCGAGCAGACTTCGACGTTGCCGTTATCCAAGACGAGACCACCGGCGCATAACGTCAAGCTGGAGAACATGCAGGCGGCATGGGCGGATTTTGTCAAGATTGTCGGAAAGGACAATGTCAGCACGGACGAGGACCAAATAACTGCGCACTCCACATCGGACTGGACGAGCCACAAGGCCGGACCTGACGACCGTTCGTTCTGCGTGGTGTATCCCGGCTCAACGGAGGAGGTCTCGGAGATTATGAAGATCTGCCACCTGAGGAAGATTCCGGTCTCTGCTTACAGTGGAGGAACCAGTATCGAGGGACAGTTTACGCCGACAAGGAAGGGCATTTCCATCGACTTTGGCCGGATGGACAAGGTTCTGGCTTTGCACGAGGATGATTTGGATGTGGTTGTTCAGCCTGCTGTTGGTTGGGAAGAGTTGAATAGGGAGCTTGGAGAGAAGGGCCTGTTCTTCCCTCCGGACCCTGGCCCAGGAGCCATGATTGGAGGCATGGTTGGAACTGGATGCAGCGGCACCAATGCTTACAGATATGGCACGATGAGGGAGTGGGTTCTTAGCTTGACGGTTGTCATGGCAGACGGCACCATTCTCAAGACTCGGCAACGCCCTCGCAAGAGCTCTGCCGGCTACGACCTCACAAAGCTCTTTATTGGATCTGAGGGAACTCTCGGTCTGGTGACGGAAGCTACGCTTAAGCTTACGGTTAAGCCTGAGTCTATGAGCGTCGCGGTGTGCTCGTTTCCCTCGATTCGCCACGCAGCCAACTGCGTAAGCAAAGTTGTCGGCAAGGGCATCCCCGTTGCAGCCGTGGAGATTTTGGACGACAACCAGATGAAGGTCATCAACATATCCAAGACCACCTCTCGCTCATGGACCGAGGCGCCTACCCTGTTTTTCAAGTTCACCGGAACACCCAGCGGCGTCAAGGAGCAGATTGCGCAGGTCCAGGCGCTCGCCTCGCAGGCTGGCAGCAAGTCATTCGAGTTTGCCAAAAACGAGACCGAGCGCGACGAGCTGTGGAGTGCGAGAAAGGAGGCGCTCTGGAGCACCATGTCGGCGAAGAAGGAGGGTGATCGGGTCTGGACTGGAGATGTGGCTGTTCCGATGAGTAGGCTGCCTCAGTTGATTGAAGAGACCAAGGCAGATATTCAGAAGAGTGGGCTGTTTGCGTCGATTGTTGGGCATGTTGGAGATGGAAACTTCCACAGTAAGTTGAACTCGTCTGAACCCTTGAGTGAATGAAGCATGTTCCTAACCGTCGAAAAGCCATTCTTTTGTACAACGACGCGCAGCGGAAAAAGGCTGAGGCTGTTGTTTCACGGATGGTGAAGCGGGCAGTTGAGCTCGAGGGCACAGTTTCTGTAAGTCTAGGATTTTTACAAAAGAAGAAACAAGCTTCAAATACTAATCTTCTTGACAGGGAGAGCATGGCGTTGGTTTGGTCAAGAGAGACTACCTGCCTCATGAACTTGGAGAGACGACGGTGGATGCGATGCGCCAGGTAAGTTATATGAGTCACTCTCTTGTCCTCAATTTTTTTTATGTGAATATTAACATGGGAGATGTAGATCAAAAAGGCCTTTGATCCTCTGTGTTTGTTGAACTGCGACAAGGTTATCCGTATGCAGAAGCCCAAGAGCGGCGAGGTTAAGGAATGGTAAGGCCTTGCCTTTGAATGAGGAGTCTGATGAGGTTGATATCACGAGGCCCTATCCTCTATGGAAAACTGTACTGTACTATATAACGTGTATTTAAAAAACAATAACACCTTTATTGGACAAAGAGACGCAACATCTGCTCTCTGTCTCAGCTATATATTGGCATTGAAATCAGATGCATTCAAGTCACAAGCAACAAGTATCAAAATGCTTATCTAATCTCCCGCCCCACGCTATGCCGTCATCGGGGCAATCACAGGGTGCTGGTCCCTGCGCCAACTCCAAGCTCGTGACATTGCCAGCTGCTGAACGACCCCAATCAGCAACATTCCAGCGCCTCTTGGACCTTCATAACTGCTGCATAAGCAAATATTCCGAAATCATCGTGCTATCGACGAATACCTTTGTATTATCTTCACCTCCAAACATCTCAACAAAGAACCAACGATTGATAGATCGCCCCGCTATACGTTCGTGCAAGAGTGTTGTCACTGCGCTTCCAACCCCGCTGACCCCTGGGTCTTGTCGCGTCTTCATCATCTCTCTCCATGTCGCTCTTTACCGCACAGCTTCATCCCGGACGGGCGCTCGGGTTCTTCAGTAAGCAGAATCTAACCTAGACCCCAAAACTCTCATGAGATCCCGACTCACCGTGTCTGCTAGCCCTTGGCGCGTCCCTCCACGATGTCCTGACCCGGGTCAAGGCAGAACCGCAAGCGTTCCCGAAGCTCGAAGTCCTCTACTCCCGAGACCAGCCCGTCACCGAACCAGTATGCGTCGTGCTGCCACAAAACGGCCTCAGGCTGCGCTTCGACGGCCCCGAGCAGCGCCTCCGCCTGATCGAAGTCATCGACTTTACAAAGAGCCACATCACCTTTAAGGATCGCGATCTGGTACGGCCAGCCGGCGCCGCTGCTCCCGAAGTGTCGGGGGAGTCATCGGCGGGGCCTACCTTTCGGCACATTTACCATCGGCTGCTGGGACCGACCTACGCGGGCGAGTTCATTCCTCCGGCGGCATCTCAGAGCAACGGAACGTATGTCTTGTCGTATCCCGGCGTGGCGTTCAACTTCTCCGTGCCCACCTCCGTATACTCTGCCGACAAAGACGTAGTTTCGCTGCTTTCGGCTTCTTCATCGCAGATTGCGACTTCTATGGCTGTGTTTAGTGGTAATTCTTGGGCGGAAGTGCGGCCGACGCTGTGGACGGAGGTTCTGCCTAGCGTCAAGGTAACTTCAACTATACCTCGTGGAAAGGACGTTTACCCTGATGAGGTATCCTTGATTCGACTTCACGGCGGGGGCAAGATACAGCTATTTCGGAAATGGACAACGAGCTCTTTTTGGATCATCCTTGGTGAGACCACGCCGCAGGATCTCGTGGCGGAACTTGGGCCGCCGAATGCGATATACCGTAAGAATGATCAGAAGATGGTCATTCACAAGATGCGCGCCGCTAGTAATACACATGGCCGCCCTAATGTGAAAGACCTGGGTCGGCCGGATGAGTCGACGGATACGGACCAGTCGTCGATGCACACCGGCTCAGATGAATCGGATAACGAGGCCGCAGTAGAAGACGAAGGGGGTGATAATGCGTCCGGAGAGTGTTTCTACAACTACTTTTATTTTGGCTTCGATATTCTCATGTCTACGCCCGTACCCCCTTCGAGCCTGCCACCGGGAGAGACACAAGTACCAGATGATATTGGTAATGGAATCAAGAACCATGCTCCCGATCGACTGGTTGCGACGAAACTGGTGCTCCACGGCAACATCCCCGGCTCCTACGAATTCAACCGCCATCGACGATGTCGCTGGGAGATTAGCTACCTAGACGACTTGGCCAGTGACAGTGGCCCCGTCAACTCCGAGATGGAATTCAAGACGATTGAGACTCTCATGAGCAGGAAATGGGAGGGCGCCTACCCCACAGACAAGACTCAGCCGCGGCAAGGGGGTATGGTCCTGAACCGTGGCTGGGGCGACAGCCCAGGCAGCAGTTGCGAGTTTCTCGGCGGTTGGGAGGAGAGCGGCGCGAGGAGGCCGGAGGCGAATGGCGATTCTACGACGACGCTGTATGGTTTTCCTGGGATGGTTTTTGAAGTTTTGAGGAATGACTATGTTAACACGTTGACGGTGTTTTGAGTTTTGGAACACTCAAGGGGGGGTTACGGGGGATAAATGGGGAAGGGTTGGGGGCCTTTGCATGCTACTCATTCTGACGAGAGCGAAACATTTGTAATTCTGAGGTTTGTCGTTTTTGTTATTATTACTTGGGATGTTAGTTGGGTGTTTTGGGTTGGGATATCATACATGGCATTGTGTAAACGTGCTTTAACTTTGGATTCATATTCATAGCTTTTTTACCTCTTAATACAGATGGGTTTACTTTACAACTTGGCTTTTGTCATGTTCCTTACTGACAGTTGCTACTGATTGAATTGAGTTAATGATGGAGTCTAGATTTTGAACTGGCATACCTTTTCATTGAACAAGTCATCACGGCTAACTGACTTCATGTTCTCATACTACTGATCATAGGTACCTAAACATAACTCTTATACTACAGTCCTTTGTAGACTATGATTCATCTCATATGCAATCCTCATTGTTCAGCCAGGGGTCCGCTGTCAATGTTACTCCATCGGCTAAACAGAAAAGCCGTGTCATTCGTAGTAAATGTCATCATTTAGACATTTATTCTTCTCCGATCGGCCTTAAAGGCTACCATCTCGGAATTATCGGGTTTTCCATGAATATTCATGTTGACTTGTCTCCACGTAGGTTAGTTGAGTAACTCTATGCAAGTCAGTTGAGTGACTCTGCCTTGTGTTAAGAGCGAATCGTATTTTGGGAATTCATGTAGATGTTAGCGTTTGTGTGTAATATTGCTCGCGTAACTCCGATCCATTGCGTGTTCATCGGGTTGAAACCCAACCACCTAGTCGATTACTCGGCATATCTAGCCTTTCCTTTTCAGCCATGTGTTTTCACATCATTTGACAAAGGTTCCGTGTCCCAGTTTAATCCCTCTGGAAGGAGCATGCCGACATCTGGATGATTTGCTGCGTATCGGGCGGCAGCGTTGGCGCGGCAATTACCTTCAACATGAGAGTGGCCTGGAACCCAGCGCAACTCGATTTGGACTCCCTTGCCGTAGAGGTACTGCGATATGGTAATGATATGGCGTAGAAGCGGGTCGCAAAGGGCTTGGGCATCGGCGATGGCGCCCTCTCGAAGCTCGCATATCCTTTTCAGCGCGCCTATGCAATCGGTGAAAATTGTCACTTTGGACCACCTGGCTTTTCCATTGGAGTGTTTTTGGTTATCGTCCAGGTAAAGCGCCCTCTCTGCCATGGCAATTGTCAAAGCGTGTGCGATGGCGGCGAGCTCGGTGAAGATGGTGTCTCGCCCTCGACTGGTTGGAGTAAAGAATTTCATGTTCCAGTCTTCGTCTCTCTTAGTCTTGTAGACAACAGCAGCACCAGATGGAATGATTGAGGGAGGCTCGGCAGTTGGTGGCACTGAATTTGGTTTTGGTGCAGTAGTAAAAGAGCCATCTGAATAGAAAACGCGATGACGGCGGCCGAAATTACACTTGAAAATATTATTTGCCGTAGCAAGAGCGTTTTTCTTTTGGCGTATGACGATATCGGCGCAGAATCTGAGTTTGTAAGCAGCATTGAGTGTGATCAATTCTTTGCTAAAGTTGAGCACTTTGTTGATGCTGTTTATATATCGAGCGTTTTCATGTGCAATATCTCTCACTTTCATGCCCATGTTAACAGGGCCGATTTGTGTTAGGTCCATATTGTCTTTGAGAGCTTTTGTATGACTGCGTAATAATGGTGATGGAAACAGATGGAATGGACTGGTTCGAGAGCAGATGTAAAAGGAGCAACGATGAGTCTACGTGACGGCGTTTTTTAATCAGCCCGTTCTTTCAAAATAATCTTTTGCTACCATGAACCTCACCTTGATGGTGTTGATTAAGTATCTTTGCATGCTTTTTTGTTGTCTACGAATGCTTGTTGATCACTTGGATCTATTTTCATCGTTGCTTGGTGAAGATGGCATAACCAAGTTCAACTTGGGTAACTTCAAGTTGATGCACAGGTGTTTTGCACATGTGACGTTTGACCATTTGACTTGCTGTGCGCCACCGAGCCACTGACCCAAACATTTCATCACTTCAAATTCTGTAGTGCTTCAACTACTTAGTAGACTCATCTTATAGCCTATAATGTTTCAGTCAAGGCATATCAATACGTGCTACTGCTATAGTACTAAGGCAAGTAAAGAGAGAGAGGTGAGTCTTGTTGTCTTGTAGTGAAGTACACCAAAAATAAACTCAACGAGATCGGGGAATACGGCGTATTCACGTATTCTCGGTACGTACTAGCGATAGCCGAACGGAACGGAATAATTCCTTCCCACGTCGGTGAATCGCGGCCCAAGGAGCTAATTGTGGAGTGCCTGCCTCGCCGTAATAGTCATTTGAGCTGGCTTTGCTGGATATAGGCAGGCACTACTCGTACTAAGATGCTAATAAGATGCCAAGGTAGGCACTACGGCAGGTTCCGATGGCGCTCCTTCCTGCTGCACCTGATCTGATGGATGTGAATGTAAGGAACTTTTAATTTATTACTAAGTCGGTGAAAATACTCATGCAAAACGAAAACGAGTGACGCATAGAGATTGGCCAGGCGTGAAGCCACGTTTTGGGCATTCTCTGGATCCGGGAATTCTCTCCCGGGTTGCCTCTCTGACAGCACAGCACAGTGGCCAAATCACCTTCCGCAAAGCACATGCAGCACATGCAGAAAATTCAGATGAAAATGCTACTCCATTACTGCGTCCACTTTGCAGGCTTGGCTTCCCCCGTTATGGATCTAGCCTGGGCGGGAGCGAAAAAAAGACTTGAACAGGCAAAAGAATGCCGCGCGGGGCAGCACTTTTTGTGGGCTCTTCAAAACTCTGACTCTGACCGGGTCCATCCAGCGCAAAGGGGGGGGAAGCAATCAATTTGGGCGACGAGTGTGATTGATTGGGATGTGATTTGGTGATGGTGATGTGGCTGCATGATGATTTGCTCCGAGGTAAGTGGTTTCCTACCGAGGGGGATATCAAGTTTGAACTCTTATTGATTCCTACCTAGGAATTCTATCTTACGCAGTCTGATGAACACCGAACGCTTTGCCAATGTCAACCAACAACCGGACTACAGTACAAGACAAAACGAAAATCGCCATAGGGCGCGCGTGGTAGTCTATTTTAACTCGCCTTCGCTGTTCGGAGTTGTGCAATCACCGGGGGGAGATGCACTTACACACTAGCCCCTCGAGCTCACCAGGCATCGGCCACTATCAAAGGGGGGAGGAAAAAGAACCTTGAAACCAATTTATTGCCGAATCCTTAAATCCAGCTCACCAACCGCCGCCATTGGCCTATCTCACCAGCCCAATGCTGGCACCCGCTCTCGGCCGATGCCCTGCAGGCCGGTATGAAGCCTCGCCCCCACTACAGGAAAAGGTCCAACACCGGGCAGAGGTGGCCGGAAGGCGTGTTTTGCGGTGGGAATGGGCCATTATTACGAATACGTGTACAGCGCGCACATCCTGGGGTCGGAAACGGCAAACATCGTACCAATCGGCCGTGACAGAGGCACGCGCCAAGCATAGGCTGGAACAACGGGCGCCATCGACGGCGATACACGGGTCCTGAGCTCGCACGAGGCTGATCTTGGCGATATTTTCATCTCTAGGCAGGGCATTAACAAGCAATCCTGCTCATTGTCGTCTCTTTCAACGTACATTTTCAAGGCCTAAATCCTGCGCTTGTCCCGTGCCGGGTTCCGGGAATCGGTCCAAGCCCACGCCGAACTCGAGCAGCCTACTCTTCGTACATACGAAGTACGAAAACAACGGCGTATAAGTGGGCCGGCCGACGAGCTGTAGCATTTCTTTTCTGGCTCTCGCTTGATTACAAACGCGAATGCTTGACGCATTTCGAGGTTCTTGCTCACCTTCTCTGCCGGGGAGGGGGGAGACTATCGGAGCGCTACCTTTCTATATAGTAATAGTGTCCCCCGTCGACAACCATCCCTTCTGCCCATACTCTTCAGGCTTTTCTTCTTTCTTTCGCCTTCCCCTATCTTTCTCAACTTGTCCCCTTTGTCTTGCTGCAGCTGCTGCCAAGCCAAGGCAAAGATCTGGATTTTTCTGTTCCCAAGCAGAGAGCCAACAAAGAGAGAATCCAAGACAAAGTCGCCACGAGGAGTCGGCGTCCGCTCGCCACGCGAAAGCTCCACCAAAAAGTCTCAGCCGTCCAACCCTAACCCATCGAGCTGTGTCTCACAAGCCATCGACGCCTCACAATGGCTGTTGATCAAGCCACAACGCCGGATAGGCGCACCAGCTCAGATGACACAGTCAATCCCGCACGCAGCACAGATGGCGAGATCAAGGCCATTGAAGCTGGCCTCGGAGTTGACAAGGAGCTGGGGGAGAGCAACATTGGCATTTCAACGCTAGAAAAGGATGAGACGGCATCAGCGTCAGGTTCAACAACAGCTCCGGCCGCCGGAGGACCTCCGGCGCAAGGGCCGCCCGCAGACGAGCCGGAAGCTGGTCGGACCAAGGTCGAGACGTTTCTCGTCATATTCGCCCTGTGTCTGGCACTTTTCCTGGCTGCGCTCGACATGACCATCATCACCACTGCCATCCCGACCATCTCCAACCACTTTGGCTCCAGCGCTGGCTACATCTGGATCGGAAGCGCCTATCTGCTTGGCAACGCTGCGTTCGTGCCCACATGGGGCAAGATTTCTGACATCTTTGGACGCAAACCAACCCTCATCGTGAGCGTCGCCATCTTCTGGATTGGATCGCTTCTATGCGCTGTCAGCACCAGCATGGGCATGCTCATTGCTGCCCGTGCCATCCAGGGCGTCGGCGGTGGTGGCACCATCGTTCTTCCCAACATCTGCATCTCTGATCTCTTCTCTATGCGCAAGCGAGGCATGTATTTTGGTATCCTCGGCATGGTTTGGGCCCTGGCCTCAGCTATTGGACCCATCCTTGGTGGCGTCTTCACCAGCAAGGTTTCATGGCGCTGGTGCTTCTACATCAACCTGCCTTTGGGAGGTATCGGCCTGCTTATCCTCATCTTCGTACTCAAGTTGCACAACCCTCGCACCCCAGTCAAGCAGGGATTGGCTGCCATTGACTGGGTTGGTAACATCCTCATCATTGGCGGCACGCTTATGCTGCTCTTTGGACTTGAGTTTGGTGGTGTTCAGTTCCCCTGGGACTCTGCTGCCGTCATCTGCCTCATCGTCTTTGGCTTCGTCACCATTGCCCTCTTTGGTATCTATGAGAACCGAGTGGCCAAATTCCCCGTGATGCCTACTCGACTTTTCCGTGGCAGGACAAGCATTGCCGCCTACGGTCTGTCCATCATGCACGCCATGACCTTCATGTCTGGCAGCTACTGGCTTCCCCTCTACTTCCAGGCTGTCTTGGGTGCCACGTCTCTTCTCTCTGGTGTCTACATCTTGCCCTATGTCCTGGCCCTGTCCTTCACATCTGCCCTCACAGGTGTCTTCATCAAGAAGACGGGCAACTACAAGATTCCCATCATTTCTGGACTGTTTGTCATGACTATTGGCTTTGGTCTCTTCATCGACCTAGGTGCCAGGGCTAACTGGGCCAAGATCATCATCTTTCAGATCATTGCCGGTATTGGCGTCGGTCCCAACTTCCAGTCACCTCTCATTGCCCTGCAAACCAACGTTGAGCCCCGCGATATTGGAGCCGCTACTGCCAGCTTCCAGTTCCTTCGTCAACTTGGAACGTCTACTTCTGTTGTCATTGGCGGCGTCATCTTCGACAATGAGATGCAGAAGCAGCAAGCCTTTCTGCAACGAGAGCTCGGGCCCGAATTGGCCTCCAGATTTTCCGGCTCTGAGGCTGCGTCAAGTGTATTCCTGATAGCCAGCCTTGACGGCCATCAGAAAGAGGTGGCTCAGACAGCCTACTGGAACGCAATGCAAAAGATGTTCATCGCTTATACCTGCTTCGTTTCCTTGGGTCTCTTCATCAGCCTCTTTGTTAAGCAGAAGACACTCAGCAAGCAACATACAGAGCACAAGACAGGCCTCACATCTCTCAAGCAGAGGGAAGACACAAAGAAGAAGCAACCCGACGTCGAGAAGGGCGTGGAGGCTACCGAGTGAAAAGGTGAAAATATTATCGTTTTTCGGCAACAACAACAAAAGTTTTAATTTCTCGTTTCTTTCCATTGGGTTACGGAGTTTATGATAGGTTTGGGAACGCAAAGACGCATGAAGAAGATATCCAGCATTTCAGAGATAGATATTCTCATCAAATGATGAGTTGTTTAGCATAGCTCTTCTCTTGGCTACATTGTTCATATGCTTTAGATTTTGTTTATAGCTGGAGGTCGCTACTCACTACTTACGACGCTAATAAGATATGCACCATTGATGATACGGAGTACGGAGTGGTGTGTCCAGTAAATGTAAATGCATGTCTCATTCTATGTAAGACAAACTGTCGATTATTCGTGTTTGGGTCCATGACAGCTCGATCTTGAATGACATAATCATCAAACTAACACCGTTGCTGTGGCGACGACCACTCAAGGTCCACCCCTGCCTGTCATGTTGTGCCAGGTACCAGCGACCAAACAATAGAGGCATTTAAGCGTATAATGCCTGTATTTCTACTTCCCGCGGCATGAGAATTACGGAGCCCAATTCTATACCAACCTAAAGCTACTTCTTACAAGCAGCTCTAGTGTGTGTATTTCCGTAAACAGGTCCTTTCAATAGTAGCACCCTAGCCACTCCTGCACATGTCCACATCTCGCACAGATCTTTTTCCAGGCCCCTCCTCGCTAAAGATAATTGAATTTGGACGTTGTCTTTCTATCTTTTGAAGAGTAGTAATTAAATGCGAACTCTCAGGTCTCCCTTTGTGGATTTTATGCGCACTGACCAAGAGGCACGAGTACTCCAGACTTGAAGTACCTTGGTACCTCCTAATCGCCCAGGGATCCACCGCTATCCCCGCCTAAGGAATTATCAACAACAACACTCTCACCATATCCATACACATCCTTAGAGAAAAAAACAACGAAGGCTACCTACCGGCAGTGGTGGTCATACCGCCGTCAACATGGCTCACCTTCGAAATCGTTCCGATCGAGATCCTACTCGGCCTACCATGAGCTCGTCAAACATACGAACAAGCGCCAGCATGCGAGGCAGCACGCGTCCGGGCAGCGCCAGACCCTCGAATGCCACAACAAATCGACATCTGGCCGCCGCGTCGCGGGTCGAGCGGTCGAGCGCCATGTCCCCCGCGGATCCGGCGGCGATAGCAGGTGGGACGAAGCGCAAGGAGCGTGACTTTGAGGCCGACTCGGTGGTGGGTGGAGGCGAGGAAACAAACATCAATGTCGTGGTGCGGTGTCGCGGGCGCAGCCAGCGGGAGGTCAAGGAGAACAGCGCCGTGGTGGTGAACTCAGACGGTGTCAAGGGGAAGGTGATTGAGCTGTCCATGGGGGCCAACGCGCTGAGCAACAAGACCTACAGCTTCGACCGCGTTTTCTCGCCGGCCGCTGACCAGTCTATGGTGTTTGATGATACGGTCAAACCTATTCTGGAAGAGGTTGGTTTCTATATGCAGTCCGCTCCTGAGCTGATTCTAGGAGCGGTATACGCTCTCTCATATTGGCATGTGCTAATGAATTGGCCAGATGCTCGCAGGCTATAATTGCACGATATTTGCCTACGGCCAGACGGGAACAGGCAAGACCTACACAATGTCGGGAGACATGTCAGATACACTGGGCATGCTCTCTGATGAAGCCGGCATCATTCCCCGCGTCCTGCAGCAGCTGTTTAATAAACTCGAAATCGAAGGTAGCGACAATTGCGTCAAGTGCTCCTTCATCGAACTGTACAACGAAGACCTCCGAGATTTGCTCTCCGCCGACGAAAGCGCAAAGCTAAAAATTTTCGATGACACCTCAAGACGGGGTCACGCAACCACACTTGTTCAGGGCATGGAGGAAAAGCACATCAAGAACGCTGCCGAGGGAATCAAGGTGCTCCAGGAGGGTAGCCTGAAGCGCCAGGTAGCAGCGACCAAGTGCAATGATCTAAGTTCCCGAGGCCACACCGTCTTCACGATTACGGCATATGTCAAGAAGCCCAACGATCAAGGGGTGGAGGAGCTTGTAAGCGCCGGCAAGTTGAATCTGGTGGATTTGGCTGGAAGCGAAAACATTCAGAGATCAGGCGCAGAGAATAAGCGAGCCACCGAAGCTGGCTTGATCAACAAGTCGCTGCTCACTCTAGGGCGAGTCATCAATGCTCTGGTGGATCGCAGCCCTCATATTCCCTACCGGGAATCCAAATTGACTCGTCTTTTGCAAGATTCGCTTGGTGGCCAAACGAAAACATGCATCATCGCCACCATTTCCCCCTCAAAGAGCAACCTCGAAGAAACGATATCTACACTCGAATACGCATTCCGCGCGAAGAATATCCGGAACAAGCCTCAGCTTCATATGATGACGAAGAAGATGCTTCTTAAAGACTTTACTCTTGAAATTGAGAAGTTGAAGAGTGAATTAATAGCTACTCGGCAACGTAACGGCGTTTACCTTTCCAACGACATGTACGAAGAGATGACTGCACAGAGCGAATCAAGGAGGATTGTATTGGAGGAGCAGAGTGCGCGGCTCGAGACATTGGAAACAAACCTACGGAACAAGGTCCAGGAGCTCTTTTCCCTCAACATTTCATTCATGGGCATGAAGAAGGAGAATGAAGCCACCAAAGCGCAGCTGGAAGATACTCAGGGCGTTCTCGATCAAACAGACATTGTCCTCGCAGCGACTCGACAGACGTTGGCAGAAGAGACGGAACTGCGCAAGGCTCACGAGGAGACGGAGGAGAAGCTGACGGAAATCGGCAGTGTACTGATTGACAAGCTGCAGAAGACAGTCAAAGACGTCAATGGCCTACACGCAAAGAACAAGCGTAAATCGGACCTACACTTGTTGAACCGGACAGCTTGGAACTCATCCCAGTCTCAAGTCGCTGAGATAACGTCAATGGTAGAGCGACGGGTCAGGGTCTTCCAGCAGGAGCAACAAGAACAAATCTTGAGCGTATCAAGACGAATGGAGACGTTTGTTGAAGAAGAGCTACAGAAGCTGTCTGCTACACAAGCCTTCATGGACGAGAACTTTGAGACCTTTGCAGAGTCCAAGAGACAGCTCTTGGAGCAGAAGCAGCGATCCAAAGAAGACATGGACGAGGTGTTGGAAGAAATCAAAGAGATTCGTGACAATGTCAAGGAGCGAGTCAGCGAAAGTCTTCAGGCCATCTCACATGCTGCAGAGAAGATTGCAGGGGACGTCTTGAGCGAGATGAGCGGCTTCCACGAACAACTCCATACTTCGTACAGCTCCTTGGGCAAGGATTTCAAGTCCATCTTTGAAGATCTCGTCCGGCATATCACTACCCAGCGTTGTGAGTCTGACAACCTGAGGCGACAGTTGCAAAGTGCCACCAATACTATTATGCTCCAAAACGCCAGTATCTCAACTCGCATGCAAGAGGCGTTGGAGGAGGAGAGGCGGCAAGGGGCTGAGGAACGCCAAAAGCTTTTGGCCCAAATCTCGGCCATGATCACGACCCAGGCCGAAGCACAGGAGAGCCGATTCGCAGATAGAACCCTGCAGATGCAGAAGAGCATGGCCGACTACAACACCTCTCTCGAGGGGGCCATTACTCAGCACAACCAAGGCATGGATGCCTGGGACGAAAAAGAGGCTGAGCTGCTGGAGGAAGTCAAGAAGTCGCGCGATCAGATCAAGACAAAGTTGAAGGACGACTGGAATGCGGCAGAGGAACGCAGCACGTCCATACGAACCACAGCGAACCAAGTGCATGCTGAGACCGTGCGCGTGGTGGGTGTTCAGATTGATGATTTGGACATCCAGATGGAAGCTATGGACGACTTTGTGGCTCGTGCCAAGTCTGAGAGCAACGCCCATCATGAAACGCATTCGCAATCCCTCCAGGCTCTGTACAACACGGTGGATCAGTCATTCGGCAATATCTCCACCCACTTCAAGACCACGTTTGATCGCGTCAAGAACCTCGGCGAGGTCATGGACCTCGACGCCAGCGATCTGCAAGGCAGCCTTGAGCCTCTGACTACTCAAATATGCCAACCACTATCGGGCCTGCGCGACCAAATTGGCAAGACTGCACTCCAGGATTATCGGCCCACTGGAGAAACTCCTCAAAAGGCACAGTACCAGTTCCCCACGAATTTGCCTCGTACGCAGACACACGATACCATCCTTTCAAAGCTTGATGAAGACCTGTCTGGCCTAACCGAGGCCGAAGAAGATGATGCCGACGACAATACGATTGTCTTTACCGACCTAGATGCGCCTTCAAGGAAAACTAGCAAGACAAGCACACCAGAACGTCCATCGATTGAGAGCACCTCAGATAGGAGTGCGAGCCTGCGCGAAGTCAACCCTAACGTATCAACAAGCCTCTCTGCCAGCGGCATTTCCTTTGAGCCCCGATCAAGCACCATGTCTATCGCATCGGATAACTCGCTGTTCAAGCGCAGCGCCCGTCCCGCGCGAGCGAGCCTGGGGAAGCATAATAAGGTTGGCGAGGGACGTGAGAATTTACCCATGACAGCCCTAGCGGAGAGTCTGGCTAGAAGAAAGAGCCCGCGGATAAATTAAAGCACGAAAAAAGGAAAAGAAAAAAAGACATCAAACTGAGATTTGATATAATGACTTGGTTAGAGAAGAGACGATTTGGCCTCGTTGTTTTATTTTGACTTTTACGCGGAAGGGGGGAGAATCTGATTTGCCTACATTTGCAAGTGATGTATGTATGCGTGTTCATGCATTCATTGCCCTTTTTACCATCATCATCATTGTGTTGTCTTTCAAGGAGGAAAGGGGGGGGGAAGGGGGAATCACGGAGTTTTTAGGTCGGTCATGAGCGGTGCAAAGCGCAATCTTTTTTTCTTTTGTCGGGCTATACAATATTAGCCTTGGGTTGGATTTCAACTTCTCTGGGAAAGAGAAGAGATTGGGTTGGTTTGAGTACTTATGGGTGGCTTTTTCTGCTTGTGTTTTTATCCAGTCATGGATGATGGATTGGGGTAGGGCTGGGTTTACTGATTTTTTCATATTCATGATTGTTGTGTTTAGGGTTATTGAGCATTCTGATACCCGATTGTGTTTTGTTCCCTCTATTTTTTTCATCTTATTTTATTGTTCTTTTCAGATATTAGCACGACGAAGAATGAGTTTCTCTTGGCTAACTCGATGTGCCGATTGTTTGTATTGTTTGATGGAAGCCCATATACATCTTTACATATATGCATACTATTGCCAATACCTCTTCCAGAATTCTTTGCTACCAACTCCAGTACTATGAATAACATGAAAACTACGTCGTTGATCAAATGAACTTTGCTACAAAGCCAGTATCCCACCCAAATAAACAGATAATAGACAGCTTCCCTAAAAGATCTTGGTGATGCTCTCCCTCGAAATCACGCTATTCTGCTTCTCGTCTCTCTTGACCCTGAAAAAGCTATCGCAAAAGTCACTACACCGCATGTGTCTCAAAAACTCCTCATCGTGCGTAATCACAATGAGCTGAAAGTTGCTCTGCTGCTGCCTCGTCTGAATGATGCGATGCAAACTCTCGGCCAGGGACTTGATATTGTCCCTATCGAGGTTCGTCGTCGGCTCGTCCAGGGCAATGAGCCCGCAGTTGACGCCAAACGACTCCGCCAGGGCCAGGCGGATGACGATGCTGGCGAGCACCTTTTGGCCGGCCGAGCAGCGGCCGCGCATGTCCATCTCGGTGTCCTGCTTGACCATGCAGAGGCGGTAGTTGTAGGTGCGCTTGCCGGTGGTATTGCTTTCGTGGTCCGAGCGGATGAGGATGGTATCAATGTCGGTACCCTGGTAGGTTGTCTGCCAGAGTTCGCTGGCGATGCGGTTGACCTCTGCCATCTTCATGGCGTGGAATTGCATCACCGCCTTGTCGACGGTAGCAGTGCACTGGCTCAAGTCTTGGATCGCTGCCTTTGTGGTTTCGACCCGGATATGGGATTCACGATACTGCCGCTTGGCGTCTTTGTAATCCATCTCCCATTCTTTCAGGAGACGACCAAGCTCCTCATCCTTAGACTTCATTGTGCCCATGACAGACCCACGCTCGGCCAACAGCCGGTTGGACATGTTCTCCAGCGAGCGAGCCTCTTTTTGGAGGCGGTCATAATCCTCGTGAGCATTACGATCTTCGAGTTCGGCGATTTCCGTTCGTAGAACATCGAGTGTTCGCAAATGCTTGCGGTAATTGATATTGTCGCTGATATTCTTCTTTTTACGGTCCCCGCTGTCAATGTCTTGCTTGAGCTTGTTCGTCCGCACGGTAAGATCAGCAATCTCCTTCTCCGTGGTGCTGATGGCTGTCTCGAGAGAGGCAATGGCCCGTTGGTTGGACGCAAGATTGGTTGGGCCACCACGATCAACATAGTCTTGGATATCGCTGTCCAGCATCTTAATTTCGCTCATCGAGTTCATGATGGTATCGCGCTGATCGGTGATGACTTGCTCCTTGGATCGACCAAGACGAAGCATTTCATCGCGGGCCGACCGTGCCTCCGCAATGCCCGGCTCGATCTTTTCCAGCTCCTCATCAGTTCGCTGAATCACTTCGCGCTGATGAGTGTAATCCTCCTTGAGAGTCTGGATCTGGCTTTGAAGATCTTTCTTCTTCTCGAGCTGCCCTGCGGTGCGACCAATCTTGTTTCGCAGCTCACTCTTCTCAAGCTCGAGTGAGTTGATTTGATCCTTCATCCGCTGTCTATCAGCCGTGAGCTTGGATATTTTATTCTTTAGGCCTCTGAGCTGCTCAGATAGATTTGACTGAAGCTCATGGATCTCGTCGACGCTACGAGAAATCCCGCCGGATGATTGTTGAGATACGATGCGTTCCACCTGAGCCTCGGCATCCTTGATTTCTCTGACAGTTTGAGAGATGTTGGTAACTGTTTTGGCCAGATCCCCCAGATCTCTTAGCTTCTCTTCCTCTGCAACAACAAGAGCGTCTTCTTCCTCAAGCTGTTTTTCTAGAGATTCAAATTCTCCTTCTGCAGTTTTCCATTCGCTCTGGAGGGCAGGCAGTTCTGCAGAAAGTCGCTCATACGTGTCGAACGCTGAGCGAACCGCACGTAACGATTCCAAATTGTCCACAGCCTCTTTCAGGTCCTTTTCCGTATCAACTTTGCCTTTCGGGTCCAAGTGCTTATCAATCTTCTTGCTAAGGCGATCGAGAGCTGCGCTCTGGCTGTCATCGAAATGACGGTCGCAAAGCCTACATCTCTTCTGTGTGTCCAGCATACGCTTGCACTTGTTATAATAGTCAAAGAGAGCATCAAAGAGGCTAAGATCAGTCCGAAGCTCTTCAACTTGTTGTTCAACAGCAGCAACTTCTTCCACGTAGTCTTCCACAACAGCATTGTCGCGTACGTTTTGCAGGGCAGCAACAACTTCCTGTTTACTCCGGGCCATCTCCTGGGTCTTCTTCTCATGCAGCTCTTTTGCGTTTTTTAACTTGTACTCAACTTTTTGCTGTTTCTGTCTCGTCTGGTCTCGGAGTTTTTGTGCATCTTGAAGGGCTTTGCTTCGACGTCCCTGAACCGACTGGAAGCGGGAATCCAGCGATGCTGGCTCCCAATCAGACCCAAGGACATTATCGAGCTTGGATTTCCAAGTCTCGGTCAGCGTCTCAAGCTTTCTTTTCCGATCTGCCATCTCTTTCTTGCGGAGCTCAAGCTGTGCCCGTTCTGATGCCAGTCTTGTACATTCAACCAGCTCGCGACCAAGCTTTTCATTTTCGCTTTCTAGCTGCCACTGTTTGTCGTTGGCCTCGGTTAACTGTTGATCCCAGTTGGACTTATCCATGTCCTGTTGAACATGCCTGAGCCTAGACTCCAGATCTTCAAGCTGTCCATCCAGGATGGCCTTGGCTCCCTCGTCGACGTCAATGCTCCCGGCCTCATTTTGCAGGACACTTGTACGCTTTTCAATGGCTCCCATCCGCTGTTTTGCAGAAACCCGGTCTTGCGTTCTGGCCGCTTTGCGACCTTCAAGCTCTGTAATGACGCCTGTAGCCTTGTCCAATTCCGCAGCGTTCTCTTTCTGTAGTCGTTCCAGATCCCTCTTCTTTTCTGTCAAGAGCCTTTGAATCTTGTCTTGGAAAGATTGTACGTGTTGGTCATTTAGGTCCTCGTCAAACCCTCTAAGGTTGTATTGTCGTGCAGCTTCTTGAATTAATTCCACTCTTGCTTTCAGCTGGCGCTCATATTTATCTTTATCTGACTGGTGTTTCCCTTGCTCGGCCAACTTCGCCGACTGGGTTTGGCGATGCTTCGTCAGCTCATTTTGGAGCTCGGCGTATTGAGCCTTGTATTGCTCGGCTTCTTGCTGGTAGCGACCCATACTCTCTTCGTATTGGGCCAAGAAACGCTCGAGGGTCGCATCATCTTCTTGCAGCTCCTCAATTGTCTGTCTGAGCTCGTCAACGGCGTCCTGCCTGTATTCAAGCTGCTCCCGTTTGTTGCTGAGATTCTGCACGATTTGGAGGAAACTATTGGCTTGCTCGTGTTTTTGGCGTATCTTCTCCTGGCATTCCTCCATCTCGTTTGTAAGCGATTCGCACTCGGCGCGGGCTGCTTCAATTTCACCCTGTAGCACAGTCATATGCTTTTCAGCCCGTTCGCCCTTGTCTTTCATGACCTTGTGGTGCGCCTCATCACCTTGGAGTATTGCAAGCTGCTCTACCTGCTTTTTCCGGACCACCTTGAGATTTTCAATAGCCTTTGTGTATTTCAAAGCCTCGAAAATTTCATCAAAGCGCTTCTTCAAGGCTCCAGGCTCACTCAACGGCCAAAGAGACTCGTCTTGGTGACAAAATATAACGGCGTCGAGAATAGCTGGGGAAACGCCGAGCCGCTCAGGAATCATCTCATCAAGCTGGGCCTGTCTGGTTGATGTCGTTGTTCGCTCTCCATTATTGACGACTACTAATGAGCAGTCAAGCGTCTTTTGAGTGCGAGTGTTCTTCTTCGCGGTGAGTTGTATGCTTCGAGTTGCCACATGTTGTCGATCGTTGATGGAGCGGAATTGCAGTTTGACCTGGGCCATGACCTCTTTTTCTCCAGCGAGCTGGATACGAGACGGTTGGCATTAGCTAGGAACACGCACGCTGCTGGCACAGACACCAACGGTGAAGAATTTTGGTCATACCTTTGGATCGTGAATGAAGGCACCACCCTTGCTGTTCGGAGGCAGTTCGCCGGTGGTTGCATATTTCAAGCATTCAATGATTGTTGTCTTTCCGGATCCATTGTAGCCAACAATGAGCGTCAACGGGGTGTTGAACTGAATGGCCTCCCGAACAGCCGGGCTGAAGGACCGGACGCCGGAGATGGAGAGCTTGTCTATTCTCGACATGATGAGAAGAGTGTTTGGCTGGAGACGACAATTGTGTAGGTCCAATGAGGAATGAGCTGCAGCCAGTTGTGTGGTTAACGCCGAGGCATTTCTTTTGATGCCGTCGCCCTGGTATTTGTCGCCTTGAGCGTGGGCTTCGAATACACACACACACACACAAACAGGGAGTATCCCGACAATGTCTACCTAAACGGCTTCACTCACGCCAAACGCGCTCCAGGCAGCGGGTCACGCGTTGAGAGCCTTAATTGACTGATGCGTCCTCACGTGCGATAAGATAGCAAGATAGCGTAGCACAGGATTTATCGACCCCTCTTTAAGAAGAAGGTGCCGGTGCTGCAGGCGAACCAAATAAGGTAGCACTTGTGGCACGCAGCCACTGACGAAGTTGGGGCTGGAGGGCGTCCCACCGGTCGAAATTTGAGCATCACCGATAGCGAATGTGCAATCAATGGGATGCTGATGCCAAAACCTGGGTGGCGATAACAGCTTTGGTTGTGTGTCGCGCGAAACTTGTTTGTACGCTGTCTCAGGTAGTAAACGGCCAATTTGTATTGAGAGCTCAGCAGGACAAGTTGATACGCCCTGCGCTGTTGCTTGCATACCCCGAACAGTCGAAAGCATTGTACCACTTGTGAAGGGCAACCTTTAGCACCTCCACTCCTACTAATCTCCTCCGGTAGAGAACTGCAGTACTGTACAGTAGCCAATCTGCCTGTTTCTCCGTACCTCCTAGTGAGTGGCCCCCCAGGAACAGCCAAAAGTGATGCATCAGGAAGCGATTTCCCTTGCATTGCCCATCTCGCCCCCCCGGAGATGCACGCTGCTAGCCAGCCAAGTGGTCGAATCGGATGGGCGTGTTGCTTGACCCGAGGCCTGCTAGCTGTGAGAGCCTGCAAGACCAGCACGACGCCGGTCAGCAGGTCGTTTCAGCGCACCAGGTTTGGTTTGTCGCTGCCCGTCCATGCGGTGCTCCCTCGGTTGAAGATGGGCTGTAGATACATCTGCTGGACCACATACTTGGCCACAAGTAGGTAATTCTCAAAGCCCACCTCACCTAAGCAAATCACATCCCCTAGCTCAAAATGCTCTGTCTTGTTCTCACTCGTACCACCCATCCGGTTCGTGACATCAAACAGAGCAAACCAGCTACTAATGAGAGCCGCTTTTTTAGCGTTGTAATCGACATCTTCCCGCTGCAGCCGCTAGCCAGCGCCGCAGGATTAGGGAGGTCAGGTTGCGTCATCCCTGGCAATCTTCCAAGTTGGATTTCGCTCCATCTCCTCAACTGGCTCAGCTGTTCGGGGCACCCCGCTAATAGCACCTGTGGACATTCTCTGCTGCCAGACATTGTTGCTGCTGCTAGCGGAGCCAGAACGATCAATCCCAATGTTGGCAGCCGGGGAAGCGTTTTCCGTGGTTAGCATGCACCGGTAGTATGGCTTAGCAGCAGGAATAGTACACAGAAGAGGCCCAGCAAAAAGCAATTATGGAAGACGATGAAACAACCCCAATCAAGCACTTGCAAAGCCCGCTTTTCACGGGGCCATTTCTCCGGCCGGGGCTCATGTCTTGGTACAAAGGAACAGGGCAGTTCAGTGGTGATTTTCCCTGCCTTGCCTTGGCCTGCCATCAGATCAGTCAGCCCGCTGCTAGCAGGAAAAAACCCTGGCCCCAGCTTTGGCTGAAATATCGCATTTGATTCGAAAGCCTCGCTCTGGCTTCCCTCGTGTGTGTCTCTGCTGTAAACCCACAGTAAAACAGAACGACTTCTCACCATCGATCGTTTTTCCTTTCCCTTCGCTACTACATACTGCAACAAACAGCGCGCGCTACACGACAGCTTCTGCGAGCAAAGCAGCTGCACGAGCCCCCGGGCCCCTCACCACGCAAAAGCCGCCAGGACGCCACTGAACGCAGAGGAGCTGCCGCTAATCTGACCTGACTGGCCCGGGCCTTGATGAGTAGAATGCAAAAGCTGGTGGTATAGCATATACCGCGACCATGACCGGCCCACCTCCACTCCAGGGCGACTTCTTCGGCTTTGGCAACGTCGACGTCCTGCCCATGTTCCCGCCAGCAGGCCCCAGCCAAGGCATCCTAGATTCAGATTCTCATGCTCATGCTCATGCGCTGCGGTTCGACGACAACGACAACGACAACGACGCCATGGCACTTCTCGAGGGCAACATGATGGCTCAGTTCGGCAGCGACATGGGCCTCGGCCTGGACCCCATGGCCGCCATGATGGACGGCGACGGCAGCGACATCATCTCCCCAGACGCCATCCTCAAGGCCCAGGACCAATTCAGCACCGTCGCCAACGACGTTCCCGGTGCGGGGCCGTTGCCAGCGGCGGCTTTTGCACCACCCGCCATGTCCAGCAGCAACCCGCTGACCGAGTTCACCAAGAGACGCAACTGGCCGGCAAAGGTGGTGGAGGAGCTCAGGGACTTGCTGCAGATTCTCGATTCCAACGGCCGCATCAGATATGTGTCTCCCAGCATCACCGCGCTCGCCGGGTACACTACGGAAGAGGTCCAAGACACCTTTTTAAAGCACCTAATCCATCCCGACGACCAGGGCGTGCTCGTTGCGGAGCTTCACGAATCCATTGCAACCGGCAATCCGCTGCGCATGTTCTACCGGATGAAGAAGAAGGATGGCACCTATGCGATATTCGAAGCCGTGGGCCATGCCCACATTGCGGCTGCCCGATTTGCGCCAAATCCAAACAATCAGTCGCCCTTTTGCCAGGCCGTCTTCATGATGGCCCGTCTCTACCCGACCAAAAACGCCGCGCTGCTAGACTCGTTCCTGGAGCACAAGATTGAAAACGAGAGGCTACGACGGCGCATAGCCGAGCTGCGGAGAGAGGAGGAAGCAGAAGCAGAGGAGGCGCAAAGACAGTGGGCGCAGAGCCGAGAGGGCCGATCGGATATCACTCCATCCGAGGATGCGGGCAGATCGTCATCAACAGCATACGCAGCTTCCAACTTACCCACCGACATATCCATGTCATCGGGAAATACCGATGGCGCATTGACTCGAAAGAACCTAGAGGATGTAACAGCAGGCAGTCGCCAGGACTCGCTGCGTGATAAAATGGCTCGATTCGAAGCGTCATCTGCAGATACCATAGCTCTGTTGACAGGCATAGAGAATGGCGAGCGGATGAGCAACGGCAACCGGAGCCCTACTCTTATCAAGGGTGATGCGGGAATTGCCATGCCCATGGATAGGGATTCTAGATCAGGCGATAAGAAGAAGAAACTCAAGCTGGCAGAGGAATATGTCTGCACAGATTGCGGTACTGGGCCTTTTTTTTTTTAAATCTTGTTCTCATTTTTTTTCAGCTACTAATACAATGCTTAGGCACTCTTGACTCTCCAGAATGGCGAAAGGGACCCAACGGCCCAAAGACACTCTGTAACGCCTGCGGACTACGATGGGCGAAGAAGGAAAAGAAGCGCAATAGCGTCGGCACACCGTTGGCCAAGCCAGCTCAGGCCTAGCGGGATGAAGATGTTGGTCAGAAAGAAAACGACGAAGAGAGGGAAGGGGACGATCTATACACCACTACGGCCGGACCGGAACCTCGCTGACTGCTTTGTATGATGGAATCCTGATATGGAGTTTGGTTGGGCTCAAAGACGCATATATCACTGGCGACAGGAACTTGCTTACATGATTACCGTTCTTGTTGTTATTGTTATTGGGAGGAAGAATGCACGGGGGGTTTTTCTATTTTTCTATTTTCTTTTATTTTCTTTTCTTTTCTTTTTTCGCATTGGGTTGGGCACGGGCATCTGTACACGAATATGATACCACTGGGAGGCGACAATTGGAAGCAGAACTAGACGGAAATGGATGGACATGGTGAATTACCAATTGGGTCGCCATGCTTTCTGCTGATTTATTTGGAAACACGCATAGAATACGGCTTTGTTCACGTTATTGACATTTTGTTTGATTTTTCCTAAAACATTTCTTACCGCGTGAGGTGTTGCTTCGATATTGCGGGTTCAAGCAATCGGTATTGGCAGAAGGAGATGCCTTAGGTCACGCACAATAGCAAAGGTATAATAGGTAGCCCTTTCTTGAGTTCACCTGCAAATCAAGGGAAATAGAGAGGGCTATCAACCTCACCACCTCCGGGTAAGCAAACATGCTGGGCTGCTACGTCACACGTCAGACATCAGACATCAGTCTCCTCCATTCTTCATCTATCAGCCACAAAAAAAGGGAAGATGATTTACTGCTTGGTCATGTCAAGTACTTTTGTTTCCGAACCCCTTTCACATGAAATCCTCTAGACGGGATAAACTCCAAGCAACCCCGCGTCTTTGCTCGATGTAGCTCCCGCAGCATTAGACTCTGCAATTAGCTTTGGATTCAAATCTCCACAGCTCAGAGCTACCTCGGATGTCGCTCTCCCAGCTAACCTACATCAACTCAACTCAATCACTTCCCAAAACAAATCCTCGTGATGAATCAAGCTTAAATAAAAAAAAAAAAAAAGAACAATTGTTATTTTTTTTCTCAATCTGTGCTTTGACCACTTTCTTCTCCATCGCTCCACCAAATTCTACTGGTCGGTGCACACAACTTTGCGCCTATCATCTACTAGAGGCGTCTCGGTTCGTGTAAGCACGGATGATCAATTGAAGAAAACAAGACTGAACTCTCGCCCACAGGGATTGGCGCTTTCACTCGAGCTGTGACCCTTTCATCCCATCCCCCTCCAGCAAAATCTCCGAGACATTTTGAAACTCGTTGTTTGTCAATTGCGAAACATGGCTCCCCCGGAGAGCTTCGCCAATTATCCTGATGTCCTGGAAGGGCCGGATACGGGATACGATCAGAGGATAGATCACAACCCGATCCTACGGGGGCTGCCTCTCGTTGTGGGTTCTGGAATGTACGTATTTCATAAATGATGCAGAAAATAATGAGAGGAAGACAGAGAAGAAGTTCAATTAGAATGTAGAAGCTAATCCGGAGTGTCCCGTTGCAGTATATGCAACGTCGGTGTTGTGGCAAGGTTCTTTTACGGAAACGCGGGATTCACCAAGCTCAAAGACATGCCAGTCCTGGACGATGTCTCGCCTACTTTTCATGTATGTACACACACCATCACACCCTCCATTCTCGGGTGGAAAATTGCCCAGCGAAGTCATGGCTGATGAGACTTTGTGTGCTCGCAGCCTACCGTTACACCGCTGGGCCAGACAGGGCCCATGATTGGGTTCGAGCCAGAGCTGCTCACCTCCCAGCACGCCTCGTCCAAGGCGCGATACTACTCCGCCGGCGACTATCACGAGCTGTACAAAACCGGCAGAGCTACTCCCCTTCAGGTAATTGAGACGCTGCTCGGCCTGACCACCGGCACGGGCAAGTACAGCGACGCCTGGGCGGATGCTCACGGCGCCGAGAAGCTCGCCGTCGAAGCGGCCAAGGCCTCGACAGAGCGGTGGGCTGCGGGAAAGCCGCTGGGCATTTTGGACGGCGTGCCGATTGGAGTTAAGGATGATACGGAGGTGAAGGGCTATGTCAGCCATTTCGGCATGAAGTACAATGCTTCGCTGCCGTTCTTTGCGCCGCAGGAGGAGACGGTGTGGCCGGTGAAGAAGCTGCAGGAGGCTGGAGCCATTGTGTTGGGGAAGAATAAGATGCATGAGCTGGGATCAGGTACAGTAGCAGCCCATTTGCATTCATGCCTATGTTTCAGTTGAAGTGTGTACTGACTGATGATGTCTTCACAGATACCAGCGGAGTCAATGTAATTTCGTCACATATCCCTTACATGTAAGATGATATACACTAACACACTCATCTAGGTTGCCCAAGGAACACCCACCAACCACTTCAACAAATCCTACTACCCCGGAGGCTCATCCAACGGAGGCGGCTCGTCCACAGGAGCCGGCGTCGTCCCCATCGCCGTCGGCACGGACGCCGGCGGCAGCGTCCGCATCCCGGCCAACTTCAACGGCGTCTACGGCCTCAAGCCCACCCACCACCGCACCCACGTCATGCAGATGACCATGTGCGTCACGGGCCCCCTGGCCGCAAACGTCGCCGACCTGACCATTGCCTACCGCGTCATGTCCCAGCCCGACGCCTCCTGTCCAACGCAGGGCCGCTTCGCCCTCTCCTTGCCGCCGGCGCCGTCTGCGAAGCGTGTCATGGGCGTCTTCCGCGACTGGTTCAACAAGGCCGACCCCCCTGTGAGGGAATTGTGCGACAAGGCGCTCGATTACTTCGCCTCCAAGCGCGGGTACGAAATCGTCGACATCAGTCTCCCCTTTCTCCCCGAGTTCCAGGTCGCCCACGCCCAGCTCTGCATCGCCGAGATGGCGGAAAAGAACCGCCGCCGGACCCCCAACCCGGCGCACCATCAGTCCCTTGCCGGCCCGGCAAACAGACTCCTCCTTACCATGGGCGCTCTGGTCTCCGGCGCCGAGTATCTCAAGATAAACGCCTTTCGCACCGTCTTGATGAACCATCTCGCGTTCCTATTCCAAAAGTACCCGGGCCTGATGATCATGACGCCCACGTCGCCCCTGATTGGATGGCCGCGATCACCCAGCGATGACTCCCACGGCATGAGTGACACAAACATCACCATGCGAAACATGTCGTACGTATTCCTGGCCAACATGACGGGCACACCGTCCATCACGGCGCCGGTAGGGTATGTCGATCCCGAGCAGGGGGAGGGCAAGTTGCCTATCAGCTTGCTCGCCACGGGGGAGTGGGGGAGCGAAGAGCAGTTGTTGGCGTGGGCGAGGGAGGCTGAGGAGTATCTGCATGAGACGTATCCTGAGGGACGTAGACGGCCTGATACATGGGTGGATGTCATGGCGTTGGCTCGAGGTCAGAAGTAGAACAGGCAGGTTAGAAACGTCATATACGTAGGCCGCATTTGAAATTGAGTGACATGAAAGCTTTGTACACAAAAACATCAAGACTCTTGGGGATTCGGGCGTTAGATCTTCGTAAGCTCATCATTGATCAAGTCTTCCCTCTAGGGGCTAAGCGACTGCTAGATCTCGTAGATAAAACACACATATACATGAAACCTCAGGTAAAGATGTCAAAGCTTAAAAAAACTTGGAAGCGATGCCCAAAAGTCCAGAGGGTCCTTGACCACCACCCTGGCTCTTCATGTACATCTTCAAAGCCATCTCACCAGCCTGCTGGATCGCGGACTCCTTGCTAGCATCGGATGCCACCTTTCCATCAGCCGCCTTGCTATCGAAGAGCTGCTTGTATGTTAGCAAGAGGGGTAAACAGGATGCCATGTTTCCTCTATAGTATCTCACCTTGCTGGCCTCGGACAGGGCCAAGCCCAGGAACGCGCCCTGACTCTGGTTGCCTCCGGTCTCGCCCTGTGTGAACTTCTTCAGCGCTTGTAAGGCGGCAGCGGAGCCGAGGCTGCCGGAACTTAGGTTGTCGGCGCCCTGCTCGTAGGTCTCTTGGTGCTTGCGGATAGCGTCTATATTCGAAGCGGGGATTCAATGGTTAGCATAGAGCTCTTTATATGTACGTCGAACGTCTACCCGTTAAACCACGTAGGTAATTTGTTGTAATATATCGACTAACCTTGCTCATCGAGGTCGCTGTTAGCCAAGTGGCTCTTCTGCTGGCCGAGGCTGCTGATGACGTTGGAAAAGATGGCGCTGTTGCCAGATGAGCCGGCGTATTCGGAGGCGTGTTGGTGCGCAGTGCGCAGGTCCTCGTCCTCGTGGTGGAAATCACCACCAGCGGGATAGTTGCCTCCGTATGCATCTATAGAATCGCAAGATCGTCTCGAGTTAGGGATGACATGCTTCGGAGGAGCTGCGTTACGAGGGGCGGGGGAGGGAACTGACTGTTTCCGGGAGGGAGTTGGCCTCCTGTAGAGGGAAAGTTGTCAGTTTCGAGTTACCATTGCAGAGTAGAATGATGGTTGTTTGATCAAGGGATTCATGTCTGATGATGCCAATGGTGATGGCGAGACGAATGCAATGCGGCACATACCTTGGTTGCCAGAGCCATGGCCAGAGCCAGAGCCAGAGAACTGCTCCTTGAGCTGCGACTCAAGGTATTCCTTGCCGGCGTTCATGAAAGAGTCCATTTTGATGTGTTAGAGTCTACAGGAGTCGAAGACGTTGTAAAGAGAAGAAAGATGATGTCTATTTCGAATGCGCTATTCAATGGCAGAGATGGATGAATATACAGTATTGGGATCAATGGAATATATACGGCGCTACGTAAGGCCACTCCATGCAGCGAGAAGCTACCCCGCCGTGCGAGCTGCAGCAGAAGATGAACCTGG
This sequence comes from Trichoderma semiorbis, assembly GCA_020045945.2. Lineage (NCBI taxonomy): Eukaryota > Fungi > Ascomycota > Sordariomycetes > Hypocreales > Hypocreaceae > Trichoderma > Trichoderma semiorbis. The sequence continues at coordinate 5,423,803 of CM034695.1, forward strand.
CCCAGCTGAAAGGCCAAGCTATTAAGCAACAAGAGGGGCCATTTCCATTGCGGGGTGTCACCGGTTGGTCTTTCAGGGGCAAACCAAATACTTTAAACAACATCCAGCAGTGTTGACGATGAGTGGTTTATGGCTCATAGTAGATGCTAGATGCCAACTATTAGTCAGTTGTGTTTTGCAGAAGCTGAGGTTGAACTGTGGCGGTTCTTCAGCTGGTTACACCCTGAATTGAAGACCCCTAAGGGGATCAACTGCAAAGGTTAGTACTTGTACCTGGTTGATCGATTGGATCCATTTGCATTAGCAAGACGACTGGAGGTCATTTCGTGAGCACCGGCACGTCTCTGCCGGGCTTTATCCACGCGCACTCCGCCGAAGATGACGCGTAAACATGCGTCCAATCACCGACTCCTTAGTAAGGGGCCATGAGAAAAAGAACACCAAGATCTTTAATCCCCATACAAACGTCATTTCATTAAACGCACATTCATGCGATGGTTATTCACCGGATATCGGGGAAGGGGGACCCCCATTGCAGCTAGTAACAGGCTGCTGCTAAGATCGCAATGTGCCGGGCAAGCTGGGGGAGGTGAGAACAAGCTAAAGCTTGGCGGCCTCTGTCAATGCGGCGCATGCGCTTCTAGCCCTGTACAGCCACGTTTTCAGTGGAGGCTGTTCTATCAACTTTGATTATTGCATACATGCAATTCGGCTGCGAGCGAGATGATCAGAGCCTGGCCCCCATGTTGCCTGTTTACAGTATACACGTATGAGCACATGTTTTGTGCGTTTGCACATGACAGTACCCTTTTGATATCTTCCTTTTCTGGTCCATCTGGAAGACAAGCAGAAATCTGCCCAGCCCAGCCCGGCCCTGCCCCCTCGAGGCACAAGTCTAGAGTCTCAGTCTGTGACACGTACCAAACGTGATGGCTGTCCGGCTGCAGCGTCTCCCGGGAGTGCCTCCTTGGCATACAAAATGGTAGGTTGTTGCCTACAAGATGCTACCTACCAGCGGCCAGTTCTGTTATACCTATTTGCGCCTTTGTTTGTTGTTGGTCCAAGAAACAACAGTCGATGTCACTCAGCATTGTGCGGGTTGTCCGTGTGCACGGGCATAGCCAGCCCCTCGAACCGCCCAAGATCAACCCCTTAGATTGACATGTAGCCATGTCATTGGGCGCCCGGTATGTGTTCTGCGTCTGCCGTCCGCGTCTGAGACCCGAGGGCAGCCCAACAGCAGTACCGCAGTGCCGCATTCGCAGGTGCAAGACGCACCTTGCATCCTCTTGGGGGAACGCACATGCAATACGGGGTTTTGCGGCGTGTTTCGGGGTGGCGCTGAGACGAACTGGTGTCAGCCAACCTCCCCCTTCCCAAGCGCGGCCACTGCTTTTTGCCAGGAACGTGTTGGCCGTTTGTTGTGTCCCTTGAGATCCTCCTGAAAATGTACAGGCCGTTTGTTGTAGTTGCTTTGCAGCAAAGTGTTTTATACTCGAATGGATATCCTATTCTCGACGCATACGAGTACATAAATAATAAGGTACTCGTAGGGCTTGCAAGATATGTCCCGAATCGGCAAGTCGCCAGAAAACTCATCGCCTCGGCAGGGTCCTCTCAAAGGGTCCCCTTCAAAGAAAGAATACGGATTGCCGTAACTTCGCACTCTTTGGACCCGTTTGCTGCCGTTTGTGCTCCACCGTACCGCGTCCGCGGGTGCGATAACGAGCGGTATACTGTACTCGGAGGTACACACCCACTAACACGGCCAATCGGCTCAAGTCAAAAGGGTCAACGGCCTTCAAATTTTATTGTCGCACAGGTTCGGGCAGTGCGTGGGAACATCGGCACGGCTTCTTGATTCCGTGGCTTGCAAAAACAAAGCACACTAAGGAGATTGTCCTCACGCCATGGAGGGTTGTGGCGGTCGGGAGGGTACCTGAAGAGCCTCAAGCCAGCAAAAGCTTCTTCCTGCACTGGATTAAAATAGCACGCTGTGGTGCTCGATAGCTGACTGCAGGATCCATTCCAAAAATACCTACCAAGGTGCGGTCGGCTGACGCCACGATTTTTCTCCCGTGGAGATGAGATGAGACTACGACAAATAAACCAGTTTTGTGTTCCAACGATTTAGTTTTTTCTTCTTTTGTCTCGGTGCTTTTTTAGAAAGCGATCATCGCCACTTTAAAATCATGGCCTCGTTAGGGGGGATCGAATGGCGACGAGGCGTCGGCACAGCCTCCATGTTCAAGAGCGGCACTCTGCACTCCCGTCCGGCTCTAGCCAGGCAGATGGTGGGATTATCTTGCCATGGATGCATGTGCTGCAGACAGAGATACATCGTGCTCACTGGCCCGCTTCGCTGATCTAGGGGAGCGAGTGCTCGTATGGATGGATGAATCGCTGCAGTTTGCCGTCATCGCCGTCATCACTGTCTAATACGACACAATATAGTACGATTAAATGGATGAACCAATGCTGGTGCTACGCGTATACCGTACTGCTGCACACTAACATTGCCCATTAAATTCACATTGATCCATTTGAAAGCACCAAGCAATTAATATTAGACTGCTCACAAGGCACATGGCCAAGTGTGTCCTCGGGGGCACTCGTATGAGATATGTTAGCATGTACTTCGTACTCCCGTATTAAACACCCGTGGACATGTCTCACCATTCTAATCACCGGGCTCCAGCGCTGATCGCACGCCAACAGCTGCTAACGTCGCTCCAAGGCTCCGCCCAGTCAGCCCAGCCTAGGCATGCATGGCTCCCGGGAGAGGCCCCCCCTTGCCGCTGTGCTGTGCTTTTTGCTGTGCTGTGCTTTGCTTTTGCTGCTTTCCATGCCCTGGCCCCCATGCCCGTCCCATTTTGATCCCGGCGAGTGTACATGCGCGATAGGTTAGCATGGAGACATGTACTGTAGAGTCACATCGTAACTTGGCTGTACAGAACAGTACAGTACAGTACCGGCCTGCATTTGCGCCGTCACGAGAATAACCGGCAAAAGATACTCCCTAGGTCGTAGTGCAGTGTCAACGGGCTCCAGTAGACAGATGCAGTCGATGCGACGAGGCTAATCCTTAGGCTGCTCAAAGAGGTACTAAGGCAATAAGGGTACGGCCTGGTACACACCCGCGGCCAAGGCAAGAGGTACTCGTACACATAAGAACGGGTAGCTGCCCAGACGGCCAAGCTCAAATCGCCATGGTCTCCCCTGCCTCGCGAAAGTGCGTTTCATCTTGACCCATCTAACCCTCGTCCCGACCAGAAGTTGCCCCCTGGCGCTCCTACCCAAGAATCTCTCGACTTTTAGTTCAGCGCAGTCCAGTGCAGGTGCAGCCTTTGCCTTTCTCGCCGCCTCCGCTTTCCGCGTTTTTTCCCTTTCTTCCTCAAACCGCCTGCTATCTTTGTTCCAGTCTCTCGTTTGTTCCATGTTTCCGTCGTTGACCTTTTTGTCGACCGATTAAGTGAACTCTATCAGCCTGATAGATTTCTTTCTTCTTCTTCCCTCATCTTACTCAGTACCACTTCATTTATTCCTTCTTCTTATCGACTCTTCGACTCTCTCTCCCTACTCGACTTTTTCCTTCCACCAACCACCTTTCCGATCGACGACGTTTCATCCATCATCGGTATCGAGACATCCCGCCCGAGCGTATTTTGAGCTTGGGAATGAATTAGTCGGCTCCGGTTCTTTGGGGCACTTGCAGCACTTCATTGTCTATTCATCGCTTCCCGCAGACTCCCGGTAGGAGTCAACCAGTTGCCCATCGTGGCGGCCACACAAGAAGCTCAGGACTCCCTACTCCGAGGCGACCCAACTTTCGACCAGAATGGCGCCCAGTATCACCACCGATCCGTCAGCCAGAGCGGCGATTATGGCGCTGAATACGGCCAGGCCTATCCCCAGGGATCATTAACACAGGCACCCTATGCGCAGCCTACATACGCCGGAAACGCGAGCCTTCATCAAGACCCCGACACAGTCGGTGCTGCTGGCAGCACTGGCAAGAAGTTCGCTTTCCTAAAAGGCAGATGGCCCACAGCCTTTCTTGCCATCACCGGTATCCAGGCTCTCATCAACCTGGCATTTGAAGCGTATGTTGACATTACCCCCTTTCCTTTTGTTTTCCATGTCACAACAATGCGCCCGATACTAAGACTCTCACAGCTATGTTTTCGGCAAATTTCAGCTGAGCTTGGGTGACTACATCTCCGATCCCCAGGTTCAGTCTCAATACAAGACAATCCCTACCTTTCTTACTCTATTCATTTTCGGTTTCCTTTACGAGTTGATCATCGTCCTGGATGCGCTACGTATGAAGAACACCATTCAGATCATCGGTGTCTGTATCGCCAACCTGGCTCTCTTGGTTTATGCGGCCCTCCAGATTGAGCAGATTCAGGTCGCCCTTGGAATCCTGGAAGACCACGGCTCATTGGAGCAGGGTATCACCTCAGCTATGCTCTGGGATGATATCAAGGCTTACCTGATTGCCTCTCCCGTCATCATTGCCGTTGCCACCATTGGCATGGTCTATGTTGCCTGGAAACTCTACCAGCAATTTGCCTGGGACATTCTCAAGAACATCGGTGCTGATTATCGCATGAAGAAGCGATTCCTTCACTACCAGGTATGAATGCTCTGGCAGTGAATTACACAAAACGGAGCTTTAGACTAACATGATTGCTAGATTTATATCGCCCTGCTCAAGTTCGATTTCTTCTTCTTCCTGGGTTTCATCATTCAGTTTGTCGTCGTCGTCGCTCAAAGGACTGATCCCGAATTCGCTCTTACGATTGCAACCATCCCCGTCACGATTGCCATTCTGATTGCTGCTGCATTCTTCACCCAACGCGAGAACAAGCCCGGCATGATTGTCGTCATCGTCCTTTACTTCGGTGGCCTGTCATACTTTATCTTCAAGCTTTTCCGCATTTACGAACCCAGCCGCGCTCAGTCCTACATGGCCGTCCGAAAATCTCTCACAGCGTTCGCCGTCATCACCATTCTGCTCATCATCATGACCATCATCAACGCCATCATCTGCATGCACAACTTCGGCTCCGGCCTTAAGGCTCACCTGATGGCCCCACGCAGAGTTGACGAGAAGAGCGACATCAACTCATTTGGCATGAACGATGTCAAGACCCCCATGGCAAACCGCATGACTATCGACTAAGGGAGTCATTGCACATAGTGGAGAGGAACATAAAAAATAATAAGCGCTGCGCGGAGATGGGAATGTACAAAGAAACGAATTTACGAAAGGGAACGGGATGGCCCCCTTTTTTCACAATTGAGCCGCCTCATGTAGGCTCATAACAAAGGCTAACTCTGAAAGGCTATGCTGGATGGGGATATTTTGATAACATCCCGTAAATTAAATGGATACCAATTTTTTGCTTTGTCAGTTTCTTGCTTTTTTTCTTTTCTTTTCTGTTTGTTTGCTTCGTCAAGTAGGCTCAGCAATGAAGGGCGTTGGATCTGTACTTCGCATACCACCGAAGACAGCGGGGAGTTTTGTTTGGATACCCGTGATCATCATATCGAAGGATATATAAAGGGTGACTTATAGATGACCCGTGTCACTCCTTGACTACTTTTTGTTTTTCTTCTTCTTCTAAAAAACAAAAAAACTTTTTTATCTATTGTTTCCTTTAATGTGATGAACCTCTCGTTGATACTTTCTCTACTTTCTTTTATTTTTCATTTGTGTGAATAAACTGATTTATGCCTCCAATAAAAAAACAAAAATCCATGGTTACGAGATGAGGCTTATTTTGTGTGATGCTACGTTGTTTATTCGAGATTTTGTTGTTTCTCATCTGAAACCGAGCTAAAACAAAAAAGAACATGAGGAGTATTACCAATCCAACCTTGTTGACTTGCTCCCACCCAATAAGAACGAAAAGAGAAAAAACATAAGCGATACCGAGTTATCGTAAAAAGCCCAATTACTCCCAAAGAATGTATGATAATCCTCGCTTTGGTAAGCCAAAATAACAATATGACGAAAGTAATGATATGAAAACGGGAAACGGGGATGGAGGTCATTATATAAGATGGTCGCCGTGAAAATCCCTACCAAAGAAAGAGAGAGGAAGAGAGGGAGAGAGAAGAGATGCCAGATATTTGTCGTGTCATCATCGCAGAGGAAGACAGTGATGGAATTTCAAAGGGTGATTTTGATTGCATCCTTCAAATGGCCTTCTGTAGGGCAATAGGGGCACTTGTACCTCGAGCCCTTTGCCATGTTGTGCAAACTCTCTCTGCAAATGACGTGTCCGCACGGGATCATCATTGCGGGGTTCTGCTCTGTTGTCTGTTCCTTGCTGACGGGGCACACGAAGATGGAGTGGTAGATCATAGATGGCGGGAGTGGTGTTTCAAAGGCCAGCTCGTTCTCCGTCGTCCATTCCGTCTTCTTCTCCTTCATGTAGGTTGTGTACTTGATGAGCCGCGGAAGGGCGATGGATCCAGCGGTGACGGCGACATATAGCGGTGATTCTGCCGACAGGCCCAACAGAGAGCAGAATTCTCTGGTGAAGGAGGCGGAGACGTCTTCAAAGGCCGAGTCGATCTGGAAGATGTGCCGATAGGGGGATGATTCAATATTGGGCGCAAAAACCATAGCTCCGCACAGCTGCTGGATATCCTTCAGATGCCTCGTCTGGAAGCGAGCAAAGTTCTCTCTTGCATATCTCAGTGCACCCATTTGCCCATTGTTCTCATCATCCGGAAGGCCGTTCACCTCTGGGCCCTTGAACAGCCAGACGAATTGCAGCTTACACAGTTCAAACTCCAGGTTGCTTCCTGTCGCCTCCAGTCTGCTGTTGTTTTGGCGCGCCCACTTGATCGCCGGGCCCAGATTCCTGTTTCTCAGTTCCGAAAGGAGGCTGTACATTTCTGCAAACTGCCCTTGCAGGTCTTCGGGATAATCGTTGGCTCCGTGCCCGCCGCCTTCCTCTCCAACTCCGTCTTCTTGTATCATATCGTCATCTCCATCTTCGTCCGTCCGTGCCGTCCGAGGAGACCAGGCGGCGTCTAATGAATGGAGGGGTTGGTCTCGTGACTCTCGTACAAAGGTCGATGCAACGGAAAACTGGCCCTCCCGAACGAGATGCATGGCGATAGCGCGATTTATGAGACCGGCGTGATCGGCCATGGCGTCTGTTTCCATCGGTAGTTCTCTATGCGGCAGGGCCTTTGGAGAAACGATCAAAGTCAGCATATTACATGCAAGCTGGGCAGGAGGTTAATGGATTTGAAGGGGTACCTTGTCTAGGGCCTTTCCGAAGCCCCGCTGAGCCTTTGTGACATCTTTGAGATCATTGGTGATGGCATCGAGGCGATCTTTGACGGGGTTTTGAAGCGTAGTCATTGCCATGCTAATTCGATGAGAGTCGGCGTCCGCTTCCGAGATAAGACATGTTAGCTACAATCCAAAGTCATTGTAGTGAAATGAAGGGATCACACACCAGCAGCAACCTGCTCTCTGGCCGCCACGAGGTAATCGATAATCTTGTCAACATCTTGGATGGCGGCTGTAAGATTCGACCTTCTCATACGAGAAAGCTCGGCCTGCAGCGGGCCAAACGGCGAGGCAATGTCGCCGCCCAACGCAGCCATGGTCACTCGCGGAATGTCTTGATTGTGAAGCAATGTAGAGTTCTACTGGATGAAGTCGTTCGTTAAGCTCGTAAACTAAGTCATCGGGATGTGAACGAGGGAAGGTTTGCCCTGCAAATAGGATCTCCAAGAAGTCTTTTGTTAGGTTCAAGTGTCAAGTTGACCGATGGCGGTCGGTTGGAGGTTGTCATCTAAGTACCGCCGGAAGCTTATCGATAGCTTCAGTGGTACCAAGCCAACACAGGATTGGGATGGTGGATGCCCTTGTCGAGTTATGCAAATAAGCATAACGACCTTATGCAGGTTGGTGCTCCATAATACAGGTTCCAGGTACCTTACATTGGCATCTTGTGGTGATTCATACATTGAGTCAGGTTTTACATACCTACACTGGATGGTAGTAGTAGTGACAGTAATGATTCAATCGTTTGGTGTCATGCAAAATGAAGTTTGATATGGTCATGTTACCGTCACCACCTCATCTCATGTATATTACTTCTTGGTAGGTACCCAGTACGGAGCAGACAAACCGAAATGACGAGCATGATTAAGAGGCCTCACTAGCAGCCTCGGATCAGCGGTGAACCCCGTTAAGGAGCAGGCGTGCCCCGCTCTGGAGCCGGAAGCAGGCCGCTGCTCTTTAGCTGCAGCTTCAAGATGCATCAATCAAGGCACCAAAGTCTCGAGTCTGGAGTAGTGGTTAATAGTGCGCTGCCACCTGACATCACATGCCGCTTCCAGCTGGAATACACGTACTAAGCCACAGCGAACGTGCAGGCGCCATAATTCCAGGATCGCCAGCCCGGCCCAGATCCTGGCTTTGGTTCTGGATCTTGCTGCCTTCAAAGATGCTCCTTGATTAGCTTGCCTCCAGGGGCTGGCCAACTCCACAATGTCCTTCATGCCCATGCCGTCCTTCTCCCAGGACGGGAGGGTCTACCGAGACGAAGACTTCTCCGGAACGTCCAAACTGGACCGCCGAACCACTCGACCTCTTCCGCCAGACGGCATCTCGACTCTTCCCGAGATACAACTGGTAGACTCGCGGCCCATGGCGTCCAGCTCCGCAGTGCCGCAGCGACACCTGGTTTTCCCGGATCCCATCGCTTTCAAGTAAGTCTCGACGAGGGTCCAGGATTGCATGCATGTTGCAGGTTGCAGCAGCGCTGACTGTCTTGACCCCAGGTATCTCGAAAACGACCCGTGCGTGGAAGTGGTCCAGCGACGAAGTGTCCTCTGCGGCTACGATCTATATCTCGTCGAGCAGTGGGCCTGCTCCAGGAAACCGCCGACTCTGGTTATAGCCACCTACACCGGCAACGACAAGGATTCTATCGTGGTTGGGGTGCTGGCGGTGCCGGCAGACGAAAGCCTATTGTCCGAGGAAGTCCGATTATACCTAAAGAAGACGGAACAAAACCATGCGCGACCAAAGAATACCGAGCTAGGAGAGCTCATGATCACGAACCTCAGCAGTTTCCCTTCATCGCTCACCGTCATCGCAGTGCCTGATGGAGACCTTCGGAAGCACCGTCACCTGTTTATTGTGAATGAGGATTTGAAACGGCTAGGATGCTCAGGGCGATCTGGTCTCACGCTTACGGAACCCACCGAAGCGACGCAGTCCAAATTCCAGCAGCTGTACAGAACCAGTGATCGAATCCCATTCAATCAGTCGGTGGTGGAACTCATCAAGCTTTGCCAGGTGGCCTTGTTTATGTTCGACAAGTTGGATCACGCATACATCGACGGTCTGCTTTGCGATGTCACGGAGAAGGCGATTAGCAACTGGTGGACCGAGGTTGGAGCCGAGCACTACAACTATGAACCGACAGATGGGATTTTGGGGCCGTCGACAGTTGCAGCTCTGTTGGGGATGCTATTAGGCGCGAGGAACCGGCTGCACTCCCAAGGTGCTCCTGTGACAAAGGACGTCTTTGATCTCGAGAGCACCAAACGGGGCATTTCCTACTTCCAAAAGACCCTGAAACTGGAAAGGACACGACGACTAGACCAGCAAACACTCTTCAAATTGCACACGGCAACCACGAAAGCGGCGGTCAAAGAAGACTGGGGTGTACAAAAGGCCATCAAGTCGACCGTCACAGAAATTGGAGGTAAAAGGGGAGAGATTGTTATCGACATGGTGTCTGGAAAAGACAAGGGTGGTCTTGCCGATATTGAAACCGTGGACATTGACAAATTTGCCAGCTTGGCATATGGCGAAAGGCCAAAGTGGCTTTGGCATGGCAAACCGCGCCGGACGCCCCTTGAACATCATGACCAAGATCAAGATGTAGTTCCGCCGCTACCAAAGACGGAAGCAAGCAGCCAGCCCGGAAAACGAACGCACTCCTTACCAGTGGAGGATGAGTTGGAGATGAAGCGGAAAGATGAGCTGCTTTCTCCAGATGTTGGGACTACCCTTCGACCAACTATGAGCATGCTGGAGGGCCCAGGAGAAAGAGATGCGCTACACAAAACTGTGTTCAAGAGCGTTGCTGGGAAAATGAGCGATGCTCGATCAGGCTTTGGACGTTTTAAAGATGTGGTTGGTGCTAGGGGACGAGGCCATGGAACGCGGCTGTCCATCTCAACTAAGGAGGATGTCTTGGAAAACGGAAACGGATCTGCCAACTACCAGACCCTCAGCATTCCGCCGAGCCCTGCCGCTGGGGTTAGCCGAGCCTTTACTTGGAAGACGAAGCCGGAGGAATATCTCTCTGCTATCAAGAGGGGAGACCCCGACGCTTTGCCTGGACTTGTGGCAGTGTCTTCGCCCTCATCAACGGCGGACTTGAAAGCTTCGAGGCTGCTCGAGTATGAGAGGAAACCAAGAGAATCAGATAGGTCGTTGGAAAATCTCGGTCCGGACATGTACCAGTACTCGCACCGCCGGACGGCCTCGGCCGTACCGTCAGTCGGTGACGAGAGCGATATCGAAATCATCTGTCCTGGTATTAGGGAAAGATCAGATTTACGGCAGCTGGCACTATCAAGACGCCGTAGTTGTGATGTGGCAGAACTATGCTCAAGGAGAGTACTCGATGAGAATAGGTGGGCACGTCGCATGTCATTTGGCGATGCTGAAGAGGCCGTCTTGTCCTGGGATGAACTTGTCGACTTAATGGACGAGACAGATGATGAAGAGGAGGCTGAAGCTCGAGCTGTACATGCTCGTCATCTCGCCCAATACATTGATAACATTGTATATGGCATCGAACCCTGGGTCAACGACAAGATCAAGTTTGTCCAACTGCTTGACGACAAATATAGCAGAGACAAGGCGGAAATACAGAATCTGCACCATCAACTCAGCGAGATCTATCATCGAGTAAAGTACAACTCGGACGAAATGTTAGCGGAAGAACGTGCAAGCCTGACGGAGAGCGTCAAGGAGATTGAAATTCTTACGGCACGCCTCGATTACGAGATCAACGCACTGGTGCAGAAAATCAACGACGTGGAAGACGGCATCCAAAACTTTGAGAGACAAGTTGAAGACGTCGAAAGACGAGCGGACGAACTGAGGAAGCAGCTTGAGACGGAAAGCTGGCTGCACTGGGTTGTGAGAACATTGACCGGCGTGGGGACCGGACCCCATATCACCAGGTCTGTATCATGATGCGAGTATATATATCGTGTTGGAGTTTAATTCTCTCGCTCCTTTGCTGTGTTTTTTCCCCCCTTCGAACACCTTGGTTCTATAATCATTCTTAATCATCATTTGCTGGAAAATTGGGCTGGAGTTGGAAAATCATTACATTCATACGGCATACATGGAACATTGGCGTTTTACTCATTTCCATGTCTCTTTTTCGCTTTATTGTCTTTCTTGCAAGAGGATAGATACCATTTTCGCAGAGGAGATGTTTTGTTGACTCGTCACGATGACGAAGCTGCCTCCTGGACAGCACTCAGTATAGTTTTTGATAGCTTTATACATCTTTGACATGACATATGTATATCCATGATTCCCATCATATCATCAAAAGCCCCCTTTAAACGCAGGCAACTAAATCCCTATATAATCGTACAAAAATTCCCATGACGTCCATATTCACGGTCCAGGAAGAAGAAATTGTCGATATCAATTGACTCTCCCTCTTTCTTGTGTTTTCTTTTTTTGGTATTCTATAGCTTTACACACGGGTGGGCTGTCCGCTTTTTAGAATAGTCCGCCCTGAGGTCCTCCCGCGCCCATGGCCTGGCCCTGCTGCTGCATGATTTCGCTAATCTTCATGGACGTGTCGAGGAACTTTGCGGTGCAGCGGTCGAGGCAGACGGACTCGCCCTTGTTGAGCTCGCCCTCGCGGTAGTCGGTGGGGACGCACTTTTTCTGGCAAGTCTTTTGCAGGCTGCGTTTAAATTTTAGTAAGTTTTCTCCCCAATTCGCATGAGGGGGGAAGTTTTTACCGGTTGTAGGTATCAGCCATCATGCGCATCTCGCCCTCGACAGCAGCAATCTTTTGCTCCGATGTGGGCTGGGGACGACCGATTCCGAGGAAAGACATGGCTATTTATTTTGTTCTTGTGTTTTGTTTTGAAAACAGAGAGGCAAAATACGGAGAAAGGGCTTGTTCCTTGGTGTTTGGAGGTTGGTATTGCTGTTCGGGTGTTGTATGTCGTCACAGGGCTTTGGAGATGCGATTTGAGGTTTGGGAGAGGAGCAAAATTTCCCTTCCCGGCAGGATTGATTACATAATGCTTATCGATAAGGGATGTTGGAGGTTGTTATGAAGAGCTCCGAAGCTGGTTTTTACGATTATTGTATTGTAACCTACGTGGGGAGGAAAATGAATTTCCTCGGCACTTGATGTATGGATCTCAAGACATCCTATTATATAATGTCAATTCCCGAAATGAAAAATTCACCGCCTTGCGCAATGTTTGCAGACCAGTGAGCAATGAGGTGATGAGGCTAATGCGCTGTGGCGCTGATAGAACGCTGGCGGGGTGTTGGGGTTGGGGAAGAATGGAGTAAATAAAACACGGCCATGTAATGTAAGATGAGACGGTTTGCTTTTAGGCTGCAGAGAGATGATTCCACAATGCTGAGAACAGGCAGCTGTGATTTCGTATTTATAATGAAACCACTTGTGTGGGCTGGAAGGCATCGGGCTGTGCTGAAGCTGTAATTTTTGTGCTGAATTTGAGAGGTACGCGGACCTTGGCAAGTATAAAGCACACGCAGCAAAGTATCAATTGGATGGATGTACTCTGTATAGATGGATGGATGGATGGAGCAGGAGAATGGACGAATGGGCGTCTGGTACAGGGAGAATAGCATGGCCTTGGCGTGGCTGGTTGCATTTCGAATGCAGCTGGGCGTTGACTCATAGGTTCCGGCTTGGTCTGATTCCCCAGAGGACATGCACCTACTATACCATTGATGCTGTAATAATAATTCATTCTCTCTCAGTACGAGTATAGGTATGCAAGTACAGCATATAGCCGCCAGAAAGAAAAAAGAGGCCAGCATGGCACGGTCGCACCCAAGAACAAAAAAAGGCCGGAGCACTAATAGGCACGGCATGGGGTCCTCACGCCATCGATTGTGTAATAGGCGTACGACGGTTACGACAGGAACGTGCCACAAAAGGAGGGGTGGGAAAACGGATGACGGGAACAAGGAGGAACACTGGCCCTTTAAGTTCTAACTTTGTTGCCAATAGCCAGTCGCTGTTGTCTGTGTTTCTAGCTTCTACGGAGCACGAACCTGTGAGAACAAGCCACATCGGGGAGACGGGAAGATGGTGACACGGATGCGTTTGTGGAGGTGGGTAAGCTTTGCGCAACATGTGCCAGCCTTATCTTGATATTGGACGCGGCGACGGCGAAGGAAAAGGTGTGTGTGTGAGTGTATGTGCGTGTGTTTGCGAGATGCAGCCAGCACACTGAGCTCATGCCCAGTTCCAGACCGACACACGGCTGATGAGACGGTGAATAAAACTGCACCAAGAAAGAGATGGATGAGAGATGAGTGACAAATGAACCGAGGATGGAGCTACTAAGACCATGACATGTCGCTTTGTGCTCGGGCTCATTCACAAGTAGCAGATACTACATAACACCCAGTCGCTCCAGCAATCATCACTTATAATAATACGGCGACAAGACAAGCAAGTTGACACAGGGCGAAACAGGGCGGAACAAGGGGCGAAGCGAGGTGGAAAACGGTAAACGCAGAGACTCTTTCTACTAGCCATCGATCAAAAGGAAAGGCAGTCTTTGCTGCATGCTAAAGCAGCGGCCGATGGGGCTCCAAGGCAAGGTGTAATACAGAGTACATGCATATCATTCGCGCGGTGCCTCTGCGGCCAATGAATCTCACGCCTGGGCGGCGTTTTGGCCCGCCATTTGCTGCTTTGCTTGCCCGCGAGGGCGATGGATCGGAATAGCGGCCGTGTGTCTGGACGGATCTAGGGCCTGATGGTCTGTCTGGTCCATAAGGCAGATAGTAGATACTGTAGGCGCAGAGAGATAGATAGGTAGATACTGCAAGATAAAGATGGAACTGGACCTTTTCCGTGCCTCGGGACTGCAGTACTATCATCATCCAGCACATCTGCTGTACGAGTAGCCATAGATATGGAACTTGCTCTAGTGTCACAGCAAAGCATGGCATGGCATGGCATGGCATTAGCATAACATGGCTTACCACCTTAATCTTACGGAGGTCCCGGGCATTGATGCTCATCCTCGCCAGCATCATATCGGGCTGCAACGAAAAAACGGCCCGGCTCGGCAGTGACTGACTGACCAGCCTCATCTTTGTCGCGACAGTACCGAGTACAGCATAGCACAGCACAGCACAGCACGACAGGTACCTGGCAATGCCCGGTATAGCAGGTCGATGGACTGGACTGCTTGCTATTACTACCAGGTGCTAGGATGATTATCGCGCACGCAGCCTTTGCCAGCTTGGGGAGGAGTGCGTACAGTAGTCCCGATGCTTGGTTCCCAGATGGAACCTGAGTGATTTTATCCGGGCGGCTGAGCCAGTCAGTGCTAGCAGTAGCAGCGAGCCAAAAGGGACATGAAACTGAAGCTCCAGCCCAGCCCAGCAAAGCAAACACACCGACAGTTAACGGGACTTGGAAGCTGAGCGGCGGCCCGGCGGTCCATTTGCAGTAGTTGGGGAACTTGTCTGTTGGTTTGCTTGCTTGTAGCTTGCGGCGTTGGGAATGTACTTCTGCACCACAATGGCCGACAGCAGGTACCGTCTCATGCCCAACCGGTACCTGGATAGGTGTAGCTGTAGCTGGCCGTGGTACGAGTACGGATACAGTAGCATCAAACCTACTCGTACCGAGAACCTAGCATGGGAGAAACTTGTTTGGCAATTTCCATTTGCTTGTGACGGCCACGTTGCTCCTCCGAGCTTTGAGCGAATGTACTCGGTACTCCATATTTTCTCGGAGGCGACAGGCATCTCCCAGCGCTTGGCTACCGGCCCGAGACTTGATGGGCAATTGCTTTTGCTTGCATGGAGCAGGTACCGACGGGGTAATCTGGACTAAGGTACGGAGCAGGTGCAGCCGTAGCTCGATGTTTCTGATACACAAGCTGCAGTAACCACTGCATCGTATCGTATCGTACCTTCCCCTCTGCTGCTGTGCTGTTGCTGTGTGCACCCCCTCCATTTGCGCTGGGCTTTGCTCTTGCCAGCTGTGAATGAATTTTTGTGTATTTTTTGCATAGACTGTACTTGTTTTCCCCACCGAAAATGCTGGAGGAAGGAGAGACACAAGCACCAGAAAAAGGAAAGGAAAGGGAAAAAAAAAAAAAAAAAAAAGTACACACCACCCCTCCTTTTTTGCGCGCGCTGTTCTCTGCGCTGCCCGCCATAGTGTACTTACTGTAGACGAAAAAAAAAGAAAGAAAAAAAAAAAATCAATTCCCGTTTCGTGCTATCTCGGCTTATCCTGCCACCCCAAAACAAAAAATTCACACCACCCCAGAAGTCTGCTCCTATTGCTGTCTGCATCCTGTCTGCCTAACCTCCTCTGACTCTCTCTCACCTCCTCTTTTCCTCTTCTTCTTTCTTTCTCCTCTCTTCTTCTTTTTTTTCCTTCTCCTCACCATGTCCGCCTCCACTGAGCCTCAGGACATCACCACCTCCTCCTCCAACAGCCAAGATGCCTCGGGACGACAGCCCTCCGCCGCCTCCTCCGCCGCCGCCCAACTCGCCAGTGCACAGATAAGCCTGCGCAAGACGCTGCGCGAGTTCCCCGACTTCCCCATCCCGGGGATTGACTTCGTCGACATCATGCCCCTCTTCGCCAACCCGGATGCCCATGCCACCCTGCTGTCCGCCCTCGAGCTGCAAATCTCCCAGTCCTTTGGCGACAGCAAGCCCGATGTCATTGTCGGCCTCGACGCCCGTGGCTTCCTCTTCGGCCCTGGTCTGGCTCTGCGCCTCGGTGTTCCCTTTGCCGCTGTGAGAAAGCAGGGCAAGCTGCCCGGCCCTTGCGTCACTGCCGAGTATATCAAGGAGTACGGCAAGGACCTGTTCCAGATGCAGCAGGACGCCATCAAGGAGGGGCAGAAGGTGTTGATTGTTGACGATATCATTGCGACGGGTAAGTTGCAGCATTTGTGATTCCACCTGCGATCATATCTTATCCATAATCACATTGCACAATTTCATATCTCATGAACCCATTGGCACGCATTGTGCGCCCATCGTCAACTCTTTACCTACCTCGGCACATCTCCCCCCAGATATCAAGATACTAACTCGCACACAGGTGGCTCGGCGGCAGCGGCGGCGGATCTTGTTCACCAGCTCAAGGGTCAGGTCATTGGTTACCTTTTCATTCTCGAGATTCCTGGCCTCAACGGCCGCGAGAAGCTCAGCGCTCCTACTACTATCCTCATTGAGAACCCATAAATCCTTCTCGAGAAAAAGCCCTCATGTCCTATTCTCTCCATAAGCGGCGCCATTCATCCCACAACAGACGACATGATTGGAAAGCAATTTTCTCAACACCACTAGCCCTCGTCGACTAGAAGCATTCTCCTCGGACGAAACATTCTCATCTTCTCGATGCGCTTTTCCCCACATCGATTCGAGGCGCAAAGACGGACGGTTCTTCTCATGCTGGGGGGACTGTGATTCTGACTCCTGTAGTCCTCCTCATCGGCACGCTTTTTATATACATCAAAAGTTGTTTGCTTGGATCTTTTTGAACTTTTTTCCTAATCATCTTATATATCTCCTTACTATCTCCTTACCATTTTTTTTTTTTTTTTTTTTTTCCAATATGGGGGTTTCTTTCGCAAATTACAATCAAAAAACCAATAGACTATGGAAAGCGTTTCTTCTCTCATCGGGAATGGCGACTGGATGACGTGCTCTGTCCTCATTCCTACTTATACGTTTTATATATACATATGACATAGACCACCTTGCGCTTGCCAAGGATTTTACGGAGGGGAAACCAAAGGAAAACGAATCTTCGACGATGACGAGGACGAGTGGGTTTACGGAGAAGTAAAAAAAAGAACGTTGGGATGGAAAAATTGTTGGGATCAAGGTGGGCATATTTAATAATCACGGCTAGGGACTTTGTGCAATGAAACTCATCTCTTTGCTTTTTATTATACGTGTATTAAGGTGCTCCCACATGGCTCCGAGCCGGTACGCATAATGATGTCGGTAGTTGCATTTATCTGTGACACTTCTCCACTGGTGTCAGTACTTGAGTGTTTCAATTCACTATTGATTTGGACATGGTGTAGGTCGTGAACGTGTTCAAGTCTCACTCTATTGATTTGGACATGGTTAAGGTCGCGAACATGGTCAAGTATCTTCATCATGTCGTTATAATCTATCTAATTTATTCAAGGCTACCCTATTTTCCAGATAAAAACTCCACAAACTCCTCCTCCTCTTCGAGTTCATTCTCTGCAACGCTCATACCCATCTATGCAAAAAAATGCTGATACTATATGCGTGTGATATGTAACTAATTGTTCCTTATATATATATAAACATGTCATGTTATGTATTGTATATGCCAAAATGCCACCCTACAAGACGGCGGCATTCTCCACAACGAGCCCCTGGCTCTCGACCCGATACTTTCTCCTCATGCCCACGCCCATGGCTCTGCCAAAGCGCTCGTAATCGCCCTGGTCGGCTCTCATGAGGACCATGGGGATGCCGTGGAGACGCTTCATCCCCTTTGGCGTGGTCTGCTCCCTATCGAGCAGCGGCCGAGGGAGGTCTCCCCTATCGCGGACCACACCATCGTCGTCTTCGTCGGTGCTGTCTGCGTCCGTAGGCGGCTCGTCAAGGATGATGACCAGCTGCAATGATTTCTCGTGGGGCGAGAAACTTGGGATGTTGTCCAGCTTGCGGCTGAAGGAGCAGCCTCCGCGACGCATGACGATGACCTGATGCTCGCGCGGCGCGGCGGCCGGGAGCGGTCCGTCGCAGGCCTGATCCGCCAGATAGACGGTCGACCAGGGGAAGTTAAACGCCGGGTACTTTGCATTGTAAAATGGGTTGCCGGTAATGGGTGTGTCCGGGATGGACGGCATGGGATACGCGCCGGGGCCGGTCGATGTGTATGCGTCATAGCTGTATATCTTGGCGGTGGCCTCGCTGGCGTCTGATGCTGGGATGGCTGTGTAGACGGGTTCGAAAACGGAGGACACGGCGCGGAGTAGCGACTGAAACAACGAATTTGATGCCAAATTTTCGGCGTTGATTGTGTCGTTGTCCATCATTTCATCCATCTCATCGTCGAGGAGTTCTTCGGACAGGCCAAGCGTGCTGTTGCTGATTTCTGGCTTGTCCACGAGTAGCTCAATCTCCACCGCATCTTTCCTTCTCCTGCAGGAGAACACCTCGTCCTTGAGATGCTTTATGTGTTCGGCGTGAAAGAAGACCGTTTCATAGCGCCCCAGCTGAGTATTGCCAATGTGTGTAATCCTCCACTTGTAATCCCCTGAAGTTTGGTCCAACACTTGCTCGAGCTGAAGTCTCAATCCCTCCAGCATATTGACTGTCGGTCCTAAATGTGTCTGCCACGAAAGATGCGTGCCAAACCGCGAAGCTATGCCGCTGGTAAGATCATTGGCTGGAAATTCTATCAGCGATATGATACGCTCGGGAGGAGCAATGCATGTTCCATTCTCGGGCAACATGCTCGGTGGAAGAGTCCACGGGAAGATGGTGTGGTTCGAAGTGGCCCTGTATCCGACCACTCGTCCTTTCTTCTTGTCACGCATCTCAACCATCTCCAGAGGGCCATGTACGTTGGGCGTCCTATATAAATCCGTGAACCGAGAAACGGCAAACAAGTCTGGCCTGGCCGCGGTGGCTGAACTCATCAAATGGTGCTCCAGAGGCGCTGCTGGCGCGGGGCAAGAGTTTGTAAACGTTTCATCATAATAGGTGTAGACTGCGACGTCTTTGCTCCTCTTCACTTTACGAGCATTCTCTCGGTCAGGACTCCCTCGCTTGCTTTTTGGTATAATAAGCGGATGGCCTTCTGTGGTAAAGACATAGGCGGCATCCATGTTGTTCAACGGGTGATCTGGATCGAACAGCAAGTACATGTACTTTGCCGTTTCTCCCAAAAAGAAGCTCTCCATACGATCTTGCTTCTCGCCCGTCTGAACATCCTGAAGCCCGGCCCAGCCACATTCAGCGTAGCACCGACGCATGATGTCGCGGAGAACCATCTCGCCGACGTGAAGGTACCAAGGATCTCTGGTAGCACGGTAGATATGGTATGTGGACTCGATAAACTCGGGCCTTCCGGGCCACCAGCCAATGCCTGCCTCAACATTACCCTCGCGAACTGACCAGCGCTCAGGCAATGCAGAATACCGAGTCCACAGGGCCGTGTAGACAAGGTTGGCCTCAATAGCTTCCTCAACCTCACCAGCCAAAGCTAGAAGCCCCGGATAGAAGGCGCCCAGACTATCGATCCACATGGCGTATGGCTGACCCGTGGCACGATGATTGTTTGAGTAATAGGGGAAATGGCTCCTGTCGGTGTACAAGTACCGCTTGACCGACGCGTGAGCTTGATGCCATGCTTGGAGGAAGGCATCTGACGTATGCATCTCATCCGGTAGAGGGGGGTGAAGGGAGTTTGGATCCAGCCAGCTGGTCGTACTATGTCTGCGAGACGTGGAAGCGTTGGGCATACCAAGGCCAGAGAGAAGGATGTGACTCTTGAGCGCATATTCAAAGAAGCTGTCCATACCTGCACCGATACCTGCATGGGGACCAATCCACAACCCTCGTTCGGCGTCGATGCCGTTACCGATCAGGCCGATTTCGCTCCTGCGATGCCACACTTCCCAGAAGGCTCTTTTGGCAGCTTGTTCGAACCTAGGATCCCCCGTGAGTCTGCTCAAGACAGTAAACTCAAGAACCAGGCTCCCAGCTCCAGCACTACAGGTCTCGGTAATCTCTGGACGGCCGCTTTGCTCCTCCATTGCCTCCGCCAAGTTTTGGTTGAGAGGAGAGTTGACGTAAAAGGGGATGCCGCTGCGGAGATTGACCCGAGGATATGGGATACCGGTTGGGGTATAAAAAGCAGGAAGCAACCGTTCGGAAAGATCGAGGGCAAGTCTTAGCAGCTGGCCGTCGTACTTTAATCCGTTTGGCCACGAGATAGGAGGCAGCTCCAAGGGGTCATCGCCTGCGATTCCCTCTGGTTTCGGTTTGTATCCAGTAATGGGCAGCTCCCCGATGGCAAACAAGTGTGCGCTCAGGAGACCGCCTACGCCACGGATGACTGTCTCGAACACCTGGACTTTGCTGTCTAGGTCGAAGCCTCTAGCACGTATCCCAGCACCAGAAGGTCCTCCTCTGCCATCTCCGTAGTGGCGCACAAACTCGGCAACGCCATCTTGAAAGTCGCTTAGAGCCTGTGGTCCAGTATATGAGCCATCCTGCGGACCACCAGCCAGAATCGCAAGCGTGGACAGGCTGTCTATCAGAGTCAGGGAGTAGTTGCCAAGAGCATCGTTCAAGTTGATTCGCCCGGGATTATCTCGATCTCGCGTCAAGGGTTCACACGATATTGGACGTAGCTAGATAATTTACAAAAAGCATACTGTCAGCTATATTTCTACTATATGTACACGACGTTCTGATGACAAATAACCCACCTCGTCCTCGGGAAAGGCATGCTCCATATAGCTGCTATACCCGTGATAGAACATGTCCACCGTGTCCTGCCGCAGCTGGGCCAGATAGTCCGAGCGCATGGCGCCGACCGGCCACAGCAGCGAGCAGCCCAGCCATAGCAATGCGACCATCGGCAGCAGAAGCATCATGTCGGGCCGCGTTTCGGGAGCTGGTGAGGCGGCCGCAGAACCGTTCGGAGAAGGCTGGCACGTGCCAGGCGACTCATTGGGGGAGAGAGGCGATGGAGAGAGGCGGCAGCATGGAGCTGCTCACGGCGGAGGAGCCCCTAGACTAGACGGTCTCGCACGGACTCGCGGATTTTGCTCTCTGGCAGTCGTTCGTCAAACGCCGTCGTCGACTGACTTGGATCGCCATGTGCTGTCTGTCATCTTTGCGCAGCGCCACAGCGAATCGGGCTGTTTGGAAGTTGACGAGACAACCGTGGCTGGTGCGAAAGTGTGGCTGGTGCGTCTATGCGTAAGGTATTCCGTACTCGGACAACTCAGTAAGGCTGCTTACCAAATCGCCGCTGTACTGTAGATGCTTCGTTTCCGTCTTGATGTCAACAATCTCATGTGAGCTTCAAGAACAATCATCGGCATGTCTTCCCGGTATTATCTCCCCGGACTGATATATCAGCCGACGGCCATACTACAGTATCTAGACATAGACGGTCCTTTGGCGAGATTCCAGTCATATAGCATTGAGTCATCTAGCGAGAGATACAGGATCGCTACAGCTCGCTCCATGATAACTGAGGTGGTATTGTCCACGCCCCCCAGCGCGCCTATCGCCACGCATATTTCATGAGCCGGCTTCTATTCCCGTAGTGTGCTCCTACGGAGTACAATGACTATCGGGCAGTGAACTCCGTTCGAACTCAGCGAGGCGGACTGGACGGCACTGATCCAACAGCTGCGGATCTACAGTACTATCCCCAGGCCGCGGTGCTTGTACCCGGTTCTTGGTGTAAATGCTGTATTCGGCATTTCCGCTGGGCAACTTTCTCCAGATAGATATGGGACCTCGATGCCTGCAAAGGATGAATGAAGCATGACCAACAGGGCCAAATCGCACGCCTACAGGCAGGGATCAGATCAGAGCCCTGCTCGCAAACGGGGAGTGTGAAACTGGAACCTGAGCGCTAAGCCCAGCCATCCACGGGCGTCTATTTCTGCGCCAGCACACACAGCGTCTGCGCATGGAGAAACTGTGAAAGGCCTCGCCAGTGGTCTCACGACGATAGCCGCGCTGAACAGATGTCCCATTGGATGTTGTATCGTCTCATGATTGTGAGTGTTGGTTGCAAACGACGTCGAATAACACGCGGTGTATCTCCATTGGATGTCCGAGAGAACAACGTATTTCGTATCAGCACCTAGGTATCCGTAGACTACTAACATGTATGAGTACATTGGTAGGCAAATTTGCCCAGAAACTGCGTGGGATCTGGCCAAAATCTTACTCGAGCTTGCGAGAGCAGACGAGAGCAAGCAGGGATCAGAGCTCTGCTTCTAGCATCGAGACTTGCCCATCCATGATGCCACAGGTGTGTCTATAGCACAGCTCAGATCAGCGCAGGACAGCAGATGAATCCTTACGAGAGTTGTATGTGCTGTACTCCCTTGAATCACCTTGCTAGCGAGCCAATTCCTCTCGAGCTAAGCCCAGCCCACACGGCCTTGCTCCAAGTAGAGCGTATCAAGCAGGACATGCATGGCCAGCAACAAGAGTAGCGATACGTACGATACGTTCCGTTCCCCCCACAGCTGAGAGCATCATGGCAAAAAACATCAAGTTTTTTCCCTTTCTCCTCGGCGCTAATTCGAGCCCGGACCCTGTGAGGCTTTTCGTTTCCGCATCTCCCACCCCCCCGGTCACGAACTGCTGCTAATGGGCAAATCCGCCATCTCCCCGGCCTCCCATCCCCACTGCGCTAGGAAATAGAACAAAGAAAAAGCCCATTGCCCTTGTATTTTGTCCGGGTTAATGAGTGCTTGCTCGTACAATGGAGACTTTCAAGGGCCAAGGCCAAATATCCACGCGGACTTCGGTCGGTTTATTGCCCACGAGGCTTCTGGGATTTGGGGCGCTGCCGAGGGTGGCGTTTGTGTGGTTCGTCCGAAGAGCGAGGATCACTCCGGCTGCCATTTGTGCCTGCATGGGGTTGGGTGGTCAATGGAAATGGCCAGGTACGGTAGATGCTACGGCATGTCAATGTATGGAATAGGGCTAAATCTGTCAGCATCAGCTTCTGGAAGGCTGAAATTCTGCTGATTCAGGTTCGCTGTCTATTTGGACGGATTGGTGGAATCTGTGTGAATCGGGTCGCGATAACGGGCCTGGCGATGCGCAACACTGCCATCCGAGATCCATCTCCAGGCGCTGCCGACTCCGCCTTTCAGTTTGCCTTTAGGGGCCTTTCCAATAGGAAGCGAGAGAAAGCGAGAGAGAGAAGAAAAGAGTGTTGGTCGAGCCAGTGGATACTTGCGCGTTTCTGATCCATTCCTGTATCGACTACTGTAAGTCGTTTCTCGCAGCACCGCATCACTCCATGCCCCTTCTTCACAAATACAGCAGTAAGCCATCTTGGCACTCCGCAAAACGGACTTGTTTCGCACATCACATTGAGCAACCTGGCTAATAACCACTATCTCGCCGGATGCCTCTCCCCGTTAGCCCTAGCTCGCAGCAAGTCCAAAAGGCTTCCACGCATTCTTCCGTGGCACGGCTCTGGACTAGGAGATTATCTTTGGTGCTAGCATCTCACACTAGGACAGCCGGTCAAATTGTTCGCGCCATCGCTGCTGTGCTTTCTGGCTTGCTGGCTGGCGCTGTCTTGTGCCCGTGGCCGGCGCGAAGAGCCCAATCTGAACAAGGTCCCTCGAAGCCCCCGGGGTCGAGATTAGCGCTCACAGTCCACGACGTTTGAGATCCGTACTGTGAGTACTTTGGATCCTCTTTGTGTTCCCTTGGCTAGTTGAAAAGCCGTCAGGGGATCATTCAAGTCTCATCTCACAATGGGGCGCCAGCAAAGGGGGGGGGGGGGGTGGTCGGAAAGGCTGATCATCCACGCACGAATAGGTCCAGTACTCGTCCACACATCGCCATCTATCCCCGACTCAGGCTAGACGGTGAAATGATGGCATGGCATGGCAAGGCTAGACCCCTTGCCCACAGAAAGAGGCGCCAGTTTTTCGTCTTCCGCGACAAGCTTCAATTCGCAACAAGGGATCGGATGCCTGCCTGGCCCTGCCGAAGAGGGATGGATCTGTATCTGTACGTCGACCGATCGAGTATGAGCCCGCCAACGGACACGTTCCGCTCGCCTACGGATATCGTCGTCTCTGGTTGATTTTTTTCATTTTTTTTTTCTTCCATGATCATCCAGGGGTGGTACTACTACCGATACTCCATACGCTGTCCTTGGCCTTGTGTGTGTCCGGAGCAAGCCCCCTCCCCTACCTCGATGAATTGCGACACACACACCCGTCCATCCATTGTGGTTCAATACAGAATTCTCCCTCTTTGGCAATCGCCGATGTCTCTTGTCCTGGGTGTGGAACTGGCGAGACGAACGACATTCGGGCGTCTCCAGATCACATGGCTGATAGGCCATGTAGCCTTCTCGAAAGGGTGGTGGAGAACGACTTGGGGGTTAAATAAAAAATAGACGAGAAAAGAAAAGAAACGAGAGATTGTGTGATTCGCACCAGACGCTCGTGGCGCCCACGCCCAGATCCCGGGCTGCCGCGTCGCCTGCCAACGCACACCCTCGAACTCGACTCGGCTCTTTTACTCTTTTGCTTGCCAGGCGAAGGGCTAGACTCTGTACAGCATTTACAGATGGCTTCAATCCCGTATGGCTGAAGGACATACATGAATGACCCGCAGAGTGGGTTTGCGCAGATAACTTGTATTGTGTTGTTATTGTCATGCAGCCCTGTGTGCTAAGGTACTAGGTACAGTAGATGCTGCGCGCAGAGAGAGAGAGACAGAGAGAGGAAATATCGGACAAGCCGCGACCTTTCGGATCGACTAGAACTGAACAGTGATGAATCATGATCATGCAAGTAGCAAAGCTTTCCAGATTCGGACGTTGCATCTGAGCATCGTACTCCGGCTTCCAACACCGTTTCTGTCAAGCGCCTAGACTCTTGTGCCGTGCAATCAAGCTTAGCCGGTGACAGACGTTGAAGCACGTTGTTGGCTTTTTTGACAGCTCCCCTTGTTTTTTATGGGGGTTTGGTGATCATCTTGTGGGGAAGAGAAAGGGCTTAGTTAGAGGCTTTTCCGTTCTTTTCTCACTCCGAAGCATGTCCATGTCCATGTACATCAACGGTCAGGTTAATCTTGGGGGTACTCGTACTACTGTACTGAATCTCACCCCCTTTTTCTCCGCCACGGATGGTCTCTCCCCGAAGTATCTTTTGATAGCGGCAACGGCAACGGCATGAGTCTAGGTAGTCGTCGAGTCATGGACGGCACTGCTGTACCTTGCAACTGATCAACGACACTTTGAATCTAATTTCTGCCCCCGTCCAGTTACACCGAACCGGCCCCCCGAAGCGTAAAACGGAACGGAGCAACATGCAACTATACTAACTACTGCAGCCACAGAAAAAAATAAAGCCACTAATAACAAGCCCTCGTTCGCCTCCGTTCGAAGCGAATTGCAAATCATTAAAAAAAAAGCAATTGGGCTAAAATCGGATCCGCAATGCAGCGAAGGTGACGGGTGATGGACAATAAGCCTGGCGTTTAGGGCCGGTATCGACCTAGCGCTGTCCAGTAGTGAAACACAGGGCCCTTTTTCGAATCGCAAGAGTTGGCGAGCCTTTGTACGAGTTGTTGAGACATATCCGAAATCGTCAATTGTCCTTCTAATCTTCTTCCGGGGACTGAAGTTTTCGTCCAAGTAGGTAGACTTGGATACGGGGGAGTCGGGATTCTCGAGGACTTGGAATCCATGTCATTGATTTTACATTGGCGTGTCTCATGAGCATTCTCGACGTTTATTTGCCCCGACACTCACGGTGGAGATGCCTGGAAATGAAAACCACAGTCGAGCTCGTCCGAAGGGAGAAGCAAGATGTGGCCGCTAAATGTCTCACGCCTCTACCGTTCCAGACCCCAAAGGGGGGGAGGGGCCGTTGAATAGAGAACCTCGATAGCTCTCAGAGTCATCTCCTTTCTCATGAATGTCTTTCTCATCAATGGAGCCTTGCTGACGATGCTAGAAAATAAGGGTATCAATTGTTCTCTCCTTGTCAACGTAAAAAGCCACGCCTCAAACGTCCGCCCGCCCTGATCTTTTTCCCAATTCCCACGTGGCCTCATCGAAACGAAGCCGCCACAAAGTTGTCAACACTAAACTAGAAAGGAACTCTTTTCTTATAAGCTCACCCTTCAGCCTTCGCCAGTTACTCGTACTACTACTCATTCTCCAGCAGTCTCCCCCTCCAAGCCACTGATTGTTTTCTCCTCCTCCATGAAAGTGGCTACAGTATGTTTTCTCCTTTCCTCCTCCTCAATTTTTTAGTCCGGGCCGGACCAAGTTCCCCCATCCCCCCAACCCCCCCTAGCGTGCAAACGATTCTCCCGCTAGAAAGCGCCATTACTTGGGCTTTGAAAAGGCAAAAGCGGAGGTCTCGGAGCAACTCTGAAGCTCGTAAGGCTCTCCTCGTGGGTGCTAGATCGCCTCTTCTTCTTTTACAGTAGAACCTGGTTAGGGGGGTGCGTAGAAAAAGACAATGGGCCAACTAGCAAAGGACGGATCTTGCTTGATTCTCGCCCCCATTTCAGGATTGTGCGCCCGAGAATGGATCTCAACGGTTCGTTTCTTCTTCTTAGTCTGGCGGGAAGGCGATGCCGGATAGGTCTACACCGTTTTATCTTGTCAAATTCAAGGCGTACTATAGGTGAAAAGCCTCCTCGGCAGAGTATGATCAGGACGAACGCTACTCGTACATGTACTGTAACATTACATCTCGAGTCTACGCGGAAACCCACTCAGCCTTGTGGAAATAGTAGCGGAAAGTTCATTCTGTATCTACGTAGTACTGAAAGGGGGGGAAAGGAACTAATCTAGGCACCGCGTTGGTCAATCAACAACGCCTCACCTGCGTATCGCGTTGTGGCGGCTTCCTTCAAAAAAACCTGGCGATCCGCGATGATTATCCAAGTCAAGAAAGGGGTGTGTGTATGTATTTCGAGGATCATTACACGTATTTGTCAAACAACCCAGACCTTGCTGTAAGTACATCGTACGAGTTTGGAAATAGAAAGCACCTTTGCAAGGCTAGGGTAACACACAAGGGAAGAAGAAAAAGCCGACTCGGCACATAAACGCAGCGCCCCCAACAATCTCGCGATATATTTCCCCTACGGTGTAACTTTCTCGTCGGGCAATATCTGATTCGCCCACGAGGGACCCCCAAGATCTTCCTTCATTTCCCCCCGGCAAAAGCAAGATAATGCACACAGCCCTCTTGTGTACCGGATAGTAGCTATCTCGTATATCTGAATCCTAGGAGAGAAAGCAAGCATGGTGCCGAGAAGGAATGGCAGCCCGTCAGATGACCAACTGGACGGCATTTGTCCGTTTGTTGACCCCCTTCAGAGGGACAGCCACATGCATCTCTTCGTTTGCTCATTTCCTAAAGTGGCAAAAAAAGGTAAAGATTTTTGGGGGATTGCTGCTTGTAGCCGTGGTGGTATGTAGCGACTTAGACTCGACGGGGACATACGCGGAGACTTAATCATTCAAGCCATTTCTCGTGTTACAAACTTGGAGAAATACGAAAGTACCTTACATGTTGATATGAAATAGGGGAAAGAGTAAAGTTAAGCATTGTGTGTTCTCGTAGTGGTTTGTTGTGCTCTGCTCGAATAGTACTAATGTTCAACGTTGATAGGATAAGGCCTTGTGTTGCACAAACAAGGGGCTTCTCCTATACGCCTACAGCATTAACCACTTACACCATAATATCATGTACAAGTATTCAGCACATGGAGACAGCTTTGCCAATAAATTATTCATATTCATGCATTAATAGCAATGAATCCTTTTGTAATATACCTTCATCTCTCTGAGCATCAAACGGTGCTGATACTGTAGCGTTGCCATCAACCCCTAGTAACGTCCAGCGCCTGGCGGTTGTCGGCTATTAGCAGTCCACCTACAGTGAGAGGGTACAGTACATGAGGTCCCTGGCTGCACACCCCTCCCAGCCCACAACCACAGCATAGCATGCTTTCAACGAAATAAATAGATTCAATTCGAGCAGAAAATAGAAAAATGAATAATATACCTCGAGAATAATAAACAGAAAAACAATGATACTAATAAATCCTTGCACCCTCACAATAAAGAAAAAAGCAGATGCAAACTCATTTCCACACACCCATACCCCTCCCCAGACCAAAAAGAAGAAGAAGGGGGAGTGTCTCTCTACATCCACCTTCCTATCTTCGTATTACCCAGTGCGAATTACTTCCGCAATTGCTACATACAAATGTACGTACACAGAGAACAAAGGATCCCCCCCATGAAGGCACATCTTCAATACGGACAAGCGCCGGATTTTGAAGGGAGGGGGGTGGTTACGGATTTTGCAAAATGCAAGGGGGGAGGGGGTGCGAAAGAGAGAGAGAGGGGAGGGAGGATTTTGCTCTCCTTTCGCCAATACAAGCGCAGCAAGATGAAAACATGAACCCAGAACTTTGCTCGCTACAAATGGATCATGGATGGAAGCCTGTCTCGGCTTAACCTTGTGTCCAGGGCTCTCTCTTGGCTGGCTGGCGAAGGATTCGTTCCACGTCAAAAGAGAGAGAGTCAAAAATAGGAGATGAGTCAAAATGCCGAACAAACACCGTTATGCACAGGAGATGTGACTAACTGGCTTCTTCTTTCTTTCTGTATAGAAGCAGGATTCCATTCCATGCAAGGATCAAAAGATAAATGAAGGTCCGGCTTTTCTCCCGCCGGCCGATGCGCTACGGAACAAGACATGGTATTTGGCCTGGGGGATTTGCGTAGCGTAGCGTAAGGTAAGGAGGACCTGTAATTATAGCATCAAACTCTTTTGTCGCCTCATGCAGATTGCTATGGGGGGACACAAATACCCAGTCGGTTTCATTCTCTGTTAGCGCAGGGAAATCACAGGGCCTAGATGCGCAGCTTATTTTGTCCTCTGTGAGCGCTTCTCTCAGCCTTCTCTCCAAAGCTAGCATGGGGTATCAAAATTACCCGCTCAGCACCACTTTTCCCTTAGCGCAGGAAGATCACAGGGATGGAACAATGCACTGCTTATTTTGTCACCTTTTTGGAGAATTAGGGAGATTGGGGAGATTGAGAGGAGAGCATACCTGAGTGACAAAAACAAGTCAAGCTTCCACGGCCGAATGCAACCAAAAGGCACCAAAAACGGCACCATCTAATAGGCACGGCCACATGCCACACAGGCCATGCAAGTTATCGTCAAGGTACCCAGTCAGTTCATCTGCCTGATCTGTCCTCGCACGGGCGGAGGTGGCGCAGATCCGTACAACCACGGATATACAGCCAGTATAGCGTCAGACTCATTCTAATCTCCCCAAACGTCACGGATCCTATTGCATCCATCCATTCATTCCAAACCACATCATCTCAATACTTGTTCGAGTAAGCAGCGTTGTAATGGCTCGTCATTTCATTCCTCCGTGACAAGTGACGTCCCCGCCATGTATTTCCCCTTCAGGCGACTTCCGGTTGGCACGTAATCTGCCTCGTTCATTGGCGGCGATGCAGATGAGCATGCGCCAACATCGCTTGCGAAGCGGACTATTGCCGAGCTCAAATCGTCGGCTTGCCAGTGACATGCAGGTCGCATATGGACAGCTGCAGCGCAAATAGGCCGGCTTTGGAAAAACAAATGCTTTGAAATCCAATTCCAATTGCGTTGCGCCTCGGGTTCCGGTTCAGCTTGCCTTCTCACAGTGCTGCACACAACAGAGTGGATCATCATCATCCAGGCCCGATATTCAACGGCTGTCGCTTTTGGACCGCCTTTTGCTCTGCGCAAATCTCAGCACATCGCACCATTCTCCGCCCAGCCTCGGCACCTCGTTGCTACCCGGGGCCACTCACACCAAAGTCCCCCCAAAACAACTCCCGAACAGCAGCGGCACAGTCGGGGCAGGCTGCAGATGCCATGCCACTGCAACCTGTTCCTGTCTGCCCTTTTTTCACCTTTTCTTCCGAGGGCCCTGTACTGTAGCCATGGCCCCGTAGCATTCGCTCGCCTGCGTTCATCCGATATTTGCCACTTTCATACATTTGCCTGGACCTGCTCCTAGGGCAATTGCTCCGCATTGTACGAAGTAAACGGCAGAAAGCATGGATGATGCGTTGCCGGCACTTTCGCGTCTGTCGCACGTTCCACCAAACTTTGTCATGCGGCAGGCCGCTCGCCATCTTCAGCCTTCGGCACGGCTCTGTGCCATATTCGAGAGGTGCCTGCTTGTCGCGTAACACATGGTACACGCATGCTTGCATCATCCTGCGAGTGTGCAGGTGGATAAACTGGCCTGACTCTTTCGCTGACCTTGCAATCCCTGCGATTCTGTATACGAGGGCGCCCATTAGCAGATTATGATATTTTTTCATGGGCATGGACCTCGTCGAATAGAACTGCTCCGTCAATGCTTGTACGCTGCACTCGCAGTCCCCGCCCATATGTACTCTTGCATGTCGCTGTGCTTGTACTCGTACGCGGCCACAAATGGACAAATTGGACAGGTGGACAAATTGACAAATTAGTCTTGCCGACCAGTGTTGCGTAGGACCATCTTGGTCGATGGAGCGCCGCTTGGGGCCATGTTCGGCCTTTTGGAGCGCTACTCCGTCTAGGATACCACGGGCTCCGCATTGCGACCCCGTAGATCGACCGGCCGGGGCGCGCCGTTAACAGGAGCAAAACGCACGGCCGCCCAGCCGAAGTGCCCATTTGGCCTCCGAAAGCGTCAACGCCGTGCTCTCACGCCAAACCTTGGTTTCTTCTGCTCTCTCGAGGAGAAATGAAGCTCAGAGAGCCAAGGGGGGAGGGAAAGCAAGGAACGAGGGAGAAGGGCAGCCCCCTTGCTCCCAGTCATTCACGTCCTCCAATCGTTCTCTCTTGTTTTTGCTTCTTCATGGGAGGCGTGGACCCCAAATTGCGAATCCACTTTCCACCGCGTCATTTTCCAGACTGTCGGGACGGAGGGGCGGTGGACAAGGCATGGGTGTTCCGTACAGTGCGGTTGCCGTCATCCGCGAAACCCGCCCGAAAATGCAGGCAAAAAAGGCAGACAAGAAGGAAGAATGCCAGCAAGAAAGGGGACAAGGCCATCGGAGTGGGAATGCGCGGAATTGCGCATCGAGGACACTTGCTCGTGCAAGTAGCACTGCAGCGTCCGAGTCCACTGTCTTTCGGCGGCTAAAGGTCTACGGGACCCGTTGGCAGATCGACCTGTTGTCCTAGCGAGCGGCATCGATGACTCGGAATCGCAGCTCCGCCGTGACAGTGTGGGCACATCTGGCACCATATCTCTCTGTATCCTCGTGCCATGTGCCCAGCCGTCAGTGCCAGGAGTGGCCAGGTCTCTCGTAACATGACAAATGAATAGCAGAAGGATTGCGAATAGTAAATCCAAGAACCGGGGCCGGCCGTCTTTGATGCCCCAGATCCCGGGTTTGAGCAGAGCAATTGTGCTTCCTCCGCTTAGCGCATCTGAACAGACCATCCATGCTTCTCAAGCCCGGACTCAGCCCCAGCTGTTCCTGAGCTCGCTGCCCCCGGACAATGCCCAGGGACTGCCACTGTTGAACCTGGAAGTCTACAGCGATCGTAGCAGGTCCAGTTCCTAAGCGATGCGATTCCAGGCAATCCATGTGCTGACCACCCTCGTGGCAAATCATCTTGCATTTCGCATTGACATGTCGTGATGAGCTGAACCAGGACAGCGCGCGGAGGCCGGAATCGCTGTGCCTGGGGTATCATTTTGTTTTGCTCCGCCAGGTTGCTATATCCGGACTACTACGCAAGTAGGATTCACGTCTCTGTCAGGACTTTCTGTCCACCTGCTGGCGCCATTTTCCCCGAAGAGGAAAAGAAGGAAGAGACGCACAACGTACCACCATTCAGTTCAGCACATCAACCTGACGCAGAAACGGCACAATCCAAGTTTGGGGCGAGAGCGTGCCATTGCCAATGGAGTCGAGGATGAAGAAAAAGCAGCAAGGTACAGTAGCATGGAGCACAAGCACAGTGGGCGATGCGAGCAGGCCAAGGGGAACCACGGATGCACAAGAGAGAGTGTGCCGCGGCCTGAAAGAATCAACAGACTCGTAAATCTCGTACTGTGCAAACGGGGGGAGGCAGGCGGCATGGCTTGTGTTTGGCTGAGCGCTGGGCAGGCGCATGTGCACGTCTGTATGTGCAAAGTACCTGATACAGTGTGCGAAAGCGGAGCCACAGGCGGATGGGGGACTGTGCAGCTGAAAGGCGACCAGCCGAACCAGCAGCGAGCCACCCCAACTGGGCGAATAAAAGGCCAAAGACGCTGAGACAAATCAAGACGCCTCAGCAGCAGGGAAAGGCAAACAAACCTTCAGCTCGATCTCAGCCGCAGAGAAAAAAGCAAAGAGAAGCAAAGAGCCGCATCTCCCTTGCTCTTTTTTTCCTTCTTCCTGGTTTGGCTTCTGCTCCCTCCCATCCCTTGCTGTCACCCCATCCCTCGTACTGTGTGCAGTACCAGTTACAACAACTTGCGGCAGCGACATCGTCTTCTCACCTCCCCCTCGTCGTCCTTTTGCCCCCTTCCAGGGTTCGTGATGCAGCCTCTTCTGCGTCAGGCAAGGCGCGAACCCGACAGTTGGGAACTGGTGGTGTGGTCTCGTCGCGAATTGGCTGGCCAGCCCGCAGCTGCATGCCTGCCTGCCTGACGGTGTCCGCTCGGCGCCTCTTGGAAGCTGTGAATGGACGAGATGCCTTGCCCATCTCACCTGGCCCTGCAAGTTCGACATGCTGCAACCTGGTCGGCCCCCTCCCTCCCTTGCGTTTTTCCTCTCTTTGCTCGCTTTTCTCTGCTGTTTGGAGGGCGTGGCTCGCACAGAGGGAAAAAAAAGGACAACAAAAGGGCCTGGTGACGGTGGCGCTGCGGGAACAACAGGCCATTTCGTCTGTCGTCTTCTCGAATGTGAATGGCCAGGGTTCAGGAAGAGCCGCGTCGTTGTGTTGCAGGAGGGGTGATGACGGGCGAGAGATAAGGTGTTACGCCGGGATCCCACGGGTTCCCGTTGTCAACGTACAGTGTAGATCACACAGTACATATCAAGACCTGCACTGACCAGGCGCTCGTCTTGCTCGGGCTTCGTCCTCCGCCGTTTCAAGGTGCTGAAGGACGGCCACGTAGGAGCATCCCCGCTGGCTAGCAGTCTTCCATGTTGTCATCTGCAGCGACAATGCCACACCCGCATGCGACCCACAAGTTCGCCTTGAACACGTTGGACGCGCTTCCTTCAACACGTCCTCCATACAGGTAGCACAAGGTAAAGGTACTCGTACAGGTACAGGTCAATGCGGTAAGCCATCGAGTGATTCTAGTACTTGCCTAGTACTCAGCCGCTCTCTATCGCCGATTGCGTTAACACCGACACCGATACCACCCGCAGTCAGGTATCTTGCAAAATTCATCTCACGTGTGCTCAAATTAATAGGTACTGTAGTCTTTTTTATGGTGGTATTGAAGCTTTAGAGTTGTATTGATTAATCATATCTATACAATTGTTTACTATGTCCATGGTCCCAGTGCCTGTGGGCAAGGCAACATAAAGTCAGTGAGCCAACATGATGCATCCAGGCATATCGTGAGATTGTATCCATCTTGAGCCATCCCGAGTTTTTCCCCCAATTCCCCGGTTGTTCGACCGTCAATGAGAGCAAGGAAAAGTAGAAAAGACAGAAATAGAAAAGGGACAAGGTGAGAAGATTAAAGGTTACAGACGAAGAGTAGAAAACAAGAGGAAACCAGAAAAATGTACACGAGGACAACAGAAATCTGAAAGGTAACATGTGGGTAATCCAGAGGGAGTGTTGATTCTTCGTCGAGAAGATTGAAGCATTCTAAGCAATGAAACAAAACAAAAGAAACGTATGGAGCATTCCCATGCCAACCCTCCAGCCAAGCCTTCCTTCCATCCATCCATCCAATGCATGCGCTGTTCTATACCGCGGACATTATAGTACCATCTCCCATGTAAGTCATACAAGAGCCCCCTTCAAGGTGCCTTTGGGGCTGGATGGTACACTGGCACTGGTCGGATCCCCATGGGGTGGCCGTTTGTGTTGCTGTGCATCCGCGCCATGTGCTCTGTGTCTGGCTCAATCTTCATGGGAGCCCGGTTCTCCCACAGGTTTGCTGAATCCATCATTTCGCCGTTTACAGAGGACATGTCTTCATCCCAGCGATCTTGTCGTCCGTATACTTGATTAATCACGTCGTCCTCGTTGTGGGGCGTCTGGGAAATTCGCAGCATGTCGTCGCTCACAGGAACGTCACCACCCGGTTCTCCTCGGCCAGTTGACCGTTTCTTGACAATGGTTTTGCGGCGGCGACGGATGCAATCGTCAAGGCCATCAATGTATATGGCCTCTTCCCACTTCAGCTCGTTGACAATCTTAATCTCAATGTCGCTCGCGCTCAGCAGCATGTTCCGGGAGCCACCCATCTCAAGGAAGCGTTCAAGGATGATTTGATATCTCTCCTTTTCGACCCTCTTGAAAGCGGCTTGCAGTATTCTCAACTATTTGATGAAACGCAGTAGTTAGCATTGCCTACGTTTTCAAAGGCGATGGCGTGGTGGAGTTGTACTTACATCTTCGGGAAGCCAATCATAGAACTTGGACCGACCGCGTTTGAATTTCATTTGGAGCATTTCTTTGCCGTGCTTCTTGTTGAACTTTTTCTCAAAGTCGGCCTGGATACTGTCCCACATGTCCTGTCCCCTCTGGGAGCGATGCCTCCACCTTGACTCGAAGATGCAGCGCTCCTCTTCGGGGCACCCCTTTTTGATGGGAGGAGGGATTTCTTGGCCATAGCAGTTCTTGTGCTCATCGCTAGGATCAGCCTGGCTGCGAAGCGAACCGCCGCCCCTCTTGGACGACCTCGACTTCTTATTCACTCGTGTGCTGCCCTGGGTTGCAGAGCGTCGACGAGGAGAGCCGCTGGAGGAGCGTCGAACGGTGTCGG
The DNA here is from genome assembly GCA_020045945.2 of Trichoderma semiorbis. Taxonomy (NCBI): domain Eukaryota; kingdom Fungi; phylum Ascomycota; class Sordariomycetes; order Hypocreales; family Hypocreaceae; genus Trichoderma; species Trichoderma semiorbis. The sequence continues at coordinate 5,458,874 of CM034695.1, forward strand.
CACGACTCGTGTAGCTGCGGTCATCTGTGCTGGCCCGTCGGACGTTGTAAGAGTGTGATGGGTGAGACTGCACGAGCAGAGATGCTGGGCGGGAGACGTCACGGGGGTGCGGTTCCACGGGCAGATGACGAGGTTCACGTATCATCATGGAGTTTTGGTTGCCCATCTCCATGGGAACGAAGTATGAGGGCGGTCCCTGGTTGTGCATTGACTGCGTATCCGGGCCTTCAGACACGCTGAAGGACCCGTAGTAGGGCTCTGTTGGCGGGTTGGGCGTGCGGCGATCTTCAGCAGGTATGTAGTAGTCTGATGGCACCGGCACCTGGCTATTCATGGGCGAGCCATTCGGCGCGTTTTGGTTGTGCATGTCGAACTGGTTGTTCCACGGCTGGTGGTACATCTTGGAGCTTCCAGGCGGGGTTGGCACTTGGGTATAAGGGGTGCTCGGAGGAGGAGGATACTGCGGTGCCAATTTGCGGATCTGGTGCAGTGGGGGAGAGCTTGTCGTGGAGATGGGAGTGAGAAGGCTAGAGTCGCACGGGGCAGGGATGTTGAAGGAGGAAACCTGCGAAAACGGACGATTGGTAAGCTTACAACCCTGGCCGGAGCTGTGAGGGGAGAGCAGACGGAGAAACAGGACGGCAAAGGATCAGGCATTGATCTCTTTTGGGAGGTTTGCTGTGTGAAAAGGGAAAAGGCGTGCAAGACTCACTGCTGAGAAAGGGGCCACTTCTGGATAGGCTGAAGTGCCTGCAGGCGCGATGGATCTGGCTTCAGACAGGCCGTGGGATCCTGCCAGGTCACCTGTGTGTGGTAAACCTGCAGGAATATACTGTTGTTGCTCTACCATGTTCATGCAAGCGGCACGTTGGATAGGAATCCTTGGGCGTTTAAAAAAAAACACAGCCAAGGTCTCTCTTTGGTTGGGTAGCGGCAGCAATGCAGCTGCAGAGCTTATCCAAAGTCAATTCTTCGCGATGGCGCAAAAGTCAATGACTGATGGTAGACGATACCTGTACCTTGAACGGTATGCCAGGTGGGGGGTAAAGAAGGTTAATTGAGAAGTAAAATGGGGAAATGAAAGGATATGCGACTTGTAAGAAGAAACAAGTTGTCGCTTCAAGTCCGTAGAGCGGCACGTTTATGTATTTGAGAAAGGGCGATTGGAGGTGAAGGAGGGGTGGGCAGTTTTGGGAGAGCAACAATGAGCCGCCAAAGATTTGAGGAATTCTGCCTACCGTGGCCGCGGCCGTGGTTGGTCAAAGGTATAACGATAAAGTTGGAGATGATCCAGCTGGGGAAGCCAGCACAGGTGCAGAAACGGCAGATGAAGAAGAGAGCCTTGTGAGGAAGTCGGAAACAGGAAGAGATGGCAAGACTCTTGTATAAATGGAGGCTCAGATCAAGAGCCGGGTGAGCTCTCCAAGGTTGCAGGGCCGTGAGTCGACAAGCACGGGAATCAGTACAAGTACATACGAGCCGTGGCCTAGTGCGTGCTACCTGGCGCAGGGATCAAGCGTCAGATCCTAGTTGACCAGGGGGTTCGGGGAGTGTGGTTAGAGTCGTATGGCTTGAGCCAGGGTCCCCGGTCGATACGGACAGGGCTGGCAGTGGTTAATGTACATACAGTGGGAGACACTGTTGTGCATGAGATAGCCGCCGAGGCGTGCGGAACTGGAGATGGGGGCATGTCGTCTAGGGCATGTTGGAGAAACGGTAGGGGCGTGCGCGGACGTTCTCCAGGAGACTCCGAGTGCCTCTGAATCGAGTGCGACGAGTGTAAAATCAAGCGTATACGGTGGACACATGACAATAGCAACGTAATAGCAGCCAAATCCGAGGAGATGAAGGCAGAGAACAATCAATAGCAGCGGCGGGGACACTAGACAGTCATCAATTCGCCATCTCCCGGGCTGGCGATCAGTGAGCACGGGCAACTGAGAGTGATTGCCAATATGCCCCAATATCAGACCTAATTTGCTGTCTCTGGTTGCATCATGGCCGCGGGTCACAGTGCTTGGATGACGGAAGCCTGCGTGTCTGGCACAGCAAAACTTACCCAAGACGAAAGGGGGCCATGAGGGGTAATGCCCAGATGATACTGTAGAGATAGATCTACCTAGGCAGGCAGATGCTCGTGCGCAAGGTACCTTGAGACGAGGAAAAAGCAATTCAAGGTGCCACTGACGTATCCGGCAAGTTGCCCTCAAATCCCAAAACACCCAGTCGAGATGTAATCCCAACAGCTCGAGAGGCGTTCGCATCCAAATGGTTCCAGTAGAAGCTGGCTCGTATCCTGCCTCTGAGAACAGGCTCATCAGCACTCGACCGCATCACGAATACGTGTAGAGGCTAGCTAGATGAGGTGTCATCAGGCACGCCAAAGTAACGGCGAGAGGTGATAGCCGCGTCTTTCCCCAAGTTAGGACCCCGATGCAGCCGGCGGGAAAGCAAAAGATCAACTTAATCTCTCCGAAATCTTGGCAGGACTGAAAGAGGCGGCAAAGAAGATTCTAAATGACGCCGGGGGAGAATCGTATCCAAGGCAGAGGCAGCCGCCACGAGCGTCAAGCTGGAGGCAGATTTTGCTGGTGAGGGTGCGGAGGCTCTTCGTGGGCTGGCAGATCACGCCCCGGCATAGGGCACAAGGCCAGCGCATCACATCAGAGGCAGAGACAGAGCAAAAGAGAGACACATCGATTGCCGAGATCGTACTAGCGACCACTCTGTTAGCATGAATGTGACAGATGGAGAGAAAATGAGGGAGCCTCAATAGCTTGGAGTGGCAGAGATCAGGCTCCGCTTGGGGGTGGAGAATTGGAAATCAGAATTCAGGCGAGTTTAGGGCTGTTTCGTTTTGGCTGAAGTGTCTTCCTCAACAGGACTAGCGCTCTTTCTCTCGAAAATGGACGCAATGGTTCAAGGGTCTCTGGTCTCAGGCCTCGGTACTTTCGCACACTCCTGCCTTCCAATGGTGGTCAAGGTAGTAGTATCTGTACACCTGGGGTACTCTGGCTTCAGTCAATGGTATTCCCGAGTAGAAGTATTCACCAGTACCTCGTATGCTGGTCGTTCATTCCACAGCTCATCCTGACAGCAGGAGCGCACCTGTCTGTACTTCCTACGAACCCGGTACCTTGCCTTGCTCCGGACTCCGCTTCAATATTGCGACAACCGGGGAAAAGAAAGTCAGGGTACAGTGGTACCTTACTGCTGTGCGAGTCCTCGTACGTGTGCATGTACCTTAGTGCCTTTCTGCAGGCAGTAAAGCGCAAATCTCCTCCAGTCTGCCTTGACCAGAGACCACTTCAGCACTGCCATGGACGTTCATCCACAGTGCGGCCCAAACTGCGACCCATTTGCTTCCCTGTAATCGATACTGACGACCTACGACAAATTCCTTATCCTAGGACTGTACGAATAGCATACGAGTACGCTCTGATACAGCGCCTGCTGCGCGCAAACCATCTGCGACGATGCTTGCTAGTGGTCTGTCAGAATACGTCGCACTAGAGCGCAAGATCCATCCGACAATGGAAGCCATGGTGTCCCACGCCAGGGCTAGCTTTCGATTGTGTCCTGTGCCCTTTGATATTTCCTCAAGCTAGCATCTGATTCACAGTGCCGCTAGCGCTCATGTTCCATCTCAGCGACAAAGTCTCAAAAGCCTCTGCTCCACGTTCAGTGAGCTAGCATCCATGGCTAGACAGTCTAGACTAATACCCTCGACAGCATCTCTGTACAATGTTCCCGCTATTGACTTACAAGACAGACGATCATGGAAGCCAGCGAATACCCGTCACGAACGACAGCCGCGTATGTTCGGAAGGCGGCGGCATATACCTAGTTCATGGCAACCTAGGTACTCGTATCGGATCTACCGCCTACGATTATCGCGCGTGCGGCTGTTTATGCTTCTTCCCCGCCTAGCTCCGATCAGTAGGTTTGCCCAGTCACAAACTGCGAAATGACGAGAGTCACCAATATCTATCGAGATGGATACCCCTGAAAGGGGCACGACGACATCAAAGTGCTGATCAAATAAGCTGTCCAGTGTCCATCAGGTGGATTGTGACTGGTAGTCAAGGGAATGCTAAGTCTGTCGCTCGCTCATCCACTTGGCATTCAATCAACTGCATCACACCATTCAATGGCCTGCTAGTCTAGGCCATTGTGTGTTTTCAATAGGTGCCAAGGCTAATTAGTGCAGTGGAAGCTTGCCACGACACGCTCCGTGCTCAGGCGCACAGCTTCACACAATCTACTCTTGACGCCTCTAGCGCAGCACTGTTCCTCAATCAAATCTCATAGCAGACGTCGGCCGTTCTTCAACACCAGCGGCATGACCAAGCTGCTGCTGCTGCTGTTTTTGTTGTTTGCCTTTGCCTCTTTGGCCTTTTTTTCAATTCTCTGCTTATGAGAACTACAATAACATTCTTTTGTCTATCATCTAGACCATGTTTCAGACATGGCTGCTTGCTGAGATGCTAGCGATCAGCTCCTTACTTGGTTCACTTGGTGAGATATTCAAGTCCCACTTAGGACAGTGCGGCGTTCATGTTTAAATCGCCCTATGAAAACGCTAAGCCTGTCAATCATTGACCGAGTCAAGCGAAAGGCCTAAGCGCAAGGGGCATGACAAACAGACAAGACTCGGTGCTCGAGAGGAAGGAGTCTCTCGGATAGGTACGAGTGCTCATTGAGGCCCACCCTTACATATTGCTCGAGATTTCAAAGGTCGCACCTGTTCTGTCCGATACCCCCGTCCAGAGTGGTATCAACGCGGCGGCCATGCCTCAATTTCCACGCAGTCGGGACCGTACCGTACCATTCTCAAACCTCGCGGCGGCGGAGTAATGGACTTTTGGTTCTAGGCCACGACAAGCCAGCCCGTATGGGGAACTATACGGACGTCGTCCGAGAAGCAACGGTGCTCTTTGTGGCAGTGACCGAGGAAGATGCCTGGCCTTGGGATATGCAGTTCCGTGGCCATGCATACAGACCCAAAACGGTAGCGGTTGGCCTGCCTCTCCTTGCTTCCGCTGTAGAGCTCACCAACAGGAGGCATGGCTCTCATGGCTCATGGCAACTCATGGCACTCATGGCACTCATGGCACTCATGGCACTGCCGACGCGATCGTTCCAACGCTCGAAACCTCTCCCGTTAGCCAAGGCTGTTTCTGGCTCCGGCTGCGCGCACAGCTCAGCACTTCCAGAATGGTCGCACCGCAAGTCCAATTACGGCACATCACTAAATGTGGAGTGCCAACATGGGGAGTCGGAGAGATGACCGCCGACTGACGACAGTGTTGGGCGGTGGCGCCACACCGTCTCCCATGCCCTTATCTGCACGCATTTGAGTGGTGGCAGTACGACGGAGGGGAAACCTGAAGTGGGATGAACGAATCACTTGCCCAACCAAGGCTATCAATAGGGAGAAAGAAGCCGAGACTGATGGGCCAGCCCATGATCCGACTTGGAGACCGGGTAAGGGGGGAGGGCAATCTGGCCGAAAGGCAGCACTTTTTTTTCTCTCAGTCGCACTGCTGGCTCAGGCGGACGAAACAAGAGAGTTCGGCCCCGCGTCTGACCACTCATCTGATGGCGCAGCGCTCCACTGCGCTACTGCGTACTAAGATAGTGCGATCCGAGCCGTCGGGACGCGCTAGTAGGGATATATTCAACTCGCATTGGACGACAGTGACGCACGCCCCCTCCACTGGGCCAGGTATCCCTGCGGCTGCCCGCACAGCCCCTGCCCGGCCAATGGGCGACCGCTCCGGACTGGCGCGCTAGTCCCGAAGCAGAACACATACGCGCGCGTCTACCCGCTGTGAAAGGGCCTGCCATTGGGTACCGACAGCGCCATAAGCGAGCCTGTGCTGTAACTACAGACTTCCCTCCTGCACGGCCAACACACAACCATCCATCACAAGAGAAAATTGTGTTGGCCAAGAGACAGATTAGTATCAGGATGCCTGCTTTCTGTGCACCACCGCCGTCGGGGGCTCTCGGTGCCGCATTGAGCGCTGGGCTGCTACTTTGCCTGCTGCGATGACTATCTTAGTCTCGGGCCATCTGGTGTTTCTCCGGGGTATGTCGTACTTCTGTCACGCGAATACTTGTAATTTGTCTCTCTTACGACATTGACTGCACTGTTGTTTGATCTGCGGCCTAAAGAAGCGGCCTTGTCCTGCCTTGCCGCAGTCTGGGACCTCTGCCAAACTCAAACCCATCAAGACAGCCTTGAGTTGAGCCATCCCACAGCCTTGCTTGGTGTCGTTTGAGAAATGCCACTGCCCGCATTCTATTCGCCAACCTGCGCAAATAAACACCAGCAGGGAATTTTGGTTGCTACCAATGGCCTTTCCCCTGGCCTTTCTCCTGACCTCTCCTTGTCCCTGTTTGCGTGATTTGCACGCTGTGCTGTTGGTCGCTGTAGGTCAGAGGCATGGAACGTTGTGTCTCGGCCAACAAGTATCTGCACCACCAGATGTATCTCACCTTCGCGCCGCTTTCTTCCTTGCGCACAAATTTCCCGCTTTTTCTACACCACTCGCTTTATCGCCGTTTGCGGACATCTGGGCGAGCTTCATATTCCTAGCTGTCATCGTTCATCAGGTGGCCCCTAACCGGCGGCTATTACGATGGCGGATCCTCACGTTTGCTGATCGTTGTTCTTGTTCACATCTAAGCGCCGACTTTGCAGCCATTTCTGCAGTGGCTCTGCCCCATTTCTGTTATATTTCAAAGATCCCACCGCAGCGCACACCTCTAGCCGCGTCAACAAGTCGTCTCATTAGCCGCGAGGCGACCAACGATCGAATGATACGCCAAAGAACAGAAGCCGGCGTGCCTTCAACTTGCTAGCTCTGTGTGACCTTGCAATCCATCTGGATGCTTCTTCAGTGTATGCAAACTGGGCGCTACCGGATTGTTGGGCCTTGTTTCGGCTGGCTCTTCTCGCCCTTTGTCCCGTGCTTCTCCACTCACACAATCGTCTTCAATCTCCCTTGCCCATTTTTTTCTGAGTCTGCGTCTCAAATTGCCTGGCAGCTTGCTGGCTCTTGATCGTTGGCGAACCATGATTGAGAAATCAAACAATATGCGTCCACGATGTCCGCCGCAAGGCGTTAAAGCATGAGATAGCCGACATCTACTCGTCGATTATGTGTCTCTTCAACGACTTGAGGAGATTCTACCGCGTAATCAAGTCTCATTTGATTGCACTATCGGATCATGTACCTTGACTACGTCACTTCTCCTCTTTCCCCTGCAGTGCACCATCTGCAAACCGCCCCTTTCACTATTCAAACGCTCCTTCGCGATTGACCAGCATGGCCATCCTTGATCTTCCTGAGTGATAGCTAGGCACAGGACCAATATCCATCAACGCTTCGCTCTGCAAGATACCGTACACCATCCGCTTTGGACCAATTCCAATCCCCCCTTTGCTCCGCATTCCAGAAGTCGCTCACGTCTGGTAAATCCAGCTACACGTATGCCTACCTATTGAAGAATTACACTGTTTATGCGAACTAGATTTCAAGATTCTTGACCAGAGTATTCGGTTACGAGCTCAGGGCCTAAGTAGCTTTCCCTACGAACTCTATGGTGAGACGAGTCACACCATTAGCTAAATGTTAGCTTCTACTCAGATGAGGAGTCAGAGCGCTGACCACTTGTCTTGCCACGCTAGAGCCTTTCTCCCCGGGATAACACGGCCCAGGCATGTTGAGAATTGCCACACAACCGCTGGATCTGGCGGATCCGCTCTATGCCTTGACAAAGTGTCGAACGGAAGGCAACGATCAGACTCAGGAACAAAGATGATCGATCCCGAGTTCAAAGTCCCAGCCCCTGCGGGTCCCCTTCCATCCACAGCCTGGTGATGCCTGGATAAACGGAGGTCGGCCGAATGAAGGTACCACTGCTTTCTTCTTCTATTGGTTCTCTTGTGTTGCTCATGCTTGCAACGGCCATGCGCATTCAGACATAGGCAAATGGGATGATGCCAGATACAAAGGTCTTGACTACTCTTTTACGATATCTAAACTTCATCTGACCGCTAAGAACTCCGCAGAGTCTTGCCCATCTGTACCGAACAGAACAGGGATATAAGGGCTCTGGTACTTTTGTTACTCCGATCAACGGTCGATGCTTGACATGTGGACTAGGAGGATGAACTCGAAGAAGCAACTCCCCCTCCCCCTGGATAGTTTCTATCGTGCCCCATCCCGACCCCATCCCGACCCCATCCGTGATTCCTTCCTATTGACCCTCATTTATACCGTCTTTGCTCGCTCTGCGCCCTATCCCTGGTTGCAAATCTGCTACAGGGCTGCCTTCTAGGGGGTGCCCTTCTTGCTTCTCGCGGAGCTCACGGGCCAAGGCCGCACCGTTGCTGCCCACTTGGCGCCAACCTCCACAGCCCGCGGTGTAATTCACGGCTCGGCATTGCCCATTGTGCCGCCGAGTTTGCCTCAGGGCCAGCCCTTTTCATGCAAGCGTATGAGATGATTACGAGCAACATTCGACCCAGCCAGCCAATAGCACTCCAAGAAACACACTACTCCATCCATCTTGACTCGAGCCCTCCCCTTCCACGGATGGACGGGTGGAAGCTCATCCATGCCTATTTGCTTATTATGCTTTCAAAGCAATGGAGCAAATCACAGATGATCATCTTTGGCCGTGACAAACGCCGGCTCCAGGAGCGGATGTCTAGCCCAAAGCCCGATTGCACATCACCCGCACGCCTTAGCTTCTTTTGAGAGGCGCCATGCTCTTTTCCTGATGATCTCGGCGGATGTCACCAAAGCCGAGAACAGCGCTCGTGCCTATCACATGGGTACCTCGTCTTCTCGATGGCGACCATTGGACGCTCACACCCACACACTCTACAAGCAATCCAAGGCAAGACTAAAACAGGAGGCATGGTCATAGCAATCAATCAAGCCAGTCAATTGCCGGCCATCTACACCTCCGTGCATTGTATGTGAATCTAGAGGAGGGGGGTCAGGAGAAAAGAGGGCGTTCGAGAGCTTTTGCATTCTTCATGAGGCTTGCAGTCTAATCCCAGCAAGGAAGTGCCAAGCGAGAAGAAGAGCTCTCCATGTCAAGGAGCGCCAAGTGTACAGTGCTTCTTTCGAGTCTATCGACTATTGCGGATAGTTTCCTAGTCCCCCATCATGTGTACTGCCTAAATTTGCTCTGCCGTGCGCAGAAGGGCCGTTTTCTTCTCGTTTCCGTTGACAAAATAGTCTGCGAATGCTTGTCACTGCTCTCCGTCTGGGGATATTCCCACAAAAGGTCGTCAACTGGTTTCATCATACGAGTAGGTAGTCGCCTACTCCCCTAAGTCGACGAAAGGGGCGAAGTGCTTGGAGCTTAAGTGACATCGATGACGGTCCAGAGCCAGTAAGTAGTCGCCTGTCCCCAGGGAAATCAGAGTTCAGAACATACTGCGAGCAGGACGCTTACTTCTACAATTATCTAGGACGCGAAAATCCGTCCGTTGCTCTCCATCATCGACGATTGTGAGCCAAAGGAATATCCACGGCTCCGCATATGAAGAATCAAGAATCTCAAATTCATGATGGCCATCGCATTACCTTCTTAGCCTCTCTCTCATAGGTTTCATACCAACAATATTATAGGCGCAAACTCCATAAAGTCTGGCCACGGGCGCGGCCGGGACATCACACCAAATGCTGTCAATTCGCGTAGATCTCCACGCCTCTATACGGATCGCGCTCGACGAAGTCTACCTACAGTTTGATTAAACGGCGGCGACTTCTTGCCTCTCAAAAGTCTCCGCAGGATCGGGCCAAGGTGAACCATACAGCTCTCGTGGTTCGTGTTGGTTCCCTCCCAGATCGCCTAGGCTATTCCTTCTTTCTTGCTCTTTCTTTTCTTTTTCTTACTTTCGCCCTGTCCTGACAGGAATGGAGGCAGGGTCCCATTTTGCTGTTGGTCGACCAGCATGGACTTTTCCTCGATCGTTCTTAGACTTGGGAAACACCAACACCCCCTCCGTCTCCCCACTTGGGTAAATCAAGCTCGCCTTCGCCTTCGTGGTCAATACCAAAGAGTGGCCAAGGCTTTTTCCTTAGCTTGTTTACAGAGAAAGATGTACTCCGTATGAGATTGGGAAAAGATAACTCGGAGGAGACATCTAGCAGGGTTCTTTTTAGACTGAGGGGGGTGTGCAGTCTTGGGCCACGGCTTGTCAACGAGGCGACTAGAGAGCTGGTAGGCATCGTTCGATGACGGTATTGGATCAAATGGCAAATTTGCTCTTCGCCCCGGTCTCGGATATTGGAGTGATGTGCTGGTTAGTGTTGATTCGAGCCATGGCGGATGAGCAAATTGTGGCCCCGAATCGTCATTCAGCTCGAGCGTGATTGACTGGAAATCTGCGCCTCAACCAAGGCAGAATTTGATCTGAGATGGAGGAGAAGAGAATTGCGAGATGCGTCATTCTTTATACGTTGACTGTCTTTTCAAACAGATGTCGTTGTATGCGGTCTCTTTTTGGGCCGCTTTTTGTGGCCTCGGCCCGGCCATTTCGGGAGGCCAAGCGCGACGACACGCCACGGCACAGCCAGCATATAAGAGGATCCTCGTGAGACTTGCGCTGTTGTGGATGAAGCGAACAGGCGGCAACTAGGCACAACGGCATCTGGGCAGTATGGGAGATGCCTTTCTGTTGGCGGCTTCATCCGCTTCTTCCCGCCATCGTGGTGTTGGCAAGAGGACTAACACAGCCAGACTCAACACTGCCCGGCAAGAAGAGAGAGATAGAGACAGAGGCAAAAAACGGGTTACGAACGTGCATTACGCTACGGTGAAACGATCGGGACCTGCGACCAACATGCATCCATAGCTTTCTTTACTTTTTACCTGGGGGGAAGGTCAAGATAACCCGCATTAGGACGGGTGATGGCGGGTAAATGCAATATTGAACGACGACATGGACCTGCTGTTGGACCAGGAGATCGATTTCACAGGCACGAGCTTTGCTCTTTGGAGTGGCTTCCGGGTTTTTACGACTTTAACCTGGCTGTAGGATTCACAACTCGATCCAAGCGAGGTGACGGGGCAAATGGAAGAGAACTAGAGCCGGCTGTCTACAAATCCGTACATAGGCGAGGGGTTCTTCTTTTCTTTTTTTATCGACTTTTTTCCCCTTTTTTGGGGAAGCCGGGGCTGACCAACAGCAGAAGAGAATCTCGTTTAACACCCTTGAAGGGGGAGGATGGAGGATCAGGATCCGTGTTTTTGCTGCTCCTGTCCGCTTCTCCCCGTTGGAATGGCTGTGGCTGGCTGTCAATTACAGTTGCTGGAAATAGTGTGTGAGATTTCCAAATGGCGGTGTTTCTGCTGTGCCTTGCTTTGCTTTGTTACTGGGTGGTTCGTAAGGAGTGTGAGATTGTTCTATTTCGAGGTGACTACGACAATTGTGCTGCTTGTTTAGTTTTGCTCGAAATCCATCCTCCAGGTCCCTGGATCGTCCGCTACGTCTAGTAGTTAGTTTTGAGTTTTTGTCTCGGCGTCCTTGGACGTGAGACACTCTATCCCATGCTAGTTTAGTGTACGAATGTGTCACTTTGAGTTGAGTTTCAGGGACTGTTTCTTTCTAGATGAGGGGAAATGTATTTCATATCTGGGGTGTGTTTAGAATGGGATGTGTGAGTACACAGATTGTGGTCTTGGTGTTCTCTAGGACCTTCTCGTGCGTGCATACCATTTAGTGAAACTATCCTGATGTTTCGTAATAGTCTACTCCGTATAATGAATCAAGATCTTCCGAATCATAGATCTAGAACATTTAGCACCATTTTACATTGATCTTTTATTGTCTTGTATTAGTATTTTGTCTCATTCGAAGTGGACGTGGCGCTCCGAGTTGTATTTCTTTTACCTTGTGAAACTACCTATGCTTGATGTTTCGTAATCGTCTAAAATGAATCAAGATTTCCCAAAGCAAATATCTAGAATATTGAGTACCATTTCATAATGATCTTTTATTGTCTTATATCTGCATTTCGCCTCATTTGAAGCAGAGGCAGCGCTCTTTGGGATGAGCTGTATTCCGATCGTCTTGACTAGGGCGGCAGTATCTATTCACTGCTATCGTTCCTATGATTTCAGTGTCCGGTATGGATATTTGAATCGGGATAATCCTAGAATGGTCACATCTGTTGGGGTATTGTTTCTTTTGATAATGTTTGCTGTTATTCTATACTTTTTTACTGTTGTGTGGCATATCATTCGCGAAACTCGCCCTGTTAAGAGTCACTCACTACCAAAGAAAAATGGCAATCTACGGAAAGTAAGGATTGTAACAATACTTGAGATACGAATAATCAATCGCCAGCTTCGAATAACATCAGTAATTCCTCTGTTTTCTCAATAAATGCATTGAAAATCCTGGGGATGAATATGTATGGTCAACTCTAGGGTAGCAAGACGAAGATGAAGACGAAGCCTCACAGCGATGATAACATTCAACAAGCGCAAATACCAACACAGCATAATTCATTCAATATACAGTTATTCATTACACTACTTACGTATTTTGCCTGTATACCGGCGTATCACAGCCCAAGCCCCTTTTCCGATGCGCAAAGATGAAACCAAATTGCAATCCAAAGCTGCCCCATTGCCTTCCCCAGATATATTTTCCCACGGGCAGCACAATAAAAAGACAAGTAGAAAAGCCAAGTATGAAAAGTCATGCCAAACATATAAACATAGTGAATCCCATAGCCCAACATAAGAAAATGACCTAGGTATGATAACCGCGAGAGACGTCTACGCGGTATTCCCAGCTCCCAAGCAAAACCATACACAAATAAACGTAGTAAAAAAGCACTCTGGTATAAAACAAAACTCACGTATGAAAACCCCCTCCTCCTCTCCACATGTAACACGGTCAAGTATCATAATTTTGTTCACAGCACGAAGTCAAATTCCGGATGCAACCGATCTAATCCAAGCGGTCTTTTGAGATGTCGTCTCTGCAAACTTGCCATTTAGGTTGGGGCCTCTCCGGTAGCAAAAAGGAGGATTAAGGAGTAGAGGAGGGGAAAGAAAGAAAGAAACCGACTCATGGATTTAGTTTCCCGACCCCATCAGATTCAGAACGTTGTTCGTCACAGGTTTGCTGGGCATTCTATGCACCTTCGAGAGGCGGTACAAACGAATAGTTGAAGTCAAGAAGGCCGTCCAGCATCCAGTGCTGGGGATCGAAGAAATCATAGTTGGTGTCGCCATAATTCATGTTTCCAATTATGCTGGTCGGTGCGGTTGGAGGGGCAGACAAGCCTGGGGCGCCTGGTGTTAGTACACCATTCGCAGTAAGCATGTTGTTGGACGTGGGGAGACTGTGTGATGGCATCAACGTGCTGTCAAGTTGCGACGACGCGGCTGAGGACTCATTGGCCGAATCCGGGTTCGTAGGGTGCTTCAAGGCAGCTGCACGACAAATATTAGCTTTCCATTGAGAAGAACGAAACAACACACTCGCTTCCCGTCGAGACAAGGTAGAGAGAAAAGAAAAGGGGGGGAATATCCTGCAGGTTTCAAGTGCAGCTGGTGTACCCACAGGCCGAATTGTATCGCTTACCTTCGAGCGATCCTCTGCCCAAAGCTTGATACTCCTCTCTCCATCTCCAAACGGAGTCGAAAACAAGGCTCATACTGTGACGACATCGTACTTTAAGCTGTAGGCTGTCGTCGACTTGGATAGGAGAATCGTCTTCGCGGTTGTAGTTCTTCTGATCCAACCGGGCACCGTTCCACATCTGCACCATTAGTTCGGCCAAACGCCACTGCAAATCGTTGGTAACCACACTGGTGGCACGGATGGCCTGGATGGAGCGGTGGAAGAGGTTTCGCCCGCGTTGGAAGTCAATCGTCTTGGAGAAGAAGGACCGCATCAACTTGAGCAAGGTAAAAGCAGCAGCTACTAACATCTGCTGTATGTAGTTGGTCGCGTAGAGCAAAAAGGTTCCCCCAATATTGTCGTGGGGAGAAGTTACCTTGTCCACCTCCAAGAGATCATCTAGGAAGCTGACTGTAGCCCGCCACAAACCCATCAGATCGTCCAAGTAGCCGGGCGTCTTGCTGGAGTCGAAGAATCCGGCCAGCCTCATGTGAAGGGCAGCGGCACGTAAGTGCAGGTTCACGACGGCACCAAGCTGCTGAGACATGATAGACGCATATAGCTCCGAATACTCTCGTCGGTATACTCTCATGAGCATTGCCCTGTGCTCGTCTCCGGCGACACCTCTGGGATCGCTTGCATTGCTATACATTTCCTTGGAAACCTTGTCGCAGAATCTTTCAATCTGCAGTCGGGCCTCCAATTCGGGAGAAAGATGCAACGCCGGGTCGTCGCCGGGTCGAAGGGCCAGAGTCCAGTCATACAAGGAAGAAGCTGGTTGGCCGTAGCCAGTGCCGATGTTTTGTGCCACAATGTTGCACACGGCCCACGTAGTGACACGGTCGGCAAGCTGCTCCTTATTCAGATCGACTGACGTTCGAGAGAAGTCTTGGATGTGGTTGGGGCGATGCAGTCCGATTCCAGTCGCCGTCTTCATCATGACACCGCAGAGAATGTGAGTCGGGTCAGAAGTGGTTGTGCTGGTGGGTAATGGCCAGGCGCAGAGCAAGCACATTGCCTTGACGACGTAGTAATTACTAGGCACTTCGCCGATGGTGGTCCACAGGAACCTGGTCAATGGCCCAGAGAGGTTGGAGATGAGGTTGGCGCAATTGGCGGGGCTAAATCGACGGGCAGCGACAGCGACAATGGACCAAAACAGGAGAGGGTGCTGTTGGTGATATTGGTCTGGGGATTGCTGAGGATTTAGGAATGGAAGGAATGGGTGGTAGAAGGCGAAGAATTCGTTAAACAGGTGGGTGACCGCCTCGTCGGTCAGCTGGACCCCTTCTAACTCGTGAGAGAATCGCGGCATGCTATACGAGCCTCCTCTCTTGAGGTGCAGTAGGGATGACACGGCCTCGTCAGAACCCATCAGTGAAGGATTTCGCGTGTGAGAGTAGGTCGCGGTGCTCGGCGCCATGGGAGAGTTGAGAGTGTCGTCTTCGTCGAGTAGGTAGCCTTGAGCCTGGGCGCGGGCGATGTTGCGCCGTAGACGGTCAATCTCCTTTTCCATCTCGGCATGCTTAGATCGCTTCCCAATGCGCTTGAAATTTGATTCAATCTTGCATTCGAGCTTTAGACGGTTGCATCGTGAGCAGCTCTGGAATGGTTCTTGAACGACATTACACCGCAACTATTGCGCAACAATTGAATCACGAATTAGCCACCATAACAAGGCAATCAATTGCAGACCGCGCCGGGGAGGACACAAGACAGGACGGGGTAGAAGAGGGCAGGGCATTTGTATATCAGAGCAGAGCAAGGTAGAGCAGAGCAGAGAAACAAAAGCATCAACCCTCTCATCTCTAACTCCCTCGAGCATCTGGAAATAGTAGGCGGGTATGGTGGGGGAGGCGATGATCGGGACATGGCAGGGTCGGAGGGGCTGACTCACCTTTTGCTGGCGACACTCGTTGCACGCGCGCTTGACGCCGGGCTGGCGCTTCTTGTCGTGATCACCGTTCTCGTGGTGGTCGCCGTGATCATCTTCGTTGATGCTGCCGGGGCTGCTTTCGAGGCCCATGCCACCGCTTCTCTTGCGCTTGGGCATTCCGTTCCCGTGGCGAGAGCTGGCAGGGCTGGTTGGGCTCATCGAAGGGGCCCCCCGGCCAACACCTGGTGAGCCATCCATACCGATGTTTTTGGAGTGTGCTTGGAAATCGACGTGTTTCTGCCTCTATGCTGGCCAAGAGACGGTGCTTGGCAGCGGCGTCTGCAGCAGTTCGCAGTTGGAGACGCTGTTGCGGTGCGAGGCCGATGGAGGGGGGCCGACGCTACAGCTTGGAGGCGATGTCGACTGGCGGCTTTGGAGCGGCCGGGCTGGTCGCGCGAGGCCGCAGCGGAACAGCGGCGGAGGCCCGGGATGCAATGGAGGCCGGTATGTGTGAGGACGGATTGGCTGGTCCTGAGGCCGAGTGCGGACGATGATGCTGGTATGGCCCAGGATAACTTTTTTTTTTGGTGATGGCGGAGGGAAAAGTCCAAAAAGCTGGAGCACCCGCAGCCTGGCAAAAAAGTTGATGTGCTGGACTGGAACCAGACGGTACCTGCCGGCGGCGCCAAGTGACTAGGGGAGTGGCCCCGTCGACAAGTACAGCGCAGGTACTCCGTAATTGCTTAGCTGCAGCGCTCCGGCCGTCAGTCAGTCACATCAAGTCCGTCCGTGACAGCAAATGCACCGCCGGCGAATTACTGGATAATATCCAATTTGTTGTTCCTTGTCCTTGTTTCTTGTCCTGTCCTTTGTTTGTTTGCTTGTTCCCCCCTCTCTGTTCTATACATCTACCTAGTGTCTATATATATGAATCACTCCCCCCCAGTGATACTTGGGCATCACTATAAAATAATCCAATAAAAACAGCACAATTCGCTGCTCCGTGCTGGCTCAATGTCTGCATGCAAGTGCTCGCGGTTGCCAATCGCCGGCGCCGCCCAGCTGCAGGCCGTGTCCAAACAGACCCAGAAATGGCCCAGACGGCCCCCAGACGTTGCACCAGAAAAAGCCCACAAGGCGCGGAGTCCAAGAGGCGAGGGCAGCCACAGTGGGGTCCCCGAGCGCTGATTGGCTCTGCGCCGCATGGGATGTCACGTGAGGAGGCTGGCTTTGGAATTGGGCCAATCACAGACGGCCAAAAAATATTCAGAAGCGGGGTATCATCAAGCTGCGACTGTGGGAATCCTCCGCCATTGCGGCGTCTGATTGGCCGGCTGCGGTGGAGGGCGTCGGTCTCATGGCAAGGTGCAGCACTAATGCCGCTGTGCGCAGCGGAGCTACTGAGTTTGTCTGCACCAGAGCAGGTACTTGGCCTCTACTTGCGTCTACTTGCGTCTACTTGTGCCAACTTGTGCCTTGGTGGCGGCCGAGGAAGCATTTCGTCGCAAGAAAGCACACACGGGCTAGCACAAACAAATGCGCTCCGTATGACGGCCTGCTATTACGAGTACTACTAACTACCTAGTAACTGCTACTAATGCCTCAATCTGTGACTCTTGTGTACACTTACAAAGTACGACGCTCCATGTGATATCAGCCACAGCCAGCCGTGCAAGGGGCGACTGTTTTCCGTTTTGCCGTTCTACCATGTTAGTCTTAGTCAAGTCAGCCATGAGTTTGTATGTACGGAGTAGTATTAGTAGAATTCCTGCAGCGTGATTCAGCCGGCATCTTAGAGGTACCAAGGAATGAAAAGCTACATTCTGAGCATCCAATTGGCAGTGCAACCATATTGTATCTCTACACCAACACGGCATCTCTTTACCATGCTAGATACCTTACCTAAGCACACGGCACACGCTCACCCTCCTCAAGCTAGCAGAGTCATAGCAGAAACCTCCCATCATTGTCATCAAGCAAACCTCATCACGAAATAGCCATCCGACTCCCCCTTCAGCTAAAACCAACTCATCTCATGCGACCAGCCTCGGCATCGGTGGATCGTGCTGCATCTGCCAGATACGGCGTAGTGCCGGCCAGCTGGAGCTAGCCCCTGGCCGCTGCTCTCATTCCATCTTATCAGAGACAAATCGGAATCGCCTGTCTCATCAGCCAACGTGGCACGCATCGACACCGCCTTAGACATCCAGTCAAGTCATCCAATTGCTCTGTGCCTGACGTGAGATTAGCTTGAATAAGCTTTGTCGCCAATCGGGAAGCGTCAGACACTTTTCCTAGCCGGGCATCTTTGCTGGCGCCCCAATTCTTCTGTCGTTTTCTGGAAGCGTGGGGTAAGAGTCAAACTTACAATATTCCTCATCACCTTTTATTTCATCTATATGTGATTCCTGAATCGGCAATCCTTGTTTGAGCATTGAATCCAGCATCAACCGTTCATACTCTCTCCGTTGTTATTGGTCCCTGTCTCTGTGTGGGTTGTTGCCATCCGGCGCATTTGTGTGACCCTGCGTGTCATCATGACGGACACCACGCCAACGCAACCACCCGTCAAAAGGGTGTTGAAACCTGTCCCCGATCGTGGGATTCGGGTGCAATCTTCCAAAACAAAATCCAGTCATCAATTTGCTCTTCCCGGTTCTTTACCGGAGCCTGGTGGGTGCAGCCCTGACTCGCCATCCCAAAGCGTACAGTATCACTTACATGACTTGCCAGAAACCGCCCAAATCAACACCACTTCAGTGCCACAGCCGTTTCTGGAGCCGGACAAGTTGGAGCAGTGGAAGCGAAACACGAGGAATATCTGATTAGTATTACGACTCTCGGCTTTATTGACTTCACTCACGAGCTTTCGGCCGGAATTACAACCATTTGGCATCTGAGCTCCGAAGCCACCTGACTAATCGGCTCCGGTTGGTAATCTCTGCCCGTGATACGCGAGAACTTTCCGGGGTATGAAGGGATTCAATGCTCACAAAGAACTTACTCACGAGGCTTGGGGGGCCACCACAGCCTCTTTGCCATGCCTGATGCTACAGTGCCGTTTCTCAGAGCCGACGCTATATCAATAATTACATGCTAAGGTAGTGCTGGATTGGATCTGGCTCCGACCCCGCACAGACCACGGTAGATCACCATCTCAAATTCTATCATCGGCTCGGCTACAAAGTGGGTTGAACAGACTCCTTGCTCAAGCCATCCGGGAAAGATAAATAGCTGTAATCAAGGCAAAAGAGCGTTGGAGATACTCGTTGCAGAAACCCTTGGCCTCGATCATATTTGGAAGCCTCATAGGTTTTCTTTTTCTTATTTTTTCTTGTTTTTCTTCCTCGCTTTCACAACGCTGGCCGACACATATAAAATGTTCCTGGGAGATACCAAGGACGGGCACGTCGTGCCTTTCATCATCAATGGCCAAGACTACCACCCAGAAAGATCATTTGATGTCATATCTCCTGTAACAGGCAAGGTATCACACCGTTGCGGTGCTGCCACCGTAGCAGATGCCACCGCGGCTGTCGATGCGGCTGCAGCGGCCTTCAAGACATGGAGAAAGTCAACACCTGCTTATCGTCGAGACATTTTACTCAAGGCCGCCCATATTATTCAGCAGAAGACCGATGAGCTGGCTGAGATAATGTCACACGAGACGGGGGCTGCGACTCCCTGGGCTCTCTTCAACATCAACACGGCGGCAGACCTGATTAGAGACGCTGCCAACCGAACCTCTGCTATCGAAGGTTCGTTTCCCACCTTGATGGATCCCAATACTAGCGGCATCGTTATGCGAGAGCCCTATGGAGTTGTTCTGTCCGTGGCTCCTTGGTAAGGTGCCACACCTCTAACTCTGCATTCTTAACCGCTCCATCTCACAACTTCAACCAGGAACGCCCCTTACATTCTACCCACTCGTTCTATTGTTGGTCCTGTTGCTGCAGGAAACACGGTCATTCTCAAAGCCTCTGAGTTTGCGCCCCAATGCATGAGGGCTCTTGTATCCGCCTTCCACGAGGCCGGTCTTCCCAAGGGTGTCATAAACATGATTGCCCACGACAGGGATACTGCCGCTGAGATCACATCAGCTTTGATTGCCAATCCCCACATCAGGAAGATCAACTTCACGGGTAGCACCAACGTTGGACGAGTCATTGGACGACTCGCTGGCGAGCACCTTAAGCCAGTCATTCTCGAGCTTGGTGGCAAAGCGCCAGCCATTGTGTGGGAGGATGCGGATCTCGATGCCGCAGCTCAGCAATGCGCATTGGGCGCCTTCCTTCACGGTGGCCAGATCTGCATGTCTACGGAGAGGATCATTGTCCACAAGAAGGTCAAGAGCCAGTTCCAGGAGAAGCTGAAAGCAGTCGTCAACGGCATGTTCCCGTCTGATGGACCCGCTCCTATACTCATCAACGAAATGGCCGTCAAGCGTAACAAGGCGCTCGTCGAAAATGCCACCTCTAAAGGCGCAACAGTGATTATTGGAGACGTCAACGCCCCCGAGCCCCGTGGTGCCGAGTTGCGTCCCATCGTTGTCGATAAGGTTACGCCTGATATGGATATATACAAGACGGAGTCGTTTGGCCCAACAGTGTCCCTCTATGAGATTGAGACGGAAGAGGAAGCCATTGAGCTTGCAAACGACTCCGACTACGGCCTGACATCGGCCGTCTTCACTGAGGATCTCAGGAGGGGCCTCCGTTTTGCAAGGGAGATTGATTGCGGTGCCGTTCACATCAACAACATGACTGTTCACGATGAACCAGCCCTGCCGCATGGAGGTACCAAGTCGAGTGGATTCGGGCGCTTTAATTCATCCGTGGGGCTGGACGAGTGGGTGAGAACAAAGACTGTTACTTTCAAGAACTAATGCTGTTAAGAGGAGCGAGATATAATTTTCATAGACGGATACCTTTCTGTACTTTTACCTTGTAGCTGTAGCTAGGGCTTGGATGAATTCAATGCTATCCACTCAAACTTGTCTCTAGAAGTATGTTTATCTTGAACAAATAGCTACCATTACATCATGAAGCGAATTTGAAGAGCTTCTATTATTACTCAACTAATCATTGGTCACGTAATAGACATCATATCATCCCAGGTCATCATATTAAACCATAGAGCCAAACATATTGTTTCCCAATTCACCCCCCTCCATCGCCACCATCATCCTCCTCATCGCCGTCCCATCACTCCCCCCAACCGGCCCATAAACAGCCTCCGCAAACATCCTCAACTGCATCGGGAACTCACGGTCCCCAAAATGCTCAATAATATCACTCTTCTCAACAAGGTACCGCAGATTCGAAAATTCGTCATCCATACCCAGCGTCTCACACGCTTCCTACTTCCCATCACTCCACCAAGGAGGCAGTAACCCAGGCACACTAGTCGCCATCTCCAAGAACTCCTGGAAGCCATATAGTCCGTCAGTGCTCCCGTCGTAAAGACTGCCCGCCATTACTTCTCCTTCCATGGTGTACGTGTCTTCGACACGGAGGCGGTAGGCGTCGACGAGCAGCCTGTATACGTCTTTCTTGGGGCGGTCGTGAAGCCATGTGCCTTTGTCAAGGCGGGTGAAGGGCTTGGAGATGGGTTTGTCTAGCCCCTTGGGGGGAGATAAACGGGAGTTTATGGGATTTGACGCCCCAGACGAAGCGTTTGTGGATTGATTCTTGCTGCAAATCTTCTTGTGGGCTTTCCAATCGGCTTTTTGGCAGTCTCGGGAGCAATATGATGTTGTGTGGCATTTGGCGCATCGCTTTAGGGAGACCTCGGGCGGTCCTTTCTTACAGGAGTTACATCTTGCGTCCATTGTGAGGCTGGGCAAGTGATTTGATCGAGACGTATGAAAGGGTGATTGATGCCTAGCTTGAGGAGAATGGAAACAAGTCGCTGAGTGCCCGTGATACGGAACATTTGAAGAAGAGCCTTGCGGGGTAGAGTAAACATGCATCAATGGATGACATACTGATTGGCAATTGGCCAAACCTGCTGCATGGTTTATGCCAGTTTTGACCGCCTGTAGTATGACGTTGACTTTGTTTGTGTTGTTGCATTTGGAAAAGCCATATCGTCATGTTCGGTACCATTCATTGACTGCTCGAAGAAGAAAATCGCTAGCACTCGCAGTTGGATCTAAATATCTAATACTAAGCCTCAAAAAGGTCTATAAATGACATGAAAACAATGGATGATGGATATAGTGGGCGAGAAGGAGGGGTATCAGACTGCTTCAAAGTGCTGTATCATAAAAAAGGAGGGAAAATGGGTGCATGAGCAGGCTAACAGAAAAAATCCAAGCAGTTGCGGCAAAAGATCTATCCCACTGTAATCAAATCACGCGCATAGAGAAACCCAAAAACAAATCTTTCAAAAGGATCACCAAGGAGAACGCGGGTAAGAAACAAGACTGTCTTTGTCTTGTTGCGTCTCCCAACACAAGTCAACTAAGTATTTTGTTGACATGTTCCCCTGTCCCCAGCCCCCTTTCTTTCGTTTCATGTACGAAATTGCAAACGTATAATAGAGAAGAGCATATTCTGCAAAACGTGGAGAATGACAGCAACACTGGTAGGCAAAAGCTCCGGCCAAACGGCCAGATCCAATTTCCCCTCCAGCCCAACGTCGATTTTGAAAAACAGGGCAATCAGCCCTCTCACGACGAGACTCGCAACCAGCTCGCACCCCCACGTCACCATGGAGGCGTAAAACGTCAAGTTAAAGTCGTATTGCAGCGTCTCGTCCTCAGCCTTGTCAAAGGCAAAGTATGGGTACACCTCCTTGTTGGCGCCAAAGTGAAGCACCAGGATGCTTCCCAAAAAAGTGGCCATGGACGTGTTTTCAGCTAGAAAGCGGATGAAGAGATTTCGAGTTTGCAGCTTTTGATATGTGCCATAAGTTAGCCCACTAAGGCCTAGGATGGTGAGAATTTTGTGGAATAAACGAGTCATCATGATGGGCGAAATGATGACCAGTCCCGTGGAAGAGAGAATTTGAAGAATGACGAATTGGGATGGCGAGCGAAGGCGGGCGTATAGAGCTCGAACGTAGGTCTGGTAGGTGAGCATAAAATAGCTGCGAGTATACAGTCAGCGACTCGTTTGAAACGTAAAAGATAAAAGGGAAAGACAAACAGCTTAAAGACCCAACTTAAAGGATAGCTTCCGACCCGCTCGCCTTCCCTGATGCCCAGCACCCATCCCGTCAAAGCATCCAGTAAATGCACCGTCACTACCCAGCCGTACACATATACAACAGTTTCAAAATTGTTGTGAGGCAATGTGCGGAGGTAGATTTCAGCATACGCTTCTCCCAAAACATACGCCATCAGCCCGATGAAGAGGGCTACACAGAACCACAGAAACCTCACAAAGCTTGCTGGGAGCCATCGTCGCCTCAGTGATACTCTAGATGCACCAGAAGGAGGCAATACTCTCAGAACATCTTGCTCCCAGAGGTCTTCAGGGAGATCACGACGCCGGCGGTGTCGGGTGGGAAACGAGTCGGGCTCTCCTGTCCACCATGAGGTGGTGAAGATGCGCTGCGTCTCAGAGAGGGAGTGCCGCAACCCAATATGACGCTCGTTTGTCATTAAGATGAGAAAGGCGATGGCGACTGGCATGGCCATGACGATGAATGTCCATGATACCCATGCGGTGTTGTGAGCGGTGAGGAAGCGAGTAGAAGGTATGAAGTATACGGGAATGGGCACAGCAAGAGATAAGATGGCCAGAAGAGAGATTGTTATTGGGAATCCAAAAGACTGTGGCCACCTAGTGAGGAAAAAAGTCAGTCAAGCCAACATAGAACATGACACTGAGAGTAGATGTGCATACCAGTTCAACCTGTAAAGATTGAATACTTTGGTGATCCAAATCAGAGCACTGAGGTTATAGAAGCCGTAGTAGACGAAGAGGAAGAACCAAAAGTTGACTTGCACACGGGCCGCTCCGTGACCGGGCACCTTGCTATCGAATGTCGCCGTGGTTCGTATAAGTCGCAGCCAAATGCCATTCGTTTTGTCACCGCCGTCGCCTTCGTCTGGGAACGAGTACTGCGGGAAAGGCACAGCACACCACGCAACGGCCTGAATGGGCACATGTGTCAGCCTCCGTCTTAGTGCAAAAGCGCTCACCCGTAGATGTTGATGACCATCCAAGAATAACATGTTGAGTATAGACGTACCAGCGCCGCGGGGAGGAAGACGAGCAGTCCATATCGACTCCACCACCTGTCCACCACGCGCTTCACCGCCGAGGGCCTTGGATCAACAAAGAGGTCGATGAAGTAGCTCTGCCACAGCCGCTCCCACTTCGAGTCGCCAACAGCTCTGTCATCCTCGCCAGAGCCGTCGCTCAGAAGCCCCGCCTCGATCTCGGCCACAATCAGCGCTCCATAGCCAACGTGTATGCTGTCGCGCCCGTTAGACAACAGTCCTAGAGGGCTGCTTGGTCGACGTGGTCCGATACCAGGACGAGGAGGCACGGCTCGATAGCGCCCGAGCAAAGGCGATGTGTCTGTAGGTCGGACGCGCGATTCAGAGCCTTGGGTGAACTGGAAGAAGGCGGGCATGGCTGCCTCCGGCTGAGTGCAGGCAAGATGAAGCGAGACAAGACAAGACAAGACAAAGACAAGAGATGCAAGGCGACGACAGCTGCAGCGCTGCTCGTCCCTGCTGCCCGTCCCGTCCTTTTTTGGTTTGTAACCACAACCACAGCCCAGCCCAGCTCAGCTCAGCTCAGGTTTTGTTCTGCTGAGGTTTTTCTTCTCTCCCCGGAGAGATGGAATGCGACTCACTCGCTCGCACGAGAACAAAGGGCCAGCCGGCATGTGGAAGCGTAAATGACCTACAGCAGGGTCTCGTGCGCAGAGGGGCATCCCTGCATCTGCATGATGCCGCGGGTCTTGTCGGGCGCTTTTGGTTGGATTGCGAGGGCCCCGAGATGCTGGAGAATCGGCACTACAGCAGCTTGAGATTCCAGCAGATCCAGTGCTGTGCTGCTGTTGCGCAGCTGCGGCAGAATGACGCGGTTGCCGCCAGGACCCCTGAAGCCACTGGGCAGCCACTGGGAACCACTGGGAGCTACCGAGAGCTACTGAAGAGCTACGAGAGACAAAAACAAAGGCGGTGTGTCGCCCAATGACATCACTGGCAGCGGGAGCTTTGCAGCTGTGTCGCTACTGTATGACCTCTGCTCCATCTTTGGTGGCACAAACGGCATCCATCCCACTGTTAGCTAGCTGTGCTACTCTTGATGGATGCCCTGGCACCACGCTATCTATTGGATGCCATATGCAGCTGTTGTTCATGTATGCATGTAGGATTCATGTAGAAATAAATTGCCGTGCATCACGCTATTCTCTCATTGATTAACTAGTATCTTATTTTCCCCCATCTTGTCTATTATGGATGAAGGAGGTATTAATCCTACTCCTCCTAGTCAGGTAGTTGGTTCATGAGCATAGCAAAGCAAGCAACAATACGCCAGGCTGTAAATATGTCCAAATTCTCTAAGGCGCCACGCCCAGTTACCAAACTTTCCAACTTAAAAAATGTATGTCCCATCAACCCAACACATCATATAATACTATACAAAATAATCCCAAAAACAGATGCACACCCTTTTAGATGAATAGTCGCAGACCAAGTCTTCCCTTTATCCAATAAAGACGCGGCATGATATAGAAGCTCTATGATTTCATGACTCTCAGCATCTCACCTCAGCACCTCAGCCCCAACAGGCTTATTCCATAGAAATGACAGATCCGTCGTCAGAACCTCCAATCACGTCGTCTGAAAATGCCACAGTCTTTGTCGATGTTGACTTGCGGGACGGCTCGAGCACATCTCCATTCCACGGTTTGCATTCTTTGACGTGCTCTCCACACCTTAGACAGGTCCAGCCCTCACCCTCTTCACGGTCGAGGCGTGTTGCGATACACACAAAACAGTAGATGCACCCGCATGGAATGGCCTCGTAGGGATTGGTAACGTCGGTTTGCGCTGATCCAATGACGCCGCTAGATGCTGCCGCAGCCATGATTTCTGACTCGGATGATGCGGCGGCGTTCTGATCCTGGTAGCAGATGGCACAGGTCCTCTCGGGCAAGAAACCCAGCTCGCCGTTTGAAGAATCACCTTTTTGAGTTGTGTTCATGATGTCTTTTGTTTTTCGCCAAGTGCGGCTCAGCCATCGGCGCCAGCGGTTGACCCCGATCAGGGGCAATACGAACAGAAGGAATTCGGTAAAGGCATGCCACACCAGCTGTCGGTTGAGGTATTCAAAGGAAACCTCGCGGCTGACATGGCTTGTAGGAGGTGCCAGCCGCATGCGTAGAACACGGTCGAGAAGTGTGCGATACTGTCCGCGGAATAGGAACACCAGGAAGGAGACGCATGCTGCAGCGGAGTGCGCCGTTGTCAGTGCGGTTGTTAATCGAGATAGCCTCTGGACTCGAGGGCTAGGGTCGCTGTATCCATCGTCCTGATCCACGAGCCAGTCCTCCCATCTGGTCCAGGCATATTTTCCAAAGACCGTTACCAGGCCGTATAGTGACTTTTGTAGTCTCGTTGGGGGTGACAGCACGGGGCCCCCTTTTCTGGCGTCGGTGTATTTGAGGTTTTGTAGAGCCGCTCCGTACGTTGCATCGTTATCCCAGACTGTCAGTTTGAACAGGATGGCCCTGAGCGCCAGCTGAATCTCGGAAGACCAGTCGTCTTTGAGATGGCCGCCGGCATAGTATCTGAGGGCGTCGCCAACCTGCCCCTTGAGGAGCTCCAGCAGCTCTTCATCCAGGAGCTCGGCATCAACCTGCGCAACGCGGAACGCAGGCCGGGTGCTCTCTATAGAGGCGGCTGCATCCCAGACACCGGCGAGGCGATTGAGGGGGTATGGCAGACGCTGCAGCTGGTTGTTCACGCGAGACGATTCGCGCTGAGCCGCGATTCGGGCCCGTTGTTCGGCTTCGCGGGCCGCTCGTCGCTCAGCGACGCGCTGTTGGGCTTGGACGAAGCTCGAGTCGTTCATGGAGGCGGCATTGAGTGTTGAATCTGGGGGTGTGGAATCGGTCGTTTGTCAAGTCAAGACTGCATGCTGAGCGCGATGCAGCTGAGAGATGTCGAGATGCGATTATGAAAGCTGACTGACGGACGAGCCGAGGTCTAGCTGGGGTGGCTTCGGCTCGTGGATCTCGGTGATAGGCCGGGCCCACCAGCCGTGATTTAGCACTGAAGGCAATGCCTAGGTTAGAAGTAAACCGGCATCGGGGCAAGCACATGGATTTGAATTGTGTAGTATTCCGAGATGCTGTTTTTGCTGCTCTTGCTGTTTGACGATGTACCAGATGGTCACGAGCTAAGGAATCATACACTCAAATGCTCGTCATGTGATGCGGTGCCTTGTTAGGTAGGATAGCTTCGATTATGAATTGGTGTGGACAGAAGATCCCACCCACACGGTTTTGCAGATGAAGGCCCCTCCTCGCGGGGTTTTTAGAGAGGAAATCCTTTGAGAACGATATCGTAACATTTTTTATGCATGTTTGCTATTTCATGCTATTTTATGCTAGTTCATCCATCACTTGAAACAAGGCCATCTCATGGCCATTTATGGTGCTGACCAAGCATACAAACAAAACATCTTGAATCAACCATCTCACCTTAGTAGTCAGCCACAAGGATGCACGAGATCGGGTGCGTTACCACATGGCCGGTAAGACCTATTTCATGTGCCAGTTAGACACATGGCTATAAGTGCTTACAAACGGCCAGACTCGACAAAAAGCAGCCAGAATCCATCATGTCCAGTCGCCTCGGATCTGAGTGAACCTGACATCTTTGCAAAGAACAATATCTTGACAAAGGAACATCGTTCATACATTCTGTCACGCGTGGTCATCTTTGAGTCTAGGAATCCACTGGATGCGACCGCCGGAAGGGTTGCCGTGTTAAATCTGGATAAACAGACAGACAACATTGCATCGGTCCAAGGATAGAGACAAAGCTGTGCCTTAATCTACCTCAACTTGCAGTTTATCCGCCAGGTTAAGCATGAAGCTCACAGGGAGCAACAGCCGCCTCACATACTACTGGGAACAATACGAAATCCCGATTTGCCTGGTGCTCGACACTCGACAGCCTTGATCCCTCTCTCTATCTATTTATTTTCATACAGACACATCACTGTCAAAAAGCGACATGAAGACTCTGGAACCCCTCGAACAACGAATCGGATTGGTTGACGTCGCAGAATAACAACTTACAGGCATTAATCTTCCCAGTGCCGCCCCTCCACACTCTCCAGCTCTCCAGACGGCACTAAAGCAGCTCAGACCCGCCCTCGATGCAGCCTAGCTAGACCGGGAGCTTCATCACTGCAAATCCACCATCTCCATCTCCTTGATTCATTCAACGGCCGCATCTGCCTAGTCGCTGCTCGAGCTCGTGCTTGCGCTTGCGCTTCTTCCTGGAGCCGCTGCTCTTCTTATTCGCCGTCGTCTGTGTGACTCATTGCCCGTCGCGACGCGATTCCGCCAAGTCACGTCCATCGAACGCACTTTATATCAACAGCTGCTGCCTCGTGCGCGATTGCGACCCCGGCCTCGCGATTCACGCTTCGGGGTTTGTCTGGAAGCCCCGCGGCCGGCATTGCATTGCGACGTCTAGCCTCCGACGTACTTTAACGACATCTTGAAGGATTGGGTCGGAGATGAGAGATTGATTGGATCCATCAACAAACTCCAACACCGCCACCTCACAATCAACACAACAAGCCGCTTCAATACATAACCGTTCCCTATCGCCCAACGATCACGCCACCAGACCTCTCCCTCTTATTCACATCCGACTTCCGACACAATATGGCACCGCGCCGGCGAGAAATCCCCGCCGAGGGATCATGGCGCCTCGTCGAAGGTGAAAACGACAGCTTCGACACAAGCATCATGGATGATCTGCCCGGGGAAGAATTCAGCCCTCCGTCAAGCGCCATGCCCTCTTCTGGGTATCCCACCCAGGAATCCTTCTCCCAGAGTCAGAACAACATGAGCTTCGCCTCTCAGGACAGCATTCGTGACTTTGCCAATTTCCAAAACGACGAAGACGTCATCTTGCGACAACCGTTCCGCCCCACGCTTCCCTCGAGTGCTGCTACATCGATGCAGCGTGTTTCTTATCCGCAGCCCGAAATGCCACTCCGAATGCCTTTCGTCAAAGCCAATAATCTAGTTGCGAGCGAAGCCTCACGGACTGCCAGAACTACCGATGGTGATAGCGAAGAAGGCAGCGTGTGGGATTCCGAGCGGGAGGGGGCCCCTGCCAATTGGCACGAGGACCAAGAAAGAGAATATGCCAGACTTTTGAAGGAGCAGAATGAGGCCTCGATTAACTGGGGTCACGCCAAACCAGGCTCGTCAGCATCCAGTTCATCCGAGAGACTACTTCAAGTCTTCCGCTACACCATAATACCCGTCGCAATCGTCCTGGTTGCATACTTCTTTCACATCAATGGCATCTCTGTCCAAGACGCCCGCGACAAGGTCCAATCCTTCTCATTTACGTCTCTGCAAGATATCCCGGGTGTTTCCAACTTTCAAATTCCATTTTTCGAGGCCGAGACATCTCAGCGTGCTGCTGCTTCTTCCATCGACTTTACAAGTCTTATGCAGGTTCAATCTGGATTTGAGAGTGTGCTGGATAAGAGCGCATACGGCCTCTCCATGCCTCTTGAACTCAAGAGTTCAGAGATGGCTACCCGAAACCTAAGATCTCTCCTTAAAGAGACCGAAATCGCGGCTAGAGAAGATTTCATTTTGGAGCTTAATGGCTATATTGAAAAGGTTGGCCGGGCGGGTGCTGATTTGCAGACATTTTATATCCACATTGGGTCAACCGTTGATTCCATCATCAATATCAACCGTTGGACCCTACGCCACATCAATTCCCTATCTATGGAACCCGAGGCACCCTCGTTGCCTCCGGCCATAGCTTGGGCCATTCGGCCGCTGAGTCTATTCAGAACATCAGAACAAGCCGGAAACGATCGCGCTCTATTAGATAAATACTCTGAACATGTCACTCTCGTTCAAGAGCGGTTGGGAAAGCTCCTCGATGAAGGAAAGGCCCTCTTGTTGCTCCTCCACCAGAGCCAGACACAGCTGGGCGTCATCAACGAACAAGCCGAACAACTCCCTGGAACAAGAACCGCCAAGCCCGAGTCGCTGCTCTCATCCATCTGGGCCTATATCGGAAGTTTCGTGGAAGAGCCTCGCAATTTCGATGAGCAAATTGTGCTGCTAAAGAAGGTGGACGCGCAGTACTCCAACACCATCTCTCATCTCCTCTCCCTGATTGAGGAGCTCAAGGATATTCAGCTGTATTTGGGTGACTTGCTCAATCGCAATGAAGATTCTTCTGATGTTTGGGGAGAAGGGTCCGGGGCGCCAGTTCAAACGACGCTGAGTGAGCAGTATGAAATCATCAGGAATGCAGTGGAAAGGCTTGAGCAAGCGAGAAAGAGGACCGCCGAGGGTGAGCCGGAAAGCGAGGCGCCAAGTGAAGCAGAGCACAAAGCACAGAGCGAGGTAGAGCACGAAATGCCCGCCGAAACGGAAGCCGAAACAAGCGATGATCATATTTGATGCCAGAATCAAGAACGAAGCGAAGCGGTAGCAGATTTTTCTTTTACTGGTTTATAACATGAAAAGAGAACATAAGGAGATTATTTATATTCCTTTTTTCTTATCTCTTTATTTCTTTTTTCTTTTCTTTTTTCCTTTTGTCTAGGGCTATTTATTCATCTCGCGATTCTGTACGCATAGCTTTTTAAGCGCCTCAAGGCTGCGAGATGTCGGGATTTTTTGTACACTACATGGGCGTCACTGGGTATAGACATAAGTCATGGAAAGGATTGCATTCAAATCAAATAGCGAATTTTATCAAGAATTAACCAAAACCAACGGGTACTGGTCTCTTCATTGCATTTGTGTGAACTCTTTGTGTTGTCCTTGAAAGCTTGTGAATTTTCAAGCTATCATGTCTCAACTCTGCCATCATGGTCAAGATCCCCTATTATAATCATCGTCGTCATCGTCATCTTCTCCCGTCCGCCTCTCTCGCCCTCTCTTCCTAATCACCAACGAGCTCGCCGCAACGCTCTCCCTCCATCCCCTAGCAGGATTAATCGGCTTCAAGAAGCCATCCACATGCACCGCACCGAGCATCTCGTCCTCACTATCCCACTCCTCATCCTCATCTCCCCGCCCGGGATGCACAAGTTGCATATGCCGCCGCAGATTCTGCCTCCTCGTGAAGCCCGTAGCCGAGCGCTCGCACGTCGGAACCGGACAAAGGTGGAAGCCTGCCGAAGAGCGGGACCTCGATCGGGATTTTGACTGCGAGCGATTCCTGGGCGTTCCGTGCCTAGGTGTACCGAAGGCGGAGGACGCTGAGTGAGGCGAGGAGCGGCCGCGGAAAGGGGACGAACTACGGCCGCGGCTCGAGAGGCGGGCCAGTGACGCCTGGCGAGAGAGTGTGTTGCGGGACGAAGCTGCAGTGGCGGCACCCGCTTGGCTGTCTGAATCTGAATCTTCGTCCGAGCCGAGCTTGATCTTCTCCGGCCGATACTCCATTGTGTGAAAGGCCGGTGCTCTGGAAGCAGGCGCCTCGTCCAAACGCCTCATCACCATCCCTTGACCAAATAGATTAGCACATCGCTTTGCCGTCCTGGCAATGACCTGAGGCGAGAAGCCTGCCAGAGCAGCGGCACCGACAACGTCGCTCCAGTCACGGAGGCCGAGCCTGCGAAGCCGTCTCTCCTGGGCGCTGTCCTGTGGCTCGATGCCCAGCTCTTCCTCCTCTCTAAGGAGGGCCTCTTCACGCGCCAGTCTCTCATCGCCCTGACGAAGCCATTCCTCGAATGCTGCGTCTCTGTCTTGCGCTACTATGGGGAGTCTTCTGTGGGATTGGCGGGCGATGCGAACAAGCATTTCTTCATGCGTCTCGCCTTCGTGAGGGATGTGGACCTTTCGCGGACGGCCTCTTTTGCTAGCTTTCGGGGTGACGGCACCATCTGGATGAGGCGAGGTTTCCGTCCCTGTGAGGTGAGTACTTCGAGGGCGACCACGTCCACGCTTGCGGCCGGAATTGGCATCAGATTCCGAGTCGGAGGTTGCTGAAGAATCGGATGCGTAATTTGTGGTGGCGATGCGGGCATTGTGGAGGATCTGCAAGGTCGAGTCAAGCTGTGAAAGAATGTGTCGAACAGATGGCCGAATGATTTCGTACGATAGATCGTCGTTGGAAGACATAACAGGCTCCTTTGTCCCTGGTATCTCTCCCTTCTTCCTTTTTGGTAGTGCTGCCTCATCTTCGCCCCCCTCATCATCAAGCATCATTTTCTCATCCTCAGAAGATGGATCTAATACACCGGATGTGTCTTGGCCTTCTCTCTGAGACTCGCCTTGATTCAAAGGCGTTACATCTGCTTCGATAGATGCAAGCACGGTTTTCCTCTGCTCTCTAGCCTTGCTTCTGTGAAAACGCTCCCCAGCCAGCCTTAATATCGTCGCTCCCATCTCCTCATGCAGCTCAGAGCTAGGCATCCGCCGCTCCGCCTTGCGAAATGTAAATCTTCCATACCCATCGTCATCCTCCCTCCGGATGTGCTTCTGCTGCGGGACACGATTCTCGTTTAACGGCCACGCTGTCCAAACTCGAGGAGGCGCCCATATGCCCTGCTCTCCGTTTTCCTGTCGCCCAGTGTCAGCCCAGCGCTATGAGTCAAGAGACAGGTGCGCCAGTCAATCAATGAGATTGGTGTTAGAGAAGCGTACCAAGGTAACCGTAACATCCTGCGCAGTTTGAGAATCTCTTCCACGCCTCTTCAGCGCATATGCGTTATACAAGTGAATCGCCAAATCTTGACCTTCGACAGCCTCCATCGTTTGCCAGAGCCGCCGCTCCTCCGCCGTCAAGCGCTGCCATGTTCTCTGGGTTCCTGTCCATCGGTTTGGTCGGTTATCGTGCAGATCTTGGGATGTGACGGATGCGATCTCGTCGCTGTCGAGATCCCACTCGGGGGAGCTTCGATCCATGCCTTGGCCGGCAATCACCTCACCAGCGACAGACGGCTGCTTCGTGACATAAATGAGTTCACTAAGGCTTATGAACAATTAAATATTTAAGGACATCATAGAACAGGGTTTTAATCGGTTTCGTGCAAAATGAAATGAATGCTTAATGCCAATGTTGATGAAAAGTTGAGGTTGAAGACCATGGTGAAAAGTATAAGTTCACGTGCTAAGAAAATTCTGAGTGTGTGGTCCTCATTTACACAGCGCTCACACATTTCACATCAATCCCGTAAGCATCATTACGCCGTTTCTAAATCTCAAACCATGTTCATATTAAAGAGAAATCCATTTTATTTTCATCGCATATACGCCGTTGAATCCTATTTACTAGTGTATTAAACAGTACATCCCGAAAATTACGCCTTGCCGTTGGCCTTTTCCTTTTCCAGCTTTCTTCTCTTGGATCGCAGCTTGGCATCCTCTGCGCTCTTCTTGTTGTTTGTGTACTGCATCTGCTCAAACAGCTTTCTCTTCTTCTTGCTCAGCATTCCCTTGGCTCGGTCCAAGTCTTCGGCCTCTTCACGAGCCTTCTTGGCAAGGGCCTTCTTTGCATCCTCCGTGGCCTTGGTCTTCGGGTTGGCAGCCTTTGAGTTGACTGTCTTGCCAGACATTTCAGCTTCAAGCTCAATCTGTCGCTGTAGAGCCTCATCTGCGTCCTCATCTTCATCTTCATCCTCTTCCTCCTCGGCTTCGTCTTCGTCGGCCTCGTCCTCT
The DNA here is from genome assembly GCA_020045945.2 of Trichoderma semiorbis. Lineage (NCBI taxonomy): Eukaryota > Fungi > Ascomycota > Sordariomycetes > Hypocreales > Hypocreaceae > Trichoderma > Trichoderma semiorbis. The sequence continues at coordinate 5,492,284 of CM034695.1, forward strand.
TCCTCATCTTCATCCCCATCATCCTCTGCAACATCCATGCCCTCTACAGTCTCATCTGCATCAACCTCTTCATCATCGTCACCAGCCTCGAGGGCTTCGCGCTCAGTCTCCTGCTCCTCAAGAGACATTGTGGGATCATAGGCTCCCTGCACCTTTCTGACGAAGGGACTCAGATGCGGGGGCAGTGATGCACCTGGCGCATACACATGAGGCTCCTTCAGCTCACCATCGTTGACAGAGTCCCAGACCCACTGAGGTTGGATATATATCCGGCCCGGTACACGTCTGTTGGCTGCCAGCTTTTGAGCGGTCTGGTTATCCTCGCCATCACCTTCCTCATTCATTGAAGCTTGTATCGGGGGTCGGTCGACGATCTGGTGAGTGATTGATGGGTCAAGCTCATCAGTTGTGAAAGCGCCACCACCGAGGACGGCGTCCCAGCCGACGCGCTTGCAGCCGAAAGACTTGAGGATGAACTCTAGGGGTTGGCGGGGAGTCTCACGGGACAGGTAAATTGTGAAGTTTGAAAAGAGGTTGTTGGAGTTGGTGCCAGTGTATGATGGCTGAGGGAGGATGTCGCCTCCAGGAGCAGCGGGTTCGAACTTGTCAATGGCACCAGCGGCGTCTTCATCTGCCTCCTGAGTGTCTGCCATTGAGGCGTCGTCATTAGCAGCACCATTTGTCATGTTCTTGAGAACCTTGTTGACGGCAGCTTGGACCTTGGGGTCTGGCTTGTGGGCGACGTCCTCCAACTTGCTCTGCTCTTCGTTGCCAACCAGAGTCTTGCCTTCCAGGGTAAAGGCGCCCAGCTCGGCAGCATCCTCATCCTTGACAGCATCGAACTTGGGTGGGTACTTGAGGCCAATTGAGGTATAAAGCCGGAAGTTGACAAAGCCGAGAAGTGTCATGTAGAACTCGACAAAGGTTCCCATGATGCGGAAGTCGACATCGCCGACGATTCTCTGGTTGAACTTGTACGGAACCAGCCACAGAACCTCCTCGCCCTGGATGTTTGCCTGGTAGTAGATACCCTTGATAGACAAGAAGGACTTTGTGAGGCTCTTGGAAACAATGAGATAGTGCTGGAACTCGAGGCACAATCGCTCGCAGCGGGCAATCATCTTGGCGGGCACCATGGAGGTCGATGGCAGGTTGGCAAAGAGGAAGAGCATAGAGAGACAGTCATCCAGATCCCTCAATGCGTCGACAAACGTCGGGTAGCGCTCGCGGACAACATGATCCAGAGTGTAGGTCGGCTTTCCTGTCTTGTCTGGTCGGCTGGCATTGCCCTCCAGTCGAGCGGCATCGCTGACATCTCCTCGGCCCAATGCTCTTGAAATCTTCTTTTCGAGAACCTTGTGGTCGCGGAACTTTTGCACCAGTGGTTCGTGAAGAAGATACTGAATGTCCTTGGTGTAGTAAAAGGTGGTCGAGGCAGTGGACGACTTGGAAACCTTCTTCTTGCTGCGAGGCTCTCGGGGATAGATGCCCTTCCAAATGCAAAGCTTTCGGAAATCGGGAAGACTGAGCTGCAATTTTCGGATCGCCTGATTTCGCGTCACGAAGTTCTTGGCCGCACCGGCCTGTCCCTTCTTCTTTATCCGTGCCATTGCGTCGACTGTTGGCGATTTATATGGCAAGGTTTTGATGCTCTGTGGAAAAAATCCGCGGGGCAGTAAACCAATCGCCAATTGTTTGAACTTTTTTTCTTGCTACCAGGCCGGAAATTTTAATGCCATGCGCCACCGCCTGGGTCGTTGTCTGTAAGGGGACTAGCAGCCCAAGTCGTGCCTCACCGCCCGGTCCACTTTTAGCCACTCACTAGCCACTAACAAGCCACTGTCGAAGGCTGCCTGAAGAAGAGCAAAACAGGCACAGCTCTGGCCAGGCAGCTGTTGTGATTGGCCAGCGAGGCTCAACTGGGGCCAAGTGGCCTCGATCCTGGTCCCTCCAATCCGCCGAGCTTCAGCAGAGCCATCCCAAAGATCCTCCTCCAATATGGCCTAGGAGATGCCATGTCGACCACCATGACTTTGCAGAGCAAGGTCGGCGTCTTCGCTGGCGCTGCCTTGCTGAGACTCGTCCTGTCCACCGCCTTCCCCAGCCTGCCGGATCTGCTGACGGGCCGCGTCGAGATCTCAACCCCCGTGACGAGCTTCAAACGATGTAAGGCGCATCGCAACTCCCAGAGCCGTGAGGCGGCATTGAGTCCGGTGCACTGACTTTTCCGTAGTGCAGGAGGGATTGTTCCTGTATAACCACAATGTCTGGCCCTACGATGGCGGTGTCTTCCACCAGGCGCCGCTGCTGCTCCCTCTCTTCTCGCTACTCCCAGACGTCGAGGCTTGGCCCATCTTCACGTCCTTGCTATATATCCTCGTCGATCTTCTCAGCGCATATGCGCTCCTCGTGATTGCGGATTCGGGAGAGGCCGGCCAGTCGAAACATTTTACATCTCCTCGGCGAGCCAAGAGATCGTCAGGGCTTCTGGTGGCTGCGGCGTAAGGCTTCCCTTCAATAAGAATCGATGGAACATGGAGTCAGTTGCTAACTTATAGGCCATATAGCTTCTTATTCAACCCATACACCATAGCCACCTGCATTGGCCGATCAACCAGCGTATTCACAAACTGCGCAATCCTCTTCGCCATTGCAAAGGCTCTGTCCGGTTCTCCCTTCAACGCCATGGTCGCCATTTCATTCGCTTCCTACCTCTCCATGTACCCGCTTCTCCTCCTCCCACCTCTGGTTCTCCTCGCGTACGACCGCCAATCCGAAAAGCGACGGGTTGATTCCGCCATCCAGTTCTCCATAAGGGCTATCCTCATTGCAGCTGTCTGCATCTCCCTCCTGCTGGCCATGTCATTTGCGCTCACAGGCAACTCGTGGGACTTTCTAGCTCGAACATATGGCATCCAGCTCACCTTGTCCGACCTGACTCCCACCGTCGGACTATGGTGGTACTTTTTCATCGAGATATTCGATTCTTTCCGGGCCTTCTTCCTTGCCGTCTTCTGGCTACACCTTGTAATATACGTCGGCGGCCTCTCCATCCGATTGCGCACTCAGCCTCTGGCCGTCTTGACGATCCTTCTAGGCATCTTTGCTGTTTTTAAGCCCTACCCATCCATCGCGGACACGAGTCTGTTCCTCGCCATGCTAGCTCTATTCCGACACTTATACCCCATTATGCGATACACTTACGTCGCCTCTGCCACCATGCTTTACGCAACCTTTCTTGGACCTGCATTTTACCATTTGTGGATATATGCCGGTAGCGGCAATGCCAATTTCTTTTATGCTATAACCTTGGTGTGGAGTTTGGGTCAAAGTCTGTTTGTGTCTGATTTGACATTTGCAGTCTTAAGAGATGAGTGGGAAGTTGAGCGACCAGAGATGGTGGGCAAGGAGATTCGGCAAATATAGAGTGGACTCGCTTGGTCTCACAGGAGTTAAATAATAGATGTAAACTGAATATGATATCCTTGGTGGATTAAAATGTATAAATACCATGGCGGTAGAACGGGCTTATCAGGAAGGATGGCATTTACCACGGCGTAAAGTTCTGTATTCCGAAATTGATTTGTCTTTTTTTGTTTTTCTCAATCTACTTCAGAATCAACTTCTACTAGCATTCCATTAGGCCCTCCTTGATCTCGAGCTCCCGAATCAAGGCCGCTCGGCACAGGCTGAAAGGGCTCCATGGCGCTGCTCAGCATTGATCCAAGCTGCCCAAACTCGCTCAACCTTGTGCGTGACCGTCTAGGCTTCCACGACTGAGTCGATGCTCCGAACGGCTGCATCGCCCTATAAGCCTGAAACCCATAGCCCGTGGCCAAGCCAGTGAGGACTACGCCCATGATGAGCATGAGAGCTCTCTGGTCCAAGCCTGTCTTCTGGTGTTCGGCCCTGTGGCGCATTTCAGATGCATAGTGCTCTCCCAGGTTAGGGATATGGCGCAAGACGGAGTCGAGAATGCGGCCGCCAAAGCGAGCGACAGATGTTGGCTCGGGGGCTACCCAGGGAAGATCGCCGCGTGCGGTGATGGCGGCAAGCATTGAATCGACGAATTTATGTAATCTAGGAGTTTTCGGCTCTAGCCAGTCTTTAAGGAAAGATCGCGGGACGGCTGGCTTCTGCATGAGGGCTAGGTACCCGAAAGCCAAACAATCCAGCGAAGAGACCGCAGCATCTGTGAAGAATCGAGGATGCTCTTCATCTCCCCCTTTCATCAAATCATCCAGCACGGTGAGGCAATCCTCAGTCAGACCGAAAAGCCTTATCGCTGTAGCTTGCTCCGGCGTCATCTCTTCGTGCACAGTCTTCTTGATCATCAGAGGAATATGCCGCCGGAAGGTCTCGGGGAGAGCATCTCTGCCCGCAGAGAGATGAAGGCCGCCATTGGGATCGAAGTCGGTGTCCAGCTCAGCCAGGCCAAGATGCTCTGCGCGCTTGATAGCCTCCGCTCTGATCAACGTCGGAACAGTCCACGTTAGGGGAAAAGTCAGCAACGAGCTATAGGCGGGCCTGGTGGTAGCGGCCCAATTTGCTGCAGAAACATATAATGATAGGTCAACCAGAGGCCCCGCGTGAGCTCTCAGATAGGCACTATAAGCGACACTGTCTGCCCGTTGAATGGAGCTGAGCGTCTCGTCCAGACCGTCACAAATGGCTGCTGAGGTTAGATACTCTTTAATAGGCTGAAATCCGCTTATCCATTTGTCTTCATGCTGCAATGCTGGTAGAAGATCTGAAATTGAAGGTCAGAGTCCGCATATATCATCTCGCCACCTGATGCATAGTTGACAAACTTACTCGATGGGCTGACGGCGGGATCGTTGCTGGGGATGAGACGCCATGATGACGAGGGCAGTACGTTGTGAAAGTATGCTATGATGGCCAGACACTCTGCATCAATGGACGGTAGGCCAAAGGCCGGGCCCCAGACATGAAGATGCAGCATCTCAACCAGGCTTGAAACGCTTCAACGGAAACGCTTCTGTGGCCACTCCAACGTCGGTGGGAAACAACAAAATATCACCTCGGCTTATGGAATTATGAGGCTTTTGCTGGATGTGTTGTCAAAGTCTCTGGGAAATGAGACTGGATGGAGCGTAAACAATTGCTATGTTGAGCTGATTAAGAGTGTCGTTGATTGTGAAAATGCCCAAGACTGAGAGAAGAGGCATCAAGTCCCAAGAAAGGTTCAACCGACCCCACTATTTTAAGAGCCCCACTAATACTAAGATGTGCCACCAGCAACTACATGAGAATACTTGAATACTTGACACGAGCAGTGTGCTCTTGTAATTGAACAATTAAGGTAAATCGGCATCAAATATGATATAATACTAAGAATTGCAATGGAAACATTAAGTGGTAGGCTAAAATTTTACGTGTAGTCATCGTGGTTACAGGCAGAGGCTCAGTGTCATAGATTCAATACATGTAGTCACAACCTGAGGTAGACGGGCGTGGTTTCGAAATTGTAAACCTGTGAGGGAAAACAGCAAGAACTTATCCTTTATGGTTCAAAATCATTATTACGAACTCCTTAATTTTTATTATTATAGCACTTGGTCAAAGGCACAAACTTCGATCTCATCCAACAGCCATTCCGTGTACATTGATTTATCCACGATTAAGCGTACCAAATCAAGTACAAGTACCGATGTTTGGCATAATGAGGACGACATTCACCTAACGCAACTTAATATCGTTATAAACATATCTTTTGTTGGTCCTAGATTGCCTGAGTATGTCATGTAAGTATGTATGTTATCCTCAACGTCAGAAACATTGCTCCGGCAGATATGTATGTAGCTTCGATATATTCAACAAGCCTTTTACATTATAATCTCATTTGAACTAGAATTTTTCTTTAGGGAAGATAGTTTTCTATTAATTAACCGCCGAGGTGGTGCAGGTAATTCCCTTTACGAGCTTGCCGTAGTACAACCTCATAGCCCTTTAAAACTCAATCTCTAAGTCGTAGCGGAGGCGATTCAATTCCTCTTGACGCGTGTAAATGGAAGAATCAGAGGCTTGCTGAAACTGCTACGCATGAGTATTCTAGTTGTCAACTATTGTTATCATCGTACTCAATGTCCATATAATTCACAACAGCATCCCATGTAAAGCTTTACGTGACCATCAAGTTTTACACGGTAGAGCTTCCAAGCTCCGTTTCTTACAGAACATAACGGTTAAGCCTTTCTTCTCTTATCTACCAAGTAGTAACCGGGGCAGATACATCTGTGCTTTACAGCTGTGAGTCAATTCAGCGGGGCAGCAAGCCATCTATCGGCAGAGTCGAACAAGGTAGCAGTCCCCGCTGCTCGTGAGGTCATAGACTTGGCCATATCAGCTGAGGTGAGTACATGCAGGTCACCCAATCTCGTCAAAAGTCACGCCTCACTCCATCCAAGAGACTACACGTGTATCCTACTCCAGAAGCAGCAAGTTGTCGCAAATTAGCACCATGTTTGCGTCCATCATACTCGTACTCGTACTAGAGGCTTGGCCTCGGCTATGGTAAAGTGCGGCTGGAAGATAGACAGACGAGAATAGCTAGATGCGTGGCAGTCCTCATTTCGCATGTGAAGTGGCTTGATAGGGCGAAAGGAAATCCGGGGCACCCCTTGGCAGAGATGGAGGCCGCAAACACGTCGAGATATATTACCTATCACAAAGACATGATGCCAAGACATCTTAATCTTACTAGTAGTACGAAGTAGCGAGAGACAGCAGATGGACACTACGACTATGTTGGCTGTAGGCAGATTTTAAGCCTTGGACGAGAGGCCTGCTAGTATGTACGAGCGTTCCTGATATAGAAGCGGTGTCTGTGCCATGCTTGCTGCCTGTGTTCGCATAGCTAGGGTGGTTGTCGAAAAACACAAGGAGTGCTCGTACAAGTTATTGTGCAAGTATGTACTCGTATGTTTTGTGTATTCGCATCAGAGCTAATATACATATGTAACACTACATGATACCTTCGCAGAACGATCCATCGCCAAGGAACCAGTAACACGGCCGTACTCTACGAATACATCCTGACAAGGTCATGTGGCACAAGTACAAGCACAGCACGGCTCTGGTAACTCGTACGAGCCCATCACGATGGCCTTCTTCCCTCACACCCTTGCCAGCTGAAACGCAAGCAAGGGAACGTGTCAATCATTCGTTCATCGGTTGACTCACTGGCGACATGGATCGAGCATCCTACTGAGCGCCGATGGCATCAGCCAACGATGATCATGACGGCCTCCCCTGGCCTTTTCGCGATATTAGACTTGCCAGGGATGCCGTTGATACGTGGCAGGCAGGTGTCCAGCCGCACTTGAACAAGGAACACAGAAAACATTCGAGGATCGACGGGCACGTGACGTCTCCTGCGTCTCAAGACAAGGTGCAGACACCAATGCATTGCAATTCTGAATCTTCTGTGCGAGTACGGACTGTAATACACGTATATAATACTCGTAATATGCGCGTCGCTTGGCTGAGCATCCTGAAACGCTGCCTGTGCAAAATGGGCTAATAAGGCATCGCATCCCATCGGCGGCGTCTCCGTCAGTCCAAACTATTGGCAGCAGTCCCATGGCCAATTTTCCGCCCAGCCAGGCTGCGCGCCTCTCAAAGGGGCTCCAGACTCTGAAACATTCAATTCGCCACAGCCCTGGCACTAGATGGACGGGTTCCTGCTGTAGTTGACGATGGTGTCGCCAGAAGCGGTTATCGCCACTGCAGAGTCGTACGGGATACAGGGGGTAACTCTGGCTGTATGTCCGGAGTACGGAGTGCTGCTGCAGTCCAGTCCAGATCCACTGCCAAAAGCGTGCTCGTGCAGTGCATAGGGATATTACAGTACGGAGTACGACGAGCACAGATCAATTATGATTTGATGTTGGCATCGGCGCAGGGCTTCGATTTGATCTTCTTTCTTCCTCGAGGACCCCTGAAGATCGGACCCTTGGACCCCCGAGTCCGTACGTAATTGCGTTTTGTTTACAATTGATGCTGAAAAGTCCCTTGCGTCGAAGCACGGCTCTGCGTTTTGATTTGTCGCCTCGTGGTATTACATTGTGCGATCGAACAAAACGCCCCCTAAATCGTGCATATGTAATTTAACAACATCGATACGACTTCAATTGAGCTTTCCCTTTGCCACCGACGCTACATTCAGGTCATAATGGATACTTGCATCAATAGTATATACACGTGCTAAGAAAATAACATTGAACCCGCAGTTCCTATCATTATCCACACAAATAGATATCACATCTCCGCAAAATGCCAGCTGATATATAAGCACCCTAGATTGAACACGGGCAACATGGCCCCCACATCCAGTCAATCCCGAGTCATGAACACCACTAGATACCAAAATAATATATATCCAGCATCGCCTTCGTACTCGAAAACAGGCTACCAATTAGCCCACGAGAAAGGTAGCAACAGCACCGCCACCTCGGCGCAGCGGCAAGACCCATCAGAGGTCAGTCTAGAGCAAAAAATACAAGAACCAAAAAAAAACAATAGAAGGGGTGTGGGAAAACTACATCTCCCACTAGAAGCCCGAAAAGAAGAAATTTTTTCGATTCAAATGGATAGCTTCATTTTAGACAACGTGCTAGTTTTGCTCCACGATGCCCGCCCCAACGTTCACCGCATCGTATCTCAACTCATCAAACCTCGTCCACGTCCCAAAAAGAAAAAAGTAAAAAAATCAAGACATGGGTATCCCGACACGGTTCAGCCCGAATGGCGTCCACCAAGCAAGCTGAACTCAAAAAGCCGGCAGTCAATCATTTCTCCTTCGGTGTAATTACTGTATCTTAAGTTTTTGACAAGAAAAGAAGCAAGATGGAGCCGCCTTAGTAAAAAAAAAAAAAAAAAAAAACAGACCATGGCGGCCTCCCCGTGAACAGCCTCGGCCACCAATCGATGTCGTCCCCCGTCCCTTTTTTTCCCTTTTACTGTACTCGTAGTCGTCCAGTACTTTCTCCCCCACATCCCAGCGTTCCCACCGACGGACAAAGAAGGGCAAATTGTACGGAGTCCGGAAGTGCCTAGAATTCCGCAACACCTGCCCTTTTTTTCTTGCCTTTTCTGCCTCATCTTGGCGCGGCGGCGGCACTGTAACAGAGACAGACAGCGTATGGAGTATTTTCCCTTTGCCCCAATGCGTATACGGAAGTCCACGGAGCACCGGCAATGATGGCAGCGGCTTGGCATGATCTGAGTGATTTACAATTGGAAGAGAGTAAAGTATCGGCCGTAGCCAGGGGGTCTTGTCCGGAGATGGGCCACCGACTCAGTAGCACTCCTACTGTAGCCCTCTGCCTAAGTAAGTGCGCATAACCTGGCATTCCGGAGGCGCAGCGGCCACGAGATGAATGCGGAACGTAGCACTCGTTCGTTTGGTTTAATAAAACATGCCCCATAACAATGTCTCAAATTGCGGGCGATAGGTCACTTTGCTCATCGGACGATCACCCAACAAGATCATAGCACCAAGACACGCTTTTTTACAAGGGGAGCAAGCACACAGAGACAGAGAGACAGAGAAGAGTAGTAGTAGCAGCAAATGCCAAGTTTCATTGTAGTGTCTATGACTGCCAGACGGGGCAAGATGGTAGTTTCAATCCCACATTTCAATCGTTATCTCCTGCCCATCGTATCCCGACCTAATCCAATAAAAAAACAAAACCCAGCCGTCAACATCCCAGGGTATTCCGCGACGAACCCACGAATGCTCCAGTAGTAGTAGTAGTACATGATTCCCTTCCAATTCCCAATGCCAGTAGAGTGTTCCCCCTCGCCGCCTTTCATAGACGTTGATAATGCATGACGCCAAAGTGAGATTGCCAATGAAATAGAAGAAAGAGAAAGGGAAAAAAAAAAAGTATAAGAAATATTACATAGTATTAGAAAAAAGGGTGTGTGTATGAGATTGCGTCACATACACGACACAAGCGAAGTCGATGATCGAAAGATGAGTGCAAGTACCCGCTCGAGCCAGCGAGGACGGTGTGGAGAGAGATTAAACGCAGCCTGTCATGTGGCCAGGCGGTTTGAGAGATATGGTGGGGCATCGTCCAAATGCTGGCGGCTATGACGGTTGTTGTTGTTGAGAGAATTGCTCAGGTTGCCATTGAGAAGCCGATGAGAGCCAGGGTTGGTGATTCGATGTCGACACGCCCACTCGGTTTGGTGGGGGGGAGTCTCGGCCGCGAGCAGCGCAGCGAAAGCAGATGACCCCGAATATGCATGTCCAGCTCGGGAGAGCAGGTCGCATATAGATTGTGTCATGTCCAGCCCCGCAGCGGTTGGAACGACTCTGTAGTACGGAGTATAGAGTAGCAGCAGAAGTGGTGACGTGCAGCTCAGATCCGCTTCCGCATAGCAGATTTGCTCGCGATGTGCCGTCGACCAGTAGCGGTCAAAGTAAAAGAAGTAATTGTGAAACCTTGTGTAGTAGATCCGGATAACCATGGCCAAGAAGGCTCAGCCAAGGTGAGGGTGTAGCCATTGTCTCAAAGTTGTAGAGTGTTATGATATACTCGAGATATCTTCCTCAGAGCGGGCGCGGCTCTCATTTGGGCAGAGGAGGAAGAGGTCGGCTGGGTGGGGGACCCGGGCAGGGAGGAAGGTGAGAAGGTCGCTGAGCAGGCATTGTGGTTGTGAGGGTTTGTTGAAGCTGTGAGAGCTTGATAGTTGGTGTTGTGGACGACGGTAGAGGCGGCGTCCGGTGTAAGTGTTGATGGTAGTCGAGAGTAGATGGCTTGAGTGCTAGAGTAGCAAGTTCAAGTGTGAGGCTTTGAGTAGTTTAAGTGGTTTGGTGTGCAAGTAAGTTGTTGCTTTGTGATTCTGATAATCTGGGGAGTAGACAGTTCGTGGGGAGAGGCGAGGGCAAGTGTCCTTATGTATTTTGGAAGAGGCAATGGAAAGGCGAATCTGACGAGAGAGGGCACTTGTATCGCAGCCCAGGGGGCGTCGCAGTAGGCATCCGACCAGGGGGGAGGGGCGTGTGCGAATTGGTGGCAGAGTACGAGATACAATCGACGCGGGTACCTGTTGAGCATGACGGGCATGCATTGCTGCACATACGTCAGCCCAGAATTGCGAGTACCAGCGGGGCTTGTACCTCTGCCCTCTGCTCTAGTGCTCAGAAAAGCCAGACCGCAAAATGGCAGCCCCCACAGGCCTTCCCGTGTGCGCTGGGCGCTTCTCACAGCTGATGCAACCCTGGCTGGTGACGCAGCGGCCAGCCCAGCGTGGGCCAGGTAGGAAATTGAAACAGGCACAGGGGGGGAGAGGCGCTGTCGAGCCCTGATCCCTGCTGCCAATTGAATGCAGGGAGGGCGGTGGGATGGACTGGACTTGATGGGATTGACTTTTGGAGAGAGACACACACACCAGACACGGTCTGCCTGAAGCTACTAGCAGTGTGTGTTGCCTGTAACTCGTGTCTCTACCGTCTCGGCCAGCAGTGCCGAGATAGGCAACCAAGAAAACGGTGAGTGCCCTTTGATTGATTGATTCGATGCCGTCCGTCTCGAATTCTAATTCTAGGTAGTCAATAGGCCTAGCCTCGCTCCAGCAGCCAACCAGAGCCCTCTGCGCGTCGAAATTGCGCTGGCAGCCTCCCTTGCCTTGCGCCGCCCAGCCCAGGCCTGGGCCAAGCCAAAGTACACGAACGGCTGCCACCTCTCACCGGAATTTGGCTGCATTTGCCATCGTTTGCAGGTACCGCTGCCGCCCGCCATTCCCCCATCGCATATCCCATGTTACCTGTACAACGCAAAGGTGCCTACAACACGGGCAGCCAAGCAGTAGCAGTACATATCGTACAGCGCATTTACACGTATCCCTCCCCCCTTTCCGTTTTCCAACACTGGCCTGTTGCAGCCAGTCAGTCAGTCAGGCCAGTTGTAAGACTCATAGTCGGCCGGTAGATGCAATTGAACTCCACGCACGTAGGCAGCGTACCTTACAAGCGTAGCGCCGTACTCGTACCTCTTCACTCGTATGTGCAGTACCTTTTCCACTTGTCACTTTGCCTCTCTACAATGGATATGACCACGAAATCTCGACTCTCCCAAGCGCCCTCGCCCGGGCGTACGAACCGATTGGGAAACGGACTAGCCGCTCTTCTCCGTAACTTGGACGCTTGCCTTGCCATGGCCCAGGAATATCATCAAATCCCGGCCCACTCGCCTCCGTTTTTCGCCTTTTCGACGGCTTCCAAGCTCCCTTCCTTTCTCCTTAACGGAGCGCCCAGACGCCATTTCGGCTCCACCGTATGGAAGCCTTCTGGAAGCCCGACTCTTTCTAGCGCCGAAGGCCCTTTCCATTTCCTTTTCCTGCCACCTCTTTTTTGTGGAGAAGAAGCTCTAGCACGTTTCATCCTGTCCTTAATTTTCACAGGACCGTTCGCTCCAATCTCACCCTCGTTTTCAGCCAGGCGCAAGGACCAGCTGGGCTACATCAGAATACGTATAATGGTTGCGGCGCAAGAAAATCGTGGGGCGGCGCAGGGCCACTTTCTCAAATTGGATTTGCACAAGCAGCACTACGAAAACAGCAACATTACCATCGCGGCCTAGACCATGCAAAGCTGAGGAAGGGAAAAGGGCAAAACCAAAGACAGGGGGGTTCCTCCGAACACAACAACTGACAAACCCCAAAGTTGTTCGCTGTCCGTATTTTTGTCATTTATTCTGAAAATATGCGAGTGTGTGCGCGTGTGATTCACACACCGTAGCCGACGTAGCTACTCTACAACATTGCCAATCACACACAGGCCAGCAAAAAAGTGATCAGGTGCCCTCTCCAAGGGAAAATCGCCCCAGTTCTCGGCGGGGCTTGGCGGTCTTGGCCCCTGCGATTCAAGAGTCCGACCCCGTCCGGCAATCCGATGCATATCTGCAGTCGCCTCTTGTTGACCGCCAGAATAGCACCTCAACCATTCCAGGCGGTAAATGCTAGCAAGAAAAAAAAACATGCTGCTTTGCATGAAAAATGCCGGTGGATAAGATGGAACCGCGCTACGAAGCTCATGAGGAAGAAAAAAAAAACATCTAGCGTTCTTTGATACCCGATTATGGGCCCTTTGCGGTGTACATCAGTTGGGGTGTGTCTTATTTCCCCCGGCTTTTTGATGGCCCTTCTCAATCTCAATGCAGCGGTACGGTGTAGAGTAGATTGGCATGGTACGAGTACGACGTCAGAGGGCCAACAAAAAGACTGCTGAGAGATGCCTGCTTCTCTTTCTGGGTGATCTGCAGGGCTGCCACAGAAGCAGATCGCGATTTTGCGGGGCGGGAGCTTTTTGAAGGTCTCTTCTCTCGTCAGCTGCCCTCGGATGGGAGTGAAACGGTGCTTGTTGTTTTTGTATGAATCACGCCTCTAGGTCTAACTGACAGCTCCGGTTTGGCATTACGAGTTTAGCATTGAGGCCGGTGGGGGCTTACACCGGGCTCCTCTTTAGACCGGTATCTACATCGATATTCGCGGCCACCAGTGCTTGCTAATGGCATCGCCGGTGCTAGATGTAGCCCGATGAAAAATCTGTCTAGAAAAGCGGCTAAAGGTCCGTGCTTGTTCTTTTTCTCTTCCATTTTTTCCATCTCGCGCCTTAAGCAAGACGCCAATTTCAAAACCAGCACTTGAAATACGGTAAGAGACCGAAACCGCTATACTAGCTGCTTGAGTATCACGACTCGAGGCAGGGCTCCGTGCGCCTTAGTTCGTCACTCACCGCATTGCGGGACGATGCAGAGCCGAGGCCTCGGTCAAGCGCCAACTGACGTTGAAAGTCGGCAATCGGGGGTTTTCGCTCTGAGTGGGAATCAAACCAATGATGGGGGTACCAGGCCGGGCAAAAAAAAGAAAAAGAAAAAAAAAAATTCATGCTGCCGCCCGAGGCTTTGGTAACGAGCAACATGTGTAAGACGCACCCCCACCGTTCCGCTCTGGGTTGCTCGTGACCGCCCAGGCTCCAGGCTCCTAGACCGAGCTAAAAGACAAGTCGATGATGACATGGACTTTTTGACGGTCAAGAAAAAAAAAACGAGTGAGGTGTGCTTTGTTGGCCGTGTTAGTGGCCTTTTCGATGCGGTGTCCAGATGTTTGGCCCGTCACACCACGTCAACAAGCCCATGTACTTGGGCAAAGTGCCGTCGCCCTTCTCTGGCGCATGTACTCGTTCACGCAAGTCGAACTGGCCAGTAGCAGCCCGTTTCACTCACACATCCTGCAGCCTTACCCTCCCACGTTGTTGACAAATTCCCACCGACCTGGAATGGGATGGTTGAGTCGTCCGCCCAGTGGTTCGCCCGCCAGGCAGTGACTCTCTGTGTGTGTGAGGCTCAAAGGGAACTAATCCACCCCATCCCTGCGTATGGCGGCGTCTATCATTGGGTTTCAACACCGCGGCTGGGCAAATGACTCACATGGCGGTTTCGACATGCGAGTTGATGCCATGAAGCTGTCAGCCAGTCCTAGCTCCTACAACAAAACATGGGGTATGCTCATCAAATTCAAAGGCTCCTCCCCAAAACATGCCAGTGCTACCAGGCATCTGTGGGGACATCTGTGAGATGTTGAGAAGCAGTGAGATTGACAGAAGTGCTTTTTTTTCGTGCTTTCTTTTTTTCGGAGCATTCATTACCCGCCAGAAAAATAACCCGACCGCCTCCCATGGGCACATAATATTATGGGATTTAAATTACTGTGAGCACATGCATGCGTCTATCGATGCACGTTCCAAATTAAGAGCCATTCGGGGCGGGGCAGCGATGAAATCATAGGGGTCCTCTTTTTTTTTCTTTTTCTTTTTTTGCCCTCTGTCTCTTTGTGTTTTTGATAGCAGCTCGTTCACGGATGTTTTTTTGTGCCCAGGATCATCGCAGGCATGGCATGTGTTGGGGTTAGTCTTGTTGACAGCTCGCATTGTGATTCTCGTTGAGGGTTGACAGCGCGCATCACAAACTGCTGAGTCCTTTGTCAACGACGATGCGCCCGTTGCTGTAATTTCCCAACGCCCTCTACAGAGAATAGACAAGAAATAAAAAACGAAACATGATATGTTGATAAACACAAATCATCTTATCACAAAGTGGACACTCACTAAACAAGCAGGGCAAAAAATTGAGCCTACGGATATATCCGGGCGTGTCCTTCGATCCACGATGGAGCACCAAGAAGAAGGGTATTGAAAACCGAAGCACTTTAACAAGAGTCCACCCAGCCGGGGTGCAAGGGTCTTTGGAGAGAGAGAGAGACGAAAGGCTGCGCACGGGGCAAGATACTTGTGGACGTCGTATCCGCCTCACTCATAAGAAAACACGACAGGGCTGTCGGTAAGTCGGATAAGGCGTCATCCTTTTTTTCTTTTCTGTGTCGTGTCTGAGCCACCGCGACAGGACGGGTACCTGGCCTGGGCTTTTTCTTCGTTTCTTTTTTCGTTTATTTTTTTTGACGGGTGGATAGTTGCCTGATGGTGCCGCTTGCCACCCCCTGCTTATCTTTTTCAATGTCTCATTTATTTTTGTCCTTGATCATTGCATCTGCGACTACGCGTACTTCGTACTCGCATGTGATGCGAAATAACAACAGACAACACACGGCACAGCTAAGACATTTGCTTCTTGGTATTCCAATGTCTCGCTTGGCCAGTAGCAGGGCCTTTTCGGCCACTCTGGATTCCGTTATTATCGCGTACTCGTAGTGCCAGTACTAGATGGTATACATAGTACATGCTGCTAATGTATACGAAGTACGAAGTAATAGCACCGGACTACAATTACAGGTCTTACACTTTGACAAATCGGCAGTCGGTGTAATACAGTACTCTGCCACTCCGTACGAGCAGCACTAATTTAGCACGTCAAAAAAGAATTGAAGGATGCAAGCCTTGGGTGGCACAGTTCGTGATTTGGTCCTACAGTACGACGGTACTTAGAAAATCCAGGCAGACGGATGCCTTGCGAGCCGATCGCCAATGCTACCCGGTAATCACATGGCAGCACAAAGGACCTGCAAGCTTATCCGTTTCGCATCTCCCCAAAGAGAATCCTCCAGTCCCCTCAGAGGCGAGCTGGTCCAAGGTAGTACCCGCAGGATCCGCCTTGCAGGATGGAAGGAATGCATTGCAGTACGAGAGAGGCTGCCGTATTCCAAGCACGTGTACGCAGTAGTGCCGTGTATCGAAAGAGAGCCCATCGTGGAACCTTGTCCCACCAGCTAGCACTCCTCCCAATCTCCCAAATTTGGCATCAACCGAATCGGTACATCCCACACGCCTGTCACACACTCAGAGTACGTAGTACACCGCCGTTTCGAATTGATCGAGGCTGCGGGCAGATTTCTGTGCCGTACTATTTTCTCTCTCTCTCTGTCTCGTCTGCCTTTGTGCCGGGACTGGGACAGGGGGGTGGGCAAGGTTTAATTGAGTACGGTGGATCGATCCACCCCCTTCTAAAAGAAGAAGACGAAGCAAAAAAGTCACACAAATTCGAGAGTCTCGGATATCGTTGACGCAAGAACAAAACTGCGTGCGGAGCAGGAGTTCATTACGACAGATCATGACGCCGCGATGGTCGGATACCTTGCATCTGGAGGGGACTGGGGTGTCGGATGACTGGACAGTATCGACAAACTGCTGTTTCATCCTGTCTAGCTAAACGTGAAACCGGAGACTACGGCCTTTTGACACTTTTTGTTTTTGTTGCTCGCAATTTCTCAATCGTGAATAGTAAACCAACAGCTTACCAAGAGGTCGGTATTTGTCATTTTGGTTGCCGTTTTGCCGGCGGCAGAAGAAAAAGGGAACAGAAATTAGAAAGTCTTCTAGTGCAAAACTTGTAAGATGAGGCAATCGCGGCTAAATGGGGGTCCCGAATATGTACGCACTAGCAGTAAAATGACCTACCTGTGGCCATATCTTTTTTTTTTTTTTTTTTGTTGGGGCGGCATCCATATCATTGTTTGTATAAACAAGTGCACAAGTGCCATATTAGGTGCGAAGCATACATACCATACATACATAACCAAACCACCTCCAAGTTTACACTTACAACGTGTCCAGGGGTTGATTGTGATGAGACGCAATTGACTTTCTCTGCCCTCCCCTGGCAAGTGTGCTTTTCCAAGCGAATTCGCTTCAAAGAGGTTGCCCCTATGCAGGTACTCGTACCTCCAAACCTTCACCACCACCCTCTCAAGTCTGCCTTTCTGACTGATCATCCCCCCGGCCGTCGCAACTCAATTACCAAAAAAAAAATCCCCCAAGCCAACTTTCTGACAGGAACCAAGCTCGTTCAACGCCCGTCGCTGCCCGGTCCAACGTTCGCCACCTCCTGGCGCCAGTCCTCTTTCTTCCCTGGTCTGGCTCGGGTTGCGGAGTGAAATGCCACGCAGAGAGATCTCGCCGTTGTACATAATAAGCATAGGGTAGCATCGCTCCGACAACACACGTAGCCCTACCATCTCGAGAATGAGAGTTGACGCCGAATCACAGCCCAGCGCCCAGCGAAAAAAGTGAAAGCTGATCGAAAAAAAAGCGAGAGTGGCGTCCATCCCTCCATGTCCCTCCCCAGGCCCCTTGTTCCAGCTCTCCCAGGGGGTTCCAGCCAACTGGGCCGTCCTAGCGCAAACTGGCGCCTGCCAATCACCGTGCCTCGTCTGCCCTCCGCATTTCCCGAGCTTTGCTGGCCAAATTTGTTTTTGCCCTGATGCTTTTGGAGCTCAAGGTTTCGGGCCTTGAATTTGCGTTGTGGCCGATAATTGGATGCCATTGGCTGCTTCGACTCGGTTGCCGGGCCGCAGAATCGTTCCATTTGCCTTCTAACCAGAGTTCAGCAGGCATTCTTCTCCTTTATCATCTCTCATTTCTCTTCAGAATGCTGTTGGTCGACGAAAACGAAAATCATCAAATGCTTGGCGACTAAGCGAAACGGCGTGGCCGTCAAAACGTTCGCCGCTTATCTCGTACCTTGTCCAAGGGCAGACGCAGCCACTGAACTGCTGCACACCTTTCGCCGTGCTAGCCAGTTGGTTTCGAGAGATACGGCATGGATTTGTCCAAGCTATTGCAAATCTGCCATCTCTGGGGTACAGCTTTCCAGGGTCAGCTGTTCACCGTGCATGGTAGGATTGGCAGCTTGGCCCTGGTCCATCGTCAGATGATCACAACCATGATTGCGGGGATCCTTGCGTCTTGTCTCGCTGGGCTGGCCCCGATCCATGATACAACACTACCGCCCTACCTCGAATCGAGAGACACAAGAGGGCTTCCGTTTGTGATGCTCGCACAGCAGCGCAGCCCAGGTGATTGGGCATCAACGGGGCTCCATGGGCCGGGGGAGAGAGAAATCTCAAAAGACTTGCTCAGCCTTGTCGTGCGGGCAAAACCGTTCTACTGGGACGAGTCAAGCATCCCAGGTCGACCCTCATGCAGCAGGTCCCTTGCCAATGACGCCCGCAGCTGCAGGAGAGGATTACGTGCGTGCATTATTTTTGGGGACGGGCCCTTGGTAACGAAAATACATACGATGCTCGTACATGCGCGTGCCGTGCCCATGTTGCGTCGCTTCTTGGACGAGCCGCTTCTATTACGGCACCAGCAGAGCAGCCAGCGGCACTATGAGCAACACTATGGACAGCACTATGAGCGGGCTGCGGCGACGATGCGACGGCGGCTGCTCCCTTGCGAACCCTCGTCTCCAGCCGCACGGCTCCCGTCTCGCAAGGGCCTCGGCGCAGCCACGCAGCTGAAAGCTGAGGACCAGGCACAGGAACGGGCACGCCAGAGCCCTGCGAAGATGCGCTGCTATTGGTCTGAGAACGGGGGCCCGTACCGTCGCTGTGGCATCCCTCATGCACCCTGTGCAGATGCCCTACATGATGATTTACCGGTGTCTACGAGGTACTGGGTAGGTTTGTATCCTGTACCCTTGGGCGTGCGCGTTGTTTGTCATAACATACGGATTGGGTCCATGCCGCACAAGTGCAGTAAGGTGAGTCTTGAATGTTCCGTTTTGCAGCGTCATCCACAGGATTGCATACAGCCGCACCGCATGACGTGCCAGTTCTCGATGTCGTGCCTTTTTACCTGATACACCTGCCGCTTTCTGTCTCGGATCCGCCATCAGCAAGGCGGCCTTCTCTCCATGTCATCTCCATCTCCATCTCTCTGTTACATGGTTAAAAGGCTGAGACGGCTGCCTCTCTGCTTAACAACGTGCTTGGTAATGAATTCGGCTTGCTCGGGCATAGGTAATCGCCTGAGTGATGCAGATCGACTGTTACTGTAACACTCAACTGTCAGTATGACGCGGCTCGGAGACAGGAGCTCGGCACTTTGCGGGAGCAGTGATAAGGCAACATGAGCCGCCAGCAAAGCATTGGAATCCATTGATATCGCCGAAGTGACCATTTCTGCCGCCTTAGTGCCTATCTATCGTCTGTACAAGGACATCTAAATTTACTTTGTATGTCGGAAGCTGATTAACCCCCGAACCATACAAGCCTTAGCCGTAGTTTGCCGTAGGAATCGATAAGTGCTCAACTCGCACTTGGAGTCTTGCTAGCTGCGTCAACGCCGTTTGAGTCAGTGCCAAGGGGTGGGGCCATGACCTGAAGTTGAGCTCATCAAAGCTCCTTGGCTCCCTTTTCCTCCTGTAGTTACAGCAATCGATACCTAGTAGATTCGAATGGCGAGATTGATCAATCACTGCACTCGTACGAGGCCTGCTTGTGGAGAGCTGCTCTTGGGGGCGTAGTGACTAGGCGCAGCTCCACCAGCAAAAATGAGCCCAGTCTTGCCGTCAAGCCACTAATTTTCCACGTGGTGGGCAGGGGTTACTTGTGGCGTTCCCCAAAACACGGACCCCTGGCGATCAGCGATGGGATCAAAGAGGCTGCCACACCTCGCCTTTTGAAGCGTGTGCTGGTGCTCAATGGCGAGCCGATCCAGGGCGCTGGTTGAAGTCGGTCACTGATCACCTACAGGTGAAAGTGTATCAGGTTGTACTCGCACTTTGAGTGCATTGCAGTAGAGCCTTTTCGTAGGATTGTCAGCCCTCCTGTAGAATTGCGCCGCTTTGGGCTTCATACATGTGTCTGGATTCAATGTTGGATGCTACACCCCTCCTCCTCCTCGCGCCATATCGTGGTTCGAGTTGTTGCCAAGCAAAGCACGACAAGACGAGAAAAAGCAGCGGGTGAAGGGATAATTGCTGAGCTGGTCCTGCGCCATCGTCGCATTGACTTTTTTCGTTCGTCTTTGCTGGTGGTGTCTACCCCTCTCATTCTATGCCTGAGATATATGACGACAGCGGTGCGGAGAACAACGTCCGGTGTGTCGAGATAGCACATTGTAGACTAACACTAACATCATACTTACATCTCGGCGGACGGGTTAATTGGCCGCTTCCCATCACAAGTGAATACCCGTTAAAAAGCACACGGCATCACGCGTGTTGAAATTACTAACAGTGGGCAGATCGTGGAGAAAAAAAGCCATGTGCATCCGAAGCCCTTGTGTTACACTCGCTCTTATTTTTCCCGCGCGCTGTTTTTACAGGGTAGGTGTTTTGTTTGCGGCGGGCGCTTGTCAAAATCTCCACGAGGCGTACGAATACGGACACCCTCACCACGAACCTCGTATCGCCAAGGCGAGGAGCAGCGTTTTTGAAGGAATGGTTGAATTCAGGTTGCTTTTTACTCCTTCGCTTGATTCGGCACAGAGATGCTCCGATGCAAACTTTATTTTCAAAGGCCTTGGCACAAGGGCCATGACTGATAGAATTACTCATAGTACCTTAGTTGAAGCTTTTGCTTGCTTTCGCCTGGCGCTAGTCGGGGAGCTACACACCTTGGTTCTTCGTGATAGCTTCAGCCTTTTTGCTCGCCCACTGAGGTGAGGGGAAGGCGCGCCAAGAGGGTGTAGCGTAACGAGGCCTGTATGGCCGAGCCTGGGAAGCCAAATCGTGCCAACTCAGGCTCAGCTGCGGGACGCCTGCAGCATTCGATACTTGTGCCCAAAGTACCTTTTCTCTGCTCTCCATTCTCGCCAGGCATGCATGGATCTTCGGCGCTGTCATGCGAGCAACGATGCCGTACATTGGCCTTGTGCATGTCTCTTTTTTGGGGGTCGCGGTATTCTCGGCAAACCCAGTTCAAGACTCTCTTCCCGCCCGTCGTTGCAAAGCCCCTCTGCCCTGTGCTTTCTGCGGGGGGGCCGTGCAATCAACAACCCCCAGGCAGTGTACATGTACGGTGGGATTGTAAATCACGGCCTTGCTTGCAACGCAGATTGAAACCGTACGATGGATTGCCATGTCTGCCGCCTTCTTTGACAGCTGCCCTTTGGGGGACCTGGTAACCAATCAGCCCGTCTTACGATAGGCGCCCAACACCTTGCGGCTCGGCGCTATCTGGCAGTATCGCCAACCACGGCCGATACGCCCGCTGCCTGTAAATGCGCGATCCATGGATGCGATGCGACCTGTTGCCGCGACCGTTCCGAGGCACACGGCAGATTTTCTGATCAAAATTCAATTAATTAATCAATATGACCGGCCCGCGAAGTTGCGGTGACGTGACTGTTTTGCTGCAACTGAACTGCCACCAATGGCTCGTCGCGGCTGGAACATGCCACCTCATACATGGGAGAAGCGCGCACATGATCCATTGCTCCGAGATATCCTGGCGCAATTCTGCGTTATCTCTCTCGTTCGTGAATTAAAAAAGTGACAAGGCACAAGGCCAAATCAACGACAGCATTGAGGCTAGATGCAGCTTCTTGCCTCGACCACACCAATCAGACGCGCCGCAGCCTTGTCATGGCGCCTCACGTGGCAGTTCGAGACGAGGCAATTAACTCTTTGCCGGCCAATCACGGCGATTTGTGCCTTTTTTCCCTCTCTCTCTCTGACAGGCGCATGTATGTATGAGATCAGAAAGAAATCACGGCCCGTTCTGGGGCACAATTCGGCCTATCGTGCGGAGGCCGCAGGCGAAATTCTGGACTCTCACCGGAAACCCGTTCAAACCTCAGACAACGTACCCCATGGCAGGGCAACTTAATTTGGTCAATCTCAACTGACAAGCTCGAAAATGATAATTGCCGCGAAGAGTATATCCTCCGCACATGCTGCCATTGTGCGATATTAATTATCAATGGGGGTATATCCCCACCACTTTTTTCTTTTACGTACATTGTTGCTTGCTGCTACTTCACTCCCCGGACTTTTTACGAGGGAGTATCGTATGTACAGGATATATACGGAGCAAGGTGAGCGGGAGTGTCCGTTTGAAACGTTTGAAAATCGGCATGGGTGCGATAGCAAGACCCTTCTTTGATCCATTCTCCGATTATATTGTGCCGAGGCAGATAACAGCTCCCCTTGTTGCTTTGTGTTACTTGATGGAAAAAGAAAACAAAAAGAGACAGAGAACCAAACTGGGCCACCGATTTGTGAAACCGCAGATAATGTGCCTCAGGAAGATGATGTGCCTCAGGACACTCTCAACACCGCCCTGGACCCATGATGGTGATGAATCCCGCATGGTGTTCTCGTACTATGAGTACTAACTGACCTGTGGGTGTACGTCTGTTGTGCCAGTATGGTTAGAAAAACGCCCTCGCATCACATCGCATTGCATTGCATCGCTCAGCCCAGAATCGCCCGCATGCGCCTGGATACACGGTCTCCGCATTGCGAAAATTGCCCAGCCCAGTGATTGGCGCCCCGAATTGGATCCTTTATGCGAGACCATGCCGATGACGAGACGCAAACGATCCTCCAGCTCCGGACGCGATAATTGTTGGCATTATCAATAATGCTTGAATGCCTTCTTGGCCGATTCACCACCCCTCCCCCCCTTCACCTTGTCAGTCATGCGGCCTCTTCACCAACTGGTATTTGCGTTGACGCGATCCAGTTCTCCATCATGGCCTGGCCCCCAAGGTTTTGCTGTGTCTTGTTCTCCTTCTTCTTGACGATCAAACAAAGGACGCGGCCGTAAATTGCGAACCCCTCATATGACACGTCCATTGCGAGTTTTTTCTTGTAGTCATCGTGAAACTCCCCCTCTGGCTCTGCTGCTGGTAGTTTCACGGGGCCCCTGGGGCGTTTTGGCAGAGGCTGATGACCGTCAGAATCCACATCGACAACCGAGGCGGAATCGTCGTCCCCGGCGTCTTCGAATTCGTCCGAGTCGTCGATTTCGAGGGTATTGCTCCTTTGGCGCTTTGCGCCGCGCCGGCGGGTGTTGGTGTTGGCAGAGGGGATATCGCTGAGCGCCACGCCTTCGTTGTCACTGTCCTCCTCGATACGGATTGGCGCAAAGTCGTTGGCATCCACGTCAATTGGAGTCGCATTAGTCTCTGTGATGAGCTTTGATGCGTTGGACTGCAGTGCGGATGGGGCCTTGTCCCGGAAGAACTTTTGCTTCGTGAGCAGAGAATGCCGTGTGTCGGTTTCCATTAAGAAGACGGAGACCTCAAAGTCATCTGCTGGTAGGTTAGAATCCGTCATTTGCTCCAGACCAGGCCAATTTATGCGGAGACGGAAAAAGCTTGAGAAGAAGAATCTTTACCTTTTACGATGACGTCTTTGATTGTCTTCTTCTTGGTGCTCTTCTTTTTACTTCGTTCTTTCTCTTCACGGAGCTTGGGTATCACGAGTGGTCGGATGGCTTCGATGACCTGTGGAAGAATGGGATGTCGGGGGTTTAGAAGCCATGACTGTGCCAGCGCTGGGTTATCCAAGTATATCCTGCATTCAAGAACGGAATACTTTGTAATCCTCAGGTACCGGCGTATGGGTGCCATTCTGTTTCAATGTTACTACGAGCTGTATCGCGGAGCGTGAATGTTGAAAAGAAGGAGCTTGAGCTCTCCGGTGATGTAATCGCGGCTCTGGGCCAGATGCCCCGCGCCATCCACTAAAAATAGGGTCCAAGGCCGCTATAAGCTCCCGCCGAAGGACCCAATTGGAGCGTTGATCGCAATTGGCGCGGGGAGGTGGTGTGGTCGCGAGATCTTAAAAAAAAAAAAAAAAACTTCATTTCTCTTGCAGTCGCCGTTGCAAAGCGTCAATCACGTCGCATCTTGCCCACTGAGGCTCCAGCCCAGCGCGTACCGGCCGTCCGGCATGGTTTTGGTACGATCATGTCAAAGTCATGGAAATCGACGCTGAGGCTGCCCCGCTCAAGCTTCCCGTGAGCTGACCATGTGGAGGAGAGATGGGAATGTTGAAACGATTTCACTGACTTGGGATTAGAGCTCGACCGAATCCAAAGCTGCAGCAGCAGATCTTGCGTGACTGCACCGACAACTATTACCAATGGCAGACGAGTAACCGGCCCAAAGAGAACCCGTTCGTGCTCCACGATGGCCCGCCGTACGCCAATGGGCCGCTTCATGCCGGCCATGCGATCAATAAGACTCTCAAGGACATGATCAACAGAATACAAGTACAGGCTGGTAGAAGAGTCATGTACAGGCCGAGTTGGGACTGCCACGGTCTTCCCATTGAGATGAAGGCTCTCGGGGAGAGTGGTACCAAGGGATTGAGCCCACCCAAGATTCGAGAATCCGCCAGGCGTTTGGCGAGCAAGACGATTCTGGACCAGATGAAAGGATTCCAATCGTTTGCCGTCATGTCTGAGTGGGATAATAAGTGGACAACCATGGATCGGGCTTTCGAGATTAGACAACTTCGTGTGTTCCAGAAGATGGTCCGCAGCGGCCTCATATATCGCAAGCATAAACCCGTTTACTGGTCGACATCGTCTCGCACGGCCTTGGCCGAAGCTGAACTGGAATATCGTGACGATCATGTGTCGACTGCTGCCTATGTTAAATTCCCTATCCTGTCTGATTGGAGTTCGGTTCCCGGACTGAGCGACTTCAAAGGTCAACTGTACGCCGCTATATGGACAACAACCCCCTGGACGCTTCCCGCCAACAAAGCCATTGCCGTGCATAACGAGCTCGACTACGCCTTGCTGCAAGTCGGAAATGATGGACTTTTGGTCGCAGAGAGCCGTCTTGAGGAGATTGCAAAGAACATTCCCTCTGCAGAGGTCATTGCCAAGTCGATTCCGGGTTCCCAGCTAACGGGTCTCTTGTACCAAAACAAGCTGAGAGGCAGCGCCTCTTCCTTGCAACCAATTGTTCATGCCGAGTTTGTCTCTGCCGATTCCGGAACTGGTCTCGTCCACATGGCACCCGGACACGGACAGGAAGATTACCAGGCTTGCTCAGCGTTGGGTATCGAAGCGTTCGCTCCTATTACGGATGAAGGACACTTTACTCCCGAGGCCTACCCAGACGACCCTGAAAAACTGACTTCGGCGCCTTCTATTCTTGACGGCGGAAGTCAGGCTGTGCTGGGACTGGTTGGAGAGGATGTACTCTGGACTCATAAACTTCAGCACAAGTACCCGTACGACTGGCGCACGAAGAAACCTGTGGTTATTCGAGCTACGGCGCAATGGTTCGCGGATGTCGGAAGCATCAAGGAAGACGCTCTCCAGGCGCTGAGCCAGGTGCGCTTCGTCCCAGAATCTGGCAGAGTTCGCTTGGAAAGCTTTGTTAAGGGTAGAAGTGAGTGGTGCATTTCCAGACAGCGATCCTGGGGTGTACCTATTCCTGCTCTCTATGATGAAAGTGGAAACGCTGTCATGACGGATGAATCTATCGAGCACATCATATCTGTTATGGAACAAAAGACATCAGACGCATGGTTTTCGGATGCCCTAGATGATGCAGCGTGGATTGCGCCATCACTCACTGGGACATATCGACGTGGAACTGATACAATGGATGTTTGGTTTGATAGCGGTAGCAGCTGGACAGAGATTGGGCGTCCTGTGGATGTCTATCTCGAAGGCTCTGACCAGCACCGAGGCTGGTTTCAGTCCAGTCTTTTAACATTCGTGGCAGCTCAAAAAGCAGATGGCAAAACTGGAACTGACATTGTACCTCCTTTCGGAACACTCATTACACATGGCTTTACACTTGATGCGCAAGGCAAGAAGATGTCCAAGTCTCTAGGTAACACCATCGTCCCTAGTGAAATTATGGAGGGCAAGCTGCTGCCCCCTCTGAAGAGCAAAGGGAATGATGCTGGTACACGATTCGACGCCCTTGGTGCCGACGCCCTGCGACTCTGGGCGGCTAGCAGCGATTTTACATCCGATATTCTTGTGGGAGCATCCATCTTGCAGCCGATCCATAGCGCGCTGATCAAGTACCGCACGACGTTGAAGATGCTGCTCGGGTCATTGCACCAATCCGCGCTCCAGGCACCGTTGACAAAGCTTGACCAAATCGCCATCTTGCAGCTTCAGGACGTCATGGCTCAGGTCTGGGAGGCATATAGCAACTACGAATTCCACAAGGCTGCCGGACTGATTAACCGATGGATTGCGACTGATCTTTCTGCATTTTACCTGGAAGGACTTAAAGACCGCCTGTACTGCGGTGATGGAGGCGGTGTCCTGGTTCCCATCTTGGTTGGATTCTTGCGAATGCTGGCACCAATCACACCGATGCTGGTCGAAGAGGCCTGGTCTCACAGGCCGTCATGGATAGTAGAAGATGCGTAAGTCTTGCGTGCATATGATTCGTCGTCCACTAGTGTCGCCCGTGTCTAACAAAGTTTCCACACAGGTCATTCGAACACCCAGCACGGCAGCTTTACAATTCGCATGTGATTGATCCCGCGCGCTTGACGCTGGATCAGGCGCAGCTACGACAACACTTGCCCATCCTGTCCGCCGTCCACGATGCGGTGAAGGCGGGGTTGGAGCAAGGCCGAGAGTCGAAAGCCCTTGGCAGCTCTCTTCAGTGCTCCTTGAGCATCTCTGTTACGGATGATCGCCTGGCGACAGTTTTGAAGGAGTACTTGGACGAGCTGGATGCCATGTTTGTGGTATCGTCTGTGG
Organism: Trichoderma semiorbis; assembly: GCA_020045945.2. Taxonomy (NCBI): domain Eukaryota; kingdom Fungi; phylum Ascomycota; class Sordariomycetes; order Hypocreales; family Hypocreaceae; genus Trichoderma; species Trichoderma semiorbis. The sequence goes on from CM034695.1 coordinate 5,519,257, forward strand.
AGCTCAACACTTCTTTTTCGGCCGATGGTCATGATTGGTGTTATTCGAAGGAGTTTGCCGTGGATGGCATGCAGGGCGTTGTGCATGTGCTGCCGCCGAAGCAGAGCAAATGCTCTCGGTGCTGGAGATATGTCGCCGAGGAGGAGGACGGACTGTGTGGGCGATGCGAAGACGTTACAGCGGCTACAGCTTCATAAATCTTTAATGAGGGCTGCATAGACCTACCTGTATATGTGTTTGAATGTATGTACGAGCGCACTCCCCGATTGATGATTATTACATGTACGATAGATGTGATTTGATATACAGAAGTGGAAAGAAAATAAATACAATTATAGAGAATAAAATGGCATGGCATTTTCATTCTACGAGTACATCTACATGCGCCCACGATGTTGATGAATGACGCAGATCACCGTCAACGAGCAAACCACATGTAAATTGCAAATGACGGATTTGGTGGAATTAGGCTTCTGACTGAAGGCGGCATAACATCACCGTGCATCTCCAATGTGTGATTCGCATGCACGATCGAATGTACCAGTGACATGCCGGCATAATAAAAACCGGGCCTTTGAAGCAAGGGACAAGTACCAGATAGATTTCGTTTCAAGCAATTTGGGTTTGCAATGTCCGAGTTTCAACCGGGTACAAGCGAGTTGCGCGTCCAACAAAACTTGGCTTGCGCTGCGCCTCGCTCACCGGACGGGCTGCATTTGCAAAAATTCGATAACGAAGCAGCTGGTTTCTACTACTTCTACTACTGGAGCGTAGTGGTACTGCTAAGATCAGTAGTTCGGTTGCACATCTTTGCCTCTACTGTACAGTAGCTCCCAAAGCTTGGTTGCTACTCTGTGAACCCTGTTTCTGGCTGGCGCATCGCCAAACGGCCGCTTTCTCGCCTGTTTCTTATCCCTAGTGGAACTTTTCACCCCTCATTAACAGCCCCCTTTTGACTCTCCTCCAGCTCCATTTGTGCTGTATTCTTCTCTTCGATCCTTGTCTTCTTGAATTCTTAGCCATGTGTCCCTCCTTAAGTCTTCAGTAGGGACGATTCGCAACGGCACTATAACCGGTTGGCGCTGGTGACTATGAACCGGCGCCCAAGCAATGGCCGATCACCACATGCCTGCGCCTCGGTCCGCAGGATATTATTCAGCGAGTCGAGACGGACGACGAGATGGCCCTGCGACGCCAGAGCGCCGGCGGAATAGCAGCCACGAGATGGGCAAGCCGGGGAATGCGTCCAGTCAGCGCGATGACAGCTTCTCTCCCCACGACGACTCGTTCTACGACGACGATGCCTTGAGCCCTCGCCGAGAGGCCTCCCCATACGCCGACGACGGACATGGACACCGAGAAGAGCGGGCACAGAAGAAGCACAAGGGCCGCTTGGGCGGAGGCTTCTTGCTACACGATGCCTTTGGTGGAGGGCGATCTCGTCGACAGCGGGCTACTCACACGCCAGGGCCAGCTCCCCAGCTACAGCTAGGCGTCGGTCGTGATGCTGCTTTCCAGGCTTCTCCTGGCCCTGGACATGATATGGGCATGCGAAACTCGTCTGCGCCTATTCGGCGATCTGGCGAAGAGTCTGTGAACTCACCTCCGAGCACTGGGCATTCCGCAGACGGCAGGTTATACTCGGACTCGCACCACCAGGACTCGCTCGCCGCTCCGGATCTCGATTCTACCCAGATTGTGCACATGGCTCTCAGCCTTAGCGAATCGCGCCGTCTCGCCTCTCGACGAAATGCCTCTCGGACGGCTGCCCCTCCGCGGCTTACACCTATCCCAGACGCATCCTCATCCAGCAACATCAGACAGCATCTCCAGCAGCAGCGAAAGCTTTCGCGCACCGATTCTCCCAGCTTACTGCAAGAGCCGTCGGCCCTGGTTCCCGTATCCAGAAACAGCGGCAACTTTCAGTCTTCGTTTGAGTCCTCCCACGATCCGCAATACCGCTGGCAGTTTTCCGCCTCGACTCTGGCCAGAGCCCACAAGGCCAAAGTACACCTTGAGCTGTGGGCTCAGTACAGGCGACTTCTCGATGTGCTGCCGCCCCTCAAGCCAGGACTCGAAAGACCGTCATCGGGTAGCTCCCCAGACTCTCCTGTGCTGGCACCTGGTGCCCAAGCGCTTGCTATCACGCTAGGGAGGCAGTACAACCCCTTGCAGTATATTCGGAATCGCAAAGTGCGGGCACGTGAGAGGAAGGTCATTGACGGACAGCGGCAGGGGTTCAGCGATGTAGAGTGTGTTAGAGCATGGGTTGATACCGTTTATCGACAAATGTCGCTGGCCGGGACGTCGCTTGTCGATGAGAGACCTTCCATACCTCCCTATCAATACGCTGAAGATGTCGATCTGCAGAACTCGCCCTCGGAGGCTGTAGCGAGGCCTCGGCGGCCGAGAGTGGACTGGATCTTGGACCCCTGCGATGTGATTGCTGATGCATACTGGCTGGAGCAGAACGGGCACAAGCATCTTATTGAAGACCGTCATTGGCGAAAGATTTTCCCGCCGCCTGCGACATCAGACTTGAGTAGGCCGTTATCTCGAGAAGTAGACGATACTAGCAGCAAGATCTCGCCGTTCACAACAAGAGACAAAAGAGACAATGAGTTAACCGAAACCATTACTGAGGGGAAAGGATTTGGGTTGTCCAAAGTTCGCTCGGAATTGTCTCATAGCAGTACAAAGGAGCGTGCCAAACAGAAGCTACAGAACATCAAAGGATTCCACCACCGGCATGGAAGTGCCGGGCATGGCCACGATATAGTAATGCGAATGAAGAAAGATTCTGGATCTGAATATTCAGACAGCGACGACAGCGAGCCAAAGAGGAGGATGCGACCTGTTCGCAAGGGAACAATTTCCAGCAACTCAAACGACCTGCTGCAGAAGCAGATGATGGAAATGGTGGCCAAGGAAGCACGTGAAAGAGAACTTGAAGATATGGCTTTGGCGAACGAGAGCGCCGATGACCAGAGTGTTGAGGCACAAGACATGAGGCGAATTTCACAACCGCCGTCCCGATTTACTAGCAGGAGAGGTTCACTGGCGGAAATAAGCGACTCAGAACGCAAACTTGCTGTGTTTGAAAAGGTCAAAAAGAGCTCTCCTTCGCGCCTGAGTCTCGATGCCAATTATCTTTCGTCATCTCCAGGCAAACGGGCTTCGTTTCCCAACTCACCGGAAATCCTGCCGCTTCGCAATGGCAAGTCTGAGTCAGTTGCCAGCGCTGATCCTTCACCACCCTGGAGCCGATCAACATCTCCCACAAGAAACCCCTTCAGCAAGATTAAGTCAATCATTCGAGACAAGAACGACGACACTTATGTACTCGATGAAGTTGAAGATGAGGGAGAAGGGCGATCGTCAAAGCGTGACAAACTTTTGGCACGTTCAGGCTCGACATCTACTCTGGGTAGGCGTCAATCTAGCCCTGCTGGAAAGCTGTTGTCAGGAACCGACAGCGGTAAAAGCGCTCGCAACACGGGAAGCATGCGACTGAGAGCTGATGAAAACGTTGGCTTGAGAGGCATGTTCAAGGGGCCGCGTATTGACAACGTGCTTCGAGGCGGTGTTTCCAAGTTGGGAGACATTATCCGTAAGAAAGAGGGATCTGGCGAAGCACCCGACCTGGACACAACGGATGAGTCTGATAGTGATAGGATCAGGGGGCGAAAGTCTGCACCCTTTTCTCTGTCGCGGAAACCTTCCACTAGGGCACAAGAAGTACAGCACCAACCGAAGCACTTTCTTGATACGATGCCTCAATTTCATCGCATGCCTAGCTTTCGCCATACCGCTAATGGTGGTGAGAAGCTTACTGCTGCTGCTGATTCTGGCGCAGAAACTCCTGGTCGTCGGGCCACCGAACTTGATCTTCTTCGACCTCCACTGATTAAAATCCGGAGCGCATCATCGTCTGGGTCTTCTCCAGTACAACAACCCCGAATAGGAGACTCGGATGTCTCTGAGTCCGAATCCTTACTGAATAACAGCAGCACTGCCCCTGACGCGGCGGACAAGCGTGGGAATTCAGCCCTTTCGCTCAGCGACAAGGATAACCAGCATAGACGACTGCCTGGCGAGCATTGGTCGATTGCAGATCGTGGCTTTCCTGGCCAAACGAGGCTTTCGAAGCGCGAAGTCGCCAGGATGCGGGCTCTGATACTCAGCTCCGGCGTCAAGGCGATGGAACTGCGCCGTCGCGCCAACGAGCAGCACAAGCCGTTCAGCAAAGAGAATCTCGCCCTGAACGGGGCCGCCTCTCCGAACGAACCCGGCGGCGTCCCCTGGTCGGACATTGCCAGGCTTACCCCCAAGCAAGCCCAGCTCAGCCTCCAGCTGCACGACCGGCAGGTGCCTTTCTGCGAGGTGTATCCTCTTGCAGCCCGCACTCTGGGCGTTGCTATCCAGACGTGGGGCCAGCGGTGGCAGTCTTCGGCGGACTACTTCCGGGACAAGACGACGCATGACCTTCGCACGCGCGTTTGGGAGGTTCGCACGCATATTGCGGATGACTTGTCTGAGCTGGCGCGCAAGGCTGCTGACGAGGCGGATGAGACGAGCCGCGATTTGATGCTCGGCCAGCCTCTCAAGATTAAGCACGTCATTGACACCATGGACAAGATGCTGCGTACACGGCGTAGAAGATTCCGTTGGTTGAGGCGTGGGCTCTGGCTTACGGTGGAGTGGCTTCTCGTGGGCTTCATGTGGTATGTCTGGTTCATGGTGATGATACTGCGCATCTTCCTCGGCATCGGCAAGGGGGCTTTGCGGGGTGTTAAATGGCTTCTCTGGCTGTGATTCTCAAGACACTTGTTCCCACTGTTCCCTCTTTTATTCTCTCTAACCACCTTCTCACATCCTTTGTTCTATGTTGGATCGAGTTTCTCCAGCATTATATATCCCCGTATACATTCCATTGCATTACCATCGGGATATCAGCACTATAGCTGTTAATCCCTCCCATTCAACCACACTTTTTCTCCTCCTATACGCTCCTACTTCCATTATTTCTTCTTCTAATTTTTCTGTCTGATACCCCAAATTATTCTACAGTCTCGAATTTTCTGTCTCGGTGTTGCGGTTGGCAATTCTAAGGACCCCAATGCACAGCCATGGAGTGAGGTAGCAAAAATACGCACATGTTTATCATTTCACGTGTTAAAAAAACCCCTTTTCTCTTCTTTTCAAAAAACTGTACGTGTATTTTTCAACTTATCAAGGCTTTAACTTAATTTTTATACAACAAAAAACATACAACTTTTGTAATCGAAGAAGTAGTAAAAAAAATTAGGCAAATAATAATATTGACTATGTATCTTCTAATATTTTGCATCCTCTTCGATCTTTTGACTGAGAGAAAAATGGTCTTTGTCTAAAGAAAAGACTTTGTATAGACTCTTTCTTCAATTCTCTTTTGTTTAAAATAAAATGAAGGACGTAGAAAAGGGGGCCACGATACCGGCCATGTTGAGAAGAAAATCAGAACCTTATAGTAACAACAAATGAAGAAGATAAGAAAGACTACAAAGAGTTTTTTCCCCGTCTGTAGACGGTAATTGTCCCAGTAGGAGCTAAAGGGTGATTGATTATATGAAATAACGCTGCATCTGCAAGCAAAGTCTAACAGCGACGAAGGGAACAGAAGAATAAGGGGAAAGGAGGGCGAAAAAGGTCGAAATGGGAGGCCGTAGATCATCTATTTCCCGAGATCGTGTAGCGTACATCTATTCAATCCTCTTCTTACCCTCCTCGGCGTTAATGAACCGAGCGGTGCTGAGCCCACGCTCATGTCTGGCGACGAGGGTTCCAATGACGGCGTCCTTCTTGGCCTTGGAGATGTTCTGGGTGTAGCCATCGATGGCATACCCGAGCGGGTTTAAGCGTGGCCAGTTGACCTGCAAAACGCATGTTAGTCTCAACTTTAAAGGAGGGGGGAAACATAATGTAATGGGACAATCGCTTACATAGAGCATGCCATGAGTCCAGACAAAGTGGAAGCACCAGGCTGCCACGCTGGACCAGAAGAGAATGAAGATACGCATGGGGATGACGCTCGAGTTGGGAGGCCGTCTGGTGAAGATGCCCACGAGAACAATGAAGATGCTAAAAGCCAGGATGTATGGAATAGCCTGGATAAGGACCGGCCGCCTGTCGCCGAAAATGAGGTTGGTGCCAACGTTGGCCTCCCCAGGCTGATAGACTCCAAGGAACAAGTCATATGCGTCCTGACGAGGGCCGTCCATGAAGTTGTTTAGGCAGTATCGTGTGAGACCAATACGGCCATCTTGCAAGGCTCCCATTGGCGTACGCTTGCCAGTCCTGGTAACATCTGTCTTCATGGCGCCAGTTCCAGAGTAGGCCGTGGAGACGACATCGGCATTGTCGGCCCAGATGTTGCGGAAGAGAAACTCGAACGCGGGGTCTTCGTTCTTAAACGATGAGCCCTTTGCAAGCAGGCCAGCATCTTGCAGCATGCGGTCAAGCATGTGACGAGCAAAGATGCTCTGGACGACGTTGGTACGGTCAAGACAGTCCATGCAGTTTGTGCGCATCACGCTGGTCTGAAGGCTGCGGGCTTCAATCCTTCCATCGTTGTTTCCTGGCATTTCGACGCCACGGAAGTAGCCCTGCGCATCGACAGCGTCCCGGAGTCTGTCCACGATGGCGTACGCCTTGTGCATCTGCATGCCCTTTGTCTCGCTGTGATAGTCAAAGTAGACATAGTGAAGGCGGTCAAACTGCTGGCGGCTTGAGCCCGGCTGGATCGTCGTAAACTTCTCGTCGGTAAGACGATCGGCCTCTCGCCGCTCCTTGGGCATCGAGACAAGCGCCTTGGCCATCTGCTCGTAAGACTCCTTGACCTGCAACTCTCGTCCCTTGTGGTTGACCAGGTTGATGAGGTAGTTGTCTCCGTAGATGCGGATCTGCTCCTCAAAGTGCTTGGCTGAAGCGGCGAGGGCGGCATCTGTACTACGCACTTGGATTTTCGGTGTGTACTTTAGGTTATTGACCTCGGACCAGAATGTGGGCACACTGCCTCGAGTTTGGACGTAAGATAGAATCTGCATCTCCTGGCCTGCCGACGCGCCAAACTTGCCACTCTGCATATCACTGCTGCCAGCAAATCCTCCAAGGCCGGTGCTGCTGCTATCGTTGAGGATGACGATTTGCTCTGTCTCGTTGTAGTTGGCAACATGGCCTTCTTCGTCCACACCTCGAGTGAAGAATCGGGTTCCACCACGGTATCGTGAGCGTCGGGAAATCAATACGATAGTCAGGGGTGTGCTCTTGAACTTGGTCTGCTTGATTTCAAACATGCCAAACATGCAAGGAAGAATGTAGGGATCAATGGCAGGCTGCGGGCCAGGCTGACTACGAGATCCTGCGGTGCGGAACTTGATCAACTCGGACTGCAGATACTTGTTGAAGAAGAAGCGATCATCTGTTCTCAGCCATAGGGGTCGGGAGGTGTCGGCATGGGATTGACGCTGGATCGAGTTGGTGAGGTCGATCGAGTAGGAAAAGTACATGGGACCCTGAGCAAGGAAGGTTTTGAGGAGGTTTATAAAGGTGTCTTCGTCCGGATCGTGGATCTGCCGCTCGCGCATAGGGAGAATCTCGGTCGAGATAACCTTGTAGACCATCTGTCCCTTGAGCCTGCCCATGGGCTTAGCCTTGTTGATGATGATGACATACTTGTCTGGAGTATGGTTAGAGCTTGTCCCAGGTGCAATAAAGGATCATGGTCAGTGGTCTGGAGCTGTCACTGACCTAGAGGGAGCTGGATGATGCCAAGGATTCCGGAGATGCTGGACACGCGTGTCGCGCGCTTGGAGGAATTGAAACCGCCCTGGACCAGCCGAACATCTCCCATGGGACGGTCAATGACCAAGGCCGGCGCATCGGGAGAGGAGGGCGAGGTAAAGGTATAAGCATCGCTGGTGACCCTGAGGTTGATGTCGCGATAGGGCAGCTTGGCCGCTGCTAGGTGCGCCATGGCTGCAGATAGCTATAGCTGTGATTTACAGGCACAACGTCGCTGATTCTGTCGACACAGCTCTCCGCAATCTCGAGTTCGCAAAAGCGGGCACTTCCGTCTGCTGCGTGATGAACAACTCAAGCTGTCTTCGTCTCAATCACATGTGGAATGGGAGATGTTGTAATGCCAGCAAGGCCTTAGAAAGGATATTGGAGTGCACAGCCTCATCAAATGGTGGGCAAACGTCACTGCGAAGCCACAGGAGGAGCTAGGCAAAAGGGGGAAATGGTGGCGCTGCTTACATATGCAACTCCTTTTAGAGGCGAGGGGCATCAGGAACCATCCGGGTACGTACCTGAGGGGGGAAACAGCCGTATAAAAGCAGATTGCTTCCCCCTTTCGTATATGATGCAAATTGAATAAGGAGTGCCGTATCATAAGGCGATCGCAAGGATAAGATTCTCGAATATTTGATACGTTCTTGGATTAGCATTTATTGGGTTCCGGACAATTGCATCTTGCATTTTGAATTGACTTTGATTAACTTTATAGTGCAGTCGTCTCGTCATAAACCTCTCTCTACCTCCCTGGGCAGCCGAGATTCTATCACACTCAATGTAAGAATAACAACAAAAATATCTACTCAGACATGAAATTAGAATACAAAAAGGAAAACAGTGAAAAAAAAGGCACCTTAGTGGGTATACTGTGCCTATGCTTCTTTGCCTTATGACTCAGTGCAGAGCCCAAGTCCCGCTAGCAACTCCTCCGCGGTAATGTCAATAGCCCCAGACGCCTTATCCTCAATGCCAAAGCCAATGAAAAGCTCGTCATCCAGGTATCCGTGATATGTCAAAAGAGGGCTCTTCCAAGCAATCGAGGTAACGTAAATCATCTCCGAAGTAAGGCGATCCGGGTACTGCTGGCGGCCGTGGATCCAGATTGGCCGCTTCGACATGGCTTGGATGGCGAAGGGTGCTTGCTCTTGGAAGAGCATGACGTACGGCTCGTAGACTGCATGCCAATTGTAAAATGACTTGTGCTGCCAGATGGTGAAGATAAAGGTGTTGGACTTGTCGGCAATGCAAATTGCATCTGTCCGCTTGCACATGGTGACCTTGAGGGAGTTGCTTGCTTGGTGAACTGATTCGTTTTCAGAGATTGTTTTAGGCAAATATTTCTCCAGACACTTGTTATCGTTTTCTTCGGTGAGCAATGCCAGGTTGACACTGGCTGAGCCATCCGACAGAACCTTAGCAAAGACTCGTTTCGGTGCAACGTCGTGGTGGATATACATCTGGCCGGCAGTATCCCAGAAAGGGAACCAGTTCTTCTCCACGGCATTCCATGGTAGAGGTCGCTGTAGCTCTGTACCTCTGAGGAAAGCCTTTGAGCCACCCCACTGGCCAGTCCAGTCCACAAGTTCACGAAAGTCCTGGATAAACTGGCCAAAGCAAGTGAACTGGGAATTGGAACCGTAAACAATGTACGGAGATTCCGGCCCGTAAAGGACACGGGCATCGTGAGGGCCGACGTTGGCAGAGAAGTAATCTAATTTGCCTTCACATATCCCGCCTTCTGTTGGCTGAACGGGCAGTGCTGTCGGAGGCTCAAGGCACCGCAGGACTCCAAACTGGAAAGTAGCATGACACACGAGTTCTGTGAAGTAAACGCTTTGTTCATCTGCTCCCCGTGCCAGCTGTGCCACCACGATCCATGTATCTGCCAGCGTAGGGTGAGGAATGATGTTTGGGTTCATTCCCTTGTGCCCTTCACCAAAGTCAATGGCAAAGTACTTTTTGTCCATGGTGGAGATTGAGAAGATTTCCTGGTGAGTAACTTGAATATTGGGGAGAGCAGAGCTATTGCTCAAGGGCAGATGTGATGGTGGCGCATTTGCTGCTGGAGCCTCAAATGTTTCTGGCTTTCCAAAGCCTATTGGCGCCTGGGCTTCATGTTCATGGTTTGAATCGGCATTGCCTCCCCCATGGTCCGCATTGAATTTGTCGATGATGGGCGGAATCCATTCGGTTCCTTTGGACCGCGTATAAAAGGTGATGATTGTGTAGAGAAGAATGATAATAGGTACTGTCAGGAACAGCAAGCGCTTGATATCTCTGACAAACATTGTGAAACCCTTGCACCTAAGAGATGTGGATGATATGGCGTGAGTTGTAGGTTTAAGGATGTGGTCAGAGTCTGGTGACAAGGGTCAAGTTCCTCACTCGGTTCGACCAAGAAGTATGCAGATACACTTTGTATGACTGCTTGCACAAAATACGACAGAAAGACTTTAGGCCATGGAAGCTTAAAAGAGAGTGAGAGGGATAAACTCCGACCTCGTGGCTTGCGCGTGGGGGAGCTATGGTAAGCCCCTAGGATATAAGCTGGCGATCCTTTGACGTTACCACTCAAATGGCAGCCAATGCCAATTCGTAACACGGTGATTAAGTAGTCCCTTTTGATAGTGACGGTTATCACCACTTGGACGAGTGCCGTAGTTGGTGCCGTAGTAGTGTTAAAGAGTATGTAAGTGCTATGTGAAATGCGCAATTAGACAAGACGCTTGATGTGAGGCTGGAGCTGCAAGCTGATGCTACCACAGCATGAATACCGAGTGTAATGCCATACCTTGATGGAAAGTACCAGCGATACCAGCTAAAGACTAATTAGGCCACGCTCTATAGATCAAGGGCGATTAAGATTCTGCAGCGGGCCGGGTACGGCGATGTGACGCTGGAATTGGAGTAGATGGCAAGATGACGATGTAGCACGGCCTAGTAGGTACGAGTACATGTAGATGGAGATTGTATGCAGGCCATGCCCGGCTGAACGGCGATGGAAAAAGATTCAGCTACAGGGCTCAATTATCCCTTGTTATGGCCCGAGATACGGCGGTGAGAAGGCGAGAGGCGAACCAGAGCCTAGCGGAGGGCAATGACACACTGATAGTCACCATTCGCCATCAATGGTCAAATTCATGTGGCTCGTATGTACCCGTATGGAGTCTTGAGTCGCAAAGTTCAAGGGCAATGATGTAAGAGCCAGGGCTAGCACACACTGCCGGCAGCAAAAAGCATCACTAGATTCTTCTTTTTCTAAATGTCACTCACCACCAACTCGGACGAGTATTACTCGTATGAGTAAAAGAAAATGCCATATTGGAGAAGTAATTAGCCACTAGTATTAGTGTTGGCAAACATCTCAAATGGATCCCTAAGCGAGCTGGGTTTGATGAAGATGGACAGCCGTGCATTCGCAGTGGACACGACCCATGGCCCTTCGATGGAGCACAGTGGCCTCAATCGGGCCTTGCCATGGAATCGACCAGGTAGCCCGGCAGGCGGGATGCCTTGATTGTGAATGTAACCTCACCGTGTGGCCGCTAATATACGAAGATAAGAGCCTATAAAGCAAACCGCTGCCAACTCTGAGACACTTTGGTCAGACGAGACGGGGAAAGGAAACAAGACCGTCAGTTTAGTACAGAAAACCACAAGACAGAAAATCATCATCAACGAAAACGAAACCGGCGCTACCCCGCAAACCCAAAGACTTGGCGGCGGGAACGAGAATAGAAGAAGCAGAGAATTGCAGCAATTGTCATATGCCAAAAGGCACAAGCCGAGGGAAAACGCAATTTCGCTCTATTTTCTCGCCCCCAAAAACGCAGCACACACAGAAAGCACCTTTGCTAAGAACCTGGCAACTTGTACTCCGTAGGATGTACAGCAACAGGGGCGGCCCCTAGTGCTGCACCTCCGCACATTAGCGGCGAGAGCAGGGAACAGGCATCGAACCAATCTGCGCAGATCAGAAGCGATCGGCAGAGCACAATGCCGGAAACCAGCAAGGCCGCTGGAGACGCGCTTGTGCTGCTTTGGGAGAAACGGCCGTTGGCAGGTTTTTGGTGTCAAACAAGGGCTATATTTCGCCGTTGCCTTTTTGTGGTTGTCTGGAAGGAGGAAGAGGCGGGAGGAAATTAGGGAGTAATACCATACACAGTAAGAAGGCAAAGTGTGTGGATGGGGGGAAATAATTTGAAAGCTGGTGACACCATGATGACGAGGGTTTTCTTGCTTGACTGTGCTGATGTCTGCTCTTATCTCGGAAGCAATTGATGGATCCAAGTTGAATATCACAAAAGTAGCAGCGATCAAAAGTCCTCTGTGGCTGATGCTGTGGCACGTGCATGCTGGTGCCTGTACCTGTACCTCCCCAGGCACAAACCAAGCGCCAACAAGCCAAGAAAGATAGACGAGATCGCTTGGGTTGACAGCCTGAGCGCCCAGAAAGCCAATTTTTAAGGTGCAGCCACATCCGCTGAAGACCAACAACCCAGCAAGTACATGTACATACCTGTGTAAGGAGATTTTCTCACACCGCAGTTAACAGCAACCAACGACATGAACCGACTTTTGCAATGAATCAGGAGATTGGATGGCTCCACGATCAAACACTGGCTAATCCAAGAGTAGCAACGGCGTGGAAGTCGCGTAGAGGGAGGAAGGAAGGAAGGTAGAAGAAAAAACTCGATTTTTTTCTACGTGGGGGATAGGAGGAGTGGGATAGGAGTGGGAGCCCGGGAAAAAAAAAGAGATGGCACTTAATTAATTAAAGTGAAAACCGTTGATGACATTAGCCCTTGTTGGATCCAATTCCAAGTTGAAGTTGCCCCCTTGCAAGCACTCCTATGAGTTAGTAGGAATGTGCAAGCGCCGGCATCTCCATGTAAGTACAGTACCAGTACGGAGTAGTATTCCGTTCAATGTCCCCCCCCTTTGCGCCAAATCATGAATCCTTCTAAGTTGAGTACAATGAAATGAAATATCCCGAACCCATATTACCGCCAACATCAAAATGTATGTAATCTGAATCACGCCCTAGCCTGCTTCGTCGCGAGCACCAGCTCCGTAGAAGGACCACCCAGTGTGCTCCGGTATAGCCAGGAGGCAAACTTCACACTTGGTGTGTCGACCCATCTCGTCACGCCGTCGGCCAGCGCTAGAGTCAGGGGCAGTAAAATCAGCTGGGGGATGAGGAAGGCAACTTCCAGCCCCAGCGGGCCAGACTTTGGCAGGGGAATCTTGTTCATCCAGTGCGGGATGTGTTGCGCGTGGTCGTCTCCCTTGAAGCCCACGGCCATGTAAAGCCGGTCCCCGAGTGTGCACAGCACGGGGCCGTGAACAATGTACAGCGCAAAGGAGATGCGGCCCAGATACTGGCAAAACTTGGTCTCGAAGAACCTCTTGAGCCAGTGAATACGCGGAATGATGGCGACTAAGAAGCCTGAAGCCAGCCAGAGGTAGAACCACTTGTAGTCGAAGACTGCCTGAGGCTTGAGCAAGGACAGGTAGTACCAGCCGCGGCTCTTTGCCATGTCCCGAACGTCTGCGGTTTCGGCGGGAATTCCGCCCAAGTAGAGACTGAAGACGAGGAGATGGTAGTAGATGAAGTCTTTGATTGGCTCTAGGCGAGTCAAGAAGTATGGGAGCTCGCCTTTTTTGGCCAGCAAGTCGAGGTCGCACAGTAGCATGCCCGTGCAGAACAGGGCACAGTACCAGCCGTCTGTGATAAACATGAAATAGAAGATCAAAGAGGCCTCGCACCAGAGTCGTGCAGCCTTGGAGCACCTTGAAAGGGCCAGATGGCAGGCGTAGACGACCATGGAGCCTTTGAATTCAACTGGGATGGACCATAAGTGGACGTTGTACTTGAGCCACAGATCTCCCTCCTTGAAGACGAAGCTGAAGTTCTTGAAATCGACGTAAAAGGTCCACAGTTCCTCTGTCCAGCTTCCCGCCATTGTTTGTCCATTGACCCAGATTCCAAGCATGTGCCACATCGTGATGAATGCAAGGACAACCGCAATGATGGGAAGATAGAGTCGTGGCCACCGCCTGAAAAAGGCCGATGCAATATTGTCTCCCAGCTTTGTGAACTCGCCGGCTTGCATAAGGGTCAATGGCTTCAGGGAGAGGACATAGCCGGATATGACGAAGAAAGTAGAGACGGCATAGTGGCCGCCTGTGAAAAAGTTGCGTATAAAGGGGAACGCGACCATGTGGTATTTGCCGTCGTAGCCGAAGCCATTTTCGAAAATGGAATTCTGCTTTTCCCAGCCGTGAGCCCACAGCTCGTGGTGGTGCCAGTACACGAGAAAGGCCGCGAAGCCTCGGAGGCCGTCTAGGTATGATGTTGGCCGCAGTTTCTCAGCCACTTGAAAGATGGTGGGCAGTTGGTAGAGAGTGTTCACAACGCGGTTCAGGACTCGCTTGTGCTTGGGGAGATAGCTGGCTGCCCTCCACATCGTATAACCGTTTGCTTCCTTAGCCAGCTCCGGGTCGTAGTCGGATTCTTCAGAATGAATCTCTTCCCAGTCTTTGCTGGTGTTAAGAATGCTTACTTGTGCCATGTTGGCGTCGGTAGCGATAATGTGAGTAGCGTCAAACCAGTAGAGAGAGAAGTGGTCGTCGCAGAGAGAGAAGACGCTGGAAGTGCCCACAACTTCAATCTCTCAAGCCTCGCACGGAGCAAGAGCTGGACAATGCCGGTCTTGCCGTACGTGTACTTTGTTCGTATTGCTCGACAAGGAACCTCCACGCTTCCCCAGACGGCAAACCCCAGGATCGATCCGACCTTCGAGCGGTCACGGACAACACGTCGTACTCGGGAATCTGAAATCAGAAACGATGACACGCGGCCACGAGTCCCACCGGCAAAGACGCTTCCCCAGCTTTCACAAGCCGAAAATCAGAAGCTCGAGGCAGATGATAAAGGACGTCCCGAGGTCAGAAGCATGCGGAGGCGAAGGATGGACGCGGGGTTACGGGACTATAGGTTGACTAGATGAGAGACCGCAGTTGCGGCTGACGGTATCACCCGAGAGAAAGTCGATGAGATATCGAGGACCAGCTGGTGTCGATGCCGAGGAGGACCCAGAATGCCAGGGTGATGGTGGTGCGAAGACTGCCCAAAGAGGCCAAGGATAGACACGCAATGACGCATGGGTCGGGGGGGAAAAGAATTGAGGCCCCATCAAGCGCTGTTCCGGGATATGATAGCTTGGATAGGTATGCCAATGCCGTGGACGCGCAGCGCAAGAACCTGTATTTTTTGGCTGTCCATTATCACATGAAACGTTTATTTTGGGCCACGGCTGCGTGTAAGTGGGAAAAGAAGCCGAGAGTACAAGTACATGGCCACACCATCTTACTCCGCACGACGCCATCAGAACGCCTCCAAAACGCCTTCCAAGGAACGGAATATCCAAGCCAAGGTAACTCGTAAGGAAGACTGCAGGTTGACAAGGGCCAAACCAAGAAGGCCGTCGACTGTGGATTGGACGGCAAACCCCCTGTCTCTGTGGCTTGCATGGGAGCTGCTACTGTACTGGTGGGCTGCCCCTCACACCAAAAAAAAAATGCATGGCCTGGGAATCCTCTGCATTACGAGCGTTCGTCCGGGGACCTGACAAGCCGGGAGCTACATCATGTGTGTGTGTGGCTGATCGGCGCCTCGGACACCCAAGATGCATTTTCAGCTGGCTTATGAGTAGATTTCAAATTTTCTGCCCCCTTTTGACGCGATGTCCTTGTGTTGCCCGGAAGATGGGTACATGTACTTGTACGTCTAGGGCTAATTGTCCGGAAGCTTTGGTTTTGGAGGCGTTTGTTGCGCCAGCCACTCGACAACAAGTTGGAGCTCGAGAAGCAAAAATGATGGGCTGATGCAATACTCTAGATAAGATAGTACGGAGCACAGTTACCTAGACGAGTAATTGAGTGCAATTGATGAATAAAAATCCTGATTATCCTCAGTTGTGACAATGTTCGAAGCCGCGGACCTATGGGACTACAAAGTACATGTACAAAGTGCAAGTACATGCTGCCGGTGTCGGGCCATACCCGCGCGCCGTCTCAGCTTAGAAGAGAGAAATCCTTTCGACTTCGACCAGGTGCCTGGTTCTAAAGCACCGCTAACGTGTAAGCTGCAGTCAATCCTCTTCCACATTGCAGAGTACTGCCTGTACCTGTACTTGACGGAATGGATCCCGCTGGCAGGTACTGTCACAAGCCATTGGGAAAAGAGACAATCTTGGTTTGCTTCTATCTAGACTTTGTCCAAGGCTGTGGAAGGGTGGCACAGAATAGTCAATCTCGTCAGCCACATGTAGCACACAAAATAGAACCAAAAAGAACAAGGCGTCCGTATTATGCCGATGAATACAGTATGGCCGTTGTGCGGACATTGCAGGCAGGTCTCGCCGTTTCTCTCCACCTCCGTCTTGTCAGGCCTTGTCCTTGTTTCCCCATGTTCCCCAAATTGGCTTCACCTCTCTGTGCCGTTGCCTTAGGACGCTTTTGGAAGCTGTGTCCGGCTCTAGTAACGTCGTTGTCTCTTCCTGTGGCCCCAAACGTAATCACCAAGTCCCCTGGCAGATTTGCAGGGGATCCACCGCCGGTGTGGGTTCGAGCAGACTCGAGTGTGATGGATCCCCGGTTGTCTTCACGCCATCCGACTAGCTCATCCTTGCGGGTTGGGTTGGGTACATGTACATTGACTCCGTAGGGCCTGTGGCTCAATCCATGCCAGGCAGGTAAGAGAGCGTTCGGAACAGCAAGGCGGCGAGGTTTGTTGTAATTGCGCCCATGGACGGCCCGGACAGCCCTTTTGATATGGGCCAGAGTATATTATGTGCATGGGCCGGGAGACATGACTCTTTTTCGATCTCTTCTCCCCCCGGGTTTGCTTACACTGGGTATCCTTCCACTGATATACGCGTGCTCGCAGCATTGACGATCAGGACAAACTATAAGCAGCCTCCTCAACAAAGCACAAAGCATACTTTATCTCCTTAACTTTACCATCAAGGTACCTGTATACAGGGAGATTTTTAGACAAGCCTGAGAGCTCTAGTACCTATTCTCAGAGTCTTGCGGCTTTGCACTCCTTCAGTGGACGTACGGATAAGCCAATCCTCGAGTACTTTTTTCTAAAAGTCTCGACGGCTTGTTATCCAAGGCAGAGGTCTGGTTCAAACAATCGAACCTCGACCTTACCTAGCTGCTATCGCCTCAATTCTTCTTTTTTACTTTTTTGGTTCTTTTTTCCTCTTGCGGCTGTTGCCGTATATAGCATGATACTTATCCTTTAAGCGGTGCTTGCTATTCTCTCGACTTTCCTCGTCTGAATATTTTCTTTGTCTCATACCTACTGAGAAGGGAAGAATCGAGCACTTTACGATGAGCTCCCCTCTCGGATCTCCGAGGCTCATGTCCTCAGCCAGCCCCTTCCGCAACAAGGTGCCTACGCAGATGAGAAGGTGCCTCCCCGCCTATCTCTTCCTCGTCTTCGCCCTTTTTATCATTCTCAATTTCGACTGGGTCTTAGCGATACCCAATCCTGCGTCCGTCCTCCGTCGACAGCCAAAGCCGCCTCCTGTACCAGGCAGCACATTTCCGCAAAAGATCTGGCAGACATGGAAAGTCGATCCTCTCCATTTCGAGGAGCGCGATCTGTTGACGGCGCGGACGTGGACTGAGAAAAATCCGGGCATGCGCTACGAGGTTGTTACTGATGCCAACGAGATGGCATACATTGAGGATCGGTATGGTCCAGATGGCTACGATCGACCAGACATTGTCGAATTCTACCAAATGATCAACCTGCCCATCATCAAAGCCGACCTTTTGCGATATATGATCATGTATGCTGAGGGCGGCATCTACGCAGACATTGATGTCGAAACCATGAAGCCTTTTCATCGGTTTATTCCCGAGCGATACAACGAAAAGGACATTGACCTAATTGTTGGCGTTGAGATCGATCAGCCTGATTTCAAAGACCACCCCATTCTGGGGAAGAAGTCCATGTCTTTCTGCCAGTGGACATTTGCGGCGCGCCCTGAACAGCCCGTCATGATGCGTCTGATTGAAAACATCATGAAGTGGTTCAAGGCCGTTGCTAGGGATCAGGGTGTGCCGCTGGGTGAAGTGCAGCTCGACTTTGATCAAGTCATCAGCGGCACTGGACCCTCTGCTTTCACCAAAGCCATACTTGAGGAGATGAACCGCAAGTCCAAGGGTCCGAGGGTCACCTGGGACAATTTCCATAACTTGGACGAGTCCAAGCTCGTGGGCGGCGTCCTCGTCCTCACTGTTGAGGCTTTCTGCGCCGGACAAGGACACTCTGACTCTGGCAACCACAACGCCCGAAACGCGCTTGTCAAGCATCACTTCCACGCGTCCAACTGGCCTAGCCGCCACCCTCGATACAAACACCCTGCCTATGGCCAGGTCGAAGACTGCAACTGGGAGCCCGAGTGCGTCAAGAAATGGGATGACAATATTGGCAACTGGGACAAATACTCTGAGAATGAGCAAAAGAAGATCATCCAAGACATTGAGGATGCCCGAATGGAACAAGAGCGGCAGCAACAGGCTTTGGCAGCGCTGCCTGCGGCTTTCCCATAGTACTTTTCTTCCTATGGGTGACTTGATGATTTTCTTTTGTACATTTCCTCCCTCGATTGCAATCTGCTTTGGCTTGATTGCGCCGATTTAGACATTGGCTTATAATGGGTTTATGGGTTCATGATATGGCGCTGGCAGTATTCCCTGGGTACGGAGTTTGGGCGGTTCTTTTACACTGAGTAATAAAAGGATGGAATAGGCGACTTGTTGGCATTTTGGTGGCGATGGAAGACAAGGCCGAGAATATATATATATATAAGTGTATAGGTGCATATATCCACATAGATGTGTTGATGTAATGAATTCAGATTGGAACATCACATGCTGCTTTACTTTTACGCCGTGTTGTGTAATATTCCGTCATTGGTGCATTTGCTGAGCAAAGTGTCTTGTAGCTGTCAAGTTTTGAGGTGAATTTAGGGTATGAGATCAGCACTTTGCTTTTGCTGGATCCATTTGAATGATTGCCTGTTTTAATGACTTCATTCGATGTAGAATTTTGGTTTAAATATTGCATCTCGTAAACGGCAAACTCATTTTCCTACAGAGAATCGTAAAAACGCCAGCAAGATTCTAATCTGCAGGCGGTCGGACAGCATCAGGCTAAAAACCATAACGTGGGCTGTTCCACAGAGGCCATTTGATCCTTATCCTTGAAAAGCCAAAGCCACAGCAAGTTTTAACGGCAGCCTTGGCTTACCTAATGCAACAGTGCCATCTGACCCGCCCTCTAGCCTGACGTGTACCGCCCGTCTCTGGTCTGGTCTGGTATTCGCCGCATCCAACCTCCATTTCCAGGCAATCCAACTCTTTGTCCGGTCTTTGATACCACCCGCTGCGCTGCCCATCACCACGGCCTGTTGCCGCATCTGCGATATCTCTGCTGCTTCTCTACGACACTCAACCGAATTCCATAGAATCCGACGCTATCGGACGTTCTTGCGCCCGCATTCCGCCACTCAGCTCAACGCTTTTCGGTAGAGTGCAGTTAATCAACAAACCTTCGAAATGGCCGCTCGCGCACCTCCCGCTGGTCGACCAAGCCTGAACACTCGCTTCGCGCAGTTCAAGCTAGTTCTTTTGGGTGCGTTTTTGACAGTCGGATGGTTGAGATGTGTTGATGTGTTTGCTAACATGGCTGCTTTGCGACAGGCGAATCTGCCGTTGGAAAGGTAAACTTGCAACCCTTTGGCTCGCTACGCTGAGTGGAAAAAAGAAGAAGGAAGAGGAAGTGAGAGACTAACATCATGTTACAGAGTTCAATAGTTCTTCGTTTTGTCAAGGTAGATTGCACGCAATGTCTGGGAGGCCTCTGAACCGCCCTGCTAATGAAGCCATCAGGATCAATTCGACTCTTTCCGAGAATCCACGATTGGAGCGGCTTTCCTCACTCAGACCATCTCTCTCGATGAGAACACGACGGTCAAGTTCGAGATTTGGGATACCGCTGGCCAGGAGCGATACAAGTCGCTTGCTCCCATGTACTACCGAAATGCCAACTGTGCCGTCGTCGTATACGACATCACGCAATCCGTACGTTGAAAATCGGGGTTGCACAACGAACGTGGTATTAATGAGAGATGCAGGCTTCACTAGACAAAGCTAAGGCGTGGGTAAAGGAACTCCAGCGCCAGGCCAACGAGAACATCATCATTGCCCTTGCCGGTAACAAGCTCGATTTGGTCACTGAGCAGCCCGATAAGCGAGCCATCCCAGCGGCAGATGCCGAGGCCTATGCCCGCGAGGCCGGCCTCCTCTTCTTCGAGACGTCTGCCAAGACCGCTGAAAACGTGCGAGAACTCTTCACCGCCATCGCGAAGAAGCTACCCTTGGACCAAGCCGGACCCAGACATGCTCGACCCGGGCAGCGCCCCGGCGTCAGCCTCGCACCGGAGAATTCCAACACTAATGTCAACGGACCATGCAGCTGCTAGACAACACATGATAAGAGGTTGCGGCGGGACGTCTAATGATATGCCTATGTACCTACGTCCTGCAATGCATCCATGGGGGTGGATCATTCAGGTTCAGGCCGGGATAGACTGACAGCAGTGATTCAAAGCTTCGGGCTTGCATCAAGCAAAGTCCGAGTGCGTCGTATATTTCTCGGAGTCTTGGGTTTGGAGGGTTATTGGCCGACGATTTATGTTTTTGGTCCTCTTTTTTATTTTATTTTCCTCTTTTTCTTTTCTTTTTTAATATGCACCTTTGATACTTTTGTGCTCGTCTTGATGCACTGGGATGTGCATGGGGACTTCAAAGGTAGATTCTCTCGCAGATGGGCTTATTCTGAGCTACAGGATGCCTGGTGGAGGATTATGAGATACGGGAACGATGTGTATTCTGTCCTTCGGTGAATCTGACTGAGCGTCTAATAGATTGCTGCTTTGATTAGACTATGGTCCGTGCTGTGATTTCTTCGATGCATCTTGTGAGATGGATGATGAGACACTCCACATGAGCCGGGGGGAGATTCACTCGTACGAGAATATTTCTCTTTTTCTACCTCCTCTCGAAGCTGAATTGAGAATATCACTTCGAGAGGAGGTAGAAAAAAGAAGAAATAATAAAGAAATGATCGTATCATAACATTACATGATTTTCTACTACTGATTCCAACGACCAAATGTATCCACAGCCAAACTGGTTACTGGCATGACCTTGGCGTTGCGTCACGGCTCCGGTTCCTGCCGGCAGTCTGGGAAGCTCGCATTAGCCGAACTTTTGCCCTGAGCGTTTATTGTTCCATGGGCTAACTTTTGGGCTTGACACTCAGATCCAACCACCATCCACCGCGATTGCATTTCCAAATGTTGCGATCATCGCTTCGGTCGGCGAGATTGCTAGGCGGCAAGCCCATCGCGGCAGCCGCCGGGCGCCAATGGTCTGTTGCCGCGTCGCGACAGGCGCCTCTGGCCAAGGTAGGTGGCGTGCACAATCTCACAAAATCGTGGGCCTCCGAGGGGAAATTTTGCGACTGACGAGAGCTTCTGCTTGCTGCCATCTAGAGATTCTATGCCGACCAGAAAACGCCGCCGGTCCTGCCCACGTCCGAGACCCAGAGCTCTGAACGCACTCCTCCGCCTCCTGCCCAGCCGATTGTCGACACGATGGTGACGGCGGCAGAGATTCCTCCCACGCCGCCTCCCCCTCCACCAGTCGCCGCCAGCCAGAGCGCAAAGCCAAAGTCCAGCCCGCCGCCGCCGAAGAAGAAGGGCTTTTTCAGGAGGCTGCGCAACTTCATCTTCACTTTGATGGTGCTTGGTGCGGCCGGCTTTGGCGGTGGAGTTTGGTACTCGCGCATCAACGACAACTTTCACGATTTTTTCACCGAGTACATTCCCTTTGGCGAGCAGGCTGTTCTTTACCTGGAGGAGCTGGAGTTCAAGAAGCGATTCCCCAATGCTAGCCTTGGAGGTCCCAGACACACCGATGTTGGCGAGAAGATCAGAATTCCCGCCCAGAGCGGTGCTTCCTGGAGGGTGGCGGATAAGACGGAGCCTTCTGAGCGCCGTACAAGCGCCTCTCCTGCTGCTAAGAAGGCTGGCGTGAAGCCTACTGAGAGCAAGCCTGAAGAGCCAGCCAAGCCTACTGCATCGGAGCCCAAGACTGCCGTTGTTGCCAAGCCTGTCGAGAAGACCACCCCAGAGGAACAGCCAAAGACGTTCTCTTCAAAGGCAAAGGCGGCTGAGTCCAAGGATAAGCCTGCTTCTAAGCCCCTGTACTCCATTGACTTGATGACCCTGCCTGATGCCAAGGAACCCATTGTTCGAGACCTCGTCCACATGCTGAATGATCTCATTTTGGTTATCAACGCCGACGGTGCCCATGGCAAGTACTCTTCGACCATCGACAAGGCCAAGAATGAGGTGCTGAGAATTGGCGGCCGCTTGAGGGAGCTTAAGAGCGAGGCTGAGAAGAAGGCTGCTGAAGATGTCCGATCTACTGTTGCTGAATTCGACACCGCTGCCTCTGATCTTATCCGACGAGTTGAGGGCACCATGGCTCAGCAAGAGGTTGCCTGGCGTCAAGAGTTCGAGGAGCAGATGAAGACTGTTCGTGAGAGCTATGACGAGAGGGTTAAGCTTCTGCTGGAGCGCGAGCAGAAGCTCAATGAGGACAAGCTCCACAACCAATTGCTGGAGCAGGCCATCGCCCTGAAGAAGGATTTCCTCAAGGAGGTTGAGGCCCGCGTCGAACAGGAGCGTGAGAGCCGCATTGGCAAGCTCAAGGATCTCACGACAGCTGTGTCACAGCTGGAGAAGCTCACTCTTGGCTGGAATGAGGTTGTTAACACCAACCTCAAGACGCAACAGCTTCATGTAGCCGTTGAGGCTGTCCGCGCCAGCCTCGAGGATGGCCAACACCCTCGACCATTCATCCGAGAGCTTGTTGCGCTCAAGGAGATTGCCTCTGATGACGCCGTTGTTGACGCCGCCATTGCCTCAATCACCCCTTCGGCGTACCAGCGTGGCATCTCTACCTCATCTCAGCTGATTGACCGATTCCGTCGTGTCGCCAGCGAGGTCCGGAAAGCGTCTCTGCTTCCCGATGATGCGGGTGTTGCTAGCCACGCTTCCAGCTGGGTTCTCAGCCACGTCATGTTCAAGAAGCAGGGTCTCGCTGAAGGAGACGATGTCGAGAGCATCCTGACCCGTACACAGACATACCTAGAGGAGGGTGACCTGGATGCTGCGACTAGAGAGATGACTGGCCTGCAGGGTTGGGCAAAGACGTTGAGCAAGGATTGGCTGTCTGAGGCCCGTAAGGTTCTTGAGGTTCAGCAGGCACTTGATGTGAGTATTTACAATGATCCTCGCTCCTTCATTCTACCAGAAATATGTGAGAGTTTTTTTAAACTAACATTGCTCGAACAGGTCATTGCTGCAGAGGCTCGACTACAGAGCTTGAGGGTGGATTAAAAAATTATTGAGGATTTCTTGGTTCTGTATATTGATCAGAGAGGGAAAAGAAAAGTAGAGGGCTTCCGGCCCGTGTATAGTTTATCGATAGATACAAGTATAAGTTTTAAAATTTGATTTCATGCTATATCAACGAAATCTGCCATGTGATTTTGCTATATATATGTTCAAGTAATACTAGGATACAAATTCTACCCATTTGATGGGATTTTTCTCAGTAGCATTCTGCCCCACCATGTGGCTGCAGTATCAGACTTATCCATATGATATCAGCCAGCCAACTGAGATCAGTACAACGCATCTTCATCTTTACACCAGCCTTCAAACCTTTGCCAGTATCGATTGCCTCAATGCGGAGCACATGAGATAATGTAACCCCTTGTCCCCCATTCTCTTCATCTATCCTTTGCGTACCTGGAATATGAGCACCAGGTTTGCTCTCAAAGCACGCTTCCCAGTGGCTTCACTAATCCCATCACCTATAAATCGCCCCCTCAGAGCATCAACCCAGCACTTCAGCACAATGGCTCGAGACTACAAGGAGGCCCTCGAGAAGCTCGCCCTGCTGCAGTCCAACCGCATCATCACAAGCCTCTTTGAGGCGTCGGAGAAAAAGACGCCGCAGGATCTCAATGCGGCCGCCATCCCGGAGATGCAAGCATGGCTCCGCCGCGCCGGCTACACGCCCAAGGATCTCGCTCGTATGAGACATATCCACGTTGCTGGGACGAAGGGGAAGGGCTCTACCTGTGCGTATGCGACGGCTATGTTGGCAAAGTATCGGACTGTGGGGACGTACACGAGTCCGCATCTCGTTAATGTCAGGGAGCGCATTGCGATTAACGGCGTTCCCGTCTCTCGAGATGTGTTCACTGCTGCCTTTTTCGAGATTTGGGATCGGCTTACGGAGGCTGCTGTGAAGGATGGCATGGCGGCTGTTGAGGCGGAGGGGGCGGCGTCGAAGCCGTTTTACTTTCGGTTTTTGACGATTCTTGCGTGGCATATTTTCTTGAAACAGGGTATTGAGGATGTTGTTATCGAATGCGGCATTGGGGGCGAGTATGATTCCACGAATGTGTTGCCTGCGGAGGCTGTTTCGGCTGCGGTTGTGACGCAGCTGGGGATTGACCATGTGGCCATGTTGGGAGACACAGTGGAGAAGATTACATGGCACAAGGCTGGGATATTGAAGTCTGGGGTTAAGGGGTTTACGATGAAGCTGCGGGATCAACCGGGCGTGATGGATGTGCTACGCGAAAGAGCAGCTGAGAAGAATGCGGAGCTGGTAGAGGTTGAAGACGATGTTGTTGAACGATGGGGTGGTGTGAGCGGGATATTGAAGGGAGACTTTCAAAAGAGGAACCAGGCACTCGCTGTCATGGCCGTGCGAGAGCATCTCGGCATGGGGCAAGGCAAGCTGGAAGATATTCCGCAAAAGATGGTTGAGGGTCTGCAGGAAGCGAAACTTAGGGGGAGATGCGAGGTTGTCAATGACGGGGCCGCTGAGTGGCTCTTGGACGGGGCGCATACCAAGGATAGTTTGGAAGAAGTGGCCAAGTGGTCTGTACAGAGTCATTTAGCTTCTAACGAATCCTTAATATTGATATTCAACCAGCAGGAGAGAAACATCACGCAGCTCTTGGAGGATTTCGTGGAAACGGTTAAGAGAGAGGCGGGCAGAGAAGATGTGTTTCGATATGCATTGTTTACACGGAACGAACTTGCGAAACCGGCTGATGGGGAGGAGAGGGATGTGCTTGTACAGGAGCAGGCGGCGGACAAGATGCGCAGTTTGATTCCTGGGTGTGACATTAAGATATTTGACAACACCCTTGATGCAGTGGCAGAGGCTAGGAGGCTTGCACAAGGAGAGGATGAGTCGAGGAAGAAAGTCTTGGTAACGGGCAGTTTGCATCTTGTAGGGAGCATATTGCAAGTTTTGGAGCCGTAAAGGGAGGAAATGCACTCCAGTGTATGTTTTTGTTGTCCGCAAGTCTAAAAGTATTGATCTATACCCAAGTTTTGTTGAATTACCGTTATCCCATCATCGCTCTATACCCAAGTTTTGTTGAATTACCATTACCACTCCTCTTCCATCATGCAATCTTTGCAACGTCCCTCACAACGCATCCGTCTCCTCAAGAATCCCCAACGCACCGCCCACCAAATGCAAACTCCCCGTAACATACGCCTGAACCACTTCTCCCTCCGGCAACCCCCCCGCCACACCCCTCGCGTAATTCAAAGCATCCTCAATAGTCGGCAAAACGACGACTTTGGACTTGGGGTCTATCGCGGCCCACTTCTCGGCAAAAGCCTTCTGGACGGTGAGCTTGTCGATTTCTGCCGGGTCGATGGTGTTGTTGACAAAGTCGCGCTTGTAGCCCGTCTGGGAGTACGTGACGTTTGTGCAGAAGACGACGTGGTCAAAGGCCGGGCGGTCCTGGTCCTGGTCCTTGTTGATGCTCTTTAGGGTGGTGCTGATGGGTTGGAGGAAGTCGATTGCTTCGATGCGGCCTTGTTGGTTGAAGATCATGACTCTGGGGCCGGTTCTGCTAGACGTGTGAGCATATAACTTTATCAAAGCAAGTTTTTTGACTTTGAAAGAAAAGCCTAGAGAATGTTTCTTACCGGCCGGTGATTTCGCTGGCGAACCACTTGGAGGACATTTTCAAGCTGTCTGCGGTGTGGGCGCCGTCGAGGTGCCAGGTCACGTTCTTCTCTTCCTTGACTTCGCATCGGCCCCTGAAGACGCACTTTTCCAATCCGTCGATGAATTCCTGGGGGAGCTTCGACTCGGAAACTTCTTTCAAGAGACCCAGCTTTGTCAAGACGGTCTCTGCCAGTGCGATCGCCAATGTTGCATTCTTCTTTTGAAACACTGCGTTTGGTCTGATTTTGACGCCATCCAGGCGAGGGTCGATTTTCAAAGCCTTTAGGTTGACTTCCTTTTCTTTTGCTCGGTTCATCAAAACTTCTGCCGCTCCGGGGAGCTGCTCAATCGTGAACGCCGGGCTGCCCGTCTTCATAATACCGGCTTTGTGCCAGGCAATCTTCTCAACCGTATCTCCTAGGATAGCGACGTGGTCGATTCCAAGCGTGCTGATGCCTGATGCTACCGGGCTTGACACCAAGTTCGTTGAGTCGTACTCGCCTCCTATTCCGGTTTCGTACACGGCTACCTCGACGCCCTCCTGCAAGAATGCATGCCAGCTCACGAGCGTAA
The DNA here is from genome assembly GCA_020045945.2 of Trichoderma semiorbis. Lineage (NCBI taxonomy): Eukaryota > Fungi > Ascomycota > Sordariomycetes > Hypocreales > Hypocreaceae > Trichoderma > Trichoderma semiorbis. The sequence goes on from CM034695.1 coordinate 5,545,876, forward strand.
GATAGCGAGCATATACGGGCTTGGATCCAAAAGGCGTGTCCTCTTCGGGAGCCTCTCGCGATTCCTCGAGTCGGTCCCATACCTCGAAAAAGTACTTTGCGAACAACTCCTCGGATATGGGCTTGGAGTCTATGCGGATGCGTTCGCGCACGGCCATGAGATGAGGTGATGTGAAGAGTCCCGTCTTACGAGGGCCGCCATGGTGCTGTTGGTACTGCGAGAAGATGGAATCGACAAAGGCACAGGTGCTGCCTTTTCCTTTTGTGCCTGCAACATGAACAATGTTGAGGCGATCAAGATCCGCAGGCTGCCCAAGTGAGAGTTAGTTGGAGATGCTTGAGTGGATGAGATTAGTAGTAAGGTTGACGAGGGATTACAGACTGTGTATCCAATCCTTGTGAGATAGGCCCTCATCTTGGCGATACCAAGGACAGAATCAGGCAGAATCCCAGCCTTGCGACGAGCCTCAATCACCGCGAACGGCGTCTGAAGCTCGTTGAGCTTGTCAATCGCATCCTATCGACATAAAAAATATACGCTTAGAATCTCATCCCAGTGACGCCATAGTTGTTGAGCGCACAACATACATTGTAAGTCCTTCTTGTAGACGCCATGCTTCGCGCCTGAAGGCGTACGGCTATAAATTTATACAGGAGAGTCGTTGGCCGCGTCGATGCATAACGCATCGGTTTGAGTCCAATGTTCCTATTTTAACTGAAGGGTTGGCTGCACAGGTAAGATTGACACTGATATAGGGACGCCGGCGCCCCTCCCCCACTGCAGGTGAGAAAAATCGCCGGAATCGGCTCTAGCTTTTTAAGATAAGGACGAAGAAAAAAATGTGAGAGGTGATTCGTTCGGCTTTAGGTGAGCTGCAAGGTTGTCAGATGTGTTTCGGCGATTAAGTCGGTCTGGCTTTGGTAATTTGATTTTATATGTTTGAGGGTTACTTTTTGATAGATGTTTTTGAATGGATGGGAGAATGACTCGTTGAATCGATGATTCTAAGAAATGCGACGGTCCCATTTGATTCTTATCGTAGCGTCTTTTCTCCGGATATTATCGGCATCACCAAAATCGAGTGTCGATCTCACATCTAACAGCGCAACGACTTGTTGCGTTGTTCTAAATGTAATTTCGAGATTCTGGAAACTACTTTGTTGAAACTTATATTTTAATTTTGAGACATGTCCAGCAATGTCAATACCTGGTTAAACCCTAATGTTGAATTCGTTACATCGTAGCTCCTACTAATAGCAGCTGTTTCAAAAGGTTGAATACACCAATCCTGTCATAATACCATCCAGGCCAGCCTCAGCAGAATTAGAAATCAATTGAGAGGCTCACGTCTTTCCCACTCGCCTTAACAACATATTCCTTCATTCCTTTCTCCAACCCATCGGTAAACGCCGTATCAAACTTTTTGCCACTATCCGTCCAAGCCAAATTCGACCTCCAGGTTAGCCAATTTTCAGCCATGGCTCCCTCCGGCGCTCGAAGGATGCCCGTTGCAAGGTCCATAATCTGCCAGTTCCCTGGGCCTTGCAGTTTGCGAGGGTCGTTTCCGTAAAAGATTGTTGCACCGCAAGTGCCGCAGAAGCACCGCTGGACACCTGGCGACGACTCATAGACCTTTGCGGTTCCAAACTTAAGATCGCTATTGATCTTGGGCTCGCAGTGATTGAGAGGCAGAAACGCCCAACCGACGAGGTGTGTTCCGTTTGAGAGGCGGCAGTCGCTGCACATGTCAAATGAGGCTATCCATTTGGTTGGATCGATGGGAGAAACGCAGCCGCGGACAATCTCATGATCAAGGACCTCTTGTGTAGGACGCTTGATTGTGAAAGACACGCCTCCGCAGTGACACTCAGCACGCAGGCGATCTTGCCCGTCCTCGCCCACTTCTGGCTTTGCTTCAACAATCTTGGCTCGAGGATCGTCTTTTGGAGGATTCCAATCTGGTAGCTTTTGGTCGCCCAAGTGTGTCAGGATTTGAGCAAGACCTTTATCCTTGGCGGATTCACTGAATGTGTGGCTCGTGAGCTTGAAGTTGTCTGGCCCATGATCTGTGAAGATTGACGTGGCGACAGTCCACTCCCCTCTATCAAGTGCAACACCCGCAATATGACATCCGCAAGTCGAGCAAAAGTCATAAGTGCAATCGGCTCCCTTGATGGAGTAGGTAGTTAAGCTCTTCTCACTTGAAGGTGCTATGAAGTTGGGCTTGATTCCTTCTCCCAATGATGCGTGAAAGATGCATGGCGCCCCAGTGGTGAAACGGCAGATGCTACAATGGCAGAGGTAAAGAGAAAGAGGAAGAGATGCCTTAGGAATGTCAACAGTGAAGTGGACGGAGCCACAGAGGCACTTGGCCTCGAGAGTTTTGGTCTCAATGCTAGAATCTGCCATTGTATGAAGAGTTACAGAGTGGTTGTGAAATAGTTGACTTGTTCAGCAACTAACTGTCTCGATTTAGTGGCCATGTTCGCGCTTATATCTCCACGATCTAAAGGCCGACGGGCTTGCCTAAGTGGGGGTTGAGCGATGTTCACATTTGTTCACGCTCCTCTATTCGGATATCCATCTTCTTTGAGTGTTTTTTGCGATCTGCGTTAAACTGTTTTAACATCTGCTGTACTGGGGGATCAGCAGGCGAGTTGCAGATAAGCTGGCCTGAATAGTTGCTCCGAATGACTCAAGCTTATCCCCTCCATGAACGGAAGTCGCTTTCCTGTTTAGGCAAAATTTCTCCGACATGCTGACTGAAATTGCCCATTCCTGGCTTTCATTTAAAGCGTCACTTTTGTTTCGATATGAGATGGAACTTTTCTTTCTTTTGGCAGAGGTGTTCTCAACGTCATCTCTTGTTGCGAGCTGATTAAGCATCGGAGATTGGATTACGCGGAGCCAAGCTAATAGTTGAGATTACTCGCACTGGCTGATATGGCGGTTGATAATAACCGATGTAATTCCGATCGTGCCCAAACTTCTCATACTTGACTCGAGCTCTCTTATCAAATTTTCTACCTGTCTATAGCTTGCTGGTGCCGTTGGCCTCATTTTGCACGACATGTCGGATGCTAGAGACAGTTTGCTTGACCTTGAGAAGCACCGTCTACGGCTTGAAGATAATGTCAATAAACTGCGGAAAGCTCTGCAGCACTGGCAAACTTGGGATGCTGAATATGAGGCTCTCAAGGAAGAGGTTGAGGCCGTGACGGCAGCAGACGAAGCTGAAGAGCTGCGTCGGATACATGGCGAGTTTGATGGCGAACTGCTAAATGGGAAGGAAATCGACGATATCATTGGCCACCCAAAGCTCAAGACCAAGGAACAAATTATCAACGTCCTGGAACGACGCATTGATTATGTGTCTCAGAATATTTCGACGCTGCAGAAGCAACTCGAAACAGCCGAGAATAAGTATGCTGCTGCGACTGTCATCAGCCAACCCGATGCCACTGATGAAGACGGCCAACCTATCTTGGATATTGTCGAAGAACTGGATGACGATGACAATGTCGTCTCATTTCGGCTGAATAAGCCGGGCGATTCTCTGGGAAATGTCGAAGCGCTTCTTGAAAAGGCTGGGATTACCGATGATACAGAATTTAAGCCTGAAAAGGAGGATTCAGTCTCAAGTAAGACCGCGGATAAGAGAATATCTCCCAAAGGCAAAGAACGGGCTCTTGAAGCAGTGGCCAAGCCGCCTTCACCCAAGCTTGAGGTGAAGAAAACCGTCTCGTTCTCAGAAGATACAAAGTCTGCTGAGGAGTCGGAGCCTGAGATATCATGGAGAGCAAAACGTGTCAAGGAGATCATGGGCGCCGCTAAAGATCAAGAGGATATTAGCATGCAGGCTGCTGTTATACCCAAGGACGAATCACCAGAAGATGCAGCTTTACGGCAGCAGATGCTGAGGTATGGCATGAGCGAAGTTGGCGCCGTTGTTGCCGAACTTGAGCTCGAGGAAGGCGAATCAGATGAAGAGTCCGAGGACGACGAGGATTTTGACGACGAATATGACGATTATGATGAAGAGGACGATGAAGATCAATATGGGCGCTATAAAGGAAGCGTTGTCACAGATCAGTACCGTCAGCGAATGCTTCAATTAGAAAAGAAGCTTGGCATCAAGTCACATACCTCTAAATCTCGGCCCAAAGTCGACGAGGAAGACGCAAGCGATGATGATAACGATGAAGGCATCGGCCATATCGTTGTCAATCGAGAAGCCGCAGCACCATCACCATCATCACCATCCACAGCTCCAAAAGCTACACCTCTCAAGTCGAACCTTAAGGAGAAGCAAAATGACGAGCCTGAAGCAAAGAAGGGCATGCGTTTTGCAGCTAGCCTTGATATCGCTCCTGAGAATAAGCCTTCTGCTCCTGTCGTCAGCGAGACGAAGAAGGATATTGTCGAACCTCTAAGCGACCTCATCGTAGAGCGGAGTAGCTCATCAAAACCGATTAAAACTGAAGCACAGACACCAAAGAAAGCATCACGATTCAAAAAGAACAGGGACAACACCGATTCAGCAAGTGTTGTTCCCAAAGGTCCTTTGGATATTCGGCCGGCCTTTATCGACGAGGAGCGGCCGGTAGTGCCCACTGGTCCAGAAGGCGCAACAATAGCTGATAAACTGGTCGAACGGGAGTCGACGGCCGCTGCCATTGCTCCTGACGAAGTCAACGATATGATGAGCTACCAAGAGGTGGCGGATGAGTATCAACAGATGCGAAGAAAATTCATCCAGCGAGAAGGTGGGTTCCTCAAACCGGATGAATCTCCTATCCAGCCCGTACGCAACGAGGAAGATGAGGAACCCATCAGCCGATTCAAAGCTGCACGGCTCTCGCGCCAGTAGTATGGAGAGGATAGTCGATATAGAATCGATAAATCTCACCATATTATTGAGTAATTCGTCATGCCCTGGCAAAATGTGACTCCTGAGAAGATTGCCCTGAAGTACTACCAACCCCCGTGTTTGTGTTTGCTAACCTAGTGCATAAATTGATCAATATCATCCTTGTAATACATGGATCTGAATGCTCTTACTCAATTATCAGTGGGTTGCAGCTATCAATCTGCCTTCCATTCCGATTCGATCCGAGAACAATTTCATAGTAGGGTTCTCTGACACCGTTACTCGACTTTGGTCGTCTTTATAGTTACGGTTATTCGTTAGGCTCTATACATTGATTACTATCTTGAATGAGCATTGTAGAATGAAATGGGTATCTTATTTTTGAATGAAGTCACTATTCTGTTCCTTTGATTCACGATAGTTGGATCATAGGTCGATCGATTTCTTCCACAAAAAAAGAACTCGCTTCATCAGCACATTGACATCCCTCCTGTCTTCAAAATGATTGATTTCTCAAAAAATAGGCAAATGGGAATGAAATTTCCATGATAATTGGGTTAAAAAGCAAAAAAGAAGTGATTCCGCCCGGGCTCGAACCGGGGACCTTTTCGGTGGTGTCAACTAACTGTTAACGAAATGTCATAACCAACTAGACCACGGAACCGTATGCTTCTTGTTGAAGGTTTGGATCACACAGAACATTATCAGCATGTCGACATTGACTCTCTTGATTGGAAGGTTGAATTGTGACTCTGAGCCTACAGAAAAATTGCAACTCAACTATAGAACCGGTGTGTCTCCAGGAATACATATTCAGTGTAATTATATACTGATGCGCATTGATAATATGAAGTAAGATAGGCAGGATTGCTATTCCAGTGTAACTGTTGTTAAAACAAAAGCCAAAGCTCGCATACATTTGTAGGAAGCATTGGATGCTCTCAAGAGAAATAGTCTATTAGTATTCAATGATACCGTATGCCATTTGTCAAGCCTTGGGATCCTTATAGTCTATAATGATTTGATACATGAGATCCCACCCACGCTTCAGATGCCGTAGTTTACATTCATCCCATGAAAAAAAGAAAAAAAGAAAAAGAGCGATGGCTTGTACAAGTCCATACACATAGACACCAGATATACGTAAAAAGAAATGAACCCAGCAAGAAAAATCCTTCATAAACACCCGTTATCCGCAGCATCATTTGCCTCTGCTGAACAAAGCAGCAATCGTGTCTGAGAATGTCGCCTGGCCTTCTGCGCGCCGTACCTCTCTCTCTTCCCTCTTGGCGTCCCAAATCTTCTTCACGTTTGCCGCAACATCGGCCTTGGCTTGCAGGTCGGCTCTTAGGGCAGCCTCTTCAGCGGCTCTCTCGTCTTCTGGTAGCTGATCCAGCTTCTCCTTCCACTGCTTCTGAAGCTCGTCGGATGGCTTGATGGTGGCCGCGCTGGTGGCAGTCGTCTTTGGGAGTGAGGGGTCGAAAGTTGGGATAAGGGTGCCGTTTTCCTTGGCCTTTTCGACTTCCGCCTCGTGCTGGAGCATTCTTTGGAACAGCGCATCGGCGTGTAGTTGAATATCCTCATCGACTTCGCCTGGTCGCCCAGCCACTGAACCGTATCCTAGCGCTCTTAGAAATCTCTGTGGCATTTCACCGTCAGTATCCTCCTCGTATGCTATATCGTGCTGAGGGGGGCTGTCCTACAGATTGCATGGTGTAGCATCTCTCAAACCGCCGTACTTGATGTCGGCACATTTGCAGCTGATCCTCCCAGCTGCCGCTCTTCATGCAGTTAATCCATTCCTCTTGCTGCGGCGCGCAGTTCTCGAGTCCAGCCCTGGCGATTGCCGCCTTGCGCTCCTTGTACCCCTCCAACACCGACATGAGCTTATCGTGATCGGTTGATGTCTCTTCCTCGACCTCTGCTAGTGGTCTGTAGTTCTTCCACAGATGCGCATATCGCCCGTCTTGATAGAGACTTGCAGACGGAACCGCGGCCGGCTCTGGTTTTCGTTCTGCCGCGGCGCCTGCATCTTGTCGCTGTGTTGATGCCGCTCGCTGGTTGGGAATGTATTTGACAGGCGATTCTTTTTCCAAAAACTCGCGAAGCTTGGGATCGAGCTTGCCGAGGGGATTCGAAGCGTCGCCGCCAAAGATGGAAGGTAGCCAGCCCATGGTGAAGAGTGAGTTGAAGCCGCAAGAAGCGACCCAGGGGTATCCAGATCTTTATTTGGCTTACAAGGTGGCTCTGACGTCCCCAACAGAATAGGTTCGGGAGATGCTTTTGACAAGGGTGTGAATATTACATAAGGTGACAGATGTGCACTGTGCAGATTTATGGAGCGCAGCGCATATGTCAACGTGCATTATTATCCACGATTTGTGTGCAGGGGGAATTCTTCATAGGGAGGGTAGTAATAATTGATTGAGATCTTTGAGAAGTTCATGAAAGAGAGGCAAACATCTTTATATCATCCAATGAACATCATATATACGCGTCAAAAAGTGAATTCAAGTATGCCGTGCGCATTGGCGTCACGCGATATTGTCCCTGTCGTACAATCACTGATTCCACTGTACCATGAAACCTTTCGTTGATATTTGAACATTTGGTTTTTATTCATTCATCACCTGAGGGTCTCATCATCAAGATTTCTTTTTTGCACCAGGCTCCATGATTGGGAATCGAATTAAGCGTCATAAACAGCCCTGAGACGTCGAGATCGTGGTCATGAATCCTTTTTATTCACGATTGCGTCTACAACTCATTTTGTAAAGCAACTTCCCATGCCGACCCTCCAGCGGGGATGATTCGTTCCCCCCCGATGTTTATCACGCCAAAAATGCCAGTAGAGAAACCCAATTTAGAACTTGGAGAAGGACTTGACCGCCTTGCCAGTTCGGGGCAGAACGCGGAGGACGTTGAAGCGGACCTAAAGGGGAGAGCAGATCAGCATCAAGCTATGCCATCGAAAAAGGGGATTAAAACGTACAGTCTTGGAGAGAGGCCTGCACTGGCCAACGGTAACCTGGTCACCCTCCTCAACACGGAAAGCAGGAGAGACGTGGGCGGCGAGGTTCTTGTGTCGCTTCTCGTAACGAGAGTACTTGGGGATGTAGTGAAGGTACTCTCTTCGGATGATGACGGTTCGGTGCATCTTGGTGGAAACGACGGTGCCGGTCAGGATACGGCCACGGATAGAGACGAGACCGGTGAAAGGGCACTTCTTGTCTATATCATTCCAAAGTCAGCAAATTCCAGTTCCATGCAAGGCGTGTAAAGCGTATCCATCTCGTTCTCGTCGCGTTGTCCGGCCTTTGCGCTCTTCGTTTCCATTCGTGTATTCGAATCCTTCCCATTTTGCCCATTTCGAATCCTCCCAATTTCAATCATTTCTTCGCACGTACCGATGTAGCTGCCCTCAATGGCAGTCTTGGGGGTACGGAAACCCAGACCAACATCCTTGTACCATCGTCGTCCTCCCTTACCCGGTCGGGCGCTCTTGGTCTTGGTCTTGGAGTTCAAGAAGATGTGAGGCTGCTTCTGGAAAGCACGCTCCGACTGGACGGTCAACTCGGTCGCCCTGGCATGAATGTTAGTAAATCGCAATATTCGTCGAGAGCTGGCGCAATGCTGTCGGGCAAAACTGACATCTTGAATTATCCTGCTCCGGAGAGATACCGTAACTAGAGGGCGTATCGTAGAGGGTGGGAAGACAATGTCGATGGTTTTGCACAGAATGGAGGAGTAGGGCAACGGCGCACTTTTTTCGGGCCACTTTCCCACCTTAGGGCTTGCAAAATTTAGATTGGCTGATTAGGCGAGCCAAATAACGGGGCTCTTTGTTATCTGCACGTGATCCGACTTTCCAGTGCCAGTTGAATTGTGGAGAACAACTTTGGCATTGAATCCCCACCCATTTGTGGCTAGGCCAAGTGTGGCTGAACTCAATGCACTACGAGTACGTACCGTTACCCCCCAAGTGGAAGTAAACAAACGCGGTCATCGGGCCCTTTTTTGTGCTTCAAGCTGGAACTCCTGCTTCGGGCAATCGTGACAGGATCACGATAACCAGCAAAATGTCTGCGCCGGGCGAATCCACGATGCCGGCGACGCGCCGTACTAGGAAATCAATCGGCGTACACACCGAGCTTTCAAATCGCTCACAAAAAGAAAATGCTACTATTGATGTTGGCGAGTCCATGGCTGCCAGTCGCAAATCACGGAGCAAGAGTATGGGTCCTGGCGGAATAGATGCGCTCAGGCAAGGAACTGGGAACAGGCGCGCAGTATGAATCATTCTACCTGACACAGGCCCTCATGGCATTTCTGACCTCCAATATAGTCTCTTGCTGTGCCATCCAAGCTTCCTCGCTCGATCCTGAAGCCCAGCATTTCTCCACTACCTGAAATTCCGCCATTGCGATCACAATCATCGAGGAAGTCAGTAGGCGTGCCAACGGTTAGCCCGCCCGAGGACGAGCTAAGCGGATCGAAAGTTGCCGTAAGGACAGAAGAAGAACAACAAGCCGCAGCAAGAGAGAGAGAGGAGCGGGACAGGCGAGACGCTCGTCGCAAATCGTTAGCGAATCGCAGAGTCTCTTTTGCTGCAGAAGCAACACTGCACACGTTTCACGAAGTAGAGTTTACGCAGAAGAATTCGGCGGAGTCTAGACGGAAATCAAGCTCGGGCTCAATCATCCAAAACGCGGGCCCTCAATTTGCTGCCTCCGACCAGAACACGAAAGGGAAGCGAGGTTCGCTTGCTGCGCAGAATGGTATTCAGAATCAAGGCGATAACACTACCTCGATTATATATAGTTCTGATTCCGAACCTGCAGATGCGGTGGAAGAGATTGCCACAGACGAGGAAGAGGTGGAGGAAGAGGAGGAAGAAAACTCCAACAGCGATTCTGATGACGGAACAATGATGAGCGTTGAGACAGAGGAAGTTACAGGTACAACCGTGGCATCTGAGAGAACCTTGGATGACCTTGAAGAATCATCAACGCTTGACGAGGCTCTTCGCATGGCTGCCCGACAGGCAGCGACTCAGCAGCTAGGAGACGGTGATTCCGACGATGGTGAAGAAATCATTCCCTCGTTTGGTTGGGTGAAAAAGGCAAACCAGCAGCCCCAAGCCAGTGCGAACAAAGAACCCACAAAGGCACCGATAGACCAAAACAGCGAAAACGGCACAGAGATGGACATGGACATGGACATGGATATGGACATAACTCAAGCAGTGGGAAAGATTCTCAAGCCGTCAGGGGCTGAGGGAATCGACACGGAGCAAGAACAAGAAGTTTCTATGGACGTGACCCGTGCATTTGGTGGCATTCTCTCAAAGGATAGAGATTCGGGTGAGATGGATGATGACGCCATGGATGATGTTACAATGGAACTCACGACTGTGATGGGCGGGATTCAATACCCTGAGCTACCAGATGCCGACTCCGAGATTGACCAAAACGAAGAAATGTCAATGGAGCTCACCAGTGTCATGGGTGGCCTATTAGCCCGTCAACAAAGAGAGCAGAGCCAGGCAGCGCGGCGGGCCTCGTTGAACCAGACTTCGAAACTGGATGACGATGCCACAATGGATATGACTGTCGGTTTTGGAAACATTCTTTCCAGTGCTTCCAAGAACGCGGGCATTAATGAAGATGAAGATGTTGATGGCGATGCCACAACCGGCATGGATATAACCACAGCTATTGGCGGGATTATAAGAAATACATCTCAAGCGCTCAGGAAGAGCTTTTTTGGCTCTCAAACGGACAAACCACAGAACGCATCGCAACTGTCTCCTGAGGAGCACACGCCTGTTCAAAACACAACATCCACACCCAGTACTGTGTTACAGCCTGCACCAGAAGATGCAGCACAGTCTGCTACGCCTCAAACATTGGAGGAGCCGATATTTGATTTCTCAACAACTCCACCAACGCCGGGATTTTCGACCACACCGAAGCCACCTATAACACGCAAGTCAACTACGCCCAGGGCCTCGGCAATACCCAAATTAGTAACCCCCAAATCCTCGACGACGCTCAAGTTGACAACACCCAAAACTTCAACCCCTAAAACTTCGACGACACCCAAAGCTTCAACAACCCCTAAGGCTTTGACGACTCCTCGGCAAACTTCAACATCAACAAAGACAGCAACGCCGACATCACAGAGCCGGGTTCTTCGATCCGCGTCTAGAAAATCACCATCAAAGAGTGCAAGCCGAACACCCTCCCCTGCTAAATCATCGCAAAGGAGTGCCGCAAAAGCAACGCCGCAGAAGGACTCTACTCCTCGGCGACTTTCTGGAGTTGGTGCAGACAGAGTTGGCCTGGGATCGCCCCAGGTTGCGGCTATTTTTGACCGGCGGGAGTCGTTGAGCGATTCAGCGAGCATATTCGTTCCTGGAAAGCGCGCTGTTGCATTCAGTGACCCCAAGGACCTGGCAGCAGAGGTAGATGAAAGCGATGAAGGAACCCAGTCGAAATCCGGTGGTCAGGATGCTGCACTCAACCTTAGAGAGATGATTGATAGCATGAGCCCTAGGCGAAATCCGTTGAGAGGCCGCAAGAGCCTCCATATTGGCAGTGCCAGGGGTCTTCTGGGCAAACGACCTATTGAATCGGACGAGGAAGAAGATGCAGAGGAGAATGATGGCGTAAAGAGGTTAAAGAACCGCCAGGGCAGCCCTGTCAAGAACGTGAGACTTCAGCAGCCCCCTTCAAAAGAAGAGACAACTGGTAGGCTCCGAAGGTCAACCCGACTAAGCTTGGACTTTGCCGGAAAGATGACTCAAACAGCTTTCTCATCTCCTCTAAAGGGCGGTGATAGTAACGGTCTGCTGGGCCAGAAGCACCCCATGGCTGCAAAAGATAACCAGACGGTTCACGATGTCCAAATCCACCAACCTAAGGCCAGCAACGACTTTCAGTTGTTGGGGACAATTGATGAAAGCCAGATGCAGCTTCAGGATTTCTTGAACTTGACGTCGATTCGTTTTATGGAACTCAACACTACGAAACGGCGCCACACAATTGCACCGAGGACATCTCAGAGCGGCATTCAGTCAGATGGGGAGGGTGATCGGTCGCTTGAGCGACGTGTCATGGCTGGCGCCTGCACCGTGCCCATGCTGGAACTATATCAGCATTCCTGCCGAGAACTGAAGAAGTACATATCTGAAGGACGGAGAATAGTGAAGGAGATTGAGACCGAGACATTCGAAGACAATCCTCCACTGTTCCGAGAGTACATATCTGCTACTCCTGACGTCAAGGCATTGATGGACAATCAGTTCAAGAACGTCAGAACCCATGCCCGCCACCTTAGCAAGGCGATGTGGTACGAATGGCGGATGAAGTTACAGGACGGGCTGAACGAAGGCCTTATCAGCATCTCTGACGGCATGAATGCCGATGTCAAAGTCCTTGAAGAGCAGGAGAACCTTTTGAAAACTGTAATGCCCAATCTCGTGAGCCGATACGAATCACTCTTGGAAGAAAGCAACAACCTTGAAGAAGCGGCAAAAGAACTGGCCGACTGTGACCCTGCCGAGCTTCAAGCCGCTCGAGATGAATTGACCAGCCTAGACGATGATATTGCTCAGAAGAAGAAACTCATTGCCCAGCTTCGACAAGAGTTTGAGGCATCTGAAGCCGACGTGGAGGCACTAACGGCACAAAAAACGCAGTGCCTTGCAGAAATACAAGATTCGGAACGAATTAGAGAGGAATGCCGCGGTTGGACCAGCACCGAAGTTAACAATCTTAAAGGTAAGTGTATCGTAAACATCTTTGTGGATGTAGCACAAGCTGACACTTGATAATAGCACGGGTGGAGGCCATAGAAAAGCAGCTTGGATGGGCCGTAACGGGCATCTCGGGATCAACGCTCTCGATGACATACAAACGAGAGATTGAACTTGTCCTCGATATCGCATCTTTCCAACCTCGGCAGCCAAACTCGCCCATAGATTTGTGGTACATTGCCGATAGCCGTACCGCCAATCCTCTACCGAAAACTACCGAAAAGGAATTCCTCCTGCAGTGTGTACGCGAACACATTCGTGCATTGTCACAGAGCCGGACGAAGCTGTCTCATCTCCTCAGTGTAATAGGGGCTGCATGGGACAAGTCTAAATGGATCTCCCGTGAGGTCAAACGTATCAATGTAACGTTTCCAACAAAGGTTACCAAAACATCTGACTCCAGCATTACCATCACTAGTTCTCTCTTGTTGGCGCCTTTGGAAACGCGAGTCGAGGTGGCTTTCAACCTCAAAGGGTCTAGCGGGCCGGAGGGAGTGAACATAGATGTTTCAACGGACGCCAAGGTGGTGTATGGGGAACAATTCAACGTGGGCAAGGTTGGGGACTTCTTGGGTACTAGGATTGGGAAGAGTGTGGGAGCGGAGGGTGAGCAGTGGAGCAACGTTGTGATGGAGCTATATGAAAAGCTTATTGCTCGGGGGAAGAAGCAATAACTGTCGATTTGAGTTGACGCTGTAATGACTGATGATGGTTTTGGTATATATATGTATTGTGGGATGATTGGGTTGAATAGGCGTTGTTGGACACAAAGATACCAGGAACTGATGCTCTCTCTGTAGCTGCGTTATCATGAATATATATACTGTATACAATAATGTTTGAGCGTTTGACCATGATGCTGTAGGACTTGATTACTTGACATATTTGCTGATATGTCACCCTTCAAACTCCGCAGAGATGGACAATGGAGAGAACGGAGATTACTATTTGGGCAAGGCGCTCATCTACTAGCAGTAACTTGGAGCCCCATGGAGAACATCGCGATAGCCGTGTCTTGGACGAGCTGAACTAACACCAAGTTTTAGCGAGATTTACCCTCTGTGCAGGTCGTTTGTACTCCCAGCTCCAATGATCGACCATCAGGTCTCCTTTTTTTCTCTGCTTTCTCTCCCACCTTTTCAAATTTCTTTTTCTTTCTTCTCACATCTCAAGCATTGGAACGTTTCAGTTCCCCTCTTCCATCCACCCCGCATATATATTTTCATCTCATTCCTGGGGTTGTTGATTTCCATCTCCTTCATCTCCGCACATCGGCCCCCAGCCTTGCTAGCGAGAGGAGTTACCCAAATTGGCAAACTACTGCGAATTCGGGCATCATTTTTATAAAGACTGGCCGCCGTCCTTCATCGACTCCTAAGCAAAGACAACTCAATTCTTTCATCAATTTCCTTTGCAAATCGGTGCCGGCGTTTCTCCTAGTGGTATAGATTGTGTTTTTCATCTCTTCGTCATGGCAACTTTTTTTCGTTGGTGAGTTTGCCACCCGCTAGACGATCTTTTTCACTTAGAGGATCTCACTTCTGACTATGAGTACAGGTACAATGGAAGGCTCGCAGCCCGTCCGTATCTCACCCAGGGCGTGACGACTGCAGTTTTGTTTGCGACTGGCGACATCACCGCCCAGCAGCTGGTCGAGAAAAGGGGCGCCAAGGGCCACGATGTCTCGCGAACTGGCCGCATGGCGCTCTACGGTGGATGTAGGTTTTATTTGGCTGCCTAAACCCACCTCTCTCTCTCCTCTCTCCTCTCTCTCAGCCAGCCCAGCACCACCACACAGATCCATTGAAAAATTTTTCTAACCCAACGGATTGCAGGTGTTTTTGGACCCGTTGCGACTACCTGGCTGGGCTTCCTAGCTCGTCGCGTCACCTTCAGGAATGCTCGGGTTGAGACGGCGGCGCGTGTGGCGGCTGACCAGCTGCTGTTTGCTCCCGTCATGATTGGAGTCTTCCTCGGCAGCATGGCCACCATGGAGGGCAAAAGCCCCTCGAAACGCCTTGAAACGACCTGGTGGCCGGCCCTCAAGGCCAACTGGGTGCTCTGGCCGGCCGTGCAGTTTGTCAACTTCACCTTCTTGCCTCTACAGTACCGTCTGCTGTTTGCCAACGTCATCTCCATTGGTTGGAACAGCTACCTCAGCTGGGTGAACAGCAAGGGCGGCAACAAGAGCAAGGACCACGAATTGGTCGCCGCCCCAGCCACCTAAATTCCTCATTATTTCTCCCAGGTACTGTTTTGATGGATTTTTGCTTTTGTTTGCATTAGAGGAAAAAAGGAAGACAAGATACATAGAGGGCTAGAGATGATTCGCAATGCGGTAACTTCGTTACATCTCACAATAATCATTATGCATGACGACACAGTGCATATCCACCTCGCATAATCACCTATGCCTGATGGGTTTTTAATCAAATATTTTATTCATACAGCAATGCTTCCGGTGCACTGACAGACGCAAATGCATTCCGTATGTAGCATGTCATTGCCCCCTGGACCTTGCTGACGTTGATACGGTCTTGTGATCGGGTCCGATGATGGGGGTTTTAGATAGGCCAAGCTCAGGGGGAATATGACGAGCCTGAGACTAAAGCAACAATAGCGGGTGATACATGTGCTCGTAGGGGCAATGCGCAAATTGTCTAATAGTTGTCAAGGCCTCGTCCTTTGCATGGAGTAAACAGGAGATCCATTTTAACTCTACAATCCCCGGCTTTTTCCATCCAGATCTGATAAGAGCATTGCAAGTTCGGAGTCCGGAGTACATATCGGAACCCACGATAAGCGCAGGGCTTACTCAGTCCTTGTCAACGACCACAGAGGGCTTAGCGCTGGCTGACTCATCCCTCTTTTTTGCCGCCTTGCAAATTCGTTTTGCCGAACGAGCGGCCAAGCCCGGGCTTTGACGAAACACAATCGACATCATCGGATTCAAGCCTCAGCGCTCGGATCGACCTCTTTTCCTCTCTTCCCTCGCTGCTTTCCATCTGCCCAGCAGAGCGAGTTTGGCGGCGCAATGTTGCCTCTATCGGTGAGGCGCGCGGTGGCCGCTGCTCCTCAGGGGGCAAGTGGGCTGACTTCTCTCGCCGCGTCGGCTCCAAAGATCACAGCCTCGAGCTTCATCCTGAATCGCCCTCAGCGGCGCTACTCCTCGTCGAAACCCTCAAGATCCGATGAGCCCAACGATATTGCTGCCGGCCAGTCGGTGCCGGCATCTACCTCGCGCGGAGAGAGCAAAGGCAGCAGGAAACGAAAGAGCAAGGATTCAGCCGACCGAAATGCGGCTTTCAAGAAACTGCCCAGTGTTCCCAGCACTCATCACATGTCTCAAGAAGGTGAGCGCCGCAGATTCATATTCGAAATGATCCTAGCTCGTTACTAACATCAGTTATAGCCCTGAGCTTATCGAGCTTCTTCTCACTCCACCGTCCCATTTCCATCACTCAGACCATGCCCAGGACTGTTTCAGACGAGCACTTTGCATCCATATTTGCGCCTCGATCAAAGTCGAACAGGATACGAGACACTGTCTCTACAATCTCTGACACCATTGACCAGCTGGAAGGCCCCATGGCCCAGGTGACAATAGGATCTCAGGATCAAGGGGCTGGCGATGGCATGCACAGAGTTGATGTCAAGAATCCTGACGGAACCGAGTCGAGCATCTATCTCCAGGTTGATACCATGTCTGGAGACTTCTTGCCCTTCCGCCCCCCTCCGCTGCCCGAGGCGCAATCAGGCGTTGAGGCTGAAGGAGTTGCGGCTGAGGCTGAAGCCTTGGAAGAGGCCCACCACCGAGTTTACAAGGCCATGTTCACCATTGAGGAGTCCACAGAGTCAGACGGCCAAATCAGGATCATCGCCCACAGCCCTCGAATTATCCAGGACGAGCAGCCCCGGAGCTTCTTGGAGCGTCTGGCAGTCCGCCAACTGCGGGTTGACCAAGCTCGCGGCCAGCGGGACCTCTACGCCATCAGCGTTAAGCGACAACGGAAACTCAAGATGAAGAAGAAGAAGTATAAGAAGCTGATGAAGCGAACAAGAAACTTGCGTCGCAAGCTGGATCGAACCTAAGGGGGCGGGGCTAGGGCTGTGTAGAAATTCGCATTTATTTCATTTTTCCTCTATTGCGTTGGGATTCGACCGGTTCATGGGTTGGTGTCTGTCTAGCGGTTGGCAGCTTTTTGTCAGCCATGAGTTACGCAACGCGCTCCTGAGACTTTTTCTCTTCCATAGACTCGCGAAGATGACTTGTTGTCATGTGTTGTGGTGCATGGCTGGGACATGGCATTTTCCCGTTAGATCGATTTTGTAAAATTAGTATGAATAAGACGAACATGTATCAACACATTTGATGAATCGTTGCACTGTTTTCTTCGTACATCTCTATGGTAAGAGCTAAATATGCTATCGCCTGGTATTGCACCTCTCTTTAGACTGGTAGGCAAGTCTCTATGAAGGTTCATATCTTTGCATGTATATAAAATTTGAGCGTTCCTAACAGTTCAAATTTACTTCCTAGTAATTCAAAATGATTTATTTCCTAGAGTTTTAAGCTGTTCATTCAGGATAAATGATATACCCAACTATCAGCTAATAAACCTTCTCGGTCAACATCCCGGTGAGCGGTTCGGTCAAGTTTTACACTAGTGCAGCTAATTGCGTCCACCGCCCGGCAGAATCCAGCTCCACCGCCAAATTTTTGGATTTTTTGCCCGGGACGGTATTTTGTAGGCAAGAGGTCCCGCAATAAACTGTCTGAAGCCAGCAATTCTTGCGCAATTCTTTACCACAGACCATTGGCTGTGACAAAGTGTTCGCAAGATGCAGCGCAAGCAAGTGTAAGTCATCGAGCAGCAAAATTCACCTACATCATAATGTCGCGATATCGCTGACCCGCCTACAGAGACGAGCGCATTGGCGCACTCATTCGAAATGGCCTGCAGGAGAAGAAGAGAAGCTTTTTCGTCGTGGTTGGAGACCAGGCCAAGGATGTCATTGTTCGACTTCATTATATCATGTCCATGGTAGACATTAAGCAGAACAAGTCTGTCTTGTGGGCATACAAGAAGAAGCTGCTGGGATTTACAAGGTGAGCGCGAAAGCATGCCTTTTTGTTTCTTCCTTCCCCAGTTTGGCGGAACCAGATGTCTGACTGCTGTTCACATCTAGCCACCGAAAGAAGCGAGAAGATAAAATCAAAAAGGAAATTAGACGCGGAATCCGAGAAGCAAACTCTGAGGATCCATTCGAACTGTTCGTCTCTCTGCACAACATCCGCTACACCTACTACAAGGAGACCGACAAGATCTTGGGTAACACATATGGCATGTGTATTCTGCAGGATTTCGAAGCCGTTACGCCCAACATTTTGGCTCGGACGATCGAGACTGTTGAGGGTGGTGGTCTAGTCATTATGCTGCTCAAGGGAATGAACAGTTTGCGACAGCTCTACAACTTGTCTATGGATGCCCACTCAAAATACCGAACAGAAGCGCACGATGACGTTGTGGCAAGGTTCAATGAGCGTTTCCTGCTGTCTTTGGGAGGCTGTGATTCTTGCCTGGTGATCGACGACGAGCTGAATGTTCTTCCCATTTCGGGCGGCAAGAATGTCAGAGCTCTGCCACCTCCGGATGCCGATCAGCCTAAGACTCCGCAGGCGTTGGAGCTGGAATCCATCAAAGACGACCATCAAGAACGCCAGCCGGTTGGATCATTGATTAATCTCGCAAGAACAGTTGATCAAGCAAAAGCCCTGCTGACCTTCACGGACGCCATTGCTGAGAAGACGCTGCGAAGCACTGTTGCGTTGACAGCCGCCAGAGGACGAGGAAAGTCGGCCGCCATGGGAGTTGCCGTGGCTGCTGCAGTGGCATATGGATACAGCAACATCTTTATTACGTCGCCATCTCCTGAAAACTTGAAGACACTCTTCGAGTTTGTCTTCAAGGGCTTTGACGCTCTCGGCTATGCTGACCATGCGGATTACTCCATCATCCAAAGCACAAATCCCGACTTCAACAAGGCTATTGTTCGTGTAAACATCCACCGACAGCACAGGCAGACAATCCAGTATATTCGCCCCCAGGATGCCCATGTGCTTGGCCAGGCCGAATTGGTTGTCATTGATGAGGCGGCTGCCATTCCTTTGCCTCTTGTTCGAAAGCTAATGGGGCCTTATTTGGTCTTCATGGCCTCTACGATCAACGGATACGAGGGTACTGGCCGATCGCTATCCCTGAAGCTTATCAAACAGCTGCGAGAGCAATCTCGACGGGCCGCAACGGACGACCAGACTGAAATTGCTGACCGATCCACTGGAAGGGCTTCAAAATCGGAGGAATTCCAAGCCAGTCGAAAACTACGCGAAATCACCCTCGCAGAGCCGATTCGATATGCTCAAGGTGACTCCGTCGAAAAGTGGCTAAACAAGCTTCTTTGCCTGGACGCGACTTTGTCCAAAGCTGGTTCCAGTGGTTCACCAGATCCGAATCTATGCGAGCTCCTCATGGTCAACCGCGACACACTATTCTCATTCCACCCTATCCCTGAGGCTTTCCTCCAACAGATGGTAGCGCTTTATGTTGCCAGCCACTACAAGAACTCACCCGATGACCTTCAGTTGATGAGCGATGCACCTGCGCATCAGCTGTTCGTCCTCACAGCCCCGACATCAGAGAGCAGTGGCAGACTTCCCGAACCTCTTTGCGTTATCCAAGTTGCCCTCGAAGGAAAGATTAGCAGACAGAGCGTGATCAACAGCTTGAGCAGAGGAGAGAGACCTCATGGTGATCTGATTCCCTGGCTTGTCAGCCAGCAATTCCAGGATGAAGAGTTCGCCTCGCTATCTGGCGCCCGTGTTGTCCGTATTGCGACCAATCCAAACCACATGGGCATGGGATACGGAAAGCGAGCAATGCAGCTTCTTGTGGACTACTATGAGGGCCGGTTTGCAAATCTGTCTGAGGATGATGACCAGGTCCTGGAGAATGGCACCGCTCGAGCGACGGATGCTGAGCTGGCCAAGGAATCTCTGTTGGAAGAGAAGATCACTGTGAGAGATGATAAGCACATGGCTCCTCTGTTTTCCAAGCTATGGGAGAAGAAGCCAGAGCGACTTGACTACATTGGTGTCAGCTACGGCTTGACCAAGGAGCTACACAAATTCTGGAAGTATTCTTCATTTTCACCCGTCTACTTGCGACAAACTGCCAATGACCTGACTGGCGAGCATACCTGCGTCATGCTTAGGCCACTTGATGGTAGCGGCGATAAGTCATGGCTTGGTGCATTCTCCAGAGATTTCCAGAAGAGATTCCTCTCTCTGCTATCCTACGAGTTTAGGAACTTTGCCGCCTCTGTTGCGCTAAGCATTGACCAATCGGCAAATACTGGTGCACAGCTCGATGCCACTCCTCAAACTTCCTTGACCAAGGCTGAGCTGGATGCCCTCATGTCACCCTTTGATCTGAAGCGATTGACATCCTATGCGAATAGCATGCTGGATTATCACGTCATCTTGGATCTTATGCCTACCATTGCGAACCTCTACTTCACTGGCAAACTAAAATCCGATGTCTCAATGTCGGGCATCCAGCAGGCTATTCTCCTTGCCATCGGATTGCAGCGCAAGAGCGTGGATGAGATTGCTCAAGAGCTCCCTATGCCATCCTCGCAACTTCTCGCCATGTT
The DNA here is from genome assembly GCA_020045945.2 of Trichoderma semiorbis. Taxonomy (NCBI): domain Eukaryota; kingdom Fungi; phylum Ascomycota; class Sordariomycetes; order Hypocreales; family Hypocreaceae; genus Trichoderma; species Trichoderma semiorbis. The sequence goes on from CM034695.1 coordinate 5,566,278, forward strand.
TATCAAGATTCTCCGCAAGTTCACGGCGCACTTCAATTCTTTGGTCACGGCGGCAGCTGATGCCGAGCTTCCAAGAGGCTCGAACATTGGTGTCAGCCGAGAGAATGCCAGCGGCGCCCACGATGATGAAATTGTGGACGATCGATTCGTTGCTCTTGAAACATCTCTTGAAGATGAACTCGAGGAGGGTGGTGACGAAGCCCTTATGGCCCTAAGACAGAAGCAGAGAGAGATGATTGACTCTCTGCCTCTGGATCAGTAAGCAATCTTTCTATCCCCTATTTCTTAGTCAATGCTAATTATGTTCTTTTTTAGATATGAAATCGATGGTGATGCACCAGCCTGGGAAGAAGCCGAAAAGCAAGTGAGCAGCGCCGCGAAGGACGGAAAGTCTAACGTCGTGGTCAGCGTCAAATCAGCCAAGCAGAAGAGAAAGGCGGGCCAGACGGCGACGGAGATCTACGACCAAGAGTTTGGCGACAATTCTCGGAAAAAGTCTAAGAAGGGGAAGAAGGGTAAATAAGTGAGTCATGTAAACAAATAGCTGATAACCAAGGCTAAAGGTATTGGGCGTGGCGTTCTTTGGGCTAGACTAATATCACTTGCAATATATAAATATCTTGTGTTCATGTTGTTGTTACTGTTATCAGCCTTTTTGTGACTATGTAATACGTGTGGAAGCCCTTCATATCTGTTCTTCCTTATGGGCATGGTGTCGAAGAATAATATGGAAGTTCTCTGATACTATCCCAAGTCCCATATTCTGATCTGCTATTTGATCATCGATGACCATCGATATATCGAAGCTTTGGACTCTCAAAGGCTCCATCGGAGCATTTATCCTGCCGTCTAGATAGCAAACTGCATCCTGATCACCACACAATCCTTTTACTTTGGACTTCAACGCCCCTATCTGGAGCATCCATCCAGTCGTCTAGACAACAAAGTGCGTCGTAACCACACCACGCAATCCCCTCTCTTATAGACTTTGCAGATGAGATATCCGGAGCCATAGTCAGAACGAATCTCAAGTGGCGTAGCAGAACCTCGTCCAGTTGCTAGGTTACCGCCGAGTTTGCATTTTGAGGCGTAGATTCTCTCCAACCACAGCCTTTTCTCCCCCTCTAGAATCCTCTAGATGGATCGGATGGGCTTCACATTGGATTTATGGCTGGAGACTTATAGTTTACCATATCTCTCTGTTTATGCGTCCTGTTATTATGGTCCTATATAATCCCCCCTTCCCCCCCTGTTTCTTGTTGACCCTTTCTTCCCTTTCTCATCTACCAGTCCAGACCAGAGCAAGCCTTCAGCACACAGTGCCCACTATCTCTACTTCTCTTATCCAGACCAATTCTACTTCTGTCTCTTAAGAGAAACAAACCTTTTATCACTTCGAAAAATTCTTTTCACCCACCTTTCAAAACAATTCCAATTGGATATATATCCAACACTCTCTTGACAACTATATCCACTTCGCCCCCTACAAAGGCAACATACTCTCACCACCTTTTTATTCTTTTTTATTTTTTTTTTTTAAAAAAAATATCACATACTCAGTCATCATGTGCTTCGAAGAGTTCGCCCACTGCAGAGTCTGCGGCTACACAGTCCAGCAGAAAGAATTCTGCCCCGACTACCGTCTTGCATGGGTCAAGGTCTTGATAGGCCAATCCAACAAGACGCCGAAGCAGATTGGAGACGAATGCGGGAGATACGGAAATACCATCCACTTCTTCCCCTCCGCGAAATGCCCCAGATGCGCTTGGAATCCACCCCGTCCGGACCAGGTCGTCGACCACTGGGCCTGGGCTTATCACCAGAGTGTCGGGAAATTCCCCCCAAATAAACTTCCTAAGAAGTTTAACATCGTTGAGGGCGAGATATGCTCTTGTGGGTGTTATCAGGATTTACGGAAAGGGAATGAGACAGGCGCCAAGGAGCCTCATTATCCTTCTCATTGGAAATGATTGGGTTTGTTTCGTTTACTGCTTTTGGGGGTTTTACCTTTTTGATTATGTTTATTTTGGTTTTTGGCTTGGATATGGTCTAGTGTACAAGACAGATTGACCAGTGTGATTTTTAGACATTGTATGAATTAGTATAAATAGAATTACGTTTCAATAATTATTTTCACGATAATGCTTATGTCTTGTTTACAATATCCGTCTCCTCTCTATATGCAGTCTTGTACAATTATCCATTGAATGCCCATTCAGCATGTATCATGGATGCACGGTAGCACAACGTCCGTAGTCTTGACTCTGTATATTCCAGCCATGTACTCCGTAGTCGCAATAGCACGGGCCACGATACTGCGTAAGGGTAGGAAATCTCAGTTTGGTGTCCAAAAGGGTAAGAATGGCTTCTCGCCAAAACGGCTCCCCGGCTGGCAAAAAGTGTGGGGGAGACCGACCAGGTGACTGTAAGACTGCATTCTTCACCGTACATGTACCCGTACATCCACGACCACCTATTGGTGCCAGATGTTTTGGTACATCAACCCCCCTAGGGTCCAGTATCGGTATCGTGTAGAATCGGCGATTTCTCTTTCACGTTTCTTTCTTGTAAGACCGCAGACTGTTGACCTGAATGCATGCAGCCCAGCTGTAGGGGGCTTGACACGTCGACCGCTCTGGCTGACATACATCCGAAAGAGTCGAGCAGCCCAAAAGAACCAAGCTTTTTTTGATCTTGTGGCCAAAACCTCTGCATGCAGCAAGGGCACTTCATCCAGACTTGTGGCTTCACGACCTGCTGTAGCGTCTCACCCCGGCTCTCTCGTTTAGGCAAAGGGGGCTTCGCCGACGGCCATGTATGGATGGGAGGACAAGCCATGTCTCGTCGTTTCCGGCAGTAGCAGCAAGTCAACATGATCAAATCAATGCTAGCTAGGGGCGTCCGTGTTGACCCAACGCCCGGGGGAGCGTGCAGAGTATGAGCACGGAGTACATGGAATAATAGTTGGGGAAAATGGACACTCCCTCCGCAGGCCCGTGAGATGGCATCCGATTTCCTCGGCTCCCCGCGTCGCGAGTGGACTCCCGCACTACCTGTAGTATCAATATTAATATATTTTATATTAGTGTGTAGACTACTACTGTAGTATGGCAGCTATTCAATTTGTACAAGTCAGCGCCGAAATCTGCATGTTGAGCCGCACTGGTGAGGGGGTTTGCCGTAGGATTGGCTGCTTGGCACATGATGGCTTCGTGGAGAAGATGCAAAGGAAGAGCCACCATCACAGGTACTCGTACATTGTGGCTGCTTAAGCATAACGTGCATAAGTAAAGCAAACCATGCATTCATTATTCTTGTACTGTGTTGTGTTGAAGATTGAGAAGCCTTGAATGGGGGAGAGAAGAGAGTTGAAGATGTTGGGGGTTCACCGTTGGGGGTCACTCTGGGGGACGTTGCCTGTATTTTACTGAGCTACAGTGCCACGATAGTTACATGTACCTTATGGTAACAGCTTACTACTAAAGTACCGTACCCTCAACCCGCTGAACGTTTCTCCATTGTTACTCCGTCAAGTGTTCTCGACCTTTTCTCTCCTCTTCTTCTCTTCCTCTTCTCCGTCTACACGGGGGTCACCACCACCCAAAGTTCGATATCGGACCAGCCATTTTATATTTTATAGGGTAAGCATCACAGCGCCGAGCCCATGATGCCACTGCCCTGCGTGGTGCCCTGCGTGGGACAATCTCGCCCCCCCGTTCACGATGGATCTCATCCAAGCCAAAGGAACAGGTCTTGGCCGACGCTTGCGAGAATGGGGTAACTCTCGAGCTTTTAGATAAATACAACTCGACCGCGGCGCGGGGAAGCAGGCGACGGAATGTTGCGAATCGCCTCTGCTGATTTTCTCCTTCTCTTCCTCTTCAACCGCTACCCCGCCATACGGTTCGTCTAAGAGAGCAATAATCATACAAAGGTAGCAAAATAGCGGCTCGCCATGTCGTGTACGTTCTCCTCCAGCCCTTTGCGCTTCTTCGAATTCTAGAGATTTCAAACTCTGGCTAACATTAACACTCATCTCAGCCAAGCATTTCGCCAACGAGCCTCTGGCTCTCGTCAATGCCGCCCTCCGCTCGGCCACCTACACCAACCCCTCCATTGGCTTTGATGCCGCGCAAAAGACTGTCTTCCTTCGCGATGCTGCTTCACAGCCTACCATTGCCCTGATATCAGGCGGAGGTTCTGGCCACGAGCCCTCATTTGCGGGTTTTGTTGGTAAGGGCTTTCTTACCGCTGCTGTTGCCGGCTCTGTCTTCGCCTCTCCGTCTGCCGAGCAGGTCTTTCGCGCAATTCGCCGTGTAGGCGCGGAACAGCCACAGCGAGGAGTGTTGGTCCTAATTATGAATTACACCGGCGACATGCTGCATTTTGGCATGGCGGTCGAAAAGGCTCGCGCTGAGGGCATCAAGACGGAGCTTTTGGTTGTGGGAGATGATGTTGGTGTTGGCCGAAAACGTGGCGGACGAATTGGCAGGAGAGGTCTGGCTGGAACAGTCCTCGTGCAGAAGATTGCGGCCGCCGCTGCTGCTCAGGGGTAAGTTCCAAGTCTCATTTCACACAAAGTGGAATTCATTTCTTAAAAACTTGTTTCTGACCTACTGGGTTTCTTGCGAATAGACAATCTCTCGAGCAGGTCTCCCAAATCGCCAGCCTTGCTTCTGAGAACCTTGCCACTGTTGGCGCTTCTCTAGCTCATGTCCACGTTCCTGGCCGTGAAATCACCGCCGATGAGCTTGGCGATGAAATTGAAATCGGCATGGGTATTCACAACGAGGAGGGCTTTGGCCGTGTTAAGACGACGTTGAAGGGCCTCGTTGAGACCATGCTTAAGCAGCTCCTCGACCAGTCCGACAGTGACCGCGCCTACATCAACGTAAAGTCTGGGGAAGAAGTGGTTGTCATGGTAAACAACCTCGGTGGTATCAGCCCTCTCGAGCTGGGCGCCATCACAACGGAGGTCATCGACCAGCTCGATGCCTCTTACAAAATCAAGCCGTCAAGGCTGCTTAGCGGCACATACATGACCAGCTTGAACGGCTTGGGCTTCAGCATTACGATTCTCAAGGTGGCGGATAAGGCTATCTTGCCTTTGATTGATGCTCCTGCCGATGCTGCTGGCTGGTCACCAGCCGTCCGTCCTGAGAACTGGGCTAACGGCATTGACACCACCAAGGCGGAGATCAAGGAGGATGCCCCATCCCAGGATGATTCAGCCCCCAGCAACCTTGACTGTAAGTTATTTTCCAAATTGTCTCCCCTTTCGTGAAATCAAAAGAGACATGTAACTGACATAAATAGTGGACGCTGCATTCACCATTTCCCAATTGCAGTCAGCTCTCAAGAGCCTCGTTGCTGCGGAGCCTGAGGTAACCAAGTTTGATACCATTGTGGGCGACGGTGACTGCGGACTCTGCCTCAAGACGGGCGCCGAGGCTGTCCTTAAACATCTCGAAACCGTCTCCTCATCAGGGGACATTGACACAGTGCACTTTGTCCGAAACATTGCCCTAGTCATTGAGTCAAGTATGGACGGCACTTCAGGTGCGCTATACGCCATCTTCGTCAACGCTCTGGCTTCGGGCCTTCAGGGCCAGGCTAGCAGCCAAAAGACCGCTGTCACTCCCAAGATTTGGGCCACCGCTCTTCAGGCGGCCCTCAAGAGCTTGGCCAGGTATACCCCTGCTCAGCCTGGTGACCGCACCGTGGTGGATGCGCTTGTGCCGTTCGTCAACACGCTGGCCGAGACGCTTGACGTTCAGAAGGCCGTCGAGGCCGCAAGGAAAGGATCGGATTCTACAAAGGGCATGGAGGCCAGCCTGGGGCGATCGGTCTATGTCAATGCCGATGGATGGAATGAGTGTCCCGACCCTGGCGCGTATGGTCTGGTTAAGCTGTTGGAAGGCTTCCTGGGTCACCTGAATTAGAGTAATTGTTGGTGTAGTTGATAGATTGTGCGGGAGAATCGCTAGATGGAGAAGGCATGTCGCCGCTGCTTAAGCTGTATATAGTAAAAAAAATCGAATATTCACTGCCCAGAGCGCCCTAAAGCAAGAACCAAGTATCCGGATGTTGTTGTCATTCTCGTTGCTATACAAGTCATCTTGAGCCCCCTTGCTTTCTATTCTGGTCTCTTGAACCAGTAACCCCTTTAGCAAAGCATTGTTGTGGATGATTTCCTTCAAATCCGTGTATTAGTATATAAATATAGTAGCAGTTACTAGAAACATGTAGATATAGTAGCAGTTACTAGAAAATTATAGATATAGTAGTAGCTACTAGAGAAATATAGATATAGTAGCGTATAGTTCAACTCGTGGATGCTTCGTGGAGTCCGGCCTCGCTTTTTCTGTCCTCCACCTGCCGTGTATTATGTCGTATATCCACCATATTCCATCAAGGCCACAATGTACATCCGCATCTGTTTTGCCGGCTATTTGTCCAGCCCAACGGCGAAACTCATCAGGGCCAAGCAAGACCTTGTGCCCTTTCTCCGTGCTAGTGCTTGCAATAGTCGAAAAGAAAAGCGCATGACGGCAAACATGGATCTGAATTCCGTCCCCGCTAAAGAGCCTCCACAACCACGCTCGCCTCGCCTGTTTGGTCTCTTGTCAGAGTCAGACTCAAGATTTCCCCCCACGCCCCACCAGACCGGTCAACTTCGTTTCGTTCCACGGCCATTCTCCATTTCTTATTATTATCCGTCTGCCTGTTGTGGTGGAGGCTAAGCTAGTGCCTCTAGCTTCCTCTCCGTCTCAACCAGCTCAGAAAAGCCCAGCAGCTGTGTCTCCAAGGCCTTGCCTTCGAGATAGGTACAGGGCTTTCGTGGTTCGCCGCCGTAGCTGTAATATCTCTTCAGCGCAGCCTTGACAGAGACAAACCCGCCCTTGATAGCAGTCCAGTCTCCAGCAGCGACAACCCCTTGCAGCAGCATCGCCTCCTCTGTCTTGCCTTCAGTCCACAATCGCATAACCTCAGCACAGGCCTTTGGCGCCACATTGGCCAATCCCGCAATCACACCGTGCCCGCCCACGGACAGGGTCTGAATGGCAAAGTCGGCGCTACCGCCAAAGGTCCTGAAAGTCGTCCCACGTGTGCCGGCAACAACACGAGCCAGCTTGCCCGTGTTGCCGCAGGTCAGCTTAACGCCGACAATATTGGGATGCTCAGCCAAGGCCAAGATGGTATCCGAGCTGAGATCTAGCCCACTGCAGGCGCCAGGGAAGTTGTATATCAACAGGGGGATTGGGCTGGCATCGGCCACTTCTTTAAAGTGACCAATTATGAGGTCTGTCGACAGCAAGCTTCCGTAATACGCTGGTGGCAGGACGAGAGCGTGTGTTCCTCCAGACGCGGCAGCCTCACGGCATAGCTGTATTGTCTCTCGTGTGGATTGACTGCCGCATCCAACAATTAGGGGCATATCACTTCTGCCAGCAGCGTCGATGCTTGAACGAGTAATGCGGTTAACAAGCTGTCGTTCGGCGTGATCAAGATGGACAGCCTCGCCGTTGGAGCCATGCGTCACGATGCCCGTGACACCGGCCTCAACCAGGCGCTTCGCGTGTGCTGCTGTCGTCTCTTCGTCGATGGTATCTTCAGGAGTAAAGAATGCAACGGTAGGCACGTATAGGCCTGGTTGCAAGGGTGCGGTAGAGCTATGGCTTGAGCCATTGTGATTGGAGAAGCCGTTAGGCTCTGTAGACGCTGTCATTGCGGCAAGTGTGGAATGTGAACGTAGGTCAGATGGATGTTAGTGAACAAGAAGAGCGTTCCCTCCTGGAGCGCTATTGCCAGAATATGAGGGGAGCTAGACAGAGATTGAACAGCAAAGGCGTTTATATTTACAAAAATTCAAAACGTTACATGGGGGACTTTATCATCAACATAGCGGCACACAACGGGGGCAGTGCCTAATATATACCACCACACCGCGAGCGATCCGACCTGGATCAACACCACTACACCAATGGCTGGCATCCCCAGATATCGGTATCGGAGCACCAGTAACGTGGACGTGAAGAGTGGCCGCGCTTCTGGCCGGATTCGTCCCCCCACGGCAGACCCTGGAGATACTGTAGCGAGGCATGATCCGCTTCCCCCCACGGAAGAGAGAATGGCTCAACGGCTGGCGTTGCATAAAAGCCGGCATAAAAAACGGCCATTCTCACCTCATAGCGGTACGTACCTGTACTCTCTCCATACTCCATACATACATGGGGCAGCATGGAGAAGAAAAAAAAATCAGAAAAAAAAAAGCTTCGCTTGCTACCCCACACAGCCAACTCGTCCCACGGGACCACTCCGTCAGCCATTGTCTGTGCCAGTTAACGCAGTCCAGCAGGTGTGTTGCTCCACGGAGCTTTCCTGTAGCTAGTAGGCGTGGATCCCATGCGATCGGTCGGATCCCCCTACGACATTAGACCGGGGGTACGGGAGGGGACGGAAGCTTGGGGGAGGTGGGCTGAGCTGGGAGGGTGATCGCCCAAGGAGAAAATAGATGAAAGAGGAGGACCAAATGCGGGGGAGAGGCAGCCTGAGCTGTATCCGAATCGGCAGCCCCCTTCCCTTCCCCTTCGTATTTGTTTGGGCGTGCGTCTGTACATGTAGTCGAGGTCTGCTAGTTGCTCACAAGCTCCCTCGAGTCGGCCTTACATTGCATCTGCTGAAGCGTTACCTGTACCACAGGCCAATTCCATGAAGCGGCGGATGTGACATTCCGCCAAGGGCAAGCATACATATGCACAAGGGCGCCCGTTAAATACTCGCGCTGTTCCTTCGAAGTCGAGAGAGGCTCCACAAGCTCGAAAACCCGGAGACGGCTGGACGCCTGGCAAAGTACGGGGTAATGGAGCGTTTTTCCCCCTCTCCCTCGCCCTCGCCAGCCCTTTCCCTCTCCCTCTTCATACTGTACTGTTACCTGTACCCGTACTGTAGTCGTCCTGGTGCCCCTCCCTCCCATCCAAGTCCCCAAAAGGGCTGGCAAGACGCCCAAAGCCGGCCCCCAAAACAGGCTGCCGGCTCCCATTCTCGCGATGTAGCTGCGAGAAATCGGCGGGACCAGGACCTTGCTCGGATGGAGCCGTGCCTGGGGAGCTGTTTTCGTTACTCTAGACTTACCTAATCTCTGCTTGCCCTGGCCAGCGGTAGTCGTCCGGCAAGGGGGGCGCATCGCCGAGCTGTCGGAGTCTGCTCACAGCTTGTTGGTCTCCCGGGCCCCAAAGTCAAGTTGGATCCAGCTTAATATCATACCCCCTCCCCCACGCGCATCCAGCAGCTGCGGGAATGCAGGGCCACAGCTAGCCAACGTGTACCAAGGCCAATAGAGCGGCAAAATGGTACATATACCTCGCTGCCGTGCTCCGTCCTCTTTTTCTTGAATAGGTTAAAAACACGACCATGCCCCAGTCCCCGAGTCGCCTCTTCTGTTCCCTTTTTGCGTCAGCATCTTGTGGTGTCTTGTCGTCTCTCGGGTCTGGGGCTGTCGTCCTGCCACATGTGTGACGGAGCAACATGCGCCGTGAGCCCTGCTGAGCCGTTGTTTCTCGCAAGTCTCTCTACCGAGCCGTGTTGAAAATGGACATCACCGATCCATCTACAGGTGATGCGGTGCCAACGACAATGGCAATGGCGGCTCCAGGTGTCCAAGCCCGCAGCTCTGCGTTGAAGCTTCCTCCCCTTGTCCTCGACAACCAAATGCCCAATCCTTCAGCTGTCATTGCCGGCCGCTCAATGCATCAGATCCAACTAGAGATGGAGTACGATGCGGAAGAGAGCGACAATGATGCTGATCATGGTCCCTCAATACAAGGCTGGCCTGGAGGACTGGAGCGGCATGCAAGCGACCACCCGGACGACCCAGGTGATCTGGCCATGAGGGAAATGCACGCCCTATGCGTCTTTGACGACGTGTCCGTGCCACCCTCTGCGCGGCCGTGGTCGTATCTCATCGAAGCGTTGAGCCCACTTCCCACCTTCCGCAGATGGGGGAGATGGCGATGGCGGGAAGAGCCTGCATTCGCGGAAGTTCGAGTGGCAGAAGCAATCATGATGTACGAGAGGGGCATAGAGCAAAACACCAGCAACCGACGCTGCAGCCGTTGTCGTGCTGGGCAAGGCATCTCTCCCCAGTGCGTTGTAGCACCAGAAGGAATCGTCCAAGCGCCGGGGGCGACGGGACCGTGTAGCAACTGTCTTTATGATGGGGTCGAGCACGCTTGTAATGCATCCGGGAGGAGGACTCCCGTGTCAGGGAGCCGGGATCGAGGAGGAGAGAGCATGAGAGACCCGGACAAGGTCGTGGACCACATGGCCGTACTCGAGATGATTGCCCAGCTCAAGCGGCCATCTGGTACGCGCAGGGATCATAGTCTTTTGGAACGAGCACGGAGGATCGAAGCTGCGGCTTTGCAGATTGCCCAAGCGGCAAGGGATTGGCGAGAGAAGATGGGAGTTCAAAGTTGAGAGGCTCGGACGGCGGATAATGAGGAAGGGTAATGGTAATTCTCGCCTAATAATGGACCATGTTGGCCAACATCAGCTTCTGGTTGGCGTTGTATAGGGATAGGGAAGGGACGGGCAGGGAAGGGCATAGGGAAGGCATCAGCATAGGTAGATATCCATATATGGTAATGAGTAAACGACGAACGATAGAATCACCAGTCTGATGAGGGGGAAGAAGAGCCCCGATGCGTTATTCATCTCGTCCATGTCATTTCCCCCTCTCTGAAGCTCAGCCGCCGGTTGGCTCGTTATTATGCAGCCACGGAAGGCCCTTGTTAGCACGGATCATTCATGCTGCGTATCGGCTCAATGGGCGGCTGCATTGGAAAGGATTTGGGGGATTTGGCTGTTGGGATAGTAGAGGGGAAGTAGAACAAGCATTGGGTTCAAGAGTGGTGAAGGAAAGAAAAAAAAAGGAAGAACAGAGGAGATGTTGGTCTTTCTCACAGTCATGGGCAGGTGCGTGCCTCGTGGTAGCCTGCCTGGTTGCTAGGGTTTCGTCTGGATATACCTTGCGTATAAATCATTCGCCTCTTCTGTGCCCTGTGTTTTGCCACAAGTAGGGGAAGGGAAAAATTGAAGCCACACAATAATTCTGTGTGCCTTTTTTGAGGGAACAGATGGCTGGAAAAGAGAAGAAAAAGAAAAAAGAAGAAAGAGAAGAAGAAAGTTGGGAAGCGAGAAGAAGTACCCAGGGAGAGCTCCCAGCCTCGACTTACAGCGTCAAAGTGCGGCTGCAGGCCCTGGTTCCATATCAAAACTTCCCGGTTTCCCTCAATCCTCCCATCTACCAGGGTCTCGTCGTGGTTGTGGCGCCCCTACATGTATGTTCATGTATGTTTCCTTTTTGGATATCTTGTGATCAACCCAACCACACACACGCGCATCCTAATGTAGGCATTGGCTGGCCCTACCATGCGAGCCACAGCCTGATGGCAATTTACCTGCTACAGCCGCCATTTGGCCTCGTTTTGCCGCTAGAAACCGCCTGGGCAAAGAGCTGGCTTGGAGGACCAGATACAGATGTTTCGGATCGAGTTTGGACACCGGCTGTCTCCGTAGACCTAGTCCTGGTATCAGCAGATATGGGATTTGGAGGACATACCTATACTGGAAGTTAAAAGGCATGCAAGGACGAGGCTGTGGCCCAGCATCCTGCATGGACGGCTAGGGTAAATATGTCGTTTTCGGCACACAATCAGAATCGTAAGGATTCAACGCCCGCAAAATTCCTTATCGCCGGAGTCTGACTGTGCTGTGCCGTCGTCATCAATTAAAGAGGGAAAAAATCTCCGAAGGGCAGCCAGCCTCTCTGCAATTAGTCAGAGTTGTGGCGACCAAAGATTTATTCCGGGGTATCAGGAATTTGTTGGTTCTGGGAAAGAAAGGATTTGCCTTACTTGATGGTCCTCTTATTTTGTCTTTTCGAATCTGAGATTAATAGACACGAGAGATTGTCGAGGCGATGTACTGGTTGATTGCTCATAGGACGCAGTCAATTTTTTTTTTATTAGCTCATTTAGACGACATTCTATTCATATTTCTTATGGAATAATACATGTTAACCTTACCAGATATTTCACATACTTACTGATGAAACACCTGCCTGAAGACTATCCCCAGCAAGTATCGCCAACGATTCTTTCCTTCTAGAGGTCGTGATAGTCTTTCCGTTAATTAAAATTGATGAAAAATGCCGGTGCGGGATAATCTTTGGCATATTGCATCTTCATTGTCGATTGAGCTAGTATTGCTTTGAATTTTAGCTGATACGAAAGAGATCATATTCTGGCTTCTGTTGGCTGAGAAGCGCGTAAAGTATTCACCAACGAAAAGCAGAGACCAAGACCCCCAAGAGTGAAGACAAAGACCAAGTGGACTCTATATATTTTTTTTTTACATTTGCAAATAGGCATTGTTAATGCAACAAAGAAGGCGGTAGGTTGGCCGAAATAAGTCACGCTGCCCAACACAATCCCTTTGAGGAACTGTTATCCATTGATGGAAATATAAAAATTGAACTAAGGCATCTTTGTCATGCGCTGCTTTAAGATACCGTGTGACTATTTGAACTCGAGAACCAGCTCTTTATATAATAGGTAGAAGTGAACAAAAGAATTGGAAAAGGGGATAGACAATTGAAGGGCATCTGATATACCATGACTCTAGGATTTGGGTATTTTGTCAAGGGAAAATGAACAAAGAATAATTGCTTGCCGCTCTTTCTATTCCATTAATAGATTGATACTAAAATATCGTTTATTCACTGCAGTTGGCCACTATGTGGGATGCATACAAACACGCAAAGTCATCCCAACTATGGCTGGCTACTACGCGAACATCTACCATTGACGATCTCTTTTGCCAAGCAACCCAAAGTGAAGAGGAAGTGAGCTGCATCGCAGTTGACGGGTACTTTCTGCCAAATTTCACACCAATATGTCTACTGCCAAGCATCCTAGGGCATATCCTCCAGCACTTAGCTGTCTCTTGGCCGACAGATTTAGGTGTTGTAAAGCAGCTGTCGTACGCAGTAGGTCGACAACTGCAGGCGGTTTGGCAGTTGATGCTGCCACTAAGTTCGTTGTATCTTTTTGAAGGTTGAATTTGAAGTTACCACAGGAGTGCACTTCCCAGAAGTTCCTCCTCCTTCTCTCCCTATTTTCCTCTACCCATATTTTGCAGCACATATCACTCCTTCAACCAAAGAGGCACCACATACCAGAAAAAGAGAAACAAGAAGCCATTACGACTAAACAATCGTCACAGCCCACACTGTCAACCGAAATCAAGATGTGTGCAGAGTACATCGTCAAGTGCCGATACTGCGGCTACTGGAAGCACTACAGCTGGGACCGCTGCGGCGAGAACAGAATGCTCCAAAGGCAGGGCTGCGCTCTTGGCCTCCCATCTCAGCATCCTTCTGAATGCGACATGTTCCCAGAAGACAAGCGTCAGCGAATCAAGCGCCAGATGACACCTTACGAATGTCCCGTTCAAGAGTGCAAAAGCACCGAGATTGCAGCCAAGCTATTTGAAGAACGTGCCAAGGTTGCAGCCGCGAGAGCAGCCGCTCTGGCCAAGGCTCGTACAGAATGGGAAGCAAAGGACAAGGCAAGAAAGGCAGAGTTCGCGGCAAGGTACTTCAAGAAGCTGCCTGTGGTGAGGTTCAGCGAGAGACGCGAGTCGTTTCTAGAGGCGTCTGCAGCGTCTGCGTCGCAAGCCATTCAGAACCCAGTAAGTTTCATGTGAAAGATCTGTGAGGTCGAATCTAATGCGGATCCTCAAAGCAGATTGCTGGATTCTCTGGTGGCGAACCCTATCAAGGGCAAGACGAGCAGGCTCAGACGCTCACAGACCCGATGGGAAAGGGCAAAGAGATTGCTACGTCCATGCATAGCCAAGTATTCGAGGACAGCGACGACGACGACATTTTCTCGTCCGCCTCGGAGGAGGTGGAACTGGAAGATGAGATGACCGCCTTTTCAAAGTACTTCGGAGCAATTGACATCCAGGGCAGCGGCGCAAACAAACGCAAGGGACGGGCCGTTGAGTTTTGTGATGACGGAATGCCTATCCGTACTATAACGCTATAGATGCCTAGCATCTTATCCAAGCGTGAGGCAGGGATTCAACATTTGAAGACCTTTGACAGAATCAGATAGTCAGTGACCATGGGTCTGGCTATGGCAAGCAGTGCCAGTTGAGAAGTTGTCTGCCGAGTGCGCAAATTACCAAGACAAACAAAGGTGAGTTGCCTATCTTTCCACCAAACAAACCTCACGATGTAGACTAACAGCTCATAGATTGATGATTTACCCTGATCGATTCTCTTTTACTGTTCAATCAAGTTCAAGGAGATGGTTATCACACTTAGGACTGTCGATTCGAAACACCAACTATTTTTGGAAGAACTCGCGCCAAGGCCTCGGCAAAGGTTATCTACATGTATGCTGATATGATTCAAGGGTCGATGAGGACAAAGACCATTTCAGGAAGACGGGATATACTAAGGACCGGAATTATGAAGGATGATGCTCACTCGATACTGCATTTAAACTAGAAGATGCGTGCGGATAGTCTGAAGCTCGACATTGCTAGCTACTAATAATGAATAAAGATGTCCATGTTCAAGATGAAGACACTCCCTACGTAGTTGTATGGGCGTATCCTATACACGTATGATACCCGACTTCCCACAGCCGGCTGGGTAGAAGTTGGGAAGCATGACTCGTACAAAGATGGTATTTCTGGAGGTTACAATCTTTGGTAAAGACTGCAAAAGCCAGGGACAACAGGTGCCAGGTTGCCAGGATTCCTTTTATGGGCCCTTTGCGGACCTCGCAAGATGCCCAACGCATAAATCAGCCAGCACGGACATCGTCACCCACACCGGCTCTACTATTTCTGAGACTGCGACTGCAATCGTGAGCGATTGAATGAAGTAAGTATGTTGTATTATTTGAAGATACATCATTGTCAATCAATGGAATGCCTGTTGATGCGTATCATATTTTCTCACCCAACGCTTGGCGAACCACATGATAGGCATCAATGATTTGCAGCAAACAGAACCGACTGAATCATTTTCCCTCGCTACGAAGCATCGCTTCGCTAAGACCCCCTAGCTAATGCAGGTGCTCGTGCGCCAAGTACGGCAAAAACCGAACTTTTGTTGCTCGACGCTGCTATTACATGGATTAAACCTGATACAAGGGGAGGCGGGGAGATAGAAAGTAAAGACTCTGTGCGTATATCGTTCACCGCATGTTGTCAAAACAAGGCAAGAGAAGCTAGAAGAAAAAGAACAAAACTTGGAAAACCGCAAAACAATACGAAGCTTTCCCCCCTTTTTCTGTTTTTCTTCTTGCTCACGCTTTGCTCCACTCCAACTTGACAAGTCAAACGCTAAGCTTAAGATGCAGCGGCATTTTGTCTCGTCTTTTCTTCGCCTCGCTCGCCCATCAAATTAGAGCGTCGAGAAAAAGCCTCGCTGTTCCCGTTTGGGCAATACGCTTTGAATTAACCTTGTGAGATTGGCGGGTTTAGTCGCCGTGCTAAAAGTTCCTTTTTTGCTTGTATGGACAGGAACAGTACAAGTAGCTTGCGGATCAATTGATATGCAATGCAACGAGAGAAGCTCCGTACTAAGCTGGTCTTGGCTGGATGAGTGGTGAAACTTTGCGTGCCTTGTTGTTAACTTTTTCTTCTTCTCCTCCGCCTCTTTTCTTCCTTCCCTCCCTCTCCCTATCCCTCGTCCTCTTTTCTTCTCTCTTTTTTTTTGTTGCGTGTTTGCTGCAATTGAATTGTATCACATTCGTTAGCTGGACGGCGCGAGAACTAATCTCCTCCTTGTCTCGGCCCACACCATCTCTCGACGCGTCTGCAAGTTGAAGTTTTGAATTTCATACTCGTATTTGAAAAAAAGAGAAGAGGAACAAGAAGCATCAAAACCCCAATGCACGCCATCGCGATCCTCGGCGCCGCAGCCGCCCTCTGCGGTTCCGCCACCGCAATGCCCAAGGCCACCCCCGAGCCCCAATTGGAGATGCTTCGTCGCGCAAACCATCTCCAGCCTCGAGCAGACCCAACCGCTCCCTGGGTCACCGTCGGCGACGAGGGCACGCCCGTCAAGACCGTCACGCCCAAGATGACCACCGTCAGCGGCACGCCCACGCTGGTCGACGTCGCGCCACACGACATCACCGCCTCCGTCTTCACCTGGACCAGCTGGGGCGACATCTTCACCAGCACGGGTCTGCCCCCGAATCCCACCGCCACGTCCAAGAACCAGGACGGCGTCTTTTCGCGCTGCTACAACAAGGACGGCGAGGACGCTCCGTTCTGCACGCCCTACAAGAACAGCACGCTGACGACGGGCAGCATCTACTACAGTGAGTTTTGAAATAACTGGCATTGAGAGAGATGGGGATAAAGGACAGATGGGCTAATTGACTATCTACTAGTTACCTGGGATCCTGACTACTACAACAAGACTTCAGTCCCCAAGTCAAACTCCACGTACGAAATCACCGTCCGCCTGGACTACCTCAACCGCACCAGCAACGAATGGGTCAAGCTCAAGACCTTCGACGACCAGCGCGTGCCCGCCTCCTGGGGCTTCTGGCCCCTCGAGGTCAAGTCCGACATGCTCCAGGGCGAGAAGCTCAACAACATCACAATCACCCTCCTCGCCGCCCCCCGCGGCACAAACGACAAGAACTCCTCCATCGCCCTGCCCGTGGCCTTTGCGCCCCCTGGCCTGCCCCAGAACCCGGAGCCCCAGGTCCCCAAGGGCAAGACCCTGTCCATCGCCCTGCCCGTCGCCTTCGGCTGCATCGTCTTCATCGTCGTCGGCCTCTTCCTGTGGAACCGCAAGGCCCGCCGCATTGAGCTTGGCAACATCATGAGCCGCTCACGACACGGATATAGCGGCCGCAAAACTCGTCGTAACAACATCTTCCGCTCGCACAAGGATGCTGGCAGCATTCAGCTGCACAACGCTGATGATCACCTCGGTGATGAGTACCATGATGCGCCCCTTCCTAACCGCCGTGATAGCGAGGCTCTAGGAAGTCTGGCTGGAACGCCTATTCACGAGAACTTTGAGCACCAGAATACTACGGGCTCTAGGAATGCGTTCCGGGATGAGATGGCTCGACAGAACCAGGAGAGACGCGGAGGATACTAAAACGGAGAAGAGATGATACGGAACGACGTGTGAAATGTGATACTCTGTGATCCTGGCGGTCATGAGGACGTGATTGATACATGAATCTATGAAGCATAACGTTGGGTTACATGTCTTACTTATATAATTATTCTACGTGGATGGATTTCATTACAAAACTAATGCATTAACGAAGAAAGAGAAGTAGAAGGAAGAAGTAGAAGACGAAAAGGAGATGTAGGAGAAAACACATGAATACATCATCTTTAATTAAGCACTCAAGTGGAGGACAGAAAAAGCGAGACAGCAAAATAAATAACTGCACCTATACATTGAGCAATATGGGTACCTAATCAGCTCAGTAAGTAAGTCAGACCACATACTAGTCGGCCACACATGCTAGTCGGCCACATCAATCGGGAATCAAAAGGAAGGGAAAAAAAACCACAACAAGATCGCGATGTGTTTTTTTCTATTATTTCCTTTATTCTAGATTAAATACATGACATATATCTTGAATTTCAACAATTTCAACTTCGTCAGACTCCTTAGCACGCTGTGCTTCTTGTTCTATCTTCTTCTTCGTGTTCATAATCTCTTCGATCCTGATGAATCGACTATTCGGGTTTTCTTCTACTTTCTGTTTCTTTTGCGGTCGGAAGCTATCGACTTGGCGCTGTAGATTGCGAATCTTGGCCTCCGACGCCGCTATTGTAGTGTTCTGTTGGTCTAGCTGCTTTCCAATCTTCCGCAACAGAAGCCGGGTCCTTGGGGTAGCGACCTTGATCGAATGTATGACTCTTTGAACCTCTTGCGACCGTTTAGGAGTATCAAAATCGATCAAATCTGCTTCCCTCTTCTTCCTAGCTGCTGATTTTGCTGTCTTGGGGGTTGTCTTTGGTTCTGGGGGTTCTTTGACGACTAGCTTGCTCCCCAACGGTTTAGTGACATCAAGGGGCCACAGACTGGATCTAAGCCAGCCAGCTTGTGCGTTTTCTCTTGTGAGGCCTAGCTTCCTAGCTTTGTGATAGCATTCGAGGAAGATCCTCTTCCCGGCTGGCGAGGAATCGTTGCAGTCTTCGAATTCTGATAGAGCTTGACGGTAATAGGTCTTGACGGGGGAAAAAATCGAGATATTGAGAGGCTGAAGGACGTGGGAACTGTGCGGCGGTAGGAATAGCAAATAGATATCGTTTTTGAAGCATTCGTATAGGAAATCGTTGGTGCAGTGGCTACCGTGACCGTCGATGATAAGTAGCCTCTTTGACGGCCGCTTAGGTTGAGTTTGAGGAATAAAAATCTCTTGCAGCCACCAGATCGCAATCTCGTCGCTAGTCCAACCTTTGGCCGACGATTGGAACGTCCAGTCAGCTAGGAATTCTATCTCATGGGGAAACCATTGCTGCTGGACCGTCAGACCCTTGAAGATAACCAAGGGTGGAAGGATCTGGCCGGTCGCTGAGATACACTCGATGATTGTAGTCCAACAGCGTGATCCAGGTTGTTTCTTTATAATTGCTTTCTTCATGGCGTGCCCGAGCACTAGCCCGTTGCTGCCGCGGCCTTCTAGTATCCCAGTCTTGTCTATATTGTAACGGTGATGCCCTGGGATGTCTCTGATCGCCGGGAGGTCTTGCAACTGAAAGAAATCCTTGATTATATTAATTCTAGCTCCATTTAAACGTCGGGAATCAATCGGCTTGCCTCTGACGGTCCTGACTTCAGGGTTTCGTCGCAGAAAACCTTCCATCCATCGTTTCCCAAGTGGCTCATCGTCGCCGCCGGCTTTGACGATCCTTGTTGCGAATTCTCTGACTTGCTGATGTGTTGGGGGAAGTCCTAGGTTGCTTTGGACTAGAATCCATTGAACGAGATGAGATTCCTGCTGCCTAGAAAGGCGTTGAAGGTATTCATTTGCATCAGATCTTGACTGACCGCCATTTAATCGGGTCTGTAACGTTGTTCGGGGAATTCCCCAGCGTTGTGCTGCCTTCCGCTGCGATATACCGTTTTGGACGTCTTTTAATGCAGAAAGAATAGCTTTCTCAATAGATTCGGTCATTGCCTTTCTAAAAATTCAATTAGATTTAAAATTGGCCAATAATTCATTGAGAAATTGCAATTGCAATGATGTGGGTTGATGTGGGTTGATGGTGTTGAGGGGAAAAAAGCGGTGGCCGACTAGCACGTGTGGCCGACTAGTATGTGGTCTGACTTACCAGTAGTGCTTTTGTAGGAACGACTGTTCAGCCAACCTCCGAATTTTACTATATAACTACAATAGCAGTTACTAGAGAAATATAGATACAGTAGCAGCTATTAAAGAAATATAGATATAGCAGTAAATACTAGAGAAAATCGATGCTTATAATTTAACGCGTGGGTGGTTAAAATCTTGTCGGTCTCGCTTTTTCTGTCCTCCGCTTGGCACTTTTGTCATGCCTAACTTCATCTCCATCTCTCATGTGTCCTGTCCTAGTATATCATCCTAGTTCAAGATATGCGGCTCAAAAAAGAAAAAATTGGTATTTAAAAACAAAAAAAGAGAGAACCGTGATTCTCCCACTAAATTCAACGCCAAACATCCATCTATGTCCTTTCCGAAGAGACTCCACCACCCAACCCAACGCTGTATTTCCCAAATGTCATGATCCGAATTACTCCTTAAATCAACCCACTGCTTCACTTCCAGTTTCTCCGTTTTCCACCCAAGAGATGCCCCTTTACCTCTCTCATTACCATGTCATGTCATATATGTGAATGAAGAGCCCAAAATGTTTCAGGTAGGGAAACAAAATAGGGCCCAACATCCCTTCAGAAGAGGCCGTCAACATCAAAACCCTTAAATCGTCTGCGGATATAATATAAAATGGACTTTTACTCGAGTCTGGGAAATTTGGCAATTATTTCGTCCGAAATAGCACTCTCCATTGGTCGTTTGAGCGAGGGGCTTGACGGTAAATCCAGTGACACAGGCTCACTCAATTGTACGTCTCCCACAGGCTGCTGAGGTAGTTGCTTTTCGCCCTGGCTGACTACATTATAGCCAGCGCACAGATCCAGTCTGTCCTCTCTCTCTCGCAGAGGTCGCATATAGTCAGCGGGTATCGCCGTTAACAGTTGGCAACTCAACTCGCATGGTTGATAAGTGTCCGCTGTCCAGTCCGGATCTGCATAGTTCTTGGCCTCGGCCAAGGTGTATCCTGTACTGAACCCTTCATGGTAGGCATCCGGTAAAATGACAATCGTCTCTCCTGGTCGTTGGTCCACGATTCGATACGGTATGCCCATTTTCTTGAGCTTCTCAGGAAAGAAGAACTCGGCTCGGTGACGCATAAACTGCGAGCACTTTCCTTTCCTATTCAATGCCTCCTCGGCAATATCAACAGCAGTAGAAGGAACCACAATCCATATTTTGCGGCCCTTGTATAAATGATTTAGAGACGACAAGCGAAAGTCTTCGGCATGGAGCTGGAACGTTGCGCCGAAGTGCTGAGCGGATTCGTATACGTAGGGCGTGTGTATTCCCGGAATAATGGCCTTTGTTTTGTCCAATTTATCGCCTGCCAAAGGATGAATGGGGCTTCGTTCTGGTACTCCTGCTTCCAGTCTCTGCTTGGCAGTCCACGCGGGGACATCGACTCGGTATCGCACATTCCGCATCTGCCTATCCTTGCTCTTATTAAACAGCGTCTTGAGCTTTTTGAATTTCTCCTCCACGCTACCCGACAGCTCGCCATCTGGCTCCGAAGAGGAAAAGGAGCCATCACTCGGTACTGTGCTGACCTGCCAAAACGTCCTGTGATTGATCTGCCTTATTCTGTAGGCATTGGCAGGAGCAGACTGGGATGTTTTCTCTGGGAGAGGCTCTTGGAGCTCTTCTGGGAGAACGATTTTGAAGCATCCGTCAAGCTCGGCATGAAGGCTTCGGGCGAAAGAGAGAAGAGCAGGGAAATCAGCCCACTGCTCGGGTGTCGGTCGGATATGCAGCACTTGGTGGCCAACGGGGCCGTCATATGAGTATGCGATTCCATGCGTGTCTGGCTCGCTCAGAGGCGAACTGGCCCGACTACTTCTTGTAGCTGGAGAGCTGTAGCGCTCCGATGAGCTACAAAACCTGATTAAATCAACTTCATCTTCGGGTAGAAGCTCTGGCACCGGCAGTGGAGAAGGGCATTCCATCGGCTTTGGGTTCTCGTCTTGCAGCTGCGAAGCTACAGCTTGCGCTGGCTCCTCCACTGCATCCAGTGTTGGAAGAGGTATTTCCTCCAGGGTCAGGGTTGCAGCCATTATTGCTTCAGGTGCGGCGTTTTTCGATGTGAGGCTGTCGATAGGCGTAGGAAGCTGCTCTTGCGCAGCCTCAGTTGGTTGAGCGACGGGCTCAGTATTTGAATTGTCGCCTTGCGGTGGACACTCCTCTTCCACATCTTGAGCAGCGCGCTCGGCGCCACTCTCAGGAGGCGCACATGACGACGGCGCAGGAGAATGCAGAGGGGCATCCATCTGCGCAGGGCTCTCCTCCAGGCGGCCTTTGGCGCCTATAATAGACACCGTGTTGGTCGTGTAAATGGTCTCGCAGCGAGGCTCTGCCTCCATCGCACGGCGCAAAGTACCCACAGCGTGCCCTGCAGCGACTGGATGTGTGTGTGGCCAGGATTATAAGGCGGGCGGCAGGGTTCCTCGGGGACTCCGACGGAAGACGGCTACAGACGCAAAGAGGGGAAAAAAAAATCGCCGTTCAAAGAAAAGGCCTCGGGTTCGGCCAAGAATGCAAAAGGCTGAAACGTGCTGTTGGTTGTGCTGCTCGCCCAGCTTGCTGAAAATGATCGGAACCACAGCAATGGAGAGAATAGATGCTGTCCGCTCTGAAACAGTCCGCCCTCAGAGAAGGTTTCCGCCCCACGAGATGCGGCTAGCTGCGTCCAACAAACACGGCGGAGGGAATCCAATCGAAGGCAGAGGAGACGGATTATCGCTTTGGAGTCTGCCTCGTCGATTTGAGGGAGAGAAAATGCCAAAAAAGGGAGATGAGGAAGAGCAAGACGAATAAGACGAAGGGCGTGATGTCTCTCTCGAGGACGATGGAATAAAAGACGGTCTTTTAGTATGTAGGAATTTGTAGAAAAGCAAGTCGAAGAGTCAGCTGAAAGATCAAGCAAGCCCCCAAGCATGGAATCAAATCGCAAAATTTTCGAACTTCCAACGCACGACTAAGGCAGGTACCAGCTACCAAGCTGACGTCGAGGAGCAAGCGGGAAATCGGGGCCGGCCAAGGGTATCGGTACAAAAGGAGAGAAATTGGGGGAAAGAAAGTTTGAGCACAAGAACGCCCATGGGAGAGGGAAAAAAAAAGAAGAACCAGGCAGAAAAAAACAGGTGGTGGTGGCAATAGCTCTTTGGGGGCGTTTTCATTTTTGCCGACGGTGTTAGAAAGGGTACCTGCGTTCACTGGTCACGGCTGCCTTTTCTGGATGTACCTGCGCCGGCATTGCTGGGGAAGTCCGGAGGTGAAAAATGACTCTGAGAGTTATGGCCATGGGAACCAACACCTCAAGCCGTTCACGAGAGCAGAACGAAATTCATTGTCACACAAGAAAAGCAAGGCCCTGTGTACGAATACTCGGTCAGGTGTAGCGCAAATGGCTGCACATCAGCAGAAGCCGAATCCGGCAACTCTCCTTTGCCAATCCGTTCACCAACGCACCCAATGGGGCCTAGCTGTGACCTGTATGCTTTGTGCTGCTCACATTTGCTTGCATTTGCCTTTGGTCTTTTTCGCTTCTTTAGTGGACGCGCCATCACTTTCGAGCCAATGTCTGGTTGCGTCCCGTCCACATCCCACCAGAGCGGGAACAGGGATTAGTTGCCTGTCTAGGATGAGATCCCGTTCTCGTGACGCGGGGGATCCGTCCAGGGGTTCTGGCGAGTCCATTGGAGGTGAACTGAACCCCGTGCTACGTGATCTGAGCGACACTGTCCACTCCCCAGCCTGGCATTTTCATGTTGGTTCCTAGGACTGTGTGACGTACATTAATAGGTGTACAGACGCAGACTAGATGAGATGAGATTTCAGTCAAGTTAATTGGACCTTCACTGTGCTATCTTGTAGTCAGCAGCGGCACTAAAACTACCTGGGCAAGCGGAGGATAGGAAAACCGAGACCGGGGAGATTTCTTACACCCATGAGTTGAACCATACGCCTATTAAAGGAGTAGGTAGCTGCTATATCTACATTCCCTTACTATATTTATATCTCTTTAGTAACTGCTACTATATCTATATTTCTCTAGTAACTACTACTACATCTATATTTTCCCAGTAACTACTACTACATCTACATATTCCTAATAACTGCTACTATATTTACCTAGTATATAATAAAGTTTGGGTGCTGGCCGAATAGGCGTCCTACGAGTTGGTTGGGTGATTATCTTACTGAATATAAGTACGTATTCATTTTGCGGTCTTGCTTTTTCTGACCTTCGCTTGCTGGGATGCCTATCACCAAGGACAATGCCGAAGGAAAAAGTCAGACTGGTGGCAGGTTGCGTGGCAGACAGATGGCTGCGGGACGAGGCACAGTCGGCAAAGAAGGCGGATGAATCCCGTCAAAGTCATCAAGGAGTTCAGGGCTCATAGAAGGCGAAGTAGGCGGGTCCCAGTCATCAGAGAGTTGAGGGCTTACAAGAGGCAGCCTACGAGCTCGGGAGCGAGGTTGGTTGTGATTTGGACGAGAGTGGTGCTTGAAGTAATCCGCACTGAAATCGGAAATGATATGGCTGGTGAATCTGTTCGTTACCTTTTATTAATGCTGTGAGAGCTTTCCGGGGTAGAGCGCGTTTAACAGAACCTATTTCGCCCAAGAGTATGGTTCGACGTTGTTCCTGCATACCCAGAGGTTCGAAGGCTTCGTGGCGGCGCTTGGCTTAACGAAAAACTATCCCTTGTCGATGTTGTTGATGTACTCTGTCTATTTATTCAGATTTATATCAGTTGCCTGTTTGTAATAGGCTTTCACGGTGGCAACACCGTTCTTATATTAGACGTGTTTGGTAGTACTGCGGGCAGTAGTGTGATGGTCTCGAACGAGGACCTGCTTGACTTGATTTACAGTAAGTGGCAACGGCGAGAGGTGGACCTCGACGTTGCGGACAAAACCAGCCATGATGCTACTATAGTTGCTCGAGTTAAGGCGATATTACTCGTTGAGTAAGAACAGAAAGACAACGTGAGTGGAATATTATTTGCGGGGTGGAAGCAGCAAGTAACGACTGGAATAAGAATGGGCGAGTGGATGAAGGTTGCTTGCTACAGAAAAAAAAGGAAAGGAAAGAAAAGGAAAGAGAAGATCGTGAATGCTGCAGGTGCGAGGATCGATATTTATGCTTCAGCAGAACGGCCAGCCGGGCGGTGTGTTGTTCAGTAATTTACAACCGCAATCATATGGACTCCGACGCCTAAGTAGCAGAGCCGGTGTGGGTGACACGATGTCCGTGTAGAGGCTGATTTATGCGTTGGGAATCTTGCGAGATCCTCAAAGGGCTTATAGAAGGAATCCTGGCACATGTTGCCCCTGGCTCCTCTCCTTCATCAACGATATACTACTAGCGGAAACATGGTCAAGAAGAGGCAAAAAAGATTATCAGGAAACAAAACCAGCTTTCAATTCGTCGTGGTATTTACTCTTTCTCTCTGTATACAGGCCAGAAAACCTAATCCTCCTCCATCGCACAAAACAATGCTTCTGTCCAGCCTCCTCCACCCGCACGGCGATGCTTTCATCTTCCATCTTATATCGCAAAAGCCAAACCGGCACATTTCTCCTGACTGCATAACTTCGTCAGGGGCATTTCTTTCCCGCAACCCCGGTAAAACCTGGCAACAAGCCATTCCATGTAATGTGGAAATATAAAGGAAACAACAAACAAAGCTTTGCTGTCAAGAAACATATACACAAGGGGTATTGAGACTCCTCCCGCCCCCAAAGAAAGGAAGGAAAAAGAACATGGGGAGGAGTGACGCCAAGATCGAAAAAAAGGAAGCATCTAGTATAACACCATTGGGGGGAATTCGCCCATGATCCTTGAAATTTCAAGGGACTCCTTCCTGCCTCTCCTCCAATAAAAAAAAAGCCATGTATTTTGAATTAATGATTAATGACAGCTCGTCAACCTCATGAAAAATCATCCTCTTCTTGTGACGCCGCTGCCAGCTCCTCCACAGTCTCAACAAGTTCCATGGCTTCCCGGGCAATCTCAAAAGCAATCGGTGGCAGTGCCTGGGTCCAAGATTTCCATTCCTTTTCTTCGACTTCCGAATCTGCCAGTTCCTGGCCTCGACGGTTGGCTTCGACAAGGCGGTCTCGGCAGTCGCTTAGGCGAACTACTAGGTTGCCACGGCCGTATTTCTGGGTTTCCGAGACAATGCTACTCACGATGCCATTGACAGAGCCAATGTGTGTAGAGATTTGGCGGATATCACCATCCGCGCGGGCACAGTTGACCACATTATGGATGCCGGGTATTAACAGGGCGTTTTGATCTTCAAGGTACGTCTGGGCCATCGTCAGTCATCCTGTGGGTCGTATTTTGGTTTTTCTCTGCTTTCGCAAAATTAGGCGTCGCCCTAAGCCCGTACCTTCAGACCTTCGATTTGGCCGTCGTGATGTTCCTCGCCGTGTCCATTGGGTGCCCCATTTGCATACGCATCCATGGATGTCCGAGGAGAGTTGACGGGGCTATAGGCCGAAGATTCGATGCTCGCCCTGATGTTGGCAAGGTTTTTGAAAGCAGGAGCAGGAGGCAGACCCTCGTGGGTGCTTGATCCTCGAGCAACGCTGCGCGGGGAGAAGAAGCCGCTGGAATCGATGGGTGTTGCGTTTCCATCCTCCTCATCCTCCAGCTCTTCGGTAGGGGTTGGTCGGATTTTGGCAGTTCGGAGAATCTCAACAATGGCAACAGTGAGATGTGACGCCGCTGCATCAACCAGGGAGATTGGTGTAATACCAGAGCTTGCGGCAAAGCTCTTGGAGACGGTAATCAAGTGGTTTGCGGTGGCGGAAATCCGGGCCCGGAGCTTTCCCTGTTGTTGCTGAGCTGCCTCATTTCCACGGGGCGCGGACTCGTCCAAGTCTCTCGTAATTCGTCGGACGCTGACTACGACCCCTTTCATGGCATCAATGACGTTTTCCGGATGATCATCGCGGACCTTTTGCAAGAGTTCGTCGATGGCCATTTGGTATTTGGTAACGTGGACATCCCTGACCCGTCCATTCTCATCCAGCAGAGTATTGTCGCTCGGTAGCTTGATGGAATCTCCATCCACGCTAAACCCGGCGGAAGAACCTCGCAGGCTCCTGATCTGAGTCTTGGTTTTTGCGTAGCGCTCTCTCCAATCTCGAACCTCATTCTCGAGCTGCTCGATGGTCTTCTCAAGCGCAGCCTGTTTCTCGTATGTGGAACCGCTTTGCTGAGAAAGCTGCCGCATCTCGCGCAAGAACTCCTGGGCTTCAGCTCGCACTTCTTCCGTTACTTGTTGCTGCTGCTGGAGAGAGTGCCGCAGTTCGTCATTTTCTCGCTGCAGATCCTCGTTTACACTGGTAGAAGACATCATGCTAACGCTTTGTCGAACCTGTTCCCGAAGTTGTTTGGTCTCTTGCTCATGTTCTTCGCGCATGCGCTCCAGTTCTTGCTTGAGCGAGATGCTGAGCTTTTCTGCCTCTGTCAGTTTTCCTTCGAGGTCTGAGCGGGCATCTGCCAACTCCTGTTTCTCTTCGTCCTTTGCTGCAGCCTGTGACTGGTGGTTATCACGCAAACTGTTCATTTCCTCTTCTTTTTTCTTTATTTCTTCTTCCATGCTCGAAATCTTGGAGTTCAAATCCTTCACTTGCGCCTCGTATTCTTCAATAATCTTCTTTTCCGCCTATTATGAGTTAGAATTCCAGACCACGGACCACATCATCACAAGTTGAATAATAAAAGAAGATACTCACTTCTCCATTATCAGGGCCATCTGCGCCTCCGTATGCGTCAGCACCATCGTCGTCTTCTTCTATCATTGTGCTTTTATTGGGAACAATGGTGTTGTTTTGTGTGGGATGTCGCGGCATTGGCCGAGCGTAGTTGCCGTTGGGAATGCTGGGCGATGGAGGCACGCCATATGGGTCAATGGGTGGTGGCCCTCTAATCGAGCTGGCATTGGACGGCCTTCGCATGCGACTCTGTGACCTGGGTGGGTATTCGCCGTCGACGGGAGTCCCTGTGCGATTCATTGGGCCGCCTCTATTGGACATGGAGCTTCCACCTCGTGGGATGTCGTTGCCGACGAACTGCGGGAATCTGCGCTCCAGTTCGTGGAACACATCGGCGGCAAGATCTCGGAATCGAGGAGGTCCCAGTGACGATAGCCGTTGTCGGGCTTGGTTTCGCTTGGGGTGGAACGTCTTCTCTGGTAGCAGAAAGGCTGGCGGCATGTTGGGCGCATTTGGCGGAGTGCGCGCTGCGGCCTGGCGGCGCACCAATTCGTCGTAGACATCGGTACTCAATTCAAAGAACTGGACGGGGGAGAGTCGTAGCAGCTTGTCGCGGGCCTTGTTGGGCTGCTGCTTGGCGTTTGGGTCGCGTGAAGTGAGGAAAACCCTCAGGGCAACGTAATGCTCAGAGAGGACTCCTTCGTCGATGTTGGCGGCGGTTGGCGACTCGCCTCCGGCCTCGCTCCTGGCGTACATGTTCATGCCATTGCTGGATCGGCCGACAGAGGGCGGCGGGGACGGCCCCCCCGTGTTTGTAGGCCCCGGAGGAAAGCCATTCATGCTCATGGTTCCCGAGGAGCCTCCAGAGGTGGGAGGCGAGACGAGGTTTCCGCGGTTGGGAAAGGACCCGTCGTCGTTGGCCTGGTACCGTGAGAAGGACCACTCGCTTCCGCCTACAGAAACTGGGGACAGCGGCGCATTGCGATCGCTGATGGTGCTCATGGTGGGAGGGAAAGCAGGAGGAGGGAAAGGAAAGCGGCTAGCTCAGACGCCACGAGATGGGAGGCTTTGGTGGTTTGTGCCCGTGCCTGACAGTGCGTATGTAAAGAGACGCCACTCGGAACCAGTCCAAAAGCGCCTGTCGCGGTGCTAAAATGCCGTTCCCCACAGTGTGGCACCCCTACTGAACAAGACGATGTTACTCGCTATCCAGTAGCAGGTTGGCACAAGGTTTGAACTTGTTCGTTGGCGTTGGGAGTAGGCTCGAAACTGGACCAGCCGCGAGTGTGTGGTGAAGGTGATCAATGCTAGTTGAGTGGTGAACTGAACTGGAAAGTAGCCGCGAGGTCGCTAGAAGGGCGTTTGGGCCAACTGGTGCACCGGCAGTTTTTGAAAGCTGCAGGCCTCTGGAAGAGAGTCCTCAGGACTTGCAGGTATACCGACGGACGAGTCCAGGTAGCACAGTACGAGTGCAAGTATAGCTAGTATAGCAATGCCGGACTTCGTAGGTAGTATCGAAACAACGCCCGACTCAGCAACTCCGTATACCTGGCAAAGCAGCTTGTATCAAGGCACGAACGTGGCGTGAGGCCGCAGAAGGAAGGCAAAATTGGCGACGGCGCTTGAAACGGCAGTGCGAGCACAGGCAGGGATGCACCAGCTCGAATCGAAAGGGCTGATTGTCCACACGTCCGGGGGTGTCTCAAAAGGGGGGGGCTTTGGAGGTTTGCTGGAGAGATCTGGCGCAGGCGGAAATGAGCTGCTATGCCCTTGTTGGCAAATAAGAGTCGAGTGCAATTTCTCCCAGACAGAGCCCCGTACGAGTACAAGTTGGGAAGGGAAACAGAGCACAGGAGCTTGGCACGGGGTGAAGCCAAAGTGTTCAGTTGCTGCAGACTGACTATAATAGAGAAGGGTTGGAAACGAGAAGAGAGAAAGTTGAGGGATAGAAAGAGACAGCCAAAGACAATACGATACTCTAAGAGTTGAGGCGACCAGGGGGTGGGAGAAGAAGAGAAGCGGGCAAAAGGTGAAGAGAGAAAAGCCGGTGGGAAATCAGGGCCTTGGAGAAGCTGACGCGACTGCAGAGATCGATCGGCGGGCAGCAATAAAATGGGCCAGCAGGTATCAGAGGTCAGGTCCTTGCACTGCTAATACTACTACAGGCGTAGGTACAGAATCAATGTCCAGTGCAGTGCTGTACAGGCAAACAGGGCCAGGGGGACAGCTGGCTTGGTTCATTTGATGTCTTCCATGTCTTTAGTGGCTGTTGGACCAAGAGCTGACGACTTTCTGGCTGCTTCGGCTGATGCTGCCATCATGACTGGCTGTTTGCTGGGCCATGAGAATAGCCTCTCTCCACCGACCCCAACCGTCAGTGTGCAGGCCATGATTAACAAGTCGTAGCACTGTGGAGACGTCTAGTGAGAGACGCGGTATTATCACGACTTCAATCCTACTTACAAGATGTAACCTTGCGTTTAGTCCACGGCACTTTTCACATATCAAAGTCCCCCATATTCATAAGGCGCTGCTAACCAGGCTATCTATTGCTTTCTATGTGCACTTTTACGCAGCTTGAATCAACACCCTGCCAATAGCAATGCAATGCCCAGACGCGAGTCTTTCGCCTTGCCTCGCCTCTCGCCTCATGGCGCCAACGCCATTTTGCGTAGTGTTCGGCTAGAGCTGGGGGAGTGGACTTTGTTCCCCTGAATTGCGGTCTCGCCGGGTTCTGATTTGCTCTGCAATCGCTGGCGCCACAGCTGGATCGGGGCTTGGAGGCCACTGATTGATTTTCCACTTTCACTTTTTGATCCAGGAACGAGGCCTCCATGATGCCTGCACTCAAGAGACGACTGCAAGTATACAGACGGGGTTGTGTATGTAAGCATAGTATTGAATTTAATCAAACTACTCCGTACAGAGCAATCATTCATTGGACCGACAACAAACGCGGACTGTCGGAGCAACTCTGCTGACTCTCTGAAATTGAACGGCCCTTGTGTCATTCTCATGGATGACGAGTATACGCACCCAAGCCGCCCTAGTCTTCATCTTGGATACTGCTTCATGGCCCAGGATCTCCAACCAGGGGCCTTGCGTTCACCAGAATCCGACACAGCACAGCCAGATTCCGGTGATTGTCAACCGTGCCCTAGAAAAAGCACCGTGCTCATGGAAGATCCGTGCCGCGCGCAGTCTTCACTTTGAATGTAGAAAACGTGATTTAAATGCTCGAGGAGTGACATACAACGAGCCTCAACGTTTGCATCAATGCGCCAAAGGATTCTCGGAGTAATATAATTTGGTGCTACGTAGTACGCAACCAATACCACAAAACCCGCATCTAATCTCATATCGAGGCAGCCTGAACTCCGTAGATTAAAAGCATCCTTGCTTCACATCCATGGCCTTGGTCTAATAACAGTTCTCCGTTTCCAGTGCTAGCGCTTCGCCTGCTGCGACTCTGTAATGAGTGACCAAATCTTACTCTCCCCGCACAACAGGTACCTTCATGCTGCGCGACAGTACGACAGTGATGTTCTGTCGTGATGTCGGGGCCAGGTAAACTCCGTACAAGTGAAAGCCTACGTGGACGGACGCCGACAGAGCTCATTCGTCAGGGGGCGCTGTCTTAGACACGACGCGCATACCTACTCCCAGTATTGCCATAAATAACATTGCGAATTAGACGCTTGAATCGGGCGCGAGTAAGGCCATTTGTTCTGTGCTGGCAGTATGTACCTTCAAAATCAGTAAGACGTATTAAACAGATGAAAAAGAAGCCGAAAAGTATTATTCCTCTTCAATTATAATCTCGTGTGAGCCCGTATCTCTTCAAAGACTTGAATGACAAAATCGCATCCTTTGTCCACCTCTCGGGAGCCTCCCGAAACCAACGATCTGAAAGACTCTCGCTCTTCCAATCACCAGCTAATCCCATCTCGTCAAGAGCCAATCTGGAACCTGCCACTCAAGATCTTGCATTGGACGATGTCGATTGGCAGATCCGGTTGCCGGCCACCCAACAGGACTGCAAGCCACTCGGGCTAGACGCGGGTTTGTGCATATACGAGGATCAACGCCACATTTTTCTCGCCGTCGGCCATTTCGCGAAACAACATGTCGTAGGTAAGTACATACCTACCTAGTAGAAGGGCAGTTCTTGAATATCTGCTCCTCTCACTATGGATGTTCTTCTAGGCTCGCTATCTTCTTCTAGTGTCTACTACTATCGAAAACAGAAAAGCTTAGGGATACCTTGTTTTCACCTCGGGTATTCACAGGGCATGTATTTGTCCAATTGAGTAGATGATGAGACAGGCTTGTGATTGCTATTATGCAATACGACGGGTATTTGGTCAATGGTGTGGGTTAAAACCAGCTGCAATCGTAGTCAGAAGAATCAGACTTTGGATGGTCGATGCCAACATATAGCATTGGCCAACGTTTATTAGAGGTAATTTGGCAACAAATAGTCATAGATGAGTTGCAGGTTTAATATCCTGCCCAGCCGGTGCCTTCTCGATCTGATTTCCTAAGACAGTCCCCGTACGGAACAAACAACAATGAAGCATTTACTTTCTGCCAATCGCCGGAACGCCACGCCAAATCTAAGACGACTTTGGTCGTCATGAGCAACATGCTAGTAGATGATAAAAAGGCACGCAACGATAGATATCCCGTCTTTACTCAAAACCACGCCAGAGTCCAAGTCGATGGGAGATTAGGCCAGCGTTCCTGCCAGGCGGCAATAATCTCCGGCACTCGCTCGTCAAAGCTGGCGCGAGCAGCCGCACTTCCACTGTCAAAGGCGGCCGGCCCTATGGCGCCTCGTTCTTCTGCGGCAGCGGCATTGAGAGAGTTGGCGAGATCAAGGATGCCCTGCCCGCCGATATGGGCTTCCTCGTGGTTATCTTTGATTTCAATGTTGATCACGTGTACCGGCCGATTCAATGGCGAGCCGCGATTGAGGAGATCGTCAATGACGGCATCCCAGCATCGCTCCTCACAGGTGAAAACTACGTCGACAACCCCGCCTTCAGTGCCCTCGCTGCCTCTATCACTAGTGTGCTGCAATCTGGGCACCCCGACGGGCCAGTCTTGCCAACGCTCGGGACCCCATTTCACGCCTCTATTTCTTCCTAGCATGTTCAATATACCATTGTTACGGTATAGCCTAGGATCTTTAGCTTCCAGCTCCTTGTACATGCTATCGTAAGATGTCTTGTTGAACTGATACACGTTCGGTTGGGTGATGGTCGGGCCCGGTAGCCGCACGAGAGAGCCCGTACCAAAGGATATCACAGGATAGTTGGCTTGGGAGAGTCGGAGATGAGCTTCCATGGATCTAGGTCCAAATTAGCAAAAGGGTAAGATGGGACCCTCACATGATCACACGAACCTGTTGTTGTTGCTGGCGCAGACAGTGCAGAATTTGAGCTTGTAGTCCCCATTCTCATTTGGTGACCCATTCTGGGCCGCTGTTGTACCGTTCGCGGTCTCCATGTTGGGCAATTATCCAGGAGAGGAGGTAACGCGAGTGCTCCCGGACGACAGATGTAGCATTATTCAAGCTCCAGGCGGTGAGTTGAGTTAACCTGTACCTGATCGAACAGCGTCAGCAATCGATCAAAGTTTGATAGGCATTACATTAGATGGAATGAGTCTCTTCATCAGCTAGAATCGTATATTAAGTAAATTAAAATTTTCATCAGAGCACAATAGCTCAGACAGCTCCAATAAAAGATTCATCATGGAAGAGGGGGGAAGAAATGCATTCAAGTTTCCTACCTTTGGACAAAGCGTCACAGGTACCTGGCTGCACGCATCAAGTAGTAGCCATTGACCAATGCAAGCTGTGTGCGGCGCTGGGGCTCGTCAATTTCGCTCAAGCTGAAGTAATATTGAGACTCTCGTCAAAGCGTGGAGGTGGAAGGGAAAAGCTCGAGGGTGGAGCTATACGCGAGGAAGGGATAAACATCGGGTAAAATCGAGAGGCTAAGCATGAATTAGCTCTATTAGGTAATCCGGCCATGTGGTCCTACCAGAACGTACCTCTTGAGCTGCTCCAAGCCTCAAGATTTTAGCGCCTGTCCCTGTACCATTCAAGGACTGCTACCAGTTTCAGATATAGCAAAGTCTCCGATAAGATTCCTAGCAGCCTCCACGGAGCTCGGAACAACAATATGTATGTCGGCGCCGACATACAACCTCGGAGCACAAAAACTTGCTCCTCTTTCCAGTAACTTGAAGTACTCTTTCGATGCACGAAATCTTGGTTTTGAGTTGGCATGTCCATGAAATTTTGGTTCGTCGGGCGGCTACCCCACGGCAACCCATTGCAGCCCTGTGATTGGCCTATAGGCACGCGCATAACCTGAAACAAACGACGCTTGCATCTCCTCCAATCAGCACCTGGCCTTGACAAACCCTGTCTCTCGCCAGTCTCCAAAAATAGAAGCGTCTCTCATGTTCTCATGTTGCTATTAAAAGGCAGCATTTTGCCCAGATACTTTATGGGAAATGAGACTCGGTTTGTTATGATGTCTTGCGTTTCTTGTATCTCGAGCTTCTAGGATTATCATTACATTCCGGCTTATTCATTTTATTTTAATCTATTCTTTTGTCCAGTCTGGGCAAGAGATCACGCATCATGCATCCGTTCTGCGTACGCGCTAGCCACATGCATGTGATGGTATCGTGGATCCTGGTGAAGCAATAACATACACGGAGTACAGTAGCGTTTTTGTACTTGTGTCCTCATATGCGGAGACGGTATTCAAGTATGCTCGTATGCTACAGCCATCTGTTCTGAGCGAGAGCTTCTAGTACAACCTCAAGCGCATCATGTTCACCTCGAATAAAGTGCCGTGTTCCGTCAACTTCATGACATCGTATAGACTACAAGCAGCCCATGCCGACTTCCTCTCGGCCAGCGAGCGCTACAGAACTGAGACGGAAAATCCGCCCGAGCTAACACTCTGACGGAAACGAAATTGCCTCTGATCCTAACTCTGCTCGTATGAACCTGGGCCATGTTGGGGTTCAGAGCCCCCATGTGGAGTCATGGTTGCAAACCCAGGCTCGCGGTTTGCACGGCTTTGACTGTAATCCGTTCCGCTCGAGAATAAGGTATTGATTCAATGCTGGCACAGTGATATGTGCCAGCAGCAGAGAGGTAAATGCTAGTTCTGGTAGCTCATGCGAAGAAGGTATACGAGTAAGTACTGGTACCTTGATATTGCTTCGTCCACCAGGTAGGAGATGGGGTAGTATAGATTACAAAGTAGTTGGTCCTGCATAATGATGAACTGATTTCGCATTTCTCTTCCGTGTGATGGTTTAATCTAACTGAAATACCTCATCGAAATCCCATTGCCTTCTCTCGGCAGAGTATTGGAAGATATATGCGAGAGCTGGAGCCCCCCGTTTCGGCACAAGACAAACGTATAACAGAGCCAGTACGAGAATACAAGTCAACCTCGACGCTCGCCAAGCAGCTGCTTTGAGGCGTACGGTATGAAAATCCATGTACGAGTTCTAGATTATTCGTAATGACTCTTACTATTATCAAAACCAGCCAGAGATAACACTCCTTTAAGTGTGTGTCTCGTCTTTCGTTCTTCTCATCACTCCGCCTCCCGCAGTCAACGTCGACTTAGACCTGAGACGGAGAATTACCTGCATGAAAGACAGCGCAACAAGCATATCCAACTTTTCTTGCCGCTCATTCAATCTGGCGCTACCGGATCCATCTACCTCAGCCAGCCCCGTCAGCCGCTCAGACAAGCACCAAACATCGATATACAGATTCTTCGTAGGGAGCATCCGTTGAAGCCATTGGATCGGTCTCCAGGCGCTGACTCGCTGGCTATTTGCGGCTCGGCCAGTAGAATTAG
Organism: Trichoderma semiorbis; assembly: GCA_020045945.2. Lineage (NCBI taxonomy): Eukaryota > Fungi > Ascomycota > Sordariomycetes > Hypocreales > Hypocreaceae > Trichoderma > Trichoderma semiorbis. The sequence goes on from CM034695.1 coordinate 5,601,340, forward strand.
GGCGTGACGCGCTGGCTCCAGGCCCTCCCATCGAATTGCATCAACCAACAGGCCGGTCTTTGACAGCGGTTCGCCACTAACAGACGCCAGTACTTGTACCCGCGCAGTACATTGAAGCTGATCCATTCTACCACTGGACTGAACAACTAAACTCGACTTGCATCTTGGGGGACAGCCTTGTCGTCTCCCGCACTCCCGCCATCTTCTCGCATTTTGAATCTCGATCAAGAACCTCCAGCGTCCAAACCCAAACCCAAACCCGCAGCGCAGGGGGTCACCTCACCGTTGCCCAGAACCAGCATACCTTCAGAATCACCGCTAGCCTCCCTCGAGCCTCTTCTGCAACAAACCCTGCCCTGACACACTGGCGACCGCTTGTCTCAGATTAGGGTTTTCTGAGTCTCCCACCTCCCCTCCGCAAGGCCGATCGCTCTGACCCGAAACTCACACTGCTTGCGCTGCATATCAGAAGCAAACCGACACTCCCCCAGACATCGCCAACCCTGAACCGTTCGACGTGCGCTGGAACAATCTGGATAGAGGCGTGCTAGCCTGCCGGCGGCTGAAGTTGGCTTATTCACGAGCTGAGGCGTGGAGCTGGCGAGTGCCGTCAACCTGCGCTGAATTCTTCCAATCTGGCAGCATCACATCCAGAGTTAGACTGATCTGGGAGGGATGACCGCGACCGCAACAATGTCGATGAACTCGCCCCCCGCAACAGCGTCCCCGGTGGACGTGTCGGACTCAATCGACTCTGTCTCTGCCCCTCTGACTTCGACTTCGAACTCGAACCGCCACAGCACATTGTCCCGCCCGCTTTCGTATGCGTCCAAGAACAGACTGTCGCAATACTCGATTGCCGGATCGCTCCCCACCCGATCGCGGCCTCAGTCGCACGTGTTCCCCATGTTCCCCTCGAGCCTGGCGTACACGCTGGTGCGCGACTTCGCATATCCCGTCATGCACCCGATGCACTACGGCCCGCCGCCTGAGCCTTCTGGCCCGCCGTCCGGCCTGACGACGCCAATGAGCGAGAGCAGGAGGCTTTCCGAGCCGTCAGTCTCGTGGGACCAGAAGATGCCGTGGGATTCATGGACTCCGGACCCCTTCAACCGGGCCCACGATCTACCGCCGATCCAATTTGGCGACGGCCCTCCATACAGCGAAGATGAAGATTTACAGAGCCCAGTGGTTTCCACGAGGCATCGAAAGCACAAATCAACTTCGGCTACTCTCCATACGGGTAGGGGGCGCACTGGTCGCGATCCCGACAGGGGCCAATCTGCAATCATTAGCTCCAGCTATGATGACAGCCAGAGCTACTACTTGGGCATTGGCAGAGATGGAAGTGAGCAGTACTACGTGAGCCACGGAGGCGAAGCGAACGGACCCGGCGGTGAACTGGTCACCTACCCGCCCGATCAGGCGCATCATAGCCATGCATACCAGTATTCGCAGAGGCATGATATCGATGGCTATGATTCGGATCACTCAAGCAGCTCATCCTCGCCAGGGGGCCCTGAAGGAGATCAGTCGCGCTATTCACGAGACTATCAGTTCACAATCACATCTCCCGACGAAGAGTTCCATGGTAAGGCCGTGGCTTTGTTCGATTTTGAGCGAGAGAACGAGAACGAACTACCATTGGTGGAAGGCCAAATCATTTGGGTGTCATATCGCCACGGCCAGGGCTGGTTGGTTGCAGAGGATCCAAAGACGCAAGAAAGCGGCTTGGTTCCTGAAGAATACGTTCGACTACTCCGGGACATTGAAGGAGGCATGAATAGCCTGACCGGAGCCCTCGTCGATCCATCTGGATCTCCTAGTGATGCCGTTACTCCTACCCAGACAGAGAGTGGCAGCCAGTACGGCCACACTCCCACTCCTAGCACTTCAACCAACGGATATCACCAACCAGTTGTGTCCATGTTTTCAACCTCGAGCAAGGACCTCAACCCGTATCCTACGGAGCAGCTCGGCATCCAAGCTGGCCAAGCCCCGCCTCAAGTTGTTCACTATCATGGACAGAGAGGAGGAAGCCAAATCAGCACACCAACATTAACCCAACTTCAAGAGTCTGAAGCGCAAAGAAGAGCAAGCCAGGACGCCGGAAGCAAAACCGAAGGAGATTCGCCTACGGCACAAGAAGAGTCCACCGTGAAATCTACGGATACGCAGGCGTCGAACGAGATGGCGGAGACGGAGCGGTGATAAGCAATCCATGACATGACTTGCCAAAGGGGACCGGAATTCAACCCTCGAGCCGGATTTACAACGTTTATTCTCTTGGTTTTTTCATGTATTTTGATCGTGAAAGAGAAATAAAGGACATTGGACGTGTTAGAGCAACCCACGCATGGAATCGGATTCACACCAAACTGTAAAGCGGCATAACATTGGCAGAGAAGCTGCCAATCTAGCCCTCGCTTGCGATGGCTGCCGTAATGGAGTTACAAAGGGAAGCCTGGGGTATCTTGGATGGCAAAGAAAACAAAAAGTAAAGAGGACAACAGAGGAAGGGCATCCCTTCTCTTTTACGGGTGGGGAGGGACTCGCCAGTCTCTGGCTATATTATAGGTAAGATTCAACCGAAGCGGGAAAAGAGAGCGATTTGGAGCAGCACGATGATTTGGATGATAATTCCTACGACTCAAGGGGGCAGGGCATCGTTTTGTATTTTGGCTGGGCCTGGCGTGGCTCTGCTTTCCATGATGGATGGATGTTTGATAACACCGCGAGTGAATTACATGGGACCGGATTGAGTTGTTAGAAGTAATAAAAACGAAAACTATTTGGCCCAAAGGGATTGTTTAGGAGTGGCTTTGTGTTTCCTCTCTATGTGATGTGTTGGTGTTATACTTCCAAGCTTGGACAATTTACCCTAGAAAGAGTGAGAAGACTCGGAGACTATCAGTGAGAGCTTTTGTGATAATAACAACGGCCGTATCGATGGAATTGAGGAGGTGGACGACCTGGCAATCCTCGACGTAGATACCTAATATGGATCTACATTTCCCTAATAACTGCTACTATATTATATTGCCCTACTGTATCTATATTTCTCTAGTAATTGTTACTATATCTACATTTTTCTAGTAACTGCTACTATACTTGCCTCTCGTTGCCGGCAAGACGTGAAATACTCCGAACGTGGTCGTACGTTGCGCTACCTCTGCCTTTTGGTGGAAAAAGCAATTTCTCAATGAGCTATAGAGCAAGTTCTTAGATCTACTTGAGGGGGCATCCACTTGATCCAAGAGGGATCACAAAAACCGGACAATTCCCAATGCGAAGCAGTGACTATATTCAAATACTACGCCAAACTTCATCAATTGAGTTACGCTCATCTAGTTTGATTGATAATCTATATGCGTCCCATGATTTGGTTCCTGGTTCCTGGTGGGTGGCGCATCAACGCTACGAGATTGCTTGACTTTTGATTGTTGCTAGCAGATGGACAGATGCAAGCAGATGACTCGCATTTGATAGCCGATCAACACCACAAAATCAAACAGTATCAATAGCGGCCTCTCGACTTACCAAGCACTGGGGAGAATTACCAATCTAGCACTGCAATTCGGCTCGATAATTCGTCATAGCAGCCCCTCGGAAATAAATGGCGATTTGGACTTTGTATTTAAAGTGGACAGCGGCCACGGGCCAATCACGTGGCGAATGCCGTCATTCATTGCACGTCTAACGCTCGGCAATCTTGGTGGCTGACGGACTTTTTGGCAGCTTGCTGTTTATCTCATCCAATCCCTTCCTCGACGATTTCTGGGACCAATTCCTCTCTATAAGCCTCAATCGCTGTTGAGAGACTTCTTAGAATTCAGAATGTTTGCCAGATCAGTTTTTCGTGCGGCTCAGCCGCTGAAGATGGTAAGTTTGAAGAGCCGACAGCTCCATATGCTCAGTCCGAGTCAACCCAAATTGCCGCTGCAGACGGGCTAATCAGAACTCACCGTCTTGCAGCATGCTCGCCGCTATGCCACCGAATCTGGTGCCAAGGGCAGCTCAAACACTCTCCTTTACGGTGCTGGCGCTGTTGGTGTCGCTGGTGCCGCCGCCTACTTCCTCAGCGGTTCCAAGGCTGAGAGCAAGGTCAAGGAAGTCGTTGGCGCTGCTCCCAAGGCGGCGTTTACCGGTGGTGACCAGGGCTGGCTGTCCTTGAAGGTCTCAGAGGTCGAGGACGTGAACCACAACACCAAGAGAGTTCGATTCGAGCTTCCGGAGAAGGACCAGGTTTCTGGCCTGCACATTGCCAGCGCCATCCTGACCAAGTTCAAGGCCCCCGATGCCGAGAAGGCAACTCTCCGTCCTTATACCCCCGTCAGTGATGAGGGTAAGTAAGGATCCGCCCTGTTCTTGCAATGAAAATACTGACAGTCAATCTCAACGTAAGATGATAGGGGCTTCATCGACCTCTTGGTCAAGAAGTACCCCGATGGACCCATGAGCACCCACATCCACGGCCTCAAGGTTGGCGAGGAGCTTGCCATCAAGGGCCCTCTCCCCAAGTACCCTTGGTCTGAGAACAAGCACGACCACATTGCCCTCATCGCTGGTGGCACTGGTATCACCCCCATGTACCAACTTGTGCGAGCCATTTTCAAGAACCCCAACGACAAGACCAAGGTCACCCTCATCTTTGGCAACGTCACCAAGGAGGACATTCTGCTGAAGAGCAAGTTTGACGAGCTCGAGAACACTTACCCGCAGCGCTTCCGCGCATTCTACACCTTGGACAAGGCCCCCAAGGACTGGGTCGGCGGCGGCGGCTTCATCACCAAGGACCTGCTGAAGCAGGTTCTCCCCGAGCCCAAGAGCGACAACATCAAGGTCTTTGTTTGTGGCCCCCCTGGATTGATGAAGGCCATCTCCGGCAACAAGGTTAGCCCCAAGGACCAGGGCGAGCTTACCGGTGCTCTGAAGGACCTTGGCTACACTTCTGAGCAGGTGTACAAGTTCTAGACGGCATGTTGATGTGATAGAGATGGAGCCTAGGAAGAGACGTACACAGGCATCATTTGATTGATAAAAAAAACCAAAGACATAGACCAATTTGCCACTGGTAGAGAATAGAATCTAGGCGGCTAACAAATAAACATAAGCTACCACAAATACATACTTGTATACCTAACAAGTATAAAACTTACTTTAAGTCATGAATTTGTCTGATCAAAATCCTCCGAATCCCATGAACGGGCACTCACATGGCGTTAATCTCCGCGTATTAGATAGCCCGTATATACCCGGTTTCTTGAGCATCTGCTACTGTTGCTATGCTCCTCTAGTATCTGCTACTACTGCTAGCTTCCTCTGGTATCTGCTGCTATTGTTAATTTTTTCTAGTAGCTGCTACGATGGCTATATTTCTCCAGTATATGGTATTATCACTTAATTTGCCTTTAACTAAAATACTAGATGGAGTACAGGAAGGTTAGTATGTGTAAGTAGGTGCACATACTGCTTGATCGTCTTAATCTCAGCTCATCAGAATGCCATTTTTGGAGCATTGGAACCCTAATAATCAACAATTTGCTTGTTCGACGCCACGAACAACCCGTGTGTCTCACCAGTAGCGAGATGATCATTTACATCAGCCGCCGTCACACCCTCCACCTCCACCTCCTCCTCCGCCATCACATCCACCATCATATCCTCCGCCTCCTCCTGCACCACCGTCTGATCCGAAGCCGAATATTGCGCTCAGGCCCCTACGCGGTTTCTTGGTTCGAGGCTTCATGGGGGGCGAAACTTTCATTGATCTGGTTTGGGATCCATCGGCAAAAGAAGCCCTTCTTTTGACTGGCCTGCAAGGGAGGCCAGCTTTGCGGTGGCGGTTAATGACAATGGAGTCAACGACCCAGGACAAAAAGAAGAGACCACTAATTTTTATTTTGATATAAATATTAGCATTCCATAACCATACACGCCGTTTTCTGGAGGAATTTGTGCTAGGCACAGTGAGCAAACTTACATCTCTAGACATCCCATAGCACCTATAGCATAAAGGGTATCGACATGGTTCGTCGGGATGGGATTCGAGCCATCATGTCGGTGCCCAACAGGATTATCGCCACTCCCATGGACAGTGCCTCGCTTGGCCACGAGATCAGATACATCTTCAATCAAGAGCGGAGCAGAGACGGCCCAGGCAACAAAGACTGCACAGTCAGATATGAGAGGCGTCCAATATCTGAAAATTCGGGGAGAGGCGAATTGGGCGATGATGAGCAGGATAGAAACGCCGACGGTGGAAGCAGACTATAAGAATTGAAGCGTTAGAGTTGTTTTGCAGAGAATACTGTGATCGAGGATGTAGAAGCTATTTACTATGACAATCATGACGACCTGAAGATCGGTTGGGACATGAAATTCTTCCAAGGCATGGATGGAGAGGAAGAGAACGACGAGACTGGTGACGATCTGGAACACGCGCATCCATATCCAGGCCTTTGGGTAGTCCGGGATATGCTCCTGGCCACGCGGGCGCTCGGGAGGCGTCATGACGAATGCAAAAATAATCTCTTCCTTCACGTAGAGAATATCCCAGCAGCTAAGCTTAATGATCCGAAAAAAGAAGAAAAAGAAGAAAAAGGCGTGGCCACAAAGAGGATGCCAAGGCTCGTTTTAAACAAGGGGCAAATGTGAGAGACCGCCTCAGATACTATCACCCGTGATTGCTGCATGTCTCGCTCGCCCTGAGTCACACAGGGTTAACCGACTGGACACCAGCCCCTCTACGTAATAAAAAGGCTCGGGTCAGACATTCTTTTTCTCTGGTCAAATCAGCACAAGAGACAAACGCATATCGGCAGCGGGAGGAGACACAGACACGTAGATCCATTCATCTCGTCTCGCGCATTAGGCAAACAACCGTCTTTGTGCTCCGTGTTGGGTCCCTCTCCCGAGCTCTCCCTTGTTTGGTGTTGATTATTTAGCCAAGGGGGGGAAATTACCGCCTTGTGGGTGCCCGTTCATGGGATTCGGAATATTTCTGATCAGACGAATTCATGATTTGAAGTAAGTTTTGTACTTGTTAGGTATGTATTTGTGGTAGCTCATGTTCATAATATAGCCATAGGAGCAGCCACTAGAGAAATATAGCCATCGTAGCAGCTACTAGAGAAAATTAGCAACAGTAGCTGATACTAGAGGAAGGTAGTAGTAGTAGTAGATAATAGAGGGACATTCAAGAAACCGGGCATATACGGGCTATTTAATAGACAGACTTTTCTTCATCCTGTTCTGACACTTGAGCCTCACGCAGTCGTTAGGGTACTAGATAGCCAGCTTGTGGTCCTGAATATTTACTCCCTGAATTAATTGTCCGTAATGGGCCTATGTGTACTTGGCTTTCCCACGCTTTACAGTCGGGTGGTATCCGAGGCGCGGCACGCAGGGTCGGTAAGGCGTCTCAACACCATGGCGGAACTTCGCGATATCTGCTACAGATCCACACACGAACAAAAAAAAGACAATAAAATGTAACACCTTGAGTATATCATAAGCAAGCGATACGCGGCAAAAAAGCTCATTAATAGAGAGAGATTCATTCATGCCCTTTAGTGTTGGCATTCTATTACAGTAAGTAAAGAAAGAGGGAGGTTCTTCTTTCAGCTGTTACCAGTTGCTTTTATAGCTTTCACGCTTACTTGAAGGCATAGGCAATTAACTGACCTGATATTGTTTCACGTGATAATACACCACCTTCCTTTCGTCTATAAAGCTCTCTCTTTCCTTCCTCTCGCTCTCCCTCTTTTCTTTCTTCCTCAACCCCTCTCAGCTTCCATCAAGATATGCCAACAATCCCCCGCCTTTGGAACTTATTTATATTGTGTTACACCCTTCAAATACTCTGTTAAACGCAGTTGTATCAACGAAAACCCCACAGAAAACGGCCAAAACAAAAGATCCCACGGAAGAAAGCCACGCCGAAGCAAGCAACTCAACGACCACGCGATGGCGCCTCCCGTCTACCTTTTACCACATAATAACCCATGTCCCAACCCCCAACTTCCTCCTCTACAGATCGAACTCGACAGAGTCAGCCGGAGGAACGCGGGAAACCATTACATATATGGTGTTCGCGTCATTATTGCCTATTAGGAGCAGGCAACAAATATGACTAAAGAAGACCAGGATGAATACTTGAACTTGATCGAGTCATCATCATATGAGAAAAGCGGCCTTTCCGTGTTTCTCCTTTCGCACCATCCCCTCTATGAAAAGCTAATGAATGAGCCCACATGGGCAAAATTCGTTTTTCTGTCGGCTCTCTACCCAAATATACTAGATACCAGCGGACAACAGATTGCTTTACACAAAGCCATGTTATCAGCGTTCGGTTCTCTCCAGGTGGACGATCTGACTGAGAACTATCGCTCCTACCATGATGAACCTGATCGTCAGGAAACTCAGGAATCACATCAAAGCATGGAAGAAGATGACGAGCGGGGCTGGGCTATACGCGATGGACATATTTCGAAGTCACAGCAACAGATGCCGCCAGCCGATCAAGAAAACGAACAAATAAGCATATCAGCATTCGAAAATGTTCTCAGAGATCGAGAAATTGCCGTCGAAGCGAGAGAGGCCGCTGTCGCGGCAAGAGAGTCTGCCGTGGATAGGAGAGAGGCTGCTATTGTGGTGAGAGAAAATTGGGCTGTGGCCACAATGAAGCGGTTATTACAGCGAGAATAAAGAACATTTTACGACATCAGGGTGTTCTTTAGACGCTGGAACCGATCATTCGCGAGGCTCGGGACCAGGTTCGTGATGGCGCCGATTATATCTTTGATGTATGGGAATTTCAAGAGGCTGGGGAGTGGCCCAACGTGTGGGAGTGAGGTCGCCTGTCGAGGTTGTTTTTCTACATCAGACATGATAAGTATTCCTCTTGCTATGGTATGAATATGGAGATCCTGCTCTTTTCTTGGGGGCAGCCATGGGGAATCATATGAGGCAGGGTGATGATATTAGTAGGTAGTCATCATTGGCACATCACGCCGCCAAACCAACGACAAGTAACGTCGCTCTCGCAATTGCACACTTGGGGTTGAAAATATATATTTTTGGTGGCAGTGGGCAATGGGAAAAAAACTCGGGGAGTTGGAAATTAGTATATGAGGCACAGGGGTGACACTGTCACCGTTAGCATTATTAAACAAATCATAGGTTTAAATCTGAGCCGGTGACAGTTTCCCCAAATAGATAATAGTAGCAGAGAGCAGCTATAGTAGATGGTGGTAGCAGAGAGTAGATGATATTAGAATAAGGTAGTGATAGGAGATGATGTTGGAAGGAAGGTGTTACCTGGTCATGAGACGAGCGTACACATTAAAGGTCGCCATCATACTAGCCCTCTAGCAGCAACTTAGTTCTATCATCATATCAATCAACAGCCGTTGGGCAATAAGTCTCTCGTTTCCTTTTAATTCAAGATGTTATGGCAGCTGCCGCTCTCACCGCCCGTTCGGCTGTTCTGCCGAAGCATAAATTTCGATCCTCGCACCTGCATCATTCGCGATCTTTCCTTTCCTCTTTATCCTACCCTCATTGCCCTTTGTTCTTACTCAACAAGCTATATCGCAACCCATCGAGTTTCAGCAACATGGCCTTCGCCCGCCCAAACGCCAGCGCCTCTACACTCTTTTTACATGCACTCACTCTTCTCCTCTGCCAAACCAGTTTCAATTTTCACTGAACTGTAGAGAAGGTAAGCAAATGGCGCGATCCGACAACACCAGAGTACCTTTAACCGCATCCCGCCGCTGCCTATTGAACAAGTTGGAGTTGATTAAGAAGCAAGACAAAGCAGAAGAAACAGCAAGTCGGAGACTATCATCTACTCTCTACTACTACCATTTACTACCATTTACTCTCTGCTACTATCATCTACTCTCCATTACTATTATCTACTATTGCTACCTTCTTCTAGTATTATTTACTCTCTGCTACTACTATCTACTACCATTAACTACCATTGACTCCGTTGACTGCCATTGACTGCCGTTGACTACCATTGACTACCATTGACTACCATCGACTACCATTGACTACCATTGACTCCCTGCTACTATTATCTACTTCTACTACTTCTGCTACTTCCTTTTAATATCACCTACTATCCATCAGTAGTTGTTTCTTATATCTACTAAAACCAGTATTAATAATAAAGTTGGGATATGGCATGCTGGATGGCCAACTTGAAGTGTTAGCCAACACATCCCTGGATCACAATTAGACAGCGCTGGATCTGTTCGCCGGCGTCGATTACACAAAAGACAACGTCACGTAAAAAGCATGATGGCACAATTAATCAAGTTTAACGGTTTTAATCCGTATTTTCCATTCTACCGAGTCTATGCGTAGTCCACATATCGTTCGTGCCTCACACAAATGGGTTCCTCCCAATGTGCAGCAGCATCGTCGTCATTCTTTTCATGAACCCCCCAGCTATTTTGGCATGTCATTATTGCACCCATGCAAGAAGTCGAGGAGAGTGAAAATGCAAAAAAAAAACTCTTCAGATGCCTCGGTATCTTCTCAATTGAATGGACACAGATTTGGAGAAAAATATGAAACAAGGAAATAGGAGGTTGATATTCCTCCCATGATAGCGCTCTTCCCAAGGCGCTAAGGACCAGTGAGCGATTCTTATGCTACCAGTCGCCCAATTTTTTTGTTTTCCACACCCAACTCCCGGAATCCCACTTCATCCCGCTTTTTTATCCCATCATCACTCGCCGATTGATGCATTTATCGGGAGGACATGGCCTTGGTGACAAGGCGCTTGAGGGCGAGCTCCTGCTTCTTCAGGTCCTCAGCGGTGCTGTCGCCAAGCTCGAGAGCGGCCATGGCGTCGCTGATGGTGGACTCAATCTTCTCCTTCTGGCCACGCTTGAGCTTGAGGGACAGGGTAGGGTCAGAGACAATCTCCTCAACACGGCCAATGTAGGACTCGAGCTGCTGCTTAGCCTCGAAACGCTTGCTGAAAGCCTCATCGTTGGACTTGAAAGCCTCAGCATCGCTGATCATCTTCTCAATCTCGCCAGTAGACAGCTTGCCGACAGAGTTGGAGATGGTGATGTTGGCACTGCGGCCGGAGGACTTCTCAGTGGCGGTGACCTTGAGAATACCGTTGGCGTCAACCTCGAAGACGACCTCAAGGACAGCCTCGCCAGCGCGCATAGGAGGGATAGGAGCAAGAGTGAACTCTCCCAGAGAGGTGTTGTCCTCGCAGTTGACACGCTCACCCTGGAAGACGGGGAACTGAACGGTCTGCTGGTTGTCGGCAACAGTGGTGAAGGTTCGCTATTTTCATATTAGCATCAGAGCAATACAATGGACTAAAAGTGGACCTAAATACCTTCTTCAGCGTGGGCACGGTTTGTCCACGGGGAACGACGGGAGCGAAGATGTTACCCTCCATGGCGACACCCAGGGACAGGGGAACAACGTCGAGCAGGAGGAGGTCGGCGGTCTCGGCGGAGGTGGCCTTTCCGGAGAGGATACCGGCCTGGACGGCAGCACCGTAGGCAACGGCCTCATCGGGGTTGATGCTCTTCTCGAGCTTCTTGCCGTCGAAGAACTCGGACAGAAGCTTCTGGATCTTGGGGATACGGGTAGAACCACCGACCAGGACAATCTCCTCGACGGCGCTCTTCTCGATAGCGGCATCCTTGAGGACCTGGGCAACAGGCTCGAGAGTGCCGGCAAAGGCCTTGGCGTTAAGCTCCTCGAAACGAGCACGGGTGATGGTCATGGTGAAGTCCTCACCCTCGAAGAGAGAGTCAATCTCAATGGTGGCCTGGGCACCGCTGGAGAGGGTACGCTTGGCACGCTCGCAAGCAGTGCGGAGTCTTCGGAGAGCACGGGGGTCGTTGCTGGGGTCCTTCTTGCTCTTGCGAGTGAACTCCTTCTTGCAGTGGTCCAACAGGTTGGTGTCAAAGTCCTGGCCACCCAAGTGGGTGTCACCAGCGGTAGCCTTGACGGTGAAGACACCACCCTGGATGTTGAGCAGGGAGACATCGAAAGTACCACCACCAAGATCGTAGATCAGGACGTTGCGCTCCTTCTCAGTCTTACCAGCACCCAGACCGTAGGCGATAGCAGCAGCGGTAGGCTCGTTGATGATACGGAGGACGTTGAGGCCAGCAATGGCACCAGCATCCTTGGTAGCCTGACGCTGGTTGTCGTTGAAGTAGGCAGGGACAGTGATGACAGCCTTCTCAACCTTCTTGCCGAGCTTGGTCTCAGCAATCTCCTTCATCTGTAGTTTTTGTATGTTAGAATTGGTTCCACAACAGAAATTTTTCTTGCCTCAGATATGTCACTGGGCGAATATAGACAAGAAGCGTACCTTGAGGAGGACCATGGAGGAGATCTCCTGGGCGGAGAAGCTCTTCTTCTCGCCGAGGTACTCAACCTCGATCTTGGGGTTGCCAGCATCGTCAATGACCTTGAAGGGCCAAGACTCGATATCCTTCTTGACGGTGGGGTCATCGAAGCGACGGCCGATCAGACGCCTTGAAGTGAAAATTTTTGTCAGCCCCCAAACTCTCGTAGAGTAATTTGCAGATGGCGAGAAATATACTCACTTGGCATCGAAGACGGTGTTGATGGGGTTCATGGCAGCATTGTTCTTGGCGGCCTCACCAATGAGACGCTCCTTGTCCGTGAAGGAAACGAAGGAGGGGGTGGTGAAGGAACCCTGCTCGTTGGCAATGATCTCGACATTGTTACCCTCGTAGGTGGCAACGCAAGAGTAGGTGGTACCTTGAAGAAGAGATTACGTTAGTTTTGAAGAGTTAAAGACCTAAACAGATGATTTATGATTGCATTGAAGAGAGAAGAGAGGAAAGGTTTCCTCTGATGCTCACGCAATTCGCTCGTCGGTTTGCCAGCAACATGGATGAGGGGCATATTGACGAGAAGCAGAAAAAGATTTTTGTGTGCAACTCACCCAGATCGATGCCGACGGCACCGTCGTAAACTTCGTCCGCCATTTTTTTTAAGGTTATGAAGGATAAGAAGAAGAAAAAAGAACCTTCAAACTGACGTGAAGGCTGATAGGAAGGAGGAGATGGATATGGTGGAAAGGGAAAAAAAAGAGAGCAAACGTGGGGTTGGTTTGCAAGAAATACTTCCCGCCAAATTTTCAGAGCCCAGCCGCCAAAGAATTTCTGCCGCCTTTACTTTTTGCTGCGAACTTTTTTTTTTTTTTTTCCACAGCAAGCAAATGTGCATGCAAGGTGGGGCAAGCGATAAGTTTTACCGTAGGTCCCTTATCGAACTAGACTTGTTTGGGAAAGGCTCTCGTTGAAATTTTCTTTCGCGCTTGAGAGGCTGAGCCACCAATGATCTCGGACATGATGAGGGTACACGGTCAGCAGCCAATCACTGGGCCATGCCCAAGGAAATTTTTCACGGGGCGGTGGTTTTTCGCCATTGACGGCGTTGCTGGGGCGAGATGTTGAAGAGAAACCCCGAGTTATGCTACCGAGATTTTATATACGGCGTAGATGCATAAATCTCAGTCTAAAGTATGTACTGAGTATCTATTCGTTATGTCATGCTCTTGAGTCTCTAAGCCTCTTTACAACTAAACAACAAACACTCAACCTCTTCTACAATCCCAATTGCTTCGCCCTCTGGCTCACCACCTCGGCAACATCATCCTCCACACTAATTCTCTCCTTGGCCGCCCAGCCAAGATACTTGGAGGCTCTCTCAGCCACGCCCTTGGAGTTGTGGCCCAGCGATACCGCTACCGGTTGGAAACCCTTGAGCTTCTTCTGCTCAGCAAGAGTCACCCTCTTGAGCGGGACATCTGCCAAGTATCCCTGCTTCTTAATCTCCTCCGCAGCCCGCTCGGCAATCTTTGTGAAATTCAGCGTGCCGGAAGGACAGTAAAAGTAGCCATTGGCACCAAAGATTTCGGGGTTGGCGTTCTTTGAGGGGTCCTGAGTGGCGTTGAAGAGCTTGAGGAACAGCTCGCCCAGGTCGTCAATGTGGACGTAATCCCACTCATTCTTGCCATCCCCAACAACGGGCGCGAATCCCTCGCTCAGAGTCATGTCCACAAGGGTGGGGATCTGGATGGTCTGCGTGTTGCCAGCACCAGAACCCTTGCCGTAGATGAGAGGCGGGCCGAGGATGGCAATCTTGACAGCATCGGAATTGGCCCCGATGACAACCTTGTCAATGAGTCTGTGGGGGGCTCGATCGTCCAAAGTCTTGATGCGCTCAATGTCGTTGATGTCGTGATATTTCTGCTCGGGAAGAGGAGGCTGTCCTTCTCTGCCGTTGACGAGATCGTACCAGGTCAAGATGCCCGTTCCGGAAAGGTGTAGCCAGTATCCGGGCTTTTCGGCAGTGTGGCCCTTCTCCAGACCCTTGGCAATTGCTTGAGCACTAGCGATGTGGTCGGCTGAATCTGCGGTGTCTAGATTGCATTGTGAGCTCAATACTCATAGGCCACTCTCGTTTCTTTGTTTTTTCACAACTTACGGACAACAACATCGGCTTCTGAAGCGGCCTGTTCAATGATATCGACATCCTCGAGAGAGCCGTAGAGAAACTTGGCTGTTGGGTACTTTGCCTTTACGGCCTGGGCGCGAGCCTCGTTGCGAACAAGGAGAGTGTACTCATTGTCCTTGTGGGCGTTGTAAATGTAGTCAAAGGCTGTGCCTCCAATGTAACCAGTAGCACCGGTGCTGTGAATTCATTCGAGTTAGCGCTACAAAGCATGGTGATTGAAAAAGCGACAAGAGTTGATTAGTGCGGGGGAAATGCATACACGAAGACTTTAACAACCATGGTGAATGTGTGGCATGGATGGCGGTGCAGGGTATTGCAATAGTATAGAACGGTAAGACTTCTGTTGCTTGATTTGAGATCAGACAAGTTTGAATTGAATTATCTGAATTATTACTATCGAAACAAACAGCAGGCAGCGAGTTTATATACTTCGTATCCTTCGTATTCATCTATGCATCGAGTCTTTTCCCCGTGAAATCGCCATCATAGAGTCGATTTGTAACATCGCGCCCAAAGTTTCCCTCTGGACAATCAATTATGGGGCTTGGAGGGGCCAATTGCACACAGAAAGGCGTGTGGCGTGACATCATGGGTTTAGCCCCTCCAAAAACAACATCCAGACGGCTTCTAATTTGACACTGCCCCGATCTTGGATCGCAGCTAGAAGGATGAGCTCGAAAACTGGGCATCTGGTTTGAGGCAACTTTGTCCGTCTATTTTCCTAACAGTTGGTAGCATTTAGGAATTCCCGTCTGCTTAGTATTGATCATCAGACTGCTTGGCAACTTGTGCTTATCAATCCCGAGCTTCTTCCTTGGCCACTCCCTGCTTGGCCTGTTGGTTGAAATACTAGACGATAGAGTGATCTCGGGAGTTCGATGATTGAAAGCCGGAATCGCGATGAAAAACCTTAAAATCTATCCAGTCGTATTTTATGCCAGATGGCATTATTGCTCCTAAGCACAAATCCAATTCTCAATTCGTTCCGCTATCTATTAGAACTTCCCCAGCATCAAAGCATTAAGAAGCTTCCATGTTCTTTCGACCCCGCTCTCCTTGACAAAGGCGCGAGCCTCGGGCCTAATGTCTTACTTTATGCAGAGGAACCAACACATTGTTGAACCAACGCAACTTGTCTCGAAGCTAATTGATTCACTGAGAGTGGTTTATCCGAGGGGCTGACCGCCCTTTCCGAATGGCCATGGCTTCGCAACTTCTTACTCTCTTTTCCACATTCCTCCATTCCCCATCCACAATCCCATTCTAGTCTTGATCTGTTCACAATCACTCAACAATATGCCTGACTACACTTACAAGAGCTCCGGCACCAACAGCCAGGTACCCAATCCCGAAAGGTCCAGTTTTCCTTCCGGAATGTTCTTCTCTGACTAGACTCTCCAAGGGCAACCACTATTGCGCTCGTGACTACGGTAGCGGCGCTTCCAACCCCAACTCCTACCACTATTCCAACCAGTAATATCTACCCCTTCTAGATCGCCGCTGATGTCCGTGTCTGACTTGAGGACTAGGGACGGCTCCTACTATTACTCCAACTCCAATGGAAGCACCTACTATAACAACGGCGCCGGAAGCTCCACATACACTTCGCCCAGTGGAAACTCCACTTCGCAGTCCTCAGGCGGCGGCAAGAAATAGTCAGCCAACAATCTATATTAGCACGCTGTAAGAGCCGATGATATTGGGCATTTATGGGCTTGATCTTCGTGCCGAAAAGAGTTGGAAAATATGAGCTTTAGTCCTACGTCTTGGCCAAACAAATTGTAAAATCCTGGAGTCTTTCATCTTTCCGTGATGCTCGTGTGGTATTGCTTCGTATCGGTCGTAGTCAAAAACACGCCTACAAATTATCGCCATCATTTCAGTGCAAATGAGATCAATTTGGTTTGCCTACATAACAACATTGCCTAAACGTTTGGTTCCTTGAGATTTTCCCCTTATCTCGTCAAGTATGACCTGAATCCTGAGCAAAACTGTTTACCCTCCAACCAAGCACCGGTATTTAAAGAGCAAAAATCCTCTTTAGCCTAGAAAAGGGAGCAAGAAAATGGCAATTTCCCTGAAAATGGAAACCGAACAAGCATTGCATGACCATTCCATATCTGCCGTAAGACGAAGCTTGTGAAAAGAGCAAGCATGATATGATCGTCATGTCTCCTATGAGATGCGGCTTGAAAAACCAAGCTCAAAGACAGCCATCTTGTCTGCTGTGAGACGAGGCCCGAAAGACGAAACATGTTTGCCGTGAAATATGGCCCGGAACACAAGATAGCCTGAGATCATAATCTCGATGCTGTGAGAAGAGGCCTGAAAGAAAAGAAAAAGAAGATCCAAAATGATCATTTTTGCACTTAGATTTTGCCTGAAAAATGAAGAGTCATAAAGGTAATGACAATCGTATAGACAAAGATCTCGACCAGGAGCTGCTGCAAGAGCATGCCGCGTTGCTCTTTGCTGAAACCCTGCGTCTCGCCAAGGGCATACCAGCAAACGGTGGAGTCGAATCTGCCGATCAAAGCAAGCAGGCCAATGAGTGGAAACACGATGGAGGAAGCCATGATGCAAATGAACAAGATTCTGCGTTTGCGCTCCGTTTCTTCAGGGCATCGGCGACGTTCCATGATTTCTCCTCGAGCGGATTCAATCAAGTCGGCCTCAGAGGGGGTGAGCACGCCTCCCGTAGCATTTCTGGCAGTCCATTCTTGATCATTCTCAGTTTCAGGAGGAGGAGCCTTGATTCGAAGGCATTTAGCTCCCAAGGCAGCTGCAGCTCGGAAATGTCCAAAACGGCTTTCTTGAGCTTGAGCTGGCTTTGGTCGGGGATTAAACAATCTCGATCTGAGCGAGCCTAGGATGGCTGACGATGGGGTTGGAGTGTTGTCAACGAAGTCAAACTCAACTGGAGCCGCCAAGTGTTAGCAAGATTATCTTTTATTTCTCTTTACTCAAGGGTTAACTTACCAGTGGGACGGCCACGAGTCACTTGATCGCGAAACACGGCGGTAGAGGGGCGTTCCACAGAAGGATTGCCAGAGCCACCGAGGCGGTAAGTGCCAGACGAGGATGGACCGGCCTCAGGAGAGCTCCCAGACCAGAGAGGTCCAAATCTTGCCCGCTCAGCAAACCCATTGGCATCTTCCGCGTTGCGATATCTCTGAGAGCCGTAGCATTTGGCAGCTTCTTCCAGGTTGATTAAAGCGAACGGCAGACGAGAGAACACGTTGGCGGAATCATCACTCGGTAGAGTCGAATCACTAACTTGAGTTTCGCAGAAAGCTTGGTCGAACTCGTTCACCGTTTCATTATGACGACGAGGGACTGCCGGCCAAACAGTCTCGGTAGAGTCGTTTCGTGTCAGGGGAGGAGGAATCGTCCGTCCTTGGACAGTTTGCTTCGAATATTTATCCTCATCTTTATCAGGACTGTCGTCTAGCTCTATGACTCGGGGTGAATTATTCCAGTCTGGAGGAGTCTGAAAAGGATTCGACAATTTCCGGTTAACGGGACGTGTAGTCTCTCCAAATACTTGCTGACGACGATGATCAGCATTGGGAACTCCACGAGCATTTCTGATGCGAGGAGTAGTCCATGCGGGGTCTTCGGTGAAGAATCCCTCAGCACGATGGATGGATCGATTGCGTTGGTGCAAGATTGTACCAGGAGCTCTGCGGTGCTCAACAGGGTCGGGTTGCTCCTCCATAATATCGGAGACATCTGCAAGGCTGCTGCCAGTACCCTTGATGAGGTTGAGGTTAGATTGATTTTGCATCTTGCAAACTGGTCCAGTAGTGACAGTTTGCCAATCAGCCTCTGTGCCAGCGTCGTTGCAAACTCGCGGCCAGCACTCATCATCTTCTTCGACGACGGCCTCAGAGTCATGCTGGACGTAGGGTTGATAGCGAGTCTTCTGAGCCCTATCAACGGGAATTCGCACCTCGTCATTGACCTTCTAGGTCGACTGAACGGCGGTCGGATTGTAGAAAGTGGTGTCATTTCGTCCTTGTTCTACTTTGGTTCGTAGAGTGAAACCTTCGTCTTCGAACATGCCTGCAGGTCGACGATTTGAGGTTTTGGTTTCCCTCGTGCTGGAAGGCTGCAAAAAGGTCGAGTAAGCCTCTCCATCGTATTTGAAACGATCGGTACTCTCGTCGCTCGAAGTCTTGGAGTTGATGGGGAAGGCGCCGAGTCCATTCCTTGCGCGAGATGGGCATGCACTCTGGCTTGGGCCTCCATGGACGGGCTGTCTGACGAATCCAGTATGTCCGCAGTAGACGACAGATGGGTGGGTGCTCGCTTCCATGTCCATTCTAAGAGATCGTGGCTCAGGCATTTCTGGGCCGTTGGAAAAGCCGAATGCATCAAATGGAGTGCCAGGTCTCGAGAAGGATGGCTTCTTTCCTTTGCCCTTGACATCTCGGGCATCGCCATCATTGGAATCATCATCATCCGCACCGTCGTCAGACTCAGGGACAAGACCCAGACTCTTCAATGTCACCCCTTCGGTCGGTGCATTGGCCATTTGGCTGTCACCTTCATCATCGCCAACGACAGTCTCCCACTCAGAGCGTGTTTCATCGCGATCCGCTTTGGTAGACGGCTTAGGATGAGTAAGGTTGCGTCCCATGCTCCATTTGGAGCGGGATGGATGTTCCAGAACATAGGGTTGAGTCTCCTGGTCATCATAAGGGGAGCCACCAGGGGGCGGAATTTCATTCCTAGCACAAGCAGCGAAGGGATCCTCTCGAGATTGATTCCTTGCTACGTATTGCTGATAAGCCGTAGGCCTAGGGATTTGGACGATTGTCGGCTTGCTCCATCCATATTTTGGGATGGTAGACTTTTGAAGTTAGTATTGCGATGGCGGAGATGAGTGGTCAAGGGAGGAGCATACCTCGCCAAAGTTAGGCATGTTGAGATAGATGACCCGAAGACTTCTAGAGAGATTCTTTCTCGATATCTTTGGTCATTCCTTGAGATGCTAGCCTCTGAAATTGATGACTGAGATGGATTTCTGCCTGCAAAAGAGGAGAGAGTTGGAGGTAAACAACTCGTGGGTTGGTGATCGCTCCAGAGATGGAGTAGGTGCAGGAGCTTGAAGAGTTGCCGATAGCTTTGATAGAAATGCTCTGCCAATCTGTGAAGTGCAGAATGATTGATGATTCCTGATGAGATCACTAGCATGTATCGAGTTGTGGTGATGATGGAAGAAGGATGGAAGGAAGAAAGACTCAGAGTCGAAGCTCAATATTAGGAAAAGAAAGATGAGTTATAATCACGTGCACGCCTCTTTAATGAGGATTATCAGCACGAGGCGGAGTGAATTGGGTGCGGAGATGGATGAATTGGTCAAGTTGTTTTGGGGGTGGAGGAGAAAAGAAGAGTCCCTGAGGGTTGGTGTCGAGGAGGGGGGAATCAGTGTGAGCCCGCCAGCTGGCAGAGCGAAGAGAGCGTTGTGGGCAAGGCAGAAATTCAGGCGACAAGCCCTAATTGGTCTGCTTCCCCAATCACTCTTGTTTGTTTACAACAGACGTATCTAATGTTACTGATCTACTGCCTTGCTTCGTCTGAATTTCCAACGCGCTACGCGTCTTCTTTGATGCCCGCATTTACATCAGCCCATTGAGTCAGGCATCTAGAGATTAGACGACGACTTGTATTGCTAGATTGCATTAAAGTAAAAGTATATATACAGTTCTTGTGGCCATTGCAATAGACGCCCCCCTGACACTCGCCTACATCTTGTAATTGATGATGCTTGGCTCGAAAAAGAATCTCTGGCTGCATTGAGGCGTTCGTGAAGATGATGCTACTGCTATTTTTCGAGTGGAGTAATGGTGTGGCTGCTGGTGCCACCCATTGCTCTCTTTGACTCAGCCTTACCAAAGATTCAGCGACCCATGCTGACACACAGACCAGAGAGAAATGTTCTCTAAATCGTAGAGATAGCTTGGGTACATATGCAAAGTTGGCTGGCGGACACAATCGCTGCATTGAGGCACGTCTGGTAGACCAAGGCATCGCCATTTTTCAAAAGAGGTACAGAGATGGTCGAAATAGAACACCTTACGATGGAACCCTGTCTTCCCACATGGAACAAAGCATCACCACGAACAATTGGCATGCTCATTTGCATTTTGCATGCCCTGTTAGCAATATCTACAACTGCCGGATCGTAGTTGATCGATGTGTTACCATTGGGCCGATGCCATTCAGATGGCGTGAGCTGGGATCTGATGCTAGTGTCTAGCACAACGGCTTCTGCTCGAGCTAAAACATGGAGCCCAGCCCCTTTTACCTTATCCGTCGTGCGAGCCAATCAGTCCCCCAGCCGCCCTTTGACCAACAAGGCATTCCCCAGCGAAGCTCTAAATGTTCCCCCAATCAAGCCCGCTGCTAACTCGGCCCCCGAGGTTTGGAACCGAACCCTTGCTATTGGTCTTACGCGATATATTACGGAGCCTGCTGCTAGGAGTTTGTCACTCTCTTACACACTAGCGAGGACGGCACGGGCAGGTCCCTGGGCCTGTTAAATCACGCTTGAGAGAGATCTTCCAGCCCGACCTCTTTGCCATCCAGTCCAACTCTCCGGCTCTTCTGTTCCATCTCGGGCCCCATCAGCGACGTCAAAAAGCCCATCTCGGCCAGCCTGGCGTTTTTGCTCTCCCTCCCTGCCACCGGTAGGCAACATTGAGGCTGGCCTCGGAGGCATTTGCCATGGCTTCGTCCGGTCGGTCGTCGCGTTGGGACGAGCTTCCAGATGAGATCGTGCTCCAGATTCTAAGCTGTAAGAGATCCACTCGCCCCTCCACTATCTTGTCGTCTCCGTAGACTGGGAAAAAACGACGAGGCCTGTGCTCAACTGACTCGATCTTTGTTGCCATCAGATCTGGATCCCTTGCACATCACCAGATTGCAGCTTGTATCGCGGAAGTTGCAGAAGCTCTGTCTCGATGATGAGCTATGGAAGCGTCGCTGTTTCGAAGAATCGCCGTGGTACCAATACCTCAAGAACCGTCGTCGACTTGTCTCTTCCAGCGAATCCGAAGACCAGCCCCGGGATGGAACAGCATTGGGGAACCCAGAGGCCTCCGGAAGCACCAGCGCCGATGGTCCAAGGACTATTGTGGATGGAGAGAAGAACAGCGTTGAATCGAGCAAGCCGCAACGGAGGAGTCAGCGATGGCAAGAGCTTCAGGATATGGCAAACTGGGATCCGACATTCCCCAACGAGCGAGTCTCCTGGTACAGCGAGTATATACAACGGAATGGGCCGACTTGTGTCAACTGGCTGCAAACTCCTCGGATCCGCGACCGAGGGTATGAGGCCATGATGGAGGCTCGCGGATTGGAGCTCTATTATCCATACGACGGAAACGATGGCGTAGGCGCAATGCTTGCTGTATCACCGCTCGACGACGGTTCCATCTGTTTGTGGGACGTCAAAGGAACAAGGGGCAAGGCCGGCTCTATCCTTGCCACCAGCAAATCCGACATTCTTTTCATCGATGGTCCTGGAAGCATAAACACTCGACGATCCAAGAGAGTTGATACAGGGGTTACGGAATGCGTTAGCGTAGACAACCATAGACATCGTGCATATTTTGCTGTACAAAGCCGTGAGTAAAACAGGACACTCCTCAATGGACGGGCAAACTTTCCGGGATGCTAACGGACAGCTGCAGATTTGATCGAAATTGATCTCGAACGGTTAGAAGTCGTGAGCCGCGAATCGTTCGAATGGTCCATCACGGCTCTTTCAAAGATTCAAAATGATGTTCCTTTGACGGTGGGAACGTCTCTTGGAATTCATTTACACGATTTTCGTGCAAGAGCTAGGGTTACACAAGCGGCCGTAGAGCAGGTGGACCAAAACGACATCTTTAAATCAATATTTGACCCGACACCGCTGCTCCCATACGCGTCTCTTTCTCAACCCACGCCCGTCAGCATTATACATCTGCCCCTACGCGGGTCACCGGACCTAGTATCAAACGACATTTACGTGGGTGGCAGATTTTCAAACATCCTGCACTATGATCGACGCAAGTTCCCCGTTATTATGGATTCAATTTATTCGGGGGCTACGATCAACAGCATGGCAGCAATGCCTCACCCATTCTCATCGCTGGATAGCGAAGTACGACGGCACGGCGAGCTCAGCACAGAGCAGGTCACAAAATCCAAGGCAAACGGCGAGGGCTGGACGCTTATTGCGGGGGGAACATACAAATCAAAGGGATCCCTCGAGATCTTTGGTCTCACCCATGCCGTTGCAGATCCAGTCGGCCGCGAGATGATGCAGAATTCTACCATGAAGAATAGGCAAACAGCCGCGTCTGCCCCCATCCTGTCAGTGGCCAACCACGGTACCAAGATTGTCTTCTCAGATGGAGCCGGCTCCATCAAATGGTTTGAAAGAGACGGCTTAACAGAGTGCCGTCGACTGAGGATTGGTCACTGCGAGGGGGACGATGCCCCATCGCTATTCGCCTCAATGAGTGCAGCTGGCGAGCTGGCGCGGAAAATCGTGTCCACAAAGTCAAGAGAGGGTCCGGATCGGCCCAATGATGATAATGTTTTGTTCTGGACAGGCGAGAGGCTGGGGCTCGTTAGCTTCACGCCGACGCCACTCTACCAATCCAAGGACTTTGATGAGGAGCCGGACTTGGACACAGCGGCCGAAGAGGAGGAGAGACAGCGCTATGCAGAGCAGATGCGCGAGGCCCTGGATCGGCAGGCAGATGAGGTTAGATTCATGAATACGTTTGGACAAGGAGGACTTATGGAATAATGAAGGATTACGACTGGTCAAGGCATTACCTACAGAGCGACTATAACAGGATTACTTTTACATTACTTTTGAGGGGAAATTGGTGGACGGGGGGGATCATCACGACACTTGGCCACCCGTCCAACGGAAGGGAAGAGATTGACTACCTACCCAGTAGCTTTACATAATATCATAACGGCCGACCAATACGTATCAATCAAACAGGCGGCGATCAAATGACCAGTGATGGCCATGGCCAAGTCTTTGAACTAATAGCAATCCAGACCACTTTGGAAGCATGAATCTGCTGCGACGCTACCTCGTACATACATATGCCTCTCGTCTACTATCCACGCGGTGATTCGTGCTAGATTGGATGGAATGATTGTTGATAGGACGGCGAATCTGCGCCTCGTACGCAGACTACCAATAAGTTACAGGTGGCGGCGACAGAAAAGAGGCGAGCGAGCCAATGAGGCGAAAGGCGCGGCAACTCATCACCAACAACCGAAGGATTGGCGATGAGCCAGGATTGGAGGTTTTTGCATCCGAGCCGCTTCGCCCCTTGTACATTGTATCACTCTCAACAAAGATTTTTTCTTGTCTTCTCTCCCGCTTCACCGCAAGCATGCATTGGGACTGGCTCGACGCCTGCATAAACTAGGTTACCCTGCCTTGTTCTGCTTCCATGTGTGCTACTCACCACGGCGTGATGCCACCTTTTTTTTTCTTCTTTACAAGGTTAAAAGCCGAATTCCCTCAACAGACCGGCAGCAGTGGGCGAGGAGACAACAAGGCAGCCAATGATGCGGTTGGTTGAGGCACATCAATGTCCAATGACGACGTGGCCCGGCGCTGGACTTGCTTGTTCGACAAATCGGTCTGGAGAGGCGACGGCACGAGAGCAAATCGCCGTGCCTGTGTGGCTGGACGAACCATGTGCTTTCGCCTGAGTAGTACCGTGGTGAAGAGAGCAACAAGAACAGAACAAAACAGAACAGCTAAATTACGATTGTTAGCAGCAAGCCCGGGACGCCCGCCCCCTTTGGAACCAGCTGAAGTCCTAGGATGATGTTGGATTTTGGCGTCCAGAGTCAGTCATCTGACACGAGACCCAAGACCTCTTGCATCGGTAGCCTGGCCGTCGACTGCCGGCAATCTCTGAGACACAGGCAGGATGAGGAGCTTGCAGAAGAGCGACCAAAGAGTCAACATCCACAGCATGTGCAGGACATGGGAATAGCACGAGCAAGGATCTCTGTGCCAGCGCGCTGCTGCAGCCGCCACCTCCACCATTGTGCAGCAACGAGAGAGGCGCTAAGCAGGACCAGCGGCTGGTAGTGGCAGTTGGAAGGTTGTGGGAGGCGCATTATGTGCTTTTTTGTATGTGCGTCGTTCTGCTCGTCAGTTGCTCGTGCAGAAGAGGAACCTTGGTGTTGCGGTAGTCGTACTACCTTAGGTAGGGAGGCGGCTCACTGCCTGCTTCTGCCTCACCACCATCTCTGCCGACCTCTTTTGCACCCATCAGGGTACATACAATCACGGGCGTCCGGATGGCTTCATATAGGATGTAGTCGAACCGCCTAGACAGAATGTGACCAGAGAGAGAGCAAACACTAGTAGTAGCAGATGACTGGAGCGCCTCGTATCCCACAAATCTTTAGATAGATAGAGATCTATTACTCGGTATGGCAAAAGCAGAAATGACCCGGCTTATTTTAGCTGGCCACTACTAAACAACTGCCAAGCATCCGGGTTCCGGATTCCAGAGACGCCATGGCATGGGCAGCGGCCCTCCCAGAGGCTCCATCGGTCCAGAAAATGAAGCGATAAAACGGTCGGTCGCTGTGCTGTTCTCAGAAATCGCCGCACAGAGGCCTGGAACTCACTAAGCGGCCCTGGGCGCATGTCTGGTGCATGCTGCATGCTGCATACACCGCTGGATGGCCCAATGGCGTCTGCCCACAGGGCGTGGATTATAGCCAGCAGCGGGCCCTCTAGACGGGGATATTTTTTTTTTCTTGAGAGAGAGCTGCAAGGATCAGAGCAGATGAGGGGAGGAGGAGGGGCAAGAGGGCCATCCGGTGAGTCTCGGCGAGGACAGGATAGCGGGAGAGTGCCAGCGAGGAAGTGGGAGGGGGGAGGAATCAAGATGACAGAAGAGAGAGGGAGAGTATGATAAATGATAGGATGAGAAGATGAAAGAGGAGATGCGAGAGGAGAGATGAAGAGAGAGAGGGTTACAGCGAGAGGCGGCGGAGAGTTGAACGGAGAGTTATCGTGCCAGTCAGTCAATGCCCGGTTCAGAGCAAGCATGAGAGAGAGCATGAAGCATCCAATGGCATGGGAGTGCCCATTTGAATCTCCGGCTGTGTAAGAGGACGAGCATCGCGAGCTAAGCCGGACAGCCCTGGATCGGATGATTTGGCCATGCCTCACTGATCGTCCCAGTGTGGGGGCGCAGAGGAGGGAACAAGCATCCATTCTATTAGTAGGTGTATAGAGGCAGAGGAGGTGTGCGGTAAGTGAACATGAAGTCAGTCAATGAGCCAGCTTCAAGCAGAAATGATTGATTTCTTCAGACCGCTAAGATGGCAGTATGTAGTAGTTGATTATTGGCAGAAACCTCCGAGTCCCACGAGCTGGATGGGCTCTTAGCCTTGTATTGGTGCCAACTGCGAAAGACATCGTACATGAACATGAACATGAACTGAGCGTCTCTCCTCTTGTCTCCTCTGGTCTCCCTCTTTTCTCCCTCCATTCCTTTCCGTCTCTCTTCATCTGCATCCCCCACCTTCATCAATCAATCAAATCGCTTCGACAATCAAAATCAATCAATGCCCGTCTGAGCTGCTGCAGAAGCAAAAGAGGCAGCGATTGCATCATCCGCCTTCTCGCAATTAATATCCATTCCATAATATTACCCCCTCGACAGACCAGACCAGACCAGACCAGACCAAAGCAGACACACGCACGCCACGCCACCACACACTCATGCGCACACAAACCCGCATATTCACGCCTGTCCACGCTGGCTGGCATAAAAGAGCCAGCGAGGCGATGATCAAGTCGTGTCCGTCCCCGGCTGGCTTTGGCGTGCAGCCTTCTGCAGTCGCCTCGACACAGACCCAGGACCCTTCGCAGCTTGCTGCATGACTGGCGATTCCCTGTCACACTTTTTTTTTTCCTGCTCGCCCCCCCTGCGACCTCGCTTTCTCAGCATTGCAGAGCATTTCTGGTTAACCACTTTTCTCTCTCTTTTTTTCGCCTTTCCCTTCCCTTCCTCTTCTTCTTTTCCATTTGCCCTTTGGCGGTTTCTGCCTTCAATCTCTCCCTCGGCAGTTCTTAATGGCAGCCGGGAGGCGAATTCCAGGCTGTACTTGAGGTATTCTTAACCCCCCCCCCAGTCCCTCCCTTGTTGCGTCCACACCGACGGCGGTTTGTCTGGTCTCCCCGGTCCGGTGCCACCTTTTGCGAGGCCAACTCAGACTTGCCAACTCACAAACTTGTTCCCATCCACATCCCAATTCCCACCAGAGCCCACTCAACTCCCATCCCATTCAGCACAAGAGAGGAAGAGAGAACCCCCCTAAGAGACGTCGAGTGAAACAAAGAAAGAGGGTTGACACGACGAAGCAGCATCTTGCATCGCGCCGGCTGTCCAGCGGAGCAATTCGCCTCATCACCACAAAGCTTCGACCACATCAGCCAATACCTTTGCCAACTGGACTGGTCCTCTGGTGGGTGGACTGGAGCTTATGCTGTCCGATGGCCTTCTGGGTGGTAGGCGGGGGAAATCCGCTTGGTGACGCTGCTGCCGCCTCGTCCACCGCTGGCCAGGTGGCTTACATCAAGCGCGGCAGCTATTCCAACGGCTCTGAGGCTCTCGGTTCCAATGGCAAGCGAAGGGGCTACGAGTATGCAGACGGAACCGCGTCTGCCTGCAGTAATGCGGGTTGTTATGGCATCACCAAGAGGCCTCGACTGGATGACTGGGGCCGCGTCATCGGCTACCATGGCAAGGGCCATCATGCCGCCGGCTGCGAGCACAAGCATTCCGGCGATGCTGCCATGCCCGATGCTTCCTCAATACACGTCAAGAACCTCGCCTTTCTCGTGATCCGGGAGCATGAGCCGTCTCCGCCCCCGACGCCGCCCCCACAGTCGGACCACCGAGCCGGATTCCCTCCGCCGCCGCCGCATCTCGGCCCGTCCTTTATGTCTATGTCTGCTCCCATGGAACGCACCCAGTCTGGCCTGTCCATCTCATCAGATACGTCTGCTGTTGAGCCCCCCTGTGACCAAGAAGGTGATTGTGACCATCACGATCACCCACCGCTGCTGAGCGATCTTGCCGCTGCCCGGTTGGTGCGGCGCCATGTTGCCAACATTCGCCGGTGGAAGCATCGCGACTCACAGCACGGCCGCATTCTCAAGGCCCTCATCAACCCCAAGTCCAGGGAGGCCGACTTCCCCTTAGATAACGACGCCCTCCGGAGTATCTTCTCGGCGGCCAACGAACTCTTTTTCGCCAACAAGTTGACGCAAAGGGTTACCTGGGACTGGAGCCATCCTGCCAGCGCACAATACGAGAGCCACATCGTCGGTACCACAGCTCTACGCCGTAGCGCTCGTCTAGGTGGTTATGAAACACTCATTGTGCTATCGTCACCAATTCTTAAAGACACCAAATACAACCGCCGGCTCCTCATCTCCACCTTCTTACACGAGATGATTCACAGCTTTCTATTCATCGTGTGTGGCATCACAGCTCGACACCAAGGCGGCCATACAGAGGGCTTCCGTCAGATTGCCGAGATCATCGATGAATGGGTTGGGAAAGAACATCTTCGGCTGCGTGACATGGAGGCCGACCTTGAGCGCTTCATCCACGAGGATCATCCTCCCGCCATAACTGGTTACGCAACTGTGGATGATGGGATGCCCCATTTAAACAACTACCATTATTATAACAACAGTAACAATAACAACAACGGCAACACCGCCGACACGGTATGGCCCAGCACCGAGTGGCATCATGCTGAGGCTCAAGACTACCGAACCATTGAAGCACCTCAGCCTTATACACGATATCCCTCCAACCACGACGAGTGGGAGTGGCACGACAGAGAGGGATTCCCGGCCCATGTACTCCCTTCATACCATTACTAATGACTCTCACGACACCAGTTTATCTGTTTTTGACATGTGTTTTTTATTTGTTGTATTGTTTTTTTACGATATACATATATTTGATATCCACCCTGGCGTGTGTTCACGCGTACAGACGACACAATGATATTTTTCCTTTGTCATCCGGACTTGAAAAGAACGAGAAAAGAAAAACATGACATGATAGTAGACCCTGGGAGAAAGAGTATGGAGTTTTTTGTTTTTGTGTTTTGGTTTGTGTTCTTTTGTATAAAAAATGGTGTGAACGATTGAAATCTGTTTTATATTTTGCTTTTTTTTTTCTCTTGTCTAAAGGATATGTGTATAGATCTTTTGTTGTTTTTTCTTCATCTATATCTTATAACCTGTTGTAGCATCCAAGCATTTGAACAGTACTGGATACTGTCCTGATTTCACACGTCGGAAAAAGGTGTTTTAGGGGAGAACAAATAAATGTAAAAAATAATATAATTTTCATGAAAATCTCTGCGTCTTTGTGTGTCTTGTGCGTGTGAATGTTCGGGTGAAGCTGCTCGGTTAAGTCGGTGAGATGTCCCCGAGGTCAGGCTAAGGACCCCAAGTGCTAAGCTATCCTGGGCATCTTAGTCCTCAAGTATGCAGCTCCTAGGGTCTGGGATTCCTGCATGAGGGGATAGCCGACAGGTCATTTGCAAGCGTCTACTCATACGTCATAAGGAGCAGAGAAGTCATCTGGCGGGAGCCGGGAGGAGGACACCAAAGACGCAGACACAACAGGACCCCTATTTTCCATCTTTGCAGATCATTTTTGTTTCATGAGCAAATAATCATATTCAACTACAGGAGTATCATTTTTCCCAACGCCAGTGCAGATGCAAAATCCCAGTTCAACAACGTGTGTATATCCAGCGTCCAACAAATCCATCCCAAGGGATCACGTATGGTGTGGCAGGATCTTCCTTGCCCCCTCCAGAAACCGATTGCCACGTTGATCCATCCTCCTTTTTAAATCTCTCTTCATCGTACGTCTTTTCTCGACAGCGCGCGTACACGTTCATGCATGCGCCATATAAATGTTCCCAATTTTTCAACCAAATTTTTTTAATTGTTTGCAGTGCCCGTAGTTTTGTAGGAGCTGCCCCGGTTTCTGCCGAGGAGAGGAGAGCCTGCAGTAGCCTCGTCATCTGTGGCATCCTCATAGTCGTCAACGGGGCTTTCATCTTCAAGTAAGACTGCGTTGTCTTCATTGTCTTCATTGTCGCTGTTATCCGCCGATGCTGTGGGCCCCTGTCCTTCCACGATCATGAAGACGGGAATGGCACCAATAGCGGAGATGATGCCCAGGAAGAAGTATGCTGAGACGATGTAACCGTGCTCGACACCCCAAGAGAAGGCCCATCCAGTGGAAGCAGGGCCGACAGCTCGCCCAAGGCCACTAAACATGGTGGCAAACCCGTTGAGCGTGCCAAGAATGCGAAGGGACGTAGCAGAGTTAGTTAGGAGGATAGTCGTGGAGGGAAAGGCAATGATGATGGCAAAGGCCTTGATCATCATGACCGTGAGGATGGCGGCAAACCGCGTCGCAGGGGTGGGGAGCAGAGAAGTGTAGGGAGTGATGAAGTAGACGAATGGCGTCAAGACAGCTACATACAGTTAGCACTCGGTGCAGTGAGAGAAAGTGGCAGCTTGCAGGAAGACTTACAAACTACTTTGAAGCAGTTCAAAACACCATAGCGGTTAACCATTGGCGGATAAATAAGGAACTGGATTAATCCGCAAGTAATGCCGTAGATGGTGAAGAGTGTTCCAATGGTACCTGAGCTAAGTCCAAAGCCACCAGTAAAGTAAAAGGGGAACTTTGTATTCTCAGGAGTTCGAGGAATAACGGGGTAATCCAAAAAGACGGTGATGTTTTGGTCATAGGCAACCGAGTGGAAAGCCAAGAAGGTGTATGAAATAAGATTGATCGTGGTTTGGTAGGAAAACACCTCCTTCATTCCAGTAGGGGGATGCTTTGCCGTGGTGGCTTTCTTGGGCGTCACTCTACTCGGAACCAGCGGTGCAGTAGCCTCTCCGTCGACAAAGGACCTGCGGCGCTGAGAAATGAGCTGCGGCTTCCGGCGAATAAGTCGGGTGAGGCGCTCTCCAACCAAGAGTCCCCAGTCCTTATGCTCCTTCTTGTCGGCCAGAGTTTCTTTCAGAAAAAAGGTCGCGCTGGCGGCAGAGATGAGGAAGAAAACAGTAGCCAGAAGGTTTGGTAGAAGATAGGGGAATTTCTTGAACAGCTCTATGTTGCCAAAGAGACCGGGAAACTGCTTGGCTGGCTGAGCAAAGAACCCTCCAAAGGCGGGCCCAACAACGGATCCAAGAGACCAGACCAGAGGCATAATGGAGAAGGCTCTTGGTTGGAGCTCCTTTTCAGTGACCATTTCAGCCACCATCGTTCTAATGATGCCAACTATACGTAGGGGAAGAAACACCACATGTCAGCGCTTCAACTTGGACATAAAGGTGAGATATTAAGCAAGAAAGAGAAAACTAACCATTGCCGTTACCGCCGCCCATAATTGCTCTGACAGTAATGGCCATGGTGAGACTTGTTGACAAGCCCCATATGATGAAGCAAATCATAGTGCTGATAAGTCCATAGATGAGCACTGGCTTTCTGCCAAACTTGTCTGAAGCCTTGCCCCACGGGACGGCTGTGATACTTTGACAGACGGAGAAGACGGAGGATGTGACACCAGCCCATTTTGCCACTTCGTCACGCTTGACACCGAAACCCCGGATCATCTCAGGGAGATAGGGCCAGACGGAGGTGTAGGCCAAAGGCTCTGCAAATCTGGCGACGGCTAGATTTCAAACAGTTAGCATGATGCATTATATTCATTATCCGTTTGATTGCAGTCATGGTGCGTTGGATAAGACTTATAAAGGCGGCTTGTAGGCCTCATGGAAACAGCCACTGTCCATCATGACGTCCCCAATGATGCTTACCTAGAATTGCCAGCTGCTGCACAGGCAGCTTCGGCTTTGGTTTAGAATCTCTTGTCATTTTTGCGGTCTTGTTGCGTTTTCGTGCAGATTATGCGGGAAATGAACAAGCAGATGAGTAATGGCGCGGAAAACGAGCGATCAGAGTCTGTCCATGTAACCAGAGTGAGACAAACGCAGATGGGCAAAGTTTGTATGTAGTGAAAGAGAAAGAAGGCCTCAAAGCTAGAAAAGCATGACTCTAACACGCCAGATGAAGAATCCTCAGTCAGGCTGTTAATGACAATGCAGAAATGAATTCTCACGGCCTGGAAACAGCGCAGAGCGAATGTCTAAAGCCAGAGAGAGAACGTGAAAGGTTGAAGTCATGAAAACGACGAAAGCCATTGGCGAGAAAGTTTGTCGACCGTCTGCACACCCCGGGATTAGTGAATCCCCACCCCGACTAGTCATCTGCACAGGCGGTAGATGCGCTAAAGAAACAGGAACCTGCGCTGGATACGGGCCAGACAAGGGCCAGCCAGCTTCGGCTTCGGAGCCCGCTAGACAGGCATCTCGGAAACGAGCCGACCCCATGAAATGTCTGCATTTGCAGTTCCTCGCCGTTGCCACGAATAGAATCAGAATTTGGTTTACTTGTTTCTCACATGCCATGTTTAGTGTTTACTTGTAAGAGAGACGGTCTCCATCATCATCTCCCCGCTTACAATCTATAATTATGTGCCCTCGGTGGGTGATGCATAAGGGATGAAAAGCTCCGTGACTTACAAGGCTTTTCTCTTATGCTCGGCTCCGGTGCCGTGCTGCAGGTGAGCCGAGATGCATTTCATCCGCCTGCAACAGAGGCCACGGCGTGATTGGCCTGGGGAGCCTGAGCCGGGCAACCCACGGGCGATCGCAGACACCAATCCCTACACCAGCTTGGCGGCTTCACAGAGCTGACTGCTTGATACTGTCACTTTGTGATGAAGAAAACGAGTCTCATGACACTGGAATGCGTCCGACAGCGGAGAGGATCCCGTAGCCGCGACGTTTGGTGTGGACGCCATGTCTCAAAAGACTCGGCCTGGAGGACTTGAGATGGATGGGCCAAGCTCAGACCGACACTTTGCAGCTGAGGCACGATGTCTCCCTCGAGTCCTTACGGGCGGCCCCCGCGTGTGCTCCCCGAGGGTGAATTAATGGCCGATTCGCTGCTCTGTTAAGCGCGCCCTGGAGGTGGAGCAGAGGCCGGATTTGTGATGCTCGCCATCGAATTTGACGCAGCTAACAAGAACAAGGCCTGCTAGACCCGCCAAGCACGAGAGCGGAAACAGGGGGGATGCCCCGGTGAAGGTGAGGAAACATTGAAACTGAGGGGAGAAGAAGAGGCATGGCGCATTTGTCTTGGCTGCTGTTGTAAAACGGTTGAATGTGATCCGCCCGTTGGATGCCTGTAAGTGGGAGAAAAGAGAGGCTATATGAGAGAGAAAGGTGTGTGAAGACGGGCACTAGTTTGATAATCCCAGCATGCCCGCGCCATTCCCACGAGGCAGAACTTGGCGAACTGTACGAAAGAGTACAGTAGTAGCAAATAGGATAACATGTTGCCTCCTCGTGACCCGTCGTAAGCAGTTCTGCACTTGTCGGCACTTACATATATATGTATATAGTGCTTCTTTTGGTATTTTTGGTGTCGATACAAGTAGATATCGCGGAGAACACGCTCTGAGGCGGTTGAAATCGTGCAAATTAACATCGGCTCCGTTTTACCTAAAGGAAAAAGAACAGCTCCCCACATCTCCCCGGCAAAATCAGGCAGGAGCTCATAGCGCCTCGAAATAGCGTGACGTCGTTGCGTGCTCTCAGGAACCTTTGCGTCAACTTGGCGATAAGATAGGCAAAATGCTCCAAGATCCCTCCCAGTGCTGCGATAGGCCTACAAGCTGCGTTTGAGCTCCAGATTTCCAGATTGGAGGCAGCTTTGTAATGTCCAGAGACGGCACAATGATCGTCTCTCTTCTCTTCTCCCCCTTGCGTGTCTCTTTTCTCCTCTTCTCCCTTCTTCCTCTCTCCTCACTTCATCGCGCAGATGCCCTGTGAGCCCCGAGCTGAGCCTTGGACTGTAAATTAAAAAACCATGGGCAAGGTGTAAGTGCCATTGATGTCTTGCTTGCTTGCTGCCTCTTCTCCTTCAATCAAACAGTCAAATCATCTGCCTCGCCACTTGGTCACACCCCCCCAAGCCATTTAACATCATGTGGCGTAGCGAATCAAGGCGAGCCTTACGCAACACCGCCCCGCGTCTTCATCCAATTCCAACACTTCAAAGCTGTTACACAATCAAACGTTCCTCAAAAGCATTTGATTCATTGCCCAATCGTTCATTCCTCCAATTTGAAATCTTACACATCTCAAAGCATCACTAACTCTGCGGGTTCACAAGGTCGTCGACCGCGCCTGAAAAAATGGCCAACGAGTCGACCCCGTTGATCCAGACAGTGCGAGTTGGGCCTCCGCGCCGGAGATACCATCACCACACCTGTCGCCGCTTCTGCACAATTGCCTCCGTCAGCCTGCTGCTCTGCGGCTTTGCCTCCTTTGCTCTGCACGCCTTGTACATTTGGCCTTCTGGACTGGAGCATCGCCACCGTCATCCGCACCACGGTCATGACGGCCATAAGCATAAGCACCTTACGCACGAGGATCTGCAAGCTATCCTACTCGGCACACCCTCTGGGGAAAAGGCGGAGGAATGGAGCCGCTATTACACCTCTGGAGCACACCTTGCTGGTAAAAACTATTCACAGGTAAGATGAAGCATCTAAGACTTCCTACGCTCCATGCTCGTTTTGTGTGCATGATATTAGAGTATAGCATTTGAAATTCTGCAAGTATACTAAAACTGTAACCATAGGCCGAATGGACCAAGGATAAGTGGGAGAAATGGGGTGTCAGCTCCAGCATAGTCGCCTACGACGTGTACATCAACTACCCCGTCGACCACAGTGTTTCGTTGCTGCAAAAGTCAAGCGATGCCAAGTCCTGGAATGTTGCATTCAAGGCATCTCTGACTGAAGATGTGCTCGAAGAAGACCCAACCACATCTTCCAAGGACAAGATCCCGACTTTCCATGGTTACTCTGCTAGCGGCAATGTCACCGGTTCATTTGTCTATGTCAACTATGGAACGTACCAAGACTACGCGGACTTGGTTGATGCCGGCATTGACCTCAAGGGAAAGATTGCCATTGCCAAGTATGGAGGCATCTTCCGAGGCCTCAAGGTGAAGCGTGCCCAAGAACTCGGCGCGATTGGTATCCTCATCTACAGCGATCCGGGTGATGATGGTGAGATTACCGAAGAAAACGGTTACGCTGCTTATCCTGAGGGTCCTGCTCGCAACCCCAGTAGCGTACAGCGCGGAAGTGTTCAGTTTTTGAGCTCTCGCCCAGGTGATCCGTGAGTAAGATCAACGTCCTCATCCCATCCGCTGAGACTAACTTGTGTTGCAGAACAACTCCTGGCTACCCTTCCAAACCCGGCGTTCCTCGTGCTCCAGCTGATGAGACGACTCCATCCATCCCCTCCATCCCCATCTCCTACGCCGATGCCATTCCGCTTCTCAAGGCTCTCAACGGCCATGGTCCTCGAGCTAGCGATCTGAACAAGTATTGGAACAGGAACCTCGGCTTGGGATACAAGGGCGTCGAATACAACATTGGTCCCTCACCCAAAGATGTTGTCATTAATCTCAACAACGAGCAAGAATATGTCACTACCCCTCAATGGGATGTCATTGGCATCATCAACGGCACTATCCCCAACGAAGTCATCATTGTCGGCAACCACAGAGACGCTTGGATTGTCGGCGGTGCCTCTGACCCCAACAGTGGTTCGGCTGTTCTGAATGAAGCTGTTCGAAGTATTGGAAAGGCTTTGGAGGCAGGCTGGAAGCCTCTTCGAACCATTGTCTTTGCTAGCTGGGATGGAGAGGAGTATGGTCTAGTTGGAAGCACGGAGTGGGTTGAGGAGTATCTTCCTTGGATTTCTGACGCCAACGTGGCATACGTCAACGTTGATGGCGGCGCCTCCGGACCGAAATTCTCTGCTTCAGCAGCACCCCTTCTGAACCAAGTTCTTCGAGATGCGACCAATCTGGTTCCGTCACCCGACCAGACCGTTCCGGGCCAGAGTGTGGGAGACGTCTGGGATGGTAAGATTAGCACAATGGGCTCTGGGAGTGACTTTACTGCGTTCCAGGATTACGCCGGCGTCCCCAGTGTTGATTTGGGATTCGGTGGAAACGGCAGTGGCCCTGTGTACCATTACCACAGCAACTACGATAGCTTCCACTGGATGAGCGAGTTTGCCGACCCGGGCTTCGTCTACCACAGAACCATGGCTCAGGTCCTGGGCATACTGATTAGCGAGCTCTCCGATAAAGTCATCATTCCCTTTGGAGCGACTGAGTACGCAGACGCTCTAGATGGCTATCTCGACAAGGTTGAGGCCAAGATCCAATCTGCTGATGTCGAAGTGACCGCCACAGATGCCGAAATCTTCGCAATCAGAGGCAGTGCTACATCTGAGGAGGTGATTGGAAGCCAAGACGCCTTCGAAGAAAGTCTCAAGAAGATCAGACGGTCAATTGCCGAATTCAGAGAAAAGGCAGTCAAGCTGGATAAACGCGCCGCCTGGGCAAAGAAGCGGCTCGAGAAGGGTTTCCCTTGGTGGAACGTCATTGGCAAGACTAGACTCGCCTTTGCAATCATCAAGACTAACCGCCAATACAAGTATATTGAGCGGCAGTTCGTGTTCGAGGGAGGTCTCGACAACCGCAGTTGGTTCAAGCATGTTGTGTTTGCTCCCGGCCTGTGGACTGGCTATGCCGGTGGTACGTACTTTGTCTTTTTTTTTTTTACAATTATCCCTTTTTTCTTATTCTAGTTCTTTTGACAGAATACTGATAATATTTCTACAGCTGTGTATCCCGGCCTCGTGGAAAGCATTGACGCCAAGAACTACAGTAACGGGCTTAAATGGGCCGACATCATCAAGCACGCCGTTGATAAGGCCACGAAGAGCATCTAGTAAAGATATCTCATTTTTTCGGACGAATAGAGGGCAAATTGATCCTCATAGTATATGAGGAATGGATACCGTATGGTGTGAATATTGTCCATATTGTGTATAATATTACTGTTGTTGTACCAAGAAGAGTAGTGTTGTTTGTGCCTGCGAATTTTCTTCCAACCGAAATATCTTATTCTCCATCTGAAACTATTTTCTAGTTTTCAACTTTAGACTCTTTGTGAGAAGTGGACATCTCTCCTTTACGAACGTGATGATCGATTGGATATCGCGATACTCATGAGAGAGTATGAACCGAAATTCTATGCAGCTCAGCGTTATGTAGAGTCCCTAATTAATTCTGAACTATAATCCCCCATACATGTATATTATTTACAGAAGTCCAACATCAGGGATAAATACCTTCAATGTTAACAACACGGCCTAGCCTTGATCAAGTACCGCAATCCTGACAGTTTAAGAATACCTTCCTCAGCCCCCTTCCAAAAACTTCGCCTCCATGACAATAGCATCCCAGCTTCAGTGGTACTCTCCTTCACGCATCAGTAAGGTTCCTCGAAACCCATTCTGTTTAACGTCTTTTTCTGCTTGTTGCTGCATCAATCATTCTTCCAGGCACTTCTCGTTCGCTCTACGCTCTTCTTTCAGAAGTTGTATCTGAGAGCAAAGGAGGTTGAGCGCCTCGGCCTGGGCTTTCTGAAGCGCACTGCACTGCCTGACTATCATTTCTAAGCGGCTGATATTATCATTGGATTGCCGGTTTGGCTGCGGGGTGCGAGTCAGAGATCCGCTTCGATTACCATACGAATCCTGTAACGCCGTGTTTCTCCCCTCATCTCGGGCAGGCCTGGCAATCTTAACTTCCGAGGCTGCTGTGGTTGAGATCCTGGTTATGGCGTCAATAGTGGAAGAGGAGGCAGAGAACGGGACAGATTTTGGCCTCTTTCTGTCCACATTCAGCATCTTGACAGCTTTGCGCTTCCCATATCTAGTTTTGGTGGTTGGATGGAATGACCATCGCTCCATTTGAGGCTCCTCAGGTGTCCATTGCTGCAGACCAAAAAGGTCTTCAAAGTTCTCAGGAATGATGCCAGCTGGAGCATCGTTCAAGGCCATCGGGTAATCTCTCGCGAACTCCTCAAACCATCCCTGATTCGCGCATGCTGTTGGTCCAAACATAACTCGTAGAGTCCAAAAACGTGCCCATGTCCTCTCTTCAGACAGCATCCACCTGCTTATTTTATGCATAGAGGCAATGCCTGTGGTTCTTGAGATCCTGTAATCGAGCCGTTTATCCTCCGACCTGAAATCATCTTGTAGCTCAGGTGGCCAATCATTCTTCTCAGCAATGTACTGCTTGATGAGTTGATGATAGATGGCTTTATTGACAACGTTGTCATCGTCGCAGGGCATCGGGTATATTCGGAAAATTTCCAACGGGATGTCGTCGACTGGGATGGGCGCAATTGCTGTGCCGAGAGCTTGATCTGGCTCCTGTTTGACTCGACCATCCATGTTGCAAGTTTGATGGTCTTGAGAAGAAGTGGAATGAATGGATAAAGAGAAGAAAAGAAGAAGAGGAAAGAGAAGAAGAGGAAAGAGAAGAAGAGGAAAGAGAAGAAGAGGAAAGAGAAGAAGAGCATGAGAGCGATTGTAGAGATATCGGCACGTGATGATGATTGCTGCCACCTGGTTAGAAACACTTACCTTAGGTACTTGTAGTCTACCTGCGAAGGCACATGTAACAAACGCCATCACTTCAGCGGGAGTGGCTATCTAGCATCCAGTGACTCAGATGAAGAATTGGTGATAATAGAAGATGCTGGAAGAATTAGGTGACAATGGATCAAGACGTTTCCTCTGTACCTTGTCTGCTACAATGCTTGAACTCCGTGTACTCGCTTAGTGCGACCAGAGTTTGTGACAAGACACTTGAATTCATGCTATTCAAGCCCAAAGTTGACTATTACATTGCCGGCGTCATATGCTAATGATAATTATTAACGTCATTGTAACTTGTTTCATATCAGCTCCAGATGATTAACTCTAGATAACATTATGAACCCCTTATTCATTCCTTTAAAAGGATATATCACACCTGATGTCAAAAAGCAGTCTCAGCGAGCAACCTCAATTGTCGGGCCACTTTCCAGTCTTGTGGTACTGCGTAAGATTATCGATCTTAGCATTCAGTTTGGCGAACTCTCCCTGTAATTCAAGCAGATCCTTCACTCTTGAAGAGACGCCTGGTTCATCATCCTCATTGGAGATCTCACCAAGGACTGTCTCAACGACCTCCTCGGTAATCGCTTCGGGATCTCTGCTATTGAGCGTCGACCGCAATGCCAAACGTGTCATAGAAACCAAGTGATCGGCAATGTGACTTTCGATAGCTTCATCGATCAATTTCTCGACTTCATTAACGTCTATACCAAACACCGCTGTGACAAACTTGTCGACGTCGACGCCCTTATTGGGATCTCCGAGTGTCATCTTGACCGCCGAATCTTTCACCAAGTCTTTTCTTTGATGGTCATCGAGAAGCCTTAAACCCTTTTCCAACAAAGCATCGCAAAAAACCTGCTTCTAGCTGGTATCATGATTAACTTTGGGATTGGCGCGTTGCGTTTCAGCCGATTTTTGCGACTGGCGGAGAGAGAGCATTATCGCGGTGTCGGTGTGCTTGGTTTCTCGCGTGACTTTCTTCTGCAAGATCATGTGCTTTGCTTGTCTTATCGGTGGGTATGGATGAACCTGTGGTGAACAAGAGTATTAGAAAGGTGTCACAACATATGAAGACATTTCAAAAGTAGGAAAAGGCGAATACAGGCATACCTAATGGAGGACGGGATGAGTTGAAGAGGAAAGAAAAGAGAGAGAAGGGGAGAGAAAAGAGAGGATTTTATAGTTAAAACTGTAGTCTCAATCACGTGAAGCAATTTCAGCCGGTGATTTCAAGTCGATCAAAGGGCCGACGGTTCATCAAATAAAGGAACAAAGCAGTTGGTGGTAGCTGAAAGAATACCCTACCTCTTTCATTTACTTTACTACAATTAAATCCCAACGCTCAAGAACTTGAATAAATGTATTTTATTAACTTTTCTTTTTTAAGTTCTCAAAATCCGTGATATGCAAAGAAATATACATGTGTGTGATACATCCCGCGATGTTTCTGTTGGTGTTGAGACCTTCATTAACCGTGCGTACTGCGCCTTGAGTTCAACTCAGCTGTGAACTTCGCATGGAAAATATGTACCAAGCTAACCAGGTGTTGACCAAACGAATGGAGAGAAAAGTCAGACTTCTAAAAGAATCCCCATTTACGACAGATGCTACTTATAAAGAGAGTCCACTGCCACTTTGAAGCCCTGTTGCATGTGCCGCAAGCTATGCGCAACGTGCAGCAATTCAAGCAGGCACGTTCTACTAAATTCAGAGTGTAGCTGTCACTAAGTTATTCGTATAGCAAACATTCACATCCCTTTTCTACCTATAGATATTCGTTGCAGTAAATAGCAAGATGCTTTACTTCGCGTGCTGTTCCGATACTTCAACTCTATGGGGTTGTTGAGGTGTCGGATAGCTACTCCGTAAATTTAGTGGGAATTTATGCTCTGGTTTCATTGCTGATTTTGGTCTCTTGTAATTCATGGTGGCTCTTGCAGTTTCCTGACACTTGGTATCGAGACTCGGTACGCAGATTTTGTAGGGCGTCTCAACACTATGACAAGTATTTCGCGATTTCTACAGCATGTGGACAAAGAAACAGCAAAAAGGGAAGATTTTCCACATATACTGAAGCCAGGAGAAAGAATGAGTTATTATACTAGATTCAAATTACGCTCTTTGCTGCTGGTGTTTTATCCTGACGAAGGAGTCAAGGAGCCAGCCCTCCCACCCAGCTGTCACCACCTGCTTCACAACTTTCGCTTCACAACTAGCTGGCAGTTAAGTTAGGGTTCAAACGCTTTCACATGACTCAGCTTTCACTTTTTCTACTATAAAGCACCGTTTTCTCTCGTTCCCTCTTCTTCATTTCTTCTTTCCTCTTCAACTCCTCTTGTCTTCAATCAAGGTAAGTTTATGATCTTCCGACTTCCGAGCATCCAACTCAAAGCATCCCCTTATTCTCATATCTTTCTATACCTGTACTGACCGCAATTATAGCAGATATCACGAAAACGACGGGAATCTCAAACTCATTTGAAGAACACATTCATCGTACTAAAGCCTACACCGACCACGACGCCACGCTGCCGCAATGTCTCCCAGCACCCAACTTCCTAAGTCCATCCAACAGCAAGACAACGATGGCAACGGTGTCAGCGTCCTTCAGAGAGCCAACTAGAAGCAGGCGACCGAAGCGAGTTTGCACCGACTCAAACAAAGTCTCGAGCACCATCTCAAACGAAAAGTCAAGCTCCTTCACGTCATGGAGACTACGATGATCTCGATGATGGAGAAAGTCGTCGAGGTCGCCGAGAAGGACTCCGACGCCGGTATGATGATGATTATAGCTATGCGAGAGGTTCTTGATGATGTCGACGGTTATCTCGACGAAGTCGAGAGAATTGACCAAGAAATCTTACGTCTTCTTGTGGATATCAAGGCGTACCACAGAAATGCGAGGTTGTCCAACGACAAGTAGCATCGTTGCCTTTACCACTTCCAATCGCCAACGAGTGATGTTTTTGGTATGAAAACGGGTCAAAATGGGAATTTTCTCGGAAGTATTTGACATCAGTTCATGGGACACAGCGTGACAAGGTTGGCAAGATATCGACCCCGTCGTAGCTAGAGCTCTAATAGCATCAACGAAGTTCCCACATCATAACGTTGAATCATCTTGTGTGGCGCACCAAGTGACAGTAAATCAATCACGTAGTTACAGCAGTATACATACACGGTATCTGAAAAGAAGAGAAAAAAGGAAGAGAGAGTGTGCTGGTGAGAGGAGGACATAGTGATGCTCAAAACTATTTCTTCTTTTAGTCTTTAGACGCTGACTTTTGAAAGTAGCTGGATATCTTAGTAGCCCCGTGAAATCGGTGTCCTCATTTATTATCAAATTAAAATTCCTTTCCGGTTTTGATAAAACGATAAAACTATGATGCCATCGTCATGCCATATGATTAAAGTCTTTACAAAGAAGTAACATGTTCACAATGATCCCAGTCCACACCGAAATTCCCTTATTCCCCCCCTACCCATCACCATCATCAAATCCCAAGCCTGTGTCCGTAAAAAGATCAAATTCTAACGTCGCCGTCAAACCGTATGGTAGAATGGTTAGCAAGCAAGTAGAGTAAATTGCTCCCGGCAAGCCCAGTCCATCTCGAATTTCCTTCGTACCCAGTCCAGTGTCAATTATCAACTCCGTCGCGAATCCAACTACTGGCGCTGTCGCAACAACTCCGCCCACAGCGCATCAACCGATGCTGCCGCCGCATTAATCGATGTTGTCGCCGCATTCATCAATGGGAAAAACGATTGGATCGCCTCTGCCCGCCCCTCTTCCCAACCCTTTGCCCATACCTCTCTGCGAGCAGCGGCCACCGGATCCATCTCCAAATCGGCCGTCTGCAATGTTCCAGAGCCATGGTTGTCGGGAGTCACTCCGTTGTTGCGATTTCCAAAAGCTTCCTCGTGATTTCGGACCCGGCCTCGAGCATTCGGGAATATGTTTTCGGGTGCTACGGCCGCGCTGGACGCCGCTGGTGGTGCCAAGGGGGCGGCGCCCGTGCCCGGTGGCATAACTTCATGCTCACGGCTCTCCACGGGTTGACTGGTGATTTGAGGATCCAGTGGTGTGAAGCTTTGCGATATCGCTGCCTCCTCAACAATATCGTCGGCGGTACGTAGATTCACCGTCTCAGGGGCGGTTCGAGTAGCCACTGTCGACGCTGCTCCCGGTCGCCTGCCACGTCGCCGTCTGTTCGGTGTCTTTCTTGTGGCTTGGGTGCCCTGCTGGGCTGGTGTTGTTGTCGGCTGGGCTACGACCGGGGCAAATTCCCTTAGTATTTGAGCGTTCAGTTGCTCGCCACCGTTGCGCTTCCGGTTTCCGCGCCTAGTCTCCGGAACGTGGTTGGTATCTGTCTCAAATTCGGGAAGTTTTCTGCGTAGCGGCGTGCGTCCTCCGTATTCATGTTAAACTCTGTCGGCATGGTCACAGGCGGCATCAATTCGAAGTATCGGTCGGTGTGGTCTCTTGTTGGAACAGTGATCCCTCTTGCTGTCATCCTGTTTATGTATTCGTACGACAAATTCTTGTATAGCGTCCGCATGACAACCCATTCTCCTACCGAAACGCCGAGCTTGCTTCTGTACAGGCGGTGGCTCGACGGGTGCCTCCTAGATGAAAAGGTGTGTTGATATTCCCCATCAACGATGATCCTGCGCAACGTTTCGCGGTCTTTCGGGCTCATGTCAAGGGAAAATGCCCAATACGCTTGGACACACGCCACACCATCGGCAAAGTGCTCATCATCTTTGTTCATCCCTAAATCGCTTATGTTAAGCGACGCAAGTCGGGGCATCTTGAGCGGCGTATTCAGGGGTGGAGCAGATCTTGAAAGGGAGAAAAACAAGAAGGAGAGAGAGAAAAAGAAATGCGGAGATACCAAACAGGTAGCCATGAATTCACAGCGGTGGCATCTGGCGACTACATGTATGGGAGGCGTTGACGGCTGGCCAGTGACCCTCGACAGCTGGCCAGGCACTCAACGCGTGAACGCGTTGTGAGCTATTTTATCTCAACATTTGCCCATGTTTTCTTGTTTTCTTTTCTTCTCTCGGATTCCCTTCTGTTCAAGGTCGCAAATTAATTTATAACCTTGGATCCCCCCTCCCTCTTGAAAATCACCAAGCTACCATCAACATTGTCATAGCTTTCAAAGCTTCTCAAGGTAATCAAGCTCTCCAAATCCTCTCCAACGTGACCAGACTCTTCTAACGTCGTCAAGCTATCGCCAGCCTCATCTTGTGGCTCAAGATCTCGTCAACCTCATCAAAACATTTGTGTCCGTCCATACGATTGCATAAAGCTGAACGCCGCTTCCCCTGCCTCGACATTAGCTACCCAAAGCCCCAATACTCTGCAACGACATTCTTGCAACGATATTATGGAGGCCTTTTTGGAGGAATTTTTGAAGCAAGCAATTGCTCCCCTAATGGCCGACATTATTTCGATGAAGAAAGACATTGCCTCCATGAAGGAAGACATTCTCGTCCTACTTCACCGCTCTTATCACATGGAAAGACGTGTAAACCTTGCGATGGAAGCGGCCAACGAAGCCAAGGGAGAGATCGAAGAGATCTCTGAGCGCATTGATGACTATCTCAATAGAGCCAATGACGATGACGCAGTGTCTGCTGCTGGTGATGCTGACGGAGTGCCTGATGCCAAGGATAATGCAGTGGCTTCTGCCGATGGCGACGGAGAGCGTGATGATATTTCCACCGAAGTGGCTAATATCGATCGCAAGGATGATGCCGACAACTAAGCAAATCCTGAGTGATTGTACTTCTCGTCTTTGGCCCTGAGAACAGGATTGGGGGTGGAGATAGTTGTCACAGGATTTTTTGATGAAAGGGACCAGATATCGACAGTCAATGGT
The DNA here is from genome assembly GCA_020045945.2 of Trichoderma semiorbis. Classification (NCBI taxonomy): domain Eukaryota; kingdom Fungi; phylum Ascomycota; class Sordariomycetes; order Hypocreales; family Hypocreaceae; genus Trichoderma; species Trichoderma semiorbis. Next base: position 5,645,512 of record CM034695.1, read on the forward strand.
AGCTAGGGATAATAAAAGGCGTCGACGACAATTTGCATAGTAGATTCAGCTGTAGTGATATATCCGTTTGCTCATGTCGACGACATCATGTAAAATCTCCATCGTTGCAAAGATAATTAATCAACTTCAATAGCTTTAATGTCTTGGAAATCCGTAGTAGATAGCTAGCTCCTTAAGTGCCTATCTTCTCCTACCACTACTACGTATATTCTACTACTATCTACTATCTTCTACTATTATCCACTATCCTCTACCATCACTACTTTCTTCTAGTATTATCTACTCTCCTCTATTACTACTACTCTCTTCTACTGCCCCTACTTCTGGTATAATCGGTACAAATATCTGGAATCTTGTATATTCTTGCTAAGGTATTTATCAAATATCTCTAGATAAATATCTAACCTAAGAGTATGCTTCTTTGGTCGTCCCCAAACTTTAGTCATCATCATCATCATCATCTCTATTCACCATCGTGATAGACACGTGATGCCCATCATCGGAATCGTACTGGGGGGTAAGCGGCGTTTCTGGGCTAGCCGGTTCCTCCACCATCGTTGACACCGTCGTTGTCGGGACCGGGCGTCGGGGGATTGTCAATTGCTGCAATGGTGCCGTCTGGCGTCTGGGTAAAGGAGGTGCTACTTCGTCTGTATCTTGTACAATAGGAGGCGCAGAGTCGGTTTTTCGCGGGGGAAGTCGTGGGCTTTCGGCTTCGAGCTCGTTGGTTGGCCGCTTCGGAAGAGGTGGATTGGCGGGCTCGATGTGTGACATAAGAGCTGGAGGTGTGATTGTCAGGCCATGCAGAGATTCGGCAGACCTATCTCCATCATGGACCTTATTACTATGACCATCTCCAAAGTCAATGAGGTCTTCTTCTTTATCTTTCATCTGGATCACATCGTCTCTCTCGATATCTTTTCCAGCCTTGACGTTGACGAAGCCACATTTGCGTAAAATCTCGCCCGTAAGAGAAGGATACCGAAGATGACCGCTAACGCTCTCACTCAAGTCCACATTCACAATGCCATGGACATCTTTGATAGGCTGTAGACCAGCGACTCCAAGTGCGAGACTGTGCATCCGGTAGACGAAACCCAGGACCATATCGTTCTCTGAATAGACGTTAAAGATCTTCCCAGACACCACAGGTCGGATGGCCCGCCAATGGGCTGGATCAGAGGGAGCTGGGGTGCCAATGATGACGACTGTATCGACCAGACCAAAGGCGTGGCGCTCAGCGAGGGACTGCAAACAAGCATGGATCGTGGTGGCACCAAGTGAATAGCCCATAAGGGTGACCGGTCTTTCACCTTGAACCTTGTTGATGAGTGCGTCAGCAAGCAGCTGTCCGGCCTTTCTAGATCGGTTATTTGCCCGATTGAAAGGATTATCCACGTTAGAAGCAACAGCCAAAACTTGGATTGGCCAGAGAGCAGCCCAAAGGGTCGCCAGAACAGTTCGCTTGATGACTTCAGCTTTGAACGCGGTCCATGCAAAGGAGCGGACAAGGTCATTCAGTGCGGTTCCCAAACTAAGAAGAACCTTCATCTCATAGCGCAGGGCGAAAACTTCCGTATCAGTGCTGAGAATGCGCCATGGTTTCTTAATGTCGTCTTCTGAGTTGAGCCAGCCGTTGATTCCTATGGTAACTCGCAGACGACGTTGTTCTTTTTGCTCTTTAGTTAGGTTCTCCGGGACATCTGTAGTAATCTCTTCTTTGAGAGGCAGAAAACGGAAGTCCTCCACCTCTTTTGCGTAATTGTCCATCATTTCACCCTGAGAAAGTGTGTCAGTACACACATATGTGTCCTCCCATCAAAGCGAAACATCTCACTCACAGTCATCTTGGCGCCATAAGCTCCAAACAGAGTCCCGACCAAAGCTCCATTCATCCAAAAGATACCGAGAAAGCTCGCAACACCTCCCAGGCCAACTCCTCCAAGTACACTTCCAATGGCCCCAGCAACAAGAGGAGCGGCCAGACCTCCCGTGACTCCGATAACTGCAGCACCAGCTACAGATGCCAGCCCAACCTTCCAAAAGCGGCTGACTTTGTTCTGCTGTCGACGCTTAGCAGCTTCGGCATCGGCTGACATTGCTTCTTTCTGGTCATTGTTGGCCGTAGAAGATTCCATGAGAGACATGGCGATCTCTGCTTCTGTCTTGTTAAGGAATGTACTAGACAACTCCAAAGATGACGCCAAGTAAAGGACTAGAGCACGAGAATGGGCGGAATACTTCCCAGTAGATAGGAGCAGCAGCAGCACACATGCAAGCGCCTCCTCTCGATCCTCAACCGGGATAGTTGTCAGCCTAGTGGGTATCGGTTTATATGCTGATTGCAGCATAGAGACATCCTCAGTCTCATCTACCGGTTCTCCATCTATATCGAGGAGCTGTCGATCGTTGGGCATCTCGAGTTGCTTCTTGTCCAACATCTCACGCCGGGTCTTCCTCTCAGCCACAATCTTCTGGGTATCTTCCACGTTCACAATCTCTTCGAGCTTAGATACAACTTCGTCCCTCCATTCCAGAGTGTATGTCAATGCCGCTCTTAAGGATTTCTCCGCTTGCCTGGTGGTCTTGACTCTTGGCTGTGGTAAGCTCTGAGACTTGTCACTTTGAAATACCGAGCTGCCCGCCTTGTCCGGAGAGTCCGAGCGCGGCGTTTCATCATATTTGTTGCCTTCATCGTCAGGAGCAATGGATCCAAGCTCGTCCGGGCGAGTCTCAAGCTCAGAGATCATGTAGGAGATGATATCTTGGACAAGGGCCAGCAATGCCTTTCGCCTAGCAGGATTTAAAGCGATGATGACCTGCCGCGGGTCTGCGCATGGTGGCGCCATCTTGACGAGCCTTTATCTCTTTGGCCGTCGTTTCTATGGTCGGTAATCTTCAAACAGATACTCTAAACGTCAAAAGCATTTGTTGATGTAGGAAGATGATTGATTGAATGCCTGGCATTAGGCATTGACAGCGGCTAGTGGCACCTCACACGTCACAAGCATTAATTGGCTGTTGCTGGGCCATTGAATCCTTCGGCCAAGGCGGTCTAAATCGTGTGAGGAAGCGAAGACACGGCTAAAGACAATTGACTGCAAAGCATCAATTTGAACAGCGCGGGGAAATGATGGAAAAGCATGCAGATCGCAGTGAGCAAAGTGCATGTGAAAGACATGGAATCCATTGCTGACCGCATCAGACCCAATCACGGATGTCTCACCTCCAATCTGGCTCTATTTTTAGTGAGAACACTCTTCTATTCCAGCGTTCGGCCAACCAGCGATTTAGTGCATTAATAAGGAGTGGCGAGCATTTGGTCAGAATCGACTAGAAGCATGTTACAAAAGGCTTTTTGATCTCAAAATCTATGGGCAGAATGTGTAAGAGGCATTCATTTACGAAAAATCATTCAAAGAAAAGAATGCAATCAAAAAGAGAAGTCAAAAAAGTGCAAAAAAAATGTAACTCTTCTCCGGGGAGAATTGTTCTCCGGGGACGGAATCGAACCGCCGACTTTTCGATGAGATGTTACCCATTACAGTCGAACGCCATGAACCAACTAGACCACCCAGAGGATGTAGAAGAGTTGACTTGGAGCAAACTAATTTTAGTTATAAGGCTCTGATGTGTACCAAATGTGCGAAACGCTAGTATCGTTTAGTGAGGTGGCTGATAAGCGCTCGATAAGCCCGGCCCCGCTAGAAAAATTCCCATTTCTCCTACCCAAGCAGCCAGCCACCAGTGCAGTTCAAAAGGCAGCTGTTAAGATTTTACTCCTCGAGCCTCATGTCGAATTATCGCCCACGATAGCACCGCCATCCTCTAATTTCCAGGTACGGTAGCCGTACCACCAATTCCTCCGACACAATGGATGCGCATGCGCTTCTTTCCGCCCAAGGATGGCGCGGAACAGGCCATTCTCTACATAAAACGGACGACGCAATTGGCCTGGCGAAGCCTCTGCTACTCAATCGAAAGACCAACACCAAGGGTCTTGGAAATACAAAACACTTTACAAGCGATTTATGGTGGATGGACGCCTTTGATGAACAGCTCAAGGGCCTCGACACGTCCAAGAAAGGCAAAGTCGAGCAGACAGTTAAGACTGGGAAACTCAATGCGCTCGACCCTGGAAGCGTATCAAAATACTCCATCTACGCCTCGTTCGTTCGAGGAGGCTTCCTTAAAGGAACGCTCAGCACATTAACAACGGACGACTCGACCAGCACGGAATCTAACGACAGCGACGAGAAGAAGAAGACAGAGTCCACGAGGACAAAATCCACAAAGTCGAAGAAAGAAACTAAGGAAGAGAAAAGAGCTCGGAAAGAGGAGAAGAGGAAACGGAAAGAGGCGCGAGCCCTAAGAAGAGCAGCAAAGCTCGAAAGGAGGTTGAGAAGAGCTGAGGCGAAGAAAGACACGTCTGACTCCAGTAGTAGTGCGGCAGGGGACAAGGCGCTTAGGCGCGCTCAGAAGGAGGAAAAGCGACGGAGAAAAGAATTGAAGAAGATGAAGGCTTCAGGCAGTTAATGGGAAAACTAGAAGAACAGGGTCACATATGGCGCATTAGCAGGGAGTTTGGTTATCTTTTTTCAAGCACAGGGAATACCCAATAGACAGCGTTTCAAGTTTGTATTTCTTTGGACGCCTTGCCAGGCTGACCGGGCTTGCCTGACAAGATCCAGGGCCGTCTATCCCAAAATTCATCCTTGATGATGTCCAAGTGTTCCACCACCACTTTCGCCTTGGCCCTGCGCTTCTTGTCCTTTTCGGCTTGTGATTTTGATTGGACTGCCGGCTCCGCAAGGGCATCTGCTGCTGCAGCGGCATCGTGACTGCTAGGCTCGGCCAATTCGTACTGCATGCAAATGTCAGCCTTTAATACACCAGTTTCCATCGGTAAGGAGACTCACATCTCTGAATACAATGCTTCCTTTCTTGAAGATTTCCGGTTCGTTGTTGTAATTAATTTTGAACCGAGAAAACAGTATTTCATTTTTATCTGCAGCCAGGGTTCCCTAGAAACCAAGTTAGTATATATCGGTGCAATATGGAAAGAGAATACGAACTGCAAGTGTTTTCTCTGCCTCCCTGTTGTCGAGGCCTCCAAGCTGTATCAGCTTCCAGAAGGCTGTGTTGTACAAATTATTTATGTGACCTTTTTATGTCAGTAAAAAAAATTATTCGTTGTTGATCGCTGAAATCCTTACAATCAGCTTGCCGCCAGCTCATGTAATCCCGAAGATTCTGCACTGTTGGATAACAGACGGCTCGACCGTCAAAGGTCGGGAGAGGGAATGACAGGGGAGTGTCTGGAAAATAAATCGGCCACAAGTAGACGTAATTCGCTGTAAATGTAGAGACAATTGTGGTGACGAGTTTGCTGAAGTTTTGTCAGCCGATACGAATGTAGGGTAAGCCGGGATTCTGGCTGCGAACCTCGCTCTCCTCTCGAAGAGGTTGCTGGATTTGTGAAATACGAAACTGAGAAGTGTTAGACTGTTGAATATGGTTGGGATATTCGATTTATGAAACAATATTACCTATACTCGTCGCTTACTCCGTAGGCAATCGTGATCTCGGGAATATCAGTCACCACTGCCTTGGCCGCCGCGTTCATAAGATCAAGTGCTCTCCGGTCATTTGGCTTTTCGAACTCATATTTCGCACACATCCTTGGGCAAAAATGTTAGATACTATATCAATGTTTCCATTTCATCGGTGCTATTACTTGGTAAATCCTCTGCCATCTATGCGTACTACAATCCATGTGTTGGGCAACAGGGAGTCTGGCTGCTCGAAATTTCGAACATATTCAAACCTAGATTATCATTTAGCATGTGACAACGTAACACGGAATTATTTCATCGTACTTGGAGTTCGCCATTCTAAAATCCGGCAAAAGCTGCTTGAGCTTTTGTAAGAGAAAAGGTTTGTACTCATTTGAGCGTAAACAGAGATACCGAATACTTGTGCGTCATGCTAGCGGCACATCCCCGCGGTGGAGCATTTTCAGGTCCCTCAATTCCGCGTTAGGCTCACGCCTTGTCTTGAAATATTAGATTCACCCCTCGTGTGGCGCTTTCTTTTCATCAGCCTTGCAGCTTCGCATTCGTGCTTTGAGCTCGCAGCCTTCTCGCGTCTCCTCGACCATGTTGCTCTGTTTCTCTCGAATAGCCCCAGCCCTGTTACCGCCACGATGAATCTACTACTTTCCGACGATTATCTCCTCCAGGACTATCCTGAGAGCATGACGAGCACGATCCGATCCGGCCATGCGACGATGCTGAGATTTAACCGCAAGGGCGACTACCTTGCCTCCGGTCGGGTGGATGGAACCGTTGTTGTTTGGGATCTGGAGACAATGGGTGTTGCCCTGAAGATGAGAGGGCACAACAAGAGCATCACATTTCTGAGCTGGTCGAAATGTGGACGGTATCTACTATCGACATGTCAAGGCTGGAAGGCCATACTCTGGGATCTGGAGACTGGGCAGCGACATCGTGAAGTGCGCTTCCGGGCTCCAGCTTACATGGCAGAGCTTCATCCTGAGAATCAGTATGTGCATCCTGCATCCTGAATTGCAAACAGCGCAATTGACCCATTTACTCACTTCCTCGCCTAGTAATCTTTTCGTCGCGTCTCTATTTGAAGAGCAGCCACTTCTAGTCGACATCTCCGAGCCAGTAGACGTTAAGCGCGTTCTCCCGTCAGCACCGAGGCGGTCAAACACGGACAGCGATCTTGCCCTCAAAGAAAAACAAGCAAAAGAGGATGCAAAGCAGATGACGACGTCCGCAATTTGGACTGCGACCGGCGACCACATAATCGCAGGAACGAGTAAAGGCAAATTGAATATTATCGATGCCAAGACGCTCGAAATCATATACACAGAAAAAATATGCACAGGTGTCATCACCACCATGCGGATAACAGGCTCAGGCCGAGACCTCCTAGTAAATTCACAAGATCGAATCATCCGGACATTTCGAATACCAAATCTCTCCGTGGAAGATCTCGACCCGGATACAATACAGTTGCCACTCGAACATAAATTCCAAGATGTGGTTAACAAACTATCTTGGAACCATGTTACGTTTAGCGCAACGGGCGAATACGTGGCCGCGTCTACGTACAACAATCACGAACTCTACGTTTGGGAGAGGAATCACGGCAGTTTGGTCTGCATGCTGAAGGACCCCAAGGAGGAGCAGGGCGTTATTGAGTGGCACCCTTCTCGCCCACTTCTGGCAGCGTGTGGATTAGAAACTGGTCGCATATACATATGGTCCGTCATCAGTCCTCAAAAATGGTCAGCGCTGGCGCCAGACTTTGCTGAGGTGGAAGAAAACGTGGAATATATGGAGAGAGAAGACGAGTTCGATATATATGCACAAGAAGAGATTCACAGGAGACGGCTTGACGCTGAGGACGAGGATGTGGATGTGTTGTCGGCTGATCATGCAAAAGAGGGGGATGATCTGGAAAATTTTCGCATGCCCATCTTATTCAACCTGGGCGAGAGTGATAGTGAAGACGAATTCGTTGCGGTCTCGACCGGAACCATGCGACGAAGGAGTCCGGGAGAAAGCCAGGCTGATTTAAGCGCTGGAGCTGAATCTGCCGCCCCTGTGCGCAAGAAGGGAGGGGCTGGAGCGAGAGGAGGAAGGAGTAAAAAGAAGTGATTTGGAGACTTGATTGCATAGCAATTTAATTCAAATAATGGTAGTCTTGGTGAATGAAAGTCACCTCAATAACGCCATCCAGCTAGATCATCGTCATCTGTAATAGTTGTTGAAGGATACTACCTACGCGCGCCACGGGGGTTTCTGGTCATTGCTTGGCATTTGTAACATCTGGATGGATTTTTTTCATGTTACAAGGCGCTATAAATTATTTCTGGCCTCTATGATCGTAATAGAGCAAGCAAAAGGCTTGTGGGGCCCATGACAAGAGAAATCAACAATGACCAGAAAATGCTTTGGCGCGCGATGGTATCTACAAACGTAGATCAGAGTTAGTCAACCCAGATAGATCAATCAATCATTCGTTCTACTTCAACGTTCTACGAACAATAATAGTAACCATAGGACAAGAATCAAGTCCCTCCACTTAGGGTGCTAAATAGCAGAATTGAGGTGCTGAGACGACACCTCCTCAGGCGACCTCTTCTGACAGCAGCGCTCAGCCCTCTTCCTGTGCTACCTCTAGCAAGGCTAGTGAGACTGGAATTGTGATTGATCCCACTGGAGTCCGCTTCCCTTCGATCACCGCTCCGGCTGAAACTAGGTCTTCCAGTGCTGAATAAGGTAGGCACTCCCCTTTTGAATCTCCTCATTGGTAAATGAAGACGTCATGATGGTATTGGAATGAACTAGGAGTTCATGGTTGGAGCCCATATAATTATATTTCTTGAACTACCTAGCTGGCTCATATAATTATCTATCTTAAAGTAGAGAAACCTCATAGCCACAAGATTTAATATCCGCGATTATTCGTTCTAGCGGCTGGGCGTATGTAACATCGTTTACCCCATTAACATGACTGCCTGCCGTGATTATACCAGCGGGGCATTGCTCCATATCCCAGACGCAAGCGCCAGAATCACCTTTTGCTGAGAAGGCCTCTTGACGATTTCCAGCGGATGCAACTGATATTATAGGCCATTCTTCACTTTGGATGTCTCTCTCGCCATTTGGAGTTTCTGTATGGCGGACAACCGATTTCAATGTATTACCAAGGCCCAACGTAAATGTTTGGTTTGATCCATATTTCCCCACAACCATCGCCGGTTCATCCCAGTACTCAGCAGTATGACCGGGTTTGAAAATTTGATCGAGTCGGACGACCGTACCTTTTAAGGTAAGGCAGCCATCTTCCAGCCGACGATCCACTGGTATTGGCAGCCCCTTGAACCCCTCTCTGTTTTTATCAAGCAAAGAGGTAAAGTTCGTAATCGGTCCAATGAACACTTTGTTCTTTATCAAGCTGAGAGGCGATTCGTGCGCTCCGGGAAGCAGTTCGATTAATGCCCAGTCTCTTAACCATTGGGTCCCACGCTCGGTTGCTGCAAGAGTGAACTCGGGGGAGTAAAAAAGCTGGCCAAAAACCCTCGAGGAAGCGGTATTGAATGGCGTTATGGCTTGTTGGAGAGAGATGGCGCTCTTGGCCGAAGGTGAGCAGGGGAGGTCACCGTCAAAGTGTACTCCAGGGGTTTTGCGGTAATCTGATAGGTTTTCTTGCAAGATTTCGACCATGAGCTCATAATTGGGCTGGTCCACTTGAATGACACCTTTGAAAGGGGAAGATTTTGGGCGACAGTATGTTTGTAAGCCTTCAGTTCTGGAATCAATTACCACATGTCTGCAAGTCAAAGCCAGAATTTTGGGCTCGGCTCCAGGAGAAGATGGCGCCAAAGAGAGGTACAACCCTTTCGTGCCTCTAATAAAATCTCTGTGTTCCGTGGAGATCTTGGTGCCAAGTACGTCAGAAAAGTTTGCAAATATATTGGCAAAACGGTCATTTTCCGGTATTGGTCTTGAAGAGAGCTGAAAGGTTGGCGGTGAGTTTGTATTAGCTGGAAAGTCGGCAGGAGAATGACCAGGAGAATGACCAGGAGAATGACCAGGAGAATGACCAGGAGAACAACCAGGAGGATGACCAGGAGGATAACCAGGGGAACGACCAGGAGAACGACCAGGAGAACAATCAGGAGAACAATCAGGAGAACGACCAGGAGAACGACCAGGAGAACGACCAGGAGAACAATTAGGTGAATGACCAGGAGAATGACCAGGAGAATGACCAGGAGAGCGACCAGGAGAATTCGTCTCGGGCTCCTCCGCGGTGCAGAAAGTGACCAAGGATTCACGTATCTCGCAGTGCACGTCATAGATATTATGCGCTTCTAAAATAGATTTGCATTGCATTGCAATAGCATGACCATCGATCCAGGATAGTGAATCTGGGCTGACAGCTATCATGAGCGTAATAGGCTCGTCCTTATTGAGACGGACACGCAGAATATCGATAGCAGTCCAATTAGCCACGCTGACAGCTTGTAAGATCTGGACCCTGAGCGAAGATGACGCGTCGTTCCATAGCTGATGCAATAACGGGTGTTTCCCAACTGGTCGAAGTACTTTAAGATTGGAATCCGCGGTGGCATCATACACAGTACGGTCCAACCTATGTGCGTTGACCCAAACATTTGTGCTTGACCTTGCGACGAGTTTGGGGCAAGAAGGGAGCCCGTAGTAGTAGAGCAGGCGCTCTTCATCAGTTGGGGGCATTGAGGGCCCTGAGAATGCTGACTGCTGCATCGTGACGTCGAAAGATTTCGCCTGAAGGCGACGTTTGGTTGGGCTGATTGGAGTTGACTGAGGTCCTTGACTTGGGCGAGTACTTGGAGTCTCCTAGATCCGTGATCGCAGTTCGCTGAGATCAGTGGAAGTACTTCGACTTCGTAGGAATTTTCTCTTGCTTGGGGAAGAACGCAAGACTGCCAGTGATTCACTGGGCGCCATCGTGTCTTATATAGATAGCGAGACTGATGTCAAAAGTATCAGTGTCAGAATGGCTTGTTTAGATTGATCGTGATAAAGTATGACCTAAACTAGGTTCTTACGGGAAGTTAAAAGGAAAGCTTACCGTATGTCTGGACGGACAGGAAAATGCTGAGGGGTAGAAAGGCTGCTTGCGAATACGCGCCTCTTAAACACATGAGGCTGATGTGAAGCTTCAAGATGCTTTTGGGGAATTCTGCGTGAAGGAGAAGTAAAGAGTACTTAGTACCTAGTAGGGTGGACCTCCTGCAAGTCTCCACAGTGCGATACAGTATGAGTTTCCAATATGTAACAAAATGAAAATGGTAGTCACTAGCAGGCGCAGGTGTTAATAGAGAGAGTTGAAGTTAAGGAAGCACTTAGGCGCTAGGCAGGAGCTGCGGTCTTTTATAGAGGCGCTAGGTCACGTGATGTGGATCCCAATCTTAACTCCTGAGGCACCAACTGCTTGGTTGGTCCTCACACGGTTTGGTCAAGACACGGATGCTAGCTTGAAGAACCAGATACTACCTGTAGACATCAGATACTGAATGTCTTCACTGCATCTCGCTGCGACACTTGCAATAATACGGCACCCTTGACTAAACGTGAAGTAGTGAACCAGCATGTGAGGCTGATGTGAAACCAAGAGCCCGGGAGCTGAGTCACACCGGTAACATGCTAAAAGGAGCGTGCAGTGGCTTGAGGGAGTGTGATTAAGATTCAGTGCTGACAAAAACAGTGAGAATTTTTCTCCGCGAAACCTAAGCAAATGGCGTGAATTTTATTGTCTTGCCACTCTCCTTTCCACAGTGCAGCGCAGAAGTGAACCTGATTTCCTGCGGCCTGAGGCACCAACTGCTACGGGCGCAAGGAGGTAGTGGCCCCAACACGGCTTAGCGGCATCGAGGCACCAAGCGCCCTCACGTCCAGAACTTTCAGGCTTCTTCTGATCGTCTCGCCTTAACCACGACAAAACTCTGCTCACGGCTCAACTTCATCACCAAGCGTGTCGGGCATCGAGTCTGGCACCTGGAAACTCCCCGAAAACGACGATACGAGCCTCCGACCTGCGATTTACGTGTTCAAACGGCCCTAGAGCTGGTGGCGACGGGGGAGACCTGCCGTGAGGTTCTCCTGGGCCTGGTGGCCAGGACTGGCGATCGAGAGGGCGCCATCTCTCAACAACGCACAACCGCTTTTGCCATCGATTCTTCGGTTTCCAGCGATAGGCACTTGTCACCTCTTGAAAATTCCAGTGTTTTTCTTCGCGCTTTGCACCTGTACCGCGACTGCGAGGCGCGTGCTGCATCCGCCGCCCTCACCGATCCTTTTCGACTTCCGTGATTTGTTCAATTGAAATCTCGCACCGACCGCGAAAATGGCGAACCTCTACTTCACCCACTCGAGCGCTCCGCTCAAGACGGTGCAGGAGATCCAATTTGGACTCATGTCTCCCGAGGAGATTAAAAGCATGAGCGTGGCACACATTCTGTACCCCGAAACGATGGAGGAAGGCGGCACGAAGCCGCGCGACGGTGGCCTCAACGACCCTCTTCTCGGCTCGATCGATCGACAGTTCAAGTGCAAGACTTGCACACAGGCTATGGGCGAGTGTCCTGGTCATTTTGGACACATTGAACTGGCAAAGCCCGTGTACCACCCTGGCTTCATCAAGAAAGTCAAGAAGATCCTGGAAATTGTCTGCCACAACTGTAGTAAAGTGCTGGCTGATGAAGTTGGTCTTCTCTTTTCCATGAAGCCTTTGCCTCACTGGATGCTAACCTGAACTTTACCAGAGCGATCCCGAGTTTGTCGCAGCAATCAATACTCGAGATGCAAAGCTCCGCTTCAAGCGCGTATGGGCTGTCTGCAAGAAGAAGCGGAGATGTGAGAATGAGGACCGGACAGACAAGAACAAGGACGAAGAGTTTGCGCCTGGCATGAAGCCAACCCTCGTGGAAAGCCATGGCGGCTGTGGCAATGTGCAGCCTCAAGTGCGACAGGTTGCCCTTCAGCTGAAGGCCGCTTTCGAGGTGGCCCAAGAAGATGGCCCCAAGCGGAAAGAAACGGCTCCCATCACTCCGGAGATGGCCCATAGCATCCTTCGTCGCATTTCTGAGAGTGACCTGCGTAACATGGGTCTCAACTCGGATTACGCTCGCCCGGAATGGATGATCATCACTGTTCTCCCCGTTCCCCCGCCCCCAGTCCGTCCTAGTATTTCTATGGATGGCACCGGTACTGGCATGCGAAACGAAGATGACTTGACCTACAAGCTTGGTGATATCATTCGAGCCAACGGAAACGTCAAGCAAGCTATTCGTGAGGGCTCTCCGCAGCACATTGCGAGAGACTTTGAGGAGCTACTTCAATATCACGTTGCAACCTACATGGACAACGACATTGCGGGCCAGCCTCGTGCCTTGCAGAAGAGCGGTCGCCCCGTCAAAGCTATTCGTGCCCGTCTCAAGGGAAAGGAGGGTCGTCTGCGAGGCAACTTGATGGGAAAGCGTGTTGACTTTTCTGCTCGTACAGTCATCACGGGAGATGCTAACCTGTCTCTGCACGAAGTCGGTGTACCTCGCAGTATTGCCAGGACTCTGACTTATCCCGAGACAGTCACGCCTTACAACATTGGAAAGTTGCATCAATTGGTCGAAAACGGTCCCAACGAGCATCCTGGAGCCAAGTACGTTATCAGATCCGACGGAACCCGTATCGACTTGCGACACCATAGACGCGCAGCTCAGATCTCCCTGGAGTATGGCTGGAAAGTTGAGCGTCATCTGATGGATGGTGACTATATCATCTTCAACCGACAGCCTTCGCTGCACAAGGAGTCCATGATGGGTCATCGTGTTCGAGTAATGCCTTATTCTACTTTCCGACTCAATCTCTCGGTTACTTCTCCATACAACGCCGATTTCGATGGTGACGAGATGAATCTCCACGTTCCTCAGAGCGAGGAGACTCGCGCCGAAGTCAAGGAGCTGTGCTTGGTCCCTAACAATATCGTCTCACCCCAGAAGAACGGTCCCTTGATGGGTATTGTGCAGGACTCTCTTGCCGGCGCTTACAAGATTTGCCGACGTGACAGCTTCCTCGACAAGAACCAAGTCATGAATCTCATGCTGTGGGTCCCCAACTGGGATGGTGTTATTCCGCAGCCCGCTATCCTCAAGCCAAGACCACGATGGACTGGCAAGCAGATCATCAGCATGGTCATTCCCAAAGAGATCAGTCTGCATGCCCCCGAAGACAAGTCAGATTCTCCTCTCAAGGATACTGGATTGCTTATTCAGGCTGGTGAGCTCATGTATGGTCTCATGAAGAAGAAGAACATTGGTTCCGCCTCAGGTGGTGTAATCCATCTCTGCTACAATGAGTTGGGACCAGAAGGTGCCATGGCGTTCCTTAATGGCGTTCAGCAAGTGGTTTCCTACTGGCTCCTGCAAGAGGGCCACAGCATTGGTATTGGTGATACCATTCCGGACAAGCAGACAATCGAGAAGGTTCAGGTGCATATTGACACCCAAAAGGCAGAGGTCGCCAGACTCACGGCAATGGCTACCGCCAACGAGCTGGAGGCGCTGCCTGGTATGAATGTCCGAGCTACTTTCGAGAACAAGGTTTCCATGGCTTTGAACATGGCTCGTGACCAGGCTGGTACTACGACTCAGAAGAGTTTGAAGGATTCCAACAACGCCGTTACTATGGCTGAGTCCGGCTCCAAGGGATCATCTATCAACATTTCTCAGATGACGGCGCTTGTCGGACAGCAGATTGTTGAGGGAAAGCGTATTCCATTCGGCTTCAAATACCGAACACTCCCTCATTTCACCAAGGACGATTACTCACCCGAGGCTCGTGGCTTTGTGGAGAATTCGTACCTCCGTGGTCTTACACCCTCCGAGTTCTTCTTCCACGCCATGGCTGGTCGTGAAGGTCTCATTGATACAGCCGTCAAGACAGCTGAAACTGGTTACATTCAGAGACGTCTGGTCAAGGCTCTGGAAGATCTCAATGCTCAATACGACGGAACGGTTCGCAACTCTCTTGGTGATATCATCCAGTTCCTGTATGGTGAAGACGGCCTTGATGCCATGTGCATTGAGAAGCAGAAGCTTGGCATTTTGAAGATGTCCGACGAGGCGTTCGAGAAGAAGTATCGACTTGATCTGGCCAACCCCCCTGAGTGGTTCCGAAAAGACTACGAGTATGGTAACGAGTTGACCGGCGACAAGGCTTCCATGGCTCTTCTTGACGAGGAGTGGGATGCACTTCTTGCCGATCGCCGTCAAGTGCGGCAGATCAATAGCTCAAAGATGGGCGAGGAGTCGATGCAGCTCCCTCTCAATATTGGTCGTATGATCGAGACAGCGAAGCGCGTGTTTAACGTCAAGGCAAACGACCGAAGCAACTTGAGACCTTCTGATGTCATTCCTGTTGTGAGGAACGTCATCAGCAAGCTCAAGATTGTTCGAGGCGACGATCCGATTTCCAAGGAGGCAGATGCTAGTGCTACCATCCTCTTTAAATCTCTTCTTCGTTCTCGGCTAGCCTTCAAGGAGGTGGTCAAGGAGCATCGCTTGAACAAGCTCGCTTTTGATCACGTCCTTGGCGAACTTCAAAACCGATGGGATCGATCGTTTGTTAACCCCGGTGAAATGGTTGGCGTCCTTGCTGCCCAGTCCATTGGTGAGCCCGCCACGCAGATGACGTTGAACACCTTCCACTTTGCCGGTGTGTCCTCCAAGAATGTCACGCTCGGTGTGCCCCGACTCAAGGAAATTCTTAATCTGGCCAAGAACATCAAAACCCCTGGCATGGCTGTGTACCTTGATACTCCACTGGCTAAGCAAGAGCAAGCGAAGAAGCTGCGAAGTTTGGTTGAGTACACTAACCTCCGATCGATCACTGCCGTCACTGAGATCTATTATGATCCGGATGTCCAATCTACAACCATTGCAGAGGACGTCGATATGGTTGAGTCCTACTTCTTGATTCCCGATGACAGCCAAGATACTATCGATCAACAGTCGAGGTGGCTCTTGCGTATCACACTTGACAGGCAAAAGTTGCTTGACAAGGAAATCAAGGTTGACGATGTTGCTCAGCGTATCAAGGAGGAGTACCCCAACGACTTGGCCGTCATTTTTAGCGACAACAATGCTGATGAGCAGGTTATTCGAATCCGCACCATTCGACAGAACGACGAGAAGGACGAAGATGGAGAGAAGAAGATTGAGGACGATGTGATGCTGAAGCGCCTTGAAGCCCATCTTCTGGACACTCTGACGTTGCGAGGTGTGCCTGGTGTTGAAAGAGCTTTCTTGACTAAGGGCACTCGTCTTGTTGAAGCTCCTGACGGATCTGAACTCGCGCTCAAGGACGATGTCCGCTGCACACAATGGTATTTGGACACCAGCGGTTCAGCCCTCCGCGAGGTCTTGGCTGTTCCAGGAGTTGATCCTACGCGAACCTACACCAACGACCTGTGGCAGGTTGTCGAAGTGTTTGGCATTGAAGGTACTCGAGCTGCCCTTGTCAAAGAATTGACGGCTGTGTTGGCCTTTGACGGTTCCTACGTCAACCATCGACACATTGCTCTACTTTGCGATGTCATGACGTACCGCGGCAGCATATCTGCTGTAACTCGACATGGTATTAACCGTGCAGATACCGGTGCGCTCATGCGATGTTCATTCGAAGAGACGGTCGAAATTCTTCTCGAGGCGGCTGCTACGGGAGAGCTTGATGACTGCCGCGGCATTTCTGAAAACGTTATGCTCGGCCAGATGGCTCCCATGGGAACTGGTCACTTTGATGTCTTCCTGGATCCGAAGATGCTGGAAACTGTTATTTCGGACAATTCTCGCATGGGACTCATGCCGGGCATGCCTGTCAAGGAAGGAGAAGTCGAGGGTGCGGCTACACCTTACGATACTGGATCTCCCATGGCCGATTCTGGCTACCTCAGTCTCAACTCTCCTGCTGCTGGAAACTTCTCGCCCATCCAGGGAGCGGGTTCAGAAACACCAGCTGGATTCGGAACCGAGTATGGTGGCGGCGGCTTTGGTGGCATTGGATCTATGAGCCCATACTCAATGCGTGGAGCAACCAGCCCCTTCAGCACTTCTCCAACCTCGCCGTTCAGTTCAGGTATGGGTGGCTACTCTCCATCATCGCCTAACGCCGGATACTCGCCTACGTCTCCCATGATCGACGGTGGCATCGGCAGATACGCGACATCCCCGTCATTCAGTCCTTCCTCGCCGTCTTTCTCGCCAACTTCACCGATGCTGCGACCGACAAGCCCTGCCAGCCCCAATTACAGCCCCACGTCGCCAAGCTACTCGCCTGCATCCCCGTCATCGCCAAGGCATTATTCGCCAACGTCGCCGGCTCAGTTCAACTCTCCAACATCACCTAGCTACTCGCCTGCTAGTCCCAACTACAGCCCGGCCTCTCCCAATCTGCATGGAGCTGGCGCGACTTCTCCGTCATATTCTCCTGCTTCTCCCTCGTGGTCTCCGACGTCTCCAGAAGCTTACTCGCCTACGAGCCCAAGCTTCTCCAAGAGCCCTGGGTCGCAACAGTCTCCCACCAGCCCCAGCTACTCGCCCACGTCTCCTTCATTTTCTCCTCGGACGCCTGGGCCGGGAGCTTCTGGAAACCAATAGTAAGGCATACCTTGGAGTCTCGGGACTGTAATATCCATTAGAACCTGGCTGACCAACTTTTCTTACAGTTCACCTAATTCCCCCGCTAACGATTGATTTTATCCTATAATGCATACGAGGCACGTTTTGCCGTCGACCATTGATTTATCATTTTTTCTTTACCTTTTTTCTTTCTTTTTTCCTATAGTTCTCCCGGTGGAAGGATTTGTGAGAACCTCAGCATGATAGATGTTTATGCAGCCGGTAGTAAAAGCCGAAAGTGGATAAAAAAAAAGAAACACCTATACAAAAAACACTCATAGTTTTGTCGATTCGCGGTCTTCTCAGCAGAGATAGAAGGGGTTGACGACAGGTTTGCAGCTGATATGTATACTAGACGCGAGAATGAAAAGTTTTATCTAGGAGATTGACGACCAGATTGGAATCAGATTGCAAAAAGATGGTGGGCTTCGCGGAGGAGGGCAAACCTGTCACTGGAACTTGAGCTTTGAGAAATGGATTTGCTTAGTTGAAAACAATACTGCGATCCTGAACTACCAAGTGCCCTTGTTCCACTGTGAAATGCTTGCTGCCATGTTTTTGCATACGGTATCTGACCTTGGTTCATCACCTTGCTCCTGGAATTTGCGACCTTGATTGTTGGTAAGGCGATAGGTTAGGCTCATAGAGTAATACCTACCCACTATAACAGAGGTATACCTAATGTATTGATTCAAGCAGTTAACTGTTGTTTTGACAAACTCGCTCAGATTGTAGCCCTGGACCTGTAGAATTGCTCGATTAATGGGCTTTGTAGTAACAGTTCTGTTTAGAATAGCTACTAGAAGTATAAAGAAACATAGCAGTGCCAACAGATACTAGAGGAAGTAGCTGTAGTAGAAGAGAGTAGCAGATAGGAAAAAATGGTAGCGACTATATATTTTATTGGAAGGAACAGAATGACACACATGGAAAGACGTTCAGAAACTTATTCTTTGTGGCGTTGGTATATGTAAACAAGAACAGCCATACCGTGTAGATACTAGAACTTGGACTAATCAACATTCCGTTTCCTACATACGTACGTATTACAACATATTTACATTTTTCTAGTAACTGCTGATATTATCATTCTAGTACAAATACTAAGCCGATTCCTATCAGCGCTCGGGACAACGGTATGGAAACTAATAAAGACAAGGCTCGTCTATACGACAGCATACCACCCGCAGACGGACGGCCAAACAGAGAGAATGGTACAGGAAGTGGGCTCGGCCACCAGAATGTACCTGTCGGGCCTGGAGGACCCAACAAAATGGCCACAAACGATTCCACACATCCAATTCGAGATAAACAACACGCCCCCGGCATCTACAACCTATGCCCCGAACGAAATTGTGAAAGGTTTCACTCCAAACAACGTCGTGGACATCCTTGCAAGAGAAACAGCAGAACTTCTGGATCTATCTAAAACAAGACTCTCCGTACACGAATGAGAAGCATAGTCAAGTCATTCTGGACGAAAAAAGCACATAATTCACATCAACAACGTCAACGTCAACATCGCGACAATGCTCATACTGGCGCGTACCTCGAAAGTCCCACTGTGGACCATGGTGCCAATAACAACGACAATTCCCATTAGAAACGGACACTCGCAAAGACTCGTAACGATATTGGGCACCTTTGGAACCGTGTCCAGGATGTTGCGAAGAACGTCGAGTACGTTTCAAAGGGTGGTAAGCAGGTGAACGTCAACGTGCAGCCGATGCTTGTTCAAAAAAGTACTCCCGCCTCAAGATCATCCAAGCTTAACGTCGCGATGCGGCTAGAGCAAAGGCGTCCAAGCGCTTTTATTATTAATCACTTCCATATGGCGGTTTGTGCAGCCACAATCCTCTCCTCGAAGGTGTTCGCGGCAACCTTGAACTATCCCCAGCGCAACTGGAGCAACTTGCTGCAGATCTCAAAGAGCACAATCGGCAATATCAAAAGAAATATCGACAATGGTGACTCGAACACCACCCGGAGGAGTACAAACAGTATCACGCTCGATACTATCGACTTGTTGAGCGTCTGAAGCCAGAGTACCGTGAACGTCAACGTGCAGCTGATGCTGGTTTAAAGAAATACTCTCGCCCTAGGATTATCGAAGCTCAACGTCGCTACACACCTAAAGCAAAGGCATCTAGACGCTTTTATTGTTCTCTCTGTGGATACGAGCATGAACGGCACCTGAATTCGAAGCGTCATCGAGCCAACGTCGCCAAGGAGAAGGCCGGCGTCGTGAAGAAATTGCGATGCAACTACTGCGAATACTCTTGCAACAAACTATCCCATATGAAGATGCACGAGGGTGGTGAGCGCCATAAGAAAAGGGTCGTTTTTATGTGGTTTCTATTTCTGGGATTGTTTTATGTTGCCGCCTTTATTTCTTTTTGTTACCGTCCCTCGTCTCCAATGGCCGTCTCTCTCTAGAAAGTTATGGATGGGTGTACGTGGTGTACGATCAATGTGGATGCTCCTGATTGGTACATCTGCCCTGTTTATAAGACCAAGCTGGGGGACTAGGATTCCTTTCAGCAGATCTGTTCCAGTACAGCTTTCAGCTTCCCTCACTCCCTTGCTGAGGTCCTCACGTCTTCCTCTCCGCCGTCAATCGGCTTTTTTTCGCTCGCTGCGCCGGCCCCTGCCGGGTGAAAAACTTTGGGCCGTCTATGCTATCCTTTATGAAAAGCCTGGCTACCCCCCAAGCTATACATTGGCTCTGGCACCAACTCCACAGCTGGTGTCCGCTCGAGGCTTCGCAATTATGATCTGGGCACTGCGTTTATTTCTCGGCATTGTTTTTTTCATTTCGTCGTCGGCATCTAGCTACTAATCACTCTAATAGAACCCTGATGTTAAGCAGGTCTCGAAAAAAGTCAGTCGGGTTTCGAAGGACACTGAGCATGTTTCGGACAACGTCGACCATCCCGACGTTCCGATGAAGCAATTGCACCCAGGTATGATGTCGATGGTCGAGAATGAGATGCAATCGATGAAGTCTAAGATCCATGTTGTCAAGGACTGCTTCTAAATTGAGATAGACATGTCGAGTGGAAGTATTAATATTGAGTTCGTCGAGGTTAACGCTACTCTCATAATCGTCCTTAGCCTTGTTAGTGCTATTAAGCAATTTCTTGAGACTGGATCATTCTCTGACAACGAGTAAATTGGGCACTATTGGCAAGCGAAGACAGAAAAGATTTCGAATACCTATGCCTTAAATAGCAAACACGGTAGCAGATAGTAGAAGATACCTCAATGACGTCTAATTCTTCCAAACCGTCTATGCCGTCCATTTTCACCAGGCATCAATGAACCGGATAGACGTGGGGCCATTGCATTATGGGATTATTCAAGCCCTTCTTGCAACCGCAATCGAAAGCGCGATATATGCCACCTTATTCGTGAAAAGATGAGCATGAACAAAAGATGCCAGATGATATGGAGCTGGATTCCTCAGATTTAGACCCCCAATCTTCTTCTGCCCCTGTGAGATCTGCCAGAAGGAGGGTATACCTGATTATGGGTAATACCTTGGTGGAGATATCTCAAGGTATGACCGAGTAGAAAGGTAGTGGCGATAGTAGCAGATATAAAGAATGGAGTCAGAACTGTTCTGTCTTGTCGCGTAGTAATGGAACCCAGTCTTCTACTATTTTCTTTGCCATAGATGATCTCTTGGTGTGTCATAGATAGTTTCTCTTTTGGCAGAGGTATGGATCGTCAATTCAGAGAAAGATCTAGCTTCATCTACCATCGTATTGACCATGTAAAATGCTTCAAATTAAAGCACGAGCATCATACCCAATCAGTAATCCAGCGACAATTTTCCCCTTCACCGATACGCTCACCCTTCCAACTTTCGCTCGACAGCCACGAACCATTCTCCCCTTCCCAGTGCACCGTCTTCCCTTACTTCATCAAGAAGCACAGAATTGTCCCCCAACCTCCTTAGACACACGTTTCCCCGCGGCGTCATATTCCATTTATGCTGTATCATAAAATCCACAGCGCAATAATCCTAGCTGCCATCATCTCAATCATTTCTCTTGCTAAATCTGCCGCTTAGCAGCCCTGTCGACACTATACATGCATTCACGCATCTCTAGTATATCATGTGATCTTACCAGACCGTGTGCGCAAGTTCTCGTCTATACAAGAATTGTTGTTGGTCGCGCAGAATGATTATTGCACCAAAAGAGAGCAAGTAGAAGAAGCGCCCAATGACTCACACCATCCAGAATTGCATATTGGCAAATATTACACGATAATAAGAGTGATTGACTCAATTTTGTTGTAATAATATTCAATCACACCTATTTTTCTCCTTTTAACGATACACAATGCATCTATCCTCTCAACAATGAGTGCATCTCCGTTGCCGACACTTGATTAAGCGCTGTCCATTGGGACAAAAAACCTTGGCGCAAACAAATTCAATCCTCAACATCACTTCCTTGCATACATAATTTCCTCCTCTTCTCTTTTCCTCCCTTTTTACAAACATGTTTCTCCTTCATCCCGGCTCGTATCCTGCCGCTTTTGGTCCGTGCTTCAGGTCAGCTATTTCCCCCCCGGCAGCTAGCCGGCCGTGTCTACATAATGCAACGTCTTTCCCGCTCTCCCGCCCTGACCCGCCGTTTTTAAGCTTGTATTGCCGCGAAAAACGGGCGGGAAGCTGTTTATGTTATTTCGTATCGGTGCCGAGCCGGATCTTGGCTAGCCCGGCGTAAAGGGCCGTGCTGCAAAGTATCTTGTGGTTCGTGTGATAGAAGATGAATCCTTCCGATTGTACGTCAGCACGGTCGCCTTGGGTCACTGAGGACTCCCCAGATTTTGCAGAGTATTGCACTGTTCTGTTGTGTTGCTGCTCTTTCAGTATTGTTGAAATCCTGCAATTTGTCAAAAAGATATCACGTCCAAAGCATAACCACCAAGACCTTGCCTGAATTGAATAGCCAATTCATATTGTTGGGATGCTCCAGAAATACCGTGTCACCAAAGGAAACACAGAAAGTATTTCAGAATGAGTAAATAAATACTCAACACTGAAGCGACACCCCAGCAACGCAAAGAAGAAAAGCAGCCTTGGTTTGTCTAGACATACAGAACAGCCACATGATGACTGCTCTCACGGCTAGCCAACACGGCCTGCTGCTGACAATGCGTAACCCGACTTTTGGCCCTCGTACCGCCGGCAGCTGGGGAAGCGGCTCTGTGGGGAAGAGGCCGTATTCTGTGATACTCTTGTTACGAACGCGCAGCCGCAGAGCCCTTGTGACAAACCGAAAATGTCCCAACAAGCTTGCTCACACGGCGACCAGGTAATGAGACCCCCGCGACGAATGTATCAAAATGACGAGCATAGGGCGAATTAAGCTAATTATATGTATTTCTGGTTCGTCAATTGGGTGGCTGTGGACGATTAGCTCGGAAAGGGGCTGCGGCCGCATATGCGGCCAGGCTGTGTTGGCCGACCAATGGCATTCAAAATTTGACCACTTGGCTCGCGAGGCAGACAACCTCTCATCAATGAATCATAGAAAACAATCAGTTAGGTTGGGAGAAAGACCAAAAAAGTAAAATAAGACACCGCTGTTAGATTTGGTATGATGCTCTAGCTGTGTGGCCTAGGTATAGGCAGAAAGGGCTGGGGCCATAGGAAAAAGAACAGCCTCCCCGCAAAATCCACCATATCCATTCATTGCCTCATAACCATTGACTATGTACATGCGCTATCAACCATCAGGTGTACAAGTGAATTGTATCCTTCTCATAAGTAAGACAGGATGGAAAGAGGGGAAAGAAAAAAGGAAATAGAAAGGAAATAGAAAAGGAAATAAGGAAAAGACGAGACGATCGTCAAAGAAAAGATGAAGAGTGAAAAGATAAATGGATGAATTGTAGAAAAAGATGGAAAAGAAAAAGAAAAAAAGAAAACAGGCTAAAATCAAGAGAAGAAGGCGTGGATACTCCTCTTGCGAAAGATGAATCCAGCATCAGGGGTCGGAGGTCTAGGCCGATTGCTAGGCCCTCCAACTTTTGTCTATAATTGAGTGCACAATAAAGAGAGATATGAAGAGAAGAAAGGGAGAAGAAGAAGAAGAGAAGAGGAGGAAACTATGAAAAAGGAGAAGAAAAAAGATGAGATGAGATGAGAAGAAGGAAAAAAGAGATAGAGGGAAGAAAGAAAAGCAAGAAATGAGATGAAATCGCTTCAAGGCATATGAACCAGTAATGAGGGCGATATGAGTCCTAGTCCATTGAGGATTATTCAACGGCCTGGATTAGGGCACTCGGCGCGTCTGCAGTATCCTTCCCATGTCTGAGTGCCTTGGTCTTCGATTTTAGAGCAGCCACAGCTGGGCTTGCGCGTAGACTCTGTGACGGTGCAGCCACAGTGGGTGTAGTGCTGTCGAATGATCCAGACACACATGTTGATTGTTTCGGAGAGAAAGTGGCGTTAAAGTATAGTGTATAGAATGAAGAGCAGAGAGATCTACTGGATGACTTATTCCGAATTGGACTTGGCTCACTAGAAGAAAGAGGGCTTGTCAGTACTCCTTTGCACAGAATTGTGGTTTGCTTGGGAATAGCTCTTGCGTACAATGCTTGATCGTTTAGTCTTCTTAGTGTGGAAAAGATTGGGATGCTGTTCGTGTCTAAAAAGCTCAAGTACTGAAGATGGAACAGATCGAAGTGCTCAAGATGAGTGAAAGAAGCTGTCTGTAGGAGATTGCTGGATGATGCTCTTGGTATTGAATGCTGAATGAAGCTTGGAAGGAGATATCGAGAAGCACAGCAGGTGTGTTTGTCGTTTATATATCTTGTGGAACGAAAGCCTCGGGACTGCGTAGAGGCTGTGAATATACATTCAGGTTGTTTGCTCAGAGCAGCGTTCGTTCTTACTACCCAGGAACAAAGCCCCTTCAGGCAGAGTACAAGTCCAGACGTCAACCGATGTATGGCTGTTGGGTGTTTGCTTCTTCTTCTTCGGGACTTGCCAGACGCATGCGCACGGCTGTTAGATGCACATTTGCATGGCCCCAGAGACATAACAAGGAGACGAGGAGCCGACATGTACGTTAGTCGCCACCGATATATGCTCGTACGTGCGGCCGTTGTTGTTATGTGCGGTGCCGCGGGACGGTGTTAGTTGTTCGTTGTGTCCAGTCTACTCTGCGGTAGGTGCGAGGTTCTGTCTGCCTTCTGGCCCGTTCTCTCGCTAGGGGGGCATTTTGTTGTCTTGTCTGGGAGAAGGGGGAGGCAGTGAGCAGTGAGGCGACATCAAGTAGCCCTGATCGGACCACGAGGCATCGCAGGAATCGGCAGTTTGCACAAGGCCAGGCCATGCCATGTCAAAGTCACGGCGCGGGCCCAGCTGTGGGTGTACCCGGTCGGCAAGGCCTAGATGATGCTCAGAACCAACAACACCTGGGGCGCCTGGCCCCCCCTGTCCCATGTAATGTACGAAGATGGACGTGTGTGTGTGTATGTACTTTGACGAACTTGGATAGTATGATGCAAGCTTGGCTGACTGCGGGTGTCTGTATGCATGTATGCATGTATGCGCATGTGGACGAAGAATCTTTCGCATCTTTTGGGGTGTGGGGGGTTGGGAGATGGATGGGCAGAGATTTGGCCGTGGGTGGAGGAAGGTCAACTCAGTCTTGAGGAAGAAAACGAAAGTGGAGGCGATTTGCATCTAAGATTCTCAAGGCCTAGCCCCCACTGGGCCTGCAATTCGAAGACACCAATGCGAGGCGTCTGGAGCTACGATGCAGGAGCCGCAATTGGTGCCGTGATGCGATATGGCTAGGCAATGCCTAGGGCTCTAGCCCGAGAGTCAATGCCATTCTGTATTGGGCGGAGATGACATTGTGGCATTGGCAGCTTCAGTATTCACAGACATGACTCTAGCTGGTGATGCCGTATTTGCTTGGACTTGTGGTGTTGATGTCGACGTTTGATGTTGATGTCATCCCAGTCATCGCAAGAGTCATTAAACTCGATAAAAAAATTTCGCTTAATTTCGCCTTCTCTTTCCGGGTTTCTCCTTCCGTCATTGACCAAAAACGCACACCCATACACCCCCATTGCTCGACTTGAGGTTGTTGGTTGTGTCTGGTTGAAGATTTCAGAAGGCGGAAGAGCCATTTTGACTTACATGCCCACACGCTAGAAGGGCCCTTGCAAGATCTTGACTACTCGGACATGGACATGGACAGGGACACGCAGTGGAGTCACAAACAATGACGGAGTGGGCATCCATCCTTTTGTGTGCCACAGGAGAGACGGGAAAAACATGCCTTGGGTGCATGTAGCCGGATCGTCATACCAGCTGCCCATATCTCATATACGAGTTTACGTACAGACAGTACCTGGGGAGAGAGGGAGGGACAAGGGCCACGGAGACGAGAGCGGGACATGACTCTTTCTTCCTTCAGCCAGCGGAGATACTGGGTAGCACTTCTGCAGCGGCCATTGAGGGGAGAGGCAACGAGCCCATGGGGGGAGTGGAGAGGATCGTAGCTACATGATGGCTTCGACTAGTGAGCAGATCAGGGATCTGGAGGGGGGAGGTGCGGATAGGAGAGCTGCAAAGTGTGTAGAATCATCACATCGTGTGCGTGATATTGCGGAAGAGACGAGAGACGCCAACACAACGAAGAAAAACGGGACGCGCGGGTCACACAACAGAGTCCATCATCAACGGTCACTTTCCTCTCATAGTGACTTGGCGCGCTCACCGAGAACGCCAGTGTCACCGGAGATGTTGAACAGAGAGGGCTTCACAGGGCGGAAGACCGTGTATGTACTCGTAGTCTAGCTGAACTATGCGGCACTGAGCTGAATCATGAGCAGGAATCAGGATCATGCTAGCTTCACACACTCCTCGTCGGAGAACAATCCGGTGCAGAAGAGCCGGCTCCTGATGCGTTTCCCGCATCCAAAATGTGCTTGTTGGCCCTGGCCAGTTACCCAGCCAGGCAAGGCGTTGCCTGTTGTTGCGCCTCTAAAAAATCGACGGGGGTATCACAAGCGTTAGACGCCCTGTGGATCCAATGGATGTCGCACATGATCCACAGCGAACAACGTCTTATTCTACTTGTGGCATAGCCGTTGAAGCCATCGCCAAATACTCCAGCCCAGGTACCTTGGAGACTTGATGTACGGTAGATGCACATGTATCGATGCTTGTATGCGGTGGACGGCAAAATTACAGTTGCTGGACCAGACGGGGATCAACTGCTCTCCTCCAATCTCGGCCAAACCAAAACGTCTGCTCTGTCCAACAACAGAGAATGCCGGCTCAATTGCATGTACTTGGACCGGGGTGAGACGACGCTACATGTACTTGTGGCAGCTTAGTAGCAGTTGGGGCCACATGAAGCCATAGCAGCAGTGGATGAACATATTGGGGAGAAAAAACTCTCAAGAAGGCGCATTTAGTTGCTAGGTATCTGCCTAAAATGCTCAATAGATTGACTCCTCGAATGGTTAATTATTCCACATTCTATTCTCCAATGCTTCAACGATTGTGGTGTCAGGCCTGAAACCTGACCTCTGTCATTGTTTGTAGTCCGTGTCTCTGACCTTCAGCCGTTCGTCTCCGGTCTCACTAGGCACAAAATAATGCCCGCAGATATCGATTTTTTGGTGGCCCCTGGATAGATAGATGTACCCCCGGACCGAGGATTGATTAGCGACATCCGGATGAGACGTGGTGGCTTTGCTGCAGTCCGTAGACGCGAAGACGCCGTGATGCGGGCTGTTGTGGCCCAAAGCGGAAGAACCAGCGTTGCATCATCAGCTCAAACGGGCGTGTCGTCTTGCATATCGGAGCCTTTGTTCCATTACAAGCGCGGCTCTCACTTCAATCCGTGCTCTGCGATACCAGGGGCTCGGTCAAGAAAGCCTACAGCACGATGCACATCCCCTGAGGATCTACGCTCAGTGAATGAAACAAAGGCATTGTGGCAGTGGCGGACAAAAGAGCTGCTGCGCCAGAAGCCCTATTTTGGCCCTGAGCAAATGGCGTCTGGGTGTCACGGCTCAGCTGCAGCTCTTGGGAATCTCGGCGTCTGGATTGGACCAGCGCAGCCAACACGGCTGATAACTTGTGGGCTGTGGCGTTATGGAGTCAAACCAAAAGGAACCCCAGCTCAAGCTCAAGCAAACGGCGAGCGGGGGGTTCGGCAGCTTTTTCGATAGAAAGGGCTTGAACGGGGGAGAATTTGAGAAAATATTGTTAATTTGACAGGGGAATTGGGAGACTCTTCACAGTTGTTGCTCTATGGCCCCCACCTTCAGTATAGGCGTCGTCATAGGTTGAGATGAGGTCGTAGCCGTGTCACGCCTTGGTAAACGCAGCGATTTACTACAAGATGACAACATAACTTGTGCAATTTATCCTTGTGGGTTGTCATGCTGGGGAGGTACCGAGCGAGATTGCATATATCTTTTTATCACTTCACTAATAGCATTGGTATAAGGCGATGGACAGATCAATGCAAATGCAGATTACCTCAGCGAGTGCCGGCTCCTGGACGATGAAGATCTACAAGTGGCAGTGATGTTGATTTGATATGCATCGTCATCCTTCCGCAGCAGGTACCATTCTCTCAAGGATCTTTTGCTGGTTCATGATATATCCCGTGGCGTGCTGCAAACGCTCCGTTTGTGCCTTGGTCTAGTATGGCGGTCCTGGAGAGGTCTGACAGAGCAGCTGTCATCGGAAGCAACACCGCAGTCTGGCTCCGATCTACATGCGCATGTCTGCTCCCAGTAAAGTATACTAGGTAGGCAACCTCGGTATTTCGGTATTGGAGAAACAGAAAGAGGGAAAAGGTCCCTAAATCACGCATCCGCTCTACCCAGCAAGTATTGGAAGTCTTGTGGCGTCCTCAGCTTGGGGGCCCGGAGATAGAGGCTTTAGCGATTGACCCCGTGGTTGGGACAATAGTGTTTGGTACCTAGATGACTCAATGTTCCTTGTGCTAGCTCGTCTTTCAGGTTGGCAAATCGAAATCCTGAATTGATGCTACATCGTTCTCACTAATCTCACCAGTGCAGGCTGAAATGTGGCTTTGCACTGCTGAAAGCTTGGTACTTGTGCCTGTCGTCGGGTACCTGAAGCTTCGATTTGCGACCGTGCACTACCAAATTCCACTTCCAGAACTCTAGATTCCGGTTCCTGGGGCTGAGCTTCGCAGCTGCTTGCCAACGCACGCTCTGACAATGCCTATTGGGTCTGTTTTCTGGCTGTTGCTCTCTATCAATTTGTCGTTGAACTGATTAGCCGCTCCAACAACAGCCTGCGCCGCGCTGTTCGATGTAAAAATAGAAGAAACAAAAGAACACAGCCGCCGAGCAGACATGCAGGTACCGAGTTACTTAAAACATTTCCAGGCACAAGGCGGTTCTTTGGCGGGGTCGGACGCCGTCCTGCGCTGTCATTGGCCAGCTTGCGACATGTCAGCCTGGAAGCTTTAAAAGAGCCTCCGCCCGCGCGGCTGTGAAGGGCGGCTCTGGCTTTTCCTCCATTCACACTCTCGACACAAGCGACGTCCAGGGATCGCGAGGCGCCGGCCGCCAACGAACCGCCCTCAAGGACAGAATAAGCGCATCTCGATCCGTTTGCTGTTTGATCTCTCCTGATGTCGGCCTGATGTCGACCTCATGTCGTCATTCCTCGACGACCTCGTCCAGCCCAGTCTAGATTGACAGAGACCAGACCGTCGTGGCTGAAGCTCTCCATCGCACCAACGCCTGAGACGCCGTGTTAGACGCCTGATAGGAACTGCTCCTCCAATGGCAAGACTGCATTTCACTACCACTTTCGCTTATTGTTACCTGCGTTGCAGCCGTTTGAGCAGCTAAACCTGTTCTTTCTGCTGGTTCCAATATCAGAGTCGACTGGCCCACTCTCTTCGTTGTCGTCTTCTTCTTCGTGTTGGTCGTACACCTGCCAGGTTCGTACAGTCAACGAATCCGCGCGGGCGGTGCCGTTGAGGCTGGGACAACATCATAGACTCACCCCATCCACCTTGCTTGACTGGTTCAGGGGTTGTCAGTCATTGAACCACGCCGAGTCTTCCCCCGCTCCGGCCCGCTGTGTGTTGGTTTCTTCGTGCCGTGCAGCAGACAAGGATTAGAATGATGATGGTGTTGCTGCGGGATTGCCCGCTCTCTTGATGATATCGTGGGCAGTGGCTTGCAAACTGGAAGAATTTGGAGGAACCAACGACTGGTCCGTCTCCCGCATGATACTACAGATAATCGCCTGTTAGTTTGATGTACACATGCCGCGGCTGCGTTTACGGACTGCCACACTTGCTGTCTGCCTTTGTCTTTGCCTCGCTATTATTGGGCCACTTGAGCCCCTTGGCTAACACCAAGTTCGGTCTTAAGGTGTGGTCGATTGTGCACATGAATAGGCCAAGAATGCGGCCGACGATGTGGCCGACCCCCTTCGTGCGGCTGTCGCGATCTTCCCGCTCAAAACTCAATGCGGCCTTCCATGCGACCTTGATAATTGCCGCAGCCGGCAATGCGAGATGGATGACCGTATTGACGACCGCATCTAAGCAAGATGTCCTTTGCATCTGCCAGATCAGCCGACACATCTCTCGGACACTTCAACAGATGCTAGCGATGCATGGCGCAGCATCTCTCGGGCCTTTCCCCGTTTAGCCCGGCAAGGCAGGCTTCAATGGCCTCACCCTCGGTGCCAATGTTACTCCGAGCCAGCTTACAGCTCCTACCGTGTTATCGAGCATGCGTTGCATCCTGATACTTGCTTCCGTCCGTGATGCAGTGACCCGATATCCACACGCAGCCACACCTTGCAGAGCTGATCCAACATCTTGACCCCAGCACATTTCACATTTGTCAAGTGACTCTGCTCCTAGTTGCAATCTGCTGATATTCCTCTATGCAGTATGAATCAAGACATATTAGCATGGTTCAATACCCACGCAGAACCAACAAGTTACGCAATAGTATCCCGAAGTGGCAGCGTCATCGGTTCCTCATTCAGAATCTGCCCCCTTGTCCTTCTGATCTAGGCGTAGAAGCTATGCCTAACTACAACTGTTGAAGTCATTATTGGGTACAAGGTGCTGAAAGTGCCTGGCACTGCCGCGACTTGGCTAACTGACTGATTGCTAAAGTTCTAGCAGATGAACAAACCCAAAACTTGACAAACTGTGTAAGAACAGTATTTCCGAGCTATCTTTGTCATTCAATTGCTTTGTTCTGGCAAATCGATATGGGTATATCGTCTCTGGCACTCTACTTACGTCGGACTTTTACGTTGATCACCATATACCAACCCCTTTTCATCGTGATCCAATAGGGGGACAACATGGCCGACACTGGAACTTCTGCAATGGAATCAGCCATTGGGGGCCAGAGGGTCTTGGCCGCAGGACCAAATGTCATCAGTGCATATCTAGATCGACTCAATATCTGTCTCATTTTGCACATATCCGGGCAAAGAATTGATTCCAATGTCGTGAGCGGACCCAGTTCCGCATTTCCCGAAGCAGCTGTGAGACTAGACCGGGAGACGCTTCTCCACCGGCGTCTGGCAAACAACAAATTTTTATCCTTGGCTTAACGCGCGTATTGCCGATGCGAGAGACGCGAGCGGCCGTCTAGACGATAAACCAACAAAGAGTCAATATCTGTTTTCCCGTTCACGAGCGTTGCACTGATGGCGGCTACAATGAGGTTGCCACCCATGCCGAGCATCTCGATGTGACGCTGTTAGGGCGCCGGCTGACGGAACCAATCAGAGCTCATTTTAAGCGCTTGCGATTACCACTCGCGGTAACTCGACCCACTGAGGCTCCAAGAGCTTAGACCGAAATGGGGCTGAAGCTGAGTATGGATGGCTTGAAAGTTAAACCTCACTGGCGAGAATGCTGTGTGTAAACGCCTGACGCCAGCTAACCTGATGGGCTGATAAGACAAACGAATCGACATGATGGGAGCAATATATTGATTCCTAGTGGGTGAAGTACGACAAACCAATATTCTTCTCCTTACTAGTCCCAATGCTTCATCTCCGGGCAACTCCGCGAGAAGAGGGACGAGCTACGACTTAAGGCCGGCCCGATGTAGCAGACGGAAGGCGGACTTTATTCTGCAGCTGCAATATGCATGGCGTTTCCTGCATCTTAATCGAAACAATCACCAACAGACCTTATTCTTCTGGTTAGATGGAAACATAAGTTCGGCCGCGGGACTTGGGCATCGACGTCCTATACACACCCCTCCTCGGGCCATAGTGCCCGCATGTCTCCTCCGGGGTCCGTAGTTTTCCGGTCTGGAGCCATAATAACTAACCATGCAGGAGGATTTTATCCTCTATCATGTTCGTATTTCGGACATACGGACGAAATCTTCCACCTTTCTACGTTACGGCCGGGCCGCGGGCAATCTCGTCGGTGAGCCGATGGCTTGTTCGTGTTGCTTCAACCCAACAGATGTTCGTCGTCAGACTACAAACCCACTTGAGTGACTTGACAGAGATTTTTGATCCTGAAGGGAGGACGAATGTCTGAGTATCTGCTGCTGTCGCTGCTTTCTCTGACTATCTCTGCTTTCTTTCATTATTGTTACTTTCTTCTACTATTGCTACTTGCCACGACTATTACCCTTCTTCCTCTACTATCACTACTTTCTTCTAAGACTGCTACCATTCCTGATATTTGTGCGACTCAAGATGTTTAATTCCGAAAACTAATTTATGATATAGTGCTGGGGAAACATTCTTGAATCCATTCCTGTAAGTAAATATTCATCGATTTCACGCAATTGTATCATCAGTTTCCTAATTATTTAGACTATAGTACACACCCAATCTATAAATTCATCGCCTAAATCACACAGACATAACTTCTTTCCGCCTCCTTACAATGGAGATGGCCATCTAGCGGATAGAGATATTGTTCTTAACTGTCTGCTTCATCTTCTTTGTCCAGTCTCTGTATGAGAACCTGCCCTGGCCATCCCTTGGCCTCAAAAGTCTCCATCCGCTTGAATCCTTGGGACTCATAATAACGAACCAGTCCTCCACTACCACCAGCATAGCAATCGAGTCGAAGCAAGGACACGCCAGCCTCGCGAGCCAGTGCGCGAGCTTTCTCCAGCAGAAGCGTGCCGATTCCCTTGCCGCTGGAAGCCCGGTCCGACGCGAGATATTTGACATAAAGCTCCGGCTCGGTCGCTGGCTGAACATAGTGATTCGCTTGGCCAAGTGTTATAGCGCCAACGATGCCGTTGATGACGGAAAGTTCCTCGTCTTCTCCTCCTAATTTCGGGGGCGAGTAGTTGTTGTCTACGGCGATCCATGTCCCGCCTGATTCGGCGAGTTCTGTTGCTTGCTTGATTCTGTCGGGGTTGGTTGAGTGCCTCTCGGTGCCCCATTGTCCTGTTTGCCCTTTCTTTACGAGCCAGGCTGTTGCGATGTCCATGAGTCTTAGCATGGCGGGGACATCTTCGACGGTTCCTGGGCGCAATGTGACGCCGTCTATAGTAAAGTTTTTGGTAACGTTTCTGTAGAGAAATTTAGTTTTCATCACTTGTATTGAGATGTAATTTAATTGTCTGACATACTCTTCGGACATGATATATATATATACCAGTAGTTGAACGATGGCTGGAATCCTGAAAGAACTTGACAGAACAGCTTGAGTGCTCGCTCTGGTTGGTGGTGTCAGAGTCTGAGCAAGTTATATATCTTTTATGTTAACTGTTAAAAAGACCAAATAATATTAGATAACCGAGGCAGGAATATGTACATATATATTACAAGCATGTGTGTGTGTTCGTACATCTATTGAAGCGTGAACTCATGTTCTTAGCGCTGTTCGGTCAATCATCGGGAGGGGTACCCCGCGCATCCATAGGATCTTCCAAAGAACCCTCTCGAAGTCCATAGATGTACTATATTAGACTACTATGGTGAACCTTGGCGAGGCGTGCGTAATTGACTACTCAGCGTATGCGCAATCATTGTTCTCAGTACATGCGTAATTGAGTGACTGTTCAGCAGACACGTGGCAAGACGTTGAGTCAAGGGCGAAGAATTTCGAGTGCCCCGCCAATCACCATTCAATCTAGGCGTCTCAACGAACTTGACAGATAGATCCCAAAAATTACTATCTGTTGAGCTGTGTCTTTGATGATTGAACCAAGTTTCATTGAGTTAAAGCGGTTATGTTTGTTGTATTGTAGAAACTCTTGCGGTCTTTCCAGAGAGACGACATGTTCCGTAATTTGAACTACATGATGGCGTACACTCAAGTTTCCAGAGTCCGAGCAGGTAAATAAAAAAAAGAGGCTGGTGGGAGCTGTATCCATGACCTACTTCTGTTATAGTAGTTTACCCCAAGCGGTGTTCCGGGAGGGGACTGCCGAAACGGAGGAGATGATGCGGAGAGTGCTCCACCGCTGGAGCGGCGCCGGCGGCCGGAGTGAGTTCCGTCAGCCAAACCTTTGTCGGGGTGTATAAGCATTTTGCATCAACCCAACGATGTCGTCAGAGTGAGTAAACCCATCTCATCAATTTGAAGAGAGTAGAAGTAGCTTGAGGTCATCGGTTATTATTACTACTCTCTGCTGCCATCGGCACTCACTTCTAGTTTTGCTGCTCCTTACTAGTATCTACTGAGTTTGAGACATAGGATGCCGGATAGCTAACTCGGGGCACTGGATAGCCACCTGTAAGCATCCCATCTTCGACATGTCTCTCATGCGCAAGGCACAAGCATTATGGAGGTATACTACAGCCTCTTTTCAATGATTCAAAATATGGCACGTGCTGCAGTCGCAGTGCGATCGAGTTGGTAGTGTTGACCAGAACCAATAAAGGATATCGGGACAACATAGAGGTAAGCCCACAATTTGAAACTAGGAATCGTTACCGGCTGCTAGTTTTCACACTTCCTCTCTATTTCAGCCTACTCTTATTATTGAACACTACGATGGCTCAATCAGCTGCGAGAGCTGGTTCAATGATAAGCAGTCCCTTTTCGCTATCTTGTGAGAACTCTTCTGGTAAATCTCACAGCTATGACGGTGAAATTTTCCGTATAGTTGCTCTATTGATGCAGATCCATGAAGGCTCGCGCACGACAAGCCGTTATCACTCTCCGGTAAAACAAAGAGGGAGTGACTTACCAGCTTCCGGTATCTATTTTCATTGCTACTCCTTCTGGTAGCTATTTCTGGTATCAGCTCTTATCACGATCCAGAACACGAGAAGCTGGATAGTCAACTTGAAGTGTTTTAACTTGAAGTATTTCCTGACAAAGCCCGTAAAAAGAGAGAAATACCATAGAGTAGCTGCTAGCGAAAGAGTCGCCCATAGTACTATGCAAACATATCTTGTCATCACTTTCTACCATCTTTCTCAATTTTTCCGCGTTTCTTCACTCTTGAAACACAAATTCTTCAAATGACAGTTATTGGCACCGTCAACAGGATTCCCGCACGCATTCGCCACAATGGCCTAGAATCACGATAGACCCCCTAACCAAAAGCTCGTGCAGAAACTTTACAGTGACAGCAGGGGCATTCTGCGCACAATAGATTAAAGATACTACCTCTGCCGTTTATACCCGCGTCGTCCTCGCCAGATTGTCACCCTCGGATCGCCTTCACAGGCCAAAAGTCGATTAGGAATAGCGAGGATGCAGCAATCGGCCAGCTTCGGGATGCAAGCGTCTCTCGGCTGGGCAAGGGTGTCAAAATCTGCAAGAGGCATATCTCGGGTCTCGGGATCGAAAAGTGGCATGTTCCGACGCGGATATAACATGGGAAACCCAAAACCCAGAAAAGGTTAAAAAATTTTCCTATTCTTCAAATGTCAGGAGATCTCAAAAAGCAATTCTAGATCTATCTAATACTCCCCGCATTCTGGGCTCTGGCCCACAGACACATGGGAGAGAGCAAGCTGGGGGTGGGATTCCCGACCATCGGTTCCGAAAAATCCCTTTGGGTGCCGGAACGCTCATCCAATAGGCCTCGAGGATCGGCCGGGACTGCGGTGTTTACCCCGGATCTCTTGCCATTGTGTAATACTTGCCGCCCGAGCATCAAGTGGAGCTCGGCTTCCGTGATATTGCATCTCCATCTTTGACATTTGACTCTTGGCCGAGGCACCGCCTTTGCTGCTCCGGTGGCACACACTCGAAGATGGACGATGAAAATGGTTGCGCCCCCTGCCCGGTCGGCAAATCTCTGGCTCTATTATTTTATGTTTTTTTATGCAAATGAACTCGGATTCATCACGTCACTTGCTTTAAACCCGATCAGCGCTAGGGCTTTCGTAAATTCGCACGTGGGCTCTTATCTCCCTTTGCCGCGAAGACCGCCAGAGCCCGAAAGAACCGGAGGACAGCCAAAGAGAAAAAAAAATCCAGTGAGACCAAGTCCGGACCCCATCCAGGCGTGGGGGGAAAGATCTCTGCCATTGGCGCCAACAGGGAGAAGAAGGGGGGCCGCTAGCATGGAGAGCTGCATGACGGAGATGCCAGCCAGTTCTGAACCGACGAATTATCCCCTGGCCTTTGCATCCCAGATGTGCTGCGGGCGACGCGATGCAAAGCGCCTTAACCCAATGGCGGCTCGGCCAGGGCCACCGCTTTCAAAAACCAGAGGGGCAGCACTTGTGTTCACATGATGATGATGTGTGTTTTTGGGACGCTGAGAAGGATGTGAAAGGCTGGTGGGAGGCGAATCGCTGCCCGTGTGTCGTCAGATCCGTGGCCACGTCTCAGCCCACCTCCTGTGTCTGCTACTTCCCATGACACCCCCCTTGACGGCATGCCATTATCCATATCCATATCCATATCCATGACAATCTCTCTCAAGCATCCGTGCTCCCGATCTTGCGCGGGTCCCCCCCCATGTTGTTACTGTAGGACGGCCGGGCTAGCGTCAGTGGCAGCGCTGTCTGGGAGAGTTACGTACGTACGAGTACCTCCTTGGGATGTACACATTTCAAATTGCTGCGACACCAGTGCCGAAGCTTGGTGAGCATAAAGAGCACGTAATCCGCTCTTCCGTGAGATTCTTTCCTGCTCTTCTCTTCATTCATCGTCCATCCTCTCCATATATATTCGCAAGCTTCTCATCCTTTCATCTCTCTCTCATCCAACTTTCCTTGTGAACAATCTCTTCATACCACATTGCTTCCTCGCCTTACCATCTTTTCCAAAGCCAATCATACTCTAAACATCTACAACATTCACGATGTCTCTCGACTTTGCCCGTGCTGCTCTGGCTGAGCGCCGCCCTTCCTTCTTCCTTTCTCTGGCGCCTGCTACTTCTTCCTCATACCCGCAACCTGAGAACAGACGATCCTCCGTTGCCGAGGGCTCGTCCAGACCCCGACGAGCTTCCATCAGCTCCCCTACCGGTCTCAGAGTCCTGAAGCTCGGCCCTGTCTACTACGGTGAACACATGGGCCAGAACAAGGACGACTTCTACGATGTCCCGTCCTCTCCTCCTCTCCCGGCTGTCACTCCCTCTTCTTTCCTTTCACTAGCACCGGCCACTTCTGCTTCCTACCCTCAGATGCCTGCCAGCAGCCCCGTTGCCCTTCCTGAGAGGCGACGATCTTCTTCCAGCTCCACCACCGGCTTCAGGGTGTTGAAGCTGGGCCCCGTTTACTGGGGACAGCACGCCGAGGATCACAAGGACGACTTCCACGACGTTCCCTCCTCTCCTTAGAGCGGGAAATGCCAATCAAATCAAAGACAAAACTCTGGGAATTAGCGATTGAATTTTTTATTTCATCATTTTTTTTCTTTAAACACCCCACGAGGGATGAAGCGAGCGAAGCTACTGTTATTATCAAGACACTAAAAAAAGTTTTCGGCAATACACACACAAAAGTACAAGCCGCTATCAAAATAGCGGAAATGACTCGAGAGACAGATTTTACCCTCTCCGCCGGCATTGGCGCCAATTGCTAGCGCCTGATGCACCTGGCTTGGCATATGTTATTGGAATGGATGGATGGATGGATGATCCGGGCGAATTGGGTTTCTTTTTTTTCACTGGCGAATGATCAGAAAGATCTTCCAACTATGGAAAGAATGTAACAGTTTGACGGGGCTATTTTAGGTATCACCTACTACTAGTTTGCAACATTGTGCTACGGGAAAGCTTCTTGGACAGATTGGTTTATTAGCAAGATATGCAGTATGGAATCAATACACGAGAAACTCTTTGGCCTAACGAACACGTCCCAACACCTTTTACTGTTGCTTTTGATCCTTTTCGTGGTGGTCATGTCGCCTCCCACTCTTGGCGTGGGACTGTGTCTCAGTTGGAGCGATGCTGTTGGTGCAATTGCGAGTGAATGTCAATTTAAGCTTGAAATGCCGTGTCTCTGGTAACGTGAGGGAACGCTGATGTTTCTGGTTTAAGATTTCTGTGGCACTTTGGGAGCGAGACATTGTGGCGAGGCTGCTTGGCAGCCAGCGAATACTGAGACGGGCTGGGGGATTCACGGAGTTCGGAGTCCATGATTGATAATGCGAGTACAGAGTGTGGGACTTATTCGGCCTTGTTTAACATCTACATGCTCTACAGGTACCTTACGTAGCTCTCCGTGACCTCCGTCAAATAGGCCAAAAAGAGAGAATAGCGCGATTCAGGGGTCCGGAGCCAGCTACGTCGCTCACTAATACACCAAAAAGGATTGTGCCAGAAAAACTCCACGGACTCCTCCGTCCGAGGGGGATCCCAGATACGGCCATCCGGTTCCCATCCGGCTCTTCCACTTGACCGCCCGGTGATAGCCGGGAGTATAGATGGCAAAGGAAATATTTTCTTTTTTTGTCTCGTGTCACATTCCCCCGTATGTGCTGCAAGATATATGAAAAATTTCTTTACCGGGCTGTGTAATATCAGTAGCGAGCGAACCAGCTGCTTGCAGTGAAAAAAATGGTTCGCTTTTTATGCGAGCATAGCATGATGTGAGCGAGATGGATGGGACGCCATGGCTGGATTGGGTTACCCGAGGCCGGGATTCCGAGGCAATGGGAGATGGCAAGCATGCTGAGCTGCGAGGGATGGGGATCTGGAACCCCCTGTGCATTGGGAGCTGTCTACGGAGTACAGTAGCTTGTGAATGCATGTATGTTGCATGTATGTTGTATGGATGGCTGTATGTTATGTGTGAGAGCATGTCTGTGTGCTGCAGGGGGTTTCTATGCGGACGAGGGGAAGAGAGTCAAAAGTGAAGAGTGACGAGATAAGCGGGGTATTCGATTCTGTTCTTCTCACTCTGCTGCTTGATCATCATGTCTTTTTCGGAGTTTTTCGGTGGTTGCTTTCATCCAACGGACGAGGTGGTGATACCAATGGTCATCCTGGATACAAAGTACACAAGTCTGCCACACTGCAGCTAGATGGAACACGAAATCTAGAATCTGGTAGGCTGTTTTGTTTTTTTCACTTCGCCAAGTGCGGGGAGGGCGAAATACGTCGCGAATGGGAAAACCAACCCCCACGTCCAATCCTCGCCGTCCGTGTCTTTTCTTTCATTTCATTGTTGCTTGGCGGCGCCTCCCTGCCTTCGGGTATCGCTTCCCTGGTAAATCCGAAACGGCCGTCGCACAAGGAGAGCAGAGAGAGGCAGTACGCCGTGGTTACATGGCAAACTTGCGGTGAATGAGAGGGGAGGGGAAGTAGATGCTGAGTAGCGAGCGGCTGAGAAGCGCACATCTACGATAAGGACTAAACTGCAGTGGCTTCCTTTTTCTGCCAGGTACTACCACCAGCCATCTGCTAGTGCTTTGGTACATGTGAAGCACGTATCCCAGGGATTTCAATGGCTCTTATGTATACCTACATAGGTATGGTACGTAATTGAGGATGCTGGATTGGCTATTTCTAGAAAATAAAAGCATTATAAAAGAATTAAACCAATTAGAGATTTGGAAAATGCAATCCTACGCGTTAAAGTCGTTGGTTGGTAGATACGTACTCGCGCTGGCAAAACGGCTCTAGCTGTAACTGTAACCGAGGGTGTCAAGAAGGAAGGAGGCAGGAGGGAGGGCAGGAGTGACGGGTGACGGAGCGTCGGCGGACGTGCAACGGGGCAGGCACGTTGCGCAGGCATTGGCAGGAGAGGATTGGGGGCGCCAAGCACAATTCTGTAGGCAGCCGGATTTCTCACCATTCTCTCTTCTCCCTCATCTTTGCCTATCACGCTCATCTGTCTTGCCCGTGGAACCTATACGAGGATCTGAATTTTTACCGTTTTTTGCCATTGACGTGTGCCTTGCAGCTGCAGTGGCGAAGCAATGGCCTGTAATGTACTGTACAGCAGCCATGCACATTGCTGGAGACAAGCACGGAAATGCCCCGAGAGCTCCGTCATCAAGCTCTTTGCTGCATTGCATTGATTGCGTCGCACCTCCATGGATGCCTCGGAGGGACAGGGACCTTGAGGGACCCTGATCTGATCAGAGGCCATTGACCCCACATGAGATCTGAGGAGCGAAAGGGGGCCCTGACAAGCCTGACTCTGGCTAGTTGAGCTGCTGGAGCTGGAGCTGGAGCTGCTGGAGCACCGGAGCCAGGACCAAGCTTGGGCCCTTGCCCCTGTCACGCGCGATAGTGTTGCACAAAGTCGCTTCTGCCATCTCCGGTGATCGTGGCCTGGCCGGGGTGCTTAGCTATGGCCTGAGATGGTCTCGCTGAATACAGCAATGCTATTACGAGTACTGCTACTGCTATTCATCATGAATGCCCATTGACGGTGCTGGCTGCTGCAGACGCATGTCAGAGCCCTACAGCAAAGTACCAGCATGCAGACAGCGATTTGGAGGTGGATTCGCGGTAGGATTTTGATGACGGCATCCGCCATCTCGATCTCGACTTAATATGCAAGCCAATCCTGCCAAGCTACACTCCAAACGCTCCTACATTCCACGTCTCAAACTGGTGGCAATACAAGGTTGTTGGGAATAGTAGCTGATTAATCCGACCAAGGCATCACCTTGTTGGATTTTAGCAGCGAGCTTCAGTATTCCATCTCTCAGCGAGGTCGATTTAATCATTCATCAGCTGAGTAAGAATCAGAGCTGTCACCAGCCACACAAAGTTAATTCATTACGGCCATGTTATACTAAACCTTATCAAACATTTGCACAGGGCCTCTTCACATTTGACACATCCATTGATCTTTTTGGCCATTTACGGTGATCTACGGGCAGCTAAAAATAGCGTCTATCGTCTATCATAGAGATTCAATTCCGTGTAATGCCCGATGGCATATTTGCCTCCAAACCAGATGTCTTCTTGCTCATACCAACGACATCAAAAGGATGAAATCTATTGCGTAAAGCCATAGTTGTCCAAAGATGAAACGATACAATGAGCTCTCGTCAAGGAGTGAGTTCCAAGACAAGTGAGCCGTATCAATTATGAATACCAACTCCATGTGGCATTTCTATCAGTATGCGCACCCGCATCGTTCATCCACATACCTCGTCTTGACAACGGTTATGTAGCCATTGCCTTCACAGCGTGAGCAATCTATCTTCGATTGCGGCAGTATTGGCAGTAGATTGAGGGGCCTTGACAGCAGTACACCCAGCACCTCCCCCGGCAAACATTGCACGACGCACGGGTTACCTCCTCAATTGACATCTTGTACCAACCCTTACCACGGCACTCTTCACAGGTTGGATCTGGTTTTCGTTCGCGAGAACGGTCAGAGTCCCTGGACGATCCGCTCCGAGTTGAGTAGCTTCTGCTTGACCGGGGCATTATGAATGGCAACGACACTTTGGATACGAATAATCTATCTGCAAGAGCGATTAGTGTGGCAACCTGAGGTTCTCGGAATTTGCAATCAAGAACTGCCTGACTTGGAATTCAGATCGAGCTATCGAGAGAGAAGAAGCTTGTTGTTGAGTGTTGAGTTCTTTTACACGCAACCAACAGCCCAGGATATTGACGATACTTATAGCAATGCACTTGCGAGTTGAAGGCATCGACAGATGCAATTTTATGACGATATTTTGCATCTCCTCATAGCCGAACTGTGAGATATGTCGTTATTTGCTGCCACTGTTGTGTATCGTGACACTTGGGAACGGCTTCTAAATGGCTCCCATTGTATGCCGAAATCTTGCAATACAGCGAGGCTAGCAATTGAGAACTCGGGAGGGGAGAAAATCGAGCGCCAGGTCTGCATATTGAGGAGTTGCTTTCAAGATGCTCGGCCGTTTGTAGAAAATGAAGATGCTTCTGGCGGCGACTGTGAGTCGTCACATGGCCAGTTGATGGAGCATTGACTCACACATGAAGTGGTAAGTAGGCGAGGTGCAAAAATGAAGACTCCAGATATGAAAACATTTTTTATTTATCATTGATGGCGAAGCTATAAATGAGAAGCATATAAGAGTTGGCGATGGAGCCTCCGTTGTATTGTGGTTGCGCAGAGAAACCGACGTACTGAATATGCACCTTGGGCAATCTGCCTGCTAACCTATACCAGTACTGAAAACGCCGTTCCTACCATTTTCACTATTTTTTTTTTATTTTTTATAAAAGTATCGACATAATATTTTACAGTTACATATCAATAGTTTAGTAAAAAAAAAAAAGAATATGTATAAGTCCCTCTATTCTCATCATTTCCGGCGTTTGCTGTACGTTACGAGATTTTCCAACAGTCTCTGTCTGTATGCCGGATTGGTTAGAGAACAATATAGTATTATATGCCTAATGAGTTTTACAGGGCGGTATAATTTTACATATAAAAGATTATTGTCTTTCGAATAATGCTCCTACGAAATCTTCAGCTGTCATTCCATTAAAAGACTGATTCTTCCTGTATTGCAGGGTATTTCCAAGACCATCGGAAAATCATCACAGCATACCGACAGATCCTCGTTGTGGATAAACATTAAATGATAGGGGAAGATACAAGCCCAGAAGAGGATATGATCCAACTACACCTGCCAGGCCACCGCTCTCCTTCTCCCCTCAGGATCAATCACTTTCAAGATTGCCCTCCAGTCAATCTCAATCACCTCCTCGTCCTGTTTTTTCGCAGCATCTTCATCGGCCTCATCATTTCTCCGTCTCAGAAATGAAAATGAGTTACACTGCTTTCCCTGGTGAAACTCACACCACGCCCGCTCATGCTGCCCCTTGACCCTCAGCCTCGCCTCTCTTATCCCCGGATCCGCCAACAGCCTGACCAGCCCTTCCAACGGCGGCCTATCAA
The DNA here is from genome assembly GCA_020045945.2 of Trichoderma semiorbis. Lineage (NCBI taxonomy): Eukaryota > Fungi > Ascomycota > Sordariomycetes > Hypocreales > Hypocreaceae > Trichoderma > Trichoderma semiorbis. Next base: position 5,688,048 of record CM034695.1, read on the forward strand.
ACACTCTCTTCTTCTGCCGCAGAAGCAGTCTCGAAGCTGAATGGGGTCTCTCCTTGGTCCCAGTGCCGTCCTCCACCACCAGGGTCAGATCCCCCAGCTCGCCTCTCACAGCCATGTCCTGTAGGAACGGGCCCAGATCCTCCCAAAGCCATCCCCTTAGCCTATCGATCCTCATTTCTAGCTTTCGTACCCTGCGCCTCGCATCTTGCGACAAGAGGAGGAATCGGCCTCCTGTCTGTCGCAGCAGAAGCTGGCTCTGCACCTGCTGTATACTGCTCCTTTCCACATTATGCGGCAGGTCCTCTGCGGCGTCATCAATGAAGTGCCGCACATGGGAGGCGTGGTTGCCGGTTAGGTCTAGAAGGAATGTGTTTGCCGGGCCGTAGAAGATTGGGTGGGCGATTGCGTATATGGATGGGTGGATGAGGAAGATGGACACTGGGTTGATGCTGAGGGAGCTGGCTGTGCAGGGACAGAGAGGGATGTTGCCGCCGTTTGGGGCTGTGAGCAGTTGCTTGAGGATCAGCGATAAGATGTCCACTGGCAGGTCGAACAAGTGCAGAGACTCGGACATCGTGATATGATTCCAGAGAAGAGAGCACTCGAGGCTTATTGGTGCCCTGTTGGTTGCCTGGTGCGAGGGAGATGATGGCAAATTCGCTGTGCAGTGTAACAGCCTAATGAGAACAGGAGGCACGTTAGAGATATCCAGAGCTTTGAAAGAAGGTTCCCTTTTGTACTATCTAAATGAGAAAGGGAGTTTTGTAAGTCCAAGATATTTCCAGAAAGATACTTGGGCAATGCGACTGTGAAGATGGAGAATGTGGGGTGACTGCGTGCATGTTCTAAGGCTGGGATTTACCGTTCGGAGTTTAGAGCGCCGAGTGCGACGCTGAAGTAATGGCAAACGTCTGCGACCACCAGACTGAAGCATGAAAATACATATGGATGGTTTTTAAATATTTATCATTACGTGAATAAAATTTAGTTTTATTAAAAGAGTAATAAAAAGTGCTTTGCATAATTGCATCATTGGGAAAAAACTTGGGTGTATCGAGAACGTCAAGATGGTACAGCAAAGAATTCTTGGCAGTACGACACACGAGCACTATTTGAGGATAAGAGTACTGGAAGCGTATTTGAATGTATATTCATCATATAAGAACTGCGTCTCTACTGCAATAACATTGCTGGTTGAGCTGTCATCGGAAGCAAGTAATATATATATAGCTATGGTAAATAAAGTAGATGTAGTATGCACTTTTCATTGCAACGCATCATAGAAATTTGGGTGCCGATTGCTGTACGCATTATGATTGCGACTCCTTAGGTCCAAAGATAAATTCGTGTAGCCTAGTGATTCTTTCGGAGAAGTATGCCAATATAGTCTCGATGACTTATAATCCCTTTCTAGGGCATCAAGTCTTCTATTATGTTGTTTTATGGTCTCTTCGTTTCGTTTGTTCTTCAACTCCTGGTTTTGAACGGTCTCTCGAAGTTCCTCGACGGTCTCTTGAAGTTCATGGACGGTCTGCATATACTTCTCAAACTTGAGCTGCAGGTCCATCCTGGCCTGCTGCTCCACGCGGAAAGACTCTTGAGTACGGGCACAGCAGTCTCTGAGCGACCTGATTTGCAAGTCGTGGAGCTTCACGCGATGGAAGTCGTGATCACAAGCTTGTTGGTTGGCCAGACACTCTTTGGCTTCCCCATTTTGTTCTTCGTTCTTGGCCTCGTCATGCTTCTTCTCGTCTTCGTTGCCGTCTTGTCCGTCTTTATCTTCATCGTTGCCTTCATCTTCTCTTTCTTCGTAGTATTCAGCTTCATCGTCTCCCTCGGTCTCGTTGCTATCATGAATCTCAGAGGTCGCGGCAGAACAAGAGATATTCAGTTTCTTTCGAGGTTCGTTGGTGAGGATTGTGGTCTTTCGTTTTGCTCCCGTCAACGGAAAAGTGGCAAAGAACTCCATCTTGCGTTCTTCTGATGCTTGGTTTGGGCCACAGAAGTTGTAGTGCTTTGTACTTTGTTGTAGTAAGAAATGTCTTTGCGGGGACAAGACGCCTGGAGCTTGGTTTGAAGATCAGTAAAGAGTTTAAAAGGAAGAGAAAGTTGGAAAGGAAAAAGTGTATCATGTTTGAGTTTAAGTAGAGGAGATATGAGAGCCTTTGGCACGTGATGCGAAGAACTGCTGGCAGTTGTCAAGTTTCTTGAAGTTCGTGTCAAACGGAAGAGATAATTGAGCGAGGCCTGGTTTGTATGGAAGTAAAGCATCGCCTACTCGTACATTCACTAAACAACATTCAAGCTGAAGTTACCCATTCAATTGGTCGTAAAGTTAGCATCCGTATGCACCGCTAGTTGCCATAAGTTGACGTGTTTACAGAACCATTGAGGACAACGTGAATCAGTTGATTAGGCATCACTGTTCCACAGAGAACATTCACATTATCGAGAGTGAATGGCTCATGCTGCAGCTTTCCGCCTCTATTACACCTCTATTACTGCGCACAAATATAAATTCAGGCCCCCTTCTGAACATTCCATCTACTCTTTTCTTCCTGTTTTCATCATCGCAAAATGCTTCGCATATACTGGAAGCATCATGACTCCTCCTACTTAGAGTCATGTGAGTGAATCGTCCAAAAGCTCCAGTCATTTTTACGGCCAAATTGTCGCTCTAACATCAGCCATAGTCACACCCCGTACCGAATTTACTATACCAACTCTACCACATACAAGATGTTGCGCTTTTGAGTCTTCAGGTGGACAAGAGTCAACACTTGAGATATTACCGGATCCAATGCTCACTCAATAATTGACCCCGTCCGGCGCTGTAACGAAAATATACCACAAGACATACCCACTCAATACAGCACCTGGTTTAACCCGACTCACACCAATATCTGGGCTTGATTCGATCGTTAATTCTCTCAAACAACAGGGGCTTGCGATTGAGCCTTCCTACAACGAAAGCAGCTGCTGCCAGCGTCAAACCAGAACAATCTCAGTCAAGCCTCAAAACAACAGCTGACAGCTTTATTTCTGCCGTAACTATTCTACCACCAACAATTCACCGCCTATGCTTTTTTTAGTCTTGCGAAAACAACTGTGGTTCTAGTTCTTTTCTTCCTTTTCTTTTTTGGTCAATCCTACTACTGGCATACGACGCATCGCAGAGGCACGACTACTACAGACGAGATAAAGAGCCACAAGCCACCCCGTCTTAACTTTTCAGAGTTGAATGTCCAACCGGGGAAAAAGGCGGTTTGAGGCTTTAAGATCTACCTAGGCCTACCACCAAAAAGATCTTCTCAATTTTGTCTTGCCATTCTAAGCTTCGCCAACGTCGTCAACATCATTTATAGCTTCTAAGATCAATTATACCACGACGATGCCCAAAACTCTACACGTGTGCGCGTCGCCACACCTCCCGCCTATTCGGATTGACCTCAGTAATATTCCGATCGATTACACTGACGAGCAATATTTACATACTCGGAGCGCAGTAGAGGCCTACTGGAAGCAGGCGGCCAACATGACGAAAGATGAACAAAAAGAATATAAAAACCTCATCAAAGACGAGCTTTATAAAAAGGAAGGGAAGATGATGACTAGGCCGAGTGACCGTAACGTTTACAGAGCCTGTCGCAACAAGCCCAATTGGGCAAGATTCATTTTCATCCATTCAATCTATGACGATTTAAACCTACTGGACACACACCTTACCGATAAGCATGGCTATACTAGCCTTGAGTGGAAAGATTTGACGCCCACTTACCGTAAACACTGCCCTGTCCCAGTCAAGGGGACTAAACGAAAGAACGCAGAGGAGCAGTCGGCCCCGAAGAAGAAGCAGAAGGCAACGCAGAAGACGACAGCAGCAGCTGCTGCTGTCATCAACACAGCTAGCAGTACTGCTATTGCCACTCCAGCTCCTGCACCAACAACGCCTATGAGACCTCCCCCTTAGCCGTCGACTATTTCATCGGCGCCATCGTAGATGGATGAGAATGTAAAAGGGGAAAGAGATAATCACCGTGAAAGAAAAAAATTGGACGCTCAAAACCTCGAGTTTATGCAGCTCCTATCACAACAAGCAATTGTAGATTAAGGGAAGGAAGAGGACTTTGAAGAAGAAGAATGGCGGACAGTCTTTGTTTCGGTACGGAATGAGGGACGCATAAGGTGGCTAGCAAGGGCGCCAGGATGGCAAAGTCATTTGAGATACTCTATCATAACTTGCAGAGAGAGGGATTAAGTGCGTCAGGATTACAAGGTCATTTAAGATACTTCATCATAGCGTCCAGACAGGAGGAATAAGATATTAACCGCGAGTGATCATCTCAGCATCATAGTAGCAATAGAGTGATCATTCTTCGCGGAATAAAACTGCAGAGCAAGAGTTCTTGGAAGAATTAGCATGCCATCAAGCACGAATAGATCTTTTGCATTCTCAGCTTTGGTCAGGTATTCAGCACTGTAGAGGCTTTCTCAAAGCGTATTACAGTCGTCGTCTCCTCCCACTGAATATTATTTCCAACAGCTTCCCACAGAGTGCCACCGTCGATGGGGCGTTTATGCAATCGTTATGGAGGGGCCAAGACGTGGTCCCTTATTATTATACATTGATCCTGAACCATGGGTCAAGTAGACGCTTCTGCTAGGCTTCATTAGTATGAGACTTTTGCCATCAACAGCATGCCCTCGATACGCTTCGTCAGTTGTAACCCGCGGATGCTTAACACGTGACAGAGAGGGAAGCATACGATAAATACCTCAGACTGAGGAAAATCTACGAAAGCACCAGCCTTGCAAGCGTGAACAAAGTAAGAGAACTGAATAAGAGAAAGTATTGTGAGTTATCTGAGCCAGTACCAGCCGGATGTATACCACGGACGCTCTTTCAAGGCTACTAGTAACAGTTTCGTTTAAAATAATTACTAACAGTAATGAAAACATAATGTTATAAGTAAATATTAGAGAAAGTAGCTAATAGTAACGGATAGTAGCAATAGTAGAAGATAGTAACTACAGTAAAAGGCGAAATGGGTGTCGCGGATTGACTACCTATGAGATAACGAGTATAACAAGGATCCACTTTTAATCGGATTGTGACTTGATCCCACCCTCGTGAGTCTCCAAGGGAGGATTCCGAGGGCTCTTCGGTCGCAGCAGAGGTACTGCAATCTGACCAAAACATGCTCTCCCTCGATTCAGAGTATCTTTCACCGCAACGCTAAAGAATGGGGTCCAGTGCTATCACAGCAGAAGGCTTTATACGCCCTGAGTGAGTGCTCAATCGTTAAATCAAGCGCCTCAGAGTTCTTATATATTTCCAACAGGAGAGGCGGATGTGACATTTGCGGAAGAGAGACCAGTCGCCGCTGTCAGGCCTGCAGCCTGGATTGGTTCTGCAGTCAAGAGTGTCAAGATCAAATGTCATTTGATCATCTCACCTTGTGTTCGGCCCGCTCGATAACAACAGCTGACAAACTCTGGCATTATGCTGTTAGAGATCGAATTCCTCAAGACTTAGAGACGCGTGAGCATTTTGGATTTACTCGGTGCCGTGGCTGGAGAGATGAGAGTCACCTCATTGGCCTTTACCAAGGCCTTATACGTGTTCTGGGTATTCAGGCTATCCAGCTTAACGAATGGCGCGAGAGAGATATCCTCGTAAGCAAAATTATACAGGCATTTTCTGAATTAGCTGAGAATAATCGTGGAACTTACTTCTCGTGGTTCCTTCGAAACCAGCACATCCTTGATAACTTAACTTCACCTCTTCAACCCACTGACTGGCAGATTAGTAGTCAGTTTGATGAAGAGTGGCGAAGATTGGAGGTGGAAGCAGGCCGGCGAGAACTGGCTTTTACAATTTTTAACCTTTTCTTTTGCTTTCTTTTTTATATTGTGGTTTTCCGTGTTGGTATAACTGCGACTGCGGACTTGATATGGGGTCTCCTGAATCCTTATTTAAATGCGAATTTGGTATGGGGTCTGCTGGAATTTGGTTTATTTTATTATTGTATGTTTATTATGGGAAACTAGGGTCCTCTCAATCATCTACTTAATCTTTTATTGATAAATGGCTATTTTTGAAGCGTGTGGGATTGACATGTCACTCTTGGTCTTTAGAGTTGGTATATTTAAGATTAATGCCAATTTTCAGAGAAATCCTGATCAAGTATCGTTTTTCTTTTTGCATGTATATCATCAAGCTATATGCTATCCTTCTCTTGTTATTTTGCCTTTTTTTTCCTTGCTACGACTGTTACTTCATACTTTAGAGGTACCGTTACAAGTTACACAACGGCATAACTAACGTGTGAAAAATCACTTCCTGGAAGCACGCATGCTGCACAAGTTAACTGAGGTATTAATTAATTCATTTATTTATTACGCCCGGTAGAAAGTCTAACAGGGCGACTATGAACCTATGGCACGTGTACATTCTGAGGTATTATTGTTTTGAGCATACCTAGTAAGTAGCTGCCTCTTTACTAATACACATAGGAAGTACAAGATGATCCACTTGGTATTAAATCTTTTATCTTTTACACTGTACAGCATACTTCTATAAAAAACGAAACTTGCCAAAAGCCATACATGGCAAGTGGCGATGCCCTTGTCGTTGAATATATAGCACTTGGGCAATACAAAGCCTAGCGCCGTACTAAACCATCCACAGTTTTGTTGTATGGTTGCTTATTATAATTATACACTCTCTGCTCTTTGCCTTCAATAGCACCTTCAAAGATTTTACAGTTCCCGACTCATCGGCATCTCGGAACCCCGTACCCCAACATTATGTCCTATTGCTTCAGCACTGCAGCAGGAGGAGGCCCTAAAGGAACCTCATGCTTGTTGAACTCCTGCACCGAATCAAACCTATCGCCTCCACCCGTATGGCCAGGATATGCAGTATACGCTGTATAGTCGTTCACTGGCCCTGGCGTCACGTTGGCCATGTTATAAAAATCGGGAGGACCGTTTGCCTGTGCCGCGGAGGCTACTCTCCGTCATGCTTCCGTATCACCCCTCTGAACAAGAACTATCAAAGACTTGTCAGTATCATTGCCGAAATGCACTATATTGTTGAAGCAACTCTTACCTTTTCGTATGCTCTTGGCTGCAAGCCCTTGTTAAGTCTTAGCTGGAGATTGATGGCGAGGATTATGTGGAATAGGATGATTGCTGCAACGACGGCCACAATAATGTAGTATTTTGTATAGGAGTTCTGACGTATTTGTTAATAACATGGGAATCATCCAGTACTGGGAAACTTTACTCTTTCTCCGACGTAAATAAGTACGTCGTTGTGAATCAGTGAGCCGAAAGGCACAGGCTCATTTCGCACCTTGAACCCTGCGAGTCCCATTCTCGGCATAGTCGCCACTGTTTTCTCTTCTGATGCAAATCGAATAAAAAAAGCGTAAGTTGGTTTATAGCCTCTAGCTGTCAAGCACATATACTCGTACTATAATACCAGAAGGAGGGCAACTATATACTAAATACAAGTTTGCTGAGCTGCATATCGCAATGGCATCAACCAATTGACGGCCCTTGCTTCTCCCTAAAGCAGAAAAAAAAATTCAGAAAGAGTCATACAACAATTATGTGTCTAGCGGGTGGCGGAGCATGAGTGTCTGTGCTTTAGAAGTCAACCAAGGTCGATTTTGAAGATTTGTCTAGAGATGTCTTGACCAAGACAAGAGAGGGCTTCTCCAACATTATCACCCCAATCTTGATAGTTTTACTAACTTCCCCATAGTCTATTTCTGTTTATTTTTATACATGATTAGTTAAATTAACGCAATGTCTTTTATACTTGTCCTGCAATGGCGCTCAAACATCGTGAGATGGTGCCTATAGTAGATCTGCCTAAGTGGGGGAGGTGATCTGAGCCAGGGGCTAGAACTTCAACTTTGACTTGTAACCAACAGAGAGCCGTCTGACTCAAATAGCTCAGCTATTGAGAAGCATAAATCTTTACTTTTAAAGTATACCCCACGATAGGCGGAGAACGATGTTAGTGACGCTAAGGAGCTCGTACTAAATGCCCCCTCGACATAGAAAGGGAACGGAGAAATATTTGTAGAGAGCCTTATCATTCAATAGCCCTCTTGTAATCGCTAGATATACATACTATAAAAAGAGTGCACCACCGCTGTAATACTTTTGCATCCTGTAACGCCAGCCATAATATATATGTACGCAATATCTGCCTATAAACCCATCCCTCCCCCGGCCCAGGCGGGAAAGGCATCCTCGGGGTTGACGGCGTTGCCTTGCGGTTGCCTCTGGTCTTGACGCTCCGCCTCGTTGTTCTGGACATGCTGCTGTTGCATTCGTTGCCTCCACCACAGGAGCAAAACAAGGGCCCCCGTAATGCCAATGATAAGCGCACTCTCGATCACTCCGTCCAGAGGGTCCTCGCCGTCATCTCCGATAGTGCCATCGTATATGTCATCATAGTAGTCCTCGTCGTACAAGAGTTCATCGTCCTCTAGGAAGTTGGCAATCCACTCTGACAGCGACCAATCCTGCTTTTTCTCTGTACAACTGGTCAGCAAACATCCTCGACTCCCACCTCTCCGTTCTGTGATCAAACTTACTCGGCTCGTCTTGAATGGAATGGATTGATCCATTGATCAACGTGTTCCAAGCACTTCGTATCCGAAGCTTAAGCAGTCCAAGGGTAACAGGTAGGTACGCTTCATCGTTAACCGCCAACGCATGGTCGTAGAATCTCTTGGCAAGATGGAAATCCTGCGTCAGCCCGACGCCATTTTCATGCATCCAACCCAAGTTGAACAGCGCTTGAGCGCTTTGCGAATAGTCGGAAGCGCCTGTGTAGCACTGGACCGCTTTGCCAATATCCCGCTCCGCGCCAATACCATAAAAGTAGTAGTCGCCCATCTTGACAAGGGCATCAACGTTTGCCTGCCTGGATGCCCGCGTCCAGTAAATCAGGGCCAGTGCAGGGTTATCGAGGAGCCCGGATTTGTCCTTTCGTTTGCGCAGCAACTCGGAGAGTGGGAGTTTGGATCGAATCGTGTCGAGGACGTATGCCACATTGGTTTGCGCCTTCTCGTATCCCTGCTCAGCCGCCAAAAGATATTCAAGAAATGCGAGGTCGTAGTCTCCAGCCTCATACGCGTCATTTGCGTCTGCCCACGATGAGACAAGGGGCTCTGCCTTTTCGGCCACGCTCTTGTAGTAGCTCAGCGCCATGCTGCACAGCTTTTCGCGACCCAGGCCGTGGAAGACCAATTCTGCCAGATAATAGTTGGCCTCGATGTTGCCATAACGAGCGGCTAGTTCAAAGTAATTGTTGGCGATGCGAACATCTTCAGTGCCGCCTTGGTCGAGGTATAACTGTCCCATCTGGACCTGCGCCGGGGCATAGTCGTGGTCAGCGGATACTCGGAACAACTCTACAGCTTTGACAACATTCTCTTTGACGCCGTAGCCGTGCAGATACATGAGTCCCAAGCCATATCGCGACAGTGCATCAGCTTGTGAGTCGCCGCGATCAAACCATAGTTTCGCTCTGTCGAAATTCTGAGTCACTCCGTCTCCTCTCAGATACATCCGGCCGAGGTAGCCGGCTGCCTTGCCGGCCAGTTTCTCAATGCCTGATTTGGCATTGTCTACAACGCGTCCATTCCTCCAGTATCTCGACGCAACTAGTAGGAAATATTTCCTGGCGAGCTCGTAGTCGTGGTCCAGCCCTCGCTGACCCTCGTAGTAGATGCGTCCCAGGTTGAATGAGGCCTTTGAATCGCCCTTTTGAGACATGAGATCCAAATACTCAATGACATCGCCAATGGCAGCGTTGGCATCCGAGTTGGGACTGGGTTTAAAGGCATTCATGCCGGCACTTGAAGCACTCGCTCCTTCTCCATATAATCCACCGTCGTCATCTGCAATGCGCCATGCCTGAGATACCCATGACATTCCACCTGGGGGACCAGAACGGTACCACTCAATGGCCTTGTCTGCTACGCGCTTGTAGTATTTGACGGCAGTCTCACAACTTTTGGTAGCTCCAATGCCTGCTAGATGGCGGAAGCCAGTAGCCATTTCGGCCCTGGTATCTCCTCGAACGGCGGCAAAGGTGTAGTAGAGGAGCGCTTTGCCTTGGTCTCGAGGGACAACATCGCCAATACCTGTTGAGTAATACAACCCAAGCATGTACTGCGCTGTGGTGTTTCCATGGCTCGATGCTAACTGGTGATAGTACTTGAAAGCAGCCCCAAGGTCTCTGGGGTGGCTGTAGTTGCCAAAGAAGTTGAACTCGGCAAGGGTATACAAAGCATCGGAGTTGTTTTGGTTGGCAGCCTGCTCAAGGAATTCCACCGCATTCAACAGGGGACCGCTGAGTGTCGTCTTCGATTGTGATGGCGCAGTAACGGGTCCAGTTGGGATGGTCCTTAGAAGCAAGCGCAGGGCTGAGCCGAATATTCCGGACGACTCTCGCCTTCTCCGGGGTGGTCGTGGGATCTTGCGGAGCTCGGCAAATGCTGCATCGACGAAATCGTGTCCTTTGGCCATGTCAGCGTCTTCCATAGCAGCTTTCGCATGGAGAAGTGGCTGCATACCAGGTTGCGAAAAGGCAGCACCTTCCTGCCCTCCTGCAGCGTCTAAAAAGGATTCAACCGCATGTTTATCAGCACCGGTTTGCGCCGAGGCGTCGCTATGGCTGCCGAGAGGTTGCTGATCGGGGGAGCTGATGACGGCTGAGGCCTGCGCAAGCACTGAGACAACCCGCGTGAGCTTGAATCCAAGCAATGCACAATCCGGCGGAGCAACTTACGGAGTAGCCAGGCTATCCAGCCTCTCATTCTGGGCAATTGCTATGTGCCTATGTTCGGAATAGAAGCCCGCGGCATGGCTATCGTGTAGAAAAGAGCAGGCGGTGCTTGTGAGTCGCAAGATGTTGCATCCGATCCAATTCGGTATCGTACAAGCTGTCCACTACTCGGAGAGTAATAGGTAAGCTTCCGCTCCCCATTCCGCGCCATGGCGTGAGATGACTAATCACTCTTGTACTGTATCAGGAACTGCCTGAACTGCGTGTGGCGTCATCGCCGCAGCCGGCACGTGTGGCAACGGCCTGAAGAAGAAGAGCAACGATTCACGTTGAAGACACGAAGAAAAAGCCACTACGTGCATGGTGATGACAGCTGCATTATGCACGTCTGCTGTCCAATATATATTTTTCTTTATGTTGTCACGGCCTTGCATAATCTACCAAGAAACAGCTGCACAAGATCAATGGCGAGCTGCGGGTTGGAACAGAGATGCCCGGCTTGGTGGGGCCGATTCGGCCAGGGTCTCCCCCAATACCCCAAGCGCTGGCTGAGATCCAGTGGCGCTGCCAGGCGTCTCATGCACTGAACGGACTGTAGAGAGCACAGAGCACAGAGCACATTGGAGGCACTGGCTGGCGACTCTCCCTGCCTGGAGCTCACAGCGCTAACGCCGCCACTTTTCAGCCGTTACGCGTGAAAACTCAGGGCTGCAGCGCGTTAATGGCTGCCCTAGCCCGCGTCGGAGGACGCGCTTTCTGGCAGCTTTTAACAGCCCAGCCATCTCTCAATTCCCGTCAAACATCTTCCACGCATCGGCTCCTTTGAAGCTCTTGGAAGTTCATCCCCTTTTCTCTGCTTCTTCCAGACTCTGTTCTTGTGCCACTCTTTTCAGCAATTGAATATTCCCTGCCAATTCCTTTCTCGTGGCTTCAATCGTCAGTCCGCCGGCACTTGTTGCATATTCCCTCTTTCGACGACTCAGCCGCCCAACTCCACTTCTCCACAGCCATCAATTCCGCACAATGTCGAATCTCAAGAGAAAAGCGGCCTCGACAGGCAACGAGACGGAGGCGAAGAAGACAAAGGCCAATGGCAGCATTGCTTCCTTCTTCGGGGCTGTCCCAAAGCCTGCCGGAGCCAGTGCTGTTTCTGCTTCCCCGGCCGCCAAGTTTGACAAGGCAAAATGGGTTGAAGGCTTGACTGCCGAACAGAAGGAACTGCTCAAGCTCGAAATTGAGACTCTTCACGATAGCTGGCTTGCATTGCTTAAAGATGATGTGACCACCAAGGAATTTCTCGAACTGAAGAAGTTCCTAAACCGTGAGACAGCGGCTGGCAAGAAATGGTTCCCGCCAAAGGAGGACGTCTACTCCTGGTAAGCTGCCCCAATGGTCTTCTTCACATGTCACGTAGCCTAACATGCCCAGGTCTCGCCATACCCCATTCAACGAAGTCAAGGTCGTCATCGTCGGCCAAGACCCTTACCACAACGTGAACCAGGCTCACGGCATGGCCTTTTCCGTCCGACCGCCCACTCCGGCGCCGCCTTCGCTCAGAAATATGTACATTGCTTTGAAGAAGGACTACCCCAGTTTCGTCGAGCCAGCGAATAGGGGTGGCTTGTTGATACCATGGGCCGACCGAGGCGTATTGATGCTCAATACATGTCTTACCGTGCGTGCCCACGAGGCCAATTCACATGCTAATCGTGGCTGGGAGCGTTTCACACAAAAAGTTATCGATCTCGTCGCCCAGAAGCGGACACGAGGTGTCGTATTTATGGCATGGGGAACACCAGCGAGCAAGCGCGTACAAAAGGTGGACAAGCAGCGCCATCTTGTGCTCCTCAGTGTTCACCCTAGTCCCCTCAGTGCATCTAGGGGATTCTTCGATTGTGGTCACTTCAAGTCGGCAAATGAGTGGCTCATTTCTCGATACGGCGACGATGGTGAGATTGACTGGGCTTTGAGGCCTGACAACACGACCAAAAAGGCCATCAAAGAAGCTCCCAAGAAAGAGTCCAAAGAGGACATAGCAGCCACGAACGGAGAGGAAAAGAAGGCAAAAGAGGAAGACTCAGAAGAAGACTCCTTGGAGAAGCCAAAGGGTGATGCAAAGACCAACGGCGAGTCCAAGGCAAAGAAGCCCGAACTCGACGATGACGAGGATGTTGATTCCGATGAAGAGGCGGCATTAGAAGAGGCCCTTAAAATTGCGGAAGAGAAGATTAAGAACTAAACGGCTTACCTAGAGCTATTGGGTGAGAATTCTATGAATCGGGGAAGAGCGACATGTTCATGACTTTTGTCAGTGTATTTACGAACTATAATGGCAACTCAGGTGACACTACCACAGGTAGCGTCGGCGGCGCGGGTTTGGGACTTCAGATTGAATTACTTGTATAAGAAACGAAAATGATTTGAGACTGACAACTTACGGGGCTATCAAAAGAATACATTGTATCGAATGTTTGTCCCAAGTGCTACTCTTGACGTCTTGTGGGACTTGAGGACGGAGGCAGGCAAGGGCTTAGCTGCCGAACAATTCATCATAACCTTCAGGGCTATAATGATTTCGCCTACGGGGCACGGATTCTTCCACACACCATGCAGAGCGCAGCTCCATATGTCGGTAGGTATGACACTGGATTATAGTATTCTGTAACTAAATCGGAGATAACCTAGCCAGAGGTCTTAGGCAAGGCAGGCCGTTTATCTGATGTCAATTTCGTATTTGGATTATGAAGGGCGCGGTTAGCCGTCGCTTCGAATTGACCACGGGTAACGCCCACCTATTCAGCACTCAAGGAATTTTTTTCAATAGCTTCCCGCAGAGCCGGGACAATGGCAGGCCTCTCCCGTCGTCAATTCCGTTTCCAAGCCTTGGATGCCAGGAACCCAGCAGGCAATAAAGCAGGGGGCTGAGGTAGCGTGAGGTAACCAGCTGAACATCCCAGCCTCCACGCTTCATACCCGAATAAGAGCTTCGAGGTGTAAGAGTATTTGGCGTGTGGCTCTCAAAGCTAGCCTTGTCGGCGACGACAGCCTTGTCTGAGTGTTAATTACTCTTGCTTTGTAATAATAACCGTCGAATTATAGGGGTTCTCTTCTTCCGGGGTACCACTATGTCTTGCCAACCTTGATGTGGCCACCATCTACGATGCTCAATATCTTGAGTTAGAATACAGGCATTTCTACGCGTATGGACATACTAGCCTAAATCGTATAACAACCGACAAAGTTGTAAGTCAATTTACATCAGACGGCGTCTCTTGATAGGACGGGCAACTCGCAGCTTTGCACCAAGTTAGAAGCTGGCTGCTGACAGCCCTAATGGTAGGCTGAGGATTTGTTTCAAGAGATGCTAGCGCAAGCAATCAAACAATATCGCCAGTGGTCCAAGCTTGCCCAATCCCTGGCTCGTATGATTTCATGTTTACGGAGCAAGATTCCCGCCCGAGTACTCGTACTTACATATGTACTCCGCATGGAGAAAGCTGCTCTTGTACCTTAGTAAGATCAGATACCCGACTCAGGCGCCGTAATATTGGGGAAGGTCTGAGACAGGACAAGATAAGCCGCCGTTAGACAAGTTGGTGTGCATGTGGCGCTGGCATTGCATCGTGGCTAGTTGCTGTAGCATGAGAGACAGTACTTGCATCTGCATGTGCCCAATCCAGCCTCACGACGATAGTACGAGTAGTTACCTGTGAAAAACTTGGACACCCATGTACACACACAAGTGATGGAGGTGATGAGCTTTTGTACGGAGCTCCAGCTGGGACGCCCAATGGTCTGGCTTCATTTAAATTTCAGGGTTAGGCCGTCCGCTGGCTCCCGGGGCAGCCATGTCTGGCGCCCAGCAGGTACTGGTACTCGCAGATTTTGACAGAGCTGGGCCTCTGCCGCCAAGGTACAAGCACCGTCTCTATTCGTTACGGCGTCAGTGGCCATTCAGAGTGGTCATAGCAACCCCCACCATTGTCTCGGCGAAGGCTGAAGCCACTACCGCCTCCAGGCACAAGTACCGATACTTGTTGCGATGTAGCTCCACCAAGCGTTCGTCTCTATCGTATCGTATCGCATCAACATGTCATGGAATCATCAATACGTGTCAATACTTTCTGCATGTATGTAGGCACATGCATCGACAATGGGAGTGGCACCTTGCGCTATCAGACTATCAGGTACGGTACAACGCACCACGGCCAATCGCCCAAGTCTTGGCCCGGCACCAAACATCCATGCCAGCAGGACAGGAACAGAGCCCAATTGGGCCTTTGTGACATCAAGGTAACCAACGCCGACTGTGATGCTAAACCAAATCAACCAGCACAACCACTCACTGCAGTTGGCCTGCCGGCAGTAGCTTCGATGCCCGCCGTGCCCAAGCAAAGTACCTTTCCGCGGTGATCTCGCCGAGAGAGTACCTGGCCCCAGCTGGCGCACTCGCGCGCTTCCCACCAGACAATTTAGCATCTAATCTTAGTCGCATAAAGACCCGTTAACTTGGCCCCTGGTCTGGTCTCTGGTCTGGTCGTGTCGCGCCCCTGAAAGGCAGACGAGCAAAAAGATTCCCACCATCTTCTTCGCCATCGCAAACAAGCGAAATCATCTTTTTCCTCAGTGTGCGGGACGGCGTCCCTTCTTGAGGATCGTGATCACGCCTTTTGTGTGCGCGCTGGCTGCTTCCCCTCGTTGAAAGCTTCACTTCGTCCGAGCCTTCAACAAGTGCCCCTCCTTTCTTTCTCTGTCGCCTTTGTTTCTTATTCAACCTACCCACACACTTATACGACATTCGCAGCGCGAATTGATTGCCTTCTTCTTCTCTTCATTCCCATTGTCGAGGCCGGTGGTGTGATTGGCTTCTCGGCAGGCTCACATCGCTTCGCCTGGGTCCTTCGCCCCAGACTCGGCTTTGCTTTTTTCTACTTCTTCTGTCTGCAGGCTATAATCCACCGCTTCTTGACAAGCTGGAATCTAGCAGCAGCAGCAGCTTTCCAACAGCATATTTCTTTCCTTGAATGATTTATGCCAATCGTTGCATCGACAGCCTATTCTCCAGTCGCTGATAGAATTGCCCAAAATGCCTGGCATCTTCTCTCGCCGCAAGAAGGACGCAAAGTCCAAGAAGAACGGACTCGACGACGCCGATTTACTCCCGCAGAAGAAACAATGGGACGATGCTTGGACCCGCAAAACAGTTGAGCCCGAGGAGATTCGAGAGCTTCTGCACGGCTGCTGCGAAGAGCTCAAGTCGCGAGGTAGGCCATTCACCAACGCTGGACGTTGGGCAGCTTGTCACGATTCTGGTGATTCTTTGTACATTTACCTTTGACTAACGATTGCGCTGCAGGCCTCGATCATCCATTCTTCCTGCTTCCTTTCCGACCAACATCGAACCCCAGCGCCGTTCGCACGTTTGTTCGAAACTTCTTCAGCCAAGACCCTCCGATTAGCGGGGAGATGCTGCTCCAGGAGCTGCGCATGACAGAGCCCATGGTACGTATCTATGTTTGCATGGCAAAGTGGATTGCTCACAAAAAATGCAGGTCATCTCGGGAGTCGTAAAATGGTGCTGGAGCCGTCTTCACGGAGGCCTCGTTGGCTGGGATGCGTATGAATTGTTCAAGGTTGGAGAACGAGGTATGTGATAGGGACTACTAATAAGCATTTACGGTTACATGCGGGTGCTGACTTTCTGGTGCTACCCAAGACTCCAACATGGCCCGCGATTCATTCAAAACCTTCATCCCCCTCAGCGTGGAAAATGCGGCGCGCCAGCAGATCATCTTCGATTTCTTTGGCCTGATAGCGGCAGTCGCAGCTCATGGCAAGAACAATGGCTTTGGTGGGCGCAAGCTATCTCGTATGGCCTCGTGGTGGGCCTTTGACCACAATGATACTGGTAAAGGTTTCGACGGTGGTTATGGGGCATGGCTTAGGTACGACGACAATCTGCCAACTCTGAATGCGGAATATCGAGGGAGCTTCATACTAATATTTTTCGTGCTTGCAGTGCTGCGGATGCCACCAGTCATCTCTTTTTCGCTTATCTGAGGTCGCTTTCCCCTGAGCAGAACCCCACAGGAATCACCATGCTGCCCAGGTCTCTCCAGAAGCTGCTCCAAGAAACCGAGTATCCTCCGCAGAGGCCGGAGCTGCTCTTGGTCAAGACCAAGAAGGTGGTCATGATTGTTGACACAGTTTCCCCAACCCCGTTCGCCTTGTTGCGCCGAGCAAACCACTTTCAGTATCGTGACTCCGATAGCGAACTCCAGGAATTTTCCAGCTACGAAGACCCAGTGCAGGCACTAACAGACGAATGCCAGCGAGTCCTCAAGGCAATCTCATCAGCTAATCAGTCGCAAGCGTCGAGCGTCAAAGTTTCTACGAGCTTACGAGATGCCTCTTGGTCCCGATTCGAGGATATTGGATTCGCCAGCTCCCTGGAGGAGGAAGACGATGACGAAGGAAGCGTCGTGCCAAAGAGAAACCAACAGCTCAAACAGTTCCAGGGCCTCCGCAACAGTCCTCTCTCCGGCGGCAACGGATTGGCACGCCCGACTACGCCTTCGTGGGCAGACTTTTTGTCGGCTGGTTTCGTCGACGATAACCAATCAAGGCCCAATTACCTGCTGCCCCCCGACAAAATTCTCCCTCCGCTGTCGCCAGATAGCCGTCAACACAGCTCCCAATCTCATAACCCAAGGCTCGAGAGCGAACGAGATGTTGAGCCTGGAGAGCTCGCAAGTATTAGGGTTATCGACCTGGATGATGCTTTCTGGTGGGTGTGGATGACCAGTCTTGCACCAGAGGAGACCCCGGAACGCAAGTCAGCTTTTGGCAGATGCGCAGTTGTTGAGACTTCCATCCGTGGTTGCCGCTGGCTTGTGGTGGAGGAGATTATCGCAGGAGCAGCTCCTGACGCTCAAGAAGGAGCCTATATTGCGGAAAAGAAGGGATTGTTTTCATGGACAAAGCGTTCCAAGACCGTCTCTCGACGCAAGAAGTCTCTTGACAAGAATGACAAGACCACAACCGCCAACGCCAATGATAGCAAGGCCAGCATTGGCCCGGATGCTCATGCCAGAGTCCAGGCAAAGGCTGCCCAGCTAAGAGCTCAGCAGGACCGCGAGGAGAACCGCCCGGCGCCTGTTGTTCGCCGCGGCCGCACAGATGCCGAGTTGATGGCTGAAAAGACTAATAGTGTTATGACCCTTCAGCCCCATATTCTGGGCGAGGCCTCCTCAGCCATGAAGTGGGTTAAGAAGTACGACAAGGGTACCATCAAGGATATGTACATGGCCAACGACAATGCAGGTCGAGGAAACGCAGTTCCCGAACCTACCGAACACCATGAACCTTCCAGTGACAACCTTCCCTCGCCCGCAGTGCCTCCCAAGGATACTCTTTTGACACCGGCCGCCTCGCCTTTGCCCCATGGACACTCTGCCTTATCATTGGTTCCCGAGAATGTTTTGGAAGAAGCGCGATCTCGATCTCCTCTCCCGGAGCAGGCTCAAACTCCTGTGTCTGCTACCCCTGAGCAGCCAAAGGCAGAACCCAGCCTGCCAACACCGCCTAAAGAAGAGCCCGCTGCCCGGGTTACGTCGCCTACCTTTAATGGCAAGCCGTCGTCGTTCGATGCTCCACGGAGCCCCGAACCAAAACAACAGAAGGGTGGCTTCTTGAAGATCTTTGGCCGCAAGAAGCGTGCCTCCAAGAATCTTGAAAGTGTTAAGACTGATTTGAACAAGATGCTTGAGGAGAACGCTGGCAAGAAGTCCGTCGAGAAGCCAATGGCCAGTCCTGCCGTTGTCTCCCCAATTGAGCAAGAACCGGACACGCCAGTGGACGGAGAACCGATCTACGAGCCGATTTACGACCAGCCGGCTGACGATGATGCTGCAAACGATGATGCCCCTACTCAGGCAGAACCTGAGCACGATTTCTCAAGATTCGACCAAGGCCCTCTCAATGATGTACCAGCATTTGTCCCAGAAGATGATGATGAGGATGAATATGAGGATGCGGTGCCACCACCGATTGCTCGTCCTGCCCCCAAGTTTCCCTCGAAGCTGCCCGTGAAGGAAGCAACTCCTGCTCCTCCTGCGAAAGAAGGACTCCCTGCTGGAATTAGCCCAGGCATTCAGGACCGTTTTGCCCAGCTCCGCAAGAATGCGGCTGAGCGAACTTCTTCCCGCCCGGATGACTTCCCCAAGCCCGCAAAGACTGAAGGCGAGGATGGAGAAGAGAGTACGTCCTGATAACTATCCCCTCCTAAATTCTACAAATTAGCATGCAATATACTGACTTTTCTGCAGCAATCGAATCCCGAGTCGCACGCATCAAGGCCCGAGTCGCCGAGCTCACCGGCAACATGGAGGGCACATCAGTTCCTCTCCGTAATAACTGAGCGAACAAGTTAAACGCTTGAATCCGTCCGATTTCTTATTATCAATACTTCTTCTCTTTACTATTTCTGCCGCAATTTGATACCACTCGTCGTCATTTTCCCTTGATCGCAACCAGAGATACGATGCAATGTGCAGCGTTTCATTTTTAATACTAGTCCATTCTCTCTCTTTGTCTCTCTTCCTCTCTTTATCCCATCTTTTATTTCTTTCAGACTTCTGTATGATACCACCCCAAAAATAGGAGGCGAGTGTGGGGAACGTCCAAGCAAGTCGACATGGGATTTCAGCCTTTTTCATTACCACGCACGACTTCAATCATCTTTACCCACGAGAAAAGATAATGCTGAAAAGGTTTATGCGTATGGAATTTGGAACCTGTCTTTGGCGTTCCCCTCTCATTCCTCTATCTACCTGCCGTTTTGATCCGGGATAAAACTGTCTGTCATATTTCCCTATTTTCTTTTTTCTCAATTCTTTTTTTTTCCCGCCGAGTTTTCTTGATTTTTGTCCTGTCCTCAAAAAGAAGAGCGTTGGAGGGTTCCATATGAAGATGGAAGATGATGAATGTCGTTTGATACATAGTCCCTCAAGGTTTTAAAGCCTGATATAGAACCTGAGAATGCAAGAAATACTACTCGTGCTTTTATATTTTTTTTTACTGAGATACGTGATTGAACTTTGAGTGCTGTTGTGATCTATGTATCAGGGGGCATTACCATTCCTTGTCTGCTTATGCAAAAGTAGACACGCACAATGGCGGATCTCCATACTGCAGGCGATGGCTTAAGGTATTCGATCCCGAACTCTGGATTGAGCAGAGGGCATTATGTAAAGTATTTCTTATATAGTAGATATAGTAGATATAGTAGATATAGTAGATATAGTAGATATAGTAGATATAGTAGATATAGTAGATATAGTAGATATAGTAGATATAGTAGATATAGTAGATATAGTAGATATAGTAGATATAGTACCCTTTAATATCTATTTTAACTGCTTGTTGGTGGTAAATTTTCATATATCGAAATGCTTGAATCTATTTCTCGTCGTTTCGATGGATGTTCAGCTTACTGAATGTCAGCCGAAGTGGCTTCTTCGCATCCTGGGTTTTGGGATCCATGGCTGGCTGAGTGATGAAAAAAAGAAAGAAAGAAGTAAAAGAATCAAGCTTCTACCGAGAATCAATAGAGCGTAAGCGGTGAAATAATAGCGGTAGAGTATGTACGGCAGAAACAAGAGTGCCTTGACTTCAACAAGTCTAGTTTGCAGCTGTTGGCAGCTGGAAGAATGTCACATGGTATTCATTTCACCTTCTTCTGTCCTATAAAATCCTCCTCTTTCTTCTTCCTTCTCTTCATCCTTTTTTCATCTTTGTTCTTGCATTCGTAGCATATTCTTCCTTCTCTGTCGACGTTATACTTCTTCCTACATATCTCCGTCCATCACTGTCTACAAACAAACATCATCATGGCGACGGGCAATTCTCAAAACGACGCGACGGTATCTCCTGTTCGCCTGCTCCCACACGATAACCCGTGCCCAAACCCGCAGTTACCTCCTTTGATAATTCAACTTGACAATCCATATGTCCCACAACCAGGGGGTCGGGATCAAAAATTTTACGTTACTGCTATTGCGGCCTACTAGGAGCAGGCTACAAACATGACGCAACTTGATCAGAACGAATATTTGAGCTTAATAAAAGCGTCATATTTCAGGATGGATTGTGATACTGAGAGAGGACCTTCTCATCACCCTCTTTATTCGAAGTTACAGAATGAGCCTACATGGGCTAGATTTGTTTTCCTATCGGCGCTTTACCCAGAGATTAAACGTATCAAAAGACAACCAACACCATTTCAACAGCAAATGATATCAGCATTCAAATGTCTCCGGATCGAATGTTATGCTCAAAGCTATTGGTTTCACACTGAACCTCAGCGCGATGATCATCAAAACGAAGCTTTGTCGTCATCCTCATCTGGTCCCCACCCCGATCTGCTGGACGCAATATCAACTATGCAAAATGCGATTGTGAAGCTGGACGAGAAGCTTGCCGCAACAAGAGAAGAGATGAGACAGCAACGCAAGCAACACGAGCAACATGAGAAGAATATGCAAAATGCAATTATGAGACTGGATGAGAAGCTTGACGTAATCGGAGAGGAGATGGGACAGCAACGCGAGGAGTCGAAACAAAAGTTCAAAAGGGAAATCGAAAGAATCCTTCAGCTATACTCTTGAAGTGTGGCCGAAGTTATCGACGATGCACGCAATAACGATATGACGGCGATCAAGTCGGAAAAAGCATCGACAACATCTTCAATAGAGTCATATGTGGAAAGGCGGTAGTCGGACATCGACTTGAGAGTGCTGCCGGAAATGGAGTTGGTGATCAAATCCTTGATCCGTCAATCGGTCAACTCTTACTTGAATAACACCCTCTCTTCTTTGCATTTGACCTGAGAGATCAACTTTCTTTTGCTTTTGCTATAAAAAGGGGCATTGCGGTTATAGGAGGTTTCCATAGGATTGGGCAATGGTAGTATGAACATAATAATAGTCATACTGTTTCTTAAAGAGACCACTCTCTCAAAGCGGGAGAACCCAATGTGATTACTTGCTGTCGTAGTTATTTTATGACCGCATCATACTGAAATAAGCTATATATATTGAGTAACGGGATGGTGAATCAGGGTGATTTGAAGCTCTTAGATGCTGGCTGGTTGGAAGATGTTAAAGTCTTTGGGGATGCTATTAGAGGCGAGGATTAGATTTTAAGCGCCCCGGAATGGCAAATAATGCGTATTTACTATGGATTACAGTATCCTAATAGATGATGGTCAATGTACAGGTTTTGGCGCTGAAGCCTCTTCAAAAGGCAGAAATGGAAAGGAAGCCAACTTGCTAAACGCCGCCGACAAAAAAAGAAAGAATCAAGACAAAAAAGCAAGTAAAAGCCAATGAAGCAAACTCCCAGAATATTGAACCCTCGGGTATAATGCACGTATATCGTCACTCGCTGCGAATCAGTCATCTTTGGTCTTGCACTCGTACTCGTTAATCAACCTCCATGGCATCGCACGGATCGTCCACGTGGAAGAACGGAGCTGGCGCAGGGTCGCTGCGCGGCATCGTTACGGCGGGGGTCTGGAAGTATGTCTGAGACGCCATCTGAGGCGGCATGACATTGTTGGGTATCTCGTCGGGCTGGGTCATCTTCTTCTGCTCCTCTCTCGCTCGATGGCGGGCTTCGATGATGGCCCTGCGCACGCTATCCTTTTCTTCGGGCACCGAGAGGGACTTTGGATCGCTGTAGAGGACCAACTGCATGCCAGCCAGCTCGCCCTCGTCGTTGGCCAGGATGTGGCGGGGGATGCGGTTCTCGCGCAGATGCTTCTCGATGTCTGGCAGGAAGACGAGCTTGCCGTCGTCGTTTTCGCTGTCTGAGGAGAGCTCGGCATCCAGATCGTAGATGTACACCTTGTGCTTGGAGTCGTCGACCTGCATCGTCTCGTTCTCATCCGACGTCGGCTTGGGGCATGTTGACGATGCGGTGGCAATGGCCGGTGTTTCGGCCTTGACGTGGAGCTTGGACTTTGGCTCTGTCACAGGGCGTTAGCGAATTGACCGCTTACGGAGGTGGTTGGAATGCATTGGGCCGCTTCAACATTGGAAAAAAAAGAAGAAGAAAAAACCAGAAGACGAAGTAAAAGAGAATGAAAGAGAATCAACCAGATCAGCTGCAGATCTCACCTATATTGAGCCGGCTGAGGCGCTTCGACAGGCGCTCGCGATCCGAGTCGAGCGTCTCGGCCTTCCTCTTGCGCCGCTGCCTCTCCATAGTGAGGATGATGCCTGGCGCGGGCGCGGTCCCCAGCATTGTATGTGTGTATGGTCTGTTTGTTCCGTTCCGCCCTGCTTAGCCGAGCCGAATTGGAGAACAAGAAAAAAGAGTCAACTGTTACGGAATGCCGCCGTTCAAACTAACTCGCCGATTGCATTGAAGCCCCCCGTGTGACTCCCGTCTGTGCTGATGCGGACGCTGGCAAGGTCGCGGCTACAGTGCAGCAGCTCGGCCAGAAGCGGGCGACAGACGTCCTTTGTAGGCTTGAGTCACTCTTGTAGAAGTTTCTACAAAACCCACCCGCCACAACCCCGCCGATTGCTCTCCGAAGCATCGCATCTGCACCCTCGCCTTCGTCTTCGCCTCTGCCTTTGCACTTTTGCAACCACGCGCTTTGCTCTCCAGCCAAGAACTCAGAACCAGACTTTTGCAAGCATGGCGGGCAACTGGCCCGAGGCGCAGGTGCGCAAGACCTTTTTCGACTTTTTCGAGCAGAGGGGTCACACGCTGGGTAAGTGGTGAAAAAAAATATTGAGCCGTTGGACAGGCATCGCCATCACCCCTCCAGAGTGGCGGGGTTGACTCGGTATGGGGGAAATGAGGAATCGCCAACTCGCGATGGGCCGCAACGACAGGAACAAAATGCTGGTTGATTGTCTGGGATGCTTGACCTCAATCTCATCTCTTTTACTATCGATTGCATTGCCTACTCTACATCATTCATCCCATCGTGGCGAGCCATCCATCGTCACCCAAACTATGACTGACAAAAGCTGATATTTTTTCTTCTTATCTACAGTACCCTCTGGCTCCGTCGTGCCTCACAATGACCCGACCCTGCTCTTCACCAATGCGGGTATGAACCAGTTCAAGCCCATCTTCCTGGGCACCGTCAACAAGTCCGATCCCATGAGCAACCTCAAGCGCGCCGTCGACACCCAAAAGGTCATTCGCGCCGGTGGCAAACACAACGATCTCGACGATGTCGGCAAAGACAGCTACCACCACACCTTTTTCGAAATGCTTGGTAACTGGTCATTCGGCGACTACTTCAAGAAGGATGCTATCGAGATGGCATGGGAGCTCCTGACCAAGGTCTATGGCCTTGATCCTACCCGCCTGTACGTCACATACTTCGAGGGCAACCCGGCTCTCAACCTCGAGCCCGATCTGGAGGCCAAGGACTTTTGGCTCAAGACTGGTGTGCCCGAAGATCACATCATTCCTGGAAACATGAAGGACAACTTCTGGGAGATGGGTGACCAGGGTCCCTGCGGTCCTTGTTCCGAGGTCCACTACGACAAGATTGGAGGACGCAACGCTGCCAGTCTCGTCAACATGGACGACCCCATGGTCGTCGAGATCTGGAACCTCGTTTTCATGCAATTCGACCGACAAAAGGATGGCAGCCTCAAGCCCCTGCCTGCCAAGCACATCGACACCGGTATGGGTTTCGAGCGTTTGGTCTCTGCCCTCCAGGATACCGCTTCCAACTACGCCACCGATGTCTTTACTCCTCTGTTCAAGAAGATTGAGGAAGTCACTGCCGCGAGACCTTACACCGACAAGTACGGCGCGGACGATGTCGACGGTATTGACACCGCCTACCGAGTTGTCGCAGACCACATCCGAACCATGTCATTCGCTATCACAGACGGTGCCGTGCCCAACAACGACGGCCGCGGCTATGTCATTCGACGAATTCTCCGACGTGGTGTCCGATATGCCCGCAAGTACCTGAATGCCGAGATTGGCTCATTCTTCTCCAAGATTCTGCCTGCCCTGGTTGAACAGATGGGCGAGCAGTTCCCTGACCTCGCCAAGAAGCAGGGAGACATCAAGGAGATCCTTGACGAGGAAGAGGAGGCCTTCTCCCGAACTCTGGACCGCGGTGAGGCCCAGTTTGAGAGATATGCTGCCAAGGCCGCCAAGGACGGCGTCAAGAAGCTAGAGGGAGATGTCGTCTGGAGACTCTACGATACCTTTGGCTTCCCTGTCGACTT
Source organism: Trichoderma semiorbis (assembly GCA_020045945.2). NCBI lineage: Eukaryota > Fungi > Ascomycota > Sordariomycetes > Hypocreales > Hypocreaceae > Trichoderma > Trichoderma semiorbis. The sequence goes on from CM034695.1 coordinate 5,713,140, forward strand.
AACCAAGCTGATGGCTGAGGAGCGAAATCTGGACATTGATGAGGATGAGGTTGCTGTTGCCCGTGAAAAGGCCAGAGAGGCTAGCAAGGCTGTCAAGGATTCAGTGCAGACTTTTGCCAAGCTCGATGTTCACAAGATTGCCGAGCTCGACTCAGGGCTCAAGGTTGCAAGGACGAATGACGACGCCAAATACCTCAGGGGCGACAGCAAGGGCAAGGTTCAGTACATCTTTGATGGCCAGGCTTTCGTCAAGACGACCAAGGATATCCCCGCCAACACCGCCATTGGCGTCTTGCTCGACAAGACCAACTTTTACGCAGAGTCTGGTGGTCAGATCGCCGACACCGGCCGCATCGTCATTGACGATGTCGTCGAGTTCAAGGTCATGGATGTCCAAGACTTTGGTGGATATGTCCTCCACAGCGGTTACATTGAGTACGGAGTGCTTTCTGCCGACGATGAAGTCATCTGCGAGTACGATGAGCTTCGCCGCTCGCCTATCCGTAACAACCACACCGGCACACATATTCTCAACCACTCCCTGAGAGAGGTGCTCGGTGAAGATGTCAACCAGAAGGGTTCCCTGGTGGATAATGACAAGCTACGTTTTGACTTTTCACACAAGACACAGGTCAAGCTCGACGAGCTGAAGAAGATTGAGGAGCTCTCAAACAAGTACATCCGCGCCAACTCCAAGATCTTCTCCAAGGAGGTGGATCTCGACCTTGCGCTCAAGATTGAGGGCCTTCGTGCCGTCTTTGGCGAGACTTATCCTAACCCCGTGCGAGTGGTTTCCATCGGCATGGATGTCGATAAGCTGATTGAGGACCCCAAGAATGCCGAGTGGAGAAAATACAGTGTCGAATTCTGCGGTGGCACCCACGTCGACCAGACCGGCTTGATCAAGGACCTCGTCATTGTCGAGGAGAGCGGCATCGCAAAGGGTATTCGTCGTATCATCGCATACACTGGCGAGGCTGCCCACCAGGTCCAGCGCGCGGCCCAGCTGTTTGAGCAGAAGCTGGTTGACCTTGAAGCCCTTCCCTTTGGCCCCGAGAAGGAGGCCCAGGTCAAGGCCGTCTCACAGGACCTTAGCCAGCTGGTCATCTCAACACTCACCAAGGACGAGTTCAACCAGCGTTTCCAGAAGATTGCCAATGCTGTCGTTGCTGAACAGAAGAAGAAGCAAAAGGCGGAGTCCAAGACTGCCGTCGACACCGTTGCCAAGCACTTTGAGGCTAACAAGGAGAGCCAATGGTTTGTTGGCCGACTCCCCATCAGCGCCAACGCCAAGGCCGTCGGCGAGGTCATCAAGCACTACCAGTCCAAGGACAAGTCAAAGTCTGTCTACTTGTTTGTCGGCAGCCCCGAGGAGGGCGCTGTTGCCCATGGAGTTTACGTCGGAACTGTAAGTTACTTTTTATCCAACCCCCTTGCCGTCATATTTCATGAAAGCACGACACAATATGAACATGTCACTAAATGGAATCTTTTCTTTAGCATTTGTCCTCCCAAGGTGTTACTGCTGAGCACTGGGCTGCCTCCGTATCCGATGTCATTGGTGGTCGCTCAGGTGGCAAGGAGCCTTCCCGCCAGGGCCAAGGAACTCAGCCGGAGAAGATTGACGACGCTGTCGAGACTGCTCGGAAATGGCTGGAGGAGAAACTGAAACTGTAAAAAGTTTTGTGTATAATATATAAGGAGCTATGCTTTGTTTGTTGCCAAATTGAGAAAAAAAGAAGGTATATATGAAATTGGGAGAATGGGTCTATTGGGTTGATGGATGGGCTATGGGTAAATAGGTAGCGCCAGATGAGTAGAATGATCAAAGAACAAATATTCATCTGAAGGTTAAATTGATAGACATTCCTGATATTCACGGCTTCCAGTTTGAGAAAAGATGAATGCTCATAATTTGTATTGATACAAAGTCATCAAAGTCGGTTGAGATGTCTATATACACTACTTATACAGTAACCATGACACTGGCGTTTCTATAATGCGACAAGAGAGGATTCTCTCCGCTCCTCGTCTCCGTGTCCTCGACATAGGCCCACCGACGCATGAAATCTCCGTGGGACATGACGCGGGTCAACTTGCCGGTGATGGCCCGGTAAATGGCCTCGGTGATGTTGAAGTCTGTGGGGAAAAGAATGTCAAAGTAGCCCTGGTGAACCTACATTCGTCCAAACAGATTAGTTTACGCTCATGACACATTTTGTTTTATATGCTTGGGAACTTACAAGAGGAGTTGTGACGGGAACCATTCTTCGCTGGAAACGGGTCTGCACGACGGGAGCGTTGAGACCCTTGATGGCCTGGGGGAGAGCGTCGAAATCGGACGTGAGGAGACGGTGCGCGGGGAAATACTTTTCCAGAACGTCGAAGAACTGCATGAGCCTGGTGGGGATGAACTCGGCATGTGAGAGGTTGGCGGCAAAGGGCATCTTGGTAGATAGATAGCGGAGAAGAGGGTTGTGAGGGTACGGCTTGGGATAGTTTCCGCCAGTGGCAGCGTGGCGGACGCGGAAGAATCTCGCGGCCAGGGGATCCAGCTCATGGACGTAAAACTCGTAAAAGTCGCCGTCTCCATCGATGAGAACGTGACCCTGCAGCGGCTCCTCGGTGGTGACGTCGTACCGGATGCCGTCGTGGGAGAAGTTGTCAAAGACCTCCATGGCGAGGAAGAAGCACGGCGAGGGGACGTAACGGTCCCACTCGAAGATGGACTTGTTGATGATCTCGACCTTGTCCGCGTGGCCACGAGATTCGGCGGTCGAGAGGAGGTGGCGGTTCTGCATGGCGGCGAGGGAGGAGGAGATTTCGATGATGTTGAACTTTGTGCGGGCGTAGACTTGGGGGTCGGCGGCGCGGATGTAGTCGAGGATGTTGAGCATGAGGGTTCCTCGCCCGGCGCCCATTTCGAAGATGAGCAGGTCGTCGTAGGGATACGTCGTGAGGCGATAGTTTGAGACGAGGTACCGGGCAATGGCCTCGCCGTAGTATGGCCTGAAGAGCTCCGTGGGTGTATGCCACAGCTGTCTTGTTGGACTCTCGCCCTCTTTCTCGTCGAGCAGGTCTTCGAAGTCGGTGTATCGCTGGCCCAGCTCGGCCTGGAACTCTAGCTCGTCACGCATGGCATTGAAGTCGAAGGGCTCGCCGGGGCTGAAGATAACGGCCTCCTTGGAGAAGTAGCCGTACGAGGGATTGTACAGACTGTCTGTGGTTTTGTCCATTGTCAGTCAGCCTTTCCATTCCAAATCTGCGCATGTGAGAGCGCATGCGGCAACACAACACAACACATACCGTCTATAAAATCCCGAAGCAGCATCTTGACTTTCCGGGGCCGCTCCGTCCTCTTCTTCAGCTCCTGCAGCGAGATGTACGGATACTGCGCAAACTCTTCCCTCCGGTCCTCGGGCAGAATGTGCGTCCGCTGCTGCCACCGACTCTCGTTGGTCTTCATGCCGCGATCTATCGACGGTCTTGTGCCGATGCCACGACTCGGCTGCTGCCTCTGTCTGCTGGCCAGGCCATTGCGCAGGCCTTGACATCCGCGAGGACGATGTCGAAACAGCTGGCGGAAGAGATGAGCCACAATGGGAGAATCCATGATGGGCAACAGTCACGATGCCTTCACAAGGTGAAATGTTTCTCGTCCTAATCAGGCGCTGTAGCTATTGGCAGATCCCGCAGCTATGCCCGGAAAGTGGTTTGTTCCGAGTAGGGCTGCCCCGCGAGTTCCCGGTACGTACCTTTTTCTCTTTTTGCGCTCTAATACCGGCAGGCAGGGATCAGCAATGACCTCAGAATAGACAAAGTTTAGTCTATCCGACGAAACTTTAGCACTTCGTCTTCTATTGTTAACCTCAATAGCCCGCAGAAAAATGAGGGCATTTTGAATACAATTGCGATGAGGCATATCCGGTCACGGCCAGTAGCATGTCATTGAGCGACCATCCCAAGGCTTACGGCACGGCAGCCATTGCCGTTGCCTTTACAGCAGGCATTATCGCTACCCTGGGATTCAAAGAGCTGTATCCCGAGCTCGAATCCCGCTACCAGCACAAGAGCACGAGCCGTGTCAATGATCGCAGGAGATCAAGTTTCTTCTGGGGAGCGCCGGTGAAGCTCGAGGATCATGAGCCGAAATCTTCGACGTCTCGGTCCGCCGGAATAGCAACAAATGGCATTGAAGGCTGTATCGGCAACACGCCCCTCATCGAGATCCAGTCTCTCTCCGAAGCCACTGGCCGGATCATCCTGGCCAAAGCCGAGTTCCTCAATGGCGCTGGAAACAGCCCCAAGGACCGAGTGGCTCTCAACATGATCCTGGAGGCCGAGAAGCAGGGCCTCTTAACGCCGCATCAAGGGGATACCATCTATGAAGGGACCGTGGGCAGCACAGGCATCTCGCTTGCTACTCTGGCCCGCGCAAAGGGATACAAGGCTCACATTTGTATGCCTGATGACCAGGCATTCGAGAAATCGGACCTCTTGATTCACTTGGGTGCAACCGTTGAGAGAGTCCCTGTAGCCCCAATCACCAGTCCTGATCATTTTGTCAACTTGGCTCGAAGGCGCGCCATTGAGCACACGCGATTTTCAGAGGATGGCAGCAAGGGCTTCTTTGCGAACCAATTTGAGACAGAGTCCAACTGGCAGGCTCATGTCGTCAGCACAGGCCCGGAGATCTACCAGCAAACAGACGGAAACCTCGACGCATTCGTAGCTGGTGCAGGAACTGGCGGAACGATATCAGGAGTGGCTCGATACCTGAAACTCGAGGCCAAGATGAAGAATGTCAAGGTCATCCTGGCGGATCCCCAGGGAAGCGGACTATATAACAAAATTAAGCACGGCGTCATGTACTCGCCTACAGAAAAGGAGGGCACCCGGCGCAGGCAGCAGGTCGACTCCATGGTGGAAGGAATCGGCATCAACCGCATAACCAACAACTTTGAAGTCGGCCGAGAATTACTCGACGATGCAGTCAAGGTGACCGATGAGCAGGCCTGCCGTATGGCGAGGTGGCTCGTGGAGAATGACGGCATCTTTGTAGGGAGCAGTAGCTCTGTGAACTGCGCCGCTGCTGTTATGGCGGCAATGAAGCTGCCCCCTGGGAGCCGGGTCGTTACCTTGTTGTGTGATTCCGGCACCAGGCATTTGAGCAAATTCTGGAAGAATATCAAAGAGATGGGCTTGGAGGAGGGGGAACCCACAGATCTATTTGCTGAATTGGGTATATCAAAGCCATGATGAGAGGCTTGGGTCCGAGCTCAAGCTTTATCCTGTACATAACGGAGCCAGCTCCGTAAGCACCATCACATGTTGCCCAAGAAAGAATGATTGATAGAAAACCGGCAGCAGTGATCTATTAGATGATCTAGATAAAACATATTGCATAGCCTCGCGGCAACACCAAGTTCATGATGTGCACGCCGACGCAAGACATGCCGAAGAAGGTAGGTAAAAATATGAGGAAGGGAAAACACTACATGGCGCCCGAAGGTCTTGAGTTCTTCATATCTTACCCGAAAAAATAAAAAGTAATCAATTTTCCATAACTCCCATCCCGAAAAAAGTTCCACCCCATTCGCTCCGTAGGAAACATCAAGCAAATCGAAACAGCGTCCTCAAAGGCCTCGAGGCAGACGTGGCGCCTTAACTGTAATTTTCTCCCTCTTCTCGTTGCCTCCTTATGAGAACTGCGGAAAAGACGATTCATTAGTATTGTAACATGAGAGGAGAGGAACGAATAGAAGACATACCTTCCACCGGTTGCCGCAATTCATACACTCGCAAAACGTCGTCATCGGCTCATCAGCACTTCGCGTCTGTGCCTGGGTATAGCTGACCCTCTTCTTCTTGCACTTGCCGCACTCCAGGCTGTCGCTGATACTCTTCTCCGCCATCGGAACCTGGGCCTTCTTCATGTTCTCCTTCTCCAGCTCCATCTCCATCTTTTTCCGCTCCTCGCTCTTGAGCTCATCGTCTGTCATGCTAACGAATCGATCGGGCGAGATTTCTCCCGACAAGACTCTCTTGCCCAGGTCCCGATTGGACTTGCTCTTGAGATTTTGGAAGAGCGATCGGATCTTCTTCTTGTACTCGGCGCCCTCGCCGTTGAGGAGGGTGAACAGGGCGCTCTCAACGGCAACAGCCTTGGCGATGACATCGCCCTCGGACTCGGTGGATCGGTAAGCGAGGCCGTTGTACAAGAGGCCGATGCACTGGTTGCGGACGTTGGACTCGGTACGCTTGATGCTGACGCCGTCGGTGTCGAACTTGCGCTTCTCGGGGTCGCCCTTGAACGCCTTCTTGGCGCCGCCGCTGGGCGCGGCGTTGGCGGACGACGGGTTGGGCGGCGATGCGGCGGCGGGTGCTGACGGAGAGCCCATCTTTGCCTTTTGCAGCTTGGAGTTCTTCTCCTGCTCGACGAGCTTCTTCCACTTGATGACGAGTTCGGAGGCGGCTCGAGCAATCTCCTTGTTGGGATTTGACCGCAGCTTGCCCACAAAGACACCTGCGCGCGTGGCCTGCAAGTTTGCGACAACTAATGTCAGAAGGAAGAACAACGGGCAATGAAGACATTAAATGAGAGGCCATGATCATGGTGACGAGAAGCTGCGATTGGAGGCGATGCCTGGGAGCACAATCGGCGTGCAGTGACGAGGGTGGGCATCCAAACGTGACAGATAATCAGAATCGAATGGATCCTGCCCGAACATGCATTCACGGCCCTGTATAAGAGGGCGCACACAATTCACAGCCTCGTCTCTGCCCATTCCCAAGCATCTGCCCTCTCTGTAGAACGGCCGCAAAAAAATGGCGACAGAATCAAACGTACCCGTAGCATCTCCTCGGTCGGTGACGCATCCTTTTTGAGCGACTCCAGCAGCTTCAGCGCATTCTCCGGCGGCTCGTTGGCGGCCACGACCTTGGTCAGCGCCTTTACGCGCGACTCGAGCTCACGCTGGTCCATGCCCGGCATTGCGGAAATTCTCGGTAGCGAAAACGATTCTAAAGCTGACGATGATGATTCGAAAGAGGGTGAAGACAAGAAACAGCTCGGCTTTTCGGAATTAGGGAAGCAAAAAAGAGAGAGCAACACTTGACGGAGGAAAAAAAAGGTAGCAGTATGGAATCGGGATCTACTAAGTTTCTCTCTTTACCCACGCGGCGCGCGGCGAATTAATCGTCGCATACGGAGTTGGCTTGGACTGCTGTGGGCGGGATGAGGAGCCGGTGTTTAGCCGCCCGATTTCGTAGCAGAATGCTTGAGGCGGGTCACGTGGGCAGCTGCCGAGGTTGGCGCTTTCATGAATGCTCCAATTAAGGCAATCGGATGATATGGTCTTGCGCCTTTAAAGGAGTTTTATGCTCCTTTTGTTGGTCGGTAAAGATATTCATTTGCTTGGAACATTCAATATATAGACTTTGAAACACGCTTTAGATGCTGTCCTTGTGAAGCTGAAGCGGGCACGTGCTCATTCTTTAGGTTGTATACAAGTTTAGCCTCCATCATTTCATGCTCTAAATATCACGTATGTTAAGCTGAGTGCTCTTCATGATAATTCAATAGGCATATATAGCTACTCTATAATTGAATGAGAAATATGACTGATGATAAGATCGGATCCATAATACCTATATTCCATTTTGGTTATCCAACAGCCTAGGCAATCATGTGAGGTGCATACCAGAGTAGGAAGCTGAATAGCAGCTCTTTCAGTCTAGTTCATAAAATTACTCGCAAGATGGCCTATATACCCCTCTCAAGCACGCCTCTGTCTGTCCGTTTTCCTACGCTTGTTAGTCTCTGAACCCTCCCCTGATTCCGGAGCCTCCTCTTCCCCAGCCAAATTCGCCCTCAGTCTATCCACCGCAGCCGCCATTCGCTTGCTCCCCTGAACTCTCTGCCGGGGAGCAAATGTCTCCCTTGCGCCAGCGCCAACACTCCCGCCAAAGAATCTCGTAATGTTGCTCTGCGTGCCTTCAATCTCCCGCTTGTTCATGTCCCGAATCACCGGCACGAGCACCTCATCCGTCCGCTCCTTGCCCCATCCGATTGTGGCCATGAGATACTCTCGCAGCCCTGCCACATCAGGCACGCCCCATTGAAACGGCTCCGTGCTGCTGTCGACCATTGGGTGAAGGTAGGCCTCGTAAACGGCTGGACTTGGGAAGCCGAGCGGCAAGAAGAGCTTGGTGGCCTGCGACTTGCGGAATTTGCGCCTGAAAGAGGAGGATGCATCGGCCTCCTTGGGCCGCGTTTGGGATTGAACCTCTTTCCACCATTCGCGGAACTTGTCGAGGCCGTCTTTGCCGGGAAACTCGGAAAGGATCTCAACGGCTGTGACGGGACCGACGCCAGGCAGTCCTTCTGTGTAATCCGATCCCAGGAGCTGAGCGAGGGAGATGAGCTGGTCTCGGGACAGTGACATTTCTTTATCGAGGTCTGCGCCGACATAGCATTCGACGAATTTGTTGCTGTTAAACATGTTTTTGTAAACTCGTGTTCCTCCAAAGAGAAAGGTATCAGAGTCATCTGTGACGATGCCGTCAACCATGCCAAGCCGAACCAGCTCTGCACACTGCGCTTCTGCTTCCATTGGCGCGGTGATGTAAGGGATACCAAAGAGGCGAAGCAAAGCCTGACACTCTGTAATCATGGTCTGAGTCACTTCGTCTGCGTCACGACGATCCTTCTTCTGCTGATTTCGAAGCGCTCTCAGTTCCCGCTCATAGTCTTCTTTGTTTTGCTGTGTAGACTTCTTGTTTAGTTCACTAGCGAAGCGTGCGTGTTCCTCTGCTTCTTCGGCCATCTGTGCTAGGAGTTCTTCGTCCTCAGGGTCACTAAACTCATCATATTCTACCTCGGCAAATAGGTCATCGTCATCCGCAATGCCATCTGCTGGAGGCTGACCCAAGGGAAGGCTTTCAATTAAGAAAGCATCTGCTTGCGGATCTCCCTGAGCCACTGTGCTGTCCGCTGGCTGGACGTCTTCAAACTCAGGTTCAGGTGAATCATGGCTCTCCTGCGCTTCAACAACCGGTGGATTCGGAGCAGTGGGAGCCTCGAGTATGGGAATTTCTTCAAACTCAGGCTCGGGCGATTCGCTCTCTACTCTTCCCTTCTCCTCAGGAGCAGGCTCAGTTGTAGGTGGCTCGATGTTTAAATCATCCTCTGGGACTTTGTCGACCGTAGGGCTAGAAATCGGTGCCGGTTCTGGCGACGGTGATATCTCAATAATTTTGACATCATCGCTGGCATCGTCATCCTCATCCTCAGAGGGAATTTCGATCAACTTATCCCGTAACTCTTTTCGTCGAAGATTTTCTTCCTCCTCCGCTTCAGCTCTATCCTGAGCATTGATTTCTCTTTCGACGTCTTGCTGTTTCTTGATTGCTTCTCGGATGTCTGTCTCATCATCTACTAGCCAGGGAGGTAGCGGCTTGGGGCCATCTTCTTGCTGAGGTTCAACAACTTCGAAGCCGCCGCCTAAGCCATCTTCTTGTTCTTCCCCCTTATCCAGTTGTCCGTCATCTCCACCTGCTGTAACCACAATTGGTTTCTCTTGAGGCGTCTTTTTCTTAGCGAACAGAGATGAACCCCAATCCAGCTTTGGAAACGGAAGCGGTCCATCAAATGGGTTCTTCTTATTCTCAAAAGCTGGCTTTGGCTGAGGTTTCTTCATCTTCCGTGACTTTGCTAGGATTGCCTGCATATCGTCATCGCTGTCGCTCTCTTTTGCCTTCTCCTCTGATATTGAGGCTTCTTGCCGTTTCGGAACGGCCGCATTGGCCCGATTGTTTACAATGTGCGCAATCATTGAGCCACTACTACGACCGATAGGCTTTGGCGCTTCCACGGCTACTTGAGTCCACTCAGGTTTGTCTCGGACATCATCATCTTCATCGATGTTGTCTTCTGACTCCCGGCCAATGCCGTGCTGACTTTGCAGTGATAAAGCGATTGCAAGATTCAAATCATTCTCCTCTTCTGGATGCATGTGCTCCGCAGGCTGTTCCTCGAGAATATTGTCAGTCGGGTCCAATCTTCCCCCAACGAACAAGGAGTCTTCGTTGGCGTCTTCGTCATTGACAGCATCCTGTCTGTGGCTCGCATAAAATTGCTGTCGTCTACCACTTATATCTTGAGCAGCTTGAAAGCTTGCAGCATCTGACTGAGACAGTTTGGGCAGTCGACTGACACCCACAATTGGCACATCTTCAAAGTCTTCTTCTTCGCTCTCTTCCTCCTTGGTCTGGTATTGAAATTGAAGAGCATCCACATCAATTGGCTTGTGGGCTTCCCCAACATCTTTGTCTTTGCTGACCACTCCAAGGGCCCAGCCTCCTTCCACACCCTCGTTCTTCACCAAGATGTATTCTCGATCTCTTTCTCCCGCGATACGTGCATTGACGCCGAGGGTCAGGTCAGTGCCTGACATTCCGATTTCATACATGAGTCGCTGCGTCAGATGATTTCTCTCCTGGACTCTTTCAATCTGAAATCTCGAGAAAGCCATGCGATCAGGAAACATATCGTCAAGCTGTTCCTTACTCAGACCCATTCTGAGTCGACTCCTCAATCTCGCTGCGTTGAGAATATTGTATCTATCTGGCGGCGGAAGGCTCTTGAAGAAGTCGCCGTCGAAATCAATCTTGCTAAAGTCGTACAGGTTGATGTCTTCTCCGTTGTTGAACTGGCGCGCATATTCTTCCAACTCCTCTACGCTCATGATTCGAGGATCGTCTGGCTTCCCCATTGATGCTATTCCACCCTCAAGTTCCGGCAGGTGATAGGCATCTTGCTTATAAAATTTGCGGTTTCGCAGCCTCTCCTGCTGAGACATGCCAATCTCTTCAACGTAGACCAATTCGTTGGCCTCGGGTATTTCTTCTTCTGTCTCTACCGGGCGCGGCCTCTCTTTTTCCCTTTTGCGTTTTTCCTCCTCTTCCTCTGCGAGTCGCTGCATTTGAATAGCCAGAAGCTTCCCAGCGGTCCGGACGGCATCTTCTCGTCTTCCCTCCCGCCTCTGTTTACGCTTCTGAATGGTTGCCCGCTTCAATGCTGGAGCGCCGCCATCAAACACAAAGACGGGCTGGATACCGAACCAGAGAAGCTTGCAGATGCGCCGAAAGAATCCCACAATATGAGAGTTGCGAAGCGCATTGCCTTCTTTATCACGAACAGCCTTGAGGAACTGGTAGATCCAAATCGATGCATCCACGGCCAGACGCTTTCGATTGAGCGTCGCCAAGTTGGTAGGCCGTGCACACGGCTGGATCACCGTCCAAAGCCCGTTAACACCCATGGTGAGTGTGCGGGCCTACTGATAGCCCGCGACTGGTTGTTTTGGCTAGTGAGGCGGTGATGGCATTGCGATGAGGTTTTTGCGAGGTCGACTCGCTTCCACCGCAGTCGTAGAGGCGGAATTGCAACTACTCGACGCAATTCCGTGTGATGAAGGAGAGTTGAAGATTCACGATGATCGATCGACTCGTGGTTGTAGTCAAGGCAGTGGGGCAGCCCGGCGCAGATTCAGCCCTATCTATTGGCCAGCTCGACTTATCGCAGCGTCCCTCGGCCAGATCAGATGCAGCTTTTCCCCCACGCTTTGATTCTCTTGCACCTCCATCCTTGTGCTGCTCCAAGCCAAGGCTAGTCTTCATCATGGATAAAGATGAAGCTCACGAATATCTTTCATCTCTTTTAAACCAGAGTTTGCGCGTCTACACCACAGATGGTCGCATGTTTCGGGGCACTTTCAAATGCACAGATCCGGTTCGTTTCTCCGAGCAAAAGGAAAAACAGGCTTTGCAATATATCGTGTCCTTGATGCTGAATCTGTTTTCGATGACGTAGGATAGGAATATCGTGTTGGGAAACACACATGAATACCGTCAGCCTTCGGAAGAGGAGCGTAGTGCGGCTGCGGCAAATGCCTCTGGTAGCTCAAGTATCCTGGATATGACGTCTCGATATCTAGGCCTTATCGTTGTTCCGGGACACCACATTGTGAAGATGGAGGCTGAACAGTTCTTGAGCCAAATGAAAACTCAGTCTGCATGAGGCCAAGGTGGGAGGGCGTCTACATGTATATAGAGCTACGAAAGATGTTTCATGACAGAAGCAGGGCGGCGTTTTGAGGTTTGTGCATTCACCTTGGCCAAATGGGGATTGGCTACGCATACATGATACAGCGGATATGATCATTGGAGTTATTTTTACTTCATATAAAATTATGTAACTCATACCAGGTATTAATGAATAGCCACGCGCCAAAAGACTATTCGAAAGAGACTAAAGCACATTGACCCAACCGGTGATTGTTCCAGCCTTGTCCAAAACTCCCCCGCCGTTCGGCGGCATTCAAATCGAAATTATTGGCGATTAGCCCTTGCCCACCAAGACTGTTTCCCCTTTTGTTATTTTGTGTTCGCACGGACGATGAGCCGGCATCCTAAGCTGCGAGGATTTCTTGAGTGCGGCCTCGGGACTCGCCGTTCATTCCTCCGTCGCTACCCAGGGCAGAGTGACGCTCCTCCTCCTCTTCTTCTTCCTCTTCGGCGTCACTATCCATTCTCACGCCCTGTTGTTGTTGAACCCAAGAGCCGTTGTCGTTCAGCGGCACGTCCTGGTGGGACAAGTCGTGACCCTCTTCTCTAGCTCGGATGGTGTTGCGCCGCCGCTGAGAAAGATTGCGGGATCGGGTAGAAAGCTTGGAGCTCACGGCGGCGTTGGAAGTGACCCAGTTGGTGAGAGCATCCTCGCAATCCTGGATGATGGCCTTGCTAGCCTCATATCCATCATACGCAGCTCGGGTCTCGCCGGGAGTCACGGGAGCATCATCGATGAGGTCGAGCAGATGTTTTCCGTAGCCAGCAATAATGGCAACCTTCTCGCAATGCTCGCGGAGGGCGTCAAACTGGTAGATATAAGCAGCCTTGACCTTTTCGCGTGTGATATTGGAGAGCTGAGCCTCTGCCACGAGCGATTCGGCCTCAGCGCGGACCAACTCCTGTTCAAGCACTACAATCTTTGGAGAGTTTGGCTCTTTGTACTTTAATTGGGCGATTTGATCGATGATTTTTTGTTTGCCTGGTGATGGTTAGCTTTTGTTATGAATCATCTATTCGACATTGGCTTCGTCTTACGGTCTCGGCTGGGCTGAACCGATGCCTCAATGTTGCGGATGCTCTTCATGGTAATGCGGTATTGGTCGTATCGGTCAACGTACTGGTCCTCTAGCTCGCCAATTTCGTAGAGCAAAACGCCAATCTTGTCAGTGACGTCAGAGACATCTTCGTCAGTAGCCTCGCCCCAAAGGGACAATTGTTGCTATACACACGTCAGTTTTAGCAAGACAATGAACGAGGAGTGCAAAACGTACAGCGACTTCCATGCGCTCCTTGGCGACAAGCTCCATACTTCGCATCACGTTCTTCTCCATCTTGACAAGCTGGGACAATTTCTTGGCCAGGTCTGGCCCGAAGGCGCCACCGGCATTGCGACGAAGAGCATGGCCTGCACCATTGATTAGTCGGCGTAAACACGAGTCTCGTGGTCAAGGCAGGCGTGAAAGAAGACACAACGATCGAAGCTAAAGTCATTCGATCGGTGCTAGCGGGGTAGCACAATGCTAGAAGAGCTATCGCAGCACTCACCCAGGCTTCCCTTTCCGAAGAAGCGGCCGGATTTGGTAGATGACGGCGGAGGAGGCGGACTCTATTCATCAGACTTGTCAGTCCCTAAGCTCCAACAACAGGAGGTCCCAAGATGGCAGATGCCGGCCGATCCATACCTGGAGCTGCGAGGCCGTCGGCGCGCGGGACTGGCGCATGGAATATGTTCGATGCATTTTGGCGGTGTGGCTGAGCGCTAACTGCTAAGAATTGCGATGCGTGAAGATGGGGGAAATAGAATAGACAATGGCTCTGCGATAGGGATTGGGCGCACGGAAAATAGCCAGCAAATGGTGTTTGTAGGCGGTATCAATACGGGAGGAAACCTGAACAGGCACGGGAGGGGACGGATGGGGAGATGATTATAAGAATGTCACGGCTGGCTACTTTTTTGGCGGAGCTGGCGGATCGTCATCGGCTGGACAGCTGTTGCGCCTTCGCTACGTCATCCCCGCAGCTCAGGAGCCTGTTTGAGCCTTGACTGAAGAGGAGTCCTCTGTCAACCCAGCGCTAGGCCCAATCCAACGCTCTTGTACTACGGCGACGACGTCAGATCAGGGCCCGGGACCAGCGGACCAGAGTGATAAGGCGGGTGATTTTGGGTACCTCTACCTGGCAGCTGTCTAAACTGCATGTCTCAGCCGGGTAGACTCGACTGGAAGATTCCTGGGCTGAGACACGGCCGCCCGTGTTGTTGGCCATGATGCGCCATGCCGCATTCAGTTGGAGGACGCTGCTGGGGAAGATGCTAGCGCGGGCTAGGAGAAAGTGAATCGCAAGCACAAACTCATTTCTGCTTTTCTTGTTTTTTTATTCTGGGGGGAAGCATCTGACAGAGTGAGACACGATGCGTCATGGATTGCTATCGAAGTAGTGGCAGTGGAGGTCAGTCAGTCCATAGCGCTCGCTTCTGTGAGTACCCTGTGGAGGATTGACCCTGTTTAGTTGCAATAGCCAAGCTATTCTCCATCTCGCTGCTTCAATTGGCAAGATTACCAGCTTGCAGAGACATAATAATGATGTGTAGATTCCCTGATCCAGAATCCATTGGCTCAATGCATAGAGCAAAGAAAGTAGGGGTCCTGCAGCCTCGACTCCCGCAGTGGGGGGGAGTTAATATCCAGAGCTGTGAAATGGAGACACATCTCATCTGCAGCTGTACTCCGTATGTAAACCTTGTTTCCTTGACGTCCGCCGTTGGTGCACATCAGATGCAGAATCTCCAGACGTGGAAATTAATCCCTGATGCTGGGAGGCTCGCTTAGCCCTTTTGCTCCCACGAAGCAACTACAGCCTGGCGAATCCATCCATATCTGGACGGGGATCCACGAGAGCCTTGGAGTTTCATGCAGGTACACAGCTCCACATGTTCGGCACTTGGACTTACGAAGTACGATATTAGCAGCAGTAGCTTGATGACATATCCATCAGATCTGATTCTCAGACCGTGGCAGCTCTCCGGTGTAAGGTGAAGATTTGTTTCACGACTGATGATGGCGCTTTACTGAGCAGAAGGGGAAGAAAATGCATAGTAGTATGTACATGCCACCTGAGGAGAGGAAAGGTTCCTAGACAGATGTAAGGTTGGGTTTCGTTAGCGTCCGCTTCGGCGATAATGGCTGAATAGATACAAAGAAAAAGCCAAAAGGCTCTAGTAGACAAAGAGAATAAAGTCGACAAACACAAAATTCGACATGTGTTGATGCACAAGTACCAACATACCCATTATTCTATGCAGACAATGAAGCTGGTCTTTGCTGCAATACATGCCGTGCCCCCCAGAAACGCGTCCCCGAATCTGGCCTAGCCGATCGATTTTCTTTGTGGACTTGGGTCATAAACTCTGGCCAATCACCAACAGCCCGGCCCGGCCAACCAGGGCTCGCGTGCTCCGGGGCTCTCAATTCAGAACGCGATCTGGAAGCCTCTCGATTTCGCGATCTCTATAATCCCAATAGCGCCAGTGTTGGGTGGCCTTTGTTGATCAGCAGCGCTGCACTGCATGGAAATGCTCTGCTAATCCAATCCCCCCTCTTCGGTGTAGCGGTCGCTGGGATTGGGCTTGTGTTGTGTTTTGTGGCTTGGGCTCAGGAATCAGAGGCGGCGCCTTGCAGTTGCAGTTGGACCGGTCAAATCTCATCCATCCAATTTCACCCAGAAATCTTTCACCCTCAGCCTCACATGAGTATCACACCGCCCATCGCTCGCCCGCCTCGATTCTCATCATCAATTCGACAGCGTGCTTAGACTTGATATTTCTTCGCTCCATTTCATTTTTCACACACTCTCTGGGGGCCTCTCATGCAGGCCTTGACCCTTTTGCGCGCCTCGGCCGTTCATTTGGACTCGGGTCTGCGGCATCCTTCGCCCGTCTGGCCGAGAACACTGTTGTAACACAAACACAAACAGAAACAGAGCGAATCAGAGATTTGATTTTCGACTGGCAAGGATGATGCCCCACGGAGTACCAGTGCCAATATTTGCAGCAACCGAAGATGGCGACCCAAGCCACCTGGGCCGTCTAGACTTGACTAGCGGATCTGGCGTCGCGGTTTCAAGCAGAGGTCCCATTAGCCCTCCTCCGTTATCCAGAACCTGCGCTTCTGCTCCTCCTGCTCCGGCTACCTACATCACACCTGAGGTCCACCCCAGCGGATGGACGCCTGTACCTCTTCCTAATCGCGCGTCCATGCCTGTGGCAGATCGCGTTGCTGAACATGCGCCTGTCATGCCAGAGAACCCTGGCGTCGCATCTAGTGCCAGTCCAGCTCGCAACATGCCCCCCCCAATGACCGCAACGCCGTCGCGAGATGGCCACCGCCAGCCAGAAGCAGTGCAGACTCCCAAGGCTCAGACGGTTCCTGTAACGGAATGGACCGTCCCGACGCTCGCCAAACAGCTCACAGCCTTCAACCAGGAAGTTCGGAGAGACCACGCATCGCTCGTCGCCCACGCCATTGAGTCTGCCAAGTGCAGAGAGTGGCGCACGCATCATGGACTGGATCTCTTCCGCGAGCTGGAGACTCATCCTAATCCAGAGCTCAAGGGAAAGCAAATTAAAATCAAATTCAAGGTCAGAACCCATTGCCAACATTTGAAATTTGAAGCTTGAAATTGGACGTTTGAGCATTGAGAATTGACTCCCCCCGCTTAGCACCACAACAAAAACAAAAAGGATCACAAGGACGTTCGGTACAACGTGGTTTGCATCAAAACCAACAAGGACGCTGTCCCATCTTACAGATTCCACCACGTGGAAATCAAGAAGAACGTGCTGATGCCAAACACCATGCTGACATTTGTTCCTCATCTGCGCGATCTCGAAGGCTCTGAAGAGGCCAAGTACAACCTTTGGCTCAAGGAACTAGAGGACATTGATCTCAAATCAGGCTTCAAGCCCATGAACCGCGACGAAAAATTTGTCGCAATCATCCAGGCCGAGCGCGCTGCGACTCTTTCGCTCTATTTGGATATGTGGCTTAAGAAGCTCAACATACCACTCTGCAACAAGTCCACTCTCATCAGCTACATGGCAAGCCAGGCATCCGATGACGCGATAACTCCCCAGCAAAAGACGGATATTATCAGATCCCAAGGCGATGGGAACAGGATGACGCCAGAGGCGCGTAGGGCCGCAGAGATGTTCACCGCTGCATTTCAGCTAGCCTTTAAGGAAAATCAACCGCAGCTGAAGCAGATTGAATTGCGCAAGGTGTTATTTCTCGACGAGTCTGTCGATAGTGTCATGGACAATAAGCCCGCGGCCAAGGACGTTTCTATCATCCAGCAAGACAGCGAAGATGAGGTTGTCGAGTCCAATCTGGCCACATACTGCATTCTGGGGTGCCTCATCTGCTTCAGTCATTCTTGCGATCACGGCGAATACGACCACCAAAACTGGAAACGCACATTTTCCTTGTCGTCTTGCGCGCCGCTGTCAGATATTTTGAAGAGAAAACGAATAGCGGCAGCAGGCGCTAATATGATTGCTGACGTGCCTTGTCAGCGAAGGTGCTATCGTCTGAAAATCCCCCCTGATCCAAGTGTGACGGTGAAACCATGGACTGAAGACGAGCGCACTCTCCTACGGTCTTTGTATATCACGACTGATTTCAGCAAAACTACGATGGACCCCATCTGTCTCGCGACCGAATTCTTGAACCGCAATTGCGATGAGGTGTACGCGGAATTTCTTTCCTTAAACATCATTATACCTGAACCGGAACCCACAGAACCCCCTCGTCAGAAAACCATTTCATGGTATGACCGCAAGCGAAAGATGCTCCTCGGAGACTGGCAGGACCATACCATCACTCACGAACATCAACGGCGTGAATTACTTGAACCATGCTCTCACGATGGCCCATGCGCCCCCAAAATATGCTCATGTGTGGATGCCGGGGTTTTGTGCGAAAGGTTCTGCGGCTGCACGGAGGCAAACTGCCTTTACAAGTTCACAGGGTGTGCCTGTCACTCTCAGGGCAAGACGTGTCTTTCGAAACAGAAAGAAAAGCCTTGTATATGCGTGCAGCTCAACCGCGAGTGTGATCCGCAACTATGCGGTCCATGCGGCGCCTTTGAACGTGCCGATCCTGCCAACGCCGAAGACGAATGGCTGCACTCTACGGGGTGCCAAAACTGTGACTTGCAGCGCGGACGACACAAGACTCTCCTTCTCGGACAAAGTCAACTTGAAGGGGTTGGCTACGGATTGTTTACTGCCGAGGATATTGTTCAAGATGAATTCATCGTCGAGTATGTTGGGGAGTTGATCACCCACGACGAGGGTGTCCGTCGTGAAGCAAGGCGTGGCGACGTGTTTGACGAAGACTCCAACATATCATACGTATTTACTCTGCTCGAAAACGAGGGTATCTGGGTTGACGCAGCCATCTACGGCAATCTGAGTCGATACATCAATCACGCTTCGGAACACGACACGCGGGGATGCAACATCACTCCGCGCATTCTCTATGTAAACGGCGAATTCCGCATCAAGTTTACTGCTCTCAGGGATATCAAGGCCGGAGAGGAGCTCTTTTTCAATTACGGCGAGAATTTCCCCAATCTTACCAAGAAATTGCTTGATAATAAGTCTGGAGAGAAGCCTGGAGGGCCAAGAAAGGCTGGTCGGCCAAAGCGTGCCGAAACTGGCGATCGAGTGGCACGCAAAGTACCCAAGATCGAACACAAAAAAGTGGGAAGGCCAAAATCGAAAAAGAAGAAGGAGACGACAGTGAGGACGACTACTACTACGACGACTACAACGACGACTACTTTGATGGAAGCAATGACGGTCTCGGATGAAGATTCCGCAGCGGTCCAGCAAATGATGGAAGAGACTCTTACTCGCAAGCGAAAGCGTCACACGCTGATCGACTCAGAGGAGGAGGAATATCACCCACCTAGCACGAACGCAACGTCATTTGTAGCTGAATCGGGTGTCGACTCCGAAGGAGGGGATCTTCTTGGTTCGAAGCGGCTTCGGAAGACAACTAGATCACAGAGAGTCAATCAGCCCGAAACACCATCATCCCAGGCTGTGAAAGGAGAGGAGCCGAAACCTCGAGGCAAACGAGGAGGAGCCCGACCTGGTAGCGGGCGACCTAGAAAGCACCCTCGGGTCATCCAAAGGCCAAAAGAACCATCCCAGCCTGTTGAACCTCCTCAGCCTGCTCAACCTCTTCAACAGTCTACTCAAGAATCGCAGCTTGGGGCAGATACCAACGTGCCTGTCCCCGTACAGACGCCAGTACCTTTACCCTCAACACCGAAGCAAAGCAGAATAAGCCGTGGGCACGAACCTGAGGATGCCATTGAAATCGAAGACAGCGAAGACCAGGACGACCAGGACGATCAGGATGATCAGGAATCAGCCACGAGGAACAGGACGTCTAGGAATAGACGACTACCGGCGAAGTTTAGGGAGGAGGCGTAACGGGGTAAAGGTCACCGGGGTTAGGAGTTGTAAAAAGAAAGGAATCTACTTATAGAACTATTTGCGGGGGCTGATCTGGGTTGTGTATTGAACCAGATAACAAATGAAGCTAGAGCGTTGCTTTGTATGAATTATTAGATAATGTTTATATCTTGACAGAAGAATCCAAAGAATCATCATACCGTGGCCTCAAACAGCAAACAGGGTGCTGAGTAGGTAAATTACAGGCATGTGAAAGCATGTGCTCAATATGACGACGCCAGCTACGAGGTACTTTTACGTGGACGGTTGTAGAAATGTGGCGCAGAGCTGTCTGCCTTGGTCAAAGCCCTGTTTCGGCGTTCCAGGCCATGTATACTTCGACTGTGAGCAACTCCAGGTGCCATCGTGTGTCTTTGTTTATTTTGTATATTTACAACGTTCAATGATATGAAGCTATACTCTGTTGATATTAATATTTAGCCAATGAAATATTGGCATCAGAACCGTTCAAGACACCTAGCTAGAGGCAGTACAGAGCACTTCCAGGTTGTTGCTAGCAAGCCACATCTCTGTAGCGGGGGCGGGGCGGATCCCAGCCACAAAACAGGAAACGATGACGTGGGTGATTCGACACGCAACAGAGCTGCACAGCTGAGGTACCTGAACCCACACGACAAACTGAACACTTCGCCTGGAATTCGGTTTTTTTCTTCCATCTTCCTCTTCTCTCATCCCGCCTACAAAAGCTGCGAATTGCTTTTGCAAACTTTTCGCATTTCTCTACACCAAACGTCTATCTATCGTTTGCTTCTAGTTGTCGAGAGCTGAATCGCCGTTCTCGAGCTTCCCACACTACCCCCGCCGACAAAAACAATCAGAGCTTGCAATTGGAGGTCATTGCCCCGACACCACGATGACGCTCTACTATACTCTTGTACGTTTACGAAGCTAGATGAAGAGAGAGAGGCGTGCTTTGATGGACTAACGAGATACAAGGTGTTTGGCCTTCTAATGGCCGAGATGGCCCTGTTTATGCTGTTGCTTATTCCCCTCCCGTTCAACATCAAGCGGAGGATCTTTACGTACGATGCCCAACAACGCCCGATATGCTTTGGGGCACGCGCTGACGAGATTATCATAGCTTCATTTCCGAGAGCCCATTGATCGCCAAAGTACAGTACTGGATGAAGATTACCTTTGTCTTCATCCTCATTCTCTTCGTCGACAGCCTCAACCGCGTCTACCGGGTGCAGCTTGAAGTTATGGCTGCGCACGAGCAGGGCATTAAGGGAAAGTGAGTATTGCCTGGGAAACCCAGAAATAGTACTTTCTTTCTAACGGCTTCAATAGCGCTGCCGCTGTCATGGGATCCGAGCGACTCGAAGTCCAGGCCCGCAAGTTTTACTCTCAGCGCAACATGTACCTCTGCGGCTTCACGCTGTTCCTTTCCTTGATTCTCAACCGCACCTACGTCATGATCCTTGAAGTCATGCGCCTGGAGGACAAGCTAAAGACCTACGAGGGCACCAGCAAGAACACCAAGGAGAGCGAGAAATTGGCTGTCGCCGGCAAGCCCGGCGAGCTTGCTGCTCTCAAGGAGAAGCTCGAGAAGAAGGACCAGGATCTCCAGAACCTCAAGAAGCAAGCCGAGCAGCTCAACAAGGCCTACAGTGAGCTCAGCGACAAGTACGCTGCTACTCAGGTTGACGGTGAAAGCCGAAAGAGCAGATAAGCCATGTAATCATGTGCTTTGCAGAAAAAATTGGCATCTGTGGACTGGGACCGAATTTTTCAGTGACACAGAAAGTGATCAAATCCACAAAGATGTGAACGAGGCGGAATCATACCAGCCAATCCATCGGCTCTTCCAGTTTTAGGACACTACTTATCACACTGTTGCGAAAAGTTAAGGAATAGCAACTTTATCTGGCTGAATGGTATAGAATGACTTGGTATGGGTTGGGATGTGTGTGTTTATCTGGTCTGGAGTCTCCTGACTAACTCTGTATATTACTCGATTCAATTTTACAGCTTTCATTGGGGACCTGCCCTTTTTTTCCACCCTTGGACTTCCAAAATAATGTGCCCACTCCGGCATCTTTTATTTGCTACTATTAAACTACAAAGGCTTTATTTTACCATGGCCATTCTGCGCCATTGATGCTAACAAACTTGCTAGTATCGGCATCTCTCTTTCCCTCAATGATATCTCGACAGCTCTCGCCGCTCACGCTCGGCTCGAGTGCACCTCGTTTCCGACGCTCTTCGGGCGTGCCCGTCAGCTCTGTAGCAACAAACTCCGGGTCAAAGGCAAAAACCTTGACACCGTGGTCCTTCAATTCGAAAGCGTCGCAAGCGGCCAGCATATTGAGAGCCGTCTTGCTCATGCGGTACTCGGTACCACTAAATCCATAATAAGGGTTTTTGGGGTCCAGCCTGGCGCCGATGGAGCCCAAGCCGCTTGATACATAGACAATGCGCTTCTCCTTGACCGCGCCCTCTGGTTGAACTATCAAGAGGGGCTTGAACGCCTGGGTCACGGCAAAGGGCGCAATGGTGTTAATCTCGAGCGTGTTTCGAAGCCGGGTCAGCGAATCGGGGCTTTCGTCGACGATGCCGGCGTTGTTGACGAGGATATCCAAGCGGCCGGCCTCTGCCTTTACAGTGGCGGCGGCTTTTGCGATGGACTCGGATGAGGAGACGTCGAGGGGGAGGACGGAGATGGAGCTGCCGCTGCGAGGGTGGAGTTTTGCGGCGGCGGCTTTGCCTTTGGTGGTGTCGCGGGAGCCGAGGAAGACGTGGTAGGGGAGGGGGGATTCGACGAGGGCTTTGACGATTTCGTAGCCGATGCCACGGTTGGCGCCTTGGTTTTTTATTTGAGTGTTAGTCTTTTGTACTTGGGGCAGTTGGGTTGGATGGAGGGATTGGTGTACCAGTGACGAGAACAACGCTTGCAGACATGTTTGATGAAGTACTAGTGTATATGAATATAGAGTGTATGGATGTCTAATTCTTTTTTCTGACTATGGATCTCTCTCTCTCGTATGAAGTCTCTCGCCCAACCTTTATATCTACGCTCTTGTCTAATTCTTCAGCACCATATTGAAGTCATATTCCCATGCTGTGGAAGAGCGCTCGGCCTCCGGAGTTAAGAACGTTTACAAATGCAACCACATGAGAAAACGAGACATGCTCCCAAACCATTCGGCGTCTAGCGATGGTCGGAGATAGAGCTGTACCCCGTTTCCTGTTCAAAGTGCTTCACGCGAGCCGAACCTTAAGGCCGTATTCTAAAAGTCTCCGGAGCGTATTGACGTTCAGATGTGTTTTTGCCGCTTTGTAATTGAAGCTTTGAAGGAGCGGATCTAGAAGGTTTTGATTAAGCGAGGAGCGTGGAACTTGATGTGTGCCGATTTGAACTAACTGAAGAGGGTGACAAAAATAAGTAAACAGGATGGCGAGGCGTTGTGTGGGCAGTATTAGAGATAATAA
Organism: Trichoderma semiorbis; assembly: GCA_020045945.2. NCBI lineage: Eukaryota > Fungi > Ascomycota > Sordariomycetes > Hypocreales > Hypocreaceae > Trichoderma > Trichoderma semiorbis. Next base: position 5,736,247 of record CM034695.1, read on the forward strand.
TAGCAACTTTTTACGCACAGAGTCTTAATTATACGGTTAAAACATAATTCCTTCTATATAATGTCATTGTCTTTTTACTTTTGTCAGATCACTGTATTCGTCTACTCTACTAGCATCGTCTATATCAGAAAGTTGACCGTCATCAGCAGCTAATTCTGTCCATGCTTGAAAACATCCCCGCTATTTCCCTAGCCTGGCGGAAGTCGATCCTAGGGAGCTGCTAATAAGCACCCAATCTAATCCGCTTTCCAGCATGCTAGCACGATCGGCTCAGCTCCAGCACCAAATGCTTCAGACAACATCGCGTCTCGCCAGGAACCTCGCACCCCGAACTCCGACGCCTCGCTGTCCATTCTCAAGGTATTACCTAATATCCATTCTCCAGAAACCCATTTTCAACACGCTCCGAGATTTCAGTGGCAGAAGAATGAGTTCTTCAAACGTGGTACCCCACAGCGAAATCACAAAGGAACAGTTCGCGTCTTGTCTAAGTCAATATCCAAGTCTCGTTGAGGCGATTCCCGGTACGTGAGACTTTACCGTTACTCATGTTTGTTAAGAACGAGCACATTCAGTCACGCGTCTGATGTACTTGACTGTTGTTGAGTTTGAAGGGACTGTTGAACTAATCATGGCAAATAACATGCGTGCACGACAGCCAAAAATGGACAAAAGACACTCTCTGAGCTGGACCAGTACCGCTATGTAGATGCGGTGGACACGTTTAACCTGAAGAATCCCAAGCGCGAGATGGACCTTGACGATGTCAAATTGTTGGTAGAGTGGAAACTGTAAGTTGGCATGTGGTTTCATTGATGTTTTCACGGTCTTCTATCTCAAAGTATATTCACGCCCGATGAGACTCTCTCTTATCTATCGATCTTCACTCACCCAATATAAACCTCCCAATCTACCACGTATGCGTACAAAACTGAAATAAAATTCCCCTCATCATAGACGACATGGCAAATTCCGCCCAACGCTCATGTCCCTCGTCTCCTCCAACCCTCCCTCAGCCTCTCAAACAATCCAGTTCGCCATCAAATTCTACTCGTCTTCCAAAGACATCGGAAGCGGTGTCAGACTCCTATCAGAGCTCAAGGGCGTTGGCCCCGCCACAGCCTCGCTTCTCCTCTCCGTCCACGATCCTGAGAGGGTCATATTCTTCTCCGACGAGGCCTTTTACTGGCTGTGCTGCGAGGGTAAGAAAGCACCCATCAAGTATAACCCCAAAGAGTATCTGGCTTTGCGTACCGAAGCGGAGGTTTTGGCGAAGAGGCTCGGTGTGTCGGCGATGGATATTGAAAAGGTGGCGTATGTTTTGATGAAAAAGCAGGAGACGACGAAAGATTCGAAGGCAGTCACTGCACCTAAGGCTAAGGTGCCAGTGAAGGAGTCGGTTTCCACTTCATCATCAGCGAAGAAGAGAAAGACGGTTTCCGGTGAAGAGAGCGAGAAGAAGGCGAAGAAATCAGAGGAGAAAGTCGTAAAGAGGGATCTGGCGGAGGATAATGCATCTTTGAGAAGGTCAAAGAGATTGAGAAAGTGAAGACTGCGATACCGATCCAACGCTGTTCTTCTATGTCAAAGAGGCTGATGGACGTGTAACCTCCCTATTGTATGTATATTAACCATACCTTCTATCATGATGTGATATTATCTAAACTACGGTAATAAATCTACCACTAATCTTCCTCCGCTGATTTCGCCCGCCCTCATCCTATCCAGTCCTTTGTTGACGCCGTCGAAGCCGCTCTCTACGCCTAATATGGGAGGCGGCTTGATGAGGCCCTGCTCCAACAACCGTTCCAGCCACAGTACGAGTGCTTCGCCAACCGCAGGAACCGAATGAAAGATCTTGATCGGGACGGTATGATAGGCAATTCCTTCCGGAGCTGCCTCTTTCGGTAGCCCTGTCAATCCCACAAGATGTGACGTCTGCCTCTTCGACTCTCGAGGCGTGTCTGGAGGCGAAGGAGGCGCATCGGCGAGCTTCTTTTGCCGCGTGAGGGCATCGAGCAGGATCGTGGCCGATTCTCTTCCGCGCGTGTCGAGCGCAAAGCGAAGCTGGGTGCCGACGCTGGAGTTGATGATTTCGACTGCTCGGTTGGTGTCGTGGCTGTCGATGAGGAGGTCCGGTCTTTGCGCGGAGCAGCCGGAGATGCGGAGGCCATGCTTGGCTGTGTCGACTATGGTGATGACTTTGAGACCTGCTAGGCGTGCCAGCTGGACGGTGATGTTGGCTGATGTAGATGATCCTGCAAAGTAATGAGTTACATATAACTGGTTGATGCAGACTGTTACTCTCGTTTACATACCTCCCCAGACAGCCACCCAGTCTCCTGGAACAGCCCTTTCGGCATCACTGATGCCTTGCAAACACTCTGTTCTTACATCCTCCGGTATGCTTTCCGGGGGAACAGAGCGCATGAGCTGAAGCAGGTCCGGACCGTCGAGTATAGATGAAAAGTCAACTCCCATGCATATTCCTAGTGTAATCGCAGCAGCAGAGAAAGCGACGCCCAAACCAGCAGCCTGCTGGAATGAGATGGACGGAGGTATCCTTGCGACATTGTAATCTGAGGAGACGACGTATTCTTGGTAAGCAGCTTTGCGGAGGTCGCGGTAGTCAGTTGATATGGCTAATACCTGTGTAGATGGCTTGTTAGAATGTGCTTGCTTGAGAACTTTGTATTCGTTTCTTTTGACTTGGGAATATCATACTCGGTCGCCTTCTTTTAGACGAGAGTCTCTCCGGGGAGTTGTTACGATTTTGCCGGCGAGTTCTCGACCGGCGATATAAGGCAATGTTGCGATGCCAAAGTTAAAGTCTCTATAACACGATGGCACGTGTTAGTGATAACTGCGCAAACAAATGGAATGGGCCTTGTCATACGGTGATTTCCAGTCGATCGGGTTCAACCCTATCGTGTGTGTTCTGATAAGTGTCTCGTCCACCTCTACCAACTCAGGTATCTCATATTCGGAAACTTGATAAGCCTGTCGGGGTCCGTGAAGAAGCAGGACGCTTTGTGCTTTTACAGGCTCTCCCGCCATGATGGAATTTTAGATGGAAATAACACCAGAGACGATGATATGATTTAGAAGAAAAGAAAAAAAGAAGAGAAGAGGAAAAAAAAGTTGCTCATCAAAACAAAGTCGTATACTGTAGCATCGGTGCCGAATCCCACGGCTCTCCGCGCCTCCCCGGCTGCATCTCAAATCCAACCCCAGTCGCTCCAGATTTGGCTAACGAGATGCATAAGCAGTCATTCGGCATTATCTCCAGTGAACGATGGGAACAGCTCCCGATAAAGCCGCTTTCGGAGGCTCGTCAGCGCGGGAAAGCCCAGATGGCCTGCCAAGCTACTGTAACGAGGGTGTCACTTTGGCGAGGGGCTCTGTTTTGGGCCAGGATTGCGTGATTGCTCACCAACCTTGCTCATGGCCCGGCGGCGTTTTGAGAGTCCACTCGACTGCAGGTCACAACATCGGCTATTGGGATTGCCAAAGTACAAAATGGATGGGAAAATGGGTGAAGTTGGGGATGATGCGAGCGCCATGCATGGTTAATTAGCTGCTAGATCTCTTTATTTTCCGTTCTTTGATGCTTGACTTACACGCAAGCTAGGAGATAGCACCAAAAGGTCAGCAGCGCCCGCGTCACTTTCAGCTGAACTATCTCCTTCGCCTTGATCGGACTATTATCCTCCTAAGCGCCTAATTTCAAAAAAGCTTACAAGAGGGTGTTACTAAAAGAACAAAGAAGAGAAAAGAAGAAGAAGTCTTTTACGGCATGGCGACTGTTGATCTGCCAACTCCCCCGGCTACTGCGCGGGCTTCCCCCAAGCCTGGCGCAGGTGCTAGCTCGACATCCCCGGCCTCAGCTGCTATCCCCAAGCCATATGAAGTCCCAAAAATCAATATTTTAAATCGCTTCATCGATGAACCAAGAGAATTAAATGTGGTAGTCATTGGAGCTGGATTGGCAGGGATTTTGGCCGGCATATTGTTGCCTAAGAAGGTTCCGGGGATTAAACTCACCATATATGAGAAGAATGCGGATGTTGTAAGTGAACAGCACAACCACCCGTCGCCATGGCAAGAGAAATTACAGCTAATAATTGATTAAAAGGCTGGAACGTGGTTTGAGAATATTTATCCTGGTGTGAGATGTGATGTGCCAGCTCATGTCTATCAATCGACGTTTGAGCCTAACACACAATGGACTGAAGAGTTCGCCCAAGGTCCCGAGATCCTCGAGTACTGGAAAGGATTATCGCGAAAGTATGACTTGTACAAATTCCTGAAGCTCTCTCAAAGAGTCGACGCACTGGACTGGGATCCGGCTACCTCTCAGTGGCTCATCAATGTCCATGATCTAAAGTCAGATACTTCGCGCGTTGAAAGGGCGGATTTTGTCCTCACGGCTATTGGAAGATTCAATGCCTGGAAACTTCCAAATTATCCTGGTGTCAATGATTTCAAAGGACTTTTACGACACACTTCCAACTGGGATCCGACATTCGATGTCACCGGCAAGAAAGTCGCCGTCATCGGTAATGGAGCCAGCGGTATCCAACTCGTTGCCAACATCCAAAAGCGAGTCAAGCAGCTGGATCACTATGCCAGAAACAATACCTGGGTAGCAGCCTCCTTTGCCGGCCATGAGACGTCTATTGAGCCCAAAGTCATCCCCAAGGAGCTCCGTGAGTCGTTCAAAGATCCAGAGGTGTACCTCAAGTACCGAAAGGAGATGGAGCAGACCTACTTCAGGGGTTTCCAGGGCTGGTTGAAGGGCTCTGAGATCAATGACAAAGCAAAAGAGACTTTCACACAGCTTGCCAAGACGCGGTTAGCAAGCAAGCCGGAGTTGTTTGAGAAAATCATTCCCGACTTTTCTCCTCACTGCCGTCGACTTACACCGGGACCGGGGTACTTTGAGGCTCTCTCACAGCCCAACGTCGAGTACATCCAGACACACATAAAGAGATTCACCGAGACGGGAATTGAGACAGTAGATGGACAGACTCGCGATGTCGATGCCATCTTCTGTGCTACAGGAGCCAACTCTGACATGGCACCACCTTTTCCCATCCGCTCAGGTGGATCTGATTTGAGCTACGACTGGAGTCATGGAGGCACATACGGCTTCCCTTACGCTTACATGGGAGTTGCCTCACCAGGCTTCCCGAATCTGCTCTTCATTCACGGTCCCAGCGCCTCGGGAAGATCAGGTACCGTGCCGCACAACGTGGAGAACCAGATTACCTTTTTCGCAAAGATCCTGCGCAAGGTTAGCCGCGAGGGCATCAAGTCCATCACACCATCTAGAAAGGCCACGGATGACTTTGTAGCCTACAACGACGCCTTCTTCGAGACCACGGTGCTCTCTGAGAACTGCAGCTCGTGGTACAATGGCGGCATCCCAGGAGGCCGAATCCACGGCTTGTGGCCCGGCAGCGCCACGCACTTGACCGTCGTCCAAAAGGATCCACGGTGGGAAGATTGGGAATACGAGTACCTCTCCGACACGGGCAACCGGTTTGCATGGTATTTCGGAAATGGAAGCACTCGGGTCGAGGCCGATCCACAGTCGGACATCACTCCGTATCTCACTGCCGGCGAGCCTGATTTACGACGCGTTCACGAAGACTGGTGGGTCATACCGTAGCCTACGGACCTCAGATTGGGAAAAATCAGATGTCAAAGTTATTTCAAAGTTTTTTATTTCTTAATAAAATCCACAATATTCAAGATCTAGATTCTTTTGTAGCTTTTAACCGACGCTTACTCTGGGAGTGACCAAGCCCCCTTGTCCCAGCGCCTATCTCGGTAGCAACTCCATCGAAGATGCCTAGATTCAGTGATAGATCCCCTTCTCAGCTAAGTAATAGCTCAATGCTTCACACGTGGAACCTCGTCTAAGTGCGCCATCGGTTTTTTCGTAGATCTTGTGTAGAGAGTGAATGAATGATTGCTATCTGATGCCCCTCCGCGATGACGTGCTGGCAAGCATGCGTTTCGCAAGCCGCAACTAAGGGTCCAGTCCATCGGTAGTGGCAGACCCGATGTCGCAATCAGTCAGCATATGGGACTGAAGAGGTTCGGTAGTCGAGTAAAATCCGGCGGTGTTGAATAATTGTATGATTGGGGGAATGGTTGATATTGAGGAAGATGCCCGGCCTTGTATAACCTCTTGTGACCGGCTTGTGCTACGTTATTTTACTTTGTCCCAACACCACTGTTTCTCTCATTATTTCCTAAAAGAGAGAATACTTTATTCCATTGGTCTTGATACGTCATTTTCTCTCATTGCTCCTCTAAAAGAGGTCACTCGTGGTCAAGATGTCGGACAAGGAAGACACTTTCGCGTCTGATGCTGTCGCCTTAGACGCCGCTCCTTTGCCTAAGGAGCAAAGAGTAAAGGTGAAATGGTACAGGTCTACGGCGTACAACATGTTAATCCTGGGACTCTGCAATTTAGCAGCGCCGGGCATCTGGGGAGCCATGAATTCACTTGGAGCTGGCGGAAGTCAGAGTCCTCAGCTTGTGAACGCGGCCAACGCTTTGACATTCTGTCTTATGGTGGTGTCGTGCTATTTCTCAAGTGTCCTGGTTCGCTATATCGGAGTTAAAGGTGCTCTCGCATTTGGAACGTAGGTTTATACTTGATATTCTGTTATTGTTTGTTGTTTGCTGCCGTATGCTAATGGTTTCTCCAGAATGGGATATGCTCCTTACGCAGCTGGCCTCTACACCAACAACAGATTTGGCATTACGTGGCTCGTTATTCTAGGAGCAGCACTCTGTGGAATCTCAGCCGGTGTATTTTGGGCAGTGGAAGCAGCTATTGCAATTGCCTATCCAGAACCATGGAATCGCGGAAAATCTCTTGGTTTCTGGTTAACCTTTCGCGTCATGGGCCAGATCATTGGTGGTGCTGTCAACCTGGGTTTGAACAGTAGCAGAAACGAGGCTGGAAAAGTGTCTTACGCTGTCTACCTTGTCTTTATCGCAATCCAAGCGGCTGGCGCTCTGGTTGCTCTGCTGCTCAACAGGCCGCAGCACGTCCAGCGCCAAGATGGCAAGAAGGTCCAGCTGTCCATCACGGAGAGCCCATGGTATGAAATCAAGGCGACTGCAAAAGCCTTTGTGAATCCTCAGTTTCTCTTGATCGTGCTTTGGATTGGTCAGGCCGTGTTTTCGGAGGCTGTATACTTCACTTACCTCTCCCGTAAGTGTAATCATGGCATCTCATAATCTGGTCGTTTTACTCACCATATGTTTCAGTGTGGTTCTCTGTCAGAGCTCGAGCTCTTGGCTCATTCTTGGGCGGTGTCGTTGCCATCATCATCGGCAATCTCACTGGGGTATGTTGAAACAAGTGAAATTGAGTTTGAATCCCCGACTGACATGTCTCAACGTAGTGGTGGCTCGATCAAACCAGGGTGTCGTTGAAGGTACGCGCAAGATACACTTTCTGGTTCATCGCCATCACTCAAGGCGCATGGTGGCTTTGGGCCACAGTGATCTCGACGCGGTATCGACGCACTCTTCCAACATATGACTGGGAAGATTCCGAATTCGGATCCGGTTTTGGCGTCTACATCTTCCTCACTTTCGGGTTCCAGATCAACTACCTCTTCCTGTAAGTTTAGCATCTACTATGAGTTCTTCGCTAAGACATGACTGACACCTTTTCTAGCTACTTTATCGTCACCCACATTGCCAAGGACCAGGGCCAGGTTATTCGATATGCCGCTCTGCTACGTGGCACTGAATCCGCTTGGCAAGCTGTCAGCTATGGTCTGACTTCTTTGACGGTTTTTGCTCAGGTTGGTGGAATCTATATGAACTTTATCTTATGGGCCATTGCCATCGCCCCAGCCTGGCTAGTAGTGAGACGCATTGGCGGCAACAAGGATGGGCAGTGGGATCGAGAATCAGGCGGATCAAACGAATCTCCTGCAGTCTTGGCTGAGGAGACCTTTACTCCGACAAAAGCCCACGAGTCGTGAAGCTGTTGCGGAATCTGCCAATGGCCGGTGAAGAGATAGATTACGTTAGGAGTTACGATACCATCACATCAATTAATACCAAAAGTTTTTCATGTTTAATAATGGAGTGGTTATTCAGCGCTTCAGTGACCTCGTAGAATTGAAATATTGGAAAAGGATGCAGAGGAGAACGTTTAGCTGCAGGGACCTACTACTTAGCTCAGTAGATGCTCGGTTTATTGAGTATCTTCTACTGCCACTACTTTCTGCTACTATCGCTGTGTTCCTTGAGTATCTGCTACTGTCGCTATGTTCTGCTACTCTAGCTATAGTCCACTAGTGTCCGATATTAGTATCACTTGCTTTAAATTTTGACTGTAAGATCGTGCTGCTAGCCGGCTCAAGGTCCAGGAAGACGTGATGAAGCCAAGCCCCGATGTAGGAACAAACAAGTCAGAATATGATGCCATATTGATAAATTATCTTTCTCGACAATTTACCGTATTAGGAAGTCTCTTCACAGAGAGGAGGTCTGGATGTCCGTTGAGTCGTATGGCATCGATCGTGTGCATGAGCAATCCCACTCCAGCCCACCGGGATTCCGAGAGGCATTAAGCTACCGACTTTAATTTGGAAATAACAGATATTTGTCTAGCTCATGGATATACTGGCCAGCTGCATGCTTCGGGATTGGCCGAAACTGCATAAACTATCAAAGTCCGCATGTGAAAGCAGTCTTGTTCGCCGCCGCTACTTGAGCTCTGTATCCGTACCATATCCTATTCCAGCAAAATATACGCACTCCACCAGTTTAGATAACTTTGTTCAATCTATAAAGTAGATGCCTGTAAGACAGTGGGTAACTTTAGCGTGCATCTTTCCAAATCGTGGCTGTTTGGCTGTTTTGAAGATTGATTGCTCAATGGCGGTATCCCCACCCGCGCTGACGTGATTTCAGCAACACGGAGCTTGTCTCGCGCATCGCCAGAAAGGGTAATCTGGGGGAAGCTATTTCAGGACCTCAAGTCTGATAGGGCGCTTCCGACTGAATCTGCCGTATTTACCCAGAATGGCAACCATTTGAGATCACCGTGTGAAGTGGAGAGGGCCGTCTTGCGTGATTGCATCACTTGAATTGCACCATCGTAGCAGAGCTGTTGAGTCTTGTACAGCCATGACGGCCGCTCCCGTAGCACCGAATATCGGACATGTGGTTCCGGAGAGCTATGTAGAATATATGTGCCGTATCGGCAGTATCAGCAAAAACTCTATGAGATTACATACGTGCCAGCTGCTTCAGGAAGTGCCTCCCCCTCGAATAGCAAACAAGCACATCATCGTCTTGAGGACATAACATCATTTTTTGGGCAGTCATGGGTTCGCAAACCGAGAAAAAGAGCTTAGTGCTCAATGCCTTTGTAGAGATGTGTGCGTCCAATAACATCCTTGCTAACTTTGCAGAGCAAAAAGAGATAGTACTGACTGTCGCAATTGGTGGGCTGCAGGCAGTGGCCACCAGTCTCCTGGACTCTGGCGCCATCCCGATGACCAGTCTTCGCGCTTCAATGAGATTGAGCATTGGACTGAGTTGGCTAAGCTGCTCGAAGAGGCCAAGTTCCACGGCATCTTTATTGCTGATGTTCTGGGTAAGGTAACCCGGCTATAGTCGAGGCCCAACCTCGTGACAAGAGACTGGGATTATCATAGACATTCTAACCTGATGTTGGTGTGTAGGTGGCTATGATGTCTATTCCGGCTCCCTGGATCCGGCAGTCGTCTCCGGTGCTCAATGGCCAGTACACGAGCCCCTGGCTGTCATCTCGGCCATGGCTGCAGTGACCAAGAGCATCGGTTTCGGAGTCACTGTCTCTACGACATATGAACAGCCTTACCATCTGGCCCGAAGACTTTCCACTCTCGACCATCTCAGTAAGGGACGGTAAGGCTAAACTTGTGACTTCACACCATTGTTGGACGTACCGCTGACAACCTCGACAGGATCGGATGGAACGTAAGTCGGGAAGATCTGGCTTATGCAATGCAGCCAACAAGGGGGTCGAGTGTATGCTAACGGTAGATGTAGATCGTCACCAGCTACTTGGACTCTGCAGCCAAGAACATGGGCCTAGCTCAGCAACCCCAGGTCAGTAATGTTGCAATAGCTAATGCAGGGCTGCCATTTCGTGATGTGCTGACTCATTCGTAGCATGACGACCGATATGCTCAAGCTGAGGAGTACGTCAAAGTAATGTATAAGCTTTTTGAGTCGTCGTGGCGAGATGATGCAGTTCAACTCGATCGTTCTTCGGGCGTTTATACTCATCCTGATCGCGTCCGTAAGATCAACCACAATGGCAAGTTCTTCACAGTCCCTGGCCCTCACATCTGCTCGCCCAGCCCCCAGAGAACCCCCCTGCTGCTGCAGGCCGGTACCTCCAAGGCTGGCAAGATCTTTGCTGCACAGCACGCCGAGGCTATTTTCGTCTCTGCACACGCCCCGCAAGTGTGCGCCAAAAGCATCGCGGAGATTAGAGAACTAGCTAAGACACAGTTCGGCCGTGATCCCAGCAACATCAAGGTCCTTGCTCTTGTTTGCCCTGTCCTCGGCAGGACGGAAGAGGAAGCCCAGGCCAAGCTAGCTGACTACAAGCAATATGCCTCGCTTGAGGGAGCCCTTGCTCTGTTTGGCGGCTGGACCGGTATTGACCTCAGCCAGTATGGTGACGAGGAAGAATTGCGGGAGGTTGAGAGCAATGCCGTGAAGTGAGCTCCCCTGACTCTTCTGTTTTGCAGCTCGCCCCAATCCTAACATTCCATAACAGATCTACCGTTCAAGGCTACGCCAGGTTTTCTCCAGGCACTGCCAAATGGACCAAGCACACCATTGCCGAGCATGTTAGCATCGGCGGCAACGGCCCCGTATTGGTAGGAACTCCAGAGCAGGTAGCCGACGGTCTTGAGACTTGGGTTCAAGAGGCCGATATTGACGGCTTTAACTTTGTCAGTACCTCTTTCATCAAATTATTCCATATGTCTTTATAGTTCAAAGCTTACTGACTGGTAACCTGCAGGCCTACACTCTCTTCCCTCAGTCATTCAAGGACATCATTGAGCTTCTACTCCCAGAGCTCAAGAAGCGCGGTCTCTTCTGGGATGATTACGCCGTTCCACAGGGCACTTATCGCGAAAACTTTTACCGCAAGAGTGGACAAGCTGGACCACTGGATGAGCACGTTGCCTCGACGTTTAGATGGAAGGCGGGAGTTTCTGCAGAGGAGGCTGTTATTCCTGAGATTTAGAAGAACGTCACGGCGATGAGGACATCATGAACAAAGGAGCCCCGTACAGTGCGGATATTACAGCTCAAGTTGATGTGTACATTCCGCTACCGAAAGATGAAAAAAATGTAAATAAAGATAATATTGAGAATAAAATTGGTATCCTGTTTTTTAATTACAATCCTTCTGCATTGCGCAATATCATTGAAGCTTTCGAGGTGTAAATCGCATTCTGAACGTTACAATTTGATCGCGATGTCTCAGTAAAAGTGGCTTAGTCACCGCTTTTGTCACAGTGCGCCCGTCAGATATGAGATTCCTTCATTCACTCAATTCAATCACGGACGGGAAGCTCTCATCACGTACAAACAACGAGGAGAGAACATCTAACGCGAAAAATTGTTGTCGCTGTTCAATTCCAATCAACTCTAGATTGAATCAGGCCTCATTCAGGCACGCTATACGCCATGGCGCCCACACAACTGCCAGAGTCAGGCAACCCTCTGTAGGTTCTTTCAAGTTCTCATCTCTTCGCATCTATCGCCCAAATGATGCTTGTACATCCATCAATGCTCACTTGGGGATACGCGAGACTAATTGAAACTGAATCAGGGTCTTTTTTGACATCACTCTGGGAGGTTAGTTGAAATGCTGTTGCGCACGATGCTGGTGACCGAGTCTCTTTAAGCGTGAAGCACCACCGTTTGCTACATCAAACGAATTGCTCAGCGTGTCGTTCCTCACACGGCATAAACTTTCATTCCGCCTCACTATTACCGCTAACAACTCCAATCTCATATCTCATCACACCGCTGACTCTATTTCTTACACAGGCGAACCCCTCGGTCGCATCACATTTGAGCTCTTCAAGGATGTAGTCCCAAAAACTGCCGAAAACTTTCGACAATTTTGCACCGGAGAATCCAAGGACGCTGGCGGTCGCCCACAAGGATACAAGGGATCCAAATTTCACAGAATTGTAAGCCTTCCTCCACAGAAGCTTGATTTATTGGCCTAAAGCTTACTCGTGTCTTTAGATTCCAAACTTCATGTGCCAGGGTGGAGATTTCTTGAAAGGCGATGGAACTGGATCTACGTGTATCTGGGGGTACAAGTCATTTGATGACGAGAACTTCAATCTAAAGCACGAGCAGCCCGGTCTGCTGTCAATGGCGGTATGTCTAAGAATTTCTCATTGCCCCTTCTTTGTCTTGTGATTTATAGATCGCTAAACCTGCCTGATGTTTCTAGAATGCCGGACCCAACACCAACGGTTCTCAGTTCTTCATCACCACTGTTCCCACCCCCTTCTTAGATGGCAAGCATGTTGTCTTTGGAAAGGTTGTTGATGGTATGGATGTGGTGAAAAAGATGGAGGCAACAAAGACTGGCTATCGAGGAAAGGATGTGCCCAACATGGACGTCACCATTGCCCAGTGCGGCGAGATGTAAAAGCAGCAAGAGATAATTGTCACGTAGGTCAAGCAAAACAAATTACCATAAAAAAACATCAATGACGGGAACAAAGACTCAAAGTGTATCGCTATCTAGAGCCTCCAGTTATTGCTATCATTCAATATATTGGTACCTCCTGATCTCTCTCCATGCGTATGGCTATGTCATATGTATCCATCATTCCATACAGAATAATAACTCTAAAACATTGTTTGCGGCCTTGTTTATCGCTCCGACCACTATGCTCTTGTCATGCAGAGACTCAAAATTAACAACAAAATGATCATTATTACTTGAGCTTGTGGTGGTAAGTACGCGCTTCGAAAGAGGACATACTGTAGACGATTTGGAGAAAACCAGTTTCACAGCAAGTTAACTAAGATTGAAAACTGTCAAAAGAGCAAGTTACAGTAGCCATGTGACTAGGTAACCTGTTACAGTTCCAAGTGCAAGGTGATGCTGCTGTTTGGCTGAGTTATGAAGAGACTCCATGTCTTGTTTCTTTGACAACTTTAGAAGCTTTATGTGCATATATTCATATTGATAACTAAATTGATATGTACAATTGGAGTGCTTTTTTGCGCAGCCATCTCCATAGCGCGTTATATATGACTGTTCATACACTTCGTTCTAGCTCAAGATGTTGAGCTCATTCGAAACGTCAATTAAGTAGTATAACGGCCAACATCACCACCGCCGGGAGTCCAGCCGCCAGTGTATCCATTCTGGGTGTTGATAAATGTGCCGTCGCCCAGACGCAGTGTGTTGACGGAATCCTTGGAGCAGAGTCCAAAAGCCTGAAGGTTGCTTGGGGTGCTGGCAATCCAGTGCATGGTTTCTGTTATTCAATGTTAGTCATATTCAAAGAAATGAAATATAAGAAATGAAAGAGATATTATAGCTTACGTTGGCATTCGAATTGAGCACAGCCCTGGCCAGGGCCGCTGAAGAAAGCCCATGCCGCGGAGGCATATGTGTAGATGTTGGAACCTCCGTTGATGAAGTTTGCAGGGCCCATGCGGCATCTTTTATCACCACCGTTGCACCAAGCGAAATCAGGATCGCCCCAAGTACCAATATTTGCAACCCAAGGAGCGGGAGGAATCTGCTGTGTGTTGGCGCCTTGGTGGTAGTTGGTCTCCGCCTGGAGCAGAGACACAACAACGTTGGCAGCATTGTGAAGATTGAGTTGATACAACCACCAATGCTCACTTCCTATCGCATAAAGCCACGTTGCCTTCGTTGACTGCACCAAAATTCCGCCTTTACCAGCAATTGAAGTGCCGCCACTGAAGTTCTCAGCGATGTGATCCGCAACCCAGTTCCAAACGTTTTGGATGTAAGGAGATGATCCCTTCGCCACGTGGATACCAATGAAAGCACCCTTACATTCATTGCTATTGTTGGTACAAGCATTAGCCAAGGCTGAAGCACCTCGTGTGCCGCCAACGGTGACCAAAGAGTTCCAAAGAGCAACATCACCAGGGTTATTGCCAGCCATATTGAATTGAACGACGATGGCTCCTGGTAAAACGTCATTAACGGTAAAACGCATGTCTTGGATCTGTGCAATTCCAACATCGCCTGCACGACCAACTGAGACAACGGGTTGTGGGCTGTTTTCGTTTTTGAAAAAGTTGCCGTTGCCGGTGATGGTGGCCCAAGCCTCACCCACGATACGGGAACCCTTAGGGATAAAAAGAGTGGAATCCACCCGGTACTTGCCAAAGGGAAAATAAGCAACCTTATTCTGGCTTGCTGCAAGTTCTAGAATGGCATTCAATACGCCTGACTCATCCAATGTGTTATCCGCCTTAACTACCCTCCCGCCATTCTGCGCTGGGTCCTTGACGTTGAGGAAGCTCGAGATGGGCAGATCTCCATAAGTAGGGGGAGCCACATAAGGGTAACGACCATCAGGAGCAAGAGCACTAGGTCTCGTGTTACTAGAAGTAACATCGCCGTAAGTAGGGTTTCTGCCCACGGTGTTGCCGTAAGAGTAAGTGTTGACATGGCTGGAAGCGCCAACCAAAGTTGAGCCTCGGACAACAACGACAGGTGTGCCATTATCTTTTGTCAAATTCTCAATCATAAATGAAGGGAATTGAGTAGTTGTAAAAGTAACACCGGAATTGATTGACTTTGCATCAATCAGGGCGATCCAGGGTGAACCGCCAGTGTTTGAAATGCCGGTTCCACAGGTGTCGAAGGTTGACGAGAAAATGCTGAAGGTATTGCCGCCGCTGATGAGCATGCCGATCGTATTTTGAAAAAAGTACACTGAATGGAACGAAGCTTGTTGATGTCCATCAATCCAAATACCGTTCTGGCCGCGTTCAACGCGAACGTCGGCGAGGCCGAGTGTTGAGCCGCGACCCATCCGGATGCCGGTATGGCCGTTTCCACCCGACGAGGAACTCATAGTAATGCGTACATTCTGCAGATGCGCAGCTTGAGCAACACCCCACCATAGGGCAGTAAATGAATTTCCACCTGGTATAGCGGTAGTGTCCAATATCACGTTCTTAATAGCTACGGCGAAAGAAAGCTCTCCCTTCTCGTTGGTGGAGGGGTCTTGAGCGCTGATAAGAGTCTGATCGCCCGAGAAACCGGCAGCAGCCTTAATAATGGGAGGATTAGTTGGGTCACCCATTAAAATGGTGTCAGTGTTGAATCTCAGAGTCTTGGAGATAGTATATGTTCCCGGGGGAATGTAAACAACCTGGACACTAACGTTAGATACCCGTCTGTACAAGGATTTACATCAAAGTCATACTCGTGGCTGTGAAGCAAACCACTGTGGGTGACGAGAGCCACCCTTTCCATCAGTGGTGATAGCATTCTGGAGAGCATTTCCATCTCCTGCGTTGACAGTCTGATAGATGGGGTAGTTGAAGTCGCCATCCAGGTCAGGAGCGAAACCCCTGGGCGCATTGACATGGTCCATGTTAGGGTAGTAGAAGCTTGTGGCACGCTTGGTGATGCCCTCATCGCTGGCAGGAGGGCTAGGAGTCGGCGTAGCAGACGCCGCGCCCAGCAAGAGCGCAACGAGCGCCGTGAGCTTCAACATGATGCCGGTCAATGATCAACAGATGCTGGATGAAGGGCGATCGTCAGGACAGCACCCACGACGGAGGAATATCCGCCTCTTTATACTTCAATCACCGCCAATTATAAGACCCCTGCTGAATTCGAGTCCAGTCGTCTTTAACACCCCTCACATACTGTTCATGCATGCATCCATCGTAGTCTCGTTAAGAGTCTACCGGTCAGCCCACAACTCCGCATCAGATTCGACTACCATTCGGCCCGGATCTAGCCCAATTTTCAGCTTCATTGTCCAAAGAGGCATCACTTGGCGTGGCGTGAATTACTCCGGAGGGGATGGTGGAATGTCGGGGACATCAAAGGTCGAGGCAGCCATGTCTAATTGTGACTGGGCAGGCTGCGGGGTGGATTGCATTCACCCCACCGATATAACATTGAGCATAGACGAAAGAGCAATAAAAGGCAAGTCTAAAGCTGATAGTACTCTCAGCCAAAGCCGTGTTGTCCTCATACTCTACTAAACACCTTGGCAAAGATCCAGGACTAGCAGCTGCCAGACTCTCCCCCTTGTTGTCAAGTACATTTTAAGGTCGAAATTCGCCTTGGAGATATTAGTGGCCCCTGTAAAAGAGCAATCCCCTTGCATATTTGGAGCCTCAATCAATCGATGCAACGATCCATTGAGGTAGGTAGATAAACACATAGTACCACTCCCGGTATAATGCGGTTGGATTAGTCGCCTACCTCGCCTACTTGAGTAGCTGCCTACCTACATATGTAATCATCGATTTTTATAGACAAGATTCTTCCTTGATTAGGTGACAGTTCACGTATAGAAGACAGACCGCCCATCGTATAGCCAGAACGGCACACGAATAACATGCAGTAACATACAAGACAAACCATGCTAGCCAACACACAATTGAACAAATCACAGGGTGGGGAGACAAGCTATCTCTAATACGAAATGCCAAGAAACAAACGTGAGCAGTCGTAAACGAGCATTGAGTAGCCTATGTAGCCTATACCATTCATTGGTGGGAAATGCCCGGAACCTGCCGCGTCGAGGCCTCGCACCAAGCAAGTAAGAATAAGAATAGAGTTACATAACCTTATGAAGTTGCACTCGATACTGACCAGGATATTTCACTAGCTAAGGTACATGGTCAGTCACTAATGCATCTCCACGGACCACACCTTAGCATCAGCGCCCATTGAGCTATGTACAGTATCATGAGATCGTCTAGAACATGAACATGAGAGGGTCGGAGCTCTGCCAAGCAACGCCGGCCGTCTAGCTGCGGTGATGCCGGCCCTTTCCAGCGCAACTGCCTATCCGAGAATGGCTGCGAATGGCGAGAGGTGACATGGGCTGCAGTCAGGATGAAGTATCATTCTAAGCTTATTTCTGCCGGCTCTGCGTAGCGAATGAGTCTGGGGTTGGCGATCCTACGAGGAATCAACCAGGATTGTTGCGACAAGTTTAAAAGTTATTAACTTGCTTACAGCTGCTTTGTCTCTTACAACCGGTACTTGCCTTAATGGCGTGCTCCATCAACTCTTCCTAATACTAGTGATAGGACAATGGCATGCTCTCCCATATCCTGGTACGTGATATATAAGCCACCCGATCCGCTCCGGACTCCCGTTGGCCCAATCGGGTAGGTGATTAATTCTTGGCTATTGTTTCTCACCAGACCACCTGGAATCATTGAAAAGGAGGAAAACGTCTGTCAACTCAATTGACTATGAAGCCTCCCTACGGGAAGCGAGAGACAAATTAATACAGGGGACGGAGTACATGTAACAAACCATTGCAGCTTCTGCTTCTTCTTCAAGTCCGCCGGTGTTGTATAAGCCATCAATGCCGGGTGTAAGTGAAGTCGGGAGTGGCGCAGCTCCCTCCTGTGGCGCTCTCCCGTCAGCAGCTCCAGACCACTAAAAGCTGCACGCTCAGCACACTTCTCCCCTAATGGCGCCCTGTCAGCGGACGCCGCCCGCCATTCCGCTCACTCGGAATTCCGGCGGCTCACCTGACCACCCTATTGGTACGGAGTACAGTTGCAAATTTTCCAGGCTTATCGCATCGTCTTATCGGCTTCTTGGCTCCAAATGTTCCTCAACTTTGAGACACCGCATCTCACGATAATTTGCTTTTCAGTGCATCAGAGCAAACAGTTCCGCCCAACGCAGCTTCGCCGAATAACAATCAATCAATCATCCCTGTCTGACTAATAGCCTCGGCTTGCTCCCCCGCTCTACAACAATTTCATCCCACATCCGTCACAATGGGCAACGTAAGACATATTCCCGCTACTCCACGGGCCTCCTCCGTTGCATCACTCCGGCGGCTTCTGACCTGCATGATGAATGTTTAGGGCGCCAAGGCACAGCAGAAGCGTGATCGCAACAACGAGAAGGGCGGAAAGGTTGCCAAATCGCAGCTCAAAGTGGTGCGTTCTACACCTTGATGGCCCGTCCGACCACCTAGTCCCGACTACCGCTGACCACCCGCATAGAACGCCCAGGCTATGGACATCCAGTGCCAGATCTGCAAGTCGACATTCTTGAAGACCACAAAGGCTCCCGCGTACGACATTCCTCCCTCACATAATATATCCAGATTGGGCCATGGCTAACGAATCACGACTCCGTCTAGACTTCTGGAACACGCCCAGAATAAGCACAGCAAGGGCTTGCCCGAGTGTTTCCCGACTTTCGTCGCCAGCTCATAAATGGAGGATGATTCATTCTGACCATATAGAAAAAATGGGTGTTTGCTAGGCTGCTGGCAAGGCGAAGGGAGTTTGGTCTGGAAGCGAAGCGTTATAGCGCTGATACGGAGTCTTTGGTTCACAAAATACAATGAGACTTTATAGCACAGGCCACTTCGGTGGCGTTTCTTGTCATGATGGCCCTTTCCCTTTGTTTCTGCGTGTTCATTGGTCTGTATATTCTTACATTGGCCCTTTCCCATACCATTCCAACAGAAGTCAAGACGCCTCGCTTGTAAGAGGATTCAAGCCCACGGATCTTCAGTGCGCCTCCACGGCTTTGGGGGTCACTTCTGCCGCTGGCTTGGGCACATTGCGGGCCTGCTTCTTCTGCGCAGCCTGGGCTTGTTCCTCGAGGATTGACTTTAGGATATCCGGATACCAGCGTTCTCCCACATCCTGATGGCTCTTGACCCTGTTACGCAGAGTTGCCTCTCCCATTGTGGTAGCCACGGAGCCTTTTCGAAACGTAAACTCGACATCATCGATACGACCACCATTTCTCTCTACGATCTGTTGACGCTGTTCTTTGACTTCCTCGGGTACTTTGCCGATTCCAACCGTCTCCAGCTCTTCAAATGTCGCATCTAACTTGACGCCCTGGAAAAAGGGGATGCTAAACCGGGCACCGGTCCCTGCGGCAGGGGATAAAACCCGATGTGTAGTTGACACGCAGACGCCCTGAGTCAACGCCTCCATGCCCTGTCCAATAGCCACCACAAGTGTCCTATCGATGGGAGGACAGTCGATCCATTTGCCTTGGACGTTTTGAACCTGCAGACCTCGGTGGTTCGTGGCTTGAAGCAAGTAGCTGGTCAGCATACTGTCCTTGTGCGGGCCCACGCCTTGCCCTTGCGTGCCCTCTGGAAGTCCCAGCTCAGCCAAGTCCGGGTACTTGACAATCTTGAGCTTGTGTTGCGGATCCGCCTCAAAGTACTTCTCAAAAGCGTTCTTTGGTAGTTTAATCGCCTCGGCAATCAGCGAGGTGAAGTAGATGGTGATTTCGCCCATTTGGCGCATGTATTCGGTATAAGTGCTTCGGAATCCCGGCGCGCTTTCTTCTGAGGGCCACTGATTGGGACCGAGCAAGTTGTAAAACCGCGGCGCATCGGGGCCGGGGAGGACATGCTCGGTTGAGAGGTCAATTTGCTCCCTGTGATCTATAGCTCCAGCAGTGATTTCCGCGGAAAGCTGAGAGTAGCCTAGAAATGAGGGCGCATTCTTCATTTCAATCTTTAGTCTGTATCATTTGAGTTGTTTAGTAAGTCAACTCGACTCAACTGTTGCCACGTGGGGGTGAAACCTACTTTTCTTCCTGGGGAATGTCGAAGAAGCCTTTGCCCTTTCTGATGACTTCGTCCCACAACTCCTGTGAAATGCCTACATTTTTTAGATACAAGAAGCCAACTTCCATGAGTGCATCGCGAAGCTGGTTGAGAAACTCGGGCTTGGTGGCCGGATCTCTGGAGAGATCCAGGTCGAGGATTGGGATGGATGTGAATGACATGGCGAAACGCGGCCTTGAGTCTATATAAGAACTCGGCCACCTGTCGCAAAAGTGAATATGCTCGATATAAATTAGCTTTCAGAGGAAGAATAAACAAACACTTATATTTACACGAGTACATATGAAGATACGGAAGTTCAAATGAAGGTTCAGGTATCCTTTAAGCCGAGTCAGCACAAGCGCAAATGACGCCATAAGCCGTTTCTGCCAAACATCTGCCCATCTCTCCACATCCCCGCACGCGCAATCGGCAGAGGCAAATCGGATTCAATGAATCGGCGGCATACACGGACTATTGAGGGTCTCTCTGTACTCCGAGAATATGTTGTGATCACACATATAAAATGAATCGGTTTACGTGTAGCTTTCATTGATCTACTTTTCTCCATTGCCGGTAGTAGAGATATGATGACAGATAAATTTCCTGCTATTATTGCTACCGCCTTGTAGCGCCGGATATTCGACGATATGCATAAATTAGTAGAGTTTATTAATCAAGGCTCTTTTTGAGTAGCCTTGAATCTAGGTTGCTCATCTGAGACGTAGCCATACCAACGGACTTATTCCCAGCACGCGTCGTGATATGTTCAACAACGCCGTGCTCACTTGGTGGTTAGACTTGCTTGTTCTCGAGATTGACTTCAGCATTAACAAAAGGTTAAATGAAGGGTCAGACATCATTTTAAGGTGACTGGAGGAGGAACCTAGAGCATATACTTTTCCAGAGGCCAAATGAAGAAGAAAAGCGAACATTTTGAGAGAGAAAGGTCACGTAGGGTTTTCACCAAAGATATTTGCGTGAGAATGAGAATCAATATAGGTGAAGAACCGACTGCAGTGACAGATTGGAGGATGAAGAGAAAAGGCCGTGAAAGATAAGCAAGGAGCAACGGATGACGGCGATCTCAATGAGTGGCTATAAAAGTCACATGGGAATTGGAGAATTCATGGAGCACCCGGTATGTCAAAGCGCGGAACTGGTAAAAGGGACAGGACAGCAGATGTTTTTGTGGCAACCTTAGTGAAGGAGAGGCACATCAACCTACATATGTTCGATTGTGCGCATGGTACTAGCAATGCAAGTATATAGATATCTAGGTATTTATTTATTTATTTATTTATTAATTATTATAAAGATTTTTTAAAGTCAGTGCAATTAGTTTCCCCTGGACGTTTCCTATGCTGTTTGTTATACACATGGAGTACGAATGATGACTGAAATAGTGATCCCCTCGGCCGTTAGTTGAACTTTATTGGAGTTGGCAAGTTGAGTCGCAAGATAGACTGCGAGTTTTATTAAATAAAAACTTCTAGGCAGCTGAAAGTCTCGGAGGTTCTTCGTAACTTCGGTATTGCGGACAGTCGGCAAAGTAACGACGCTTTTCATGACTGGAGCGGTTTGTTCGGGACTCAGCTTAAGAATATGTCATCGGATTGGCTGAGTCAAGAGGAAATACCATAGAGAAGCATCTATCGTTTCAGGCGGAGATGAACGGCTGGTGTGTATTTGGTAAATGCGCCTTGTATTTAATCATTATGAACTCTGCTAGGCTGCCCTACTATCTTACCTATTAGTCTCAAAAACAATTACTCGAGTAAAATATTTATCTAGACGCTTTCCTTATGTTTAAAGTCTTCCTGTTTTCATCGTAGGATATTACTATTTTTACTGTAATAGCCTGTGCCCGTATAAAAGCTACTGTGCATATATTATATTCCTACGAGGCTATACCTAATTACAGTTTAACACCTTGGTGCATTACGTATATTCCAGTATTATATAAGACTATGATATCGTGGTTTTTATCACAGTTGACGAGGGGCTCTCAGTTATATATATATATTCGCAAGCTACGAGAACTACAAAATGATAATCGCAAAGATCTGCAACAGCCTCTTCTATGGCGAGGCTGGCCGTAAAAGCTGCCGCGTTAGAGACCGACCCTGAGGCCGACCCCGAGTCTGAGGATGCTATTAAAGTCATGGTGGCCTCCTAATATAGCGCCAACGAGCTGCCAGTCCGTGAGAAATGTTAATATATAAATTTAAAGTACCGGAAATACATGATTTGACGGAAGAGACATCCGTTCCTAATCTACTATACTGTAGATCCGTATGTAGTTGTAGTAATTACGATTGAGGGGGTAAATATAGCTTGTGATGTGGAGCACTATGGTGAAAATAGCAATATTCTTGTCAGAGGCCAGTCACAAAGGATGTGACTCGTTCGTCTTTGAGCCCGGATAGGGGCGTCTGAGTTATCAACTAGTCAGCTAGGTGGCTGAAGAGATTGAACAATGGATATAAGAAGGAGCCATCTACCCTTTGTTCCTAGGAAGGTCAGAGATAAATACAGTCCTTTGTGTAATCCTAGCTGCGTGGTCCGTGAGAATGACCGTGCCCCTGGACCCCTGACTCTCTCACTCTTCCTTTGAGCCGCCGTTCCTGACAATTCTACGGTGGAAATAGGAAGACTCTTTGTTTAAATTAAGGTTCAGAACCGCTTACGGAACTGTCCGTATGCTGAATATTTTCTCACTGATTACATGGGATGACATGCGGGATTGTATTGTTTCCTCGAATGCTTATGTGCAATCTTCAAGGGCATGAGTATGTGCGTATATTAAAATATTGAAAGCTATTAAATGTAAAACATGCTGTGTCGCCCTTTAATTTCTCCTATGTAAACCATTTACCCCCATCCCCTCTTCTTGCCTTTGCCAATCGAATATCCATGACCCATATCCGAGATAGAGACCCTGTAGCCCATGAGCTTTGTAGCTGGGATTTGGAGTTTTCTTGGTCCAAGATGAAGATATCTCGCTCATTGTAATTGAACTTGTCAGCCCCGGCATCGTCAACCTTAGTCCATATTGGTGGCTAAATGTAAGGCTGAGGTTTCGTATATGGATCTGGGATTTCCCAATCCACGAATATCTCGCCCATTGCGATCAAACTTGACTGTCGTTACGATGACGCCGTCTGGTCCGTGTTCATGGCGAAAGGTAGAATTGTGAATGTGTTGTAGATGGGCCTGGACGCTATGGAGTGGTAACCAGCCCGCAAAATATGCTGCCTATCGCAATCAAATTTTTTGACGCTCGAGATGGTATCATGTAGCCATTGTTTCTGGACCAACGCAAAGTCGATTGCCATCTGCTGTCACCTCCAAGACTTGGTATCATATAGAGTTGGGTAGGGTTATTGAGGGGTGTTGTAGATGACTGTAGATGTTGTTGTGTGATTGTGTCATCGCCCTTGAACCCTTGAAAACTGATCCCAGTGCCCTATACCACGTGTCTCATTCAACGGCTTTGAGGCATTGTGGTGACGCGTATAGGCTGCCCGGCTTACTGGTGCATTGATATGGAGGGTCTGAAGTTGACTCTGTGTCATGAGCTGAGAGGTTGTAGTACGAAGGCGTGTGGAGCGAGGATGCGTCTTCGCATTGGCTGGCCTTTGGTATGGAGCATTTGCCGCCCATTTTGGACCATTTGTTAGACTTGGAGTTGCGATGTGATCTTTGTAGTGTTCGCCAGCTGTAAGACTTTTTGGGAGGTCAACCCAAAGTGAGTTGCGAGGTGACTGTTCGTGAACCGGCGTGTGAGCATTCGGTCGTCGTTCGTTTACAGATTGTTTGGCAAGCGAAGGCAATTGATGTTATGAATAGAGTGAACAATTGTCGTATGAAACAAGCGCAACAGTTCCGAGTTGACGTAAAGTGTACCCGGTAAAGATCGTCTGCGAATGGATATGCCCGTGCTCGAAAAGCTTGTGTTGTGCTTCGTTCCAGCGGTGGAAAGACCGATTGCCCTCCACTGGGGCATCAGTCTTTGCTTGGGTGATGCCATGAAACCTAGCACGCCAGTTGTGTATTGGCCGTGACGGGGCGACAAGATTTCGACAGTAAGAACATCGATGGCACAAATGGCCGGCAATTCGTTTCAGCGAGTCTTTGCCTGCCTTCTTCTCTCCGCCTCTCCCTCTCCGCCCATCTCCGTCTCTCTCCGCCCATCTCCGTCTCTCTCTGCCCATCTCCGTCTCTCTCTGCCCATCTCCGTCTCTCTCTGCCCATCTCCGTCTCTCTCATGTGTGAGTGAATGTGTAAGTGAATGTGTAAGTGAATGTGTGAGTGAATGAGTGTGAGTGAATAAGTGTGAGTGTGAGTGTGTGTGTGAGGGTTTCTTTTCCCATTTCTTCTTTTTTTCTTTTCCCCATTTCCTTTTCCGCCCTTTTCTTTTTTTCTTTTTTTTTTCTCCTGCCCTTTTTTTGGGCTGTCTTTTCCCCCCATCTTGCCCCTCCCCGATGCCTTGTCCAATTGAGCATAATCGAACAACAGCTCATTGTGGTACACTCGCGTGCCGGACAAGTGTGCATCTGCCACATCATCCCCATTGCCAACCCATTGTCTTTTTTTTTTTTTGCTTCCTCTTCCTTCTCCCCCCCGGGTTTGCCAATGTTTCCTCCCCGCCCATGTTTTGCTTTGTCCACTTTTCGGACAGTTCCAGCATCACAACAACCTCTCCTTCTACTTCTCACCCTTCATCGAAGTCGAAGTTGAAATGGATCGCCATGTTGATGAACTGTGCGAGTATGTAGGTTGCTGCTGTTGTTAATTTTTTTTTTTTTTTGATGTTGTTATTGTGGTTGTGGTTGTGGTTGTGGGTGTGTCGTCGTGGTCGTCTTTTTTTTTTGGTTTCTTTGTTTGTCGTCGTCCACCCAATTTCCCCTTCATTCCATCCCGTTTGTCACCCGTCCCTGTGTGTCCTCCAGCCCACCTCCAGCCCCCCTCCGGCTTCCAACAACCCGGAAGATAACATCCTGCTTTCAATCTGATCAAGATGCATGAATTACATGCAGAGTGTCAGCCCAACTGCCCCAACTGCTCTCGACGTAGTGCCATATTGTGATACAATGAGCTCAAGGGTCTCGGCAGTGTGCATGGAGGCGACTGTTTGAAAGCGTCCCCCTTCCATCCTAGTCTCCATCCCTCCTCTTTTTGCTGTGGTTTGAGTTGTTTGATGATGCGATGAGTCCTCGTAGGATTGTCGCCACGTGACGGTGCGCGCCTCCAAGGAGCGGCTGCGGCATGATCGTGACGGTGGTTTTGATCTCAATGATCTCCATGACGCTCTCCAGCGTTTCGAGGTTGGCGATCGCATCACTTTGACTGTTGAGCTTGTGCTTGGCGAATGTATATGGTTGTTTTGTCATGATGCTGACTTGGCTTTGAACAGCATACCATAAACTTCACCAACGGACCAACAGTCACTTTCGACGGATGGCACACAGCAGGATTGACAAAGGCTGGGAAAAGCCTTCGGCATGCAACTGCATTGACAGCATCCGGTTGACATTCGAAAGCGCCGTACAGTGGAATAAAAGTCCACTGTTTACTGCTCTCTACAACCGCCCTTAGCAATACTGAATTGCTGGGTTGGAGAGCAAGCGCTGATGGGTGTGTGGTTCGAGTTGAATGTCGTGTTGTGTCCACACCCATTGCTGGAACTTCGGAATAATAGATCTGTATCTATCACGGGCGTCGCATCCCATTTATCCACCTACACAAGGTTTCTTGGGGCGGCCCCTGGCTAAGTCTTTTCAACACTACTCCCGAAGGTAGCGGAATCAGGCTTCCATGTCCTCTTGTTGACCATTACTTTCAGTATGGCCACTTCCAGCTGGACCAATATCAACTGGCCGGGTACCTGAGCACGAAAGATCCTTCAAGATCTTGAAGCATGGCTCACAAGCAAACCCAGGATTCCACACGCACCATCTAGTACCGGATGTACCACATCTGATGCAACGTCTAACCTTCAGCTCCCAATTTGAGGGGCGATGGCCGGGCCCTGTCAATTCCTTTTGACGAGCACGGCTCACCCAATAGCGATGGCAGTCCCGACAACGGACATTGCCATCACCCGCAGAATCAAGGCGAAAAGCCTTTGAGTAATTCGTATGATCGTGGCCACAAAATGCGAAATTGTGGCATCTGGGGTTAATGGGCCTTTCGGTTCCGGTTTGTACGAAAATATCATGGCATGGCCTGCACCTGCGGTTGCCATCTGCTGTGCTGGTGTACCATTGGTGTTGTGAGCCACTTGCGTCACAATCTGGATTGTAGCATTCGCCATCTGGGCGCCACTCTTTTCCAGTTCGTCTCACATATCCGGAACAGCGATGACACCGGAATTGAGTGGGATCCTCAGGAACACGCCGCCAGTTTTTCCTAGTGTTCTCACCAGTAGCGTTACAGTGCGGATTGTAACACTTCCTGATCGTGGGAATAACCCTCTTTGATGGGCCTCTTAATGCTCTGTCGTGACAAGCTTTGCAATGAACTTGTCCATTTGACCTCTGCAGGATGTGAACCATATTGAGGTCAACGCTACATCCTGAGCATTTCAATCCCACACAACTCGTGCATATGTATTCGCCATCCACCTTCTTCCAGCCATGGGAAGAGATGTACCGCGCGCACTTTGCACACTTTGTGTGATTGAACCTGTGGTTGGCCACTGGTCCAACTGGTGGCTTTGGCAGATTTTCAGCTTTGCTGAATTCATTAATGCCAATTTCATGCCAGTAGTCACATCGACTACAGCGCCAAATATGTTCTTCCATATTCTCAATAAGGGTGAAGTTAATCAGCTTTGAGTATGTGTTCCTGCTTTCCTTCCAGCAGGAGACATTACCACATCCTGGAATTACTCTGGGACGAGCTTCCATGGGAATGTCATCTTGAAGGAATGAGCAGCGGCGACTGTAGCAAGAACCACATAATTTCGACGGTAAGTCGGGGTCCTTGCGCGGGTTGACTTTGGTCCATGTGAAGACGCTCACATTTTCCTTGTGGCAAAGTTCACACTCACCCTCTTGATCGTATTGATCTTCTTCTGGTCGTGAGTACTCTTTGTGATGCTTAAAAGCAAATTTGTGGCATCTGTAGCACCTAATGCCATTTTCTACGCCATAAATATTGGCGGAGGAATGAATCGGCACGCGACAGTTGAGATTGTGGCATTTGCGTTCATGTCCGTTGGCAAACCAGGCTTTAGTAACTTCTTCAAAGTCACTCTCATGTCGCCAGCGGCCTGTTTCAAGACCTTCTCTGGCCCGCATTTCACCATGTTTGCGATGGTGGAAAATGCATCCTCTACAATAGTAGGGAGCTGATAGGTCTTCCGACCGCAGTGTAACAAAGAGGTTCGTTGGTGTTACCCATGGCTGAACTTCCTTGGTCCCCACTCGTGGGCGGCGGCATTCGGGATTTGCGCACATGGAGATAGATGACATCCCGTTTTTGATCCCTTGTATAAGTGGCCAAGCTCTATTCAAGCTGATGCTCTCGAAATCAGGACACAAAATGATATGCCTCATTCTTTTCACCAGGGTGAAAGATGCTAGTGGAAATAGGTGAGCCATTCCTGTCGCCTTGTTTCTCTCGGTATATAGACCAAGATAAGCCATAATTAAGCCTTCAACCATGGGGGCAACCCATCGTGTGAGATCTTGGCCATCATGGCTATCGTTAGCGAATGGGTTCTGCCAAACGCCAACCAAGCGAAAATTAGGTACAACGTCAGGTTGGCAAATGGTATCATAATGACGACTTGGTTGTCTTTTCTGAGAGCCATTTGCGATACCAAGATGTTGGCGGATACGTTCATGTCCGCCTACCTTGTTGACGCTTGAGCCAACATATAACTTGGTTTCAAGGGCTTGCTTCAAGTCAATTGAAGCCTTGGCCGCCTTGCTAGGCTTACGCTTGTCACCAAGATGAATCTCGCTTTCTTTCAAGCGAGTCGCGATATCCACGTATACCAAACGGTGTCTACACAGCGCTGGTATAAGTGGGAGATCAAGAAGATCTGCCGCATTGAGATTTGCTCCACCAAGGACTTTTCTCGTCTGTCTTGGCATGCCATCAAGGCAAATTTGGGTCAATTGAGCAGGACTTTGTCCAGCCCTTTGAAACAATGAATGAAATGCTCGGGTCATTTCCCTCTGCTCTCGAGGTGAATTGTACCAGCCATTGCTGCTGCTGTCAACAGCCCATTGGCATAGGAATTCAATCATGCGAGCGAATGAATGGTCAAATCTCTGTAGATTAACATCATTAGGATCCACAGGATGTGACTCATTGTATTCCTCTATCCAGAGAGCGGCATCGAGCTGCGCTCTTGTGTCTGCAGCTATGACATCATCGTCAATTTCGATATCATCAGCTTCATCGACAACATCCTCAAAGGGGATGAAACTATCGTCATTGGTATCAAGGAAGTCAGAACCGTCTTCCTTGTCCAACTCACCGAGATTCTCATCAGATTCATCTAGAGGCTCATCAAACTCCTCTAGTGTATCATCAGAGTCATCAAGGTAGTCATCAGAATCGAGGGGGAGCTTATCGATCAAAGATCTGTTACCCAAGATCAATTGATCAGGAATAACGCTCTCGTCCTCTTCATCCTGAGGCACCCAGTCGTCGCTAGAATCGTCATGTAAAGCTCCACAGACGTCGTCGACGAGAGTGCTCTCATCAATAGCAGGAGCCTTGGCCTTACCCTTGGCCTTGCTTCCGGCCTTTGGCCTGGGGATAGATGGCGGTGTTGGAGGAAGCCCTTCGGCTTCCACAGCAGAGCTCATGCTATCCCTGGAGCTATCTTTTATACGAGCCGTTGCATTTGCGGCGGCAGATCGACTTGATCGCCGAGGAGCAACGGGCTCGGCACCAATAGATACAAGAGGGACAACTGGGTCAATGACTCCATCAACGTTGTCACCATCTGCATCTTTGTTGGTGCTTTCAGGCCGACAGGCACTTGCCTTGCCTGATTTCGCCCTTTTGGAGGGAACCTCGTTAGAGGCGGCGATATTCTTTGTGGACCTAAGGGCCCTCTTCTTGCTTGACTCCGCTGGCTGAGGTTGAGACCTGCCAGCAACGGAGTCGATTGACTCCTTGCCAGAAGCAAGTGGCTCTCCACGGTCTGCTTCGCCAGAGGTCATCTGGGAGCTGGACACAGGATTGGCCTTCTCCTTTGCTTGCGCCACGGTCGACGCAATCTCACCTCCGAAACCATCAGTTGATGGATCGGCAGCAGAAGAAATCTTATTCTTCTTCGCTGGAGAAGGCTCAGGAGCCTCGTGTTCAGCCAGAGGGTCAATAAGAGCCCTCTTCATGCCAGCTATAGTGTTGGCAAAGGCTGATCTTCTAGGTCGCCTCTCACGGCCATTGGCCAAGGAAGTACCTTCAGAAGTGCCTGAAGGGGCAGTCCGAGTAGACGCCCCGTCATTGTCATGTCTCTGGCCATTGTCCAGGGAGACATTGATAGAGGCTGATATCTCTTCAGATATGCCAATATCGTGGTACTTTGATGCCGGTGCAGCAGCTCTGGGAGCCGTGCGAGCATCGTTGTACTTGAATGAGGCAGTGGCCCTTTCGGACATGCCAGCATTCGATGCCGATGCAGCAGCTCTAGGAGCCGCGCGAGCATCATCGTACTTGGATGAGGCAGCAGCCTTTTCAGGCGCGCCAGCATCATTGGCACTCAAAGAGGCAGTCTGGTCAGACGTGCCAGCATTGAGCTTTGGGAAATAGCGGAGAATCGACGCATTTCCAGGCATTTTGAAAAAGGGGGGGAGGGGAGGTGTAAAAAAGTAGACAGTGATAAAGACTCCAACAAACTGGAGCCGAACGATGGGATCTTGGTAGTAAATCGAATATTTGAAGTATGCCTAGAGAGAGAAAAAGAAGAATCATCATGATCAATCTTGTCTTGTCTTTTTTTTGTGCGTCGTGGTGCGGCTCGTCACTGGGGAAGGAGCGACTGCCTCCTTCCCAAACAACGACGACTTCGTCAGACACATCTTTACACACGATTGGCTGGACTTTAAACTACCATTGCAAGAAAGAATAAAACACAATAAAAAAAGCTCATGCTTGCCTCTCATTTCATGAATCAGTTGGCAAATTCTACGTTGCGTGCGCCGGATGGTTGACATTGCTGTCTTATTACGTTGGAGCACAAATGCATTTGACAAATTCGTCTCACGATTGTTGGATATGTCTTTTTCTATAGGGGTTTCTCATAGTGCGTTGCCGATGTATTAAGAGTGTGCATCGGAGAAACTAAAGGACAGCTTGGCATGCTCTACAATTAATAATCTTCAGTTTTTAATATACACACATATACATACACTTGGACATTGCACATAAGTTGATGAGCAAACCACATAATCTTGCATGCGGTGCCATGGAATCTCACACAGTATTTAGCATACAAACAGTTCCACAAACAGTTCTGAACATTAATCTAAACATAACATCAGTAAAGCCTCCAGAAGAGTATTTCACTCGATTAATTGTAATATGTTTGAGAGCAATGAGTAAAATGTTAGGGCAACCCGCAGCCCATTGATGAAGGTTTATGGTCACTCCATTTCAACTAAAATATGAATCAAATGTCATAACACGAGGGCGTTCAAGTTCGTTTACAATGACCAAAATATCTCACTTGCTGCCCTAACGACCAAATACAAGGCGTATTTACCAAAAATTCACCGGCCGTTTATCTCCACCTGAAAGAATGGACACATCTCTATGGCAATTCCCTTTTGTTGAGCTAATCCGATGACATGTTTTGAAGCTGAGTCCCGAACAAGCCGCTGAATTCGTCAACATCGTCGTTACTTGCCGACTGTTCCCAACAATGAAGTTATAAAAGCACCCGAGACTTTGAGTTGCATAAAAGCCCCTATTGAAGAGAAAATCTCGCAATCTATCTTGCCATTCAATTTGCCAACTCTCTCTCTTATCCTCTTCTTACTTTTTGCATCTGGAATTGTGTCGATATTACCATTAGTATGTTTGCCAGTACAAGCTCAAATGCAACTTGAGATAAATATAGAAGACGGCGATGGGTAACGTTATTGAGGGAATGTATACAAATAAGGCAGTTGGATAGAATTACCGGCAAGATAATTAGCCCATGGGTGTAAGATATACTAAAAGATTATAATATAATTGGGAGAGAGATATGGCAAGATTGCAAGAAATAAAAGGTCATCTTGGGGAACAGGTGCAAAAATAATACATATTTGAATATGAACTGTTATATAAGATGGCATTAAATCAGTAGTACTATTGGTTTTGCATAGTAGATGAGAGGAGGTTTGTAAGATGGATTGTCCAAATTGGAATAGAAATTGGCAAATATCTCTATGTAAAAATAAATAATAGTCATATATTGCTTCATGGTAATAAAGGTAGACGCAGTGGAAATATTATATTTAGTATAAAATATAATATCTTTGGGGAAACTAAGTTCAATAATAGCCATGTTCTGCCAGCTGGCATAGGACTAAAGTATACCTGGTGGCTATACTTGAGCACTGACATAGACGCTGGGGCTGCGTTATTAATACAATGGAAAGTAGTATATATTTAAATTAACTATATATAAATAAAATACAGTACTTAGACATACCTAAAGTTTGTAGTTTATGATCTTTAGATATATATTTTTCTTACTTACTTACAGACATAGAAGGGAAAATAGATCAAGGACATGAGAATACTTTAGTAAATATAATAGATAGACACTAGCAGGAGAAGGAGAAAGTTGCTACTGTGGTGTCTAAGGGATGAGATATTATGAATCGATAAAAGAACAGTAATGGATAAGTTTTAGAGCCAAGACATAAGAAGAAAGCTTATCTGCTCGAGGGACTTTGAGGATTCGATTGAAGAGCCAAGTCCAGATAGAAATTTCACTACCAGCTGAGGGCTGAGCGCTTACGGAATAACGTATTTGAATAATATCGACGGACACGAGAGAACAACTCAATCAGTTTGAGAATCTTTGAGAAGGCGCTCGGAGTTTGACGCATTATTTGAAATCTTTTACTATATGAAAATATATGAGCCCTACTATGAAACGTTAGGGAGCTGGACAGTTTCAAAATCTACTCTTGCTGCTTGGACTTTAAGGAAGCTCTCAGCTTAGGAAGCAGCTTCAAAAACATTTGTTTTGGAACGCCCAGAATATTACGCTTTGGGACAATCACCAATACAAAAACAATATATGTTCCGGAGTGCACAAAGCCATATTCATTCATAACAAATTAAAAAAACGAAGAAAAAAACAACGGCCTCCCAGGCCAATCTGCCACGAAAAAAAAAAAAAAACAGCCCCCAGGGCTTTTCAACAACAGAAAAAAAAAACAACCACCCAGGCTGTTCAACAACAAAAAAAAAAATAAACGGCCTCCCCGGCCCGTTTTTTCAAACGAAAAAAAAAAAACCTCCCCCAAAGTTTCTCTTTTTTTTTTATTTTTTATTTTTTCGCGGCCGAGCGAAGTTTGGCCCCGGAGGGCACACCCTGGCTGGGCACACGGGCCCGCGACGATCGTCGTGGGGTGGTCACCACCACCACATCATCATCATCGTCGTCGTCGCCGTCGGCCATCTCCTCGTCGGACTCCCCCTTATCCTCGTCGGACTTCTTCTTCTTCTCCCCATTGTTGGGGTCGGCGTTGGCGTCGGCGTTGGCGTCGGCGTTGGCCTTGGCGGCGGCGTTGGCGTCGGCGTTGGCGTCGGCCTCGGCCTCGGCCACGAGGCCAAGGGCCGCAAAGCCCCGGCGTTGCTTCTGGGACAAAGTCCCATTGGGGCCACGCCCCAGCAGGCCTGGGAGCTTGGTGACTCCTGTGGGCTCTATATACGTATGATTAGCCATAAGATAGACAATGTACACAAACTGTAAAACTTACTGGGGCCGCTGCCCTGCTTCTTCTTCTTCTCCTTCTCCTCTTCCTTCTTCTTCTTCTCCTCCTTCTTCTTCTGCCCTATGAACTATTGTCAGCTTCAACTACGTTATTCAAAATCCGTAGATGGATCCTGTCCTTACCACCACGCTTTCTACGTGGGGCTGTTTTCAACAGTTAGTATTAACAATTTATATCGCGTTTATAAGAAAAAGAAACTTACCACCGCCCCCTCGGCATCCTCCTCCTCGTCCTCCTCTTCCTCCTCTCCCTATAAGCAGGTCAGTTTACTTCCTTCTGTTTATGAGTATGGACTCATAAATAAAAGAGCAGCATACCGCCACCGCCACCACCACCGCCGCCGCCAGCAGCGGCCTGGCCGCCTCCGCGGCCCAACAACAACAACGAGACATCCATCAACTTATCATAAGTTGATGCCTATATATATATTAGTATAGTGTGCCACGTGACAGTACTAAGGGATAAAATGACTGCCGGGAACCGTTGTATGTGCGACGACTGTGGGATGAGATCTTGAGAAGTTGTATGTTTGTATGCTATCAGAAGACGGAACCAATTTGGGAAAGAAGTATTGTTGGTTCTGAGGAGAGTGGAATGGAGACTTGAAAAAGTATTAACTTACCATTGTGACGACGTTGGCTAGGTAAAGGAATGCTCCTATTATGTTGACGAGACTGAGGGTTGTCTACGCACCAAGTTAGCCCTTGCGCTCTTCTGTGCATGCTGAAAATGATTGTGTTTGAACTTACCTGAAGAAAAAAAATGTTTTTATAACGACCTGCATCTCAAATTGTCAGTAGCTGATCGCATTCTCACGATGGGGGCATAGACACGTACGTATCGATGGGCTTGAAGGAGGAAAAAAAAATTCCAAGAGGGTGGCGGCCTGAGGAATTCTTTCTAGGCGGCGTGTGCGCCTCACATTGCCCTCACAAGCTCGCGTAGGGCTAGCCAGTCGGCCCCAGGCAGCCCTTTCAGCACTCAATCACTGCAGATGACCCTTTTACTCTGGTAGACATCCGATAAAACATATCATTGCTTGCATCTTGACATTATATATGTTCGCGAGTGATACTAATAATATCTTCTCGCCTCTGGAGACATTGCTATGTTGACTGTTTAACCAGACGTGCAAGCTTATGGGGGTCTCTCTAGTGATGCATTATAATTGCAATGTTTGACGAACTATGTATGTCCTGTATCGATCATTGCAGCCACAAGCACGAGGGAAACACGGGTAAAGATCGTTGCCCAACTCGTCAAAAGAACAAGGAAGCGCAGGGGAGCACCGGAGACTCTAGAATCTGTGTAAATTGACAAGATACTACTCTAATTATGGTACAAAGACTGCTTTGCCAAATTTCGCTGTACCTCTTGGTAAGGCCTCAGCGTAGGCCGATGTTTTGGCACGGCACCAACACATATGCGGTTGTTCTACTCGCCCGGGTATAGCAAATCCGGGCATACAATAATATCTAACACTACTAAGGCGTTTGATGTAGTAATCGAGCATGTACAGATGCCGTGAGCGTATTAATTGGTTCTCATCTTAATGTAAGCTGATACAATAGTAACAGTTTGCCGTTTCCACATAGATCCAAAAGATGTGCGCAAGCAAAAACACCAGGAAGAATATTTAATCGAATTATGTCTCTGACATCAAAAACTTTCCTTATTATTGCCATTCTAATTCTGTTCATATGACACCGGTTGTAGGGAGTGCTATGTGGGCATCCGAAACGTGAGCGCATCGTCGCACAAAATCCATCACATCAAGCCTCGTCCCGCGGCTTGTCGTCAAAAGTGGAATTGCCACAATATCAAAGCGGTCATCTGATTGGCTTTGACTTCCCTGCAAGTCAAACTCAATTCAGGTAGCTCCCGTGGGGCCGGAAGCGATACTCGGTTGCGAGTCTCGGGGTAAAGTATAATGTGCATACATCCGAAATTGGACGACGTACTCGTATGTACAAGTACCTAGTCGGTACGGAGTACATCTGCACAAAACGGAGCAACAGTCGGCGGAATCATATCCTCGAACTTCGCGGGTATGGTACAGTGACATATGCTGCGTGCGGGTACATCTAGTCCCGCCATGATCAAGGACGGAGCCATGCATACAGGGTCCAATCGCCCTCGCTCTCGGGCATTATGGCTGACCTAGCAGTCTCACCATATCGAACCCCCATTGTGATTGGCTGAAGGTCGCAAGACTGTCAAAACGGGGGCGAATTCGAAGATTTTGTCTCGCTTTGGTGCGTTGGTAGCGGCGTCTCGAGGATTTCACGTAAGGAGTTCTAGTCGGATCGCTGGCAGCCTATTATACCAGAGTTAGTTTGTTCGTCTAAGGTTAGATAGGTTGATTGAGGGTACTTAGTTGGGTCAAAGTCTTGCGAAGGACACCATCATCAATTTCGATCAAAGTGAGGCAGATTCATGAAGGTGGGTCGATCAGGGCGCCTAGCAGTGACCAGAAGAGGGACAGCAAAATCAGTATTCACACACAAAGGAGCACCAAAGGGACTGCTTCAGCGGACTAGGTGCAGCTTTTGTGTGCGCATAATACACCTCTTGCGTGTTCAGAATTCCTGGATTCCCTGCTTTTCTGGTCGCCACTTGGGCGGCTGGGAATGCAAGAGAGGAAACTTGGTGCACGGGAAATCGTCGGATGTAAACCGGAGAATCTGCGGCGGTATACCTATGTATGCTCCTAATTGGCCAGTGAGGTTTCTGTGCTGGGATTTCATGAGAACCTGGACTTTGCCCGATTGACCGCCTTGCCAGTGCAAATACTGCACGCCCTGCTTTATCTAGGGAGAGCCACAATACATGATCGATAGGTAGATAGAATGTTGCCAGAATTCATGTTGATTGTTTAAAGTTGTTGGACTGTGTGGATAAAGCGCTGGTGTGTTCAATTGTTTGCCCGCTTGGATTTTGCAATCATAAAATTCGACAACAAACAGGGGTGTCCCACTGTGGCAAACCCCTATTGCTAGACGTAGAATTTGGGAATCTGAATAGCATCGGCCCATTATCATATTTTAATATGATATAACATCTTACCATGTGCTATTCAGAACGTGGAAAGCTTTGGGCAGAGGAAGCGTTTTACCTGACAGATTTTGTTTGTTCAAACAGCATTGTTTCTTCACATGACAGATACGGTAATCCAGTAACTCTATGTATGCGAAGTATTTGTTTCCAGATCGCATTATATTCAGCACCAAGGTAAACTGGGGACAGGGCTTTGGGACCGATTGTAAACTGCCACTAATGATGGTGCTCCATTTGCGACTATCTTCCTGATGCGATATTGTGTTGTGCCACATGATTGCGTAGATTGTGAGGCCGTGAATAACGACAAAGTGATTTGTTTTCTCTTCTTCAGGACGCTTGTTGAGTGAAATTTCGTACGACGACAACCATGGGCTTTCGGGATCTCTCAGCCACACATTACAGCCAAAGATGTATTCTCCAAAGCCTTGTCCTGAAAGTCACGCCTTTGCTAATTACTTCTGTGACCACATTGATGAAACTGTTCAAAGAGATCTTGCTTTTCAAGGCAATCTCTGTCGAGAGAAGTATATCGCTTCTTCAGCGTGAACTTCCAACGAAGAATGTGGAGAATGTTTTTGGGCTAATTACATGTAAGCGGGAATGGGCTCGCGGGTAGCTTTAACAGAAGCTGAAGGGTTTGTGGCCGTTGTCGCTTTGCTGTGCCCGCGCAATCACAACCTGAACTTTTTCAAGAGGGGGCCCAAATGTCGCGCTCATCTTCTTTCCAGTACTTTGCAAATGACGTGTTGAGCGATAGGATGGCGCACGTTGGAATGTAAGGGGGCGCCTGGTTCACACTATGTCTTCAAGTGCTTGGATGTCAATCGCGATGGGCCAAAACAGAAAATGTATATAGTAAGGAACTAACCCCAGGTAGAGCTGTTTCAATCTCCGGCATCTCGTGAATTTCGGTCCCAGCTTGATGGATAAGGTTAAACTTCCAGGTAACAGCACTGAATCACAGTCACCTTAAATGGTCGCACCATGACAGAAGGAACAACTGTATCTGCTTCACTAACTCTTCCAGAATTAATATCTTAGCCCGATAGAGTTCAACCTAGCGTGATTATGAAGAATATGAAGTACTAGTAGACAGATCAGAGTCAAGTTCCAACACGTGTATCTCCTCTGGTACTGACGTCTGCTTTAAAAGTCACAGAGGTTTTGTATCACATGACATCAGGAGCACCAGCTATAATATCTGTTGACAAAGTGGCCGACCTCTATATAGGTAAAGATAGTAGGCGGATACATTGCCCTCATGCCTGCGGTTGTAGAGGCCAGGTTGAAGTTGTCCGTGAGACGGACGACGGGGAGATTACAAACTAAAAGACAAAAGCAAAAGAAATTAAGGAAAGGAAGCACCAGGCATTTGAAGTAATCAATGAAAGCGAGTGGAATCCAGAGTGTGATGGCGATTTTAAAGAATAAGAGAAGAAATACTACTATGTAAGTAGACGTGCTATGGCGGATGAGCAATGAGGAGGAATAGCTACATGTATGTGCCGTGGGGTTGCATGATCAAACCTTGTACTCAAACGGTGGATCTTAATAGGGATGGGTGCCGACTTTTAAAGCTGGAACAATATGTTTGTATTGCAACGAATGTTTTGTTCGGCGTTATCCATCACGACTTGCGAGTGCTCTCAACACTCTGGAGAAGGACATCTCTCATACCTTCGCCCTAAGCGCAAAAGCCCCGAAATCTACATGTATATAGGGTGTTAAAACTGGGGCCGATGGTGAGTATGAAGAGTTGACGAGCAAACAAAAATTAGCGAGTTATTTACGCAGCCGTCTAAAATAGAGATATCCGCTCAGCAAGCAGATATTACGACTTTCATAACGGCTTGCCTACAAGACCAGGCCAGGCTGTCAAAACATGTCGCTAAAGATGCTACTTTAAAAGACGATATTATCGGGGCAATCATCCAAGAATCACAGGGAATGTAAGTTGCATTTATATTTCTCTAGTAACTGTTACTATTTCTACATTTTTCTAGTAACTGCTCCTATATCTACATTTTTTCTAGTAACTGCTACTATACAACCGACGTATAAACAGATGGACGTTAGGGCTAAATGCAGCATATGATGACAGGTTCTTGTTGGCAAAACTACATGTTGAATCTTTGTCTCGAAAGATTAGTCGCAAAGACGTGCGCCTTGCGCTGAAAACTCTGCCCAGCACTCTGGATGCCACATATTCAGATGCACTTGAGAGAATCTACAGTCAAGATTCAGAGTCTGCTGAATTGGCTGAGTTGATCCTGTTCTGGGTTGTCTGTGCTAAGAGAAGTCTCACAGTCCAAGACTTGCAACATCTGTATGCCACACGAGAGTTATCCGATGGGGATTCCCTTGACGAAGATGGCATCCCAGACGGCGACATTTTGACGGGAGTGTGCAGTGGCCTCATTATTGTGGATGACGCATCGCAACTCGTTCGTCTGGTCCATTATACTGCCCAACAATACTTTGAGAACTGCCACCACACACGACTGCTGGAAGCAAAAATGAGTCTCGCAAACATCAGCCTGACATACCTGACGCTGTCTAACTTTTCCAGCGGATTCTGTACAACTGACGAAGCCATGTCTCTCCGTTTAAAGCAATTTCCCTTCCTCCTTTACGCCGCCAAGTACTGGGGTTCAGATCTTGCCCAGCTGGACTTTGCCGGCATCGGGCCAAGGATTGAGAGGCTTTCCTCTGAGGCTGCTGCAGTAGAAGCTGTCAACCAAGCATGGAGTGTGAAGACTGCCAAGTTCCAATACACGAATTGGAGCCAGGAGTTTCCTAGGCACGTACCTGTGCTTGTACTGATATCTGCCTTCACTCTCCCAGAGGTTCTGCAATACCTGGTATCAAAAGGCCACAAGATTAATGCCAGAGGGAGCGACGGCGAGACCGCCCTTATTCGATCAGCCGGTTTCGGACATGTAGAAAATGTACAGATGCTCCTTAGACTGGGTGCGGAGGTAGATGCTCAAGACCACATGGATGAGACTGCATTGCAGAGAGCTGCCAGAGTTGGGAATGAAACCATCGCCAAAATCTTGCTCGAAAAGGGGGCAGATGTCAATATGAAGGCGGCGAGCGACCTGACTGCGCTCATGTCTGCGGTTTCCAGCGGCAATCTTGAAGTTGTCAAGACCTTGGTTGAAGCGGGCGCCGATTTTAAAGCCGAAACGGTTTGGGGAGACTCTGCCTTGAGCATTGCAACTCGAAGTGGTCAAGAAGCTATTGCCAGTTTCCTGTTTGACCAAGGAGCGATTCTACCCAAGGGACCTGCTGGACGCCGGGCCTCTATCATAGCCTCTCGCAAGGGTCTCCATCAGCTGGTCAGGAAACTCACTGCCAACTACGACGCTGTCGCCGACAAACCGCTGGAACGACAGAGTTCGAGGCTCATGGAGGGACTATCTGACATCCAGGAGGCAGAACAAGTGGCTTCTGATGCAAAAACGGAGGACACTATACCTGAGCAGACGAGAACTGACTCTCGGACAGAATTCCTGGATGATATGGAAGAAATTGGATACAACATTGGGTTTCATAAGCGATACGACTTACTCCAACAGCTCGGCAAAGGCCATTACGCGGAAGTGTACCTCTGCGCAAACAGAGTAACGGGCGTAAGATATGCAGTCAAAGTGCGCATCTTCACGTCCCAAGCATCCGAGAAACAGAGGTCGGCTGAGTTGTTCCGAGAGGCTAAGATGATGCGATTTCTTCAAAGGGACCCTCACCCGAATATCTTGCGGTTTGTTGATCTCTTTGCAGAGCATTCCTTCGAAAAGACTTACTTGATCATGGAACTTGTGCCGCATGGCGAGCTGTTTAATTATATTGTTTTGAATACGCGCTTATCAGAAGACGAGTCTCGAAAGGTGTTCCTGCAGTTATTTTCAGCGCTGGAGTTTTTGGTGAGTTTCTTTTCTTCAAAAGTAACTACATGTAACCAGCACCCAACTTGGTTATCCTTTCGATTCAAGGACCATAGAGAGCGAGATGCAGAGCCAATACTCAGCACCTTTAATCTATTTGAGTATCTCGAGTATTTGCTACTATTGCTATCTTGCTCTAGTATCTGCTACTGTCGCTACCTTGATCTAGTATCTGCTATTGTCGCTACTTCGTTCTACTATCTCCTACTATCGATACCTTGTTATAATATCTTCTACTACCGATACCTTGTTATAGTAGCTGATATTACCGATACTTCTTCTGGATAGCCAACTCGGATTGCTGGTTACAAATCCCTTTGCTTACGACCGTCAAGCGAATGAAAGCGTTTCTCCGCTCAATGATTTACTGACAGTGTTGATAGCATGATCAGGGATGCATCCACCGCGATATCAAGCCCGAGAATATTCTGTTAGCACATGAGAAAAATCTTGTCATTAAGATATCAGACTTTGGATTGGCCAAAATCATTGGTCCTGGTACTGAGAAATGGGAGTGGGTAACGACCCTTTGCGGAACACCAAGCTGTACGACTCTCCTCATCTCCTGCGTATTCTCTTCTCTTTTAACCCATTTAAGTGAATCGATGGCTAAATGACCCTAGATGTGGCCCCCGAGATACTGGCGACCGATTCAAAACGAAAATACGGGTTTCCAGTAGACATTTGGTCTAGCGGAGTCGTCTTGTACATTTGTCTATGCGGCTTCCCACCCTTTTCTGATGAGCTGTACTCTAAGGAGTTTCCGTATACACTCACTCAGCAGATTAAAACGGGCAGGTTTGACTACCCATCACCGTATTGGGACCCGGTTGGAGATCCGGCGCTGGATCTAATTGACAGCATGCTGGTCGTGGACATGGAGAAGCGGTTTACCGTCAGGCAATGCCTTGAGCATCCTTGGATGCGCGAAGCGGTTCCCCAGATACTGGCGGAGCCCATTAGAACAGAAAGCCCGGAGCCAATGGAGGAAGGGGAAGAAAGAAGAAATGGGCCATCTCAAAAGAGGTCGTTAATCTCGGATCTTAATAAGTAGAACCCTGCAGGGGATTGGAACAAGGTTGGAGCATGTTTTGTATTATCCAAAAGCATCAGTGATTGTGCATACCAGACAACTTTAACAACTTCGGATTATCAATTTGGGCAGTTCTTGTTTCTTCAGTGATAAACTCACTAATTCACTAGCAGTCAACTGATGAAGATCCATCCTCAACATCTCGTCTTGTCATTGTGTGATTCAGCCCTGCAGCTCTTGGATAGAGCAGTGACCTGCAAGTGCCGTCGTCAAGGCAGCTGTGCCCCGCCAAAAGGGCCCATAGAGGTACCTCCCCAAGCTCCCGCGGCTGGTACCTCCCTAACAGCTTCTTGGCAGCCACGGCATGCATGGCTCGTGCGCCCCGATGCTTAGCCTGTGATTCCGGTTCCTTGTCAACTCCAAAGCTCGACTTTAAGGAGACGCGAACCTGCAGCAACTTTGCGCACACGACCATCTTTCGATACCGCACGCAATTCCCCGAGCGTGACGACCGTTTACCAGCCGAGCTCTCTCTACACAGCTACAACCTTGAGGGTAGGCGCTCCCACTTCTGCAACGTCCGTTTACCAGTGGCGACTACAGGGGGGAAGGGGCAACGAGACCGTCTTCGGCGCCGCATTGCTGTCATGAGACCTTGTTGCTAATGCTCTTTTCTTCTCGTTATATACAGCGGAATCGCGTCAAGTTCATCAGCAGACCATCAAGCATCTCTTTATCTATCAGAAAACATGGCGGACAAGCCGGTAGAAGCCTCTGCGACGAGGGAAAAGCTCGAAGGTAAGTCGCGATCCCACATCACCAGCACTAGGGGAAGAAGCTTGGCTAACAGTTGGCATTGCAGCACAAATCAAATCCGCAGACATGGTG
Organism: Trichoderma semiorbis; assembly: GCA_020045945.2. Classification (NCBI taxonomy): domain Eukaryota; kingdom Fungi; phylum Ascomycota; class Sordariomycetes; order Hypocreales; family Hypocreaceae; genus Trichoderma; species Trichoderma semiorbis. Next base: position 5,778,023 of record CM034695.1, read on the forward strand.
AGGTCAACCCGAAGAACTGACCAATCCCTACGACCCAGCTAACGAATTCGAAAGACGGATGATATGCAGCAGGAGTGTATAGAAGTTGGTACGTTGGATTCGACATCCGCCGCCATTGGCAGGGAAAGAGCCACACATGAGAGAGGAGGAAACTAATGATGGAAATGTATAGCTCAGGAAGCCATGGCCAAGTTTACCATTGAGAAGGTATTTACCAGACGCCATGTTGCGATCGACAACAAGTACTGACAATACATGATAGGACATTGCACAGCACATCAAGCGAACAGTCAGCCAACCTGCCCTTATACGAGACGAGACGAGACGTTACTAACCATATATGGCGGTACAGTTTGATGAGCGAAAGGGCCCAACCTGGCACTGCATTGTCGGCCGAAACTTTGGCAGCTTCGTCACTCATGGTACGTTGATGACTGCGGCTGCGCTGTGATACCCCCCTGTTTCAAGGTCCGGCTTCCGGCTAACATTGTTTGACATCTACAGAGACTAAGCATTTCATATACTTTTATCTCGGCCACTGCGCCATCCTGCTCTTCAAGACGCAGTAAAATCCTAGAGCGAGGAATACACGAGGATAGAATATGACACTTGCGAGAGTTGCGACCATGGCTGTTCTTGTTTGAGGCGTGGAAGCGGCGTCATAAACTTGGGGGAAGTGTTTGATATGCACTTTGCGGGCTTCTTCAGAACTTGAATTATTATTGTGTGTATTATCAAAAATAGAGATGAAGTTTTATTCTCATCACCAAGCAAGCAGCATCTAGCTTTTATGCTTTTAACATGTGATTCCAAATCTTGTTTTTCCTTTCCCCTGGCCAATATGATTAACTTTGTCACATCACAGGATCGGCATTGAATCGAGTCAATCTATCATTTCATACAACACGGCAAAAGGGAAGGGAAAAGAGGGGGCAAAAAAGGAAAATGATCCAAGCTTATTAGGCGACCACCCGACGAAACATTCTTCAGCATGGCCCCCCCTTCTCCAGATGCATGTCTCAAAAAGCACTTGCATGAAACTCGCGTCTTCATCTCAGACAGCCACTTGCGAGCCCTCCCTCCTTTTTTTCTGTGCCGCGCTATACAAAAGAAACCGCCGCCTCGTACCCTGGATGTAGAATCTACAGTAGTTGGATGTATCAGAGGTCCCCCTCACTCTCACATTTGCCCCTCCGTTGCTGCATTGGAAGGATTTTTCATCTTCCGTTGCTGTTGGGCTTCTTTGCTTTTTTTCTTCATGTACCCCAAGAGGATTGGCGAATCGTGTTTCGCTGAAGAGTCACTTTCATGTTCTGTTTCATGCTGTGTTACCTGAGTAGTGCATCACCGGCCTATCAAAACTGCAGAGACAGCAAAGCTGGATTGGTTTCCGCATACGGTAGGTACATGTAATAGTACCAAAAGAAGATGGGCATACAAAACCCAAATCAAGAGAAACCCCGAGCAAAAAGGCGCAACTTGCTGGCAAATCTCTCCGAATCGGCTCTCCCCAGCCTTTTCTTCTCAAAGTTCGCTTTTTAGTTTAGCAGCTTCGCCTAGTAATCAGAAGGGTACAAACACGCTATTTGCACCTGTTAGTTCCCATCGCCCGCCGAATTGTCACTGGCAAACTGGCAATTAACGGGATAAAGCAAAGCTCGGCCACAGTCCAAATTTCCCAACCGCCAGCGCGCATCCAGGCGGCCAAAGCTAGATGAAGCTAGCCCCCAAGCTTTTTTTCATTCTTTTCTCTTCCTGTCCATGCCCAGCCCGATATTTCAGCGCCAGCCCAGCCGAAACAAAAGAAGAAGAAAAGAGCTTGCGGCCTATCACACGCGCCCATTGTAAGAAAAGCAAAAACCTGCATTTCCCCTTCATCCAATGATCAAACAAACCAAAAGGCTGCGGAAGGCCCAATTTGCTTCCCCGTCTAAATTCAAAGGGTAGACTAGCCGAGATTGGTCCGTTTTGACGACGGGCTCTTTTTTTCTTTGTCATTTGTGCTTCTTTTTTTTTGCTTTTTTTGCTTTGTTGCCCACACCCCGCATTTCCCTCGCCACGTTAGTACGACGGTCCAGGTTTAAACTATTTGGCTTTAGCAGCAGTCTTGTGGCTTGCGTAGCCCAAGGGAAACAAGAGACGAAAAAAAGATGGTGGCTGTAAGTCGGCGAAGGGAAACAGCCCAAAAACTGCTCAGGAGCATATCAGTTGCATTGCGGGATCGGAATCGGGGCAAACCCGCTATCCAGCAATCAGTCGGGCCATACTCCGTATGCATAGCGAAACTGCCAACAGCGGCGCTTTGTCCCTCCTCTCTCTTGTCCTTCTTGTCTGTCCGTTGTGCTATTCTCCGCGTGTGTCCAAGGGTCGTGCCGGGGAGCATGGGGGCCGTCCTCTTTTATCAATGGGTCGAGTCAGCCCGGTTAGATGTCGCATTGCAGAGTCGGGGAGAAAAGCAAAACGGCACACCGATATATCGCATGTGCGAAGACGGAGCCCCGTTCCCACTCTCAGATGCAAAGTCGACAACTCTTTTCATCTCATCCTCGGTCGTCTCATCCGTCCTGGCATTCATTCTCTTTTGTGACGGCTCGTCTGTACCTTGGCATGTATACCAAGTACAGTACAGTACTTGGAGGTGGCGGCAGAACGGTGATTAAAGACCTAGGCTAGCCGTGGATCGTTCTACACCCCCCCTCTGTTCTGGATGATCTGACCCCGGGTCATGCAATCAGCCTTGGACCCCTCAGAGAGCAAAAAAGGCACATCCATGTGGCTTCGCTCTAGCTGTTTATATATTGGTCGCACGCAGAGGGAAACGGTGCCATGCTGGTTCACGCTGGCCGCCGGGCCATTGAACTGCTTCTTCGGAGAGAAAAGGGAGGGGTGGAAAGGCCCGAGGATACATGTACATGTGTAGAAAGAGAGACGCAGGAAGGGCTTCAATCGGTTCAATTCAGCAAACCGTCTCGTCTCGGGAGTGCCTGTCAAGCAAATCATGCAGGAGAAACTTCAAATTCACACGGAGTACTTTGGGGCCGTCGTAACTCGGGCAAAAACAAGACAAGAATGAATGCAGCTCATACAGGTGCCTCTTGTACTGCGGGGCCCGTCGTCCAAGCAAAGGCCAAAAATGGCTCCATTGCCATGACAGCGCTCGACTCACTCACCGAACAGCACCCGCAGGACCCTTGTTCATCAATCAACGATCCATAATGGCTTCCTCTGTATTGTACAAGTATTGTCCGAACGGCGGAAATGTCGGGGGGCCTTGCGTGACTACCCGCTACCCTGATAGGATAGGCAGCAAGCAAGAGGCAGTTTTTTTTCCCTTCCGGTTTCTTGGTTTCTCATCAGTTGCCAAATGACACAATCAAGATCCACAAAATGCCGCCGGACCCTCTCCCCAAAAAGAAGACCAAGCCAAACAAGAGCTACCCCGGCGGGAGAAAAGAAACCGTTGGAAGAGGATGGGTAAGGCAAGACTAGCCCTTGATTACAGATCATCTGATGGGAACGGGACCACGGAACGAGTCGCGGAACAAGTCACAGACAGAGGGTAGTCACGGAGTAGCTGGTACGAGTGCTACCTTACCTTGGTACTGCATCGTGATGGTGTAAATGTACCGGAGCAGTCACTTGTCGTGAGCGAAATATGCGTGGGGAGGGAGCGAAAGAGAAACACCTGGGCGGATAATGCCGAGATCGCTTGATCACCCATCACCATGGGGAACCAATAGAATGCGCGGCGGCCAGATGACCCAAGTCAAGTACAGTACTCCCGGGTCAGGTATGTACCTACACATGTCTGTTGGTTGTGAAGTTTTTCGTTCTTACGCTACGGCTGTTTTAGTTTCCTAGCTTTACCGTGCTGTTGGGTACTGTAGTCGATCCCATAAATCGACAACCCGGTATATCGCGAAACAGAAAAAGAGAGAATGGCCAAGAGAAAAAGAACACACAAAAAAAGTGAATCAAAAAAAAAAAAAGAGAGAGAGCCATTTAAAAATTTTCTACAGGTATGTATAGACGGGTAAATCTCATGCATCTAGACTCCGGCAAAACTGATAAACGGCCGGGCCCTGCGGTCGACCGTACATACGACCTACATAGAGCAGCAGCAAGCAAGCAGCGGTAGCTGCAGGCGACGGCGTCATGGCCGGCTGGCAAAAAGAAATTTCCAATACATTTCCGCACTAGGCATGCATTAGGAAGTGGAATCGGTATAAATACGTGGAGAGCGAGGGAGCCCAAAGAGATGTGTGGTTGCGTGTGTCATTGAGGCGCGGTGATGTTGCCATAAGTAAGAGAAGGCAAAAAGAAGAAGAAGAAAAGAGTGCATCCATTTGAAAAGAAGGCCCGTCAACAGGCAATCAAATGCCGGGCACAGCGTGATATTAGCAAGTGAGAGAAAAAAAGATCCCCCAGGGAATTCAACTTGTGCGACATCCGGATGTCTCAAATCGGAAACCGAGAAACCTGGAAAGCTTCGTCAGGCGATTTCCAGACGCAAGTCAGCGGTCCTGCTCATCTACCCCGTCGATGGGACGGCTCATCGTGCTACGAGTACTAAAAAGAGAAAAGAATAAATCACGATGACGGGGGGGGAGAGAGGGTGATGCGTGTGTTCGTACACCGTACAGGCACAGGCATCACGCAGATACAAAGGAGAAGAGTAACATCGCGCCATGCACCGACCACCAGAGATGCTGCACCGGGACCTGAGCGAGGCGTCCCGCGAAGAAAGCCATGGATCGGGGACGGCCAGTGGGAAAGAATCTACAGTACTGTATGTACAGCGGTTTCTGCGACGCCCCCAGACAAAAGGCAAAAAAAGGGCACATTACAAGCATACTCACAAACATGCATCCATGCATACACCAACAGAAGAAAAAGATCAAAAATACATCCAGAGTCTGCGGTTGAAGCGTCTCGTATCGGAGCAAATCTGACTTTCGCTTGGTACCCCGAAGGTACTCGTACTCGTACGAAACAAAGTCCGGCCATCGGGCGCAGAGGTACCGGGTCGTCGTACCTGCCTTGCTGCTGCACGCTTGCGAGTGTGGCGCACCACGCCATGCCCGATTTGCATGACTTGCAGCGGGCCTGTCCGCCATTGCCCATCCAGCCTGGCAACCTGGAAGTAAGAGTACAGGTACTGTACTGTATTGAACGGAGTACCTGAGGCTTGAGTAAGGTCAATGCTTTGGCCTGGTCTGATGTGGCTGGTGTTTGATGTTTGTTTGCTTAGATTGGGCTGATCTCTTTTGCCCCATCCCGGATTTACTTCACATCCAAAAGGTCGGGAAGGGATTCTGCAAGCCTCAACACACATACTTCGAGATCCGTCTGTCAAATCACCTTTATATACTTCGCTCACAACAAACACGCCCCCCAAAAATGCGGGCAAACCGCAGGGCCTCCCAAATGCGCTGTCAGCGGCAAGCAACGCCAAATGTGGAAGCTGGCGATTGGGTCCCGCGACGGGACAAACAGCGGCACGTGCCAGCAATTCATCGCTCATGCGGCCTGCTATTCTCGCACGCACATGGAAGCCGGCGGTGATTGGCGAATCCAGCCTTTGGGATGACCCCGTTGCAGCAACACCCAGATTCTTTGGGGTGACGGCCGTCGACTTTGTGCTTGGCGGAACAGACTTTGGACTACTTTCTCTTCCTTTTGCTGTCGTGGTCCCCAGAACGGCTGTCGCCTTCTATCTCCCCGACAACTTAAAAAGAGCCAATGCGCTGCGGCTTACAGCCCGCCCTGAGCCTTGCCTTTTAATGTTTTGCCAGCTCGTATTTCCCCTCCAGAGGCCCGTCTTACAAGCCCCGGGTACCGGTACGGTACTTTGTCCATATTCCAACTTCCCAGTACTACCAGGTATCAATCAATCAGCTGGGGGCCGTCTCCCAGCGGGCGCGCGCCTGTTTGCGAATCTCATCACTGGGGTCTAACCGCCGGCAAAGCCCTTGTCTTGCTGTTGGTCTCCCAGATCGTCTCAGGCTGCCTCCAAACAACAAAAAGAGACTGCTTTGGGGGCTTTATCCTCTGGCCGCACGACTGTTGCATCTCCCCCATTCCGGTGGCACTGGTCAGATGATTCATCCGGTTTTTGTGTGTGCAAGATGCCTCAGCGTGAGAGCTGCCTTATTGGATTGGCCGTGAGCAGCAGCGCCAAGTGGTGGGGGGGCCTTCGCTAGGGATTATGTAGCCGCGGGAGATCAATCTGGAACAGACTGCGTACCTCACGGCAGTGTCGAACCAGGTGTCTCGGGCAAGGGAGATGCTCGTCACTCACAGAACGTGCTAACGTCGATACATGGCCAACCGTGGCAGAGCCATCTCCCTTGCATCGTCACAAGCCTAACGTGCTGTATGTATGGCCGCGGTTGCCATGGTAGGTTAGCACACTATGTCGGACCAGACTTGCGATGAGATGGTTCGTGCAAGGCGAGGCGAGGCGTATCGACATGGTAGCAAGTCAAGTCGGGTAATACATGCTAGCCAGCATCAGATCAATTTTCTCGCTCCCAGATCCAAGTCTCTCGTTCAAGCCTAAAAGTGTGTGCCAGTGCTGTACGTATTGGAGTGGGATCATTATACGTGTCTGCGGCACTGCCGGCCGTCAGCCAGCCAGCGGTGGCGAGCGACGACCTGCACCAAACGCAGGCATTACTGCTACTTGCGTAGCATTGCGTTCCAGACATGGCAAAGGCCGTTGCGCCGGATTACATTACCCAGCCGCTTTACCCAGGCCAAGACGCTGGTGCAGCGAGTGAGACGAGAGAGGCGTCTGTTTATCGCTTGTTTGAGCAGAGGGTACGAGTGCAGACAGACCGGGTGCCCATTCATCGCATATGCGCATGCAGGGTGTAGTAGCACGATGCTAACGAATGAGCTCTGCTCGGGCTCGAAATGGAAACGAATCTCATTTGGCCCTCGTCCAACAAACCGACTGTCTGGTCGTCCGCGGGTGGCTTGCGGTGATCAAATGTCAATATTGAAATAAATAGCCCCGGTGGAGCAGGCTAATACTGGCGCCGGCGTGCGGTACCAAAGCTCCAGGCCTTGCTTGGCTGCTCGCAGATTGCTGCCAGCTAGGGATACCAGGGAGGGATGCCCTCCGTCTATCTGCAATACAAGCAGCTCTGCAGCAGTGCAGAGAGAGCGCAGGGCTAGCCACCGCTGACTTGAGCACGGAATGTTTCAGAGGCTAACCTGAGATTGAAGATGGGCCTCCAGCACGGTCGCTAGGAACCCGTCAGCAGCAGCTCCGAAGGATTCAGGAGCCAACCAGCAATAGCAAGTCGAACAACGTTGAAGCTGGCTTCAAGCTGTTTCTGGCTGCCTCTGCTTGCTGCTACTGTACTGCTAGCTCGGGCAGCGGAATGTACTCGTATGCATCATCACTTCTACCAGCTGACGGCAAGATTGCTTTCCGGCGCGGGCACCGAAGCCGTGACGACCTGCGACTTTGACATGGGGTACGAGTGATGAACGTGGGAAACGGCCGTTACTAACGACAGCTGACTGGTGGCCATGCAAGTCTATCGCGGGAATGTCGCACACACCCCCTCCACTAATATCGACGCCCATATTTTTCTTCTTCTGCTTCTTCTTCTGCTTGACCTTCATGTAACATTGGCACGGTACCGAGGTACGAAGCAGTAGACATGCATGGCTAGAGGTATATACGAACATCAACTTAAGTTAGTAAGGCGAGCAGGAAGAGGCAACTCAAAGCCCGGAACCAGTTCGCATCTGGATGTGCTGATGCCTCCCGCAAAAAAAGCATCCAATGCGTCCTTGCACACTCCTTGCGCCGGCCGGTGACCGAGCGATGTCCGGATCCCCCCAAAAAAGGCGGCTACCAGCCACGAACTTGGCGTGGTCAACGTTCACGTTCGCATGCCGGTGCAACGTCCATGTGCATGCAATGGCGATACAAAGACATGCCCGTCGGCGACGTCAGCGGGCATTTTGCCTTGCAAGGCCAGCTCACAAAAGAAAAGAAAAAAAAGACGTCAACGCTGCCTGTCCTGTCGGGCAAGGCGAGAGGCGGAGAGGCTGTGACGCGCTCTGCATGTACCGTTGGATCCTTACTAATGTACATGTACACGTACAGCTACACGTACAGCTCCACGTACAGGTACGTCGAGTGCCCGCAAGAGCTGTGCGCTGCGTGATGTCAGCGCTCGTGTCGTGTGCCACCAAGTTTCTCGCCGGCCCCCGTGAGATGAGAAGCGCAACTCGAACTCACCGAGCCCAAAGCGGCGCCGCTATTGGTCTGCAGGTATTCTCGTATGCATGAGAGAGGAAACATCAGGTTGGTGCCCTAAGATGCAAATGGGCACAAGATGGCAATGGGCAGCGGAGATGCTCTCAAGGAACTTTGGGGGTTGAAACGGTACGTACCCGGGTACCGTACTTTCGACACACGTCAAGATGCGGCTTGTAATAGCCTCATTTCCAGCTACATGCCGGACCAACTTACCCTGCAAACACGTGCATTGACGATCATCCTTCCAAGCTACGGGCGCTGGACGCTGGACGCTGTACCTCGCTGCTGCATCATGTACCTCTCTGGCTTTCTTTCTGGGCCGTCTGACAAATAAACTCGGGGTGTTCTTGTCGAGATTATGCTGGGTCTGCTAAAGGACGTGCAGTCGTATCGCGCGCAGCCCCCAGCCTTTTTTTCTTTCTCGAAGGAATTGCCTAGTATTTTAGATGCTGCTGAAACAATCACCGGCCGTAGGGCTGCTGTCAGCAGAGCGCAAACCTCACACCCTCTCTGCTCGCCCAAAAGGCGTCTGTGTGATGCTGATTGGACATTGTCCTGCTACACAGATTGTCCAATACGGAGGCGCGACTGTCAGGGAAATTCCAAGCGACGCTCGCAGACGAATAAGGCGGCGTGGCAGTCACCCGGTTCCACATGACACTGCAGTCCGCTGAGAACGACGGCGGCGCTATTTGCTGCCGTAGAGTACAAAGGGTCCTTAATGGAAGCAGACAAGAGGGATTGACAAGATGCAATCAGCACGGGATCAAACCAAGAATTCGGCCGTTTTATATCTGCTGGTTGAAGCAGTACTTGCGTGTGTACGGACGTCGGTGCTAAGCTCCCATGCTGTCATGGCTGTCGTTGAATCTTTTACCGTCTTGCTGGGTTAGCTCCCCTGCTCCGGTGATCCCCATACAGCTTAGACCGGGTGGTACCGGGGAGATACATACCGCTCACTTCGTCATGCGGATAGCAACCTGCTTCATGTACAGGATCATGCCCGCGGATGACTCGCAAGGCTTCGTAGGGCACATGTACTCTGTAGGTATCTGCACGACGTCTGCAAGGCTTGACTCTTTTTCTTTTCTTCTCTTTTGCTTCGCCAACTCCAGTCTGCTCGACTTGCCAGGATCAGGAGCTCGCTAGTGTTTGTACGACTGTGGCTGCATGCACGTACATATCGACAGCACTCGCTTGGCCTTTTGCCATGACCGCCCGCTGCCAGAGGAAATGGGAGGGGGCGTGGCCTGAGAATTGGCCCTTTGCTGGCAAATGCTGGCCCAAAAGTGCAGTGTACTCGTACATAGTAGTAGCACCAGAATCCAGAGGGACAGGGCCACGTTCGGTTCTACATCCGTTCTGCTAGAGATGTTCCCTTCGAGGAGCACAAGGGCAGCTACATCACATTCTAGAGTTAGGGCCTGTGCGCCGCTGTGCCTGATGAAGGAACAGCAGTCCCGCACATAGACATACAATCACGCACGCATCTTGACTGTATCCATTGCTTCGTTGGTGGTGGGCTGTTGATTGATGAGCAGATAAAAGGGGGGGCTTAGGCAAAGGAGGTGAAGAAAAAAAAACCAGAAAAAAGTCCAGACAAAATCTGATATGGGGCAACTGCATCTGCTCCGTAGATGAGATGGGTCAATGCCTTGGGTAAGGGAACATAAAGCACCAGAGGTGTAGGCGATTGAAGAGCCCAGACGCAGGGGGGAAGAAAGATCAATGCAATGGAAGGTCTCGAGACCTGGGGGCAGCGAGTGAATCAGCGCTGCTCTGCTCTGCGCTGAACTGAACTCAACTGACCTGAATCAATGAAGACAACCTGAGGTCAATCTGAAGTGAAGTCAAACTCAACCACACTAAAACCAAACTGAGCCACCAATTGCACAGATCAACCACCTTTTGATGCCTTGCCTGCCTCGGGTACGTGTACATGTGCAGTACGAGTACAGCACAGCACCCTCCAGGTATGTGCAAGCAACTTGGCTGGTCCGGCGTGTGTGTCACAGCAGACAGAACAGAGACTGCGCTCAGCGCCTTATTTTGGCCCAGCAGGAGAAGGCTCCGAGCCGGGTGGAATGAAGGTTACCCGACCTCACAGGTACTTGGCCCTTGTACCGCAAGGCTAAGCCCGGTGGCGTTAGGCTGGGAGCTCCTTGGCCTGGCGGAGTACCGCGGTGCCCTGGCCCGCCTTTTTGTCGTCCTAGGTACCGGATGAGGTCCCGTAATGTCGACCCAGCACGTCCAGAAGTGGACGTTGGGAATTCGTTGGTCAGCCCAATAGTGGTTGAGCGCTGCTAGGCGGCTCTGGGGACTGCTGGGCATCGCAGAACGGCGCTGGAAAAGCCTCTGGCAGCCTTGGGCCTCGTGCTGGAACGTTGGCTGCGCGCTGAGCAAAGTACTCGTACCTCGCTACCTGAGCCTCTAGCTCCGGGTACCTCCTCTGCTGGCCTCCACCCGTCCGGGGCCCTGTCGATGCCCTGTCGCTGCCCTGCCCAGGCGTGCGCCGCCGTGAGTCTGTAGCGTCGAGGGACAGGCAGTAGCGCGCATGTATGTATGTACGCAAGTACTGCAGTACAGGTACTCGCACACGTACAGGTACACTTACAGGTACACATACAGGTACACTCACAGGTACTCGCAGGTCCGGCCAGTACGGGCTGGGTACAAGCTGATGCATCCACCCCCTCTGCATGCGCTGCTTTGGTGGTACTGTCCACCGTCCAGCGGTAGCAGCCACGCCCTGGGCCTTGTTCCCACTCTCCCGCTCGCCGCCATTGTCTCCGCTCCCCCAACTGGAACTGGAACTTGCCTCTGCCTCTTCTCCTGCCGTAGACCTCTCCAGTTGCTATTCCACAACGCCTCTCCACCGCGGGAGCTGCATCATTGCACTCTTTTCCCTCTCCCACGCAACCTCATCTTCCCCGTTGCTCGGCCTGTGCCTCTGCCTCTGCGATTGCGTGCCACCAAAGCCTCCTGCTGCGGTGTTCAGGCCGGCCTTTCGAACGCTGCACGCAGTTCCGGATCTACCCATTTCCCATATTGCAGGCCCACCGCGCTGCCTGGATGTGACTCGCCCTTTGTCCTTGAGCCTTTCTCACTTCACTTTGCCTTCACTTGCTCAACAGGTCGTCTTCACTTTCTGGCCGCCGCCGAATTCTCAATCGATCATGTGGCGTCCTCCCTGCCGCTTATAGAGTTTGTTTTCTTCAGTTGAGTCTGAGTAAACAAGCGTCTTTTCTTCCACCCGTCTCCAAACTCAACTTCAGCATCTTTATACCCTCAAGACCGCCTTCTTTCCTCTTGTCTTGACCACAACAAAGCCCTCCCGTATCCGGCTGTTGCCTGCGAACTCCCGCAATTCTCTGGCTCGTCTGTCTGTCACTGGGAAGCTGCATCACACCAACCTCGCATCCACATCCTCAGCCGCCAACATGAACTCTCTCAAAGTCCCGGATAGCGGCCTGCTCCTGGCGGGTTCTGGCTCCGAGTCAGGCGTACCGCCACAGGCTTTCCACGTTCAGCTCGACAGATCGACGATCGACTCAATAATCCAGTCTTCTCGCAATGGCGAGGACCTGCGCCTCTCGCTGGGCCAAACTCCCGTAAGTCTGCCTCCTTCAAGTGTGCCCATAGGGGGTATGGGAAACCTCATGTGCTGACTGCTCCGGGCCTGATCTTTAGACAATCCAATACGGCTCCAAATCGCACCGCATCGCCGCTCCCAACGATTCTGCCGATTACGACCTCTACCTCACCCGCCCCTTCGAGTCTACACGCCGGGCGGAGAGAATACCCAACACAACCAACGTCTTTGCGAAGCCTGCCAGGCCATACCGCCGGAAGTCGTCCACCCCTGGGCTGGACTCTGATATTGAAGCTCTGCAAAATGGCTTGGCGGCACATGACGCAGCGCGAGAGAGGTTTGTGCTATTTGCATGTCGCTGTGGTGTTGTGTATTAACACCGTTTATCAGGGCTCGTGTCGTCGGAAACTTGCCAGAGTCCAAGGCCTCGGCAAAGTCCAGGGCCAAGCCCATTTCCAACTATGGCTCAAAGACTGGCTCTTTGCCAACATCACCAAGCCTCAATGGCATCACCTCGCCTTCGCTGAACCCGACACTCACCGCATCCCAGCAAGCTATGGAACGTGCTAAGGAGCAGAGAGTGACTCTGGTTCACGAATTGGCCGTCAAGGACCGATCGACGGAATACCTGAAGAAGAAATGGGACGGCAAGGAGCACGAATTCCGATTGACCCTCGAAAAGGTCGCCGAACACAACGCCGACTCAGATACATGGACCATGCGCAAGACGTACTGGAAGGAGCTCGACCCTTGGAGCTACGATTACGCCTCTCAGGACGAGCGGCAAGTTGTTATTGACAACGCGATCCGCCAATTCGACAAGCAGAGGCTATCGGCTTACGAGGCTGTGTGGCAGAAGCTGCTTCCGAAGGAGGAGCGAGGCAAGGGAAAATGCCTGAGCCGGCTGCAGGCAAACCTGGCAAAGGGGCCCCCTGCCCCGACACCCAAGATCAAGGTGCAGAAAGCCGACGACGGCTTCACCTCTGGCGATGGTCTGGATGGCGAAAAGATGGTACGATCATCGTCCAACCCCCTCCCTGCCAAGGCGAAGAAGGCTAGCAGCCAAGAGTCACAAGTCAAACGGCTGCTCCAGCCCTCCAAGGCGGGTGTTTCCAAGCCCAAGGCGAAGCCCGCCGCCCCAAAGGCTTCTCCCACCAAGAGCAAGGCTGGCTCAAAAGGCAACGACAAGCGCATACTGTCACAGGAAATCATTGTCAACTCCGATACCTCAGGTGACGAGGCTCCAGCTCCGCCTCCTGTCAAGGCGAAGCCAAAGCCTGCGGCCCCCAAGGTCAAGGACACAGTCATTGTCGCCGGCCGTCCACCCATCAAGGCCCCGACTCGCCCAGCACCTGTCAAGCGGCCTCGTGAGGATGATGACTCTAGTTCTAGCTCTGGAACGCCGCTGTCGAAGCGCATCAAGCAGAGACAGCCCCTGCCCGCACTCCGACTGAAGCACCGCCCATCCGATGCCAGCGTCAACTCTCGTGGCACAGTTGCATCATCATCCTTCAAGAGCAAGAATACCTCGCCCACCAAGTCATCCCCTCTGGCTTCCTCACCACCTACAAATGCCTCCGACCTCGAGGACAACGCACCACCCCCACCCAAGCTAAAGCGAAAGACGGATATGGAGTCCAAGCCTTCGGCGGCGAAGCGACGAGCGGCGGAGAGCGTCTCGATTGAGATCTTACGCAAGGCCAACAAATTCAAGGCCTACTACCAGCAATACGAAGCATTGCACCACGAGATCTCAGCGTTGGACAACCCTCCCCACGAAAAGCTGGCCGACCTGCTGGATATGAGAGGTCGGCTTGAGAGCATGAAGAAGGAGATTTACCGAGAGTGCTCGCCTGCATGAGCTTAGGCAATGACAGCACCACAACCAAGAAAATTACAGAGCACAAAACATCAACACAATATGGGGAGGTTTACGATTTACAAGTTGAAATGACGATTCGATAATAGGACCAAAAAGGGACTGGATAATTTTGCTTTTTTCTTCTTTTCCTTGTTTTTTACATTTGGCGTTCCAGCAAACAATGAGCTTTCTGCATTTAACCCAAGGAATTTGGGCAACGGATTTTGCATCTCGCAGCGAAGGCCTTTAGGATAGGCACGCTCTGGCGCAGGATATGGCTGATACCATTCGAATTTAGAGTCTCGAGCAAAGAGACCAGCAGAGGAACATCTGTCTGAATTGCTTAGTGGATATTTCAAACACAGGGCCCTGCTACACGGGGCGAAAATTAGTGCTGACTAGGTATAGTAGTCTAGGCATGTAGCAACTGGTAGATACAAAAAAGATACAAAAGTCTTTGAACAAAGAATGAAGTCATCGTGTGTTGGCTGAGTGAACGTTGCCTGGCTGTGCTGTGCTGTGACGACGATTGTTGATGTCATTGATGCTGCCGCGGTCTGCGCGAGGGATCTAAGCCATGCGCGAAGACGATCAGTGTCAGCATGAAGATCTTTGTTGATCACTAATGCCCAGACAGATAGCTAGATTCTTAGTAGATGCTACTGTAGTGTTACCGGTTTTACGGGGCAGCCGAGGGCCGAAAATGTCAAGGAGCGAACTAACGCTTGCAGCTGAAGTTGAAACAAGACTACTCGTACTGTATTTTACTCTCATTGCTTTCTTTTTTGTTTCACGCCTGGGGTTTGTTTGATTGGTGTTTACGGGAGATTCCGTGTGATTATGATTGCGTGCAAGGCCCTTTTATTTCTTGGATAAGCTGTGGCGGGTGTCGGGGTAACGGGGTTGAGGATAGCGGTTTAATGTGAGCAATCTACCCTTGATGTTTGCTTTTTTATTTTATTTTTGCTTGTTTCTACCATTTCTACTTTGCTTCTAGGAGGTAGCTAGAACAAGGAACAGCAACTTGCATCTACTAGATATATCTCTACCTACTATCTGCTCCTAGATGGATATGCTCGTAGTGGTATATAATACGTCCGTTGGGTATTTTCTCATGGATGCTTAATTATAAATCTACCATAGCCGTAAGCTAGCAATTCACTTTTTTTCTTTTTTTTTTTAATTGAAAGGGATCCCCACGTGGGGTGTAGCAACGCCCCACATATTTGTATCTTTCCTTCCATTCACATCCATGGAGTGCCTGCCATCTGTACCGCCCTTTTTCTTAGTCAGGGTCCGATTTTTTTCTTTTCCTGTGCGGGTGACATCCATGCATGTGGATTCTCTTTTTATATCTTTGCTGTGCTTGTAAAGCTTCCGTGGGAAGTCACCGCTGTATATTGAAACGGATTTTATGATACATATTCTCATCATGATAGCTCCTTAGATTTCCGCTCTCTGTTGAGAGGCTCGATTTTTTCTTTTCTTTTTTCCTTTATCCATTTGGCGATTTAGAGGCGTACTTGTGCATTTTCACAGCTTTACCGCTTATTTTTTTTTTTTTTTTTTTTCTATCGACGACTTTGAGGTGTATCTGGGGTTTGCGAGATTTCAAACATGGCGACGCTCGCTCCGGAGGATTTCCCGCAGATGTGGCAGCGGCCGAGCTACGAAGAGCTCTTTGCCATTCTTCAAAGCCTGGAACTCAGCCCTCCCGTGTGGAACCACAGACAGAAACAGTCAGACATTCTCGCGCACCAAGAGTCACTCGCTACCCAGCGCAAGGCTGAGGTGACACGCTACATCTCGTCTGTCATCAGCAGCCCCCTCGCATGGATCGACGACTACGACAAGCAAGAGGCGCTTTGGGAGCTGGCGAGCAAGCGCATGTCTGAGAGATGTGGCAGGACGGCCATGGGCGAGGTCACGAGGCGGTGGCCGTTTGACGGAGACGGAGTTGCGTGCGAGCCGTTTGAGCTGATCATCAAAGAGCCGGCTCTGACGGGTGACTCACTTGGATTCAAGACTTGGGGCTCTTCGTATGTGCTGTCGCAGCATTTGCCTCGGCTTGCTGCGACGTCGCTGTTCAAGCTCTTTGATGAGACTCTTGGTCAGCCGCCTCCTACTGTTCTTGAACTTGGCTCGGGAACTGGGTTGCTGGGTGTTGCTGCTGCGGCTCTTTGGCAGACACATGTCATTCTCAGTGACTTGCCCAACATTGTTCCTAACCTCAAGGACAATACGGAGAAGAACAAGAGCTTGGTTGAGTCTCGAGGGGGATCCATGTCGGTTGGGCCGCTTACATGGGGTGGAGAGGAAGACGAGATTGACCAAGAGCTCTTTGGTGAACCTTTTCAGTTCAAGGTTAGTTAAAGCTTCACCACTCGTTTGCGATGCGATTTATAAGAACGCTATTTCTAACGTTACTGCGACATGAATAGCTCGTTCTCGCTGCTGATCCCTTGTACGACGATGATCACCCGGCACTTCTCTCTTCAGCAATCTGCCAGAACCTCGCTCTCGGTTCGGAATCCAGGGCGGTGGTCATGGTGCCCATGAGGGACAACATCACGCGGACTCTTTTAGAAGCTTTCAAACAGGCCATGCTGGATCTCGAGACGCCGCTATTCTGCGAAGAGGAAAGTGAGCTCGCTGGAGAGGATGATTGGGGCGAGGACGAGGAAGAGGGCCAGGTCAAATGCTGGCTGGGAATCTTCTCGCGTGGGGGGTCGCCTTTGACGACGTGATTCATAATTGACGATGAGAGAGAAGGATATAGACGATAGACGTTGGACAAATGAAATAGAAAATGAGGCCATGATAGACTAGAGATTGGAGATGGGATATAGAGGCTAGATTCTTATATATAGATTCATATGGACACTTCCACTAGACCTAGACGCATAATGAAGCTTGGTGATGCATCTCCACGCATGCAAAAGCTGAGCACCAAGATTTTCGTCCCATCTCCCGTCACCGTAAGTCTGCTTGATGCAAGGCCAAATATTCACCGCGACCCACCTCGTTTGCTGGTTTCCCCCAGGCAACTGACCTGCTGTCTGCCAAACTGGCACCATGATTCACTGCATCTAGAGCACTTATATGCATCAAACTGACCTATCATTAGGCAACGCGTATCGATTCTCTTATTGTTCTCTAGCACAATAGATATGGCTGCATCAGCCACGAGGCAACTCCCGTCCCTGAATCAGAAACGCGGCCCGTTGCTTTTGTATCCGGGCCTAGAAAGAGGGCATTTACCTCAACGCACCTACTCCTCTTACTTCCCCCTTTTCGTGATATCCTTTACACCTAGATACCTTCTCTTCAAGTTGCTTCACTCATTTTGCATTCGCACTCTCACATAATCATTTCGTTTTCTCTACGCAGCATTTGGACTCTCACAAGTGTGAGAAAGAAGCAACATCTGCTCCTCTTTCTTTTGGAGAGGCGCCGACGTCGGAAGTTCTCGTGATCGGGAGCCCGGAGTATTTCTCCGTGTCGTTTCCGGCCTGGAGGATCAGGCCGGCATTGACGCCGGCTTCGTTTTCGTGGACGCCCAAGTTTGTCCTCTTTTTCTGTTCTTTTCTTGCTTTTCTTGCTCAAGTTTGAGCTATCTATGTGACTTCCCCATGTGATTCTCCCTTTCTTTTTTAACCCCCTGTTTGTTAGACAAAACGTTACAGAAAGTGGTGGTTTCCCCTTCTGTACCTCAAGAGTGAGTCAGTTTTGAGCCCAAAGCAAACAGAAAAGTGCCGGTTGCTTTTCTGTTTTCACACTGCGTTTAGAAGCACAGGAGGTCGTATAAGACGCTGAGTAGCCAAGACGCTGAGAAAGAGGCTTCTATACGAGCTTCGGGCAAATCCGATTTTGCATTTCGAGACACCAGCTCTACACACGGTAGGAAGTTCTTCTTTGGAAGCCAAGTGATATCCCTGCCCGTCGCATCGCGAGAGCCAAACAAGACAAACAGAGCAGCCATGGTCGGTGCGGCGCAGTATCTAGACGAGGAGATTGACTGGGTTCTCTCTGCCGTCGTCGGCAAGAAGAAGCAGTCATACATCCAGACGAACTTCAAGGATAAGTTTGGACGCAGCTTGAACCATAATCAGATTCGTTACATTAAGAACAAATACGGTAAAGACCCTAGGTTTAAGTATGTGCTCTGTCTTCCCCTCTTTCTTACTCCTGTTCTAGAGATATTGGGAGATCCCCAGTGCTGGCGATTTTTCCAGAATAGTAACTAACATGATGTTTTTGCCGCGTTTTAGTAGCCCGTTGGTGAATACTCGAGCTCCAAGGATAGCCACATCACCCAAGCCCGGAGATCCGGACGAGCAGGAAGGGGAAGATGAACAAGGCAAAGATATTAAGTTTAGAAGTCCCAAAGAGGATAGACCGTCAATGAACACGAGGAAGCGACAAGGTGGTTCAAAGGATGAAGCGGTGGCGATGATCCGGGCGAAGCGCAAGAGAGGTGCTGATGCTTCGAGTTCCGGCCGGCCAAGGTATGACCTGCTTTACGAACAGTAACCCCTTCATCTTGAAACGACAATATCTAACGTGGAACTCTATCAATTCTAGGTTCATCAAGAAAATCATCGGGCCACAGCGACCACAGCTTCAACGAGGTCGGGTGTTGAAGACCGTTGAGTATGAGACGCCTCCACAACAATGGAACGCCCTCGATCTTCAGCTATCTACATCGCATATCCCTTCAACAACACCTCTTCTGGCACATGGTTATCATGATACACAATATCCACATACGGAAGCGCATGATAGCATACAGCAACCGATGCTCTCACAGTTTCACAACTCCGGTACTAGCGTTGGTTGGACACCTTCTGTGCCACTTAGTACCTGGGAAACCGACTCTCCTATGTTTACGAGTGTCAACGACAGCATGAAACCCTCGGCTTTGGCATATACTACTCCGAAGATGGAGCAGTTGTATCATCATTCAGCCGAGCAAACTCATACGCTCCCTCAAACACCCACAATCCAGTATCAGCCTCAACTCTTCCAACCTCTCCTGGCTGCTCCTTCAGTCTCGTCATTCTCGCCACATATACCGAATATCACTCCATATCCATATCATGGCTACCAAGAGCAACAGTACCATCAACCGTCGGAGAGAGAACAGCATCTTCAACTTCACCTCGAAGCCCCTGAGAACCCAGACATTACCAATTTCGCCATATCAGAAGTGGAAGGACAGCATTCTCTAGACACTCTTTCTAGAGACTTGCCGTTTCAACTGATCCCAAGCTTCCAAGAGATACCCATCGAGCCGGCAACTTCCCAGGCCGTCGCCGCTGAGCTCCCGACCTTGAACTTGGCCGCAGGAGATGTCCATGAGCACCAATAGGACTGGGCTCATACGACAGCCTCTTCGCCCTACGATTGCTCGATATTCAACTCCATATCACACCCCTCCATTGATTCGAAATTCCAAGATGTCAAATACAGCGGTCTCACTGGTGGTACTTCCCACGCCATACGTCAGTCGTTCATCAATCATCCTGATATCGCTACCACAGGGACGATTGATCCAATGCTTTTGGTCAATAATCGTATCGGCCACTCGACTTCCCCTGTTATCAAACACAAAATGGACCCCTCATTGAGCTTATAGCCTAGTTTTGTTGTCTTGGGAGCCGATGGTCGGCCCTGGAGCTGGGGAGATGCTCTGTAGATCGTTTCACACTACTTTCTTCTACACTCTTTTCGGTAGATTGACATCCATGTCAAATTGTTGAATTAAAGGAACTAAAGTCAAAGGATTCAATGAAATAGCATCCAAGTCAATTGTACTTCGCTCGCTATGCCTAACACTCGTATTATAAACCAAAAATACTGACAGATAGCCTCCACGTGTGAAAAATCAAACAGCCTCTAACCCTTTTGCCTTGCGGCGACGTATCGGCATCAAACTTCATTATCCAAACGAATGATTGCACGGCTCTACCCTTCATTTCATCCCCCTTCCATAAACGGTATTCTCCGGCGTAATAGTACTATCCCCCTTTTCCATCTCCTCCCCGACGCGCCATGATCAACTCAAAGTATAGTGTAAAGGGGTATCTAGAGCGTTTGGGAAACAGGAAAGATGGTCGCTAAATCTTTGATCATGTTGTCTCACTTTTCTTTCTTTCGCTTATTTGTTTGTTTGTTTCTTCTTTTTTTGCGCGTATTTTTTCGTTTATTCTTCTTCTTTCGGTGCGAAGGCACCTGGGAACGTATAATGGGCCTTTATACAGCGATACTTGTGTGTCGTCGAGCTTCAACGTCCTCAATGGGGAACTTGAAGACGAATGTAAAAAGATCGCGCAAATAGGCATAACGCGGCGAGCTATTGGCCAATGTTTGAATACTCTTGGCCATATCCACCGCTGGAACTCGCTTGCCGCGAGAGGGAATCGAGTGATTCCGGGGGATAAATGCGTCCATCAGGACGGAGTTCTTAAACTGTTGAAGGAGAGCAGTCTCTCTTGGCGCAGTGCCGAACGCACCTGCAGGGAGACCCTGCACAAACCCTTGCAGCATGGCGGGCGCTGTCTTTGGGTCGGTGATGGTGTCACGGTCGAACCCAAGAGTCATGGCGGCTCGAAGAACGAGAATCTTGGCACGCGTGACGTTGGGATCCTCGGTTGCCGTGGTAGTGGTGGCGGTGCTTGAGGTCCTGTTGCTGCTGTGGGAATAGCTTGACAGGTTAGATGCACTGCTGGACCATCTGCCACCTCGACCGCCGTCACTGGAAGGGCCGAGCACCAGGAGATTGGGCATCTGAGGAGAGCGGCTTTCTGGAGAGATCGGAGTATCCTCAAATTCTGTGACTGGGGTTTCGGGAACTGGAGGAGGCTTTCGTGGCCGCTCTTCCTGATGGGTACTCTTTATGCTCACTTGTTTGGAGTGGCGTGATGAGCGATTTGACTGTCGGCTCTCACGTCCAGTTTGATCAGAGGCGAGAGAGAAATAGCTCGCCTGGGTAGACGGCCGAGGGGTATGCCTGTCTGTATTCACCTTTGCCCAACTGTCTTTGAATATATCGCCCAAACCCCAACATGCCTGAACCGCAGAGAGAAGTAGTTCGCCATCCGCTGGTCTACCCTCGAGTCTGTTTTGGCGCAAACTGAAGAGCATCTCGGCGAGGCCCCAGCAAGCTCCGAGAAGTTGATCTGTTTTGCCAAAGAGCTCACCGCGCTGTTTCATCAAACGATGACATAGCGTGATATAAAAGTCAAGAGTTCGTTCTCGGAACTGTTCTGGAAGAGTCTGGTTGTCTTGTGCGCTGTATAGACTAGGGGGAGGCATTAGACACCATACAAAGAAGCGATGCGTTTGTGGCAATACTCACTGGTTATTCAACTCAAAGCTAACTCTTAAAACAGAGTCTGCCAGCTCGTCTTTCTTCTCGCGCACGTCGAACAGGGCTTGGCAAAAATCTCGGCATAGGTCTAGATTGAACTTGACGCTTAAATATGCCGGGTCTTCATCTTGGTTGTCGTAGAGGCGGTGGCAGAGCTTCCAGCACGCTTTCCAGGCTCTTTCAACAGCATCTGGGGTTCCCGAATCCCTAAAAGCTCGTGGTCGATGCATTGAGCTCAAGTTGGCCAGGGTATTGCACAAGGTCCAGGATTCGTGAAGAAGAGTTCGTAAATCGCCAACCTCATCAGCTACTTGAGGCACGTGAGGAAAGGGTTCGTCATCGTCATCATCGCCCTCGGCCTCAGTCTGTTCGTCAATTTCTGTGCCTGGTTAGCGACGGTACGATACTGTTGAGGCTTTACAAAACCAACTCTCAAGACTGCTGGTGCTGCTAGAACGCAATCGGCTTCCATCCATGAGCATTTCTTGCAAGTCCTGTGCTCGTGGCGTGGCACCGTCTAAGCTGTATCGCACAGGCTTGACATCGGTGGAGATGGGAGGGCGAGTAGGATGGCTGGGAGGCTTTATAGAGAGTTACCTTTATTAGCATTTGAAATCTTTGCAGAAAATCTTTCCATGCTGGTAGAGATTGGACTAACGCTGTTGAAGGTCCCGGTGGATGATGGCTGACTGGCGCCATCGGCCTTGGGGGACGATCTCTCCGTTGATGTGACTGACATGGCGGAGGGCTCGCTGGATGCCTACATAAGTTAGCTACATTGCAATTTGACAATGATTTTGCCACATGTAATGCTCACCCAACTAGCAAAGCTTTCCGGAGCGTGAATGACGGAGACGGCTTCCTCTGGGTTGCCCTGACGAACGATTTCCGGGAGATTGGTGGTAAGCATGAACATCTAGATTGGTGTTAACGCTGGCGGAATGCAACGATGGTACTGGGTAGCTGCTACGTACATCCGAGTGACGAGGGGGAGGCCCCGCTACATGATGGTCCAGCTCGAGATCGTCGGCAACATCGTCCTCTATCTCGGTGGTCTCAGTGCCGTTGGAAGTGACAGGCGAGGGCCCGACAATATCACTGGGGCTTAACAGATTCATTGAATGGGATGATAGCCGATGATGCAAAGAGTCAGGCCGAAGCGAGGAAGAATCTGTGGCGGGTGGAGGAGACGACCTAAAGCAGAGGGGTCAATAGGGCACTTGCTTGGTGCAAAATAGTCCTAGACTTACATGATTCTGAACGGAGACCTGAATCCATCTGATTCGGACGTCGCAGACATGTCTCCTTGGTTGAATTGAAACTGCAGGCTTCCAGTGGATGATCGTAGCGGCGCTTCGAGGGCCATGATAGATGATGAATGCGATGCGATGCGATGCGCAAGAGCCGACTGCGATCAAAAGGGCGCGACGTCGAGCTGCTTTATGCAGAACCTCTGCTCTGCTTCCTTTGCGATCTGTTCTACACAGCAGTCAAGAGGCTCAGAAAGCCCTGCTTGACGGCTGACGATGCAGAATGCTTCTGAATTCCCCACGAAAAGCCTTGAGGGTCTCAAGCGCGGCCGTGGCGAGGCAAAGGTGCAGCGCTCGCGATTTGGATGCAATGGAGGATCGAAGCACTAGCAGAGACGGTCGCAGTTCGCGGGCCTCGATTGACGGTCAGCGTGCTTCCAGAATAGAAGCAAAGCTGTGCGATTCGAAACGTCCCAGTCGTAGATCAGGCGAGGCAGTTCCAGGCACGCTGGACGGATGGCGGGCTGGCTGCTTTAAGAGAACGCTGCGGCCAGGCAGATGGACCAGGGGTCGAGACAACCCTTGCTTAGGACATGCAGCGCCGCCAGCTGTGGAGGAAGACGTTATTCACTTGCTGGAGCTCGCGCCTAATCAGCTGCGGGTGCTAGTTTGCTGAGCGGGGGGAGAGGAGCTCGGGCTAGATCCGGCAAGTCGAGGTTTCTGTTGCAAAGAGTTGTTCACGATATTGTGTGTGGGAGAGAAGAGACGAAGGAGTTCGTCAGCAGGCGATTGGAGGGAGTGAGAGGGAGACCGGGAAGAAAGAGTGAGAGCGAGAAACACAGAGAAAGAGCCTCAGCATTAGCCGGGCTGAGAGTGGAGGGATCAAAGTGCTTCCAGGCCGACGAATCGCACACGAGGCTCTGGGGAAGGACGACGGATCAATAACAAATGACAGAGGGAGGTTAGCTTTGGGTGTGGGAGGAAGAGGAAGAGACAGACGAAGAAGATGTACGAGTACCGGTAGACACATGGAAGTACTAACACACATAGCCTGTGCCTGGCGCTGGTGCTACCTGTCCAAGCAGTACCCGTGATGACTGCTAGCTTGTATGTGCTAGCCAAGTATCAACACGACACGGCATTATTGATCACCTCACTCACTGTATTGCCGCACACACTCGTTGCCCGCATGGAGCACTAAACAAATAGTACGTGCATGCAATGGGGCAACCTTCAAGATCCTTCCAGCTAACTAATGCTAATTAATGTATGCAGCTCGAGCCCGCGGTTAAAAAAATGACGAGGCTCGTCGTTTCTTGGGCTTCAGGCTTCAATGTGGATAAACAGACGCCAGCCGCAGCGGCCACTCTGTCGCTTAATCTGCCGTGCTTCCTACTTGGCCGCTGACAATTGACCAGATCAGCCCGCGGAATCCCTGAAGAAACGCGTCTTGCGAAGCCGGGGAGTGGTGGATATTGCTGAAAGAAGAAAAGGACATGGGAGTAATTGTCTCGTGGACGTGGACAGCCGCGTCTCGCGCAAGACTGCAGATGGGATCAGCTACGGTATTACACGAAGGAACGCCGCCGGGAGGAGCCACATGTTGAGCCGGCAATGCTTGATACTGTGCAAAGGTGAGTTGCCGTTTATACTCGTACATTGATAGTAGACAAGTTAATGATGATGACATGTTTTCATATGTGTCTATACCTCTCCTCTCAAGACATATAGACATCTATTCTTAATACTAGTGTACCTCGGCCTTCTCGTCAACCTCCAACCTACAAGACCAATGCCCACTCTCTCGACAATTGACAGCCCTGGAGCCTCGAAAAGCCCTGCCTGGGCAATGCGACACAGCAGGTTGGCCGTTGGAGGGGCGGGGGAACTGCTTTGCTGCACCTAGTTCTTGAAGAGGAGCTTGGTTCCGTGGGCTGGCCACTCACAGACACGATCGGTCGTGGAGTGGATAGAGCCCGCATGGAGTCGACAGGCGTCGGCGCTTAATTTCAGGTGGATGACATGCTTTCCCCTGCCGAGTCACGATGTTGTTGACGAACCGCAATTGTCAATGTCAGTCTGTCTGTCTGTCTGTGCGTGGAAGAGAGAAAAAAGAAAAGAAAAGGAGGAAAAGAAAAGTGAAAGCTGGAGTTTGGACAGAGATCCTGTTGTTTCTCTCTTTGCGTCTTCCTCTTCTATGCACCCACTTACACGCATATCACACACACAAAAAGCCCCAATTTCCCTCTCAGCGGCCAAATGCGCCGTGCTGGGGTCGAGTCACAAAATTCCCATCGCCCTTTTCCCTGTACGGTATGTACCTTCAAGCACCCGAACAAAAATGTTGTTGGTTGCAAGCAAACACACACACACAGAAGAAACACGGAGCTATTTGCCCAACTCAACTCTGGCTCTACTCCCAACGTGCATCTTCGCTGTGCCGCCAACCAGCCCGGCCGGGCTCCATTTCTGACGGCCAGCACATCAAGCACATGCTCCGCGGGCCAAACCAGAGGCCTCAATTCGCTCTGTCACAGCGCCAATCTGCTCGGTTCGTGGTCCGCGATGCCCCTCGACCCCTGCGCTTCCGTCCAGAGACACTTGTCAACCCGAGCTGATTGGCAGCGTTTGACCCGACGATCTGGTCCCGGCGCTACTGCTCAGACGAAGCTGGTTAGGCTCGGACGAGGCCCACTCGTTCTCAACCCGTCTGTGGGCCGCCGATTTTCTGTTCCCCGAAGCGTTGCAGTTAGCGTGGGCGAGGTTGGTGTTTTTGGTGTTGTTGCGTGTTAGACGGCCATGTTGTTCTTCTTGCATGCCGTACGGAGTACGAGTAGGATTCAAAATATGCCCGACTTGTATTACTTTACAGCAGCAGAGTAAGCTACAGAGCCTCCATCCATCCATCCATCCGTACTGTACGTGTCTGTGTGAGGCCATGCAAACAGAAAAGGGGGAATAAGCCGGATGTACTGTAGAAGCTCTTCAAACGCACCGCCAAGTCACACCGGCCTCGTGCTTGGCTCCGGCGTAGGATTTTAGTCAACTCTTGCTACTGTACAGTCTCGTGTGACATGTCTATTGCCGTGGCGATTGACCTTTCTTACAAGGCCTCTTGTAGTCAGTCAAATCGTGCCAAGTGGTTAGTCAATCACATTCACTCCTACTTACATACGGAGCTCTACTTACTGCATGCATACGCACACGCACACACTCTCAAAGGTCCACTCCCGAGCGCAGTCGTCGTCCTGAATCTGAAACCTCACGCCTCCGCCAACAGTTACTTTTTCTGGCGAGATGCTTCTTTTGTCTATTGTAAGGCTGGCATTCAGCTTGCAGTCAAATGTCTGTGTGAATCCATCTGTTCTGTAGCCGACATGGCGCAAGGCGTAATCTGCTCTATTAGACCGTCACATAGAATTAGTCTGGTGAGAGTATAATGAATCCCATCTGATGCACATGGTCCTCATAGATCGCTTTCAACTAGCCTTCTATTACATCCATACCTTGCTTTAGCTGCCTGCTGGCAATATCGCTGCGGTGTTGGTGGCTCCCATTACGCATCCGTACAGGTTCGTGTGCACCTATCTAGCCCTGCGCATAAACGCCCTTCCTGCTGTTGGGCGCAACCTTCATCTTTTGATACGACAATTCGTCCTTCGCTTGCACTAGCTTACTCGCCTTCTATTGGTGTGTTGGGTCGAGGCATTACTGCTTCTAATGTAGCTGCTCACCGTTGATTTGCGCAGCCACGAACTTGGCTAGCAAAAAACTTGTTGATTTATGCTGCGGCTATCGTGAAAGCCTCTCCATACACACGAACATCTGATTTCAGGTGAAGAACAAGAATGCCTCCCAGTGACTACTAGTTCGTAATCCTCACCGGAGGTCGTGAGCCGAATCTTCCTGAAAATAACAGCAGTGGAAGATTCCATGTTGCTTCCCCTCTCCATGAAAAGTAGCCTCTACTATTGTTACTACTTTTTTCTAGTATTTGCTGCTAACGCCATATCCTTGTGATATCTGCTACTATTGCTATATGCTTTATAGTGTATGTTGTTATAGCTATATTCTTCTCGTTTCTACTTCGTAGCATCATCATTGACAAATACTATTAAATCTGAGATATGGCATGCTAGATAGCAGGCTATGGCTAGTTTTTCTTGCAGGTCTTATTTACTTCCCTGCGCTGTATCTCTGCAAAAAACCGGCTCACTAGATGGGGTTCAAGCGCAAGTGATTTTGGGCGCTTTACAACTCAATATTGGAATCATATGGTGGTTCTATCTGACATTTTCCCGAGGGAATCCAGAATCGCCCCATCGACCTGGGTTGCGCTCCTGTTAGTGGACTTGTGTTGGCGATGGGTAGGCGCTTTTTCTGATCCCCATTACTGCGCATTGTGAAGCTGACCAACACACATGCCGTAAAAGGCTACTCTGTAGATCCTTGAGGCGGTAAGGAGCGGTGAATTGTCTTGCAAGTCCAGGTTTCTTACTCGCAGTACAATACGTACAAGCTTGTTGAGAGAGGCGGCAATCACTTTCTGTTGGATATTCGCTTTACGCCGTCCAACCGACACAAGGATTGAGCCTCAATGGGGTGTGGGCATCAAAGCGTGACCATGGCAATCTGCAAAGCCCACCATAGTATCCCAGAACTTGCCCCAAATGCACACCCTCTCATTCATAGAGGGAAAGGAATCCATCACGATATGCAGCGGTAGTCTTTTTGTTTTGCGAAGTCGTATAGCAGAAAAAATCTTCGTTCCATTATTACGGAGTTGCCTGCGGCTTTGCCGTCATCGTTGCGATCTGATTTTTATTCTTCCTTGCGCCAAGTCACAATATAGGTAATAACAGGATCCAAAAACGCCAAACTGTGCATTGCATCTTTCTCTTCGCCCAAAACAAAACTATGCCGACTCGTTCAATCTCTGCTTCTTCTCGTTTCGTCCATCGGGAGTGTACCTAGAAGGTTGATTAGCAATCGGAGTCAGGGGTGCCTTGGAGTGTCGTAAGAGTCGTACTTGAGAAGCTTCTCGATGAGGTCGACGTGTGTCATGATCATTCGTCGGCAGCAATAGCGCTTAAGGCCTAGCTCGTCCATGGCATCGCTTTCCTAAAGTTAGCCTCGAGCTCTGCTTCAAATGTCAAAGGCCTGCATACCCATCGGTCTTGCGCGGATCGGCGATTAGCTGGAGATAGCGCTCCCAGAGGTCACCAGTGACCTATTGTCGTTAGTCATCTTCTTGAGTTCTCAGCGACAAAATCAAGATGCCTACCTTTCCACAAGAGAAGCAGCGGATGGGAATAATCATCTTGGCGATGTGATGGCGAATGTCGTTTTTGAGTAGTGAACCTGGCAACGTGAAAGAGTTTAGCTGCGGAAGCGACGCGGATGGCTGAAAATATTATGCTGCCGAATTTTTGCCGCCCGTTGCTTATCTTATCGCTGATAGTGGAAAAAGTTCATGGCGGTACCAAAATTTCTGCGGCGCATTGATCTCAGTACTTTATACCAGTAACTGGGAGCTGCCGCCTCGATGCCATTCCTCCCCAACTTCCTCACAGCGCCATTCTCCGGGATCTCTGCCAAAATGGCGGGTAGCAAGCTCTCCAGGCCCCAGGATGAATCGACCAAAAAAAGAAAGCGAGACCTGAACGAGGCCGATGCGCGATCAAAGAGATCACGGCCGCAGCAAGGCGACGAGGAGGAACAGGCAGAATCTCCAGCTGACGGAGACTCTGAAATCGAGGATAATCTTCAAAATGGAGCGTTGTTGAGGTCAAAAAGCAATGGTGATGAGAGATTGGTTGACCGTTCTTTTGATGGAGAAACTGGCTGGAGAATCTCCAAGCCCATGGGCGGTAGAATGCTCGACATTGATCCAATCCTTACCCAAGATGACCAGTAAGAGGCCAATTCATTTTTTCCTTAGAAAAAGAGCCATTCTCATATCCCTTAGATACCTTATCTTGACATACAACACCTCCATTCAAGTGTACACAGCTAGCGACTCGTTACTCTTGAGACGAATCCCGATAGGCGCCGTCGATGCCTCTTCGTCAAAGGGCACATCTCCTGCGAACATTGTTGCGACCAAACTGTCCATTCAGAACCCCGAATACCTCTGGGTTGCCTGCTCAGACGGTCAGATTTACTATGTGAACTGGACAGAGAGCGCCGAGACACACCAGAGCTTCCAGACGGTGACAGGCACGGCTCATGCAATCACGGTGACCTCGACCGAGGTTTCGGGCTCAAAGGCCGATGTTGTCGTGGTAGCTGAAACAGCCAAGTCAAATCGGATGGAATTGACGGCATATGGCGGGGATATTCTCTCAACTCCGCTCTCAAAGGTTATTTTGAGCACCAAGAAGTCGGGCAATGGCTTGCACTTGATTGAGTCTAGCCAGGATGGCCTTGTCTTGGTCGGTGCTCTCAATGACTCTTTATTCCTTGGTGTAGCTTCACACAAACAGTCAGTCGGCTTCGAACAGCTGCAATACAACTTCTTTTCATTCGACGTGCCCGACATCATCACCACTCTCGATTTCAGAGTTTATCCAGCTTCTGCCCTGAACAAGTCCAAGGGACGACGTGACTCTGAGAACGTCGTGGACGTTATTGTTGGCGGTGCACGAGGAGCTATCTATCTCTACCATGATGCTCTCTCTCGAAGTCAATCACTTGGAAAGTCCAATTCCTCCAAGGATGGCATCCAAGCCCAGAAATTCCACTGGCACCGAAAGGCAGTCCATGCCGTCAAATGGTCTCGAGACGGTACGTTGCCCGCATATCTCCCTTTCTTGGATTATTGAATTCGTTGCTAACTTTCTTCACTAGGCAACTATATGATTTCTGGAGGTTCTGAAAACGTCCTTGTGCTGTGGCAGATGGATACCGCCAAAAAGGATTTCCTTCCACACCTTTCAGGCAGTGTAGAAAACATTGTTGTTTCTACTAGCGGATCATCCTACGTTGTGCATCTTGATGACAACTCAACGATGGTCTTGTCCACTGCTGAACTTAAGCCGACCACATATATTTCTGGCATTCAATCCGCCGCCGCCGAAGCTTCAACACCCAAAGACTTGCTCGTGCAGCGCGTTTGGTCAGTAGCGGATACAGTGCGACGACCCATACCCGCTGCAATCAACGCAACGGAACCCTCCAAGCTTCACGTCTGCGTCGGCAACGGTCGTCAGGCAACAATGACTGGAGAGTTCTCGGCGCCCCTGTTGCAGTCTTTTGACCTCGAGACTTTTACGAGCATCTCCAAGCAGGCATTGGCTCGGACACAACCTACAGATGTCAACTTGACCAACAAGGGCTATGCCATTGAAGAGCCTGTCGTTACACACATTGCCTTTTCTGCAGATGGAAAGTGGCTGGCCAGTGTCGATGACTGGACTCCTACAAATAGGGATGTCGCAACAGTTAGTGGCGAGGCCGGCGACCAGTTCCTCAAGGAGAGGCACGAATCATACCTCAAGTTTTGGCAGGTCAACGGCGAGGATAACTCAATTGCCCTTGTATCCAGGATTAATGCACCCCATACATCGAGCCATCCAGAGACTGTCCTTGATCTTGCATCGAACAATGCCTCGACTTGCTTCGCCACTATTGCTGGAGACGGCATTGTTCGTCTATGGCGACCAAAGGCTCGCCAGCAAGAAGGCTCACGAAACACAGACGCCAACGTTGAATTCACTTGGGTTTGTTCCCGCATAATTCCCATTGGCGATGGACTTGGTGTCGTCGCAGACATCCCCGGCGATGCGGCTGGTTCCGCGCAGGCCCAAGCCCGCCTCGCATTTTCGGAAGATGGCTCTACTCTGTTTGCCGCATTTGGCGCTCTCGACACAGGAGCGGTGTATGTTATCAATGCGGCCTCTGGTGAAGTTGTCAAGATTCTAGAGGGTCTCTGGAAGGGACAGCTGCACTCATTGCAAGTCCTGTCACAGTATCTGATGGTGCTTTCTGAGGAGCTGCACGTCTACGATGTTGTGAGCGACGATTTACGGTATGGAATTGTGGTTCCTAAGACTGGAGCAGACGAGCTGCTACAGCTTGCTGTCGACTCTGTAACTGGCCACTTCGCCGTCACCCTTCCTCTCGGAAATACCTCTAGCATAGGAGTCTTCCACCCCAGCGAACCCGAGCCGCTCATCGTTTGCAACACACCCCATCGAATCGTGAGCCTCGTTTCAGTACCCGGCACCAGTGGCTTTGTCGCGCTTGATGATGTTGCCCAGATCTGGACCATCACCGAGGGCTCCAATGCGTCAACCATCCTGGCTGCTCAGCCCCTTCAGGATCTGCGACTCGATAATGCTTCTCAGGAGGCTGATAATAACAAGTTGGCCGTCCTCTTGGGCGGAGATGCTGATAGCGATGATGAGATGGAGGAGGCTCAGAACGCAGATGAGGATGTGGAGATGGACGACGACGATGTCCAGACCAACATTATACCCCAACAATACCTGGCAGACATTTTCGATGCTGCTCCAGCCTTTGCCGGCGCTTCTATCGAAGACATGTTTTACAAGGTCACTGGTCTCCTTGCGACTAAGCCATTGTCGGCTACTTCTATATAAAGGTGAAGAGAGAAAAACTGCATCTTGTTGAGGAGAATTGAGATGAGTGGTTGATTGGAATGTATAAAAAGCGATGTGCCACGGTTGTTCAACCACAATGGGGGTAAGAGACTAAGAGAGAATATGAGTAAAATGCGCTACTTGACGTTGCTGGTAGATCAGAGGCAGGAACAAACCTGCTTACATGTATATATTGTCTAGGATTAGTGTCGGTTAATAGGTAGTCTAGGGAATCTAATATCGATTCAATTTGCATAATCTGCCCATATGTGAACCTGAATCTCTAGAATTACAGTGTGTTGGATGAGGTGAGAGGGGATAACGCTGATGTGTATCTGCCAGAAAGAAAAGGGGCAGCGCCAGCCGTTTTGTTTATCCAAGTGCCCGATATATCTTCTGTTGCATAAGATTGCCACGGTGCATGCTGCCATTCATCTTTCTTCTCTTGGAAACCTCTGTCTTTTTATCTGATGTAGTACATGCATACAATTGTAGATTACTAGTAGGTACTGGGTAGCGGGTAGGATGAAGTGGCTGTCTAGCGACCTAAGTTGGCTATCTAGCATCCTGTCTCTCAAATCGAAGTCACGAACAGTATTCGATACTAAAGAAATATATCTCTAGTAGCAAATAGTCGAGAAACGTAGATAAGGTAGTTGCAGATATTAGAGGAATATAGCGATAGCAGGAGAAAGTAGTGATAGTAGCAGATACTCGAGCAACCGGGCATCCACCTACCGCGTGAATAGGTAGGTGCCAGCAGTGGTAAATAACATGGGGGTTCTCCTTTGCATCATATTAATGTTCAACGACATCAATGAAACTTCAAGCGGTCACGGGAATTCCGATTAGCAGCTTCTACCTAGGTACCAGGTACCTGTCGTAGAGGCTGGCAGTTGTCTAGCAGGTGAAGTACAAGCAGGCAGATGTCCACATTAGTACCTAGGCATGCCTCCTTCCTCCTGATGCTGTTTCTTCCTAACTTGCTCATCAGGCGTACGTACGCAGCCTAGAAATTAATCCTCAAGCAGCAGTCCTCTCGGGAATAGATGACTCTGTCATCATCATTGACATCAACAGCAGCAGCAACAACAACTCCAACGCCGTACGTGAAGTCTTTGCGAGCCTGTAGATATCTGGGTACTGATTGATGAAAAGCAGTTCTTCTTATTTTTTTCTTGTTTCAAAAAGACGGCTTATTTGTAAGTTCACCAGCAATAGGCTAAAGTAAGGGAAATGTAAATTAGCTAACTTATATACAGAAATCTTCTGCTCTTGTAAATTATATATTTCTATACTAATTTAAAAAAGCTTCAACTTTCCCCTCCATTGTTTACTCTACCTCTCACTGTGATTTCCTCCTTTTCATGTCCTTTTCTAGCGGCTGCAGCCTGGATCATAGTATGAAAGTGTCCGTACCTACGCTTATAATCGAGTCACGAATCTTGATTCGGCCTTTTTGAGAAACTTTACGTAGAAATTTATAAATAAAATTCCCTTTCTTAGCTCATCGTTGTCTAATTTACGTCCATTTACACTAAAAATCCATCTAGCGCAGCGTGATTTACATTCCTCTTCCCACGATCATTCACTTATTCAGTGCTTTTTTACCAGCGTGCTTGTCGTGTTTACGCAGCTGGCGCCCATCTTTTCTCAGCGTTAGTAAGTAAAATTGCCAGCTTCACCAACCGATTATGCTTCTTACAGATCTAACGGGCGCTTATTTTATCAGCTGGCGTTCTTCCTACGAGTTTTTTTTCTAGCTTCCGGCAATTGTGGCCACCGCGATACCCATGCCTCCTCTAGCGGTGCATCTACTAGAACCTACAAAGTCACATATACCGATTTATCCTACCATAATTCATTCCCTCTTTCTTCTGCTCTTCCCATCGTACATCTGACTCACCATCTCAATCGCTGCTTTTATTAAACAAGGACTATGGTCAGCTGTGAAGCAGGAGCTGTTGGGGCTCTATGGATTTTGCAATATTATAAGAAAGGTTTCTCTCACGGTCTTTTATATTAGTCTCCATCTCTCAGTTTATAATCCAGTATCCTAACCTAACTCCTGTATATTACGCTATCTTTTTAAAATCCACCAGCCTGCTATTTATCTTTATAACTATAAGTATACCCTGCCAGAGTTTTCATATGTAGATTTACTTTATTTATCTAGAGCAGCGTTAACCTCATGCAGCATATCATGCTCTCCTTCCACAAATATTACCTCATGGCATATGTAAAGTGGCGGGGGCTCAAGTCGCACTATCCAGCGCTTTCTTGTCATAACTTACGAAGTTCCGGCGTTGAAAAAGATGAAAATATTCTAAAAACTATTTTCTAGGAAAGCTGCGAAGCAGCTTTGCGCGAAGGTTCAATCGGAGTGAAGAGCCGCTTCCAGCTTTGTTTCTATTAATTTGACAACTCTCCAAGCGCTGGGAAAGTCAAAATATCTCGAGTTGTAATTATTTGTTTTCGTCTTAAGTCACCGCTTTTGTATATATCAGAGACTCTCAATTGCAGTGTTTTCCCAGAGTCTAAATCGGTATCACGACGTTGTTTTTGTGGTGTTAGTATATACTCAAAAGCTACGTATTTCTCTTTTCTGTAATAATGACAAATTACTGTATGGCGCTTTAACTCAATCTTATGCGATTGATACAGAAATAATCAGCATTTCTCGCGCTTCAAGACGATTTTAGTTTTACTATATAAGAACGCCTGGCGCCGCAGAGATAAAGCGCCGCAGGCAAGCCCCGGCAGTCGGAGGGCAAAAGCTTAGTAAAATCGACTATAATAGCAATCTAGACACCAAAGACAATAACAATGAGAGGATCTTGATCGGACTGGAAGAGCTTGATCAATGCAGCAGCTTTGCTTGCCCCTGTGGGCGCCTTAGTGGGCATCTGTATTATCTACTTCCGGTATCCAAGGCCACTGTGACTACTCATCAAGATCTTTTTACGAGAGAGGTCATATTTGTCAAGGAACTCCCCAGTGTACAACTCTCTCGTAGTATATTGTTGGGGCAGCGTCTTCTTCAGATTCAGCGCATTTGTCCAAACCATTGATGAAGAGATGAATAGTTTCGAGTCTCGAAACTGACTTTCCCCGTATTCTAGTAATCTGTGTTGATGTCGGATGACTCTGATATTATTTTATCTTCGTGGTATAACGTTATCACTTCTGAAGGTAGCTAATCGCTTCAATCCCTCTAAACTATTTGCTGTAGTATGCTGGGCGAGATCAACACTTGAGTTTGGCTGCTGCGCTGGTTATAATCGCAGCAGACGAATTAGCAAAATGTGTTTTCACGCGGTAGTTGTTCTTCGCGATCATTGATGATTAGGGATCTTGTGGAAACGTAGGCTGCCTATGTAAATCTCTAGTAGAATAGGAAACAATATACGCGAGAACTGTCTTTCCAGCCCCAGCTAAAGCTGCCAAGTTAGCATATACACAAGGAAGCCTTCCTAATAGCTCGTAGAATCAATGTATCCCAAGACACCAGAGTCCCAGTCTTGCCCTTCACCCAATCACGAAAACTGGCATGTTCCAATAGCTACATGCCGGCCCCAGGCTAGACCCTGTATAGAACAGTGAAATGTCGACAGCGAAACGATGGTGGACTTATTCAGTGGATGATCTTTCGCGCATCACTATCTCGAGACTTTGCTTCTGAGCTTTTCAGCTTGTCGCCAATTTTATCAAACCTAAAGTTTGCTAGCTTTACCAAGTCTCTGATGTCAATTTGGCACAAGTAATTCCTAGGTACTCAATAGATGTGAAGCTCGTACATCACATTGTTCTGCAAGACTAGGCTGAAATGACATTTCGATCTTTCCGAGCGTACAAGTAAACCTGCTACTTTCTTCTTGTCAAACGCCCAGAAAAAAGGCTTCACCAATTGTCTCAGTTCATCTTAAGATGCTAGTTCGGAATAATCTTATCTAGAACTTGTCTAAAGAGACGCAGGGACCGTCTGTACCGCCGAGCAAACGGGTGGACTGTGACGTTAGTATGTTGTCACTGTGCGGCATGTCGTGCGAATCTCCCAAACGATCCTATACCATCTCCAACCACGCAAACTATACTACTACGCTCATCTAGAAGCCGCGACCGATTGGCTGATCCATGCTTAATGTCCTTGAGATATTGCATTGCCGTGACTGCGAGCTGCAGCAGAGCTACGCCACTCGTCGATACATCAAGATGCCCCTCATGTTGCAATAAAGGAAACCTCCAAATTCAATCTTTAAATGATAGTTAATATAATGCTTTATTATAATTCATGCTTGCACATTTTAGATATTCCGCTTTCCCGCCTGGCTAGCAAAGAGATACAGCTTACAGCCTTGTCGGAATTGCAGGGCTGCAGTCATGAGACCATTACCGTTAAATCATCGTTTCTGACATAAATGTAACTGATGTATGTGATGAGCGTGACTGGCGAAGCAATAATGTACATTACACAAAATCTATAAGTACAGCTTCACCTACGCATCTTTCTTATGCCCACACCATTACACTTTCATGCGACAATGCCAAAGTTCCAACCTTGTTGGACAGTTTGGTACACCTTTGGCCCGCCTATCTTAACCAATTAAGTGCCCAGAGCCCTATGCTCCCGTAGTTTCCCCGACTTCACCTTTGGCCGTGTATGATGTTTTAACCCACATCGCGTCCACCAAAACTGTGCTCATGCTTCACACATAGCTTTCTACCTCAACCCCTCCAAAAAGCTTCTATAGCCACTTTCTTGATCGATCAATTATGTCAATAGGCCCCCGCAGGGCCTCTATGGGAGCGTTGAAGTAGGATTCCAGATCTAAACAAGTGAGGGGAGGGACAGCTTCGTTTGTGTCACGCAAGCTTCTGTCTCAATTCACTGCCCCTTGAATAAAATATACAGCTAACTAGCCCCCTCTCCTAGGTCCTTCTTCTCCATCCTCTTTTTTTCCTTCTTCGTCTTCATCTTCCTCAACCTCTTCATCACACACTTTACATTCACAAACTACACGATTCCCTCGCCCGAAGCAAACTATTTTCCAAAGCCTCGCCCTCCCGCCAGCCACAAGAGATTTTTCCAAAGCCTCGCCCGCTCGCGAGCCGCAAGCAAGTTCAATATCAACTGCAAGAATAGAGCCTCACCCAATCAGAGAGCTGTCAGTCGCCCCCTGTGCTTATGGCCGATAATCTACTTCTAAACTGCGGTGCGTTGTAGAGCCTCCTTAGCATATGGCGCAGTTAGTCTCAGTTACCGATTCGCCTGAACTCTATTCTTGCTTTTGAGATGGTATCAATCCCACCATGAACTCACTCACCGCTGCCGCCTTTCGAATGAAGCCCTCAATTTGCAATTGAGAAACGTCTTTAAGTATCCTGCCCTGCTGCCTGGCGAATAAAAGGCTGCACCTTATAGCCTTGTTGGAGTCGCGTGGCTGCCGTCGTGAGACGATTACCGTTGATTATCGGATACTATAATTGGAAATACCGTATACGCAATCTGGTGGCCAAATAATTGCATCTGATAAAACCAATCAAGATGAATTGCGCATCGCCAGGAGCGTCAGTAGTGTGGTGACACATACTGGATAAGACAGAAAGGGAACGTGTGATGGCCATCTCTAAGAGGTGAATCTATTTCACGAGATCTACCCACTATCTGTCGATCTACATCTACCAAACCCTACTAGAAATACCTGCATCTGATCGATCTACTAGCATCTACTAGATCCACCTCCGTCGTATGGTCAATACTCACCCACAGCAGCCAACACTTCTCACGCCGCATCCACCATATTCAACCTGAAATATCAAATGCTCAACGCTTCAATCTCAACCCAAACCATTACAATACCCTTCAACAATAGCCTCACTCTCCAATCCAATACCGCAACCAATAATACCTTCCCCTTCCTCCTCATTCCACATCGTCCTCCTCAAAGGGAGCAAAAGGGCGGGCACTCGGTATCCTTTATATGCTCGCAACTAGCGCCCGCAAAACCACTTTACGCGGTTCCCTGGAATCAATATACGCGTCCTTCTTACTCCCTTGAAGAATATTGGTTAAATGGGGTTTGCCCTGTTCCTGAGACCCTAACCCACGGAAAGAAGAAGAAACCGTAGTACTCATCCTCCCTTGGAATTCTTTTTCCCCTCCCCCCGTTCTGTGGGATTAGCTCTAGCTTTTGGATCCCGTCTGGGTGGTGGCCTAAGCGCCTCGGACAGTGAGACCATTTCTTGTTCTCTCTTTTTTCTTTCATTCTCTTCTCTTCTCTCGTCTTCTTTCACCTGCGGAACAAATCCAGCGTAGAGTGAGACATGTTACGTACGTCTTCCGCAAACGGTCATGCACTTTCGCCCAAAGTTCCCACCTTGGCGATCCACCTCGTTCATTCGATCATGAAAGAGACAAAAAGGTTCAGCCACAGATGCAAGTCAGTTGTCATGTTAACAAAGGTCCTTCTCTCATGACCTGATCACTGGTTTTGAACTTGTGGTGTGTGTGTTGCTTGCAACAAGTGTGTGTGTTGATTATTACTCGTGTTTGTTTCTAAAATTTGCCCGAATCCAAGACCCAACCAACGCCCATCCAAGTCTCACCAAAGGAACCTAACCACACAGACAGTGTTAAACGCCGTATTTCTCCAGCATCCTTCAGCCGTTAAATCATCCAATCAACCTGCCCCGATCCCACCTCCCTGGGTATTTTGTAGTTAAAAAAATTTCCATTTCCCTGTTTCCTTGCCGTGTATCCTTCCATGTGTAAAAAATAGTTCCCATCCATGACTCAAAAGTGCCATCCAGATCTAAAACATGTTCCTTTTCAGTACTGTAGCCTGATTGTCACAAGCCAAACTACCAGTCATTAGGAATAGGCACATGTGTGCCCATCGAAGGCTCCGTCCGTCGCCTCTTCATCGACCTAGGGCTGTCATCGTGCTCAGCCCCCGCGGATGCCGGTGTGGTTGCAACACCCGCGATATGCCATTGGGTTGGATTCCACAGCCCAGCGTGGTCACTGGGGTCCGCTCTTGGCTGCGTCGAGGGCGCAGTCGCCCATTCGTTGCCTGCCTGAGTCGATGTGGTAGGGCCAGGCCAAGTATCAAGATTTGGTATGTCCCAGGCAGTGATACTGGTGGTGTCGTCGTATACGAGTTGAGTTGACAGATCTAATGAGGCCGCCGTGGTTGCGGCCAGGTACTGATTCACACCAGCCGTAGTCATGGGCTTCATGTCGGGGAAGCCAGCCTGTCCCTCAAAGTAGGAAGGGTTGTGAGCCAACGACAGTGAATGTGAGCGCTCACTCGCTGCCCCGCCCGCTGTCGTGCTCACTGTTGGCAGGTAGTTGTTCACATCCGGCATCGAGGCCATGTTGGGATCAAAGCTCCCACCCGCATAAGGGCCATGGATAGTCGCCGTTGGGGGTGGTGTGGCTAGCCCTGTCGGAAAGTCAAACACGTTGATGTTTGTTTGTACTGGTGGTACTTGCGCAACGCCCGCACCGCTAGTCCAAGCCGTGTTCATGTTCTCGTTCATGATGCCTGCGAGCTGCTGGCTCACACTGGGTGTCGGTGACATGACGGCGTCTCTTGACACGCCGGCCGAGGGATAGACCAGAGCCTTTTGTTGGTGATATCGCGACATGGGGTCGTTGATGGTGAGCCATCTCCAAGAAGTCCCCGAGGGCTTGAAGACCGGGTTGTACTTGTACCATTGATTCGTGGTGTTGAAGCGCCAGAAGATGATGGCCTGCCTCTTCCACTGCGAGGAGTCGGGAGCACGGGACCATAGCTCTTGGTACATGGCGACTTTGCAGATGAGGTCGCTGCCCGTTGGCTCGCGGCGGCTCCATGACGCCGCATCGCCCTCGTCCTCAGATCTCTTGCGCTTACTGCCGGCCCTCCCTAGCTCGTGCTGCTTCTTCGACTCGTGGCGCTTCTCCTTCTTGCGTTGGTGCTCGACGTCTGGGTATTGCACGGCTGTGCTCAAGATACTGGCCCACTCCACTGCAGGGAAGGGCACGTGGATGTCCTGTCGGGGCCGCATGTGGCAATTGCAGTCGTTCATTTTGGAGTCGCTACAGCCCCGATGGTGAATGCCGCTCTCATTGGTGTAAACGCCGCGCTTGGAGTCGTCTCCGTACAGCTCATCTGGTCGAGTCAATCGGGTGACGCACTTCCAGTGATGCTGTTGCAGCTCCGGCTGCGTGATGGCCACCTCAACAAAGCCGGTGAGCTCTGATCCTGAGGGGAACTTGGCGTGTTCGTGCAGCTCCAGCGTCGAGCAGATTTCCAGCAGGAGGCAGTCTTGGTCCCGAGTGGGCAGATCGAGCGTCTCGTACATGGCGGGCGCATCCTTTTGCCAACGCCGAATTACCGTCTTCAAACATGCTGAGGTCGCGCGATCCAGAGCTCGAGTGTATTCGTGCAACAGGACGTCCTTGCCCAGGGCATCGGGGAAGTCATCGCAGTTGGTGTACTTGTTCAAATGGGGAAATGAAGCTTGGTCCAGGGGGGTGTTGTTTGCGTCGTAGGCCACGTCGTCCCGGATTTTAATCTCTGCCGAAGAAACATAGATCTCGCACGTTTTGGGCCGCACTGAGATGGATCCCTGCAGCGCCAGTAACTGGGTAAAGTAGTCGTAGTTGGGTCTCACTTCGGGCACTCGCCCCTCAGCCAACGCCGTCAGGATGGGGTTGGACTTGAACGACTCTTGCTCTTCTTCATCATAATAATCGTCAGAGTTGGTTGATCCGGGCTCCTTCTTCTCTTCAGAAGGAAACAGAAAATGAACTAGAAGATGAGATAAAGCCCAACCAGTTAATGACCCATAGACCATAAAGAGCAGGGGGTGGAGGGGAGGAGGGGAGTGTGCACATACAGCACCGTAGATCTTCAAAAAACTTTTTGACAACTTGCATGTGGCTGGACACTTGTTTGCGTCCCATTTGCTCAATGCTGTCATTGCTGTTGTCAATGCGGAAGATTTCTTTGCTACCAAGCAGCGCTACGCAGATAACAAAGATGTATTCGCTGATGAGCATGTTTCGGCCATGCAGCTTGCCC
This sequence comes from Trichoderma semiorbis, assembly GCA_020045945.2. Taxonomy (NCBI): domain Eukaryota; kingdom Fungi; phylum Ascomycota; class Sordariomycetes; order Hypocreales; family Hypocreaceae; genus Trichoderma; species Trichoderma semiorbis. Next base: position 5,818,056 of record CM034695.1, read on the forward strand.
CCCATGGAAAATTTCCGCCGGCCCATGTGAGGCATGAGAAGCACGGCTGGGCAGAAATTTTCTTATTAGCCTCATGTGGAAAAGAGCAGGGAAATAGACATGAGAGGAAAGTAAATGCAACTCACAGTCGACAAAGGCATCTTCGAGCTCGGGTCGGCGCCAGACGCCGCCTTTGTCCTTTTGAGTGTCCTTGTGAGCCTGTCGGTTGCGGTAGTGTTTAAAGGCCGGCCAGTAGTAGAGAGGGTTGATATCCTGTCGGCTCTTGCGAACTTGCCGGGGCTGATGACGAGGTGTCTGAAGCCTGGAATAAATGACATCGATGGATTGTGATGGTACTATGTGAGGAGGGATAGTTGGTGGCAGCGAAGACACCGGGGTCGGGTAACACGGGATGTTGCTGTTGAAGCTATGTGCTTGGGCATTGCCAGCAGCCTCACGGAGAGGCTGTCTGCCGCCATGAACGGTCCGTCTTGCGTCGACGTATTCTGGTGCATGTGAAATTCCTTGTGAGGCAAGGACTGGCCTTGGTTGGTAGATGGAAGCCATGATACCAGAGATGGAAAAGAGGCCTGAATGGGAAAGAAAGGAATGTCCGACAGAAGATGTTCAAAAACTCAGCTCCAAGCCCAAAGAGAGAAGAGCTTCTGCCACAGCCCACGTTGGTGAAGAAAGAGCAGAGCCTGATGGGCAAGAAATGTGGAAAGGAATTCGGGGCGTGGAATGGTGGGATAATGTACGCTTTGTACGAGGCAAAGAACAGCCATTGGAACGGAACATGCCTTTCTAAGGAGAGCCCCGATAACATATAAACTCGAGACTCGGGAGGGCCAACGGATTGTATTGACAAAGGGGAGGACGGGGGTGGTTAGCAGCTTGTCTTTGGCCCCTCCAACCCGAGATACATGCTCTAAGCTATCAAGATTTCGTCCATCTGCAAAGCATCTAAGATGGACAGGGAAGCTGGTGCGGCGGGGGTGGAACTTCGACCAGGCGGCAGCTCTACGTTCAGAAGACTATTCTCAGCAGCCAATGAAGCACAACGAGGTCACCCACCAGCACATGGCAGCGTGAGGTCTGTTCTGTTACGAGGGGCGTTGGGCATGCAAGGGAGTCTGAAGGCGGGGCCAGGACGCCATGGTCTCACCCACCCTCTCCCCAGACACATGTGCACCAGGTCATCTTGGGCGCGCTGCCCCAGGCATGTAGAACGAGATTAACATCAGACACGGCGCCGCGGCAGCCCTTGGGGCATCGCGAAACCAGAATTCTTCGCCCGAGATCCAGGCCAGCTGATGGGACCCCACGCCGTGGTCCATGGGGGAGGGCCGTTGTAGAGTTCGACATTGGACACCCCTCCCCTTGCCAAGGGATCGTTAGATATTCCTATGTATAATGTTCAATAGAGCGTGGGCTAGGGGGGGCACAGCTCAGCCTTGTCAGTGCAACACAGCCCGTGGGCATAGTTTCGGCTCTGCCTTTCCACCTTAGGCCTCAAGCTCATCCTCGTCATTGCCAATAGTAACCTTTTTCCTCCCTCCTCCAGTAAGCTGCTGAAGGGCCATTTTATTGGCCTGGCCCCCTACCTTTCGTTGCATCTTCTCGATCTCTTCCTCAGCATCGACAGCCTCGGCGGCAGCAAAGTCTAATACTAGTCGCCGGCCGAGCAGGTGGGTATCTTTCAATGCGTTTAGCGCATTCTCTGCCTCTCGAGGGGTCACAAAGTCAGCAAATGCAAAACCTCTTGCGGTATAGTCCGCCTTCTTTGGAACGCGGACCGATCTAAGTTGCCCATACGTCCCAAACAGCGTGCGGATGTCTTTCTTGGTGGCTTGGAAAGGTAAATTCTTGATGACGATCTTGGTTCTTTGGGATGCAGCCTTCTTAGCCGCGTCCTCGCGCCGTCTTTCCTCGGCAGCATCGTGGCCCCTGTGCGAGGCTTTGACGCCCAGTGCGTGGCCATCCAAGACGTACCCATCCATCGTCTTGAGTGCCGCCTGTGCTTGGCTCTTAGATCGAAACTCTACAAAGCCAAAGCCCATGCTGAGCGTCTGGTCTGGCTTTTTGGCATCTATTTTTGTCTTGACACGAGCCGAGATGAAACCGTCAAGAGGCTCAAAGACCTCAGCCAACTTCTCTGTCGTCGTGGCAAAGTTTAAATTGCGGACAAAGAGTGATGCGGTTTCCGCAGGCTCCTCGACCTTATCGCCGCTTGACAGCAATTCGTCGACGCTTAATTTTTGGACCCCAGTGCGCTGCTGATCCACAACCAAGCTAGCCTGGTCGTGCGCCGCGTCCTTTTTGAAGAGATCGACTGGGGCCTTTTCCAGGAAAAGGACGCTGTCTTTGACTCGACGGTACGCCATCTTGCCAAATGCGGCCTTTGCGTGATTCAGTTGGGCGAATTGGATGATGGCAATTGTGCCGGTGGGTGGCATCAGAACTCTGAGAACTGGACCACACTCCTCAAACATTTTCCGGAGTTCTTCCATCGAAGTGCCGTAGGGAAAGTTCTTGACAAGAATAGAGGAGCCCCCTCGCTTGTGTGATTTGAAGGCATCCAAATCTACGCCATTGGAAGCAAAAAAAGCCTTGGTTTCCTGGATGACTGTCGTTTCTGCAATGGCTTGCTTGACGCCCGCATCGGCAGATGTGGGATCGAGAACTTCAGATTTCGAGACGCCCAGGCGTGCAGCAACGGAGGCGTTGACGGCGTCCTGGCTCATGTACAACGAATTCCAGTTGAAAACGCTCGTTGCCGCCTCAGTCTTTTTGCGTATCATGTTTTGCTTCTTCAGGGGTAACTTTGACATTCCAAACTCGTCCACACTCTTCTTGGCTTCGGCAGGAATGATGTGCAGAATGCGCCCCTGGAAAGTTACCCCATCAAGAGCTTGGAATGCACTCACGGCATTAGATGAATCTTCAAACAACACCATCGCAAACCCCTTGCGAACTCCCGAAGCATTGGTCGGTAGATGTACCTGACTAAGTTAGCCACCTGATCAACAAAACATGGTTCGCAAAGATGTGTTTTGAATATAAACAGGATATCAGAAAGGTCGAAGCATCTACTAAAATAATCGCCCGGGTTCTCATCACATGCCGTAGCATAAGATGTCCCTATCTGGGGTTCATCATGTTGCCTGTGTTTTTGCATTTTCTCATAGAAACAAAAGGAAATCAAATCGCTCAGCTTACCTCCTGTAGAGTGCCAAATTTCCCAAACTCTTGATGGAGATCTTCCTCCGTGGTGGTATAAGGGAGATTGCGAACAAAGAGCCGAGACGTCCGCATGATTGTGGCAATCGCACCATCCACACCGGTGCCCTCCGCTCCCTTGTTATCTGCTTCTTCGGGGGTATCTTCATCAACAGCATCGCGAGGAGAAGGCGGGGTGTCGTCCTTATCCCCGCTGTCTTGCACGACAGTTTCAGCCTCAACTGCTGTTTCTGTGGGTTGTGGGAGGTCGTCAGGATCAACAAGATCTAGCAATCTACTTGTGCGTGATCTAAGCCAGTCGTCATCTGTCGCCGCCCCAGCTTCCAGTTGAGGAAGCTTCTCGGCCTCTTGAGGTTTCACATCGTCGGCGACAACCTCTTCCGCCGCAGGCAGAGCGCCATGATCCGACGTCTCCCTTGGTAGTTTTTGGTTCATCACCAGATCTCGAGTCGCCTCAGATGATTCTGTCTTGCACAGCTTTTCTTTTCTCTTCGGGATTTGCTCGTATTCATCGTCACTCTCGCCCTCCACGACAAGGGGCTCTCCACTCGTGGCAAGTCCAGTCATATCGGCATCAGGATTTGTTTCATCAGCAATGACACCCTCCTTGCCCGTCTTCATCACGCGGAGAAACTCTCGCAGCTTAGGATCGGACTCATCCAGGTCCTCTCGCTTGCGCTTCTTAGAGCCACCCTCCTCATCTTTCTTGAGGGGTGGGTGGCTCGCCACCTGATGATCGGAATGGACTGATCGTGTGTTCTTGTTCAGGGCTGGGTCTGAGATCTATCATTCCATCAGAATAGGTTCGTGTTATGGAGAAGTCACAGGCAGGATCACGGGTAGCACCTACCGGCTTAGCTGGTTCAACGGAGATCTTAGACATGCGAATGTACGACTTGTTGAAGTACTTGACGGCCCCTGAGGCATCCTCGGGTGTTTTGTAGCCCACATAGCCAATGCGCCGCTGAGGGATGAGCTTGAGATCGGTGATCTCGCGGTTCTTGGCCGAAAAGTGCTTCCGGAACTCCGCCTCTGTAATAGTAGGCGGAAGGCCCTTGACAAAAATTCTGGTTGTCTCCATGTTTGAGTTATGGCCAATAGATATAAAAGCAATTGACCGCCTGTCAGCTTGCAGGCATATTTGATATCGAGCTTTGGACTTTGTGAAGGTTGAGCTTGAGAAGGGCCAGAAAAAAATTACACGAAAAAAAGTTCGACGTTGATATTTGCATGGTTGGAGAGTGGGGCGCGCAAGAAATTTATGCGGCCCGTGCGTTTCACCGAACGCCGTGCCAAGCTCCAATCCCGATAGCTCCTACAGGTACCCTGTAGACAACCAGATATCGCACATTTAATCGGTGTAAATCAGATTGACGGCCGAGGGCAGGAAATACATTAACCTTTATAATGAATTACCATATTCACGCACTCAACTACGCTTTTTCCCTTGTGTGCAAAACTCAAGGGGGCCAGATAGAACGCTCAAATAGATGCGGAGAGACAGGCAACTGTTCTCATAGGCCGTCAAACCTGAACACTGATATACGAGCAAAGCTACCTGTATATTCCCTTGCTCCATTGGGCTTGAAGAAATTTTGCATACAATTCCATTACAGTGGGATTTGATTGGGGCTTTGACATCTTCCCGAGACTCGAAGCAAAGGACGAAAATAAAAAACCATACCAACAATTTCTAGACGAAATTATCGTAAAGTACAAGGACGTCTACGATGAGAAAGGACGGCAGGAAGTTGGTAAAATATTAGACTTCCCAAATTCTTCCAAGTGCCCCGAAAGAAATCTTGTACATTTGGGGATAGGCGAATGTCCGCATATGCCTAGCAGATACTCCCTGCGCTTCAGTTCAAAGATCAGTGGATCTTTGACAATGGCGGCTGAGCCCTATATCATGAATGCTCTGAAGATTGCAAGAAGGTATCTTGGCAGCAGGGTACATTTTTGGAATGAAATGAATGAGTTTGGAGAACCTGAGAAGCAATACGGGGTGTACAGTTCGTCGGAGGTGCATGACACAGATGGGGAACTCAGAGAACTTGGCTCGGGAAAGGAAGAGGGTGGGTAGCTCGTATCAATCCTGTATTTTCATTAAATTCGACTAGGCTTACCCTCATAGCAATGAATCCTTCTGCCAATCACAACTGAAAGGTGCTAATATCTGGTAAATTGCCATAACTTGAGAGCAACTCCAAGTCCTATTGAGATAGTGGAACAATTTATCCAGGAAAATTCTAGCGAGCAAGCCAAATTTGCTCTCAAGCATCCTATGTGTCAAATTGAGGCTACATAATATTATGATAATACCAGAGACGGGAGAAATATAGCCGTAGCAGCAGATACTAGACATATGTAGCAATAGTAGCAGATGATAGAGTAACATAGCGAGAGTAGCAGATACTAGAAAGATATCTAAATGGTAGCTGATGATGGGCAAATGTAGCCACAGTAGTAGAAAATAGTGGCAGTCGCAGAAACTTAAAGAGCTCGATATCCAAGTCCTACCTGTTTGGTAAGGTAGGTAAGTAAGTTCCCTTTACACCCTGTTCCAACATTTGAACCTTACACAGTCGCTCTCATCTTGAGTCTTCCTATTTTCCCCGTAGCATATTGCTATTTTCACCGTAATGGCCTGTGCCCATACTAAAGCTGTTGAGAATACACCACCATTCCTAGTAAACCACACCCAATTACAGTGTAACGCCCTGTAGCATCACATACAGGTAGGTACCTATATTACAACATTGCTGAAGACTGCCTAGGTTTTATAATGAGTCTTCCTATTTGCACCGTAACATATTCCTATTTGAACCGTAGCAGTCCATGCCCGTACTAAAATCAATGCGCACACACCATCAATCCCATCAATCTACACCCAATTACAGTGCGGCGCCCTGGCACCACACAAGACTATCAATTGCAACTTCAACATCACGAAGTTCGACATCACGATGGATTCCTTCCTAGGCGACGATGCCCTCGATTCGCCACTATTGTCAGAGCTATCACACGGCGCTGGCCTCGATGTGATTTGCGCCTTCTTCCCGTTGCCTTCAGAAGCCCCTGAGACCGAGTCTGAGGCCGAGGAAGTCACTTGAAGTTATCCCGGCCACCCAACCCGGCGCTGAGGAGTCAGACTAGCTAGCCCGTGAGAAGTGTTTACACTGGGTTACTACTTTTTTTTCTGTGAAGGAATTGGCACCGATTGATAGTTAATAGACTCATAATGTGTGATTCTGTATGAAGATATTTGCTCCCAGTGTGTTGCACAGTTGCACTGTAACTTGGTGTGCGGGTGTGGCAATTGTGATTTTGGGGTGAACGTAACTTGTAATGTGGAGTGCTACGGTTCAAATAGGAATACATTACGGTGAAAATAGGAAGACTCTTTATAATATCTTCGTCACAGTCGACGCGGAACTCCCAGTCACGCATGAACCACAGTCTACGGGAACTACAAGAGGACGATCGCAAAGATGCGCAACAATCTCTTTTGCGGCGAGGCTGGCCGCGATAGCTGCTGCTGCAATAACTGCTGCCACGTCGGAGACCAACCCCGGGACCGACCCCGAGGCCAATGAAGTTATGCTGGCCTCGCAACCCGGGAGAAGTGTTGAATTGTTTGTATAAGATCTCTTTTCCCAGTGTGTGATATTGTATCTTGGTATGAGGGCGGGGTAATTGCGATTGAGGGGGTAAATGTAGCTGGTGAGGTAGAGTACTACGGTGAAAATAGCAATATTCTACGGTGGAAATAGAAGACTCCTCATCTTTGCCCCCGTCTTCAGTTAGCCACAGCAGAAGAACGTAGCCATAGTAGAATGAAATTGTCACACGAGAAGAAAGTAGTCATAGTAGAAGAAAGTAGCCATAGTAGACTGAAGTTGTCACAGTAAAAGAAAGTAATTATATTAGAAGAGAGTAGTTATAGTAGAAGAAAGTAGTCATAGTAGAAGATGCTATTAAAAGGGAACGACGGTCAAATTTCTCATCCGAATTTAATCCCATTTCCCCGTTACAAAGTCCCCCGTGTCATCAAAGGCGTGTAAAGAGAATTCTACTCTACTATCAACGGAATCTTCTGGACTTGCTGACCTAAGATTCGCACTAAACTCTTTAAAATATTAGAAGGGAGCTGTAAGGTACATCCTCACTGCTTGCGGGTGTCGTTGCTCAGAGCCATATCAAATACTAAAGTCGTAATATCCGTCACGCCAGGGAGGTGGTCGGAAAGTATAGAGGAACTGATGAGCCACAAGGCATGCAACCATGTCTCTTGTAAGACTCAGCTTGTCCCCTGGTCTTAGTACTGGGATAGCTAGCTGCAAACAGTAGCAAACAGAAAGTGCACTTGACCAAGAAGATTGCTCACACAGATCCATGTGACAACTCAACAGTCCGCATAGTCTGTCCTCCAGGGGCGGATCAAGAGTTTGACGACTCCCCCGCGGATTTCGTCTGTGCGTGGTGAGCTAACCCATTTGTCCTTTATCTCCCTTGTCTTCTTCCTCTTCCTCTTCTTTCTTCTCCTCGGGCACAAGGCCTAGTGCCAAAAACTGACGCAGTTGTTTACGGGACAAAGTCCCACCAACGCCGCGGCCCTCTAGGCCTGGGAGTTTGACAACTCCCCCACGGATCTTGGCTGCGTATCTCATTAGATATGATGAGCATATGTCATATAATTAAAATATAGAACTTACTTCGGCTGCCGCTCTCTTTCTCTTTCTCTTCTTCTCTTTCTCTCTTCTTCTTCGCTATTATACCATAGTCAACTTCAAGATTGATCGATCGTCTACAGAATGTGTGAGATCCTTACATCCACGCTTGCCACGGCGCCCTACCTCAAAAGTTAGTATCAATAGATCAATACCTAGCCAAAACTTACTGCTGCCCTTCCCACCGCCACGACCGCCATCGCCGCCGCGGCTACCAGAAGCGACCGCACCACCACCCTCCCCACTCAAAAGGCGGAAGACTTCGTCGAGAAACTGGTCGATCTCCTATATATATATATGTAGTTAGCATGCCGTAGCACACTAGGCCATGTGTAGATGATAGCAGGAAGGTGTTGAACAGAATTCACCATTTCTTTTCTGAAAAAAAAAAATCACAACGAGAATAGAAGGACCCTCTACACGAGCTCTTTCATCTGACAGTAGCTATTCTGCACTTTGGAAGCGCTCAAGTACGGCGTTAGTGTTGTTGCTGCTGATCTGCTGCCGCTGATGTTGATGAGAGAAACAAAGAATTTGCAAACTGGCTGCCACCTGGGAAATTTTTGCTCCTGCCTCGATTGCGCGCGCACCTGACAAGTGGCCTCACATTTTCGGTGTCTACAAGCAGCGCCTACCTAGGTACCTAAGTATTACCTACCTTGGTACTAAGTAGGTAAGCAACATTAACACTTGAGTGTTCATTGACTACATGTACTCTTTGACAAGCTAAAGGTGCAGAACTCTCTATTCTGCTAAGCTGATGATCTATGAAGAAGGGAAAAAGCTGCTACAAACAGCAGCAAACAGAAAGTGGGCTTGACCTAGGAGAGTGGTCACACAGATCCACGTGACAACTCAACACTCTTCAAATAGATGAACCTCTTTTGTAGGAGAGAGGTAGATGGATAGGTATCAATAAGGTATACTACCTTAGGTACCTAGATAATATATGGTACCTGCAAGTACTACCTACCTACCTAGGTAGTATTTTCCTTTTTATACCTACCTACCTTAGATGAGCATAGCAGAACACAGAGAGTTTTGCACCTTTCAGCTTTTTCCTGACCAAAAAGAGTATATGGCCATCGACTGTATTATCTGGACTAGTACTAGCATTTCAAAGATAGAACTTGCCCAGATGATTTTTAAGAAGGATTCCGGTCTAGATTTAAAGGGGCAATATAAACATGCCCCCGACGGCCCGACGGTACTTCAAACAGCCGTATTAAGTTTAAGAATACAACATAAACGTAAAGGTTACCGACTAAAGGAAAATATTAACAACATCTTAAAGAAGAATAAAAGGCTACGGAGAGAGTTTAGGCGGCCACCAGTAGACAGCGACAGGCTTTTTAAGCCAGGCGTAATCCATAATTTGGATGAATGTGCCTTAGCATGCGCGTAAGATAAATCAAGTTCAATGAGGCGTCGTAAAAGGATTAAAGACGAAGAGGATGACCCTGCAATCTATTATAGTCTTATTGCTTCTGCCAATCAGTTGATGAAGGACGCTTCCATTTAAGATAGGTTAACCGCTGAAAGAGAAGTTTTGTGCTTTGAGATGGAAGCGGCAGGCTTAGTGAATCACTTCCCCTGCATGGTCCTCCATGAGATATGTGATTACTCTGACTTACGTGAAAATATGTTGAAAAGGCGACACAGCTTCAAAAAGGAAAACTTCTTAGGTACGTAGTAACATTATCTATGTATTGGCACCCATGGAATAATTTTTTAATCTATGAAACTCATCTCGAAACTACGAAGATAAAAATTCAGTGGGATGAGGAATAACAATGGCAAATGTGAGGTCAAAGTGAAGTGAATTTGTGCACAGAGACCAGAAATTATTCCTCAGGCAGCCAGCCACCATCCCCTTGGAAATTCTTTTTGCTTCTACAACCTCATCAACAACAGCAGCAGCAGCAGCAGCAGCAAGCCGTAAGTGAGCGCTCCAAGAGTATACAGCTTAGCTACTGACAGATGGAATATAGCTCTTCTGTTTTTTCCACCCCCCTCGAGGTGGAATCTTCCGACACCATCGACAACGTCAAGTCCAACATCCAGAAGGAGAGCACACTTCACCTTATCCCCCGTCTCCGTAGTGGTATACAGATTTTCGTCAAGACTCTCACCGGCAAGACAATCACCCTCGAGGTGGAATCCTCCGACACCATCGACAACGTCAAGTCCAAGATTCAGGACAAAGAAGGCATTCCCCCTGACCAGCAACGCTTGATCTTCGCTGGTAAGCAGCTGGAAGACGGTCACACCTTGAGCGACTACAACATTCAGAAGAAGAGCACACGATCCCCCCCTTTTTTTTTTTTTTTGACCAAAAAAAAATGGTATGTGCTCAGTCCCCAGCTCTCTTTGCGTGATATATATGAGTAGTCCTTGAAACGTTGTGGCAGATTCTTCATGATTGCGAGTAGTATAGCATCCTAACGTTTATTCTATAGGCGACTGCTCTTGATAAGTTCCTGGACGAGACGCTTCGTCTCTTGAGAGAAGAGAAGAGAGGGGTGGCGGCGGCCGGTGCCGGTGGTGGTGGTGGTGGTGGTGGAGATGGGGGCGGCAGCCCTGGACGCGGTGGTGGTGGTGGCTGTCGGGGAGGAGGGAAAGGCGGCAGTAAGTTTATGTCTTTTTCGTCTCTTATGGGCACCGGTCAGTACTAACTACTGAGACAGGACGCCGCGGAAAGCGTGGATGTAAGAATACGCTCTGTATGTACGATCGATCGAAGCTGACACAGATGGACAGCCAAGAAGAAGAAGAAGGAAGAAAAGAAGAAGAAGAGAGAGGCCGTCGGCGACAGCGGCATCAGTAGGTCATGCACTTTTGATATATAACTTATTACATAGCTAACCATATATACACTATAGGTCTTGTTGGGGGAGGAGGCATCAAACTCCCCCCAATCCGAGGACGAGGCCGTGGCGGGACTCTGTCCCGATCCCAGTGGAGACACCTGCGGGCTTTGGGCCTTGAGCCCGAAGAAGAAAAAAAAGAAGAAGAAGAAAAAGAAGAAGGAGAAGTAGAGGAAGACGAAGACGACGATGACGAAGACGATGAAGATGCGGAGATGGATCTCCATTGAATTTTTTTTTCTCTAATTTCTATAAGACTCTCCAAACAGATGAAACTCTTGACTGTAAAACCACGCTTGTATTACATCATGATACAAAGGAATCCCGTGACTAGAACAGTCAACGACAAAGAACTTCTCAAACAAAAATTAGAGTGCCCAATACGCCACTGTTACACAGCCCAAAAAGCAGATCAAACGATGCGACAGCAAATTCTGAACAGCAGATCAAAAGAGTCGGCAGCGGCGACGAATGACAGCCAGTCGCTTGAGGCTGGCGATGGCGCCTGAGACGCCCAAACAGCAGCTGGTACCACCGCAGTACTAGCCCAAACAACATTAATTTGCGCGGCGCTTAAACAGATTGGCGGTCTTGCAGGAGTACATGCCGCGTACCGGGGATGCAGCACATGGAATCCATTGATGAGCTGCGCGCAATCTGCGACCAAGAGATGGATTCCACAGATTTGCAAAGTATCATTGATGTATCCCCAGATACTTATAATCACTAAAAAGGAACCTGGACAGTACTTGACGCTCCCGCATGGCCAGATCGGGTCGCCCTGCAAGCCGCGCTTGTCTCAGCCTATCATCGACTCAGAGACCCTTGTCTGCTGAAACGAGGCCCAGGTTCAATTACACAGAATTGTTCGATATGGCAGCCTCTCCATCTCGTCTGCTCGCTCGTGTCGTGCCATGCCGTGGGCTGTTCTGTGGCCTCATTTCGCCAGCCGCCGCATGAATGAATGGCTCCGCGTCTGTCTCACGTCAACCGGCCGCCTCCCATGGCCGACCGCCAGAGCGACCGCTTTGTTGCCGTGCTTTTGCTTGCTTGCATGCTGTCGATAGGTTGCCGTTGAAGCCGGCCGGCACTGCGACGTGCTTCAGCTAAAAATGGCTTCTGTTCCCTCTGTCGTGGTGAATTGTGCCTTGTGGTGACTCTTCTTCTCCGTTCCCACCTGCTTTCGTCATATCTTACTCATTCTCTCTCTATTTCTCTTCTCTCTCAGCCCAAGTTACATTTCGTGCCTGATTGCGTGGGCTATTTTCTGTTTTACAAGTGTGCCGGTTTGCCTAGTGTTGGGTTGATTGTTACAGCTTTTGTTCCTACGGGTGAGACGGCATCGATGATGGCAAGGTGAAGAGAAGACAACCATTTCCTTTTTCTCTTTTCTCTTTTTCTTTTGTCATTTCCTTTTTCTTCTTTCTGGAAATAATAACGACTCTTTTGAACGATTTTCTTTTTCTTTTCTTCTTTAATTCACAGGGGTTGAACGGCGCTGGACGTGATTCACTCTCCTTGATTATACTCGAGTTGCGAGCCTACATCGACTACAACACTCTGCGTTCACATACCCGCTTCGATCTTATTCAGAAAGACAAAGGAGCACATACGAGACTAATTGGGAACAGCCCATTCGACAATACTCTTCTTGGCAAAACCTGTTCACTGAAAAAAAAAGTCGGGAGGGGAAAAAGCCAGCAGCTGTTCACCAGTTGTTCGCCAGTCCGTCCAATTTGACCAACAGGCTCGCCCTGCCACCTGGCAACCCATATCTCCCTCTTCTTCTCGCGCTCTCTTCTCTCTTCTCTTTTTTCCAAAACAAAAACAAAAACAAACTCTGAGCAAACTCATCGTCACGATCGTATTTTGGTTCAGCTTTTCTCCCACAGAGATCAAAAAGCATCCGTTCCTTGGTATCGTCTCCTGACTCAGTCTTTACTTCTTCGATAACTCAAAACCACCCTCTCGTCGCCAGTTCAAAACAACCAGCATCTTCCAAGAGACGCGTTCCAACCGTGAGAATGGCTGCCAAACCTCACGTCGGCCTCAAGGCCGCGGTGGTTGCAACTCTCGCCACCGTCGCCAGCGGTCACTCTTGGATCGAGCGTGCCTTCAAGGTCGCCCCCAACGGCACCATGATTGGAGCTGAAGGCTACGCTCGAGGCTGGGTTCCTCGCACTTCTACTAACCCTCCCTTCGCTGACAGCATCCCTCAGTGGATTCTCCCCGCTGCTGGCCAGAGTGCTTATTCTGGGGATGAGGTGCTGAACAAGTACAAGTTGGATGAGAACCCTCCTTTTCCTATGTTGGAAGCCGCTCCGGGCGACCACATAGCCATTATCCATCTTGAGAACGGTCACACTACTCTTCCCCAGAATCAGCCCAAGAAGCCCCTGAACCGCGGTACTGTCTTCCTCTACGGCACCAGCCAGCCCAAGGAGAGCGAGCGTCTCTTTGATGTCCACCTTGTTTGGAACAAGAAGGGCACTGGAGGTGACGGTCGCGGCGTTCTCCTGGCTACCCGCAACTACGACGATGGCCAGTGTTACCAACCCAACCCCGGTCCCATCAGCACTGAGCGAGCTGCCAAACTTGCCCCTGAGGGAGCCAACCATGACATTGAGCTTGGATGCCAGTCCACCCTTCAGTTGCCCAGTGACCTCAAGCCTGGTTCCATCTACACCATCTACTGGTACTGGGACTGGCCCGATCTGAACGCCGACAACATCAACTTTGCTGCCACCACCAACGGCCTCTACCCCTGGGCTGGCACTTTTATGCGCGGACAGAAGGACCCCAACGGCTTCACCATGGCCGCCATCGCCAAGAATGAGAGTTATGCTAGCACCATCGACATCAAGATCACGGGTGACTCTTCTGCCACACACGCCAATCTCATGAGCGAGTTCGTCGATAATCAAGACATTTACACCAAAGCCATCAAGTCTCAGATGACCAGCAACTTTGAGGTCAACATTGACGCCAACGGAGACAACGACAGCCCAAGTTCAGCTCCTTCAGCTCCTTCAGCCCCTGTCGCTCCCAGTGCAGTTGCTCCTCAGCCCTCTCCGGTGGCACCCACCTCGCCAGCTGGCAACGTTGAACACACTGTCACCCGCCTAATCACTGCCGAGCCGTCAACCGTCTGGAAGACACTCTACAGAACAGTGTCAGCCGACCAGGGACCGTCAACCTCAGCCTCGCCAACTGTGGAGCAGCCTCGTCCGACTGTCATCGAGACTGTCACGATGCATGTCCCGGTTGCTGTGGCTGCGCCTACACCCTCGACAACCACTACCACTACAACCACAACTTCGACTAGCACCAGCAGGGTCCATCGCTCTGCTTCCACCGTCATGGTGACCATTACGAAGTACCTGCCTACTGCTACGCCGCCAAGCGATAGTCCAGTTGAGGCGCCGACCTCGACCCTGTCGAGCTCGCGCTCCAGCGACGAGCCCATCGACAACCGTCCAACTGTGACGCCGTTCTTGCCCGTCGCTGCTAGACGCAACTGGGCTTTCGGCCACCATTAAGTGCTTGTTGAAGGGATTTGGTTTGGATGGTATCTTGTGATTTAAGGGGGACATGGTTTGGCAACTTGACCTTCTGTTTTATATCTCGATGCATCTCTTCCATCTACTTCACAATCTTTCCTTTTTCTTACGCATACACATCGTTTCATTTGGTTTGATGTATTTTCGATAGGGGCCTAGGACACAATCTAGCAATCCCGCGGTTTTATTTACGGTTTGGCATTTACGGAATGGGGAACATACAAAAAGGAAACCCTGGGAGGTTTTATATTTCTGTCGTTTAGGTTTTTCTACTCGCTTTCGGTTAAAGTCATATGGCACTCTATGAGGCCCTGAGAATGGACATGCATGCTTTGTTTTATTGATTTTGTTTGAAGTGTCTTTTTTGCACATGATTTTATGCGATGAGTGATGCGTTTGTTGATGTGATTTGTGAGGAGGCGTTGGTCAACACTGATGATACCTGATTGATGATACCACGGGAGGGTTCATACTGACTTGCTTTGCTTTTCTCTTATATCTGTTGTTTTCTTAGACGTCTCTTTTTTCTGGTTTATATAGTATACACAGACTGCTTTCAATATACTCTACTCTACTCTACACCTTCTCTTAGTATTTTTTACGCACCTAGGTATGCAAAGATATTATCGGCGATACAACTTCAACTTGCGATAAACATTACAAGTGATACAATTGCTGCTTGTCATACAACACTAGAAGTAATACAGTGCTCCGTGTGATACAAATGCTACTACAAGTGATATAATTATTACTTGTGATATGACTACACTGCTACGATAGAACACAACATCCCAATAAACTTCACCAACGCAACGCCCATAAGCGCCTCGGCGTTTCGGAACATCCGCATTCAGCATCAAAAACGACCCGCGCCAAAGTGGCTGCACAAGCCCAAAAGACCAAGGCGCCACGAAACAGGCACCGCACGCTGACAATGGGGGTTCCGGCACGGGACCTGAAACCTTGCGCAAATGGTGAGAGATCTGCGCGCAATACAGAAATTCAAGATTTAATAGATTGCTTCTACTAATCCACTACTTGGGGGACCGCTGTTTGGCATCAAAGTACCCGAGAGATCCGGCGTACTTTTACTTTTTCGCGATACATTTTGTTGGTGATTAAGTCTGGCTGTTGGGAGGGCAATTGGTGAGGAATTAGATGAACTACATATGATGTAAGAAGCATTTAACCGCAGTGGCTTGCGAAACCAAATACCCAAAGGAATGGTGGTTATTCACAAGCTTATCAACGCGGCCAATTTCTCGGGGCGATTTCCATTTCTTTGGAGCAAAGTGGCAGAGCTGCCTAGTGCTAAGGAACTTACGGTTTTTCTTCTTCGTTCCCATATTTTACCTGCGGTGAGCCAAAGTAGGCAAAAAGATGGCTTGCATCTGCAGCAAACCATTGATTTCCAGCATCAAAGAGAACTCGGGCCAAGCAAGGAGCACGACACCGCTGTACTGCAAAGCCGCGTAATGGCCCACAATTATCCCAGAGAAGAATGCTAGAAATCGCCGTGAGAGGGAAGAAAATGTCATCGGCCGGCGATAATGACTAAAGACCAAAGTGCACGGCGAGTTTGCAGTGCCTGGCAAGTTGCGTGGAGTTTGTCCGTGGGATCGGGTTGGTCATACCACCGGCTCCATCATTGCGCATTAGTCCCATCTCTCCATCAAGCAAGAAATCAAAAACGCAGTGAGCGCGAAAAAAAAAAAAGACAAGAGACAGAGCAAAGAGAATGCGTGAAAGAAAAAAGCTGGCGGCTAAAAGGGCCCATCCTGGGCCTGGTCAAACCCACAAAGGAGTTACGCGGGGGGGCTATCGGCGCCAATGAAAGTGCCTCTTGTTGAAAGCCAAGCCAGCGAAGCATCTGTATCTATGGAGTAGAAGCAGCACAGCCCTCTTGCGGACTTGGAGTGGCAAGATCTAGAAAGACGTTGGATGAGTAGAGTTGTTCCGTGGCCCGGCCCGGAGTCGATTGAACGGAGTGATTTGAATATGGAAATGAGCTCAAATGGCTATTACCGTTGGAGTTGTGTGTGTATGAGAGTGTGAGCAAGTTTAGGTAATACGCCTGGCATGCTTCATGGTGAGCGTCTATGGGGAAAAAGAAAAAAGCAGAGGTCATGTGTGGGAGAAATTGACAATTATTTCAACGTTTGGCTAAGCTTTTGTCTATCATTCTGTCACAATGGGGCGGAGCAGCAGTAGCATGCCCTTTTTAGCTTCTGGTGGATGCGGGCGGGATGAGATTGACGAGCCTCAAGAGGTCAGACAGGCGGTGATGCTCAGGAACCCTTCCCAGTCAGGCTATCATGATGTCAGCCCGAAGAACAATTACTAAGGAGTTGTACGGATACGAGCTGATAGTCACTGTATCGAGTGGTTCAAACTTCGTCTTGCTGTATATTAACATTTACTGACATCATATTGAAACGAGGCTGACGAGCACGGTCGTTGACTGGGCCAATTCGGTCTCTGTGCTTTTTTATTAGTAGCATGTCCAGCACTCCGTACCTGGCAGAAAACGCTCGGATGGCGGAAGGGCCGAGACGGCCGTGCGTTGAGGCTGCGTGAGCACAAGCACCAGGTCGAGTCTGCGTGTTAGAGATGTCGGATCAACCATGTTCGGCATGAATTCCGATCAGCGTGAAACCGAGCATCGCGGCCCTCCGCTGACAGATGCAATTCCAAATCCAAAGACCCGGATCGCAGAAAACATGAGGCTGAGCATCGTCGGATTTACGGCCGCTTCAACGCCTAGTGTGTCGTCATGCAAGGCGGCTCCATCTGGCATCGTGCTCGTGCCTTGAAAAGACGGAGAGATGGACTCTGTCGGAGCAGCTCCGTCCGCTGCATCGACGCTAGATACCGTGTCGAGCACTGTACAGCACCCCCATGGTTGGAGTTTGAAGCTGATGTTGGAGCGCCAACAAAGTCCCAACCCAATATAGGCAACTGGCGGCGCGCCACTGCTGGTGCTGTTGCATGGCTCAGGGAAACAATGAAGCCGGTGTCGCTGGCAAAAGCTTGTCGCAATGGACGATTGCCAATTCGGCTCGAGGGCTGATTTCTTCTTAACGGCTTTGAGCTTATATCGGCGAGACATTGTCGATATGTAGAATAATAGATCAAGTTGGAAGCACTCGCATGAATTGATGCTATTTCCAGAAACATCAACTCCTCACGCACCCAACACACAGACGGTCAGCGCCCTGGCCAGAAAAATCAAGGCGACGCAGCACTTCAGAATCGCAACCCCCAGGATGTAACGGTACGCTCGGTAGTGACGGGAAGAATGTCACTCTGCCTGCGACGTGTGCCCCAGAAGCACTCAACTCTGGAGCGGGGGATACTTGGACCCAGACACTTCAAGCAAGTCACAGGTTAGCATTTTCCATGTCCTTGTCCATCAGATCGGACCTCCACCGCCCCGCCTGTCGCACCACAGGGCCGCATGTGAACGATTTCGCAAACATGAGATGGAAACGCGCATTTCGAATCACATGGACCAAGACGAAAAACCCGTGCTGAACCCGGTGCCTATTGCAAAAAGCTTTCCAAATGTTCTGGCTGTCCGATCTGGAACTACCTAAGAGACGCTTACGCAGGAGTCGTAGCCAGCCACGATCGCCACCGGGAATGGCACGAAGCCGGAAGCATCCTGGGCGTCCTTTCGCGAACTAAGCAGGGCGAAAAGACAGACCAGGCCAGACCAGGCCAGACCAGGTTTGGGGCCAGTCGCGGAGGTATGCGGCGAGTGGGATAGCGACCAAGAAAAAAAGAAAGGAAAAATTGACAGGTTTGAATCTGCGAACAATGCATGTCTCAGAGCTTTGGTGGTAAAGCGGCCGAAAAGCAAGGCACGGCACGGGTCTAGACGTCTGGGAGTGTTCAAAAATAAATCCGGGCTGGAAATTTGCTCTCCCAGCGCCCGGACTCGTTTCTTTTTCCATCTGATACGGACGGTATGTTGCTCCTATCACTTCAGATTTTCCTTGCTTTTTTCTCTTTCTCCAGACCCAGACCACCCAAAGGGATTGATTCCAACGGCAGCACTAACACAGCGGCCGCCCATTAGGTCTAAAGTGGTGCCGTGTCAGCCGTAGCAAGCGTAGCTTAGGCGCATGTCCATTACGTATCGAGTCTGAAGCACTCGAAGCAAGAGGTCTGCAACGGCGTGGCTCACAGGCCGGAACTCTGCTTCGAGTCGACCCGCTGTGGCCGAAGCCGAGCCGTTACGGTGGTCGGTGCCGTCGTCGACCAGTGGATGGCATGATGTGAACTTATTAGTGGCTCTGGACGTCCGTTTAGACTACTGAGAGTTTGGTGTTGGAGATCCATATGCCCGGTTAATATGGCAGTGAGGCAACAAGAGCATCGTTTTGCAACTCTGGCGATACGAAATACGCAAGGCAGATACGGGAGATACGAATTCTGGTTGTAGACCTGGCTGGAATTCGGTTCAATCAAGGTGAGGCTGCTGATGTTCATAGCTTACGGCGTAATTGGTGATGTGTTCCAGGCACGTGTGAATAAGGAACTTGGAGTATTCAAGTTCCGAACTGTCGCATGCCAGTCGGGCCAGCTACAGGATACTGTTTCTATTTGCGGGCATATTGTGAGACAATAAAATCCATTGGGTTCAGGTTGCCTTGGTTTCAAGCTATTGAACATGCCCTTAATTCACTTTCTTTTCTTTTTTTACTCATTCAGCTCCAGCTCTTTTTTGCTTTTTTTGCCCCTGCCGTCGGTAGTGGCGCCACAGCTGCGGGAATCTTGGTCTTGGTGCTGACTCGCCCATGAATGAGCACCTCAATCCGTATTCCGTACTCCGTATCCCGTAGATGCAAATGAATTGACGGCTGCGGTCCGGTGGTAGTGCTGCGACTCTGCATCTGCATCTCGATTCCTGCCTGGATGCAGCTCGTAATACGCAATGCGCCTGTGGCTTATTCGCACAGACTGAACAGCCGCATACATGGACTTTAATTGTCCGAGCCGCGCGCACACACTCGTATACAGTAGCTGCTCCTTTTGGGATGCGCACATAATACAGGTCTGCCATGTATCTACTGCAGCTGTCATCAATCAAAGCCCGCATCCTCCGAATGAGCAGACATGTGCGCATGATGATGTCGAACTGCGCCGCAAATCTCTCATTTGATATCCATCAATGTGCGCATCTGATGGACTCAACAACATTCTATTCAACCCCCGGCTCAACTGCAACGCCGACGGCGCTCAAGAAGCCCAATGGCCTCCCACAGCACCAAAGAGCACCAATTCACGCCCCGTAATACCGGCGCCAGCCCAGTAATACGCCAGAAACCAGCGCGTCGCAGCAGCCACTAGGACGCTGGGGATTGTGGACCCAGCGCCCTCTGGAGGCCCTCTAGGCGGCGTTGGTGCATGTTCCGTCACAGCACCTGCGCACACTGTGCCTAATTGAGTTCAAATCAATGGATCGTGCAATGTTTTGCTGCCAGAGGGGTGTGGCAGCCAAAGAGGGGGGCCGGGGGGGAAGAGCCCTTGCCTATGTCGCTATTGGGCTGGGCTGGTGTGGGTTAGCACAGTCGCAGCTCGAAAAGCGTCCTGGCCCGTCTGCGTACCCCGTACCTCGTCGTGCGGCGCAGGCCCACGCTTCCCGCAGGTCACCCATACCGGCCGCTGCCACAACTAGCCCGAGGGAGGTGGATGCTGCTGAATCGCCCTCCAGTGGCTCTTTTAAACAGTCTAGCCCACCACCTGCACTCCGCACTTGAACCATTGATCTGTTCTTGCTCTGCGCTGGCTTCGTTTCTTTTTACTTCTTCCTCCTCCCACGCGCGTTGCTTGCCGCTGTTCGTGAGCCGCGCAACAACACCTGCACGCAGCAATCCTTTGATAGCTGCCTGTTCAGCGTCCGGAGCTGCCGACTCACAGCGAGGCTTGAGGGTTTTTTTTTTTTCTTATATGACCTAGATGGTACACTGAGCAGAAAAAAAACGACACCCGGGACGGAGCCGGAAAAGAGACAACTTCAGCAAAGAGCGCTTGTAGACCTACGCCCGACTTCAGCCTTGCATGGTGCACTCCATTCGTTCGCCGACGACTCCGAGCCTGTATCGCTCTGGACTAGAGAACCCAACCGCCGTCGCACGATCCATGCTGCCTGTCTCGCCTGCAATCTAGACGTCGAGTTCACGACCTGCCATTGCAATCCTGCAAAGCCGCCACAATGACTGTCATCGACCAAGTCGCTCACGTCGTCGCCCACGTCGTCGTGAGGGCTGCGACAGAAACCGCCTCTTCGACAACGTCAGACACCACCAGCCCGCAGACTGCTATTCCCTCCAACACAAATAACAGCAATAACAACAACAAGGGCGGCGGCTCCAGCTCGCCGCTGCTCTTCTTTGTTGCTCTCGGTTTTGGTGTCGTCTTCACAAACTTGTGGTGAGTATCTACAGTCCGCCTGGACACATGATTTGCATATCTCCTTCCCAATTGATCTCCTCCTACTACCCCTATCAGTATCCTCGTCTAATGACATACCTGCAGGATCATCGTCGGCGTCAAGTACTGCTTTAGATATAATGCTCGCAACAGGGCGCGCATGACCAACGAAGATGGCGAGCCCATCACGCTCGAAAACATGCCTCGCCCTCACCGGAGAAGACGAGAAAAGAAACTCATGACCATGGACGAGGTCAACGACAAGTTCCCCATGATGAAGTACAAGACTTGGGTTTCGCAACGTGCTCGAGAAGGCCTGCCCACATCTGGAGGAGTTGAAGCGCCCAGTCGGCCCAACAGCGTTCACAACGTAGACGGAGCCATTCCTGATCTTGCTCCGAAAGAACGTGCCTCAGCTGAGGTTCGTGCCCTCGACGAGGCTACACCTGCCACCAAGACAGAACCCGCCAAGGAGGCTACCGTAAAGGAAGATGAGGACAAGAAGGACGTTACGGTTGTCGGCGAAACGGCAGAAGACGGACCCGTGAAGCCCCATGGCAACTTGAAGCGAACAACAACCGAAGAAGAAGAGGATGAGGAGGACGACGAGGACGACGAGCAAATCACCGCCGCTCTGCCACCGGAACTTCTCAACACATCTGGCGATACTTGCGCCATTTGCATCGATACCCTCGAAGACGACGATGATGTCCGTGGACTGACATGTGGCCATACTTTCCACGCTGTGTGCGTCGACCCTTGGTTGACTAGCCGCCGTGCATGCTGCCCGCTGTGCAAAGCCGACTACTACGTCCCGAAGCCCAGACCCAACCCCGAAGGCGATGCCGCCGCGGCTGGCAACTCCGCCAACCTCGATCCGCGCCAGAACTCCCGAATGAATCTGCCCATGGGTCTATCAACAGCCTGGTTCCGGTCTTCAAGTAACCGTAACAACAACAACAGCAACAGCAATAGCAACAATGACAACTCAAGAGCTCCGTCTTCTTTGCTGCGGTTCCCCCGGCGACGGGCGCAGGAAGTGGCGCTTGATGCGACATCACAAGCTCAACAGGCTCAGACAGCAGCCAATGCTGCAGAGACATCTCAGCCGTCTCCTCCCGTCACCATGCTTTCGTCTGTCCGACATGCCATCCGCTTTGGACGCACAGTCGAGCCGTCACCACGGATGAACGCGGAGGCAGTGACCCCAGCGCAGCTAGAGGCCGGCACTCGTCCAACAACCACTGCTACATAATGCAGCTGATTGCGTCTTTGCATTTATTCTTTTTCTGTTTCAGTTTAACGTCCCCACACGATCTACTTATCACGTAACGATGGTATTCTCTCTCTTACAACATATGTGTTGAGCACACCCGTCACCAGCTTGAATCGTATCATCCACCCGGTTTGGAATTTATCTCGCATTATGACAGCATTTCTGATTTTTCGCCCCCTTTTATACGTGTATTTAGCCATGCCAAGGCGGATGCACAAACGTCGTCGAAGTGGACTGCAACGTATATATACGCTCATAAAGGGGCACCCAAGGTAAGGCAGTTCTTTAAAATATGGTTAGCTATGGGAAATAGGATGGCAGGGAAGGGGGCGACGCACGGTTCTTATGTATGAAGGAGCCCATGTACGAATGGTTTTTGCTCTCTGCTTTTGGACCCTACATTGGGCTGGTTTTTTTTTTCTTATCCACGGAGCTCCGAGCGTGTCAAAGACGGAGGTGAAATGGGACATGAGCGGCGGAGTTGGGCGGCTATAGTGGCTTCTCTTGGTAGCTCGATGTTAGCAATAAAGCATCAGTGAAGAAGTATTGCTGTTTCGTTGAAATTGTGAATGATATTGTGTTGTCTTTCGTATATGTTGCCTTTGGTATGGCTTGACTCTGCTGTGACCAATCGACTTTAACATATGAGATTGATTAGTTTCTACTTTTGAAGGACTGAACCTTTCATATACTAATACTGCTCATTGACCAAAGCTACTTACTATTTAAGAGTGCTTTGTCGAAGCTGATATCCGTAAACTCATCCAAATTGATATGCCCCCAATTCTTGGTACCATAGTTTCCTACTTTCTAATACAATCTCTGGTTTATCGTATATTTGAAAGCCCCCTTTGTCATTTCAATACCATTGTATAGGCCTTTGTTCATGGTCAAGATACCATCCTGTATCCAAACTCTCATTACACAACCGAAACACAAAAACTCGCTATAAAAAGGACCCCTTCTGAAACCTCCCCCCAAAATTCGCAGACTTGTTAATAAGCTCCCTCCTCTGCGTCGATGTGATCCTGCCACCGACGGCCATGTCCTTTTCCCTATCAAACGCCCTCTTGCTCGGATCATCTTCCTCCTCTTCGTCAGGTTTCCCGCTCGCCGCAGTCGCGGCCTTTTTCCCGCCTTGATGTTCTTCGAGGAGCGTCTTGCCGCGTTGGGCCTGGATATTTGCCGCGAGAGCTTCGTCGCGACGAGCTTTTCTTTGTTGTTCCTCTGATAGGTTGGATGCGCCGTCAGACGTGGATGAGGTGCGTCCGAGGACGGAGTCTTGTAGACGCTTGAGTTTCTCTTCTGGGGTTTCGGTCCATATGGATGGCGCGCCGGGGGCAGTGGAGGAGGAGGGTTTTGGTTTGGAAGAGAATTTGCGGGCGCGGATGCGGGTGGTGTCGCGCTCGGAGAAGGTGGATGAAGAGGGCGGAGGGGCGAGCATCCAGTCGTCGCGCTTAGGAGCGTCGTCTTCGAGAGATGCAGGGAGTGAAGGCCCGATTTGACGACGAGGGGCAGAGGCTGATGGGAGAGATGGGCCAAAGTCGTCGTCAGAGTCTGAAGAGTCGGAGTCGAGGTTTGTGTTGGCTTCGGGGTTTGGATTGGCACCAGGAGGAGGAGCTGGGCCGGTGTCTGAATCGGAGTCGGAGAGGTTGATTTCGTCGCCGTTGTTTGCGGCGAGATGTGGTGGAAGAGAAGGCCCTACTGTTCGTGCAGCCGCAGCAGTAGCAGGCATTTTCGGTGCGTAGTCATCTTCGGAGTCTGACCCGGAGGCATTGAGGTCTATCTCGTCTTGGTTCTGCAGAGAGTCTTCGCGACGAGCATGTTTGTTTGATGTGGTTGACGTATCGTCGTCTGTGTCGTCGCGGCTCCTTTTTAGTTGAGGCGGGAGTTGGGGGCCTATAGACGACATTCTCTGATTTGATTGGTTTGTTCTTTCCGTTTGGGGGATTTTTACTTGTTTGTTGGAGAGGAATTTGATGGAGATGGAGTTTGTAGGTGAAGGAGTTGGGAAGCTTGCAGCAGAGACGATGTCATTTTTGGTGGAGCGGACGGATTTGCGCGGTGCATGTGATTGGCCGTGTGGATTTCGGGGGGAGGCTTCACGTTTGATGGCCTGTAAGTTTCCATTATGAAAGAGAGTCAAATATATGTTTAATTAATGTTTCTAGTGTGTTGTATTTCAGTATCATAAGGTCAATTTTTAAGAGGAATATTAAAAGACGCATTCCATAGAGTCGAAGCCATTTCGCACAAGTACCTATGCAACGCCTCTGCTAGTATCAGCGAAAACATATAGCAAAGCACGTAGACAAGATTCCAACCAGTCATGCAAATCCAAAAGCCGTCTAATGTTACAAAGTCGAATCCGTCTCATCTACACTCTTCGCTTGCAAGTCTTCCTTCTCTTTCTCAGCTTCCCTCTCGGCTCTCCTCGTCTTGACCCAAGAGCCCAGCTGGTTCCATACTGCTTGCTTCTCAGCCGGAGACATGGACGCCGCAAGGCCGCTCGTGCTTGTTGCGACAAACACTCTGGCTCCCTCCCACTCGCCCTCGATAACACCCATGTTCTCAGACTCGTCTTGCCATCCGTACTTGAATGCTTTGCCCACAGGAGAGCCGTGACGCACGCGCCAGATGCTCTCCCAGATGCTCTTGCCCACGACGCACATGCTCTCCGGCCGCCATTTACGGGCCTTGTCCTCCAAGATGGAGACGCCGTCGTCCATCTCCTGCTTGCTCAGCTCGGCGCCGTTACGACTTGGCCGCGCAACAATATTAGTTAGACCAAGGCTGTATAGCTCCGGCATCTGCCTGTCCTCATCGGCACGGCACGGACGGGGCGTCACGCCGCTCGAAAAGAGGAGCTTCCAGAAAAGATTGGAGGGGTGCGCATAGGCATGGCCCGACCGAGCAGTCTCTATTCCGGGATTCAGCCCGATGAAAAACACCAAGAGATTGGGTGCGACGGCATCGGGAAGCTCAGGGAGATGCGCATAAGTAGAAGGCGGTGCATATCCAGCTTTGGGACGGGTCCGCTTCTTCTTCTGCGGAGACGAAGATGCTGAGCTGGGCGTTGCTGACTGACGCCTCTTGTTCTTGTTGGGCGATGAAGAAGCTGTCACGCTGGCGGCTGAAGATGACGATGGCGATTCGGAGGCGGCCGCAAACCGAGGACTCCTGCGGATCGGCTGCTGCGACGTGTACATGAACTTCTTCAACTGTAAGCGCCCCTCGAATGTCGCAGGCTTCATGTTTCCAGAGCCCTCGCTTTCCGCCGTAATTGGAAGTTCCTCCCCTGGCTCCATGTTGATATCACTCAACCCACAGCCTGGTGTATCATGCGTGAACGTGTGTAAGCTGAGCTCTCTCGTCTGCTCGATTCGACACCGATAGCGCTTATCAAGCCGGAGTTTTTTATATCTGCCTTGGCGTTTGGCAGCGCTATGACACGTTGAGAAGCATGTTTCAAGGTGACAAAGAAGAAAATGCCTTGCGAATTTCGCACGTTCACTTGGAGGTTGAACAACGTTGAACAGTTTTATAAAGGATTGCCACCGGGCTATTTTTGCGCCGGCTTAGTGGTCAGGCACGGCATGTGGATTCACTACGAACTGTTTGCCTAATTCCTAGCAAGGGTTCAAAAAGAACTGCAAAGGATTAGCTATCTCAATACTGCTGGTATTCTGTGCGGCTGAATAAAGCCTGTTGCAAAAGGCAAAGAAAAGGGCGTCTGGAGGCTCGATTGGCGATTCATTCAATGGTCGACGCAGTGCATTCAAGCATTCTAGATCCTTGGTGGAACGGCTGGTGCTGAGGTAGATTAGCGCAGGCACAGCCACAGCCTAGCTGTTTGGTTTGCCATGGCCCGCGCACGGGAGATCGCGCATCATCTTTGGCTCAGGATTGCCAGGTACGAGTACCGAGTCTGGAGTACGCACGGCGATATGCACGGAGCAGTTGCATGTACACTGGTCAAGGTTCAAGGTTGTTGATGCTCTTGCAATCATCCCAAGAGTCGTGTAAAGTCTGCTCTACAGTAAAACAGTCGGATCATGTGGTTCCTCCTAGAGAGCAACAGGTGCCCCTTGGTATAGTGGACATGTCGAAAAAAGCAGCCAAGTGCGTGTATTTCTGTGACCAATTCCATGTGCTCACAGACAGACCAACGTGAAAGAGATAGAGACGTCTCGGCCTCCTGCTTGTAGGATGTCGGTGAGCCAACCACCCGATCATCTAGACTTTGATGCTAGAGATGATCTAGACATCAGGGAACGCTTCAGGGGTCGGCCGACTTGTACTTGAACTTGTACATGCACCAGCTTGAATTGAGCTTGACAAGTTGCGGTGAAGTCCTGCATCCCGCAAGGCATTTTGAACTTGTAAGAGCATCTCGTTGAACCAGAATCAGCGCCAAGCCGAGTGGAAGCCATTCAATCGTGGACACGCCTCGAGATGCAAGTCCTTGATTCCGCAGTAGGTTGGTGCTTGTGAACCAGCCCCTTGCAGCCATCCTGCTTGCTTTCGTGGCCTGCCAACGACCACTCAACCGTGTTTACCGTGCGGCTGAACCAAGCAGCTGCAGAACCGGACAAGTTTATTACCTGCTCTGCTGCCATCTTGTTAGGTATGTGTGGAGTGCGAAGCGCATGGAGCTTGGATGTGAGAAGCCGGCCCTGCACGAACCCTGCGCCCTCTCACCGTCAAGCCAGTTTCCATGTCTTGTACTGTAAAGCCAAACCAGAGATCGAGGCCGTGGTGGTGTATGTATTGGTTCGAGCAGGGGATGCCATCTTTGGAAGAATTGCCGACAAACGGCAGCACGGGGTCCGAGGGCGCCAATTGATGCGGCATGGAATCAACCTTGATACGGGTGCGGCATCAGTAGGTACATGTACTCGTAATAAACACGGCGGACGTCATACGGCATCCGATGCCAGCAATCATCTGTAGGGACACGCACACATGCTGCTTGTAACTGATGCCACACGACGGGGGAACGCAAAGAAAGGGGCTCCTCACCTGTGCTACTGCTAGCACACACACGAAACCATGTGCGGCTCGAATCGGGAGGTCCGCTGCCCTGATGGCTCGTATCCGGCCCATGTTCAATGTTGACATTGATCCATACTTGGTACATACGGGGAGATCGGCTCCAAGGCGTGGGTAGCCGGCCGTGCAGTCGGATTGCGGATTGCGGATTGCGGATGCGCTGCTGCAGCTACTGTATTCGTGCATTTGTCGAGTCCCAGTGAATTTGGCAATTGGAAGAGCCCATCTTGATCAATCTCATCAAATCATGTCAACACGGGTATCAATCAATTCCATCACATGTCGAGATGTGTTTATTTCTGGCAAGGCATCCTCTAGTAGTAGAGTAATGTTGACTAAGACGACCTGACCTACAGACAGACAGCCAGACAGGAAATATCAGCTTCTTACTCCTTCTTACGCAACACCAACAAATCAATCTCATCAATGCATCCATACAGAATTCCCACTTCCCAGGCGCTGAACCCACAGCTACCGCTAGGGGGCTCCAGCTGGCCAGTTAGTGCAGAGTCTGGCCTGCAGCGTTCCTGCGAGGCGGAGGGCTGACAGTGATGCCAGTGGATGCCAATTGCCGCACCGCCTCCCCCCAAGCTGAAAATAGCAGCACCATATTTCCGCCTCAGCCTGATCTGGTGCCACTTGCGGCGCTCGTATGGGATGTGTGTACCCTAAGGTAATTACTCACAGAAGTGAATTGAATTTGATCGAACTGTTGTTTTTGCCGCCAACATTAGTATCTAGCACGAGTAAGTTGTTGTAAGTCTGCTGGTATTTTTATACGAAGTGCCACTGGGAATGCTTGGCACAGCATCACAGTTGTAATAGCACAGATATGTATCAGTACTTGTACGAAAGGCTCACTCTCACTCACAAGAAGAGTACCTGTACCGACAGCTGCCAGGTTCAAGCCTGTTAAGCTCCTCCCACTAATGCGCTCCCCTCCCCCCTGATGGGCTTTTTTTCGGTTTGGAGGGGTGGGCGGGCCACAGCATGCACGGCTAGAGGCACCACGACGTCAGCCAGGAGAAAAAGCCCGTCTTGCTGATCATTAGGAGGTACGGGCTGGATACTTGACGACAACCCAAACAACAATACAATCCGGCGCAGTCCAGCAGGTACTTGCATTGTGGAGAGCAGGTCCGCTTCCATCTGCAATAGTACCAAGACCAAGTACCTGCGTATGCACCAAAGCAGAAGAAGCTTCTCTCCTATTGATCCCTCCTTGGTCATCGTCTCCTTTTATACTTCACTGCAGCTCTTCCTTGCTTTCTGCCCTTCCTCTCGACATCATCACTTTTTCTTCTTCTCTCCTCCCCCAGCTACCATACTCAATTCGCTCGCTTGAGTCTCCATACCATCTTCTACCATCTATCAGCCTATTAATATCTGTTCTTTTTTTTCTGCTTGTATTCCATAGATATCCCCAAACCCACACAATGGAAGCCATCAAGAACGTTCTGAGCAAGGCCACCAATGGCGTCGCAAAGCCTGCCCCTTCGGCCGAGGCTGTTTCCCAGCTCAAGGAAAAGTACACCAAGGCTGGACAGGAGCACGTCTTCACATTCTACGACTCCCTGAGCACTGCCGAGCAAGCTACCCTCTTCGAGCAGCTCTCCGGCTTTGACCCTGCCTACATCAACGAGATCACCGACCGAGCGCTGCACCCCCCGCAAGTCGATGAGAGTGCTGCCAAGCTTGAGCCCCTGCCCGAATCCGCAACTGCTAGTATTCTCGACTCGAGCTCTGACGATATCAACAAGTGGTACGAGTCTGGCTTGGACCTCATTGGCAGCAACGAGGTTGCTGTCGTGCTCATGGCCGGTGGCCAGGGCACCAGACTGGGAAGCTCTGCCCCCAAAGGCTGCTTCGACATTGGCCTGCCCTCGCACAAGCCCCTCTTCCAGATCCAGGCCGAGCGCATCCGCAAGGTTGAGGAGCTGGCTGCCAAGAAGGCTGGTGTTGACAAGGTCGTTGTCCCCTGGTACGTTATGACCAGCGGACCTACTCGCGGACCTACCGAGGAGTTCTTCTCCTCCAAGAACTACTTTGGCCTTGCCAAGGAGAATGTCATGATCTTTGAGCAGGGTGTCCTGCCTTGCATCTCCAACGAGGGCAAGATCATCCTGGAGAACAAGGGCAAGGTGGCCGTCGCCCCCGATGGCAACGGTGGACTCTACCAGGCCCTCGTCGTCTCTGGCGTTCTTGACGACATGCGCAAGCGCGGCATCAAGCACATCCACGCCTACTGCGTCGACAACTGCCTGGTCAAGGTCGCCGACCCCGTCTTCATTGGCTTCTCCGCCTCGCTGAACGTCGACATCGCCACCAAGGTGGTCCGAAAGCGTGATGCCACCGAGTCCGTCGGCCTAATCATCGCCAAGAACGGCAAGCCCGACGTTGTCGAGTACTCCGAGATTGACAAGGAGACTGCCGAGGCTCGCGACGCCAACAACTCGGAGCTGCTCAAGTTCCGCGCCGCCAACATTGTCAACCACTACTACTCATTCAGCTTCCTGGAGAGCATTCCTCAGTGGGCGCACAAGCTGCCCCACCACGTTGCCCGCAAGAAGATTCCTGCCACCGACCTGGAGACGGGCGAGCTGATCAAGCCCGCCAAGCCCAACGGCATCAAGCTCGAGCAGTTTGTCTTTGACTGCTTCCCTCTGCTGCCCCTCGACAAGTTTGCCTGCATGGAGGTGAACCGCGCCGACGAGTTCTCTCCCCTCAAGAACGCCAGCGGCACCGGACAGGACGACCCCGAGACCAGCAAGGCCGACATCATGAACCAGGGTCTCCGCTGGGCTCAGGCCGCCGGCGCCACCGTTGTTTCAGATGGAGGCATCGAGGTGTCTCCCCTGATCAGCTACGTAAGTTGTCGCTTCATTCCTCACGGTAAATCCAGCCTGATACTAACAATGACTCGCAGGGTGGCGAGGGACTTGAGCACCTCAACGGCAAGACCATCGTGGCTCCGGCCGTGCTGGAGCTGGAGAAGAACTAAACGAAAAAGAAAAAGGCGATTGGAATATTTGTTTTAATGATTTTCTATTTTAATATCAGCGTTGGTTAGCACTAGAGTAATGTTTTAGTGGCATGGGCCTGGATGAATTTACGAGGCTACTGCGGCGAATAAGGTCGCATCTCCTCTGTCGAGCAATCTGCAGATGAAAGAAGTTGAAGCGAGAAATGAAGAGCTTGGAATCTCGTTAGCATATTGGGGGTTTCACCCCCCTAAGATGGAATATGATATGATTCTCTTCGGCTGCTTGATTGAAATACAAGACTTTTTTCCATATCACATTTAAGCATTTTTGGTGAAATCTGGCGAATCGACTGTAGTCTATTTCTACTCTGTTCTTTTGTTCTTTCGCTTCAAGAAAACAAAACCGTCACTGCTTATATACATGTATGATCTAGATTCTATCCCCTTTGTGGTATAACCTCTTTCTTTTACTCCATCTCAGTGATGTACTTCTCCGCCTCCAGGGCAGCCATGCAGCCCGTGCCGGCGCTGGTAATGGCCTGGCGGTACCGCTTGTCCTGGACATCGCCAGCGGCGAAGACGCCGGGGATGCTCGTCTCGGTGGTGCCGGGCTTGGTGACGATGTAGCCCTCGGAGTCGGTATCGACCTGGCCCTTGACAAGCGCGGTGGCAGGGTCGTGGCCGACGGCGTAGAAGAGGCCGTTTGCCTCGACCGTCTCCTCCTCGCCGGTGACGACGTTCTTGACGACCAGGTGGCTCATGAGGCCGTCGTCGCCGCCCTTGACCTCCGTAGCGATGGAGTTGAAGCGCACAGTGACCTTGGGGTGCTTGAGCAGTCTTGCGGCCATGGTCTTGCTAGCACGCAGAACATCACGACGCACCAGAACAGTGACGTGAGAGCCGTACTTTGTAAGGAAAGTAGCCTCCTCAGCAGCAGAGTCACCACCGCCGATGACGAAGAGGGGCTTGTTGCGGAAGATGGGCACGGCGCCGTCGCAGACTGCGCAGGCGGAGATGCCGTTCTGCCAGTACTTGTCCTCGCCGGGGAGGTCGAGGCGGCGGGCCGACGCGCCGGTGGCGATGATGACGGAGTCGGCCGTGTGCGTCTCGTCGGGGTTGAACTCGGTCGAGAACTTGAAGGGGCGGGAGGAGAGGTCGAGCTTGGTGACGGTGTCGGTGACGATTTCGGTGCCGAAGCGCTCGGACTGGGCGCGCATGTTGTCCTGGAGGAAGAAATTGCATGAGTATATGTCTGTATATAAAGAAACAAGACAAGAAGAGAGCGTCTTGGCAAAACTCACCATCAGCTCCTGGCCCATGATACCCTTGGGGAAACCGGGAAAGTTTTCAATCTCGGTCGTCGTCGTCAATTGGCCACCGGCAGCGGTGCCGTTTGCCATGAAGCCCTCATACAGGACAGCTATTATCCCCCAAACAGTTAGTATATGCCGTTATATTCCATCGTACTCTCACGGGAGGAGTAAACTTACGCTTCAGCTCGGCTCTGGCCAGATAGATGGCAGCAGTATGGGCCGCGGGGCCAGATCCAATGACTGCAATGAAAGTTAGCCTCGGTATCGCATATCCATGGACGACTCTTCCCATGGCCGTCCCAATCGCAGAAAACTAGCAGAGCAGACATACCGACAACCTTGCTATGCATTTTTCTTGCTCCTTGTTCAACAGGCTTGGTAGGGTTCTTTGTGAATGTGGTGGCGGCAGCGGCAATCGAAAGCCCAGCACTCGAACGCAGCGTTCGTCGGAAAGTTGAGGCGAACAGTTTGGCGACTTTTGGTCTAAAGATACGGGAGAAAAAGGTAAAACGAGACGGCGGCAAAGACGGGTATATATAGCGGTTTAGATTCTATGGACGCGTTCGCAGAAGTGAATCCCTTATACAAGATGCAAAAGACAGAATTGGAAAAATAGCACACGGACGAGTTCGGCGCCATGGCGGGGCTCGGCCGTGAGTTGCAGAACTGGACAGAAGCCGCATCTTAGTAACCCTGGCACACAATTCCCGGGCGGTCAGCCGCTAATACTCAAGGTACCCTCGCTTGCCTCGCCATAGTCTGTCTACTGTACGGAATCAAGACAAGGCTGTGTGTGTGCCTCGATTGGTTTGGATTTCTAAGCCCCCCGGCACCGCAGACGCCGCTCCCGACTCGTTCGCATTAAAGTTGGACCTGGAATCGTAGCTTGTCAGGTTGACAAATCCCAAGTGCCAGTGCCTGGTGTTTCGAAGCTCAAAAGATTTGGGCTCCTGGGGATGCGCTGCGGTCGGATGACGTCCCAGCCCGGAAACTGGAATCTTTTTGCGATATCCAAAACCTCCCCCCTCCCCCTATTTTCCCCGTTCATGTGCCCCCCTCATCGCTGCCCGTCCTCGGCACCGTCGCGCATGCCAAACTTGAGCCCAAGACCGCTTATATCTCGTTTGAAGAACTTTCCAAAATTTCTCAGATTTTCATTGATCGTGGCCTTGTCTGAGCCGCTCTGCCCAGTGTTGCTAATATCCCTCGCTGCGCTCAGCAGCTTCTCTCCAAGTGACCCCGCGTCGAACCTTGCTGCTGAGCTGCCTGCCAATGAAGATGATGCAGTGTTGATTGCGCCCATGGCACTAGTACTGCTGAGACTCGACGTCAACATCAATGGCGTCAGGAGCGGCGAGTTCTGTGCGAGCTTCTCGTTGGAGCTGCTGTCGCGATGGATGCCAAACAGCTCAATCAGGTGAGCCTGGTCTATCTTGCGCACCCCCTTGAGATCCAGGATCTTCTTGAAGTTTGTATCTGAGCGGTCCGCAATGTGAATGAGGTACGCCTGCACAAGGCCCTCCGGAGGCGATTGCCGCACTTGCAGCGTCTTGAGGAGAGGATCCATCCGATTCATGCTTTGCTCAACTCTCCTCACAAATGTAGCGGACGGTGCTTGCTGCGCTGGTGATGGGTTGTGATAGGACAGCAGGTTTCCAAACGACTTTGTGAGTGCATACTTGTCAACGAGCATCTAGTACGACCCTTGGTTAGCTTAAGCTACGAGGCAGACCCCTATTCTCCCTTTATCTCTTACCTGCTGTGCCCCAACCTCCGATATGGGCCGACATTGAACAATATTGTTGATAAAGGCCGTCACCAGATGATCCACAAGGTTGTCGCAGAATGCTCTTGCGTACTGCTGCTTGGTAACAATGGCCAAGATCTCCTCCGTCTTATCATTGACATGTTTGACGAGCTCACCCACCCAAGAGCTCTGATCGCCCGCGCTGTCCATGGTGCTCCAGTTTGTATTCTTCATCTCCCGCCAGACGCCCTCACAGTCCACTTCAACAATGCGTACCAAAGCCAGTACAGCAGCGCTAGCCACACCCAGGAAAGCGTCTGACTGTGACGATAGGTCGACCTTGGACACCAGCTCCGAGTCAATGCGCTTCTTGATGTTCTCCTCTAGTTGGTTCGTGTTGATGTGCCAGAAATCTGCTGTATTCAGGACCAAGACGGCATCCTGCATGGAGGGACCCTTTTGCCCGCTCGACTGTAGTTTTCGTAGCAGTACCTGCTGAGCATACTCGTCCAAGTATTTGGCTAGTGTCTTTGAGAGATCCAATAGGCGGTCGCTCGTGGAGAGCTTCGCGCATTGGGATAGAGTTAGTTTATAGAAATGGAAAAGCTCCAGAGCCGAGGAAATGACAGCCTGCGGCGTGAATTCTTCTTCTGGGGGGATAAGTGGTTGCGTGCGGTACTTGGGTATCATGGTCGCCAGCTGCTTGTCCTGTGACTCGACCCAGAGACTCAGGTAGGGCTCAAACGCCACCGATATCAGCCCATTGAATGTGTGCGACTTCTCTTCTGTCGAGCTCAGCGTGTCGATGCTGGCCCTTGGGTCGTTGGAGAAGTGCTTCTCCAGGTTCTGTTCGAAATTGAGCGTCTCTTGCAAGCACGCGAGAAGCAGGTTGACGTCAATCTTGTTGCCGTCTGGGCGCCGCATGCTACGCTCCAGGATGCCCTTGAAATCATCACGCGTACCGTCGCAAAAGGCAGTGGCCAGAGTTTCGTTGACGCGCCAGTGCGCGGGGAAAATAGCGGCATGGTCGTCCTCGTGCGTCTTCATCATGCGCTTAAACCACGCATATCTTCGTCCGATGTTGTCCAGATTGCCCGCCTCGTCGTTGCCCCGGAACACCTGGCGGTACTCTCGTAGCTCCGTGTTGATGTACCAGCCGACAATCCTGGACTTTGCCGAGTCTCCCAGAGCGTCCATGACGAGGCAGGCTTCTACCAAGGTTCCCCTCTTGGCGCTGACCTCTCCCTTTGTAAAAGCCATTTCGAAGTCCTCGCAGACCTGCTCCAGCAGCTCCCGCTGCAGCTCGGACACTTCTCGACTCAGCGTCGCGATCTGTTCGATGCTCCTGTAGCTGTTGAAGTGCTTCATCAGCTGCAGAACTGCCTGCAAGAGGCCGGCACACTCGCGATACTGCCTCGTCTTTGCAAGGCCCCTCAGCTGCTCGTACGCCGTCGTGAGCATCTGCAGCCGCTTCAGCGCCGTCATACTGAGCGTCAGGTTCTTCTTGGTGTTGTCCAGTCTCTTGATGTCCGCCGTCATCGAGGTAATGTTCTGCTCCGTCTCTATCGCCCGTGACCGCACCGTTTCAATCTTGCGAAACAGCTGCGCAAGCTCCGTTTGCGCGGACCGCATTCGCTCCAGGCTCGAGTCTGGTTCGTAGGCCTGGGCCGATTCGAGGGTGTTGATTTCGTACGAGAGGTCATCTTGGCGGTGCTTGAGGGCCTGAGAGACTTGGCTTATGGACGAGACGGCAGACGGATGCGAAAACAGGAGGTTGAGGTGGTCAATGGGATCGTAGTCGACTGTGCCACCATCTTCATGTTAGTTGCGAACAGCCTGTCATTCGGCCGGCGACTCACTTGCGTCGAGACTTGCGGCAGAAGACCCTGCCAGAGAGCCATTCATAGTTATGAGTGTTTGTTAGAAAATGGATGATAACAGTATAGCAAGATAAGAGATGGCAGCTCTTCGATGGATGATGCGAATTGTGTAAAGCCGGTGTTAACCTGGGCCAGGTTGTGTCTCGTTTATCAAATGTCTTGGTACCAGGTACGGGTAGCTCCTGATGCTACAAGAGCCGGGGCTGCCAAGACTGGACTAGCCTGGGTGTTCTTATTAAAGTGGGTCATATTTCCTGTTAGTCTCACGGCTTCTTCGAGATTGCACTGCAATTGGCACCAGACATTGATATACACATTATCAGATATTAATGGCTAGATTATTTATTCAAGGCGACGCTTGGGAAACCATAGGTTCATTGAGACTCAAGTGTTAAAATGAAGAGCATATGACAGCTGCTCTGTATGCTGTATTGACTACCTGGTAACAGGCTATCTTGGTACGTGTATTGCCTTGACCCATCTCGCCGTGAGGCATTGGATATGGCCTCAACTCCTCCTTGTGTGTTTCTGACGTACGCTTTTATTCCTCCTCGGCGTACTTGTCAAATTCGGTGCTTTCCTTTTCCTTGACCGTGTCCTTGCCCTTCTTCTTCATGGAGAAGCGCCACCCGCTCATCCGACTCTCCCTCGACTCTCTCGATTTGGAGGGGCCTAGCGAAGGGCTGCTTGCCAAGCTGTCGAAGCTTCGGCCAAGCTGAGAAGCGTCCTCGCCTAGGTCGTCAATGTCACCGATGCTGGACCGATGGTCTACAGACATGTTTCTATCCGAATTCGTTGCGCTACCGGGCCCTTTCTTAAACAGTCCCGAGTCTTTGCCTAGTCTGGTTGACAGGCCAAACTTGCTAGAGCTTCCCTTGCGAAACAGTTTCATGACAACATTGTCTTGATCTTTGGCAGCCGAGTCAGCATTGGAATTGAGATCAGATGGCGTGTTGGATAAAGTCGAGCCAAGCATCAGCGATTCATGAGACTCGGCAACTGAGCCCTGAGTGTGGATGGAATTGGTGTCCCGAGACATTGACGCTTCGGATGGGAAATCATCCAGACCATGGGGGTATTCTGTGTCCTTGGTCTTTTCTTCCTTGGCCTTGTCTTTGCTCTTATCCTTGCTCTTAGACTTATCAGCACCGCGGAAGAAGTTGCCCATGAATGTCGGAGCTGTCGGATTCAGACGCTGGTTGATGGATTTCAACGCTGTTGGCGGGCGGGAACCGATGACACCAATCTGACTAGGCGACGTCTGCGGGTCAAGTAAGTCATCATCGTCGAGTATGACATCTTCGGCGGACGCCAATGTGGTGGTCAGTATGGATGGCGATCCGTGAATCGACGGGCGCCTAGAGCCGCTCCTAGAGGGCCATCGATTGTCAGGCGACCACAGCCGGTTTTTGGTGCTGAGCAAGCCTCCCTGCTCTCCCTGAACACCCTGAACTCCCCAGATGGAGCCGCTGTCTGTGGACGGTCGTGGCAGGTCGATGGAGTTTATGGACGGCGGCCTGGATCCGTCAGCGTCTCTGTCGGCAAATGCACCACCGCTTGAGTTGCCAAATGGAATCAGCCGTCGTGCCGAGAACGGTCGGGATGTCGAAAAGGGGATTCCGGCAAAGCTATCTGGCCCGGTCGAGTTGCGGTTCATCCAAGAGGAAAAGTTGATCTTTCGGCGATTTTCCAACACCTCCTGCTCGTCCGTTCCTCGAGGGAAAGACTGGCTCTGCCCGGGCTTGAGCGAGCCAATGGCAGGCCCCAATTCATCCGCAGGCTTTGCGCCCCTATTACGTAGCGCCGCCAACAGGTTGGACAGTCTATGGCCTGTGGCGGGAGGAGAAGTCGCAGAGTGATTCAACCCCAACGAAGTCAAAGACGGTCGCCTGTCGCGGGTCTCATTGTATTGGGGAAATGGTAAATTGCTAGAAGAACCATGAGGGCTTGCGAATATG
Organism: Trichoderma semiorbis; assembly: GCA_020045945.2. Classification (NCBI taxonomy): domain Eukaryota; kingdom Fungi; phylum Ascomycota; class Sordariomycetes; order Hypocreales; family Hypocreaceae; genus Trichoderma; species Trichoderma semiorbis. The sequence goes on from CM034695.1 coordinate 5,855,079, forward strand.
TTAAAGGGTGGGCTTGCGGAAGCCGGTGACTGAATGTTGTCGTCGTCGTCTGCCTGAATAGGCTCAGGCAGGAGATTATCATCGGGGTCCAGGTCAGGCTCCTCCATTTCGTCAAAAATATTAGAAGGGAGAAATGAGCGAGCTGCCGACGGACTCAACGGCCCGTTGGCCTCCCTAAGTTCAGCCTCCGTCTGAGGTTCGCCTTGGCCATGAGCCGCCACGTCCATAAACAGGGCTGGGCCAAACCCAGCATTGGAGAAGCCGGCAGTCGGTTGAAAGGTAGGGTCAGAGGGAACGATCGGGCTTGGTGCCAGATTTTCAGGCAGCGAGACGCCATGTTGGCTAAGACGCCGAGGTCGAGCGGGCGGAGACATGTCAAAGTCCGCATTAGGGTTGGGAGCGACTCCCTGGTTGAAGAATTCGAGGTTGGCCTGCTCCATCCTCAACTGCTTCGTCACCATGTTGATCTGTTGGTCAAGCTCGTAGGATCTCTTGGCTTCCGCCACCCACCGAGCATGCAGTTCCTTTCTCCTGGCCTCCCACTCCCTCCTTAATCTCAGGTCTTCCTCTTTCCACTGCTCATCGTGCGCATCGGGAAGCTGTTCTCGAGCTGCCTTGAGATCCTGCAGTTGTTTTCCCTTGTCTTTCAACTCCGCCTCAAGCTCTGCACACTTATCCAAAAGCTCAGCATTAATCTCATCAAGTTTTCGCACGTCCTTATCCCTCTTCTCTGCCAAGGCAGCCTTTTGCGCCTCAAACCCTTCACGGTCCCTTTTCATGCGCTGAATCTCAGACTCAAGTTTGGAGACATTATCTCGCACTTTTGACTTTTTGGCCTCCTTGTCCCGCAATTGCTGCTCCTTTTTTGCTCGCTCCTTCTCCGCCGCTCTCATCTGCTCCATCGTAATTCTCACCATGGCCTTGAGTTGGGCCGTCTGCTCCTCCTTCTCCTTCAACATCTGACGCTTACGCTCCTTTTCCTTTTTCAACTCCTCTTCCTGTTGCGATGCCTCGGCCTGTTCCTTGGCATAAACGGCCAATGTATCCTCGATTTCCTTCCTAATGCCTTCAAATTTACAATTCAACTCGTCAAGCGACAGTTCGGGGCCATCGAGAATTGGGAGCTTGATGTGAGGCTGGTCCATGCTCGCGACAGAAGGCGAGTGGCGACGATTTATTGTGTTGCGCCTTTGCCCCGGCACAGTACCGTTGGCATCGCGAGTGTTGGCCGAGCTACCGTCGAGAACAGGGGCGGCCTCGACTGATGGTACGGGGAATTGGGCATCGTCAGAGTCGTCGCTTTCATCATCGCCAGGGATGGTTCGAGGCTGGTCCGGATCCGTAAAGTTAGTAGGCAGTCGTGAGTTGCCCAGAAGTGGTCTCCCATCCTTGCCAAACGTGCGTAATCGTAAAAGGGCACTGCCGGCTTGGAAGTTGTTCGGGCCCACGGCAACAACGCGAATGTTGTAGAAATGGTTCGGCTTCAGCCCCGTCACCGTAATGGCCACCTCGTTGCCTGGGGAATCGCCCACTGTTGTCCAGACAAGGTCAGATTACAGACATGGGACAGATTGAGTATTCTCATGCCAGCCGATACGTACCATGCACTCCGTTGACTTGGATAGAATATTTCTGTACAGGTCGATTGCTCGTCGGGCGCGTCCAGCTGAGAGTAGCCGCATCGGATCGAATTCCAGCAAGACTGACGTCGGGAGGTTCAGGAATGTCGACACCTAGGATGTTGATGAGTTCGGGAACGGGTTTCCAGAGGGTTTGCCATCCCCGGTGAAGCAGCCTGGACAAGTCAGTAAGAGAAACAGCAACAGCAACAGCTCGAAATGGAATGGGCTAGCAACGAACCAAAGCACGGCTCCGAGAGTGAGCGCCATCTTGAAGTGCTGGGCTAGCAGCGCATCGAGCTGGTAGTCGACAATGGCGTCGTGGGCGCTTGCGTACATGCGCGCGGCGAGCTGGCGAGGATCGATGAGGACGGCGGAGGCGCTGACGAGGATATACAGGGCCTTGCGGTGGAAGGGCTGAGGACTACCAAGCCCCCAAAAGCCAACAGCGCTGAGGGAGAGAAGGGTCAGGGCTGGAAGCTCCCATGACATGTTCTCAGATGGACTTAGCCAGAAATGCCGACCCAGGCGGGAGGATGTCGGTAGTTGGAGGTTTGGAGGCGGGAGAAAAGAGCAGCAGGCGACCCCAGTAAAGCCGGGGCGCCGATTGGCCGGCTAGCAGAGGGCTGGCTCTTTTTTTTCTTTCCTTTTTTCTCTGCTACTGTGTAGACGCCGTGCAAAGATGACAAGCTGGCACGGACAAGAAGCCACCTTCAGTACTCTGTAAATTCAATCCGAACCAGCGTACTGTACTGTATTGCACTCCCAGCGCAGAGAGCTTCGGTAGAAGCAGTCAAGGACCGCACTGTGCTGCTAATTGAAGAATCCTGGCAGTAAAACCAACGACTTAGTCTCTGCCAAGGAGGTTAGCAGCCTACTGGAGGTGCTAAGCTGGGGAGGCCGTAGTCGGGCTTGAAGATAGACGCTGTAACTCGGAATTTGTGGTGCAAGACGCTACTTGGTGCATTCAGGCTGAACATCAATGTGCGAAATGGCGTGGCGTCAAAGAGGCACTGTGAACGGTATGTTGTAAAAGACAGTGCCAGCGCCACTCGAGCTTTGGCTGTGGGAAAAGGAGTTCTAAAAATGGATCCAAGGTTGAATATTAGTGTTGTCGCAAGGAAAATAAAAAAGGGAATAAAATTGACGTGCATAAGGCCTTATCGTATCGGCAAAAAAATAGCTGAGCAAGACCGCCTCGAATTGCCCAAAAATGTATGGAGTGGACCTTGTGTGGCGATCCTTGCTAGGGCAATTGGAGGCTGCTTGTGTTGATGGGTTGATCCGCGAGGTGAGCCTGATGATTTGGCGGCTGTTGCTTTGGGAAGCCCTCGAGTATTCGAGATACAAGGCAGCAGGAGTTGTACAGGGAAAATGCATCAAATCGATGTGATATCTATCGTCATTGCCCTATCGTAGCGAGGAGGAATCGTGGGAAGGTTAAATACATGCACTCTCTCTCCACTGGGGCAGCCTGCATATCCGACCGCTTGAAGCCAATGCGAGTTTCACGGGACATGATGCACACGGCTGTCAACATACACGGGAGGGGAAGGCCGAGGTGTATTCCGTGTTACCACATCATTTGCCAGCACAGCCTGAGCGGTAACTGCGGACAAGCAACAGCCCTGGAGGTTGTTGATGATTTGCTGGAGTCATTGGTTAATCTCGAGGCCGATCTGTAGAGGTAGAAAACTCAATCGCAGAAGAAATTTATGAATATGCCGCAGTTTCTTGAAGCTACTTTTACGTTCTAGCCAAGGCTGCCCATCCTTTAGCCATAGAAGCACATGTAAAGACCAGTGCAATCTACGATTATCATACTACTAGGAAGAAAGACTGGACTCGGAGAGAATTTCTGGGCACAAGTACATGGGCGGAATACAACGGCCGTGCACTGTCATCTAAGCGGACACTTACTTCGTCAAGTAGCATTGCTATACATGAAGTCTCGAGCTGTGTAACCTTCGGAAGCAAGTGTGTCAATGGCATGAGGCTAAAGTTGGTGAATAGCTATTGTACTAGTATACGTATCTGAGGATATCGTCAGCTCAGCTCTACGTTCAATGCTTTTTGTCTTACATACCAAACCAGCTTTCGCAGCTTACATGTGTATGGGACATTATACAGGGAGTGCTGGTTACGGATAAAGTTTCTATGTAAGCCCAGCCACAGCTTTTGTTTGCGCCAGGTATCGTGGGGTTGCTCGTCTAAGTCTTTCTCTTACAGGTGTTGCTTGCTCACCCGGCTGCAAGGGTGAATATCTCCCTACATACATCTGCATCTGTCTACAAACTGTAACCTGACTGACTGGCCCTCTGCAAAGAAACTCTGCTATTGACGTCAGCGAGCCTTTTTTTAGCCATTATTTCACGATGATGCTTGTGTGATGGGCTCTATTGAGATCAGCATGCGAACTAGATCAACATCCATGTATAGCCTCTCTTTACCCCTCCTAATTCCCTCATCCATTTGGTCTGGGGAAGCAAGCCCCAAACAGGAAAAAATCAAGAGAAAAATCTTGGTAGGGAGATGCTGTCTTACACATGCACAAACGAGAAGAGACAATGGCCTCCACAAGCATGTGTCAAACTGTATGCCCCTTACCTTAGTGCACTTATTGATGTATAAACACCACCATTGCGCTGCACATGTAGTAAGCTGATGATATTGGCAGACCTCCTTGGAGTCACCCGCAAAGCCCAGGCTCCAGCCATCTACGATCTGAGCCATACTACTCGTAGTCAATAACCAGAAGACCGGTGTTTGGGGGGTAACAAGTTTGGCAAGCAAAGGATCAGGCCCCGGCTCGACGACTCATCTCTGGCATGCTTGGTCTGTCAGGTGAGCCTCCTCGTAATACGGAATGGCCCCGTCACGGATGCTTGCACGAGAATAGCCGCTAGAATCCTTGAGTGTGAGCGTGTGAAGCCAGTCATCAAAGAGGCAAAAGGCCAATGGAAGCCTGGAGCCTCGGCTTGTTGGGGGTTGCTCTTATTCCGCGAACTATTACGTTGTTCTTTTGCAATTTTCTCGCCTGATGTCCCATGGAAATGGTTGAGCACATGATGGGCCGTGGTTCGGCAACGCCAAGTCCCCAGTACTTGGGGGTAACCCCGGATTCGCCGCGCGATGTTCCGCCTTTTCCAAGGGCCTTCCATGGGGCCTCAGGGCTGCCAGCGATGCCAAATCTCGCTCCCCCCTGGCCCCCCGTCAGCGGCCTGCCTACTGCGGTAAACCTCCTGAAGGGCTGCTGGAGGTGCCAACGGAGCGAGTCAAACCCGGAATGGAGAGTACAGCGCAGGTACCCTGTACATTGTCCTTGCCGGGCACGCCCCCCACAGCGCTTGTCAAACGGATGAATTTCGCCCAAGCCTTGGATCATGTGCCTGCAGCCGAAGCACAGCTTGTTGGATCAACGGACAAGCAGCACGTTCTCAACAATTGGCGGCCCGCTTTGCCACCTTTTCCCCGTGGGATTTCTTATATGTGTATATGTGTATTGTTATATCGCGGTTTGCCCTTCCTCGCCGGCTTAAACTTCACGATCCTCTCGATCTGCGGCGCATGTTTCAGCGGCCATTGCGTGCATTTCTGGTGACGGACCGCCGACGCATCGCCCAAAAGTGTCCATAATTTCACATGCCAGGGAAGCGCGCCGTCTGAAACCGACGTCACCACCGGGCATCCCAACAAAGATCCACCCGTGCCAGGGTCCCCCAATTCTTCTCCGTTTGCCCTCCGTTTGCCATTTCATACAAAGTCAACCGAGTGCCCAAAGAGACCTGCAGGCCAGGCAGCTCGCCCAATTGTCTCGTCGTCTTCTCGGAAACGTGTCTTGCAAAGTACAGGTACAGGAAACAAATAGTATTTGGGGCGGATCGATCCGTTAGCAAGTCGGCACGATGCAGTACGTGCGAAACCTCAGCGACTCGGTTTCCACGGCCTGGAATTCCATCAACCCGGCCACTCTCAGCGGTGCCATTGACGTGATTGTCGTCGAGCGTGATGATGGCACCTTGGCTTGCTCACCCTTCCATGTCCGCTTTGGCAAGTTTTCGCTCTTGCGCCCGTACGAGAAGAAGGTCGAGTTCCGCATCAATGGCACCAAGCAGCCCTACTCCATGAAGCTGGGCGAGGGCGGCGAGGCCTTCTTTGTCTTCGAGACTTCTGATTCTATCCCGGAGTCAATGCAGACATCCCCGCTGGTTTCTCCGGCAAGCAGCCCGCCTTTTGGACCGACAGATGGCTCGTCGGTCCTGCAAGAGCCGGATACTCTGGAGCTTGACGGAGAGCCTGGAAAGGCCCGTCGCCCGTCACCCGCCATCATTCAGCCCGATGAGAACGGTACGTCTTTTGCTCTCCTTTGCTAGCTAGCTCTAAATGGTGAGGATTCCATTGCTCATTATAATCACAGGCATGATTACGCCTTTGTCGTCCTCCCCTCCACTCTCAAGCTCACATCCTGGCCCTGGCGGTGACTGGCGCCAAGCCTTTGACCGACCTCACAGCGACGACATCTTGAGAAAAACGACACGACATCATGACGAAGCCATTTCGGACAACGAAAGCCCTTCCGAGTCTGAAAGGTCAGGTAGCCCTCCGATCCTTGGACCCACGGAGGCCATTGCACGCGCTAGGGCGTTATCCAAGGGACTGTCTGCGGTCAACATTCCAACTCACATTACCGAGACGGGAGATCTTATGTTGGACATGACGGGCTTCAAGAGCAACGAGGAAGACATGCTTCGTGCCGAAGTCCTTGCACGTAACATTCTTTCCGAGGAAATGGACGGCAACTATGACATCGGAGCCTTGTTTGGGTTTGATGAAGAGGGCAACCTTTGGGTCTACAGCAGTGAAGATGCCAAGCAGGCCGCCATGAACAAGACTATCGAGTCGTCATTGCAAGCACACCGCCGTGCGGTTGCTGCCGACGCCATATCAGATCCGGGTTACCAAAGTGACGGCAGCGATCTTACCACCGCACCACACATTCCTTCTCACCGGCGTTCAGAGTCTGATGCTGGTCCTGGCGGCATGCACACGCCCCCTCGAAGCCCGACCGGCTCCCTTCAGCCCCCCAAGAGCTACGCCAAGACCCTTCGGTTGACTAGCGATCAGCTGAAGGACATGAGTCTAAAGTACGGAGAGAACTCGATGAGCTTCACAGTCAACCGAGCAACGTGCGCGGCCAACCTGTACCTCTGGAAGCACGATACGCCCGTGGTCATTTCGGATATTGACGGCACCATCACCAAGTCGGATGCCCTTGGTCATGTGCTCAACATGATTGGCCGAGACTGGACTCACTCTGGCATCGCAAAGCTCTATAGCGATATTGCCCTGAATGGATACAACATCATGTATCTGACGAGTCGCTCCGTCGGACAGGCCGACACGACTCGGGCCTACCTGAACAACATTGTCCAGGAGGGCTTCAAAATGCCCCACGGCCCAACCATTCTGTCTCCGGATCGAACCATGGCTGCGCTGCGTCGCGAGGTCTATCTACGAAAGCCTCACGTGTTCAAGATGGCAACCCTACGGGACATTCGAAACCTGTATGGACCCGACGGCGGTCCTTTCTATGCCGGGTTTGGCAACCGTCTCACAGACCAAATTTCCTACCGAACGGTGGATGTACCGCGAACCCGCATCTTCACCATCAATTCCAACTCGGAAGTATCGCTTGACCTCCTGAGTCTTAACAAACTCAAGATGACCTATGTCAATATTAATGAGGTTGTGGACCACTATTTCCCCCCTGTCGATACCCTGGTCAGGGGTGGCGGGGAGGATTACACCGACTTCATGTACTGGAGAGATGACCCCCTCCAGATTGATGATTTCTCGGCTAGCGATAGCGATGATGATGATGACCAGGGCAGCACTTATACCGATGAGGAGGGAGACGAGGACGAGGAAGAGGAGGAAGATGATGATGATGATGATGAGGTTGACGAAGGGCTCGCAGACAGCTACATCTCGCACGAGGGCTACGAGGGCGACGACATTCTCGAGAGCATCGAGAATGATTATGCCGACGACGAGGAGAATTACGAAGATGAAGATGCCGAGGCATCGGACGATGAAACCCGGGTGGTGGAAGATGTCCCAGCCGAGATAATCACTGGGGTCAGTCACTTATCCATGGAAGAGAAGGCGATGAATTGAAGAAAAGAAGGAGGAGAAAGAAAAAAGAACAAACAAAACTAAAAGAAGGATTTTTCTATAGAACGTTTCCGGCGCTGTCGAGCAGGAGCACGACCTGCCAGCTGTCGAGGTACCCGTCGAGATACCCGTCGAGATTCGAACGCCCACGATTCCGTCGTAACGAGGGCCTTTTCTGTTTTGGCTCACTTCTTTTCTCAAAATCGCTTCATATTCCTTTTGGAACGATTCAAGCAGTTTGGCTTCATTACTTTTTGTTTTTCATCAACGTCTTTTCGAAGATTCGGATTTTCGCCTCCGCGCAGTTTTCACGCCGTTTCCGTCTTGATTAAACTGCAAAAGGAACGGTGGAGGAGGGAGCATGGCGATGCATTTAGAGCAGAAACGAAGGTTTGATGGCGAGTTTCACATTATATTGCAAATTAGGCATTACATAGCGAGGCGTTTTTGGCATCATGGAATCTGATGGAGGGGAGTTTTTCATCTCAACGGTAGTTGTGCAAAACAAAAGCAAGGGCCAGCAGAAAAAGTCATTTTTTTCTTGCATCAGCTTTTCTGAGCTGGGTTGTAGCGAGTTTTGTTTCGACGGTATGTTGTTTTTACCTCTGTTTTTAAGGCAAGTTGTTCGTCCATTTTGAATTTCGAGTTACTATAGAATATCGGCATCAAGCAATCATCATATCTGTCACCATAGATATAAAAAAAATTATCAAAATAAATATCCAATAGTATTTTTTTACCTCTCTGTTCTCATAATGTTCTTGTCTCATATTTTTCCCTGCTAATTTTACAGACCCATTTCCCGGATATATCTCCCTAAATTTACTTTTGCCCATCCATGTGCTTGATGCGAATCTCCACCGCTCTCCTGTGAGCTTCCAGCTCTTCGACCTTAGCCAGCTGCATGACTGCTCCGCCCACGTTGCGAAGACCCTCGGCTGTCAGGTTGGAGCTGGTGATGTGCTTCTGGAATGACCCGAGGTTGACGCCGGAGTACTGCTTGGCGAACCCGTATGTTGCTATATCGCTAGTTAGCACAATGATATGGCAAAGGAGGGTGAATCCTGAAAAGAGAACTAAGGAAATTGATTAACTTACGTAGTGAGTGGTTTACACCAGCAGAGTAATCTCCAACACTCTCGGGTGTCCATTCGCCAATGAAGACACTGCCGGCGTTCATGACAAGATCAACTACCTTGGCGGCATCCTTGATTTGCAGGATCAGATGCTCAGGCGCATATTCGTTGCTGATGCGCATGGCCTCGTCAATAGTCTTAACGAGGACAGAGACGGAGTGAGCAATGGAACCGCGCACAATGTCCACTCTGGGCAGAGCAATGGCCTGGTTGTGAACTTCGTCCTCAATAGCCTTGAGCTGCTCCTCTGTAAGATCAACGGCGATCAAGATGACTTGGCTGTCAACACCGTGCTCGGCCTGAGAAAGCAAATCCGAGGCCACAAAAGCAGGGTTGGCATCCTTGTCGGCGATCACCAGGACTTCGGAAGGACCAGCAGGCATGTCGATGCTTACTCCCGCATTGGTATCGTTGCTGACGTGCATCTTGGCCGCGGTGACGAACTGGTTGCCGGGGCCGAGAATCTTATCGACCTTGCTGACGCTCTCCGTGCCGTAGGCCATGGCAGCAACGGCCTGAGCTCCACCGGCGAGAACGATGCTCTCAGCGCCGACCTTGTGAGCGGCATAGACAATCTCAGGAGTCACACTGCCGTCGGCACGAGGGGGAGAGGCCAGGACAATCTTCTTGCAGCCGGCGACCATGGCAGGGACACCGAGCATGAGAGCTGTGCTGGGCAGAACAGCAGTACCGCCGGGAACATAGAGACCAACACGCTCAATCGGTCTTGAGAAGCGGCTGCAGACAACGCCGGGCATCGTCTCGACTTGGAGAGTCTTGTCGTCCTTTTGGGCAGCGTGGAACTTTCGGATGTTCTCAAATGAAGTATCAATCGCCTTGATGGTCTCAGGAGAGAGCTCCATCAGCTCCTTAGGGAAAGGAGCCTTGAGAACTGGAGATGTAAGAGAAGTGGCCTTTTCAAACTTGTGAGTGTAAGAGAGAACAGCCTTGTCTCCGTTTGTGCGAACATCGTCGATAATGGGGGTAACAATCTTCAAGATAGCATCGGGAGACTTTTGTGAAGGTCGCTTCAGAGTCTCGAGCAGCTCTGCCTCGGTAGCGTTGGCGGAATCGATTCTCTGCATGAGAATCCGGTCACTCTTTGGCTTTTCGGCTTCGACAGGCTTGGCCGGGGCAGCGGGAGCAGACGGCTTGATTCCTTCTTTCTCGGCCCATTTGCCCTTGGCATCACCCGTCCTCCTCTTGACCTTCAAGCCCTTTGCGTCCAGGCTGGCGGCGATATCAGCAACGCTCACGCCAGCGCCGACAGCCCTTGTAAGAGCGAAGTAAATCAAATCAGCGGCTTCGAATGCAATTTCCTGAGGAGTCTTGGCATCGCATAGCTCCTCGGCCTCTTCCATGATCTTTGCCCTCAAAAGCTTCTCATCGGAGAATAGTCTGGCGGTGTATGAGCCAGCAGGAGCAGATTCTTTCCTTGACTTGAGGGTCTGCTCCAGTCTTGCAATGCCTGTCAATTCACCAAAGCAGCCGAATTGCTCAAGGTGGCAGAATCGACCCTTTTGCTGTACAACGAACTTGAGTGTGTCATTGTCGCAGTCCAATGCGATGCGGACCAGCTCTTGAGTGTCACCAGAGGTAGCTCCCTTAACCCACAGTCCTCGTTTACGGCTCTGGTAAACGCCCGTCTGAGTCTTCAAAGCCTCCAAAATGCTCTCCTCGCTTGTGTAAGCCAAACCAAGCGCAATCCCGTGGACGTCAGTAACCACCGTGGGGATGAGGCCATCAGCGCGATCCGACTTCCAGTATGTCGCAATGACCTTGGAAAGCAGAAGCTTGCTACCGTCGGACTTGTCGGTCGTCAGTCCGGTCGAGGGCAGGATCGGAATCGCGTTGCACTTCTGAGCAACCTGGATGAACTGTTCGAGAGCGACTTCCGGCACCGGCTTCAGATAGAGAACCTTGAGCTTCTTTGCTCGGGCCTCTTCGGCAAACTTGTCGACATTGGCAGCTGTGGGGTCAAAGTCCTTGATCAGGAGGCCGTGCTCGGAAGCAGCAGACAGATCGAGCTTCGAAATAGCGGGCAAGACTCTCGCTCCAAGCTCGGCATATTGCGAGAGCGACTCTGGCGCAACGAATGCCGTGCGTGCCCCGCCGTCAAGCAGCGCATACACATCATCTGTGGATTGGAGGGACGTGGCATCGATGTGGGCGTGGAACTCGGAGCTGTGGCGGCTGAAAAATCGAGAGAGCTTTTCCAAGATCTTGGGAGTTGCCTCGAGGAACGGACTGGCGAGGATGGAAACCTCTTCGCGGTTGAGGCCGTCGAGGTTGGCCAATCCCGGAGGAATGGCCACACTGACAAGGAACGGCAGGGGAAGCACCGTCTCCATGAGGGGCAGAGAGTGGGATGGCGATGTCGATTGCAGCACAGCAACGACGAGAGAAATGAATTGGCGAATTGAAGAAATGAATAGAGGCAGAGAATCAAGAGAAATATGATCCCGAGCCTGGCCATCAATGAGTCAAGCCTATCGTCTGAAAAACAACTCGAATGACTGGGACCGGCACCTGAATCGGCGGCAGTTCAATTTTTTGGTGGGGTCGCCACCAGCTGTGCTGCTGCGAGCGTGCGCTGAATCTTTTTTTTTCCAGAGCCTCGAGCCCCTCCAAGGCCACTGCAGGCGCGGCGATTACAGCCGGTCACATCCACTGAATTGCGACGCTGCCATTGGGCTGGATTTAAGGTGTGGTCTGTGCACGCCGAGCACAGCAAAAGTGTAGCCGGATTAACAATGGTCCGAGAGCGACTGCATTGCACCGCGACCGACCGCGAACCATCCAATTGCTCAGCTGCGATTCTTTAGCTACAGCTCGCGAGATGCATTGCAGAGTCGCAAGTTAATTTATTCGTTGTTCTTATATGTGTTGCCGTGCTGATACCCAGGGAGAAGATTATTCTTGATACAAATCCCACCGATATCCCTTGTTGCTCGAGCTCGCACCTAATCTGTGTCGCCTCGCTTTCACTTTATATCGGCCAGCTCCAGCTCTCATCCTGGTCGGTAGATCGCATAACTCTTCCCTCGCTCTATCCTGATACCACTTCCGACCATGTCTTCGAGTCAGCCCCAGACAAATGGCGTGACAGCTTCGTCTGCCAACACATCTCAAACAATTCCCAATACTCAAACCACGACCACAAGCCAACCCCCGGCCGCTTCTTCTTCTCAACCCCCACAGCCTCCGACACACCAACCGCCTTCAGCGGCACCCAAACCGCGCGACGCACGCCTTGTTGAGCTCCTACTCACTTCACAGGGAGTCACATCCTATGAACAGCGAGTCCCTCTCCTGCTCCTGGACTTTGCCTACCGACATACCTCCTCCGTCCTCAGCGACGCACTGCACCTCTCCGGTGATCCATACGTTACACAAGCTGGATCCAAGCCCTCAGCTTCCGGCGCAGGTGCCACTGCTGCTCCGTCAGGCGATGCCAGCGTCAGCGCGAATGCTGTCAAGGTTGCCATCGCAGCCCGCCTAGGCTATCAATTCCGCGGAGGAAGCAGTGGAGGCGGCATCAGCAAAGAGTACATGCAGGAGCTAGCGCGAGAGCGAAACAAGATTGCTCTGCCAAAGATTGTGCCAAACGAATGGGGTGTTCGGCTGCCAAGCGAAAGATTTGTTCTCAGTGGGACAAGCTGGGGACTCAAGGACATGTGGGATGAGGATGATATGGATGAGGATGAGGAGAGCTCAGCCTCTCAGCAAGGCGATGCTATGGAGGGCATTGAAGGACCGGACCCTGAAGATATCGGCGGCGATGGCGTTGAAGGAGGGACGGTAGACGATGTCTTTGGTGACGATGTGGATGCAGAGATGGCTGAGGAGAGCTAAACAACATCAGCTTCAGTCAATACTGCATTTTCATCGGATGGCTTTGAACCTTGGATCTTTTGCCAGGATTGTTTGATGTTGGGCGTTTCAGGCGTTGGAAGAAAGGATTGCAAGATGTGTAGAGGGGTTACGTGCCCCTCTCTCTATATATACCTGGTAGTATCTATATCGATCCACCTCATAATAAGAGGATGATTATTTGCCTGGCTCTATGAAGAATATGCCGACTTGCAAAAACGTAGCAGCATGCCTGATTGACTTACAGGTGAATGCGAGCCGTTCATCATTACATGTTGCCACTGGTAGCTTCGTCTTATTAACAATTAGGGTCTAGAATTACTGCACCAGTGTCCAAATGGAAACAAAAATCTTCATCACGAACATTTCTGCGCGCACAGCACTTGGTTTTAAGAATGTGGGAAATTTATGGTACACTAGGCCTGTAAAACGGTATCTCATACACTCTATACCCGGGTCTTTGCTTTTTTTAGACAATTCCTCCCTCCCCCCCCTTCTCTGATTGTGTCCACTCTACCCTTAAAACTTAGGCTTCATGGTGTTCCTCAGTCGCTGGTAATCGAACAGAGCCTCAATCTTGCCAACGGCGCTGATGGCAATGTCCTTGTCCCACAGGTATCGGTTAGCAAAGTCGGTGACATCCTTGTCGGTGATGGCATCGATCTTGCGCTCGATCTCGCCGGGGCTGGCGCGGCGGCCAGTGGTGATCAGCTGGCGACCGATATCCTCGGCAACAGCGGTGGTGCCATCCAGGGACAGCAGGATAGAGGCCTTCAGCTGGGCCTTGGCGCGCTCGACCTCGGCTTGGCTGACGTTGGTGCAGAGACGCATCCACTCGCGGATGGAGAAGTGGACAAGGTCGTCCAGGCGGGTAGCGTTGTCAGTAACGAGGTAGATACCCCAGAGACTATCGAGGCAGTTAGTTTATCAGCTTTCCTCGTTCAGCCGCTGCTTTAAACTTACCCAGTGTCGCTGTAGCTGGTGGAGAAGCTCATGAAGCTGTTGGCCAGCTCATGCTTGTGGACGTAGCCGCTCAGCTTGCTGCCCTGGTGAGGGGCGTTACCCATAGCCTTGTCGTAGTTGCCAACAATGGCCTGAGTGACGAGAGCAGTGTAGTAATCCTCAGAGTTCCAGCTAACACCCTCAACAGCGATGGCAACGTTGGCAGTGGCCATGGTGTCGTCACGAACACGGACATCAGAGCCAACGAAGTCAGCCTTCTGCTTGGACAGGAGGTAGGCCTCAGTCTGGGGTCCCTGGCTGGCAAGGCCGGAGAAGTGCTTCTCAGCAAGCTCAACCAGCTGCTCGTGGGGAACGCCACCGGCAGCAGCGAGAACCATTCGGTCGGCAGTGTAGTTGTTCTTGATGTAGTTGGTGAGCTCGGTGCGGGTAATGTCACGGATGTTCTGGCGGGGTCCAAGGATGGTGCGGCCAAGAGGCTGGTGCTGGAAAGCAGTGGCGTGCAGGTGGTCAAAGACAACCTCCTCAACCTGCTTCTCAACCTCCTCGGACTCTCGGAGAATGACGTCGCGCTCGCGCTCGATGGCGGAAGGCTCGAGCTTGGAGTTTTGCAGGATATCGGACAGGATATCGACGGTCTGAGGGACATCGGAGTTGAAGGCCTTGGCGAAGTAGACGGTGTTCTCGCGCTGACGGTCGTGTTAGTGGTTCGATTTTTTTTTTTTTTCGATGCGCTTATTGCGAGTGAGGAAAAATAAGACCAACCGAGGTGTAGGCGTTCAGGTGGCCACCCATGTTCTCAATCTCGAGCTCCAATTGATGCTGCGATCGCTTTGCGGTACCCTTGAAACAATTGTCAGTCTTCCCGTGCTCTTATGATGCCATATCGGGACATCCCACCTTGAAAGCCAGGTGCTCGAGGAAGTGGGCAGTGCCGTTGGTCTCGTTGGTCTCAGCGCGGGAACCAGCGTCAATCCACATGCCGACGGTGGAAGTCTGAGCCCATGGTGAGTACTCGGTAGCGACCTGGTGCTCGTACGTTAGCAAGACGGGTGTTCACGACCACGACACACGGCCAATTGGCCCTCGGAGTTGGCGCTCACGGTCAAGCCGTTCTTGAGAGTCGTCGTCTGGGTCTTGCCCACGGTCGAGGGCGTAGCAAAGCCTCGTCGCAGAGATCCGGCGGCTGAGAAGCCCGAACGGGCTCGCAGGCCTTGCGACAAGTTCAAAGCTAATCTGCGGGACGCCATGGCGGAGGTTTGGGGGATTAATGGTCAATTGAGCGGTTTGATGAAATCTTTCCACTGCTCGGCAAGAAGCTTTACTGGGCGGGTTGTGGCCTTAGTTTCGAGGTTTCGGCCTGCTTAGTCATTCCGACCAGCTCCGATGCCCGACCACACCGAAGCAGCCGGCCAATCAGGAGAGCGAATTTACTAACAGCATCATCCGAGCCAACTCCACCGTGAAGAATGCACGTATTCACAAAGATACTCCGTACAAGATACACAATCCTACACAATGGTGTTAAAATCGGACAGTGGAATAATAAACTACGGATTTCAGACTAATTTGTCAACAGTAGGGATAGAAAATAGTGATGAACAAGAATGTTTATCTTCTGTTAAAAAATGCCCACTTCAATGCCTACCTACACGGACTTGCGTACATGTACCTGTAGAATCGCATTCGACATAGGTATTGATACCTAATGGCACGATAGTGCCTTATGGAAGTAAAGTATAGGTTGCACAAGTTATAGAGGGAAATGACCAAATAGACTCTGTCATCATCCAGTCTACTTCTAATGCGATAAGTTCAGGGGTTTCTATTGCACTTCTTCACCCCTCTCTCCGCCCCTCCTTAAGGCCTCCTTGCTGTTTCTTGCGGGGAAGTCATCGTCACTGTTAGTGTTTCCTCACTGCATGCATCTCACTCTCCCATGCCCAACACTTATATTTCTCTTCTCTAATAGTCGATAAGACTTATGAAGTCTCTCTCTCCTAAATATAGAATTTTACCATTTACTCGCCTCACCTAAACATCCTCATTTGACCGCAACCTGTTTCTCCCAACAACAGGAAGCAAGCGTACCTTCACCCAGCTCATCAACTAATTTTCTGTTATTTGCGTAGAACAATCTCAATGGCGCCTGAAACATACGATTTTGCAAACGATTTCAAGACTCTTTACATACCAAAGCAAAAACCTGAACCAGCTCCTGTGGCCGAAAACATGAAAGCGCTGATCCAAAGCTACCCACCTTTGAGCCAGGTAACGCCAGTCGAAAGCTCTGACGACGTTTCATTCACTGCGTTGTTGGAGATACCAAAGTTTCGAGCTGAAGAGAGCTGGGAACTTTCTCTTTGGCGTTCAATCGATGGAGAGGACTGGACCGACGGTGAAATACCTAGGATAAAGAGCACCGAAGCACCTCAAGCTCTCCATATCGAATCAGACGCTGTCTCTAGGATATACTTTGCAACAAAGTTGTCTTTTAAGAAATCTTTACAGTTTACTATCAAGTTCCGCCCCAATGTCAATGACCCCTGGAGATGGATCCGTGATGAGCAAGGGGTGGAGGATGGCCACATTGTGCTCCTCCCCGCTCCCACCGAGGCTGACGATTTGACCAACCTGATTTATGGACTTGATCCGGCATGGAAAGTTACGCCTCGCATGAGCCAAGCACCAAAAACTCAACTATGGTCTCTTGAGACTGCAGTGCCTCCCGGAGAAAACGATTTATCTTCGTACACTGATGTTGAGCTGGGAACACCTTGGGGTTCTTTTCTTAGGTCAGTAATGACAAGTCTTTTCTTCAAACTATTTCCTCACTATATAGCAGTGCCTAACCCGGTAGATTTTAGGTGGTTTGCTATTGTTCGACTTTGGTCTCCTTGGTTAGCACCACGCCATGGAAAGACACACTTCTCGCTTGATAAGGATGCTATACTGTTGGCTTTCCAGAGCCCAGAAGGCAGAAACATGGTGCTTCTCGCTGTCTCTGGTATAAATGATCTAGTGCCAGTTTTCCAACACACTTCCAGTGGTTCCGTCTCGGTAAATGTGCGAAACGACTCACTTTCAGATGAGAAGGTTGTTATTCTCGTGTCCGAAGGAAATGATTTCGAAAGAACCGTTGCAGCTGTGATGTACCACGCAAGGACACTTGTGATGAGAGCACGAAGCACAAACCAAGCTCTGGAAACCGAATTAAAGACTCTTGCTGACGCAGTTCGGCCGGAGTGGCTCGAGAACTGGTATGATGGGCTTGGCTTCTGTTCGTTCATCCAATTTCTTCCCACCCTTTCGTACAACGTAGGCTAATGCGGCTCTAGGTACATGGAATGCACTTGGTCAAAGGCTTACTGAGGAAAAGATCCTCGACGCAATTGACAAACTGGAAAAGCACAACATAAACATCACGTCTCTGATAATTGACGACAACTGGCAGTCAATTGACTACCAAGGTCCTAGCCAGTTTCAATACGGATGGGTCGATTTTGAGGCCGAACCACAAGGCTTTCCAAACGGCTTAAAGGCAGCCATTACTAAAATCCGTCAAAGAAGTCCAAACATTCAGCACATCGCGGTTTGGCATGCACTGTTGGGATACTGGGGCGGTATCTCACCTGATGGAAAACTCGCCAAGAAATACAAGACGGTCGAAGTTGTTCGTGAGGAAGCTAAACGACGCAATCTACCTCTTGGCGGCAAGATGACGGTAATTGCTAAAGAATACGTTCCCCAATTCTATGAAGACTTTTACAAATTTCTCTCCGATGCTGGCGTTGATGGCGTCAAAACAGACGCGCAGTTCATGGTTGACATGTGGCTCAGCGCTTCCGTCAGACGCGAGCTCATCAACACATATCTAGACACATGGAACCTCACTTCTCTTCGCTACTTCAGTGTCAAGGCTATATCTTGCATGTCGCAGATCCCACAGGCGCTGTTCAATTCTCAGATGCTGCCAAATCGGCCAGCTTTACTCGTCCGCAACTCGGATGACTTCTTCCCGCAAATTCCCTCGTCGCACCCCTGGCATGTATGGACAAATGCCTACAACAGTATTTTTATGGAGTATTTGAATGTTCTTCCTGATTGGGACATGTTTCAAACGGTGCATGATTACTCTGGTTTCCACGCTGCGGCGAGATGTGTTAGTGGGGGGCCGATTTATATAACAGATGTTCCTGGAGAGCATAACATTGACCTGATAAAGCAAATGACGGGTGTGACTCCCAAGGGGAAAACCGTCATCTTCCGACCAAGTGTCCTAGGAAAGTCCATTTATCCTTATATTGGCTACGATGACGACCTGCTCCTCAAGGTGGGCAGTTATCATGGTATGTGAGATATATCTAAAGTAGCTAAACTTGTTTCGTTAACTTCATCTAGGAGCATCAGAGACTGGCACATCAATGGTTGCCATATTCAACATCTCAGCCCGTCCACTCACTGAACTCATACCCCTTTCCTGCTTCCCCGGCACAGTACCATCTCTGCATTATGTTGTACGAGCTCATGTTTCAGGAAAGACGTCGACGCCTATGAACCTTGGAGACCCAACTTCGCTCATTACTGGATCTTTGGATGTGCGAGGGTACGAGATTCTTACAGCATTCCACGCGGTGCCTCTTACAGGTCAGAAACATGGAGACATGTGGGTGGCGAATCTTGGACTGATTAGCAAGATGACTGGAGGTGTGGCCATCGAGGCCAGCAGTGTTGCCCTGAAGGAGAACGGAAGAGTGTTGGTTGATGTCAAATTAAAGGCTTTAGGAGTTTTCGGTAAGTGAAGGGCAAATCCAAGTTGGAATGGTTTCTAACAGTGGTTCCCCTTTAGGTGTTTATATCTCTGCATTACCAGACCTGGTTCTCAACGAAGACTTTATCGTTATGTTTCAGGATCAGGCGGTTCCAGTAGAGACTGTGCGTGTCTCGCAAAATGATGGGCATGTACTTGAAGTAGATATCGAGAAGGCTTGGGCGGATATGAAGCTGGAGCCTGGACTAAAGGACGAAGTCGAAGTCAAGGTCAGCTTTGCTAGTTGATACTGATGCAGCTTGTTCTTGGACTACAGCTATTGAGTAGAAGCAGTAGAATTAACGAAGTGATGCCACAAAATGTGCCTCTAGCCTACATGACGATAGATAGACAATGATTCATCATGTTGCAAAAAGTAGTTTTTTATGATCTACGCATACCTCGGGATGTCTGATCAAGTTTTAGTTGCAGGATCCTCCTGCTCTCAAAATACATGTAGTTACATAGCATTAACATCTCTCTTCCAACTCCGTACGCCATTATCCTCCACCAGAAACATAGCCCCCAAGATTAGGAATTATCCTCTATTTGCATCGCTTCTCAACAATGCCCGGTCCATTTTCTTCATACTCCTTCTTGGATATCCACATTTGGTGGAAAGTACCCAGACTGGCCAGAATGCTGCCGCCGATCCAGGCACCGAATCTACGCTCGCTCGACAAGCCGGCCGCGTGAATCTTGATCTTCAATCCGGGATACATGGCCGTCAGCTCATTGTTGAGTCGGTCATTAAAGCCGTTGATCAAGCTTGTGCTGCCGGTAACGACAACATTGGCGAGAAGGTTGCCCCGAAGATCAACATCAATGGCGTTGAGAGCAGAGCGGATAAGCTCAGGGATGGTCTGAGCCTTGGTGAGACGCTCCGCCTCGGGAACGGGGTATCCGGCGTTCTCATCCCACATTCCCTCGGCCACCTTGAATCGCTGCTCGCGCCACATCTGGTTGTAACCATCGGGCATCTCAAATACGCGGCCGGGCTGTGACTTGATGTACTCCTCGTTCCCGGCGGCACCATACCGTCCGGGACCACGCCAAACCTCGACGACGGACTCTTTGAACTCGGTAAGCAGTCGCTCCTCTTCGAATGCTCGGAAGGAGTCATGAATCTTGTATGGGAATTCGCGTAGTCGTGCCTGGGCGGGGGCGAGAGCATCCACGGGAGTCTTGTTCTCGACCATGAATGTCGGGATCAGGTCAACCTTTGGCTCAGAGGTTTCCCACATGTTGCGGATCTGCGAAGACAGCCACAGGCCACCTGCGGGTGATCGCTGGATAGATCTCTTGAGAACCATGCCGTCGTGGATAGCTGTGACGGAGGTGTTTGCGCCGCCGATATCGATGACAAGAGCCGTCGCTTTGCCAGCAGCGAAGGCGGACAGAACAGGTGTCCGGCTCAACCAAAACGCCGGGGTCCCCCAGCTCTCCATGCTGAGCTCAATGGCCTTTTCACGCGCCTTGGGCGAGTTCCAGGGAGCTTCTGTCATGAGCAATGGGAATTCCTCCAGAGGCTTTTCCTGACCCTCGATTTCCTCCATCGCGACATCGCCCTCGCCGTCCTGGTCTTTCACGTCGTCGTTCAGTCCATTCTTGGACGGAGGTGTCTGTCTCTCGGGCTGCAGGCGCTTAACCAGCATGAACTCCCACATCTTGGCGGCGACATCCCAGTCCTCCACGACGCTGTCCTTGTTCATGTAGTTGCGGACCTCGAAGTCGCCGCGCGGGATGATGCACTCATCGCCAAACAGGTCTCGCGGGGGATCGCTGGTGATGTGGCCGTAGAAGGACGGCAGGATTGATTTGGGGACATCTTCGCCGGCAAAACCTGCTCGCGTGTTGCAGTAACCGGGGTCGAGAACGAGGGCAGAGACCTCATCTGTACTCCAAACACCATTAGCTCAACTGTCTTGCTCAACCCGTCTCGATTCGCCCTGTCAAAGGCAGTGTCAGTGTCACTACAAACGCACCTCCGCCGTAAATGTCGGTTGGCTGCGCCGACGTGGGCAAAGGCTGCTGGGCCATGATTGCGATGCTTGTGATAACGGCCAATTGGTCGAGATGGCCCAAAAGTTGCGTCTAGTTTCTAGTGGGAACGTCGCGCTTGTGAGGGAGGTTGGAGGTACAAGAGGAATGGCGCGTCGGAATAAATTTCAGCCTGGCCTGGCCTGGCTTTCGGTTGGTGTTGCGCTCAGCCAGTGAGCGTCATGCATTTGGCGGGGTGTCTCCAATTACGGGGGAGCTCGGCGCTGGAGAAAAAAAAAGAAAATAAATATCGCCCACACTGTCCGGACGAGGCACAAATTTGCATCCTACAAAGCATCTGGACTCCAGATCTTTGGATGAGCATTGCATCTATACCTGCAATTGATTTTGCGCGTGAGGCATATGGTGCAGTGCCGTCGCTATGTTTGTAAGTAACAGTTTTATTTTTATTTCTTATTACTCTTTCTTTCCCATCATGATGAACACGCATTCTCGCTTCAGAACCGCTGCGATTGAAACGGCTTCGGCTGTTGGAGATAAACAACTTGCTATTTACTGATCCTCACCAATTACCATTCATTTCTTGGAATTAAGCCCCTTACCACGTCATGGCAAAAGCTAATTCGTTCTGATCAGAAGAGATGAGGTCCGCTAGCTGCATGAGACTGGCACGCCAGTCTGCTGCGTTGCATTGTAGCTCAAGGTCTTGTAGCCCTAGAGCTGCACTTACAACTGCGCCATGGAGATGGGCTCCCAGCAGACAACCGACCCGAGCTCTGTCCGCCAAGCCTGGCATTCGGATTAACGAGTCTTCGAGGTTTGTCAAGGAGGAGCAGGAGGAGCATGACGTTGTCTCGCCATTCAAGAGACATCGCCAGAAGGAGCTGCAAGAGGACCAAAAGAGCGAGAATCCGCTATACCCCGAGGCTTATCCTCGATTAGAATCGTCGTCCATTAGGAAGAGCGTCCCTGAGTTCTTGCAGGCGTCTCAACATGAGCTTTCGAACGAACCCGTCACTTTGTCTGGGCGGATTCGGTCGAAGCGTGTTGTGGGAAGCTCGCTCATCTTCCTCGACATTACCAACGAATTCCAAAAAGTTCAGATCATGATCAACAAGAGCAAAGTTGCTTCAGAGGAAGAGTCGCGTGTTCATAAATTCCGCCTTCTTAAAAACTTGATTCAAGTTGGAGACCATATATGTAGGCCTATTGAGCTCCTTTTCTTGTCTCTTCAGAGGCTAATTATTGGTAGCGGTCACTGGTGTTGCCACTCGTACAAACACGGGACAGCTCTCACTAGAGGCTCGAGAGTTGCCTGAGCTCCTGTCCCCATCCATGGAGCAGGTCCCTGAGAAGCTCACGGATCCCAAGACCAAAATGCAAGAGCGTCATGTCGATATGCTGGTAAATCGTGATGTCGTCGACATCCTGAGGCTGCGAGCCGAGATCATGAAGCAAATCCGAGACCACTTCCACTCCAAACGATTCCTTGAATTCCAAACACCAATTCTTGCTGAAAACGCTGGTGGCGCGGTCGCCCGGCCGTTTGTGACTCGAGCTACAGAGTTCCGAGGCAAAGATCTTGCGCTCAGAATCGCGCCCGAGTTATGGTTGAAGCGCCTTGTCGTCGGAGGCGTAGACAAGGTCTTTGAGATGGGACCTGCCTTTCGAAACGAAGGCGTCGATGCCACTCACAATCCCGAGTTCACAATGTGTGAATTCTACAGCGCCTATACCAACCTGCCTGATCTCATCAAGGAGACGGAGGAGTTGATATACAGCCTTGCAAAGCACTCTCAGGAGTTGATATCAACACAGCTTACTACTCTGCCACCTATCGATCTCAGCAAGTTTACTAGGCCCTTCAAGCAAGTGGAGTTTATCCCTGCTCTGGAGGAAGCCATCGGGATTCGCTTCCCGAAGCTTACCGCCGAAGATGGCGCCCTTCCCGAGCTCCTCGCAATCCTGAAGCTCTCAGGGATTGAGATTCCCGGCGAGGTGCCTACGTCTCTACCAAAGCTCCTTGATCGACTCGCCGCGACGTATCTGGAGCCCATGTCCTTTACGGAGCCTATCCTGATCACGCACCATCCCGCCTGCATGTCGCCCCTCGCAAAGAGCTTCCTTTGTCCAAAGACATATCAGCTAGTATCTGCCCGTGCTGAGCTCTTCATCGGCGGCCGGGAACTCGCCAACATGTACGAAGAGGAGAACAACCCGGAGGAGCAGAAACGAAAACTCGCAGTCCACCGCAGCCTCGTGAACAAACCTGACGGCACTGTAGGATTCGCAGAGTCGGCGGCTTTAGATACTGACGCCGAAACCAACACAGAGATCGTTGAAGTTGAAGAGGATGAGTGGGAAGCCTCCCCGCTTGATCAAAGTTATGTAAAGGCCCTCGACTATGGCCTTCCCCCCACTGGTGGCTGGGGATGCGGCGTCGAGCGTCTGGTGATGCTCTTTTCGGGCGCCAACCGCATCAGCGACTGTTTGAGCTTCGGCACGATACGGAATGTTGTTGGGCTGTCGGCTGATGAGAAGGGTAATGAGAAATAGACGCTATGATTCCCATGGATAGACTTGGAATATGCGGATTGTATAGGTACTACTGTAAATACCATGTAAGAGTATGAGGAGAATATTTGTACAATATGACAAGGGACATAAACCCGAATACAGATGAATCCACAAGATGTGTGCTGTATATATTGGATATCGTGCTTAAACTAATCGTCAAAACCACCCCATTCACCATCTCCCTTTCCCTTAGCACCATCATTGGCATCATCAACTTCCAACTTCCGCTTCTTGCTCCCCTCGATAGCACCCTTCCTGTTATGCTCCTTACGCCGCTCATATCCGCTCTTGGATGTAATCATAGCCTTGTTTCCGCTCCTTCTAGACTCAACGCCCCTCTCCTTGAGCTTCTTCCTATCCTCCTTGCCCACGTTTGGCAGCGCATCAAGCAGCCATTTCTGCACCCCAGCCTCATCCCCTGTCTTGCCGGCCTGCTTTTCACTCTCGGCAATGACATTAGCCACTGTCTTGACAAAGGGAATATCCTCCTTGGTATAAAACGTGACTGCTATACCGCCCTCTCGACCAGCTCGCCCAGTCCTTCCTGCACGGTGCACGTAAGCGGCACTCGAGCCGGGCACGTCGTAGTTCAAGACTCCGTTGACGCCAGCGAAATCAACACCTCGGGCCAGCACATCGGTCGTGATGAGAACCCAAATCTCACCAGCCCGGAACTTGCGCATGATGGCTGCTCGGGCTGCATCCGGAAGACCACTATGTAAGGCAGCTATTCTAGACGAGCCACCTGCCTCAAGCGGGATATCATACTTGAGCTCCTCTTGCAGCGCAGTAGCTCGATCAATAGTCTGCGTAAACACGAGGAAAGGTGGTCGCAATGGCGGACCCGAGTCAATGCTCGAAGTAGGCCGCAAGAGCTGCCGCAGAGCGAGAAGCTTTCCCTGTTCGCTCGCAGTGTAAATCAGCCTGTGCACAATGTTGGGCACGGCCGTATCCTTTAGACCGACAACCAAGCGAACCAGTGGCCTTTGGGGAATGCTCAGAGACTCGGCCCGGGAAGCCAGCCTCTCTGTAACCAGCGTCTCGATATTGGAGCCCATGGTTGCGGACCAGAATGAAAGTCCAAGATCTGGGTTGCTGCAGGCCGTCCAGATACCAAGAGTTTGCTCCCGAAACAAAGGATCGAGGAGCACATCGGCTTCGTCCAGTATGAGGTTTCGGACGGTGGGTAAGACCTTTTGGGTGTTCGCTGATCCAGACGTTAGGAAGTTGAGCAGCAAAAGAGGTGTTGTAATCAAAATGTCCACTTTTGACACCACTTTTGGCTTTGCATCTTTTTCTTCTTCCTCTTCGTCCTCTTCGTCCTCTTCATCAGATTCCTCTGCCTTTTCTTCTTCCTCGTCCGAGCTATCTTCACCAATGTCTTGACTCTCAGCAGCAAGAATCATACCCTTTCTCATACCGACCACCTTGAGTCCTGTTCCCTTCACCAACTGGTTGCCAACATTGACAATTTGATAGGCAAGCTCTCGGGTTGGCACAATGACAATAGCTTCGAGCTCATGAATACCATGTAACTTGTCCTGCGCTCTCCTCCTCATGATGTTGTTGATTGTTGGTACCAGAAAGCTAATCGTCTTTCCACTTCCAGTTGGCGCAACAGCCAGCAAATCAACACCATTCTCCAGTCCCTGTTCCTCGCTCAAGGCCACGTCAGGTCGAATGAGCAACGGCATGCTTCCCATCTGGACCTCCGTCGGTATTTTATAGCCCTGGTACGACAGGTTCTCAGCCACCCGTCGAGAGAGGTTGTATGTGCTTCGCAGCTGGCCAAAAGACTCCAATGGCTGAGGAGCCAGCTGCGGCTTCTTGTCCTTCTTGACCTCAACAACAGCCTTCTTCTTCTTCGACTTCTTGGCCTTGTGTTGTTCCTCTCGCTTATAGAGCAGCGTGACCTTGAGTCGATGCGACCGCAGCAATTGGCGACACTCGTCCGCACTCAGCAACTTGGCCGCCTCAACGACTGGGCTCGCCGCTCGCTTGCTCTTTTTCGACTCGGCCTTTGCAGGTTTCGACTCGGCAACGTCCTTGGGCGCAAAGAAGTCGACTTCCGGCAGCACTTCGGGGATCTTGTTCTCGGGCTCTTCGACATCGCGCTTTCGCTTGTGGCCGCGAATCTCGTCGTGGTAGAGCTGCGGGTTCGTCTTTGTCCCCGAGGACGGGAGTTTGCCCACGGCGCTGCCGCCTGAGAGCGAGGATTTTGCGCTCTTTTTGGTGCCGCGCGACAAGACCTTGAGGATATCCATTGTGTGAGGGGCGCGACAGAGAAAGAAATTGTCGTGGTTTGCGCCTGGTTTACCAAGGATGTTCAAGGTTTTTTTTGGGTTGGTGATTTGTATGTAGAAATTTTGTAGCTCAGCCGTGCAACTTTTTTTGCTGCAAGGCTGTAGTGGGGTGAGCCGCTACAAGGTGGCGCTAAACCGCTTGGGCTCAGCAACCCATGGATGTTTGAGCATCAACATCGATGTGCAACTCCAATACTCTGCTTAGTTTAAAAAAAAAAGTAAATAATTACTGGAAGTTATAATTCTGATGATTCCAAGTACAGAGATTCTATGTTTCTCATTAGCTCCATTGATCTATTATAATATACAATTTTCTTATCATCAGACATCGAAACTCTCTGCTAATCTCAAGCAGCCAACTCTCATGGGTATCCTCTAAGCAGCTGTCGATACGAATGTCTAAACCCATTGCCCGCTTGTTCTACCAAAACGCCATAAATCATCAAACAAGAAACCCAATCTGTATCCATTCTTTAAATCCCCTCGTCACTATCAGACAGCTCCCTCCCCTCCCCATACAACACCTCGCACACTCCCGCCAGCGGAATATCCAGCACCGCATCCGTCCCCTCGTTCCAAATCTCCCTCCACCTCAACCTCCCATTGCTCTCGACCTTCCTCTCCCTCTTACTACTCCCCTTGAGCCTCCCCTTAGAATCAATCACCGCCAGCTTGCCCGCCCCGTCCACAATCGTCTCCACGCTCGTCATCGGCACCGTCAAAATCTCCAGGTTGTACGCCGCCAGCGCCACGTAGATGTACACCAGCGTCATCACCAGGAACGCGGGCACGGCCAGCGCCCACCAGCGGTCCGGGTAGTAGTATATGCCCAGCGCGTGCAGGAACGGCGACGGGAGGTAGCTCCAGAGGAGGTACATGAGGAAGATGAGGCTGCTGAACAGGTACAGCACGAAGCCGTAGTACTCGTACGTCGGCACCCTAGGCGCCGTGCGCGGGACGGGCGCGATGTCGTCGTCCGATGCATCGGGAGTCGTCGGACGGGATGGCCGTAGCAGCGAGGTCAGGGATGGAGAAGGAGGCAGAGGCGTGGGTGGTCGGCCGTAGAATGGAGGCGCAAAGTAGTTCTGCGACAGCGGCGGCGGCGGCGATTCCTGGTCTGAAGAGCCCGAGGATTGGTTGTCTGAGATGTATTCGCCATCGAACCCGTCTTCGTCGGTGCCAGACATGGTGAAATGCCTGTTTGGCTGAGAGTGTTGGAGCTTGTAAAGATGAAATGGAGTAAAGATGGGCGGGCTGTTAATTACAGGTAGGTAGATGCGGAATACGGGATTCGGCAATGCCTCCGCCACAATTGAAGGCAGCACTTATACAGCTAACGCCACACATCAATTCTACCAGAGTCATCGAGAATAAATCTGTATTAAGCTGTACGCGAGGTATAATTAATTCGTCAACTTCATATCTCTTGTCTATTCATATACCAAAAACAAAAACCAGTGGCTGCTATCTTAATTCGCCATGATCAACAAGACATTGACACCTCTCGCCCAATCGCTTTGCTCGCGGCTATATACACGTGGGTAAATAGACATGCATAATCTTCTTGCTTCATCTCCGTATTTTATCCATCAATCGGACACTTGTAATCCAGTTCCCTGGGCAAGACGCCATTCTCCTGTTTCTCTTGCAATGCATCCAGACAGGTCTGGTGGTAAATGTGTCGACAAGCCAGCACGACAAGCGGCCCCAAGACCTGGTCTTTATTCGACTTTCCAGCGATTTGCTCAATAAGCATGCTGGACGGCCGCATGTCCAAGCTCTTCCCCTTACTCCTACGATCTGATACTCTTGCGTGGCCCTTGGCTCGTTCCGCAACTTGCGTTTGCCTCTGCTGTCTGGCCACCTCTTCCGCCGCTTGCTTGTCTTCCCAAGCCTCAAACACTGTCGCGCCAGCGAGACCTGGGCCCCAGACTCTTTTGCCACATGCCTCGCATGTAGAACCGCGCGGCCTCCACCCGCGCTGTCTAAGTTCGACAGATGTGTCCACACTTGTGAAAAGACTTCGTTCCAGTAGACGGTTCGACAGACGAAGTATAGACTCCTCGTAGGCGTAAGCTGAGAAAATGGATGCAAGCACGCTGCGAAGATCAGCCAAGCTTGGTGACGATGCCGCTGCCTTTGCAAGGAACGCTCTTAATATTCGTAGGAATGAGAGATTGGACCCTGCACTTGCTAGAGCATTGGAGCCCAACTGGCCATTTGCTTGATTCGAAACTTGGCTTGAAGTAGAAACAAGGAGCGAAGTAAAGGTATGCTGGACAAGCGATCGCAGCTTCGCCAAGAGCTTCTCCTCATCAAAAGCACTGCCGCTCGCAGCGGCTTGTATGGCGGGTGAAAGATTTTGAGTGACCTGTACACAGGCACCGATGAGGTTCAGCCAGAGACTTTCATCTGCTGACAGGTTCTCCTGAGCATTCTTATTCTTCGATACCACACTGACTCTCCTTGTAGATTTTGTCTGCTCTTGACATAGCCAAATCCCAACGTGGACATAGTTCTGCAGGCTTTCGAGAAGAGCTTCAGCTGAGCCTTCCAGCGACGGTGCGCTGCCCTCTTCACCGTCTGGTGTGCTGGATGAGCGCAAAAGTGCTTCCATGGCGGATTCGAGCGTGCCCAGGTGACGGACTAAACGGTCCATAGCCATAGCAACTTGTCCTGCTCGGGCCATGAGCACAACAGCGGCATCCACCACACCCGTTTCTTCCATAGTGGGTAATAAATTGTCTAGTTGAAGATCGACCGACTGGACAAGCCCAATATAATCCGACACGTGCTGTGCGTCAAATTTACACATCAGTCGCACATATCGTTCAACAAGTAGCCGCTCGTGCGTTAGCTGCCCATCTGCCAGCGGATCTTCTGGCTCTAATAATGTCTTTAGAAAAGCGTGCTGTAGCTCAGGAGCATCCTCTGCGGAATCAAGAATATGCTGGTGTAGTTCGGTGGTCTGTAGAGCAAGAGTTGAGGCCGAGCGCTCGGGGCTCAATTCAAGCAAGTCTCTTGCGTGGTTTTCGACAATGGTCAAGACTTCGTGCTGTTGTCGCTGGCTCAGTTCGCTATGAGGTCTTAAGCACTCCGCAATACAGTCAAATACCAAGTCCTGGTCTTCTGGATCTTCAAAGAACGTCTGCACAAGCTTTCCAAATTGTTTGTCAACCTTGTATATTCGTTTCAGAATTCGATAGAAGCCTGCCTTCTTGAACAATGGCATTAACGCAGGCATGTCTGAAGGGTGGTAAACTGATAGCAGGTATTCGGCGCTCAGTTGGGCATCCTCGGCAAGATCAGAGCCAGGGTAGTTGCAAAGCCCGGTGAGGACTTTTGACAAGGTTGTTCCAGAGAAGAGCAGATATTGTGGGAATTTGGGAAGATTTCGAGCAATGAACATGTCGAGATAGATGGTATCAGCCGGTGCAAAATCTGACGGATTCATCACATCGAGTAAGATGGATAAAACGTATTGTCGGTTAATTGTCAGGCCAAAGATCTGCTCTTCTGGTATGTCTGCTCTGGAGCTACTACCATTAGGTTGCTTCTCGGAGGAGTCGTTAAGGAAGGAATCTTCGAATGCTTCATTGAGGGCACTGAGGAAGCTCGGGGCGTCGAATTTGAGAATCATCCTCAAATAAGGAAACGCAGGCTCTGATTCTGCGTCGGGTTTGGTGAGAAATTCTCTATCACTGCCTTTGGGCCATGAAATGGTCTTGCCAGAAAAGTAAAACCAATAAATCTCGGCCTTGGCTCTATTCGCCGTCTCTTCGTCCATGATTTCGCCGCTCGGGTAAACCCGACTGGTAAGAGTGTAAGAGAGGTAAGGGAAAATCTTAACCGCATTGACACCGTAGTAATCGTCAGCCGTATTATCAGGGACAGAATCCCCGTTCGACATCAACGGCACCAGGAGGCTGAGTAGGTCGATCATTGGTGTAATGTAATCTTGCAGGGCTTGGTTCCAGACATAGGTAAGCGCATCATACAGATTGTGCTGCTTGCAGAGGATTGTGAGCTGATCCAAGTCAAGAGTGGCAGTCTCCATATGGCATATCAATTCCTCAAGCCTGCTTTCCCAGCCTTTGGTGACATAGTAGCTGACCATATCTTTGACCACCGTGGGCGGAACGATACGAATGGTTTGATCGAGGACAAAAGGCTCAAGAGTTTCAAGAAATATGCCCTCGACATCGGCATCGCTATACCATTCATACAGCTCATCAAACAAATAGTCAGTATTGCCGACCGTTTGGCATGCCACAAAGCAAGTTTCGGCAAGCTGCTTCAAATGGTCATTGTCCACAGACGCCTTGTTCTTCTGCCTTTGTGCAAAGGCGTACTTTAGAGAGGCGCTCGTAATTTCCATGATCTTGTCGCGAACCATGCTGTGCCTTTGCTCAGTATCGTCAGGGAGGCCGACTGTCAGTTTATTGGCGTCACCAGTGTAGTATGAGGTAGCCAGCTGAATAGCCCCTATGTAGTCACCATGCTCCATTGTGGCAATCAGCCGATCTGCCCAATTTGACAATGCCCCTATAGCAACATCGTTGAAACCTAAGAGGAACATTCTCCCTTTGTATGCTTTGAAGCTCATATAAAACGCATCGGCTACAACTCCATGCATGGACACATCATTCTCATCTAAATGTTCCACAAGGGTATGCAGCTGCTGGGAGAAAAGGTCAGTATGGTAGATGTATCTCTCCAATAGGTCAAATGCCTCCGTCATGCGCATGGTTCTATCCTCCAGGACAATCAGTCTTTGAGAGATGGTCAAGACTGTCAACACGGAGCGACTGAGCCACTGTACCGCAGCAATAGACTCTTCGCATTTCCACCTGCTTCGAGCTTTAAATCTCAGGGATGGCGGATCACTATCGTCGCCAGGAATCTCATCCACATCCAGTACTGTAAGCACATTAGACCAACAATACGCCAGCTTAGCTTTTGATGTGGTTGAGCCTGTGTGTGTGTCTGCAACCTTGAGATTTACGGCAGGGAACCAAGCCAAACAACCCGTCATGGCGCTATGAGCCGGAACATCCTTGGGGCGTGCAGATTTGTGTTGTGTCTGTGCCACTGGAGTGGTAGACACAATAACGAGCAAATAAGGGGTCAACATCGCTGTCAGTCCCATTTTGTCAGTCTCGCGCTCAATGTTTCCCAGCGGAAGTGGCGCAAATGCGAGGACAGTGCTGGGCTTTATAACTTTTCCCGGCTGCATAGGCGCATTCGGATATCGGCCCAATATCCTTGTAGTCTTGACCGTTCTTCCAAGAGGCCCAGTACCCCTCGTGGCGAGATGGGAGAATGCCATGCCATGGCCATCAGCAGACACAAGAGCTGTATGTCGAGTGCCCAAAAAGCCCAGGTGAATAACAGGCGCATCAGGCATGTGGCCATCAAGAGTCCTGTTATGTACCTGAGATTCATCCAGATGTGAGATTGTGAGAAAGGGCCGTGAGGGACGCGCTGTGTCCCAGGTGAAGATGTTGCCATTCGCATGGCCTCCGGCTATAATGGTGTGATCTGCCGATATAGCAAGAGCAGTGATGGGTCCAGACTCGATAGCTATCAGGATTAGCACTACACATTTACACATTTCATTTGCCACATACCTTTGGTACCAGGTCCTATGATGGTTTTTAGACTTTGACTGTAGTCAAAAACTAAGATTATGCCTTTAGAAGTTCCCAGAACAATGGATGCGGACACAGAAAGGCAGGTAGGGGATCCGAAATTACGTCTCCCTGATTCCGAGAACGCATAGCTGTTTAGCTTCTTCAGCCTTGTCCACCTCACAACCTCCCATGGAGTTGACGGTGTATAAGTATCGGCTTGCTCTGACGGGAAATTGGAGTTAAAGGAGGCATGTCGACTATGATTTGGCACAAATGTAGGAGTCGATGGACGAGGACTGAGGGTGTTGAATGATGCTATTCGGGATTGGAAACGTCGATCAAAGGGTCGGAAGGATGGCGTGGGACTGCTGATGCCCGGACGGGAGGCAAATGACGGCAGCACACTGCTGCCCGGTGAGGATATGCGCGAGCCCTATGCCTGTCAGACGGCTTCCCTAACCACGAAGAAAGCATCGCATACCTGGACCGAGGGAGAGTCTCCCGGCGCAGAAGTAACGGATTCGATGGGACTCCCCGCCCTCCGCGGGATCGCATCGATGGAGCTTGCATCCGCCGACGTGATCTCGGAAATATCCCCGTTTTGAACAGGCGGCTCTAGGAGGGTGTCATCTATGACATGGTTCTTCTCCTCTTCCTCCGCATTCACAGAGCTTGGGTCTTCCGGTGTGTCTGGCTGCTCGAGCTGAGGGACATCGGCATCGTCTTCGTTTTCGCTTGCGTTTTCTACGGCAGGGACCGGGTTCTCGTAGTCGTCCGCTCGCTCTCCAGCAGGAGAAGCTTCTTCAGGGTCAGACATGGTGTCGCAAAGTCCATGACATTGTCCAGCATGCAGCACGTCAACAAAGGGCTATCGAGGCAGTGTAAGTATGCCCTGGAGCTCCGGCGATGGCACGGGCCAGCTAAGGTCGGCAGTGTAGCTATCGCAAGCTCATGAACTGAAAGACTCTGGCGATGCGACCTTTGATCGCCCTGCAAGGCAAATCAAGCCACGACTTTCGATTCGCAATCGAGAAAAGAGCTAATTAGATCTCGAAGTCGATACTCTGCACAGCTTCCCCATCTCTCATGGCTAGTCCGCGTATGCACATGCATGCAGACTGTACCGAAGATTCTCCGCCACACGATCGAGATGTGACGTACTGGAACCTTGGATGGGCCAATTTGTGTAGCACCGGTATGCAATGGGCAGGGTACAGGTACCAGGATGTACCTGACGGCAGCAATGGAGGGGCAAAGTGGCCGCCACAGGTGGGCTTAAGCCTTACCAGTGCTTGCAGAACATCAACCTGAATGCCATTTTCTTTTGTTACTCTGGTATATGGGGCGGGCAATAGATTTAGGGACAAGGACAATACATATTTCTTCAGAAGACACTTACAAGCGTGTTCACGCACTTATCCGGCTGTCACCTGTGGGGTCGGATAAAGTGATTCATAGCCATTGGAGCACGAGCACACCCTCAGAACGGAAATATGGCAAAGAAAACATTTCCAATCATGTACGAAGCCACAAAGGGCATTTCTGTACTAACCAACAAAAAGTTTCCACTATTTGAAGTGATGGAGAGCACACAAAGTTCAGCGAAAACATTTATCTATATCGTAGTTATATAGTAGAAAGTTAATCTACTGTAGCAGTAAAGGACATGTGAAATTCAAAAAATTCAGGGTAGCCTTGATTAACAAACCGCTTAGACATCAGTACCTGTAATTGATTCTAATTTTTTAGCCCCCGCATTGGCGCTGCCCCTCCTCGCAATAGGTGGATCCCAGGTAGGCCCTTAAAAAAAAAGTTTCGACTCGAGAATTTTCCTCTTTTTCTTTTTTTCTCTCGGGAAAAGGCTTCGATCAATTTTTTGACTAGATTTGATTCACAGCCTTTATCCTCGCTCTTTGTCTGCTATCTATTCCTTTCAATTTTTAAAAAGAAAATACCAGAATAGATAAAATGGCCACCAACGGCTCTGCCAAGATCCTCGACCACACCACCGCTCTGGAGGTGCTGGGAGAGTACAAGTCTCGCGATGGCCTCGACAGACAAGAGCTTATGGACACGGCCAAGCACGGTGGCCTGACCTACAACGACTTCCTTATCCTGCCTGGCTACATTGGCTTCCCTGCCTCTGAGGTCACCCTCGACTCGCCCATCACCAAGCGTATCACGCTCAAGACTCCCTTCGTCTCCTCCCCCATGGACACTGTCACTGAGCACGAGATGGCCATTCACATGGCTCTTCAGGGCGGTTTGGGTGTTATCCACCACAACTGCTCTCCCGATGCTCAGGCCGACATGGTCCGCAAGGTGAAGCGTTACGAGAACGGCTTCATCCTCGACCCTGTTGTCATCACCCGTGACACCACTGTTGGCGAGGCCAAGGCTCTTAAGGAGAAATGGGGCTTCGGAGGTTTCCCAGTTACTGGTAAGAAAAATTTTCACTTGGTTCTACATATCCCATTTCACACTGCAATGATTATAAACCATTTCAATTATAACTTTCGTTCCACCAAAAGACCTTTGTCCTGAGGACCACCGTTACTATGACCAGCACCTGTCTCATTCTCAATGTTGTCCCAATTTGTAATCGACAGCATCCTGACTAATTTGACATAGAGGACGGAAAGATCGGCTCCAAGCTCCTTGGTATCGTTACCAACCGAGACATCCAATTCGAGGATGACTTCAGCGCACCTGTCTCCAAGGTCATGGTCACTGAGCTCATCACTGCTCCCAACGGTGTCACCCTGACCGAGGCCAACAAGATTCTGTCCCAGTCCAAGAAGGGCAAACTGCCCATCGTGGACAAGGACTTCAACCTGGTTGCCATGATCTCCCGCTCCGATTTGACCAAGAACCAGCACTTCCCCTTGGCTTCTAAGCTTCCCGATAGCAAGCAGCTCATCTGCGCTGCTGCCATTGGCACTCGCCCAGAGGACAAGATTCGTCTGCAGAAGCTTGTTGATGCTGGTCTTGACATTGTCATTCTTGACAGCTCCCAGGGTAACAGCATGTACCAGGTGGAGATGATCAAGTGGTGCAAGGCTGAGTTCCCCAACCTGGACGTCATCGGCGGTAACGT
The DNA here is from genome assembly GCA_020045945.2 of Trichoderma semiorbis. Taxonomy (NCBI): domain Eukaryota; kingdom Fungi; phylum Ascomycota; class Sordariomycetes; order Hypocreales; family Hypocreaceae; genus Trichoderma; species Trichoderma semiorbis. Next base: position 5,889,262 of record CM034695.1, read on the forward strand.
CGTTACCCGCGAGCAGGCTGCCAGCCTCATTGCCGCCGGTGTTGACGGTCTCCGAATTGGTATGGGCAGTGGTTCAGCCTGTATTACCCAGGAGGTCATGGCTGTTGGCCGACCCCAGGCTGCTGCTGTCCACGCTGTCAGCACCTTTGCTGCTCGTTTCGGCGTGCCTTGCATTGCTGATGGTGGTATCCAGAATGTTGGCCACATTGCCAAGGGTCTTGCTCTTGGTGCTTCCAGCATCATGATGGGTGGTCTCCTGGCTGGTACAACCGAGTCTCCCGGTACTTCCTTCGTTTCGCGCGAAGGCAAGCTGGTTAAGGCTTACCGTGGCATGGGCAGCATTGATGCCATGCAGGACAAGAAGGCTGGTGGCGGTGGCAAGGACAGCCAGAAGAGCAACGCCGGTACTGCTCGTTACTTCTCTGAAGGTGACAGCGTCTTGGTTGCTCAGGGTGTTTCCGGTTCCGTGGCTCACCGAGGGTAAGTTTGACACGCAATTCGCCCCCCTTTTCTCTCTTATACGCGTGAATCTCGAGCTGACATGTAATCAGATCTATCGCCAAGTTCGTTCCCTACCTTGCTGCTGGCCTGAAGCACTCCATGCAGGACTGCGGCATGAAAAGCCTGCAGGAGCTTCAGGAGTCTGCTGCCAACGGTGTGTTGCGATTTGAGCTTCGCACTGCCAGCGCTCAGTTGGAGGGCAACGTGAACATGGAGTCGTATGAGAAGAAGCTCTACGCATAAAGAAATGATTGATGAAAAAAGGGTTTCCGGATAGGGTTCCGGTACAAAAAGGAGTGGTCAAAAAGGGAAGGCATGTATTTGATTTCTGGAGTTTGGGTATAGGATGCGTGTGGTGATAAGCTTGGAAGCTATCGAGTAAACAAAAAGACCTCCCAGCAATGATTCTAGAGGCAGGCTTGGCGCTTTTGATGACATGAATGATGATTTTTCATAAATTTAATAAAGAGCGGCGGCCCCCCGGGGCATGCCAAAATTCAGAGTGACTTGGAGAGCCATGCTGTGAAATTTTCTGCTTGTTACTCGGACTTGGTCAGAGCTTTAGAGACTCTAGCTGCAGCTGATGCGAGGTTTTGATATTGTATAATTCATTCAAACGCTTCAACTCTCTGTATAATCTGAACCACCGTCCTCAATCGTCCTCAACTCCCCATTCAATCCCCTATGTGCAGTCTCACGACTTAGAATCACATAATCAGGACGCACTACTTTCCCGCCTCTTAGTGTGCGATCCGCAGGGGAAAAGTCATCTTTAGTGAAGCCAATTTTTTCGTAGAACTTGAGACCGTTGAGGTTGCTTGTGAAGCAAGTGAGCATTACTTTCTTGGTTGACGGTATGTTTTCCGCAATGGTGATGAGCTGGTTCATGAGATGCTTGCCGAGGCCGGATCTAATACTACGTAAGCTTGAGGTAGTGAGAAGATCCAAGAGGTAGGAACACAACTTGCCCTTGAAGTTCGGGAAGCAAGTGTACTTCATAGCAATACAACACCGGCTCATGATTCTCGAACGTAGGCATCAGCGACGTAAAGCCCTGGACCGCGCCGCCGTCGTCCTTGACGAGTATATACCGGAGATCCGGTGACTTCATTTCTTTCCTTTTCATAGCAGGATGCCATCCCACAGACGAATTCTTGTAATCTACGCCGCTCGTTGTCTCAATGATGCCAAAGCAAGTCCGGAAGTCATCTTTGCTAAGCTCGTGTGAGGATAGAAACTCCAGCGAGTAGGTTTTTTGTGTGAGTGGGTGAGTCCATGTTGTCCATTCTTGGCTATGGGACGAATGAACATTATTAAATTAGCAAAATGTCTTGATATATTGTGATGGGCAGAGGTATGTACAGGTTGTATGACATCCCTACCTGGGTTTTATGTACTCTTTGATGAACTCTTCATCCGTCTTTCCGTTGGCCGCCGCGATTGGGGTAATTTTCTGAGGTTTCCTTCGAAAAGATCCGAATTCCCTTCTTCTTGATTCTTCAGCCATTGTGCGTAATTTTGTGTCTTTTGTTGAACCTGAATGAGAATATCCTGTAGGTAATGTGAAGAAATGCTAAAAGCGTCGCGTGTAAATCGAGATGGAGCCAAATGCCCTACCGAAACTAGGTCCTAGAAATAGTATTCCACTGAACACTAATTTCAAATATTGCGGCTTCAAAGGCACTATAGTGATGAAACTATCTAGAGTTTGACTCACAATAAAAAAATTCAAGCAATTATTAAACCTTTTCTATGATGGAAAAGATCAAGCCCGTAAAGGTCGGTGTACCTTCCTCACTCATAGAAGCCGTCTACAACCCGCTACCCCATACCCGAAGTTTGCCCGACTCAAGCTCTTTTTCTCAATATATCGCCAACTTTTCTGAGTTGCCTCATCTGATTAGAAATCCACAAACATACAAAGCTATTTTTCCTTTTCCTTGTACAATAGTGTTTTGCAGATTCAATGAATAATCCTTAATGAATCCCGGCATCCGCCTGCTGCCCCTCAGCCGTGGCTATGCCACCCAACGGCCAGCCTCTCGGCTCAAACCGACGATAAGCCTCGATCACGTACGTTCAAATGCCAGCCTTTTAAGATCCCCTCCACAGCAGCAAGCTAATGAGCTAATTGCAAGTTTCTCCAACGGACAAAAGCACTAGCATTATACAGAACCATCTGGAGAGGCACACGGCGCATTGCAGATGCTCGGACAAGAGCTGAATCCCGCAAATATGCCCGGGACGAATTTGAGCGGCATCGCAACGTCCAAGATATCGTATGCCACTACTCAATCAGCCCCTGCATATAATTTCTCTACTAACCGGAACCCTTCCTCGGCCAAAGTCTCACATAAGATATCTTTTATCAACAGGCAAGACGGAATGGGAAAGCATGGAGAGGTATATCGGGGGTATGTAACACTACATAAAATTGTACATTTTTACGACGGCAGTCGAAACCCGTCACTTCTCGAGCACGCAAGAAATTTCTTTCAGAAATCAGTCCGCGACTTAGGCTCGTGCCACGTCCTCCATGTCTTTCGAAGCCATTGCCGTAGTATCGTCTATCAATTGCTTTTGCCAGACCGTTGTGTGTGTGTTTGTTCGTCGCTCCCTTTCGTCACCGTTTATGCGCCAATAATATACAGAATGCCCACTCGTCCGGGTGTCATCGTCGTCGTCGTCGTCAAAAAAGAGAAGAAACATCCTCGCAGCCGCCTAACTCTGTCGCTGCTTGTGTCGAGGGTTGGCCTTGCAGATAATGTACAGGTATCCATTATGTCGCTTGCCAGCCTTTCGTCGAACAACCTGCAAATTCAAAGACTTAGAACCAAACTGTCGCTGAAAAGAATCAATCCAAATTTAAACCCACCTTGCAGTGCTCACACCTCTTCTTCACCGAGCTGTGAACCTTCATGCCCCGCGTCTGCTGCAGGGTCCCTCCAACTGCGGGCTTGGACAGCCATCCCATCCATGAGGAAGCCGGGCTGCTCGTTGCCGTCGCAAAGCTACCAGCCGCAAACGGCTTGACAACCTGAGAAGAGCGCAAAAGCCCTGCGGCCAGAGAGAGCGTGCGCAGCAGGGATGCCATTGTCGATGTGCTGATTGTTGCTGGGCTGCGCAGAGATAAGACATGGGCCGGTTTTTTTCGGGACTTGGAGGTTTGCGATCTGCTTTTACAGGTCACGTGGCTTGCCGGTGTTGAGCTTCACCTTCAGTGTCACGGCACTCCCATTTCGAAAAGGAAAAAACAAATATTTTGCTCTAACATATAGCCAAGTAATAATTTTGGCTCTATAATGATTTTGGGTGTTTTCACAAGGGCGCATTTCATTGTCACGTTCCTGGCACAAAGCCCTTCTTTGTCTCCATGCATGTTCACATCCCATCTCACCAAGTTGGCGCAAGCTGTGTATTTGGTTCAACAAAAACCATCTGTGAGCTGCCTACGAGTATCTAATAGCCAGTTTTCATACATACTGTTCATACATAAGCGCAATTCCTCAGCATCCATAGATATTCAAAGCCTCAAAGCTTTGCCCTATGCCATATTGGTCAGGGATGATCCAGCAATTTCCTTCCTCCCAGCGTCTCAGCTTCACCACAGCTTTTTCACCCCTTCCTGTCCTTCTTAGTCAATCAGTGTAACAGCCACCGAAGCGGCTGATAAGCAAGCGAAACGAAAACAAAGAACACGATGTATCAAAGCAGGCCGTCCAAAGAACAGTGTCCAAATCGTGGGTAACCCAGAAAAGAAAGAAACCCAGAGAGACGTCGTGAGCTGTTCACCAGCCCTCCTTCAGTAGCTCACGTGCCGTTTTCAAGGCCTTGCTGTAATCAAAAAAGTATCGCCTCTCGTCTGGAATTGGAGGCTGGATCTCATCTAGATCATCTGGCGCCCCTCCATCCTCTCTCGTGGGGCCATATGCGGGAATCCCCTTTCGCTTCGAGCCGGTTGGAAAAGTCTTTCGAAGTTCCAGGATGCCCAGACGATGGACATCTTCTCTGACGGCAGAGGCGATGACATCTAGCCAACGGCGTCTACTAACTTCGTCGAGGGCGACATCTTCAAGTCTGGGGAGTTTAACCAGCGAGTCGTGTGGCAACTTGTTGTCTCGCATAAGGCGCTGCCAGTAATGAGTCCACCGATGAACACCGTCAACGCCCTCAGCAAACACGATGTTCGGTATATCGCGTACAGTTTCGGTCGAATGAAGGCGAATTAATCCCACTCCGCCACGGAAAAGGGGTGCATCCTGGTTGAATGCTTTCGGCTCCCAGTCAGGGCAGAGCTTATCCAAGAGGCCTTTCTTCTGCGCCTTCAAATGGTCTGTCTCCGCGTCAAGGCGTTTCTGCAAACGACAGGCGCAACAGACGCGTCTATGGGGTTGCAATTGATTCATCGAATAGGCAGGGAAGAACTCCATAAAAGTTTGATAACCACAAGAGCAGCAGCAGAAGAAAGTCGTGGCCATCTTTTTGAGATAATACTTGGGATAGTCGTGAGCCACATGCTTTTCAACCGCTACTCGAACTGGCTTAAGCATGTCGTAGATTGCCTGGAGCTTAATGTCGCCACGGTTCCAAGCCCATCTGTCCACTTCTATATACCGATATACGGCATCTAGAAAGCTATAGACGCCTAGTGGAATGTTTGGCACCTTGGCAAGATAGTCCATGAATGCATGGTCTTTGGAAAATAGTAGGTCTAGTCCCAGTCCCTTTGACTTCAGTACGGCCTTTAGGATAATGGCATAGAAGCCTCGCTGGGCAATGTCCATCTCGATTGGCCCCCAAGAGATACCATACGTCGCCGCGTTTTCGTGTGCATACGGCGTGCCTTGGTTGAAATGGGGAAAGAAATCAAATGCCTCGATCTTTGGCATGTTTTTCTTACGCCGATCATTGTTGATCTCATGGATGAGATCCAGGATCGGTATCACGTCGCCAAAGTGGATGAGGGGGCAGTTGTATACTCCCATCATGGTCACATGAGGTAACCCACGTAGTATGATGGCGAGCATCCGTCGGTCGAGAAGGGGCACCTTGTGAAGGTGCAGAACCTCGATATGCGAACGAGCCCTGTGTAGTTCAGCCACTTATGAAGACGTTAGACCCAATGCTCCAGAGTATTAAAGGTGATGCCCGCTGCACTTACTCAGTTTAAAAAGACTTTCCATCGCGAGACTGATGGGCATCTTATGCAGTTTATCTTTTGTTCCTTCAAACTGATTAGCCGACCACATCTTGTCGAGTGGCTCGAGAGAACCCATGACGTTGATGCCATTGACATCATCTTTCCACCATTCCTTGGCACGACCAGTAGTTAGAGGATCAATCTCTTGATCGTCCGTTGCCCAGTAAGGCCCAGCAACTCGCAAGCATTCAGCTCTCCAAATCCGTGCCCATTGGAAGAAGACCTGTTCCATTTCAATGGATCGCAGTTTATAGCCGTCAAAGTCTTGCAAAGATTCCAACCTTTGACGAGTTTCCTTCCACTCAGGCGAGTCGAGTCTCAACTTATATTTCTTCTGGGCTTCGAGAATATCCCCAATGGTGTGTTGGGGAACCTCTACAATCATTACAGAAGACGGAACCTCGACGACATAGGCCATGGCACAAAAATCCCACCGATTCTGTTTTTCTGTCAGACACTCCTTGGATTCTGTCATGGTACATGATAACTTACCACATTGTCGCCAACCAGCTTGAACATTTTGCTCGAGGTCAGAGATAGCCTCATGGCTGTCTTGTGACCATCACGGAAGACATCTTCCATGATTTTGGGCCCAAGGTATAGATGTCCTACGACAGGTACAATTTCGTGGGGGATAAAAGGCGCAGTCTCAATTGCAGCCGCGCGAGTTTTTGAGCGACTAGCTGCCGCTTTGAAAGCCGGCCTATTCGAAAGACGTTCAGTGACAAACCATGGGCCCTATACTGTCATCAGTTTTCTATCCCAAGATTTTAGTGTCGTGCAGTTGCTTACTTTTGTGAGGCGGCGAAGTCTGTAATATATCCGACCGCTTGTGATAAATGTCTGCTTCCGAGACTTCACATACTTGCTTCGATCCGGTCGGAAAACTCTACTCTTGAGATACCTTATTGTATCGTTCTCCAGCTGTGCAGCCGTCTTCGTGGTAACCTCTGGATGGAACTTTCCATCTGATAGACGCTGCCTGGATTCCTTCATCCCGTATTGGGTGACTGAGCCTGAGATGGACATTAGTACATTCCAAACATAGTTGGGAATTTGAAGCACTTACAACGGAAATCATCATCGTCAAAATCCATTGGGTTAGTAGGGAGGGCTTGATGTAATATTCTCCGACGAATCTTTTGCGATAACAGATATTTGGTTCAAGTATGTGTCTATCGCTTGGAGTGTGAGCCAAACGAGCTTTGAATTTGATTTCTATTGTTCGTTCATCTGTTTACCAATGACCAAAGCAGCAAAGAAGATGTCAAGAAGTGGCAGTCTATATGTTGCGTCAATACATAGTCATAATCTCAAAGATGGATGCCCATGAATATGGTTTCCATAAGAGACAAACGTGAGTGATGATATGTGGGGGGCAAGAGCTCTGTCTGGATAGAGGAGAACAGTCCTTCAACACCACGCACTGGACATGTGTAGCGTCAAGTGGAGGAGGTTTTCTTCTCCTTCATGAAGTGCTTGGGGAGAAAGAGGAGAGCATTGAGGTTGAATATAATTTGTGGGAAAGAGAGCTCCCCGGCTTGCAGTATTCAGAGAGATACTGGAAAGGATAACAAGGAGATGGTGGAAAGACCAGGTGCAGTAGACAAGAGGAGAGATGTGCGGGTAAGTTACATCAATTCTTTGGCTTGTGTCGATGATGAAAGAGAAGATTGATTGATGGAAACAAGCAAAGTCGTGTCATGTAGAACAAAGCATTTGGGGCGAGAAGAGCTTACCAAGTTGAAAGAGCAGATTGCTCGAGAGAAAGCATCGGGGAGGAAGCTGATATATCCAGCAAGGATGTTTGAGAACAGGAATCTATTTCAAGTGATGTGCACTTGATCTGGGAGAAAAGAAGCAAATTGTGATTATGTGTGTGTGTTGGGTTGAAGAAGAGGAGTGTGAGAGGAGGAGAAGAGGAAGAGGAAGGGGGGAGTGAAAGGGGGAGGGCGTTTTGTAGCCGGCTGGAATAACAACTGCAAGGCACGTGTGGGCCGCACACGCACTCGCACTCGCACCTCGAGGCCACACATCACTTGCAGCTGGTTTTCAGGAAGAGCTAATGGGGGAGGCTCATAATTCACTAAAGTGCCGGTGTTTGAGTTACAATGCATCTTTCCAGGTACTAATTCATATCCACCCCCTGGCCTTGTGAGGTCTGATTCCCAGGAGCAAACTAATGCCAAACGCATCTGCATCCATATTCTGTTATCTCTCAAATAGTTAATTCCCGTCTTCAGTTGCCTCGAATAATTACAAAGCATCAGGTGTGTAGAGCTTGACAGTCTTTTACTATAATTTTGCAAATCATTTTCCATATATACCTGCGTAGCACTTAACCGTTGTGCGCAATGCACCTGCTAAATAGAGCATCTTTGACTCAATCATGCCATCAGCTTTGCTTTCATATCTCTTTGTTTATTCTTATTCTGCCGGAGAACAGCAAGAGTGTTCATGGTAATGTCAGTTCGCGTCACTTGCATTCAGCGCTGCCCCAGCCCTGGACGTTTGATGCCAGTCACTTCCCCTTCTCTTGGCAACATTGCTTGAAGGTTAAGGTTTTGGAATTTTGCAACCCTTCTAGTCACCTAGTATGCATTGCGTCAACAATTATTTTGCATCGTCATTTCATCACACCCCAGTTAACTCCTATGGTCATGCACTCCGAATCCAGATCGACTGCCAGCCACAGTCCAGGAGCAGAACCGCGATGCTTGGGTGTCCCTAATTCCTTCACTTTGCCATCATTATCCACTACTCACCATTAGATATCCAAGTCGTTTGCTGGTTTCCTACTGACTAAGATAATCCTGGCATTGTTCACTTTGGTTGGCTCTTCATCTCGGACAGCATGACGCGAAGAGCATCACGAGATTCTTGGCACCAAATTTTTCATATCCCTTCCACCAACCACTCCACCAGGACACGGACAGATGAAGGGAATTAACACCTATATTGAACAAATCTCTCCATACAACAGCTTCCTTTGGCAGGGACACGATACCCACTTCTACAAGCACGTGGTGGATGATGCATCGCGACTCAAGAAACGACAGCCTTGAATTACTAACCATCCAACACGAAAACTGTCAAAGCACATTTGACTAACTTCTAGGAAGCATTGAGTATAGGTGCGACATTGTGGGAGGCAACGCGCGCGCGCCTTTGTTGTCAACACTCTGAAAGGCGGCTTCAAAGACGTGCTAACTTCCGGTAAGTATTTCTCTTCTTTCAAAAAAGCTACGCTCCCAGAAATTGAAACATATTCTTACGATCAGTTATTTCCAGGAACGCAAAGCTAACGGCGAATATCCTCTGTCTAGAGAAATCGAACACGAAGGGCGTTATTTCCCGATATTGAAAACCATACAACACTCCTAAAGCCGTCGCACTTGAGTACAAGAGAAATGAAAAGAAGATATACATCAGGAATATATGTTATTTCAACAGACAGCAGAATTAGGAATACGCTGCGGATAGATTCCAGAAGGAGAGAAAATCCCAAGACGCAAGCATTCTTGGAGCTGAGACTGCCTTTCTTCTCTTTGGAAAAACTTTAATATCATCAGAATGGAAAACATGACGATACAGAATGCAATAGGACAGCTAATGACGTATATTGAGGAACATTCTTGATACTATAGTTATGATCACTCGTCATTGAAAGATGCTTCGGCTTGTCTCTAATTTCGTTATGCGCGAACGAGCAATGGCCCGTCAGAACGAGCTAAAATCTCTACCTAGATAAAGCCCATTCAGTGAAACAAATACCATCTGCAACACTTAAAGTATCTCCCATGAAGTGGAAAGCATATACCAGAAACCATCTAGGTATGCGAAGATTGTCGACACATCTCACATCGGAAGCAACTTTGACCGCAGAATATAGGTACAAGGCAACGGACTGCCTCTATTGTTGAGTTAATACACATCGTCGAAGAGAGATACACATATGTTACAACATGACGAGAAACAAGAAATTCGAAACGCAAGCTCATTGAGCTACGAAGACGTCATTCCTAAAACATCCGATGCGAGAATTAAAAGACGAATACGGCCGAGCGAAGGGACATATTACAAGAACACTACAGTCAATCGGCGTTATCTTTCCCCAAAAGCTCAACCCAGAAACAAACCGATATATACATACACACACACACTACGATCGTCACTGGAGGCTTTATTTGGCTATGGTATCGACATACATATGTATAGCATGCCATCAGCACCCGATGTATGTGCGAATCCAGCCGAAATCTGTTACACGACATAGGTTTCAAATACGATATCTCATATCAAGCAATTATATCTGAAAGCGGAATCGATAATACGAATTGCAGGGGATGTCAAAGCGATATTGCTCTCGTCTCCTGCAGAGAGAGCATACAAGAAGGCCATTGAGCAACACAGTGAGGGACGGGTCTGGTATAGCCATCTGATTAAACGACATTTAGCGACACTTTGAGTTCTTATTCATCCCTTCGCATCATGAGTCTGTATCTCATTTCACCGTTACTGGCTTGTCGCAGTGACAGGGCATCAAATGAGCAATACAGGGACAGTCAGCATCGGTGGTCGTCAAAATCCCTGAAACTCCCACAGCCCCATGAAAGCTCGAGAAATTTCGATCTTCAATGTTTGCCGTCCCAAGCAATCGTCTATGCGTGGTATCCGACATCGGTCTCGCGGAGGCTCGCCTCCAGTTTCTCTTCTCCGAATCGCGAATCAAACCCGATATCTGCTATCAGCACCGATTCAGTAACCCATCAAACAATACCCATATGGAGATGGAGACAAAAAAGTAGACATGCTGAAGGAGGCAAAAGATCACAATGTCATTTTGCGTGCTCGGCTCCTGCGAAAGCGTAATTACGCTCGCCTCGCGTGGGTGCTATCGGCTCTAGGAATATGGGACATGGTCGACCATCACGTCAACCCGCCTCACTCCAGCCAAGGCTTAGCCAAGATGAAAAAAAAGTTCTCGGCACCAGTATTTATTACACACGGGCATGCTAATCGCGATCCTATTCTTAAAGTAGAAAGGGAGATGGATCACACGACTCGATATCTAAGACCATGTCGGATCTCAGCTACTCCAAGTGCGCACCACTTTGGTCACTTTGAGGTGTCACTAAGAGAATACTAGTATAGTTACACGGTCTACGCCCTACGGAACACAGAGCAGGTTTTTTCTTCTTGCTTCTCCTCTTTTCCCTCCCATCGGATATCCTCGTTATTATAGGGTAACATTGACAATCAACGATTGCCAGGCGGGAAGATATCTTCCCACACACACTGCAAAAAATGTGATTACTCACACGGGGCCTGCATACATGTAATATTGGTCGTATCATGCGTGACCCATCACTTTGTAGGGAGTACGAGTATCGTACATGGAAGAGAGACCCAAAACACTCCCCCAGAACCAGAACAATGAATGACATCAACTGAAAACCCGCCAAAGCTGCATCCGAAACGGGGGCAGCACAGGCAAAGCGGCCTTCCTGTATCGGCCAAAGGGATCTTGTTCCGGGCAGCGGCATGACAATCACTTTTTTCTGGCGCTTTCGCTCGCTGCAGATTTACGTACATACGGAGTACATACAAGGGGACAGGGATGAGGCTGCTGCTGCTGCTGCATCCCAAAAAAGTCCGGTGCAGAGTCACACCACCTTTTGGCCACTGGGGAGCGGTCGTGCCACTGCCAACTTTTGAAACTGCTCAACCGCTTTGATACGAGAAAAGGTACGAGTACACGCTGTTGACAAAGCTGCGGGTTCTCTGAGTGTTCCGGTGCCGCCGGCCGTTTGGCTGCGGACCGAGGAATCACTCGTGATGAAGTCCGGGAAATGGCGGCCTCCGCCGGGATTTGGATTCCATTCTTTTGTTTTTTGTTTGTTTTTAAACGTTGATGACCATTCAGTGGCGGCGGCTATGAAGGATATGAGGTGGTGCTTATGCCGGTGTGTATCAAGTAACGAGCTCGCCTGGTTCAGGCATCATCATACGATCCATCGATCATAACCAAGGGGAACACAGAGGCAAATCTTCTATACTGACTGTACTGTACACGTATCCAAAAAGTGTCGATGACCGTTGAAAGCCTGTATATCCGTACGGATATGTATTGGGAATCATGTCAAAACAACTCAAAAGCCTCTGCCGTCCCCACCGCCTTGAAGAGCGGGGTGAACTTGGCGATCAAGATGCGCTTTTGGAGATCACAAAGGCGGCCAAAAAAAGCAGTGTGCTCCCTTTTTGTTAGTGCAACTCCCGGGCAGTGGAGTCGTGGCTTGTCGTCACAAGGCCCTCTTTGGCGCCGGCCAGAACAAATCCAATAGACGGGCGAGGCTTCCAAGGGGCGTTGCCGTATCGTTAAGATTAGCAGCCATGGTCATCGAATCTATTAATACCCGTGTCTTTGAATGGGAACAAGTCGAGCGGCTACGTACTGTATGCTCTGTTACTACTGGCTCATCGAACCAGCCACCGGGAAGAATCCAAAGTGTCCCAAACCTCGTGCTTCATTTGTCCCCCCATATTGGGACCGAATCGACAAGAAAAAAGATTCAATAAAAATTTCATTAATAAAAAAATGTTTCATCTGGTTTGGGGGGGAGGAGCCGCCAAAACGTCACATTTCATCTCGCGCCCTAGCAGGAGTCCCTATTCGCCGGCGTGCCTGGCTAGGGTGCAAAATAGTTCCATGTTGTATTTGCCTTTTCCGCCGGTAAAATGAGTCAAGTGAGTCAAGGAGGGCGGGAGGGCGAGCACGGCCCTCATCTCGATGCTGTACAGACTCGTACAATAGATTGGCGGGCATGAGCAGCCGGTTGTTTGGGACTCGGAAGAAGCAGAATGCACATGCAGCCATTCAGACATCAGCTCATACCTAGGTATGGTAGGTATTGCATGTTGGTTTCAGAGTAGCCAAGCGCTGTAGCACATGAGCACAGCTGGAAGCATTTACACGGACCTTTGGGTGGTTGCTGAAACCCCGATGCTGCTTCGATGCGTGCCCGAATGCTGTAGTAGGTTCAGGTTATTACGACCTTCATATCAATACTTCTATATTTGAACACGTAGCAATTTGATTCTTCATCTTGCCTTGCCAAAACAGTCAGTGATGGAGCTTGAGTGGTGCCCGATCCCCAAAGCAAATTTGCTTGGTATTACATGTATCCAAATTCGGCACAGGGAAGCACATGCTTGTATCCAAGCATACGAGTAGCAAGCGACTGATAACAGCAAATCCTTCGCTTGGCAAACAATAGAGACAAGCTGCCCTGGTCAGAGAGATTGCTGCTACAGGTATTAAATGCATGCAATATTTGCAATATTCGCAACTTATTGTACGAGTACTTGGGGAGAGTGGCCTGGATATCAGAGCAAGTAGAGGGCCTCAAGTCGTTATAGTGGTCACGGACTACCACCGAAAAAGGTTTTATTTTGCCCGTTCTTCATCTTTGCAGGTTGGACAAATTCAAGGCCCACGAACTTATCAAGCGCCTCTCATTTGATGAAGATCCTTGTCGCATGGATGAAATCTCTTCTCTCCGGCTTTATTAGCAGCTGCTAAAAGACTGGGTCGGGTACCCTGTAATTTTTTTGGTGTAAAATTTTTTTTTTGGCCTTGGGTTCTTTCACATCGGAGATACAGGTCGGGGCATTTCTTGGCTAGTGGTAATAATATCCTCGTATCACGGCATCTCTCGTACGAGTATGCATGGTCGAAGAAATGATTCAAAACGGGCTGGGAAAAAGCGAGTGAGGTGAGCACTGTGCTTTCCAGGCGTCGTGATAAGGCAAGGGCTGGAGAGTGTACGAAATACATACTCGTACTAATATAAGAGGCTGGCAGGTATCAAGTCAAATCAAATGCTGAGTGGCTTGAATTGAAAGGGGCTGATATTAGAATAGGCAAACCGCCATGTCAGGGACGCCTCTCAAACCGGCCTGTTCCATGAAGGAAACCCTGCAGCAGCGCCGTTAGACTGACCTGACCTGAGGAAAGCACCGGTCGAGACAGGATGAATTTGCGCAGCCGGGCATCGCATCCGCACCCGCAGCGCATCGCATCGCATCGCAGCGCATCCAAGGCAAGGCCGGTCCGGGTCCGGTCCAGCCAGCTGCTTTTTCCCTTCTCTTTCTTTCTGTTTCGGCGCCCCTCATGATATCAGTCCAGTGACGCTAGAGCAGGTGTCACATGGCCGATGACAACAACGTGGTGGTGCAGCTAAGCTCCGGCTAGCTGTTATCTGGCGACGGAATGTGTGTGATGCCATTGGGTGGTGTTGCGAATGGCTGCTGGTTCGCGCGGGCTCACACTCACACCATCCATCACCAACAGCCCAATGACCTGTTCAACGTCCCTTGCCCCATACAGTACTGTACATACATGTACTCGTGCAGTCCAGTCCAGACAATCTCGCTGACGGAGGGGCGCGCCACAAGTGGAATCAATGGAGTGATCCAATGTGAAGGCATTTCTGTCTTCTTGGACGGGCAGGGGGTAGCAGTACCTGCACGCACTGCAGCGCATTTTAGCGCCGCTCCGTACTTGTACATGAGAAGGGGGTCCGGCGGGCCACTTTTGTGCAGCCAAGTGCCATCTCGGTACTTGATTGCGAGAGGCTACTTTTGGTTGGTTCCCTGCCAGCCCAGCGTCATGCGAAATGTGCTCCATCCTCCATCCCATACGCAATGTTGCCGCATCGCAGCAACCCTCATCGCCTGTCCTGGTGCGTTTTCAGCAGGTAGTACTCCGTAGTTGCACTGTACTGTAGCGGTCGTCAATCATTTCACCCTCAATCTCATGCTCGTGCTCATGCTCATGCTCAATCTCACTCACTGACTCTCACGTGGTAATGTGCATGTACACACACGGTACAGTAGGGAGGAGCCGCGGGAGGAGGAGCATCGTGATGTTCCCCTCGCTCGCTGCATCAAAGAGGCAAACAGGGCCAGAATGAATCGAGATGGCCATTTGTCCCACACTGCTCCATCCAGTCCAGTCCAGCATTCTTATGTGTGGCCACGACTGACTGACACGGCATACGGTGCTGCGCTCGTACTTGTACCTGTTTTGCTCTGCTGCTGCTGGTTTGCGAGCATGTGCTCCGTATGGCTGGATCGCCCTCCAATTAATGCTGCGCTGGAGTTTCACCGCCACTCATCAGGGCGGCTTCTTGTTGCAGGAGAATCAGGAGGTCGAATCACGGCCCCCTTTGATTGATGGGCGCTCAAACAAGACCTTTCGCTCTTGTGCCCCCCTGGCACCCCCCCTGCCCTGCTTCTGCTTCTGCTTCTCTCTTCTGCGACGTCGAGGTGGTACTCGTACTATTCGTACTTGCAGAGCACTAGCACTGTCACAGAATCAGCAGCATGAACCTGTGGCTGCAGCACTTGTCCTTTGTACCTGTACTGTGATCCACCACTCAAAGGAAAGGACAAAAAAAAATTCGATTCCATTCTAGCATTTTGCTGTGGTTCGTGCCATGGCCAGGGACCAAGGCTGGCGCACTAGTAGCCTCGAGACCAGGAGCGTTTCGGTGAAAGTGGACATTGTGGTAATAAACACTGAATGGAGCGAGGGATCGACAAGGCAGTTGGACGGTTTGTTGCCCGCAAGGCAAATGCCGCGGTTTACCCGGGCGAATGACACATGGCCGGACAGTGCTGACACTGGGCTGGTCCAAGTACTCCGTATTGAACGACTGATTAAGATGAAATGGCCGAACGGCGAGCAGGTTTACCTTGATGGATGAATAGGGGACGGCGAGAATGAGACCGTCGTCGAGCTGATTGTCTCGCCTACCTGATCTTCATCTTCCTCGCCCTCTCCTTTCGCCGAGTGAAGATCGTCTTTGCTGTTAATTACGCGTAACGAAGTCTTGCAAATACAATACCACTCTGCACCGCGAGCCGACATTTGATGCCTGACCTGCCCGTCCACTTTTTGATCACGGTGTAATGAGGCAACATTGGATTGCAATGCGCACTATCGGTTTGTACTTTAAACAAAGCCCAGTATACCTAGTTTCAGGAAAAGGGGGGCCGGTTCAATACTGCAATTCCCAGCCCTCACCACTTCAAGTACTTGGCAATATTTGTTGTCAAAGGAGAAGCAGTTCTACCTAATAATAGTATCATTGATATGGAGCAATACCGCAGAATATTGCTCCTTACCGTAGCTATACCACGGCTACGACTACTAGCAGGAGCATTGCCTTGACGTCGTCTACAAAGGATATTAACGTACGAGACACCGGAGCAATATGCGCAGCTGCAGCAGGCGAAGATGGATCGTGGGGCAGGCAAGATAATCTTAGATGGCCCTCGGCCCAAACAAGCACAAGCACAAGCATCCATGGTTCACGGCGATCCATGTTGACCAAGCTTCCAGAGGTTCTACGCGGATTCCCGAGTCAGTCCCCCGTTGCTCGTACCGGCAGCCAGCTTATCGGCGGCCATGGCCCAGACGGGACAAAGGAGAAGGCTGTTTAAAATGAGAGGTGGAGGCTGGGAGTCATTGAGCGGAAACGAACGAGAGTGACCGGCCGGGCCGTGCGAGCAGCCGCCGAGCCGCACGGCCGCCAAGTACCAGTGCCAGGCCTGCCAGGCTTAGGCCCGCTGCCAGCCCTGGTGGCTGCCGAACATTTCTGTCCGCCACTAGCGCAGGCCGGTCGACGGGTCTGCAATTTCAGACCCACTCGCTTAAGGCCCGCACAGACCACGCAGGGGCCCACTGCGCCCCCGGCAACCCAAAAGAGAGCGCCAGAGCTCCAGAGTCTCAGGGCATTCACTGCTCCGGTTAGCGCTAGCGGGCGCCGACTGCAGTGAGCTTCTCCCGCCGTGGCGTCACTGGCGATGGTACAAGACAGCATTGTGAGAGAGTTGGGTTGAGCCACTGTGCTGTACTCGTACGGTACTTGACAGCGCTGCTACAGCTGCTATCGCATCCATTTGATGGTTGATGCCCTCCTCTGCAGGGTTTGATTCCAGGCCTTGCCCGCTACGAAGCTGTCACACAATCCGCGCCAGCTCTTCCCCCTACCCTTTTTTCTTTTCCCGTGCGTGCTCACAGGCAAATAAGTAGCCCTGCCACCCCCTTCTGCTGCTGCTTCTCTCCTGCTCCCACTTCTACTTTCTTCACACACCATTTCCATACCACATCCGAAAGGCCTTTTCTGGATCCTTCTTTTTTTTAATACCCTTTGTTTGTTGTGATACCCCCGCGCTTTAAGATACCCTTTTTTCTATCCAGAATGGCTGAGGAACAGAAGCCCGTTGAGGTCGCCGCCCCGGTGGCCGTTGAGGAGACCGCTCCCGTTGTCGTTGAGGAGACACCCGCCGTTGTCGAGCCGGTCCCTGTCGTCGAGGACAAGCCTGCTGAGGAGGCGAAGCCCGCCGAGACCGAGGAGCCTGCTGAGGCTGCCAAGGAGGAGGATAAGAAGGAGGAGGAGGCGAAGCCTATTGAGGAGGGTTTCCTGGGCCACAAGGCTCAGGGCGCCAGCTTCCCCAAGTAAGTATAGCGAGAAGCTTATGTTGGCTTCGTGTGGCTGCGACAATAGGAATCCAGGGGTGCTAACCAGTTCAACCTACAGGAACCTCATCGCCAGCAAGGCTTTCTTCTTCTTCGGCTCCGATGCCGTCGAGGCTGAAGTTCTCGCCGCCTACAAGAAGGCTGAGAAGCACGTCGAGGTTGCCCAGCACAACATCGCTTGGGCCACCCACACCGGCAAGGGTCTTCTGTTCATTGGCGACAAGAAGGCCCCCCATGGCGTCATCAACCTGGTACGCATCCATTTTGCTAATACCCCCTACTGTTGAAATATCTGTAGCTAACCCGAGACTTCATAGGCTGATGCCACCGAGCCTGAGAACGACGGTTCCAACAAGTTCCACTTCTCTGCCAAGGGCAACAAGCACAGCTTCAAGGCCAACTCTGCCGCCGAGCGTGACAACTGGGTTGCCCAGCTGAAGGAGAAGATCGCTGAGGCCAAGGAGCTTGCCACCACCGTCACTGAGTCTGAGATCTACAAGCAGACCATTGAGAGCTTCAAGCCTGCTCCCAAGGAGGAGAAGGTCGAGGCCCCCAAGGAGGAGGTTGCTCCCACTGAGGAGGCCGCTGCTCCCGCTGCTGAGCCTGCTGCCACTGAAGAGACCGCCGCCAAGGAGGAGACCAAGGATGAGCTGAAGGCCGAGGAGCCCAGCAAGCGTCGCTCTGCTAGCCGCAAGCGCGCTTCTTTCTTCGGCTTCGGCAAGAAGGAGGAGAAGAAGGAGGAGGCCAAGCCTGAGGAGGCCGCTACTGAGACCCCCGCTGTCGTCGAGCCTGTCCCCGAGACTGAGGCTCCCGCCACCGAGGAGGTTGTTCCCGCCGTTGAGCCTGCTGTTGAGGCCGAGACCAAGACCTCCGATGAGGCTGCTCAGCCCGAGTCCCCCAAGGAGAAGCCTGCTGTCAACAAGCGCACCAGCTTCTTCGGCAACGTCTTCTCCAAGAAGGAGAAGAAGGCCGCCGATGTCAAGCCTGAGGCCGAGTCCCCCAAGGAGGAGGATGAGGTCCCCGCCACCACTGAGGCTGCCCCTGTCATCCCTCCCGTCGAGGCCACCACCCCTCTGGCCGTCGATGTCAGCAGCCCTGCCACCGTCCCTACTGAGACCACCGAGGCTGCCGTGACCAACGGCGATGCCAAGAAGGAGAAGGAGAAGCGCAAGTCTTCTCTGCCCTTCGCTTTCGGCAAGCGTGACAAGTCCCCCGGCCCCGCCGCTGAGGGCGAGGAGAAGAAGGGCGCGTTCTCTAAGCTCCGTGCTACCATCAAGGGCAAGGGCGCCGCCAAGTCTGAGGACAAGCCTGCCGAGGAGACCAAGGCTGAGGATGCCATCAAGGAGGAGGAGGAGACTCCTGCCGCCGAGGAGGCTGCCAAGGAGGAGGTCAAGGAGGAGGAGGCCCCCAAGCCTGAGGAGCCCGAGGCCGAGAACAAGCCCGAGGGTGCCCCTGCTGCCGCCCCCGTCGTCACTGCGGCCGCTTAGAGAACTCGCCGACAGTGAGTGTTTTACGACTAAAGACACACTTTGCAAACTTTCCTTGATATAATTGTCACAAAAAACACGCATGAGAGGACTGGGAATGGAAGGATCTGCATTTCTTCACAAGATACCAAGATACCCTGTCGAGACTGCTTTCACTGATACCACTTTCCATTTTGTTTTTGCACGTCAATGGACGAAAATTCAACATCAAAAAACTTGAAAAAATTCATGTTGCTAGTATACAGCATTCGCGTTCTGCTTTGTTCGATACCCGAGAGGAGGAGATAATTAATACCTAATATACAGATGATGTGTGTCTAATCTTATCACTACTATCATTTCTACATTGTGAAGTTGCCTGTCTCTTTGTTCTATTGTGCCGTATTGTTTTATGTCTGATGTTTACAACTTGGTCTTTGTAACTTGCCAATCAACTCCCATGGTTGTACCAAGTCGTGGGAACTTGAAACGATTCTTTTCTTCCCTTGAATGTTTTTGCCACCTTTTCTTGCCTTGACAACGGAATGACGCCAAGCTCACTCATCCAGTTGTTGTTTGAGTCAGACAATGGGTATCCTCATCCCCATCTCAATTCCACAGGCTAGATTTATCACGGAGAACCACGGCATTCGGGATTGTCTCACACAATACTCTTCTTTTCCTCCTTTGTCCTGTCAAAATCACGCTAAAGTCGTCGTCTTTTGAAGTGGCAAATCTTATACTTAATAGTATAGACAGACACAAAGCCGGGCCTTTTGTTTCTTCCTTGAATTACGGGTCAATTAACGGCGGAATAAGAAAAAGAAGAAAAGAAGCGAGGATTTTCTCATCGCTCCACTATTTACGCTTAACATCTACCGGCGCAAGTGGGCTCTTGCTCCGTACAGTATCTACTTTCTCCATTCGAGAAAAAGCCCGTGTCTACGCGTATGCATGGACAATCATCTCCATCTCCATCCCCATCACAGCCTTGCGTTAAAAAAAAAAAAAGTCAAGGGACCCCGAAACCCCCGAAGGATCCGGCAACTTGGTGAAAATTCCCGTGTCTGTATTTCTTTCTAAATATTGTGATGCTACTGCCCGCCATTATTAATATCCCCGCTTCCCACATCGTCCTTTTTGTGTATATAAAGAAAAATAATTCCCATCGTGATATCGCTCCTCTCGGGACATAACTCTAGTTATATTTATGCCCGGAACCCATTCCTTCTTCGCAATCGTATGCAAATGGAGACTTTGTCTAAAAACAAACTTGGTATCTGAGGAAAGCCGCCTCGCAAATACTGACAAGAATCAACATGAAACAAATAAAAAAAAGAAATAGAAAAGAAATCCCTGGCTGGCTATTTTCGCATCCGACTCCGCCCAGTATACTTAAAGAAACATGAAGTAGAAAAGATAAAAATCCCAATAAGTCACGAAAGTTATGTACCGAAACGCCCAGGCTGGAAATGATACGCTGGGCACCCGCATGTAGGTAAACCTAGAAGATGCTGAAAAGATAGAGAGGTGAGAGAGAAAGGGAAAAGGAAGAGGTTGGAAATACCGCGGCGTGTCGTATCCGTGAGACATCAGACGGAGTGTGCCTTGCAGAGCGAGACAGCAGAGACATGGTCGCATGACCGTTTCTCCTCGAAAGGGAGATTGGATACTGTTGCCCTTTATGCATTATCCGACACAGAAAGGCTCTGGTACTTGCCCACGAGCTCCTCAATCTTGGGGAGCAACTCGGGAATGCGGAACGGCTTGGAGATAACATCATCCTGTGTAATTAGTCAGTCAGCAACATTAATCAATGGCGTGTCTATAAAGAAGTAGGTCCGAGACTCACAATTCCGGCAGCCTTTGCATTTTCAATCTGCTCAGGCCGTGCATACGCGGTGACTGCAATGATGGGGATGTGCTTGATAATTGTCCCCTCCTTTTCAAGCTCGCGAATCTTTCTTGCGCAAGTCATGCCGTCCATGACAGGCATCTCCAAATCCATCAGGATAACATTAATATCGAGGCCTTCCTTTTCTTGGCCCGCCCAGAATCTCGATTTTGCCAGCGTCTGCAGAGCCTCCTTGCCATGGTTGGCTACGAACGTGTTATTGCCGTAGTTGCGCAGCTGTCGCTGCAAGACTTTCTGGTTAACAATGTTGTCCTCGACAATGAGGACGTCGAAAAGGGGACTGCGGCCTGCATCCGACTGGCTTCGTGACGTGGGACAGCTCGCGGGCTGGCCGCCGTTGTTAGCCGGAGATTGAATCTTGCGTTCGAGCTTGAACGGCGTAATATGCTCGTACTGAGACGGAGGGTTCAAGCATTTGCGGCTCTGAACATAGAAACTGAACTTGCTCCCAGCGTCTTTCTGGGAAGAGACTCCGATCTGCCCGCCTTGCATTTCAGTCAAGATCCTCGAGATGAACAGTCCTAGCCCAGAACCCCCGTACTGCACATGCGTCCGCGGAGACGCCTGCTGGAAGCGTTGGAACAAGACCTTCATTTCCTCATCGCCCAATCCGGCGCCCGTGTCCTCCACCGAGCAGTGGATGTTGAAGCGCTCACCGGTGCCCCATTCCTCTTCGTTGTCGATATCCATGCCGACTGTCCGTTGTACGTCGTTCCGCTCAAAGTAAAAAGTCCCCTGACTCGTAATCTCGGAGATGTCCTTGGTTGCGCACATGCTTACAGTAATAGCACGTTTCTCTCGGCCCTGGGTGAACTTGATGGCATTGGTAAGGAGGTTGATGAGTACTTGCCTCAACCTTGACGGATCCAGCTTGGCCCAAGTAACTCCATAGGTCTCGAAGCTGTTGTCAACGCGGAACTCAAAGTCTATATCATGAGCAAGCAATTCCGACTCAAACATCTTCAAAGTACGGTGCACGACTTTGATCGGCTGTTCATCGACGGGAGTAACGGCTAGCAAGTTGGAGTCGAGCTTCGACAGCGTCAAGATGTCGTCAACGATACGCTTCTGGTGGCTGGCGCACAAATTGATAGTGTTGGCAGCATCAAGACAGGACTCTAAAAGGGCGTCCACCTCTGTCCTATCCGAATGGGCCGTGAACGAGGCTATGCTATTGGCGATTTGATCAACACACTGAAGGATGGCCGACAAGGGATTCCTCATTTCATGGCTCGTAATATCGATGAAGTTTTCCTGCTGCCGCTTAAGCTCTACAGCCTCTTCACGCCTTTGGCTCTGTACCTCTTCGGCCCATTTCTGAGAGGAAATGTCTGTGATACAGCCAAAGATGGACGTCAAGTTGCCATCAGCATCCTTCTCCGGAAATGCGCTCATCAGAACCCAGGTGTCGACGGTGTGATCTCCACACAGTTGGCTGCAGTTGAATCGAAACTCCACCGAGATGGTCAATTTTTGCTCAAGAAGCTTTGTCCAAGCTGTCATCAACCCTGGTTTGTCTTCGATTCGTACACTATCCATCCAAGCAGTGCCTATTTGTTCAGACCGAGAGTGTCGAGAAATCTGCCACCACATATCGTTGCAATAGTTGATATGACCACTTGGGTCGGCGATGAACATTCCAACCGGCGCGAACTCGGCCATACGCGTGAATTTGGTTTCCAGCTCTTCTGCTTCTTGCGTACGCTGCCAAAGTTGCTCCGAGAGCTCCTGGCGGTCCAAAGCAGCTAGGTGAGCCGCTCGCTGGCCACGTCGAATCTCTTCCTCGAACAAGAGAACTGAGGCCATGGAAGTGGCCAACTGCCGTGACAAAAGGTGAATGAACAGTTTATAGTCGTCGTCGTATGGCCGTCGGGGGTTTACGCCTAGCACAATAAATCCCGTCACAGCTTCGCCCGTGGTTGTGGGGACGACTGGAAAGACGACGATTGTCCTGCAAGGGTCACCGAAACCCCGCCACTCAAATCCTTCTATGAGATGCTTTGGCAAGGTACCGTCTTCTTCGGAAAGCACAACAGGGGTGCCGCCTCTTGCTAATGACTGCCGTACATATGGCGCGAACCCTTCTTCTGATGTACGCAGGTCCAAAGTTGGTGGGGCTGCAATATGGCCCTCCGGAACACCAGGAGATCCTTCGAGAATAAGCTGAGGGGAGTGCGGGAGGCTACCAGACTGTAGTGATGACACTTCGCTTTCGGCATCATCCTTAACGGAATAGATCATGCTAAAAGGAAGATCGTACTCGTTGAACGCCAAGCCTAGCCTAACCTGCGGCCAAAACTCACTGATGGAAGCTGCCGACGCCGTCCGCTCTCCAATCTCGCGCAAAGTAAGCATTCGGCGTTCGTTGATCCTCCGCCTGGTGTTTTCGAAACTCGGGTTGAACAGGCCAACAACCTCGCCTTCTTCGCCAAGAAGGGGAATGATGGACCACGAGAAGAAAGTCTCTTCTAAAAAGCCATGTCGGTTGATGAAGAGTTGGTCATCGTTCTTCATTGTGGCTTGGCCGGAATCCCAAGCCGCCTTTAATATGGGAGCGAACTCTTCGTTGAGCTCGAACCAGGCATCTGCGTACCGCTTGCCCATGAGGGATGGATGTTTACTGCCTGCCAGTGCCACATATGCGGCATTGTAGATGCTGACGTATTCACGGCCCCAGTACATGGCAGCCGGGTTGGGGCTCCCCATGACTAAATTTGCCATGGCTCTCAGGCTGTAGCCCCATTCACTCATAGGGCCAAGAGGCGTGGAGGCCCAATCTACTGACTTTGCTAATTTGATGTGCTCAGGCAGGTTCTCGCTGTACGGAATCCTGGTCCAGTCAAAGGTTGACCTTACAGGCTGTGATTGCAGCACCTGGTTAGTAAAGTCATCTGGATGGCGTCGGTTGATGTCATATATTGGCTCTATGGTGCCAGTTGCAGGAGTTATTTCGGTTGTGTCCATGGGTTCAATCGTGTCCTTCGCAGTCGCGGTGCCAAAGTAATCTTGTGGCTCGGGGATGTCAGCAGCAGGTGTAGCTGGAGTTGATAGACAGTCGCCACTGCCATCTTGCCCTGGTGCCTCCTCCTCTTCCTCCTCCATCATCACATTGGGTGACGCCTGGCGAGTGGTTTGATAGGTAACATTCCCACTGATGAATCGAAATCGACGCCTCAAAGTTGTGCACAGCCACGTAACTCCCCGGTATTCGTACGTCGACGAGGGGGTATCAAGAGAATCAACAACACCATTAGTCAAAACCCAGGATTTGAAGTTATTGAAATCATCCATCGGGTCGGGGGTGTTAGGGTCTTCCTGGTCGGGGCTCAGATGGCCGTGGAGCGACTCAGACGCTCGGAGAGAGGCGTTGTAGTACACTATGGGCAGCCCAGGCCGTTGAGTGTTTACTGGGTTTGCTAGATCGACGAGGAAGGTGGGCCTGTCGTCGTGCTCGAGAAGCTCAAGAACACCAACACCCTGAAGCATCTGCAGGCTGGGAGGCAGGCTGCGCACGTCAGGGCTTAGGGACGGCGCAGACATGTCCATGGAGGATGGCGTGCTGCCAGAAAGAGCGGCATTGGTGGAGCTGACGCTTGCCCTGGGGAGCTTGAGAGTCGTGATGGGGTCTGCATCGTCATTGCGAGCGTGTGCTAGAATGGCTGAAGCCACATCTGAGACGGGAACGCTCTGAGGGCGGTTGAAGTGCCTCGCAGGGGCATGGGAGAAGAAGAGGGGGGAGACTGCGTCCTCGCGGTTTACTTGGAGTGCGGCGGCCTTGGTGGATAAGGGGAACATGGCATCGCTGAGCATCTCGAGTCTCCTAGGGGGAGAGGCCCCGGTTCGAGCCTTCTTGACTGGTGTCGACCCCATGGCCTGGTCGTCCTTGACCTTGCGTGACTGGCGCTTCCCACTATCAGCCGACGATAGACTTGCGGC
Source organism: Trichoderma semiorbis (assembly GCA_020045945.2). Classification (NCBI taxonomy): domain Eukaryota; kingdom Fungi; phylum Ascomycota; class Sordariomycetes; order Hypocreales; family Hypocreaceae; genus Trichoderma; species Trichoderma semiorbis. The sequence goes on from CM034695.1 coordinate 5,913,828, forward strand.
CAAGGCTTCGTTGAGGCTGGGATAGCTCCTGTGCGACGGCAGGGCTGTGATTGGATGCGCAGGGGATGGCGAAGAGATGTGGTCTGGACTGTTACTGTCAGTATGCCATGGTGCCGCCGATAGTCCTGCCGAATGGTGTCTCGAGTGCTCTAGATGGCTGTGGGCAAGGTGAGAAGAGCTGATGCGGAACGGCGAAGAAGAAGAAGCCGTCTCCAACACCGCAGCAAGAGGTCGAGGAGAGGCGGCAGCTTCGTCTGTAGAGGCCAAGGCGGGATTCGGCAACCCGGGGTCAAAGGCGCCGGGTGCCCGAGTCGAAGACGCTGCTGAGGACGGATGGTCGACGGGAGCAGCAGGAGGAAATGCAGTGGCAGGTCCAGAGACAGAGGAACGGGCAGAGGCGGAGGCGGAGGCGAAGCCAATGCTATCGGCGGAGATGTCGTCCTTTTCCTGCATAGAGGCGCCGGTGGGGGGGACGAAGATGCCAGAAGGCGAGGGAGGGTCGTCGGTGCGGCTTGATTCGAAAAGCTTGAAACAAGGCACTTCCGATGAAGACCAAGACCCAAGATGCGGCTTGCACTGACTGACAGCGGGGTTTATGGAGAGGGTGTTGCGCTATTAGGACGTCGAACCTTGCACGATAGCGTGGTCTTGTAAGGGACCTAGGCCTAGTAGGGGACGAGATCGAGATGGCGAGGGTGGATGATGGAGTGGGTAACGGAGCGTTGATCCTCTGCAACGTCTTTTCTCCAACGGCTTTGGCTCTGGAAGCATGCGAGCAGGGCCCAAGCACGGCAGACGATGGCGACGACAGGCCGGGCTGTGCTGGTGCTGTGATATGATGGGCGAGAGCTGAACTGCTAAAGTACCGGTGGTATCTGGATCGGCGCGCCAGCACACGGGAGGCGAATCCGGACAGAGAGACACGCAGCTTTCCCGAGACTGGGTAGGGCTTATCAAGTCTGAGAGGAAGACAGACCCTTGAGGATTAAGCAGGCAGTGGGAAAGGAGAATAATCGTAAGCAGCTGTGAGCGGGCGGAAAGACAAAAGGATTAGGGGACATTTGCGCAGCACGAAACAGAGCACCAGACAGCTGAAAGCACTCGACAACTCGCGGAGGCAGAGGATTTGATTGCAAATTGCCCGCTCCTGAATCAACACACAAACATGTACACAACGGCCACAGGCGGCGAGTGCCGGTCTAGAGCTTCGGAGCCCAAGTTTGAGAGTCGTCTGAGGTCCCAGAGTCTTAGGGTCTAGAGCCGGGGATGATTGACGGACCCGACAATAAGGGTCGCCTGGTGGTGGGACTGCTGATCTGATCAGCACGGCGAGTTTGTCTGTGGAGATGGGCAGCTGTTGCTAGTGGTGAGGACGAGGCAGAGCGCTGATCAACCGCCAAATCCTCGATTCGAGCATGGCGGGATTTCGTATTATGTGGTATTATGCCGGCACCTCAACCGGACTGCTAGCAGCTGAAGGAGCGTTACCATGCTACTGTACTGTAATGCCAATGCTTGCACGGGTGAGATGGATTGAAAGCAGGGAGACGAACGGGGCGCCTCGGTGGGGGAAGCAAAAGACCCCATCCGCCCAAGGTCTGGCCATCACGGGTCATCCTTGGCTTCAGACGGAGCGCCCAACTTTTCTTTTTCTTGTTCCTTTTTCTTTTTTCCCCTTTTTACTCTTCGGTGACCACTGTACCTACTATACGATACCCTTCAACCCTCAGGGATATGAACGGGCTGTACATACGTTGCACCAGCCTACAACTCTTCACGTCAGGCGGACCGTCTTGCGCTGTACTTGTAGCTGTAGCATAGTGCATACACAAGACTATGCGCACCGTCGTGTGTTTATAGCACCGAGATGGATCTCCTCGGGTAATTCCCACCTAGCAAGGCTTGGTTAAGGCTTGGTGTCTGGCCTGGCAGGGATTCGCGGAGGGGCCCCTCCGAAGCCCACAGCCTTTTTCTCGGCTGGAGCTGTACGAGATTCCAAAGTTGGGACGCATAACGGCTTGTCTCAACTACATACGACGAGTACGAGGACAGGCAGCGTTGGGAGATGGCCGATGCTCTGCGCTCGCGACTCACAGCATCGAGATCGGACTGCGAGGGCCATACGGCATACACATCGGCGTCATAGTGATCACGTCGGTGCGGAGGGCATTCTGTGTCGATAGGTAGGCACTTTGCTTGTCCTCGTCCATTTCGCGGCCCGGGTATGTACAGTTGTGCGTATCAAGCTGGATCCCTGCCGTTGATTTTCGATTTCTGAGCCAGAGGCGGAACTGAGACTCACGCTTGCACTCACTACCGCCATCGACCGGTCTAGATGCCTTTGCGCTGCCCGCTAAAACAGGGGCCGCAGGGTTGGTTATTTGCCGCTCGGTGACTGAAAATTTGGACTTTTAGGGCGCTAGCTGGAGGCAAATTGACAAAGAGAATGCCGATAGAGCTGGCAGCTTGACTTCAATATTCTTTAGCTGTCCAACCAAGAGGCTTCAGGTATACCTCGGCATATGAGCAATCCACAGCTTTGGCCACCGGGCAGGTGGTGTAGAGACAGTGCTGGAGTGCTTGATATTTTTTCTCCTCACCGGAGGCTTGAGAAAGCGGGAAAAGAGAAGAGGAAAAAAAGGCAGATCCACACCTCCCAACCGGAAGTAACCTATGAGTAAAAACCGTTAGATATCCATATGGAGTAAAGGATTTGCGTCACGCTGCATATGATATGATATGTGAAAAGAACGGATGCGAATATCTTGGAATCGACCTCCCAAGATAGCGACAAAATAAACAGCCGTTCCACGGTGAGTTCTGTTGACAAGACGGCTTAGTAAACAAGATTTGAATATGGTACATACCTGCATGATAGAGCTTGGGGGAACACTACAAATCAGTAATTGAATATTCCTTCATACAGCTGAGTACATGTACTCCGTACTCAGCGGTTCGTTCGAGCTTTTAGCGCCGCGGATATTGTCGCCGGCCCTTAATCTATTCTGCATGTGCCATCAGGTTTTCAGGCACCTTTGCGAATTAAGCCCCCTCCTACCCGATACCCCCCATGTGAACCTCGCTGCAGGTCGCTCAAGACGCGGCCATTTCACGCAATGACATGGGCTGAGCTGGTTACGCGGCTGGTAAATCGTTTAATTGTGCACCTGGGATGCTCATCCGGCTCCAAGCAGAGCATCGTTGCATGAAAGGGTATGTGGATGCCGGGTAGCTGATTGGAAATTGCTCCTTAAGATCGAGCGCCAATCCTTTGGACGTAGATAGATACATGTATGAGAGTACAGATATCTAGCACCCTAATGACTACATGAGTCCAAGTGTTAGAACAAGATGCAAGGAAAAGTCTGGTATCTGCTGCTATGGCTACTATGTTTCTCTAGTACTTGGTATTATCACCACTTACCCAGTAAGCAGGCAGCTTTACATTCAAGACATGGGATGCTGGATAGCCACTCCCTAAATATACGCTATATACATCTTGGTGTTGCTTCTAAGCAGTTGGCCGATAAGCCATTGTAGTCATTATTAGACAGTATGGCTAACAGAGCTCCTGGCACAGTAAATGTCCCTTGCCGATCACTTGCTGACATTCTGTATACAAGTATGCACAGAGGGCTGATGATCTGGAAGGCTTCACGGCCGGCTAAAGAAGCATCAATCAAGCTACCTATTGATACAGCACTAGGACAGCTCAGCTAACAGCTCAGCTAGGCCGCAGCACCCGTATGTTCCTGGACTCAATATTTGTTTCATGGCGTTTATGCAGTCTCATCTTGCTTGCCGCCTCAAATGGCCGGATCCCGTTCCGAGCGGAGAAACGAGTGGAGCCTCTGAATGCCTGTATCGGCGGATTTAAGGCTGTCGCAGACACTGTCGTACAACGTCAGGCGGTGGAAGAAAAACGCGAGACACACCCCACCTATACTGCGAATAATACGGGTGAATCTTTCTGAAAATAACGCCAACAAATGAGAGAAAAATGCTCAAAATTGGTGCAAATAGAGTTTTTCAGGCTTAATTTATCCTGAAAGCTGATTTTTTATTTTATTTATTCATGTGTTGTGGTAAGAGAAGCGTTGTTCTGCGTTGTGCTGATATAGATCCGTGTCTCGAGTTTTCTTTCCACCCCTTGAACGTGTACCGCACCTGTAAGGGTTGATGAGGCTCGCTTCAACATGAAATGACTAAGGCCTGGTGGCGGCGACTCAGGCAAGAGACGGTCGCGGCGGAAGAGGCGTCGCCGCCTCAAAGCCAAGGTGAGGGTCAGCTTACTCATACTTTGGCGCACGACACACTTACACGGCAAGAATGAAGAGACGAAAACTCGTTTACACGTGCAAGATGAAGAGGAACATCTGTCTCTTGTATGGAGCAGACAGGCAAATTCAAGAATTTCCTTACAAGTATGGATTCTCCATATGTACAGAGGATGCGGTACTCGTACTCGCAATGTGTTAAGATTGGTGGCGCCCAGGCACAACAGCTTCAAACAGACACAAGTCCAATCCCATCCATGGCAAAAAGCTCGAGTCGGCGCACTAATGGCGCCAACCTGTTGACCCCGTCGCCGAATAAGATTCCAGAGCAACAAGCTGTGCGAGCGTCACCTCAACACGCGAGATGGCGTCAACGTTGCTTGTAGCGGAATGCCGGAGCCGGGCGCCTTCATGTTGGTTGTACCTGTACAGTGACAGTAACATGTATACGAGATGCCAGACATCCCGACCTGCAAGAAACGTGCTCGGCATCACCAGCAGCAAGGGAATGGGCGCATAAACCACGAGTCGACCCGGGTTTAAAACCACTTTCAGCACTTTCAATGTCCAGGTCTTCCCTTTTTCTCTCAAGATTCCCACTCAGCTGTCCAAATCCCGCAACGAACGGCAGCCCTCGCAGCGCCGTGATTGGCCCGTCAATGTCCGGGCCGGCCAATCGAGCCATGCATCTCCGATCTTGGGCGCTTAACCGTCCTGTCGAGCCGCCGCTGCGATTGGCCCGAGACATTGCTGTCACCCGCGCTCGGCCCAATCACGAGGCGCGCAGCCCATCACAGGCTCAAGCGCCCGCACCTTGCAGAAGCTTTCCCCACCTCCCAGCGAGTGCCAATGAAGCCATCAGGCTATCAGTGGTCGCTGGAAGGGCCCCGTTCGCAGAGCCAAGAGGCGCCGGTTCCCTCTCACAGGCCCTTTAAACGGCCGCCGCCCCCCCCAACGGGAGCGATGGGCAGCGTGAGTTCAATTCAAATAAAGCTGTGCTGTGATTTTTTGAACGGATATTACAAGGCTGGTCCGAGTTCTTGGAGTTGAAGCGCTGGCGTTGTTTCTTCAAGATCGCGACGTCGACCAACTAAAGTCAGAGCTTATACGAGTGCATATGCATATGCGGACATGAGCCTGTAAGCTTCAACTGCTTCGCTGCCAAGCCAAAGCGCGCATCCGAGCTTCAATTCTCGACGCCCTGCATACGGATTCGATTTCATGAAAAACACCGAATCATTAGCAACTGCAATCGACAAGCAATCAACGACTTTTCTCGATAGAAAAAACAGTCGACAAAATGGGCATCCTTGACACCAACCGGAAGTTCACTTACCACGTCCTCCATCGAAAATGGCCCAGAGTCCCGAGACTGGCCATCCGCTGGTTGATGTTGGCGGAATTCATCGGCCTCGTGCCCATCCTGACTATTTTTGGTCTCTCCCAGCCAGATCTGTATCGATCTGCCATGTGGAAGATTGGCTGGGACCACCGCCTCAACTCGAACCCCGATGTCATCCTCTTTGCCTATGCCAACCATGTGGCTCAGCCAAAGATTCCTCTCATCTGGTCAAGAACGTGAGTAAAGACTCACTCGTTGAAAAGGGAAATTTCTTTACTAACAGCGTCATATCAGGCTCACTGACTTCAATGTCGCCATCTCCGTCATCTCTCTCTTCTTCCTGCTCACCAAGCTCATTGCGGTTATCATGAGAATCTGGTACCCTCTCCTGTCCACTCTGGGCAGCTTGGCGCTGCTTGTTCTCTACGCCGTGAGCGTCTACGGCCAGGTGGGCCCCGACTACAGTGATCCGAGATACCCGGCCCCGGCAGCATGGTACTTTAGATATGGCTGCGATATGGCCAAGCCGTATGGACAGTACACCAACTGCCAGATTGCGCAGGGTTCGCTCTTCATCACGTTGTACATGTTGTAAGTCTCATCCGATGTCTGCGCTACGGTTTCTCTGCATGTATGCTAATTCCATTCACAGGACCATATATGTGATTGTCCTCGGCTTCTCGCTATACTGCATGTGGCCAAACCCTCTCAACAACCTAGAGACCGACGAGGATGAGGATGACGAGGCACCAAGCGTCAAGGAAGGCAAGGGCCTGGAGATGTCCGGTTGGCCAGCCAACATGAAAACCCCAATGGCATCGGGAGCCATGCCTTTTACGCCGAGAACACAAGCCTTCCACATCCTCGACCGAAAGCTTCCGCTAAGACAGGAGCACGAGGCGATGGTATACTCTTAGGCACGCTGTGTTTTCTTTTCTTGTCTATTTATACGTCCCCTGACAAATGAGGGGCCTGGGTTACTCGGCGGGAAAAATCGGCGCAAAGGCGTTTCCATGCTTTTACGCATGTAATATGACGGTTAATGACACCAAGGCCCTGGAGGCTGACAGGCACAGGCACAAGGAGGAGGGACGAGAAGTCACCTCCAAAAATTGCCACCGTCCAGCTATATGTTTTCTTTTCTCTTCTTTTCTTTTGTCTTATATATATACCCACATTTGATGAACAATCCAGCCAAATATAGCAAATTCTCCTAGCAGCCATGATTCCAAGCCATGCGTCGCCGTATATCGCAGATAACAAGATAACAACCAGAGAAGTTCCGATTCCAGGCGGAATCTTCCGTCCCGGCCCAGTTCCGGAGTCGCTCCCCCCAGAACCGGCCCGGCCTCTGCACGTCAAGTAATGGGATCCATAATGAACACCATCAATTGATTCCACCAAAAGAACCCACGCTTTCTTGGCTTCTAGCGCCTAGAAACGGAATTTGGACCCTGGCCAGTGCCGGCATTGTGCCCTGTGACCCCGCTGCTGCACTCCCGCGTTTTCGAGACGTCAGAGCTGCGCTGCATCGCCTTCGCCCTGTTTTTCCCCGCCTCCATCCGCACCTTTTGACCCGGCCCGGTCTTTGAAGGCTGTCTCCTCCGCATTCTGCATTTCCAATCACATCCCGAGGAACCTCCCCCCAATTGACGGCTGCCGGTTTCATTTCGCGAGTCGTTACCGTTACCTCATATATTAGGTTGACCCGTTCTCTTTTTTTTCGTAGACTTCTCCCCTCTTTTTGTTTGTTCCCATGGCGTTACTGCATAGACTCGCTTCTCCCTCGACATTTCGCTTCGCTCCCGGTGTATCGTCCATATTATACAGAAGAGCTTCAACCATGGCTCCCAAGGTGCGTGCGCAGTGGCGCAATAGCCCAAGTGTCCAATTACCAAAATTGGCTGGAGGCTAATCTGAATTGAAAACGTGCAGCTTAGAGATCCGTCCTTGCTGAAGCAGGATGTCTGCTATGTTAATGGCCAGTGGGTGGCTGCCAAGTCTGGCAAGACATTCAAGGTCAACGGTTAGTTGCGCCTCATACCTCCATCTTCTCGAGTGTTCTCTATGAAGGTAGCTAACCTCTCGGATCTCAGACCCTGCCACTGGCGAATTGATCGGAACTGCCCCCGAATTCTCCATCGACGACACCGAGTCCGCCATCACTGCTGCCGCCGAGGCTTTCAAGACCTTCCGCTCATTGACCGGCCGCGAGCGCTCCAAGATGCTGCGCAAGTGGTACGACCTCGCCGTGGAGAACGCAGAGGATATTGCCCAGCTTATTACTTGGGAGAACGGAAAGCCGCTTGCCGATGCCAGAGGCGAATCTACCTATGCTGCCAACTTCTTTGAGTGGTTCAGCGAGGAGGCGCCGCGCGTATATGGTGATGTCATTCCTGCCACCGTGCCTGGAAACCGGGTGTGGACTCTCAAGGAGCCCGTTGGTGTCTGTGGTTTGATTACACCGTACGTTGAACCGACTACTTCTCATTGTAAGATGTATATGCTGACCCAAGTGGCCACAGTTGGAACTTCCCTGCTGCCATGATCACACGAAAGATTGGCCCTGCGCTGGCAGCTGGATGCACAGTCGTGTGCAAGGCTCCCGGAGAGACACCATTCACAGCTCTTGCGCTCGCTGAGCTGGCTCACCGCGCGGGTATCCCCAAGGGTGTTGTCAACATTGTGACGACATTGGATAACACCGTGGCCATTGGCGAACTGTTGACTACCCATCCCACTATCAAGAAGGTTTCCTTCACTGGCTCCACTGGTGTCGGCAAGCTCCTGATGAAGCAGTCATCCGCCACACTCAAGAAGCTGTCATTGGAGCTCGGTGGAAACTCCCCCTTCATTGTCTTCGACGACGCCGACCTCGATGCCGCTGTGGCCGGCGCCATCATGTCTAAATTCCGATCCTCAGGGCAGACTTGCGTTTGCGCCAACCGAATCTACGTCCAGGAGGGCATCTACGAGGCCTTTGTGACAAAGTTTGTCGAAAAGGTCAAGCAGTTCAAGGTCGGCAACGGCTTCGCCGAGGGCATCACCCACGGCCCCCTTATCCACGACCGCGCCATCTCAAAGGTCGACGCCCACGTCCAGGACGCCGTCAAGAAGGGCGCGAAGCTCCTCGTCGGCGGCCAGAAGCTGCCCGACGTCGGCCCCAACTTCTTCCAGCTCACCGTCCTCCGCGACATGAAGGCTGACATGGCCATTGCCTCGGAGGAGACTTTTGGCCCCGTTGCCGGTCTCTTTCCCTTCAAGACCGAGGCCGAGGTCGTCCAGCTGGCGAACAACTCCGAGGTTGGCCTGGCCGGCTACTTCTTCTCTCGCGACTTGGAGAGGGTTCACCGCGTTGCCGAAGCTCTCGAGGTTGGCATGATTGGTGTCAACACGGGCATCATCTCCGACCCTGCGGCGCCGTTCGGCGGTGTTAAGGAGAGCGGTTTCGGCCGAGAGGGATCAAAGTATGGTATTGCAGAATACCAGATCACCAAGATGATTACCTACGGCGGTATGGGTAAGCCTCTGCAGAGCTAAGTAGTTAAAAGCGAGATAGAGTAGCCAATGCTTTTTAATGTTCCATGATTCAATGATGAAATAACGATATCACACTCAGATGGAATGACTCAATATCAGAAGTGAAACTGTGCCATGTTTTCCTTTTTAGATAATGGCATCATAGTCCCAACTGTGCTTAGTCTCAGCGAATAGTCCAGAACACATGTAATATCAAGCCATCCAATAATGGCAAAAACTAGTCAAAATGCAGTCGAAAAGGGAATTAGACTTCTGATAGAAATCCATCTGTCTGCAACTCTATTTACATCCTGCACCTAGTAAGAAACAGCAGTGAGATGACATCGGTTTAATTACTAGAGAAAAGCTTGAGCTTTATAATATCTTCTTTTCTGCAAACCCACAACAATTAGTAACCAGACTATGTGGCGCAGTGGTTAGCGCAGTCGCCTTACAAAGAATACCGCGAAAGGTCGCAGGTTCGACCCCTGCCATGGTCATTTCTCATGTATGAGATTTCTCTTTTTGCAGTTATTGAGGTCTTTATCATCATCTGTTGTTCTCTTTTTTATACTGAAGGCTTAAGGAGGTGCTTACTGCTCCCTTGTATCGTGTTGATGTTACCTTTTTGGCCTGAAGATCTAATGGCGGGGTAAGAGGTATGCGAGGTTCAATGCAAATGGTTTGTTGATGAAATGATTAAGGTAAACAAATCAGAACAAGTGAATAGTACACAATCTAATTCTAGAATCTTATGACCCAAGAATATCGCTGTCGGTTTGCATGCAGTGAGCTCGGTAGGTGATTTGTCTTGCAAGGTGGGACAGTTATCAGACACCAGAGCATTGCACCCACCATAGTAATGAATAGCAGAGTACAGCGATATCAGGTTAACCTCTCTGACATATTCCAGAGTACGGAATGAAGAAACATAATTTGGACGTCTGTGATATACAATTCAGTTACTCGATCTATTCAGCGGCTCCTCAAGCCGACTTCTTGTGACAGCCAACAACTCTTATCTTATCAGGACAGAGCAGGTGGGGTGACGTACTTGGTACCTCGTGCAAGCTTCTGCAAGCTCTTACACGAAACACGAGATCAGACCATCCATCGCCATCACCATTAACACATCCATTGCCATGGCGCTCTCTCGTACTAGTAGCCTTGCCAGCCATGGAATGCGCCTGTTGGCGCAGAGAGAAGCGTAAGACCACCCTATCAAACCAATTGCCCTTCCCACGGACAGAACAGCTCAAGCTAACCTTAACATTCAACTTCATACAGGCGCCCACTCTCCAGCATCTCCTCTCTCCTCCCATTGACGAGCGTTACACACACAATTCGTCCCTCTCACACCCCCTCATCCGTCCGTCTATTCAGCAACTCCGCGCCTCTCCTCAAAAAGCGCAAAATCGCCGGCGCAAGCAACAGCCCCTCCTCAGACTCAGCCGCTCCCTCACCCTCATCATCCTCCCCCAGCTCCTCCAAGGCCGACCACGGCCAGCCCAACCCCGAAGACCCCCTCGACTTCTCCTCTCTCACTGCCGCGTACGTCTCCATCGACGCCCACTTCAAGACCCAGCTCCAGGCCGTCCTGCACGGCGGCCGCTTCAACCCCGACGCCCTCGGCGCCCTCTCCGTCGCAATCAAGGACGACGATGGCTCCAAGGTTACATTTCCCTTGCGCGAGCTCGCACAGATCGTGCCTCGCTCTGGGCGTATCATCTCTCTCCTCGTCAACGAGCGCGAGTATCTTAAGCCCATCATGTCCGCCGTCCAGGCCAGCAAGGACTTCAACCAGCAGCCCCAGCGCTCCGATGACAACGAGCTCGAGCTCCTCCTCAAGGTCGAGATGGAGCGCAAGGAGGACCTCGTGCGCCGCGTAAAGGACGCTTGTCAGGGCTGGAGGGACCGCGTGCGCCAGGCTCGCACTAAGCATGAGAAGGCGCTCAAGGACTGGAAGAAGAACGGTACTGTGCTGCCTGACGTGGTGCGCAAGGCGGACAAGGAGCTGCAGAAGTTGCAGGATAAGAAGATGAAGGAAATTGATGGCGAAGAGGCGCAAGTGATTAAGCAAATTGATCGCAGGTAGATTGTCGGTGCGAGCGCATCAGAAGCCGCCCATACCCAATTGTATAGTACAGATTTTATATATCACACGAGGAATTGCAGCGTTTATGAACATGTATGCTTCCCATTCATGAAGATTTTTACATCAAACAGCAGCCACATTTCTATCGTTCTTTTAATCGTACAAATAATTTTTTTTCCTTGTCTTCCTTTCATCAACTTCTCCCACCTCAAGCCTTCGCCTGAGCTTTCACATTCTTGCCCCCCTTACCAGCCACGCCCACGCCCAACAACGTCGTCAGCTTCTTCTCAAACTTCTCCACGTCCCTCTGGGTGTACGTCCCAGACCGCAAGTGCCACGCCCTCGAAATACCGACAGGGTCCGTCGCAAACCGCGGCGTCTCGTGCTTCCCCGCCACAGCCTGGTCAAGGATGGCCTTCTTAACAGCCTCCTCAGCATCCTTGATAATGGGCTGCTGCTCAGCAGGCACCTCCTTACCCTCAGCCAGAAGCTTCTCCCTTCGCTGCTCCTGGAGATACTCCTCCGCCGCCTCCCGAGCCTTAACATCAGCGAAGAAGCGCGCCCCGTTGTCCTGCACCTCGTCGGCGTAGTTCTTAGCCTGCAGACCCTGCGGCACGCCCACGGGATCCGCCCTGCCGCCGAGGATGCTGAGGTTCTCCATGACAGTGGCCAGGCGGCCCTCGGGCGTCGCAGGCGTAGCCGGCACAAACGTCGTCAGGGCCTCCTTGGTCAGAGAGGGCTTGAACTCGGTGCGCGTGCCGAACCGCACGGCGTCGTCAAACTGCTGCTCCTGGGGGTCCATTCTCTCAAAGGGATCCTGTCTCTTGCCACGAGGCCCAGCGGCACCGGCTGCTTTGTTGCCGCCCTCGCCCTCGGTCTTCTTCGCCTCCCTGCCCTTGCCCGCGCCGGGTCTGCCTCCTGGTCGTCCGGCTGTTCGTCCTCCTCGTCCTGCTCCAAGCGCAGAGCCTCCCTTCCCTCTGTTGGCGGCCGAGAATCGGTTCCCGGTCGGTGAAGCAGGTCGAGGAGCACCAGCGGCTCGAGGAGCACCAGTAGCACTTGGCCCGCCTGTGCCTGTGCCTGTGCCCGCACCTGTGCCTCGTCCTCGCAGTCCGCCCGGCCTTCGAAGCATGCCTCCCTTAGGAAGACTCCGCACATCAATCACTCTCGGCTGTGCCGGCGTCGCTGAAGAGTCTGTCGGGTTCCGTGCTCCCTGGCCAGGTGTCCGATTCTTCACCAAGGAATTGATCTCGCTGGCCGCTGCGCGGGTGCGCTGTCGAGCTGTAGGTTTGGCATTGGGATCGGCCGGGGCGTCGTCGAGCTGCGATTGCGTCGTGGAGAATTGGCGAAAGTAGCCTCTCAGGGCATTTCCGGCCTGTGCCAGTTCTGGCCTCGCTCGGTATATCGAGCGGAGTGATTGAGAGCTCATTGTTGCGGCTGGTGGCTCTTGGGGATCTTCTTGTGGTGAAGTGGGATGGTTTGGGATGCAGAGAACCAAATTCTGTCGTTGGATGACTAATCGCGCTACAAGACCGATTCGATACAGCAAAAGCGCAAGTTTATTTACAGAATTGTGTGTTCAATTATGGAGGAAACAATTTCTCTCCTCTTTTTAATTACAAAAATATATTCTGTAAGTATATAATTAATCAAGTCAAGGCAATCATGAAGGAAGAAGCTAATTGGAAAAAAGACTCTCCAAATCCTCCACTTCGCTTGCAGTTCCTTCTAGCCTCTTGCTCCGTCTTAGCTCCTGTTTCTCTTTTCGTTCATCATACTCGCTTTCCATTAATCTATTTACCTGGAAATAACCCTGAACAGATAGAATCTCGCCTGTTGACAATGCAAGTCCATGTACAGCAGCGACGAACTGATCCATTTGATCTTGATTTCTGAACGTGAGATAAGCCATCTCCTCAGACATGATCCCAGCAGATTGTGGTGAATAATGGAAGAATTGGCGGGCCAGTTTCATCCCTGAATTAATCATAGACGGAAGTGATCTTTCAGCACGGATTGATACAGTAAAACGATCCCGCACGTCCGGAACCCGGTAACCTTTCCTCCCAGCAATCCGGCTGCATTCTTGTCGAAATCGTAATTTCTCATGGTTCTCCGAATCAAGCAGAGCGCAGGCTAACGCGCAAGTAGCCACAGCATCATCTCCAGCATTATCAGCAATGCCGTCACTCAAATTCCCTCTACCAGGCTGAATATCCTTCCAATGATATCCAAAGATCTTCAACAAAGATACTAATCCAGGAATCACTCCAACCGACGAAGTTATATCTTTACCGATATCCCGAAGATCCACCCACGCCGAGAAGAAAGGTACGGCATGAGGGAAGTTTCTAGACAAATATGTCCACTCAGCTGCCATCTCAAAGCCCATCAGAACTAAATTTGCCTTGCCCTTACAGCTCTGTATGAATTCGACAATGACCTCCTCTAAATTTTCAAGATCAACTTGTTGTTCTCGACCAAAACGGTGACGACGGCGAGTCGGCACGCTGCCTTCCCCCCTCAGACGAACAATTTCCTCTCGCTTTTCTTTGCTGATAGTGATACTGAGAGTCAACGCCCGTATTTTATTTTCAGTGTAGAAATGTTGAAAGCTTGACCGGCTGGTACTGCGTGATGTTATGTTCGTTTCAGGCAGATCTTGTATTAGGCTCTGAATGTGTGCCAGGCCGACCTGATGGAGGATCCGATCCTCTCCGCTTGTAATGGGAAAATGCTCGGTGTCGATTGCGATAAAGGCCGAGTCCTTGGAAATGTTATATAGATCTTGCAGGGTTGTGATTCTCTTGCTGAACAGCTCCCTAAAAGCTGGTTCGCGCTGGAGCTCCTTGTAGGTGGCCATGCCTGGTAAGTTTCATTATTGGCAAGAAGAATCAGTTTGCTCCAGAATCCGTGACAAGACGTCGAATGGAATTGTTAAGGCCCTTGAGATGAGTAACGATTGAGTGTTCTCGTAGAAGTTTATAAGGGTGGGTGAAGTTTAAATACTGTGGCCTGGTCACCTAAAAACTTAAAAGGGGGATATGCATCACTCGAACGTTCGATCAATTTTTCTCAATTTAATGTATTGTTCAGGAAATGCCCATAATAAATCTCCTACTCCAAGCCAGCCCAGACAAAAAAGACAAAAAGGCACATCATCTTAACGCCGCATTGGATGCCACAGACTTCCAGCGCGAGCCCAATTTGTATGAAGCTCCAAACCAATGCTTCCCAATGTCCTGATTGTTCACCTCTCTCGCTACAAGACCCAACACATCTACCCATTGATCCTCCCATGCCTGAGGCGCCAACTTGTATTGAAAAAAAAAAAAAAGAACAAAAAGCGAAGAAAAAAAAGTGGTGATTTCTGCCGTGCCCAAGGAAAAATGAGGCCCATAGAAAAGGGCGCAGTGCCAAGAGACCATTCCAGGTCTTGGCTCAGACAATTACGTCTTACTGCTCAGGTGAAGCCAGTCAAACTGCTCGGCACGGTTGTTACCCCGTGGCTGCGGCAGCCACATGCTGTGTTGTCTTGCCATCTTGATCACATGGACACGTAGCTCCTCTTAAGATATGTATAAGATGGATGGCGCTGTCTACTGGCAATCTCAAGCCTTCTCTTTTCCATTTTTTCGGAACATCAAGGAACGGAAATGCGAAGAGAAGGAGGCGCAGAGTAGACAAGGCAAAAAGAGAATATATACCCAACGGGTGCAGTTTCTCAAAGTTCTCGTCATCAGACACTCTGTGGTTGAACCATCGCAGGCTATTGATCGTTAGTCTCCAAGTCATTTTAAGATCCGACAGCTCACTTACCGGACTGTTGAGCATCTGCTGGCGCTTGTTACGGCCTTTCTTAATATGGCTCTTCAGAGCGCTAGAGTCGAGAGGTTTGAGGAGCTCAAAACTGCAAAGGAGCTCGGAAGATACAGACATGACTGCTCCCCAATTATCGAATTCGCCACAATACTACGTAAGGTTAGTCAAAGTTGAAAAGCGTGGGAGATTTCGCGACACAAGTATGGGGCAGCTTACATTTGGCGCACTGAAAACAGTGACTAGGACTCGATCGTTGAAGAATTCATAGCCGTCTTCGACCACCATGTGGGCACGGCAGACCAGATCAAAATCGTGGGTGGCAAGGAAATCGGTAATTACTCGTTTTCCAAAGCAATAGCTTACTCCTCGTTCATTGGCCTCCCAGTCTTGCTCCATATCAGCCGGGTCTGCCCAAAGCAGGTCATTGAGCAACCCATAGTCAGGGACATCGGTAGGCCGGGCAATGTTGCGGATGTCATCCATGTGGCTCAGGGCAGGCGACAGGCCTCCATGGACACAGAAGATCTTGCCGGCCACAATGGCAGCAATGGGAAGTGTGTTGAAGCAATCAATAAACGTCTTCCAGATTTTGATGTTGCACCTTCGCTTACACTCGTCATAAAAGCCATAGACTCGGGTAACGTTGGCGCATTCGTGGTTTCCACGCAGCAAGAAAAAGTTCTCGGGAAACTTGAGCTTATAGCAGAGCAGTAGAAGGATCGTTTCGAGGGATTGCTTGCCTCTGTCGACGTAGTCTCCGAGGAAGAGGTAATTCGACGTCGGAGGGAAGCCGCACATTTCAAACATGCGAATGAGATCGGTGTACTGGCCGTGTACATCACCAACAATCTTGACGGGAGCATCGAGCTCCAGTAGGGCAGGCTGAGCCAGGAACACCTCCCGGACACGTGCACAGATGGCCATGATTTCCGCATTCTTGAGGCACACGCTCTTGGTGACCTTGCCGGCGTATCCAGCATCGAGGAGCCGCTTAATGTAGTCATCGAGGTCCATTTCCTTTATCTCGTCCATGCCCATGGCATCATTCTTTGGCTTCTTTGGCTTGGTCTTCTTGACTGGGGCATCGTCACGCTTCACCAGGATGGACTGGCCCGGGGGAAGGAGATGGGTGTTGAGGCTAGCATTGGCCGACGGAGGCTGGTCAGAAACGTGGTCGACCTCGCCCGAGGCTTGTGCTGCGCTCACGTCGTGAGCGGCGCTTTTAACTGATTCGGAGACGGGTGATGGCGGAGGTAGTTGGTCGTCATGAGAAGGCGGCTCGGATAGATCGGTCGAGTTGCCCCTCAACGGGATTGTATCGGTACTGCGGCCAGAGCGCGAGATGCTGGAGCGACCGCTCTTCCCAGACTTTACTGAGGCGGCATCGCCCGAGTCGCCGACAATCGAATTTCTCGGGCTGTCGACCCTACCACTACCCGGGATTTTGGACCGCAACCCGCGAAAAGAACGAGTCGAGTCCTTGGTGTCCGACTTGCTGAATGAAGGGTACGACGAGAGAGCGTCACCCGAGGGAGAGCCGTTTTTGGACGAGGCACCGCCCTCCTTGGAAGATTGGTTACCCATTGCGAATCAGGTGTGTGAGGATAGAGAGCTCGCAGGGCGGGAGCTGTGCTTTTCAAAGACAGCAAAGAGAGAATGGGGGAAAAGTGGCGAAAGTTGGGGATGCTAAGGTCTAGGTTGCCTCTCTGGCGGACCCTTTTATCAGGTCGCGGCGGGAGACTCGTTCAGGTATCGTTGAATTGTTTAGGTATCGTTTGCAGCTCATGCGATCCCGTGGCAAAAGTCGTTGGGAGTTCAAAAATGGATGAGTAACAGCAATCCCAACCAATCTTAAGGAGGATGGAATCGTCGACCGAGGTCGGTAAAGAAAGAGGACCGCTGACTCCTTGGAGCGTCCGTTTTGGTTGTCTTAGGCGAGAGCCTAGGAAGACAGGCCAGCTTGGAGGAGCTTTAACGGAGCTCTGCGGATGACGTCGTGGTAAGAGCTCGTGACTCTGGGTCGAGACTGGCAGCTCTGGAAACAGCGCTCCGGCTTTGGAACCGCCAAAAATTAAGCCGGGGATGCCACGGTGGAAATGGTCTCGGCCGTGAGCAAAAAAAAAAAAAAAAAAAAAATTCTAGACGGCGAAATCAGCGCGGCCGATCCGGAGCAAGTGTGTCTACTGCATCCGCGGGACTGCAGCAGGGCGCAGGAGCGGGGTGGGATATAGTATGGATGGGTACAGGTATTGGATAACGCGGACAAGGCAATGGGAAGCAGAACGGCTATGGCGGATGGCAGCGCCGCAGCGAGTGACGCGGTCTCGAAGGCAGGATGCGATAGTGAGACGACGATAGGAACGATGCAACGGGTTTCTGCCAGAGACAGCCCGAAACTTGATGCGATGGAATTGGAACAAGAGGTACCTTGCAGATCCAGCGCCAGCTCACGGCAGGGCCTTAGGTCCAAGACATGGATCGGACGTGCAAAATGGGGTTGGAGGGGCAAGGTCTCGGGACGGCCTGGGCGTCTCAAGACGTTGGTGTTGGTTGTTGTTTTCCCGGGTAATGCTGGGGGGAGCAGTATCGCGGGAGATGAAGATGGAGATGGAGGAATGGGAGGAGAGAAGAAAACAGATTGGATGCAACATACATCAGCAACAACAAGGTGCGTGCAGACGGCGTGCCAGGACGGGCCCGGGTGGTGGCGATGCTCACTCGGAGCTCCTATCTCGGCAAGCTTATGGCGGCGTTAGCACGTATTTACACTCGCCGCCTCGCCTGGGCTAGCTGGGAGAGTCAGAAGCCGGGTTTATGGTGCTGTGAAGCTGGCGATAGACAAGAAAGGCCGATGCTTTGTATATACGGAGTAACGAGCTGGTAACGCCGGCAGGCAGCAGTTTATGTAAAGCTTGTCTCGCCTCGTCTTTACGCCTTGGTCGTGAAAGAAGAAAAAAACACGATGCAGGAGGAGAGCCGGTTATCCAGGCGTCTACCGTGCGGATCGGGCGTTGGGCAAGGCTGGTGGGGCGCGGTCCGCAGATGGCTGGTGGAGGTTGGCTATTCGATCTAAGTTTTAGTGATGTGCCGAGTCGTAAGAGAATATCCAGAATGCTGATGACGATAGTATATATTATATACACACACTCGTAAAGATGGCGATGGGCAAAAAGAGTAGGGAGGAATGGGAAGACGGAGGCGAGAAAACCTCCAACAGAAGCTCCAGCTGTGAATAGCCGCGAAGCTGGATGCGGACGAGGCCAGCCCGGGACCTTGTGACACAGCCGCCCGGGGCAGAAAACCATTGACCCACGATTAAGGTTTCACACCCATCCACAACCCCCTCTTGGCTCTCTTGGGGCTCTTGGGGCTCTTGGGGGTCGAAAAGGCGATAGACTCGAGAAGCTGTCGGTTGCGGAAGGGAGGCACTGGATGCGGCGAGGCGGAGCGTTTGCCCGTCAGGCGCGGACACTGAAACCTGGAGGTGTACGCAGACTGCTTAGTAAGGATCCTGGATTTAATAGGCACCAAGTGCTTACTTGTACAGGCCAAGTCTGGTATCAATCTGAAGCTGAAAGCTTACAAGAGCATGTCATAGCAGAATTAAGCAACAACGACGGCACGCAAAACAACAAAGAACCTTTACTTGACCCGCAAGAAAACAGCAAACAAGCCAGGCAAAAACACAGGTGATGCCTTCAACGCCGCGCAACGCTTCTTCCATGCAACCCCCGGTCACCATTGGGCATCTTGGGCGCTGACAGCCAGCCAGGGGACCCCCCTACAGCGCGCTGTAGCGTTCGCCCTAGTGGCCCTAAACGGCTCCGGGGCCGCCTAATCCCAGTCCGGCCTTGCACTTTCGCAGACCGAGTCCAGCCCCCACGAGCCCGGGGAGCACTGAAAGGCCAGCAGCTCGTGCGTCCAGCTGGCCCCCTGCAGCGCAAGTCGACCGACTCGACTGGGCACGTGCCGGCGCCGCAACGGCTTTCTGGATTCAATATTTCGAATCCATTGATCCATTGATCGCAAATGCCATCAAAGATTGCAACTGATTGACTGCGGCTCGACACATCGCCATCTGCCGTCTATTGGAGCCCGAAATCTCCATTGCGCTTTTCATGTATGGCGAGTAATATAGTGCCAGCTAGGCAGCTTCGTCGGCATCCTCGTGCCTAAAATATGCGGCTCAAAGTGACATGATACTCGCACTCAACCACACTCGACATGAGGCTCCTGTTTGGTCTCAAACAAAAACCCCTTCCGTTACAGAACACAACTTTACCGTCCCTTGTCTTCCCAATTACACAAAGGTCCATAGTACTGGTTGGCAGTAAGAAGCAGTGACATGTCATGACCTTTTTTGTTTCCTTGTTTTTTCTTTTTTTCCTTCGTCTCATGCGCGGTCGCTCTTCCATGGCCTCCCATTGGCTGCCTATGTTCCCGGTTGCCCAACAGCTGAGCCTCTGTGGACGGTTGCATCCTTCGGAGGACGCTCGGATCGAGACAAAACTTCCGTATTTCCCCGTGTGGCATCGCATATTTATTTCTTGTGAGATGATACCAGCGTGAGGAAACAGACCCCAAGGAGACAACAAGCAGCTTCCGGCACGAGTCAGATCCGCGTGTTCAAGAAGTATATTGGTCAGCTGGTGCAAAGTTACATATATCGATTGTTCTCTCGGCTGATCCATCACTTGGCTCTGCAAAATGGATGAGTATTGATGCGCAGCCAGTTGGATGGTCTGCTAGCCAACAATATATCATGCTAGTCTTCCAGTAATCTAGAATGCGGCGAGTGAGACGAGCACTGTGTGGGGGCAAAAGAACCATGCATGATTCATCTTTACCGCCTTTTTGATGATTACCAAGTCATTGATACTACTACTACTCCATGAATGCATACGGTAGCTGACAATATCGAATGTCTGGAAGCTGTTTTCCCTCTGAGAGCAAAAACTCATCTCAAAAGACCACTGGTTTTGGACAGCTCGGGTGTTAAAACAGGCAACCGATTCAGTGCTTACTCGGGGGGACAAATCAAAGATTAGTCCAGGAGATATACAGGTAGAGGTATGAAGTGAACGAAAGGATGGACGACAGATGTTGTATCGTATATCAGCCTAATTGGTGCATTTTCTGGGGAAATGCTAGCCAACACCCCAAGTCTGTTGACCAGCATCCCGTGTCTCAATTATAAAGCCACATATTATGCAGTGACTGATAATGGTAGAAACTAGAGGAATATAGCCACAGCAGCAGATAATAGACTAAAGTATCGACAGTAGCTAAAGGGAGTGACAGTAATGGATATATGGACTCAAACAGCCGGGCATCTACTACTCTTTTCTGAATAATCAAGTATAAAAAGATTCCGTTCGCATCCTATTCCGACACTTGAACTTCACGCAATGATTAGGCTAGTAAACAGTATTCCCCAATCTCTAACTCCATATCTACCTGCTCGTCATTCCTTTTAGCTGAATTAACCAAGTGCACACTCAAAACCGAATGTCACGATGCAAGACCCAGCAAGACGCCACAGGCAGACTTGTGTATTCCAGACGACTAATACATGTTGGAATGTTCAAGCGAACGGTAAATCGTCGTATGCGCTTTCTCCAGTAATAATTCGAATCAAGATGTCTCTGATCCACTCTTCATCGCTTCTGAAATCCCATCTGTTAGTTTCCCAGGCAGCATTCTCCTTCTCCAAAAATGTCCCGGCCTGAGAGCGGTTGCTCTTCTGGTGGAAGCTTCATATATTCTCCATCGTCACTCTTGTCAGCGGCCGCCTGAAGTCAAGCCAGAAATGGTTTCAAGAACACCCGTTCGCAGTCGACTTGGTCCATTCTCGCGGTTAGCAATGCGACACAGGGCAGCAACTGCAACCGACAGAGGCACCGTTTGGATAGAAATCGGTATTGGTGGGTAGTACTCCTTGGAGTCGGCGTCGGCGGAGCGTGGCACGACCCCCCCCCCCACGCGTAATCCCCGTCCAGAACATGGGCAAAAAGACGAGCCTGCGTCGCGGTTGACCTTCTGTGGAGGGAGATTCATCGATAAGGAAGCGGACTGCACAACGGAGCATCTCGCACGGGTATATTGAAGGTAGGGTGTCCTCATCTGCGGGGGATAGTCCTGTATCGATGGCGAGGTGTAGGACTTGCTGGAACTGATGGTCCGGGACCAGAAGAAACAGGCTCTATCGACATGTTAGTCGGGTGTGTATTGGCATTTGGCAGGCTAGGAGTATTGACGTACTCCGTCCCATGCAAGAGCAGTGTTGCCTAACCGGATCCAAAGGCTAGTCTCCCATTCGACAAGAAGAATCCGAGACGCCTTGAGGCGTTCGAAGAGCCTGATCACTCGATCTTTGAGGCTACTCATGTTTTTATCGGGAGAGAGAAAAAGGATTGAATGTGAGGACCTGTGCTCTTATCTCACGAAATTCCAACCAGGGGCTTATATATACAAGTATCAATGAAGCCAAACTTTATATGGTGGTACAACTCATTCACTGTTTAACTTCGGGCTCTACATAAGGTATTACTCAGGTACTTGATAAGGGTAGGTGGTTAACCCATCATGTTGTCTGCCTTTTCCCTATGTGGCATTTGTTACGTTTAGATGTGATGAATCTCTTAACGAGAGATACTCCTAACAGTTGAAGACTCTTATAAGAGGTTAATATAGAGAGCAGCTACATGTACCTATTCAACACCTTGAGTTGGCTACATGTATCCAGAAACCTAGCGACTGCGTGAAATTTGAGCATTGGACCAGCAAGTCGTTTACTTGCTACTACGGGCAGGGCAAGCATTTTCTCCAGTCATAATAGATATGTAGATACCCAGTCCTCTAAGTATCTGCTACTATAGTAGTTGTATAATTTTAATGATTGAGTTTGGTCTTGAACTTTGATGCAGCAGTCATACTTTGTGGCCTGAATCTTCGAGGTTTGACTTGATCAGCTGTAGCCGATCAGGTTGAGCCACGGATTGATACTAGATTTTGAACTAAAGGCTGGGGTGTAGCCTTGCTCTGACTTGGCTATTGCAGCTTTACTGACCCTCCTTATAATAAATATAGCCTCCATATAATTTCAATATTCACTACTATAACTGTATTTGTCTAGTACTCAGTATTTTTTGCGACACGGGATGCAGAATAGCAAAGTTAGGGTGAATAGGCGTTCCCTTAAGATATTAGGGTAGGTACCTGTACCTAAATATGTCCGCGTAAAGAAGGGTAAGACAAGCAGCGAATAAGATGAGTAATCATCTATGATGTAAATGCAGGGGGGAGTCGCAGGAGAGAGAGCTTAAAAAAGATGGACGATAATGGAATAACCAGTGAGAATAAGGAGGATTTGGAAATCGGTAAGTGGAGAGTACCATCTTTACTGAAAACAACCTTGGAACGTTGAAGCAAAAAAAAGTACATGGAGGCTTACTAAGGCAGCTTATTAGGAGGAGACCTCGATCTTACTGGACACACAAATTTGGAAAAGCGAGGAATCGTGCGCATGAGCTTCTCCCCTGGCACACACTCGCATTTTTAGTCGAAGCTGAGTCCCTCTTTATCAAATTCCGCCTTGGACACTTGGACTATTGAGTACGGGTACATGTAAGCAACCCGAGCAGCTTTGTCCTAATCAGTCCAGCTGAAGCGTTCTGCGTTTCCTTTTGACAAGTTTGAGAGGCGATGGGACATTCCACATGTGCTCTGTATCCGCAGCCAGCATCCCAAATCCAGTATCCAACATATACTCAAAATCTATTAAATAGCAGCGATAGTGGTTGCGGTATAGCTTCTTCGCATTGATGCTTCAACAATAACATGCATTGAACTGCACGGAGAACTGTAGCCGCTTGGCTAGTACCGAGTGACACTCCAAGTCCCAGCTAACAATCGGGATGTCTATAATTAGAAGCCCTCATGGAATGGTTCGCCTCACAGCCCAGTGTCGGGCAGCACAGCTCCGACTTAGCGCATCAGACTATCCAGAGCTAGCCTTGGGCTGGGCTGTGTCATGATTGCCAAGCGACGGGATTCCACTACCCTGTACGTAAGTAGGTACGAAAGAAACATACAAACAAGGTCAAGGCAAAAATGAATGAGCATTCGGGGATATTCACGGAGAAGATGCCTCGACGTTTGGGCACGTTTGCCAGGAAGGCTTTTTTTACCCCCTGGGCCTGCAGAATTAGACGCAGCTCGACAAAGAGCCGCGCTGGGGGGTTGGAGGCTACTGTCGGATGCCATTTTCCGTGCACAGTCAGAACTAGGCAAAAATGCTTGTGCGATCAGCGCCAGGAACCACACACACTCAGCTGCCGTCGTCAGCAGCTCCAGAAAAAAAGCAGCACAGGAAAAACCAAACCAAGAAAACACGAGTCGTACGCGTATCACTGTGGTTATTCAGTTTGTCTATACGGACTACATCCCAGGCACAGTTTGGAAAAGTTGGTCACTGAAGATCCAAAGCCACCTGCTGGGTGATCTACTCGGGAATTGATGGACATTGATCAATTGCATGTTTCCCAAAGAGGGGACACCAGTCACCGCAACGCCGCCATCTCAAGCTATGACGCGGGGCTGGGTCCATACATGTCTATACCCATGGATGTCGTTTGGGTCGTTCAATCCTCCAGCACCTCCAGCGGGGCGCGGGATACAAGAACAAGTATAGTAATCCATTGATACTGTATTACACCTGCAATCATATCGAGTCCAGTCTGGTACCTTATTGTGTCTATCCTGACCCCTGGAGGCCGCCACAACCCAACAGACAGCAAGTCACTCTGGGGCATTTCCTTCGACCGTGCTCGTCGTGCCTGTACAGTAAGAAGCACAAGCACAATTTCATTTCAAGTTAGCTCCAAAGATGACCAACGGACCTTGATCGGTTGTGCCAAAATAGCACGGCTCTGTTTCTTTCCAGTTGGGGTAAAACATGTGCTTACGGGCCAATTTATCATGGGGTAGCTATTTGTATCACGACAGGGAAGCCCAGCAGTAGTTCCGCGCCTTAGCACGCCCCATAACAGCACAGATAGCACGAGCGCTATCTGCCTTCGTACACTGAGCCACATTCGAAGAAACAGCTTCGATAGGTGCTGGCTATTTATGGACCTGTGCGTGTGCAGATTAGTAACGCCACTTGTTGGCCAGTACAGGTAACGTGCATCACAGTCCGCCCAGCTGCTCATCATGGTTGATCACAGACAGCAAAACCATTGACATGCACTCCGTACTCGTACATACACCATACATGAGTCAAATATAGTGCTGTAGTATTTGGCACCAACCTCGTGCCAACGTCCCAAGATCCCCCCTGCAAGACCCTGCTTAGCCAGGGCTTACTCCAGTGAGAAGTCGGTCCAAGGCCCATCTGCGCGGTTTTAACCATATCTGCCAGGTTGAGGCCATCCGACTCTCTGTCAGCACTGGCTGGATCGTCGCAGCTGCACCAGAATCTCGCACTGCCCGCCGAAGGATCCACCCCACCCTCGCACAGTGGTCAACCCGCCTCTGGGCTGGGCTTTGTTTCGACTGCGCCACCCACTCGCCGCATCTTGCAGCCCACCTAAACAAGTAAGCAAACGACGCTTCTTCAGCCCGCCTCCAGCTTTTAAAACCACCTAGTGCCCAACTAGATGCCACCGTCTATTTCGTATCTCATCCTCATCCCGTCTTGTTTTGTGTCTTCTCACCTTTTTGCGTGAGTGCGTCAGCTCGACTTTCGTTTTGCACCGGTCGACCTTTTTACCCTCTCTTCTCTTCTGCTCTAGAGACATCGACCAGTTCGCTCGTTGTCAACCCCTCCGCCTGACGGAATCCCCCACCGATAAACAAACAAACAAATAAATCCAAAAGATCAACCAGAAACAAGACAGCATGGGTGCCGGTCGGTTTTTCTGCGTGGCTCTGCCACTCCTCCTCACAATTGCCTCCATCGGCACTCTGCTCTACGCAGTCCTCGCTGGCGTTGCCCACGAGAACGTCAAGCTCATCCAGGTGGACCTCAGCAACCTGAGCATCAGCCCGCTGAGCTTAAAGACCCTCACCTCCCGAGCCGAGTTCAATATGAAGGAGACCCAGACGGACAACATCACCGCCGAAGCACTCGGCCTCCACAAGTACTATGACCTCACGCTCTGGGGATCCTGCTCCTCCGATGACAACAAGAAGTGGACTTGCACCAAGAGCCAGTTCGACTGGGCCAGCAAGCAGATCAATGCCGACGATATCAAGGAGGGTAGCACCACTATCGAGCTGCCCAAGGATATCAAGGACGCCCTCAAGGTCTTCCAGAAGCTCATCAAGTGGTCTGAGGTTGCCTTCATCATCGCTCTGATCGCCCTTGGCCTGGAGCTTCTCATCGGCATCTTTTCAAATTTCTCTCGGGCTGTCTCCTGCCTGACGTGGTTTGAATCTGTCATCACCACCATCCTTGTCATCATTGCTTGTTCTCTCTCCACTGCCACCGCTGCCATCATTGCCGGTGTTGTCCAGGGCTCCAAGTCCCTCTACGGTGCCAAGGTCCACCTTGACGGCAAATTCCTTGCCATCATCTGGATTGGTGCTGCTTTCTGCATTGGTGCCAGTCTCTTCTGGATCTTCACCATCTGCTGCTGCAAGCCCGAGAAGCGCCAGAAGAACCACCACCCCTCCAGCGATGGCGAGAAGCTCCTGCCCGCTGGCGGATTTGGATCTCGCGGATATGCTCCCCTGGGCGAGCAGACCGGCTACACTTCCGCTGCTCCTCGCTTCGCCGCCGGCTCTGGCCGATCCGACCTTGCCTACGAGCCCTACTCCCACCGAGCCTAAATGGACGGTGTGACTCGACCTGGTAATTAAAAAGGGCTTAAAAGGCACCGACCATTTGTGGTACATCTAGATACATAAACGACCGAAGAAGTACTTGGGTGCTTGTTGTGATGCGTTTTTAAACATTCCTTTGCGCGGCGTTTGGTATATTTTGAGTATGGAAAGGATACGGGGTGGCACAGTCAGTGGTTGGTAGTTGGGATACCCAAGACGGTGGGAACAATTTGTACATAGAGTATGGAGGATACATTTATGAATGAACGACAAGAAAATTTATTCAAACCCATAATTCATGGATCCCTTGTGCTTGATAAATATTAAATATTGTCTCATCGTGTTGTGTCATCCTCTTGTCGAGAATTGTTCAACGTTGATTTTGACATGTACTAGTAAGAAGGTGGTGTAGTGATAGTAGGTGCATGCACAAATTTTTTTGGCACCACATATTTCATCGCGCACGCAACAACACCAGCAACATTTAGTAAAGACCCGTCCACTCAACTGAAATTGGATGTCCGTATAGTTTATTTGCTTCATCGAGCCCGTGGCTCATATCATAGAAGGGGCCTCTACCAATCCGCAACCTCCAATCATCATCATGGTTCATGTGCGTCATTGCTGCCATTTTTAAACCGCCCCTCCTTCTGCTTTCGACAAGCATCAACACGCCTCCCCAGCCCTTTCAAATATTCACTCTGACAAAGGCATAGCTAATGAGTCATCCAAGGCCACAAACCAAATCAGATTAAAACGGGATCTCTCCCATGTTCCCATCACAGCTCTCGCTTTATATCGCGCCCCATCCGGAAAACTCTTCGTCTTAGCCGGCGAAGATTCTGACCTCGCTGTCTACGAGGCGAAACATGGGCAGCACAAGGGCCGCCTCGTCTCTCGGACAAGCGTCTTTACGGACCAACCCATTCATGGGATTCATGTGCGGCATGGGCGGGTTCTCGCATGGGGGTTTTGCCATGTTGCTATCCTGTCGGTTGACGCTCTCACTGAGAAGCATGACGTAGCACTTGTGATATCCAGGGCGACGGCTCCTGATTGGATATTTCATGGGGCTTTTTCAGATACGGATCCTTATGTCGCCGCTCTGGCTACGGCTCACAATGAAGTTATCCCCCTGAAATACTCTCCCGTTCCCGGAGAGATTATCCTCAGCGCCCCCGTTGCGCCTTCAAGGCCAATGCTCTACTCCGCTCATCTTACTTGGATATCAAGCGATACCATTCTAGTGGCTGGTGGGACTGTCTTTGGGCACGTCGTCGTGTGGAAATGTCGGCTGGAAGAAGGCGGCAAGGGGGTAGCTGAAACATTATTCAACTTCGAAGGCCATGAAGGCTCCATCTTCGGCGTGGACATTTGCACAATTACACTTTCAGACGGCAGCACGGCGCGGATACTCGCCAGCTGCAGCGACGATAGAACGATCCGAGTTTGGGATATTACGGAGCGAGGAGAGGACAGTGTCCATTCTCGTGCGTCTCAGACCACCAAGGTTATCGACACTGGCTTCGGCGGTAACGACATAAACGACGGCGATAGTACTCGAGGCTCTAGCAAAGGGAGTGCTCCTGTTGCCGCTGCCATGGGCCACGCATCGCGCATATGGGGAGTTAAGTTTGGCACGTCGTGCGGGGAGAATGCTATGTCTGTTTATTCCTTTGGAGAAGATGCAACAGCGCAGAGATGGCATCTCAAGATTAGCCATGCCGCGTCGGCTGGAGAAGCTGATCATAGCGCAAGCCCTCTGACAGGGAAGCTGTCTCATGGTAAAACATTCTCCCTGCATACTGGGAAGCACCTGTGGTCAAGAGCCACGCTGCTTGAAGACAAGGCTGTGGTCGTTGCCACCGGCGGTGCCGATAGCCAAATTTGTCTCATCGAAGAGTCCACCTTACTCGACGAACGACTAGGTAGTCTTGATGGCTCGATGACTCTAGACACTAAGGATATTCTCAAAGGCCTCATCGACTCACCAACATCAGCTACACCTTCAAAAGAGATTATTAGTCGCTACGATTTTCTCTCTCATGACCATATCCTCGTCACCACCAGCTTCGGGAGGCTTATTTTGGGTCACTTCAAAGATGCTCAGCTTGAACCAGAATGGGAGCAAATTGAGGTTGCTGAAGAGCTACGAGGAGACATGAAACTATGCTATGTCGTAAAAAGCATTGCAACTACAGCAGCTCTATTGGGCACATCAAGCGGGAACATTTATCATTTTGACATTTCCTCACGGAGAACCAAACTAGTTGCCTCCATGCCAGGCAAGATTGTTGAAATGAATTGTCTGTCAAACAAAAGTAGGGATGAGTCGGATAATCCTCTGGCTGAGGTGTTGGTCTTCCTCCACGGAAGGGCAGAGTCTCACTACTTTGCAATCGATGTCTCTACGGGGGATCTACGCAGTCAAGGGCTGGCCAAAGGGCTCGATCCCAGGTTCGTCCCTACAGCGGCTGGGAAAATGAATGACTTGCTCTTCATCGGCTCTCGGCACGGTTTCCTGTCCATTCTTGACCGGAAAGAGGATGGATCGTACTACCCAATCCTAGACATCTCGACTCGAAGCCGTGATGCCATTACTGTCATTCTCCCACTCCCTCCGAAATCAAGACAGAAGGCCTCCCGCTATATTCTCGTCGCAAGCCGCGATGGAAAGTACAGGATATATGAATTAGATCAGCGCCAAGGGTCTACTCTTCTTCATCTGCGACATGAAACCTCACCACCTTTCGGACCTCTTATTGCTGGTGCGTGGTTTACCCAAGACAAGGTGCCTGAGCTGGTACTATACGGCTTTCGAAGCAAGGACTTTGTCATTTGGAATGAGACACGCCGGGAAGAATTGGCCACTATCGAGTGTGGTGGAGCTCATCGCACGTTCCAGCTAGCTTACAACGAGTCAATACCTGGTCAGTATCGTTTCGCTTATACCAAGACCTCTAAGCTCTCCATCTCTTCATCAAACAGCATGGCGCACGAATGGGTAAAGGCTGGAATTCACGGAAGGGAGATTCGGTCACTGAGTTCCAATGGCCGGTATATTGCCACAGGTGCCGAGGATACAACCATTCGGATATGGGAGTATCAGCCTGTAGGAGAAGGCACAGAGGCGGAGCTGCGGTGCGTGGCGTCCATGAAGACGCATATCACGGGCCTCCAAAAGCTTGTCTGGCTGGGAGATGACTATCTCTTCAGCAGCGCTGGCGGCGAAGAGTTCTTTGTATGGAAGGTGCAGAACCTGGAGTCCGATTACAAGGGGCTGGCCGTAGTCTGTGAGGGCGTCTTCACCGACAAGAGCGCGGATGCCGATCTCCGTATCATGGATTTTGACGTCTGTCGATCTGATGATGGATGCGGTATCGTGGTGACAATGGGGTTCTCGAACTCGGTGTTAAAGACGTATCGCTACACAAGCGACGATGGCCGATTTGAACTCCTTGCCAAGGGAACTTACACAGGAGCATGTCTCACTCAAACGCGCCATCTCAGCATGCGCCATCAGCTACCACTACTCCTCACGGCATCCACAGATGGCCATCTTGCCCTATGGCGGAACGAGCCAGACGAAGGGACGCAGCGCAAATATGTTCTAACTCAGGTGGTGCCGTTGCACCAAAACAGCATCAAAAGCCTAGGCATGATGAAATCGGGAGAAGGGTATCAGGTCTTCACTGGAGGTGACGACAACAGCGTAGGAGTAACATTGCTCGGTCGGACCTCGGGCAGCACAGACGATGCGAGCTGGACCTTCTCAAAGCGAAGCATCGTTCGCAATGCCCACGCGGCAGCCGTTGCAGGCGTACTACTAGTTCGTCGACGTACAGGAGTCGTGGGAATCAGTGTCAGCAACGATCAGCGCGTGAAGCTGTGGAGAATCCCCAGCGGCGGAGATTGGAATGTCGAGCTCATCAGGGGAGAGTGCATCGGCGTGGCAGATGCTGGAGATATCGCAGCCGTTGGCGGGTTGGAGGGCGACGGCGCGGCGACTGTAGTATTCGCGGGTGTAGGGCTTGAGGCCTGGAGCCTGGAGTGAAGCCATTCTAGTCAACAAGGGAGTAAAGTTGACAATATTCACGGTTTTGCAAGAAATGCCTTCATCGCGTAATCGGTAATACGGCCACTCCGTACACAAAGTACACGCATATTATTACACGGCTTCCTCCAAGCTACTCCCTCCCTAGCCCTTCCTCCCCCCGGCCATTCAATCAGATAGGGAACCCAGAGATGGACAGGCTTCGACCAGGCATTTCGGGGTTTCGTCTCGGCCAAAGCTGCATTGAGAAGGAAAAGGGAAGCGGCGCTTGGGCGCGTTAAATAGCTGGATGGCACAAGGTGGGCTTTATGGAGCTTTCGTGAAGACGCAGACCAGGGGTCCCGGCTTAGGAGCTGTGATAGCAACGGCTGTGTCGTCATAATCGGGGTCCAAGTCCAACCTAGACGAACAAGAACCACCGGGGGTCGACTAGCGGGTGGATGTGCGGCATCTGTTAACATGAGATCAAACGGCGGCCTCGAGAGACTTTTGACGATGGATAGAATAGGAGGGTGCTGCGAGTGTACCGACTACGACGCTGACGCGAGGCCGCTGAAACAGCCGTCTCTCGACACAAGGGACTTTTTAAATTATTATATTTCATTTCTGAAATGGGTGTGAATAGACAAAGACATTAGGGGAATTGGGACAGACAGTTTCGTCTCAGCTGCCAGTCACAGGCGGACCATCTGGCGCAGCACGCGAAAAAAAAAATAGACAGCTAGCTTTTTTTTTTTTTCCCGTGGTCCACTATCACGATGTAGATACGGCCAACGCTGGAGATGCTCGTACTTTTTGCCCACCGCCTTCTGCGCATGCCGTATTTTCTTGGCAGAACTCGTTACCGCCCAGAGATAGAAGGGGAATGCCCAGAGAATAAAATCTGGCGCGTTTCAAGGCGCTGTGATGACCTCATCAACGACATACAAGCAGCATCACAAAATCCCTGAAGTGTCTCTCTTAAGGGTGCCCACTAAGATCCGACAAGCGAGAGAAACATTTCCATACTACCGCATCTGTACATGCCTGTGCAGCAAGGGCAGACAGCGCAGCCGAGCAAGGATCTATCCTGACCAGCCACAGAGACAACAAAACTCGTATTCAGAAAAAGCCCACGGCAGCGGGTCTCGGGGGCAGAATTTAGCACAAGCTATCGTGACGCAAAGATAGATACAGAAAGTGGAAACGGGCGATATAAGGTACGAGAGGCACTAATATGGCGCCCGCCCGCCCTCCCGCGGTGCACAAAACCGCCGTTGTTTGTCCTGCTCGACGGCAAATCAATCCCCTTCAGATTCAATACTTCATTCCACAACGGCTGCTACCTCTTTCCCTAGGGATCTTGTATATACTTACTCTTGGGGGTTAGTACGTTGTAGTACCAAGGGGGGAGCAACGGCTGATCGATATTACCAAGAACATACCTGTATTGCGGTAGGCGTCACATGCATTTCTAGAGCTGCCGAAGAGCTGAGAAGCTAACGATTCAAGGATATAGCATCCATCCTGATTGGCCTTGGCCTGATAACGACTGCAACGACGTATATGATATATGTGGATATACATACCTGAACAAACAGAAGCAACATCGAGACATACGATTTACTCGCCCCGGAACCTAGTATCAAAGGTTCCTTCCGCCACCCCCTCCCGCAACGCCGTCAACCCATCTGCGCAACTCTTGCCGAACTTTATTTAACTTGCTCGGCTCCTGATCGTCAACGGAGTGACACGGCGCACGATTATTCTCGGACATCGTCTTTGGGGTTTTCCTCTGTCCTCCGTGCCCTTTTC
Source organism: Trichoderma semiorbis (assembly GCA_020045945.2). NCBI lineage: Eukaryota > Fungi > Ascomycota > Sordariomycetes > Hypocreales > Hypocreaceae > Trichoderma > Trichoderma semiorbis. The sequence continues at coordinate 5,945,555 of CM034695.1, forward strand.
TCATTCCTTCTTCTTTCCAAAGATCTATCCTACGAGGGGCTTCAGGACTTCGACGCATAATCTCTATCACGGGATACCAAATCACGAAACTTTCAGACCAATTCTCTCGATTCTTCTCCTTACCATCTCCATCATGAAGTCAGTACTTCTATGGACAGGCTTTGCGATCCTGCAAGGCATGCTCGTTGCGTCGGCGCCTGTTGGTCCCTCAGGCCCGTGCCCAGATGTAAGAATTTGGTGCTTTGGTCAACCGCATGATGGTCACTGACAATTTTTCTAGATCAAGGTGGATGCTATCCTCCGAGGCGATATGGATCCATCTGCGTGTTGCTCCTACGGTAACTGCAAAGGGGACGTCGTCGTCTCTGTCGGCAACTAGGGCACAACCAAGCACCTCTGAATATCGAGATACTAGCGTCAAGGACAGGCGGCAGTGCATTATTATTATACCCAGGTAGCGGCCACAGAATCGACGCTAGATCACCCAAGGACATTACAAAAACATGAAGAGGAGAGCATATTTTGGAGCGATGGGTATTGGCGTTTTTGGGGGAAATGTGGCATCGGCGTACCAATGGAAAGAGAAAAAAGGGAAATGAATGAACGATAATTGTTTTAGAACCACCGCCTTGTCACGGCAGGTAGAGCAAGGCCAAAACTAATAAGAAATAATTGGACCTGTTTTGATGGCTAAACGGATTGTATTACGGGAACGCCTATTCAGCACTCCAACTTTACTATCCAGGATCTCGTGTCGCAAATAGTATCAAATACTAGAAGAATTTATTATCATAGTGAAGTCGACTGGATATTCTCAAGTTGCTATTAAAACGAGTGCCTACAGTAATAAACAAACGGCTTTCCAGTTCCATCGCTCAAACTTTCACGAGCCGCTGGGGTGGTGAATAGCTACTCCCTTGTATTACTCTTGACTGATGCCATACAAGTGCTTGTGGATGAACGTCGCCTTCAGATGTTTGCCCAGGGAGCTGCAGAAGATCGGGACGGATGTTGTGTAACCGTGGACGATCGTTCTATAGATGCAAGAAGCTTACCAGTGATTAAAACGGAATATGATCACGAGTTTGTTTCTTAACATTGTCCATTTATGGGGGAACGAGAAGACTGGAGGCTGGCATTGCAGAGCAAGTAGTACTATTTTGTAAAGTAGCCATGTTATCATATAAAACTTATCCTAAATGAAGCATTTGCGACTATAATTGGGAAACGCAAGACTCGATATAGGTCTTGATTATGCCAGAATACAAACACGGAATTTGGTATCACCTGGTTATCGTGCTTGGATGGTTCATAAATAACATCAATTACTCTTGTAGATGGCGGCTTGTTGCATATACTGTATCTCAACAAACACAAACATGAATGTTTGCGAGAATGAACATATGTATCACAGTTGATACACTAGATTCCATCGACGTTACAACGGGAATTGTTTTTGGAAATGTACAAGGACGAGCCATCTGGAGGAGAGCAGGAGGTTTCATCCTGCAGACAATTATTCATAGACTGAATTTTGAACATGAGCCTTCAACAAGAACCAGCGTGAATGGTTTAGTGGTAAAATTCTCCGTTGCCATCCGAGCAACGTCGGGGAGCCCTGGGTTCGATTCCCAGTTCACGCATTGAATATTACTTTTTGCATCTATTATCAAGATGCTATTGTTTTACCTTGCCCCTTCTTTTGCGCTTTTACACTTTTACGCATGTCAATGTGCGTGTCTCTATTTTCTCTTTTCTTCTCTTTTATTTTCTATTTTCTCTTTTCTTCTCTTTTATTTTCGTCTAAGGAAGCGTTGAAGCTATTCCATCCAATACGCAGTTCGATAAGCTTCGTCAAGCCACTTTCGCAACAAAGCCTAAACGGAACCGACAACGGAGCTCTCCGTATCTGCCATTGAATCACTTCCCAATGGAGAAAAGGGAGAAAAAAAAAAGAATTGAAAAATTGAAATAATGCAAAGACGCTCATGTAAGTTAATCGAGACCCCAAAACGCTCACGCAAGGGCAACTCCGTCCGTTGCTGCGACCACGGGACTGTACGAATGGAACACGCCTAAAATCAAACGCAACGTAGATCCACCGAGTATATAGCCGTACCACTCACAGCCCGAGTTTTCGCAATGCCTTGAGGTGTGGGGGAGAGGAGGTGGCCAGAAACAGGGTGACGAGAAGCCGAATTAGGACTCTCCAGAATTATTCCGAAGGGTTTTTAAATTGATCAACTAGCATGCTGTATGGTATTGTGGCAACTTGGTTGAGAATAGGTAGAAGAAGTGGTGTTCTGCAACTGCATTTGTTAGTCTTGGTATCTCTATTCAGGCGAGCAAACCAATTTGTATCAGCTTTACAGTTTCTCAATGAAACCGGTTTGTCATAACTAAAACCATTCACCTCTCGGCATCTGCACAGCTAGCCATCACCTGCTCACATCTCCCACGGAAAAGGTTGCCTGAATCACTCCAATTCTCTCGGTCCACACATGTGGCGGCGGATTGGTTTGCTCGTGCCCCCGTCACGGTGATTGGCGCGGGTCAGGATCGGACCCGTCTAGACGGCCCCGGACCGTCTTGTGTGGTTATAAGTGCGCTTAGGCATTTTCCGGGTCCAATATCGCTCCGGAATGGGGGATTGGAGAAAGTGAACATGACCGTTGGGCATGAGCCACTTATTTCATACGCAACTATACCGTACAGCTAAGCATTTAGCAGTCGGGGATGCTCGCATCAAGTACGGGAAACTGATAAACCCCCACATCATCTTCGCATGGGTGACGAAGAGGGGACGAGAACGCTTTCTTGTAGGTGGAAATTGGTCGATGCCTTACCTCTTATAGCCGCCACTGCCATTCTAGACCCTGAAGAAGAGTGGGAGAAGAACAGACGGCGAGTATAAATATACAAACTCACATCTTCTTGCTCCTCCGTCCTTCATCGGTATAGACATTGTGTTTGTTCTGAAGCCCGACATCTTTTCACGTTCTCAAGCTCCTCGTTACACGCTTGCCCGCATACAGCTCGCCATGTCGCCTTCCGCGGTTGATGACGCTCCCAAGGCCAGAGGGGCGGCCATCTCAGTCAAGCCTAACATTGGCGTCTTCACAAACCCCAAGCATGATCTTTGGATTAGCGAAGCCGAACCCAGCGCCGATGCCGTCAAGTCTGGAGCTGACCTGAAGCCGGGCGAGGTGACCATTGCTGTCCGTAGCACCGGTATTTGCGGGTATGTGATATTTCTATACCTGTTCCTGTTCAGCGCCCAAGCGCAGAGGAGCGACCAGCTAATAAAAAGAATTCATCTAGATCCGATGTCCACTTCTGGCACGCCGGGTGCATTGGACCCATGATTGTAGAGGGCGACCACATCCTCGGCCACGAGTCAGCGGGCGAAGTCATCGCCGTCCACCCGACTGTCTCCAGCCTGCAGGTCGGCGATCGGGTTGCCATTGAGCCCAACATCATCTGCAATGCTTGTGAGCCCTGCCTCACGGGCCGCTACAACGGCTGCGAAAAGGTCGAATTCCTCTCCACACCACCGGTACCCGGTCTGCTGCGGCGCTACGTCAACCACCCCGCGGTGTGGTGTCACAAGATTGGCAACATGTCTTGGGAGAACGGCGCGCTGCTGGAGCCTCTGAGCGTGGCCCTGGCTGGCATGCAGAGGGCCAAGGTCCAACTCGGCGACCCCGTCCTGGTCTGCGGAGCTGGGCCTATCGGTCTCGTGTCGATGCTCTGCTGCGCCGCCGCCGGTGCTTGTCCGCTGGTCATCACCGACATCTCTGAGAGCCGTCTGGCATTTGCAAAGGAAATCTGCCCCCGTGTCATTACGCATCAGATCCAGATTGGCAAGTCGGCCGAAGAGACAGCCAAGGGCATTGTCGGCTCATTCGGCGGCATCGAGCCGGCCGTGACCATGGAGTGCACCGGCGTGGAGAGCAGCATTTCTGCGGCCATCTGGGCCACCAAGTTTGGAGGCAAAGTCTTTGTGATTGGCGTTGGCAAAAACGAGATCAACATCCCCTTTATGCGAGCGAGCGTACGAGAGGTCGACATCCAGCTGCAGTACCGCTACAGCAACACATGGCCGCGAGCCATTCGCCTGATTGAGAGCGGCGTGCTTGACCTGTCAAAGTTTGTCACTCATCGCTTCACGCTGGAAGAGGCCGTTAAGGCGTTTGAGACGTCGGCAGACCCCAAGAGCGGTGCCATCAAGGTCATGATTCAGAGCCTGGACTGAGAGCTGAGCTGCACATTGTAGATATTGAGGCGAGAGAAGGATCGTGCGCAACAACTGGGGGGAACAGGGGCCGGCTGAAAGGGTTTGCAAGCATCAGATATTGGGTTGGCTGACTGCGTCTCGGAGCATCGTTTTTTCAATGTTTATTTCCTTTTCCTGTTTTTTTTCTCTTCTCTTTTCTCCCCTTTACCCCCCGGTCTTGCTTCTTCCAGGATGACGGGTGCAAAGAGCATAAATATATGATGACCTGGCGAATGAGAATGTAGATGAATCAAATCAAATAATCACTCAGAGTTGGTGTATCTGGGAATAAATAAAGAAACAAATAAATAATATATAAAAGAAAATATATAGCTGTCTATCTTGGTATTATATCTGTAAAAAGGCTAGTGGTTCTTTTATAAGTAGAAGTAGAAGGTGGTGTTGCGAGAATCAATCGTACGAACTTGTTGAAGCATGCACGCACTTAGCATTAGGAAAGAGTAACTGGTACCTGAATTGCTCCCTTTCCTAAAGCTTGATTACAAGTACATGTACCAGGCCTCTGGACAACTGGAAAGCAGCAAGCGCTCGCCTCCGACGTGCTTTCCCAAAACGGGCCAAGCCCCCACACTTCACACCTTTCGGCTTTGCGACCTCACGAATTCTCCCGAGCTTTTTTTTTCTCCCTCATACAGAGGATCCAAAATTCAAAAAACCCCAAAAAAATCGCCATCAATTGCGCTCCGGCCAGCGATTCCCTGCCACCGAGACGAGCCTCCTCGAAACCCGCCGCTTCTCCCTAGAGCCGACCCGGTTTCCTCTCTCTCTCCTTCTCCTCCCTCTCCGGTCCAACCGCCAGACTTTCGCTCCAGAAGCCATCATGGCCCCCTCATCGCTTGCTCGCCCCATGCTCCGCTCGCCGGCCCTGCGCCAGCTTGCCTTCCGCCGCTTCGAGAGCTCTGCCGCCAGCAAGGCCACCGACGCCGCCAAAGATGCCGCCGGCAAGGCCAAGGAGTACCAGGCAAAGGCTGCGCAGGGGCTGTCGCGCGTCGCGGGTGCCGCTGGCCCTGCCATTGCCGGAGCTGCTCGTGGCCTCACCAGCGCGCTCGGCAAGGTCGGTGGACGCACCGGCAAGCTCATCAGCTTCGTTGAGAGTACGTGACGCAACCGTAATAGCCCAATCCCGCGCATTTTGCTAACCCGTGTTTGCTATCTGCAGAGCAAACCCCTCAGGCCGTCTACTACGGCAAGGTTGCCGTCGAGACTAGCAAGATTGTCTTCCACGCCCAGAAGATGAGCCCTCCGTAAGCGACTCACTCTTTATACATGCTCGAGCGGTGACACTAACCATCCGACCCGTAGTTCCGTTGCCACCTTCCAGAACTTCTACCAGTCCCTGTGGAAGTCCATCCAGAGCGGCGCCATCCTCAAGTCTCCCCAGAACCTTCTCCAGCAGGCCCGTAGCCTGACTCCTGGCCAGCTGGTTGCTGGTGGTGTCATCTTCGCCGAGTGCCTGGGTTTCTTCACCGTTGGTGAGATGATTGGCCGATTCAAGCTGATTGGCTACCGTGGAGAGACTGCCTCGCACCACTAAACGTGTCTGCGAATGCTCAATTCCTTTTAATGTTTTCAAAGGAGGTTAAAAATATCAATAAACCAAGCGTGACCCCACCCGGCCAAGCTTGGTTGATGCTCGAAGAATGAGAACTGTCTGTGGTAGAGGAAGAAAGAAAAATTCTGGGGAGTGAATGAAGAATGATGGCAAGCACACACACATCACACGCATACCATATAGGAAAAAAACATGAAAATCGGCATGTACGGATAGACAAAGAGGAACGGAATAGAGGAAAACATGGCCGGGTGTGACAACCCCCGACTGACGAAGCGAAGGATAGCTGGTGTGACCAATTGGTTGGCAGAGAAAAAAAAAGAAGAGTGAGAGAATGCGTGGCGGGCGAGACGAGGCGAGGGACGGGAGGGACTAGGAAGAGGTTTGGGCTTGGACATCCGGAGAATCCCTCTTTTGCCTCGTGTGTATACGTGTGAGCAACTTGGTTTTGACTTTTTTATCTTTTTTCTTTGTTACAACCCCCTTTGTCACGCATACACCCAGCTACAACCATGTACATCAGAGACTTGCTTGATGCTATAGCAGCAGAAGCAGCAACTTAATCCATGACGAAATTCTTCGGATGGTCAAGAACCAATCTCCTTGTGCTCCCCCGTCAAGACCGGCTGTCGGCCAACAGCCTTGTGTCAACTGACATGTAGCATCGGTGCAACCTCGTGGCTTGATGGACTCGAGCCGACTGGCTGAAAGTCTTCCTTGCTTTTCTTGTCGAGAGAGACAATTCATCTCGGGATGTGCTGTCCGCACGAATCGCATGTTGTGGGCTGTTATAAGACCCTTATGTATGGAGTTTAGTCTTTTGGGGGCCCCCCTGGTCGCAGCGATCCCCCTTTGCCGATATGTCACTTTCTTTGACCCCTGACGAATACATGTACATGTACTCGTAGAGTATGGTTCATGTCTGTCAAGACTTTTACTGTAGCAAGCCGAAGAAACCCGCATTCTACTATTCTTCTTGAACATCTGCCTTTCCAATGAGCAAAGAACCAAGAAACGCTCAATTCTTTCATTCATCCTAAGTATGGATCCAGAAACCACAAGTCTATTTTCCGCAAAATCCTTAAATCAGCAGCATCAAAAGTCCTCACTTCTTCCCCCGTTTTCTATTCTCTTCTTCTTTTATTTGTCTATTTTCTTCCCGGTTTGCGTTCATCCCCATCCCCTGCTTCCTGTGGAACTAGCGGATCTGCTAGGCTACGGGTTCACATGAACCTTGCCCCATACGGGGGGAACCGCATCTCCTAACATTTCCCCCCTCTTCTCTGTCTAAAGCTCAGTATATGTCCTAATTACAAAGGCATACAGTAGATAGAACCAGTAGAAGTAAATGTTACCAGTCAAAGTGCGAGTCAAGGAGAGAAAAGTGATAGGTTTCTTTGTTTGTTTTCCTTTGCTTCCTTCTCTCGTTTGTTGTTCCAATGCATCCCCCCAAGTACCACGTTGTCCATCTTGGCGCTTTACAGCCTCGTTCGTTTTTACCCCCTGTCAACCAACAACACAAAAAACCAAGTCACAGCTACTCCATCCAACATCATCACTCACACTATTCCGGACAGAGAACCCGAGGAATCCAATCTACCATTCAAAAAGCATAAGCTACATAACAATCGCCCTGTAACACCAACCATCGCGTAACACCCCCCGCTCTTCATAATGGCCCTTCCAGTAAGGCCACGGATGCACTCTCAGGCGTTACGTCCGTTGGTTTCATTTGGTACCTTGATTTCCCATTCGTCTAAATCCGTACATTTTTACCATTATCCCTTCCCCCCTCCCCCCTTTCGTGGAAACATATACCATACACTAGAGAGCAAAGGAAAAGTAAAGGCCCAACAAGTAAAGGAAAATGCCGCGAGACCCCTTCCCTCCTCAAGACATCTAGGCAAAAGGGGAAGCGTTGTAAATGTGCAAGAGGTATCATATCAACTCTAGGCTGTTAACCCCAAAACGCTAAATTTTCGCGAAATCACTGTGCCATCAATCAGAAGAATGCTCTTAATATCGTGATATCTGCCAGCCTTCTTAGCCGGAAGATGAAGCTGTCGAGGGCAAAAGCCCCTGCAAATCTCATATAGACTCTTAGTCTATACTTCTGTATGATGGTGATGAATAATTGACCCGGAGTGGCAGTTCCAGCTTTGCGGGTGGCTTCTCTAGGCACTCGTCGGCGACGGTACAGGCGGCTGTGACGCTTGCAGAGGGGGTGGCAGAGGCCGTCCACCAGGTTTCCTGGCTGTCCAGATGTGTCTGTATGCGGATTAATAACGACTCTATCGAAACAACTTTATAGCGTCATGGGCCTGGTAGCTTACAGAGTGCAGTAGGCGTGGTAGCGCAGAATGCAAATCTCCTTCTTGACTCTGTTGCAGAGGTCTTGAATATCCTCCTTTGTCATGCCGAGTTTATCAATCATAGGCATCATGCTCATGGCCTCGAGGCCTAGACTGAGGGCGAGATTGAACCAGCGAGCAGTTTCTCGGGTGTGGCGCTCGGGAGACCACGGGTTCACGTAGCACCGCATCGTGGTCTCATTAAATTCAGTGAAACCAGCGGCTTCCATATTGTCTCGGGCGACTTCACATGACACTGTGACGTTTCGTTGGTAGCGGCGCATGGCACGCTGGAACAGGTGAGCCCACTCGCGCAGTGCCGAATGCGTAGGGATATTATCATCCTCCCACTGTGGTGTCCAGTCTACCTCTATATGCTCGATAAATCCCCCAGGGACCAAGTGCCTACAATACTCGTTAGATGTGAAAGAGCCGCGGGATAGAGCAGCTACTTACTCAAAGACTTTGTGATAAATAGCAGGCCAGTTACTATCCTTTATGCTACCATAGAGCAAGCGAAGATGGATCAAGTCGCAGTCTCGAAGCAGTGGCTCCCATGAAGGCTCCTCAATGTCAAACTGCATCGTAGTTACACCGCGGGGAATGCTGTTGGCAATGCGTTAGAGCCCGGGAAAAGTAAGGTTTTTTGGATCGCAACTTACAGAGCTGGCTGAATCTGGTTGAGATCGACGGCCAGGACTTGGGCATCCTGGGCGAAGCTGGATATTGTGAGCACGGCAATTTAGTCGAGTTAGATTGATGCACGTGTTGAGACTTACTCTTCTACTAAGTTGAATGCCCAGATGCCTGTACCGGTTCCGAGATCCATAATCCTTGGCTGCCCTTCTTTGTCCAAGGGGGCCTCGGAGATGCGATCTTCTCTTGCCACCATGAAGAATTTGTGAAAGATGTCTAGTCTATTGAGCTCCTCCTAAATGATGTTGTCAGAATCAATACGTGAGGTACTGACATGAAGCAGAAACAAAAACAAACCTTGTCAATGGGGAAGAGGTACTTCCCAGGCTTCCAAGAACCATAAAAGCGGCCGTGCTCCCAAAATCCGGCCTGAAGAACTCGCTCTGCAGGTTGACTTGGCGGCTCACTGGCCGGATCCCCAACAGTTAGTCGCAGACTTGCGTTGGGCGAAGGCGGAGCAACAATAGCTGGGGAGGGTGGAACACACCCATTTCGAGCGTTGAGCGACATGGCGACCGTGTGATGAGTCCTTTGGGAGATCACGGGGGGCTACGGGAGCGGCGATCCAGGTCCGGGAATGGAGTTGGCGAGATCCAGGCAATTGTTCCAGGGTCCAGGAAAGAGAAATGGGTAATCTACAGGGAAATGTAATAAGTCGACCAATCGAAATATTATCCAGCTACAACAAATCATTAGCAACAGATCAGTATTTGAAAAGGAAAGTAATTGTGAAGAAGACTTAAGACGTCCCCGATGAGCATACGACAGCTTCAGGTCGTACCAAAAATAAAGAGAGGAGGAAAAAGAATAAGCAAGGAAATGTGTGAAATCTCAGCCGTCACCTGGTTGTCGGCAGGACGAAGTAGAAAATTTTAAAATGATGTAGAAAGAGAAGCCGTGAAGACACAGAATCGGGAAAGGCTTTACACTTAAAGAGAAAATGGCAAGGTGATTCAATGAAATAAGAAAATGCAGTGAACAGTCATATGCTGTGATTGGCTACCAAGGAGAAGTCATGTCGGCTGGGTACAGCAACTCACGTCCAGGCCGGACACAAATAGCATGCACGGCGCCTTTTCACACACATGACGATAGTAAGACAGGATGGACAAATAAATCAAAGGGAAATAGACCCGAGCGGGCGGGTGGGCGGGAGGAGGGCAACCAGATTTATAACAAAGATAGATAGCGACTTACATGAAGAAATTCCACTGGTCGAAATCCCAACGACGTGACACGGATGCCGATGTATGTATCACGAGAGTGCGCCGTGCAGATGTTGGAGGTTAGATTAAGCGATGATTCGATGTTCGTTCGTGATGTGTTTTAGGAAGCCGCTGGGCTGGACTCTGACGGGGCTCCTTGGATGAGCTCGAGTACATGTATCTCAGCTCCAATGACCTCAGCCACCTTTTGTCACCAGGTCGTAATAACGAGAAGCAGTGACAAGTAAGGGGGGGTAAAAGTAAACAGTGATGCAAGTCGAAGAGGAAATGGAAAGGTCTTTTAACGGCGTAGTAGCTCCGTTTGTAAGACACAAGCGAATGACGTTGAAGAGAGCGGAGAAGAGCGGTATCGAAAGTATCACGACTCCCAGGTTGAGGTCGGGATCTGTCGTTCGGCAAGCAGGAACAGGAGAGGGGGGGAGGACGGCTAGCCCTTTAAGACTGGCGCGAAACTCGGGCCCGGAGTGGACCAGAGAGGAGGGTTTGGCCGAGTCGACGGAGGCCGAATTGAGAATCGACAGATGGTCGTTGTGAGCCGTTGGGTCAATGGCGAGTGTCGCGAGGTTCTAGGGCTCTTTGGGGTTTGGTGGATTGACGCAAGCCCGGGATGAATGGCCTGCCTCCCCTACTAGCAAGCAACGACGAAGCCAGGGCTCTAGTGAAATTTTGGCTTCGGTTTTCCCCCCCTTCAGTCGCTCTTTGGGTCGACGGGCTACCAACACGGGCAGAGAGGCGTATGGTGTAGGTATAACTGAGACAGCAACGGCGCGAGAGAAAGAACGGGAGCGATTGTGCCGAGCCCGGTGTGTCTGGCGTGGTGGGTAAACAAGGGAGAAGGGACACAGCGAGAGAGATGGGGGAAACAGAGAGTGAGCGACAGAAGGGGTCCGAGAGAGTGAAAGAAGGAGAGAAAAAGAGGCGAAATGGCAAATGGTATCCCGAGAAGCTGGGACGGCAAGGCAAAGCAAAGGAGTGCGAATAACAACGGTCTGAATGCCTCGACAGACACAAGATGATTTGCTGGAGCGGTTTGGCGCTAGAGCAAAAGAGCTCCGAAGCCAGAGTGGAGGGAGGCTAGACGAAGACGCGGTGGGCAGGTTTTTGGTGGCCCAGGGCGGCTCTTCTTCAGTCTTCCTTGGTCTTCCCTGTCTGGTGTGGTGTCTGGGCTGGTTTGGCTTGGTTTGGCGGGGGTTGGTGATGTGGTGAAGGCGGCGGTTGAGAGACTGGCTAGCGATTCAGGGCTCTGGTTCCAGCACTCGCTCTCGCATTCGCTCTCTCGCTCAAGCACGGGCACGAGCACGAGCATGGGCATGGAAGGTTGACGGGACGAAGCAAAACAGAGCAGAGCAGAAAAAAGAGCTGGGCAAGGCGAGGGCCAGCGCCAGACAGAAACAGAACAGACCAGTATGAAAGTCAGGACATGGGCAGCGGTCCCAGTGTTACCAGGAAAGCAATTAGGTGGTGTGGCGCGTGGATCCAGATGCAGGCGCCGGGCCTGGCCTGGCTTACTTTCCAGTTGGTACATGCGGCGGGTGTACCGCTACGGACGACGGTGGTAGTGCTGGTAGCGGTACATTCGCACCTCGTCCCTCCCAAGCTGTTGAAGCCGTCCATCCCTGCACTAAGTCCGTCCCGTGCGGCCCTCCCAGTCAACTGGCCACTGCCGCAGTCCATCTCATCTTTTCTCGGGCCGCTCTAGCCACTGCCATGGCCTTGTAGTGCCTGTAGTGCTTGTCTTGACTGTGCTCTAACATTACTCGGCCTTAATCCTCCGCAGCAGCCGGGGGAAACTCCCATGCCAGCGGGTTTTGCTCATGCCGGCAAGATGATGGGCGTATGGGATGGGATGGGATCGCGGGACTGTGGCGGCTGTCCCGGTGGTCTGCCGAAGGGCCTGGAAAGACGGGAGCATTCCGTGGCATGACATCAGTGTCAATGCAATCGACAGACAAGACACCAGACACCAGACACATCGAGCACCGTGGCACTTCCAGCATTGAGACTGGTTAGCATGTACGAGTACTCCTAGGTAGGTAAGTGGTTAACATCTGGTGCTTGAGAACGTGCTAGCAATGCACCGAGCCCAGGCGGGAGGTAGTACAGAGTGCAACGTACTTGTACAAAGCAGCCCAGCCCAGCTCAGCAAATGCGTTGATGACCAACAGCCAACAACAGCCCCAACGCCAGGCCATCCCCCGGCCGCTGTGTTGGACGCTCGACGTCCTTGCATGGATTTGCAGCAAATGATATTGATACAAGACACACACACTCGCGCAACTCGCTCGCCACGCAGGCCGATGGATGCAGCATCGTTGTCTTGCCGTACATACTGTACGTGCTTGGCTGCGTATTGCATGATTTGCTCTTGCTGACCGTGGTCGATTTTGATAGTGATAATCGATGGATCTTACTAAGTAAGGCACACACCACGACGTGCTCACACCTAGTCTAGATACCTGACACGCATATGGACATCCATTACGGCACATTACATTACATTACATACAGCACAGGGCCTTGGTCGATTGCCTCTTTCAACGCCGCTGGACGAGGCGCCAACGCTGATTCGACTAGTGGCGTCTGCATCGCCGGCTCCGTAAGTGCGCATATTCCTGCAGGTCCTGGGCCACTGCAGCTGCCCTTCACCACACCCTCACGTTTCCCTTTCATTACAACCCACCTCGAATCTGCCTTGAAATTATACGTGTCAGTTCACTTCTTGTTTCTTGTTCTCGTTCTAATTCTAGTTCTAATTTTCTCGCTTGCCCAGCCATCCACCCATCATTCCGCAGCGCCGGAAGCCACTCCAAATCCTCCCAGCCGCACCTCAAACTTTGCGACCGCCCCACGGCCCCGTTCCCCACGCCCAGGCGGCGGCCCACCTGCCAGCGCGTGTACCGGTACGAGCACTCGAACATCCACCGGGACCGCAGCGAGTACCCGATACCTGGACTCCCCAGTGGCTCGTGTACTTTCACCGGCCGTGAAAGTGGCGCGGGTGTGTATATACCTCCTAAGTTGCCTACTGGACCGTACTCCGTACCCATTCGCAATCGTCCCCTGCCCAAGGCCCTGGGGATCCTTCTTCCTGTCCTCTGCCCAATCCTACGTAATCCCATGCCTGCGGCTGACCCTTATTAGTGCCCGCTGCTAGGGGGAGGGTGTATCAGATCAATGCGCTGCGCTGCTCAGTGCACTGGAGCCAGGCTTGCCAGGGGACAGGCGCCAGCCCTGTCTGTCATCAATGCCTGAGGGCCTTCGCGGCAGCTTTAGACGAGCACATAGTGCAAGATCGCTGGCTGGCAGTCATTTGATGCTCTGCTTGTCCTTGCTCTCCCTCCACCCCTATCCATGTTTTGCACGACCTTCCGCGGTGCCGGGCGATGCCTCTTTCTGCCTGCACTCGCATTAAAAACATCCATGGATCCATGCAACAACTGACTTGGTGGTGGCTCGTTGTGGCCGGAGACGCGCTGCTTGACTCTCGGGGGGCCCACCCTGCCGAGATGCTTGCACCACCTGGTAAAAATTTCGACGCTGCCTGTAGTTATTCCTTGGAGCCAACAAGCAGAAATGCAACCTTGAGCCTTTGAGCCCATACCTAATTCTCTCACTGCGGCGCCGGGATCGACCAGGCGGGCATCGGCGACCCTGCTGGGTAGGGCAAAGAGACGTCTTGCCCTCGGTACAGAAGCATGGAGTCGATACAACCTCTTGATCTTGGTGGTTGTTGGTTTTTTAGTACCGACATATTTCGTACTTGTACATGTACGAATATGAGTATGGAGATGAGATCTGCGAATGGCCTGATTACTGCTACCCATTAGTACCAGACCATTCACTAGTACTCCATCCTCCATACTTGTAGCGCCAAAGCGAAGGCGGAGCAAGCTTGTGTCGAGGGCTGCATCGTGCGCTGAATCCGACGGCTTGGTTCCAGCGGATTCTGATGCGGCTCCAGGTTCAGTCCTGACCAGTTCTCTGGCTCCCGCACGTCCATCAGCGCCTTGCCTGGGTGTACACTAAGGTAAATTGCAGCACTTCTCTGGCATCCAATGGTTACATGTCCTCCATATCCATAATGTTTAGCTCCCCTTTGTACGAATTGGAGTACTATACTTGGCCTACATGGTGGCATGAGCAGGTTCTGGCTATGCTAATAATATAGTGTGGCTTAGGATTCTCTGGTGTGACAGCCCAAGTTAAAACACTACAGAAAAAAAAGGAAGATAAGGAGAAAAGAGAAAAGAGACGAACATACGAAATAGAGAAATGAGACAACATGGAAAACATTCAGCTTATATTGGACGCTGTAAGGTGGCCGGATTGGTCGCTAGTCTGCATGGACGCATCAATTTGCCCACCACCTCATGATTTGGGCTGGCCCCGGGGATCGGTGCGGCTTTCATGAACATCACTGCCAGGATCCAATTTGGCCGGGCCGGCGTGTACGAGCACGGAGAATGCCTGTAATGCCATGAGCCGCGGTACGAATGGCAAGGAGCCTTGTGCAAATTACAATTACGAGTACAGCATCCTCTAGTCCTCGTACCAGACGGATACTCCGTGTTTTTTTCCTCTTATAAGACAAGCTCATCACATCAGATGCTCTTTTGCGCTGTCCCGGCGCGACCCGCCGAGGCCCCACTCGAAACGGGCAAAGCGCAGTGAAGAGTCGACCAACAGCAAAGAGTGAACACCGAGGCAGAGAGCGAAACCGAGTCTGTGGCTGGTGATGATGCATTGGCCTATATCCGTCGATGTACGGTTCAACTACGCCCAACGTCTCTTCATATGCAAGGGATCTCTAGCACGAGAACTAGCACATCTTCATGTTCTTAGTACCCATCTGTGATACTTAGTACTGACGAATGCTGTACCTTAGCTGCATACAGATAGTGGATGGGTTAACAAGGATACAAGTGGCTGGTTCTCAGCTCGTCCAAATGACACTATCGTCGACGGCGAGTTTGCATCTACAAGGGCCAAAGCTGCTCATGGGACTTGGGCTACTCCATGGCGCTGGTCTCGTTCTATCCATGGCTGTAACCTTCCGCATCGCAAGGCCTACCCACGACAGATTAGGTAGAGTGGTAGGCTTCTTATGAGGTAGCATTGCCGGAGTGCGGTGTAGGGAGCACACCGGCATCCGTGCGTTATACCTGCTTAAAAAGAACATCATTCACACCGCAACATGTATGCCGTCACCACCTCATACGAGTGCTCCAGCAGGCTAGAAATTTCCTCTGCCTCTCTACATGACTGGTGTCTGGAGATGTGTACTACTACGGGGGTGCATATTAGGCTGCTTGTACCAAGCATTGCTCGTACAACCCCCATTTCCTGAGGGTGGTAGATACCACCCTCTCTGCCTAGCCGACATCACAGATGTAAATGGGCTGAGCTGCACGCCTCCCTTTCTGTATCACTGCAGCAGCACCAGACTGCTACCAAAACTTCGATATGAGAACATCTTGTTACTCAATGGGCAGCTTTGCGGCGTCTCGTTCCTGCTGTACTTCTGACTGGCCTCAAGCTCACCACCTCGTATTATTCGAAAGCTTGGGTAGCCCACGTCGTAAATATTCCAATGAATTCATCAATGCCATAATTTTAAAACACCTATAAGTGTACCGTAGTAGGTATTTGCAATTACCCTGGAGACTATGTGCTATGGAAAAATTACGTTCCGTTGATGCTCCTAGTATTGTACTTGCTTAGTGAGGGCTGCTCTGGGTAGGCGGTGTCCCAATCCATTGATACAAACTTGGTTGTACCTTCTCTCAGACTCTTTCCATCTCCTCAAGCTTAACTTTTGTCCCACCTCCATCCTCAACCCAATTTTTACCAGCGGCGGTGCTGCATCTACAATGCGGCCCAGAATCATGCGCCTCCGCCAGTTTCACGCCTCCGTTGAGAAAACACGCCCAAGACGTGACTGCATAAACCTCGTACCCAACGAGTACTAAATTTCCCAAATCCTGGGTCCGCCCCGAGGATACCGCAATAACATTCGAGTCTCTGAAATGCCCGCCGCTTTACATCATGGCCTCGATATCCTGGAACCAACAGCCAGCTCCACGGTAGTCATGCCCACCTGTACATGTGAATGGCTGGGTCGTTCTCCCAAGTGGTGCAGGCGGGGCTGCTCGATAGATACGATGTAACTGAGACGAGTATTGCGCGCGCCCACTACCGCAAATTTTAACCACCCTGGGGGAGCTGCCATACACACCCTACCCACGCTCCCAGCAACATCAGCAAAGCAATAACCTACTTGGGCTTTCACCTCAGCAACAATCCAACTCTACTCAAGACATCGTCTCCAGTGCCGTCGGGAGTCCTACTGGGGGATCTTCCCCTGGCCATGAAAGCGGCTAGTCGCATGACACCCCGCCCCATGGCCGTACCATGATGTTTCCAAGCCTCGCCCACCCATGGCAGTATTAACGCCTGGTTAAAAGGCTCTTTGCCCAAAGGAGGGGCCACAGGACACACCAAGGACGCTCCATTGGAGGGCGGAGCTAGTATCCTTTAGCCAAACGCATAAAGTCCAAGAACCAACAACACACCATTTTGACGAGGTCTTCGCCGACCGAAACACGGTCTTCCAGCTTTCATTTGTTTGTCTTCTCACCTCAGACCTGTCTCCGTAAGTTACCTGTCACTTCCTGCGTTTTCTTCGCTCCCCCTTTTCATCCTTTGCTTTTAGTGCTGAATCTCAAACAGTCATGCCACTTCCCAACGCTTCCCCGATACTCTCCTAATGCTTGCAAATTCGGGGAATTTCACTTGCCGTCTATAATCATTGGTATATGACATTCATTGGTACTGCCTTCTTATTGGCAACGCTCTTATCCGAAACCACTGCTCTGGAGGATGCTGAACGCTGAGCGCTGAACGCCGAATTTACGGATTGGCTTCCTTACAGAAATTGCCGCTTCTCCTACTGGTTTACCCTTTAGTCGGGAGTGGTGCTAATTAAGCATCCCTGAACCCTGTTGACATTGTTTCATTCGCTGCACTAAATGCTGCAGAATCGACTTCTTACAGGGTATTGGACTCCATACCTGTGCCCCCCCCCGTGCGGCTGATTGTCGCTGCAAAAGGCAAAACGGCTCCTGGGTGAGAGAGAGCCTCCTTTGAGCTTCCAGATACGTGAAGCCATCATTAGCAAGGAAGTAAATGATGTTCGCTACGGATTTCAAGCTCTGTGAGTATAACTCATTCGCTGATAATGTAGACAAAAGCAACCTACCGACTGCCTGGTTACTGCTCGGTAATTTGATTGCCGGGCGGGACAAGATTAGGGTGACGTCCGTTGCGACGGCGAACAAGGATACGTCTTTTGATCCCTCTTGCAGTACCAACAACTTGACACCATCCACTGGGATGAGGGAGAGCTGCGCAAGGCTTTACGTCACGTCTGCAGCTACTTTTACTCCGCAATCTGCATTACTGCAAGTCCGCATATCATGAACTGTCAAGTGATGCCATTTCAATTGCTAGTCTTGGCTCACTAGCCTGCAAACCGAGTAGCCAGCCTCTGTGTAGTGCAGAAGTACGCGGATAGCAATATGGCGTTGTGGTCGGTCTGTTGAAGCTCATTCTACTGCCACACAATCCCCGTCCAATGAACCGAGAAATTCCTACTGGTAGAAAGCAAGGGCCAGCCTACATCAGGGGCTTCGGTGAGTCGGAATGCCACGTTGCCCGTACTTGCATGTGGCAACATGACTTGACTTTCAAGGCTACGTTTGTATGGCAGACTAAATACATGCTCATCAAAACGGACACGGCAAGGAGGAAGCTCCCCTAGCCTTCACCTCGGTCGTGGGCTCCTACGAGCGATCCCATCACTCTCTCTGGCATCTTAGGGGCAGTCCGGTCTACAATTCACACGCTAGTGGAACGCAGATCACATTTCCTTGGACGATTCGG
Source organism: Trichoderma semiorbis (assembly GCA_020045945.2). Lineage (NCBI taxonomy): Eukaryota > Fungi > Ascomycota > Sordariomycetes > Hypocreales > Hypocreaceae > Trichoderma > Trichoderma semiorbis. The sequence goes on from CM034695.1 coordinate 5,963,618, forward strand.
TGTCCCATGTCACGAGCGATACGCCCAGATTCAACCTTGCAGGTTTTGCAAGGAAGAGACGAATCCAAGTTCCACCTGGCAACTCCCCTTCATCCCCTGTCGTTCTAGACATCTGCACGGCGCGCCACTAGTCGTTAGCGCCTCTCGGTGAACCAAACTGTCGGGTCGAAGGAGTAGGGGTGCGAAATTGCGGTAAATGCCACGGGAATCCTCCGCTCGTACGTTTGGAATCGCCCGCACAGAGAATCCTTTGGACAGCACAGCCACCGGACAAGTACCTCCGTGGCTTGGGAGGCATCATACAAGGTGTTATCAAGCCAATTCCTCGCGAGCCCTTCTTTATGCGGTATCACTTGCGCTGCTTCGTGTCCTTGGAAGGCAATTCCCAAAAATCCAGGACAGGGTCAAGGCGAAGATGGCCTCCTAACCCCGCGCCCCATCCATGTCGAGAGGAATGGTGTGCTGCCCATCTATCCTTACCGAATGGGCTCCCACGCCGTACCGGGCCCCCGATTGTTCAGCCTTTGCAGTTAGGGATGCCGACGCTTCGTAGCCTGAAGCGGGGCCCGTCTCCTGTCTTTAGTTGTTCTCATTGCTCTCCCACCGTAGCCAGGCATTCGGCGGCTCGGCATCGGGCCAAGCGAAGGTATCGGCGACAAGGACGAAAGGATTCGTGACCACCTCGACGCCACACAAACGCGCGGAAGCGGATCCGCGGCAAGCGATCGTTTACTCGAAGCCATTTCATTCGAATGTGCCGTCATCTGCGTGGACTAGACGCTTTCCGGTACCCTCACCCCTTGTCTTGGTAAATGCCTCAACTGGCTTTGCCGCGGCCCCCCAGAAGTTCCTTGTGCTTTTTTGGTTTTAGCATGGCATGGACGTGGTCAGCGGAGGTCTGGAGAGGACTCCCTTCTTCGGGGTGTGAGCCAAATATCTCAATCCGGCAGGACACAATCACGGAGCGGATCGCCCTTTACGATTAACGCCGAGGCGAAGGTCTTGGTCGGCTCACTTCACCTGGGATCATGGGCTTACTATTGCTACTACCATGATGAGATAATGGCCCCGAGGCTAGGCTTGACCGCAGGTGGGTTTACTTTTACTCTCTTTTTTTCATTCATTTCCACGTGCATCTGTCGAACCACCTGGCTTTCGGCAAATATCATTCTGAAATGTATTTTCTGCTTTGAGAGTGTACATACATATCCGCAGTGCATACTGTGCGCCTGTCCCCGTCGTTGTTTTCAACGTTGAAAGATGTTCAAAGGGGAAAAAAAGGGAAAAGAGAAAAAGGAACAGCCAAACCATTCTGGAAAACCTCGCCAGCCCCTTCATGGCAACCAACTACTCCGTGACTCTGATTTTTCCCTTTATTATTTTTTTTTATTCATGTTTTTTGGAGAACTTTTTTATAGCAAAGAAAAATGCAAATGACGTAAAGGAAAAGTCGTGAGCAAAAGCTAAATTAAAGCAGACATGTAGGTATAATACCACCAAGCAAAGGCTGCCTGATGTCGCGAAGCAGCACTGGTAAGCCAATCTTTTCTCCTGTGGACTCACTACCATTCGTATTCGCCGGTTGCTTTGTTGAAAACGTACTCCTTGCCGTTGACAGTAAGGACGCCGTCTTTGAGAGTGCACTTCCTGTTCACGGAGTTGGTTAGCATAGGTAAAATGTGTGATTTCTATCCTCGTTCGCACTCACCACTTGTTCTTGACCCTTTGGACCTTGTCGTACATGCAAAGCATGATGTGACCAAGGCCTTCATCATCAACCTCATCATCATCTCGATCCTCATCGGGGTCATCCAGATCGGAATTGATGGCATCCTCGTCAATGTCCTCGTCATCGTCTCCGCCATCATAAGCGGCTACGCCAGCGGGAGCCTTTCCTTTGCTCCTCAGCTTCTTGGCATTTGACTTGGATTGGTTCTTGGTGGCCTCTTTCAGAGACAGCATCAAACCGCCTCCTTCCATGCTCTTGGCCTTGGCGGCGATTTGGTCGTGGAGGATACGATCAATGTCGACTCTTCCGAGTTCCTCTGGGTTGCCGTTGACTCCATTTCTCAGGAGAACGCCTTCAAAGGTCTCTTCATCGTCATCGGAATCTTCCATCATGTCATCGCCCGCACCATCAACCTGAGCGTTGCCCATCGACTGTTCCGATGGATGAGGCATCTGCTGCGGCTGCTGTGGTAGGACGGGTGCCCCTTGGCCCGGTTGTTGTCCCTGAGGCTGTTGGCCCATACGGTCCTGTATGGCATTTATAGAGCCTGCCGCTCTCATTCCATATTGAGCTTGAAGTTGCTGAGCGGCTCTGTTGGCGGCAACGCTGTTCTTGTTTTCCATACCATTATAGTTCTGGTACAGGCCGGGCTGCTGGGCGCCCGGCTCTTGCTTGATGCCCGGTTCTGGCTTCACATAAGACTCTTGCTTGATGCCGTTTTGTGGCAAACCACCAGGAGGGCTCGCCGTCGGCAATGACAGCGGCGTTGAAAACTGAGCTTGTGTCTGAACAGGCGTGGCTGTATTGGGAGCCGGAGCAGACGCAGCCGGTGGGGCGGGCTCTGGCTTAGGGTCCCACGGGAATCGAGCCACGTCGAGCTGAGACAGCTTTTGTTGCCATCCCTGATGAGAATGAGTCAGTATGCTTGTCTTATTCAAGAAAGAAAAAGAGCCAGTAAATGATGGGGCGAGAAAGGCAGCGAGAGGACAGCATCTACAGTGTGTGCCAATGAGTGTTGAGCAATGACTTGGGTCACACGTGATAATGAGGAACGGAGAACGGAGGAGGTGGCTATCAGTGGTCCAATCAGGCAGCGCCGCCCATCTCCTGCCTGCCTGGAGGAGTCACTGGACTTGGAGAATTTGGCATGGCCAGGGGGGGCGCCTTTGGACTTAAAAAGGGCCCCAAATAGTGCTGTGTCGCCCCCCGATCCCCCGAAACCCAACCCGCCACTGCTCTCCACCCCAGATTTCTTGCTTCCCCTCTCAGGCAGTCGCGCGCAAAGCATCTCGCTGTTGCATGCAGAAGTTGATGGGTTTTTTTTGTTCTCTCGTTGGGGATGATGTCGAAAAGACACGGGTTTTCGCTTGGGATCGAGCATGTATCGTAACGATTCGGACGGCTCCGGCGGAAAAGGCTGATGAAGAGGGATGCAAAGAGAAATATGGATGACTTACCAATCGCAGCTCCTCCAGGACGGCCTCCTCAACACCGCTCTCTTCGAAGTCGACTCGCGAGCTGTTGATCACCTCTTCGATGATCGTCTGGTAGACGTTTCCCACAGCCTGGTTCGACATGATGGCAGCACCACTCGGCCTACACCGACGTCGCTTGGTTGATGCAGCGTGCGATGTCGCAACTGAAGTGCTTCTGGAATCTCCGTTCGCAGCGTCTCAGCTTCAAAAGGCCCAGGAAAGTCGCACTGTAGCCCGATGGCACTGAACCCCCAGAGCCCGACGACCGAAGAAAAAAAAAAGAATACTTTTTATGCTCTTGTTTCAGCGGCGCGGATTTGATTCTCTGCCTGTCGTTTTTTTTTTTTTCTTTCTCCCCTTGGGCTGGCCAAAAAAGCGTGCAGCCTATCGCTAGGCGGGCGTGTGTAGGCGTACAACAAGTCGGTGGGTAACCGCTCTGGCGGCCAAGCACTGGATTGGTACCCCGTTGCCGTCGCTGCAGCTGCGGCTTCGGCAGAGGATATAAAAAGGAGACAGAGCCTGCTGTGCAGCACAGACGAGGTGATCCCCAACTGAGCAATTCTTATTCGTAGTTTGAATGCGCGCTCAGGCGTTGCAGCGTAGATGGGCGGGTTGGCGTCGGTCCAGCTGCAAGGTATGCAATGGTTAGAGTTGGCAGCGCTGGGTAGATTTCCACTTCTAGAGGGCTCTGCTGCTTAGTCATGCCCGCCCAGAGCGTTTCCGGTTCCGCCCACTTCACTACAGCGGCTAGCAGGCGGCAGCGCTGAACTTAAATCCAGCCAGCGGAAAATCACAACCTGGAACTGTCAGCCTCATGTCGAGTTCATCTTAATATCAATACCACTCAGATACAAGCACTATGTCTTTCTTGGAGAATTACGGGAGTGCCTCAACAAAATTTCCATTGAGCGTTACATAATCTAGCTAAGCAATTGAAACCTCCAAAGACATCAGACCAAGTTGCAATTTTGTCCCCCAAACACCGGCCTTCCCATAGAAATCAATATCCTTGTAAACTATTATGCAGCAGCTACCTGTTACATGAAGTTTTATACCAAATTTTCTGTCTCTTTTTTTTTTTCCTTTTTCTATTTTTTCTTTGTTGTCTCAGACATTCCAATCATAACTCGTGTTCAGATCCGACCCATTTCCCGTTTGTTGACCCGTGGAGAAGCACTTTCGTACCACGTGCTCTAAGAATCGCAGACGGTAATCCCCAACGCCATTTCGAAAGCAGAAGCTCCATTAAAACAAGATGTGTGCCGGTGTGAGGGTGTGTATAACTGCCTACCCTGAGGTTCGTTGAGCAGCAGCGTCAAAGAGCCGCCATTTATCGAATGGTCATGTGCTTGACCACGTCGGCCTTTCCAGAAGCGCCTGAGCCAGCAGCATCCGCAGCAGCACCGGCCTTCTTCTCAAAGATCTTCCAGAACTTCAAGCTTTCATCGGCGGCGGCGGTAGCCAGCATCTGGCCATCAGGGCTGAGACAGCTGTGCAGGACACGGCTCTCGTGAGCAGGAATCTCGACGTTGCGGACCAGGGTAGGGTAGCTCCAGACACTCAGGGAGTTGTCTGGGAAGCCGCTAGAGCTCACAATCTCGCGATAGTGAGGGCTCCATCGCAGGGAGGTGACTTGAGAACCGGTATCAATGCTGTTGACGCGCGCGCCCGTGGTTGAGTTCCAAAAATGAATGTGGCGATCATAGGAACCACCGCCTGTAGCAAGCAGGTTTGCGTTCCAAGGGCACCATGCGAGCGCCTTGACGGCTGCCTTGTGGTTGGTCTTGGTGAACTTGGGCACAGACAGAGAGCGAGCATCCCAGATGGAGACCAGGTTGTCGTTGCCGCCAGTGGCAAGCTGCGCACCATCCGATCGCCATTCGAGTCCGCAGACCTCGGAAGTGTGTGAAACCAGCTCCGCGACCTTGTGTTCGGCAATTCGGACATCGTGATTGAAAACGAGACCACTTCGGGCGCCGGTGGAGAGCGTATGCTTGTTCCAACCCATGACACTAACACGAGTATCATGTCCAAACATGCTTCGAATCTTTTGGCTTTCGGCCACATCCCAGATTTGAACCTCGCCAGTGCCGAGGCCAACGCCGACATAGGCCCCGTCTTCGGACCACTTGACACTGCTGATATATGTATCGGGGGTGGTCTCTAAGAGGCAGCTGACGCTACCTTCATCGGCGGACCATACATAGACGCTGCGCTCCAGACCGATGGCGACTTGGTTACCAGAGCTCCAGTCCAACAAGTTGAGATAATAGTCATCAATCAGACCAGGAGCGTCCAAAACACGCTCGGGAGCGGTGGCAATACGTCGGCGAGTCTGGGCGGAGCTAGAACCGGTAATTTTCAACGGCCTGTTATACTGCTGGCGTAGATCAATTGGCTTTGACGATTCGGGCGCAGCAGGCTTGAACTCGAGAATACGCGTCTTCAGACTCACACCACAGGCATTGGCGAGTGAATCTTGATAGGCGACGGTGTTTGGAGAGGGGCGAGAATAGCTTTCGTCAGCATCGTCATCGAGGATGCTCAAACCCTCCAGGGCAGAAGCTGGGTCTTCCTCCGGGACTTCGGGTGCTGCCGGCCTCTCCGAGACGCTTGGCGGGGATCGCTTTCTTTTCTTCCTCTCGGGACCACTAATCTTGCTTGAGCCTGTGTTGGCGATTGCAGAGCTGGCAGCCCGGTTGGGGATGAAACGATCACCGCCATGGTTGGTTGTCGTCTTGGATGCCTTCTGTCGAATTGAACCCTTCTTTGATTTTGAGGGGCTCAGGCCAAGGCCAGTGCCAGTAAGTGCGTAATCAGAGACCCCGAGTGCAAGAGTTTTGCGGGGTGAGTGGACCACACGAGCGATGTTGAACTTGGGCGAATTCTGATGAGGTTCTGATTGCTCACGTTGAGAGCCAGTAGAAGATGATGAGATTCGTCCATAATGAGCCATCAGATTTCCGCTATAGGTATGTTTGGGGGCTCCCTTGGCATCTTTGCCAGAGTAGTCCTCAGGAGCGAATGGTGAGGAGTTTAGGTTGATAGAGTTGCGTGGTGAAGGCGTCAGAGGTACTCTTCCGCCGACCTTGAGCGAGGGCACAAGCCCTTTCTGATTGTTCACAGGAGTTGATACTGCTGCAGTAGCCATGATGTTTGATATTTGATATCAAGTGTAGTCAAATGTACGTGAGGTTTGGGTGAGGAGCGGTGCAGAAGACGGTGAACAAGGATGGCGTATTTTATTTACTTTTAACTATAGGCCCTTAGCGTCGTTGGCCAGGCAACAAGTGACCATAACCCCTGCACCAGGTAACCGCCACAGCGGTAGCCGCATTGGGAAAGGCGCGGCGCGGCTAGCGGGCGGAAAAAATTCAACAGTACGTACCCAGTCGGTGTGGGATTGACAGCCTTTGTCTCGCTGCTCCGCAAATTTGCGACCCTCATCTCACTTGCGCCGTCCAGACGCAACATCGTCGAATCCACTGCACGTTGGTGTGTGCGTTATCGCATCACTCGTTATCCGCTGTCCTTCCTTTGCATCTGCACCAGTCGTTCATCGATTTGCGTCGGTTCGAGGTCACGCCTGACATGGTTTTGTGGCTGTGAAGAAACATCATGGCGCAACCATCGACCCCCGGCCCAGCATCGAATTCTGTTAGCATCTTTGGCCAGACCCAAACCCTGGCACCCCATGCTGGTGGGACGCAGTCCGGTATGGCCAGCCAAACTTCATCAGACGCCATGAGTGCCGTTGAGACGCCAGCCTCGGCTTCCTCCTCCAACAATACCTACATCATGCCAAACTCTCCTCTCAAAGCTCGCCCCCTGGTTGATGGGTACCGCCCCAAAGTCACACGCACGCTGGGACAGAGGCCTGCGTGCCTCGTCAATGCGTCTGTGACCTACTGCGGGAACAACCAGATCTATGCTTTCGGTGGCTTTGACCAGTACACTGACGAAGTATACAATCATGTCTTGCGACTGGACTTGGCAAGCCATCAATGGAGTTTGGTGGACAACTATGGGGATATTCCTGGGGTGCGCATGGGTAAGTATAATTCAATAGACCTCTTGGGTGTTGCATCACCAATTTGACAAACACTAACCGGCACTTCCATATAGGCCACACAGCGACTCTGTACAAAGGCGACAAACTTCTTGTATTCGGCGGCGAGAACGAGCATCGAACCTACCTATCCGATCTTATTATATTCGACTTGAAAACAGCACATTGGACGCAGCCTATGGTATCGGGTCCGATACCCAAAGGCAGAGCAAGACACGCCGCAGTGCTGCACGAAGATAAACTGTTCATTATTGGTGGCATCACTGGTCAGAACAACTATGTGTTGGACGACATTTGCTATCTCGACCTCAAGACGTTTACTTGGTCCAAGGCATGGCGCTTCGTTGGCCGTTTCGACCACTCTGCCTACATCTGGGGAGACCGCGTCTGGGTCTTTGGTGGCCTAAGTGAAGACATGGACAAGATTAGCGACTTGTGGTGGCTTGACCTCAAGGGAAGCCCGGAATTTGACTCTCGACCTCATTTTGGCGTCTTGGATCGCCATTCCGCTGCTCACAGAACCAGCAGCTCTCCAAGGCCGCCTTATACCATGGCGTCCAACCCGGTTGTTGGCGCCTCTGGCTATGCGGCGAATTCCAGGACGGCCCAAGTGAACCCTCCATCATTTCAAGTAAAGTCATACGCACCAATGGCTCCCGGAACCATCTCCGCCCTCAAGTTTGTTTCTGGTCCGACTGTTCCATCCCAAGGCTCGGGCATCCATTTCCACACCTACTCCTCCGGAACGCTGCTCGATTTTGTGACTCCTGCGGCGACCATTACTCACAGAGAATGCTCCTTGTCTGCTCTGGACCTCAGTACTCTGAGGTGGCAGAAGCTCGCTGACGGCCGCGAAATTTTTAAAACGGGATATAGATGGCACTACTGTACGATGAACGAAGACGGCACCAAGGCGTGGCTCCTGGGCTGTCCGGTCGATCCAGCTGCCACCGATCTAGGGCCAAACGGCTATGAAGAATATCTCAGGTAAGACAAAAATAGCCGGCTTCTGCTCATTCCATCGCTTGTACTAACATAGAGACTCTAGCGACATCATGGAAGTAGACCTTCGACGATATGGCTTCCTGGGCAACAACCTTGCACCAGAAAGCTTGGCCCAATCCAGACCGTCATTTGCGACCAGGCTTTCCGACCAACCTTCCAAGGGTCTTGGCGCGGACCTGGCAAAACTGTTCAATCAACCACCCGAGTCCGGAAGTGGTACAGATTTCATCATCACAGCTCTTGCTGATGATGCTGACAGTGATGAAACGCTCAGCTCAGGGCTGATTCGAGCTGATGATGCAAATAGAGACGAGGGCTGGCTGTCTGCCAATGTTCCAACGTCTATGCCGATTCATGTGCACAAGCTTATCCTGCAAGCGCGCTGGCCGCACTTTGCGCGCTTGTACAACGCTCAGATGGCAGAGTTCCACACGAAGAAGATGCACATCCCGGAGCCATACTCGGTTGTCAAGGCGTTCCTCTTGTACCTATACACAGACAATATCCACGGTACCACAGAGACAGACAGTGACGCCACAACGGATCTCTCCGATGTGGCCGGCCTCTTGGTCATGTCCAACATCTACAACATCCCACACCTCCGCCTACTGTGCGTAAACCGCCTGGCCAAGGAACTCGACGTCGAGCACGCCTGCGTCATATGGTACTGCTCGGGACTCGCCAGCGAGGAATGGCTTCGCAAGAGAGCGGCACAGTTCTGCATGACGCACTGGGGACGCATCGTTCGTACCCAAGGTTTCTTGCGACTCCCCCGCAACGCCCTGGTCGAGCTATCGCAGGAGATCGACATGGAGGGCCGAGTGGTTGCTGGCGACGACCTTGAGTGGGGGAGCGTATCGGGCCGGTACAGTGACGGCTCTGGTCATGGTAATCGCAAGGAGAGCATCAGCAGCACGCAGATGCAGATCGTCGAATCCGAAGTCGATGACGACGACGAAGACGTGGAGATATCGTAAAGCGATTAGTCCACACAGTATTCCAGATGATATCTGTCGCGCAGCGCGCGTATGTCGGTTTGGTTTACCCTTGTTCCGGGCCATGATCACCCATAAGCATCCGAGAAGGAGTTCGGAGGGATTTCTTATGAGACGGCGCGGGTGAACTTTTGCTTGGTTGCTCATTTAGAGATTATGCATGAGGATGTAAAGGCTGTTTTTCTTCTCTGTCTCCTGTTTTATGTACATGCGCTCGTCCTTTCTTTTTCCTTTTTCCTTTTCCTTTCAAAGCATTTCAGGGAGTTGGTTGCTTGACTTGTCTTGACGGTATGCTTGTGATGAAGTTCATGAGGCGTACTAGGTAGCCAGCTATTTGATCGATGTTCATAGACCAATGAATAAACATACTAGTATTGCTTTTCAATTTATTATTCCTTCCCCGTCTTGTCACTGCTCTAATTATCCGTGACACGCCAAGGATCATCACAAGCGCCCCCATCCCACGCGGCTCAATCAGCCCAAAACTTACTTGCATGGCCGCCCTGTACATGAAACAAAGGAACCTTTGCTTTGCCCATCCCCCTCAAAGCGGCAAGGATGCGCCCTCGTTCGGAACAGGGACATCATCCAACCTTATCCCAAACACCAACGTGTGGCACACAAGGATATCCCCGGAAGAAGCACGAGGCAGCACCAGCATGCAGGCAAGAAAAGCTGAACATTGAACTCTATGTACCAGACCTTTTTTTCCTCTCACACTTTTTAAAGCAAACCACGAAAAACAGAGCAGAAGAAATAGCTTCCTTTTTCCCCATTGAATTCTCTCTATGACCGTTCCTGTTTAAAGAAAAAGACGAAAACGAGCAACAAAACGTAACTTTTTATGTATCTCCCATTCCCTTTTGTGTTTTTTGTTCCACCACCCAAGAATTTTCTCCAAAGTCCCTTCCCAAGAAAACCCACAACAGATTGCCATTCCCACTTTTCCATGGCAGGGTAATGAGTGAGGAGAGAGCAGTGTGTAAAAGAAAAAAGTAAAGCAATCCAGCCGTGTAAAACATAAGAGGGTAGTAACGAGAAAAAAAACCGAAATTCAACGACCATCAAATCAACCGTACCGAGTAAAAAGCAAGCGAGACAATAAAAACACCCAATTTTGCGTCCAATGCATTACCCATTCTCCAAGAAGCATAAAGGACAATAAAACCCCCCATCATACAAATTCATAACAGTCTTCCTTTTTTTTCCTTGTTTTTTTCCCTCTTCTTCCCTTTTTTGCTTCGCCACTCAGGCTATAATCTGTCCTTTTCCTGCATCCTCTTATTGGATGGACCTTTTTTCCAGGGGCCAGAGGGGTTTTGTTCGCTGTGCCAATCAACCGTCTATAGAAAGCGTACCGCAATAGAATCAACGCCATGAATAATCGAGTCGAGAGAAGGAGCTTCAGCACCGCTCAGGGAGTGTGATAAGGTCCTTCCAGTTCTGGAATATGGGCCGCGGTAACGTGCATTATCACCGATAATATTTCGCAACTGTCCGATGACAGGAATGATCTGCTCGGTGATCGCGTAAGGTGAGGGGTTAGTGAGCGCGCGCCATCCATGTGGGAACCTCAATTAGAAGGAGAGGTGATCGTCTAGGAAACTGCCAGCCTTAAATCCATGCTTCTCAGGGAACCAGCCCGGGGGAAAACGCCGTCGCCATATGCCATAAAATGTCAAGGCAGAAGAGGAGTGCATATACATGCGGCTGACCGCAGAGAACAAGCGGACAGCACAAGGCAGGGAGAGCGCGCTGATCGTCGCCAGAGGGAGGGTACCCCCACAGGGATCAACACGGCGTCAAAATCGAGATATAACTGGCGAGTTCGTAGCGCCCCTCGCGACTCAAACCGATCTATGCCGTTCAGAGGGGCTCGACCGACGTATGCGGTGTAAGACCGACCGCTCACTGTAGCATCACGTCCTCTCCAATGCCCGGCAAATTCAGACCAGCGGCCAAGGCTTGAAGCTTAAATTCAGGGTTGCAGGGAAGAGAGTGAGATTTGTGCTATGACGGCGGTCAGCGTCGGATCAGACGGGGCGGAATTGTCATATTGTGTAGACTAACATATTTCAAACCGTTGAGATTCTTGTATCGCTTGCCACACGTCTCACAGTTGAAGGGCTTCTCTTTTTCCATTCCCAAGGTGCCGGGATAAGGAGCACTTGTCTCGGGGTTCACAATGGAGAAAGTACCATCGCCGTTCTCGTGCAGCTGTTGCGTTTGGTGACCGTGAGCCTTGTGGTACCTATAGTTAAAAGGTTTAGCAATTGCACTTCAATCAGATGGTGTAAAGCAAGTATAGCTTACTTGAGCCCGTTCTGGTTCTTGTACGCCTTCTCGCAGCCGATGACGGGGCACTTGAAGGGCTTGTGCTCCTCTGGCATCATCATGCTCTGCAACCGGGCAAGCAACACCTTGTTGGCCTCGGGATCGGCAAACTGGCCGTGGGTCAGGCCCAATTGGGCGAGCTGTGCTTGTATTGATCGGTTGCCTTGCGGGAAAGCGCCGTTGGGGCTGAAGAGGTGCTTGCCAGGATCATTGATGCAGAAGTTGGAGTCGTTGCCGTCACCGTTGTTGCCGTTTCCAAACGTCATATCGCCGAGATCAGTGGCATCGCCTCCCATGGGCATGCCGGGCAGATCCTCATCCACCTCGTTCTGCTGAGACTGCTGCTGTGGCATCTGCTGTTGTGTCATGAGGGTAGGGGTGTTGACGGAGGAAACGGTAGGGTTGTTCTGAAATCCGAAACTCTGGGCTGCGGGCGTGGGCGGCTGCGACGTTCGGAGGCCTTGGGTAATTCCAGAAGTGTTCATGTTGAGCTGCGGCCGCTGTTGTTGGCCAAATAGCTGCCGGGTCTGGTGCATCTTCTGGCTGTCATCCAGGTCCATGGTGCCCATGGCGTCGTCCATCTCCATATCAGCAACAGCGTCCATCTCGTCACTCATGTTGTTCATGGAGGTAGACATCTGTAGCATGGAGCTGCCGAGTCGCTGAGAGCCACCAATCTGGAGACCAGGGCCGCCCATCTGGCGCTGTTGTCCCAACTGCTGTGAGCCTTGGCCAGGCGCCGGGGTCGTCCTCGAATTAGGCATCTTAGGCGATCCTTGAATGCCCAGTGCACCAAATTGGTTGAAGGCACTGTTTCTGACGGCACCTGGACTAGCTTGTGTATGGGCCTCTTCGTAGTGCTGAAGCAGATCATGCAGGTTAGGCAAAATCTTGCCACAGCATGTGAAGTCACGCATAAAACTGGCCTCGAGCTTCGGCAGGTAGGACGAGGAATGGAACGATGGAGACTGGTGGGCGCCGCCTGTAAACGGTGAGGTGCCTTGCATCATGATGCTGTGGCGAATTGTACGTTAGCAGTCGCATCGAGGAAAAATTGGAGGAGATGGAAATTGCTGTAGAATCTCCAAATGTGCAGCAGATAGTAGCCATGATCCATGATGCAATATGGGATGGCGGGGGGTTTTGGTGCGAACAGGAGGGGAAACAGTGGCAGAAAAAAAAAGGATGGTGTTGCACGCGGGGTGAAGGGTCCAAAATGTCTCTCTCATCGGCCCAATATGCTGCCGACGACAGAGTCGACGACGCATGTTGAGGCACGACGAGCCAGGGCGATTGGCCGTGACGATGGTGGTGACGGCGACGATAGTGCGGATGGGGCAAAGATTACATGCAGTGTAGCGCCCACAGGATAACAGATTGAGGCCGATAAGGATAAAAAGTTGAGGCACGATGCAAGGGCGGGACAACAAAAAAAAGGTCGACTCACTCATCACGGACAAAACTGCCAAAGGACATGCCGCCCCAGCTCATGCCGCCCATGAGGCTGCCGGCAAGACTCTCGCGACGGTTCCGGTTGACATTGTCGCGGTTCTGGATGTTCATGGAGATGGGCTTCGGGCCGGCGCTGACAAACGAGTCCTGCCGCGGGCGGCCCATGGCAGCATCGAGGCCCGGGCCAGTAGTCATTGTAGCGTCGTCGCAATCGCTCAAGTCGACGTCGATATCGATGGTGCGGTCGAGTTGAGGCAAGGCGAGGAGTTTGGCGGGTTGTGGGCTCTGCTTGGTCTGGTGAAGGGCGGCGGTCCAGGAATGTGAGGACGAGGACGAAGACGAGGATGGCGACGGCGCTGAGGCGTCTTGGTCAGCGCGCAGTGCGGGGGCAGACGAGAAGCCGGAACCGAGTGTACAAGTAGATTGAGTAGAAGCAGCGGAGAGCGACGATGCGGGCGCAAGTGCAGACGCAGACGCAGACGATGCGGGTGGTGCAGCGTGGAAGAAGTCGGGGGGCGTTGCGGGTTGGGGCGAAGATGATTGTGACGACGAGTTGAGCGAAGCTGGCGACATGGACTCGGCGAGGGCGGACGAGGCGGCACAGGCAGCCAAGGCCGGTTCGGCACTGGCGCTGGATCTGGTGCTGGCGCTGGCCGTGGCACTCGCTGCGGTGCTCGTAGCGCTGCTGGCTCTGGCGTTTGCAGTGGCGCGGTGGTGGGCTGGCCGGGCGAGGGCATTCGGGCTAGCGCTGGTCTGGGCGACCGCAGCCGTGGAGCCTGGCCCTTGGGCCTTGTCAGGGCCCTGGAACCACCTGAGGGCGCTCTGCATCCTCCCGAGTTACAGGGAGTTGAGCCGATCAAGGGAGCAAATCAAGGCAAGGGATGGAGATGGAGTGGAGGCGGGTGCGTATGGAGTACTTGTAACAGATTGATGGAAAGTGATGTGATCAAACAGAGAGTCAGAGAAGAGAGAGCAGATCAGAGCAGAGCAGGTTAAAAAGAAAAAGAAATCAGACACCAGCAGGCAGCCAGCCAGATAGACAGATAAGGAAACCTTGAACGACACCCGACGGCACAAACTCAAACTCAAGCAAGATTCGGCGTGTATAGCAGCTGGACGTGCAGTAATCCTGACGCAGAGCAGGTCACCAACCCCTGGTCGCGCTGGGCCTTTTTTTTTCGCCGGTATGGTTCGGTTGGGTCAGACGGTGGAAAGGCGTGCCACGACTGGTGTTTTTTCCCTAGGCCGTGAATGCGGAGTACGCGGAAAGTACACCGTACCTAAGTGGTACTGTCAACGCCTACAGTGTAAGTGGGCGGGCTGTAGTCGACCGGCTGTACTTGGGATATGACGGCTCTCACGGCGTAAGGTCGGGATGCAATTCGAACACGTCGCCAAACACTCGGAAAACAGAGAAACAGGACGCTGAAGGCACAGTTTATATGATGGGTTTGATGGCTCAAGCAAGGTTTCGCCGACGCCGTGGAAGCTTTGGGGCGGGAGGGCGCTGAGAGACTCGGCAGGCCGTTCGTACTGGTGCTCGTACGAGTACAGGCAAAACAACGAGTATGTCACTCGTCACCGGTTGGGGTTCCAGGTCAATGTATTTATGATCTGGATGCGCGAGTCGTGTGGCCAACAACTTGGGGAGCTTGACCGGATCGATGGGTAGTGTGTGTCGCCCAGGAAGAGCGGTGCGGCCTGTATCTGGTATTGTTGTCTGGCGGCTCTTGATTGACGGCTTTTGGTCCCCAAACGCAGCGAATGGCGGCCGGAGGCACTCGGTGCGAGACACGAAGGGTGTAAGTCGGTTGGTTGGTCGGTTCTTGGTCGCTCAAATGGCGCGGTGCATGCACGGCTAAGATAGGATAGACAGAAAGTGGCTTGAGGTGAGGTAGGTATCTTCACACGATACATGTACGAGATGGGATTCCCAAGCTGCCAGCGCCGTTTTTCTTTCACGACGATCTGAGACTTGCAGAGGTAAAGCAGGCACTGTCCAATTTAAGCTCGAGAGTAGAGGGAGAAGGAGAGGAGAAGGTAGGAGAGAGAGCTAGAGAAATAATAAGAACCGGGAGCGAGCCAGAGCATCGACACAGGCCCAAGATGGTTGACGGCATGATCACCACGATGCGAATCCACACCTCATCCACGGCATCCTAGCTGGCTTCAGGCCCCTGCAAGCTCGCAGCACTGATCACGGTGCAGCGTGTCAGTAGCCACAGTGCCACAGGAACAGGGGTTGGCGCTAACGGTTAATTGGACGGCTTCATCCATGGCGGAAGGACTTTGAGAGCCTCGGAAGAAACACCTCTGGTGTTGTATTCACACGCACGGGAGTCAGAAGCGTTGCCTGTCTCGTTTCGACCGCGGCATCCGCGTGCACCCGCTGATACTATCTATCTATAGTACTGACCTATTGACAGCATTGACCGAGTCTACTGCGTACCTAGTAATAATTGAAAGGATGGACCTGTGCCTCATGTCCGTTTGGCCGCACAGGTGCCCGCTGGAACCTGGCCGGAGCAGGGGAACACAGTGGTGATGATGCACCAGTAGTACCTACTGGGCAGGCGAATGCTACCACATGTGTGTACGAGCATGCGAGTCGACGACCTTGGTATCATCTCTCATCCATCTGCCCTGGTCTTCTTCAGTAGCGGACATCCATCTCTCGACTCGTCGTACAGTGCAAGGGATCCTGCAACGCCAAGTGCTGGCAAGATGGGTATGTGGTATGGCACAACCATCTATCCGTGGGGGTTTGACTGCGACTCGGACACGACACGTCCTCGTACCTGATGGAGCACGAGCTCCAGGGCCCGGCTCGGTCAGGACTAAAGCAGTAATGCAGGTCAACGATGATGAATTACCCAGTAGGTCGTAGTCAGACTCAACTCAGCTCAAGCCGGCATCAGACTAGGTGTAAACGAGTGGTGGCATTACGTATCTCACTAAGGTAACTCTCCCAGTACGAGTAGTGCGAGGTTCTTTTTCCGCCTCTCCGGAGATCGGAATTTCCTCGTTCCATTTTGCCTGTTCCGGGCGACTTCGTACCTACAAGTACCTAGCCACAGTACTGCTAAAAGGTTCTGCCGCGTTTCTCGAGAGCTGACTAGCACGGCCTAACTCTTTAAGTGGCAAGGAACCTATCAAATCATACACGCTCTGCTGCTGCTCCGAAGCAAGAGATATCAGGTTCGTCTGCCTGGAAAGGCTAGTGCTCAGCCTGATTATGTCGTCGGCAGGTCGGGACCATGGAAGTATTCCATAGGCCTATTACGAGTACGTGCTTGGCATTTTGCACAATCACGGAGAACAACGCCCGTCGTTACCATAACATGTGCCAAGACGCCAGCCACTCGCATTGGATGGGTGACCTAATTTAATCGAATGTCATGTAAGGCATTCATCCTGCCTACTTGGCCGGCACTCCGCATTGTTTCGTCTGCAGAGGTAGGGGCCAGGTATCAGCAGTACGAATACCTCAAAATGGCCCGCTCTCGTCCTGTCTATACATGAAGCACCTTTGCTCTGGCCACACCGACATGGCTGATAATTGAGGCGAAATCCCAAGCCAAACTCACGGACGTCGAGCCGACAATAGCAAGGTGTCGGAGATGCTGTTAGCAGTCCATACTAGCCGGTACCTGGGACTACCTGATGGCTGTGGCATCAACATGCCCAGCCTTTGGTGGCGCTTTGTAGCATTGGTCAATACACACTAGCATCGACGCTACTCGGGGCCGCGTTAACGCTGAGCCACTACGGAGCGCCGTTGCTGTGTAATGGAGCTTTGCATCAGGACAATCGTAATAGCGATTGACCGCCGGATGGCCCTCCATTGCCACCTGTAACTGAGGCTGTTATACGGAATACTCCGTGTCAGCTGAGTCTTGTACGTGTTCGGCATGTACCGTACATATTGACATGTGTTAAGTTCTGTACGGTTGTGAGCAGTAGCACGAGCAAACGGACTCGGGAGAAAGAAAGGGCAGATGCAGTCAACTGGAATCAAGCCAAGGGAAGCAACGCAACTTGAGCTCTGTGAGCGAGTGGCCAGTACCTGGCTGTATATACCGAGACAGATGCACATCTCGGTACCTCATCTGAGTATAGGCAACGTGCTTAATCCGGATTGGGAATGTCTTCAAATGCCATTGACAGCAGTCTAGAAGTAGTCAAGAGCCTTCGCCGCTCTTTCCACGCCGGTCTTGCGACTTGGCAACAAAACTCCATCCCACATGATCGCCCACTAACCTCCATCTTGCTGCCCTACTTGATCTTTTGTCTCAGCTCCAGCTTACGCCATGCCATCTTCTCTCACCGCTCAGCTGCCTCTCCACACGGCATCTCCAGAAGAACACAGCATGAGAAAGCTCACTGCATTGAGAAACGCGGCACTACAAATAGCAACTATGCAATACGGTGAGCAGTACAGAACAGCTGTCCCGTCTTATATTTTTACCCACCAGCCTCGACTCTCAGCCCAAGCTCCCCAATGATGTCAGAGACTACTGCACTCCAGCTCCGTATTCCTCGCCCCAAGACCTCGACCGCCTTCAACGGCTGCAAGCTGCAGGCACAAGTCGACCTCGTTATAGGGCTTGCCGACAATCTGGTTGGGGTCGGGCTGGACACCGCCAGATCTCGAGTAGCGCCTGTGACCTGCAGCTTAGCCTTGGACCCTTCTCCAGCAGCATGAGTGGTAACAGGCGTGACGAGCGGTCGATGTGTGAGGCGAGTGTCACGTTGGCAAGCAGAGCCCTGCGCAGAGCCACTCAGAGCTTGACAACAAGTAAAAAGGCCATGTCCGTGTTTCTCATGCATCCTAGAGCTGTATCAGAAAGGCCGCGATTGGCGCGCCCTCTTGAAGAACACATCTTTTGACGCTCTACGATTCGCTCAATGTCTCATCTCATATTCCTCCGTTCTTGATGCCCCATCCCTACAGGTACGAGCACACGGACAGGCACATTCTCTTACCTACCTACCTATCATAGCCAAATGCCTTTGAATCCCCAACAAAAGCCCACATGTTCGACCCCAGTTCAAATAAGATCGCAAAAAAATTATACTGTACGATACATGGAGCATAGTAATAACCTAGAGCGGTTCAGGTTCCCTTGTTCGGGCCGTCAGCGCTGCAGCGTCACATTCCGGCTTGTCAAACGCTCGAGAATGCCGCCGAAGGACAAGGATTCCATCGCAGTCGCGTGCACTATTGCCCTGGAGCAAGCATTTGCGATAGCCGTGGATATCGATCAATGAAGGATACCTGCAGCTCGCCAATTTCAGCTCCAGGCTCGCTCCGAATGCTACTCTGTAATATCAACTGGACTGAGAGCTACTCGTACTGACACGATTCTGTCGCCCCATTTCCCGAGTTGTCAATTTTGACATCACAAGGCACAAGCGGGATCCATCTTGCGGTGGGACATCTCTTGGGTTAAAGTCTAATCCTCGTCGGTTCTGGATGCGCCTCTGCCGCCAAGTGTCCTGAGTCAGAGCGTGTGCGTGGGTTTGTTGCTATATCCATTACGAGACGCAAACCTTTTAATGCCACGACTAATCCAGGTCTTTTTAGATGCGGCAAAAGTCACCCTGAGACCTTTTAGCCTCTCGCTTGCCTGCAAGTTCGCATGTGGAGTGGTAGGCGTTCCGTCGAGTGTGTGTGAAAGCTCACTCATTGGAATCTGTTTAAAGGCTCATCTTGGCAGACCGAAATTACAGAGTCCCATCTGACATTGTTACAAAATGAATGAGGAGAAAAAAACCGGCTAAACCAGAGAAACCGAAGAAGTCACATGCAAACATAGAAGTGCTCCATACAATGTAGGGGCTCTCCATCTTCTTTTTCTTGATTTATCCTCTCTTCTTCCTTTTACTCAAGACCATAATACGGGATCTTCTGAGTACGCTAGATCTCTGAAACGCACCAGACGTTATACCCGCCTAGGCAATGCCTGAGACACACCACTCAGTTTAGAATAGATGGTGGAAAGTTAGGTCTTGAGCACTGAGCCAGGAACTAGCCGCCCACACGCCGGGCCTAGCCGCTTGAGCTTGGAGAGAATAAGAAGGAGAAAAATGCGTCAAAACGACCAACAATGATTTTCCTCTTTCTTTTTTCCTGGCATTTCTGTTGGCTGCGCAACCGAAGCCTGTTTTGTGCTGGTGTCATGAGCCCAAGTGGGTGCTGCGGCAGACTTCGGCATCTCATGGAACAAATGGGCCCCTTCCATGGCTTCGTTAGACAGGGGTCCGGCAGCCACAAATCCATCGGCCACGAGAGACATTCGCCTTTCGTCCGCTTTTTTTCACTGCGCTAGCGGTTGCAAAGCTTTGGTTGGAGATGTTGGACCCTTGATGCATCTCACGGCCATTTGTTCCCACACATGGTGCTGTCGATCGTCGCTTCAGTATCGCGACCAACGGATCTCCACCTCGGCTCCTCGCCAAGGTACATGAATAAACACAGGTCTCTGTCTTCTCCGTTTAGCCGAAAGCCATTAGTATCTACTGGTAAATACAAATGAGTACCTTTCCGTTGCTGTTATTTGGCAATGTGGTAGGTACCTCTGGTTTGGCCAAGTACATAACTCATAGGTATTTTGCCACAATGAGAGCAACAGAGCTCTAATCCATACGTGTACTGAGACCGTGCTTGACATACTGGGCTAAACATCCATTTTTAGCACAAGGAGTCCGGGAGCACCTCTAAGAGTGTTACTACGGCTGCGCCTGAGCTTGCATCTTCAGTCCGTGCGATGATAGGCTCATGGTCCTGAGGGCGTTGTGTGATCATGGCGCTCGGCATGCTCTTCAATGGTGAAAAGAAGGGGCAATTGTGCCATTTCTTGTGATACATCCTACTACATGTGTCAGTTATGTGTCAACGATAATGTGATTAATCCGTACAAGAAATAGCGTGTTAGTGTTGGTGCTGAGTCGCGGACGTAAGGCTTCCCTGACGATAACACACAACAGGGGAGGTCTGGCAGGCTATTGGCACACAGTTTTTCACATTATTCTCGATTGGGCAGGAGATTTTGCACTTGTTATTGCTATTCACGACTTGATGGCAGTCTGATTAACATCGTGGCTAGTCACTGAGAGTCTGTCAGAAATTACAAGAAGCCAGCGGATCTGCAGATCTCGATTCTCAAGGGTTCTCTGAACAAGGTTATCGCATGCCCCTGCATAGGCCGCATGGTAGCGACCAACACTCGTTTATGACTATGTACCAATTACGGAGTTCTCTGGGCAGCCTTTATGTGTTGTATAATTACACCGCCCGCACACCCACGGAGGTTAGGAAGTCCACGGGCATTTACATACAGACATCGACTACTACTAAGTTGATTCCATTTTATTGTGAGAAAACGGTAATGGGACTGTGGTTACTAGCCGACACCAGCGTGTTTCTATTAACCTTACAGTCTCAATAGCAAAGGCTAGTTGTGCGGTGATGACCCGGATGCTAGGCGCACAGGAGGCAATGTTACGATATATATGGGACAAACGCAACGGGTACCACTACTGACTGAATCATTGGAATATACAGAGTGAAATTACATACTTGGTGCATCAAGGAGAGCTAATTAGACCGCCATTCTGTACGAGCAGCTACGATCAAGCGAAAGTGACCAACCTATGGTGCCAAGCCGTCCCCAGTCACCATGAGGATTCTCCCATGCAGAAGCATCGTGGCGACTACTCCGCAAGCTTTACTATACACGTATAAGTAGATCTTTCAGCCCCCCTGCCAAATCACACAGGATGCTATTAGCCAGATATCCGATCAGTCGGATCGTCCCCGGAGGGATGGAAGCCGGGTGGCTGCCAGGTAAGGGGGAGCGCCCCAAGGCTCCCCTAGCAGCATATCACAGCCATGCGGCTGACACCGGAGGTTCGGCAAGCGTTACCGATCGGTAGTGGCATGCATCGCGGCTACAGGATCTGGGGGTAGTGGCAAAGTGGTGGTTGGAGTTGGTGTAAGTCGTAAGTCGAAGCTCGAATCTGGGGTTCCAGGGTAGTAGATCGTGAGCACGTGTGGGTGAGTTTGACGTGTTGTTTTCTGTGACTGAGTTGAATGGACTTGTCTATGAGATCGGATGAATGTTGCAGGACATATTCATTAAATAGAAAGTCTTTGATAGCGTACACTCCTTGATGTATACGGCGGTGTGGTTGTTGGATATTTCTTCCCTCTGACGCAATAGAGGCCATTTTTGGCCACTATACTAAGCTTGCATACATACACGTATTGCAAATCTGGAAATCCAAATCACCAACACCTAGAACAATTCAAATCGACAAAACTAAAAATACTAAAATCGTACGACCGGCATGAAACGGAACGCCCCGAGCTTCTAGAAAAGAAAAAGCGGCCCGTTGACGTCGAGGCAATCGGGGTGGAAGTCGGCATGACAAAATGACAAAACATGTTCAGCTCGTACGATGATGCGCCGCCAAGGCCGTCCCGGCTGCGGCATTACCGCCCCGATTGTACGTTACCTCATAACATTAAGCGCGTCACTACTAGGGGTGCCGTCAGCTATTCTGCGGCGCATTTTACTAGCAAGGGGAACACGTGAGACGAGAGTTTTCGCGGGCGAAACCGCCGCAGGGCCGCGCTTCATGGCGGCTCTCCTAGAGCGCAGCATGGACGCCCATTTTTGCCGCGAAATCGATGCCGCACATGCCGCCGCCGCCGCCATGGCCGCCTTTTGTCCTTTTTTTGCTGTCCCAGCTTCGCCAGTTACCTAAGCCGGAGGCTGCCGCCGCGCCGCAAGAAGAGACAGCTTTCGGAGCATGTAGGAAAGAGGCCAGCAAAAGACAGAGGCTACATGAGCTTCAATTCTGCCTGTCTACGAGAAGCTCTACGCGTCATGGACTGGGGAAAATTGGGTAATTCCCATTGGTGCGTGATGTCAGATTCCAATTAGAACGTTTTCATGTGCTTTAATCTTTGTGTTGCATCATCTTGGCAGGGGAAACAAAAAAAGGGCGCCTTCTTTTGGTGGCCGGACGGAGGCACGGCGAAGACACGGGAATTTCTCGGTGGGGAATTCTCGGTTTCTGTGGCGGGGCGGCTCGGAAGGGGGAATCAAGAAATTTTCAGGTTGACATCATGCCGCTAGACGAGGCTTGTGGTGGGATGGACCAGCACTATATTTACAGGCGCCTCGCTTCCATCATCTGGGGCTTTTTGCATTGCCATCAGCATCAACACAATCAACACTCGACAACACATAAAACAGCCAATCACATCTTTACATCCTCACTCAAACAAACAACAAACAAACCAACACAACAACTCAACCATCCAATCTACATTTTTAGATAAAAACCCTCACACGACCATCACTCATACAGCTCCAATACACACCTCCGAGGAGAACCAACCATCTTCTACCGATCGGCCCATAACTCGCTGCCTCTTGCTGCTTTGGGATCCACCACAGCTTTTCTGACACCACCCCTCTCCCAATCTGAGTTCCTCTGGGGTATCAAATCTCGCCCGACTACCTAGAACCAGGCTTTTACTCCTTAAACAGCCCCGACAGCCATCACAGTTACCGCTCGAGCCGGCCTTAATCAGCCTACTTCAACTGGAGAGATAGCCTCTTCGCGGCCTTTTCGCAACCCCGCTTTCCGCGCAGCAGAAACCAAAAGCTCCGAAGCTCTCGAGATATATATTCGCTACTGAGCCACATCCCCTCCACTCTAGCTTCCGTAGCTACCATTACCGCACTCCCCTACACAACCAACCCCCAACAGTCATCATGAAGGTCGTCACCAAAGAAGAAGAAGCCGCCCACTACGGCGCTGTCGTCAAGGGAGGACTTATCGGTGGTACTCTTGGTCTTGCCATCGGTGTCTCTGGTGTTGTCTACGCTTCAAGGCGCTACCCCAGCTTCCGTGGCTTGACACTCCCCTTCCGAACCTTCCTTGTCACATCAACCGCCACCTTCGGAGCCATTGTCCAGGCTGATCGATCTGGCATCAAGTTCCAGCAGGGCAAGGACCCCATGAAGACCTACCGCGATGCCTCTCAGCGTGCTCAGGAAGTTATCCGTGAGAACGAGACCGCATACGAGCGATTCATGAACTATGGACGCGAGCACCGCTACAGCATTGTCTGCGCTTCATGGCTTGCCAGTTTGGCTGTTGCCTTTGCCATCGTCAGCCGCGCGCCTATGAGCACTCCCCAGAAGATCGTGCAGGCTCGTGTCTACGCTCAGGGCCTGACTCTTGCTGTGCTCATCGTCTCAGCTGCCTTTGAGATGAACGATGCCAAGAATGCAAAGGGCCGCTGGGAGACCGTCATGGTCCTCGACCCCAACGACCCCGAGCACAAGCACCTCATTGAGAAGAGAATCCACCACGAGGAGTACGAGGGACAAGACCTGTGGATGGGTAAGTTGTTCCCCTTCTTATACTACACCAATAAACTCCAGAAAACAGCTAGCTAACATGACTTCTTCTAGATATGGTTGAGGCTGAGGAGAAGAGAATGGCTGCCCGCAAGGCTGAGCAGGAGCGCGAGCAGCAGCAGGCCCAGTAAGCAAGCTGCTGAATGCACTTCATTCTCCCGCCTATGTCAGCCATTGGCAGCAGATTGCCCGCTTGAGGCTCTGCACTAATGGCGGCATGGCATGCAACCTTTATCCGTCACATCCGGTTGCTTATAACCGGCCCCTTCAAACTCAAAACACCATCCGCATATAGACACACACTACCACTACTCACACATGTATCAACTCATGGATACTCACACATTTCTCTACAGCAGAAGAAGGTGATTCCACGCGCACGCACGCAAAAACAAAAAAACAATTCGATGCTTCATATTTTCATCTATTGGGTTTTGAGGGGACATTTCGGGTTGGGTTTTCGTCACGGGTTATAGAGAAAAGAAAACCACTCTCATGAAGAAGTACTTGGGCCAATCTTGATGACGGGGTCATTTGGGACTGGTTTAATCTTTCCTTTTGTTCATTTTTCATTTATTAGCATCTACATCATGATGGGGCGTGTTTGATTCAACTTTGGCATTTCATTGGGTGGTTGGAATGAGACAAATTGTACAGGAGAATTTCCTTTGCAATATATATATTATACATATACTTTCCTCTTGTATAACAGAAAACAATATGAGAATATTTAATCAAATGATATCATGAACCAATCTAGATTTTTAACTACTGGCATCATGAGGAATTCTACTTCCACCTCCTATGAGATAAAAACTTGTAATAAAACTGCTGCTGCTGCTGCTTGCTTCTGTACATTGGGAAAAAGGAAAAATACCAGCCGTATCAGCTTTACTCTCTATGCACACATATGAAAAAAAAATTTCAAAAAAAGAAAGGTCAATAGGTATAGGTATAGAATAGAGTGTCCACCGTTCTTTGCTGTCTCTTCATAATCGCATGGTAGGGGGGAAAAAATCCATCATCATACATCAATCGTGAAATGGCTGATTTGCGAGTAATACGCGTGGACCGCCAGCTCCAGAAGCATAACGTCGCCAAACACATCGCTGCCGTCGAAGCCGCCCACGACGAGCAGCCTGCTGTCGTACAGCACGGTGCCGTGGTACCCGCGGCCGCTGGGCGGCAGGCCGTACGCCTTGCGGCGGTCCCACGTCATGGTGACCAGGTTGAGCAGCAGCACGTCGTTGCAGTACTCGTGGCCGTCGTGGCCGCCGATGACGAACAGGTACGAGCCCACAATGGTGGCAGTGTGCGAGAGGCGGCGGAACGTCATGGGGATGTTGACGAGCTTCCAGATGTGCCTCTCCACGTCGTAGATCCACACGTCGTCGAAGCACTCGCCACCGTCCGACCCGCCAAAGATGATGAGCTTGCTGCCGACCATGTTCGCCGTGTGGTAGCCGCGAGCCTTGGGCCGCCTGTCCCTGGACCCGGGGACCGGCTTCTCGGCACTGGATATCAGCCTCCACGACATCTTGGTCGTGTCACTGACGTCGAGCCGCCAGATGTCGTTGAGGGCACGAACGCCGTCACCGCCGCCAAAGATGTATATGCCATTCTTGTACAGGCACGCCGTGTGGGCACGACGCTTCGAGGGAAGCTTGTCTCCCACGATGCGAGGCTTGGACCACCGGAAATTGACCGTATCAAGTACGTAGACATCGTTGTAATACGCTGGGCCATCACCACCTCCAAATACCACGAGCTTCTTCCCCACCGCCGTGCAAGTCATGGCTCGGAGGGGCATTGGGATATCTCCTGTCATGTGCGGCACTGACCAATAGAAGGAGTCGGCATCGAGGACATACATGGCATTGAAGCACGTCTTTGCATCGCAGCCACCAAATACGTATACGTTGGAGCCAATGAGCGTCACCGTATGAGCTCGCAGATTCGAGTGTGGTGATCCAGATACCGGCGCCTTAGACCAGTACATGCCAGATGCTGGGGCGGGTTGAACATCTGGCCCATCGTCGGGTTTCGGCAAGGGGGGAAAAGTGGTGTGTTTGCCAGATACCGGGCGAGAGATGATGGTGCTCGTTTGGCGAGCTGACACTGCAGATGTTGCTCTCGACGATGGAGTTGCAGCTGGTGCCGCCGCCGGCTTTTGTTCTGCTTCGCCATCGCGAGGGAGTGGAGGGGGATTGTCGGGGACGCTGTTGGAGGAGCTTGTCGGTTTTCTCTGGCCCGGAGCTGTTGCCGGGCGAGGGGGCGGTGGATGTGAGTGCGTAGCTGAAATTGCCCGTTGGCGAAGAGGCAATTCGGCGGCTCCCTTGCTGCCGCGTTGTGGCTCGCCTGGCAGATTGCTCCTGGCAGCAAGCTGGCCTGGCGTGTGGCTCCTGGGCAATGGTATTACCGACTCTTCGTCCTCCACTGGCACGTATCGTGGCTCAACCTCGTCGTATTCGCGCCCCTCATACCGGTCTACACCGTCCAAGTCTTCCTCTTCCTCGTCTTCCTCGTCATCGTCATCGTCGAACATCGGCGGTCGTCTAGTAGCGGAGGGGTCGATGTCAGTCCTTTGGGACCGCGAGGCGTGTCCCGAGCTCAAGGTTGATGACTTGTCAGGAGATCGGGTCGCACTAGCAGACGACTGGCCCAGATCCTCCATGGTCTCGCCAACTGCTCCTCATTGCCCCCTAACGGAGAGCAGGCAATGGAGTTTCGGCAGCACAATTCGCGAGGTCTCACAGGGACGCGTGCAGGAGGAGCTTAACTCCTTTGATGAGGAGGCGGGTTGAGGGGGTCTGGTATGTTTGGTGGGGTCAATGGTAGCGGCCACTGAATTCCGACTTTAGTGCTGCTGCTGTAGCGGTCTGAGCGCTGAAATGTCGAGCCACAGCAGTTCTATAGTGGGGTCGGGTGCTGATGTTAGGCTCAGTCGTCGAAACACCGCCATGTTGCCAATATGGAGAGAACTTCCAGGTTGCATGTGGAATTGAGATCTCCTCCAGCTCCCCATTGCAAGCAGGGGACAAGGGAGCATCAAACGCATCGCCAATGAGGCGACTTTTCTTGGCTGCGAGCTATGTTTTGTTTGTACGAGCTTATTGGTGGAAACTGCTACTCCTGGCGGCTCTTCAAATATATTACATTCCCATCCTTTTCTCATTCAATGTTACCAAAATCTTCTAAACACCAGCTGGCCAAGAGTGACACCGAAAGCGACGAGACCAACACGCCTTGTTTTGAGTGGCTGGCCTCGAAAGCTCCCTTGCCGCCTGTACGACTAATAGGCTTTAGTACAAGGCTCATTCCATGTAAAAATAAAATGATGGGCGACAACTTCAGGCAGCCTGATGCTGCCCAGACCAGCGACTGCACTGCCTACAAGAATCCTTTAGGGCGTCCTTTTCCTCATCTCCCAACTCCATGATTTCCTCCAGTTATTCAAGTCTGCCATCTCCGGTAATCTTGCCCAATCTTTCAAATGACCAATTCTCTCGAGATCCTAGGTGCGGTGGAAACAGTTTTGGGGCTGGGGAGTCGAATCTATAAATTCTTTAGCGATGTCAAGGACGCACCGGAAGAGGTGCGTCAGATGTGTGCACAGCTGCAGCTTCTTCAGAAATTGTTCCCAGAGATCGCACGATCAACTTCTGAACTAGTTCATGGCATGCCACTAAGCCTCGAAATAATCTTCGCTTGTCTGAAAGGATGTGAGACGGAGTTCAACACATTATGGTTGGCTGTCGAACCGCTCCGTACGGAGCCTGGCATCATCTGGAGTGATGTCCTGAACAAAATTTCTGCTAGTGTCAAATGGGTCGTCAAGACTGAAGAGTTTGAAAAATTTACCAAAAATCTCGAGATGGCGAAGCAGACTTTGGCTCTCGCCATGCTTCTTGCTGGAATGTGAGTGCAACGGTCGGCGAAGAGGTGTTGTTACACGCTATGTTTAGCTTACTGACATGAGGTTTCAACTAGGAGAGTTGATAGTGTGGTACTTGACGAATTGTCATCTATCGACACCAAACTTGACACATATGGGCGTACGCTTAATTTCTATCTTCATCATGTTCATAAGAAGATCGCATTCCAGCTAGAACAGCTCGAGTACAGGTTCTTGCAAAGAATAGACATTCTTTCGGGAGCTGCAGCTGAGGTTCATGGGCAAAATAATTTCCGAGTTGCTGAACTTTACGATAGTATTACCCCAAATGGACCATTACCAACTGGCGACCTATCGACTATGCAGTCAGTTGACAGCAACGTGGACTTTGCAGTTTCTAGTTCTGGAACACCAGACATTGACCTAGTTGATTTCCCGTTTGGAAATCAACAAGGAGACATCGCAAATCAAATCAAAAAGAAGGACATCGAAATTTTAGACTCTCTGCTACCGGGGTTCCGAGACGCCATACGACAATGGGAGGCGGTTGCCTACGCAAATGGGACAGGTGATCTCGAGAATACTGCAGTAGAATCTTCTGGTTCTCCCTTCAACAGCGTAATTAGCCAGCTGAAGGAGGGTGAAGAACGGCAGGCTGCTAAACGGCATAACCGATTTGGGAGGATATTTGAGAAAATTAAAGATGATTTTACCCAAGGGGCCATGTTAGTGGACACCATGGAGTTCTCTACAGTGGCATTTGCCGGAATGGGAGTTATACTAGAGGTGGGATAACAATCACAACACTCGACGGAGATGAACTAATCGATCTCAAGGCCGCAAAACAATGGGAGGAATATTTCGAATTAATCAAAGAAGCACTGCGCGAGATGCAAGATGCCCTCGAGACCTGCACCCGAGAGTACGACCTCTACCCGGAACCTAAGCTCAAGGTCATAATAATGAAGTTATATACCGAAAGCTTTTCGGGAATGACAATAGTGCTCAAAGTTCTGCGAGAAAAGTCCAAACCATGGACACAAGGGCGGAATACTCAGATTTTGAAAGACACCATCGCGAAGATCCGGCGGTCTTCACAGAAAGTTATGAAAGAGGTGGAATATCTTCACCGGAGAGAGTTGCGGCAGGCCCATCTCCGACTTCGTGAAATCGACAAGAAGCAAGATCAGGTTCTTCGAGCATTGGATGAGCAGAAGAAGATCTTGATCTCTATGCAGGAGGAGCAAAAGGCTTTGAATCTCATCAATGATCATCAGAAGGTCGTGCAGATGCTGCAACAGCTGTTGGCCAAATTTCCTCCGCCAGCTGTAGTTGGAGCTTCTATGGGCGAATAGAAAGCGAGAGATCAATCGCGGTGAATGTTTGTACTCAATGTATGCATAGTCTGCCAAGCTGCCCTGAGATTTGAAAGTAAATTTACATAGTCAAAATATCGGTTATATCTGATCCAGACACGAGATTACTGATCGCTGTGAGGCGTTGGAATATGCTGCCTAATGCATCAGTGTGTAGCAATCTTCTCTTGCTCCAGTATGCCAAAAGGCAGTGTCGTAAGAATTAAATCCCATAACATTATGGTCAATCTAACTTTTCTAGTTTGAATACGCAAATGAGATAACTTTTGGAGAAATAGAATTGTCATGTAGGCTCGCAGCTCTAGAAATGAGGTCTTACAGAGGTGGATACTCGTACAGTGCGCGAGGCGTAATTTCCAATGCTGAAAACAGGAGACAATGCCTACAGTACATGTTTCGCATCGGCACCGTATTAGCACAGCGCCACTGGTAAGGCAAGCGCCAGAGGTGTGCAACTGCTTCACTTCACTATCAGTAGAATTTTCTAGCTCCACTGCGTTTACTCAACTTCCTCCAAACCATCACACCGCAAGGCCGGCCCAATTGAAGCTGATTTTCAGTTGGGGAAAAGCCTTTGTTTTATTTTTACCCAGTACGTTGAGCAAAGACTTTGAAAATTCTTTGCTGTACACCGTATCTGATAAAATCTTCCCTTCCGCAACCGAGACTCTCTCATCCTGAGATTCTGAACAAGCCAACCGACTATCATCCATATCAAGATATTTGGCAACATCATCGGTACATTATGGCTACAGAATCTGATATCAAAATGAATGGACAACATCCGGATGTTGACTCGCAACCAGAGGAGCGAGCTGCGAAGCGAATTAAGATTGACGACGCAGGTGCTGCTCTGGACCACAAGGGAGAAAACGGCCAAGAGACGGCCCAAGTCCCTCAGAACGGCAATCATGTAGAGCATTCAGACAACCAGACCCAGTCGGCGCCTGAGGCTTCAAAATCATCAGAGGAGAGTGGTGAACCCGCAGATCGGGTCAAGGGCATGGCTCCCATTAAGAAGGAGTAAGTCACACGTCAATGACAGCTCGCGTACGATCCTAACTTGATCTTCCTAGGTATCTCATCGATATGTCAGGGAATCAGAATGAGCGTTCTGCTGCTGTGGATGACGACGCTGCTGAGGGTAGAGGTTCTAATGGCCGAGACCAGAGAGATGGACAAGATGCGAGAGACCGAGGAAAGAAGGGAAAGAAGAAAGCAAAGGGCCAGAATATTGATCGTTCATTTGGAAGATTTGACGATGCTATTCCCCTCTGCAACAGCAGGGCTTACTCTGCAGAATTCTCGCCAAAGGATTGCCAGTACGGTGACGCGTGCAAGATGTGCCACGATCTACGCAAATACCTGAGCGAGGGCCGTCGCGAAGATGTCGAGGCTCTCGGCGGAAAATGCCCTGCATTTGAGGCGTATGGCTACTGTGCTTCAGGCTGGAAATGCCGGTTTGTCAAGAGCCACATGCAAGAAATTGAGCACGACGATGGCAGGAAAGAGCTGATTTTGAGCGACAACCGTCCGCCCAAGGTGGAGCACAAGGAGCCGCCCAAGGAAGAAGAGTCTGCTCCTCTGGAGACTTCGGAAGAAAAGGGATCAAAGTTTGAGGAGAGAGGGAAAAGCGAAGACGAACTGCGACCCGGCATCTTCAACGTTGTGACTATGGGTCAGAAAATTGAATTGAACCGCAAGAGACTCGACTTTACCAAGGCAGACGAATACATCAAATGGCTGAATCACGAGGCCGGCATCAGCCAGGACTTTCATCACCGTCGCAAAGATCAACCAGCTCTAGGCCTCGAAGACCTTCGGGCTCGATTTGTCGATCCCCCGTTCAAGCCATCCGAGAAGCGCCGCCTGTACTTTGGCGCAGAGACCCCGACTCTTGCTCCTTTGACAACTCAGGGCAACCTCCCATTTCGACGTCTATGTGTAGAACTCGGCTGTCAAGCGACTTACTCGGAAATGGCTCTGGGAATGCCCCTGCTTCAGGGTTCCAAGCCTGATTGGACCTTGATGCGCGCTCACAGGTCCGAGATTACGCCCCCCAAGATGAACCCGGGAGCTATCCCGCTGTTCGACGACTATAACCACTCGCGCGATCTCAAGTTTGGCGCCCAAATCTCAGGCAGTGCTCACTGGGTTGTCACCAAGGCTGCTGATGTTCTCAACCGCTACTGCCCTCATCTCCGAGTAATTGATCTCAACTGCGGTTGCCCAATCGACAAGGTCTTCAAGTCAGGTGCTGGATCTGCTCTTCTTGATGCCAGTGGCAAAATGGAGCGCATGATCAGAGGCATGAATGCTGTGTCTGGCGAGATTCCCATCAGCGCCAAGATCAGGACTGGAGTTCGCAAGGACCGCTCAACCGCCACCCAGATCATCGGCAAGCTGGCCTTTGGATCTCGCGAGCATCGCGAACGACTTGGTGCTCCTGGATGCGCAGCACTTACTCTTCACGGCCGCAGTCGCGAGCAGCGGTATACCAAGACGGCAGACTGGGGTTACATTGGTGAATGTGCTGCTCTCATCAAGACATACAACGATGAAAAGGCCAAAATCACCGACACCATTGCTGAGCCAGATGAGAGCACACTGGCAAATTCAAAGGATGGACGCATGTACTTCCTCGGCAACGGTGACTGCTTTTCTCACGTCGACTACTATGAGCACCTTGAAAAGGCTCGCGTCGACACGGTCATGATTGGCCGTGGAGCCCTCATCAAGCCCTGGATCTTTGAGGAAATCGAAAAGGGCCAATACCTCGACAAATCTTCCACCGAACGCCTTGGCTACATTGAAAAGTTTGTCAAGTATGGTCTCGAGGCGTGGGGCTCAGACGAACTGGGCATCGGCTACACCAGACGCTTCCTCCTCGAATATCTCAGCTTCGCGCACCGCTACGTGCCAATTGGTTTGTTGGAGCACTTGCCTCCACGATTGAACGATCGGCCACCGGCGTACAAGGGCAGAGATGAGATGGAGACGATGATGGCGTCTGACAACTACAAGGACTGGATCAAGATAAGGTACGCAAACTGTCACTTCTTTTCACCCCTCCGTTTCTTCCGCTTAATTTTGGCAAAACTACCTATGCCATGTTGTAAAATATGAGCTAACGTGTGGTTCACAGCGAAATGTTCCTCGGACCCGTTCACCCAGGATTCCAGTTCCAGCCCAAGCACAAGTCGAACTCTTACGAAGCTGAAGGCTAGTGCTAGTGCTCATCGCAATCTGGACCTACGACGTAACGTGCAGTGGTGTTATACGTGCTATATATGATGATCAAACACACTGGCTTTAAAATTTTGGGCTCGTTAGCCAAGGCAACGTAGCAATACATGTTCAAGACATAAGAATAACATAAGATTCACAAGAGCTGATTGATACTGTTCCAAACGTCATAAAGTAGATTTAAAAAAGTGTATAAAAACTGATGATACAAATAGTAGACACGCCCGACTTTTATACAAGAAAAATGGAGGGACTCATCCACATCTCCATTGAAAAAGCGCATTAACACATGAGGCTAATGTGGTAGCAAAGTACGTTTCCAAAAAAGCTCAACTCCCGTGGTTTAATAACGACACGTTACAAAAGAAAATAAAAAGTGTGCACGCCCAGTGAAATTATAGAAGAGAAGTGCTATGCCAGAGCATCAAATCGCGTAGGCCTTGGTCGGCCGAACTTTCATCATTACAGTTGCAGAAAAGAAAAGGCTTGGTCGTTTAAGAGTAGAAGTGACTCCTCTGCATGCCGTCCGCAGTGGCGTACTCCTTCTTGCCCTCCTCGGATGAGGATGAGCTGGTCAAGGAGTTAGTCCTGCTGTCGGGGGCAGCCTTGAGCTTCTTGGGTTCGGATGTAGATCGCTTCAGGACCTCGAGATAGGTGGAGGGCAGGTATCCCTGGCGGCCGTCGCGGCTGCGGCAGTGCCACCACTCGCTGGGCTGGCCGGCGGGATCATTCTTGCTCAAGACGGCGACGAGGTCGCCCTTCTTTCCCTCGAGCTCCATGCCGTTGGGCTGCTGGGGAGTGAAGTCGAAGCGGAGACGGCAGAACTCCAGCTTGGCGGGATCAACAGGCTTCTGGGCCTCGAGGGCCTGCTGCTCCATACGTCTCTCCTCCTCCTCGACGTTGGCAGAGATGCTCTTGATCACCTTGGACATGAGGTAAGGGAGGCCGAAGGCGGCGAGGAGGAAGAAGAGGAGGGGCTTTCGGCTAGCCTTGGGAGGCTGGGAAGATCCGCCACCGGGGCTGCCAGATCGACCCTGGAATAGGGCGAAATCTGAGGGGTTGAGGGACGCGGCATCGGCTGGCAGAGGACGGCCAGTGAGCTTGGCGAGGAGAGTTCGGATCCAGCGAAGCAGGGTGAAGATTCCGAGCAGGGAGCCCAGAGTGTCACGCAGGTTGCCAAACTGCTCAGCAACAGAAATCATTGCTAATCAATGTGTTAGCCATCCATAAGAGCGAGATCGGATTGGAGGTTGACAATCAAGACTTACCAAAGAAGGAGGAGTGTGTGGCCATGTATGTGCTCTCAAGCATCTGCGCAAAACCACCAAAGGCAGTGACAACGCCCTCGAGCATCTGGAAAGTGGCCTGAGTGCCGTTGCTGAAGCGGTTCACCATGCTATTGGGGTCGCCCATGCCCATTCCACCACCATACATGCCGCCGCCGTACATACCGCCCATGCCTCCATAACCGCCATACATGCCGCCACCGTATCCTCCATATCCGCCTCCAAAGCGTGAGTAAGGACTTGAGTAGGGTGATGAGTATGCACTGTTGTAACCACCATATGGCGAAGCTCCCATGCCTGGCATGCCTGCCATACCACCCATGGCGCCGACGCGGGTGTGAGCGGCGGCGTTCTGGTTGATGGAGGCGGCGAGCGACGCAGGGCGCTCAGGTATCGGTGGTGCGTCCATGGAGGCGACAGATGAAGCAGGCGATAAGGGTGCTGATGATGCTGATGCTGGTGAGGATGGGATGGTAACTGTGGAGGGAAGCTGGTCAGCATGTGAAGGTCACGAGCGAGCGCGCTCTGGGTCAAAGCAGAGAGGCAAACAAAACTACCGCAGCAAAGAGGCAGCTTCGCGTCGGGGACTTACGTGAAGGTGCTGAGCCAGCGCCAGCTCTCTCCCAGGGCTTAGGTGGCGAAGCCATTATGGGGGATAAGAATTGAAATGAAGAAGAAAAACAACAACCGGGGTATCACAATAGTACAGGAATTGCCGCCGAGGAGCGCGTGCGCTTGGTCGAATCTCGCTATGGTGTGGACAAGGAGCTGTGCAAGTAGGGAACCAAACCGGATGGCTGGGAGCTGCCGAAGGATTGGTTTATGATTTTTTCAGCTGGGGCTGCGACAGGCCCCAGGTGTGGCGATAAGCGACGGCAAGACGGCGGTATCGACAGAAAAAGAATAAAAGAGGGCGTAGGGCCGTGGTCTATGAACGCGTCGATTCTGACAGGCACAGCGCGAGGTCAGATGGTGGAATTGGAAGAGGAAGGGGAAGAGTTGCGATAAGGTTGTGGTTGATGGAGAGGGGAGAGCGAATGGCTGGATGCAATCACAAGCCCCCGGCTTGGTAATTAATCGAGGCCCAGGAAATCCCGGGGCTCGCGTGGTTTCGCACCGGGTACGAGGGCAGTACTTGCGAGGCGATCCCTGCTGACGCGGCGTAGGGGGTACCGAAAAGGTATCTCCCTTGCATCTTCCCACTGAGGCGGAGCTGCGGCTGACCCTTCTGGGGGACGGGAAAAGCGGGGCGCCGTGGTTAGTGGTTTGTTTGCCTCGGCATTTCCATGACGACGGCTGGCCGACGGCTAATCGCTGTGTGGTACTGCAATTCCACCAGACGCATCAGGATGGATCAGCACGCCCAGCTAATTTGCTGAAGCGCGCGCTGCACGTCGCCACTTTGTAGCGGCCTGGTGCTGTTCTGGTGCTGTAGAGCAGCGGAGGCTGGCAGCGGACTGCAGCGCTGTACCCGTACTGTAGCGGGCAAGTTGATTGGCCTGGGTGCGAGTCTCCAGCGCTGTGCAGCTGTTTTGGCCGGATCAACAAACCTGGGCGGCTCGTATCCGCCGAATGTTTACTTGATTTTTGTGCATCTTGGGTCCCAAGGCAGACAATCAGCCACACAGACACACACAGACTCAGCTTTCAGCTGCCATGGCCGCGGCTACGTTGCGACCAGAGCGCGACCTCTGAGTGGCTGCGAGGTGCATGAGCCGAGTCTCACGCATATATCCATGGCTATGCAGATAATCATTAGCATGCACCCCGCGGCTTGTTTTTGTTTTTATTCATCATTTCGGTCGCTGTGGTTGGGCAGTGGAGCGGCTTATGTACGGGTGCATGTAGATTCCCTAGCAGGTTTGGCGGGTGAGATACCTGATACGGCACGAGCGTGTGCAGGGAATCCGATTCGAGCGAATAGCGACTGGCTTCGGCGCACAAAGGACCGGGAGGTTGCATTTGGGCATTAATCTTAGGAGGAATGGAGATTGGGAAGCAGACAGATGTTCTATTCGATCTGTGGCGTTTGGTAATGAGGAATGACAATTACAGAGGTACGAAGAGGCAGCTCCGATACAGTTGACTTGTCGATGCTGAATATGGCGGATTGGTTACATAAGAGGAGCTGTAGTGATGAAACCCATACTTTTCATCCCAGTGACCACTTCATCTCATATCCAATATACAGATGATATTAACATGGATGTAGCTTAATGGCTTATTCTCTCCTCCCAGCTTTCAACCTCGCCAATTCATTCCATAGATTCTATCAATATTTACAGTACTCATAACCATCATGCAGCAATTACGCAAACGCCCCCCCAGCCCCGACCTCGTGCCCAATCCCCTGATCAAGAAGCGCAACCTCACCTGGTCCATCGACTCTCCATCCTCTCATCCCCATCCCCATCGTCCTGCTTCTCCCAGCATCTCGACCGCCTCCATCCCCTCCGGCAGACCCACCGCCGGCACCACCGCCGAGATCGAGTCCGGAGCCGTCGAGATACCCGACCATCTGGCACGCTTCTCATCGACTCTCTCCTCGCATCTGCGCCCGACATCGGCTGGCGTCCCTCGGCTATCTGTCGCATCCTATTCGCACCTCTACCAGAGCTGCCAAGGGAGCCCCCGCGGTGCGCATTTCGTGGTACACCAGCACGACCATCCCGTGGCCGGTCCGCACTACGACCTGCGTCTTCAGATCAACGAGACGAGCAGCGTCAGCTGGGCCATCATGTACGGGCTGCCCGGTGACGCCAACAGCAGCCGCCCGAGCCGCAATGCCACCGAGACTCGCATCCACTGTCTTTGGGCAAGTTTCACTTCTAAATCTTGATCTTGCTGTTTCTGATTCTACCTTACCTTACCCTGCGATATACAGGCGCCGCTTGCTGCTGACCGCCGAGAGTATGTACGCAGAATCACCTTGTCGAAACCGCGTCTCCAGAGACGGGCTCCCTCCTCATCTGGGACACGGGCACGTACTCGATTCTCCCACGCCCCAGCAAACATGCCCCTACTCTCGACCCGTCCTCACCGCCAGCCTCTCACCAATCTCAGTCTGCATCTCCATCTCCATCTCCCTCACAGACGGCCCAATCTCTGCTTCATGCTGCCTTCCAGGACCGTAAGATCCGGCTGCGTCTCCACGGAGCAAAGCTCCCCGATCCCTACGTCATCAATCTCCGCCTGACCAAGTCGGAAGACGCCGCAGGGCGGTCTAGGGGCCTGAAAAGACGGGCTGCGGGTACTATTCGTAGGCGTCGAGGGAGAACGACGAGGGTTCAGCCGCAAGAGCGGGAAACCAGCTCTTCTTCTTCTTCCTCTTCTAGCGGCGAAGCTGATGACGACGATGGCCATGACTTGGATATTGAAGAGCCCGTCAATAAACCCCAAACCGAAACCACTGACGATCCCTCTCTGAGGGAACAGCAAGACGCACAAGTCCGCCTCACAAACGCCTACCCCGGAGCCTCAAATACCATCGGCAGCATCCACCAACGAAGATGGTACCTCTCCCTGGATCGTCGCGCATGTGGCTTTACAGAAAAGCGGCGTCGCGGCCGTAGTAGCATATGGGAGCCTCCTCCGACAGAAGAGTCACCTTCAACCTCGGAACAAGGATCCTCGCGGCTCTCGTTCCCATTTTACGTCCGCGGGCCGCAGTTTGAACAGAGCGTGGTGACGGGAAGAAGAGGAGAGGACGTCCTGCGAGATGAAGGCGTGACTACCTTTATCCCGAGGAAAGGTTGGATACCCGTCATGAAGTGAGTGTCTGCGAGGAGACGCCACTGTTTCCATTCAAATCGTAGACCACGTAAACACTTTGCCTGCCGAGTATCTTGCCTGGATGCTGCCATGAACAGACTCTACC
This sequence comes from Trichoderma semiorbis, assembly GCA_020045945.2. Lineage (NCBI taxonomy): Eukaryota > Fungi > Ascomycota > Sordariomycetes > Hypocreales > Hypocreaceae > Trichoderma > Trichoderma semiorbis. The sequence goes on from CM034695.1 coordinate 6,000,799, forward strand.
ACCAACACTGTAAATATCGACATGACTTGCAGCACCAAGAGCACACACGCTATTAAGCTACCAATACCCATGCGTCAATGGAGTCATTCGGATTTCTCTTTTATTTTACTAAATCACAAACTGCTACCTTTTTGCCCAACCCGAGTCGGTCTGCGTAATCTTGGCACTGAGCAAATCGCCGGTACCTAACAGACCACCGAAAGAAGAAAAAAAAGATGAATGGCAACCTAGTTACAAAATAGCAGCGTGATTTTATGCAGGCTCAGCTGCCGCCATACGATCGAAACATACTACGCCAAACCGCAAAACGCCAGTCTATGCCAGTGACATTTGGCACCCACCATCATCCATCTATATAGTTCATTGCTTAAACCGCGTTCCCCATCTTGTGACGTTGACCGTCTCACTAAAGGAAAAGAAGACGAGACACAGTATAACTCGCTCCACAAAGAAAATAAAGCAAAAGTAGTAAAAAGAACCAATCAAGATGGAAACTCCATCATGTTGGATTCGTGACGAGAGTTGGAGCGATTCTTCTCTTCTTAGGCTCCTTCCCCTCCTCCTTCTCAGCTTCATCAGCGTCTCTCTTTACGCCCGCGCTCGCTGGGGGAGCCACCACCTTGGGTGTTTCCGGAGGCGTTGTCAATGGCACGCCCGTCACCCTGCCTGAGTTGGTGGCCGTGATCGATGGCACATTACCACTAATGAGAGGCGGGTTGCTCACGACTACAGAAGGCTGCGTGGCCACAGAAGATGTAGAATTCGATCTTGTGGGCGACGATGGGCGATGAGATGGACCTGCCGAGGTAGATGGAGGAGAAGGCGCTGTGAAAGAGCTCGCCGAGTTGCGAGACTGATGCTGTGGTCCGCTGGGGAACGGCGATGGGGAGGCAAAGCTGGATGTGGGAGTCGATGCGGTTGCATTCTGGTTTGATGAAACTGCTTTTGCACCAACCTCGCCCTTGTAAACCTCGCCGAGCTCACCGGCGGCAAAGGTTAACGTGGAACAGAATCCATCTGATGACGAGATGATGAGGGTGAGTCCGTCAGTTGACCTAAATGATGCTGATTAGCTTACTTCATCTCAAAATCAAGGAACTGCGTGTACATACCAAGCAAGGTCGGTAAAGGTTGCGCAGTGCAGATTGCTAACTACGCATATCGGGGTCTTCTGTTGTGTATCGTACAACAGGACGGAATCCTGTGTGGCGACAGCGTATACCATCCGATATGGGAGGGCAAAAGCCGGCTTGGGGCCTGGCGTAGATGAGTTATTCTCGGCTGTTGTTGCTCCCTTTGACGAAGCACTTCCTTCAGCAGCAGCAGCTGCTGGTGCAGCGGTGGTTGAGGATGGTGTGGGGAGCGGCGGAGGTTCCATGACGGATGCGGCGGCTACTGGCTTGGAGACTGGTTCTGGGAGGGAGGGGATGGTATCTTCAGCAGAAGATGTATCAATCGTGACATGTTTAGTCACTGGCGGAGATTGGCGGAGCGTGTAAAAAATTGGAGAGCACTTGACGACAACAGACGGCTTTTTATGGCCGGGTAAGTGAGCTATCGGGGGCTTGTTAATGCCACCTCGAGTGTAAATGTACACTGTGTTGATGACCTCGTAAGTTGGCTTTGCATCCTTGTCCGCCTGATGCTGGTTCTGGTATTGCCCAGATGGCGTGAGCAAAAGGCTTCCGTCAGGGGTAAACGTAAGTCGTCGGAAAAAAGATGTAAGAGTTTCATTCGCGTAAAGACTTGCGTTCTTCACTCCTAGGGCCCAGTTGCTGTTGAGGGTATGATGAGGCTTCGGTGATGTCTCCATTGGCATGACAGCAGGAAGGGGCAGTGAAGGTGCCGGCGAGACTGAGCGACGAGAGGAGAATGAAGACCGACGGCTGTGGCTGATTACGCTCGGCGGGTTCATGGGGAGAGGTGCTGAAGTGGGCGTGCTGGGTGCTGAGGGAGCCGGCGATCCCACGGATGTAGAAGAGTCCACAGTTAATTGTGCTCGATGGCCGAACTCGGGTGGCGCGGGACTGCTCGAAGAGATTCGTCGAGGGGGTAGATCGGCCTTGATATGGCTTGCCAGTCGTGGCAGTTTATCGTCCTGGCTCAAGGTATATTGCCCATCTTTGGTTCTGAGTGAGTAGATGTGGACGGATCGATCTGACGACTGGGTTGCGATGTACTCGTTCAACGGGTCCCAAGTAACGCCCTGCACGTAATGACTATGTTCGGCAATTTGCCTTACGAGGGTTCCTATTGTGTTTTCGTGTTAGCCCTCCGCACGTGCAATACAGCAATAATGATAGAATTGTGAGTACACACCTGAGCTTGCGTTGTAGATCCTGGCAATATTATCCATGCTGCCGATTATAAAGTAGACAGCGTCTGGTGACCACGCCAGATCGTATATCTCCGCCCCGCTAGAGCGACACATGTGCTTTGCTCTCCATGATTCCTTATCATCTAGGCCTTCGGATCCAAAGGTGGTAGTCGGGATCTCGCTGGGAACCCATAGGATGACATTGCCGTCATCGCCGGCCGAAGCGAGTGTCTCTCCTTCATTTGACAGCCATTGTCAGCCCATGGAAAACGATATAGCAGAGTAGAGCAGTAGGTGCGTGGTGTTCAATGCTTACCTTTGGGAGCCCATCGTACGACGTTGACAGCTTGGTTGTGCTTGGAGAGCGTCGACAGATATTCGACCTTGCGTTCGGGCCCATCGGCTTCGACCTTCCACACTCTAACATGATTGTCACCACCAGCCGTGGCTAGGCGGCCCTTGCCGTTTGGCTCGAAGTGGGCAGAGTAGATTGGGGCATTCTGGTCGTGCCAATTGATGATGAGCGGCGAGGCTTTCATCTTGACGCTTGCGTGTTAGGGCGGCTGTCGGACAAGCTGCATGGAGAGCGTCTCTCCAACAATGGCGGGTTCGTTCGATGATCTCGATGCAAGGCTGGACAAGACGATGAAGAGGAAGAGGAAGGATTGAGGCCGTCTTGGATGGCGATGGCTCGGCCTGACCGGCAGCTGGTCGAGTTAACGCGTGGGGGAAGGGCGACAGAAGCTCGTGGTAGTTCAAAGTTAAAAGATGGAGAGGCTCGACCGCGACAAAGAAGCTGGTCCAGCTTTTGCTCGGTGCGGCGTTGGAAATATTATGGCTGAGGTGCACTAAAAGGCTAGAGGCTAGGGGCATGGAAGGACCCGGCTGAAACCGAGGGGCGCCAGCAGCGTGATCAGCGCACTGGGTGGGCTAAGGGCCTTTGGGGCCACCGGGCTAGAGGCGGCTAACAGCCCGGACGGATTGAACCTTGGGGGGGCTGGGCTGGGCTCAACTGCTGTCTTCGTTCCGCTCCATTGCTTACAGGCCCTATGAGGTTACAGTAGTGCCGACGGACCGCCCTGTTGTTTCCATTGCCCTGCAGCAGCCTCATGCGAGGACCGCAGAAAAAAGACTGGATGCCACGCACTCTGTCCGTTGTCGATCAATCAGAATCACCCAGATACTGGCAAGCTGGCCCTACACCTGCAAGGCAGAGAGCAGCCAAGGCCCTGTGTCAGAAAGCTGCCAGCCAGATGCGCTGTTCCCGAGCTGATTGGCCCGTCGTCCACGTCCAACGTGTAGCCTCGACGCCCTGCATGACACCGCAGAAATCCTCTGCAATCACCCGGGCAAAATGAATAACGCGATTGGCACTCGCCTGATCTGACCGAGGCGCTGGATCATACCAGACGTCCGCTGGCTCTGGCTTTGGGCGGATGCTTGACGTTTTCAATGCGTCGTGGCCACACCCTGCAGAAGCCGAGGACGACTGTGATTGGCATTACCAATGGGGGGCCTTCTTTTTTGCTTTTCTTCTTTTTCTTTTTGCTGCTAATACTATTACATGATACATGCTCTTAGACACGACTTTCCTTACCCAGCTGACTGCTGCATGTTCCCGCCCTCCCGTCCTATTTTGTCTTTCCTTCCCTGCTCATGGAGCGTGATCTTGACCAACCCGGACAGATGATGACTGTCCGTATCGTATCGTAACCGAACGCCTGTCGATCATCGCTACGTATTTATGTTAGCTAATAGCCTTACGCTACAGTACGACTCTCAGTAAACCTGGCACGTATGTACATCACACTGACCTTGGTCGCTTGGGATTGAAAACATTCGCTGTTTTAGTTGGCAGGGCTCCTCCTTATGGCTCTGGAGGTGCAGATCGATCTCGATACGAAAGGAATAGGCGGTGCCTCTTCTGGTGATTAGCCTCTGAGCAGCTCAGTGCCTGGTTGCTATTCTTCACGTTTGGAAAGGAAGCAGCCATAACCGTTTGCTTCTCATATTCTTTCATTCATTTCATTCTCTTCACCTCTTTCTTTGTTCCGTGCTTCCTGTATCTTTGACAAATATTACCGCCTCATAGTTTACGGCTGCTCAAGCATAGCCTCCCATTCGGGCGAACTCTCTTCAAGAAGATGGAGGCAACCTAGATCTGGGTTTCGGCACCAGAGTGCTTTAAACCGTCAGGTGACGATTCTGGAGGGATTATTATCGCCTGTTGGCCCTGGAGACACCACCATTGATCCTTCAGCAAGTTCTTACACCAAAGTTGGATGGGCGGCATGGCAAAGAGCCAATCATGACCAATGTGAAAGATGTCCATCTCTGCACCGGATAACAGAGGTGGTCAGGTTATATACAGCAGGCATCCATTGCCCCCGCAGGACCGAGCAATCGCGCATACAAAGCCATTGATGGCATCTATTGATGCGGTGCTACCCATTCAAACAGCACAGGTATTCCCATCCATTTGGTTCAACATCGCAGCTGGTGTAAGCCAACGCCAACAACACTTGGCAATAACACATCTAATTAAACTGCTGAGCGGTGACTGCATGAAATCCGGTGAGTCACTTCGCGGCCGGACAAATTAGGAAGCCCCCCGGGGCGCATGCAACTATATTGCTCTTCGTCCCGCTAGAACCGGGTGTGTGTGCTTATCTTGGACTTCTCAATTCATGTCGTCGTGCCCATGGTGCTCTCAACCTACCATGTCGCGAAAGAGAAAAAAAAAACAGCGTCGAATATGCCCTTGAGGCCCGTGATGGATGTAAGTGATGACCTTTATATAAAGGCCTTGATAACTGACCCAAAATGGATATCTGAGGGTACTGCACCCAGGAAATCTTCAAACCAGGCCCATGACTGTCGGTGAGATGTGGGTCAAACTAACGACTTTAGTGTTGGTGATTGTGTGTGGGTTCCATAACCATAACGGCACGGCGACGAGAGTCACAAGCAAATTGCATCTTAGACACACGAGCCATACATGCAGCTACTGTGATGAAGCTGAGTTGTTAGAAAAGAGCCTCGCATATGAGCACTCGTGATGCAAAGATGGCATGAGAGGGATGAATAAAGCAGACCTCATAACACGAGAGCGGTGAGCTTTAACTGATACGACAGGTAACATGTATGAGCACGAGCCTGTGCAAGTGAAAGACTATACCTACATGTAAACTACTGTATAGGTAATCCAGCTCTTGGTGTTTGATCGGTGCATGTCTTGGAATCCCCTAAATCAAGGCGGTTGTGAAAACGCCGAGACATGAATGTAGGTTACTGCTGTAGGTACCAGGAATGGCATCGATCAGCAACGCCTTTGGAAGCTTATACATGCGAGAAGCACCAAACTTCACTGTTGCGACAGGCCGCTAGCGAGAGGCGGGCGTTGGAATAATTCCATGTTGATTTCTCGGCTCACACAAACAGTTCCCCGCAAGCCGCTTGATGGCATTGTTGGTCACTGCCTAGCATCTGTAAAAGTGCCCGTGGCGGACGCCTTGAGCCAATCGGTGGCATTTCTGATGGCGTTACAAGGAGCTACGGATTTGATGGATATACCGGTACTACCAGCATGTAATCTCACATCCCAGCTCCTGGGATCTCACTCAAGATAGACGGAGGCGGAGGGAGAGAGGAGAGAGAAAGAATAAGAAAAAGAGAAGCCTGAAACCATCATTGTGTTGGTTCGTGTTAGCTCGAGATATGGGGATGGCGATGTTACTGCTTTCTCCCATAATATCCGATACTCAACAGGTGAAAATGCTGATGCCTTCTCAGGCACCTCCATAAAACTGCAGCTATTGCTCGGGTATAGTTGCTGCCTTGGGGGGTCTACGGAGAAAAAATAGAGAGAAACCTGATACATATGTACGCAAGTGGCAGCCTAAGGCAGCCTAAGGCGAGAGCTAGCAAGTCTAAGAGCTCCTTTTGGAAATCACAGGTAGCTCTGGTGATCTTCTTTGTTGCAAGGCACGAGCGATGACTCCCATGTGCTATCAAAAGTGCCTGAGGCGTGGACAAGAAGCTTTTCTCCGTCTGTACAAGCGCCCCTGGACCCCTACCTGAGGCTACCTCGTACCGCTCAACTCGTGCCGCTGGCCATTGCTATTACCGATCCTGATCGAACCAAAGGCACGGAACCACGGCCGTCTTCTGCTGCTGCTTTAGACAGGCACTTGAGATGCGCTACCCGGCCAGGGTATCCTGGGAGATGCAGCTCGCAACTGGGAGGATGGAGGTTGCATTCTGCGGGTTTTGTGGATAGCTCTGGATCCTGCGATAGCCCTTTTGGTCTGGCCGGCCGACCCTGATAACTACATCGCATCTTGCCTTGGTCGGTGCCGAGACTCTGGTTTCTTTTCTCTTCATCCTGTCGCGTTGCCTTCTTCTTCTCTCGAGGAAAGAGGCGCTTCCTTTGCTTCTGTGTCTGTGCACCCATGCTGCCATTGGCGGCTTCTGTAGATTGCTTCAACTTCATCTTCAACTTGAGCTCCCACCGGTGCGCCGGCGAGCCTCTCTCGCCGTGATGTCGCATCAGCTTGTGCTCGGCGTCGTCGCCAATCCGGACCCCCTGGGCCACCTGGTGCTGCCGCTCTCCATTGCTGGCTCAGCTGTTGTTGGGCTTTTCTCTCTACCTGCTGTGTTTGCTCTTCTTGCTCAGATTCGCAATCGGACTCCAAAGGACAACTTTTACCAAGATATCGATGGTACCAGTACACCCGAGGCCGTTGCTTCTTTTTCCAACAAATGGCCCAAAGTTGCAATTCTTCTCTTGTCCCTGACAAGCTTTGGTCCATCCCTTGCCCTGTCCGTCCTATCCAGCCTTCACCTGAAGGAAGATGATCTGTTTGTTTCCAACTGGCTTATTACGGCTGCTCTTGTAAGTTGAACCATGCTTCGCGCTTCCAATCGCAACTTGCTCGGGCGTGTCAGCTAATGGATCATGCGCTCCTCCACAGGCCACCATTGTCATTCAGGCCATTTGCATCTTTGCTCATCGGTCCCCGGTCAAATCCCATGATCTTGGCATTTGGGCATTCCATTCGACCTGGCTTAGCACTTCGGTCCTTATTCTCCAATCTCTCCACGCTTTGCAGCTGGGAGCTTCCAAGAGCGACCCCGTTTTCATTCTTCGGCTGGTCAGCTTGGGGGCTACCATTCCTTTGCTATTTGCCACCATTTCGATCCCGCGACGGCCGGATATTTTCCACCATGACAAACCAGTGGACGCACAATTCACAGCATCTGTCTTGAGCCGATACACTTGGTCCTGGGGAGAATCCATAGCAAAGCTGGCTGCGAAGAAGGGTGATTTGGACGAAAAGGATGTTCCTGGGCCGGATCACAACTTTAGAGCCCGTGATCTAGTCGACGAATGGCGCAGCTTTGAATTCAAGGGCACGCTTCTTAAGAACCTTCTTCGAGCTTACTTGCCTCTTTTCCTATTCCAATGGACTGTCACAGTTGCTCGCTCTGTTGTTGGCCTCGGGCCGTTTTGGGCCATGTTGAGAGTGATTGAGCTCTTAGAACGGCGATCAGAGGAACGGCCAATGGGCCAAATATTGGCGTACATTCTTTCCCTTGCCCTTTTTTCTCTCCTTGGACAGGTACAGGACATGCTCTCCCCTTCTTTACCATCGGACATACAAACTGACGTACGTTTTAGTGGATGCAAGGATGGGTCAACTGGTTTTCAATGTACAAGACGTCCATCCCCCTTCGAGGCCAGCTTTCGGCTCTTATTTTCGAAAAGTCATTGAAACGTAAAAATGTAAAAATGGCGGAGAAGGAGCCGCCAAAGACAGACGACGATGAGGCCCAGAAAGACGACAAGAAACCCGAGGAAGAAGATACCGTTTTGAAGTCGCGCCAGGCCATTGTGAACCTTGTCGGTGTCGACGTTCGACATGTATCCAACCTCGCCGCTTTCCAGTTCTTTATCATCAGCAGTTTCGCGAATCTTATCGTTTATTGTGGCTTCCTCCTAAAATTGATCGGTTTCTTACCCTTCGCCGCTGGCATTTTGGCCTGGGCACTTGTCTTGCCAATCAACACTTATTTCACAAAGAAGTACATGAAATGCCAGGCTAAGCTTATGAAGGACCGTGATGCCAAGCTTGCCGTTGTCAACGAGGCGCTGCTGGGCATGCGCCAAATCAAATTCTCGGCTCTGGAGAGTCAATGGGAGAAACGTATTCAAGACATGAGAGAGCAGGAGCTTACAACTTTGAAGAACACCTTTATCGCTGACTCTGTTTTGTTTGGATGCTGGGTTATTAGCCCAATTTTCCTTGCCGCCGCTTCGCTGGTTGTCTACGCCATTTTGCATGGTGACCTATCCCCGTCGATTGCTTTTGTCAGCATCAGCATCTTCAAGAGCCTTGAAGTCACTCTTGGAGCTCTGCCGGAACTCCTTACCACTTCTGTTGATTCACTTGTCTCAATCAAGAGAATTGATACATACCTTAGTGGCCCTGAGATGAAGAAAATTCTGTCCGAAGGACCAGATGTGGCGTTCGACAATGCGACCGTTTCCTGGCCTGTCGATGCTGAAACCCCCGACGAAGATCGCTTCATTCTCAAGAATGTCAACCTGTCTTTCCCTGCTGGAGAACTATCCGTTATATCTGGCAAAACTGGAACAGGAAAGAGTCTGCTGCTTTCCGCCATCCTCGGCGAGGTCGATCTTCTAAACGGAGCCATCTATGCGCCACCAACTGCAGCACCGCTCGAGCGTAATGACCACAAGGCTCATCCTGGAAATTGGATTCTTCCTGGCAGCATTGCATATGTGGCGCAGACACCTTGGCTCGAAAGTGCTTCTTTCCGAGACAATATCCTGTTCGGTCTCCCCTTTGACGAGCCCAGATACCAAAAAGTCCTTGAAATTTGCGCATTGAAGAAAGATCTCGAAATCTTACCTGATGGTGATAAGACGGAGCTTGGAGCTAATGGAATCAACTTGAGTGGCGGCCAGAAGTGGAGAGTAACATTGGCCCGAGCCATCTACTCACGAGCCGAGATTCTGGTCATGGACGATATTTTCAGCGCTGTTGACGCCCATGTAGGTCGACACATCTTTGAAAAGTGCATTACTGGTGATATCTGTGAAGGCCGCACCCGAATTCTGGTTACCCACCACGTGGCGCTTGTGCAGTCAAAGGCCAAATACCTAGTTGAACTTGGCGAGGGCACTGTTTTAGCAGCTGGCCTGACATCTGAGCTTGCTGAGGACGGTACTCTGGAAAGGATCAAGACCCATGAACAAGCCCCGGAGGAGATTCAGAGGGAAGAAGCGGCTGCCGAGGCTTCAACAGCGGTCAACTCGGAAGACGGATCTCTTACTGGTGTGGATGGAATCTCAACTGAAAGCACTGTAGAAGGAGGAGAACCGGCCAAAGATAAGGCTGCCAAAGACTTCATTGAGAAAGAGACTCGTGATAAAGGACAAGTCAAGAGCCGCATCTATCTGACCTATCTACGGCACAGTGGTGGTTGGATATTCTGGATTGTCCTCGCCTTGCTATTCACCAGCTTCGAGGTAAGCAACCTCGCTCGCAATTGGTGGGTGAAAATCTGGACTTCAGGAAGTGAAAGCCAAGTCGATGTGATGCATACATTTGAAGTTGAACAGAAACATGGCCTTGCTTATGGTCTCACTTTGGAGCATAGCCCTTTCCATGTCACTTCTTCCAACCTGCGGAACACCCAGTCGGCAGAGCACGGCGTAACCTATTACCTGTTGGTCCATGTTGCTCTGTCAGGCGCCAGCGCCATTTTGGGAACAATTCGATTCGTCTGGTCTTTCATCATGAGTATCAGGGCTAGTAGGACCCTTTTCAACCAAATTCTCTTCACGGTTCTCCGAACTCCTCTGCGATGGCTTGACACAGTCCCTGTCGGCCGGATTCTTAACCGCCTCACATCTGATTTTGACATCATCGACAATCGCCTCAACCTTGATTTCGGAATGGTGCTTTGGCGTGGTTTGGGCCTCGTGGGCATCTGTGTTGCTGCTGCTCTCGTTTCCCCCTACATCCTTCCCATGGCATTCGTCCTGGTCTTCTTCGCTACTTCGGTTGCCACACGGTATATGGCTGGTGCTAGACCTATGAAGAGACTTGAAAGCACATCCAAGTCACCCGTCTTTGAGCAGTTCAATGCGACTTTGTCGGGCGTTGCGACTCTTCGAGCCTATCAAAAGACTCAGGTATATGTGGATCGTATGCACGGCCACCTCGATACTTGGGACTCTGTAAGCATTTACGGCGCTCTATTCAATCGATGGATGGCCTTCCGCATGGCCCTGATCGGCACTGCCTTTAGCTCTATTGTCGGCATTGTCGTTGCTCTGTCTCCCTACATTGACGCCGCCATGGCTGGTTTCACTTTGGCGTTTGCTGTTGACTTTTCCGGTAATATTCTTATGACACTTTGGTGTTATACCAACTTGGAGCTTGATATGAATGCTACTGAGCGTGTTGTCGAATACGCGGACCTCAAGACGGAGCCGCTGGGCGGGGAGAAGGCTTCTGCGGCTTGGCCTACATCGGGAGATATCGAGGTTAAAGATCTTGAAGTTGGTTATGCTGAAGATCTTCCGGCTGTCTTGAAGAATGTCTCATTCAATGTCAAGAACAACGAGAGAGTTGGCGTTATTGGTCGCACTGGCGCTGGAAAGTCATCCCTTACTCTAGCCCTCTTCCGCTTCTTAGAGGCTCGATCTGGTACTATCTTGATAGATGGTGTAGACATCTCCAAGATTGACCTCCACAGCCTCCGCTCCAAATTGGCCATCATTCCCCAGGTAAGAAATGAAATAGCCCTCGATTTGTTATTCTGAGTAATCTTAGTTTGCTAATGGGTGAAATCTGTTTAGGACCCTGTATTGTTCTCTGGCTCTGTCAGGAGTAACCTTGATCCCTTCAATGAGCGTACTGATGAGGAACTCCGCGAGTCGCTTCACCGCGTTCACTTAGTCGACTCTCAACCGGTCACGCCAGCCAACGAGCCGTCCTCCGCCGCCGTTTCAACCGCATCTCCAGTCAACGCCAACATCTTCCGTGATCTCTCAAGCGGCATTGCCGAGTCTGGCGGTAATCTGTCCCAAGGCCAGCGCCAGCTCCTTTGCATGGCCCGTGCCATTGTTTCACGGCCCAAGATTATGGTGCTCGACGAGGCCACCTCGGCCGTGGACATGGCGACCGACACTCTCATCCAGCGCAGCATCCGTGAGGAGTTCACGGACAGCACGCTCATCGTGATTGCTCATCGTCTTAGCACGATTGCGGACTTTGACCGTATTCTTGTGCTTAGTGAGGGCACTGTGGCGGAATTCGGAACGCCAAAGGAGCTTTGGGAGAAGGAAGGGAGCATTTTTAGGGATATGTGTGAGCATAGTGGTGAGAAGGATAAACTACGCGAAACGATCTTGGGAAATAACTAGATGCGAATTTTGATGATGGTGGTGAACTAGAAAGAGAGAAAAAGAAGCGAAAAGAGGATTTATAAATGGGGTTAAAAGAGTTGAATTTTCAATGTCTATGTTTTTGGCTTTCACTTGTTTTCTGCTAATGGTTTCTGTCTTATTTTACTGTTACAATTGTTTGTTACTTGCTGCAAACATACGAGGTAGCAGCCTTGTTATAGGTAGTCACCTCAAATACTTCTTGGGTGGTCATGATCTCGTGTCTTGTCATTTGTAGCTATCTGAGTACGTGCTCTGTAGATACTTGCATTAAAGTCATAAAGGGAAATAAATCATCAAAATCACTCACTGGGGAAAAAACAAGAACCTATCCCTCCTTAATATCGCGACCCGGCAAACATGGAACAATCTGGACAACCCCCCTCGTTCAAATCACTCATTGAAAGTCTCATCATCGCCATCTCCATCGTAGTCGACATCGTCGGAGTCCAGGGGCCCCACCGACTTGATGTAGTCCTTGAAGCCCTTGCTCATCTTGACCACAGCACGAATGTGCTTTTCGCCGATAGTGATGGTCTGCAAACCTTCCTCGTTGGAATCGCTCTCGGCCAGCGCCAACGCCGTCTGCATGGCGTTGCGAATCTCTCGGCCGTTCCATTTAAGCGCGCGAACCTCTTGGCTGGACCAGACGAACTCGCGGGCCGCAATGGCGACGCGGATCTTGCCGCGGGAATCGCGGTCCAGGCGGTCGAAATTGTGAGTCCAGATGCGCTCGCGCTCCTCGTCGCCAAGGTTCTTGTAGTGCAGCGCAACGTGGATGCGGCTGAGGAAAGCGGTGTCAAAGGAGCGGACGCGGTTGGTGGTGAGGAAAAGGACGCCGCGGTAATACTCCAGGGCACGGAGGAAGACGGAGACAAGGCCGTTGCGGGAAATGTTCTTTGCGCGGCGGCGCTCGAGATAGACGTCGGCCTCGTCGAGCAGGACGAGGGCGCCGTAGCGCTGGCCCAGCTCGAGAAAGTAATTGAGGTTGGACTCGACGCGGAACGAGTCGACACTCAGATCGCCGCTGGTGAGAGAGATGAGCGGACGGTTGGTCAGTTCAGCGATACACTCGGCGGTGCATGTCTTTCCGACACCTGGCGCACCGTGGAGTAGGAAGATGCGGCCCTCGCCCTTGTTGCGGATGAAGTCATTGCCCCAGGGAGCGACCTGGCCATCAACACCGGTGGTGTATTGGCCGATGAGGGCCCTCACGGTCATCTTGATGTCATCGTCCAAGACGAGATATTTGAAAGCCTCCTTGTCGGGCTTGACTGGGCTGAGATTGGCAACATGAAGATTTCCCCAGCGGCGAGTACCAAGGATAAAGCCCGGAATTGTCTTGCTGAGAACAAAGTAAAAAAGGTCGTTGTCGGGAGGAGTGTCGCATAGAGGATCGAGATCCTCAAATCCGACAAAGGGGCCGTCGTTCTCCCTAGATCGATCTTTATCACAAACAGTGCAGCCGCATCTTGGGAGGTTCAGAGGAAGGAAGTCTTTGTTAGGGATACCCTGAGTCACACGGCGGCGATGAGGTTGAGGATATCGCCTTCCGTCCCAATCCGGGGATGACTCAAAGAATTTGTCGAAACCCGAGGCATCACAAATCACACGGCCGTTCATGAAGCCAGTCGCACCACCAGGAAGTCTGCTGCCGGAGCCAGAGTTGACGAGAAGGCCGTCATACTCCATGTAGGTAGGTCGCTTCAGGAGCTCCCAGTATAGCTTGCCTTCTTCGATCATCTTTTCACGCATTGGGAGGCCACCCTGGGCTTCAAGGTCTTCTTTCCAAAACTCCGCGGGAATAACAGACAGAGAGCTGATAATTTGTTCCCCTGGCCACGGAGTTACAATGACACTCTCCATGAATCGACCGACCTTGGCGCCGTTGGATTCCAGCGACCAGCAGCTGAGTCTATAGTTGTCCAGGCCACCGTGGACACGGTTTCCAATGCTGACACTGCTAATAACCAATGGCGTCCAAATGTCGAATTTCTTCACGTAGATGACTCGGCCCGGCTTAAGAAGGAGCCAGAAATAGTCAAATGTGGCTGTCGGAGTCTCAAGCTTGTGACGCTCCTCTTCTTTGGCAATCTCATCCTTGAAGTTCTCACCAAGAAACTTGAGAAGAACATCGATGTGGTGCGCTGTGGTCTCAGCATACTCAGCGCTATGCTCAGCAGGCTGGTTATCGCGATACTCGGACAGCTCATAGCGATGATGGTAGAGTACACGATAGGGTGCGCTGATCTGAACCGACTTCCCATTGAGGTTGATGTTCGGGTAGTATCGGATGACAGCTCTAAGAGCATTGAGCAGATGATTAGAATAGATGACCATGAGCGGCGTTTCTACCTGGGGGGTTCCAGGCGGGTCATAATATTGCTCTTCCTCAGTATAATAGCCATCGCTTCGATAGTCGACATTGTCAAAAGCCGCTGTGATGGGTCGATCCAAGTTAGGATTTACCCGACGAGGATGAACTATGTGTCTGTTGTTATCAATGCTCCTCCCCTCAATGCACACATTGGTAACAATCTCGAAGATGGGCTTTTTGACAAGTTCGCCACCCTCGTCGGTTTCATCATCCTTGATTTCGTAGCTAGTCACGTTCTCAAATGGTTTGGAGCTTCGCAAGCCTGGCAGCCAAAGGTATCAGCAATGAATTATAAAGATAGAGGGGGGTTCCCAACTTACGCCCAATGAAATGTCTATTCTGGTTAACATGGTTAAGGGTATAGAGGATCTCAGGAACCTCGCCGTCGACGGCATACTTGAGTCGTCGCGGATTGGGCAACAAACTACGCGGTCCCAGCTCTTCGAAACCATCGCTCATGCTGTCCTCGCGGTCATAACCCCGAACGATGGGCCTACGGCGATCATAGTCCCGAGGCACATAGTCCCGAACGAAGCGAGGTTCAGCCATGATGCCGACGTGGAATTACTCGGCTAGGGGTAGAAATACAAAGGCGAAGAAGAGAAGCAGGTGGTATATGAAATGAATGGTTATAAATGGGTTACGCAAGAAATGTGACGGACCGAAGTGGTATTCGGGCAAGGCAGTGGCAGACAGAGATTCTTATAAGCTCTTAATCAATCTAAGCTGATCGAATAACAGCAGGGCCAGCATTGTGACACCGAAGGCAGCAGCATCCTGATCTCGGTCTGCTCAAGCTAGTGAGGCTCTCTGCCTGGCGCTCAGCCCACAGACCGTCATTGCGACACTCCAGCACAATGCGCCGAGTATGAATTTGGACTAGGCGTATGCAGAGCAATCGCCGGACGATTTGCAGACCTGTAGCGTGGATGAGTGCCGGCTTGGTGTATGTAAGTCGGTGGGAGGGCTGGAGGGGAAGCCTAAAATGAGGCTGTGAACTGCATCGCTCGTTGGTCCAAACAAGCGTTGTGTTGTCACTGTCATGCAGCTTGCCCACTGGGGCTGAGATAAACGTCTAATAAGCATCTGAAGGAATCCTTGTCAGACGGAGCAACTCGCTAGATTGAAACGGTTATAGGCGGTTGAGACAGGCTGTACGACACGACTTTGTGGTGAAAGGAAGTTCTATTGGGCCTCGTGACTATGAATTCTGGGGTACCTCTTGTGACGCTGGCCCGTCAAGATACCGTCTTTTTTGTTTGTCTGCACGATGTACCGTGATATATGGTATATGCCATTCCCCCACCACATGACGCTTTGTTGGAGCCAAGGTCTAGATGATCGGATTAGCGCCTCAATGGCCAAGGAGAAAAATTCACGGCAGAGAGAAGTAGCAGATAGGGTACAGTGAAGTAGAAGAAGATGGCAACTTACCCAACATCGCTTCCACTATGATCGTGAAGCGGGCCATGCCGCGGCTTGTCCAGAGCTGCAATCTGCCATAGGTAGTGTGATGCCCTAGTACCCTGAATCAATCACTTGGATCTTGTCATCTCGCTAAGTGCCGTTTCTCGCATTTGAAGTCACATTGCTAGCGTGGGCCAGCAGGAATTTGCAGCATGTGAGCGTGAGTTTGCATGCTTTTGTCCACCCATCATCCTGCGCAATGCCGAGCTTGATACTGGTATCCCCGATCTTGTCTCCCTCAATCTTATACGGAAGAGTCAATGGGACGCCCGTTGACTCTGTTTGCTGTTGAACAAAGACGCCCAGTTGCCGAACTAGCTCGAGGAAACCAACCATGGCAGTATCGAATTTGCGGTGCATAAACGTGAGCCCAAGCGGCATGTCTCCTGAGCTGTACAACTCTAGGACCGATTTCTTCGGAGGCGCATGCATCGCCCGACCTCCTAACCTACTGGATGCCGGGTTGGGCAGCTCGTACCGGATGATTTTGGAGGTGCTCCCCAACGGCACCGGCTCGTACCCTTGGAATTTATACCCAAGCTTATCAGCAACTGTCACCAGCAGGAGCAGCGCATGACCCCAAGCGGCATTGACTTCTGGCCAATCCACAGGTTTATTGGAGAGCCTGCCTAGGCGCAAGCCGTTGATGGTAGCAAAGCTTCCGTCGTGGCTGATGCAAAAGGTGTCGTTGTAGACATTGGATCGTTGTAGCTTCTCAAGCAGCTGCGAGTCATTGTTATACTTCGCGTTTATGCTGTCACGCTCAGCCTGGAAGTCTGCCATTTTGGTGGCAAAGGCGTTCCTTTCCCTCCAAAAGTTCTCCTCTTCCTTGTCTAGTTGTCGAGACTCCTCCTCTAGTGCCCATATCTCCTCATCCAGAGTATCCTTCTCAGCTTCCAGCCTTTTCAGCTCCTCCATTGCAGCGGTCTTGTCTTTCTCTGCCTTCTTCAGAGCTTCTTTCCAAGCCTTGACGTCCTCTTCGCTCGGTCGATTACTTTGGACATCTTTCAGGTATTGGACATATGCGTCTCTTTCCTTGGATGCGGAATCGAGTTTCTTTTGGAGGCCTTCCACTAGTAGTTCGGTACAATCCACACAGACTGGGTGATCGATGTCGGATCTGGCGGACAATATTTCGAACAACCGGTTTATCTTGTCCAAGTCATCTCCTTTATTCGCCTGGGGCTCGTCTTCGGGGGCTCCGTTTGTGCTAGAGCCTCGTCGGCGCGGGGGGATTATTGCTCGTTCTTTCTGCTGTTGCTGAGGCGATAGAGGATGCCCGACTTGTGACTCGGTGAGATAGATGAAGGACATTGTAGCGTCGCGGGGCTGGCCGCCCCGGTATCGCTTGAAGGTCGGAGCGGCAGCATTCTGTGATACTTTGTCGTAGAGTGCCTTTCGTGATTGCTCTTGAGCTTGGAGTACTGATGGTCGCGGGGTTGAGGATTTGGTCGCTGTTTGTGAAGACGATGTGGCTGCTGTGTGACAGGACAACCAGATTAGCAACTGCGCATGCGCTCAGCGACACTGACCTTGACACTTACAAACAAGGAGATCATATGCGGCCGGGTTGAGGTCGTCGAGAGAGCTGTCCAGCTTCAACGGCTGGCGGCACTTTTGGCAATGCATCTTGATGGCTTGGTGGCGGAGAAAGATGGGAGAGGTTCGTTTGGTTGCGAGTCGAAGTGCCGTTTCATGCTCTGGTTGTCGTCTATATAGGTGGAGAGAAGGAAACCCGCCTGAGGTGGAAAAGCTTTGCTGCGAGGAGAAGTAAATGCTAATGTTGAGTCTAGATAAGTTGTATCAATACATGGTGGAAACTTGAAGTATCAGGGTCTGGCTCTTTGGCCCTGTGACGCCATGGAGATTGAGGCGCTGCACGCCCCGCTATACTGCCTGTAGCACTGGCGCATTTAGAGCTTAGTTGCTTAGCTCCAGAGTGATCAGTGGCCTCACTGCACTGTAATCGCTGCTTTCAGAGAGGTGCAGCCACTTAACGCGCCGCTGGACGGAATCGCGACGCGAATGCGCTACTCCATCTTTGTGCAACGTCCATCTCGTTGCTCCCGCAACCATCTTTTATCCAAGCTCCGAGTGCCGCATTTTCGGCCGTCTTCAACGCCCCAGGTCAGGTCGCCAGGAGGTTGGCAGTCCGCAGCGCCCAAGACTGGCACGGTCTCAATATCGTTTTTATATCAATTGACAATACTTTTTCTCTCTCTGTATCTTATATCGATCACTGCAATTTGGGTTTAATCTAGCTATGGAACCGCCGGCAAAGCGCCGCCGCATGAGCCAGTGGCTGCTGGACAAAGACAATGCCGATGAAGACGATGAGCTCGCCTCTCAGCCTTTCGAAGTTGAGGCGAAGCGAGATCCAGATTACAAGCTTTCCGTCGAACGAGCTTATGCAGACCAGCGATTTCAGATTACCATGGCGCATATCTTCGAAAAGTATGGCCGTGACTTCGAAGGCATTGGTGACGAGATCGATCTTGTGACAGGCGAAATTGTCGTTAACAATGGCCATGTTCGCAATATGCGCGACGAAGGAGACGTTGGAGATGGTCTAGCAGGTGATCTTGCGGACGGGGAAGATGACGAAGACGAAGGGATTCTGTTGGAGGATCTTTTTGATGACGAGGAGGAAGATGGAGACGAGGTTAGGGGACAACAAAAGAGCCAGGGTGGCTTTGGGGCGGCATCACAAAACAGAAACGATACGGACGACGATGAGGAAGATCGGATAATACAGGGCCGAGAGGCGTCTCGCGACTCACATTCTACAGCCCTTGTGCTGGGGTCATCGTCAAGAAACACACTGGACGTTTCTAGAGCAGTCGCACGCAGCTCGCTATTTGCAGCGCAGGGTTTTGCGTCTCCCACGGAGCTACCCTTTTCTTCCTCTCAATTCTCGTTTGACCGATCACCATTTGCCACAGAACCTTGGGGCTTCCCTAGCCAGTTCGCTGATCCATTATGGGATCAACCCGAATTATTTGCAGTCCATCAGCCACAAAAGCAACAATTACCGATCAAACCTAGTCGATACAATTTCCCTTCGCAGAGTGGCGAAAGCTCAATCTGGGCGCCTAATTCGAAATTTCGAGACAATGAAGAGAAACCCCTTCAATCAGCATTCACAAACACCTTTGGGAAGCACTTGCTCACAAGGAGGAAGAAAATTATCAGACATCCATTGCTGCTGCCGCCTACGAAGCCTGTGGATGATGAGAGCAGGAGAGGAGAAGAGGAAGAGGAGGAAGATGAAGATGTGATTCTGACCGGGAAAAGATATAAAGAGAAGCAAACTACCGATGACACCTCAACAGTGCCTGCTAGGCAGAGCAATAATCCGCAACAATCCAAGAGCTTAGCGAGGAAAGAGGCCGAAGAAAGGGGAGGGGAGGGAACTTCGAGTGACAGCGGCTACAAGTCTGTCGGAAGCGCTCGGAAAAGCAGAAAGAGAAAACAGAGGTCAGGCGAAGACTTGACGAGAAACGAGGCTTCGGTTGCACCCTCTGAGAATTTAAAGAGGTCCTCCAACCCACAGCCCAACAAGCTTTCGCACAAAGTCAAAGAGCCGAAGCAAAAGGCATCGCTTATTGAATTACCTGACGAGACCGATGGACGAAGGCGCTCTGGACGGACGAGGAAACAGGTTGAATTCCTGAACAAGATTTCTTGGGCCGAAGCGTTGGCAGAGCGAAGTTCCGAAAAACACGACTTATATCACGAACATGGAGAAGCTGAGAGGCCTGAATCGGTCCCAGAATATGAAGAGCATCATAGCTTGTCAGAGCTAGAGACTGATTGTATCCCGGACTCGGCTGACGAAGAGGAGGAGGAAGAAGAAGCAAGACAAGAAGGAGAGGATGGCGATTCGAACCGCCAAACTGAGTTGTCTATTTCACATGAAAGCGAAGCTCGCCAACCAGCAATTGCTAATCACTCCCGTGCGCAAGTACCGGCTGGGTTTCTACGCAAGCCTGTCGATTCCGGTTGCCTTCTTTCGGACGACGAAGCCCCTACCTTGTTGTCCAAGCCGAGGAAATCTGCCCCCCGACGTATATCAACCAGTACACTTCCATTGCGGGAGATTCACGATGTCGAGGCTAATTCGAGAGCTGAAGCCAGCTCCTCAGATGTTAGTAAAGAAAGGTCGCCAAGCTATTCTCTCAAAAAGCGCAGGAGCACGAAAAATGCCATTATAAACTCGTCTCCCACCGCGCATAAAAGAAGCATTGCGCACCTTGACATTCCATCCGAAGAATCAAGTGGCGAGGCGCCATTATCTTCCTCTCCCACTCGCTTCTTATCTCGAATCACCCTCGAGATATCACCAGATGATACGCCTCAGCCCTTAGAAGCCTCAGCGAAGAAGGCGAGGAATCAGTCTGCGGTTATTCCGAACTCAAGCTCATCTGCCAGTGAAGACCCGAAGGCCATAACCTCTACGCAGAAGAGACGTCGCTCGAAGCAGCCAGTGAAACATTTAGCCGCCGTCACCGTCATTGATGATAGCTCTTACGAAACATTCGACGACCTTTCTCATGCCGAATCTTCGCCGCTCGCTAAGGCTTCTCTGCGCGTCGAGCCAGCCCTTCCATCTCCTCGACGCACTATCTCGCCTCCCGAGGAAGTAAACCAGGCACTCGCACAATCTCCCTCAAAAGTATCTTCACTTTCTCCGTCGAAATCTCCCTCAAAAGTACCATCAAATTCTCCGTCGAAGTGCCCCTCGAAGAGCCCTTCAAAACGCGACTCGCAGTTAACCGCCACCATGGAGGCCGATAAGCCCTTGCCATCGTTGAGCAATCCACCTCAGACGCCCCGTCGGCATCGCTCCTTGAAAGTCCCTTCTTCTCGACATTCTATCTTGTCGTTGCTATCCGATGATGAGGACGAGGGTATTGATGAGCTGCGCCGCAACTTGGCTGCGGTGCCCAAGTTGCTGAGTTCCGCGGCGCAGACGACTGCACGCAAAGTGTGGAAGTCCAGCACCCTTACTAGAGAGGTGTACCATACTCCGGTCAAGAAAAGGCCGTCGGAGCCCGTCAGTCCTGGTAGTATTATCAAGACGCCCGGTGGCACACTGAGGGCATGCGGGTTGGATGGATATAGATGTGGACGAGATTTCTGTTTTACGTGTCTATAAAGCGTAGGTAATACGAGGTTTTGAGAAAACAGGCGAATGGGTAGGGAATTATGGGAAATCAACTGGCTGGCGCAATGGCGTAGCGTATATTGGGGGAATATTTATTTTTTCTTCTTTTCTTCTTTACAAAAAAGAGACGTAAAAGGGCAGTGTGAAATGGCAATATATTACCCGCTACCTCATATTAGGTACCCGCAAATCAAATCAAGTGTTCCAAGTCGTTAACAAGAAGCGAGAAACTATGGATGAGAATCCCCCCCCCCCCTTACCCCCTCTTGCCTCGCACCCGAGTTTGTGAAATGCCCGAATTTCCTGAAACGCCGTTGACCGACTGAGTGAGATACAGCTCCAGAGTTCATGAACTGGAAAGGGATAAGGGAAAGGGGTGAGTTAGGGAAGAAGGGGGGGAGGGGGGATGGAGAGGTTTGTCCGCTGTAGTCATTTCCTAGCCGCTTGCTTTCTTTCTCATATCCAGCACTGAATATTGTTGTTCCTGTCACACTTCCGCAAAAACGTCAACATAACAATTGCCGTCCATCGTAGTCCTTTTGCCCTTTCCATTGTTTTAACCATGGCGAGTCCCTCCTTGCACATATTCTGTCTTATCGAAAACGCATAAGCTTTATTAGGCAGTACGGCCAAATAGCTAGAGTTATCTTCAAGAGGCAATGATTCAAATGGTATGGATGAGGGGCAGAAGAGTAAAAGGAAACGCGATACTCGAGATAGAAAATAGGAAAAATAAATCAATAAATGGGCTCATTTGTGTCTTCAGGACTTGTACGGTCCTCCGTTAGCGCCGATCAAGTTTTGCTTGAAAACTTCAGGATCCCGAACAGGGTTGAAATAGGCATGGGCCTGGGCCTCCTTTGCCGTGAGACGCTCCTGTTGAGAAAGAGTTAGTATTAGAGTCCGCAAAAGAAAGAAGAAAGAGGAATAAAGTGCCAGAGAAGAAAGAATAAAGACGAACCTGGTGATCGTAGCGTAGCAGCTTATCAAGGAAGTCGATGGCTTCGTTAGAGACAAAACGCTGGTTTTCCGATGTGACAAAGCTATGCCAAGGCTTCTTCTGGAAGCGTCCCAGAATATCATCATACTGTGCGTCCAATTCTATTTCGTACTTGTCGAGGTAGTCAAAAAGATCGTCTGTGCCAAGGACCTTAGCGATCTTGACAAGCTGATCCGAGTTGCTGTTGCCG
This sequence comes from Trichoderma semiorbis, assembly GCA_020045945.2. Lineage (NCBI taxonomy): Eukaryota > Fungi > Ascomycota > Sordariomycetes > Hypocreales > Hypocreaceae > Trichoderma > Trichoderma semiorbis. The sequence goes on from CM034695.1 coordinate 6,022,798, forward strand.
TGGAAGAATGGTTCTTTCCGGAAGATCATGGAGGCAAACATGGCGCCGAGACTCCACATATCGAGGCTGTAGTCGTACTCCTGGAAATCGACCAGCAGCTCGGGTCCCTTGAAGTAACGAGATGCAACACGCACGTTGTATTCGGTTCCAGGATGGTAGAACTCAGCCAAGCCCCAATCAATCAGACGCAGCTATTTGGTACCCCACAAGTTAGTACACATATACATACAGACACGGATAAGCATAAAAGTGATTGATTGATGCTGGCTCAACCGGAGATTGCAACGCTACGGTACCTTTCTGTTCTCATGGTCGATCATAACGTTATGAGGTTTGACGTCTCTATGCATGATTCCCTTGCTGTGGCAGTAGTCCAGAGCCTTGAGCAGCTCCAGGATGTAGAATCGCACGTCAAGGTCGTTGAACTTGGGGTACAGGCTTCGGAAGTCGGTGTTGTTGACATACTCGAAAATGAGAGACGGTGTCTTACTCTGCAGTGCACCAGGACGCATTCCCGCGTCTCCCGTCAGCTCACCGCAACACGCATAGCAGGCAATTTGTGCTCATTAGGTTACTCACCTGAGAGTCTCGCACGACATCGAGCAGCGCAACGACGTTGGGGCCGCCTGCCAGATTCTGCAGGATCTTGATCTCTCGCTTGATCTTCTTCTTCTTAACAGGCTTGAGAACCTTGACGACGCACTTCTGATAGTTGACGACGTTGATGCCCTCAAAGACCTCGGAGTACTTGCCCCGGCCTGTGCGTAGATTCTCGGGTTAGCCACGCGTGCCGACGCGGCAGCAGAGGGAACAGATTCTAGAGCCCGGAGGCCATCACAACGTACCGATCTTGCGAACGACCTCGTAGTTCTCGAGAACTCCCCAGCCTGCCGTCCATGTTAGCGCCTCCCGCATCGCTCGCGTGGTGATTGGGATTGGGTTTGGGGCAACTCCGCACTGATGTTGACGCTGTCGTAGTCCCAGTAACTACGGGGCATGTTCTGGTTGACGTCGGCGTAGACGCGCGCCATCTTGGGCAGGCTCGGTCGCGGATCAGCGACGCAATGAGGATAAGGGAAAAAGGATGCTGGCGATGTCCGCGCGGGTGCTTCAGGCGAGGATCTCTCTTGATCTCTGGCGACAGAGGTGAGAATCCAAAGGTGGGATGTGCCGCCCGGCCAGGCCCCACACTGGCGCCAGCTGCGAGCGACCATTGGCTGCCGCGCTTATCGCTTAGCCGATTCTGCTACGGGCAGAATTTTGAAGCTGAGTCAGGATTCATTGCACTGGGATTCTGCAATTCCGTAGACTCGATCGCCGCATGTGAACATGGCGGCTGTGCTTTTGTGGCTCCCAGGCCGCTCCCAGGCTTAGTACCGCAGATCAGCTCCAGTGCTGCTATGCTAGCTACAGATTCGATGGATCACATATAACGGACTGCTAGGCGCATGCAGCCAGTTCTAGGTATTACCTGTTGCTTACTCCGGTTACCGTCTAGACCAGCCTGCTGCTCCGAGAAACACGCGGACATCACATTAACATAATTCGAATTGGCACAGACATTGATGTCTTTGTTTCATCATTATATAAGACTTGAGAATGTAGAACCATCTGATATAAGCAGCATGTTGGTCCATAAACATCATCATAGGTATCATAGGTATCATAATAGGAAGCCACTTCACTTATTCGTTACTACCTGCCACTCCATTGTATCTTGCCAGACGCCGAATCCCATCCCAATATAAAACAATCCCTACTCAATTTTTTCATGTTAGTCCAGATGCCAACCCCAAAATAAGCAAATGCCAAGGCAATGAAGAAAAGTAGGCTATGTAGCCTCAGAGAGAAGATTATAAGAGGTTTCGTCACGCCGCTGTTGTTAGCCCTCCCCAGATTTGGTCGTTGGTTCTTCGGGCCTCCATGCGCGATCTGACTAAGGATGACGATACAAAGGTTCTCATCATATTGCGGTAAAGGGGTTGGATAGCAAGAGTAGAAAATGTGCTTACTTACTAGTCGAGATGCCCTGGGAACGCGTTAAGAAATAAATTGCAAATTTGCTCAATATGATGTAACAATATTCGCTAATCGGATAGAAACATGAATGGTTGCTCGTTGAATTTGCCATGAACTTTGCCATTAAATGGCTTCAATCGTAATCGAGAGTGTCAAGTCCAGCTTCAACGACGTCCCAAGTGCGCTTCCGCAAGTCTGGCTTAGGTTCTTGCTTTCCCGCTTTAGACTTCTTCTTCTTCTTCTTCTTGTTTCGAGAACCGGTAGGGGCACCTGATCCATGTGGAGAGGCGACGTCTGTTTCATTTGCGGAAGCATCTCGTGGCACCTCTGATTTAGACTGGGATTGCTTTTCTTGTTGCTTGCGGAGCTCTCTAAGTTCCGAGTGTCGAAATATTGCAATCTGTTCATCTGTGAGGGTTCTTTTCACCCCGTCTTCGTAGTAGCCAAGACCATCGTCCTCCTCTTCTTCCTCCCATTCTTCGTATAAATGAGCCTCGGAGGAGACTTGTGGTGGAAGTTTTGTGAAGTTTGAACCGAAATCAGCGGCGGCTTCGCTTGAAAAATGCCTCCGTTGAAATTCTAGTAATTCATCGCTTGTTATTTGTGGTATTTTGAACGGAAGCTCGTTAATCGACATCTTGACGCGCATCCGTAGGCAAAAGAATGGTTTAGGCGGCCACGACTAAAACGCGGGATTGAAAAGACCAAGCCGTTGCGTGGTCACGTGCTCCAGCTTGCAGCCCAACATGGCCGATCAGGACGTATTGATGAAGCAACCAAGAGCGTTTGTGCCATGCGCATACGCCAAAGGAGAAAAGGTAAGAAGGAGAAGAAGAACTAGACAGAGCTAGGTCACTTTACTCGGCTCATACGAGGTGAGTCTAAGTAGATCGCAGCAAGGCCAATGCACTCTCAAATGCACGCATAACCTCATCATCTAGGTAGTAGTTATGCCATTAGCCTGATGATAGAATCAAGATGATGGGAGCCTATGGATACTCACAATGCTGCTGTTTCTGAGCCATTTTCTGTTCAGAAATGTTAATGTACCGTTGTCGCGTCTGAAGCCGCTTCACCGCGCGCTTATCATCATGAGCTGATGCAGCTGAGGACCACGCTTCAAAGTACTGTATGTGCATAATCGTTTTGTTTAGTATAAGTCATGTAAAACCGATAGAATAGGGCAGAGTGGCTCACCCTGAAGAGACTTTCGGCTTCTTTGAGGACTTCTCGTTCCTGTCCCTCTGCCTCTGCCAGCGCCTTCTCATACCGCGCCTCGAAATCATCCCAGTCGAATGGCTCCAGAACGGCGGGAGGATTTGGTGTCGCTGTACCGTTGCGCTGTTCAGCGGGTTCGGGCGTCTTCGTGCGTGTCCGGCGATGCTTCTCGACATCCAACACGGCTGTATCATCCTTTCCGGCCACCTTGGTCCCATAGACGGGTAGACGGTCCTCGCCGTTGGGCGATCTCGGTGAAGGCGAAGCCATGATGGAATATGGCGATGCTTGGGCTGCGGTGGAGCTGAAGTGATGATCCTTGCACCTGCGACAGCCTCTCTGGCGCGGCTGCGAAGGGGCAAGAAAAGGGGGCTTTTGGGTTGGCTGTAACTGGAAGGGAGACTGAATCAAGTGCGGAGCCGGTCCGGAGAGGCGCAGATGGTGTGCTGTTCACTTGGATGGACGCTTGCCAGTCGCGCGTCTTGCGAGGCCGCCACCTGTTTTGACACAAGCCTGACGCTACACACGCGGGTGGCGAGGGCTGCCCTGAAGTTGAATCAGATTAAAGCCGTAGCAAACGAACAAAGGAAATCCCACTGCAAGACAGAACTGTAAAGACGGAAAAGGACGGGCAGCGATATCGCACGTCTCCCAGTGACAAGGCGCCGCTAGCTGGTGAATTAGACGTCAGCCTGGACAATTAACGTTTGGATGAACAGAAAAGTCCCGGACGGCAGAAGGCAAATGCCAGCCCAGTTGACATCAGGATGTGGAAATTCCAGGCAGCGCTAGCACTTCCAATCAACAACACCGCGGTGGAGCTGCCGTGGGTGAAGTTTACAGGCGCCAAAGGCTCTCCAGGGCTTCCAAGGTTGTAAGCTCTGATACAGGCGGGTGCCTAGGCGGGCCAGCTGGAAGCTAGTGGAGAGCCGCCCTAGCGTTCCGGGCTTTGGACCGTCGACCTCGTTATCGCACCCCGTGATCTCATCGATCTTCGTTCTTTAAAGGACATGACACACGCAGTCATCTGTCCAAGCATCGCCCAGAGCAGGCCGCTCGCATTTTAAACCTTTTCTCTTTCATATAATCCGCTACCCTATATGTAGAGACGTTCAAACCCGACGACCAACTTGTTCACGCACCCTGCTCCCTTTATCGCCCCTACTGTCGGCGCCTCTATCGGAGCCTCTCTCTTCAGCCATCTATCTACCTATCTGTATGCAGACATCCCACGTCTGCATCCCGCCATCTGCCTGGTACTGCATATAATCAGCGCGCCATCTCACTCTCCAGCTCTGGCAGGATCCGCCAACTGCCTCCGACATGGAATGCGACATCTGCCACCGCCCGCATGACGCCCAGCGCCGGCCGTTCTTGTGCGCTGTAGATGCTCGGAACAGAATCTACGACGGCCGCATGAAGAACCTGCAGCTCATGATTGAGAACGACACGCTCAAGGCGCAGATCAACGAGCTTTTGGCTGACACCCGGCCAAACAAGCACTCATTCGACGAGGTCATCTCACACAAGCAGGCCGCTGAGCAAAAGACTGACCAGATCCTCGCCGCCGCCGAACAGCTTCGCGGTGACATCAGGGCTGCTAGGGACGAGATCCAGGCCCGGAAGGCGGCGCTTGCTCGGCGAAAGTCCGATCTAGCCTCTGTCTCTGCCGGCCTAGCAGAACGGAGGACCAAGCAGCTCAAGGACGTAGAGAAGTCGATTTCAGTGCTCAAATTCCGATGGTCTCAAACTGCCGAGGATACGGCTTCGACTCGCACTTTCTTATGTGCGGAAGCCGTTCGGCTCTACGGTCTTAGACGAGTCGCGAAGAAAGGTATCACGGGGCGCTACGAATATAGTCTCGGCAGGGTTCCCATTGTGGACCTTACTAGTATGGACTGTGAGTTTTCCCCATGTTTCCTTTTATTTCCCATGTTTCATCTACTTCTCTGTTCTTGTCCGCCTATATAGAAGAGTATAAGGAAATAAGAGAGATATATACTCAGAAGTCAGAAGACGAGAAAAATTACATGAGAGGAAATTGATGAAAGAAGAATGAGAAAAAATTACAGGAGAAGAAAGAGAAGAGAGAAGGTAAATGACAGGACAGGAAAAGAGAAGAAAAAGAGAATAAATGACAGGAGAAGAAAAATGAGAAAAAAAATAACAGGAGAAGAAAAGATGACAGAGGATAAATGACAGGAGAAGAAATAGAAGAGAGAAGAAGATAAATGACAGGAGAAGAAAAAGAAGAGAGAAGAAGATAAATGACAGGAGAAGAAAAAGAAGAGAGAAGGTATATTACAGGACAGGAAAAGAGAAGAGAGAAAAAAATTACAGGACAGGAAAAGAGAAGAGAGAGAAAATGACAGGACAAGAAACAGGACAAGAACAGAAGAAGAAGAAAAACCCGCCCCAGGAAACCTGCTAACTCCTTCGCAGCCCTTTCGCCCGAGGTCATCTCAACCTCTCTCTCCCACGTCGCCCACGTCCTCATGCTCGTCTCCCATTACCTTTCCATCCGCCTCCCTGCCGAGATCACCCTCCCGCACCGCGATTACCCCCGACCAACCATGTTCACCATCCAAAACTCATATCGCCATGGCGATAGTATTTCCTTCCCCGGCAGTCTCGTGACTGCTCCCCTCTCTGATACCCCCTTTGCCAACTCCCACATCCCTCGACCTCGACCTCTCTTTGTGGATAAACCACTACCCCAACTCTCCAAGGAAGATCCCGCAAACTATTCCCTGTTCCTTGAAGGCGCCACGTTGCTGGCCTATGATGTAGCCTGGCTTTGCTGTTCGCAAGGCGTGTCCGTTGGTGATAGGACTTCATTTGAGGATATTTGCAACATGGGCCGGAACTTGTATAACCTTTTGATGAACAACCAATACTCAGGCGTCAACAACTTTTCTCCGGGAACGAATGACCATATTGGAGGCCAGAACGCCGACGAAAAACGGACTTGGATCGGCCGTTTTGCTCATGGCACGACCTTCTATTCCCTGACCAACGACGAAGGAACCGAGTTCATCAAGTCCTTCAAGCTCCCCAACCCCTTGAAACTCGCCGATAAGCTGAAGAAGAAGCTTCTCGGAGATGCGCCCGCGCCTGATTGGGAGGTCCTTGGCGATGACGAATGGAAGGACGAAGGCTTGGCTGGAAACGGGGCGTTTGATCCAAAGGCGTTGGGAAACAAGAATGGCAGTCTTGCTGATGTGAAAGACTCGCCTCGGACTAGCAACTCGAATGGGTGGATGAAGGTGAAGAGTAGATGATAGACTCTAGACCAGTATGAAATGGATGATTTTTTCCCACTCCAAAGCTCCTTGTATGGCTGTGATTCTCCATGTTGGCTTTGCCACTTTTTTTTTTTTTTTTTTTTTTTTTGGTAGCGTGCTGATTGCTCAACATTTTATGTTCAACTTTTTTTGCTTTTCGTTTTTGTACTCATTCTGCCTTCTTTCGGCAGAAAGGCAGTTGAACATTTTATGTTCAACATCTTATTTCCTTCGTTTTTCGTCATCTTATTGCAGTCATTCGGAGGCTGGGTAACTGAACATTTTATGTTCCAAAATGTTCGATTTCTTCTTTTTTGTTTCGTCGTCTTTGTGCTGCTCTGTTTCGGCGAGAAATAATTGAACATTTTATGTTCAACCTTGTTTTGTGTCGTGTGGCGTGTGGTGTGTGGTGTGTGCGTGGATGAATGTATGCTTGTATTCGTGTATTTGCGATTGTGTTCGCTTCCTTTGCGATTCTTTGTCGGTGTTCTTTGGCAATTGTGATCGGTATTGGTCAATTGCTAGGCTGTTCCGAATGAAGACCTTGGAGTTTGTCTTCATGATTCGGCAGCGAGAGAGATGATGAATATTCTTATCAAGACAGTCCGGACCCGACCGGTAGCGTATGTAGGTTGGCTGGTTGGCTGGTTGGTCCTGTTTCTCTCTCTTGTTCAGATGAGCGAGCTTGGTCTGTTTGTGGTTGCCATAGCTCGTCGTCTTTGGTTTGTCCATGGGGTTGGTCATAGCCTGCTCCCAATTCGCGAGATTCTTTCTCCCGTTTGGGGCCTGTCCAATGTGAAAATGTCACAAAGAAGGGCAGCTAGACTCTTGGTTGTCATGACCTGCTCCCAATTCGCGAGATTAATATCTCTCTCGTTTGGGGCCAGTCCAATGTGAGGTGATCACAGAGGAGGGCAGCCAGACACTTGTTTGTCATGACCTGCTCCCAATTCGTGAGATTTTCTTCTCTCCCGTTTGGGGCCAGTCCAGTGTGAAGATTTCACAAAGGAGGGCAGCCAGACAAAATTTCCCCAGGCAATGTGTTTCTTGGATGATGACTCGTTCGAAAGGTTATAGGAGTGCCAGCAAACCTGCTCCCAATTCGCGAGATTCTTTTCCCTCACGTTTGGGGCCACTCCTTTCGGAGGGCGGGCTGTGGCGTTTGCTCCAGATTCTTTGTAATTCGTAAAGTGTAAAATTCCTTGATCGGTGAAATCATCCAAGAGGAGGCAGCCATGACTCGTTACCAATTCGAGGGATTCTTTTATCCTCCCGTTTGGTGCCAATCCTTGCGGAGGGCAGTCACGGCTGATTTGTCCAAATTGCAAGGCAAAAAAAATGTTTGCCTTGGATTGGTTTGTTCCCAGCGTACTGATTGGTTCAGCTGGAGGTGGCAGACATCAGACCAGAATGAAGTCAGTCTGTGCAACTCAATGATAACTCAGTGAACTTTGGTTGGAAAGTTGAATCATGTTTTGAGTTGTGTCCATTGAGGGTCAGTCCTGATATGAGGTCGATGTCCGCCACCCTGTGAAAAATAACCCAAGATATAGAGAAGTATGTCGTCTCTAATCTCTGGTATTGAAAAAAATCTTGCCGAGATATGACAAGAGAGTGATTTTATCTCTAGCAAGTCCCCGTTTTGTGTGTCGTATCGTGATATGTGATTCGACACAGAGCTGAGAATCATCGTGCAGATGAATGTGATTGAAGTCAGATAATTACGTGATATCTGATGATTCTCAGTGTTTAGGAGGGTCAGATGCGAAATAGCCATTCGTTGTTGATACAACTTCTGACCCTCCCAAGTTCCCCATTGATAATATGTATGATTGTAGGAGGATCAGGCCATGATAATAATGGATGGGCCCGATCTCTCCTCGTTCGATTCGCACGGGTTTCCTCGATAAAGTCGTATGAAGATGTCTCCGGTTTTGTTTGTCAGAGGGTAGAAAGGTAATTGAATCGTGATACCCTCTGACAAAAATGTGCGAATGCGAATGTTTTCCCCAATTGTGTGCGTCAAGGGCGAGAGAGCGGTATTTGGTTTGGCCCTCGACACACTAGACAGGAATCTTGCAAGGCTTAGGTGATGTAAGTGAAGCCTGATGATAGTGATAAATGTTCGTGTTTATCCCCTGTCACTATCATGTGCAGATTTCATGTCTCATTCTCGAAAGCAAGATTGTCGTCGGATCACAACTGCAAGCCTTGCGGTTTTGCAGTCGCCATGTGATTTGGTTGGTCTGGTCTGGTCTGGTCTGGTTTGAAGAAGTACTGAAGAAGTACTGAAGAAGTATGACGTATGAAGAAGATGATACATGAAGAAGAAATACTTCATATGAAGCTGTGATTTTTAGTTTGTGTGTGTGAATTGGAGAAAAAATCCAATTAAAGGGGCATCTTATGTGGGATGGCAGTGTGTGTCATGAAGTGTTTGGCTCGAAGTCGCGGATCGTTTGCCGAAACACTTCGGAAGTGGTAGCTTGTTTGTCTGTAGAATTACTCCATATGAAGTGGTATTGTGGTTGTGGAAAGAGTCTTTATGAAGAGTCGCCACAATACCTCATATGTAGAGTAATGTGATTGTGGAAATGCTCCATAAAGGAGCGGCTGTTTCGTGTGGAAGTGCTCCATGTGAAGGAGCAGTTCGTGTGAAGTAGCTGCATTGTTCAAGGCGGCAGCTTTCGAAATTGTGCGTAATCAAACGGTGACCAAACCGTAACTAAACCAATAATCCTCCTAAATCTTGCCCTCAAGAGTGTTCATGTCCCTGTCATCAACGCGATATGGATTGAAGACTTGCGGATTGACAGAGACATGAATGCGAACAGGAAAGCAAAGCGTCAGCTGAAGTTGGATTGACGAAGTAAGATATATGAGAGAGTAAGGATATATCAGAAAGTAGTTGATGCTGGCTTCTGCTTCTGCTTCGCTTTCCCGATCGCGGTGCTGACTGAATGTTCGTCGAAAGCACATCGTAGAGTGAAAATTGTCGACGTGCTTCGACATCATTACAAAGTGAAATGCAAGCGAATAAAAAGTTCGGATTGTCTTCGCTCGCGATTCCAGATTGTAATGATCTCCGAATTTTGTCCTAGATGTCGAGTGGTGTAAACTGATGTCGACATTTTCGGACGCTTGGGAAAGACTGCGGTGATAGACGACTGCATATAAAGAAGATCATCCGTGCCGAATGTATTTGGTTGCGTCTTTCCCAAGAAATGGCGAGCCCCTTTCCGTTCGGGTTGACTGAGCGTTCGATGACAAAGGTGAGCAAAGCCAAGAATGCTGCATAGGTGTATGTCATGTTGCTCGTCAAGAAAAAAGAATAAGGTCCCAACGGAAACAAGTCCTCGAAAGAAGGGGCTCTGGTTACATATCATCAATATAGACGAAACGTTTCCAACAAAAACCACAAGCAAAGAAAGTGATATACGAGTGTGCGTGTTTTTGTTGAATCGCTTGTCCAAAAATAGCAATTAAAGCTCTCGGTGATGGTCGTAAAAGAAAGTGCCAAAACATATCCTCACAATATGTGTAGATTGACAGAGGGCGAATGAAGCAAATTGGTCGGCGAAATATGAATCAAGAGTATTCGCGTCCAAGTCTCTGACAGAAGACATTTTGCTCGGTGCCCAAAAACCATCTGAATCCCTCAAGAGAGCCAAGCTCAGCTGCTTTTCCCAGTTGTTTTCCAATATGATTGTCTTGTGTGTGTCAAAAAAAGAAAAAGAATGTTCGACACGGTTGCGCTCAGCTCCAAAAGTAAGAAGAGGAGTGATTCGACCTGCGCAGACAAGATTCTCAAAACTTTGAAACGAAAGAAAGAAGTCGGAGTCCAAAGCCGGAAAACAAGAAAAGAAAAGAAGAAAAAAGCAGTCGTCGAGCTCGAAATTGCTGTCCATCGTAGTATCATCGAATATTAAAAATTAAAAATTAATATTAAAAATTAGTCGGAAAGAATGAGCCCCATGCTCATCTTTCGTCTGCGTTGCCTTCACGCACAAAACCTCGCCGAGCCTCACTGTCTCGAACCGCCTTCATAACGGCAGGCGAAGCGAGCATCACCCTCGCCGCTCCTTCATCTTCGGCATCCACTCCACCATCAGCGTCACTTCCAGCGCGAGACATGGCATGGAAGGACTGCGGAGATCGGAGAACACTCTCTCTCTCCGCGGCGTCTGGTGAGCGAATGAGAGCCGAAGACTTCTGCGGTCGCTTGGGGTGAAAAATGGAAGCAGGTTGGCGCCTCCTCATGATGTTGCGCAGATCCCTTGCCAGGCTTTCTTCCTTCTGCATCCTCACAGCCTCTGGGTCGGGAATATTGGCTTGCTGCGGCAACGGGGTCATGGGGGCGGGAGTCGCGGGCAGAACAAGATTTCCGCCAGGGAGAATAAGTCCTCCCATCCTGATAGGCGCGATCTCAACCTGAACCACTCGGTTTGGCTCGGGGGTTATCACAATCGCCGGTACATTGTCTGGAGCCGGGGTCTCAGTCGTCGGTAGTTGCTCTTCAGCAACTTCTCCAGAGGCCAGGGTGGTGTCGTCTTCGGGGGACTCGGAACTACCCGCCTGGTTATGGTCCTCTGGAGCTGGCTCTTGCGCCTCCGTGACTGAGTCCGGTCCAGAAACAAAATCTGCTGAGGCTGGATCCTCTTCCGAAAGTTCGTCAGCGGCGCTTTCGGTCGTAGGATTGCCTTCGATTGTCCGGGAATTGTCGAACAGCTGGTTCAACGAAAGATTGGTGGCAGCACCAGAGTCAGACGCGTTCACCATGTCAGGGGGAAATGCCCATAAGGGCACGTCGCCCGAGTCAAGTGAAGTCGATCTCGATCGCGAGGAAAGTGACAATCGGTCTGGTGACATGCCGAGCAGGGCGGCCATTAAATCCCTTTCTTCAAAGGCGGCCCACATCTCATCCTCGAGTGAAGGTCCAGGCGAGGCTACCACTAGTAGCTCACCTCCCTCCGAGCCTCTTGGAGACATGCTGTGTGTCGTCAAATCGTCAGACACAGCGCTCTGCTCATTCCAATCTTCATCATCGTCTCCCATGTACGGCAGTTGCGGGGGCAATGCCTCATGCTGGAGAGTATCCGGAACAGCATCCGGAACAATGTCGTCGACGGGCTCTTCGGGTTCCATCATCTCGATGACGGGGGGAGTTGGCCCGTTGAGCCCCATCGTGTTGCCGGTGGGGGGAATTGACTCCTCCGGCTCTGCCATGTCAACGACGATGACAGGGGGAATTGGCCATTGGAGTTCCACCATTGCGACATCTTCCTGGGATAGTTGCTGGTCCGTGATTATGACGTTGCCGACATCCAAAGTAAGAGTCAACTGAGCCAAAGCTGCAGTTATAAACTCTACCTCGGGGTCGGACCCGCTGCCACTCAGGTCCATGGAGATCATGTCTTCATCCAAGCTAGAATCCCGAAGGACGCAAGGATCGAAGAACATGGAGAATGGCTCCACGATGGTGACCGAGTCGTCGTCAGAATCGGAAGCTGGAGACGGGATCCAATCCGCGTCTCGCATTTCTTCGTCATCGCCCAACGCTTTGGCGTCGGGAACTGCTGTTTCGGCGTCCACAACAAGGGTATCCAGCCACGCCTCGAACTCCTCAAAAGAAGCATCGGTGGTGAAGGCTTGGTCCGCTTGGGTGGTGACGCCGGCGAGGAGATCGTCCATCTTGCGATCTAGGAGGTCGGGGTCCATGTTGGCGTACTCATTATCCCCCAGGAGTGTCTCGTAGTCAGCGACTGATAAGAGGTCAGGCTGAAAGTCGTACCCATCCTACTGGGCCTCGACAACAGGCTGAGCACTCTCGACAACAGGCGACAATGACATGTATCCGCGGGTATCGTAGTGGCAACCAGGTACCTGACCAGCAGGAGACCGTGGGGCCACAACTTCCAATGGCAGGATACGCTCCGGTGGGTTGGAGTATCCGCGGGTATCGTAATGGTAGCCAGGTTCCTGACAAGCAGTAGACCGTGGGACCAAAACTTCCAATGGCAGGATAGGCTCCGATGGGTTGGAGTAGCCACATGTAGATGTAATAAAGAGGCCAGGTACTATTCCCTCAAGGGGTTCCGCGTCAGTCATCTCAACGTCGCACTCCTCCTCATACGAGGTCTTGTCCTCCGTGAGGCCTTCACCTTCATCAGCCTCAAATGAGACCTCCGGTTCGTCGGTTTGGACTGCGTGGATGTTGAGCAGGCCGCTGCCTTCCTCCTCGTAGGAGGTCTCAGGTTCCTGGGCTGCTTCGGGTACCGTGGCGCTCGACTCGGACACTGGGCCTTGGCCGTCCTCCACAAATGTGGACTCGGGATCCTCAGCGAAGCTTTCGCCATACTTCTCATACGAGATCTCTGGTTCCTGGGCTTGGGTGTCGATATACAGCGGGCTTTCGCCGTCGTCAACCACAGATGTGATCTCGGGTTCTTGGGCCAAGCTTTCACTGTACTCCTCAGATGAGGACTCGGGTTCCTTCGCTTTGCTGTCTTCTTCATCTCCGACTATAAATCCGCTGGTAGTCTTGACGTCTTCGGCGACGTTGTCCGGCTCGGGAACAGTGGGCCAAGCAGAAACCTGAACCACCGGGGTGGGGGTCTCTCTTGACTGAGGCACTGGTTCGCTGTCGAATGGCGTTGGCTTCGGATCGTTAAGCTGCGCAGCGGCGATTCTCTTTGCTTCCTTTGCTGCCATGATTTCTGCATGGCACTCCTTCACAAACTTCTTCAATCGTGCCCGAGATTGCTCCTGCTCTTGGATGGAGGTCTTCACCAAGGGGCGCGGTCGCTTATCCCGAAAGATAGCTGCAATACCAGCTTGGTTAATGCCGAGAGGAGGGCGAGATAATCTCGAGATGAATGTCGAGTTTCCAGAGGCGGCAAGGAGCCAGATCATGGCGCGATCGCCGGGTGATTCTAGCTGCATGGGCGAGTAGCATTTGGCGACATATTCCAGGTCGAGTTCGAACTCCATGGCGTCATGGATTCGGCGGATTATGGCGTTGGCGGCAAGACGAAGAACCCCCATCAGTCCGACCCAGATTTTCAAGACAATGAAAGGGAAGGCCATCAGGAACCACGCGAGAAATGCAAAGTCAATCGCGAGATCGACTTCGCGACGTAGGTCAGCTGTCGCGGCGGCCCAGGGCTTCCAAAGCCAAAGCAGTGAAAGCCAGGACATGGCAGCGACAACAAAGTTCTTGTCCGGGGCGAATGCTACAACAAAGGAGAGGTAGAAGAGAATCGATGGCCACAAGGCGGTGACCAGTTTCGTAAACAAGCACACGAGAAAGAGGAAAGCCCAGATGGGCAGGAAGATAGCGGGATCACCAAGGGAGGGGGACTTGGGATACGGAACGAGGGTGAAAATGGTAGAAAACTCCATCTTGTCTGTCAGAATTGTGAGGTTTGATCGTTCGTTTGTGTGCGCGTTTGTGTGATACTTTGATGTGATGATGGTAACTTGAAGAAGGAAGAGAAGAAGAGGAAAAGAAGAGGAGGGGGGCGGGGGGGTTTGTTATTTTTTTCTAGGCAGCTGTGGGCACATGATTTCACTTTTTTCTCACTTTTTTTCTGAGCAATTGAGCGCGTTGCAGTGAATTCGTTGTTGATTTTGCGTGGCGGACTGCTCGCCAGCTGGCGAGTCGATAGGGCAGAAGCCCAGCATGGCCTCACTTTTTCCTCACTACAGCTGCCCGTAGGTGCACTGAAACGCGGTGACTGACGCGAGAACATCAGACGAAAATCAATTGATGGCCAGGCAACGTCACCGCGTTCGCGCTCTTTCGTGTTGTTGAAATTTTGTGTGGCAGCGAGACCGCATAACCACCATCTAAGGCTTGGTGTTTTGGACTCTGTAGAGGTTCTGTCAGGTCACTCACATCCAACACAGCTATGAAAATATAGCAACTCAAGAAAATTCAATGACTCACTTGTAATTCTCCAAAACTGCAATTATATCAACTTTTCGTCCTAATTCCCAATATCTAATAGTTTTGTAATGCCGTCCAATTGTGTCGTCAATCCGCGTGTCATGTCGTTGAATCAAGCTCGCACCTGTGTAACCCCCACTCTCCTAATCAGCTCCTGTCGTCAAGATACCAGATCCGGCTATTGGCCATGCACTAACTGACTTTGTACATCTCAGACAAACAGGGGTCTCAGTGAGGGGCAGTGCTTTCCGCTATGGTAATCTCTCTGCCCAATGCAGCTTCTCCTGACAATATGAGCCCAAAATTAAAATAAAATAAAATAAAATCACAGGCGTTGGCGCTGGCACTGACTGACTGACGGCATCTCGCTGTCCTCTTATACTCGCTGCGCATTCTCGCGGCTTCAGTCACCTTCAGCCTTGCCTCTATTCACCTGCTCTGCTCATCATGGAAGACTCAGCTGTTGACGCGGCTGCCCGCCCGCTTCGCATCGCTGCCGTCGTGTCCTTCGTCCCGTCCTTTGCTCTCTGCATCGCCCACGGCGTCTTGTCGCATAATCCCGTGCCGGCTGTTGGCCTGGTGCCTCAAGCCGTGTCTGTCGTCACCTCGATCGCGCTTCTTCGCACCGCAGGCTACAGGCAGGAGGCTGATGTCGAGTCCATCGAATCTGAAGGCCGCAGCGGCATTTCTATTCGCGCTATCCTAACTCATCCCATCGTTGTTTTCATTCACGATGTTGTGCTCGCTGCTGCTCTCATGATCGTTCTCGTCTTTACATGGACCCATCACGGCCGTTCGGCTTCACTAAGTATGCTTGCTGCTTATGCTACGCTGCCTATTCTGACAAGCTTGTAAGTCTCTCCAAGATGCTTGAGTCTCTATTCTAGCACAGCCGCCTCTGGCTGGTTCTTTGCATGATAGAAATTAACATGTGTCGGACAGCTTCTGCCATCTCTTTGCCGCGGCTCTAGCCGTCTATCAAGGGTTCGCTATTCACGGCCTCTTACAGTGGGTTGCCTGGCAAATTCTTCCTCCAGATTGTCCAAACTGCGAGCACCACCTTCGACCTTCCTCACTGCCCGAGATCCCTTGGTTCCAGAGCGTTAAGAATTTGAACTTGGGTCTAAGATTTCCGTGGCGTCGTAGTGATGCACCCTTGCTCGCCCCCTTGCTGGCAGAAGACGATCCTGAACGCTACCGCGACGAACCTGAAGACGACGTGACACCACTGCAGCCAGAGGCAGTTGAGGTGCGATCAAAGAGGAACCGTAAGAACAACGCCACTCCCGCACCATCCAACGAAGCCTTGGAACCCGTCCTGACTACAGGCGACTTACTCGACAACAGTAACTAACCTGGATCAAGGACAACACTTTTAAACACTGCAGTACAGCAGGATCTACCATGAAGACTGCGGCCAGTATTCCCGGGGTCACTGTCAAACCATGGTATTTGAGTCTGTGTTTGCATTTTACTTCACGACTTTATTTCTTATGAATGGGAATCCTTTGGGGCGCAATTCGTTTGAGGGAGTTATTATCATTTTACAGATACCTTAGTTAGATTAGCCACCGTCATTTCCTCTTAGACCATGGTCTTGCTTGCTAGAAAATTATATGATATCCATTCTTTTGGGCCGAATTTATTATTATACCTCAGTCTCAATCCCAGCTTCCTTGTTTCTGTGATCAAGCAAAGAAGTAACACTATCTTCTACCTTGTCCACCTTGTGCTTCACCCATTTCGCAGTTCGGGGCACCTGCACCAGGGAGTTAGCTAATCGTTTCCTCTGCAGCTGGCATATTCTGGTGATTTTGTCTTACCTTCCATTGCATAAGGCCCCGATGCTGTCGGTGTAAGGCTTTATCTCTCTTTTTATAATCCCGGACTTGGTCTATGGGGCCCTGCTTATGGTCCGCGCTACCATCCGGTATGTACTCATCCTGATCAGAGCTATCGCTGTCGCTTGAAATTTCTTCATCCACAATTCCTGCAGCTCTTTCCATGTCATCATCCCTGAGATTATCTCTTGCAGCATCGATTACTTCAACAACATCTCGAATATGCTCGCTGCTATTAGCCCATTGGGAATGCGCAGCGCCCTATTAGACTGTTAGAGATCTCTTCTTCTCATACAGGGTAGTTTGAAATCAGGGCATCAACTTACCATCCCCGGCCAAAATGTGACCTTGATACTCAGCGTCCCAATTCTTTCTCCGCATTGGTCCAGGCAGCACGATGTCGCCCTCTTGAAATCGCCTTTCCAGATGGGCAGATCGAGTATCAAATTCTCGCCATCCGGAATATCTTTCAGCCAGCACACACTGAAAGCAGACACCTTGTCTCCCAGCACTTTCTTGTCTTTAAAAGCAATAGACAAGCAGCCGCTGTATCGCTTCTGGACAGCTAGACTGAGAGGTCTCTCCTTGCTCGTCGCCCACGTCGCCTCTCCGGAT
Organism: Trichoderma semiorbis; assembly: GCA_020045945.2. Classification (NCBI taxonomy): domain Eukaryota; kingdom Fungi; phylum Ascomycota; class Sordariomycetes; order Hypocreales; family Hypocreaceae; genus Trichoderma; species Trichoderma semiorbis. The sequence goes on from CM034695.1 coordinate 6,039,723, forward strand.
CCGCGAGAATACATCTTGCCGGAGCTGATGTCAGTTCTCAGCTTCAGCTTCGCGTATCTCAAGTCCTCAGGACAATCTGAGCTCGTTGCGACAGGCTGCACATTCACTGTGCCATACTGCCATCCGACGAGGTTGCGCGGCGCTTGAAGTTGGACGCTACGCCATACCATGGAGAGTCTGATCTTGCCATAGCCAATGCCTCCGGATATGGGCCAGAAGCCATTTCTCTGGGAACGCTCCTTGAACACTTCGCTCAGAGGCAAATGGACGATGCCCAACAATGGATCGTCCTCGTGCAGCCTGGCATCCCTCACGGAGACGTAGACTTCGCAGGACTTCCAGTCTCGAATGAAGCGCTCGCAAATTGCGTTGAAAAAGGGCTTTGTGTTTTGCGGCTTGGTTCGCGTTTTGTAGGTTTTCTTATGATTAACAATTACGGTGCAGTAAGCACTGGGCAGGCCCTCGCCAGTCTCTTCGTCGCTTGCATTGCCATCCTTGTCCTTCAAACTTTTGTTTAGTGTGGGAACTTCGAGTCCGGTGATATTGTGAATCTGCAGACTGAGGATGCCACTTGGATATCCGTCTGGCGGCGGCGCCGATATGATCATCGCATCTTGCTCTGACTTCATTTCCTGCATCTTCTGCTGCTCCAGCTCGCTATCATCGCGATCAGATGATGAATGTTTGAGCATGGCTTCTCGAAGCTTCCGCTCGCAGCTGTTGCTGACCTTTTCTTCAAGCTGCTTCATTGATCTGACTTCTGGGTCGTGTGTCTGCTTCTCAAATTGGCATTTCTGGAGCCTTGCTTTCGAGAAGTATCCAACGCTCCACTCGAGTTTTCCCGGCATGTCGTGGCCAGACTTTAGTGCTCTAAATCCATCTGTGCGTTGCCACATGCGCCCGTTCGACTCTTCGTTTTGCATCAGCTCTTTGAGGTCAACCTCGATTCTCCCGAGGTCATCATCAGCCGTGAACCGATCAGAGTCCCAAAGCTGAATGCGGAGCCTTTCGTTGATGTTTAGCTCTTCAGGGGTGACCAGCACAAAACAAGTCTCATCCCAGTATGGTTCCATTTCAGACAGCAAAATACGCGTGCTCCAGAGAACCTTGCCAAATTTTGCCCATCCAACAGACACATATGGATCAGAACTAGAGTCTTTGATAAGTGGTATGCCTGAATCTCCTATCTTGAAATCGTAACCGCGCTTGATATTGACCATAAGAACACCCTTGGCGTATGTGTCCTTTTTGAAGTCATCGCCGGCGAGCATATCTTTGAGATCTAGCGTGAGACTCTTTGGAGCGACATACTGCGCCATGGCTGCGTCAACTGCAGACTGCACGAAATTGCTTATGAATGGCACATCCATAAGATTCAAGGCATGCTTGTTCAGGGGCACACAGCTCAAATCCACTTTTGGTTGGCCGAGTAGTGTCAGAGTACAGAGATCGAAAAATGGGGGATCAGGCGTCAGCTGCAGGCGCAACCTCATGGTGCCAACCGCTCCATGCAAATCAACCCAGACCGGTATCTTCAAGTTTCCAGGCAGATAAAAGGCCAAGTAGAGGTGCATGTTTTTGCTTCGCTCCTTGAACGACTTGCTGGTTGATCGAGTCCTGTATGCAAAAGCAACCTCCAGGTTGATAAAATCACCTTCCTCAGCTGCCATGCCCCGAGAAGTGGACTTGTCGCTTTTGCTGTCAGGCTCTTCCTCTTCACCCAGCTCCGAGTTGCTGCGACTGTTCTTATCCTTGTGTGAGATAATCTTCCCGTCTTCCGTTACGGCTTGTGCAGCAGCTCCAGTAGGCAGCCATCGAACGCCGAGGATGCGCAGTGATTCGCTGCCTTGGCCAATATCTTCCACGCTGACCATGCGTATCATTTTAGGCAGGGAGGCTTGCATGACATCTTCCAGCGTGTCTGCCAGGCTTGTAAAGAGGTCGGGGTTGATGAGCGGCCATACTGAGCTCAGCAGGGAATTGAGCCACAAAGTAGTCTCCCTTTCGTATTTCTTGACTTCGCTGTTCATCTGCCGGCGCTGAGAGCGCCAGATCTCATCTTGGATTGCGCTGTCGACCTTTTTGGCCGTCCAATCCCTCACACCGAAGATGAAGATACAAACTACCCCTGCGCTAACGGTGACCAGAGCAATCCATGGTAAGAACCGTTGAGCAACAGCTCCCCATCCTCCATCTCGATGAGCATTTGTAAAAAATACTTCGCGAATAGCGAAGGTAGTGACCAAGATACCGCATGCACCGGCTAGTGAAATCGCAAACCCACGGCTGCTTGCCGCAACAACTTCCTTGCGTAAGAAATCGAGATCGGGTGGTGGGAATTGGTTCATCAAGGCATGGTGTTTCTCTTGTGAGCCATCTTGTTCCTTGCGTAGTTCGGCATCCGACTTGTTCTTCTCATCTGTACCGCTCGAGGTTCTTTTTGCTTGTTCAAATGGGTCCTCGTTCACGTCCAGTTCTTTGAGGGCACTATCAGTGAAGTCGTGAATCTTCACAGGGAGATGAGTGACGGGATCGGTGACCTCGCGTTCCGCCCTTTCTTTCTTGGAATCCTTGTTCTTTTTTCGTGGATTGATTGCGGCAGGGTCAACTTGCGATGTATCCTGGATAGATGCCTCGTCGTTGCCAGACTGAAGATCTTCCACTTCGTCATCGGGACTCCAAGCTTCTCTTTCTTCGGTCTGAGAAGGACGTTGGTCCGGGCCATCTATATCGCTATTCAGTGCATCTTGCTGTCTTGCCTCCCTTTCCTCTCTGTACTTCGATATGGTAGGAATTGGGTGTCGTTCGCTGTATGGAGCTTCGTAGCGACGGGCATGCTCCACATCTTCTTTGCCAGCCATTATGAAGCTCTACACATCGCAGCTAGTGGGAGATTTTCTTTTTTCAAACCACACGCGTATAGATGAAATGAATTTTAATGATCAATTATTTGACTCGAATTTACTTTATAACTACATGCCATTGAGTTCCATACTTTTCAAATCGCCGATTTGACTGTGGATGACGGCATGGCGGATGAAGATGGACATAGCTGGGCATTTATCACTACTACGTCATCCGCCTCTAAAGACTGACCACTCCCCACATTGTCGCATAGCGCAGACCGGGAACTGCTCAATGCAATTACGTTTGTGCTGCCGCTCAGTGGCTAATGCCGAGACAAGTAAAAGAGCCAGCAAACTACAATTGGCTTTCCATTGACGTTGAATTTACGGGGGAACGTCATTCATTCATGCGACGCCTGGAGGCCAAACTGCCGCCCGCAACGAGATGCTCAATGCTGTCAGGATCCTCCACGTAGAGTAGCAGCGAATACGAAGCCACGGCTATCACCTCCCCAGTGGGAGGTAGGAAGAGCCAAAAATAAAATTAAAAAGTACCGCTTGAACTGGACTCGATTCCCCCTCAAAATTTTGCACGTTCCATCGGTTACGTCTGGCAGCTTTGCTGAGCATCCTTGTCGTCGCAAAAAACGGAGGCCTTTTGAGCCGAAGCCGCCCAAAACCGCCCTGATGATCCTCGAGTCGGTCGACAGGCATTGCTCTACTAAGGTAACAGTATTGTGGACCGGCTGCGCATCGAGGGTGTCCAAGTCGTGTCCAGCGTCTGGTCGAGCGTCTGGTCTAGTAGGCGACGAGCATCTCGGGGTGTGTTTTGCGTTGTGCCGCACGAAGTTTTGACGCTTCCTCCTCGTCCTTCTCTTACGCGCTATAATCTGTACATTGTACATCGTATCCGGTTTGTCATCGTGAGCACGGCGGCGAGAGTAGCATTGGGCGATCGATATGTCTGGGAAAGCAAGTCAGAGTGGCCAAAAGTCGCAAAACAGGATAACGGAACGAATTCAAGCATGCGAAAGCAAGCGTTTTATAGCCAAACTGCTGGATCCCGCCACGTGCAACTCTTGGGGAGCTTTGCAAAAAAATCGTACGATTCTTTCATCATAGCATGAATGTTTCCCGTCAAAATCTCGATACTACGTCTGCCAATGCAAACAGCCGCCTCGCCAATGCCGGGTTCATTTGCAGGGACCAACAGTCCAACAGACCAACATGAAGGCCTCACGCCGGGATGGGAGGGGCCGCAGGAGCTGCGCTAAAATCAAGGGACAAGCCCAAATCTCCGTGCGCAAAAGGTGCAGGGCGTCCATCTATCACGAGCGCTAACGTTTTAAGTTGCTATTACTACTCGTTTCAGTTGAGAGTAGCTAATCTTTGTAAACACCGCCTTCTTCAATGCTTCAGGAGGTAAACAGCAAGGAGAGACACCACCAGAACTCGGCTAGAAGCCATGGATCGGTTGCATTTGAACAAGATGTATAATCTTAAATGGAAGCGTTAAATCTCTACATGTACCTTTCTGGCCAATATGGGGAAGGGAGGGATGGATATCAGGAGTAGCCTAACCTGTGACACACCAGACTGCCGGTAGACGATGGATCAATGCTTTCCATATTAAATCTTGATACAGAGCTTGATTATGGCAATTACTAAGGTAAAGAGCACGGACAGATTAATCCATAGTCTACTTGCTGATAGGTGTCACGAACAATCATCGAATTAATTAATATATCGACAAAGGTAGTCTAAGATTGGAACTCAAGTGGCAGCTAAATCAAGCTTACTCCAGACAACTGCCCAGGTCTTGGCGACAATGCCATCGACTGACGGAGATGCACTTCCGTTACAGCATCACAAAATGGTTCGATTCGACAGCTCAAGTCACCCGTTCAGCAACTGATATCACCAGATATGCTGTTTTAAGTCGCCCAGAAGAGCAAATTCCACGATTCAATAGAAGCATCCCAACCCGCCTCGTGGCGGGCAAAGGCGTCCACACCAGACAGGGGTCCGCGTGCCCTAGCAGTCCCATCACCGTGCAGCTAGCTCAGGGGACACAAATCTAGCCTCTTGTTGGCTGACCATCTGGTGTTTTAAGCGCCGAGCCTCAGGGCCGTTGCCACATCAGGACTGGCATCGCGCCTTGCTACTCCCTGACTAACTCGGTCAGACCAGTCAGAGCGCATCGTGAGAATGCAAGTGCACAGAAGGCCGGCGGCTTTGGATGTGATGGATATCAATGTTCCTATTTATGGTGCAAGATAGCAGAATCTGAGCAGCACAAAGCAGCGGAGAAGCGGGGGAACGGCATTGGAGCCCTGCAGGTGACTTCATCGAATCCATCCAGGCACAAACTGAAAGAGAGCCTGTACCGCCTACTGTACTTGTACCACGTCTTATCCAAATCTTCCACTTTCCTGCTTCTGCTTCTGCTGCATCTGCAAACCTCCATCTCCGCATCTGCACTTGCACTTGTATTTGCATTTGCACAGACAATCCTGTTGAAACATTACAGCTCGGAGCATCGTCAAAGTGCAGACAAGCTTGAGCTGCTTGACCAGACTCTCAAACGCACACGCCCCTCTGCCACTCCCCCAAAGGTCCCCAAAGGCCCCCTGAGCCAGCGCTCGAAACGCCGCTACAGCTGCCCCTCGGCCCTGCTCTCACACTCGCCGTCGCACAATCCGCTCCACGAGAGTCTCACTTTCTGCGCCGTGATCTTCGCTGGGTTTACAGTTTACAGTTTAACCAGGCCTTAAACTGCAATCGCAGCTCTCGCAGGTGCTCGTCGCAGAGGGAATAGCCTGGCGTCTGCTGCAGCGGCCGATGCTACCGGCCCGCGAGCCCTCACCGTGTCATTTGGCGGATCGCTTCGCAGCTGCAGGGGTCTGGAGTTTCATGCTACAAGGAACCTCGACATCCGAAGTCAAAGGAAGACGGAGCCACCATTTCGGATCCATCCCCGACTTCTCCAGCCTGTCCGTGTTTCACGCCGATTAGGTCGACCAGGAGTCCTCTTTTATCACTCGGCGACTCCCATATTCTTGGCTTCTTCTTTTCCTTCTTCCCTCAGCTGTCGTTAGGCGGGCCAAAAGAGCAGCCATCTTTTTCTTTCTCTTCTACGGACGTCCCTCTGGGCCTTTCCTTTCTATCTACTGCTGGCTCAGGTCACTCTTTACTCTCTTTATTCAACCTTCGTTTTCCAGCGTCTCCGATTTTTGACTAGTATATTTTGTATTCTGCCTTGAACGACCTACTTGAGGCGGATCCAAAGTCGACTTGAGAATCGGTGTCATTTTTTGGAAAGTCGAGGGAGGGTATTATCGCTGTTTAGAGTCGGGAAACCGCTTGCACTGGGTAATCCCAAGGGCATCCTATTATAATATTTCAACATTGTCGCGGGTCGACATTTTAATTTCAAAGGGCTTCAACTGTTAAGAGGAGGAGACTCGAAACCAATCATCCAAGATGGCCGGCCAACTCACATATGGCGAACTCATTCGCAAGCAGTTCACCATTCAAAAGTTCTTCTATCACATTCTCTTCTGGGGATTTCATTTCGGCATTTTCGCATATGGATGGTGAGCTTCGACAATAAAGTGACTTCTGGTTATCCTCGAAGCAGCTAACATTATTCCAGGTATAAACAAGCCGCCGATCCAAGGCTGGCAGGTCTCAACACGCTGAAATACTCTGTGTGGATTTCTCGAGGTGCTGGTCTGGTGCTCAGCGTCGACTGCATGCTCATCCTGCTCCCCGTCTGCCGAACCATTATGCGATGGATCCGACCCAAGATCCGCTTCCTCCCCCTTGATGAGAATCTGTGGATGCATCGCCAGATTGCCTACTCTCTGCTATTCTTCAGCATCTGCCACACGTCAGCCCACTACGTCAACTTCTACAATGTCGAGAAGAGGCAGATTCGTCCCGTTACCGCTCTGCAGATTCACTACGCTCAGCCTGGTGGTATTACCGGTCATGTCATGCTCCTTTGCATGCTGCTCATGTATACCACTGCCCATGCTCGTATCCGTCAGCAGTCTTTTGAGACTTTCTGGTACACACACCACCTGTTCATCCCCTTCTTCCTGGCTCTCTACACCCACACTGTCGGCTGCTTCGTTCGTGATACCGCCAACGGATTCTCTCCTTTTGACGGTGAGCAGTACTGGTCGCACTGCATTGGTTATCTCGGATGGCGATGGGAGCTCTTCACTGGTGGCTTCTACCTCATTGAGCGTCTGTATCGCGAGGTTCGTGCCCGTCGTGAGACCAAGATTACTCGTGTCATCCGACACCCGTATGACGTCGTCGAGATTCAGTTCAACAAGCCTTCCTTCAAGTACAAGGCTGGCCAGTGGTTGTTCCTTCAGGTGCCATCTATTTCAAAGTACCAGTGGCACCCCTTCACCATCACCTCGTGCCCATTCGATCCCTATGTCTCCGTCCACGTTCGCCAGGTCGGTGACTTCACCAGCCAGCTGGGAGACGCCCTCGGTGCTGGTGCCGCTCAAGCCAAGTTCTACGACGGTGTCGACCCCATGGGTATGTACGAGGTCGCACTGCAAAACGGCCAGCAGATGCCTGCTCTGCGTATTGACGGCCCCTACGGAGCCCCGGCTGAGGATGTCTTTGAGAACGAAATTGCTGTCCTCATCGGAACTGGTATTGGTGTTACTCCTTGGGCTTCCATTCTGAAGAACATCTGGCATCTCCGAAACTCCCCTAACCCTCCCACTCGTCTTCGTCGTGTTGAGTTCATCTGGGTCTGCAAGGACACCGGCTCCTTTGAATGGTTCCAGACACTGCTGTCCTCTCTCGAGGAGCAGTCCAACGAAGCTGCTCGCGTCCCTGGAAGCTCTGGTGTTGAATTCCTCAAGATCCACACCTACCTCACCCAGAGACTTGACATGGACACTGCCCAGAACATTGTGTTGAACAGTGTCGGTGCCGAGATGGATCCCCTCACTGAGCTCAAGTCACGGACTCAGTTTGGTCGACCCAACTTTGCCCGCCTCTTCAGAACTATGCGTGATGGTATTCTCGACAGGACCTATCTTGGCGGTCTCGAGGGTAGCATGAAGACGACGGTCGGTGTTTACTTCTGCGGTCCTTCTATTGCAGGTATGTACCAATATTCCTAGCATATCTCCCTTACGTCTATTCTAAACTAACATGTTATCTCTCTAGCTCGTGATATCAAGACTGCCTGCAAGGCTGCCACGGCTCGCGAAGTCGAGTTCCGCTTCTGGAAAGAGCACTTTTAATCTAAAAAGCCTAAAATTTTCCCAATATCTGTATACCAGACAATACCAATTTCTTTTTTCTTTCCTCCGTTTCATATATTACAAATGATTGACATCAAATATGATGGTATGTGTGGATCTCGTAGGAGTTTTGAGTCTATGGAAGCGCAAATGGCAATTTTCAGTCTAGCAGTAGTTGGGGAGTAGCAGCATCATGGGTGGCTAAAAGCCAGTTGAAGATTTATTGAAATAAAGACGTGTGTTCTCATGACAACTGTTTTTTTAAGGCCTAAAGGCCGGCTTTATCCCTCTTGACATTCTATTTTTATGCAAACAATGATTTGTGTTCATTTGTGCACAATCCCTTTGATTGACACTCTTTGAACAGGGCCCAGTCAGATGAAAGAGGCGTGCATACTTGGCTGTGAATTGAACGCATCTCTGAACGGTTCGATTGAACGCGTCGACCAGTGAAAGACGCTGTCTCTGAGAAGCTGCCGACAGACCCTAGATAGAGCGGCATAAGAAGATGCAGGACGTCTGACCGCTAGTCTGCATGTCACCGAATATCACAATCCTACGAATGTATAAGAGTAGAGGTCTGCATCTACTCATTTTGTGTCTTTTTTTCAATTGCCGTAAAAATCTGGATTCGAACTGCGCTTAATTCACAGTCGCAATGCCGATCGGCCATAGTACCAGACACAGCAGCAGACTATCTGCAAGAATGCCTCGCCAAGTCAAAACCTTCCAGCCAAGCCAGCGCAAGCTCCCCTTCGCCGAGCTTCAGGGAGACATACCCGATGAAGGCCACCAAGAAGCATTCGAACTGCTTTATTCCGAAATCAACAAATTCCTTAAGGATGGAATCTGCAAAAAGGCGGCTAGCTCGAAGAAATCGCTGTGGAAGTTGAAGCATCCCAAGGAATTTCTGAGTTTCGCCCGCATGGTTGCTCGGCCTGGCGCTGATGGGGAGTGGGAGAAGTTGCTCAGGTCTCGGCCGTATCGATGTGCCCTTTTGTCGGGTGTGATGATGATGATGCTGGAAAAGCACGTCTTTTCTGATCTGTTGTTTGGCGCTGGACCGGAGCATGCGGAACTGCTCAGGATGGAGGATAGTTCTATGATCAACGTTGAAGGTATGACACTGCTTGAACTGTTAATTTAAGACGCGATTTTGGCTAACACACATGCGCAATTTATAGGTTTTCGACGTACAGCCCTTCGGGCGGACACCAATCGCGTCTGTCTTGAAGCAACAGGCGGCGTTCCGCCTTTATTCTGGAAACGTGTAGACAAAATCACCGCCCAAATCGTAACACTGCTCTCCCCTCTCTCTGCAGCCATCGGAGAAGATGCGCCGGAGCCATCATCGTATCAATCTCTACATGACATCGTTGCACTTGCGGGGTGGCTCAACCTCGCAATCCGACTGTCTCCCAAGATTACCATCTTCGAATGGGTCCAGCCAGGCGAGACATATCAACACAGCCATCTCTGCGTTGGAGAAGAAAAGACGCCTTCTTCAGCGACTTATGACAGAATCCAAGATACTCGAAGCCGCACACGCGTCATGATCTCCACCGCGCCGAAAATCTCGAGACACGCACACGCGGTCAAGGGGTATTTCACTGGCACAGCGACATACGAAGTCATGCAGCCACATGTCGTCACATACATCGGAGGTTACACCGACTGGGACGACAAATTTGAGGTTCCGCTGCAAAATCATATTAACAGCAGACTCCCTTTGTCCTCGATTGGTCTCTTATCTCTGGTGGTGAATGCCGTGCGGCTCGTAGCGCTGCTTTCTCTCATCAGTGTTTTGGGGCTGATGGTGTTTGGCTCCTGGACCAGCATTCCTGGTGGTGAGCTGATGGTATTGCCGATCCGACTGTCGTTCCGAAGTTTGAAGTGGTGGCTCAATATGATTCTTCGACATAGCGAGGTTAACACTCAGTTTAAAGTGGTGAATACTAGTTGGTCGTGGACGTAGAGTCCTTTATTCGGAAACATGTTTTAAATTGGCGAAAATGGAAGCTGGATAGGGATGGAGAGGATGTTATAGACTGGATATGTCGTTTTAATACCCTGTTGAGAGTGTGAGGATGGGCAATAATGTCAATTAGGAGTTTAGGAGTTTAGAAGTTTGTAAAGCAAAAGTTAGCGAGCTTTTAACACCGACGTAGACAATTTTGTTAGTATTTACTACTATAACATATTTAGTATTCGGTCTCAATTGCGGCACGAGATGCTGAATAGTAAACATGCTGTGTTGATTGCCTGTAAGCATCCACGCGCGATTATCCTGCATGCATGTGCTTATTAGGCACTGATTGGGCAGGTCGGCTCCGTTCTTGCTAAAACCACAACATTCAATACTTGCACATGCCCACTACGAGGCAGTTGGCTCTTCGAGGCTCCTTTAGCAAAGATGCTAATTTTCTCAAGGTTCAGGAATCGTATATCGAAGAGAGACAGTAACGTTCCCTCTGCTCCTGTACTTGTACCCGCAAACAAGGATCCAAATTCAGCCTTGCCCAATGCCACGGCCGCGTCTACGGTCAATAACTTGGCTGACGAAGGCAATGAGCTTTGGTCTCGGGCCTACGCGCTCGCCAAGGAACGCGAAAAACAGCTTATGGAAGATTATGAGAGACATATAGCTTCGTTGGAAGGTGCCTCCGTCGACAGCAAGAGCTTTTCAGCTCCACACGATGTCCAAGTTCATGTAAACCAGCTGCTAGAACTACGGCAAAAGAAGGAAATACAGGTTTCGATCATGGGGCACGATATTACGATGCGAGAACAGATTGAAAAGTTGGCAAAGTTCCTGCTCTGGTCCGATGCCATTGTTAGGTCGGCAGTAAGCGCTCAGCCGTATGCTGCTTTAGCCTGGTCAGGCGTTTCATTATTTCTTCCGGTAAGTAAATCTTCATACTCATTGTACACTTTACTTACAGTTCAAGCTCCTTGTTTGCGGCGCGAAGTATAATGAGGGCATGTTAGATGGCTTCGGCTCCATTAGCGACATGCAAATGTTCTGGAAGTCCTATGGAGAGACCTACATCGGGCAGCCAGACACGAAGTCTTATCAAGCTCTCAAAGATCTGTTAGCCAAGCTATACTCCTTCATCATTGAGTACCAAGCTCGCGTCATATGCCATCTATCAAAAGCACAGCTCTCTCGTGCTTGGCAGGGTATGATGGGATCCGACGACTGGGACAACGCAATAAAACCAGCCAAGGAGCTGCATGATATGTGCCTCTGTCTAGTTGACAGAGTACACAAAGATGTCATCCAAACCAAAATGGATAGTCAGCTCCAAGAAATCCAGAAATCACGAGTTATTCAAGAAGAGATGCTTCAAGTCATAAAGGAAGATAGAGAGGACGAAAAAGAGCGAAAGCTGCTGAGTGATCTTGCCACGACCTCAGGAGACTATGAGAGATACAAGAACATCAATCCAGAGAGGGTGCCAGGAACGTGTATGTGGTTCTTAACAGATGAAAGATTTCTTACTTGGCGTGACAAAAAGTCGGGAGACCTTCTCTGGATTTCTGCAGGGCCTGGATGCGGAAAATCAGTCTTATCAAAATCCCTAATTGATGAGCGCCACTTGAGTCCAGACACTACCGTTACAATTTCATCCTCAACAATTACTGTGTCAGAAAGCATCATCTGCTATTTCTTTTTTAAAGATGGCGGGGAGGGCAAAATGGATAGCGCTCAAGCTCTATGCGCAATATTACACCAGCTATTCATTCATATGCCTCAGCTCATGGCACATGCGCTTGCAAGTCACAAGAAGTATAGTCAAGATCTGATGCGGAGAACCGATGAGTTATGGCGAATCTTTCTCGATTGTGTGGATTCGTCACCAGTCCCGATTATCTGCTTGCTCGATGCTTTAGATGAATGTGAAGAGGAGGGTAGGATCAGCTTGACTAAGAAGCTATGCGATTTATACCTCAATACCAACTCATCTGCTCCGCCACGGCTAAGGTTTCTCATTACTAGTCGCCCATATGAGACCTTTAAAATGTCATTCGACAGATTGACGGCAAGTCCTGCTTATTTACACTTTGATGGCGATGATAAATCTGGTCAAATTGGCCAAGAAATAAATCTTGTCATCGATGTAAGAGTGGATTATATAACAAGCAGCTTTACTGCCGAAGACCGCAACAAGATCTCTCAGCGTCTCAAAGATATGGAGAACAGAACGTATCTATGGTTGCACTTAACCTTAGAGATTATTGAAAGAAATATGAGTGCCTATAGCAGACGACTAGATATGGAGGAGTTCCTGTCTAAGCTACCGTCTACAGTATCTGATGCTTATGAGAAGATTCTGTCCAGAAGTCAAGACGATAAAAAGGTCGAGGCCCTACTAAAGATTGTCCTAGCTTCTGAACGCCCGTTGACTCTCGACGAGGCTAACTATGCCCTTACGCTCGCATTAGGAGATGAGGTCTCGTCACATGAAAAGTTGCAAGAAAATTTATGGCCACAAGATAGATTCAAGACAACACCAGGAAACTTATGCGGCCTTTTCATTAGCATTCATGACTCCAAGTTATATCTCATCCATCAAACGGCTAGAGAGTTTCTACTTGATACGAACCCTTCAGGAGCGTGGAGGGGACGGCTAAACTTATCACGGTCACATGGGATCTTAGCCAGGGCCTGCATGAGTTACTTGCTAATGCTTGATGCTCAATTCGAAAATACGACTAAATTGAATGAGAAATATCCTTTTTTCTCTTACGCGGCTAACAGCTGGTTTTTACACTTCCAATCACAAGACGCAGATTCCACGGATACCTCTCGGAAGCTTGCGCGCAGCCTTTGTGATATATCTGCACCGCAAACAAGAAATTGGTTAGAGGGTTGCGATTCATACGCGTTCTCGGATATCGACACGCTCTTTCAGAGATCGATAGATCTTTGGCTAGCGGTTGTCTTCAATTTAACTTCCGTTGTGAGCGATATGATGACGCATGAACATCCCGACGTCAATGCGAATGACGTGCTCTACCCAGCCATAAAACAAGGCAATTATAAAATGATAGAAATCCTCCTGAGTCCTAATAGTGGGGTCAGAATTGGTAAATACCATCTTTACAGGGCGACAAGAAAAACGCCTGCGATATTCGCATTGTTACTCGACAAGTGTAACGGCGAGGTCAAGATCGATGAGAGGACTTTGATGGGAGCGCTAAGTAATCCTTACAACGGGGCAGCCATCTTGGACTTGCTCTTCACTAAATGTCCAAACGAAGTCAGCATTACAAAGGAATTGCTTGAATACACAATAAGGTATGGGTCAGCGGAGACTATGTTGTTACTCCTGAATAAAAGAGGTAGCCAGGAAGAGATTACGGAGGACATCGTTGTGGTCACGACGAGGGCTCGGAGTGGTACAAAGATGATATCTGCTCTTCTCGATCAGTATGGTCATAAAATCACAATCACAGAGTCTTTGATGATAGCCGCGATGCGGAAGGCATCTCTTGACTGGCTGACCGTTCTCTTGAACAAGCGTGGCAACGACATCAAGATTACAGAGGATATTGTCAAGGCTGCAGCAGAAAATATACGCCAGCCGGCAGATATAATACCTCTGCTCGTCGATAAACGCGGCCACGAATTCAAGATCACAAAAGAAATATTGGAGACTGCGTCGGCCAACGAGTCTTTGGACGGAGAATTTATGGCTTTACTTGAAGATAGGTACCGCCGCGAGATGAGTGTAGACAGTGACACGTTTGCATAGGTAAAAGACATAGTTTAAGAACTTTTGGATAGTGATATCGCTTCAACGGAGGCGTGGTGGCGCACAAGCCTTTATAAACAGTAGTAATAGCTATATTCCTCAGCTTATATTTACGTTTTCACCAAAGGTGACGTAACCGCTTTTCCCTCCTCTTAACAACATGAAGTGCATATGCATGAATTGACCCCTCTTGCTTGTTTGAGAAAGGTTTATGGGTGCTGAGATATGAGTATGAATTTTATATTAGTAGTAGATGTTGCTTGAGTTATAACGGTACTTTTGCTATATGCGACGCCCTATACGAATATACTCTTGAGTATTTGCCTACCACGCCCTATACGAGCCATGTTCTAATCGCTACGCCCTCTACAAATATAAGCAGAAACTACTGAGAAGTGGATATCTGTGGGATGGTTGAAGTGCACAAGCGAGAAGGCTATTAATAATCACCATATACTGACCTATATTTCTGACGAAGCTACACAGTATACATAGGTACACTGCTCTGGTTGCGGACATCGCTCTTATTGCGGACATAACTGTGTCACAGGAATGCTTTTACCGCATTCATTTTACATCACGTATGGGATCAATTACAAATATAACTGCATGAGCTTAGTCTCGCCCAGCATGCGTTGTCGCAAGAAAACCAACATCTCAAGGGCAGCTCTACGTTGAAGAGGAGCCGGCTACATACATACATACTCCAATCTGTCTCCACGCGAAGAGAGGAAGCAAACGCCAGTTTATCATTACCCAAACGATACCATAAGATACAAACCCAGCGCCCATGGCCTCCGAAGATACTACTCAAGCAGACTACCTCGCAAGAATCGATGCGATACTTCAAGAAAGCGTCGCAGCTGGAGTGACTGGTCTCTCCGCCGCGATAACCTCAGCCCGCGGACACTGGACTTTTGTTGCCGGTGTTTCGGATCTAGAGACCCAGCAGCCCATCACGTCCACTCACTTGTTTGGCGTTGGTAGCATCACCAAAGTATTCACGGCTGTGGTTATTTTCCAACTTATAGAAGAAGGAAAGCTACGATTGACAGATACTGTCAGCAAGCTTCTTGACCCAGAAATATACCGTGACATTGATAATGCCGCCGAAGCCAACGTTGACCTGCTCTTGAGCCATGAAACGGGCATTGACAACTGGGAGGATGACCCAACTTGGATCAAGGCAGGGCGTGGCAGCAAGTTGGATCCGGCTCATAAATGGGCCAAAATCGAGCCTCTTGATTACATTCGCGGTCCAAGATTGACCGCCCCTGAGCGTGGAAAATATTACTATGCAAACACCAACTACGAGCTTCTCGGCTTTATGATTGAAAAGATTACGCAGAACACAGCAGAGGCCGAAATCCGTCGACGAATCCTTGAGCCACTCGGTATGGAACACACGTTTCTAGAGGGTTTTGAAGAACAGAACCAGGGCACGATGACAAGACGTTATCATTTTGCCACAGAAGAGTATCGTGAGGCAGCGGGGATCAATGCAGCTTTTCCCGAGCTCCAGGACGGCAAGCTCATTGACTGTACGGCATCTAACCTTTCCGTCGAGTGGACAGCCGGCGGCATGGTTTCCACGCCCTCTGATCTGGTTAAATTCGCCACTGCCATTCGGGATGGGAAGTTGCTCAGTGCAAAATCACTTGCTACTATGAAGATGTGGCGACCAACTACGAGCGAAACCTCCGAGATGGGACATGGACTCTTCAGGATGAGGGACTCTGAAAAGGACGGATGGCTAGGCCACTTTGGCGGCGTGCTGGGCTTCACGGCGGCTTTGTGGTGGAAGGAGGAGGGAGACTGCGCGATATCAGTGCTATCCAATGTGGGAGTTATACACTCGGGCGACGTGCCTTCGAGCGGAGCCCATATGGTTATCAAAAGCAAGATTCGCGAGCTTGCCGCTCAATTAGCTGGGCTGTGATATTTCTTCAATATGGTTTTGTTTTCTTCACCTTGGCTGGGTACCCTGTAACAGTAAAGTTACCTTGATTGAAGATTTATCAGTGCCTGTATCTGTACTAGCACACCTGATTCAAAGGCATTATTTATGTTTGGGAATCTTCTTTGACGTAAACCCTTGTTCTATACCCTGCCCATATACTCACCACCTCAATCTTTCCAAGCTACAGATAATACGCTATCTTGAGACTCTTTGGTTGGCTCTTTGAACTTGGCTGGCGATTAGCGGCCAAGTGTGTATGAAAGAGCCGTCGCTCAGAACAAAGAATTGCGCTTTGTGAAAGTATAATGGCAAATTGAATGACACTACAGAAAGAAAACCGCTCTCAGCGTGTCAGAATCTATCCCATAGCCAAGCTTTCTAATTTGAAGCTATTGTGTTGTTTCCAATTGTCGGTTCAGTGTGATCATCATTGAGCTGTGATCGAGTAAAGGTTATAGCATAGCATTTGCAGCTTCCAATCAACAATTGGAGTCATCTGATGACTAATCCAGGGCTTCCGTAGCTCAGTTGGTTAGAGCTTCGTACTAATATTTCCGCCTCACGGCGAAATCTTGGTAATGCGAAGGTCGCAGGTTCAAGCCCTGCCGGGAGCAAATCTCCAGTGCCCTGAGAGCAATTCTTTTTTTGCCCTTTTCTCCTTCTTTTTGCATGCGGTACCAATGGTTAAGGAAACAGAATCCAAGAAAAGTCCCAATCAAGGACAGAACGCTCTCTATTGACCAGGCAGGGGAAACCCCTTGTCGTTGTTTGGGTGGCTGGCAATTGTTTGTTTGCTCCCAATCCACAGGTGGCTGGTGGCTGGTGGCGCCCGCGATTTGACTAGGGCCTATCAAATTGGGCATTAGCAGTAAGACAAAACCCAAGATGGCGCCAAATGGCCCATGATCGATGTGGAGACGCATGTTCCTGCTCGGCCCAGCCCGCAGATGCTAACTGAATAAATGACAGCATAGGAAATTGGGCTCGGCTTCTAAGAGGAGGGAAATTGGGAAAAGGGGACGGGCTTAGCTGATGGGAGTTGGTAGCTCTGGACCAACTGGCGGCTAAGCTATGGCGGTATAGGTACCATCAGTTCCGTATTGTCATGTCTGGCCACCAACCACTTGATAGTTCCATCTCCATCTCCATCGCCAGCTTCAGCTCACCAAAAAGCAATCGAGACTGCTATTATGGAGTCCTTGCAGCTGTAATCCATCAAGATCATTCTCATTCAGCTCCGCCCCGTTTCTCCCTGGTCCTCAGCCGCAGCAAATGCGTGGCCTCTGTCCCGGTGCCTTGCATCGTACCGCTGCTCAAGCATCTCGTCCAGCCACCCATATTCTCGCGAGCTCCTGGCCGCCTCCACTAGCTCCTCCACCTCGTCCTGCAGCTCCCGACCGCCTCTTCGTTCGATCGCAGGCTCTGCGTTCATTCGTCCCACCGCTCGATCAATTGGGCTCCAATCGCAGGGCCCTGGGCAGGCTGGTCGACTAGTTCAGACATCATCTAGCACCTAAGCAACCAAGCCACTCCAGACCCCGGCTCGCGGACGGACCTGGGAGCAGTAGCTTGTGCCAGCAAACCGACGGAAATCTTTTCCTCCCCTTGCCTTGCGCTGACATCCATCACAAACAACAAAAGGAGCAGCGACAGCATCTGCCCGCATCTCTAGTCTGCGCATTTCTGCATTGCGTACTCCTCCCGGCAGCGTACGAGTGCCACGGTGACAGCCTGGACAGCTGCATGAGCCCTATCAGCTAATCGAGGCAATCTCCCTACGCCTGTTGCTTCTCGGGTAAATCGAGTCGTGAATCCTCTCTTTTGAGTCTCCATCACGGCACAATAAACCTTCTCGTGTCGTGTTTGGGCTCAGCGTGCGGGTAACCGTCATCTCCCCGTGCCCCGTGTTAGGCGCGAGCCTATGCTTGGTGTTTTCGCTACTTCCTAATATCCAAGAACCTCGACCATGTCTGCGCCATATTGGGGTGCATTGCCCCAGCCCAAGGGCATCCAAAGCCGACGAGTCTCGGCAGACTACACTAATGAATTCTCGCCAAACGACCAGCGACGTTCGCTAGACGTCCAGCCGCAACGCAAGGCGAACCGGGCCTCAATCCAGACAACTTACACCGAGGCTCCCACCGACACAACTTTCAGTCCCAACTCCCCGACGTCAGCAGCTGAGTACCAAGGTCTAGCTCCCAGACCAGCCTCGTATCGTGGATTCGGGTTTCCTCAAGAGCAAACATATGAAGGATACGACAGGCAAGATCGACGGTCAAATCGTATCCCCGACGACTTCGGTGCCGCCTCTCCAGCTCCCTCTGCCACGGATACTATAATTCGAGGGCCGCCTACAAACTATCGCGATCCTTACGCAAACGAATCTCAGCGAGACGTCCCGCTGCTGTTTGGTGATAATGTGCCCACCCGCACAGATAGTATTGCATCGCCTAATCAGCTTCAAAGAAGCGCAACAAGCGCAACAACGGGACAGGGCGAACGGCGCAAAAAGTTAACAGACAATCGATCACCCCTCCAGAGGCTTGAGCTGACGCTCGACAGCATGACCAAAGAGGAAAAGAGGGCAAGAGTGGAAGCTGCAGAACAACGAGCTAGAGCGAGGGCTGCGAAGAGGGCTGCCGCTGAAACTGGCGAGAATCGTCCTCAAACCCTCGACTATCAGTCCTCGCCCTCAGCTCCCAGCCAACGCCAACAACAGCCTGCGGCGGCCATTGAGCCAATTAGCCCAGTACCTCAGAGAATAACGCCCCAGCGAGATGCTGCCCCTCCCAAAGATTCGGGCACGCAACCGATATCACCCCCACGACGGGTGGCCGAAGACCAATATTACCGGCAGAATCAGGATCAAGCCCCCCGTCAGCCTAGACAACTACCGCAGCCACCGGTGCGTGAGGAGCGCCAGCCGAGGCAGTTACCTCAACCGCCTGTACGTGAGGATCCTCAACCAAGGCAATTGCCCCAACCACCCATACGCGATGAGCAGCGTAGAGCTTATCCACAGGAAGCCCCCCGGCCCGATGATCAACGCCGATACTTTAGCCAAGACTCTCCTCAGCGCCCTCGGGCCAGCATGGACCAGAGACAATTTGTTCCAGAGCCCGATGTTCCTCAGCGCAACCTCAGTTTCCGCGAACGCGATATTTGGCGTGAAGCGAAGCCTCTTGATGCAGATGTGAACCAACCGACAAAGGAATCCAGCGGCTTTTCCTTGACACGCAGTGGAAGCAACAAGTTGAAAAAGGATCCCCCAGCGGATGTTTGGCACCGGATACGCGTCGAAGCAGAGCGACGACTGCCACCAGGATCGCAGCCTGGAGAGGCTCAATACAAAGACCCGACCCAGTCTCCCAGGGCCGCAGCAGGGACAGCACCGCTACCACAAGAACGCAACAGAGAGCCGGCCCCCTTACCTCTTGCAGCAAACAATGGGCCGAATGTACGGCCAGAAACAAAGAGGCATTCCCAGTCTGCTACCGAGGCCGAGATCCAGGCTATGCAACGGCGGGCTACTGAGCCCATCTATGCCCGGGAAGAGAGAGGGCTTAACGCCGACTATGCCCCCGCGGCTGCCATTGGCAGGATCATTTACGAGGCGAGTCAAAAAGCCCGAGGACGCTTTCCACAGCCAAATCCAGCAGCAAAGAGCTTGGAAGATCAGACGGACCATGATCTAATAGAGGATACACAGGAGCCCCAGGAACCCCAGGAGACACAGATTCCGCATATGCCACAGGAACAGAGGGCTATGCGAATGCCACGGGAACCACAAACGCAGCACATGTCACGGGAACCACAAATGCAACACATGCCACAGGAACAGAGGGCAATGCGAATGCCACAGGAACCCCAAATGCTACAACCGCAGATGCCACAACCACAACTGCCACACATGCCACAGAAGCCGCAGGAGCTAGAGGAGCGTCACGAATCAAGACTGGTATTCAAGAACCCAGCAGAGATGCACCCTGGCGATGGCTTATACAATTCTCCTCAGTGGCTGGATGAATGGAAGAAGGGCACCGTCGGTACTCTATCCGGGACCCTTCTCGACCTCAATGGACCTATGCCGGCTGGGTCAGTAGAGAAGATCAACGCTTGGGGGGACAGGGAGCAAGGAGGCAATCATAGAAGAAACGCCAGCATGACGACGAGGCCGCGCAAGGCCGAAGCGTTTGATGGTGAGTATGACAATACAAATGGCGCACCCACTCGATTCAAACCACCCTTGTACCTCAAATGCGGCCCGCTTCTGAGATACTGCGGCATGCGGCATGAACAAGCTCTACCAAGGCCTCGGGGTGCAAATGCTGCTCAAGACCGTGAGATTTGGAGGGGAAGCGTCATGATTGTCACCAATGATGCAGAATCATCCTATGAAATTGCGCCGACGCTTCGGCTCTTTGTACAGGATGTTGAATTGTTACCTCCACCTCCACACCAGGTCGACGGCGAACTCTCGCCAGAGTATGTGGATCCCATCGCTGGGCATCCCAAGCTTGGCCGTCGTGGTGAGACGCTGTATGTTCGCCCTGTGGACCACCTTGAAGAGGGCAGAGATTTGTCGCATGTCGAGTCCGAGGATGGATTGTTCGAGACTACAAGGAGTCCGCCAGATGAGCCTTTGCCGCAAGGGCTTAACGACTATCCTGGATCATTTGCTAGCCGCCGAGGACGGGTGGACATTGATGGAGAGAAGATGCAAAAATACAAGGACGTGAGGGGCTTTCGTCTCCATGCTGAGCGAGGCTGTACGTTCTGGCGTTTCAACATTGAGGTTGAGCTTCGAGAACAGCAACAGCGAATCGCATACCGCATTAACCGTGGCCCAGCCATGGCCTTTTGGGTTCCCGCACGTGGGCAAACAATGAACATGATGTTTTATACTTGCAACGGCTTCAGTCTTACCGTCAATTCTAACGAGATGAGCGGGCCTGATCCCATGTGGCGCGATGTCTTAAACGCACATCAGACACAACCATTCCATGCCATGATAGGCGGAGGAGACCAGATCTACAACGACTGCGTGGCCTACGACAGCCCCCTCTTTGATGAATGGCTGCAAATAAACGTTGCGGAGAAGAAGTTGAACGCAGCTTTCACGCCCGAGTTGCAGGCTGAGCTGGAGTCCTTCTACCTGGAGCGATATTGCACCTGGTTTTCTCAAGGCTTGTTCGGATTGGCCACCTCGCAAATCCCCATGGTCAACATGTACGATGACCATGACATATTTGACGGATACGGTTCCTACTCTCACCCGGACATGAGCTCGCCTGTCTTCTCTGGGCTGGGGCGTGTAGGTTTCAAATACTATATGCTCTTCCAACATCAAAGCATTGTGACCGAGACGGAAGCTTCTGAGCCAAGCTGGATCTTGGGTGAGCAGCCGGGCCCGTACATCCAAGAGGTTAGCCGCAGTCTTTATATGTCGATGGGTGGAAAGGTTGCTTTACTTGCTGTGGACGCCCGCACCGAGAGAACCGAAGACACGGTCTTGGATGAGAAGACATGGGAAAAGATCACAAGCAGGATGTACGCAGAGATCAGACGGGGACAGGTGGAGCACTTACTTGTGCTCCTAGGCGTTCCCATTGCTTATCCCCGTCTGGTATGGCTGGAGAATATGTAAGTGACCGATTGTCCCTCGGATATAAAGCCCTTCCCCCTTTCTGTTCTCTCCTGTACTAACTAACATTTGTAGATTGACCTCGAAATTGATGACTCCGGTCAAAGCTCTTGGTAGGACAGGAGTGCTCGGTAAACACATGAACAATATTGACGGTGGTTATGAGATTCTTGATGATCTCAATGACCACTGGACAGCCAAGAATCATAAAAAAGAACGCACAATCATCATCGAGGATTTGCAAGATCTGGCTATCGACCGATCTGTTCGAATCACCATCTTGAGTGGCGACGTTCACCTTGGCGCCATTGGCCAGTTTTATTCCAACCCCAAGCTGGGCCTACCAAAGCACAAGGACCCTAGGTACATGCCCAACATTGTATCTTCTGCCATCGTCAACCGCCCGCCTCCGGACATTGTTGCCGACATGCTCAACAAGCGCAACAAGGTTCATCACTTTGACAAGCAGACCGATGAGTGCATGATTCCGATTTTCCAAAACGGCGTTGATGGCAAACCGAGGAACAACAAGAATCTCCTGCCTCATCGCAACTGGTGCTCTATTCGCATGTGGACCCCAGGCAGCACGCCGCCGCCCACGCCACCCATGTCTGAACGAGGAAGAAGTCGAAGCCCAGGAGGAGGTGGAAGTTTGCTCCGAAGACTTTCCTCTAGGCGACGAAAGTCTACTTCGCAACAGCCGTTTGATGTATCACGAGAATCTGTGCGCGGACCTCGGCCTCCTATTTCCGGAGGAGGTGGCCTCTTCAAGAACTTTTCTCGACGAAACTCGGTGGATCAACAACGCCCCGGAGGGGGGGTGACTCGAACAATGTCGCTTGGTCGCGGAGAGGCGGCACAGCAAAGGGCTGACATGACATACCACGGACACTATGGTAGCCAGGGCCAATTCGATGAAAACAATATGAGTGGCCAATGGAGCGGCGAGTTTGACGGCGGATACATAGACCACCGAGCCCAGGGCCAGCAACCACGTCCTTCGGGCCTCCGTGGAGGCGGCGGTAGTGACTACGATGAGTTCTCGGCGGGCGATGAGGCCCAATTCATGGCACAAACGCCTCGACGAGCGCAGACCGTCAATTACCACGCCGGCCCTGCTGGCAACTACGAAGTGGATGACCCATCGGTGCCTCGTCCTTTCCATCGTACGCCTACCGGGCTGTCAACGAAAGAGTTGAAACAAGCCGAGAAGCACGAGGTTAACCTGGAAGGAGGCTTGGACATCTCTCTGAAC
This sequence comes from Trichoderma semiorbis, assembly GCA_020045945.2. Lineage (NCBI taxonomy): Eukaryota > Fungi > Ascomycota > Sordariomycetes > Hypocreales > Hypocreaceae > Trichoderma > Trichoderma semiorbis. The sequence continues at coordinate 6,062,472 of CM034695.1, forward strand.
ATGGAGGTGAACCCCAAAGACCCTACAGGCATTACTGTTCCATACCGAATTTTGGTGCCCAAGCTGTTTTATGAGTATTCGTCCAAGGACGACCTGTTCCAAGCTGCGGAGCCAACTGGCATCAAGAAATTCCTCAGTTTTAGAAAGAAGCCCAAGGCTCCTTCTGCAGAGCTTGAAGGAGAGCCAACGGAAGAGATGGGATATGATGACAGCGAAATGTATGACGATAGATACTAGAGATGGTATATATCAGTCCTTTGGAAGCGTGGTACTTACTATTTCTTTTCTTCTTTTTATTTTTCGTATTTATGAGTTTGGGGGACGGGTATTTAAAAAGTCTTGTAATGGCATTTTGGCGTATTTATGAGTAGCCTCTGGAATCTTTGATTGAGTATATGGATGGCTCTAGATACCTTTTCTTTCCTTTGGATATTTGGACATTTGGACATGATAGTACAGGACTCCATATGTGGAGGATGAGTAGAAAAAGAGAGATTGTATCTGTTCACTATATACTTTTTTGATGCTTGATGTAAAATTGTGCATCCTAGAGATAGCTTTTCACAAGGCAACTTAGATAAAATTATGATTGATCCTTTAGACCATGTTATCAGGTACGTCTTAAAGTACCTAGGTATTTAAGGATAGTGATCAAAAAAAAGGAGGGCATTGGGGAAAAGATGGAAAAAAGAATGCCCACTATCAGAGTCGAACTGATCACCTTGTCATGTCAAGTATTTACTAGTGACACGCTATACCGCTTAGCCAAGCGGGCAATTTGAGCTATGATAAGCTGCAGCTTGTTAGCATTTATATACCTACTTCGTTGGACAAACCCATGTTGGTTCTCGTTTACTTGGGCTGCAAGGAGTATTTTATCCAATTTGAGCCACCTGCCTAGTACGGAGTAACAAATCGACGTCCGGTGCTACCCAACCACCCCGGCGGATCAAGAATTGAGGGGAAAGAGGAAGCATGGCATGTGGAATTCATGCTTTGTGAGGTAATTTGCTTACGAATATTGTATGATACATAATTTTTTTGTCATTGAAATATGTGCAGTTCTGTAAATGCATGTTCACATGTTTAGCCATGTGCTCATGATGCCTAGGTTCATCAGGAGCCTCCTATAACTTCAGCGCCGCCGGAGGATTAGGGGAGGGAGAGGCTGCTAGCGGCCCCGCCCCAGGCCCAGAACTCGCCTGTGTCTCGGAGCATATTTCCCCCCCATATTACGGAGTACTGTGCTGTACTGTAGATGTACGAGTATGCGCCTGTACCCAACGTCAAATTATTTTCCCATTTGATGCAACTTCAACTGCTGCCTCCCATCGCATCGCCATTGACGCATCTCGGATGGCTTGCCTGTGCTTATTACGCGGGCCCTGCATTGATTGATTGATTGATTGATTGAGCGAAGCGCTTCTTTGTCCTGTCCTTTCAAAGACCCAGCACGGGGTTCAAGGCACTGCTCCACAGACCCCGGACTTTTGCAACACCGACTGTGCTGTCATCATCTTGCCTGCGCCATCTATACCACCTTATATCCATTTGGATATCTGCATCCCACCAGCCCCAACCCCGTCTGTCCATCCCCGTCACTGGCAGAACTGGCTGGCTACGTGTCGACGAGCTGCAATTGGGGCCCAAAATGCCCCCCTCCAACCTCTCCGTGGCAGAGGAAATCTACGGCGGCGTGGCGACTCTGCTGCAGCTGCTGTGGAAATGGATCAAAGGGCCGGGCCAGCACAGGGCCGCCATCGTCGCCGCGGCGGTGATGCGCCAGGTCAAGCGGAACATGACGGCCAAGAGGCTGCTGAGCTTCCCGCACTTGCTGGCCTTTTTCTGGATGCTGCTTTTGCTGTGGGGAGAGCGCTGGATCTACACTAATCATGTCAACGTCTGCGACTGGAAGAGCTGGGAGAAGTGGGTGAGTTTGTGCCTTTGATATCGGTGGCCCCCCCTTGCTTGAATACGGATGGCTATGGGATGTAGCAGTGAAAAAGAGACAATGGCTAACTGACAACTCGACCAGCCCAAAGGTGCAACTCCCCATCATCTCGTCCTCATCGCCGATCCGCAAATCCTCGATCCTCACACCAACCCCGACTGGCCATCAGCGGTGCTGGCTACCGTCGTCACCATCACTGACAGATATCTCAAGCAGAGCTACAATGCGCTGCTGCACAAGCTGCACCCAGACAGCCTGTTCTTCCTGGGCGACATGCTAGAGGGCGGCCGCGAGTGGAAGACGAGGCAGGGCCTCTTCGTCGATCCCAAATGGGGAGTGCGTGGACGCACGGCCAAGGAGCAGAGATGGGTCAAGACGTGGCATCGAAAGTATGGCGACGACTTTTGGCTTCAGGAATACCAACGGTTTGGGGAGATTTTCTTCGACAACTGGAATATCGCAGGCAGTAAGCCGGGTCCCTGGCAGAGAGGCAGGAAGCTGGTGGCGAGCTTGCCCGGAAACCATGACCTCGGCTTCGGCGCCATGGTCCAGGTGCCGGTAAGAGATCGCTACCAGGCGTATTTTGGAGATGGAAACCGGGTCGACATTGTGGGAAACCACACCATTGTCTCGGTCGACGCTGTCTCCCTAAGTGCGGGAACGTCTACTCAGAGGGCCAACCATGATCTGTCATCTATCTACGGCCCCGTCCACGAGTTCCTTGACGGTGTTCAGTCTACAAAGCGGAAGATGGCGCAGAACGAGCTAAAGTTCTGGTACGGCGTTGAGCGGGGGATCAAGTTCAAGCACCACGTCGAGGAGCTGGACAAGGCAGACTTGACCCGTTGGTCAAGAGATCCCGGGCCGGGCGCTGCCGACTTCCCCACGCTTCTCCTTACGCATGTTCCTCTCTATCGTGAACCAAATACGCCCTGTGGCCCGCAGCGTGAGCACTGGCCTCAGAAAAAAGGATCCGACGAGAAAGATCCTGCCAATGCTATATCAGTGGTGGCCGGATACCAATACCAGAACGTGCTTTCGGAGGAGGACTCCGTCAAGCTCGTCAAGAGTATCGGTAACGTCGTTCATGCCTTCTCAGGCGACGACCACGACTACTGCGAACTCGTGCACTCTGACGCCAAAGAGAACGTGCGGGAGATTACCGTCAAGACGATGAGCATGTCGCAGGGAGTGCCAACCCCAGGCTTTCTCATGGTCAGTCTCTACAACCCAATCGACAAGGATGGCAAGCCTCTACCCGGTTCGCCCAAGAAGACGGTGCAGACCCATCTTTGCCTTTTACCAAACCAATTCGTCAAATACATGAACTATATCGCCTTCTGCATCTTCTCCCTCATCCTCCTCGCCGTCAGGGCCTTCTTCGTTCCTGTCCTACGCCTCACCCCGTTTGCCCTACCACCTGAACGAAGGGGTGCCAGCCTCCCCATCTACAAGGACAAAGTCGAGCCACCGATCACGCCCTCGTCTAGCTCGAGCAACGGCGCCGGTAGCACGCGCTGGGCTGGTAAAAAGGGCAAGCACAGGCCTCGACGGAGCTTGGCCGACGGCAAGTGGCCGCGGATTACGATAAACGAAGACTACTACGACACCAGCAAGTCGTGGAAAACAACGACCGGCAGGGGGGATCGGTTCTCGGTCAAGGTCATGCTCACGGAGATGTGGACAACATCGTGGAGAGTAACTTGGATCGCGGTACTGATTTGGATATATCTGATACGGAATGGCTAAAGTACCATTTTGACTTGGCGAAAGATGAGATAGAATGAACGAGTCTTGTATTTTATTTATTTATATTTCTGCATATGGACGGGGCTGTAGATGCTGCATTGCATTGCATTACTTACTAGGTACTTAATTATCGATGATGGGGGAAAATATTTGTATGTGTTTTGGCAAACAGGCAGAAGGAGATGCATGATCAGGACAAATGGCTAGAACAGGTTTATACCAAGCATTCAATACCGAGTGCATCATCATTTGTGTCAATCTTATATATATATTTCACAGGACTTGAAAATAATAGGCAATAATCATAATCATAATAAGACAAGTCATCTTCAAATCGTAACCTCCACGTTGCATATTCCGCCTAGACTCTCTCTCTCACTCTCTCACACAAACTCTTCCGCTTCACTCACCTCGCCCTCCTCCCCACCCCAATCCTCCCATCCCTCTCCTCCCTGTTCCTCCTCGCCCTCCCCTCCGCATCCTCCTGCACACCCTCCATCGCCTGCCCTAACCCAAGATCCCCCATCGCCGCCGTAGTCTGCTGCGTCGCCGCCTCCGCCCCTCCTCCAGTGTTGGCTGCTCCTCCTATTCCAGTGTTGGCCGCTCCTCCTCCAGTTCCTCCGGCTTTGGACGTGGCCCGCGCCTGTACCTCAGCCGCGTGAGCCTGCTGCGCCGCCAGGAGCGCCTCACTCGCGCGCCGGTCCTCGTACGCGGCGATGTCCTCGGCTGTGATTTGCAGTGTTGTCGGTGGGCGGCGGAGCATTTTTGTTGTGGGGGGTTTTCTTTCTTTCTCTTATGTTACTTTTCCAAGAGAAGAAAGTGGACGGATGTGCCCTTTAAATGGTTGATAAAAGAAACTCGTGACTGAGTCCTTCTCTTGATGGTGCTGGCTATTGTCGACTCTGCTTGTGCTCTTTTATATGGATGTGTGTGTGTGCCTTTCCTGGAGGACGCGCTCTGTGTCTCGTACTGGTGCTTTCTTCGTGTATCAGAAATGAGAATAACTGCAAAGATAGATACGTCGAATGTTGTATTAGGAGGAGCTCAAACAGGAAATACGTGAAATTCTCCTGACAGCCTGTGCAGATGTTGAAAGTTGAAATTTGTTCACTGGTGATTGAGGATGTAAAAGGTGAGATGGGATCAAGTGAGGTCAAGGGAGCTAGAGACAAGCGCGGCCAGCTAATGCGCCACGGCAATCACAGCCATGGTGGGGGAACTAGGGCAGCTACAGCACTTCTTCAATGAATTATCAGATCACACGCAAATCACACGATTGTTATGATGCTATTCTCAATCGGTTGGTAATAATACATTATATGGTTTGGTTTAATTACTATTACAGCCTAAGCTCAACACATCTTACACAATAGCAGCATAAAATATTACACGCCGGCTTGGACAAAATAATCGCTGTTCGCGTTGTGGTATCATTCAACAACTGGTATCTGCCTCCATAAAGACCGACTCAGCTTTCAACTTCCAAGCTCATGCAATGGTATATAATTGACAAAGGAAATGAAATGCGGCATTTGGCACATGATTCAACCAAGATCCCAAGCCATCACATCATGCAAAATTTCAAATCAAAACAATATCCCCCAGTATATCATGCAACACTTTAATACGTGTCATCAACCTTGAATCCAAGGTATGCGTCCAGGCCATGTCCCATGGCTTGCTTTGAACTCCCAGCTCCCTCGCCCTCCATCTCACCCTCCGCTGCCGCTGACCATGGACCGTCCATGCTGTCCGTTGTATAGATGCTAGCACTGTAAATGCTCTCGCAGCCGTTGCGAAGCTGCTTAATAGTGTCAAAGATGTGGTGTTGCTCTTGGGCGCTCACAGGGGTCTTGAGCTCCGCATCGGCATCCGTCTGCACTGTCGAGGGTGTTGATGCAGCTGATGTCATGCTGCCAGCCGAGTCTCGCTGTGCTGATCGCTCCGACTTCTTCTCCGAGGCGATAAGCTCGCCGGGGGTTTCGAAGCCAAACCCTTCAAACCAAGTAGTCACCTCTTCAGCCATATGGCTCTCCTCTTCATCTGCCTGTACAGGCTCTTCTGGGAATAGCCCGTCCAAGTCTTCGGCGGCACCACCCAGAATGGCCGTTTGGAATTGCGTCCAATCAACGTCCCGATCGCCTTCCACTGCCTCTACTGTTGCCACTGAGTTGCGACTGCCAGCGTCACTGAGGACAATGGGCCCGTGTCTGAAGGACGGGCTGGTCTGGGTGAAAGGGGTGCTGTTGTATTGAGTCGTTTCGTCTTTGACTTCTGAGGCATGGTTCCAGCTGTGGCTTCGACGGTGGCCAGATGCCTTTGAGCTCCTGTTGCTATCCGATGCAGATCGGAAGCCCTCTGGGATAGGTGGCAATAGTGGCATTGTCGGAGCTCTGGCCACAAATCTGGCTGGATTCTTGGGGGGGACCATCGGCAACGAGCTGGTTGATGAAGCATCGTCGTCTTCAACAATGGCTTCTTCCGTCTCTGGAAGTAATAGCTGTGGCACCAGCATTTTTCCAGGTAGAATCCTGTCCCTATCAACCTTTGAGGGAGACTTCGGTGAGACGTCACCGTGAATGATTTCCGGAGAGATGATTGGCGAGTGGGGTGGCGGGACAGTAATTTCGAATGGTAGAGCTCTCATTTTAATGTCAGCCCTGCTCATTGGCACAGGCGACGCCCCTCTGTCTGGCCACTGGAAAGAGTCACGGAACACTGGGCTTTGTTCTTGCTCTGTAAGTGGACCTCCAAAATGACGGGGTATCATAGCAGAAGTATCTGATGCCGCTTTCATGCGTCTTTCTTTGGCTTTTTGTTTGTTCGCTTGTTTGTTCGCAGCCTTGCTGTTGTCTTGGCCATTCCAGATGGCCTCGATTTGGGCAGGCGTCATGGGCTTTTTCTCAGCTTTCTCAGTCTTCTCAGTCTTTGAATGTTGTGCTTTGAACATCTCTGCCATGTTCTCGGTCAGGGTCCACCGAGAAGACCGCACATGTTTGCGTGACTCTATATCAGCCGTCGCTTGACTTGGCCGTCTATGAATAGGAAAATGAAAGGAACTGGAAACAGATGGTTTCCGCGCCACACCAGAAGACACAGACCCATGGCTGGTGGCCCTGCAGCTGGACCGGCGACCAGGAATTACCGGCACCGGTGTGGCCTCAGAGTACACAGATGCATTGGATGAAGCTACATTTGTGCCTGCATCTGTGGGTTCGTGCGCCTGGTCGGCTTCCTCCGAAAGCTGATTGGTCGCGGCGGCGATGGTGGTAGTGACCGCTGCTGTCGTAGTGTTTGCCTGCAGCTTGTGCTCAGATTGTTGGCTAAGGCGCCGCATCTCTCTGATGGAAGGGCCAGGGAAGGGTGAAAATGGCCGCAGTATGCTGCGGCTCCGACTGGGGCGGTGACTAGACGGACTGCTCTTTTCCAGAACTGTGCCTTCGAAAAGATCCTCCTCGGGCCGCTCAGGTCGGTGTGGAGGGTAAGGAATTGAAGGCGGGTCTGTCGGAGCAGGTTCTGATGTCGTTGCATTTCTCTCACTGTTACCAACAGAAGAAAGCTTCCTGTGATGGAAAGCGGCATCGCTTTCATAACTGCCGCGCGAGAAGGAAGGGGTAGTTGGTGTCGAGACTGCGGGTTGTGATGAGGCGGAGGATGAAACTGCTGATAGGCGGCGAAGGCTCTTGGTACTCCGCAGAATCGTAGAGGCGACGGAGTCTTTTCTCCTATGAGGAGAAAACCATGATCGTGACCGCTGTTGCTTTTTGTCTTTGGCTGAGTCCTCAGATTCGGCCGCAGACTCATTGGCCTTGGCTGTCTCGACGGCCTTGGCGCGTGAGTGGGAACGAAGCAGTCCTAGTCCACCTGACTCCCTGTGGAAGTCCAGCCGCTTTGTTAATTTGGTCATCTCGGCGAGTAAGTAGTCAGAGATGGAGTTGAGATGTGTTGCAGTATGTATAAAATAGTAGCGCAAAAGGGCAACTGCGCAGGGTATCAAGAAGAAGAAGAAGAAACGGCGAATAGGTCGGGAGAACGCAGGATTGAACGGCCGAGTGAGATTGCGCGGAAGATTCCAACTCCTACCAGGCGCGGGCGATAGGAAGGGTGGAGCTGTGGGTAGGCATGGTAGTATCACCAAGTGTCGCTGCGTTGGCCCGGAGTAAAAAGAAGCGATTCGAGTTTGCTGTTTGGCGGATTGCGTGCGTTGCTCGCTTTCTCTTTGTGTCGCTGGATTTATTCGCGCCGGGTGTTGGGGGTGAACAAGTAGCGGGCTAAGGAAGGCTAAAAGGACTATGGCGTTTTTGTGGCAACGGCCGGCCAGGAAAAGAAAAAAGAAAGGAAAAGACAAAGGCCTCCACGATGGAGGAGGGGATTGGAAAGATTGTATATGTATGAGATATGCAGTGTGTAGGTGAGGCTTCTCGATTTGCGTGGGGAGAGTTGACTTAAGAGGCAAGTCCATCCATATCATGCCATGTCCATCATCCTTGGATCCCGGCATGCATTGGCCTTGGAGGCTCCTTCCCTTGCAACCACCCAAGCAGCCAAAGGTACCACCTGTGCTGCAGCAGTACGATTGCAGTACAGGCAGTACGAGTACGGTACCAGGTACTTGTCCGGAGTACCTTCTTGCTAGCAGTTTGGCCGATGGGGCTAGACCGGGGCTGCAGCGAACCAATGGCTGTCATTGGAGCAATTGATGGCGTCTTGGTTGGGGAGGCAGGCACAAGGGCAGGCTGGAGCCACCTCGGAGCTGCTTTAGCTCCCAAAGCCAAGCCTAACCGAGACGTCCGGCCCGCTACGCCAGTCCTAGCGAGGAAGTAGTTTCTACCTGCAGCCGTGCTTGTTCGGTTTCCCTCTTTGCGTGCAATTTGGCTAATCAGGGAGATTTGCAGAGTTAAGATGATGGACGTATCTTCAGCTCGGGCTCACGATCCACTGGGAGAGGCCAGATGCCCGTGTTCGTAATTGAACAAAAGCAAGCACAGCACGGCAATATGCGGCAGCACCGCTCGGAGCCAATAGCGCCCTTTTCGGGCTCGAAATATTGGCATTTGATGCATTCAGCTCTTGGGTTCATTGTGCACGGCAGTGGCGGAGTGGATCAAGTAGTGGCCAAATCCCTCTCTCTGTCTCTCTCTGTCTACTGACATCAAATATCTCTCAAAGATAGTGTAATCGACTGCACTGGATAAAGAAGGCGACGGACGCAACGCCGTTGCACGAGCCTGACGGAGTCGTGGCCTTTGACTTCCACCAGGTACATCCGGAGTAATAGGCGGCAATGGCGCTGTTGATTCGTTAGCGACGGCGGCCATTGCAGAGGTGCCCCTAACAAGGCGGGTTAGCACCCCAAGAGGCCTAGCGCGCTGTAACTTGTAAGTAAACCCGCTCACAAAGGCACTTGAAGCAGTTCAGATGCCGCTTTGCTCCCCACAGAGACCCCCAAAAGGGCCCCAAAAGCTGTCAGCTGCTGCTACGTTGAGTCTCTGGGCAAGGACATCTCGCCGAGAGCAGTCGACAGTCGTTCATGGGCCATGTTTGATGCTACCTGTACATATGGATACATGTACGAGGACGGAACCCCATCCCAGCTCTGGTCGCGGCCCCGCATCTGCGTTGCAGGACGGACAGAGAAGATGCAGAGAACTTGATATCGGTGCATGTTTCTTCTACAGTATGTACTGCATGTAGATAGTACGGCTAGCACTCGTTTACTACGGAGCTTGGACATGGAACATGGAACATGGAGCTTTCAGGCAGCGAGTAATGGGAAGCAAGGGGAGGGCAAGTTGAATCAGAACTAAGTCATTGATGGCAGACATGGTACATGAGTGAGCAAGGTAAGTCAGTACCAGGTACCCCATAACAGCATTGACAGTAAGAGTGCTAGGCGCATGTATTACGAAATGCCAACTTGAAGTGTTCCATGTCATGATCCAATGTTCTCGACTTCGCTCAGCTATCGCCTTAGTAGGTGCTATACCACTTAATATTGCAATAGATGCTACTGCTACTGCTACTAGTGATTCTGTTACCATCCACAGTCATATATATTGCGGAATGGAGACAGTATATACTATTGCTAGCACTATTTCCCCATTGTGATCACGCTGATTGCAGAAAAAAAAAAATAACTGATCAAATGCGCAATCAGATACGGAGTACCGTCCGTGCCAAAAGTGCCCCAGGGAGCACGTTAGCACCGCTTCACCGTAAGTCTTTCAGTCCATCCCTCCGTCTCTGCTTGCATTAGTACCTTGGTTTGTCTCTGGCACACCTCCACAGACCACAGGTTTGCAACAATGGTCGGTCATGTTGATATTATCCACGGTATTATACTCGGTACAACAGGCGCATCACTTGGCCAGCTTGTGCACAAGACGAGATGGACGGGCCGATGCCACCATGCGAGCGACTTGGACTTTGCCCGCCCAGTTGCTTCACATCGCGGGGTACGTACCCACCGGCATGGAGCATTCTGTAACTGCCAGTGGTTTCCGCCAAGGTGCACGATCCCCTTTTTTCCCTGCTTCTGGAAGGCCAGTGAAAACAAGGATTATTTGTTTGTGTCAATGTGTTTGTTGCCAAACGTTTTACACCTCCGTGGTTATCTTTAGAAACAATGCCAATGCACAGATACAGTACTCGTGTGTACAGCAGAGTTCAAGCCCAGATCTGGAATCCTCCCTCCCCTACGGACCATCCCGGCTGACTTGAGTGGTGGCGCCCAGCTAATGGCGCTAGCGATTACGCTCCGTCGATGGTCCCCGCGAATTCAAAGTCAATCCAAGAGGCCTTTTATCCTCATCCGCTCTCGGTGAGTCCGCCACAGCGTGGCCGCCATGTCGCCTTAGCAGCGGCATCGGGGCCTTTTGGTCCACAAGGAATTACTCGTGTGTACTCGTAGATGTTCGGCATCTGATGTTCAGTGGGCGAGACATGCGCTGAGGGATTTGAACGAGGTGAGGCGAGGCGAGGCGAGGCGAGACGCAGACGCCGTCATCATCGTCGGTATCATATCCATCCTACCTGACATGCATGAAGTGCAAGGACCAACGGAGGCACGGAGCGAGTCGTGTTCTCTGCCTCATCCACATCATGCTCAAGCACAAAGAGAAGGGGAAGCTCGAAAAAGAAAAAAAAAACTGATAAAATGAAAATGGAAAAATCGGAAAAAGGAACAAAGGGAAAATAGGCAATGCAGGCATTTCGGCATCAGCGTATCCCGCTAGTGCCGAAGCAAGCACGGTCAATCGGAGGAATCAAATCGCAGCCCAGGCAATTAATCCAGCATCCATGCAGCCATCCTTCGGAAGCCGACAGCAGGCGATCTGGGCGATTGACGGCCTGAGATGGATGCCATGCACGTACTTTGTACCACTCGGACTAGCAGCGAGTCACCAGGCTCTTCCATCCATGGATCCTTGTCCCACAAGCGTCGGATCCCACGCTGCCAGCCAGCTGAACATGATTCGCAGCCGGCAAATACTGCGAGGAGTATTATAGCCAACGACTCTTCCAATGACAATAGCCCAGCACAGCTATTCAGCCATGCTTGTCCGGGCTTACACGGCCACGTCGCCTGGGCCGCCAGCTGGGCCGCCCTTCAAAGGCAATCTGCCAGAAAACGAAGTGCGGCCACGTTCAAAGACTCACAGACTCACTCAGCAAGCCGTTTTCATCTTACACGCCAATTAGTGCATGCTCCTACATCCTCGTACATGGGCAATAGCCAGAGACAGTAGGTGTCATCCCCATTGTTACCCCTCACGTCAAGATAGCGCTGCCCACATGCGTCTGCCGAGCGACAACTACAGTACCAATACACGGCGAGATAGTTCTAGATCCCGAGGCAGGCGAAAAAAGCAAAGCACGACAGAGCGGCCATTTCTTGTTTGCCTCGGCGGGGCTTTGAACATCTTTGCTGCAACCAGCTTGGAGGCGATCAAAAGGCCAGGATGGCTCATACTTGCATGTGCATATTGCCTATTGCCAGCTTCTAGACCATAGGCACCCAGACAAAGCAGCATGCAAGCACGCACATACTACCGCATATACTGCCGGTATGGATGGGACACGGTTGTTCACCGAGTGGCATCCATGTCTCTTGTCTCGACCCAACCACAGCAGCATCATCGTATACTCGCACTCTCTCACCCTGCTGCTGACGGATGAAACAAATTCGCATCCTACCGCCCAAATCGACCCCGAGGCTTAGTACAGCACCAAGCACATATCCGGCAAGTCAGTACATGTCATACCAGCGATATCCCGCTCAATACGCTCTCGTTACTCTGACATCACCAAAACCCATCGGTATTCCTTCTACAGTAGGTGACAACCATTTGGGTGGTCCGATAATAGCATCCGCCCCATGCCATTGTCCATGTCCCCATGCTATGTCGTGCGAATTTGCGTGGCAGTGACAGGTAGCTTCTCACGAGGCCATGTTGCATCGAGCATCGAGAGGGTAAAGCCCAAACCTCAATCTGCCTGCTGCCTTAGTCCATCTCGCATGCAAGAAAAAAAAAAAGCAAGTAACAAAACAGCCGGGGTGGTTATGTATGATCGAAGCGGCTATTTCGCGTCGGCAGAAGAAGAAAGCAAGAAAAAAAAATACCGCTCGGGCCATCTTTTTTTGTCATTTCTTGCATGTTGCCCTTGTCGAGAGAGGCAGCTCCTAGTAGAAGTTTTTTTTTCTTTCCATTTCTTGGTCCTATTGTTTTTTCTTTTCTTTTTCTTTTGTCTTTCTCGCGCTTTAGCCAGACCTAGCGCCCGCATGTTTCGCCGATGAAACCACTTACTCCGGACATCTCGGTGTTTTATTTCGTTTAATATAAAGATAGATGCCCTGCTGTGCTTAGTTTGTCAAATGATTCGACACCACGCCACTGAAACGTCGCAGGCTTATGGACTCACCATCATACCTACCTAGTAATGAATATGTAGCCATTTAAACCCCCGCGAGCGGGCGATGTGGTAGTCTCATTACAAATGTACGTAATTACTCTATTCGACCTACCAGACCAGGTAACAAGCCTATTGTCATATGCGGGGAAGCTTTTAATAGCCCAAGGTCACTGTGGAAACATGTTGGTTTTGTTTGGAATATTTTGTCGATTCGAGTTCTAAATCCTATGCAAAGCGATTGTGGCTGTAACTATTCCCATCATGCTACCGTATTCCTTCCCTCAAGATAATACCAAAGAAATGCACCTCTAATGCTTGTTCCGTACCCCAAAGTAAAAACCCAATTCCCAAAGTACAATCTAGTAATAATTGCCCTATTCCGTAGTCATAATGCCGAATTGTAGTGTAAGCTGTCTTTATATTAGCAGTTAGGTAGCATCAACACCAATGAAACCAACACATTGAAGCTGTTCACAGACGCTCATACCAAAACATATCCTCCCCAAGAGTCCCAGGATATTCCCCCTCCAGCACATCTCCCTTCTCTTGCCATACCCTCACAACACCCAATTTGCCTCCATCATCCCCCTCGACGTCCCCGTCTTCAAAAACGAGGCAGCCGCATGCCTTGGGAACGTTACCCTCAACGCCTCCCTCTTCTCCGCAGCACCCATCCCACCTTCAATCAGTGGCTCGCAGTCTTCTTCGACCCGGGTCTTCCCTTCTTCCAGTATCCTGACTGCCGCGTCGCTCGTCTTGTAGGCGGTGCGGTTGCCGCAGCACATGGTGAGCCAGCTTTTGATGGACTGGAGGGCGTCTGCGTGCCATGAAATGGGGGGTTTGGGGTTGTAGAAGAGAGGGGAGGGAAGCTTCACGGGCTCGGAGTCAAGTCGGATGCCTTTTGATTGAAACATTGTGTCGAATGGGCGAGCTGTTCGGATGATATAGGTAAAAGGAGGCACAAAGTCGAAGTCTTCCAAGAGCCGTCAACAACTAACACAGGGGGTTCGTTTTTCCCGATGGAAAATGTCTGAAAAGCTTCATACAAGAATAGAATAAAAAACGGAGGATTAGAGAAAGGGCCTGTATGCCACGGGGACAAAGAGCTCTAAATAAAGAGAATTTCATTTCGCAGCCCAACCCCCTATCCGCCGCTCAGCTGTAATAAGTCGGAATGCATTCCACGGACCTCCTAGGCGACCACCTCATTTCGCTTTGCAAAGTCTCACACAGGCAGACCTTGGTCGTAATCTGGGCGCAAGGGATGCGTTCAAAGCATGCGAGAAACAGCGGGCTTTTGGTCTCAGTTGATGTCTCACACACGCGATAATGAGCTTCATACCGCGTCATGACGAGCCCTATCGACACATCCATACCGTAGCTAGTGTCTGAAAGGGATGACTTCATTCTCAAAGTGTTGAAAAAAAGGAGATCTACGCGTCGGCTGAGTTTCGACATAGTAAAGATTTTTTAGAATTAAACTGCCATGCTGATGTGCTTCAATTACTCCGTACTAGAGGTGGCTACCTTAATCATATGCTTCAGATTCAACGTCATCTTCTTCATCCCCGTCGTCATGTGAAGCGAATGGCACAAAACGAAAGTCCAAGAAACTCCTTTTCCCTCCTTCCACGTCGACCATGAATTGTAAGCTCAGGACGCCCTGGCTGTCGCCTCTGAGACTGACTTTGCTTGCAATACGCATCGCCTCACTGGCATGCCTTATGAAGTCAAACTTGTATGCCTGTGACCAGCGTTCGTTGATGGTGAACGTTTCGAGTAGATCCTTTCCTCGAGCAAAGTCCACACTAGAGCTGCCTATGTCTCCAGCGCAAGAAAGGGTTAAGAACGGCGAAGTCTTGGTGGCTGTTATAGTCAGTTTGACGGGCCCCGCTGGTATAATCTCGGCGATGCAGTCAAACAAGGTGCGGGACGACATGATGATTTTGAATGTCAAATCATTACGGTCAAAGGGAATATCCTCTGGCATCTCGGGAAGATAGGTTGACAGCGCCGAAGTAGTCTTGATGCCAGACTCTTCAAGGGTGACTTTGAACGGATCGCCCTCTTCGGCGTATAACATGGTGCAGGTCCCAGGTATGCCAAGAGTCTGGTTGCTAAACGCACTTGGCCTGTAGTTGCGGAAATTACTTCGGTATGGGTCTTGGTCGGCCTTCTGAGCTCGAGCAGCCATGTCCACAGATCCAAAGATTTGCAAGATTTCGAGGAATGTCGATAATGGTATTTGGAAGTTGGGATATTCGGGCGTTTCGCCATCTTCTGACAGGGGAAAGTTCACAGTATACGCAGAAAACAGAGTCTTGTCCAGAAATGCAACCCCTACGCTTACTGTTAGCTCTGCCGCCTACGCTCTCAAGACATCATTTCATTCTAATCGCACCTTGCATGACCCGTGAATTATCGGCCGCAAAGCGAATGCCATCTTCGGTGATCTGGACGTGGACTCTCTGTGCAAAGTCTATGCAGCGGAGAAGTTGGTATAGCGGCCTCGGAGACGTCGAAACCGCTCGAAAGACAGGCTTTACTTCTGCAGCCATTGTCGAAAAAATGCCCTTCTTGAATGGGCAATGGTCAAAGGTTGGGATGAATGGAACAGGTGTGAGAACAAATCTCGTAGGCGTAATGCAATGAGGGACGGCGTAAGACAACACAACTCGCTCTGGGGAGCCTTCTTTTTGCGATTTTCTTGCCAACTAGTATACAATGGGTATCTCAGACATAAACTCCGACCGCACAGAACATGTAGACAGTTCCAAAGCTATAATATATTAGCATATACTTTACAATTAAACGGCACATCAGTAGGGGGGATGCTTCATACGCAATTGCAAGAGAGGCCGGGACACCGAGCGCAACGACGCTGACCAGAGAACGATCTGTAACAACCCACGATTAGATGAATATCCCAATTTTCAGCATATTGACAGAACTCACTCAGTGCAAAGACACCGGTAAAGGCGAGTCCCAGCGAGAGAAGCGCAAAGGCGACGGTGAATTGGCTTTCCTTAGCAATAACGGGGAGGAAGGGACTGCCAGTAGCAGATTGCCAAACTTGGTACAATGAGGAATCCATGTGCTGCGCTTTGTACAACGAAGCGATTGAGGCTCCAGACTGCTTCTCACGAGGAATGGCAGGGAGAAAACTTGGTGCAATCGGCTTCTCGTTGGAGCCGGTGACAGTCAATCAATCGCGAGATTGTTGGAGAGCTGGTGGGAAGCTCGTGCAGTGAGTGCACAGCTGTCCATGTTTGATATCTGGCCGATTACGCCGATTGGGTCTAGCGCGATTCGTGGCACTTGAGCATCATGTAAGCAGCACTTGCACTCGGACAACTGATGGTTGAATTTGGCAGGAACGAGGAACCCGGAGTAGAACCTTGAGACGGATTAAAACTTATACTGATTCACTGACCAGTTTTCCCTTATTATCAAGATAAATTATACGCAAGTTGTCTAGAAATCATCAGCAATTCTCTTCACAAGAACATCAATTCCATCAAACAATACGTAGCTCCCAATCTAGCCTAGTCCCTCTATGCAGCTCTGACATGCGGTTTCCCCACAGCCAAATTACCTAATCAGGACGCTCGGACCATGACCTCCCCCGAAACCGCGTAACGTCACGTTTATTGCTCCGTCTCTTACACATGCCATCTTCAACCTCTCCATAATTCCATCATCTCGCATTGATTTGATTTACCTCTCAAGGCCCAGCCGCGCTGGCGCATACCGACACCATGGCTGATGTGAAAGAAGAGAGTAAGGCGACAGGTATCCCGTTATTTACAACCCCTTCGCATCATTAACGCATCAAACTAGGCGGCAAGCGCAAAGCCGAGGACGATCCCTCCTCTCCCACCTCGTCTAAGCGGGTCAAGCACGATGAGGATGCCGTTGAAGAAGCAGAGCAGAAGCCCGTCGAGATGAAGCCAATTCCATTTCCCGAAAAGGTACGCATTATTTTTAGCATCTCGTATCCACACATCTACCTAGGTGTGATGACTCTCATGCTTACTCCCACTTAGCCCGCCGTCATTGAAGAGCGCAACGGCGAAATCGAATTCCGGGTGGTCAACAACGACAACGAACGCGAATCTCTCATCATCCTCACAGGCCTCAAATGCATCTTCCAGAAGCAGCTCCCCAAAATGCCCAAAGACTACATCGCGCGACTCGTCTACGATCGAACCCATCTCTCCATCGCCATTGTCAAGAAGCCGCTTGAGGTCGTGGGCGGTATCACATATCGGCCTTTCAAAGGTCGCCAATTCGCCGAAATCGTATTTTGTGCTATCAGCTCCGACCAGCAAGTCAAGGGATATGGTGCGCATCTCATGTCACATCTGAAGGACTATGTCAAGGCGACAAGCGATGTCATGCACTTCTTGACATATGCAGACAATTATGCGATTGGTTATTTCAAGAAGCAAGGATTCACAAAAGAAATCACCCTCCCCAAACATGTCTGGATGGGATACATCAAGGATTATGAGGGTGGAACTATTATGCAATGCTCAATGCTACCGCGCATTCGATATCTGGAAATGGGTCGCATGCTCCTTAAGCAGAAGGAATGCGTTCAGGCCAAGATTCGAGCATACTCCAAGTCTCACAACATTCACCCGCCACCAAAGGAGTGGAAGAATGGCATAAAACAGATCAATCCTCTCGACATCCCCGCTATCCGGGCATCCGGGTGGTCTCCCGATATGGACGAGCTTGCACGCCAGCCACGCCACGGGCCCAATTACAACCAGCTTCTTCACCTGCTCAACGACCTCCAGAACCACAATTCTGCTTGGCCGTTCCTCGTCCCGGTTAACAGAGACGACGTTGCTGACTATTATGACGTGATCAAAGAGCCCATGGATCTCAGCACCATGGAAAGCAAACTAGAAGCGGATCAATACGCCACACCCGAAGACTTTATTAAGGACGCCAAACTCATCTTTGACAACTGCCGCAAATACAACAACGAGAGCACGCCATATGCCAAGTCGGCCAACAAACTTGAACGGTTCATGTGGCAGCAGATCAAGGCCGTCCCGGAGTGGTCACATCTTGAGCCGGAGAAATAGAACATCTCCCAGGATCCACACAACTTGGGAACTATAGTATGTCTTTTATGATATCACGATACGAGACGCTTGCTATTTTCCATGTTCTTTTTTTTTTTTCCCCTTTTCCCCTTCTTCTTTTTATATCAATTTTTGTTGGACCCCTGTTTGAACCCCAAAAGAGCAATGGCGTTTCGGTACAGGCGCAGGCGCGGGTTACATGGACAGATTCCACATTTGGCATATCATTATTAGTTGCATGCCCAAAAGCTATATCGGAACAAAAAGGCTTCAATTGAAAGAAACTTTTGTTTAGGGTGCCATGAGCCACATTATACCAAGGCTCTGTAGTTTAATATTATACTTACAATCACATTACGAGAACTTCAAATCAGTTAGAGAGACGAAATTTAGTATAGTTAAAAGCGAAGTGAAAGACACATGCCAGATGTGCCATGGACCTCGTCGTGTTATTGTAGCAACCCATCTAAATGTCCCCATCAAGTCCTTTGCTTGTATCTCTCTGCTAACAATTTGTTTTCATTTCCTCCTCAACCTGCCTTCCTTTTCGAAAATCTGTGTTAAACCTCCTCATCTCTTAGGTACACACATATATGCCTATCTACAAGACTCCGACGCATGGCAGAAACGAAGAAGAAGAGATAATCTCTCTCAAATCAAAAGAACAAGAAACAAGTAATTGAGAAACGAACCATTATACGCGCTTGACCACCTAAACTCCGAGCAGGGAAAAAAAAACAGAGTAACGTCCCCATACGCTTGACAAAATGCGACCAAAGCGCAAAACTATCTCGCTAAAGGTGAACGGAACAAATATGAAATCGGACATCTATCTAGACAATTTTGGGGGTTCTAAGAAATGCAAGAAGTAAAAATCTCGCTGAAGTCCCTCGAGTTGTTCTATCAGCTCGGAGGCACTGCATCGTGAAGAATGTGTCGTCTTTTGGGCCACGCCCCTTTAAGCCTGTCTTCCAGACTGGCCTGTGGACGATTCCCCTGCTGGTAGCCGTAAATCTGAATACGTTCGCCGTGGCCAGGGGATGTGATCGGGAGCGGACTGCAAGGTGGACCGCGTAGCCGAAGTCAAAATGTGCTCGCTGCGAAGGGAGTTCTCGTTGTCGATTGTGCGGCGAAGCAGCGGCTGGAGGAACTCGGGAATATCCGACCACTGGCCAGCCCGTGCCATGAGCAGCATGTCGTCGGGAAGAAGGCTGGCGGCCATAGAGCTGGACGAACGGGACTGGCTAAGCATTTCCTCCGTCATCCTCTCGGTCAAAAGGGCCAGCTCGCCGCTCTCAATCGCATTCTTCAGCCACTGCTCCCATTCTTCGTCTAATACGACGGATGTGTCGCCGGCTTCGCGCCGGGCAGCCTGTGCGCGCAGACGCTCGTTGAGCCGCACTCCCACGCTCGCAAGCTCCTCGTCACTTTCCTCCACGTCCATGTTTTCGTCGTCGTCCAGGCTCGAGATGTCAATGGTGCTTATCCTGACAGACCGCCCTTGGGCAGCCGGCCGGTCAGGCTCCGTCCAATCGGGGAATCCATCGGCCGCGGTGTCTCTAATGACGATGCCTTGCTCCTTTTCGAACTTTTCTTTTGCCCACTTGGTACCCTCCCACTTGGTGAGGGCAGAAATTTCAGCGTGTGTAAGACCCAGGCTGTCGAAGGCTCTAAAAAGACGGCGGTGCCATTGCCAGCGGCTAAGTCGGATGCGGTGAGTGCGATGGGTGTAGTCAAGCCCGGGATACTTGGCTTCTTGCGTCTCGAGATGGCCGTAGAAGGCGTGTGTCTCCTGGCGGACTTCGGGAATGAGGCTGCGTTGAAGAAGAGCTTGGAAGTCCTGCGGATCGAACGTCTTTGGTCGAGGAAACATTTGCTCGTAGACGAGCTGGTCGATGGGTTGGCCCTTCATGGCTGCGGTAGGCGCTGTGGTAGATTCAAAACGAGGGGCGTATTGCACAGAATTTATCACGGCGCCACCAGTCGTCTGATCGTCGCGGCTGAATCGGACGACGAAGCGGCTTTTAGCGGAAAGGTGCCGGTCGAGGGTTGCGTAAATTGGCGATAGAGCGAGGCGCAAGGGAAGTTGAATCAGGAGGAAAAGCTGTTGTTGGAAGACGCTGGCTTGCTTTGTACAAGGGAAGATGCAAAGATGCAAAGCCAACAAGGCACCGAATGCGGGCGGACTCGGGTTGGCAGTGCTGGGACCGCTAGGAATGAAGACAATGCCTCCGAGATTATTTCTGGGGGCTGATCCGAAAGAGTGGCCGCGCACGGGTCAAGGAGAGCCTCTAAGGGGGAGCAGGACGCTTGGGCAAGGCCAAGGTAGAGGCGGGAGAGACGCAGGCAGCAGCTGTTGTACAGCCGACGATGTTTGTTGTGCGTCTGGTCCGGATCAGAGCCTGAGGATAGGCAGATAATGCTGCTGTCGTGGTGAAGAAAGATCCAGTGAGTGACTTGAGTGAGTGAGTGCTACTGCTACCTGGCTGGAGTCCAGCGAGCGACGGAGTGGATCAGCAACTGCATGACGGGCTCCGTAATCTACAGCGCTCCGTACAGGGGAATAGAATAGAAGGCCGGGGAAGAAGAAGAATGCACCTCAGCTGGGTTAGTGGTAGAGGTACTCTCACTGTAGTACCTGGTTGGTACTCGCACGTCAATGTGCAGGTGCCTACTGTACATGGAGTACATGGAATCAGCGGCAGCAGTAGGTACATGAGCCATCCTGGTCGTCCCGAGGCTTGGCTGGAAGCAGCAGTTCGATTTGATCGTGATGGATTGGTGGGCTGGCCGTTGCAGGCGACAGGCACCGCTGATTGGGTCGGTACCAACGAAGGGCCCCTGTTCTTGCGTTGCTCTACTGCACTTACTGCCTGAACCGCACATTAGCAGAGTATTGAATTTGATCATTTTCCCCGGTACTGTTGAATCATCAGGCTGTTTTTTTCTTTTGCTTTCTTTCTTGCAGAAAAATATCCAAGCACACATGCCAGTGGCCTTCCTACCCTGTGGGAATGAAACACGTTCATGGATAAGTTTCAACTTTAGTAGTGAGAAGAGGTCTGTATCGTATAAGTACGGAGTAGGTACTCAATCATTCTAGAACTCCAACTTTCCAGGTGCGCTCCACCGCTGTAATACGAGTACAGTAAACCGTCGTCAGCGTACAGGTAAGCATTGGGCACTACAACTATAGCAGCCTAACTATGTAACCTTTTGCGACGGATCCGGCATCTTCAACGCTCCGACATAAACGACTCGGCTTGATGCGGTTCGGCTTCGGCTCTCTCTGCGATGAGTAATAATAACTGACCAGTGGACGCCTATTTGGGGTATTGTTCAGTTTATACTCCATATTTCCGCTGCGTGGACACATGGCCCTTTGGTAAACACACGAGCCAGAAACATGTGCTTCACTGTGTTAGTATCAGGTCCCATGAGTGTGCTCAGCTGTTGAGTCATACCGAATACAGCTACGTGTATCTTGCCCATAACACCATAGCAGCAATAGACTTGCGCAATCTTGTATGCTGGCCTGTGTAATATCTACTGTAGACAGCAACATCAATATCATACAAGTAGCCAAACGTGGGGGGCTATCTAATCTCGGCTCCGGAGATTTCAAGAGGCATAGCATCACTCTTAGTGGGCAACATCAAGAGCCAAAAAGACAAATTTATAAAAGCCCTCGGCTTCAACCTGGTCGGATCGAGGTTTTCGTCCTTTTCAAAACCCGTGTTCTTGATCTCAGCTCAGGTGGACATGGAGCAACGGCAAAGAATCAAGATCCGTACGACGCTCCCACTCATCCCACCCAATGACGCTCGCGATGAAATACACACTCCGCGGCTCATCATCCGAGCACCACGCATCTCAGACGTGCCTGCTCTGCACAAGCTTCGCATCCAGCATGAAGTCATGAAGTATTCCGTCGATGGCGCGGACAAGACCCTCGAAGACACACGCAGGAGCCTGGATGTGATGCTTCCTCCAAACGACATCAACTCCTATCGCTTCCATATTTTTGAAAAGGACACCGGCGACTTGGTCGGCAAAGGCGGCATGCACAGCATCACAGGGCGCAACTTTGGGTGGCCAGAGGTTGGATACTCGTTCAAAGAGGAGGCATGGGGGAAAGGATACGCCACCGAGTTCTTGGCGGCCTTTCTCCAGAACTATTGGAGCTTGCCTCGCAGCGAGGTAGAGATTGAGGTTGATGCGACGAGTTTGGATGCTCGGGCGCTGGAGACGGGCGATGGCTCCTTTGCTGAGATGCTCGTTGCCATAGTAGATGTGGGAAATCCGGGAAGCAAGAAAGTGTTAGAAAAGACGAAGTTTAAGCAGTTCAAGCAGTGGACGACCAAAGATATCCGGTTGGCTAACAAGGGGGGAGATGTCACCCTGGTGGGATTGATGGCGGTGGCCCCAGCGCAAGAGCGAAACTGAAGATGCATTTCCCATCGTTTTCTCGATGCATGTACGATGACAATTGGACATTGAAAAGAGCCATTTTTTGAATTGAGCCCTTCTCTCAATTTCTTATTAACAAATAATTCATCAAATATTATATAGTAAAAGCATATATAAAGTAGATAGACAGCGAAGCTTGACATCAACATGTGCGTGCTTGACTCGACATCGTGTTAATGGGCTGGCGCGAAATCACGTGTAGCGCTTCCGCCTTAATTAATCGAGCGCGTCCCAGCGCGTCGCCTTGTTTCCCACGTCACACAGCAGCCATCAGGTATCACCGCCCATTTGTCTCTTCTTGCAGCCCTTTCTTTTTCCCTCCCCCGCCAAACTCTGGGGTTTATCTGCTCCCTTTATCTCTCCTTGATACCGCATTTTTTTCGGCTTTCTTCCTGTTTTCGGCCCCGGGAACAAACAATGGGGTCTACGTCCGTACACGAGGAGCACCAGTACCTCAACCTGGTCCGCGAGATCTTGGACCAGGGTGAGCGAAGACCCGATCGGTAAGGCCTCGCTCATAGGTGACATACATGACATGCGGCTCTCATGTAACTGACGCTTTGTCCCGCCCCCCCAGCACCGGCACCGGCACCCTGTCTGTTTTCGCACCCCAGAGCTTCAAGTTCCAGCTCAACGACAACGGCCGCCCCATCCTCCCTCTGCTCACAACAAAACGGGTTTTCCTCCGCGCCGTCATCGCCGAGCTTCTCTGGTTCATCGAGGGCAACACGTCCTCCATCGCCCTCAATGACGTCGGCGTCAAGATCTGGGACGGCAATGGCTCCCGCGAGTTCCTCGACAGCGTCGGCCTGACCCACCGCGAGGTCGGTGACCTGGGCCCCGTCTACGGTTTTCAGTGGCGGCACTTTGGCGCCGAGTACGTCGATGCAAAGGCGGACTACGCCGGCAAGGGCGTCGACCAGCTGGCCGAGATCATCCACAAGCTTCGCAACAACCCTTACGACCGGAGAATGATCCTTAGCGCCTGGAACCCGCGAGACTTCAAGAGCATGGCCCTGCCGCCCTGCCACATGTTTGCCCAGTTCTACGTTTCGTACCCTGGACGCGGACGGGGCGTTGGCGCCGCAGAACCAACGGAAGAGAACAAGCCAAAGGGCCACCTCCACTGCCAGCTATACCAGCGTTCCTGCGACATGGGCCTTGGCATCCCCTTCAACATCGCCAGCTATGCGCTGCTCACACACATGCTCGCTCACATGTGCGATCTGGTGCCCGGTAGCCTTACCCACGTCATGGGAGACGCACACGTCTACATCGACCACATCGACGCTCTCCAGACACAGCTGGAGCGCGAGCCTCGGCCATTCCCCGAGCTGGAGATTACGCGGGAGAAGGGTGGCAGCATCGATGGCTGGAAGGTCGAGGACTTTGTGGTCAAGGGTTACGACCCCCACAAATCGATTCCCATGAACATGTCCGTCTAACCAGGCCTTGAGGGGCGATGGAAGATATTGAGATGAGATGAGGATAGAACAAAAACATGCCGGCTAGAAAAAAAGACCGGCGAAAACCCCCTCACCACCAAAACCTTTTTACATGTGCAGCGTTTTGGCCGATCCCCCGTCTGTTCAGTGGCAGATGGAGGCTTATCAGTGCTGTTCCTCTTAGGGCTGGTATTCTGTTCTGTATCTGCTGCGCCGGGCATATTTGACCGCCGCGCAACGGATCAAACTGCAGGGGCAGCAACAGGGATAAAGCGGAATAGCAACCTCCCTAATGTAAAGGGCATTGATAAGTCTTCGTCTGCCACTAAACAGATGGATCGTAGCCCCAGCGCTGACCATGGATACTATGTGCATTTTTTTCTCTCTGTTCATAGGGAAAGAGGCGGAAAGACTTGACACCAAAAATTGTGCATGAGATTGCTCGCCTCCAAAGAGACTACATAGAGCTAACAGAATACATGGAGAACTATGTAATGGTACAAAAGAGTCAATGAATCGAGGCGTTCCAGCCATTTTAATCATTGCTGTTATATATGTGCGTGTCTCTATATAATCGCATTGAACTTTGCCAAAAGAAAGATGAAAAGAAGAGACAATTTGGATAAAATAAAAAAAAATGAAAAGAAAAAGGCCCCAATCGCTAAACTCCGTATAAATGATTGTCATCCGTCATCACGTCATAAGAATTGAAAAGCCCTCTCTCATCTGCATGAGGGCGTCCTTTAGGTGTAAGCCGATTCCTGGTATCGCCGATTAGGCATTCCTCCGTTTGACAAACCCTCTTCCATGGATCGTCGATCCCACTTCCTTTCCCTCATGCGATCTCTGTCTCGCATGTCCCATCCCGGGTCTCGCCGCCTGTCGGCATCGGCATGGCTGCTGGTGCGCCGCCCTGGATCCGGACGAGCCCGTGGGTGTCGCTGCTGTCGGTCCCTGTACCCGCCAGAGTCTTGGTCGTCAGTACGGTAGCGATCTCGCCGCTCATGCAATTCTTCGCGGCGGCGGCGCTCCTCCCCGCTAGAGTCTTCTTCTGATATGCCGTCCGAGGCAAGATCTGAGTGGTTCTGATTCAATCGGGATGGGGGGATGTGCTCGCGACTTCTCCGCACGCGGATAGGGTCGTTGACGGAGCTGTGTCTTGAGCTGTTGCGGCTATGACTACCTGGGAGTATGTTGGAAACCGTCTCCGAGACCTTGTCCCTGATGTTGCCAAACGGGCTAGCCCTTCTCCTTGCATCTTCAGCCCGACTATCGCTGCGATGGGTCCGGAAAGAAGGAACGCTGGAGCCCGCCGACGGTGGAGGCCCCGATGATGGCGGGACAACTCGGCGAACGCCAGGAGTTGGGGGTGAGCCGGCACGTTGTCGCTGCCTGGCTCTCACATGCACGGGTTCACCCACAGATTCATCGCCTGACGACTCATCAGACGAGTGATGCTGGACGTGGCTATGCCGACGGCCTTGGCCGGGTCGGCTGGGCGTTGTTCGGCTGGGATCTGGGTTGAGATAGGTCCCAGAGTAGCTATGGCGGATTCCGTCTGCGTGTGGTTGGCGCGTGGAAGCATAGTCGGAAAAGCTTCGACGTCTGGAGGCGTCATCGCCGGGTCTCTGGCGGCGAGGTCGTTCGGGAGAACGCATAGGAGGCCTTTGGCCGAAATTAGCCCCATGTCTTTCGCCTGGATGGACATAAGTAAACCTTTCGGACTGATTCGGATCAGCAGCCCTCGATCGTGGGGAGACCGGACGGAAGGGATTTGCGGTATGAACGTAGGCGAACCTAGGGGCGGCAGGTTCTGGAGAGGGCCCGGGTCGTGACGCAGAGCTGGAGCTGGGCATGCTTGCTTCCTCTCCCTCCTTGAACGCTTCGTCGCGCAAAGTATCGGCGCATTGTTTGTGCCAGCGGTCGACTGCCTGATCTGATTGTGCGGGGAAGACGCTGGCAGGCAGGTCGGGAGGGAAGGCTTGGCCTGTCTCGGGATGCCTCAGGGCCCAATGCTTGACAGCAAACTGGATGAAGGGCACATGCTCTTCAGGTCCGAGTAGGATCTCTACCGACTCCCAGCGCGAGAAGCCCCGGGGCGTCAAGGCAGGGATGGAAGGGGGCGCAAAGTCGTTCTCAGTAGGCTGCAGACTGTGCTGGCAACCCGTCACTGACCACATGTAGGAAATGGTTGAATGAGGAGTCTCCATGAATAAGGCTGTTGCGGCGAGTTAACACATGAAGCGCAATCCCGTGGTCGCCCGCTTGCTATCGACGTACAGTCATAATCACCACCCACGGCTTTGTAAAACGCAGCGAGCTTCTTGGGAGTAAGATGAGAATCATTTTTGTCGCCAAGCTCAACGACCTGTCACGAAAACCATTAGCTGTGCCGTCTCTCTTGGCCATGTCGGGTCGGACGCCAAGGCATACGATAAAGCGCGCGATTGATCTCAGCAGAGCATCAAACTGCATTGTCGGGCTCTTGTCCGTCTCGAACATGTAGGCGTACTTGATGGGCTCCGGCGGCGCTGAGCCATTCGATCGCGGAACGGCCATTCTGAACGGCGACTGACGGCGAGAAAGGCTCGCATCCAAGACGGTTTGTAGGCTTTTTTTCAAGAACAAAAACAAAAAGCTGAGAAGCAGGAAGCAAAAAGGTGGGTGGGAGATGAATTGATGTCACTAGCTGCGGCAGGGCCCGGGCCTGGAGTCAAATATGGAGGCTATGGGGGGTGGGTTGGCTTTGATCAAAGGCAGTCAGACAGCCTAGCAAGGCAGTTGTGCGCCACAAAGGAAGGACGAGCCGCAGGAAGAAAGGTGGAAGACAAGCGAGAAAGGGAACATGGAAGAAAAAGAAACTGGAGACTGAAAGGCTCGGCTATGCCATGGCAAAAAGAAAAAAAGAAGGCTGGCGTATCAGAGGCTGGCCAGACCGAGGCAGATGCTGACGCCCAGGCACTGGATTCCAGCAGATGCGACTCCATCATGACCAAGGCCACGGCCGTGATGCTGGACCAAGGACGAATGGCGCAAACGGCCCCTCACGGACCCTCACGGGCTGACACGTGCGTCGTGGCTGCAGGTGGTGCAAAGGGCGGACAAAGGCGAGGCATGTCGACTAGCATGGGCTAGGGTTGACTTGTGCTGCTGTGATTGGGGCGAGCGGTTGATCGCTTTGGTGGTTAGCTGGTGCAGCAGATTAGTGCGTGCGTTTTGCCTTTGCAGTGCATAAAGAAGAAAAAGAGTTGGCTGAGAATGATGTCACAGATGGAGAAGAGAGAGAGAGAGAGAGCGGTGATGAAAGAAGTTGAAGGGATGGATAGCATCACGTCAGGCAGAGTGATGCAGATGGGGAGTTTAAAGAGAACATGAAAGCACCAGACAAGCCAGACTCATTGTACTCAACTGATTCCAGCGGTGTTGGTGAAGGCAATATTGGCGGCTACTGCCTAAGTCCAGTGCCCAGCCTGCCTATCGACTCCATCAATGACCTGCCCCCCCGTCCCCCATCCCGCCGCTAAGCCCGCTGGACTCCGGCTGATCGCCTCTCCAGCTGCCTCCCTCCGGCCCACTGCCAGCGCCATGCGGTCAATGCAGGCAGGCGGTGGCAAAGGATGGGCAGGACTCCAGATGTTGATCTGGGAGAGGATTGGGGCATAGATCTGTACTACAGCAATACAGTTAGATAATTCCATGTAGAAGAAAAGATTACATTGTACAGCAGTGCATATTCATCTCAATTTACCACCTCATTTCTGCATGTTTTCTAGATTATTCCACAGCCAGTTCCATCAAGGTATTTCCCCTTCCAGCCCTTGATCAACTGAATCGCCTGACAAACGCCGCAGCTGAGCCGCACCAAAGTCGCAAGGCCCCCCCGCCATAACCTGATGTCATCTAGGCACAAGCGCAATCTGGCCTGAACTTGACCAGGGCTCGGACAAAGAAGCGACGCATTCCGCACAAGGAACGAGAACGAAGACAAAACGATAGCTTCAAAGCTACCGGCCAACATTGCGACGCAACCTCAAAGGGAGCTTCGACAACTTTCTTTGAGCTCCACCCGGCACTAGGCGGAAGAGGCGCGTCTAACTGAAAAAAGAAAAAAGCTTTTTTCTCCGAGCAGGCTCCCTCTCGCTTTCTCTCTCTCTCGCGGAAAACGGAACGAAACGAAACAGCCTCGTCTTTGTCCAAGCTCCAAGCTCCAAAGCTCAGCCTCGCATCCGCCCGCCATGGACGCCGTCCGCTCCCTCGTCCAGCCCATCACGCACAACCTGCCGGCCCCCATCCGGGACCTGGGCGTGTCGATCGTGGGCGAAACCTGCTACAAGGCGCTGCTGCTCGACGTCGACGTCGAAAACACGGAATGCATCAAGCTGGCCATCAGCAAGGGCCTGGGCATCGGCATCGTCGGCGCCTCGGCCGTCGTCAAGGTGCCCCAGATCCTCAAGCTGCTGCAGTCCAAGTCCGCCGAGGGCGTGTCCTTTTTGTCGTACCTGCTGGAGACGAGCGCGTACCTCATCTCGCTGGCCTACAACGTGCGCAACGGCTTCCCCTTTAGCACCTTTGGCGAGACCGCCTTCATCATGGGCCAGAACGTCGTCATCGCCATGCTCGTCCTCAACTACAGCGGCCGGCCCGCCACGGCTGCCCTGTTTGTCGCCGCGCTGGCTGTCAGTGCGGCGGCGCTGTTTGCGGACAACATTGTCGATATGCAGGCCTTGAGCTACCTGCAAGCTGGTGCTGGTGTTCTCGGCGTTGCCAGCAAGGTTCCTCAGATCCTGGCCATCTGGCAAGAGGGAGGCACCGGCCAGCTCAGCGCCTTTGCGGTTCGTTTACACTTGATGTCTCACGCAGAGCGAAACGTGGCTAACAAAAATGAAAATCTAGGTCTTCAACTACTTGGCCGGCTCGCTGACCCGCATCTTTACCACGCTCCAGGAGGTCGACGACAAGCTTATACTGTACGGCTTCATCTCTGGCTTTGCCCTCAACGCCATCCTCGCTCTGCAGATGGTGTACTACTGGAACGCCCCGTCGGCCAAGGCCAGGGGCAAGCAGAAGGAGGTGATTTCTATCGGAGCTCTGTCCGAGGGAAGTTCATCTGCCGTTCCAAAGAAGGGCCCCACTACTCGCCGCCGTGGCTAGACGGGGCTCTCTGGAGGTTCTTTTTTCTTCTTGGTCTTATCTGGATGCTGGTGTACAGGTCGGAATCAGGGAATATGCTAATGGGAATGAAGTGGAAGTACCCAACTTGCCCGTGATGTGTTCCTCATTTGGTATACTTGGGCCTACTATGTATTTAATAAGGGATATAGCCATTTATCAGCATTACTATTCTACTTTCAAGATTGAACTACGATTGCAGGACGTAGGGTGCGAGTGACATGCTTTCCTATCACTTAGCACGCGTGTATAGGACC
The DNA here is from genome assembly GCA_020045945.2 of Trichoderma semiorbis. Classification (NCBI taxonomy): domain Eukaryota; kingdom Fungi; phylum Ascomycota; class Sordariomycetes; order Hypocreales; family Hypocreaceae; genus Trichoderma; species Trichoderma semiorbis. The sequence goes on from CM034695.1 coordinate 6,091,525, forward strand.
CAAGTGAGACGGCATTCAGTAGAACGGGACATATAATTCCAATGGCAAAGCAAGTTAGAAATCCCGTATTATACAATACACTAATGCCCGCTAAAGCATGCCAGCTATGCAGCCAACCCTTGGCTTTTCTTCATCAATGCCATGCAGACATTACACACACTCACACATGCGTATACCCTGATAACGCCAGCCGTCCCAAAATCAGAAGCTCCTCAAAGCTCGCCCAAATCAGATCGAGGACTAGAATAAGATGAACAAGTAAAAAAGAAAACAAATAGCCAATCCAAAATATGGGGGGTTGTCAAATCTCATGCAGTTAACAAACCGAGACGCCGGCATTAGTCCAGCCAATGCCGCCGATCCAGACCCTTCGGCCTGCGCATTGAAGACAGCGCTTCTGCTCGCCGAGGTTGCTCACCGAGCAGCTGAAGCAGACGTGCTTCCCGCACGCGCCGCACGCCGTGTCTGCGTCCTGCACAGAGCCGCCGTCCACGTCCATGCCGTCGTCGTCGCTTCCCGCCAGGGCAGCGCCGCAGTCATCGCAATTGGTGGGCGGCGCGAGAGGGTTGGCGATGCCGGGCGACGAGGTGCCGGAGCTGGGCTCGGAGCCAATATCCCAGAAGCGATGCAGCGACTGCTGCTGCTGGCCGTTCGAGTTCGCGTTCGCGTTCGCAGCCGGCTGCTGCTCGACGACGGGGTCTTGAGGCTGGCCCTGCGGCCGCTGCTGTGCCGAGTACAGCAGGTCCAGGGTGTGCTCTGCGGGCAGGCATGATGAGTTGGGGCTCAGATGGTGGTGGGCGCGCCATTCGTAGAACTTACGATGGACCTCCTCGTCCGACGGCCTGTTGTCGCGATAGCGCTTGAGGGTGCGGCTGTGCAGGGCCGGTGCGTCGAGGACCATCATAGAGTTGTCGGCGGGAGGGCAGAGCTCGCCGGCGGAGCGTTTGCGCTTGAGGAGCGTCGCCATGGCTATAGTAGTAGTTTCTTGTGAAGGATGCAGAAAAATCAAAGTTTGAATAAGAATTCGCTCGCACGCAACGCTCTCCCTCTCAATCAATCAATGCTTCGCAAAAAGAGATGATGATGTAAAAGAAGAAACAAGTTGTTGGTGATACGGGAAAGAGAAAGAGGAAGAGACGAAAACGGGAGGCCGGGACGAATTGAGTTTTGGGGGAGATAGAAGCTGAGTGAGACGGGAATCAATTGGATTGGGCGGTCGTTGAGGTAACGAGGCGGGTCGCCCAGCAGGTATTTGTAGCAGCTGAGGCGCGACGAGAAGACGCCTGCAAGCGCTGAGAGATGGCGCGAGTCGCGGTTTTTTTTATGCGTCGCAGCGCGTAGAGTGGCTTCGCGACAAGCTAAAAGTTGGTGGTGATTGATGACATATTATGGACAAGGAATTGCATAAAGAGTCAATGCCGTTTAGCCAAAGTGTTTACAAACATAATATAATGTTGTTGGTCTGACTTGCAATGAAAGATAATGTCGAATATACTCCGTAGACACTGCTCATATGCAGTTACTGAAAAGACAAGATATGTTCTGAATATCGCATCCCGTATCTAATCTCACTCACACGCCGCTATCCCTCATATCTTCACCACCAGCTTCCCTATCCCCCCCTTGCCAGTAACCACCTCCTCACACCCCTTCTTCACCGCCTCCAAATCCCCCAATTCCACCGTCCTCATCACCGGCCTGACTTTCCCCAGAGCCACAATCTCGCCCGCCTTCTCCAAGTCTTCCCGGATCTCGAGGCTGCCAGACACCATCTCGTACTTGATGCTCGTTCCCCGAAGCTTCCACCAGTACACCAGCTGCGCCAGGTCCAGCAGCAAGCCGATCCACCAGCTGAACCGGTCCGCGCCGATAATCTTCTTCGCCGTGGCCTTGGACGGCGCGCTGGTGATGGAGATGAGCACCCCCGTCTTGGGGTTCAGCAGCGGGATGCCCTCGTCCATGCTGTTCCACTGCGTGTTGTACATGACGTCCACGTTGCCGGGCGGTACTTGGTCCCGCGGCCGCTGCGTCTTGTAGTCGATGACCTGGTCGTAGATGCCCGGCAGATACTGCTCGACCAGCGCCAGCTTGGGCGTCGACACCGTCGTGATGATGCGGGCCGCGCCGAAGACGTTTCTGGCTACTTGTGCCGCCATGGCCCCCGTGCTGCTGAGCCCGGCGGGGATGTACACCGTCTTGCCCTCGAGGCTGTCTGCGCCCATGAGTTGCAGAGCGCGCCGCCATGTCTGGTACGAAGTCACCACCACGGCTGTCATGGCGGCGGCCTCTTCGGGAGAGAGATGCGCCGGTTTGCGCAAGAGGAAGCGCTCCTCGGCCACCGCATACTCGGAGATGAAGCCAGGTGGTGGAAATCGGAACATGGGCTTGTCGATGTACGCTCCAAATACCTCGTCGCCAACTTTGAGGTCCTTGACTCCGGGTCCCACGGCGACGACAACGCCGGAGCCCTCTGCGCCAATCTGAGCTGGGTATCTAGATGAATTACGCAGTCAGTCGGCCAGTGTTCCTCGGTTCCGTATAACGTGCAACTGGTATCAGCATATAAATGGTCTTACTTTGGCGAGTGAAATAGTTTCATCTTCCCAGCCACGGCCTGCAGCTCTCCCGTGTTAGCCGCCGCCGCATGCATCTTCAAGAGTACATGCGTCGGCAGCGTGATGCTCGGCACCGGCAGCTCCCGCACTTCGTAAACCTCCGGTCCACCCTGCCGCGGCGCCACAAGCGAGCGCATCGTCGTTGGGATGTCCATGATGCGGATAGAAGTAGTAGTAGATACACCGGAAACTTGGCTGTAGTAAAGCGCTTTCGAAATCACAGTGTGCTGCTGCTTGCGGTGGAATTTCCCCAGTCTAGAGCAAGATATGACAAGACGGGGCATGACTTGATTGAAAAGAAAAGAACACTTCATGCATCATGCAACTCCAGCTGCATCGGCCTATATATGCCGGGGCAATTCCACCTCGGCGGCGGATTTGGGACGTTCGGCGTTCGGTGGGTCCCTCCGATGCGGTGGGCCGCCGACTTTGGTTCCGTCTCGCGAGCTTTCACAATCGGATGAGTCGTTTCTGGGCATGTCCGCAGGGCGGAGTTTCAGCTTCATTTCATTACTCCTTTCTTCTCACTTGTTTTCCCGAATTTTGCCTTCGTTTATTAATGCGTTGTGGAAGTGTGATTTGTAAGATGAGATGACAGCTCATATCAAGCGTTCACAATAAATAGTCGAGTTGAACCTCACCGAATCATTAAAGCAAAAGAGTATACATGAGCAAGGTAACAATTCTTAGTAGGTAGGTTTTCTGAATGCATCAAAAGAGTAGCAGCCATATCCTTGATATTATTATGATGAGAAACCAGGTATAAGCTTCTTTGTATTGCATATACGACCAGACAGATGCACACCTTTGCAATGTCGAATCTGTACATGACGCATGCTATTCGCTACATCTACGCCTCTGGTAGGTCTACTTTCCAAAAAAGCCTCCGTACACTTTTTCCCATCTCTTCAGCCAATGTTGCCTCCTCTCCTTAGCAGATGCTATCCCAAAACAGCCGATGCGCCCAAGGGGGGTTTCGGGTATACCCCCTCCCCAGTTCCAAAAGAAAAAATAGGTAATAAAAAAGGGCTCACGCTGGTGTGAAACAATCGTCCCGGTCCTCCCTCCGAAATACGCCCAAGCTCTCCCTATCCAACAACAAAGGAAACGATATATAAGAAACTCAGGTATAAGTGATAGTTACAAGTCAACTCCTCCAAGGTGGGGGTCGACAGGATGACAAAGAGGTTTTTTTTCTTTCTGCTAACAAGAGAAACGCCAAGTCTATGCTGAAATAGTATGTCGATGTGAGAGAAAGATTTGGGTTTTTGATAACGAGAGGGCAAGTGGTGGCCTCTTGCCGTAAATAGGTGTAATAAATATAAATAGATAAAGAATCGCATATCGGTTTGTCATCGACAGGACATGGTTGGCTATCATTGATAGTCGTTGGATATCATCGACGTGACAGAATCGGTCGTGTGTTGCGTGGTGAGGCCGCCAGCAGGATGTGGTTGAGTCGGCCTGGTAGTCAGGCTAGTATAGGTATGAGACGATAAAAGAAAAATGAGGGTATAAGAGAATAAATGATATGCATGGACAGTGTCCTTTTGCATTCATTCAAGGGAGGTGTCGTCGATGGCTAGGATCACGGGGTTGACACTGTCTGTCGTGCTGGCGTTGTTGAGCAGCTAGCCATTCGGCAGACCCAGCTTGGCGGGACGGGTTCTCGGCCGGCAGCTTGGTGTCTTGGCCTGCACCGCCACTGCCGCCACGGTTGTTGACAGAGTTGGGGGATCCGGGTACGAGATCCGTAACGGCCTGGGCGATGGAGGCGACCACGTAATTCCGGAGTTCCAGATCCTCCGCCTGGTCTTCCTTCTCAAGACGGAAACGCTCTTCCTTGGACTTGTTGGCCCGGCGGAGATTCTTGATTTCCTGCATTATGTAAAGCATAACCTCCTCAGGGCATCGGTTACGCTCGTTGGCGGCTTCGTTCTTGCGCACATATCGCCGAGTCACGTCGGTAGCGCCGTCGGTGGAAAAGGCCACGCAGTAAGACATCTTCTTGCCCCAGCCTTCGGTGTAGAGTCGGGGGTTGTCCCAGGCCTCCTCACAGGCATCCACGTGAATCCACCTCTTTTGATGGTCTGAATAAACCTCAGTCCAGACGTGGTCCTCGGCATTCCAGACCCACCGCACACGGCCACCGACCGCGCGGCAGAGCATACTGAAGCAGTTTGCCCATTCTCCGACGCGGCCTCTGCGGGTCTGCAGTAGTCGCCAAACATCACCGTAGCGTGGAAAGCGTTCGTAGGCACCGCAACTCTCGGCAGAGCAGCGGTAAAGCTCAACTCGAAGAGCACCGCAGGCACTCTCCTCTGGTGTTGGTGCTGTCATGCCCTGGGCGATTGTAGGGGACAGACAAACTGGGCATGGGGGGTTATTTACCCATGTGAAGAATGACCGCCGATACCATCTGTAAAAGGTAGGAAAGTTAGAACTCTATACCCCAAGTGAAGGGGAAAGGGAAACATTTCATCGGCATGATAACCTACCGAAGAAGAGCTCGGATGACGCAGTCCTGATATCCCCATTCCGGCTTCCGACCATCGCCCATACTCTCTGCTTGAGCCTGCAGAACTTGGCACTCTTCCTCGGCCTCGCCATATATGCGGTCGAGGGGAATGGTCTGCAGAGCCTCATCCAACAATCCAGGGTTCTCGTATTTGGTAGGCGTGAGTGATAGACTGAGGAGAAGATTTCGGAACTTTTGTGAGTCGCGGTCGGTAGCGGTAGGTGGTGTTGGGATCTTGGGAAGATGTCGCAGTGCTGAATATGAGGGTGGGGTTGCGGAAGCGTGGGATGAGTCAAACTGGCTGCTGCCAGCAGGCGAAGGGGTATCGCGATAGGCGCTCGAAGGTCGTTCTCGCGAGTGCTGTGAAAGGTGTTGAGCCCTGAGGTCGTTCATACGCTTATCGCGCAGCAGGCCCTCGAAGCGGACTCGGAGTTCGTGGGCCCATTCCTCGCCATAGTTGTCGCCTTGCGCTGAGGGCCCTGAGCCGAAGGGGGTGCCTCGGCCCTCCATTGTGGTTGAGGGCAGTCGAAAGAAATTATTATGCTGGGTTTAACGAGTGAAGCGGGTCGAGAGCGAGGACGCCGATGCGGATGGATGGGTTTTGGGCGAGATCGAATGTGCCTGATCTTGGACCTCAATCAAGGATGCAAGATATCAAGTAAATAGAGTAGAGAGCAAACAGTGGCAGGCAGAGGTTGTTGGCCACAAGATTGCGTCGTCGTCAACGTCGCGGCTAGGCTGGTGTCTGGTCGTGGTCGTAGGCGTAGGCGGACAGCGTCGTCAGCTGCGGATGCGTAGGCCGCTGAAATTGCCACAGTGACTGAGACCACCCCTCAGCGTGCGCCAACTGGCCAAGGCCTCGTGGATCCGGGGTTGGACCCTTGTGTTTTCAAAATCCCTTGTCGCTGGGATCGACCGTCAAACTGAAAAGGGCGGTCGACGCTGCAAGTTTGAAGCCGTCGCCAGAGAATGAAGAGCGCTGGGCTGGTTGCAGAAATGAAAGCTGAGCAAGCATGAAAAAGAGGCAGACGGGGGGGCTTAGTGGAGGAAGTATGTGTCTCTTGGGGGTCGCCGGCCCTCTGGAGACGCAGCGCTGCAGCACATACAGGGCAGGGGAAATAAAGGGACTAGCTGTGACTGTGGTACTGGTAGTGGAAGTGGTAGCACTGCTAGTGGCAGAGGGGGTGCCTCTTCCTCTTTGGAGCCACTGATGGCGGTTTACGCGTCAGCTGGCCAGTGCAGCCAATCACAGCCGCCGCCTGGCCCAGCACCAGGATTAGCTCTGCTCGGTGAGAGGAGCCCGACGCGGGTACCGTTACAAGGCGGCGAAGCCTGGGTACATGGGCGCTGAGGATGATGCAGACGCAGAGAGACTGCAGAGAGACATCCATTGAACTGGGGCGCAAGTCAAATGGATGCGATCCATTGATCGCTACAATGCTACTGTACTCCGTACAAGGCACGATATCCGTATCGACGATTACTACTGTAGTGCTAAAGGATCAATTCAATTAAGTTTATCCGTCTTATGGTACTGTTGACAGGTATTCCGTGCTATCATTCAACTTCGGTACCGTCTGAAGAGTCACGTCGAGCAAAGATCAGACGGTAGGTACCATATGACTATATCGTTTCACTCTATGCTTAATTTCTTACAACCTTCTTTGACCAAATTCTCTTTTGATTCTCTTTTCCTTGCTAAACAATGAATGGGCCAAGACCAAGACCCCCAGGGTCCTCTGTTTCCCGGTTTCAGCATGCGTCATTCCATCTCAACGACACACGCGGCTGCCATTGCACGTACCTATACTCGTATTATACAGATGTCAACCCAGGGCGGAACAAGGGTCAGCCAGCCAGAAAGGGGAATAATTGCACGAGCAATTACGGAAATCATATCGTACTGTACCTAGATCGTCCAGCTAGAATACGCACAGCGACGGCTGCTGCGGAGCGCGGCTCGCAAAGAATCTCCCAACCGTATCGCGATGCCCACATGCAACTTACATCCATCGCAAAAAGCGCACAGGGAGGTACCGCGGGCCTCGCGCTGGCCAGCCCGCAAGTACCGGAACCTGGACCCTCCAGCACAGCGATGACGAGGCACGCAGCGCATGATGCGCCTTTCCCGTTCTGCTGTGGCACAGCCGATGCCAAGATGCTAGCGTCATGGCTGCGCACACCCGTTTGCGCACTGTGTACTGCCGCCGTGCCGCAGTCAGCCGGCGATGCTTCGTTGGAGATGCGCTGCTGCATTCTGTACGCTGGATACTGTGTTGTTGGACGGAGGCGATGCAATTGCGCCTCCGTTTCGATATTTTCGTCGTTCTCTTTTTTCTTTTCTAAATGTTTTTTTTCTTCGCGGCTGCGAGTCACCAATTTGATGCAGCCCTTGTCGAGGCCAGAGCCGCTAGCCGCAATAGGTACTGACCTGCTACATATTATTGTAATACGGCATCCATACGAATACTCTTCGGACTATTCCTGGCCCTTTCGTATATACGATCTGCGAATTTTACGGACGCTATCCGTTTCAGACGTTGGGATTGTCTCTTTTATTGTTCTTGCGCCATCTTCCCCTCTCTAATTTCCTATTGTAGAAAGTCTGAAGTGGTTGTGATCAGCAATCCCCGCCACCTCAACAAGCGACTCTCGCCTCTCTCTGCAAATCCTGAGGCCTCTGGAAAATCTCCCGTTGAAAACGTATCGGAAACTAATTGATCATCGGAGCGGGAAATCGCGGCAGTGTTGGCTTTTGCTTGGAGCCGCAGTAGAATTTGCACTTCCCGGTGATACAGTAAACGGTATGCATATCGACACTGTATGATTAGTACTCCGTCAGGCGGCTATTCGACCCTCGCGCAAACGTCCAAAGGGGGCTTCCACTCTAATAATCAGCCTTGCGTTTCCCCGTTCCTGTTCCTGGGCTTTGCACTGCCAAAACGGCCCCTCCGCCGGCATGGCCATAAGAATGGAGGCCTTGTGGAAAGATCGTGAACTTTCCATGTACTCTACTTCGATCGTGAACTGCACCTCGCATTACATAAGGTGATTTATAGCAAGTACCACGGTACAACACCAAAAAGAGCATGTGAGATCTTGAACCCCCTCAACTCAACACCCAAAATGCTATTAGCGTTTCTTTCCTGCAAGAGTATCACGCCCCATTCTTCTGGACACCCAAAGCCTCTTCTCTTTTATTCATCTCCCACTGTCTGTTCAGCATAATTCTCATAATCCAAAAGACACAAACCGGCCATAGATATGTCTTTGATTGCTGACTCTTTCTTCCTCTTCTGTAAAGCCCAAAATCTCATCAGGGCTCCAGCTCAGCTTCGAGACCGGGTCCCGGATCCGGAAGCTAAAAGACAAGGGCATTTCGATCCCCAAAGACAAACAACTAAACATGCCCTCATCCAATCACATCCTCGCCAAACAATTTTCATTTCTACGTCCACAGCTGGGGCGTGGTGTTAGGGGTGCGAGGCCGCGTCATCCGCCTATTGCGCTCTATGGGGGCTTGCGTACTACAACATCCAATCGCCACTCCACGCCTACACAGACCCAGACGACAAAAGGCGTGCAAATCAATTATACAAGAGACATTGCCCACTGCGGTTAGCGGACAAGCTCGTTGAGGCTCGATAAGCATTCTTGGCTTTTACGGTAGAGACGATGAGGAAACTACCACGCGAAACCCACCCCCAAAAGAGGCAGAATATACGAGCGTATCGAGTCCGTGTTCGTACTGGAAAGGAACAACCAAGTCTTGCACGCATGGAGCTTGGAAAACGGACCGTTGCACATCCAGCTTGACAAATGGTCCGCGGCTAGCAACAAGAGGGCATCGTGACGGCAATCTCTCGTTGACATTGTCGGTGTGAAGAAGCTTTTCCGTCTTCATTGAGGCTACAACGTTAAAGCTTGACGGCCCCGAAAGCCAGCTAGAATCATACGCTCTTCAACCCGCAACCCAAGGCGGATCTAGGTCCACTCCTTTCCACCAACGGCTGGTCCATGGGGGTTTACTAAGGCATGAGTATATTACGGAGTAACACGTTGACATATCGAATGCTACCACGACACTCGACTTGAGTTTGCCCTGCATTTCCCCCATCACCCTCGCATGAACTTTTGTTTACTACTACTCTCCTGCTAATTTACCAGACATTGGATGAATGGACTAGGTTCGTACAGTACCATCTCACATGCTTACCACCTCACTTCTCCTCTTAGACACATGGCCATCTCACAGGGCCACGATATCATGATTCTCATCGAACTCTATCGTACTACAAAGAGCCACATCATTAACCGAAATATCAATACTTCATGCTTCCTAACCCATGCTTCTCAGCCCATGAGCCCTGCATGATTCACATTCGTCATGAGTCCTCGCTCCACAAGGCTCTTATCTGACGCCCAATTTCCACAGCCTACCAGGTACCAGGACACAACGACTAATATTTATTGGAATGTACTCGTACAGTACTCAGCAGATACCTTGTACAAGGCTACGACATGGCTAGAGCACCCGGCCACCCTGCTTTAAGCGCGGCTTTTTCGAAGGGGACGCGCGTTAACTGGATCTCGCCCCCTGTCTGCCCGGACGTCGTCGTCGTCCGTCTCACGCCAGGATCGTGGTCTCCATTCTTTTCCATATTCGAATTCGTTAGGGCGGAACGTAGACTGGCTTGTGACGTGAATTAATGATTCCTGTGACCAACAGGTTTTCCGTGTATACCTATACCATTGTTGGTGGTCTCTTCGTAACGAATTAGTGGATGTGCGTATATACTGTGTAGCAAGGAGCTGCGGACTCGGGTGAACAATCCCCATTCTTTCAACGAGGATATCTTATTTCAACCTAAGATACTACCTTAATAAAAGCTTTGTCTTATCCCTTGTACGTAAAGGGGGATTCAAAGGTGATGCTATACCGGTGGAGTGTTAACATGCAACATTACGTATCAACCCATCCATTCGTCGTTTCGTAAGCACACAACTTTTCCATCACCACCTCACATCGACTCATAGCCCAAAAGCAACCTCATAAAGCAAAATTAACATTTCAACTCCTTTCTATATGCCACGAGCCTCAACTAGCACTTTTGTAGACATCAGCCAGGAGCAAACCCAGCTCTAAATCACTCTTTGATATGTACTTGGTGATCCTGAAAAAGAACCCAACCCCCCGTTCTGTTCTGTCACATTGCTCGCCCATGCCATGCCAATTCCATCTCCCGTTTTTCGTCGTAAACAGCCTCCTGCCATTAAAAAAATTTTCACCTCTCCCATTCCTCCCCGGCATAATATCTCTCGGGCATCTCCACATCCCACACTGGTCTCTCCACTAGCGCAACCTCCAGAGGCTGGTCTGCAGCGTTGAGGGATACGATACCAAGAACTGGGCGGTACTTGTAGGTTATCCACCAGCTCTTTCGATCAGTTCCCGCCTCTTGATCCCCCGTGCCATTGGCATTGGCATTGCCGTTGGCGTTGCGAAGCTGGGCCAGGTCGCCCTCGGGGGCATCAGCCATGTCGTCGTCACTGTCACTGCCATCCTCGTGGGGAGAGGCGGTATCCACGTCGATATTCACCCACTGCCCGTCCACGTATTTGCCAATACGGTGCGGTGCAAGATTTTCACGGGCCATTTTGCCTCCGGCACCACTAGTATGGCCGGTTCTCTTGCGCTTTGTCCCGGCTCCATGGCTGACGACGACGGCGTCACTCTCTGAAGTGGGCTTGGGCAGGTCTTGGGCAGTGTCGAGCATCAGGAGGAACGAGATACCGTAGACCCAGAGGCGGGATCCCTGCCACAAAGCACCTTTGGCCAAGTCTAGCAGGTCCTGCACGGCAGCCGGGAGGGCTTTCCGGGGGTGTCTGCGTGACCATGGTGTGAGAGAGCCTTGGAGAGGATGGAATGTCAAGACGTTCCACGAGGCCGTAACGGCAGCGAGGGTGTAGTCCTTGATGGCATCCACTCCGCCTTCGCTTGCATCTCCAGAGGGTACGTCTTCCGAGAATGACAAGACAACGGGAGTTGAGGGCAGCTTGGGCAGCAGGTTTGCGCTCGGATTGCGAATCCAGCGGCGGTTCGTGCTGCTAGCTTGGCCTTCCTCGTCATCTGAGGAGTCACTGTCACTGTCACTGTCGTTGTCCGAGGACGGTGCCGCGTCATTTGCTCCATCTCCTTCCATCTTTTCCTGCATATTCTGCTCGGGGCCGCGTAAGACCCAGGTGTCAATGTAACCGGCAATGTCAGCAACCGCAACCATCTTTGAGTCGGCAGTGAACGAGATGTGAGTGATATTTCTCTCGTAGCTTCTTAGCCCACCGTTCTTGATGTATCGTGGAATATGGCGTCGGAGACGGGGGAGCCGCTGCAAGTGAATGGCGAGTTGTGACGAGTTCTCCGAATCATTGACCTCTTCGAGACTAGCCATGATAACTCGAGAGCCCTCTTTGATAGCACAGAGCCATTTCCCATCTGGAGAAAGCCGCACCTGTGAGGCACCGGCATTCTTCAGCTTCTCTGGGAGTTCAATTGCGGATAGTTTGACGTCAGAAGGCTTAACCGGATCTTGGTGCTCCAGCCGGAAGGCTTTCATGTCCGTTGCTGTAGACACGATGAGGATGGTTCCCTCTGGGTTGATCGTAGCAGAGCTGATGTTGGAGTCGCCCTTGACAACAATCGTCTTGAGAAGTTTGCGGTTTTGGTTGATGTCAACTTCTTCTCCTCCAGCCACATTGAAGATTTCTGTAGCAGGCTTTCGCAGAGCCCAGATGTGAACTTCCCGATCCCACCAGCTAGTGATAAATCTTGCCTTTTGTGCGCTCGAAACGGGAGGCTGCTGTGGGAGATTGCTGATTGTCCGGTGGTTTTCGCGGCCCATTTCTCTCAGAGGAACCAGCATGAGGTTTGCATCCGGTCCTGTATAGAACGTCAGTCAGTCTAAATTCATGAATGCTTTATTTGCTTGACCGCCATCATCTTACCTCCAGTAATTACGACGCTTGTGCGTCCATGTTCAAACGATGCCATTGTCTTGACATCGTGGTCGTGATACCTTCTCCCCCAAACCTTTGCCCAGCGGTTGCCGGTGCCAGTATTCTGCTTGTACAGGACAGTACGACGGTCCATTCCTCCACTTGTGATGGTCGTTCCATCGGCGCTGATGGCAAGACTGAGAACATCCTGTTTGTGACTCTGCAGTCTCTGAGACTGTGTGTAGGTCTTGCCATCCCAGATGCAGACTTGACCCGTAGAATCCGCCGAGACAATATTACCGTTGGGCAGGCACTTGACCGACCATACGATGATATCTTTAGAGCCACCAGCCAGATCTGCTCCTAGTGTCATATGACGAAGCATATGGCCCTTTGTAACGTCGTAGATTCGAATGGTACTGTCTGAGCAGCCCACGACTGCAATTTTGCGTGACTGGAACGTGATACTGACCATCTGGGCCTTTTTCGTAGGGGATCGCACAACGACTCGTTGGAAGCGCAGGTCATCATCTTCGATCGAATACATGGCAAGCTCTCCATCAATCGTGCCGGCAATCAGCTTGTTGGAGTGCAAATCGTCCGATGCACCGCTCAGAGCCGGAGGCTGCACAGCGAGACACCAGATGTCGCCGTGCTGTCCGCTGGCATGTCTCTTGGGTTTGCCTTTTTCGAGATCCCACTCGGTCACCGTAGACGTGTATCCAATGCTAAAGAGACGCGACTTGCCCACAGCAATCTTTCCATCGCCCAGATCCTGATCAGGCTCGTTGACCCAGACAAGGCCATCAATGCTGCGATCTTTGCCGCCGCGAATGACCAGCTCCTGGTGCCATGTTCCGCTTGAAGGGTTCCAGATCTCAATGTCACCGTTGGCTCGACCAACAGCCAATCGCGCGACAGAACCTTGCTTTGCAGACTTGGTCTTGGGATGCGAGAAGGCTACGGCGTTGACAGCCGACGGCTTGTAGGGCACAAACCGGCAGCGATGGATATCCATGGTGGTGATGGATCCAATTCACCGTCGTCTATTGATGCTGTTTGAATCGAATGCCACCGTCTGACGCGTTTTCAGACACCGAAATCCACCCAAGTTGTGGAAGGTGAAGCGCAACGCTGTCGGCCGTGATGCTGCAAGAAAAAAAAAAGTGCCAGCCTCGTCCAGAAATTTTTTAGAGCTGGCGAATTAAGCAGCGGCCCATGCACGGCTGCCCCTCCACCCCACCAATTATCGGTCTCTGCCAGCGCCTTGTCCGCCGTCGTTGCATTTTTTGTTCCTTATAAGAACGGAGTGAATTTGATTGTCGAACACAACATATTGGTAATGTGTAATTTTATTGTATTCTGATGTCTATCCGATGTTCGTAATGCTCACATAGATTTTTCGTCTAAATACTAGGTATGCAGCTCTGTAGATTGCTGCCAAGTACGACATGTTGAATTGTTTTGTAGGTAGCCTCGCCTCGCTATCGATAGCCCCACACTGTTGCCGATATCTACAGGTACCGAGGTACCTACATCCGTTTTATACCAGACTTCTCTTCTTGTTGTTGTTGCTTGCGTCTTTCAAAATACAGCGAGGTGCATTTTCACTAAATGCATTTGGCAGTCATGAAAATGACATTAAGACGATTGACAAAAAAAAAAAATAACTGGTACAGCGCACACCTTGGGAAGATAAAAGCGATGTGTCTGCTCTTTATAAAACTGGTAATACAAACACCAAACATGATACCCATCAGCCACCTTCTTCGCAGCTGCTTCTTTAAAAGCATCCAATTTCTTTCTTGGTAGGTGATTTCACAGGAGAGTTGCCAAATGTTGTGCTCTCTCAACAATTATGAGAAAGGAGCCGCCCATGTTTAGCGAGGCATCTACATTCCCTTCTCTAGCCTATTCTCCTCCTCTTTCTGCTTCTAAGCAATCCTGTCTTCTACATCTTGTCTGTTTCATACTCCGAACATCGACAAAATCTTGGGGTCTTCTTTTTGGGATCCATTTTTGGCTGCTCTTTTGGAAGCATCTTAACTCATCCTTGATCGATTTATAAACAGCAAACTCTCACCACCATGGCGAGTCCACCTCCCGAAAGCAATGACTTCAACTGGTCACCAAACAGGCTCTCAGTCATCCGTCGGAGGGCCTTGGTCCTCGCTGGTTTTTGTCTACTCACCTTCTGTTCAACTGTATTTATCAAAGTTATTACAGTCGGGACGGTAGGACTTGAGCAACAGGGCCTCATAAAGCGACAGTTTCAGCTTGGTGGATTGCTAGGAGGCATGTTTAGAGAAGTAAGTCGTCATCCTGGGCGCCATATATTCTGAGTTATTTTGAGATGAGCGTGTCTAAATTTGACTGACTATACAAAAGGTGAATGGTGCAAAATCCCTCGAAATACCATCAACCGCAGAGTCTGTGCAGCAAGATTCCACTACTACTTCATGGGTGTCAAGTCACACAGTCGAGATACCCACAATGGCAAGTCATACTCTCGAATCTTCAAAGACAATCACAGAGACTACGGGGTCAAACATTTCTCCTGGTGACCCCAATAAACTGCTGGATATCTTGGCGGCGGCAGTGAAACAGGCGATCAAAGATTCAGAAAAGCTCCCATCCACAGCGCCGAATCATCTTCAGAAGAGCGTTCTATCCGATTTGATCGCAGGTCAGTCATTTGCGGCATCACTTTCAGTAGACTCGTCGATATCCCTCCCTTTGCAGACGTCTCGTTCAAACTCTATGGGAATTCTTCCGACTCCCTCGGTCAGGATCCTTGGTGGGCTCTCTGCGGATGACTTAACATTACGAATGCACACTGCACGAGCAATTGCAGAGGTGCCCCCATCAGGATTTTCGACTGGTGGCCCTTCTTTCTTGAGCCAAGTGTCAAATATTGTTGCAGAAATATCGGACATTGATCCAATAGCGGCTGCCAAGCTCACAGACACGGTACTCGATGCTCTTCATGTGAATCCGTCCGCCATTGCTTCAGCAGTACCGAAAGTCGCAAATCAAGTTTCTCTTCCAGCTGCGGATCTGCTCCCACTTATCATTCCTGCTGTTGCTCAGGCTATGGATCAGCCTCTACCTCCGATACCTTCCGTAAGCACATTGGATATGGTGGAAACGTTAGACAAGGTCCTCCAGCAAGGAACAACAGTCATCAATGATCTCAGCAGAGCCCTCGAAGATATCACTGATCCATCGCTCCTAGCAGTTGTCAATCAGGTTGCTGTGATTGTCAGTGATGTTGCCGACTATTTGGATAAGCCCCTTTGTGCCGTTGATCAAGTCCTGGACGGGGTTTCTTTTGGCGCAGTCATCCCTTGTGCTTCGGCCGAAGCCGGATCTCTTACTTCAGTCGGCCAACTCACAACATTGGCTGCACCTGTGTTGCCTGGGCCAACATCTCATTCTAAACCAGGAGAAATCACGACTCCTGCACCACCTAGTCCATATTCATCCAAGCCTGCAGCTGAAAGCCCGACCAAGACGAACAGTCCATCTCCTGCAAATGAAGCAAACGGAGCCAGCCCTTCATCAAACAATGGTGCTCCTGCCGAGACTACACCAGCCAGCCCATCATGTCCCACGTGTCCATCTTGCGATCAGTGTGCTCCCAAGGTCTGCTCTATACAGGGCCCCGAGGGGCCAAGTGCCCACCAACCTCCTGATCCTTCAAAAGGGCCTTGTCCTGGAAGGGGTTTCAAATGTGCTGAATGTCTTGACGGTTGGTTTTGCCCTCCGCAAGAGACACCAGCGCAAGTTGCTCCTTGCGGCGTTGGATGGCCATGCTATCACTGTCCAGAAGGCTGGTTCTGTGCCTCAACGGCAACACCTATCCCAACGCCTCCTCCAAGTTCCGTGGCAGGACCGCCCTCGGGGATTACAGGTACAAGTGGTGCTACAACTCCAACGATACTTCCAAATACTGGTGACCTTCCAGACGACTGGAACCAACTAGGGTGTTTTCAAGATGCTATTTCCCGAATATTACTTGGCTCCAAACCCGTGGATTATCTTCAGGGAGATATGTCTACCAAGGAATGTGTGGATCACTGCATTTCAAGTGGATATAAGTTTGCTGGAACCGAGAATGGCAGGGAATGCTGGTGTGGAACTTCCATTCGTGATGATGCCATGCGGCTTCCTCAATCCCAGTGCGGAAAGCCGTGTCAAGGCCAGCCCACAGAGGCCTGTGGTGGCAGCTGGGCTATAGATGTGTTCTTATGCTCGAATAAATCAGAGTCTCACCAAGCGTCACCTGGGAAATCTACTGGTGGCTTCATGTTCCGACTCTTATCCAACTTCAAAAGCAACAATCAGAAGGCACATCACCAGTCTTCCTAGACTGCCGCGCGGCGGTTCATTAGTCATGATACCAGAACAATCCATTTTCTCGAAAAGCCGTCGAGAGATGCTGTGGATTGTAGTCATCTGTCGAATAATATTTCTAGCGTTATGGAGGCGTTTGATGCGATTCAGGCAAGCTGACATCTTTGTCCCGGAGGATTTCTAATGTTATACTGAACATCATTTCGACTGTGGGCAAGATGTGCATAGTATAATCTATTGCTTATGGTGGAAGTTTAGCTAAATTAGAGTAGCTGCGGAGAAATATCAGATTGCTTATTATACACCTTGGTCATTCTCTGTGTCTATAACCGTATACAGTGGCTGTTTACTGTTGAACGGGCGTAATGGTTCTCTCTTGGGAATACCGAGGATCTATACATGGTAAAAATAAGGGTTACGCTTAATTGAGGCGGCCGATAAGTCAAATGCCGCCATTTTACTCTATTCAAGGAGTCAAACGCCATTAGCCCGTTAAGCCAAAGGGCACGAATCGTGCATGACATCCAAACTGACACGTGCATCATGTTTCTGGGGGACTCGTAGTATGTGCGCAAAGATTACCTGTTCTGTATCTAGGTACTGGGGAGATGCGGATGAGCTCTTGACTTGGTAAGCTGGAGTGTTTGCACATGCAGAGAGCGGATGGCTAGTTCTTTCATGAGGGACTGGCCAATTCAGGTATTACCCTGTATGGGAGAATAACTGTAATCTGCATGTGGTATATGTGAATGCAAATCTCTTTTCTTGGCCGTCTAAAAATACCTTTAATTACGAGTTTGTAACACCATGGATTGATGCCTGACTTGGCACTTTGTTCCGGTGCGTTCAGTTGTGGTGGTGGCATTCCAATATATTGGTTTACAGAGCTGGGATAAAACACCCCTCAGCTGGTGTTACCGCGTAGTGGTTGCTGCAGACTGGGCGAATACGACACAGAATTGTCAATAAATAGATTTGGGGTGGTACATATGAACTCGGACAATTTTTTTGGTCAATCCGTGTCACTTGAATAATCTACAACCTGTCTTCATTGGACAGCTGATACCAAAATACCAGCGCGAAGATTTACCTTTCCATGCGGGTGGTAAAGTATGTGATACAGAGCAGCCACCTACCCTACACCAAAATCCTCATAGTCGGCGCTTTTTACCACCACACCCAAGCTTCTTGGCGAGAAATACTATCCGACGAAAGTTACGCTGCAGTAAGAAATTGCTGCTGTGCACCAGGGGTATGGAAGAAGATAAGAAAAAAAGTCACCGAAGCAAATGGTTCACGATTATCACGACCGACTCATCCGTGTGATGCTTTGTCAGACGGTAGACGTGAAGTCGGACATTTACCGAGGTTATGGTGCTCGGACTAAGGGAGCGTCATCTTGGGTTCTCCATAACACCAAGCATATAAAACCACGAAGCGCCGAACCTACCACCAAAAACTAGTGGTTTTTGCTGGCGTATTTCTAAGATTCAGAATTGGGGTAGCTGCTCCGTAGAGCATCACCTGCACGATGAATTAAACCGCCACTTGCTCGGCTTGGCAGCGGTAATCGCTGGAGGAGACGCGGAAGGCATGGAACTGCAGTGAGCAACGACACAGCCATGCAGTGAGACCCACGGTCACGCGCGTCCTCGGGAGCATATCTGGGAACCGACCGGATAACGGCATCTCAGGACACGAGGATCGTCTGCATTGTGTACAGGTCGACTGCGGATTGAAGTCAGCAGGCGCAAAACCCCATCATCTCTGTATAAGCTGTAGTATTTACAGCCCGAAAATCTCGTAGATTTGTATCGAACGGCATCCGTGTAGCTCGAGGCGTAGACGCCGGAGATTTCTGCAAGTTTGGGTAGCGTCTCTCGGAAATCTTTTAGGCAGTCTTGGCTTTTATTTCGTTTTGGCAGTAAAACTTCATGTTGCCATGGATCGAATCGTACGAGGGCGCAGCCACCCCACGTTTTGGCTAGTTCGATAAACAGCCCATTTCCCGCTCAGCCGACCGGACTCCATCGACACCGTCTCCTTGGGTATTGCGGGTAGCAAGCCGTAATAGGACTCCGTAATGATTGTTTCGTGCGGGGAAGTCGATGCTGGGGAAGCTGGTTGGAGACGTAAATCTCGACAGCCAGAGATCCCGAACGCCGAGTCTGGGGAATAAGATGCTTAGATGCGCTAGACTTGATAGCGGGCTACCATTTGCGGGGGAATCGGAGCCATGATATTTTTGGGACGTCGCAGCAGTTGTATTAACCCTTTCATCCCAGCAAAAAAGATGCGTTGTCCAACCTGGACCATTTCATCATGGCTAGTTGATCGATCTGGCAGGTCGAGGATCTGCCCCCAATGACAACTTTGTCCGCCGTAGTGGGAGGGGCAAGGTCGCCGATGGCTGGGAACTAGCAGGTCATGACACCAAGACCACTACCGCAAACGGAACTTGATGTGCGTCTCTGCTTCCAAATCGAAATCGGCACGACGGGTGGCTGTTTGTAAGCCGCGGCTGTAAAACCACTTCTCTTTGTGCCTGCTCAACAAAGCCACAAGGGGGCCCCCCAGCCATTTTTGCTTCGCTGAATTGATGACATCGCGTGATTGATATGCCACAATCAGAAGACTGACGGGGTTCGCACCAGGGGAAAGCTGACATCAATCCTCGTACCATCGTGGGCCATGGTGGCTGACTGTACAAATCTGTACTTGACAAGTCTCAGCACTCGCATACAACTGCTCGTAGTTTTGTTGTATATTACTTGTATGGTGCTAGTTGTCATAGCCATGTGAACGCACGAGCGGAATATGACGTGCCAAGGCTCCAAGACTTTCAGCGGCCACCAAAGTTGCGAAGCTACGACTCGTGTTCTCAACTTGAGTTTCTTGGCCGGTGAGAAGAGACGGAGCTGTGGCGGTCGATCGGGCCACTATGTGGGCTTAATGAGTAGACGAGAAGAATTCGAGGGAAGACTGATGCAATTAAGGCAAACGAGTATGGCGGTGACCAGCCATGTGCTAATGCAGTAGCTGTGATCCCAAGCTTGCCTGAGGAGAAGGGGAAGGAGGGGGGGCTTGAGAGGGGTTGCTTGTTGACGATGAGCTCAATCACAGCCGTCCATCCGGCGCCTCTCTATTTTCGTCCCAAACCCAAGTCTATCGTCTCCATGGACAATTGCTTTCCTCCGAGGATCCGCAAATATACCGCTCGGCTCTGAAGGATGTGGCATATGGATTGCGTGTTGCATTAGCCGACTCCTAGCAAATTTTGGACGAACATCTTCCGTTTCCCATTCCGGCATTGTTGGCTGCAGCACAGACAGGCGAACTTGATACCACGATCGCCTCCTGGCTCAACCAAAATGAAGACTTGCGGGAGGCAACTGCTTCAGCATCTGTGCTCCGGTATTATGGAGCAATTCATGTGCGTGAGCTCCACAGAGTTCGTACCGTAAGGTAGCCACCGGGATAGATCTCTGCAGCCCCCTTTCCATGCTCTCCACAAGACGACAGATCAAGAAAAAAGGCCGCAAGGATTAGATGATCCAATGCATCGAAGCCTAATTCAAACCTGCAGCCGGTTCACTGTACATGGCATTGCAGGCATCGCGGCCGGAGTAATACCAACTCGCAAGTCACTCCGTGGTGCAAGTGTGCTCTTTTTGTTTTTGCTTTTTTTTATTGCAGATTGCACCTAACAGCAATGTATTGGCCGGATCGCGGGTCTGACCCTGGCTTGATGTTGCAGAAGCGTCCTGTCGCATTTGATTAGCGACCCAGAGAGAGGCATCAGGCTTGACTCGCGCGCGGAGTTCTTGTCCAGATTGAGATAAGGTACGCCTTCGGTTCTCTGGCGATCCCCCAGCACCGTTGCAAAAAGAGCCAGGGTCCGTCACCGCATGGCACTAGCATCATATTCCCGGGCTTACGAGTGGTGGACGTTTGGACTCAAGTGTTGGTCAGACCGGAGCCGGTGTGGATCGCCATGGTCTCGAGTGCTCGGTGATATTTTGTGTGCTGTCGAAGCGATGTCAATTGGTAGTACTTGCATTGTTATCATTACCAGGTAATCTCAAGCAATACGGTCTGCTTGAACCTTGGAATGCAAGAGTTGCTGCTCTGAGGTTGGCGCTCCGTGGTACGACCAACAGCTCCGAACCGCTGTTGCAATGGACAATATGCTCAGGAGATTCGTGGATCCGCTCACTCTGGAACCAACAAACTTTCTTGTTTAGGTTCTCATGCTGGAGATTCTCAACAGCCAATGGCCACAATCGTGATCATGGCGTGTGCTTACGAGCATTTGTACTCGTAAATAGAAGCGGGCTCAGGTTCAGGGTCAGGCCGGCAGACGGGCTGTCATCACATCTCACCATCCTTTGTCTTTGCTCAATCCATCGTTGGATCTAGCTGGGAGCTAAATGTCCGTTTTCAGCGCCCTTGGTTTGGCCTGTCCGGTCAGCAGCCTTACGGGCGGACTACTTTTGCATGATGGCTCTTTGTTTCTCTTCTCGCGGCCAGCACCTTGTTTGTCCCCTTGTTTGTTCATCGTGCATGGGTCTTTTTCTCAAGTGGCCGAGCCTCGACACAACCCTTTCCGCATTCAACCAATCCAGATAGATGGTGGTTATTCTGGCTTGACGACAAGGCTAAATAGCCTAAACTCTGAAAAATTTCCAGAAAGGCCTGGACAAAAGTGGCTGGCCGGGCTTGGCCCTACTTGTCGTGGCGGCTCGCCCGGGGTAAGGAGGATTTTTTTCTCTCTTCTGCCGTGCCTCATTTCACCAACACGACAGAAACAGCCTAAGCATGCACGAGATCAAGCACCAGGCAACGCCTCTTCGGCAATAAGGCCCATCGTCAGCTCAAGGAGGATGTGGGTCAATTCAATACTACCCCAAATCCATGGCATAATTTGTCAAGCTTGTCCCTGGAGAGTAAGGATCTGGAACTCCAAGGCATCCCCACTCATCTACCCCAATCATTGTGGTGGTGGCTTGGCCATAGCTTCTTTTTTTGGCGGCAGTGCCTTGGAGTTCCTTTCGTCCATTCTAGTGGTAAAAAGCCACTGCGCATAGTTCAAACATTGGCTCGTTTACGGATTGTCCCGTGTTGTGGTGGGATGGTCCGACCTGTTGCGTTGCGGTAGAGAGCGCCTGGTATGGAACATGTGCGGCTCGCTTCTAGCTCGAGCTAGATAGGCGGACTGGCGGGAACACTCCTCGGCAATAGAGCAGGCCGTAGTGAACAGGGCCTGGGATAGTGAGTAATTGCGAGGTGACGAATGCAATTGATGTGCGGTTCGGTTCTGTTTGTACCTCGGAAATCCACCCAGAGGTCCTTTGTATGCCGATTAGAATTTCAAAAGAGATAGGCAGAGATGGACACAGTAGACCTACCATGCAGCTGCAGGCCTCTCGACTTGAAGGTTGCAATTGACGAGCCTAAAATCCTCCTCATGTACGGAGTAGGTATATCACATACCGTATGCGGGCTCATATTATATCCCAACGACTCCATAATGGCAGCTCCTCCGGGGTCTACGGGACATGCCCGTCGCCAGCGTGTCACCCATTGCAACCCTTTTCTACTTCTCCACTTACTAGATCTGTCGCACGTTGTTGATTGACTCGCGACCGCCGGTACCCCCCCTGCCCGCCCCCAGTGCGGTGCTAAGCACGGAGTAGCTGTGGTACCAAACGGCAACTTTTGGGGACATCGGGTGTCCGCCCATGAAGGTCTCAGCCATCGGTCTCATTTTGCCCGACCCTACCTATGGGCGGGAGGGTAGCGTGCTCAACGTAGATAGGCTGTGAATATAAGAACCTTTCCTCCCCACCAGAAAAGTTGCTGCCCTTTCTCCTCTTGCTTCGGTCATCCCTGATATAAATAGTAGCTGCTTGTTGTGAAGCACTGCTTTCCTTAAATCAATCACTCTCCAATTACATCTGGTGTTCGAACAAGGTCACCACTCGACAACATTTCGCATATTCCATCAGGTCGATCGATTCCTAGGTCCGACAATCACCATGGCTGACGAAGCTGTCAACATCGCTCCCAATGAGAAGGAGACCAACGGTGTCCAGCAGCAGACGGCGGTACCGCGCCAGGGCTTCACACACAACCACCACAGCGACTTCAATGAGATGACCATTGGCCAGTATGCTCAGGCTTTTGGTGGTGCTCTCCAGCCTGGAGCATGGAGGCCATATGAGCACCGCAAGCTCGCCAACCCCGCCCCTCTGGGTCTTTCTGCTTTCGCTTTGACTACCTTTGTCCTCTCCGCCGTCAACATGCACGCTCGAGGAGTCTCGGCCCCCAATGTCATTGTTTCTCTCGCCTTTGGTTATGGTGGTCTTGTTCAGCTGCTTGCTGGCATGTGGTAAGTCATGAGATCCGGGATTTCACAATAGTATAAACCTGGACCTGTACTGATTGATCCGTCTCTAGGGAGGTTGCTGCCGGTAACACCTTCGGTGCTACTACTCTGGGCTCATATGGTGGTTTCTGGATCTCATACGGTATTCTCTTGACCCCCGAATGGGGCATCACGGCTCCTGATGGCCCGTACGAGGGCAACGTTGCTAGCGTGCTTGGCTTCTTCCTGACTGGCTGGTTCATCTTCACCACTGTAATTCTGCTCTGCACCCTGCGATCCACTGTTGCTTTCTTCCTCCTCTTCTTCTTCCTTGACCTGGCCTTCTTCTTCCTCGCCATGGAGCAATACGCTGCCGACTTGGGCAATGCGACCGCTTCCCTGGCTCTGCAGAAGACTGGTGGTCTCTTTGGTTTCTTGGCTGCTTTCGCGGCTTGGTACAATGCCTTGGCCGGTATCCAGGACAGCAGGTTAGTACTTGGACATGCGCCAGTGCGATGCATATTTGCTAACAGACAATCAGCAACTCCTTCTTCCAGGTTCCCGTCATCCACTTCCCCTGGTCCGAGGCCGCTCGTGAGCGCCGTGCCAGCAAGTCTGAGCGTGCTCAGGCATAAATTCCGTCTTAGGAAGTGTGATCTGTTCTTGGTTATGATGAGCGATGTTGGAAAAGGAATGATACCTGAGTGAAGCGAGCGCGCGGTTCCTAGCGGGCTGGGCTGCGAGTAGGAATGAATACAACTGGGCCTTTTTTCTTTTTTTATCTGGTTAACAAACGTTATTGCGATGTAATACAGGAAGCTGCATACCAGCTGCTGATATACCTATTAATGAAACTGACGTCTACGTCTTCTGCCCAGCATTGCTACTAAATTGATTGTGTGCCCCCATTCTCGTGACTGCAGAGACTAAGCGAATCTCGATTGGCGAAGATCTGTATCTGAAGCAGGCGGCACTTTCGTCGCGACTGCCTCATCAAACGGGCCATCTTGTCTCAGATCTTCGTAGGTACATGGTACCTAGCAGTACGCAGGTGTGCATATATCAGACTCCATCTCATAAAACATGTTTCATCATGAGGCTCATTAACTAGTATCACCATTAGTGGATGCTAATGCAGGCTGCCGTTCATGCAGGCGTGTGCCGTGTATTACTATTGTTTCGGATATCACCTGTGCTATCAATACATTTTGCAATTCCCTTGGAGATATTAGGTAGGGAGAGTGATTTCATCACGTGAATTTCTACGTTTGTCTTTGCTTTGATTAAGATGATTGGCTAGAAAAGTCAAGACAGATACACGTATTAATCTCACACATAACAGAAGCAGTATCTATAAAATGGAGGTAAGTGTCCAGTACCCAAAGTGACGCCCTTTGCCAAGAGTCAATGTTTCGTTTTTACAGTAGAGGACAGATGGATGTTCCATCTCTTGGCCCCCAATCGACGACGGTCAGGCTTAGCAGCCCTACGCCCAAATGCAGGATTTGATTCGTCGGTTGCAAAGCAAATTGGTGAAAGCAACAGACGTTGTTTCTAGCTTATTCCAAGCTAGATCTCCATTGATAGGGGGATACTACATCTCAAGGCAGAGTTTTTCCCGTATCATTCAAGCAGTAGCAGCAAAGGGATTCTAGGTTTTCGAAACGCCAAAACAAAAGAGTTAACTACTTAGCAACAATTGGTTCCAAAACAATCTCCGTAATATTCCATGGCTCATCCCAGGGCTGAAAAAATTTATCATCCCCTTGCCTAATGAGCGTGTCATCAAAAAATACAAAAAATCGAAATGAGAAAAAAAGGCGGGGCGGGACGTCTGCCGCTCTCCGCTCTCCGGGATTCTGAGGAGTAGAGTTTGCCATCCGGTGCTTTTAGCGACGGCCGACGCCGGTTGAGTCACCGGCTTCAACCTCCTTTTCTGGCCTGGTTTTGCTAGATTTTTCTTCTTTGTTAGTGTTGCATTTAGAGGAAGAGTTTGCCATTGGGCTGCTTTGCTGGGTCAACTCCATAAAGTGGTCGTTGTCTTGATTCAGCGTGTTGCTGAATTAGCCACTCTGAATTCATGTACAAACAATGGCTGTCGGTGGTGAGACTTGTAGTTTTTATTCATGCAAATGCAGGCCAAGCATTGTAGTAAAAGAAGAGGAGGGGAAAAGGCCAATTGAAGGTTGCAGCTGAGTTCTTGAGGCTAGCCAGCCCCTCTATCCCCGGGCAGATATTCCCGGCTCGGAGAGAGGAGATTATCGACCGCGCCCTTCACTAGACTCCAGCCAAGTCGCGGGCGAGGCTTACCCAAATCAACGAAATAGGAAGAGATTTAAGTAATCGCTTTCCTCTTTTGTTCCTTGCGAGTATGGGGCCGATTTGGCCCCCCGGTGGCCCCCGGTGGCCCAGTTAAACACCACATACATAATGGCAATTCAGCCGGTGGCCAGCCAAAACTTTTCCCCCTCCTCTCCATCTTTTCCATCCATTTCTTTTTTCAACAGACAGTTATCCTCTTTGTCACTGGCAGATTTGTTTCGCCTGACTGTCACCTATTCTCACTTCGGAAGTGAGAAAGGTTTGGGCGGTTGAGATGAATCATGATCAGGTACTCAGTGAAAAATATGACAAAGAGGGTATCTTGCCGACTTCCGAGGCTCAAACGAACAACAATGACCAAGGGGCTATGAGCGATGAGACGGAAAAGGGAAACCTAGAGTTGATGGTTGAGTCCTCGGATCAGCAACCAGCAAACAATGCACCCCCGCCGCCCCCAAACGGGGGTTATGGATGGGTTGTCACCGCCGCCATCTGCATCATCAACGCCCATACATGGGGTATGAACTCAACTTACGGAGTCTTCTTGGCGTATTACATCAAAAGCAACACTTTCCCTGGGGCAACGACTCTACAGTATGCCTTTGTTGGCTCCCTAAGCATTAGCTGCGCCATGGCCGTCTCACCATTCGCGACCATAGCCGTTAAGAAGTACGGCACCAGACAAGTGATGCTCCTCGGCGTTGTGCTTGAAGCAGGCAGTTGGATTGCGGCAAGCTTTGCCTACAAGATATGGCATCTGTTTCTCACCCAGGGCGTTCTCTTTGGCATCGGCATGGGATGCCTCTTCACAGCCACGGTGGGTATTATTCCTCAGTGGTTTACAACTCATCGCTCCTTGGCAAACGGTATATCCGCTGCCGGCTCGGGCATGGGAGGTCTCATCTACTCATTTGCTACTGGCGCCATGATTCAAAACCTGGGGCTTGCGTGGGCTTTCAGAATCCTTGGAATCCTTGCATTCGTCGTGAACTTCACCTGCAGCCTTCTAGTCAAAGACCGCAACAAGATTGTAGGATCGACACATCTGGCTTTCAAAAGCACTCTTTTGACGCGAGCTGAGTTTTTATTGTATATCCTCTTCGGCTGGTTCAGTATCCTGGGCTATGCTGTGGATATTTTCAGTCTTGCCAACTACGCCAACGAAATCGGCCTTCAATCGTCTCAGGCCGCTCTCATCAATGCATTTTTCAACATGGGCCAGAGTATTGGCCGGCCGATAATGGGGTATTTCAGTGACCGAACGGGACGGATGAACATGGCCGCCATCTGCAGCTTCTTGGCTGGTGTCTTTTCGCTGGCCATCTGGATCAACGCCAAAACATACGGCGTGCTGATCCTCTACTCTATCGTATGCGGTATGGTTGCCGGCACATTCTGGACAGTTGTCGGACCTGTTGCAGCCGAAATTGTTGGGTTACAAGATGTGCCCTCTGCCCTTAATATTATGTGGCTGATGATTCTGCTTCCGTGCACTTTCAGCGAGCCAATTGCTTTGCAGATTGTGTCCGGAACTGGGAGTTATTTGGGTACTCAATTATGGACTGGACTGATGTTTATTGCTGCTACAATCTGCATGGTTATACTTCGTGGATGGAAGATTGGCGAAATCGACGAGCTTGCCCGAGCACGCAACGAGAGACCGGAGGATGTCGATCGATATAAGACGAGCGATAGCGAGGAACTGATCGAGCAAGGAAGGAAGGCTGGCCGACGACGAATGCTTGTTGATTTCTACAGGAAGAGGGTTGTCTAAGGATCAGTGGTCGGTTTCCAACTATGAGATTCATGGTGAGGGAAATCAAGGCGATGACCATCAAAACGAGAGGCGAATTACGAAATGGCAATTTAACGAACCGTCATGTCAGTTGCAGCTGCGATTGTCTTCATGACATTGGATACTCGACTTTGGATATTAAGAGCTTGGCATATATGGAGTTTATGGCGCAATGAAAATTCATATGGGAGCATCCTTCTTGATCTAATAGCTATATCTGGCATTTTCCGAGCGCATGTAGATAGAAGGAGTATAGATTAATATTTGGAAGCACATAATCACTTACACATCTCCTCGCCGTAGTTTTGGTCTCGGCCGTCCAATCTGGCTATTTAACAATCGTCGTTGTATAGAAACCACCAATTACAATGCCTACATGTCAGTACATTCACCTATTAAGAGAATTAAAGGTAAATGGCGAAATGCTTCTCCTGCCGAATGCTGCTGCGACCCCTGTAAAGCCACAGGGATTGAACGTGTAAAGCGGCACGTGAATTGGCGTTGAACGGTTCAGGCACCGACGCGCCGCCCCGCAAAAAGTTCACGACACTACATTACAGCGTCATCGCGGATGGGACACAAAAGATGGTCTGTGGCCTAGAATGAATCACAGCCCGTGGCGATGTGGCTGCTGGAAAATGAAGAAGCCTTCCAAGGCAAGTGAGACAACGTGCATTCGGCCAGATGCGGTACTGACCGAGATGTTTCTGCGTAGGGCGTCGACTTTGGCTGCGTCCAGGCAAAACGTACCTCTTTGGGAGGACAGCAGTGGAGCGTAAGTTTGATGACCTGCATATCTTTTGGTGGATTCTACGGGTGCTGATTGAGATGAGAATAGCTGGCCTGCTGGCACTGTCGCACAATACCATCTCGCGCAAACACCTGACAATCACCGTCGAGAACGTCATAGAAGGACACGCACACAACCTATCGAGCCGGTCACACATCAAGATTGAAGACCTTGCAACGAAGATAGGGACGGTGATCAATGGACAAAAGATCAAGGGAAGCATTTATGATACTCAAGTTGAAGAGTACGAGATTATGCTGGGCAAGTGTCCGAATAAGTTTCGGTAATTATGCCTACCTGGAGCAAGCAAATGCTGTTACGGTTGCTGATAGAGAGCAGGTTGAAATGGCACCCGACAGTCTTCACATTCTCATTTACAAACAAAGAACTTCAAACTCAGCCTCTCACATCACTTAAAGAGCGGTTTGAGCAGCTAGACATCAAGCTGTTGACAGACTACAGCGTCAAACACACGACGCACGTCATATCGAAGAAGCGAAATACAGCCAAGGGCCTACAAGCTCTCATCAATGGCAAATACATTGTCACGGAGACTTTCCTCGATGCCATATCCTCTGTTACGGAGCTCTCCAATGGCGCGGATAGCCAAGAGTCGAGCTCTCTGGAAACGGACTTTGACAAGTTTTGGCCCAACGCATTGGAGCATCTGCCAACGCGAGGCAGCGAGCCAGTGCAGCACCCAGACGAAATGTATGCGCCTGATGATCGAAGAAAAGACGTATTTGAAGGATATACGTTCATCTTCTACAGCCAGATTCAGTATGACAACCTGATGGCGCCGATTACAAACGGAGGTGGAAAGGCTATGCTGCATCCTATCGAGCCAGAGGAGACGAGGGCGGATGATTTTGTCCGATATGTAAAGGGGGTTGCAGGTGAAAAGGGATCCGGATCTTTTAACGATGGTAGTGAGGGTAAGGGAGTTGTTCTAGTGAGGTTTTTACCGGCCAAAGGAGAACTTGTTGGCTGGTACACCGAGTTTATCACTGCAGTCTCACTGCTACTGGATCACAGGCCTATTGAGCAAAACGAATTTCTGGAAGCAATTCTAATCAACGATGCAAGCCAATTGCGACGACCACTGGAGACGGAATCATCCCTTAGAGTCGAGGACTCAAGGCCAGCGGAAAGCCTGCAGCCTGAGCAGACCACTCAACAGAGCCTGAACAGTCAATTAACACCAGTGATGTCTCAGTCCTCACAGCAGATTGATTCACAGCCCATTCCCAGGCGAAATCGACTACGGAAACCAGTCAAGCGAAGATTTGGGGGCTTCGATGATGACGATGACGATATGGGCACAGATGAACCCCCTCCCGCTAGGGAACCTACAAGACAACAGCCGCAACCTCAAGAGGACGAGGGAGGGTTATTTGTGTCTCAGGAGCAAGATGCTCCTTTCGTGCCCGACGATAACGATGCCAACTTTCGATCACAAAAAAAGAGGCCGCCCTCTCCCATACCAGAAAGCGATCTGATGGAGGGGATGGCACCAGCCGTAGCAAAGTTTAAGCGGCAACGCCTTGAGAGGGGAAAACAATTCGCAGCGCCCTTACCCGAACCTGAGAGAGAAGAGGCTGATCAGGCAAAGACGAAGACCGGAGCCAAGAAGAAGGTGAAGGCGGAGGAGGAGGAGCTAGACGTTTTAGCGGTGGCTGCAAAGAATCGTGAGGAAGCGGAGGCTCGGGCTCGGGCTGAGGCCGAGGACTTAGCAAATCTACCAGAAGGCATTGACTTGGCCGAGATTCGTCGGCTTAATATTGTGGAAGAGATTGAGCTGCGTCCCACAGAAAGGGGGTCAGACAGGACGAGAGAACAGGATATTGCAGATGGGCGGTGGAATCCCAAGTGGAACGGAATGAAGAACTTCAAAAAGTTTCGCAAAAGGGGAGAGGTGGTTGGTAGGCAGCCCGCCAGAGTCATCATCGCCCTCACGGAAGTCAAGCCCAAAGAATTTGGTGTTGGCGACAACTACTGGCTGGAAGATGTCAGCAGTGACCGGAGGAAGGTAACAAGCCAGCCATCTGCTGTCGGTGCTAGTGAGGTAAGGAATTCCCCCTCTATGGCACCGGAGCCGACGAGGCGAGGTGCGTCGGCGCGAGTTATCGACTCGGATAGCAGTGACTTGGAGGAAGCGGCGGGGCCAACGCCAGATGGAACTGGGGTGCAGTCTCAGAGTAGTGGACGGAGTCAGCTTTCCAGCGCAAAGTCTCGGGCGACTGGTCAGGGAAAGAGAGTGGCCACGGAGCCGGCCGCTGCTAACAACCCGCCGCCGGCGAAGAGGACGAGGGTGGCGCCAAAGTTGCTTGAGGTGGCGGATAGCGATAATAGCGATGACAGCGACGACGATCTCAAGTTTAGATTTGGCAAGAGACGGTAATTGGTGGGCAAGGCGTGGCACTGGATCATGCTCCAGCTACACACCTTGTACAAGTAATCTAATCTGCGTACATGGGGGTATCTCTCTCTAACTAATGTATAACATCTATAGTCTATGCTCTTTGCCGTGCCCATCCTGCTTCGTGTTTGCTCATGTCCAGCCTAATCTAATCTAATCCATCTTGTCCATCTCACCCTCCTTGCCGTCCGCCTCATCAACCAGCAGTCCCACAAGACACGCTGCCAGCATAGTCTCATAGTTGACCCATGGATGAATCTCCCCAAACAACTTGGTGCCATCCCGTCCCGCGCCCCTCATCAGCTCAGGCACACCTCCAGGGTGAAACTTGGCATATGGTGTGACGTTGTACACTTTCCCGTTGATAGCCATCCACGCATCCTTGCCCTTGCGCCCAGTCTGCACCTTGAGCATCGAAGGCGTCACGCGCAAATAGGGAGTCGAAGACTCCACACCGCGCAGGTCGGCGCTGGGACCAGATATCCTGGCCCAGTCCAGCGGAGAGTGGCCAGGCGTCAGGACGACTTGGCGACTGGGCTTGGGTGGTTTGGCGGAGAGCGTCGGAGGAGGGGCGAGGCCGGAGGAGGGTGCGGAAAATCCTCGATTGGGAGCCGGGCCGCGGGCACGCTGCGCCGAGTTGGGAGCCGGAAACTGGTTGAGTGAAGGAATGCGGCCGTTAGGACGGGATGAAGGGAGAGGCGGCGGAGGCATCATGTTATTTGAGGTTGTTGGCTCGGCGAGGGAGAAGCTAGGAACAGGCAGAGCTGGAGTTGCGGCTTGAGCCTTGGGCGTGGTTGGAGATTCCGGCTCTTGGATGGCTGGAGGGACAATCGTTGGAAGTGAATTAGGGGCGCCATCTTCGGGCTTCCGCTGCCTCAGAGTCGAAGAGCTTCGTTCCGCCGAGGTCGTCGCTGAGGATATCCTCAGTTCAATATCGTCTGACGGTTCGATGGCGATTTTCGGCGCATCCGCCTTGAGTCGATGCTGCCCATCATCTTGATCTCGATCTCGATCTGATGCCTTTGTCTCCTTGCCGTCCGTGATGGCGGCGGGCTTCCCAGCGCTCTGCCATGGCAACCACAGCCACGGCGGCGGTCGCAGGATGACGAAGACGACGGACGCGACAATGAGCGAGATGCCAAGCAGGGCCATGCTAGGCTGCGCTGAGACACGAAACGGTTTAAAGAAATGAAGAAATTCCAGACGTTGATGCTAAGCAGTCAAAGGATGACGGCAAAGGCATGCATGTGGTCTCTAAATTTGGGACATCAGGGGGTCCCGTTGAGTGTCGCAGCCAATGGGGTCCGTTTATTGCTGCGACCGGGACGTCGTTAGCGGGAGGCCAGGCACGAGGCGCTACACCCGGATGGGCATAATTGCGAATCCTCGGCTTTTTCGTTGTTTTGTTTCATCAGGGGAGCTGAGCTCGGCTTCGTTTTGGAAGACCTTCGGGGCGTGTCGGGTTCTGCTATTGCTTGATTCTTTTGCTCGTTTTTTGAGCTAGCAGATTAATGTTTTGTAGCGGTTTATGCGCATGACAAGCTGAATAAATAAACAATGGGCGATCCGACTTGGCCCGCGTGACTGGCGCTATGTACGGCTGAGAGCAGGACTAGAAGAAGTATGGATGGATATTAAGCATGGATGTGTGCACTAATTTATACGGAGGTTTTGGTTTTTCTTCGTCGGGTAGCTTAAATCTGCTCATTCGATGCAGATCTCGTCTACCGGAGCAAGGGGGGCAGTTGAAGACATTTGCATGCACGGGAGTATTAGATATCGTACTTTGCTCGTATTACTGTGGCATTAAAGAACTAGATGAGCAGATGCAAAGTAGTGCTACCCAGTATTCGTATTAGTAGCAGCAGTGGTATTGCATCAAATCTACCTTTATCTTGCATTGTCGCATATATCCACCGCCCACATTATACACAGCTTACACCGAGTATCGCGCCTCACAGCGCCAGCTCCATATGGACACCTCACCTAACCCAGCATGTCAATCCCTTATTACTGCTGCTGCTCCTACCTACCGTACTAGGTAGTTTAGTCGTCTGCAAACGCACGATGCTAATGTACTCGGACGGAGCACGACCGCTCTGTTACAGCATGTGCGTGCAGCTGTGGATGCTCTTCGCTCGCTCCCATAGGATATCTGCTCTGCACTCTTTACCGCCTTTCTGGATACAGACTTGCGGGGGGGCAAAAACCCTGTGCTGTGCTTGCGCTTAAATGGATTGGGCCATGACTGCTGCGTGTGGTGCTTCTCCTCAATCGTCAGACGATTCAACAACAGCATCGCCGACTTTTTAAAGCGTCACCAATGGCACATGTCTTCCATATCTCAGCTCATGGTCGCTGCTCCGTCCCCCGTGCTCCGTCCCGTTACCGTGCCCGTGCCTGTAACTCTGGTACATTTGATCCCTCCATAGCTGCCGTCCCGCTGGGCTTAGTGGACACTCTTCAGGCAGTCCCGGCTCCTTTTATCCCTCCACACACCCCCTAATTTCTGGCCCGGGCTAGTCGTCACAGCGGCCTTAATTACCTACCCAAGGGAGCCATTTGGCGGCTGTCGAGCGACTTTGGACGCCCGGACGATGCGCTCAGTCAACCCATACTCAGACACCGTCGCCGACAACCCAAACCAAAACCCGAACTCAAATCCCAAGCCAAAACCCAAACCCAAGCCTCAACCGCCCGCCTCGCGCCTTTCCGCCTGCAAATCCGCATCCAAGCGACCAGCCACCAACACCGCGACGACCGCCGCAGCTCGATTGGGCACGCCTCCACTGCCCAATCCCCAGGGATCGCCCCTCATCCGTCCGCCTGCTGCTCGACAGCCGAATCAACATGTGCTTTCTGTGAGGGCTGCCGCTGCTCCAACTACGCGTTCATCCACCAAGAGGGACGCTGCCACGATGCCTCTCGGCGACAAGCCTCGCCAGCCTCAGCTGAGCGCGGCACCTCCCCGAAGCATGACCCGAACGCCCCTGACCCCAAAGGTTGCCGTCAAGGGCCCGTCCGCGACCACGCCGCTGGCTCGCAAATCCGGCTCTTCTGTTGTCGGCGCGCAGTCGCCGCATGGCGAGGGCGCCGCTGCTCCTCCGGCTTCATATCTCAGCCATACCGTGACCCCGCGGTCGGCGCCCCGACAGTCCCGTGCCGACAGCGTTCTCTCGGCGCAGAGCAGCACGGTGAGCATCGACAAATCCAACGACGGATGGGAGACGAGGAGCAACCGCGGGCTGGGCATGTCGCCGCTGGCACGTACCGACAGCCTGAGCTCCAGGAAGAGCATTGGAAACTCATCAAACGGACCCGACAACGACTCCAAATTCTTCTACGCGAGCAGTATTAAACCCGCGGCCCAGGCACCACCGCCCCGACCAGCCTCGGTTGTCCATACTAAGAGTACGCCGACCTTCTTCTATGCCAGCGACGCCGCCAGCAAGCGAGTGACGAGTCCTCCAGCATACCCCAGCTCAAGCACCCATTCTCTGAACGCGGCGCAAGAGGGTGTTGCTACCAAGTTCTTCTACGCCAATGGCACGCCAGATGTTGACAACAGACTGTCGGCGCGCAGTTCTGGATCGGGCTCGACGGTCTCGAGCGGC
Organism: Trichoderma semiorbis; assembly: GCA_020045945.2. Taxonomy (NCBI): domain Eukaryota; kingdom Fungi; phylum Ascomycota; class Sordariomycetes; order Hypocreales; family Hypocreaceae; genus Trichoderma; species Trichoderma semiorbis. The sequence continues at coordinate 6,125,314 of CM034695.1, forward strand.
TCCAAAGCAACGCGCCCCAACACCAGCAACTCCTCAAACGTGGGATCCAGCACAGCCCAGCATATCTCGCGACCAGTATCGCCTTCCAAGAATCTAACACACCCTACACTACCGCAACAGCAACATCATAAGCAGCACCCTCCACCACCGCTACGAGGCAGTGCCATGTCTCCCTCGTCTCCAATTAGAGCTTCGGCTCAGCCGTCTCCGATAAGATCTTCGGCCCAGCCATCCCCGAAGTTGGCGTCCACCACAACTCAGGCCAACAAAAGGCGGGTGAGTATTGAGGCACCTCTACGGTTGAATCAGGGGCACGGCCGGACGGGCAGTGTCCAGTCTATAGATGGGGTAGCAGCACCAAAGCTTGCCTCGCCCACTATGGCACCGCCCATGATTCACGCGCCTGAAATGACGCCGCCGCTTCTAAGTCCCGCTTTGCCGCAATTAGCGCAGCCAGTGACGATGGCTTCGATTTTGCAAATGGCCGATGAGTTGGACGATGAAGAGGACGAAGATGATGAGGATGGGAGCGAAGAGGGGGAGGACGGAGAGGACGGGAACAGCGATGACTCAGATGCCGACTCCATCAGCCGGAAAAGGTCATCTCAAAATTCCGAGTCCCTTAACCATTTTGTCCTAAGCGCGCGGCGTGAACGCAAAGTTCAAGATCTCGAAATTACCAATGCTTCTCTTGAGGCCATCAACAAAACTCTCGAGAGGCAACTGCGCAAGCAGTCTGCCGAATTGCGCCGCTTCCGACGCCTATCTAGAGCTGGTCGCCTTACAGGCGGCTCTGCAGCCTCTACCCAAGGCGGAGCCTCTCTAGCAGCGCCGGATGCTTCAGGAGGTCTCACTGATGTTAGTGAGAAAGAGGAGGAGGCAGGCCCTGCAAATCACAACGACGAATACGACGACGATGAAGACGAAGAGGAGGAGGAGGAGGAAGAAGATGAGGATGAAGACTCGCTAGTCGATTCTGAGTTGTCCAACGGAAATACAGCCGGCGACTCGAAATCGAACGGAGCACCGTTGAAAGCGGAATCCCCTGGGGATAAACGGCGTAAGCGCGATGAGCGCCGTCTCCAACTCGATCTCACCAGGCACCAAGAGCTTCTGCTTGATAGCCAGAAGATGAACCAAAGTCTCAAGAAGTGTCTGAACTGGACAGATTTGCTCATAAAGGAAGGGCAAAAGGCATTGGCCTACCGTGTCAGAATCGCTGATGTGGATGCCATGCCCGGCCGTGTCCTGGCAGCTTCATATTATGACTATGGTGACGACACATCTCAAGTCGAAGAAGACACAATGTCTACCGTTTCTGTTGGGGATGATACCGTATCAATCATGGAGTCTGAAGCGGACGTATGGCCAAAAGAATCACAGGATCGTGATAGTGGCATAGAACTGCCGCCCGTCGCGGGCCATTAGATATCCGACATTTCGCATACACCAAAGGGGAAGGGAAGGCAAGTCGACACATTATTCTTCATAAATTGGCCGATCGATTATTTTATTTCCAGGGTGCAAACATTTCTTACTCTCGCTCACATCACCACTCATGGATTTTCAAGTTTTTTTCCTTCTCTTCTCGGACCCTTTCTCCTCTTTGCTACACTGCTGCAAATTTTCTTTTTTCTCTTTCTATCCTTACCTTTTTTTCTTTTGTATTTGCGACAGCATATACTTTTTTCTTTTCTTTTTTATTTTGCACGTATAGTTGCATCTCGGGATATCGGGGATACATGGCGCTCCTTTGGATTTTGCATGGCGTTTTTTATGCTCTATATTTTCCTTTTTCTCTTACGCTGATACTAGATTCGGCTTTTTACTCTTTGCGTTGATGAAGGCCATGATCACTCTATTCTTCCAACCACCCGCTGTCTCCATTCCTTTTTTTACTCGAGAGCTACCTCATATATATCCCCAAATACCCTTCTTCCACAAAACCCGAATGCGAAAACCCACCCTCGTTATGTAAAGGGGGAAAAGCTAAAAACATTCACAACGGCTTATTCCCCCTTTTCACTCCGCAAAGTCCTTCTTTCTATATGATATCCTAGTCATTTTTGACTACCTCAGCTGTTTTTGTCGTGTATTTTTTTTGTCGTTGTTTTTCCAAATGTGTAAGATACCCGCAGAGGCAAAGCAAAGGACGAAAGAGAAAAAAGAAAGGGGAAAGCTTACGGAACGCACACCACATGAAATGCGCGCGAACGAAGAAAAGACGAGACGCGCCTTTTCTTTATTTTATTTTTCTTTATGTTGTTTGCTTCTTGTTTTTTCTTTTGAAAGAAGAGAAAGAAAAGAAAAAAACAAAACCTTTTATATGTCGTTAAGCCGTGATAGGCTATAACAACGTAACGAGCTCGCATGTTCTCTGGATATACAAAGGAGAGGAAACTGCATTATTTTTATGTATGTGTGAGATATAGAATACGCTGCTTTCGGTGATGATGGAAACGGAAATAGAAGAAGAAAAGCGATTATGCCTTCCATGGTTTGGTTTTTTTTATGCTTGTGATAACATTTTATTTTGGCGACTCGTAAGAACAAGGATGGTTAATATGCTGAAATTCGACTTGATGACCCCAAGACTTTGTAAGCCTTCAAAAGAAGTAAATCTCAGAAGAACTATTATATTCTGAAAGAAGAAAAAAAAAACCTAAGCATGCATATAGCATGACAAAAGCCGCAAGACAAAACAAAAACAGAAATGGGTTGTATACTCTATATAATAAATATGCCGATCGCTCTCTATCCGGCAATCTTGACATGATTTCTCTAAACAAACAGATTCTCAATTTTCCATTTTCCCTTCTCGCGTCTCCCTTTCTTCCTCTGCAAGCCATTAAACGCCACGTCCTCAACCGTGCATCTTACAACGCAGTCTCCGATTTGGGCACGTTGGGAGCATCCTGAGCAATCTCTTCTGCAGTCTTGGACTTCTTATCCTTCTTGTGCTTGTGCTCATCCTTATCCTTCTTGATGGCTGCTTCGGCGACGAGCTGCTCAAAGAGCAGATAATCGCCCTCTTCTTCGGGAGAACGTTCGGCCTATAAAATACAGTTAGAACAACGGTACCTTTTGTATACTTTTACATCGCAAAGGGGGGCATAAATGGCACGAACCTTGAGGAAAATCTCGCCAATCAGGACGAGCGCCTGCGCTCGCTCCAGTCGCTTTGACAACGGAACCTTCTTGTCGTTCAAAACCGTATCGCACACCTCGCGCAGCACGCCTTGGATCTCAAATCTGCTGCCTCTCCACGCGGCTGTGAGGATCTTGCCCGTGACACGGCGCTCGTACTCAACACGCTTCTCCTCTGTCCAGTCCTCGCCTCCTCTCTCTTCCATCTTGGCCATGTCCTCCACTGTCTGCTGCGCATCGATGGCGCTGCTTATGGTGTTCCAAGTATCCTTGACCAGTGTGCCCTTGTCCTTTAGCTTGCTGAAGAAGCCGCCAATGCCGAGGAACTTTTGGCTGCGCAAAAGGGTCGAGGCCTTGGACACGTAAGTCTGGCCGATGGCATGGAGGATATCAATACCGAATGACTCCATCTTGAGATTCTCCACCTCGAGCCGCATCTTCTCCTGGAAGGCTCGTGTTACGTCGGCGCCCTTGTCTGTCTCCGTCCACACGCTGACCCTGTCCAGCAGCTTCCGCGTGAGGGCCTCGACGCGCTCCTTGCGAATGCGCGCGCGCTCTTTCTCATAAGCAAGCAGCTTTTCCCGCTGTTCCTTGCTCATTCCACCCTTCTTGCGTTCCTTGCCTTTGAGGTCCTCCTCGGTCGTGCCTACTTCGTTTTCCATATCCTCGTGGGCCTTGTCCGTGAGCGCTGCTCGGATAGGGATGCGATTCCGAGAGCCAAATGAGGGGGTCGGAGACGTGGCTTCCGATCGGGGCGGCGGTGTCGAGGTAGCAGATGGAGCGGATGGTGTCTTTGCCTTCTCGTCGTCCACGACCACCGTGGGCGGCGGCGGCACCGACGCGGAACCTGTGAAAGACTCTCGGTTTTCTTTCTCCTTCATGCTCTCCTTCATGGCCTCAGCAGTTCCCGGGAACTCGTCGTCTTCCTGCGGCGGCGCTGCCTCTCCTTCGCCCTCCTCTCCCTCCATGGCGATGTCCATTGTGGCCGCCAAATCCTTCATCAAGCTAATCTCACCAATCCAGTCGACAAAAGCCTCGCCGCCAAAGATGGCAGAGAAGAATTCGGCTGGGTCGACAAAGCCCTCCTGTGGCTTTGCGTGATCCTTTCCATACTTGTCGTAGGCCTTTCGTAGCTCCCCGTCGGAGAGAACCTGGTAGGCTTCACCGATGGCTTGGAACTTTTCGTGTGCGGTCGGATCATTTGGGTTCTTATCTGGCGTCAGGGCAGCCAGTTAGTCAGTGCGCAACAAGGGAAAGAGAAAGAAACCGAACGCAGAGACGTAGAACGGGATGCGCCGCTAAATACCTGGATGGTGGACAATGGCCATCTTGCGGTAGGCCTTCTTGATCTCCAGCTCAGAGGCCGTCGGCGAGACGCCGAGGGTGTCGTAGTAGGCCGTATCGACGACCATTTTGGATGATTGATGCTTATCTTGCAAATACGGCGCTTCAGATGTGTATGTTTGCGAAAGCAAGGAAAAGCGAAAATGCTGGCTGCGCTGTGTGAGATGCAAGTTGTTATCGCGGCATTAGACGAGGGATGGCATATTCGCTCTCCGCAACCGAAATTTTGCCCAAGATTGACTGTGCTTTTGTTTCGTCGGCGCTACGTAATGGCGGGGCGGTGCCTGCTAGGCCTGAACAAAGGCCAGATTTAGTGGCGGGCGGTAAGAAAATTGCAAATCCGATGGCACCAAGTAAGCATACCAGCACCTTTCACATGAAAGTCCGCTTGTCGCCTGCTGATAGTCACCGGGATTCCGGATCATAGCACACAGTCTACAAAGCACGACAATCACTGTCGCAAGGATACCTTAGAAGAATATAACGCGAAATAGTTGCCTTGCTAACTCAAATCAAATACCAAAGAAAACGCGGTGTGTTCTTGTCGAAGCTGTCTACTACTACCTAGTAGTAAGAATCTAGCCATCAAATACAGATGAATATCACAAGCGACAACATGCGCCAACTAGGTGGGCGAGATACTCTCAAGAAGGGCCAATAAATAATCCACACGGCTGAGCCATCAACGAATCATAATAAACCTAATATCAGGCTCATTTGATTCCCGCGGCTTTCATGCGCTTGAAGCACCTCTTGTAGGCTTCATGAATCTCGGGAATCCCATATTTATACTCCTCGAGCTTGGCCACCAGCTTAGTCGTGTCCAGTGTGCAGTTGCTGCGGCCAGCCTTGATGACTTTGGCTTGCTCTTCCAAGGTAAAGTTCTTCCAGCTAAATTCTGGTCTCACAATTTCCTTGAAGAGCTTGAGAACCTCGTTATGAGAGATAGAACCCGGGTTGGTAAAGTTATAGACGCCAGTCTCACCGTGCTCTGTAAGAATGATGGAAGCAGGCAGAAGATCATGCAGCATGGTGTTGCTGTTTGGAATGTCAACCACTCTCTCGTAGCCAAGGAGCTTTGTCACAAAGTTCCGCGGATGAAGGTCATCGCTAACAGGCATACGAAGACGAAGAATGAGGCAGTTGGAGTAGCTGCTGAGGATCTATAAGCATATTAGCTTCGTTACATACCATATGCAGGCTAAATAACTTGACTTGCCGGCTCCACGTGGCTCTTGGTTAAAGAGTAAAAACTTCCTTCAAAGTTTGGGCGGTCCTCTTCCGTATAACCACGCCCTCCGATGGGGTGCGTCTGGTCGTACTGATACACACAGCCAGTAGCGAAGATGGTACAATGAATCTTGGCTTGGAAGCAGGCATCTGCCAAGTTCAATGTGCCAATGACGTTGGATCGTACCGTCTGGGACTTGTTGTCTTCACACCAGTCGACATTTGGTCTCCCAGTGCATCCGGCAGCATTCAGAACGTGTGTTGGCCTGATAAGAAAGAGTTCCGAAAGCACAGCCTCTCGATTCTCCATACGGATTGTTGTAGTGTGAACTTCCTTGCCCTGCTCCTCCAGAAGGCGCTTCAACTGACCCGCAATCCAACCATTGCCTCCCCATATGAGGAAGCGTGGCTGCTGGAAATGGTCATCAAGACGGTCGTTTGCTTCCCAAGCAGCCATTGTCACGAATGTATCTGGAGTGAACTATGGAGGATTCTCTGTGTGTTAGTTGTAGAGTAGAGCAATGGTAGGCGGTCCTGACCTTTTGATGGTGAGGTTTCCCTAAGAAGTTGGAGAATGAAGATATTCAGACATGATCAAAATCAGAGATGGCGAGATATGGCAGTCACATTCTGGCTGAGGCCGAGTTGAGGAAGGTGCTGCTGTTCGTTCTTTCTGTACAAACTTTTTTGATTTGATGGGAAGGTGTTGCCTGCTTCAATGATCGATCAAGACTGAATCAAGATCCAGTTGCCATTTTCTTAGTGCTTCCTACCTTACCTTACCTTACACTGTCGAACATGATTAGAGGCAATGTGTACACCACAATACAAGAGGTCATCTTTTATGAAACAATGAGTTGTAAACGGGCATTGCCACCGAACATGCTCCTACTATTGACTCATGAAATGCGGATGAAGCTTCTTTTGTCGACACAGATACTAAGTAAGCCCAAGCATCTGTTACTATTAGATGCCTAATGGTACCTTAGATATTCCGCGTTGTCATTTTCCTCTCGGAGTACGTATTATTATTGCTATCTCAAGAAATTGTATTACAGTCAGCTGCATTGTGAGCACCCAGTCGTAATTCGAGTCTTCATTCACTGCTGCCTCCCAAGAGATACCATGGGTCACACGCGACATCTCATCTGCAACCCCTATTCATCTCGTCGAGTTCAAACAAGTATCACGCATGGCAATCACTGCAACTTTGGAATACGTCCACTCTCGTGTTTCGCAAAAAGATGCCCTCCTAGAATTGGCAGCAATACTCTGAAAAAATAACCCCGCCAAATCCGTATTCAATCGCCATCAATTCCATCTCTGTACGGAGCATAGGTACCTGTAAAGCCGTCCGCCAAGACCTTTACCAGGAACCTCTGCTGGCGTTATTGCATTGACTGTCTCATCTTACCTGCATCTTCACCGCTGATATCGCGAACCTAAGTGTCTATTTGTTCCGCAGAGACCGACTTCAACGAAGGGCATTTACTGGCGAGTTTCCAGCTGAGTCATCGACGCAGGGGAAGCAGGTGAAATTGGTGGCGCTTCGAAGCGAGTTACACGGCGCGTGAAACTTCCTAGTGGGAGGTGATCCTGCCTTTGGCATTGAGTTGTTCTCGGATGTACGACGTATGTACGATGCGAGCGGAATAGAAGCATAGCACATCACGACTCAAACCCGAGCAGTTTGTTGTTTTGCTTGCGTCTCGTCTCGTGGACACGGAATTAACAAGAATTCAGTGAATGCCGTCTTCTTCAACCAAACCCTCTCAAAGCCAAGTGCCACTATTAACTCCCGCCTATTACCCCTAAACTCTCCCATCCTCCATGCCGTATTCGCAGTGGCTAGCGCAAACCAGCGTCCGCTTGCTGTTCCGATCCTTCTAGTGCTGCAGCAGGGCGATCGAACCTGTAGCCTATAGGCAAACTGCCTGTCTACAGTAGTGAATTCATGCTAACCCTACTTTTCCCTCTTTTGCTTGCCTACCCCGTCGCGGCGGATTTGGTGTGTGCGCAAACTGTGGGGTCGGCGTGCTTCGGCCGTATTCGTATCCACCAGCTCCCACTTCTTAGCAGCCTTTTGGCAATCTTTCATTTTAACCACAGCTTGCTATAATTCCACTTCCCCCCATCAACCGACTTCCTTTCCCTCACTTTGTTTTCTACCGGCTCTCTGTCTTCTTCCCAGTAATTCTTTGTTTTACCATATACCCCAATCCATTACTTTTTCTCTCTCTTCTTCTCGTTCTTTTCTCGCCATTCTGCTCCTTCTACGAACACGGTGGCAGGACGCTTAATACTGCTAGTCAGCAACAGCTCTACAAAATTTTGCCATTCTCCCCTCTGCACACTCCCAACAGCCTTTAAACGCGCACTAAAATACCACCACAATGGGCGCCATCTACTACTTATTGCACCCGGGCCAACTTCGTTCCATCATTCAATGGTATGTCTAGCTATCAGTACCTCTTGCAGAGGCCCAAGTCCGAATCGGCAACACGCTGCTAACTTGACGCCGTAGGAAGGTATGGCACGAGCCTGTGAACCGCCGCGACCCCAGCACCGAATGTGCGACACTACAAGAATGTTTCCGCTTCTTGAACTTGACAAGCCGTAGTTTTTCGGCCGTCATCCAAGAACTCAATCACGAGCTTCTCGTCCCTGTGACGCTCTTCTATTTGGTGCTACGTGGCCTCGATACCATCGAGGATGACATGACCATTCCCCTCTCTACAAAGGTCCCTATGCTGCGGAACTTCCATGTGACAATGGAACAGGATGGCTGGCAATACCACGAGAGCAAGGAGAAAGACCGAGAACTTCTGGAAAAGTTTGACTGCGTCATTACTGAGCTCAAGAAGATCAAGAAGCCTTACTATGAAATCATTAAGGATATGACCATCAAAATGGGCAATGGCATGGCAGACTACGCACAAAACACTTACATGATCGAAAACGGCGTGCAGACGATTGAGGAATACGAGCTGTACTGTCACTACGTTGCAGGATTGGTTGGTGAAGGCCTAACGCGACTGTTTGTGGCTTCAAAGCTTGCCAACCCAAAGCTGGCTGAGAGGCCTTCTTTGACCGAATCCATGGGTCAGTTCTTGCAGAAGACGAACATTATCCGTGATATTCACGAAGATTGGCAAGACGGCCGACGATGGTATCCAAAGGAGATTTGGAGCAAACACGTTGACCGATGGGAAGATCTGTTCGACCCCAAGTATCAGAAACAAGGAGTGGAGTGCATATCAGCCATGGTGCTCGACGCTCTAAAGCACGTTGAAGAGTGTCTGTTCTACATGGCGGGTATGAGGGATCAAAGTGCCTTCAACTTTGTTGCCATTCCACAAGGCATGGCCATTGCTACTTTGGAGATTTGCTTTAGAAACCCAGCTGTGCTGCAGAGGAACGTCAAGATCACCAAGGGAGACGCTTGCCAAATCATGCTGGAAAGCACCCAGAACCTTCAAACTCTTTGCGAGGTCTTCCGAAGATATGCCCGGCGCATTCAGAAGAAGAACGATCCTCGCGATCCCAGCTACTTGGCAATCAGCTCACAATGCGCCAAGGTATGAAGAGATCCTGAGGAGAACATGAACTTGACTGAACCTTGACGGAAATGCTAATATTCTCCCAGATTGAGCAATTTATCGAATCCTTGTTCCCCAAGCAAGACCCCAAGAAATTGGCCCAGGAGGCCAAGGAGAAGCAGACGCAAGAACCTGGCTTGACTACCAGCGAGACTGCCATTATGATTGCTGTTGTTCTTGGTGTTTTGTTGACTATGACGGGCGTGATGGTAAGTCACACGTTCCATCTCCCCCAGGCCAGGACTTGGAAAATCTAACGATGAACAGGTTGGCATTGCTTGGTTCCTCGGCGCCAAGTTCGATAATACTCTGGCCGACACGGCGAAGCTGTTTGGCAACAGCGCCGCCAGCGCTGCGCCTTCAATAACGGGGGCTCGCGATGAATTGTAACGCAACTATTCATTTACTGATTATATCACTAACTGCAATGCCTTGATGCCCTCATGTACTACGAACGATCTTGGCTCATGATATATGCCAAGTATACATATATATACTTACCTATCATAATTAATGTCTTTAATACTAAAATCGGCAGGGAATGGTATCTCTGTACGATGATCAAAACAGGTGGTATTTCTTGAAAGTGTGGTGCCTTTTTTGCCTCGATCATACTCCTAGCACGGATGTCAAATTGCAATCCAGTCCTTTCATGACTGTGGTTGTGCCGAAGAAGTGCTGATATCAACTTTTTGCTTTTGGTCTACTCTTAACGGAGCTGACGCAACGTGGAACCTCCGGCCTTGGACTTGACGAGGCTGGATCTGTGTTGGCGGGCAAACATTTCTTTATGCCATTTGACTTTGTGATGTGGCGTTGTGAAGAGTTATTTTTTGCCGCGTTAAATTGTGACACGCGTCAGGGCGTGACCAGAGCTATTGTCAAGCAATAATGCTCCCTTCTATTGTCAGATAGCCAATTGCATTGTTCTCATCATCTAAATACAAGCTCATTTCACATGTTGATATTCATTCTTGCCGTGTTTCATGAATGTAGTAATCAGGGCAATTATCTATTATATCTACATGTAGCCCGTACGCTAACAATAATCACCGTCTAATAATACTTCTCGGTAATATTTCTCGGTCAGATATCTCGCCAACGTTTCCAAGTCATCTCTCTCTTTCTCAAAAAAATTATATGTCTATGAAATGGCAGGATGTAACAAGTGTTGCAGTGCGCGCTCCCTCACCCATTAGGGTTATCTAGTTTGACGACCGGACAAGCAGATGAAATGTCGTGGTTTAGAGGTTGGCGTTGTTGGCAATGAGGTCGGTGGTACCAGCAACGTTCTGCTGGACAGTGGCACCAGTCTTGGTAGCGAGGTTCTTGATGAGGTTGCTGACATCGTCGACGTTGGTGACGCCCTCGAGAGCCATCAGGTAGGCGGCAAGGCCGGCAACGTGAGGAGTAGCTGTTCAAAATCATATTAGCCTCTGGGCACTCGAGTGTTATATAAGAGCCGAAATTCTTACCCATGGAGGTACCGCTGAGAGTCGCAGTGTCGATATCAGATTTGATACCAACGCTGAGAACATTAACACCGGGGGCGTAGATATCAACACCAGCGCCGAAGTTGGAGAAGCTGGCGCGAACATCATTCGTGGCGTCAATAGCACCGACGGTAATCGCCTGAGGGGCAGAGCCAGGAGAGGTGTTGGCAGTATCTTGCTGTAATACTTGTTAGGAATTGGGTTATAAGTGAGAGTCGAATGGGGTTCAACATACGTTCTCGTTACCGGCAGCGACAACGGGGACAATGCCGGCGTTGGCCAGAGCAGTGATGGCGTTGTTGACAGCAGTGGAGAAGGAGCCGCCGAGAGACATGTTCATAACAGCCTTGCCGGCGAGCTTCTTGGTCTGGACGTCGTTGATGACGAACTGCATGCCGTTCAAAACACCAGAGTTGCTGCCAGAGCCGCTGGCATCGAGGACCTTGACGGCAACAAGCTTGATGTTCTTGGCAACGCCAAAGGTAGCACCACCAATGGTACCGGCGACGTGGCTGCCGTGACCGTTCTCATCGGTGTCCTGAGTCTCATTGTTAGATTGTGAACATTGCCTTCTCCTTGTATAAGAGAATACTTACGTTGGTGTTGACAAAGTTGGCTCCAAACGTGGCACGGCCCTCGAACTCGGTGTGGGTAACGCGGATGCCGGTGTCGACAACGTAGGCAGTCATGCCAGAAGCAGCAGAGTTGTCGAAGATGTAGTTCTGACCACCAACGTCCTTGTTGGAGAGACGGATCAGGCCAGGAGTGGCATTGGTCTGGGCAACGAGGGCGGTGTTCTGGACCTTGGTGTCGGCCTCGATGTAAGCAACCTCCTCGGCGTCGAAGATGCTCTTGATCATGTCGTTGTCGGCATCAAGGGCCATGGCGCGCCAGGTGTGAAGCTGGAAGGAGTGGATCTCGGTGGACAGCAGGTTGCCGAGGCCATCACGCTTCCCGAGGTTGCGCTTGGCGATGGCGGTAGCAAACTGAGCTTGCTTCGCAGAGATGGCGGCATCGCCGAAGGTGTTGTTGTAGACGACAATGTAGCGGCCAGGGATGATGTTCTTGGCGTGAGGGTTGATGACGACGCTCATGAGATGGGTCATGTTTAGAGCGCTATGTTGGTGTGTTTGAGGGCTCAGCGAGTGACGGTTATGGAAAGGCATAGCCGCGGCCAGAGGGGCCACGACCATCAGAAGATATGCGAGCATGGTGTTGAAGGGCGCCATTGTGACTGAAGACTTGGAGATGCGTGATGACGAAAGAGAAGTTGGATATTAATACTAGTTGTCGTGAGGACAGGTCCAGCCGTCTTCTAGTGAATGAATGAATATCAATGCTCTCGAAAGAGAAAGTAACAGAGCAGTATCAATGCCAATGCGAGGATGTGCGATCAACGGTCCTCAATAGCCAGCTACTCGGTTCAGCAATAAGTCGTTGAAAGAAAGACGGCGAAGAAAGGGTGAACGATCCAAGTGCGGAGGACCAGGCCGGAGACTCTTGAATGGAAGAGAAGGAGAGTATGAGGAGGATGTGAAGATCCAAAAGAAAAGAAGAGAGGGAACGACGTAAGTAAAAATAGTAAAGAAGAAGAAGAAAACAATAGCATGGGGGAGCAAAGTGAGGAGAAGAAAGAAGTGGATTTTGGGCAAGGTACTCGTACCAGGCGAGAGAGTGGCCCTCCCAGCGCAAAAGCCAAGTCCAGGGACGTCCGGCTTCCGTGGTTCAATTTGATGGGGCCGGAGCAGCCCCTGCTCGCGGGCCTTGTCGCTGTATGCAGAACTTTTCAGTGGCTTTAAGCTCTTGTAGCGTGTGGTGGCAACTGCGCCGCCCAGGTACAGGCGCTCAACTCGTGGCTGGGCCAGTCCAGATGCTGAGACTGGGGTGTCTCAGGGCGGGTGGGCAGGGGTCGGTGCCAAGCGAATCGCAAAACGTTCGGGAGCTGTTTTGGAAAACGCTCAAACGCAGCAAGCTGGATTTTTTGTCTTGATGGTTGTTGCTGCTGTTGCTCTTATTTTTTATTTCTATTATTTTTATATTCCCCCACTGTAAGCGTATTTCATGCTTCAGCCGAGGCCTTGGCGAGTCGAGATTCCTGTTTTATAGCCGAATGTCTGTGGCTGAGACTTTTGCTTTGGCTTGCGCGAGGCGGTTTACTTGGAGGTACGAAGCAGTGGAGGCAACAGATCGTCAGGTACCAAGTACATGTACAAGCACCTCGGTCGTTCAACATGTCGTTCGTATAACAGAGTTCAATCGTGGTAGGCAGTAACACCGAGGGATTTTAATGCGTCAATTTCACAAGAGGTCGAATTACGTGGCATACATGTATCCGTTGGGTTTTTTATTCTCCAGTTAGCCCATGGCATAGGTAGAGTGCATGTATCTGCAGAGATGCCACAAGCGCCATATCGATCGTCAGGGCAGTGGCACATCGCCATCTCACACCCGCGCATCAAGCAGTAAAAATAGGCAAGGAGTGATGTGGCCATCCAACACCCAAAGCTTGTTTGCTACCTATCAATCCAACATCCCGTGTCTTTAAATTGAACGTTAGTGATGAATACCTACCAGATTCTAGGGAAATATAGCTATAGCAACAGTAACTAGAAGAAAGCAGCGATAGTAGCAGTTACTCAAGGAACTGGGTATTTTACAGCTACTAACGTACCATTCATTTACTGATGATAGCATTGAAGTAAAACGTTTCGTGCTTCCTTCACCTCCTGTCCCACACTTGAACTTGACGCACGCCAGCTGCTCCGTCATAATCGCATGTCATGCTTGTTCTATAAGTGCCAGCCAGTGTAGTACTAAGAATGAACTCAATTCACGTAAATTCAGCTGCGTGCTCTCGTGTCGATCAAGTGCGGCTTGATCTACGAAGTATATAAAGTTCAATGCTACATACATCAAAGGCCTCCGAGCTGATCATCGGGCGATTAAAAAGCCAAGCGCAGTGCAGATCTCTTAGCTTTCTTGCATGCAGAACACTGATATTCATGATTGTTCCTATATGCATTCACAATGCGATCAACTCACCGTCACTTCAAATTAATCCAACCGACGCCCGAGCCATCGTCTGCCTCTGCGTTGCAGCTTTCAATGAGGTTATACGAGTACCAACTTGCATCGTCCATGCCATCAAAATGTGTCTTGTACCTGGTACTTCGACAATTGCACGCATCCCCCATCTGCAGCAATTCGGCAGCCCTGGAAATTAGCTTCGGGTGGCGTCAGGGGTAAAGCAGCGCCCCACCCTTGAAACGCAGCGCTAGTGAATCTCCAAGCTCGGCGTCTGTTCCAGGTTCCATCCAGTTGGTGAACTTCTTCCATTGGCCTAGCCATGAGACACTTGAAACGCGCGGTACAGAGCCAAGCCAGAGCTCGGCGTCCTAGATATTTGTGCTGTGCGACTATGCAGAGCTCTCGAACGTTAGAATTTAAGCTATATTTTGTTAGTAGTTAGCAGTGAGCTTAGGTGCGGGTTGCAAAAATAAGCATTTGTTTGGCTTGCTGTTTGTTTACCCGTTTGGGCTGTCCAAGCGTTGGTGGCTTGGTACTGTATCGATGGATTTAAGCTTGATCGTGAGGTCATGTTCGTATTTGGTCAAGCCGTTACGGCCATCGTTAGCCATCGCGTCGAACGGCATAAACAACACACCGCAATTCCTCCGAGCAATCTACTTGATGTTATAGCACGCATTGCACCTATCCAGTATCACGACTGCAACATCGTGGGATATCTTGTGCACGAGGCAGATAGAGCCACGAGGATGAAGATCGTTGCTACAACCAGTAAGCGTTGTAAACTGCTGCAGCCATCAATACCTTTCCACGATGCTACAATGCTTATACGAATGGACGTCTATAAAAGCAATCCACCCAATCAGACGGGATCCTCATATCAAGCATAGTGCATCAAGATGCAAGTCACCGGAACGTGCCTTAACTTGCTGCCAGAAGTGGAATAACAGCTGTCATAGACACCCATGGCTTAAAACTCTGGCACCCTTGAATCCATCCCACTCTCGTCTTCCCCACACTCGGCCCCGGCACCAGCCAGGGCACGCCCTGACAAGCTGCCGGCCCGTATGCAAGCACCTGTGCTCCGTGGTGTTTGAGGTTGAGTGAGCAATTTCCGTCTGCCAGCGCATACGAGCTCCTTTAAAACAACGTGCATGCATGCTTCTTGGTTGCTTCGCCTCATCACGGGGCCACAATGCCTGATTCCATGCGTGCAAATCATTACGAGGTTTTCTGTCAGTGATCACGCAGGAGTATAGTCTCGGTGATACTCGGGCAGATAGAGGCTAGAACGCACATATCACGCACGGCCTTGGTTATAATCACTGCATACCTGTAGTATTTACGAGTGAATTATCTCCCTGCGTGTAGGTATACAACAATAACAGGGCAAACATCATATTCTACTCGGGCCTTTCCATTACGATATCGTTCTGTGGGAGGGAGCTTGGATAACCCTAAAACGCGGTGGCTGTTTGTACTGAATACAAGTATCTACCTTGACAACCTGTAACCCAGACTCCGTAGCGGACAGAGTAGCACCAGTATGATCTAAGGCATCCATGATGGTTATCAACCTTGATTTAGCTTGTGACGCCTCTGCGGCCATCTACAAATAGGCAGTCGTGTGAGGTGCGAAGCGCAGTCCAGCCGTCTTGGCTCTAACATTCCGCGTCTCGGATGGCACTCTTACGCCGGGTCAAATTAAGCATAAGAAGAAGCTCCATGATGGCGCGACTTGATTCAATCCTGTCAAGTCAAAACACTGGGCTTGAATCCAAGATCAGCCATGCCACTTTTTGCCTTGTGCGCCGGCGTAGGATTCTTGGCGATGGCATCTGCAACAGGGAGGCTTGGCCGTTTGGTGGAAGGTTTCGTCTCATATGTACTTTGGGGCCACGGTACAAGTAGTTACCGGCAGCTTTTGTTTCAAGCGGCGCTTAAAATAAACCAGTGAGAGATTTTCATCATATTCCGTACATTTTCAGCTATTAAAAAGATGATGTCCTGTTGTGTAAGAATAGATGTAGTCATTGGATATTAACCCCCCTGCTGCTGTTGGTCGTGGGAGTTGCTTCTTGTAGATACGCGTATTCAGCTTGGTATCGATGTTGGTGCGCCGCATTCGGCACATGTAGGTACTTATGGAAGGATGAAGTCGTAAGATAACTTGGGTAGTGATTAGGTAGTCACAATTTTCTATATGCTGCTACGGTCTAGCAGTATAGATATTGTCTACTACTGGTACCAGTATTCCATCATGGTTACCCTTTTGTCAATCGAGAATTACCTAGCAGTATCCCTGGTATATGCACCCCTCAACTTTGAAAGACGGTTCTTGAGTTCAGTTTTCGGAAATCAGGTTGCTGGTTTGCCACTTTACTTCAGTTTGTCCACTACCAAATAGCCAACTGTGTGTACGCAAGCTTCATTTCAACCTCCATATTTCCCCTTCTGTTGTTCGCTTGTCAAAAAAGAGGTAGTTTCGTTGGATCTCCCTGCAATGAGTACCTACCCTGTATCTCGAGATTGCGATTAGATTTTCATATTCTTTTGGGCAATGTGAAATACTAGCTCACTATACTACCTGTTGAGATATTGCTAGTAATACTTCTAGCAAGCGAGGAAGCAGTTAGGGAATCTGTTGTGTTAGTCTTCGCGGCTTTTACGTAGATTGCCCAGCCCTGTCAGAATTGAATAATGATATCACATGTCGACGTCAATTGGCGAATACGTGTATTTACCAAGCTCGCCACAGATATCCAGACGTGTCATCATTCTCACATGCACGACTACAATGATTTAAATAGTGAGACAGCATCTAGTATTTTCCGGATGAAATTTCTTTATTTTTCTCTCCCAATCAACCTCGATTTGTTCCGTTGATGCACCAGACGGCACATTGAGGCTCCCATCAACAACTAGCAAAGTGGAGCACTGAAATTGGCCCGTCCTAGTGTCTGCGAGCTACCGAGACGTCGGAAATTCAGTAATTAAACATGGAGCCAAAGGGCAGATGGCGCTCTAATCACGATTTGATTGCTTACATGTACTGAATATCACCCGACCTTTGGTTGATTCTAGCTCGTGTTGACCAACGGTGTTCCCGACAGTTATACGGAAGGCCTTGAAGTCACCAACGGAAAATCCACAAGGCGGAGTGTATCTGGCCTAATGACGGGAAATTGGGAGATTGAGGCGTGCTTACAGTTTGAGCACTGCCGTCGGTTCAAGTACCCATGGTGTATGAAGTTGTCATGTGTGATGTCCCATTTACCCAAGATACTCAGTGAGATGGGGGGATATTTGTCACGAGGGTGAAGCAAGAGAAACTGAGCACAATGAATTCGATTGATGTCTTATTCTCCCAGCTATTGTCTTGGAGAGCAATGACTTTTGTCTTGGGCGGCATAATATTGAGGTGGGGTAATTTTACTTGCAAATGAAATGTCTTGCAAGAGCCAATCAATCCTTGGAAAACGAAGAGATTGGCTCAGTGCAACACGCAATACGGCGCAAAAGTGAAAAAAGAAAAAAAAAAAGATGATTGAACCCCGACTTTTTTTCTTTCGTGTGGTGGTTGGCGTTATTTTAGCGGCTTGCCGCCCAATCGTCATTTTGGAGCTGCATGCAATTCCCCGGACGTGCCTTAACAGCCACTGAGCGCCATCCGTCGTCTGACGGGTTTTGATGCCCATTAAGTTGCCTCCTCATTTCAATTTTTTCCCTTCCCTTACCAAGCACTTTCGTACGTCGGTTTTCCTTCCCTCGCCTTGCAGTGCCGCAGTCTACAGTGTTTCTGTCTTTTTCGCCCTTCTGGCCTGTTGGCTAGGTCTCCTCTGCGAATCTGTCATTCTTCAGCTCGTGGCCACCCTGTTGCATTCCTGTCCGGGCGAGACAAGAGACTCTTCCATCCTCCATCGTCTGGCCCTTCTTGTTCCTGCACCGCCCCCTCTGTCGCTTGCAATCTCCGTATCGGCACGCGAGCACGAGACCGGGTGGGCGTCGCGTAAAGTGCCAGCAAATCTCATCTCGCCGGGCCACCCAAACTGAACCTGAACCTGTATCTGCGCCCATTCTGTGCAACATCTCTCCATCTGCTTCCACCGTCGCCCGAGGGACACCGCGAGCCCTGTGAAGACATTTTTCTCCCTAGGCATTGCTTGGGGGCGTACGGCTGCCCACGAACTAAACCTGGAAATTGACTGCCGCCTGGAAAAACGGCTGACGACGCCTCATCATCCAACCATCTTCGCCGTGAAATGCGTGTCTTGTCGTCCTCGTCGAACTACCAATCAAGAGTTTGAATAGGCCTATGCAGCATGGGGGAAGCCATGGATGTCGCAAACTGTGACGACGCAAAGAGCGTCCGCAGCCTGAGGATGGATCTGGACGAGAGGGTCGTTGAATGCCACGACGATGTCGAGATGCGGCCGGACGACTCCGACGACGGCAGCTTCTCCTCGCTCATGACCACATCCATGGTAACGACATTTCTCAACACTACCTCGAGTCCTGTTTCTCCCGGTCCGTCAAGCCCATCTTTCCAGATGGCCAAGAGCACGTCTTTTGTTCCGCCCGCGCGGCCCAGTAGTACGCCGTTCCCACATCCCGAAACTCGAAGCCCGCAAATCTGCTGTCTGGGAGATTCAGAGACCTGCCCCGATGCCAGTGGCTGGGACGAGTCGTCGACCGAATCCGTTGACGCTGCGGCCGCAAGTCCGCCTGCGCGGCATTTCGAACAACTTCCCACCGAAGTCCATGAGGCGATTCTCGATCATATATTCGGATACTGCGTGTCTGCTACGTCGAGAAGCACAATGAGGATATCCAGTTTGACTAGGGGGTGGAGCACGGCACTTCGCCATTCGCGGAGGCGGGAGCTCACTGCATTAGCTCTGGTCAACCGTGTATGGAGTGTCTTGGTCCAGCAGAGGCTATTCCGGCACATCAAGCTCAAGGCGACGCTTGATTCCATCAATAATGCCATGGACTTTTTGGTTGAACGACCCCATCTTTCGTCGTATATCAAGCACATTGAGATTTGGTTTCCCGTTTTCCAACCGACATACGGACCGTTGGCGTTGTCGAACACTCTCACATTACCCACCGTAACGACAGATGGGCTGACCAATGCCACATACACATTGCCGGGGAACAACTGTACCCTTGAGCAAGTGTTTCAATTCGTTGCCGCCGCGCTTCCTGAGACCAAAGTACTCACTCTGGAAGGTGGGGAACGACGCAAGGCTCCCCGAGTGGTTCACTTTGACATGAGGATACCGGGCTTGGCAGCGGAGGATCGGCAACTTCTTCCTCTCAGCTCGATAACCACTTTGGTAACCAAAGGCCAGTGGAATTTGATGAGGGATGGCGATGACTTCAGAATCCTCATGGAGGCATTGCCTAATCTGGAAGAGTGGCAGGGATCTTACAGCAAGCCGAAATCTAAGAGTTATATCACTGCCTCAGATTTCCTGCCGCTCTTACCAAGCCACGTTACAAATCTTTCACTCTGCATGGAAAGCGATTATCGACGAGAAGGTGTGATGCCAGCTTTTTACTATAAAGTGGCACAAAAAGCACACCTCTGTTCTAGCATGGCCCGAGTCTTACCATCGTTGGAGCACTTTGCTTACACCGGTCGTGTTTGCCACCATTTCTTTGATGCAGCAATGAAATTAGCCGACCCCCTGACGACGAAGCTCAAATCCATTGATATCACTGTCAAGAATTGCTGTCGTCAGTCCTTCAGCTTTCACGATTCCGGCTCTGGAATTCAGGATATGGCATTTATCGAGGCGTTTGAGAAGCTCGTTGTTTCTGCGGTCCGATCGATGGATAAGTTCAAGGGGATCGAATACTTGAGGATTCGATTTGTTGATCTAGGTTTGTTTGACCGGCCTGTTATTTCTCACCAAAGGCAACTGCTAATATTAGGGCTAGATTCCGTGTTGCCACCGTTGAACCCGTATTTCCTCATGCAGAATGGAAAATGCACTGGGGTCTGGAGTGACTACATCATCACCGAAATGAATAGGGTTCGACCCAACACCACATTCCCCGGATTGAGCGATACCTTTGGAAACATTGTCTACAGCAAAGATGGCCGGATGATTATCGCCCCTGAGCCATCCAGACCGCGCATCACCTCTCTCAAACTATCTAATTATCGATCACTTGCCACTCGAATTACCATTCAGTAACTATATGGTGAAATTTTGTCAGCCGGAGAGATTATATCAAAAGCATCTTGCACTGGGAATATTGAGCAAGTATTTTCGCACTTTTATTCCAATTGAACACAAAAAACAAACCGAAAACCTACCAAAAACCATTTATGGAACAAATACATTGGCGGAAAGGCACACAGAAATGTCATCTGATCTTCTATTTTCAAGGCGTTTGCAACTCTTTATCACACAGCACGAAGCGAGAATTTAAGGGATCTGGGTTCTCAAGTTTTCGTCCCGCGATTTTTCTTCTTTCTTGATTTTTCATACCCTGGGACAGTCAAATAATGCGAAACACAGCTCGGAGTTGGTTTGTTAAACTCAGTAATCATGGATATATGGGGTTCAGGGCTGCAGTTGGGTTTGATGTTATTGTTGCTTAGCATTTGCTTTTGGTAGGGTAATTCTCCGGGGGGGAGGAGGGGGCTCTGCAATGAGATTGAGATATATCTGGGTGAAGTAAGGTTGATACCCATAATGAAATATTTGAGATTTATGCTACAAATCGCATGGCGCAATCACATCCGTTCTATATGGTGACAAACAAGTGTCTCTTACTTGCTGAGGCCTTGCGGAACACTTCCAGTAAGGGACTTGATACTGATTTTTAGGTCATTCATGTGCTAAGTTTAGTGGTTGTGTGGAATATGAAGTGATGCTATAGCCTGACCGTAATGAGGAGTTGGATATTGTCGTCCTAGTGGCTCTTCCACTCAGATACTCTGTTCTCTAGTATCACCACTCTTCTATACTATCTCTGCTTTTCTTTTCTATCTAGTATAAAGGAGATACCCGTCTGCCGAGGATCCTGATACCTTTTTATTTCATTGTACAATGTGATATGCTGGATAGCTAACCCCCCAAAGACCCACCAAGCCATCAATACAGAAGTCTGCAGAACAATACCAACTTATATCAAGATCGCCCTCGGGCAGAATCTCGTCATCACCGCCTAACGCCAGCTGCAAACACTTTGGCCGCACGCCTCCGTGCGTGCACCTATAAATGCCTTTCTAAACATTTCTACAACCTTCCTCCTCCTCCTCTCTTCTCTCTTCTCCTCATTCTATCCTCTCTCCTCCAAGCCTCCAACCACGCCACCTATTCTGGCAACCATGGCGCTCATGATGGCTACCAGGCCTTATCCCGAGCCAACTAGTTGCTTTATAGATGGGGAAGCTTGTATCAGAACAAGCTTCAAGGTGCCGGCAAAGTGGCCTGGCAAAGACGATAAGGTTGCCCAGATGTACGTTGAGTGCCTGGAGCCCATGGTGGTCCGCCATAGGGATCCCGTCGTCCTGATTCACGGTGATTTCCACCATGGCGCGGTAAGTTATCAAGTACTCAATTAACCGTTGATATAGTCTTGGGCACTGACATGTTCCAATATAGGTTTGGTTCACTAAGCCCGATGGTAGCCCGGGCTGGGCTGCCTTCTTCCTCAAGAGAGGCTGCCGCGTGTATGTCGTTGACTTGCCCGGCAGCGGCCAGTCCTACATACCTAATGATTTCGATCTTTGTTCCGACTTCATGGATGCTGAACAGAAGATGAGTGAGAAGAGCGTTGAGACTCAACTCACTGCTCCCGAGAGAAACATCGTTGGAGGCACTGCCGCATGGCCAACCGCTGGCCTGCACAACAAGTGGCCCGGAGTAAGTTTTATTTCAACTTCAGAGGCTTTGAGTCATACATCTAACAGCATAGCAGACTGGCCAGCGTGGTGACCCGATTTTTGACGAGTATATGAAGTCTCAACAAGTTCTCTTTCTGCAAAAAGCAGTCCGTCAAAAGCTTGCTCAAAATGGCCTCTGCAGCCTTCTCAAGGCCATCGAAAAAGCAATCTTGATTGGACAAGGAGCTGGATGTACAGCGGCCTGGCTTGCTGCCGATGCGATGCCGGAAATGGTTGCCAAGGTGATTGCAATCGAACCAGCTGGACCACCTGCTGCCAAGGCTCACTTTAACCACCATGGGGGCCGAAAGTACAGCTCGTGGTTGAGCAGAGACGATAGCATGCGAAAGTATGGGCTTGCGGATGTTCCTTTGACCTTCAACCCGCCGGCAAAGGAGCCATCTCAGGGCCCTGCTCTAGATCTCGAAGTCCGCCAACACCCAAACAACTCGGGTTGCTATATGGCCCAGAAATACGTGCCAGGATGCGTGGTTCCCACAACAGATGCACCACTCAAGTATGGACAAGAGTCCGTGCCACAGCTGGTTCAGCTCAAACAGATGAATCACGCTGTTTTCACTGCTGAGGCGAGCTCTCATAGGATGTTCGACTGGGCTACCGTGATGTTCATGAGGCAGGCTGGTGTCTCGGTGGACCACTTCGATCTGGCGCAGTTTGGAGTTACTGGGAACGGACACTTGATGTTCCTAGAGACGAACAGCGATGAGATTGCTGGTATGGTGGCTGGTTGGACCGGGATGCCTGATGAATACAAGCCTGTATCCTACCCGATTATTGATGTCAGCCAAATTCATGACCAAGACGAAAACCAAAATCAGGAACAGACTCAGGAGCAGACTCAAGAACAGACTCAGGAGCAGACTCAGGAACAGACTCAGGAGCAGACTCAGGAGCAGACTCAGGAGCAGGGCCAAGACCAAGCGCCTCCTCAAGCTGTGGAGGCCTTTGAAACTACGCAAGAAACGTCGTTGAAACGCTCTCGAGGTCAAGATGATGATGGCGACGATAATCTGCCTGCTCCAAAGCGCTTGGCTGCTAGCACTGGACTCCAATCACCCCAGGCTCAGGCCACTGAGAGCCCAACTCTTGCTTCTGTTTTTGAGGCACAATACAGCCAGCCAGCGCTGTTGCTGCAGTACAATGCAAGCTACCCCAGTCCAGAATGTGATGAGCCACTTCTTCTAGACGAGGATGCTCTTTTTGACGAACTAATTGACTTCCCAGCACCACAAGACGAATTCTCTGCTCATTAGTGGCACGAGCGACATATTGCACTGGGAGAAAATCTACATGGAGCAATTTAAGGAGGCGCAGAAATTTCAAGAATGGGATCTGAGTTCGATGGGTTATTAACTACGGGATGTTGGCGTTTTGGGGACACGGATTTCCGTTTCAGATGGATTTGGTCTTACTTTGCTTGGTTCGATTCTTTTCTTTATTCACATGGGCTATTATCGTGCAATATCGGGTTCGGGAACATATCGGGTTATGGCGACTAGGGATAGGAGTAGATATTTATCATCCCAATCTTATGAGTATCGGAGATTAAAGAGGTGATGAACTGACAGAGGATACCCGTGAATTACTCTAACGATGATTCCCACGTGGGAGAGGATGAGCTTTGAATACGTATTTGGTCATGAAAAAACAAAGTAGAAAGTAAAGTAAAGAGGAAGAAAACCCGCCATAACAAAGTATTCATCGTTCTGACAATGTAGAGTTGGCCTCTAATGGGGCCAGGCAACAAAGCATCAACAAGACGATAACCGAACATCTCTTTTCCCTCACACAGGCGATGCAGGTCGGGGATCGTCATCTTTCATGTCAGGAACCCACCCCTTAGGTCGTTCACTGCCCCTTACGACAAGACCATAGCCCAGCTTCTCAACCTTGTTGATGCTCTGCCGCATAACCTCCATCTTGTTACGAAAGTCCTTGGTCGGGATCTGAGGCAGCAGCTCAAACGCGCAGCCAAGTTCCTGTATGTCGCTAAGAATGTTTCTGTCGTAATCACCAACTAGCTCACCCGATTGCGCTGTTGTGACCGTTGCAAACCGCATCAGCTCTCCAAACAGGTCAAAGAGGCCATACATGTAGTCATGCGGTGTCAGCACAACGTCGGCGGGAGTGGCTGTTTGCGTCTCTTCTAGCGTGATGACCTTCTGATGCCTTAGGTAGTGTGCAAAGGAGAGGGCTTCGACGAGCTCTTCCAAGCACTTCATGGAATAGCCGTAGCGATAGCGGTTGATGGACTGGACGTCGGCGGTGATGGTGGAGAGTAGTTTTGAGATTTCGCCGAGACGCGTATCAACGTCCTGCTGTATCCCTTTGGGGAAATCCTTGTTAAGTTCCTTAACTCTGTAATAAAAAAAGATGAGCCACTGCTACTTGAGTCTAGCATTGGGGTGTGATTTATGATGATGGTGATGATACCTTTGTAATGTGAAAATGCTATAGGGAGGATGGTTAGCAAACGGAATAAGGAATATTCAACAACGTATTCTCAACTAAGAATGTACTGACATCTTCTTGCTCTGCGCCGTCACGTCTCTGGACACCTTGATGACGCGCTCCCTGCGATCGTAATGCTCGTCCAGCTCATCTCGGAAGTTTTCAAACATGGAATGGAACCTGCCCCGCGGCAAATCCTGCGTGGGCTTAGCACGAGCATTGCCATCACGGTCTCTCTTGACGCCTCCAGCCATGTCTTGGTAGTTATATATATGAAGAGGAGATAATAAGAGAAGATGATATGGCGAATGAATGCCTGTTTTTCTGTCTGTCAATGGATGGATTGGTCTTTAGGCGGTTTTGCTGATGGAATCTGCACCCAAAGCTTTCAATGCCTTGCCATTGCTGGAGTGGTCGAGAGTGGAGACGCGGCCAGTCCCCAAGCAGCCACTAAAAAACCACAATTGCAGCGAGTGAGGTCAGAGCCCCATAAGAGCTAGAGCTCCAGTTTGAGGTCATGTACCGACGCCAGCTTATCCTCATATCACAGCTACCTCTGGGGATCTTCCTCCTCCATCTACTCCTGAGAGAGACGAAGATCTAGCAAAACCGATACAGCCTTGATTCTCATTGATTTTTTGTTCGTATTGGTCTGATTGGGCGACCCAGACTTAGAATCATGAGCCTGGACACCAATCCACCATCCATCGCAACACGCTGTCCTTAGAGCCGTCTCATCGCCCTTTTTATATCCAAAGCAACCTGCAATCTTCGCAATCATGTCATCTTCAATTCTCTCCTCGTTACTCCGTCCGGCTCCCCTTTTCTCAATTGCTGCCATACTCCGTCTCGTTCTCCTCCTCTACGGCACCTGGCAAGACGCCCACTCCGCCGTCAAATACACGGACATCGACTACCTCGTCTTCACTGATGCCGCCCGCTACGTATCCAATGGCCTCAGTCCGTATTCTAGAGAAACATACCGGTACACGCCCCTCCTTGCATGGATGCTAGTTCCAACTGCCAAGCCGCATCTCTTCTCCTTTGGCAAGGTCGTCTTTGCTCTGGCAGACCTGCTTGCCGGATGGCTCATCGTCAGGGTGCTCAGGAAGCAGAGGGGCATGAGCGCCGAGAGAGCCGGTGCATTTGCCGCCATATGGCTTTGGAATCCCATGGTGGCGACCATCAGCACCAGAGGCAGCTCTGAGGGCTTACTGGGTGTTTTGACAATGGCTTTATTGTGGGCTGTGGAAGGCAAGAGGATTGGCGCGGCAGGCTTTATCCTTGGGTTGAGTGTTCATTTCAAAATTTACCCCTTTATTTATGCGCCCGCGATTATCTGGTGGATGGATGATGAGCATCTGGGCAACGGGGTATCTAAATCGCCAGCTTCATTTGCTGACGCTGTAATCAAGTTCCTCTCTCCTCAGAGGATACAACTCACCCTCATCAGCTTATCGACATTTATGGGACTCAACGTCCTCATGTATTACATGTACGTCTCCTCCAATTGTCCCCCGTTATCCCTCAAACCACTACATCTTCGTCCATCTCCCGCTAATCAGCTATGTTGTAGTTACGGCACCCCTTTCCTCACCCACTCTTACTTGCACCACGTCACTCGCATTGATCATCGCCACAACTTCTCGCCTTACAACATCTTTCTCTATCTCGCATCCGCCGACCCATCGTCCAGCTCCCTCCATGCATTCCTCCCTCAATTGCTCCTCTCATGCCTCTTTATCCCCTTTGTCATTGCCAAAAAGGATCTTGCTACGTCTATGATGGCGCAGACTTTTGCCTTTGTCACCTTTAACAAAGTTTGCACCTCACAGGTAAGCTGGGATCAAGATCCCCATTTCGTGTACTAGTCAACTGACAGTCTTGTATAGTATTTCCTATGGTACATGATCTTTCTACCTCTCTACCTTCCTGGATCATCTATGCTTCGCGTCCCGAGTCGCGGCATCACGGCGCTGTTGCTTTGGGTACTGGGCCAGGCCGCATGGCTACAGCAAGGATATGAGCTAGAATTTCTAGGTGTTAGTACCTTCTTTCCTGGCATGTGGCTGGCCTCATTGGGCTTTTTCCTCATCAATTGCTGGATATTGGGCATAATTATTAGTGACGGGGCGGAAAGGAGCATTCAAAAGGTGCATGTGATGTAAATAGCTTAGTAGCAGTAGCAGTAGCAGTAGCTAAAACAAGCGTCATTTTGGAAAATGCAAAGTCTTCAAACATCAAGTGCCAAAGAGCCCGAGAAAAAGCTGCGACGTCATCGCAGAAAGATATTTCATCAATCTGGCATATTCTGGACGAAAAAAAAAAGTCTTTCTCCGAGGCCAATTTAATTGATCAATATCTGGAGCAATTATAGAGCAACCCAAAGATTCCATCATCCTGGCCAGCCTCAGCAAGCTTAAGCTATCGCCATGTCCGGCACTTTGCGGCCCCATTTATTTGGCCCAACCCCATTGGTCATATTAAAAGCAAGCTCCATTTTTTCATTGCTCACAACGGACGAAGTCGCAACAACGTCGCAACGTTTATTTTCACAGCATCGCGAGTACTTAAATGCCGTGATCTGCCCGGCTTGGCGTCAAGATGGCCAATTCGATTGTCTCATAGCAGAAATTGCAAGCTTCAGCAAGATAGAAATTATTATTATATCCTCCATCTTGCCTTGAGCTACGAGTTACGCCTACAGCCAACAGCAACAACTAAACGCGCATAATACCAGCAATCATGGGTCTGCCAACCATGGGGATTTCTATTCCCCTCTTCCTGGACAACGACTCAAAATGGCAAGCCGTCCAGTCACGCGATCCTGATGCCGACGGCTTCTTTGTCTACGGAGTCCGCACCACAAAGGTCTTCTGCCGCCCAACCTGCAAAGCTAGGCTGGCTCGCCGTGCAAATGTGCGCTTCTACGCCACGGGAGAGGAGGCCAAGCAGAACGGCTTTAGAGCCTGCAAGCGATGTAAGCCCGAGGTGTTGGGCCTGATGCCTGAGGAGGAAGCAGTGCAAAAGATCCGGGCTTTTGTGCGGCACCAACAGGCTGTCAGCGACGGGAATCGGGATATGGGTGAAATGAAGATGAGCCTGAGTCAAATGGCGAAGAAGACGGGCCTGTCCAAGTGGCATTTCCACCGCGTCTTCAAAAAGTGCGTGGGTATCACCCCCGTGGAATACTTAAAAACATTACGAGACATGGCCGCCAGTTTGAGTCCCGGGACTGGGAGTGAGAGTGGATTGAGCTGGACAGATCAGCTCGACCTGGTCCAACTCGACGACATGGACTTCGATTTTGGATTTCTCAACGACCCCCTGGCCCTCGACCCGAAAGCCGATTGCGCAGAAGCGCCAGCCTCGAATGCCTGCCCGCTCTTCACTTTGGACGATATCTTGGTGTGGCCGGAGAATTTGCCAACAAAGTAATTGCGACAGCTGACGAAGCACGAATCCTTCATGAAATACACATCCCGGCATTGGCTGGTATGCAACGGACATCGCGAGCAAGTATGAGCTTTATTACTCTCGGGGTTCGGAGTTGGACTGCGGGTGGCGATTTGCGGACGGCATATTCACGCCGCAGCACATGTGACGAAATCCTCCAGCTCGGTCTACGAGGGACTTAGTCAGACGTCATTTCCCCGAGATTCCTTCGCCCCCTTTGATCCCTTATAAAGGAGATGAAGAAGAGAAAAGGAAGAAAACAAAAGAAGCTTGGTACGACAAGGGGATTCATTTCCATCTCGTACACAAATTCACACTTCACGGAGAGCGGAGGTACAAGGGCCCGTCTTGGAAGCGTTGTCACTTCCCGATCGGGCAATTGGTTACTCGTCGCTGACTAAACCCTCAACGCTGATTGGCTCGCGCTCCCTGGCTGAGAGATCCCGTCTCGCTCATGTCAGTGAGATTGAAGAACTTCAGCAGCAATTCAGGCCAAAGCTCGACCGCTTCAATCCTTTCCAGATAGCTCCGAGGCGGCGATTTCAAATTACAAGCTCAGCGATTGGTTCGGCCTGCGGGCGGAATGCGAAGGCTGCTCCATAAATACGCAACTACCGATCTCTTAGGGGCCGCCTCGATCTCACGAACCCAGATCTCATGATAATAATAAATATCTCCTGCTCGCCTTCACACACACGCTCAGCTCTATTTCACATCGCCCTGCCTAGCCATTGCTCTTCACAGCTACCATCTCAATCACCTTGAGGAACAGTCTTCACCAAACGGACTTTAAACAATTGAGGCGTCATCTGCAACAAAACAACAACAACTACAACATATAAGAAACACTCACACAAAAACATCATGTCTCAGCCACCCTCAGAATCATCACCTCTACTACCCAGAGAACCCGCCATAGAGCAGCCCTG
This sequence comes from Trichoderma semiorbis, assembly GCA_020045945.2. Lineage (NCBI taxonomy): Eukaryota > Fungi > Ascomycota > Sordariomycetes > Hypocreales > Hypocreaceae > Trichoderma > Trichoderma semiorbis. Next base: position 6,153,917 of record CM034695.1, read on the forward strand.
GGACACAAAATACCTAACACAGCCCGACTCATCCTCAATAACCTCATCCGTCTCCTCAAGCATGGACCTCACAGACGTCCTCCGCGACGTCATCATCGGCTTCTCAGACGGCCTCACCGTCCCCTTCGCCCTCACGGCCGGCCTCTCCTCCCTCGGCAGCACAAAGCTCGTCATCATGGGCGGCATGGCCGAGCTCTTCTCGGGAATGATCAGCATGGGCCTGGGCGCCTACCTCGCCGCCGTCACCGAGCGCGACCACTACGACTCTGAGGAGAAGCGCCAGCTCACGCAGGCCGGCTGTTCCTTACCCCAGGAGCAGCGCGACGACATCTTCTGCATCCTGGAAAAGTACAGCGTCTCCCGCGAGGCCGCCGCCCCTCTGGTTGAGGAACTGTGCAAGAGCCGCGAGCAGTGGATTCGTTTTCGCATGGACTTTTCGCTGCGCCTCGAGAAGCCAAACATTCACCGCGCGTGGATCTCTGGTGTCACCATGGGCCTGAGTTACTTCGTTGGCGGGTTGATTCCCATGATTCCCTACTTCGTCATGGACAAGGTTGCCGACGCGCTCTTCGTCTCTATTGCTGTTACCGTCGTCATCCTCCTGGGCTTTGGATACGTCAAGAACTATGTCGCGATTAGGAATCACAGGGCCGGTCTATGGGGCGCTATCCAAACGCTGATAATAGGCGTCTTGGCTGCCGGAACGAGCTACATCCTTGTCAAGGCGTTGGACAGAACAGATGTATAAGTCATGAATTTGGTTTTGTGTAATATTATTTAGGGAGTCATTCACACACAATGGCGTTGGTAGGATTGGGAGCGTGTGAGAGGGAAAAACAAGAATCATCACGCTGGCGTTTGGGATATCATTAGGACAGAGTCTGTTCCACTAAGAGATGAAGCAGCTTATTGCATGAATAATGAATGTTAACTCTACTATTTGACAACTACTTACGCTGTATAATTCATCCGCTGTGCTACCATATTCGCCCTCATATTTCGCCATATACACACACTAAGTGAGCATATCTGAAAAGTAGCCTCGCTAGCGGAGATAAAATCTCTGAGAGAATCCCCCCTCATTCATATAGACTGCTCAGTCATTAGAAGAATCTTTGGATGCATCGTCCTTCAAAAGGTGACGATTCTCCTTGACAATGTCCCAGTCTGGGTTACTGTCACTCTGGCCGGAATCACCGTCATGATTCTGGCCACGACCATTGTTCCGGTTGTTGCCCTGATTCTGGTCATTGCCATTATTCCGGTCATTATGCTGCTTCCCCCAGCCTTTGACTTTGCCCCAGAGATTGCGTATATTGCTTCCTGCACGTGGGCTTTCCTCTTCAACTTCTTGTTCCGTCACGACTGTGTCGAGTTTCTGAGAAAACAGCGAAACAAGATCTTTTTCCTCCCCAACCTTTCGTAATATTGCAGCTATATCGGATTTGAGAGAATTCTCTAAAGTAGAATCTTTCTTTTCTTCAATCTTTGGTAGTGTTGCAGCTATATCGGACTTGTGAGAAGACTCCAAAGCGGAACCTTTCTTTTCTTCAGTCTCTGGTAATGTTGCAGCTCTATCAAGCTTGAGAGAAAGCTCCGAAGCAAAATCTTTTTCTTCTGCAACCTCTGGTAGCATTGTAGCTGTGCCAGATTCGAAGGAAGACTCCGAAGCAGAGTCTTTTACCTCTGCAACCTCTGGTATCGTTGTAGCTAAACTAGACCTCCGAGAAGGCCCCGAAGTAGACCACCCTCCTCCTGGAGCTCCCGGTATTGTCGTAGCTATGCTAGACGGGCGAGAAGGCCCTGAAGTATAATATCTTTCTTCTGCAGCTTCCGGTATCATTGTAGCTATGCTAGACCTGCGAGATGGCTCCAAAGTAGAAACCGTCTCCTCTCTAACCTGTGATTGAGGTGTAGCTGTGCCAGATGTAAGAGAAGGTCCCAAAACCAAATATTTTGCCTTTGTAGTCTTCGGTCGGGTTATAGCTATACCAGCCTTGAGAGAGGGGTCCGAAGAAGAGTCTGCTTCCTAGGCATCCTCTGATATCGCTGTAACTGCACCGAACACGAGAGAAGACACCGAAGGATCATCCACTGACTCTTCAATATTCGCAGGCGTTGGTGTTGTCTCAGAGTCGAGAGAGGCACCGAAAACGAGAGAAGACACCGAAGAAGCATCCACTGACTCTTCAGTATCCGGAGGTGTTGGAGTTGTCTCAGAGTCGAGAGAGGGCAGTGAAGAAGCAACTTCCACATCCACATCCGCATTAGCATATAGATACCTCACAGTTTCCACAGGTAGCTGGAAGGAAACTCTTGGTCCTGCCTGGCTAACGCCAGTGCCCTCGGCAACCCTTGGATGTAGATTCCTCTGCCTGAGAGGCCGTGGTATCGCCCTCTCAAATTCGAAAGAAGGTAGCGCAGGAGGAGCATCGGTTTGTACTGCAGCCCTCAGACGTCGGTTTCTCGCCTCGATAGCTCGTAGGCTCCTCACTCCCACAAACTCCGAAGACGGCAGTGCAGCGGCATCTGGTTGGACCACAACTCTTGTCATCTCAATGCTCTCAGGCTCGGTCTGAATAGCCACATCATCATTCTGGGGAGGAGCGAGTCGCCAAGATCTACCAAAGACATCAGCATCAGTTCTTATACCTCACAGGACGAATAACAGGGATACAAACTGGAGATCATTGAACTCCCATAAAAACTGCGTAATACCAATGTCGCTCACAGTAAGGAACGCTACAGAACCAACAAAAGTTAGACAGAGAGAGATATAGAGAGAGCACAGTCAATCTGATCGGGTTTGGATTTCAGAGAACCACCGCAGGTAAACGACACCAAGGGGCTGCCTACCTAAAACATTTCGCCCAACCGAACCCAACGGCCTCGTCCGCGCCCAAATAAATGTAATAGCCGACAGCATAAAGAGCTTCGACATCACATTTATGACGAGTAAAGAGTCGACCGTCGCAGGAGCACGAAAGAATGCTCTGATCTGCGTGAAAATCGTTCGTTCGTCCCTTGCAAATTGGGCCTGTAGGCGCTGACGCTCTCTTGAGCCCGGGTTTGGTTCAGCCATTTTCGCTTGTTTGCTGCGGCGTGTTATGTTTGATAGGATGACTTGTGTAGACTTCAAATGAGCGTATTGTAGGAGCTGCGTAAGTAAATAAGTCAGAGAGTCGTGATGCTTGGGGTTGGCGATCTGAGGAAATATGTTAGTGTTACAAAGCATGAAATAGGCCGAGATAAGATCACAATATCGAGTCCTGTGAACTTTCCCTCTCTAAATTTGTTGCAAGTGGCTTGGAGAAACAAAGAAAGGAGCGTCCCGGAGAAGAAAAGATGAGCGGCCGTGCTATTGGCTTGGAGAGAAAAAGATATCTTCATAATGTTGTATTCATGTTATCCGCTGATATCCTAAATTGGCATCGCTGATGATTCTAATATACAGGCAACCCGTAGAAAAAAAAAAATACCCAATATCTCCGGACTGCCTCCCCAGTGGCGGGTGCTGAGGAAGAGAGTCTACTCATTAAGTAATTCCAAGACTACTATACAAGCAAATTTGGGCAGCTTTTTCCGTGACTAAGGGATGCAAAAGTCTATCCAGCTGCCGAGATAATCCAATCTGTTACCCTGATGCTCCTGGTTCTTGTAAATTTCCTCAAACTCTGCAAAGTTGAGTCTGCCCCAACCTCCTCGCTCAGCTGCTTGCTGCTCGGCCAAGTTCAACTTCTTCCACCGCCGCAAAGTTTTGGGCGATGGCTCACTTGACATCTTTTTTGCAGCTGATGGCTTGGCCGAGGCCGGTCTGGTCTCCTCCTTAGAGGGCTCCTTGTCCTTGCGCTTGGAGGAAGATGGTGCCTGGCTTACAGGGGCTGGTAGATCACTATTCGGGCGGAACTGTGGCAAGGTAGGGTCGCGGTATTCGTCTTCAGTTTCGTGTTGAGGCTCAGACTCGGATTCAGTCTCGCTCTCGCCCTGATCCGAAGAGTGCTCAACAGCTTCACCAGCAGGGTCTTCTCGCAGGATTTCCTCAACGATACTGATCTCCACAGCATTCCTAGGCTCCTGTTGGTCGAGCATGTATCCCGATTCTTCTAGGAGTTCCTGAAGCGTCTTATTTCTAGGAGACGCCTCTGTGTAGATTGCTACATCTTCCTGCTGGCTGCCATTGCCGGTTTCCGCCTTTTCATCCGCTAGACTTACAGCATCGATGGCCGCCTTGTACTTTATTCGTTGCTCCTTAGTTGCGGCTGCTTGGACCGCGAGGTCCTCAGCTTGCTTAAAGATAATGTCGAGAAGCTCATTGAACGCTTGTTGTGTGACCTGATATAGGACCTCCTTGCCGGCATCTTTTTCGGCAACAGGAATTCCCAGCCCCGCCCAGCGTTCCGGCTGGCTTGTGAAGGACGTAGAGCGTCCAGGCCGGCTTGCATAAGACTCCGAGCTATTGGACCCAGATTCTGAATCGCTGGCATCTTCTGCAAATCTGACCTTGGAACTGGAGCGTGAGTGTGTTGACGTGCGATGAGGGCTGGCTCCTTTTGAACTTTCGCCCATGATGCCAGATGTCTCAAGGATGTCTTCTTCGTCTTCCCATTGCGACGGTGCCTCTCCACCTTCTTCTTCGTCCAGGTAGAAGTGCCTCCTCTTCCACCGTTCATGGAGTTGTCGTCGAGCCAAGTCTTGACGTCGCTTTGTCATTCTGGGACCATGCTGGCGATAGTGGGATACATAGCTTGCTCTGATTTCACTTTCGGTGGGGTTTCTATCCGTCCGGAAAATACTAGTAAAGGAGTCGTGCCGTTGCGATCCGGAAGATTCGGGGTTATCGTGATCCTGATCCTCATCTGCTTCCTTGTCGTCCGTTGTTCCGTCTTCCGATGTCTCGTCGGTTGCGTTATCGTCAGGCTCATTGTTACCCGCGACTGCTCCGGGCAGCTCATCGAGGGTAGCAGGTGGGTGCATCAAAGCCAAAAAGTATGATCGGTCAACATCATTGGTAGTGAGGGTGCGGACCGTACGCCAGTTGGTGTCAACATCATCAGTGGGGGGCATCCGTCGACGCGAATACGGGTCGGTGTCGTAAGCAAAGAGGTTGGTTAGGATATCATCTCGGTCTGCCGTGTCGCTGCTATCGCGCACAACGGCCTCCTCCATTCCGGGCTCCAGCTCAACGTGACCATCGGGATAAAAATTCTTGCCGCTAAATGCCAGAGGACCATCGGCTGTCGGAACTCGTCCTTCACGTCCGAACAGACTGCTCAGGGGCTGACGACTAGCGACTAATTGTTGAGCCTCGGAACTAGCAAGAAGCTGATCTTCAAGACCGTCTAAGATATCTTTGTGCATCTGCTTGTATAAGACATAATACGCCCGGAACATGCGAAGGAAGTCACGCCTGTCAACGTAGCCGTCACTGTCAAGGTCGTATCCATCAAAGACTTTCCTCAGCTTGTCCTTCCGTTTGCGATAGGATAACCCACGTAGAAATTCGGAAAACCCAATTAGATCATCTTTGTTGTCGTCATAAAAGGCAAACATCCGGTCGTGAATTAAATTTGGAGATGCATGACGCGAGCCACCCGTCGGTACAAGGCATCGCTCAAACGTCTTGCGATCCATGGCTATGCCAAGATCACTGGGGTCATCTCTCCATTCAGTATTTGCCATGAACGTCCACTGTTCCCAGAATGCCTCGAGTTCCGGCCTTTCGAATCCCGTTTCCCTTGTGAGCTTCGTGATCAGAGGTCTAGGCAGATTACGCCTACAACTGTCAGGATCTCCTGTATACCACACTGGCTGCATCTGCCTGGGACCGAACGGGGGCGCAGGTATCCGGATCTTGTAAAAGATGTGTGTCTTGATGTGTACGCCTTGAGATTCGCACGTCTCGCAGAGGTCAAAGTCGGCGCAATTGGCACATCGGTAGCGAACACCTCGAATAGGAACCATGCCACATGAATTACACTGACATCCTCTGTGGACACAGCCGTTTCGTTTGGCATTATCCTCCGAGACGCGGAACAAAAGACTGACGATATTGTGGCCAGCTCGCTGCTGGGGAGGGTAGTTGTTAGGATCGTTCCACCATTCATCATTATTGGCATCTACAACGGTCTCGCCATCACCTACAGGCTGGGCGACCGGGACATCTTGGTTTTCAGCATTGTCGGCGATTTCGGCGTTTTCGTCGCCGGGGACATCTGAAGAGGAAGAGCTCGAGCTCGGTCTATGTCCGCGAGATCGTCGTCGGCTACGGCGGATGGCGTTGCTTCTATGGAGACCGCCGCCGGGTAGGACAGCCTCTTGCGCAGTGTTGATGCGGTTCTGGTAGGCATAGTATCCGATCGAAGCTGTGGCGATAGCCGAAACGAGAGCGACGGCGATTCGCGGCCGAGTCAGAGACTCGACCGATGGAGTCGAAAGCCACATGGCTATTGTTGTAGCATCGTGGCCACCAGCTTGGAAGAGGGCGGATGCTTCGCTGTGGCAACGATGGAGGGTCGAAGATGGTCGAAGACAGGCGGCAGTTGGACGGCTACTGGCACGAGCGCGGCAGCTGAAGGATGAGAGCCGCTCTCACTTGAATGCGCGATTGCGGCAGGTCGCACCAGCCAGGACGTTGTGTCAAGCTTGCTGAGTTTCTGAAGAGTTCGAGGTTGTGTGTAGCAGGCAGAAAATGATGCCGTGTTAGAAATCAGTCGCAGCTGCAACACATTGGATGTTTACAAGACTCCAGCCACAGAGCCTCTAGCGGTTCCCGTAGCTCTTTAAGCAAAGCGGGTTAGCGCTGGCATCCCACCTATCAAAGCGTCGGCGACCGATCCGAAAGTTACGACCCTTGACGCATGTGGAGGGGCCATGGTGCGGTTTTCCAGTCGTGTGGTCATCGACAAAACTTGAGTCCGGATATATAGCTTTTGTTTCTGCTGGATTGATTGGATTTTAACACAGCTTCTAAAGATTCTCAGAAGTTGTTCTGTTAAATTCGACTATCCATCTTCACCACATCTTTGCTATTCATTCGCCAATCATGGCAGGTCGGCCGCCGGAATTCACCGGGCAGATGCCCTCATCCTTTGACGACCAGTGCGTTTATCCCACCACTCGATAGGCAACAAACCAGCTAACATGCAGCTTCAGGGAGCTCTACAATGAGGGTCCGATGCAGAAGGTCAAGCGCAAGCTCAAGGAAGAACCCCTCGTGCCTCTCGGTGAAGCCCCAATCCCCCTCAATGATGGTCGCAAACCACCACCGGACCATTGACTAACCAGCGCGCAACAGGAATCGGTCTTACCGTCTTCGCCTTCGTCAATGCCTACCGCGCCCTCCGAAGAGGCGACTCTAGGCAAGCAAACAAAATGTTCCGCGCCCGTGTCGCCGCCCAGGGCTTCACCGTCATCGCCATGGTCGCAGGAAGCATGTATTACAACAAGGATCGTGAAAAGTCAAAGGAGCTGCGCAAGCTCAAGGAGGAACGAGATTCAGAGGAGAAGCGCCAGCGATGGATCCACGAGCTCGAGGTCCGTGATGAAGAGGACAAGGCGATGAGGGCGGCAATAAAGCAGAGACAAGCAGAACAAACAGGAGCCGCTCCTGCTGCTGAAGCGCAGACGCAAGGTACCGGAGGCGTCTTGGGCAAGATGGGACTGTGGTCAAAGGGTGAAAATGCTGCAGCGGAGGCTCTAGCCGCTGAAGGATCTCTATCGGAGAAGAAGGCGAGGAAAGAGAACCCAAAGAGCTCGCTCGGCGCGCTGGGCGAACTCTACGGATCGAAGAAGGATGATGACTCTAAGAAATGAATCATCGTCCTTTGATGACGGCCAGACGACTTGGAGGGGAGAAGAAATATGTACAAATCCCTTTCTCAAAATTGTATGAGCATGTACGATAGTTTAAAACGGGGGGATGATGAAGCACCCCTACTCTGGTTTTACACCCCTAAATGGAAGAAACAGCTTTGGCGGCTGCATCAGGTATCATTCTCTGTGTTCTATATGCTGCCATTGGCATCTATTGCAGATCAAAAGGGAATCTTATACATCGCATCAAGCGCCAGCAAACAAGAAACAAAATTATCGACATCATGCCGTGCTTATTATCCCATCGAGCCACCACTTCGATTACCGCCTACTAGGCCGGCCATTTCCAGCAGTGCTCTGTCTGCATCGATGTCGCCTGTTCCTAGGTTGATTTTACGGCGCGCTTCAGCTTCCCTCTCTTCCCAAGCCCATCTCTCGGCTTGCGCCTTTGCTTCATCGTCACCACCACATCCCCAAACCTCCAGGTTGTCGATTCGGAACCGGTCTTGAAAGTCGAATTTCCGCACAATGCTGGTGTGGAAAGCACCACCTCTTGACTTGTAGTCGTGGTTGAATACTCCAAACTCGAAAGATTCGTCAAAGAGTAGAGAAACAGCACCCAGAGCATGCATGCCTTCCTTGCGGTGTGACTGCGTCGGCTTAGGATGAGGACAGCCAAACGCGAGGCAAGGTCGATTCCCAGGAGGTTTCGTGAAAGTAACATAGTCTGTATTTACTGTAGAGGCAGCAAAGACGTCGTGAATAGGTTCCAGCTGAAACAGAACCGTTTCCGAATCGCCGAAGCACTCTCGATGTGTATGCTTCCAGGGCTCTCTGATGTAAACCCCAAACGTCACACGCTCGGATTTGCTGCCGTGAGGAAATCGTTTGGTTGGAAGTGAAGCTGCGAACGATGCTTCCTGTCCACCATCGGGGGTGTCTGCTAATCTCGATCCGCTTACCAAAAGGATTGTTGGAGCTCTCCAGTTGAAGATTTTTGATTCGAGGCTGCCCATTGAAAACCCAGCATCATTGCCCGAGTATAGTAACCTCACCCTCCGAAACAAGGAAGAGCCAGGTAAGAATAGCGAAAGCTGTGATAAGGTGTGCTCGTTTAGAATCTCGCCGGGAGTCGGCAGCAGAGGTTGCGCTGTCTTGCTAATGTGTGATGCATCATTCTCGACTTTGTGCTTAGAGAAGTCAAGATCTTTAGAGAAGAGAAAATGCTCAAACAACCCATTGAACCCAGCGAAGAGATTAGGAAACAGGACGGGAATGACGGTTTTGAATCGGGTATATCCAATGCCAGGGGAGGTCTCGACGTTGACGAAGGAGGCTAAGACACACTCTGCCGTGGCCCGTAGCAGCTCCAACTCGTGGCCCGCAACACGGCTAGAATACTGCGACAAACTCTCTTGTGGATCCAGCGGCGCAATTAAAAGTAATAACATTATTATTTTCCGAAGGTTGTCGGTTGGAATAATGGCTTCGTGAATGGTGGAGACATCACCGCGCCTGGCAGCCTCATCAATATCGAGAAGCTCAAAAGCCGTCAGGACCAGGTCACCTTCCTCTTCCTCATCGCCCTCATTCTCATCATCCAGGCCCGGCTGATCAACCGCAAAGCCTTTGAATTGAGCATTTGGCTTTGCAGCAGCGTTTTCTGAAGCAGTACTCTGCGGCGCGCGCTCGGCCTCGGTCACTTTTCGGTCGTATACAGCCAGGCTTTTGAACAGGAGCTTGGTCCTGTCTGTTGATTTGGCCAGCACCCGTTTATACCGTTCCGTCATGATGACAACGACCATGATCAACTGCGCAAGCTCAAGCACCACCGGCGCCTCGTGCAGAAAAGGAAAGGCACCAAGATACGAAACCATGTGGAAAATGACTGGCGAGGCCCCAAGGATGTCTGGGATCTCCAGGAACCGGGCTATCGTGTCTTCTTTGAGGTAGCGAATATCGCCTTGCTGGTCCGCAAGGTTCTTGAAGACATCTTTCAGCGAGTAATACTCAATCGAGGTAAAGCACTTTTCTTTAAATCTGTATGCCTGCCAAAACATCAGCAAACATGCATCTGGGCAACTTTGGATGCAGTGATGCTCACGAGCTCCAGCGTCAGCTGCTCATGCGTTCTTCGAGGCCGCGTTTGGGAAGGGGATTGACCCATGGCGAAATAGCAGGGAGACTCAGTGAATGTTCATTTAGTTGGGCTTCAAGGCAGGGTATCACAAAAACACACAAGGGGATTCAATTGAATGGACGGATGAAATGGCTGCATATGATATGCTAGAGTTACATTGATTGATAGATGGATTGACGTCTGAATGCAGTTGGCTGCCTAGCACTTATTCTGAGTTTAGGGAGATGCAGCCATGAAACCATAGCGCCGACGAATGAGTGTCGTTCACGTCACCGTTTATTTGATGAGTCAGCACGCAGGATTGCAAGGACGAGCAGAGATCAAGGTCCATTATAGTCTCGTTCACATTACATATATCAAAAATGTTGTTATTTGTCCCCTTTTCTGTCGTTTGAGCATACTGTTAAAGAAACACCATTAAAAAGGAGGTGTGCATGTGCTGAATGCCTAAAGAAAATCGTCACAAGTTTGGTGACACATGCGGCATACATAATTTGCCATGTGGGCCAGCACGCTACCTCTATAAGGAAAATAACCAACGCCTCTTTTCCAAGAGCCAACCACCTACAACAGGCGCTTCAACGCCTGAGACATCTTCCGTAGTATAGTGGTCAGTATGCAAGCTTGTCACGCTTGAGACCCGGGTTCAATTCCCGGCGGGAGAGATCCGCCACACCTCTTCAGAGGTGGTTCTTTTTTTGGACTTTTTACTTTCATTTAATTCTTGTTCATTTCCGTGCTTCATGTTCGTTCGTGATAGTTAACCGTGCATAATAAGATTCAGCCAGTTCGCCTCGTTTACTCATACTTTCATACTCATATTACCGCGCAAAAAACTTCAAGAAAACCTGGCCGAAAGCATCTTACAGCTACCGTGTGTTGAGACATCCTATGAAAAGTATCCGTATCCTCCGTGCCAATCCAATACTCCAGACCCCTTTCTCCCGCTCCGCGAAATGCATGTCTTTGAAGCATATAAAATAACAAAACATAGTTCTAGCGTGCATACCGTTACCAACAACTCTATACAGTCTTGGAGACGTCAAACGCTCAATCTTTAGTAATCTTTGGCCGTTACTGATTGAATGAGGCGCTTATATTTGGCTTCATTCTCTTCCTCGGCGTCGTGTGGCTTGAGAAGGTCAAACTGTTTAGTAGTATTGGCCGTCTTGGTCCAAAGAACAGACGGTTTCACCTCTACAGTATGGTCAGACTCTGCCTCGACCTTGGGTGTTGATCCATTGGTCTTGGGTTCATCAGCCACGCCATTTGTCTTTTCGTCCCTGGGCACTCTGGGCAAGTGCATGGCTAGCAGCACGTACTCGGCGCGTGTCATATTGTCCATGACATCGTCCATATACCGCCGTACCTCATCTTGAGGGGCCACGACGCGCATCAGGTTTTCAAGGTAGCGCCCAACGTGTGTAGAAATGCGTATCGTGACGGGTTGGTAATAGTCAAGCTTGGGATCTCCGCCATACTCTGACGTGCTTCCTTTGCGGACAATGAGGAACGATGCAACTACCTCCTGGCCGGACGGGGTAGGCAGGTATTCCAGAATGCTGAATTTGGGAAATAGATAGCGATCGCCGTTTCCAAAATCAAACACCACTGAGGAAATGTCAGGCTTTGGAACTGGTGGGGGTCCCTTAGACCTCAGTGCCTGAGGATTTGCCTGCTGCGGCGTTGGAGGATTCGAAGCTCGCATGTGTCCGTTGGGGGCATCATTGGATAGCTGCTTTGCGGGGAGAGAAGCAGGGGGTGTCTGCAGAGGAGGCTTTGCATCTCTGTGGAGCCGGTCGAGAATCTCCTTGAGGTCTGTTGAATCTGTAAAGCCGGCACGGCCTTCGGCAATGCGCCGAATCATATCGCTCGTTTTTTGATCCTCCAAGGCAGCCTTCACAAGCAAAACGACCAAAGGATCACTCCTGGGCGGTGGTCTTAGTTCGCTTGATGTTTGGCGAGGGTTGGATGCCAAGACAATGTCGAGAATAGTTCGCACTTCATCAGCAAAATACTTGACAGTCCTTCCATCCACAAGCAGCCTATCAGCCGAAGGGCCCTGTTGCCCACCGCTCCGCCGATACTCGGCATTTAACTGATCAATTATCTTTTGGAAGCGATCAAGCTCCCCCTGTTTGGCCTGGCCCACGGCGACCCTCTTCATAAGATCACGTAGCTCAGGGTCTCCTGACGCCTTTTGGGCGAGCAGGGCGATAACGGGATCGTTAGGGACAGGCTTTGCTGCAGGAGGGCGTCCTGCAACCGGCGTTGCAGGTTTCGCTGCAGCTGGAGACTGAGCTGGCCCAGCATTGGCCGGCCGAGCGTGAGCTGTCGTGGTTGTGGTTGCTGTCGGGGGTGGCGGCGGTGGGGGCCTTGCCAATGGCGTGCCTGTAGGAGCCTGGTGCTGCGCTGGAAGGGGATTCGCGGGCTGTCGAATCGGAGGTGGGGGAGTAGCAGCTGGAAGTGAAGGTGGAGGCACAGGGGGTTGAGCAGCAGGCTGATTAGAGACTGCCTGGCTAGGCGACGGTGACGTGGCTACGTTGATGGTCGTAAGCGGCGAGGGTGAGGGCTGAAGTCCCAAAGTGCTGGGCGAGGACGACGGCGGCCTCTGGGAAGGACTCGGGGGAGCAATGGGCTTTGGCGTGGTAGCTGCGGTAGGAACTGAGGTCGAGGTCGACGATCCAGGCGCAGGCGGGGGAGGCATGGAGCCATTTGGAGGGCCATACTGAAGCACCGGCCGGGTGAGTGGCTGTGATTGCGGTTGTGGTAGTGGTTGCGCAGGACTTTGCGTTTGGGACACTGGCGACGGCTTCGGTGCCTGCTGTGGTGTCCGAGGCGGGGGAGGACGTTGCTTGGATTCTTTGACGATGAACATGGTGGCCTCGACAATATGAGGCTCTATGGTGATTGTAACAGGGCCAACCTTGGTCATACTGTCCTTTGGAGGATTCTTCGGGTCTTCGTTGAGGACGCCCTTTCGCTTATGAGGCTTCGTCCAGAACTTTTCGAAGAGTCCATCGTTGATCCATCGATATCGAGATCGGGAGAGAGATTCTGCGAGGACGCCGCTGTCGGAGACAAAGGCAGGTTAGCGAAAGCGAGCTGTTTACAAATCACAGTGTACATGCCTTTCGGAGATGGATTGATATTCCTTGGCCGACAAGTCGTCAGGTTGCGCTATCTCGACCGTTGGCAACGGCTTCCCTGGCTGGATCGAGGTTGGTAGCGGCGGCGGAGGCGGCGGAGGCGATGGAGACGGCTCCTTGACAGGCTCGGGAGGAGGAGGAGGAGGAGGGACAGGAGTCGCAGAACGTTCCGCCCGAGGTGTCATGTTCCGGCGTTTGTTGGCATTTTCAACGCGGGCCGAAGTCCTCGCGGGGAGCTTCCGCTTCTTCTCCATCGCGTCTCGAGGCGGTTTTACACGGCTGCGGCAGGCGATGGGCGACGGGGCAGCATCATAAGAGCGCCATGCGAGAGCAGCAAGCGGCTCGAGGGGAAAGAGGCCAGGCTGCTGGCGTTGCAATGGGGGAGAAAGAGCCGCGATGCTGCGCAGAAGGCGAATGCGATGAAAAATACTGGACTGGTTGGAAGTAGGCCAGAGAGGTTCCAAGGTTGGCATAAATCCTGGAAGCTGCCCGGCCGTTAGTTGGCTCTAGAGCCCTGTGGATCCCCAAGTATGCGCTCCAGTGCCATCGAGCTTCTGCAACAGGGGCTTGATTGGCCCGCTAGAGCACCGGGGCTGGCTGGCCGCGTCGCGGGATTGGCGGGCTGTTGCAGCGCTATCCGCTCCAGACTTGAGGAGCCACAGTGCTGAAATGCGAGGTACAACTTCAGGTGGCCATTGTCGCCGTAGAGTTTACTGCGAAAGGCAATTCGCAGTTGATCATCGTAATGGCTGGCTCGTCTGACGCAGAGCCTTGAAACCATGACTCGGTATGGGAGTCGCGAGGGCTTACCTGCGTCGTATCGTCATCAAATAGATTTGATATGATGCTAGCAAGCCCAGCATCTTTAGTAATACTACACCCGACAGCACAGAGCTGATATTGATAATGTACGGATATACGGAGTACGGACTTCTGTAGTTGACAAGTACATGTACTCGAGCACTGTTGAGCGAGCAGGATGCAGATCCTACTGAGCCTCAACGGCCTGCAGCCACCAGTGCCCAACGTCGCTCATGGCCGCACTAAACTTCGGTTGGCATCTCCAGCGTGCTTTGTCCTGCCCAAGATGTCTCAAGTTTACATGTAGCGGCAAATAACGGGCTGGGATACGAATTGCGTCTTGGCCTCGGTGTGGCAGGGCCGTTAGGCAGGGTGAATCTCGTGGATGCCAGCCCCTGCACCACCGCTTTCCACCAACACATCTGCCGACCAGAATGGGAACTTTGATGCGATTATCTCTATCTTTTCTTGCTAGACTTGAGCTGTTATCTCAGATACTGTATAGAATATACGAAGATTCAGAAGCTTAATGGCATTTTCACTCAGCCACTGGATAGGCACAGCCTGATACATGCTCAAGCCTCACTAACAACCGCGCCCAAGTACCTCGTCCGTGAAAGGGTGTCAAACCTGCAGATGACCAAATGCAAGCTGCAATGTGATAGCGCCGCATCCGTTGATGAAATTCATGCGCCGCATAAATATACTGGTGAACAAAAAAGAGGGCAATAAAGCGAGAACAATCGCAATATCTTTCCTACCAAGAGGCTGATAGAATAAACCGCCACGGAGCGCGGTATGGAGCATCTTGTCTACTAAGGTACGGAGCGGCACACGGCGGAATGCTGAAGATCCGCTTACGAAAACCCCCTACCGGGTTCAACTGATTCATCATCACCCGCACACGTCAAACGCCTGTGCTGGGATCTCTGCGGCTTTCCGATACCGATTATAAACCTTGGACGCAAGGGAGGCAACCGTTGTGACCTGTGCTGTAAGATGGCAGTTCCCTTGCATCCTATCCTTTGGGCGTTCATCGGAGTGGCGGCCGCACCGCTCGCCTTCTATATCGCTCTCATAGCACTGGGCGTGATCCCGTTCTTCCAGAGGCAGTACGTGATCAATGCGTTTCAGCGATTTGTTTCAGTGCCATGGTCACTCAGTCTTACTTGACGTGTACACGGATACAGCTTTCTATATGCCCATACCGTCAACTCGCTATGGTGGTCGGATATCAACGCCCCAGTAGGCTGGGGCTTCGCCAGTTCGTCCTCCAACGCATCCAATCCCAATTGGAGAAGTCACGCACCTGACAGCCCCGATATCACGTAGAAAACCAAGTAACACCATTTGGATTGCAAACCTCTGATGGAGAGACAATCTATGCTTGGCACATTATGCCGCTGCCTCTTTATCTGCAACATGAAACTACAGTGGCAACACAAGACCTGGGGTTCTGTAAAGACTTCACACAAACCGAATCTTTTCGGCTGCTAGCAAACGATCCAGATGCCAGACTCATCATAACATGCAAGTCCATCTCATGCCCCAAATCCATTGAAAAAGTCTTGTGCTAACAGGAGATTGACAGTTCATGGTGTAAGCCGCCCCTGATACTTTCATGCCGTTTCTGTCACTTGGACTCTAGATCTCGCAGCTAACCAAACCATGGAATGCAGAACGCTGGTCACATTGCCCAAAATGTTCGGCCAGCTAGTTATCATGCCCTGACTGATACGTCATCTTACCACGTTCTGGCCATTGACTACCGCGGCTTCGGCCATTCCACTGGCGCGCCCGACGAAAAGGGTCTGATTCTAGATGCCGCTGCGGTGGTCGACTGGGCAATCAATGTGGCAAACATTCCCCCGAATCGGATCGTTCTGCTCGGCCACAGCCTTGGAACCGCCGTTGTCAGTGGTGTCGCCGAACGGTATGCCCTTCAGGGGGTTGAATTTGCGGGTATTGTGCTAGTTGCCGCCTTCAGCGACTTAGCCACGATGCTGAGCGGCTATCGTTTCGGAGGTCTCGTACCCGCTCTTGGGCCATTCGCTATCTATCCCTCCATTCATCGTGTTCTTGACAGAGTCCTCGTGGACAAATGGCATTCTGCCGACAGGCTTGTCAATATTGTCCGCCACACCAGAAAACGACTGAGAATCAACCTGGTGCATGCAAAGAATGATAAGGATATCCCCTGGACGGAGGATAACAAGCTATTTCGCGCTGCAGCAAGCGAGACGATTGGCACTCTGGATGACAATGAATTCGATACTTGGAAAGAGTCTTGCACAGTTCGGACTAGCAATGATTCGTTTGTGACTACGTGGAAAACAGGCGAGGACATTATAATTCGTCAAGAGCTATTTCCCTACGGTGGTATGTTATCAAATTCGAGAATTGGCTTGCAGCGCTAACTGTACACACAGGACACAATGAAATTCTGAGCTTTGCCCCAGTCAGCTTAGCCATTATGAGGTCGTTTGATCTTGAAGGCACAGCCTACGATTAATAGCCATCCCATATAGAAAGCACAGCGTATGACTGGATACTCGCTGCGAGCTGCGGGTTGCATACTCGTACGAATTACGTCGAGTTTGATGACTGAACCTTTGGAGCAAAAAATAAGCATCACGCGGTTGAGCAGTTGCTTTGCAAAAAATGTTCTCCAAAATGAGTAAGAGCCTACGGTACGACAGCTACACACCATTCATTGTCGAGGGTCCGATTATATCGTCAAACTCTTTCATTGATTGAAACTCTTCATCAAAAATATTATTCGAGACCAAACAAAAAAAGAAATGCTCGACGGAGACAGGATTCGAACCTGCGAGGCCGAAGCCATATGATTTCTAGTCATACCCATTAACCACTCTGGCACTCCGCCTATTGGATGGTAGATGTTCTAGTGGGGACCACAAGAGGAATATAGAGATTCGAGCGCTGAGAAACGGAAAAGAAAAAAAGTTCTTTCATCATGCTAGGAATAACGCGCAAAAAAGAAATGTTTCGACGGAGACAGGATTCGAACCTGCGAGGCCGAAGCCATATGATTTCTAGTCATACCCATTAACCACTCTGGCACTCCGCCAATCAGATGATTTGATGAATGGAGGCGCACTATTGTCTATTATGCGTGTATCGCAATGCTACGGAGTGCGGTACAAAATCATTGCAATTTAATTCGCTTTAGGGTAAGGAATCAGGATGGGTGTTAAGATTCATACCCGCTGCATGTTGTGCTTTTATTGCGTCGCTTTGAGTGGTTGAGCAGATAAGGATGGCCAGACGAATGAATAGTCTTTCTCCAGGATGTTGAATCGCACATTGGAGTCCAGCGAGGGCGCCAGAGGCCAAGATATACCTTAGTATCCAACACAGTGGTAGATGGCTAATTGTGGCTTACAACAAACTCATACACTTGTCGAGCTTCATAGCTACTCTAGCTTTCAAACAACTTCCATTCACTCATGTCTACCTGTATTGATGGAATAATAAAAATTACCAAAAGAGCTTAAATGCTTTACGTCATTCAAAAGAAAATGGATCTAACAAAATCATGATTTAGCAGTCAAAGCTCCAGGCAGCCTGAAACCACATGTCATCTCCAGCCTGCGTCTAACCCCACCACAGGTTTGGAGGCTCGCTTCAAGCTGCTTCACCCCACCACTCCGCATCGTCCCTGAATTGCGCAAAAGCACAATCACGCGACGCCCAGGACTTTGAAGCTATCTACAGCACAATGCCCGCCGAGGAATCCAAGCCGGTCGACCCGGCCGTCAACGAAGTCGACGCCGACATCAAGGGCAAGCAAGCCGCGGCCGAATCCGACGCCGAGGAGGAAGATGACGAGCCCGCGGCCGGTGACGCCTCTGCGGCTGGCACTGCTCCGGCCAGGAAGAAGAAGAAGTCCAAGCGGAAGAAGGCCAAGGAGGTGCTGACTGGAAAGTCGAGCGACGCCGAGGCGGACCTGAAAAAGGCCATTGGCGGGCTCACGCCGCAGCAGCTCCAGGAGCTCATGGCGCTCAACCCAGCTCTGGCGGGCGAGCTGTCGCAGGCCTCGGGCAGCGCAAACCCTTCGCCGGACCAGATCGCCGAGCTGCTCAAGAAGATGAACCTGCAGGACATCATGACGGGTCTGGCGGCGGCGGGCAAGAACGTCAAGGACATGGCCTCGTACAAGTTCTGGCAGACGCAGCCGGTGCCCAAGTTTGGCGAGGACGAGAAGACGGTCGAGGAGGGGCCCCTGAAGATCCAGACGGTCGACGAGATCTCCAAGGAGCCGGCGCCTTTGGTGGCCGGATTCGAGTGGGTAGAGATGGATCTGACCAATGACGAGGAGATCAAGGAGATTTACGAGCTGCTCAACGGACACTACGTTGAGGACGACGAGGCCATGTTCCGATTCAACTACGGACCTGGCATCCTGAAATGGTGAGTTGGCCTGAATCTAGCATCCCCATATGCCATACCATCACTGAGCTGAGAGGGCAATCTACTAACATCGTCTGTGCGAAATCCAGGGCCATGATGCCTCCTGGTTGGGCCAAGCACTACCACGTCGGCGTCCGCGCCACCCAGTCCCGCAAGCTCGTCGCCTTCATCTCTGCCATCCCTGTGCGCGTGCGAGTCCGTAACAAGGTCATCACCTGCTCCGAAGTCAACTTCCTCTGCGTCCACAAGAAGCTTCGAGGCAAGCGCCTGGCCCCCGTCCTCATCAAGGAAATCACCCGTATCAGCAACCTGCACGAGATCTGGCAAGGTCTGTACACGGCCGGCATCGTCCTCCCCAGGCCTGTCAGCACGTGCCGCTACTACCACCGCTCGCTCAACTGGCAGAAGCTGTACGAGTGCAACTTTGTCCACTTGCCCCATGGAAGCAAGCCTCAGTACCAGATCCGCAAGTATGCGGTCCCGGACCATACCTCTACCAAGGGTCTGCGTGAGATGAAGCCCGCCGATATTGAAGCCGTTGTCAAGTTGATGGATCGGTACATGAAACGATTCGACATTGCCCCTGAGATGTCCACGGAGGAAGCAACCCATTGGTTCTGCCCAACGGTTGCCCCCGGACAGGACCAATACATTTGGTCCTATGTCGTAGAGGTAAGAAAAACGAAGCAAAAACCATTCCGTGCTATCGAAATTAGCCCACCCCCTTTACTAACGATTTATTCCTTCTTCACTGCAGGATAACGAGAAAAACATTACCGACTTCTTCTCCTTCTACTGCATCGAGTCATCCGCCATCAAAAACCCCAAGCACGACGTCATCCGCGTCGCCTACCTCTTCTACTACGCCACCGACACGGCCCTCAAGGAGCCCTTCGACAAGGCCGCCCTCAAGACCCGCCTCAACGACCTCATCCACGACGCCCTCATCCTCGCCAAGCAGGCCCGCTTCGACGTCTTCAACGCCCTGTCCCTCATGGACAACGGCCTCTTCCTCGAGCAGCAGAAGTTTGGCGCTGGTGACGGACAGCTGCACTACTACCTCTTCAACTACAGGGCCAACCCCATAGCCGGAGGCGTCGATAAGAAGAACCAGCTGGACGAGAATGCTCTTAGTGGTGTTGGATTGGTCTTGCCATAGAAGGAGTTTGTTTTGTACACGGGAAGAACTATAGCATCAAATATAGGAAGAGAAGAAATGGTAGATAGGTTCTAAGTGGTTAGCTGTTGACGCAAATTTATAACCCAAATAACGGCTGATATTCAATCCACAACAAATCCGCACGCTCTCTCCATATGCCCCTATATATGCCGTTCAAATCTATCACAGTTTCCCCCAAGCCGTAAATCTCTCCTCCAACAGGGCGTTGAGCCACTCTGCTCTATCCATAATCGGTGCATGTCCTATTCCTTCAACAATCAACCCCATGCCCGGCTCGATGTGCTTGATCAGCTTCTCTCCATTCGGCACCGTAATCATATTATCTACCGTCCCATGCATGACCAGGATGCGCTCCCTCCCCACGCGATCCGCCATCGTTTTCAGCTGCTGCGGCGTTTTCCGATGCCCTGCCGCCGCAATCAGCTGGCATAGAAAGCCCTGCTGCGTGAACCAGCTTGCATGACGCTTCTTGAAAAGCTCCTGCGCCTGAAACCGCTGGAAATTGTTGTCAAAGGTGCGGTACTCTCCATCAGGCGTGCCAGGCGCAGGGCCACACCGAGACGTCGTCTTTGGCGAGGGCAGCGATGCGGCATCGTCCGGTGCGGCGAGCCACTCCTCGGGAAACAGCTTCCGACCAGTGTCAAAGATGCTCTGGTCCTCCGACTTGGGGACGACGAAGCTCAGGCGCTGCCACATGGCGTCGGACCAGGACTTTGCCGGCCCGCTCTCGAACTGCGCCGTGGTCCCCATCAAGGTCAGGGAGCGCAGGCGGGTGGGAATCGCATAGGCGACCTCCTGGGCGATCATGCCGCCGAGGGAAAGACCGACGAGATGGACCTCGCGCTCGGACGTCCAGCCGACGTGGTCGAGCACCTCGACGATGTCGGCGGCCATGCCGCTGGTGGTGTAGCGCGCAATGGGCTTGTCGCTGTCGCCCATGCCTCGGTTGTCCAGGATGAGGACGGAATACTCATTTGAGCGGTCGTGGCCAAAGTACTTTGTCTGGCGCTGCCACGACGTCTTTATGCCGGCCAAGCCCATGATGAACTAGAATAAGCCAAGGATCGTCAGCAGAATGGAAGAAAAGGGCTCGCATTTACTCCGTAGTATACAGGAGGCTCAAACCTCAACAAAACAGTCATGAACAGATCAAAGAAAGGGCAAAAGCATACCAAAACTTTGGTTGGTCCATCTCCATGAATCTCCCAAGCAATCTTCACAGGACCACCTCGCCCTTTGGCAACCTCAACTATGCCTTGCTGATGAGGCTCCAGAGCCCAGATTACCGAAGCAAAAGCCGGATGGCTAATCGTCTCCTCGGCAGATGGTGGTGTGAACGTCCTACAAATATCCAGCGTCACGTCAGCCTCCCATCTGATGAATGTTGATGAGAAACAAGGCGAAAAGGCGAGACACAACTGCCAGCGAGTGAGACACAAGACGTGGGTCGCGCGAAGTGTCACCAACAGCGGGCGTTACACTCGCCTCTGGCAGCTGCTGAGATGGATTGCATTGGACGGAGGGGACTTACATGGTATCTTGTTGTTTGTTGAAAACTTCTGTCTTAGAAGCAAATAGACTCAGAGAACTGGGTCGTTGGAGCGAGAACAAGCACTTGGCGTCTAGTCTGAGAGCTCTCAACTAGTGTGCAGCAGATATAGCGCTCTATATGCGTCTACGAGATGAAATGCCAGGATATCATGCAAACTGAAACATCCAATCCAAGTCTTTCAAAGCACGGTGCTTTTTTACCTCGGGATATGTAAACTGGTATCAACGCGGGAGGTGTGGTATCTCGTGTTGAGGTAGTTGGAAGTCAAAACTGCTGACATCATCAGCGATACGTACCTACCGTCGTCATTCGTGTTGTGCCTCGGCATGCGTGACAGCATCTGATGATTTACTCCATTTTTCAACAGTGGCTTCTCTATGCTTCAATGCTTCAATACATGATATCTTACATCCTCTTGACTATGCATTTGTGTCTTTTCATCCCTCATATCATCAAAAAGAGACAATTCATGTCTCGCCGGATGCTAATGGCCTCTCTAGCTAGATGGGCTATAATAGAGATCTAGTCCAGTTGCTTCTAAACTGAGAAAATAGCCCCCATCTCAACCCCCTTTTCGTTGTCCGCCTTGCTCTTCAAGATCCTCACCTCTCGCCGGCCAATCGTCGGCGCTGAACCTCACCCAAAGCCTTGGTTCCGCTCAAGAAGGCGGCGACGCCAACAGCGCCAATCGCCGGCAGGGTCTGGAACAGGTTCCACTGAGTGTAGTAGAGGAAGAAGACACCCTCCATGGCAACGATTGATCCGAAGAAGACGACATGTGAGATGGGAGCATTGCCCAGAGCCTTCTGCACATGGGTAAAGTTTCCGCCAAGAGCAAACCACTATCACAAGTTAGCATAAATACGCTTCTATTATCAAGTCCATGGTGTTTCATAAAACATACGCCGATGAACAGGGCGGGCACAGTAGCCAGTACGGCGAGTGCAAATGTAATAGATACGATCTTGGGAGGGTTCTTGGGATCGGCTCGGAAGATGTGATGGATCTCAGCAAGCTTGCCATATCGCAGTGGCTTCTCGTAACTAGGCGCAGAGGAGGCCGCGTCCAGCTTGACGGTGAAGTCGAAAACAGGAGTGACTAAGCCCTTGGAAGAGCCAAACGAGGCCAGAACAAGGCTGGCTTCGAGGGGCTCTTGAGAGAGAAGCAGTTGGACGGGAAGATCTTTCTGAGACTGCCTTTGGTGTTAGCTATCGCCAGCCAATTGATCTCTTTTTCGCGGGAGTCAGCATACAATTTCGACCGTTCCTTTTCCAGAGTCCTTCACGGTCAACGGGAAAGGAGCCTCCAGACCAGATGCCTCCTTGACGACCAAGAAAGCTTGGTGCGGTCGCTTCGCCGTGGAGCCGTCTTTTGTCGTGAGTGTCACCTTGAGCTTGTCCTGGTGACCCAGAGTAAGGGTGTTCTGCACCCGATCAACGCCGCTGAATCTGTAATTACAATTGTTAGCAAATTGATTTCAAGCGCTTGCGTTGTTGGAAAATAAAAGAACTGTATGGCCCAGGAAAGTAACCAGACCAAAGCTCAGGCTTGGCGCCAGGGAAGCTCACTTCTCTACCGCATCATTGCCTGCTTTTGAGAGCACTTTGACGGTACCATCCGAAAAGGTCCATGAGGAAGCAGCAGAGGCGACCGTGGCGAGCGCCAAAAGTGTTGAGGCAACGGAAAATCGCATGGTGACAGGCGGCGTTGGTGCGAGGAAGATGCTCCAAGATGACAGCTTAGAACAGCTTTGGTCCTAAAGGTTACGTGGTTGAGTCGCAGGGTGGGGCTTTGATTGGCCGCTGTCATGTACAACACACGGTGCATGCGACATGATGCACTGTGCCCAATTGACTGTCTCATTGAAGAGTACACGGTATCTCATAAACAATGTCTGCGGATAAATCATAGTAGATGCTTGTTTTGCGTAAAATCTATCAATATATACACGGCAATACTTAGTCCAATGCCAGCTTCGCGATAGTTACAAATCTGGCCGCAACAAGTCATATCTTCTGGCTGTGGTCTACAAGCGCTGTGATCAACCAGGCAAGTCATATCCGATCATAAGAATTTCCCCCAACGTAGTCATAATTCAGTCTTTTTGCTGGTCTCAGTCGTAGTTTCGCTTCTCTTTTCCTTGGAAGCGGCCTTTGGGAAGTGTCCGGATAAGTCCATCCACTCTGCCGTGAATGCCAGGACGAGCTTTGTCCAATCCGACACAGTCGGCATGTCAAGATGCTCGCCATCATCCGCCATTGTGTGCCACACGTCAGGAAATGGAGTAGGAATCAAGTGGAGGATGTCGACACCCCTTCTCAGGAAGGGAATGTGGTCGTCTTCAATGCCTCCATAGCCGAACTGATCGGCACGTTTCTGTGCGTCTGGTAGGAACGGACTGCTGGGGTTGGATTCAAGCAGTCCTAGGTCACGCATGCGCTTCTCTAGTACCGCCATGTTATTGTAAGCCCAGTGGGTGGTTAGAAAGTAGGACGGCACGCGAGGGTTAGGCGACCCGAGAAGATCCAGGAGAACAAAGAGGCTGATGGAGTGCAAAGGCGTCCTGAAAGTTGACATGGAAGGGTGAAACTCGGACTCCCACGTCTCTGCCAATGATCTGGGAAGACAATGTTAACAAAGATGATTCAACAATAAAGGGACAAATAGTGTTGGCAATTCGTACCTTGCGCCGTACAGGGAGTCCGTCTGCGTCCAGCGCACGAAAGCCTCCTCTCCATCTAGCAACAGGATCTGCACCCCAACACCAGGCTCCAGGTTGTCGTCAAGGTCGCCGCTCGCAGCCATGGCATCCCACTTGGACTTTAACGCCCCATCAATGCTTCTCGCAATGTGCATTAGCATCGCGCACGGCGCCGCGCTGTCTATCGCCCCAATGAAATCCTTGGGTTCAATCTTGCTATCATAATGCGCCACCAGCGTCAGCCTCCCGACTTCTCCCTCCCGATAACCTGGAGGATCGCGGCGCAGAATGATGTTTGCGAAAGGTATGTCATTGTTGCCAGTCGCCGGCGTCTTGGAGGTTGAGTTCTGCCATAGGAGTTCCCAATCTGGCAGGTTGGCCGTGAAGAAGTCGACAAAGTGCTGCTGCGTCTTCTTCTGCCCTTCGGTGCCGGGCACTCGCGGTATGAGGATCGGAGCCAGGAGCTTCCCGTTGTGAATATCGAAATCGCCGGCGGGAGACGGTAGGCCGCGCAGGTCGTCGTCGGTAAGGGTCCCAATGCCGAGAGCGGCGCCCACGAGGCCAAGCAGCGGGACCAACACGTTGAAGAGCATCTCTATCGTTTGTCAGGCTCGGTCGGCGATCTCAGTGGCTCTAGGCTGCAGGGCCAATCTGCGCTCTTCCGCAGTTCGAGAGACTGGCAGCAACCAAAGAAAAGAAAGGCGACGCCAGAAACACAGAGAAGCGTCTAAGACGAGGTTGCCATCGTCTGGCGCAAGACGACATACAAAGGTGTTATCGCCAGTCTGGCGTTATGTTATCTTAGCACCAGCCAAAGTACGTGGCCACACTGCCGGTGCGGAATGCGGAAGCCACCCCGCTAAACCGTATTGCGGAGCCCCCTAGCCCTTGTTATGTCCCTGTTCCTGAGCATCGTTGAGCCATTGCAATTCAGGCGTCGGTTTAGTCTGCATGCGGCTTAGGGAGTTTGGGGTTCTCGACTCTGGATTGACTGGAATTGATATTGCAACAACACAGGAATTGAAGTACTCCCAGGCTGCTTTTGAGCCCGTCACATACTAATTCGCCAGAATGTACATGATACCTAGTATTAGTTGAGAGAAGAGAAAGATTGGTATATGTTAATGTATTCGTAGCAATTACTCTTAAAACATGAGGTTGAATCTATATAACCCCCGGATTAATAAGGAATACCAGATAAGAATATTACATGTTGCCCATTTTGGCCCGGGAATCTTAAAAGCCAGAGCATGCTCATAGTAAAAGCGTAAAGCACCAAACCAAACGCCAAGTCAGCCATGCCTGTTGCACTCTGGGCTGCTCATATCATATACAAGCACGCATTTCCTTCTCTATTTATATATGCCCCCAAACCATGTCTTCTAGTTGAAATCGTCGTCGAATCGTCTCGTCTCTCCTTCATCTCCCCTTTTTAAACCCCACCAACGGCTGTTGGAATCCTAGTTCCGCATCAAAGTCTCTAACTTCGTCTCATGAGGGCATTACTTGTGTTTAAGGAGCAGAAACAAAAGTAGAGAAACTGGAAATGAAAAAGAAAGAATAGAACAGAATAGAAAAAATTTCACAAGATCTTCGGAGCGACGATCGGTAGCACGCTTT
The DNA here is from genome assembly GCA_020045945.2 of Trichoderma semiorbis. Lineage (NCBI taxonomy): Eukaryota > Fungi > Ascomycota > Sordariomycetes > Hypocreales > Hypocreaceae > Trichoderma > Trichoderma semiorbis. The sequence continues at coordinate 6,179,306 of CM034695.1, forward strand.
AGTGCAGCTTGGTGGCGGCTCGAGCAGCCATCTTGTTAGCCATCTGCTTCTCCTTGGGAATGGTGAGAGCTTGGATTCCCAGAAAGTTGCAGATGCTGGTGATCACCAAGTAGGCCCAACGGAAGTAGACCACCACTGAGAAGACGAAATAAGCCCACATGTAAAACAGTTCCAGCTGGGGGCTAATCTGGGGGAAACCGATTCGAGGAAGGTTCGCAAGAACAGAACCGCCGACCAGCGGAGTCAGCATGACAGTCCAGTACGGGAACGGCTGGCGGGTCAAGTGCGCAAGAATCATCTTGGTCGTCAGTCGTCCGAAAACAAAGGACATGGTGAAGCAAAACAGGACAAGGTGGTTGTCACTCATGAGCGAGCTGTATGGAGAAAACACCCAGGCACCGGTGCAGATGGTGAAGACGGCCATTGGGATCCATTCCATAAACACGGGGAGAACAGGGAGGCCTTTTGCTTGGCGCGCACGGGTAACGTTCAGGACGCAAAAGGGGATGTGGCAGGTAACCAGCAGGAAAATCAGCATGCCAACCCAGATATCCCGGAAAGAGACATCTCCAATGAGGTGAGCCACTCCCTCCAGGTGGTCGCCCCAGATATGTGCCAGAGGCTTCGTGAAAACGTCCGGCCCGTAGATTCCAGAGACGATCATGATACCGCAGGCAATAAGGAGGCCTTCAGTCGGACCATTGAAGAAGCCAAGATACAGCGTGTGCGTATGGTACGTCTCCCACGTCGAGAAGAACATGGGGAGGCAAGGGATAAGCGCAGTGAAGATGCCAGAAGGCGACGTGCCCAGCCCCATGGCGGCCGTTTCGAGTAAACTGGCGAGTGTGCAGTTGAGCGAATCGATGCCGTGGTCGAAGAGCTCGCCCAAGCCGCTCGAGGTTCCGGTCCTTCTGGCCTGCTTTCCGTCGACATTGTCCATCGTCTGGTACATGAAGAGTCCGAATGCAAAGCTAAAGTACAGCCATGACGGTGCCTATACACGGATTCCCGGTCAGTATGTTGGCTTTTCGCAGTTGCGCGTAGCAGATTATAAGGCACGGTCGAATGTCGGTGACGTACCGGTCCCACCAAGTCAGGCATGTAGATGACCATCAACGCGACGTTGAAGAGAATGAAGAAGAACCCCAGAAGGGTGACCATGTTGGGGGCGAGCCATAGCGGCAGTATTTCGACGAAGGCATTCCACTACAATCCATCTCCGTTAGCTACCATTTGCTTCAAAGCTGAGTTAGCATTGAGCCTGCCCGTCGCGAGGAGGGGCAGGGTATCAACAAAGGCCAACTGCAACGTCATGCGGAATCGTGGGGATGATCGGTGAGCCGTACCCATGGACCCAGGATGTATTTCGATACCGGTGATTTATCGACGCTCGAATATTTGTACGACTTGAGATGGATCAGGGCATCATCCGAGATGCACTCGGCCACAGCCTGCTCTAGCCCACCGAGCCGGGTTAGCCAAGTCAACCAACGAAAGTAAAAAACGACTCCCTCCCGTCGTCAATCTCGATAGCGCGAGCGACTAGCCACCGCCCAGAACCGAAACAAGGATCCCTTCCCAGTTCAAAGATAAGACTCTGTACTTACTTGTGTTAGGAGCCATACTACCACCACCTCGTGTTGAGGTAATATCGCCCTGATGCAATGGCAGCGTGTTGCTGGACATCGTAGAGGGGGAGCCGGGGGCCCGGGGGAAGGAGGTAGGAGCTTCTTTTTAAAAAAGGACACAAAAGGGCGCCAAGGGGGAACCTCCAGGCGCTCTAGGATTGTCTCTGTGGGAGAACTAGTTGGTTACTCCTTGCTCCCGTGCGTCTATTAGAGTGCGCAAACTTTAGACAGAATTTTTGGTCGGCCAAGTGACCAAGAGTCTGGTTTCGTTGGGAGGCGTGCATGAAAAGCTGCGGTTTGTGGTCCTCGGACCCCTGTAAAGAGCCTCGGAAAATCTGCCCGTGGGCCTCTAAGTCCCCTGAGCTGGAACCGCTACAGCCCCCAAAGAGCTGCTAGAGAGCTTCCACAACCCCCCAACTCAGAGCCTAATGGGGGATCTTTCACGCGGGCCCCGCTTTTGGTAATCTAAAGAGATGATAGTCGCCAGCACGTGAAAGCCCGAATTTCGTTGAGGCGCCAAGAAGTCGACTTGGTGCTAATCTCCTTATACATTCGGTTTAGTAGAGGTACCCGCGATGACACTGTGGCTTCTGATAAGTGGAAAGATACTGTACTTGATGCAACGAATGTCATTGAGTCATTGGTGTTACTGCTAAAGTATAGTGTGACGTTGCCAGCCGGGTCGATGAGCCGGCAGGCGCTACTTTGGCAGTGACAAAATAAGTCGTTGAAGTTTCAAGGCTTCAATGTTTGACAAGCTGTGAAACAAAGCCATTTTAAGGGAGTGGCTGCATTCACCATTCAGCTTCCCAGATCTAACAGTTATGATAGCAGAAACTAGAAGAGAGTAATGATAATAGCAGACACTTGAAGACGCCTGAATAACCAGTTGCCCAATGGACAGACGGTGCATTCTCAGGACTCTTCAACCCTACTTGCCTACGTAGCCACTGGGGCGTTGGGTAAAATCACCGGACGAAAAGCAGAAGCGCCTAAATATGTTGGTAGAGTGGGTATGTTCCCTAGTTGGCAAAGCACATATACTAGATAGGATATCTAGAGCGTGCTCGCTTGAACATGTGAAAAGAAGCGAAGACCAAAAGGTGCGCATGCATTCTATTCAACAAGATTCTCCCCTGGGATCAAAGTAGGGCGATTCCCATACAGCTGCCAGCTCTCTTGACAAGTTGCAGTCTCGTTTATTTTGTCCACCCAAAGCTTTCCGCCTTGCAGCCGCCATCTCGCCAATATGCACGTTAAACCTTGCACATGATTCTGAGCTGGAGAGCTCGTGATTGGGCGCTTATTCAAGGATCGAGTGCGTCTTGACATTGGATCAAACATCTAGCTCGCCATGATGTCAATCATTTGGCAAAGGTCGCGTGATGTGATTCAGAAACATCATGTGCAAACCATCAAAGAACCACAAAAAGGGCTTCCTAAAGCTGCAGCCGTCATAGGCTAAATGCTTGCCGCCGATATTTTTCCGATCTCGAATGACAAAGAGCATTTGATGTGCTTCGCAAAATGATACGATGACGACGACTCAATGGCAAACAAGGGCTTTGAAAGCAATATATTCATGTCAATGTATCGTATCGAAAAGGCATTCAACAGTATTAAGTAATTCCCGTGACCAAACTTCCGGCAGTACGCATAATGATATTCCAATGTAAGACGCACGCTCCAATGAAACCAGCAAACCAATCAAACATTAGGCGATCTCAATTGAGCAATCTATCACTTGCTCGACCGCATGACTTCTTTTCAGAACCCCCGCTTGTTGTTGTTGTTGTTGTTGTTGTTGTTGTTGTTGTTGCAGCAGCTATTATAGCAGAGCAAAGCCGACAAACATGCTTCCAAGAAGAACCGCCAGTCCATAGGCCCGTCCAACCTCAACAGCAGGAGCTGCCATTGACTTGCCCTTGCCGCTGCTGCTACCACCTCCAGGAACGCCGGTGAAGATGGTGTCAGGGCCGGCAGTGGTAGAGGTGGCGGCAGGGGTTGTTGTTGTAGCAGTCGAAGTCGAGTTGTAGCGCTTAGGATCAGTGGCACCGCAAGGGTTATCCTCGGCGCAGTTAGACGCACAAGTGTTGTCCGAGCCACAAGCTGTCCTGCACTGGACCACAAACTCCTGGCAAATGAAAAAGGGCAGTGTCAAGGTGTACTCAGAAATGTTAGGTTGCTTGTTGTCACCACAGAGACAGCCAAAGCTCAGGGTATCCTGGAAGAAAATAATCAGCACGAGCACATCACACGAATGCTGCTTTATTCATCAACATACAGGACTGCAGTCATTGACCAATGTTGGCTTGCTGGTGGTCTGCTGGCAGATGATGGGGCATGTCGACGTCTCAGAACGGCACCAAGCCTCTGTACCATGTTAGCATCTGCGCGCCATACCATGATAGCGAATGGGTATCTCACGTCTTGTGGCCAGAGGAACACTATCAGGGTCGACGTAGTAGCTCTTCGCATTTGCCAACGAGACAAATGCCATCGTGGCGGCGGCAACGGCTGATTTGAAAGACACCATATTGACTGTATAGTACGACGACGGGGAGACGCGTTCGTGAAGATGTGCCAAAGTGATACTATTAGAAACTATCACGCGGGGATATTAGTGATACGATTCGCAAGATACAATTGCCTGATGTGGTTGAACGAAGAGAAAACAGAATCATGGAGAGACGGCAAAGACAAGGCAGCAGACGAGATCCCAGACCCCGGGAAAAGAAAGGAAGCAGCTCTGTTACTCACATGGTATGGAAACGGCGACCTGCAGGAGAAGTGCGGACCCAAAAGCGAAAGACTGGGAAGGCAAAAGGAGTTCAACAAACGACTCGTTAACGACAGAGATGGCGGCAGCAGCGAGAGAGAAAGGACAGGATCAAGAAGGAGGCATGCCCGGAAGCACTTTTATGAGCTGGCCGGCGGAGGCGACGGAGGTCCGGCCCAGAATCTCTCCAGAAGCCCCAAGTGACCAGGGCGGGTGGGAAGCGAGACCAGGAGGCGAGTCTGTCCACCGGCCCCCCAGCTCAAGCTTTGCCTATCAAGCCAATGGACGCACAAACGGGCAGCTTCGGTATCAGGCTAGCTCAGTTCGTGTTCCCTCCACAGCACCGTCTGGGCAGAGCAAACGGGGCCCCCTGTGAGAGGTCTCACATTTTGCACGGGTCGAAGCATCCATCCATACAAGCCAAAATCAGGTGTAGGTTGCAATGTTGGGTTCAATTCTCACAGGCGCTGGCTAGTGGCTAGTACCTGGAGCAATTGGCACTATGGCGCTGCTGCTACTGCAAATCTCGCACTCAAAATTGGCGACTTTGACCCTTGCCGGCCTAGTGCCTCCACCATCTACCCGACTTTTTTATCCAGAGTTCAGTAATAAACGTTCGACCGCGAAAGTCATGAAGCTACAAGTCATCAAAATGCCCGCTAGTGCCCATTAGTAGCGCGCGTTCGCTAGTGGAAAGATCCGAGCTTGCAGTAGCTTCTCCCCCCTTTTGAGCTTCTGGGCAAGCTAGGAAATGAAGCGTCTCTCGCAAAAAAAGGGCACGGAGGAGCCAAGCGCAAGAGGGAAATGCTCGTACAGCGCTGGGAGCAAACAGCCAGACGCTCCCTTTACAGTTGTACAGCACAATTCTTGACTGGCATTCCGCTGTGCTACCGTCCACTGCCTAATCTTCGCTGCCATGTGCGTCCTCGTGTTCCGTTCCGTGCTTGGTACAGGTTGCATTTTGCTGCTTGTCGGGCGGATTCTTTCAAGACGCCGTCCATGGATCCAACATTACGAGCCCCGGTCATCCAAGCAAGCAGAGGGCACTAGCGGCTCTGGAAGGCAGTTGAGTATCGAACCAGGATTTTTCGCTTGACGAGAACCAGAACCACCCATCCATTTTGTTCCGTATCAGTCTCTGAGCTCTTCGTATTCCGCTGTGCTATGCATGCAGATGGAGACGGGAGCTACAATCGCACTTATGCAGACACTTGCATCCAGTCGACACACGCAGAGACAGGTGAAAATGCTCCGCGTTCTCCGCACACTACTGAGCGAGTAGCCTCAGAAAGACAGCACCATGTCGTAACAGCATTCCGGGAAGAATGAGTCGCCTGAAAAGTCACATTCGTGGGGAGATCCACCTGCGCAACCGGGTTACGATCATCACAGCACTGGCGATGCGAGGGGGCGAATATGGCAGAAAGCGTGCATATCTCACCATACTGCCCCGAGCTTATTGAAGGTTTTTCTCAGGGTCTGTGTACAGTTATAACGGAGAGCCCCCTTCGGAGTAAACGAGGTACAAGGGCAATTTCATGACATGTCAGACATGCATCCCGGTACGAGGCTCCATTCCTGCTCCCTACCTAGGTAGGCAGTTGGTTGCTCGGCCTCATTTCTGCACAGACATCCTTCGGATTCGTGGCAAGGGCCCAGCACAGGCTGCTCCGTACCTGTGCAGACGCATTTTATGGAGAATCTGCCCAGCATCGCGAGAAGGCAAGGCTCAAGCGCAAGTCGGGAGCGAGCACCCGTATGCAGACAGTACTGTTGATGCATTGTAGCACAAGATAAGGCTCGGGAAAGCAACGATGCCCACCGTGAGCCTGGAAAGCTTGGCAAGATCTTGAAATCTGGGGCAGAGTCAAAATTGGAGGGAGGAGTTTAATCCAACCCAGCGATTCGCGAATGAGAGACGAGAGTCGAGAGCTATGGCTGCGCGATATATGAAGAGGGTCCCGTTTAGAACTGTTCTAGTGTGGGGAATCAAGATGGGATACGGCTTTTCCCTTCTGCCACATCAGACGATGATCAGTCCAGAGCCAAGTGCTGCTAGTACGAGTATTAGCCAACATGGAAAATGCTCGTACGGGTACAGTGTCCTGTCCATACCGTTACGAGCATTGCGCTTTGCTTTGTGTGCCAAGGCGGGATACACCGTATCAGAGCCAAGACGCATGAATACGACTTACGAAGCGATGTGCCGTCGTCAGAATGCCCTCATTAACCGTCGACAGACGGTGAGGCACAGCCTCGTAATCTCTCACTAGCGTTAATGAAACGGAGTACTCCTTTTATTACAACGCAATACCGCTTTGTATCAGCCAAGCAGCTCCTCGTACTTGGACTCTTGGCCGAATGATGGTTGTTGGCTACACTACCAAGGTGTCCCATATAATGTGACGGCCTCAGACTGGCACATGAAGAGACAGTGGCGACAGAGCAGCCTTCAAGATGGACTCTACATGCACCTACTAATGCAATTGATGAGAGATATACAGCTAGTGACAGCCAGCGTGGCCAACAACATGCGAGTCCCACAGATATCAAGCCGAGCAAAATCGATGTCTTCAATGTGTCATAACAAACAGCCCCTCGCTCAGCGTCGTTTACTCATACATTCGATTCAATATGGCCCAGAAATTCAGTTCAGTAGGGCTTGCCCTGATTCCTTTGATTTCGAACGAGAATACATGCGAATTACAGGTAGCAATGAGGAGTCAGCTTAGCATTACTCATACGGCGACACCGAAAGATGCATTAAGGGGATGATCACCATCAAGAAGCACGGATCTAGTCACGTCTGCTCCAAACAAGAATCTCGATGGATAACTCGTTTCCCGCCTAGAAAGATTCAGAGGCTGCGGGATGATTATACCCACCTCGTTTGGCGAATGGCTACAGCAGACAATACGACTAGTCTGGCAAAAATCGATGGCAAAATGTCAATGCGACTGTCTGCGATATCAGGCATTAACGGGACGGGGAAAACAAGAGAGCTTAGTCGTGGGTAGAGTTCCATCGCCACCAGGCCGACTAAGTTAGCCAGGCAAACCGCTGGTAAGTCGACAATTCGCTACTACGGAGCATATCCTGAGTTGCTCCCACTTGGTGGCAAAGCAACGTTCCCAAGGAATCGGAGAGCTGTGGCTTCTATTTCATGACAGCCCAGAACTCAATCCGATTCTGATAGCAGCATCACCGACATCACTGCCTCCAGCAAGAGGCCTGAGTTTCTGTCCAGGAATCCCCACCTCAGCAAGAGCTTTTGGATATTTCTCTCTCTACTCCGTATGAGTAATTGTAATAGTGGACCCCTCCTAGCATCGGCGATGCAACTATGTTTACTTCAATGTGTTTACAGGATAGTGACATAAGTTCCACATCATGCTGCCGAAGGATGAACAGGAGTTGAGCACTACGTAGTTCTGAGAGCCCTCGGTGTTGTGCCCTAATACCTGGTTGACAAAACAAGGGAAATTCCAGTCTGGATTCCAAGACTTGACAGCAGTACAATATTCCCTAGACCGTCTGGTCCATGCTTCTACCCGCAAGAGTCGTTCCGCAGCTCCTTGCGTCCACCACTTTGTAAATGCTCCTTACTTGCATGCTCGCCACATGGGTTCCTTGACCATGGCGATTCTACATGTTGTTTAATTTCTGTGGAGCTTCCAAACTTGTTACAATAACAACAATAGCAACAATAGCATCTCTATGCACAACACTTTGATGCTATAATTAGCAACTGGTATTGACTCTTTCATAAAACCCAATTCTCAATGCGAGGGGAGCTCAGCGGCTTTTCCATTACTATTCCCGAACAAACCCCACGTTGTGGCAGCTTCTAGCTGCCGTGGGGATAGTTACGCCACTATCGGACTATTTGATGCGACCCGGAGGCCGTGGATGATAACGATAGGCCACAAATCCAAAAGCCGTCCCATTTGGGGATCTTTGTCTCTTTACATCAACCAAGACACAAAGCATTGTCACATCTGTACATCTCGAGCACAGGCATTGGGCCTACGACAATCCCGGCCCTTCCGATAACAACGGCAATCTTTCGAATCCCGGCCCTTGACAGTCCCGCGCGCAATTACATTTTCTGCCAAGGGGCCTGAGAATTTCATCTCAGGACCATACGGGAACGATAACCGATTCCATAACAAAAGGCAATCTCGATCGACAGCCACGCGAGCTCTACGATTCCTTCACATGGCTGAATGGCGCCGGCTGTAGACCAGGACCATGCGCCAGGCGACTTGACGAGCGAGACAGGGTCACAGCCGCTTGCCGAGTCCGGCGCAACGGCATCGCCAAATCGCACCTTGAGCAGGTTGGATACGCAATTCTCCTCGGCCAACGGCTCTCGCGATCGACGTAGCCATGCCGACGACAACGAAGACGAGGCGCTGCGCAATGCGCTTTCAGCGACGACGTCTCCAAGCTCCATCATGTCGCCCCCGCCTTACTGGCCTCATGCCGGCTCACACCAGCGAACAATCTCCAGCATGTCTGCCGAGTCTATCCTGCCTGTAGGCGCTATAAGGCTATTCGATCGCGACACAAATGACGACGACAGAAACAGCGCGTGTTGGGCGAAGAGCGTGGAGATTACCGACTACATCATCGTCAATGGCAGCAACACAAACATTGGCGCATTTGTCGTGTGGAATGTGCGAGTCGAGACGCTCACTGTAAGTAATATTCGTTTTCCCTACACGCGCCTTGGCGCAAATTTGCTGCGTTTGCGCCTGCGCTGGTTGTTGTCGTGTGAATGAGGCATTGGCTAATGGGCGCTTTTCCGTTTATATAGGGAAGCTTTATGAATATTCGAAAGCGCTACTCCGAGTTTGACGACTTCCGGCAGAAGTTGACATTATCATTTCCAAACTTCAAAGCGGCGGTGCCGGAACTACCGCCCAAGAGCGCAATATTCAAATTCCGACCCAAGTTCCTAGAGAAGCGCCGAGCTGGACTGCAATATTTCTTAAAGTATGAAGCGTCTTCTGCCAATTACATGCTTTTGCCGTTGCACGAACTGACACACTCGTTCAGCTGTATACTATTAAACCCGGAGTTTTCGGGGTCACCTGTCCTCAACGACTTTCTGTTTGCGTAATCATGCGGCATGGCTTTCTTGAACTGTCTCATCTTGGACACCCTCTTTCTCTTATCTATCTTTATTTCAATTTTTTTTATGTGTGTTAAGAAAATGCAACATACCCAAGCAGGTATGGTTTGCCGAAACACCAGAGAAGCACCCACGTGCAGCCCCGCGACGACCTTTGGAAACGAAAGTCGAGGGTTTTCCTCTTTGGGTAACATCTTTCTCATCTATTTTGAGCATCTTCTTTGTCCTTGTATTACTACTACAGCCACGGTTTAAGGCTTATGCGCGTCGAAATGGCCTGACTTGTTATGTCGTGTATGATATTCTAAGTATATATATACTATAATGCTAATGAGGAATCTTAAATCAAGCTTGTACGGAGTACGGAATACAGCTGTAGCGCATTTTATGTTAGGCGCATGTTACATCGTAGCACACCACCAGACATCAAACTCCCAACACCCTTGAAGCGAGACGCCCTAATCTGTTCCATATTTCGTTGATTCCAAGCCTGTTATGATCCTTCGTGGACCCCCTTGCGCTTCTTACATAGCCGCTAAACGCTGGATACTACTCTGCTCACTTCAGCCGCTTACTGAAATAAACGCGCTGGCTGGGATAAGATCCGCATGTGAAACTACATTATTACATAGATTCCATACTACCATGCTAGACTATTCGACTCCGTCTTCTTGAGTTCCGGACCTCGCTGCGCCTGTGCTCCGCTCCGCCCTGCACCGCCTCAAACATGTTCCAATGTTGCTTCATGGCCCCAGCCGACGGCCGCGCTTTGTTTGGCCGAGAGCGTCCCGCTTCCGAGACAAGAAACACGCAGAGGCGGCGCCATCAAAATTGATTGGAATCCTGCCCTATGCCCTTCTGGCTGGCGCAACGGAGTTGGAGATCGACGTCTCGAGATTTCGGAGGATTCCGCATGCATGCGCGGATTTGACAGGACCACGCGACTGGCTGTGTCTCCTTCAATAGTTGTGCAGTTTTCTTAACGCTACGCAATAGCAGTAGAGAACGTGTTCGTGCTAATCTTCCGGTTGGTTCTCCCATTCTTGTGTGTCTTGGGCATCAGTACCACAGAGCAATCACGAGAAAATAACAGCGGCACATGTCGTTTCTCCAAGTACGGAATTCGCCCATGTATCTGTCCCAGTATTATGCTGAGACTAAGACAACCTCGAACTTGGTAGAGCCCCACGTCACGTCATCTTACTGCATCACTAAGTGTCAATATTGAGACCAAGTTGATCTGTAATGCCTGTGCTTTATTAGTTGTGGAATTAATACCGGACTCATACCGAGCTGCAAGTACTGCTTTTCCCAACCTCCCTTGTACTATAGCGCACGCTCCAGACGGTAGTTCAAGCCATGATAGTAGCTCGCCCCCAAGTCTCGGAACATCCAGAGGCAGTGCTTCTTTGGGCCGCCATGGTTCGTTGACTGGCATCCCGACGCTTTCGGGTCCTTGCGTCACTCCGTCATCAACGAAATGGGCACCTATACCCAGTTCAGGGGCCGGGCGATAGGTGGTCAGCCTCCGATCAGACATGTTACCTTGTCCAGCACGGCTGGAACTGTTTATTGGGTCCGTAGAGGTGGCCACAGGTCGCTTTTTTTAGTTCTTATCAGTGTCTTAAGGGCCCGTCTTCCCGCTTTCTGGAGCGCAGCCTGTTTGCCAAGCCAAGCTTCCCAAGTGCTATAAAGCCAGCGGCCGACCTTGGAGTTTATCTCCTCACAGCCCGGAGCCCATCCCGGGCAACCCGAATGTCGACGACAACCTTCAACTTTCCTTTCAAACTCCGGATCGCTTCTAACAACTCAAGTCTTTGATCCGAAAACAGTGACGATAGCTGGTTTTTCCTCTTTGTTTTCAGGCCGCTTATGCGACCCCGCAAAAGTAGTCTCCTACGGGAGGTCCCGGGCACTGTATTGATGTAATGATATAATAGCCCACTTGGACGGCACCATGACAACCGCTAGCTTCACCTCGAGCTTCACCACCCTCTCTGCCTCTTCGGCAAAATCGCAGCAATACATGGACTCGTTAGTACCGCCGTCTCGAGACCAGTTTGAGCGCATTGCCCATGTGCAGGAGGAGAAGGAGGAGGCGATCAGGCAAAGATTCAAGCACCAGAAGCGAAAATCGCAACAGGAGAGCCGGCGGAGCTTGCAGTCGAATAGAAGCGATGAAAGGAGCGATGCTGCCCGCGTCATTCAGAAGACGTTTCGGGGTTATCGAGCAAGAAGAGAAATGAGCGGATTTACACTGGATCCCAGCACGAGATGGATAACTGCCATCCGCGAGGCACAGTTCCGCGAAACTACACGCCCTCGAGGCCGATCATTCACCGGCGTAAGCCAAGATACGCTGTCATCGCTTGGGGATGTGGCCGACTTACACTCATCAACCGCACGGTCAAACTGGAAGAAGCTGGGCATGATTGCGCTTCGGGCCGGCCACGATGATGAGGAGGAAGAGTCTGACTCGGACAGCTCATCAGAATCGAGCAGCTTGTCACCTCGAGAAAAGGAAGAACTCAGGCGACTTCGAGAGCAGGCTCATGCTCAGCGACGATCAACTGCTCTCACACTCGGGCTTCAGTATTGGTTGGAAATCGTGGACCAGAAGCATCGATACGGTACCAACTTACGCATGTATCACGAGGAATGGCGAAAAGCCGACACCAATGAGAATTTCTTCTACTGGCTTGACTATGGAGAGGGTCGATATATATCGCTCGACACATGTCCACGAGATCAACTGGAGAGGGACCAGGTCCGGTACCTGTCCCGAGAGGAGCGCCAGTTCTATCTTGCCACAGTCGATGACGAGGGCCGGCTATGCTGGGCCAAAAACGGCGAGCCCATCGACACGAGTGAAAAGTACAGAGACAGCATGCATGGTATCGTCCCTGTAGACGATCCGACACCACCGTACCGGCCGATTCTGAATCCAAATCCTTATGCCGATTCAGCTAGTGGATTGGCCTCGAACACGTCGACTGCTTACGGAGACTCGAACCCCGAACAGCATCGCGCAGACAAGTACATCAACCCGCCAGCCGAACAGCGCGATATCAAAAAGGTTAAGCAGTTTTCGGCCACGACGACTTTGAACAAACTTCTGCGCAAGACCGTCAAGGACGGCACGTGGATCTTTGTCGCCGACACAAACTTTAGGCTTTACATAGGCATCAAGCAGGCTGGGGCCTTTCAGCATTCGTCGTTTCTTCAAGGCGCTCGCATATCCGCTGGAGGCCTCATTGGGATCAAGGAGGGCAAACTCAATTTCCTGTCGCCGCTGAGCGGGCACTACCGCCCTCCGACGTCGAATTTCCGCGCCTTTGTTCGGAGTCTCAAGGCTGAAGGCGTTGATGTTGGACACGTGCCGATTTCAAAGGCGTATGCTGTCCTTTTGGGCCTGGAAACATATACCAAGACGCGGCGTGTGGGCAAAGACCTTGTGCATAAGATGATTCACGGGAAAAACAAGGCGGTTCATCCAAAGCAGATGAAGAGAAAAAAGGAGGAGGAGAAGGACACGAGCAAAAGTGCGCAGAGAGAGAGGGAAGTCGTGGCTGAGGAAAAACGGCAGGCAGAAGCCGAGAAGCAGGCACATGTGGAAGAAGCTGCCATGAAGGCAATGGAAAAGCTGCATATTTTACCCACGGCGGCTGGTCAGGAATCTCCAAAGAGAACTGTTACATATCTTTAAAGGCAAAGCATGGATCATTTATTCTGGTTGGGCATTTGGTTAGGCAAAGGGAGTCCTGTTGGACCTGTTCTGTACGCATAAATACCCTGGGACTTGTTCGGGCCAAGTCATTGTTGCTGCATGGAGGAATACATCATCATACTTTAGGTATCTAGAGGAGCGAATTGATATTTGGATATTTTGGATATTTACCGGGTAGCAGCCCATGAGCATCTCTAATGAAGCAACGAAGCATTATCGAAGAGATACAAGCATCGAATCGAGTTGTATGGAATTCGACGGACTTCCAGCAAATATTGAATGCTGTGGTTGATGGCTGGGCTGTGCATACTTGCAAACAGGTGGATTTCTAATAACACAAGATCTTGCTCATGCTGAGATAGCTGGAAGCTTCAGAGGCGCCTCGACGTAATAGGAGCGCGCGCATTGATGCCAAAGCCGTGGTGGATCACTACAAGAGCTCCAAGTGCCCTGTAAAGGGGGCTGAGCGCCACTAAACTTAGGGAGCAGTCCGCTATAAAGGCGCCCCCTCACAGGTAGCTCGGGGGTAAGAGCTACTGGGACCACTCGCTAGAACCCCCCCAAACTCCATGACGCGCAGGCGCTAGAGCGCCCCCTTCCGCCCAAGAAAAAAAAAAAACCTGCCCCGGGCGCCAGAGGGAGAAATACAGTTGAGAGTCGTCACGTCGCACGAAACAAATCGGCATCGGTGCATCGAGCAAAAACATCGAGGCAACGCGTGTCCCGACAGCGACAGCGCCCTCTGCAGCGGACCTGAAGAAACATGACTGGCGCGCCCCTGCTTGCCAATGGCCTCCATCACCCGCTCCAACCGGCGAGCTGAGGGCCTTCACCTCTATGACCGTAACGTGAACGCCAGCCCCCTCACGCGCTCGGGGCCTGGGCCAAACTCCTTCCACCACGGCGCTGCGGCGGGCGGTCGCACAAAGCGAGCCCTCGACGTGGCCGAGCGCGAGTTCGAGGCCATCCGGCACAAGAAGACGAGAATCGCCGTCGAGATTCTTGCAAAGCCCCAGCTGCCTCTCGAGACTGTGAATGTACAACCGCCGATACCGCGACGAGCCGCTGTGGCGAGCAGCGCAAGTAGGCAGCCTGTCCCCCCTGTGCAGCCCACCAAGCCAGCGGCGCCCATATCCGCAGAACCGGAGCCGCACAACGCCAGCCTGACGAAGCACCAGGCCAAAGTAATAAATGGCATAAAGCACGAGCTGGATCGCCTGCAGCCGAGCCAAGACGATACCAAGGAGCAGGGCCGCAAGCTGCGGTCGCAGGAGGCGACCAGGTTCAAAAGCGACCTCTCTGCCTACTTCCCGGACTACGACGAAGTGATAGGGAACGACCCCAAGGCAGAACGTGAGCAGCCCCTACCTCTCTACCAACCCACCCTTCTGCCATCTCGAGCTTTTTTTTTGCTATTTTGACATTGTTTTGCGAATGGGTTACTGACCAGCTGATGCAGATTTGCTTAACCCGGAGACACCCATCATCATTATCGATACCAGTCTGTCGCGCGCGATTCCTGATGCTCAACGCACAGCGTTTCGACCCCACCACCAAAACACAAGTGGCGCCGATTTTCCCGTCAGAGGATACGGCGATGCCTTATTCACTGACGTATTCGACTCCCAACGCATCGATTTTGGCTTCCTAGAAGCTCAACATAAGAACAAGAATATTGAAGACCCCTTACCTGATGGCCTGTTTGAGCCAATCCATAAAAAGGCAGAGAGGGTTGAACGGTCGATCCGCAACACTGAGAAAGGTCGTGCACAGCATGAGAAGGACCAAATCATCCGGCTCCTTGAGGGCCTCCAAGGCCACGACTGGCTAAGAGTCATGGGTGTCAGTGGTGTTACTGAAACGAAAAAGAAGAAATTTGAACCGGCTAGGATGCACTTCATAAAGGGGTGTCAGGCTATACTGGCCAAGTTTCGTAATTGGAATTTGGAGGAGAAGCGGCGAAAGCTTGAGAAAGAGAAGGCTCTCGCAGAGAGAGCGGAACAAGAAGAGGAATCCGACAATAGCGATGAAGAATCTCAACAAAGGGAGGATAGTCGTTCTAGGGAGAGTGACGAGGAAGAAGAAGAAGAAGAAGACGAAGAGGATGAGGGCGAAGACGAGGCTGAAGAGGATGAGCCTTCGCAAGACGATGCTAGCGAGACGTCCTCGCCAGCCAAGCAGCTGCGACGAGAGGCCAGGGCGAGATCCAAACTGGCGGCCAAAAACTCCAAAAAGTCACGGCCAGCCAACAAACCTACACCTCCGACAAAGCCTCCAGAGCCCCCCAAGGAGTTCAAGTCCTTCTTCACCAAGAAGTATGAGCGTGAAAGCGCGCTTAACCGGCAGAGACGAGCCGGAAGGAAAGTCCTCGCCTGGGGTCACCCAATCCCTGATATCATTGAAGCCGACTTCGCCTTGCCAGAGCAATATCGAGATGAGGAAACACTAAAGGCTCGTGAGAGGAAGAAGCGCAGGGATAGGCGAGAGCGGCGGACTTCGAAATAACACGGGCATCATTGCTACGGGCGTCACCCGGGGGAGGCTTGGAAGGACAAAATACAAATGGCGTCTAAGGATCTGATTTGCAGGGCGTTTGGCGGTTAAGGTCATCGAGAGGAGATTTAAGTAGCTCATGTATGTAAGATTAGTACCAAGGCAGTATTGGGGGTTATAGTACCAAGCATTAATGCATCAGAGATATGGAGGTGCGCAGTTATCAGGCTGGAACAAATAAAGCTTTTGAAACAAAACTGAAAGAAGAAGAAAAAAATTCGAAAAATATTATAAGAAGAAATCGCAATAAATTGGACAATGTGAAGCTATTGAGAGAACGAGTGTGGCATTGAAGGTAAAAGGATAATGGTGGTGAGAGAAAATATGGGAGCGTCACTGAATTCGGCCCATGCCGGATATTTTGCGGCGCTTGGGACCAGAGTTTGGGATTGAGCCAGTCGGAAGTCACAATCCGCTGCTAGGTGGTCCGTGCTCCTCGAGCTTCTGTCTCTCGAGACGCGCGCCACCTCTGGCAACAATTTGTTCAGCAAACTGCTAGTATCGTCACCTCACCTCTTCAAGCTCTGCTTTTTCAGCGTCTTTCTTTTCAACGCACCGGCGTTTTGCGATTTAGTTACACCGGCTCGTGTCCTTTCCAGCGGCGCCGTTTCTGCCGCCGTAGCTCTCCTTGCGACCAACCCCAGTCTCAACCTTCAGTGGCGACGGGATCCAGATGCGATGCTGATCTGAGAGCCTCACTTTCGTCTCAGATGCGCCCGCAACGATTTATACCGACCTCGATGCAGTGACTTTGTAATTTAAGCTCGCTGGAGCCGCGCCGCTCTTCCATTTCCCTCCTCTCTCCAACTTCTCGCTACCACCGCCATGACTACACTTCTTAGCGGCTCCAACTCAACGCCCGACATGGAGGAGCAGGCAGCATCGCAGCATCCCCTGCTGGATGGGCGGGATGGCCTTCCTCCCATCGAAGACCGGTCGATCCTCGGATACTTTGTTCTCAAGCAGGAAGTAAATATCGAGGTCAACTTTCGAGATCGACGCATCGATGGCGCGACGAGTATTTTCATTGTTACCTTCGCCGATAGAGCCGTCGAAGAAATCCTACTCGACGCTGCGCAATGCGAAATCGATACAAACAACATCACCGTTACTGAAATGCGAGAGGTAGATGGGGAGCCCGTGGAAGGTCAGAAGCGTAAGGTGACTGCTGAATACCGCGACCCCTACCAGAAACTCGTGCACCCCAAGGGCTGGAACTGGAGAGCCGACCACCATGATCTACGGCGTATCCGCGCTCGTTCGATCTTCCACAGCCGCAAAACCGACGTACCCGCCGAAAATAGAACATTCGAGGGTTCAACGCCAACCTACGGCTCGCTCAAGGTGAACTTCCGTGGCAAAGGAGAGCAAGAACGACCAAGGTTGATTATAAGAAAATCAATGTCGAATCTGGATGCCGTGGAAAAATCCCACAAGCAATTCAAGATCACTATACCGTTTACGAACAAGAACCCCAGAGACGGCCTGCACTTTGTTGGTGTCGATCCTCTGGACAACAGATTCACTCACATGTACACTCGCCATTCGATCCAGCCGGGGACTGCGTGCTGCATTTTCCCCTGTGTTGACGATCACGGCGCCAGGTGCGATTGGAGGATATCCATCAAATATCCGCGAACCCTCGGTGACGCCCTCCAACAGGCTCTGGCGACTAAAAAAGATGGGCCATCTCACAACGGCGTGGAGAAGGCTCAAGCTGATGGCAATGATCTACATTTCAAACTCGCCGAGGAAGATAAGCTGCGAGAAATGTCCGTTGTCTGCTCTGGGTTCCTTATGGAGGAGACGGTTGATCCCGAAGACGACCACAAAAAGATAATGATATTTGAGCCGGAGAAGACGGTCTCTGTGCAAAAACTGGGGTTTGCCATAGGCCCCTTTGAGCACATCAACCTCTCGTCAGAATCGAGAACTGAAGAGGACGAGGTGAAACTTGGAATGAGTGCCCTCAAGATTCACGCCTATTGCTTACCCGGCCGGGCGGATTGGGTTCGCAACACTGCAGCAGCTTTGACTATGGCTGCCGACTTCTTTACTTATACCTTTGCCAAGTACCCGTTTGGTAATTTCAAACTCTGCTTCCTTGATGATATGGTGGAGGACACGGTAGTCTTGCACTCGCTGGCCTTCGTCAGCAACCGACTGTTGTATCCTGAGGATATCATCGATCCCGAGATTGAGACGACGAGGAAAATCGTACACACCTTAACCTCTCAGTGGATTGGAATCAACATGATCCCCAACACGCGCAACGACATGTGGCTTGTGGTTGGCATTGCTCATTACATGACAGACTTGTTCATGAAGAAGCTTTGCGGCAACAATGATTACAGATTCCGAATGAAGATGATGGCAGACAAACTTGTTGAGTTGGATATCAATCGACCTTCACTGTCAGATCTTGGGCCTAATCTTCATTTGGGCGAATTTGAGATGGAGTTTATGGCGCTGAAGGCACCAATCGTGTTTTTCATCCTTGACAAGCGGCTTAGCAAAGCGTCCGGCGGCCATGGATTGACTCGCATTCTGCAGAAACACTTGACTAGGGCTCAGATTGAGGGCAGTGATAAATTTCTCGTTCTGGACTCTGAGAAGTTTAGAGTTACGTGCGAAAAGGCTGCCAAGTACCGCCTCGAGAGCTTCTGGAACCAATGGGTACACGGCTCTGGCTGTCCACGTTTTGATGTCAAAGCCAAATTCAACAAGAAGAGGCTTTGTGTCGAATTAATGCTGATACAGGTACAGCATCAGACTAGCAAGAAAACCGAACTCAGCAGAGACGAATTCTTGAGAGCGATCAAAGAACGCAGGGCGGATCTAAAGACTGGTGAAGTGCAGCCGCTGTTTACTGGACCCATGACTGTCCGAATACACGAGGCTGATGGAACGCCGTATGAACACATTTTGGAGATTCGAGAAGATGCCACTCGTTCTACCAAGTTTGAAATTCCCTACAACACCAAATATAAGCGCTTAAAGAGAACACGCCGTATGAAGGAGAAGCACAATGCTGGCGCTAGTATGGAAATACCTGAAAATACCGACGATGCCCTTCTTTACTGTCTGGGAGATGTTCTCCAAAGCCCAGAAGATCTTCGTGACTGGGAGTTGATAGAATGGGATCCGGAAACGGAGCGAAAGATGGATCAGGAGTCCTATGAATGGATCCGAGTCGACGCGGATTTTGAGTGGGCATGCAGCATGAACAGAACTCTCGAGCCGTACATGTATGTGTCCCAGCTTCAGCAAGACAGGGACGTGGTTGCTCAACAAGATGCCATGTTATATCTATCAACCGGCCCTCTTCATCCGATTGCATCGGGGTTCCTCGTGAGAACGCTTGTTGATCGCCGCTATTTCCACGGGATTCGCACCATGGCGGCGCAAGCCCTCACCAGGCAAGCCAACATCAAAGATATCCCGTTGCTGGGACTGCGGCAGTTGATGCGGGCTTTTCGCGACATGTTTTGCTATGACCAAACAAACCAGCCTCTTCAAAACGACTTCTCAGACAAAAGACAGTACAATGTCCGGTGCTCAATCATCAAGGCCATTTCCGAGGTCAGAGATGTCACAAATTACTGTCCATTCGAAGCCCGGCAGTTTATCTTGGACCAGCTGCTCTTCAACAACAACGAGAATAACCCGTATTCTGATCATCATTACATTGCCAAGCTAGTTGAAGCGCTGGCCACTTCACTCATTCCGGCTCAAGCAGATGAGTGGTTCAAACGCCAGGTCAAAATACCCACCGATGAGGAACGCCAGTTTCTTGATGAGGCAATGGAGCAGATTGAACGAGTTCTTCGGCGTGACGAGTGGACAAACTCCTACCAGAATATTTGGACCATCGCTGGATTGGATGCCAAGCAGCGTCTCATGAAGGCAGAGGTGATACCAACAAATTACGCCGATTTTGGCCAATATCTACTAGACGGAACTCATGATCTTATTCGGATCAAATGCTTCGAGGCTCTGATTGATCTTGGGGCACTGATGGATCCGACAGTATTCACATTTTTATTCTACTCACTCATGACGGATCGATCGCCATTTGTTCGGGACAAACTTATCCAAGCGGTGGCTCGAGGGCTTGCTGCGATTGCATTCGGCGAATACTCAAAGGCCGTTAAGAACGAGCCTGCTCCGGATGAAGCCGATGCCTTGCTACTTATTCAAGATAGTGCAGAAGAAGTTGCTGCTCGAAAGGAAAAGTTTGCTCGAAAGGAAAACCTCGACGCCGCGCTCAAGGCTTTGAGGAAGGAAATGGAAGAGACATATGCCACCGATGAGAGGCATTACAGCACTGCCATGCGCAAGGCGCTGGATCATCCCAATCTGGGAAGAGCTGAGATAGAGTCCCTTCTTGATCTGGCAGCCATGATGTTCGAAGAGGCCACAAGCTGGGTGCTTACCCTTAATTTGCCCAAGGGTTGGAGGGTGGAGCGGCCGGTACAGCAGCTCTCGGATCGGGTGAGTTACCATAAATTCTTCCTCCCCCCTTTATTACTAGATGGCTTACTAACTGGTTATAGTTGATGGTGAATTTCAAGGCTTATTACAAGACGAAGCTTAAAAATGCGGTTCCTCCATCACGGCCTCCTGTGCCAGAGGCCAAATTGCCCCCGCCCTTGCCAAAGGCATCATCCATCAAGATCAATACGAAGGCCGCACAGCCATTACCATCGCCTCGGCCTACGCCTGTTTCGAATCCAACACCTCCTAGCGACACAATAGTTGCTGCTTCTGTAGCCTCTCGTCCAGCTAACAGCAATGGCGTTCTTGCTAAGCCTACCATCAAATCGGAGTTTCAGGCTGGTGTACTGGCCAAACGACCTAGACCAGAAAAGGGCGATGGTGTCCCAGCATCGAAGAGACCCAAGGTGGAATCGCAGCCGTCAAATCTCGACAAGATTCCCGGGGCTCCCCCGAAAAAGCGTCGTATTGTCACTCTGAAAACTTCCAATCCTAAACGGCTTGCTGTTATTCTTGGTGAATCAAAGAGTGCTTCAACCGCTTCTGCCATTCCTGGCCGGACTGCTCTGCCTTCTGCACCCTCCAAGGAACAGAATTCCTTTGGGTTAGCTAAGGACACGAATGCAGCAAAGCCTCCGCGTAAGCCGCTACCTTCTGGAGATGTGGTGAGAAAGCCCCTGCCAACAGGTGGCTCATCGGCGAGCCTCCCAGGTCCTACGACGAGCAAAATCTTTGCGAAACATCGTCCTCCCATGCCTGGGCCGAAATCACAATCACACAGCAAATCACCAAGCAAGTCGCCCAGCAAATCGGCTACTCCGCCAGTGCCAAATCAAACAGCGGCACCTGCACCGGTGGCGACGGCAGCAACGGCAGCAGCAGTGGCAGCAGCAGCCGTTCCGACTGCGCGCCCTAAGATTAAAATCATCAGAAGGCCTCAGCCAACACAGCCTCCTCCCTCTTGAATCGTTGCTGTCCGCATGAGCGAGGAATAGCGGAACGGATGTGATGTTGACTAAGAATCAATATAATAAATAGTAAACTCGTTAAAAAAAATAACAAACGTGGGAGGGTTCCTTGATTTTACGCATGGAAGACTGTGGAACTCGTACATTTGATACCTTATTTTCTTTCTTCCTTCTTCAAAAGCACTTTTCAGAAGATTTTTCTCGATTGTGCTTTTTGGCATTACTCTGGCGTTTACGGGGAAGGGATGACGATGACTTATGCTTTCTAGGGAGTTGGCGGTCATGAAGTTGAAGATAATCAGGATGGGAAGAGGACACGGGTGGGCGGTAATATGCGTATGCTATAGAAAACAATGCAATAGCCTCATGACATGACTTGAATCTACCTTATGTGTATAAACGATGGATATTTGACGCGCATTTCCCATGTATCTCTCTGTCCCAGAGTAAATGTTGAACACTCACATCATTGCAATCTTGGTGGCCGATGGGCGCGAAAGAGTTTACTTTTGGCCTTGGCCCGTATCTTTGTCTATCTTTATAGGGTATAAAATGAATAGCTGGTGTAGTTGAAACAGTTCCCGCCATATCTCCAAGAGTATGCATATCCAGTTTTGCCTTGTAACCATAATTTTTTTTTTCTTTGGTCGCTGCTTTCAATCCGCTGAGCAAATAGGTTGAACTTCGTCTTTTTACGCTTTGGAATCTTCTTCTCTGCCCCATCGTGCAGTCTCGTCACCGTCTTTCCATTCTTGTTCCACGTAGCCAATCTGCTGCTTGACCTTCTGAACCGTCTCCTTATCACCAGTATTCTTACCGGCATTGTCACTTTTTTTTTTAGTTTCAAGTAAGCCAACTGTTCAATTATATGGGCGTTGCGTGCTTCATGGGATACTTACCTAATCTTAACGGCTGGCCGACCAGCAGCTGAGCTGAGCTTGATGACAATGTTCAGTGGCACAGACTTTGTGCCAGTCTTGAGGTGCGTAAAGTCGTTTGTTAAATAGGTGCCAACACCGAATGTAGGCTGAAAGCCGTACTTTTGAGACACTTCCAGATACTCCAAGCAGCGGTCGATGTTGAGTGAGTCAGAAAACACAATGATCTTCTTGTCCTTGATACCTTGTCCATCATAGTAGTCACGTAGAAGTTTGACGTATTCGGCAGGATCACCAGAGTCTTGTCGCACTCCCGCAAACATTTCAGCGTAGGTCTTCATGCTTCCGTCGGCCTTTTGGAAGATTTCAGGGCCGAATCCGCCGTCGACTGGACGAATGGGCAAGCTAAAGGCCCTGAGAAATTCTTGAGTGCCAAAGGTGTCTGTCAGAGCAATGGATAGGTTGGTGCCGAAAGCGCTGACCCAGTGGCGCAGGGCCTCTTCTGTTGCCTTGGTGTAGTCGTTGGTTATGGCAGCAATTCCCATAAACCACTCGTGAGCTACGGTTCCGACAGGAGGGATGCCAAATCGCATAGCCAGGTGCACATTGCTCGTTCCCGTCAGCTTTCCAGGAAAGCCCTTTGCGGTCGCATCCTTGGATGCCTTGACTAAACCGCGAAACACCAGGGCCTGGGTGTGGTAATCGCGGCGTCTACGGGTTCCAAACTCGGAGGTGGTGCACCCAGCCTCCAATAGGCGCAAGCCCTTTTCGAAAGCCTTTTCTTCTTGTCCTTCGTAGTTCCAATCCGTGTCCATGAAGCGGAAATAGGCCTCAGATGTCAGTGCCAAAATGGGGATCTCATAAAGAATCGTGTCGGACCACGTGCCCTTGATCTCCATGTGGACATCACCAACGTCCGAATCCGAGCCCGAGTCATCCCCGACGGGGCTGAAGGTTGTCAGAACCTGCTCTCGAGGTCGCAGCCGGAACTCCTTGAGGAATTCGAGGTAGTCAGCAGTCAGATACTTGCAGTGCTCCTGCAGGAATCGGTACTCTTCGTCAGACAGGGAGATGTTGCCGAGCTCTGTCGAGATGAGTCAGTACACATGCGCAACGGACAATTCAAGGAAGAGCAATGAGAAAGCAAAGGACTCACTTCGGATCTGCTCCTCTAGCCACTTGAAAGCAGCCCTGGAGAGCCTCTTGTCGGGGGTTCTGTTAGTGAAGGCATAGGTCACGGGCACGTCTTTGAAGAACTTGAAGACGGCGCATTGCATCGTCAGCTTATATAGATCCGTGTCGAGGAAGGAGATGACTCCCTCGGGAAAGGGCGACGAGCTGTTGAAATCCATGGTTGGAGATCAAAGTACAAAAAGAGGATGCAAAGGGAAAGGGACTGTTTGGTTTGTGGCTGTGAGGTGATTTATAGAGAGTTGTCGCAAAAGTTGTTTTGGGTTAAGTTAGTTTAAGTTCAGCCATGTTTGGCGGGGGTCTGAAGTGGTGAGAGTCGTCGCTGATAAATTCCCTAGGAACTAGGAACCAGGAGCTATCGAACTTACCGGCGGTCCGTAGCCGGAACGAGCGCGTCAATTCGGATCTCCAGAGGAACGTGCCTGGTTATACGAGAGAATTAAACGGCCACCAAGGTACATCATAGTTACATGCTAGCAATTTTGCTTGCTTTAGGGTTGCTGCCTAGCAGAAGCTACTAACTTGGATCCTGTCTCACCTTTTGGTGCTGTATTGTTACGGTATAGCATTAATGATCTTCTCGTCAAGTGTTAGGTACCGAATTGCTGTTAAGCCTCCTCTGTAACAGAGGTAATTAGGTAATGGTGGTACGAGTAAGTAAAGAGGTGCTAGCAAAACACAGATTCTGATCCATTAGTAGCCAAAGTCCGTAGCTGTTGTGCTGCCCATATTAGGAGTTTCGCACCTACACAAGCGGCATCCAAGGGATGGACAATAAATAGGTGCCCAGCTAAATTAACCTCTAAAAACGTCTCATCCTCTCTTATCCTCCCCCCTGCCTAGCTGCATAGTATATTCTTGTGCCTATGCACGCCCTACGCTTGCGAGTCTCCCGCTGCTATTAGCATCAAAATGGTCCCCTAGCTTGTTTGCGCTCCTGGTGGGCTGGATGATATCATGTCGCACCGCTGGCGCCGAATTCCGCAGCTCTAAAATCAGATAAGGGACAAATGATAATCCGAGCCATCCACCATTGCCGAACGCCTTGCTGCGAGGGATGAATTCCGCTCCAGAGCGCTTATCAACACGTGACGAAGAATCCTCCGCGGCAAGGCCAGGCGATGGCCGTCAGATCTCGTCACCCTCTCAGTTCGGAGCTACTTACACCTAGGTTTGCACCGGTACAATTTGTGTGCCCTTCAGGATTTTTCTCTTGTAGCTTTTGCCGCGCCATTCCTCTGGCCAGGTCTTCTTCACGGATCAGGGATTCCATGTAGGAGTACATCGGCTCAGCTGTGCCTACAAGCTGTAAGTCAGTTTTTTTCATTCCGCTTTCGCGCGACCCAAAGACAGCCTTCCGAATAATCTCCTGAGCCGGCTGAGAGGTGCGGATGGGCAAACATTGGCGAGGAGCTGCCAACCGCCGACATAGGCCTTTTCTGAAGAACTTACATGGTTTCGCATTGTCTTTTGAGAAATCGTCTTTGATTATCTCCTGAATTTTGCTAATTAAAAATGTTTCTCGGCAGATCAGCATGAACAGCCAGAATCTCCACGGCCACGGCGGCGGCGCGCCGTACGATCGGGAGCGCGAAATGGATGAACGACATCGCGCCATTCAACAGCACGAAGAGATGGCTCGCCGCGACCAAGAACGAGAGAGAGAGCGCGAACGAGAACGAGAGAGCGACCGTTACCCTCCGGCACCGCACCAGAGCAGCGCGGGCTCAATCCCCATTCACCAGCCGGTGGCATCGCGGATCTCCGGTGCCATCCACAGTCCCGGAGGACTGCTCGCAAATCATAATGGAAACGCGCCACCCATCTCACTTGGCGCTCCGTCGGGGCCCCTGGGCACCTTTGGCGGACCTCTACAGAGTGAGCATGGGCGACCGATCCAACACGGCGGGCCAGGCGGTGCGAACGGGCAACACCAGATGTTTGCATCCATCTCTCATACACAACCTCCTCCCAATAACTCACAAGCGGCGCCCGGCGGCGGTATATTTGGCGGACCTCTGCAGCCTCAACATCAGCAAGATGGAGGCCGGGGAGGCCAGCAAAATGCCACCATGGTTGGTGTAGCTCCTGGTGGGCACCAGATGCCGGGTGGCATCACACAGGGCCAGCAGCCCATTTTAAATGTGAGTGACGAGGTCGTTTATTTTTTATTTCCATCTTTCAGTTGTCTTTCACATTTTCTTTCCTCTTTGAGCGTTGTGAGCACAAAGTGAAGTGAATGGAGCCGCAACCTGCGGGACAACCGGTAGAGAGTGGCAGCCAGCCGCCCCAAAGTGACGAGCAGAGATGATTCACTCCAGCTGCTTGTACTTTCTTCCCCTCTCCATCTCAACCTTTTCACTTTTCACTTTTCTTTTTTCTTGCAAACACCAGCATCCTTTTCTCCATTTCCCTCCCTTCAGACACTATCCATCACTACTCTACAACGGATTCTGCATGCGTTGCGACGATTGCATAAATCCTCTTCACTCTCCATCCCATCAACGTTGTACACAAGCTGGGCGCTAGCCCAAACTCGACTGTCACCATGGATGGACCGCAGCAGTACCCTGCGGTGGCCATCACACTACCCTCTGGCCGTCCTTTGGCCAGTGTCGTTGACCCGGTGGCTCTCCAAACGCGGGCTTTTCTCGATTTTCCAGCCGGAACTCGAGAAGTAGTCACAGCCTTCGTTGGCGGTGGTGAACGCCTAATCTTGGCCTGTCGCGACAACACCAAGCTTTGGGGGTTTTACCATCACTTTCATGTGCCGTTTAATCTTGTATTATTAATGTTTCCATTGGGTGATGACTAACATTCTCAATCTCTTAGGATGCCCTTACATATCTTGACCAAGTCAAAGTGCAGTTTCACGACCAACCCGATGTTTACAATCGTTTTCTGGACATTATGAAAGACTTTAAGAGCCAGGCGTATGTAAAGTATAGGGTTCTAGCAGATTTCAAACGTTGACATGCATTCAGGATTGACACACCTGGGGTGATTAACCGAGTCTCTGAACTATTTGCCGGGCATCCAAATCTGATCCAAGGATTCAATACCTTCCTTCCCCCTGGATACCGAATAGAATGCGGAGCCGGTAATGATCCCAATACTATTCGAGTTACTACTCCTATGGGAACTACAGTCCAGTCCATCGCTGGGCGAGGGCCTCAGCCTGATGGCCATGGGCTTGCAGTTGGTGGCCAGCCCTTGTTCCCCGAACGTGGAAGCCAATGGCAACAGCGACCCCAGCACAGTATTGAGAGCCCAGAAGCTGCCTTTAGTACCCCAGTTCAAAATGGGGCAAACTTGTTCGTTCAAGCTGCGACCCAAGGTGCGTTTGATGGCCCAGGAGGTCACCAACAACGCAACCCCCCTCAGATGTCAGGAAGTGCTGGCCCGCCTGGCGGACCAAATGCGAGGAATGCTCACACGCCAATGCCCACTTCTGGTCCAGGCGCAGTCAATGGCGGTGCTGCTAATCCGGCAAACATGGAACGGCGCGGCCCCGTTGAGTTTAATCATGCCATCAGTTATGTCAATAAGATTAAAGTAAGTGCCCATATTTAAACTGTCGGCTCGAAAACTTTCGACTAATTGAACACGGCGTAGAACCGCTTTCAGGATAAGCCGGAGATATATAAACAATTCCTTGAGATTCTTCAGACTTACCAGCGAGAGCAAAAGCCGATCCAAGATGTGTATGCCCAAGTGACAACCCTCTTCAACTCGGCACCGGATCTTCTGGAAGACTTTAAGCAGTTTTTGCCAGAGTCTGCTGGCCAAGCTCGGGCACCTCCTGGTCGTCCGGACGACGGCGCCGTTGCTGGATCCAGTCACACGCCTCAACCCGGCATGAGGGATGGGCAGAAGATGCCCCCCTTGGGGAGCTTCCCCCCACCTGTCAGTGCCGGTAAGGATAACAAGAAGCGGCCGCGGACTGATAAGCAAACCCCTACTCCCGGCGCCCTTCTTACCGAAGCCCCCGTTGCAACCCGCATCCCTCCGCAAAATATCAACGGCAGCAAGCGGCCGAAACTCAGCCACGCGAGAGGCAGTGGGGATGGCATCTCCATTGAGCCCACCCTTACACCTGTCATGCCTGAGCCTTACCCCCCTCGTTCCCCTGCAACTTCAAACCAGGAAGAGATTGCTTTCTTTGAGCGGGTTAAGAAATTCCTCAGCAATCGGTCTTCGATGAACGAGTTCCTGAAACTTTGCAACTTGTTCAGCCAGAATATCATTGATAAGAACACTCTGTATCACAAGGGTGCCCTTTTCATTGGTGCCAGCCCAGATTTGATGGCTTTCTGGAAGGCATTTGTTGGCGTCGACTCCCAGGATGTAGTTATTGACAACAGGCCTGCACCGCCGCTTGAAAAGGTGTCCCTGAGCAACTGCCGCGGATATGGCCCAAGCTATAGACTCCTGCCAAAGAGGGTAAGCAATCATAACGCAGAACGCACTTCAGTCTGGTCCATAGTTAGCTAACAGACATGTTATTATAGGAGCGCCTTAAGCCTTGCAGCGGCCGTGATGAACTTTGCAATTCTGTCCTGAACGACGAGTGGGCTTCGCACCCAACCTGGGCTAGTGAAGATTCTGGGTTTGTCGCTCACCGTAAAAACCAGTTTGAAGAGGGCCTTCATCGCATCGAAGAAGAGCGCCATGACTACGATTTCAACATTGAAGCAAACCTGAAGTGCATCCAGCTACTGGAGCCTATTGCTCAGCAAATGCTTGCAATGTCCCCAGCCGAAAGGGAGGCATTTCACATGCCCTCCGCTCTTGCTGGCCAAAGCACTTCCATCTTCAAGCGCATATGCAAGAAGATTTATGGAGAGCGTGGTATTGATGTCGTCAATGACATGTATACCAACCCATTCGACGTCATCCCTGTGCTTCTAGCTCGTATGAAGCAAAAAGACGAAGAGTGGCGCTTTTCGCAGCGAGAGTGGGAAAAGGTGTGGCATGCTCAAACGCACAACATGCACCTGAAGAGTCTGGACCACATGGGCATCCTAGTCAAATCAACAGACAAGAGGAACCTGACGGCAAAGCATCTGGTTGATGTAATCAAGACCAAGCATGAAGAGCAACGTCGCGAGCGCATTCTTAAGGGCAAAGCTCCTCGCCACCAGTTTGTTTGGGATTTCAAGGACAAGGAGGTTGTCCTCGACCTCTTGCGCCTGATGATGCTGTATAGCATGCACAATGGGCAGCACAGCGGTCAAGAGAAGGAGCGTATCCTCGACTTCTTCGAGACGTTTGTCCCTGCCTTCTTTGATCTCCCCGAAGACGTGGTTCAGGAGAGAGTCCCAAAGATGCAGCCTGAATCTGGCGAAGAGGAGATTGAAGATCAGACTCCGGCTGAGCTAACCAACGGCCGCAGTCGCCGCAACGGAAAGAAGGGTGATCTCCTTAGAGGGGTTCTTGACCCTGGCCGAAACGGCAGCAAACCACGGAACCAGAAAGAGGACAGCGCTGCTTCTGGCAGCAAGGAGACAACCCCCGAGGTCGGATCTGCCAATGAAGAAGAGATGGCTGATGCTAACGACGACTCTGCCGTCCCCGAGGTGTCGAACGAGCGATGGATGCCAAGTATCCCTAAGCCAGTTGTGGTCGGAGACAGCGATAATGCGTTCCTGGACGCCGATGGCGAGCTCAAGGCAGACGGCTTCTTCACTCGCCCGTGGTATAACTTTTTCTGCAACCAAACCATGTTTGTTTTCTTCAGCATCTTCCAAACGCTGTACTCGCGACTCCTGGATATCAAAGACAGCAAGGAGGCCGTTGCAGTTGAGATTCACCGCCTCAACAAGCCTAAGCCTGCCAGAGATCTTGGATTCACTGAGAACCACATGACATTCTTCGAACCCAATGAAGAGCCTACCAAGTTTTGGCCCAAGACTCTTGAGCTTATCGAGGATTACATTACTGGCGAGATTGACGAGAACCGGTACCAAGATGTCATGCGACACTATTACTTGAAAAACGGCTGGAAGCTGTACACTATTCAAGATCTGCTCAAGACTCTCTGCCGTCTGGCTCTGACTTGCAAGAGCCTCGACTCGAAAGAGAAGACGCCGGATCTTATCCAGCAGTACATGGCCAACCGAGAACGAGAGGAAACGAGCTACCAGACTGAAATCAGCGCGAGAAAATTCGCTGAGAAATGTGTGAAGGATGGCGATCTGTTTGTTATCTGCTGGGTAAGTTGTGTAAAATACGGGGATTTATGTGACATTTGTATGTTCCTGTTTGCTGACTGCTTGACTCTAGTTCCCTCAAAAATCAGAAGCTACAATTCGATGGCTCCAGCGAGATGAGACGACCTTTTATATGGATGAAATGCGTCTGCGTGAGAGGTGGCAATATTACATATCTTCCTTTATTCGAGTCGAGCCTACCGAAGGCGTTCCTCGATCGAAGCTGCAGAAGGTTGTTCTGACTCGCAATCTGCCCTCTGGAGAGTCCGACTCTGATGAGGATGCTATCCCTAAGCCGGTATCTTATAAGGAAAACCTCACTGTCAGCATTTGTCTCAAGAGTTCAAAGATGATCTGGGCACCTGGTACTTCCGAGTATTTCATTTACGACCAAGCGCCAAAGTCCAAGGAGCAGCGCGAGCAGCGCGAAAAATTCACAAAGACGCTCAGCAACTTTCGCGAGCTGAAGCTTCTTGAGAAGATGGTGCACAACCCGGTGTGGGCCAAGGATATGAGCCCCGAGGAAGTCCAAGAGCAGAACAAGAACTTCCGCAAGTGGATGGACGAGGGAATCTCTCCGGCTGTTTCTAATGAGGATGTGGATATGGATTAGGAAATCCGGCCTCTGGCTGTTTTCTAGTGAGGATGTGGGACATGGGTTATGGTTTCCAGGGAAGCAGACTCCCTCCACTCTTTTGCTCTTGTTTTTTTCGTTGAATTTTATCTCTCCCTCTATCCTTTTCTCTTTGAAAGGAGGAACTCTGCAGGCATACTTTGAGCGGAATTGGGTTGCACTCTTGACTTTATGTTTCCTTTTGCCTTTTCATTTCTGTTTTTCCTCTCGTCTAATGGCTGCAAGCTTTCAGAAAAAAACACGAAACGAATCGTCTCGCATGAAACAAAAGTACAGCAGGTGAAGTGGATGGCAAGAACACTTCGAACGAAAAACAGGACTGGCCTCTGTGCCAAGTTAGTAGTTTATCTTGCAGCGCGCTTTTTCATTTTTTTTTTCATATGCAATGTTACTTTTGTACTTAGTTTACGTTCATGTTTTTGTCCTCTCATCGAAACTCTGTACATGTAGCTCTAGTGTAGCTTCAATTGATACGCAGGGTTGTTACTAAGAAGACGAGTTGCTTCGTTGTAGCGATGTAAGCTTAGTGGTATGAGATCGGGTGTTAAAGGTTTCTCTAGACCCGGTATCTTCGGGTGATGGAGCCTCTAGATATCTGCTTATTAGAAAACTGTACATTACTAAAAGAGCCATGCGAATGTGAATTTTGAATTTGTATTTCATTTACTATTTCCTATGTATGATCCAACTCCAGCCCAGCCAAATTTCATATTGGTCTATGGCGGTATATATTGCGGGCGAGTCTATTCTCTTTGCCCAGCCAAGCGTTTTTCCACTTCGCTTTAATTATTCACTCATATATTCATAATGCTATAATTTTGATGCCTCCGGTGCGGAAGCTGATTCAGGGTTGGGTAGTCACTGCAGGTTCTCGATGACCAGAGCAGAGGCGCCGCCACCGCCGTTGCAGATACCGGCAACGCCAATCTTGCCCTTCTTCTCTGACAGAACGGAGGTCAGGGTGGAGAGGATACGAGCACCGGAAGCACCCAGGGGGTGGCCGATGGCAACTGAACCACCGAAGACGTTGACCTTCTCGGGGCTGAGGTTGAGGAGCTGCATGTTGGCGAGGGCAACGACGGAGAAGGCCTCGTTGATCTCGTAGTAGTCGACATCCTCGGGGGTGAGGCCGGCGTGCTTGATGGCCTTGGGGATGGCAGCGGCGGGAGCAATGGTGAATCGCTCGGGCTCACGCTCGGCGTCGGCCCAGCCGAGAATCTTGGCAATGGGCTTCAGTCCAAGCTCCTTGAGCTTGGCCTCGGAGACCAGAACAACGGCAGCGGCACCGTCGTTCAGGGGAGCGGCGTTGGGGGCGGTGACGGTACCGTCAGACTTGAAGGCAGGGCGCATAGCCTTGAGCTTGGCCTCATTGAGGTTCTTGACCTCGTCATCCCGGTCAACGACAACGGGAGGCTTGCCTCGGCCACCGCTGACCTCAACGGGGACGATCTCCTTGAAGAGACCGGCCTCAGTGGCAGCCTGAGCCCTCTTGTAGGTGTTGATGGCATATTCATCCTGAGCCTCACGGCTGAGGTTGTGCTCGTCGGCGCAGAGCTCGGCCTGGAGACCCATGTGCTCGTTCTTGAAGGTATCGGTCAGACCGTCCTTGAGGACACCGTCGACGAGGGTCTGGTCGCCGTATTTGGCGCCGGTGCGGAGGTTGGGCAGGTAGTGGGGTGTGTTGGACATGGATTCGGCACCGGCAGCGACGACAACGTTGTTGACACCGAGCATGATGTTTTGGGCACCGAGGATGACGGCCTTCAGAGAAGAGGCGCACACCTTGTTGACGGTGGTGGTGATGACGTTCTTGCTGAGGCCAGCACCGACAGCGGCCTGGCGGGCGGGAGCCTGACCCAAGCTATAAGAGGACTGTAAGCATCTGTCTGATCGAGCGTGGGATTCGTGGCATGTTTGTCTTACTTGGCGGAGAGGACATTGCCGAAGAAGACCTCCTCGACATCTTCGGGCTTGACGCCAGATCGCTCAACGGCTCCTGTGTTGCTGTTAGGATCAGGAACAATAGGCCACGGTGCTGGAGAGCAGACTCACCCTTGATAGCAGCGGCACCGAGCTGGGTGGCACTCAAGCTGGACAGAGAACTGGATCGAATTATCAGTATCAGGCTGAACGCGTCCAAGAAAGGGGGATAGATGGCACAGGAATCTCTTACCCCAAGAAAGAACCAACGGGGGTTCTGGCAGCTGAAACGATGTAGACGGGGGGAAGGCCAGACATTTTGGAGGAATTTGGAGGAATTGACGTAAAAGGATGGGTTGAATTGAATTGAACTGGCGTTGGGATGAATTGGGAAGAAGAAAAGAGTTGACAATGGGGGAGAGGCGTGAGACCAAAGGGGTATATATACTAGTGCAGCTCAGCCCAACAGATTGCAAGGCAAGACAGAGAAGACCAAGTGATGGAGTGACAGGCCGTGCTTGGACGAGGGTGAGAAATTTATGGATCGCAGGATCGAGGCTGGACGGGAAGGAGATGAGATGAAATGACGAAGACGAAGACGACCAGGGATTGTTGGATTGGATCTTGCAATGGACACAGATAGATAGACACAGATAGATGGTGCAAGCAGCTGCTGTACTTAGTATCTTGGTATCCTGTCCTATCCTAATGCCGAGTGACGGCGGAGGGGCACATTTTTTTCTTAGTGGCCGTTGTTCGGCTCTTTGGAGAGGGACGGACCCCTCCATGCACCAGGGACATGTATGTACATGTACCCAGTACATGGTTCGATGGCACCCAATTGTACACGCATCCAAGAAGCATTGGCTGGATACAGGTAGGTACCTAGTAGCTGGAATTGCACCTCACCGCTCCACTGAAATTGCCATGTTGGGCAGTGAGTACTTAGTAGATACTAAAGCTGTCTGATCCACTGGTACCTGATTCTAGCAAACGCCCAGGCACCTGAATTGGAGATTCGAAGGGGGCATGTATGGAGTACCTCAGAGGCATTCACGACTACGAATACTGTCCT
Organism: Trichoderma semiorbis; assembly: GCA_020045945.2. Lineage (NCBI taxonomy): Eukaryota > Fungi > Ascomycota > Sordariomycetes > Hypocreales > Hypocreaceae > Trichoderma > Trichoderma semiorbis. The sequence goes on from CM034695.1 coordinate 6,212,505, forward strand.
TTGACCATCAACGCTCTTCAACCCCCTTGATATTGAGCAGTTTTACTGCGAGTTCAAACCAACATACCAGCCCCTTTCTGATTGCTGATAAATCCCATCTCTGATAGGTATCAATTTTACCCCATTGAGAATGAAATCGCAGAAATCTGGATCTCGACAAATTCCACTTGGGCTGAGCGATTACGCTAGGAAGATGCGAGCCAGGGCCTCCCGTATCCGTATCCGTAAAGCTGTCAGAAACGTCTCTGCCGTGCAGAGTGTCATTTAACAAAGGACGTGCAGACAATTATTCAATCCTTCCGATCCAATAATACGTTCAGTAATCAAGATATCGCTCACATCACAGCCGTCAACCATGCACGTAAGATGTAGATTGCAGCCTGGGTTGAACAAGTCCAAGTCGGTTTGAAATGCTCAAGTACACGGGTACGCAGCAATACGAAGTATGGAGTACCTTGTCCACAATTGATGTTCATCGAACTTGCTGACTAACATTGAACTGCACGAAAGCAACACCTTGGCCGATTGGCGCCGATAAGATAAGATGCGATAATGCTTCAGCCTTGCATATCGCCACGTGATATGCTCCCGCCAGCTTTGCCTGCAGAAAAAAGTTGCTAGAGACCCGTTTTGGTACAAGGCAGGCAGGCGGTCGGTACAGCAGGTACACGCGACTTGCGACGATACCCGTGTCTTGAGCATCTTGACTTCGTCGCCCGCCATTGACCTTGGCTTTTGGACTAGACCGACGACAAAATGGATGACCTCTACGATGAGTAAGATTTAACTGCTTTTCGCACACAAGATTTGCTCTGAATGCGCTGCTGACAAGCTCCCAAGGTTCGGAAACTTCATTGGGGAGGAGGTTGAGTCTGAGGAAGCGTCCGAGGCTGGAGAAGAGGCGGGCGGCTATACGTACGACGATGAGCACGAGGGAGCGCCCAGTGTTACTGGGCAGGAGCTTATGGAGCTCGATGGTAGGCCGAACTATGTCTTAACTTGCAAAGCAGTTGGCTGATTGCGCCCCGAGCAGATGGACCTTCAAATGCCGTCATTCTCCATGAGGACAAGCAATACTACCCCACCGCTGAGCAGGTGTACGGCGCCGACGTCGAGACGCGAGTAGAAGAGGAAGATGCGCAGCCTCTAACGGAGCCAATCATTGCGCCGGTCGAGCAGAAGAAGTTCAACATCGAGGAGGTCGACCTGCCCCCCGTCTACTTCGATCGCGAGTTCATGGCCGATTTGATGAACTTTCCCGAGCAAACAAGGAACATTGCGCTGGCTGGCCACCTGCACCATGGAAAGACGGCGTTTATGGACATGCTTGTTCTAGAGACTCACGACATCACCGATAGGCTTGAGCGGAGAGTCGGCAAGAAGCGTGATGAGGCCCTACGATATACCGACGTCCATATGTTGGAGCGAGAGCGGGGAATCTCCATCAAGGCTGCGCCCATGAGCCTTGTTCTTCAGAGCACCAAGGGAAAGTCGCATCTCTTCAACATCATTGATACCCCTGGCCACGTCAACTTTGTAGACGAGGTGGCAGCGGCCTCTAGGCTGATGGACGGCGTGTGTCTAGTCGTGGATGTGGTTGAAGGTGTCCAGGTCAACACTGAACAGATCATCAAGCACGCTGTTCTGGAAGACATTCCTCTGACGCTCATCATCAACAAAGTAGATCGATTAATCCTGGAGCTGAAGCTACCTCCCAAGGACGCCTACTTCAAGCTCAAGCATGTTGTAGAAGAGGTCAACACAGTCATCGCCAACACCATCCCGACCAAAGCAGCCTCACGGAGACTAAGCCCTGAGAAGGGCAACGTTCTATTTGCCTGCACGGACATGGGATGGTGCTTCACGCTGCCCTCCTTTGCCAAGATGTACACGGACACCTTTGGCGACATCAATGCAGAAGAATTTGCCAAGCGACTATGGGGAGACGTTTACTACAACCCAAAGAAGCGAAATTTCACCCGCAAACCGGCAGAAGACAGATCTGCTAGATCCTTTGTCCACTTCGTTCTCGAACCTATCTACAAAATTTTCACCCACTCTATCAGTGATAGCCCCGAGCAGCTGAAACTAGTCTTGGCTTCACTTGGCATTGAGCTGAAGCCGTCACAATACAAGGCAGATGCAAATGTCATCCTCAAGCTGGTATGCGAGCAATTCTTTGGCCCTTCATCGGGCTTCGTCGACATGGTTGTAAAGCACATCCCGTCGCCGACAGAGGGCGCACAACGGTTGCTGGAGCGATACTACACTGGTCCTCTAGATACCAAGGTTGCGGAGTCAATGAAGACGTGCAACCAAGACGGCCCCTTGGTAGTCCACGTCACAAAGCTCTTCAACACCTCAGACGCAAAGGGCTTCTACTCATTTGGTCGTGTTCTGAGCGGTACAGCCCGACCTGGTGCTGCGGTGAGAGTTCTTGGCGAAGGCTATTCTCTCGACGACGAAGAAGACATGACAATGGCCTCCATTGGCGAAGTATTCATTGCAGAGACAAGATACAACATTCCCACAGACGGTGTCCCGGCAGGCAACTTGGTACTGCTGGGCGGCGTAGACAACTCAATTGTCAAATCTGCGACAATCGTCCCTCCTAAGCTGGAGGATGATGAAGACGCCTTCATCTTTAGACCTGTCACCCACTTTACTGAATCTGTTCTTAAAGTGGCTGTCGAGCCTATCAACCCTTCCGAGCTCCCCAAGATGCTTGACGGACTACGCAAAGTCCAAAAGTCATACCCCCTCATCAACACAAAAGTCGAAGAATCTGGCGAGCACATCATCCTGGGAACCGGAGAGCTCTACATGGACTGCGTCCTGCACGATCTGCGACGGTTATATGCCGACATGGATATCAAGGTATCAGATCCGGTAACAAGATTCTGTGAGACCGTAGTGGAGACTTCAGCGACAAAATGCTACGCCATCACGCCGAACAAGAAGAACAAAATCACCATGGTGGCGGAGCAGCTGGAGAAGGGCATATCCACGGACATCGAGACAGGTGCTGTCAGAATACGGGATCCAGTACGAAAAACGGCCAAGTTCTTTGAAGAAAACCACGGCTGGGACAAGCTGGCGGCCAGAAGTATCTGGGCTTTTGGCCCTGACGAGATGGGGCCCAATATTCTCCAGGACGACACCCTGCCTACTGAGGTAAGTTTTAATGAAAGCCTGGCCTTCTGTTTGAACAAGCTTGCTAACGAACGTTTCTTTTTCTTCACGTCAGGTCGACAAGAAGCTGCTGAATACTGTAAAAGAGTCTATCAGACAGGGTTTCAGCTGGGCCACTCGTGAAGGTCCCCTCTGTGAAGAGCGTATGTCCTAACTGCTTTCCCATTTTTTGACGCCATGTTTGTGTAGGCGACCTCTCGCTAACAGCTGTTAACAGCCATCCGTAACACCAAATTCAAGGTCACAGACGTGGTCTTGGCTAACGAGGCCATTTTCCGCGGCGGTGGCCAAATCATTCCTACTTCTCGGAGAGCATGCTACTCATCCTTCCTCATGGCTTCTCCCCGTCTAATGGAGCCCGTCTACTCCGTGTCAGTCACTGGGCCGGAAGACTCTTACATGGAGGTCTACAATGTGCTCGCACGACGCCGAGGCCACGTCCTGTCTGATGGCCCCGTCGCTGGCACACCCCTCTATCGCGTAAACGGCCTCCTTCCCGTCATTGACAGCTTCGGCTTCGAGACGGATCTGCGTATCAAAACACAGGGTGGCTCCATGGTCAGCCTGGTGTTTGACAGCTGGAGCATCGTGCCCGGCGACCCGCTTGACAGAGACCAAGTCACAAGACCGCTGCAGCCTGCTTCTGCGCAAGCCACGGCCAGAGACTTTGTGCTCAAGACGAGGAGGCGCAAGGGTCTCAGCGAGGATGTCAGCGTCAAGACGTTTTTGGAGCCAGAATTCTACCAGAGCCTGATGGAGAGCGGGATGCTCGGTGACGCGTAGAGGTTTCAACAATAACGAGAATCTACGCCTCATCACGACATGTGACTTGGTTCACGCTGTGCAATTTATGCTGCCATGTTCGCTATATATAATTCGGGGAAGGATAAAAACTGTACTGACGGCGATATCAAAGCGGCTAGATGCAGAAGGGGGGAGAAAGAGGATGAAGAAAGGAGGAGATGGGAAACGCAAGAGCCGTCAAGGAGTAGCCAGTTAGTTGAATACGTTGGTATATATGACGGGCCAAGGCGCAGATGTTAGATTTTTTTTCTATCTACCTTAATGAAGACAAAAGATTATTAGATGAATATCGCGATAATGTTTTATTTGTCTAGCCAGCTGCTCGTGATTGGTGGAAGAAATGGCGATGCCTCTGTTGCGCCTTTGCAGCGCTATATGGAATGGGGGGACCCATGCCCTGCTTCTGCGTTGGCTTTAGTTTCCTGTATACAATTTACATGGAGTCGTATTGCTACTAGGCAAGGTAGCCCAGACCAGATAGATGCTACCTGGCAAGCAGCACACAAATCGAGCCCTGCTCCTCGTCATTTTCCCTGATCCGGCAGCGTCGCAATACCGGTACAATGCCGGTGATCCCATCATGAAAAAGCCCAAGGGGGGAGAAAGGATCTATCACAATTCCAATTGATTGATCCAGTGTAATCCTATCTGAGAATTGAACCCTCCCCAGTCCGGCAGAAGCACAAGGGCGCTCTCTCTCCACACTGCGCAAAAAGGGAAAAGACGGATTAATTGGGGGCATCCCAAGAGAAAAAAGGGCAAGATTGCGAGTCAGCGATAATACTCCATAGACCTAGCATGAATTAAAAAGACCGAATTGTTTTCCGTCCAGACCTTTCTATTAGAGGACAGTTTACACTACTGCCAAATAGCTACACACACACACACACATACGTATACCCCTGCAAATGTCAGTTTTCCCATTCTACTGTACGAATATGCAGACGCAGATGCAGATGCAGATGCAAATGCAGATGCAGCAACTCAACCAACAACCAACAGCAATTCGCACGTCCTGTACTGTACAGTAGTATTACGCCCCCCATTTCATGCAGGAGTTCGTGCAAAAAAGAAAAAAGAAAAAAAAAAGTTATTTTTCTCACTTCTCGGGTTTCTGCCGCAACACCCCCTGCTGCATATGACTTGACCTGTCAATTCTCGAATCATGTCACGGACCAACTAATGTCAGTTCAGTCTGGCTCTCTCTCTCTCTCTTCGGGGTTCACCGCCCATGCAACTCGCACTGTAAACGTTCTTGTACTCAGTTCAGCTCACTCTGTCTGTCAACCTGTCGAAAATGGCGTACTGCTTATGGCATCTTACTGTAAGGTAGGGTAGTCCCAGCATGGTATGTTATGTACCGTGCTAGCATTACTGCCGGCATGATGACATTGGATCGAGCCGTAATAGGCTGTCAGGTCGGCATTTAGCGGTTCCAGATTGTTGCAGGGAAGCTCGTGCAGAAGTTACAGGCGTTGATGTAAGCCAGCCAAGTTGAGCGATGGATGGCTTTTCTAGATTCAACTTCGGCGACTTCCACAGATCTGAGGCACCCCTGTTTGCCCATCAACGAAGCTTCATTCCCTAGGTTGCAATGGGCTACGAGGATACATGGGACGCATTGGGTTGGCCGTCACGGGATAATACGGTGGATTTGATCTGGGCCGATGACGGAGAATTCTCTCTCTCCAAGGTTCGTACATTTATTTCCAAGACTTGTTCTAGGCAACCATATTCTACACCCAAGAGGCAGCTTGCGATAGGCTTCCATGGAAAAGGAAAGCTCTTTAGGCAATTCCAGCCCATGCATTCTGAACGTCATGACACCTTGACAACAAGGCATCATTCTCAAAACGTCAGAGCACGCGACGTCCAAGCGGCTGACCAACCTCCCACCGGCCCCATGGGAAAGAAGAAAACACGAACAAGACAAATCATGAATCATAGAGTCCGGTTATTGGGAAGCACTATCCAAAAATGTCCGATTCAGTTCGCCGCCAGTATTGGCATTCGCCTTTATCGGTTGTATTGAGACCACCATCGGTTGTATGCGAATATCATGCAGCTAACTTGGCCATCTCGAGTTGTTTCAACAGTATCAGCACGGTAGTGGTTGTTACTTGAAGTAGTAGTTGCTACTTCTAGCAGTAGCTGCTATTTCCTGCGGCTGATCCTTACAGCCATGCTGCGAGCAAAGACTCTCACTGTGGTCAAAGCTTTCCCATTTAGCCTCTCAGACGCTGACAGACTTGGGTCCACGGACAATCCCGTATGGATACCCCAGTGGCACCCCCGAAAGCCATGCTTATATGCTGTCCATGGGTGCAATATCACGAAACGTTGGGTTGGCCTTTTCGAGGCCTAAGAGCCCTGGATAGAGGTGGTGGTACAAAATACCGAGCACTAGCATACACGCTTTGAACCAAGCGTGTCACAACACCTTGAACACCGGGTTTTTCTTTTCTCGAGATTGAGTAATTCAATTCTCCAAGCAAGACTCTAGCATCTTGTCCAAGACACTCCTCAGCGAGTCGTTTTCCAGAGCCGCCGCGACACGCTCCTTGTCACTAAGCTGTTTGTTGACTTGGTCATCTTGGCTGTGGCTGTTCTCCTTGCAGATGACTTCCACACGGTAATTCGGCGGCAACACTTGCTCCAGCCGGACCCTTACGCCAAGCCCAAGCACAGTAGCGAGAGAGCAGTGGGTGACGGTGGGGGTAAGCTCGACCGTGACTTGGACAATGGTGTTCGGACTTGGCACTCCGAGGGCCGGAGAGGGAGTAATGTGGATGTCAGGGAGGTTGACGACGGACAGTTGACCCAATGATACGGGGTGTTCCGGATCCGTTATGCTAGAAATAAGGTCTGGGAATGGATGTTAGCAATGTCATATCCTTCCAGCAGCATACGGAGTCAAAGCAAGTGTGATGTGAAGAGAAAGGTTCAAGGGCATCCCGAGATGTGAGTTTTGGGTAAGAGCTCGCTGTTCCCGTTTGAGCAGGGGACGTTTCTTCTCCTCCATTTTCCTTGTTGGTCATGGGCATCAACCCAAATAAGCCAAAATAAGCAGCTAGAGCCATGCAAACCCCCCAGAATTGACAGCGGGTGGCATGATTATGACAAAATGGGTTTGGCATGTCAGGGGAGGCTACGTCGGTCCTCAGTTTGAAACGCCGACTGGGCACCCCGAGGGGAAAAAGACGTAGACGCACGGATCAAAGAGACATATCAACTAAGAAGCAAGAGGATGGACGGAGGGCCGAGCAGGCGCAAGTTGTGTTGAAACATTTGGGGGTCGTAGTCTTACCGTAGATCTCTTGCTCGTCGATGGGCTCGGCCGATAAATCGTCCTCAGCAGCAGCTCCTGAGCCGGCACCGAAGCGGGACCAGGCCACTGCTGCCGCTGTGTCATCCTGATACCGGATGTCGTCGTCTTGCAAGAAGGGCCGAGACATGTACGACGGCTTCGCAAAAATCAGGTCCGAGTATCTACAGTCGGGTCCATTGCGCGGAGCCGACCGTTTCTGCCGAGTTGGGAGCTGAGAGGCGCTCAGAATCGTCGGGTTGGCGTTGTCCAGGGCCGCAGCAGCCATCTTGCTTTAGATCTGTGTATGGATGGCTTCAAATCTCAGAGAGCGGGATGGTGCGGTGCGCAGGGTGCGGCGAGGCTCTCTCCGTCTACAATTGCTGGACAACGGACAAGCCAGAAGCTAGACTGGTGAGGAAATAATTCGGGGTCCTGACGCGGGGCGATCGGCCGACGGTTCAGGGCGACAATGCAGGGTATTCGCACGAGACGAGGGGGTGTGTTCGTGGAGGCAAGTTGGGACGGCAATGGAGATTGTCGAGAGTCCAAGCTTCCCGGAGTTTGACCATTAGTAATGAGGGGTTTTTTTTTTTGGCGGGCGGTCAGAAAACGCTCTCCGTGCCGGCGCAAAACCGGGGCAGAGTCTTGCTGGCGATATAACGGAGCAAGCGGGGGAGAGTAAGAGCAATGGCAGGTGTCAAAAAGCCGCGGCTTGTCGTTGTGACAATCAAAGATCGGAGTGGCTGGAATACTTCAAGTTCGTATCTACTACGGAGAACAGGTTCAGGTATCCTAGATGCGACGTTTGGGGTTGAGGGCTTTGCAACTCGCTTCGTCACGTTGTTCTAGCGAGATGTGACTGCTCGATATGGAATATGTACAGGGTACAGGGGTTAGGTGGCAGTTTGCGGGCTAAGCTGGCTGCACGGAGCAGTCACTCGTACTTGTATTTTGTTTGGAGTTTAGAGTTGGAGAGCATCTGGATACTGCCGATGCCGTGCTCAGAACAGAATACACAACAACCTCTCCCAGGTGTTGGATTAGATGATACAGCTAAGGTAGACTAAGATACTATGTATGCAGCAAAGGAGCTGCTTTGTACGCACTTGTAGACTTTCCTGTATACCCTCAAGAACCCCGGAATTACTGAGCTTTATGCAGACCAAAGTTGGAATCCCGTAACTTTGAGCGAACCATCCATGGTCTGCACCGACATCCGTAGTTCCGGCAAGGGGAGGCTCCAACACACGTTCCAACTCGGTACTAGGGCTTCCTTGTGAGCAGCCGCAAGAGGCAATCGCGGGCTATCTCGCATCGCCAGTCGAGGCACTGGAGCCCGCAAATCCTCTTGAATTCTTCCATTGTGCGCCGCATGCTCCTAAAATCATGCTACTGCTATGCCAATCCAGGCATAGGTAGAGTGGTGGTTGCTGTTGTCTGTCCTGTCCGCACAAGCGCGCTTGACGCTGATCTACTGCAGGGGATCTTTGTCGTGGACAATGGTATCATTGCGCATTAAGCTGCTGGGCCAAAATACAAAGTACATGTACGTGTACCCGTTCAGACAAGGTACCTCCCTGTACTGCAGTGGTTCGTCATGATGGCAAAAAGAAGAAAAGCATGAGCCTCGTCGTATCGTATCATATCTCGCAGAAATGGAGGGAGGTAATGAACTGTTGGACTCGTACAGGTAGGGAATGCGCCCTGTGCGATAAAACGGCCGAAGTTTGAGCACGAGGCTGCCCACGCTGGCGCCATACTTCGTCATTGATGTCCATCTCATCCCATCCCAGGCCCGTCTGCTGTCTTTGCTCACCGAGCCTGTTTTCTCATCTTTGCCTTGTTCTCTCCATCCTTGCCTTGCAACAAAGAGGAGAAGCGTTGCGTGCCGTGCTATTTCTACACCCCCCCGCAAGCCCTCCCCCCATATCCTATCCCACATCCCACCCCTTTCCAGTCCCCCATCACCGCTTTTGTCCATGGCGCAAAGCCAAGGTGTCTGGAGAGCACGGTATTTTGGAATAGAGGACCGCCAAGTTTGGAATGCTTCCACAGCCTAGCACATGCTAGGAGGTAGCTGGGAGTTTAGCATCGACGCCGCATGTTTGGAGCATATGGTGCTTCGTTACCGCCAAATGTACTCGCTACCACACCGCATCGCCACAAGGCAACGCGAGATTGAGCCTTTCATGCTGTGGCGACCCAGTTACCTGTACTCGAAGCCTTAGTGGTGGCCTTTTGGCTGAGCAAGCAGAACTTTGTGCCGGTGATGACGCGATCGCTTTAGTAGCTAAAACTTAATACTAAAAAGTACGGCCGAAAAAGGGCGGACTTTCGCGTTTGGGGCTGCTCTGAGAGCCAGCATAAAAGGACAATCTAGCAAGATTGCCCATCTTCTCCATCCGAAATTGAAATAAGACAAAAGTCGGGCCATTACTGTGAAAGCTGAAGCTTGCATTCGCCGAATCATTTAGGCGAGTCAGAGGAGGTGATGCGCCAAGTTGCAACTGTTGCATTCAGTTGCTTTTGCGAGGGGAGGGGTCTTGACTCATCCATTGCCACATCTGGCGCTGAGCCTCGGCACGGCGGAGTTGCTGGAAAATCTTTCTAGAAGCCCTGCCCGCGCTAGAAGCGTGCTCACTCGCCCTTTTGTCCAACGACATTCCTCCAGCCCTAGTCCAGCGTATCTTGTCCCGGGAGGATTAATTTGTAGGTCCATAGCAGCGAATATTGGCTTGTGTAACACGGTAAAGCCTAAATGCGAGCGGCACGGCGCCTGGGCCATGCTCGTTTCCCCAAGCCATGATCTGTACGGAGTACTGTAGTATGGATTGTGAAGTGTGGATAGTTACATTGCAGTCCTCAGGGATGGGCAGAGCGATGCCGTGCAGCAACTGCTTTGAACCTACCAGTACCACCCTTTACTCCAAGTGCCGAGTCTTCGCAACGTTCAGGCTGGATATAGACAATGCTATGTATGTACTAGCAGCAGTGATCTGCACAAGTATGCCTGCCGTACTCGTAATTGGTAGGTGGTGGGAGGGTGATGTGCAGCTTCATTGGAGCACTAGTCGTGACCGGGCGGACGCGGCCTCGAGCGACTTGGGGGAGAGAGTTGCGCCCATTCGAGAAGCAGGCCAGCCCTTCAAGGAGCATCGAGGCAGCGGGTCGTCCATCTTGGAAATTTCCCGCGTGCTCTGGAGAGTTCCCCTTCATCTCTGCCGCCCTTCCGCGCCTCAAACCATGGCTCCATTGTCTTCTGCCTATCAAATCGGAACGGCGGGACACACCCTTCCCATGCAATATGACCAACAAGCGGACGCTGGTGGTAGCATCAGTAAAAGGCACTGTCTCATTATACGGACCAAAGGACCGAATATCGTGCGCACGTATCTCTCCGTACCCATATTAACGGGTCCAAGTCCTGCAAACAGTGGCACGCTAGGTTCCTAATTGGGCAGAAAATGCAGAGATTGGCATCGAAGAAGCCTGAGCCTCGTCATTGGTGGTATCAGGTAGCCAATTTTCGTGCTCCCATGAAAGCAGCTTCATTTCCGGCACGCCAATTGGAGCGGCTTCCAGCACCGTCTGTTGGTTGACGTTGCGTCTGAACTCAACACCGTGGTTGTTTTCAGTGCTGTGAAGTAACTGTAACGATATGCACATGTAATGAGTGCGGCTGCTTGCTTGTTTCTACCTGCGGATGAGAGTCGTTTCAAATGGAGGCGTCTGCTGAACGTCTAATCGTTTATTCCCCTGTAATAATGCAAGCACTGACAGAGAACGGTTCATCTTGCAAAGAACCTTGAATGCATGTGGTCCAAGTTGATTATACGCGGATAATGCTCGGAGGAATAAGGCCGTAAGGTAATACGCTCCTTCGTATATCTGCGACGCGTGGCGAGGGTCAGCCCTCTGCAGCCTTCCCCACTCCATATCGTCGATGTGTTGAACGCTTCCTGGTTGCAATTCGGAGGGTAGCACGGAGTAATACTCGTACAGGTAGTATGGGTACTACTCTATATCGGCGCTTAGATTAAGAAGCGCTCAAGAGATAACATGAACAGTTAGTGTAATACCTAATCTGCTTGCTTGAGCAGCAAAATATCCCGTAGATACCACGTTGTGTTCGACGCAAGATGCCTCGGCTTAGGGTGGTTAAGCGAGCTGAATGAAGGGGGGAAAAGAGGAGGAAACGAATCTCGTCAGCGCGCCGCTCAGCCCCAAGAGGCTGTTGCAACTTGTGTGTCACGTATCGTCGTTAGCAAAGTACTCGTCTATGTAAGTTGCCGGAAGTTTCCGCCGGTCCAGCTTGGCAGAGGAAATCCTCCAGCCCCGTCGGCCACTGCCGAAGGAAAGACGATGAATGGCTATCTTTAGACAATCAATCAACAAACATTTGGGGGCGATGTGCTACTGTACTCGTACTGGAGAACACCAACTCCACGGCAGTGCAGCGTAGCACAGTGCTACTGCAGTATCCTTAACCTCCATTCGAATTGTCTCGCACCTTTGCTGATGCGGCAGACAGGGCTAGCCCTGTGTTGGAGAAGCAGCAACGTTGATTGTTGGATCCTATCCTGGCTCCTAACTTGACAGGCGGATGGCACGACTGCAAGTATAAACCCTGTCTATTTCGTAGGGAGGCAGCACTTTTGCTGTAGCACCACCACTGCTAGCACTAGGTTAGCATCAACGCAGCTCGCGCGCGTTCAATTGCTTCCCTCATGTTGTAAGATTGCCCAGACAAAGAGCCAAAGCTGTGCGGGGGCGATAGTTGGGGGCGCGCTCTCCCGCCTAGGGTGGCAGAGGTAGCAGCTCGACACCGCCAAAGCCAAACCCACGATGCCGGTGCGCGCGCAACGGCCGCAGGTTGAGTGGCTTGAAAGTCGGCAGATGCAACTGACGCACTCGCATGGCTGGGCTCGACTTGTATCTGAGCACACCAAGAGCAAGGGAGCTTTCTGCAGATCCAAGCGCGGCGGGGAATCATTCGGTTGCCTGGCTAGTCGTCTATCCTCGTACAGTCGTAGCCGTAGAAGCATTGAACCAGAAGCAACAAGGCCTGTGCTGCGTATCCGCACGTCAAGAGGGGCGGAGGGGCTGGACGAAGACAAGCAACGTCAGTGCATCGAATGGCAGAGCGTCAAAAGGCTTGTCGAGGCAGGGAACCTTGGATATTCCCTGTTAGAGGGGACGTGCAACCAATCACTCGACCCTGTCATCATGCAGACAGGCACCTCATGCATAAACCTGATTGAGAAAGAAGAGGGCCTGGAAAGGAAGCTGATGCCACTAAGAACCATGTTCTAAGGATCAAATCGAGTCCCTGTCCTGCTAGCAAGCCCTGCTGGTCATCAAATCCAACATTTACGATATATCTGAACAGCAGATTGCGAGCTACAATGACTTGAGGACTATACTAAAATGCAAGTACGGCATCTACGATGGAGCTCGAGTATCCCCTTACCAGCCCTACCAGTTTCGACGGATTGGAAGCCACCAACCCTTGCTGCATATGCACATGCCTTTCCAATATAGTAGAAGAGGCTAATCTGATAGGCCTATTATCCGGGTCATCATCATCCTACACGTACTCGTACGTGTGCCTATGAACGCAGACGAGGCACGCACGCTCCCTGTCCGTCATTATACATTATATTGCTCTCCTTTTCTTTTGCATCGAGCTCTTGTGAGATGTGATAACTGTGGACTCTATACTATACTCGTATGTGACCTCTCTTCTGCTCGCACAAAGAAACGTGTGTAGTATTAGTTCCCATGTACTACAGCACCTGGATACTTTCAGTATCCCCTACTAGGAGGTAGGCACCCAAACAGGCTTTTAGCATGAGTAGTCTTGATATTCACATGCCAGGGGAAGGAAGCTACATGTCCAACCTCGCAGAAACATCAGACCCTGTGGTTCCAGGAGCCCAACCAGAGCCTCTGGAAAGATGAGATGAAGTGAAGATAGAATTTCTCGTGCATGGCGCTTGTCATAGCTCGAATAGCCACTTGCCCCAAGCGCTCGCGCTACCTGTACTTACATGCACTTGAAGAACCACAAACCACGAGGAAACGAACCACTGTCACCGTCGAGTGGCATGCAAGTGTGCGCCTTTGACATGTGCCTCAGCAGCCTCGCGCGGTTGTGGGGAACGACTCCGTACTCCGTACAATGCGAGGCCGATGCTTATTACCTAGCAGTTGATTCGCGCTATCCCGTCCGGAGTCTGCGGGATGGAAAGCTCCTTTGGCTCCATCCTACGAGCACGGCATGGTTTGGTTTCTCATCTTAGAATAAGTAACGCTCATGTCGACTGTCACCACTCCACCCTAATATCAGTGATCGCCCTTGGCGTACAGCACGCTTCGTACCTCTGCGAATTACAGCGCGCCGTGGACCATTTCGCATTGTGGAATACGAGCGTGAGATGCTTATGTCGCCGGACTCTGGCTGCGAACTCCGTGCTCCTGGGATATAAGATCTGGAGTCCGGAAGCACAAAGGATTAGTATTGTACGATCGCCCTTGGCGCCCGCTCGCTCTATCTGTATGCCCGAATGCCTTGCGCACGGCATCGCTGTTCGGCATCAAAGGATAGATGACCCAATTGCAGATAGTACCTCTCGTTTTGTATTTAGTAGATGTCTGGTACCTGCATCTGGTACCTATTAGTACATATATTGAAGCCACTTGAACGATATGGATGTCTGGGGCACTTCACTTCCCACAACTGACAGTCCCACACTACATGAATAATGCGAACACTTGATTACGTTTTGTCACTGCTTATGAGAGCTAGCCACACTCAAGACCCATGGAATCGAGCTCGACGGGCCAATGCTTAATCCGCGCCAAGATCCATATAGGTGGCCATCATCATGTCATGTCTCATGGTCCTGATGATTGATCAACCAGTCAATTTGCTTGCCTGGTACCTGACCCCTAGGTTGCGCAACGCGGACTCCTTGAAGCTTCTCTCTCCGCGGCCAGTTACTGGTCGAGAGTTGCTGCCCCTCATCCCTGACTCGAACAACCCGCTGTTGATTGTGGTTACAAGAGTATGAAAGCAAGAAATTGACATGGAGGACAAAAGAACCCTTCCAGGAGGGCCATCGGGGTTCTGCAGAACTGTTGATCGAGGTGTTGTGATTTGGTCTTCTGCTGTAACATTCGGATTCCCGACTCTTGCGTTCGGGTCCGTCAAGTCCGTATCATCCATGGACCTCAGCTGGCAGGGAGGCGAAGGAAAAATCCTTCTGGATGCACCGCGTACAGGTACATGCTGCCACCGCCCCAACCAGGCCGCAGGTAGTGTGCCTGTACTTGTCTCCCCTCGCGAGCTGCTGGACTGCACTGAGCAGATACCGCTGGAACGGCACAGCTGCACTGTCTTGCGGGCACTAAAGGCGTCTGCCTAACCCCAAAGACGCCCAGTGCAGCCCACCCTGTCAGCGCCAGCCCTCTAGTACCTGCCTGGGAGACAGGCGCATGCAAAGTCTGGGCCCAAGCATCCAAGCACCAAGCAGCTCGAGGCAAGAATCAGGCCAAGCCCCTTGCCCCTGTCCTTGTTTCTCTAGACACCCCCCCTTGTATGTCTTGGGAGTTGCAGACGCCCCTCCTGTCTGCTCTGTCCCGTTTGGTACCACCCACGCATTTAGCCCTTGTCCTTGGCCAACCCCAAAAGTCCGCATCCTGCTACGAGTTACAACGCCAGCGCCTGCCCCTCTGTTATCCAATACCTCAGGTTTATACTTAGGTTGTACTTTCTGCTACTGCCCGCGTCAACCACAGAGTTCCAACTTTGCCAAAAACACCAAACGCTGCCAAATCCCGCAGCCTCCAGCCGAGAATTTGGGACTCTGGATTGATTTTCGCGGATTGCCGGACGAATTCGCCGCCGCTTCCGTCTCGTTTCTCTCTCAGTCTTTCGATTCTGTCTGCGGCCGCTGTGCAGCTTTGCGCGACCACATACCGAGGCGCCGGGGTCGCCACTTTCCGGTGTTAATGTACATGAACTCACGAGCCCGACGCTGATACCAATACCACATTACCATACCTGCCTATATACCAACCTGACGTCCATACCTATACCTGCTTATATCCTATATTTATACCGATATTTATCTCTGTTCACTTTCGCAACGACCCGCTTGACGACCGACCCACGAAAGCGCATCCTTTGCCGTCATGGCCTCTAATGACCCTTCCATTCGTCGCATTCTGCCGCAGGACTCCCAGAACGCCCAGAGCGTCGGCATGAACAGCTATACTTTTGCGCCCCAGCAATACCCTCAGAGGGAGACACAGAAGAGTGAGAATCACCAGCTTCGTTTTCCAACGCTGGTAGACTGGCAAAGGTCGTAAACTAACCGTCGTCTGTCCAATTTAGACTATGTCTTCGTTGACGAGCACAACCGTCATAAGCGGCTCAAAGGTACTTCGGATCCTGCCGTATAGAACCATGATGACCAAAATTGCTGACAATGCTCCACAGTCATGAGAGCCTGCGAAGGCTGCCGGAGAAGAAAGATCAAGTGCGATGCGGCCACCACGAATACTTGGCCTTGCAGTGCCTGCATTCGCCTCAAGCTTCACTGCGTCCGCCCAAATGGATACGATGGCGCAACTGATTCGACAACCTACGAGGCGTTTGTCCCGCCGACGAACCAATTCCAACAAATGGGAATGCCATCCCACCAGCAGGGACAAGCTTCCCTCAAATCCGAACAAGACGTCTATGCGCCGCAGGCCGGCTATCCCGACGCAGCTTCGGCTTCTTTCCAAACTCTTCCCTACGATGCTTCACAGCCCCAGCACAATCTTCACTACACCACGGTCCCCCCGCAAATGTCCATGGTAGATCAGCATGTGGCCCCTCAGGATGCATTCCCAACGCCTCCCATGCAGCAGTCGCAGCCGGGCTCATCACCAGGTGCATATTCCGCCGATTCTTATCAGCAGCAGGATTTAGCGGATCTCTTGGGCGGCCTCAAGATGAATGAGATCGGAACAGGTATGAATTGCGAGCCCCAAGCTGTAACATACCACCTTGCCTTGCTGACTAACCCTCCACAGCGCCATATCTAAGGAACAAGGCCTCTTTTAGACGCGAGGAACCGGCAGTTGAGGATGATGACGACCTGGACCTACCCCCCATCTCGATCGGCCCAGGGCACAGGATTCGCATCCCTCCTGAATTGATGCCGGATGATGGAACTGCGATTCACTATTTCGACCTCTACTTCACCCACGTCCATCCTTACGTCCCGGTGCTCAACCGATCAATGTTTTACCGCCAATGGGCTACTGCTAGGGAATCAATTTCCCCGTTAATCCTCGAAGCTCTGTTCGCTATTGGAGGGCGGCTTGCAGATGAACCAGCACAGGGCCAACAATGGCTGGCGCTAGCATCAAGTACGTTGCCCCTTATTTTACTCAATGCCAGCATACATCGAGACCTTTTATACTAACACGAGTCTAGGACATGCCGATGCTTTCATGGATGTTCCTCGCCTTAGCACACTCCAAGCGCTGCTGATGATCCTCAAGGCCAGAGAAGCCGCACCGAAGCGAGGTTACTACTACCGCTCATGGATGACTGTTGTCCAATGCGTTCAAATGGCCAAGGATCTTGGTCTAGAAGAGCATTATGAGGAGCACCAGGCGGGCCGACCTTGCGAATATAGCCCAACGGACTGCCAGCTGCGAACTCGAATTTGGCAGACAGTCTTTGTTTGCGAAGTCATGGTGGGAACTCCACAAGGCCGCTACAACTTGGCTGTCGACA
Organism: Trichoderma semiorbis; assembly: GCA_020045945.2. Lineage (NCBI taxonomy): Eukaryota > Fungi > Ascomycota > Sordariomycetes > Hypocreales > Hypocreaceae > Trichoderma > Trichoderma semiorbis. The sequence continues at coordinate 6,229,604 of CM034695.1, forward strand.
TCGATTCTGTAGACTTCAATGTTCCAAAGCCCATTCCCGGTGGAGACGATGCCGAATACCACGTCTCGCGCAACTTCACCTACTTTGCTCGCAACGTGCGAAACATTGCCAGGATAACCAGCATTTATGTGCGCCTAAGGAAGAGAAAGGATTGGGGAGTCGACCCCGAGTTTCAGCAAATGGACCAGCATTTCAACGCCTTCTTGGCGGAACTTCCTGCCGATCTCAGCGTTACGTTCCCTCCAGACGGCTCAGCACCCTGGCTACCGTCACCGTTCCTTGGCAACCTGCACTCATATTACTATCTGACCCTGATCTTGTTCCACCGACCTCAGTTGTCATTCCTAGACCCGACTACCCAGGAAGCTCAATGGAAGCATCACATGATGATTTGCTACAATTCGGCTCGTGCTCTCTGCCGTCTTCAGGAGGCTGTTGTCAACTCATTTGGAACCATGGGGCTACAGTGCATGCAGCGCGGCTTCAGTTTTACTGTCTACGCTGGGCTCTCATGCATTGTGCTTCATCTAGTAAGCCGCGCTCAGTTCTTTACTCCCCCTTGTACTCTGCGCAAGAGAAAAGAAAAGAAGAAGAAGAAGAAGTATCCGTATATATTGCACAAGTCTAACTCTCGAAATTAGGTCGCGATTGTCTCCCCAGACCCTGATCTCCACACCGATGCGCGAGAATTCTTCACCCGCCACATGAGGATCATGGAAAAGGTGATGGAGGCGTGGCCAATGCCAGAATTGCAGCGACAGATCGACGCCGTCCGGGAGGCTTTTTCAGCTGACGTTAGGAAGCCTTTTGTTCTGAAGCCCTCTTTCCCCTACGGAAGCCCTCATCCATCTCATAGTGCTAGTCCCCCAGGATATCGCGGCATGCAACGCGCTAGTTCCATGGAACAAGCACTAGATTCGAGCGGCAATCAAACAGTCAGTTACATAAGCCATCCCATATCACCTCCAATTTCTACCGGCGGTCTGGACAGTAAGAGTGACTCCCCATCTGCACAGTCGCTCGTTATGATGCCGCAGGCAGTCGGTCCCGGCATCCCACCGAATATGGCCCTGCCAGAGCAGCCCGCTTGGAACCCGGCTAGGATTTTTGAGTAGGTTTCTACCAGCGAACTTGGAATTTTTCATTCTTCCCTTTGTCTCTCCCTCCTCTCTCTTTCTATCTATTTTCTCTCAGATCTACCCCCCTTCCTAAATCTCACTCCTCCATTACATACCCCTACCATGACTTGATTGTATCCATCCTTTGCAATGTACACCCACAGATTGATGGACTAACACGGTCACTAGACAATGGAACACCACATTTGGTACGCCCGCCCATACCGAGCCCAACCCTGTTTCCCCGGCCAGTTCTCTGAACGTTGCCTCGTCCTCAGGTGCACCCGAAGTCCCTACACTTGAAGACATTCAAGCTGTAAACTCCTCGCTGCCGTCCGGCTCACAACACAGCATTTCCCCACATCAATATGTGGCTGCGCCTGTGCCGAATTTCGTCACGCCGGCGATGTGGCAGGAGTCTGTGGCCAGCGTATACGAAGGCGGTCTCAAACGTGGATGGGATTACGACGGAACCCAACCGGCAATGAAGCGCCGCTAGCGGCCTTCTCGAATCGAAAGGACCTATATGGCCTCTGGCTTCTGGCCCCTAGCTCCCCACGGCCTCCGGCGCAGGATTCGATCCAGATGCGACCTCCGACTGAGGGACTACGATTGACGGTTCTCAACCGATTGGCTCATGCAGGGTCATGACGCCATTTGCGACATGACGATGGACGATTCCATAACGATAGATATCATTTATCGGTTCCTCTTTTCTTCACTTTCTTCTGCATCTTCATGGTCATGTATAGTTATCTCCCCATGTTTTGTTGTTTCATCCTTGGTTCGATTTGTTTTACATGCGCTGGACGAAGATGAGCTGCTAGGCTAATTTCTTTTCATCTTTGTCCCTTTTTATTACTTATTCATTTCTTGTGTTGTGGTTTTCGTGCTATTGGGACGCGATTATCTATGACGATCAATGCGGGTTTCGGCAACAAGTTGTGAAGATGGTTATTAAAACGAGGGGAGGCTCGGGAACAGAAAGAGGCGCTCTGGCAAAACAAAAGCAATATTTGATAACCAGCAACGCCCTGCGGGCTGTACTGGTGGAGGACTTAATGAATCTATGATGGGCAAATTTGGCGGTGTTGCAGGTCGATTCACACATTTTCTCAACTCTTGCTTCTCGGAACATTCATCGGCTCTGTCGGAATCTCGGGAATTGCAGGATTAGCTTGTGTGTAGTACATATCATTGGTGTTTACGGTGATGCATAACGGATCTTTATTACGAACACGGCCTCTGTTGGCTATGGGAACAGCGGCATCATGTACAAGACAATGGGCAATGTTGACATATTTGGTTTGGTTTACAGAGGTGTTCTTTTGGATACAAAATCAAGGTGCGGAGTTTCAGGGATTGGAGATACGTGTGCATGTATGTTTGTACGAGTAATATTATTAGAAGTACTCTCAGGACCCGCGGGGAACGCACCGAGTTTCTTGTGGGGTGCATTGCTGGGCTGAAAGCGGAATTGAACGAAATAAAGCCATTGTGTTAATTAACGGCGTACGGACCGGGCGAGCGGACTCTGCTCTGTGGGTTGATGTCCATGTCATGTCGAGTGGCGGCTGGAGCTGTCCATCGTACGAAGGCAAATGAGGCCCAGATAACGAGAGAGAGCTGTACAGGCTTTGATGCTACGTCTACGGAGCAGACACGCGATGCTACATGAGGCGCCGCTGATATATTGGGACAAAGGTGATGATGTGGAGATGTTTCGGAAAGAGTCTCAAGGAACGAAGTTGTCGTTTAGCCGAGCAGGGTTGGCGGAACGTTCCGTAGGTAGGTAGCTGGATGTATCTTTTTTGAGGTTGTACAAAGCCCGGAGGTTAAATATGATTTCTGTACGAGTACGATATATTATGAGGAGGCTAAAGAGAGAGAGAGACCTGAAGCAGGGAGGGGGGTGGCCAGCCTCGCGACCCGGGCAAGATGCAAGCATGCATGTATTTAGCAGTACCACCTTTATTTGTTGCTCTATATGTATATAAATGTACATGTTCCGCAGGGCGCTATTACATACCGAGAACTGTTGTAAGAGCACTGTACTCGTAATGAGTTATGCGTCAGAGAAGCCGTGCGTATGCAGACTGCATGTACGTGTGCATACAGTTATATGTACAAGTACGCCCTCGGTTCGGGACATGGGGTGGGAGGAGAGGAGCCACAGCCAACAGATTGATAAGAAGTAAGAGGCGCCTGGGGGAGAAAGAAAAGAGAGGGGCGGCGCTAAATGAGCTTCTTGAAGGGTCTGGGGAACTTTTTTGCTCGAGGCCGTGTTTAGTTTGGGGCCGTGATGAAGGGGGGAGGGGAGGGTGTGGGAGAGAGGGAGAGTCGCATTATAAAGTGCGGGAGAGTGAGATGGAGGGAGGAATTGATTTGGTTTGATTTGGGTTTGGGGAGAAGGGGGATATATTTGGTATAGTATCTGGAGAACTGCTGTTAATGTGTTTTCTCACTAGGATATGTGCAGGTTTTTTCTGTAAAAGACTTGATTGATCTTACTGTTAATCACCTTCAATGGTAGGAGTACACACTGGGTCTCGAGCAAACGAGGATTTTACTAGAATCCTACACATGGTCCATGCTCCAAACTATTAATCGGCGTATGGAGCATTGTTACATACAGTACGGGGTTGATAGGGCAGAAAGACTATGTGGAGATTCTGGGGCAAATGCTTCCTTTGCTTCCCTTTCCTCGACCTGGGCTAATTAGGCTATAGTCTATGTGGGCATATTCTGACTATCTCTTTTTGCCCTTCTCTTGGCTTGTTGTTGGTCCTGTTGATGCATGTTCCTGGAAGAAAAAGAGAAAAAAGTTTCGATGGGGAGGGTGGGCGTGTGGGAGTGGGAGTGACAAAGATTGATTATTGGTCGAGAAGAGTATTACGAATTACACTTACATGATACACATGCAATGTGATTAGAGTGTGGGAACGGTTGCAGTGTTCTTTTGTCAGGGCTGTTTTCTAATTCGTCTGATATTGTCCTTTCCCCTTTTTTTAAAATAATTACCGGACTGGTCGTTGGTTAAAAGTACGAAGGAGTACAGGTGGTATATGGAGTTGCATGTAATGTACGGCATATGCATGCATATGCGTAATAATAACGACAAGGAGGAGGGGGGAGGAGGATTTAGACAGCATGGATGGGATGCATTGTTTAGTTTTGTGGGAGGGGGGGAGTGAAAAATGCCGAGGCTTGTTTTTCTGGAGCCTATCGGATCTGTGAGGTTTGTGTCGGAGGTAACAAGAAGAAAGGACAAAATAGCATGTGAGAGGGACTGGGGGGTTGGTTCCGGGATGTGGTGTGGGTGGTGTGATGTACTGGGTTGCGATATTTTTCATTTATTTTTTATTTTGGGGGGAGGGGGGACTTGTTCTGTTTTGGGGAGGTCAAGGTGAGAGTTCGGTGAGGAAATGAAGGTGTCTTAATGTGACGCGAGGTGAAGAATGTCTTGGCTTTTTGGCGGGGTCGAGGATTGTTTCATGGTGCGGTAAAATAGAGTGAATTCCTTGTGTTTTAGAACTTACTTTGGAGTCGTGAACTTTTCTACAGCTGGTATATAATTGACTAGATTATACATGAGATACGCGTATGAGATGTTCGTCTCGTTTTCAACGCCCACGATGTTACATTCCACCACGGGGACACAAAACACAACAGCACAGGCCAAGCGCGGCATCTCAACGAGAACTTCTAGAAAAGTTCCAGTCCCGAAGCTATGGAATTGCAAATCGTTCTATCGCCAGACGCTACTGCTAGCACGGTTCGTCCGCGATGGTATGCAGCTCGGGTCACATCCCGTTGATGGGGAACGGGCATGTTACTTGTTTTGTTCCTAGCGTTTGGCTTGATGGATTTTCCTGTGGATAGGTGAGATGGCGATGTAGGTTGTTGATATATATAGAATAGAGCTAGTGAGATGATTTGCGGTTGGTTGTTATTCGTTATAGAACGCTGTGTCTTGATAGGATATGTAATACAGTACTCCGTAAGGTAGTCGTAATATCGAGACAACACCATTCATACACAAGATGTAATCGTAAATTGGCACACTGCTGAGTCCCAGGACAAACTATGACGCCTTCTCCGCTACTGCCCTCTTCTCAATCTTGCCCTTGACTGCATCCCAGATCCACGCCTCAGTCAAGTCCTTGCCCTTCTTTCCCTTGGGCTTCTTCTTCTCCACGCCAGCCTCCTGCACGCCAAACTTGGTCATGGCCCGCAAGTTGTACCACTTCCTCGTCTCGTTCTCCGCAATAGCGCCCTCGGCGTCTCGCACGTAGTTGACGATACCGAAGCGTCGCTTCGCCGGCCGCAGGTGGCCTACCTGCATGGTGCTGTAGCGAGGTTTCGCGATGGCGCTCATGGTGGTGAGGGTGAGCTCGGTGGAAGGGGGTAAGGCGTGGACGAAGCGCTCGAGAACTGGGCGGCTAGTCCGGGCGACGGGAGGTAGATGAATGTAAATGTGCGAGACAAAGGGGGATGTGGTGTATGCCACGAAAAATAGAGGAATGAGGCCGCAGAGGGCAACTGGATGAGTTAGTCATGACATTATCTAGGTGAATGGGGACGGGGTGAGAGGAGCGAATCGATACTGAGGTCTCTTGAGATGGATGAGATCGTCATAAAGGTCTTCCCCAGCATTTGCAAATATCCTCACTTGAGGATCTTGTACAGAAAACAGAAAAAAATGAGATCCAACTCACCCCCTACAGTCTCCCACTCTGGCTTCTCTGCCTTGACATATCCCGGCACCACAATAAATGTGAAGAACGCCCCGAGGAACAACGTCGTCACCTTGACCATGGCCAGAAACGTGATCCGCCCTGTCCCCGCATGATAGATGAGCAATCTCTCAGCGACTTCTGTGTTCAGTCATCGTTAGCAATATTGTTCTTGACTAAGGCATGGGCTGTATTTTCAAGGCTTGCCGTAGTGCTTCGATCCAGCAGTGGCAGCGGCTGCCTTGGCCTGTTGCTTTGCCTGCTCAGCTGGTGAGAGAGTCGGTTTTGAAATGGGCTTTTTAGCTACTTGGGCGTAGCATCGTTGAAGGCATCTGCTTTCGAGTGGTCGAAGGTGGCGAGTCTGAGGGAGATGCCGCAAGTTAATGAGGCGTGAGGGTGATGAGGGGTTGATGAATGTGCTGAAGGGCTTTTTACTGCACAATCTCAGGGAGAACATGTTGAGTTGTGAGTTTTATTCATGGAATTTGGCGAAAGTGAGCCAAAGTGTTGATGTAGTTGATGAGCTTGAATCTTTATGTTAGTGCAGCTAGGCTAATGATCTGTGAGCCAAGAGGTCGCATCCGGATTGGTCCACCTACGATAACGATAAAGCTTTGGTGCATCGTTCTCCATTACTGAGCTACTGTATTTACAATAACAGTTGAAATCTCACATTAACGGATTCCATCTTCATTTCACATGAGCAAAAGCATGAATTGACTTCATTTTTCAATTTTTAAAACAATGACAACTTCTTCACATCCATCTACGCAATGTTCTTGGTGAAAAACTCCTTCCACTGGTCCACAGCCCAGCCAGAGCTGGTGTCCTGAACAACACCATCGAACACAACAGTAGGAGTGACATGAACGCCCACTAAGCGGTTCATCTTGGTGACAACCTTGAGGTCGTTGGTGACGGCATTGCCAACATTCAAGGCGCCATCGTCGCCGCCCTTCTCGGGAATGGCCAGCAGCTTGTAGACTTCCTCCTCGCTGACGCCCACCTTGGCGGCCACTTTCGCCAAGCGGCGGTACGTCTGGTTGCGCGTCTCGTTGACGACGCTGATGTCGAAAAAGTCCTTTTGAGCGGCAAACAGCTCGCCGCTAAAAGCCCAGAATTTCTCGGGGGCCAGGCGCAGGACGGCGAGCCCAGCCTCGTGCGTCAGCGTCGACGACGGGTGCCACGGCTGGACCTGCTGGCGGAAGACGACGGTGAGGGTGTTGGCCCAGGCGGGAGTCTCGCGCACGACGGGGAAGACTTGGTTGGTGAGCGTGTTGAAGATTTTTGCGGAGAAGGGGCAGGTGTAGTCGAGGAAGAGCTCAAAGGTGTGAGTTGCGCGCGGGACGGACGAGGATGAAGCTGTTGGAGGAGCGAACTCGAGCTTGTGGCCGGCGAACTTGGGAGGGACAGCCATTGCTTCTGTGTGCTTGGGTTTGATAAGATGCTGCTGGTATCAAAAATAAGGCAATTGGATGTGAAGTGGTGAAATCTGAAGTCGAAGTTGGTTGCTTTTTGTAGAGCTCAGTATTAATGGATGATGTGTGTTGAAGAGCAAGTTACATGCAGGATGGTGAAATCGCCGGGAGCTTTGAAGCAATTACCCCTCAACCCCTCCATCCATCTCACCCAATCGACACATACCTATCTGCCTGCCTACTACTACCTACTTTTCCATATTTACTAATTGATTACATGTGCTTTACTCGATAAGTCAAAAGTGATGTCAAATAATTCCATAGCTCTCGGGCACACGTCCAGCTTACAGCAGCGGGGCAGCCTGTCAAAAGAAAGATGCCCGATGACGTGATTCCATGCGATTGCACAACTTCGTCGGCCCGACGAGACATGAGCAATGATTCGCCATCTATTACAGAGCAACACAGTGAGCGAGCACGTTGTTTTACCGTCGTGATTTCAACAACTTCGAGATACTATTTCTTTCATCAGTATATTTCTCATTTTCCATATCATTTACTCTTGACTGTGTGCTTCACAAATTCTCGCTGTTTGTATGTAATCCAACACTCAAGATACCACCTCTTATCTCAATCACAGAAATAGGAAACAAGTGAAAACATCAAAGGGACTTCATTTGACAGTACCAGCAGTCAATTCCAGAGTCTATATCCCATCCGTTCATATATCATACAGTAAAAACTCCGCGAGCTCCAGGCTCTCAAATAATCCACCCACGCTAGAGCGTCCCAAGTTCTATATCGCAAAAACGAAAAAAACCAAAACAGATAGTCCTCCCAGCATAATACATGATATCATTCTTTGTTTCCAGTCATTTGTACAATCTTCCCTTCCTATCTCTCTAAGCGACTCTCCTGAGTCTCACTGTAATCTCGTTGGCGCATCGCTCAAAGCCAATGCCGAACCCATCTTCGGTCCTCGGCTCAGGGTACGCCACGTCCTCTCCTCGAGGATTCTCAATGTCAAAGTCTCGCAGAACATTGGCAACCACAAACAAGATAGTCTCGAAGCCGACCTTTCTGCCAGGGCACAAGTTACCCGCGACGCCAAACACGCGGAGCTTTCGGACCATTGAGGCGGAGAGGCTGCCGGCGTTGGTGAGGAACTTGTCGGGGGAGAAGGTGCTGGCATCGGAGCCCCATGTCTGTGCATCCTTGTTGAACGAAGACATGGCAAGATAGATGAGGTCTCCGTTCTTAAGGTGGATGGGTTGTGAGTTTGGCACCGCAATGTCAAGATCGGTCTTTGCCAGGCGCGGGATGGCTGTCATGTGAAGGCGCAGCGTCTCATACAAGCATGCCGCCAAGGAAGGGAATGACTCTCGGATGCGAGCAACGTCAATTCTGCCTTCAGCATCGAGAATGTCTGGGTTGCGTGCCTCCTTGACGACTCTGGCGAGAAGATCGGGACGCATCAACAGATGGCGGATCATCCAGACAGCCATGCTGCTAGGAGTGACCAAGAGACCGAGCGATGTAAGCAGCTCAACGTTGAAGTAGTCCTTGTTGGACTCCCATTCGGTATCAGACAGGGCAACGGCGTTGATTCGGTGTGCGATCTGTCGAAGTCTGGAGTCTCTGTTGTTGAAGTGGAAGGACTTGAGCTTGCTGATGATGAGAGCTCTGGCCTTGTGGGCTGCCTGGGCAGTGTATTTCGAAAAGGGTCTGAGGAGAGTCATTTGCGAACCGCTGATTTCCCTAACAGTATCATGTTAGTTATATGAAGAAGTAGTTGTGGGAAAGAAGGGTAGACTTACATGAAGGCGGTCTGGAACTCGTCGTCGACAACCCAAGGGCTCTCCGGTCCCCAAAGGGCACTGGCCACAGATGAGCTTGTCAACTTGAAGAGCCATGGTCCAAGCTCAGTCTCTTGAACATCAGGCTGGCTCTGTAGCCTCTTGTTTGCAGCCGTTGATACCTGGCCGACGAGAGCTCTGGCGTTGCTTGCAGAGGAGAACTCGCCAACGTGGACCGGGCGAGGATCATATGATCCAATGGCATTGATGGTCTCGTTGCTCAAGTCAAAGACTCGGCGGCCAATGAGGAAAATGACATTGGCAAGACTTGTCTCTGAGGTATGTCTTGATAGAATGCTCTCCATTGAAGGGTCTGTGACAAGGACCTTTCGAGGGAAGATGTTGATGGATAGTGTTGGTCTGGCACAGTTGAGGACGGCATTGTAGACAAAGGAGTATACTTGGTATCTCATCTGAGACAAGATCTTGAACAGACGAACGGAGAGTGGTCTCTCGGTCCGGCTCTTGTGACCTCGGTATGTGTGAACAAGAGGGGCAATGAGAACCAGAAGTAACAGGAAGTGGTAGGGGAAATGGGACGAAACATTGGTTCCGGCCAAGTCTGGCTCACCCACCGCGTGGTGGGATATAGAAGAAGGGATGACGTTAACTCGGTTCATCCTGTAAGTGTAAGAAGAGTTGTACAAAGACTGGTATAAGTGAAAGAGTGCTGTGCTCTGTATTGTTTGTTTGTTGATGATGGTGATGAATGATGAGAAGCTTCATGAAGTGGCAACACAGCTGCATATTTATCTCCTCAAGGAACCCAGATGACAGCCCCAACTCATCCATGACCAAACTAGCATCTAACGAACCACTCTTGGAGCCCGCCAACCAGTGAGGCTATGGGGAACGAGAACCAAACACACACTCACACAGTGGGATAAACCAAAGAGAAAAGCCATGAGGCCACCGTCGGATTCGAACCAGAGAATCCTGCCATTGCCCAAAGCTGAATTGCGCCTCTCCACCACCATGCCCCTCCCCGGTTCCCTCAAGCGCTGCCCCCCCTTCGGCCATCACTTTTCACGGAAGACGACATTTGCCTAACTCGATGACTTACTCTCTTCTGCTTCTCTCTTTCCGGGCGTCATAGTAGATACGGACCAGGGAGGGGGCTGAATGAACGGACCCAACGCTCAGGTCAAAGCTGTGTTGGTGTCCAGACTCCCCCCCTGGCAAAATACAATGATCAGGGCTATGTACCCGTACAGCTGAAAAAAAGCAGTGCTCAGATAGGTGGTGACTGTAAACAAGAGTCAAGACAAGGCAACAAAAAAAGAGTAAGAGGCCATGTGGCTGGCCTGTAAACGTGGGGGGGCGTGTGATTGATGCCCCTGCCTGTGCGCCCAAGAATGCCGTGGCCAGCGTGGCTTGCTCATTGGCAGGATTCGAGGAGGATCAAAACAGGGCTGTAGGGGAGGGGGCGTATGGGGGAGAAGGGAATCCGATGATCTGGATGAGTCGATTGGCCGCCTTGCGTTGATTGGCATTTTATGTTCTTGGTGCTATTATTTGTTTGGGTTTGGTGTATTTATTTATCTATTTTTCTCTTTGGCTGGGAGACAGGGGTGGATGTCTTGCGGCGGTTCATGATGGTGATGCCTGGAAGAAGTGGTTGTTTCCGAATGGGGAAATGGCCCGCCGGCCAGCTTCACCGAAGAGGGCCTTGGTTTGGGGTCTATTTTTCCTTTCTTTTTTTCTCTCTTCTTCTTTTCTTTTCTTTTTTTTTTTCTCGGTTTTTCTACTTTGCATGTAACAACCAACCGTAAAATGTTCAATGGAACAACACAAAGAAAACACAGCATAACATGGATACCTGTAGATGCAACCCCAAGCCACACCTTACAAACGGGCAGACGAGGCTCGTGCTCGTGGTTGTAAGTCAGAAAGCAAAAGATTTGCAGTCATCAATTGTCATCGCTGTCCCACCCGTGTAATGCCGGGAGTTCTAGAATGTCTTGCCCGTGTTGCCATAAAAAGAAATCCGGGCCTGAGACATTCTTTTTCTGGCTGCCAAATGTCTCAGTTTCGCGTCTTGGCGTCGCATTCCGCTTTTTTTACTTTTTCACATTTATGACATGAATAACACGAATGACTTGAGGAAGATGTGACTGAAAGTGAGCAAACGCATCATATTACGGCGGTAGTTTGCCTTGTTGTGTACTAAGGCATGTTGAATTGGTGGTGGCAGTGTGTATCCTTTCATCCTTGAAAATAGCAGATATACTCGGTTAGTAGGGCAAACGACGAGATTGTATCGACGGGCGTTTTCGTGTCGAGGCATCTTTTTTCTTCTTATTTTTCTCGTTATGCGAGCAAGAGGCACATCTCCAATCCACACACGCCCCCTCCCTCTTCTCTCCGACTGGTTCCCAAAATCATCGTCCAGTCCCATAGAACGATCGGTCAACTCGTATCAAAGCCAACCACGAAGCAGCATCTAGCCAATCCAATCGGCCACTCGCATTCACCTTGTTTCACTTCGGGCAACTTGACCTTTTTTTTTTTTTTTTTTTTTTTTTTTTTTGTCCTTGTGTCACCCCCCACCATGAGAAAAAACGAGCGTCATCCCCCATCAGCCGCTTCCCAAAATGCAGGGTTGCAGGCCTTCCAACCACCCCCGGCCCTCAGCCCCAATCACAAGGGGACTGTGCTTTCTGTGCTCCGGGTCGTATTTGCCCCTCTATGATGGCATTTCTCATATTCCCACTCTCTTCTTGTTTCCGTTTTCCGGCTGGCTGGGTTACGTAGCTTCCATAGTAGGTAGCACGAAGCGCTTATACCGCCTGAGTGGAGCGAAGAGTGAGAGTGAGATTGAGAGTGAGATCCCAAAGACAAGAGCAGAGCACATGCAAAGAGAGCCAAGATATGCCCGGAGCCGTTTACAGCGGGCGGTCGCGGGGGCGGGCGGCCGCATGAAATGATGCATCTGCATCTGGCTTTGGCTGCTCTCGAGCATTATTCGCTTCTTACTGCGGCTACCATCAACGCTAGCAGCAATATATCGAAATCGACAGCAGGGGTTGTTCCGCGTTGGGCCTAGCAGTGCTCTACTAGCCAGCGGGAGGGAGGGTAGGGAGGGAGGGTAGGGCTGGTAGCTGCTGTGAGACGCTGGGCTGTTGGTTTTAGTGAAGGACAACAGGCGAGGTGCCCCTGTGCTTGTGCTTGCAGCCAACTGTAACCCGTAATAACCCAATCTGGGCCGTGTTTTCCTGTATGCCATGCATTGCCTATCAATGGATGTCTCTGGTCTCTCCCGTTCGTTTCTTTTTTTGGCCTGGTCCTCCCTCGCTCACCCAGCTGGGCCGTCTCGTCTGTCAGCCCGGTAAGAACTCGTCCGGCACAAGCCAGAGACAGAATGACGGAGAGTGAGGGCGACAAGTGACAGATTTGCTGACCCCCGGGTCTTGCGGCGCGGGGTTTCGAGATCAATCCATGCCAAGCGACGAACCCGTTCACATCGTTCGTATCCATGGGTTTCTCTTACGCTCTCTCTTACTTACTCGTACACTCTCACTGCAATGCCGTGTTTTTTTGGGCGTTTACGCTTTTACAATTCCTCATCAAGGTGAGCAGGTGACTGAATGAGTAACTGACTAACCCTCTCTTTTCTCTCTCCACGTGATTGATTGAGTGAGTGAGAAATCATCATCCTAATCCCAATCGCCCGCCCTACAATTCCAGGCAGACAACATGAGCAAACGGAACGAATCCACTTCTAAGCTTCCGCTTCCCGACCCGCGGCTGCGTCTTCCCGTCTCTCGTTGGTCGTTGATCGTTGGTCGTTCCCGTTGGCCTCGCATACCCGTATATGCATCGGCCCTCGCATCGCCCATTCGCCCATCCCGGTTCCGCGCGGCTGGAATTGGCTAACAAACAGAACCGAACAGAACAAGTGCTCGTCTCTCACCGAGCTGATGCAGCGAGCGAACGAGCGGCCTCACCCTTGCCTCGCCTGGCCTTGCCTTGCGCCATTCCCACGGCCAGCTGAACATGCCCGCGCCCTGCCCGCTCGTTCCCGTCCGCCGGTGGGGAATAAGAACGCATGCCTGGATATGATACGATTCTTCTGCTTTTCATGGCTGTTCAGGTGAGGTTGAAGGGAGAAGCAGGGCCACGACTAGCCCGCATCGGGACTCTAGCTCCCGGCACTCCCCAGGCTATTGAACTTGGAATGACGTCTTTTGCTTGGTCGAGCGCAAATATGTGCATGGGGGCCGAACAAGGCTGGCTGTACATACGTTTCGTCGCCTTTGCCTCGATCCAGCCTTAGGCACCCATGGGTTGGAATGACATGACATGCTCTCGCCCATTATTATCCTCCCCAGCAAGAAAATGCTACTTGACCTGTAATGTTTTGACTCCCCATGTCTCCCCACCACGTGGTTGCCCATAGTCTCTTCCGGCATTGCCACGAGGCCCAACAAGAAACAAAGTGGGAAGACGAGGTTATTGGATTACCTACGACTGCGGCTCTCCGTCGCGGCGGGAACGTGCAGTCATACCTGCAGGAAGTGCGATGCCGTGCCTGCAGGGGGGCTGCAGCTGTTGTGGGCAACACAACGGTGACTGTGACTGTGTGTAGCCGGTGAGGCGGACACGGGTTGGCCGAATATTGTCTTTTGACGCCTTTGGCCCTGCTTCAGGTGTCTTGGGGACAACATCCACCGCAGAAAGAAACCGGAGCGACGGGTGCAGCACAACATCTCGACAAAATTCTAGGCTGAAACAACAGCTTGCTACCTACTCACTCATATGGGTGGGCACATGGAGTGTTTGTCATTGGCAGCGAGATTTGTGCCAGAGGGACCATCTGCCTCAGCCAAGGCAGCATCCCCCGTCACAGTCACATCGTATTTCAGCTATTTACTATTTACTATGTCCTAAGTCCAAGGGTTCAGCCTAAGACACAGTGTTCTTCGTCACGACGCCTCTAGCAAACTCGCCAAACGTCAAGTGCTGTTCAATGTCAACTTCCTCGCCAAGGTTGGGCTGCGTAAACACGGCCAGCGTATTTCTCGCTACCCTCCCATCGCTCACGCTGGCCCTCACCCCCCTCACAAAGTGAGGCACCGCCTTGAACTTGCCGGCCGTGATGCGTTCCAGAGCCTCGCCCGTCTGGAACGCGATGCAGTCACGAGGGATCTTGACCTGCACAGTCTCGCCCGTTCGAGACTTGATGTAGAGGCCAGCCGCAGCGTCGGGTGAGGCAGGCAGCTCCTCTAGGGGAGGCAGAGAGGCGCCGTTGAGGCTTGTCAAGTCTGCTGTTGGCACCGCCGGGTTGACCTCCTTCTCGTCGATGAACATGGCAGACGTGAGTCCCGTTAAGCAGCCATGGTCGAGATGGGTGCCGCACCAGTCGTCCTCGTCGCCCTCTGCCGCAGTCGACGCCGCCTCAGACGCTCCCTGGGGGAAGTAGTGCAGCAGCCTCGCCTTGGTGGTGTTGGACGTGCTGACGACGTGCTCCAGGTAGCCCTTGGGGTACCCCTGGATCTCCTGCTCGGCAAAGCGGTCACAAGCGCGCGCCACCAGCACGGCAACGTCGATGATGAGGCGGCAGAGAGTCGTCACTGCCGGCTTCATGCCGGGGAGCACGTTCTCGGCGGGCCAGACGTTTGGCGACAGGTACTCTGGGAACGTCTCCGGTGAGAACTCGGCCGTGGGCTCAGCACATTCTAGGCTGGGATTCACGTAAAACGCGCAGTTGGCGTAGTAGGATCCCTTGAAGGTGTCGGCCTGGCCATTCTTGAGAGTCTCCTTGCCCAGCGACCAGCCGGTGAGATACTTTGCTTTAGCGTTTTCCAACTTGTCTGTAAAGGCGATGGTAAGCGCTCCACGGCTTGTGTCATTGGAAAATAGGAAAACAGGTGCCTGGGCTACCCTCCCACAACCTTCCCTCCATCCTCGGTGGCTTGAAAAGAAGAGAAGAAGCAAAGGCAGACAAGCACTTACCCAGTTCCTCTTTGGGCAAGTTTCCCAAATAGGATCCATATGATAGGGCGACATGGCGCAGCTGGGCGAACTCTTGTGGAACGTCCTTGACCACTAGGATACCGAGAGAGTCAGGGCCAAAGGCCTGCTGCAGAGTCTCAAAGGAGACGTCTCCTGTGGTTGGTGTGTAAGCCAGGGGAACAACGGCAGTGTGTGTTCATGTAGAATTAGTGTGAGAGTAAGTGTGAGTGTGAGTAAGAGTGTGAGTAAGAGTGTGAATGACAACACGGGCTTGTGCAAGTGTGAGTGGATGAGCGGGCTTTGATTCCATCCATTCCATTCCATTCCGTCTCATGGCTATGTATGGCTGGGACGGACAACTTATACCGAGTAGGCAGTAACAAGTAGATGGACATGCTGGGATCTCATACCGTTCTGCAGGTCCTTGAGAGACACAGTCACAGCCTGAGCCAGGGGCGCCATGTTGAGACGAACACGATACGAGCGATGATACGGCAGATGTCAGCTGCTGACCAGAGGAATGCCTGGGCAAGTGATGAAGATGGCAAGAAAAAAATAAGATGCGGAAGAAAAGGATCGATCTTGATCCTTCGGGTCGTACGAGGGGGGCTGTCGCTAAGAAAAGGGAAAACGTCGTCCTTGATCCTCGCCCCCAAGGCCCGCCACCACCGGCTCCATTTCCGCTCCTCCAGGCTCCAAAAATTACCAGAGCATTTACATGTACTTTTTTGTGCCGGCTTCTCGACTTATTTTGGGTGGGGGAGGGGCAAGCAAAATCGCAAGACAAATGAGAGGGTCCCGAGGCATGTACTAGACAACTAGAGTGCGCCAAACAAGCAGCAGACGAGCCAAAAGAACCGCCAAAGTGCAGAGAAAGCTCGAGCTCCAAGCAGGCGGCTTACGGAACGGCCCCAGCCGCGGATGGAGCTCGGCGGCCCCCGACTCTCTCAAGTACGAGTTGCAGTATTAGTCTACTAGAACTACAGGTCATGTTACAGTGAGTAATAGCTCTTCACAAGCTCAAGGCTCAAGGCTCTCTTCCCGCGTAATGCTACCGAGTCCGTCCAGGCAATAATCAATACGGCGCATCTCGTCCGGGTCGCACGCCCTTCCAATTCTCACAGCCCCGACGCAACCCGCATTCGCATCGCTTCCCCATTGTTCCCATTGGCTGCATCATGGTCAAGCCGCTGACCTTCAAGGGCGACAAAAAGACCAAGAAGCGGAAGCGCGCCGCTGCGGATCGCGCCGACGACGACGAGCAGCCCGGCGAGCCCAGCAGCAGCAGCAGCAGCAGGCAGCGGAAGCTGGTCAAGAGTGACAACAGGGATCGCGACAATGACGAGGACCAGCCCAACGACGACAGCTGGGTGTCTGCCGATGCCGTCAGCGACGTCGTTGGCCCTATCATGATTGTCCTGCCCACGGACAAGCCGTCGGCCCTCGCCTGCGACCCGAGCGGAAAGGTGTTTGCGCTACCGATTGAGAACATCGTCGACAATAACCCGACGAGCGCGGAGCCTCATGATGTCAGGCAGGTTTGGGTAGCGAACCGCGTTGCCGGCACGGAAAACTTTCGCTTCAAGGGGCATCACGGAAGGTATGTACGAATACAATGCAATATATCGAATCTCTAGACGCTATCTCTGCTTTCTCAACGTTGTACTAACCAAGGTGCGCAATACAGATATCTCGCTTGCGACAAGATTGGCTTGCTCTCGGCCACCTCAGAAGCCGTCTCCCCCCTGGAATCATTCAACATCATCGCCACGGCAGACACGCCGGGAACCTTCCAGCTCCAGACACTCCGCGACACCTTACTCACCATCAAGCCGTCGACGTCCTCCAAGCCCAATGCGCCGCCGGCTGAGGTCCGTGGCGACGCCGACACCATCACCTTCAACACGACGCTGCGCATCCGCATGCAGGCCCGGTTCAAGCCCCGCCTCAGGACGTCCAAGGAGGAGCGCGAAAAGTCAAAGATAAGCCGGCGCGAGCTGGAGGAGGCGGCGGGGCGGAGGTTGGACGAGGACGAGGTGCGGATGCTCAAGAGGGCCAAGCGGGAGGGCGACTATCATGAGCGGTTGCTGGAGATTAAAGTGAAGAATAAGCATGACAAGTTTGGCTGAAGTTGAGGGGGGATTCTGTGTAAGCAGATGGCTGTCTAAAGGGAGCTGGAGGAGGAAGCATCTGATGGGCGACATTTACGTCTTGTCATGACCATACTTTACTCTCCATATCCGGCTATGAGGAAGGGGTTGACAGCGGTGGACCAAACAAAACTGTCTTCACCATCTGGGACCTTGAGGCCAAGTCTAGGAAGAATTCCAGCACTGAACAAAAGCAGCTACGGAGGAATTAGTTCAGACACGACTCCAGTAGGCCAAATCAGCATGATCGACTACTGGATTATGCAACGCAATGGCGACCAGATCTCTGAGGATATTACAAAGCACAGTCAAGTTGGAGCAATGGCCATGACAAATTGGCTTAAGCGTATAACACTGAATATATTGTTGATGCCAGAAAAGAAAAAGGGGATAGACCACTTGAAGTGTGCAAACACTTCCATCAAATAGGAACCTCTACTATAATATAAAGAATCAAAATGAAAACCCCCGCCCAATGCCAAAGAGAAAAAGAACCATTTTGTAATATCTCGTCTAAAGATTCCAATTTTAACCCGCTCTCCACGCCTTGACGTTTCCATCCTCTCCAGTCGTAAATACAACCTGCTCATCGTCAAAGAAGCAGAAAGATCGCACAATCTCGCTGCCGTGAGCCCCCGGCAAGACGACCTTGTTGGCGAGATCCAGAGCCCACGAGCCATCCGCCGCCTTGGCCAGGAAGACGAGCTCAAAGTTTTCCTTGCTGTTGGGAGGGGTTTTGTAAGCATCAAAGTCTTAGATTTACTTAAAGCAATAAGGGTGAAACATACTCTTGAGCCCCTGCGCCCAGAATCGCACCGCTGCCATCCACCTTTGTCGTAACATTCGCCACATACTGACAACCCAGAACCTTTCTCAAATCACCAAAATCCTGCGCGGCATCCCCCGTCTCTTTCTCATCAGCAACATCATACAGCGCAAACATCTCGTCGTGGGACAGGGCGAAGAGCTCCGTGTTGTTGAGAAAAGCGGCATCATGGATGGAGGCGTTGTGGTTGAGCGTCTGGACGGTGAGCTCGTCCTCGTCGAGGATGGTTGTGTCGTGGACGCTGACGAGGCCGTCGGTCGAGCCCGAGACGAGCATCGTTGGCTGGGACGGGTGGAAGGCCAGGGAGGTGACGTCGTCGCTGTGGACTTCGGAGTATGTTGCCTTTGGGGAGGGGTTGGAGCGGACGTCCCTTTTTGAGGAGAGAGGATTTGTTAGAGGATGAATATGGTGAATGAGGAGGTTGTGAGATGGCGGTATTTTGTCTTACCAGAGGTGTATTGTAGCTGCGTGGTTCTCCAGCTCGGTGCCCACGGCGATGGTCTGCGTGCTCGCACTGCAAGCCATGGACAGGATAGATGCTTGGCCGGCTACTTTCATCATGATGGTTAGCAAAAATATGTTCCCTTTTTCTCACGTCTTCTTCGCCTTGGCTCATCCGCATTCCTCGTCTCTCTCATCCTCAGGCTCATCCTCATCCTCATCAGTCTCTCTCAAAACTCACCAGCAAACTGCGCAACCTTTGCCCCCTGCCTCAAATCCCACACTCCCACACTCCCATTCTCCCCAGCAGTGCAAACCACCGAAGTCCCCGCGTCAAACACCCGCAGCGTCGTCACGTTGCCGTGCTCCGTCCTAAGCCTCGCCACAGGCCCCGTCCCGAGCCGAGCCGGGTTGAAGAGCGACAGCGTCTGGTCCGAGGCCACCGTGGCGAGCCCCGAGGCCGTTCGGTGGGCTTCGAGAACGTAGACGTCTTCTGGGCCGGAGAAGTGGTGCTGGTCGATGTTGGTGAGGGTGTACATTGTTTTTTGGGGTGTTGTATAAGACGGGTGAGTTGATTGAGTTTGTGTGTCTCAGATTTTGAGTGAACGAAGACTCGGAATAGTTCCGCCAATATCGATAAGACTGTGACTTGTCTATTTTACTCTGAATCTAGATCTAGATTGCAATTCTTCAAGTCATTAAAAGGTTCTCACCAAACCCAAAATTTCAACATGTTGCTCTGCAAACTTTCTTTTTTTCTACTTCCATGTACCTTGGTAGTTGCGCTAAGCATGCAGCCTCGTTAACTAAATATTCCTCACCACTGTCAATATCAGAGAGCTTCACTTTCACCAAAACAACTCTAGGAGACGTGAATTATATTTGTAGATTATTATCATAGCCATCTTCCGCTAAACATATCGTACACACGCAGTTTTTAGTCTAACTAGGTAGTTCAAATCGTCGCCCAACAAGAATAGGAGTGTCGCCAAACCCAGCTCGGAAAAGCAAAATGCCACAGGGGACGGGCCGTCTCACAGCTTCGTCCCTTTTTATCAAACTCCGTATAAAGCAACAAAACGCCAACTCTGCATATCGTTGAAGATTCCGCCCCAAAGCCAATGCCAAAGCCAAAGTCAAAGCCAAAACCCAAGTATTTTATTTTCATCTTTGCTTCAACCTCCTCTTCAGTCCTCGCTAGAAAAGCCTTCATCTCTAGAGCGCTCATTGACGCTTCGGAATGCTCGCTTGCCAACTTCGTAACTGCTGATCATGATGGCACAGGCCGGTGCTACCTTCAAGGTACGCGGGATCCAACCTCGCCACAGACCAGGGAATCCCTCGGTCTTGAAGATGTGCAACAACAATCGCATCATATTCTGTTCCTCAGGCGCCAGCGCACCTCCAGCGCCGCGGCGTGGTGCATCGTGGTAGATCTGTGTACGTGTCTTGCCCACGTCAAACGGCATGGTAATTATCGATGCAAGAGCGCCAGAGGTAGCTCCGGCAGCAAAACTATCGACAAAAGTTTCGGTGTGGTTCTCCCGACTCTGGGATCGACGCCGTGCTGTCGTGCGCTTGAGCCCATCAATTGTGTCTCGGGTCAATGGCCTGCCCCGGCGCTCTTCTCGAATGTCCGATATTCTAGATCGGATTGACTCATATCCCCACCAGTAGAGACCAGAAAATGGCACATCTCGCCACAGGGTAAGCGTCAGCCCCCTCCATAGCGAAGTGTAACCATGGACGGCGACCATGGACCGGATTCCGTTGAAAGTCTCAACGAGATGGTTTGTCGTCGACGCGCCAGAAGCAGCCTGCATACGAGTACGGATGAGCTCGATAGGGCTTACAGCCGTCGCCGCAAGAAGTCGAGCCATAGATCCGGCAACAAGAGGCGCGTAATCCGTCGAGAAGCCAGAAAACGGGCTCACAGGGTTAAACCGCAGCCAATCGTAGCCGGTGAAGTAGATGATGTTGGCGGGAATCGTCATGACGAGGGTAGGTGAGAGGCCTCTCCATAGCGTTGTGAATCCTTCGTTGCGAGCAATCTTGCGCAGACCATCAATCGTCGAGTGATATGTCTTCTTCTGTGTTTCTTGAACCGCACAATCGGCGGCAGCGGCGCTGCTCGGTGCAGTGATGCCTTCGATCCTCGGAACGGCGAGGCAGTAGTCTACCGCGCCACCTGCGAAGAAGACTTCACGGCAGCAAGCTGTAACGCCAAGTTCAGCCGTTTGCACGGGGGTGAGGCTAGTAGTTGTTCGCATAAGCCTAGAGAAATCGACAGTCGGGGCGGGAATCGTTGATGATTGCGACTGCAACCTCACGCGGACGACGTCTAACGGAGTCACTACAAAGAGAATAAAGATTAGCACATGTTCCAGCTGGTGCAGCAGAAGGAAAGGATTGCTTGCTCACCCAGCAGCGATGTCAACAAGCTCCCCGACATGGCCGACACCATCTTCTGGCCGGCCGTGATGTCGGGAATGCCATCGCTTCCATCTCCGCCAGACATGACGGCTTGGTTCCCGTCTATCCTGTCGTAGTTTTGGCTGTTTGAGCTGTGGACAACAGACGTAGAAAAGGATCCCATGCCGGCCGTCGGAGGCGGGGGACGTGAGCGAGGAGCCGAGCCCTCGGCCTGTCACGAATTGAGCGGCCTGGTAGTGGCAGCAATATCTCGGAGATGCTCGGACCAGCTTAGTGTGAGACGACGGATGTCGGGCCTTGCGCAGAGCGGAAAATACGGGCGTCAGCAGACGATGCGATGCGCGTATGGATGTCGGTATCAATGCAGACTGAGCGTAATATAAGAATATAGATGTATCGAGAGGATGAAGGAGACAAGAATCGCCTGGAATCGAGTGGTCATAGCTGTGCTAACATATGCTGCTAGGCGGAGGAAGGTTGCCGGCTAGGTGTTTTACAGTAGTGAGTTCGGTGCTAGTGCAGCGCTTCAATTGCCCCGGCCCCATTGAATTTTTTTTTTCTGTTCGGCGTCTTGCTCGCCTCCACGCCGCAGCCGGAGATGAATCTTGGACCCGTGAGTAGCCGATGATGTCACCCGGCGCTGTGATTGGCTGTAGCTACCAGTGGCGATTGATAAGCGGCGATTAGATAACAGGTCCTGCAGAGTCCTGTGTCTTACATGTCTTACATGAGGTACTTGGGTACATTGGTCGAGGGGACTTCAATTGCCTTAGTAATCTAGCAGCACGCTATGCCAGATTGCCCAGGCCGATCGAGTCACTCCAGGGACGCATTGCCTTGACCGAATGATTGCATGTCTCATCTCATATCGACTTTTGCAGCTCCTTACAGGTCAACGCATCACTGTGAACGAAAATACAATTAAATACAACATTGAAATATTTCTCTTATTTGATTCTCTTCATTTTATTTCGTCTCATCATTGCCTCACGGTCATTATCAATTCCCCTGTGACAAGCGCCATCAATGTCTCTGTAAACTCGAATACCGCTACGGAGTTAGTAGCACATTCATACAGCTTTATTAGCAATCAACCTGTTACGGACAGAGCACGGAAGCCCTGCTCTCACGCAAATTCCCCGCGCTCGGCCATATCGGACACCCGTTCTTTGTTGAATTGCGACAGCCGCCACAGCCATGACTTCAGAAGACCGTGAAGCAAACTCGGAGCTGGAGTCCTTCCGCCAGCAATGGATCTCCGACCTGCAGTCCAGAACACATGAGGCTGAGGCTTCATCTTCATCTGCCGCCGCTGCCCCGGCTGTCACTTCACGGCCGAGACGGCGGACCGGCCCTTCAAGTCCAACAATTACCAAGAAGCACTTGCCAGCCGTTGAAGATGATGAGTACTATCTCCATGGCCCGACTTTTGATTCCATGCCCCCTCCCTCTTCTTCGGGGCATCTGCTGTCAGATCCCCCGGGCAAACACGAACACGATGAGAAACCGTTGGTCTCAGCTCTAGATCATTATGAAAAGGCCATGGAAAAGGAGGCGCAGGGCAACATGGGGGAGAGTCTGAAGCTTTATAGACAAGCTTATCGAGTAAGATCTGACTAAACTGGACACTGTATTTGCGTGCACATAATGCTGACTTTGCCCGTCTAGCTGGATCACCGAGTAGACATGTCGTATCGTGAGAAGCACTTCCCAGCCGGTTTTACACCAGCCAAGGCTACGCCTTCATCAGCAGCAGCAGTAACGGCACCACCAGCAGAAGCAGCATCACACAAACCTGCAGCTTCCACCACCGCAGAAGAAGAGCCCCAGCCGCTGACTTTGGAAGAGCTCATCGCCAGCTTCTCGGGGTTGAAGATTGAGGGGGCGCCTCCCATCATTGAAAACACCCCACCACCTCCATGTCCAATCTCCAACCTGCCGGATGAGCTGCTCGTGCACATTCTCAGTGACGTCGCCGTGGCCGATGTGGGAGACTTTGCCCGCCTCAGTCTTGTGTGCAAGCGATTCGCCTACCTTGTCGCCACGGAGCAGCGCATCTGGAGGCGCGTCTGCCTAGGGACCGAGTTTGGCTTCACCTCCATGCCTCGCCACTGGCAAAAGACTGTCGAATGGGAACAGCTCGAGACCCAGGAAGAGGCAGATGAGGACGGTTTCCTTGTCAGCATGAGAGAGGTCGAGGAGCGCCGCTTGGCCGATGCCCTCTCTCTCACGACTTCCCTCCACGATACGGCCGTTTACCCCTCGTGGAAGAACATGTTCCGCACGCGCCCTCGCATACGCTTCAACGGCTGCTACATCAGCACCGTCAATTACATCCGCACCGGTCAGGCGACAAACCAGGCCGTCTGGGGCGGAGACCCTTACCTCATCGTCACCTACTACCGCTACCTGCGCTTCTTCCGCGACGGTACCGCCATCAGCCTCCTCACCACAACGTCCCCCGCCGACGTCGTGCACCATCTCACCCCTGAGCTGCTGAAGCTGCACCGCGAGGCTCCCCACGCCCATCTCCCTTCCTCAATGATGGACGACGCCCTCAAAGGTCGCTGGCGGCAGTCTTCTGCGTTGGACTATCCGGACAACACGGACCCAAAGGAGCAGGAATCAGACTTGTATGTTGAGACGGAGGGTGTGAGCGCAAAGTACATGTACCGCATGGACTTGTCGCTTCGAAGTGCGGGCAAGGGCACCCGCAACAACAAAATCGTTTGGAGGAGCTTCCGCAGCTACAACAAGCTGACGGATGACTGGGCTGATTTCCAGCTTAAAAATGACAAGCCCTTTTTCTTCAGCCGAGTGAAGAGCTACGGCGTAGGAGAATCAGCCTAATATACTTCTCTAACGTGATACTTGCCTTTTGGTGGTGAAAAGCGTCTGCGACGCTACCATTTCCTACAACTCAATGACCTCACGAAAGGCGTTTTTCTTTTGCATATTCCGAATTAAATTTATCTAAAGCCCCAATGTCGAAAGTTCTGCATAATGGGTAGTTAGGCACGTTGAAAGCACATAGATGTACATCGAAGTCTTGATGAGAACAAGAAAATATCACAGCGTTTTACATGTTACTTGCAAAAAAAAAAATGCTTGGATCTCAAAAAAAGAAAAGAGCCTTAAACAAAAAGACCTCATCAGACTCCCATTAGATTCATAATATTTTTTTCCACATACAAAATGTAAGTGCCGCCCTTGCTTCCCCCCTAGACTGTAAAAAGGATGCCACATGTGCCACGCTAGAGTTTTTGGTATACAAAGCGCAAAAAAAAAAAAAAAAAACAAGGAAAAAATAGAATGGAGGTCCGTCGCCATGATATAATGATATTCAATGCCCAGAATGACGCACCAAAAAACACAAAAAGGAAAGAGGACAGGACATATACAAACATAGGTAGTGAAATATAGGAAATCGCTTGATCGCTGATACGTGAACCGCTACCACATCTCGAAAGAGAGGGATATGCGTCAATAACATGTAAAAGAAAAGGATATGCTAGATAAGCCTGTGTGAGATCTTATGTAGAGGGGGGTTGAAGGGTGTTGTCTTCAAAAAGATAACAATATGATAGGCCCATGGGAAACTCCATTCAAGTATATCGTATGAGATGTGCTTTTCTGTAGTGGGTAAGATGATAAAGTTGGTATTATGTGTTGTTGCGGTCGTCCCCAGCTCTGCCTTGTAGCTGTTGCGACCTTGGTCTGACTCGTCGCCTTCTTGTTCTTCCCGTTTCTCCTTCAAGGCAGATCTAAGTCGAAGCCCTCACCATTCCGTGGATTGATAAAGCACATAAAATGCGTTGCTCAAACAAAATCGATCTGGGCATCTCACCGAAGCCTCCTTCCATCCAGAAACTTTGGTGGATCAGCGTTATAGTAGGCCTGCTCAAACCGCATGGCCTTGCGCTGCTCATAGGCTGCCCGCTCTTCTTCGTCCATGCTGAAAGCCTTCTTGAGCCAACCAAACGCGCTCTTCTTCTTCTTGAGTTTATTGTCCACGGTTTTCGTGGTCCGTACGCTTTGCGCCGTCCCGTCATCGTAGTTAATGGACGTTACCTTGCTCAGAGTGCTCATGCCGGCGTTGGACTGTTTGTTGCGTAGATGGCGCGGCGGTACCAAATTCGACCCGCCGCCCTGAATATACATAGATTGGCCGTGTCCAACGGCGGTATGCGGTCTCTGCTGTAGTGGTGAATGTGGCGACGCGTGAACAGGGTGATATCGTTGTCGGTCCGATCGCGGTGATGGTATGACATTGAGCTGCGGAGGAGACATTTCCATATTGCTAGAGCTACCAGATGGATGGCGGCCATGACGTTCCGCATCAGATTCGTATGCCGAATCAAATTGGTGAGATCTCATCGTCTGAGGTGTGGTAGTACAAGGAGAATGAGCGTACATCTCCATGCCTTTCAGAGATCTTGGTGGAATCTGAATGTCCCCTGGCGGAATCATCTTTTGGGATACGCGATCACGGAGAGACGTCCTTCTCTGCACAATATCGCTGTCTCGCCATGTTATGGACTGGGCGCTTGCCGGGGTATACGGCGCTGATTGGAGTGATTGCAGGGTGGACTGAGATTCCGATCGAGCGTTGTGGCCAAGTTCATCTTTGATCAGTGGCGACGGCAATGGCGCAGGGGGCTGCGGCGTATAAGTCCGGGGCTGAAGAAGGAACACCGGCTCTTCCCCATGATCGCTATGAGCCATCTCAGTCTCTGGCTCACTCTCTTCAGTTTCCGCAACCGAGTCTTGGCGCAGGTGAATGTGCATTGATTGAGGGCTGGTGACGCCAAAGGTATTCGCGGTAGATTGCGGGGTGTACTGAGGACTATCAAGGGTAGGAGTAGCCGCGGTGGTAGCTGACTTTGGGCTGTTGATGCCGAAAGTGTTCGAAGTATGCCGAGTGGAACGGAATGGTGGAAGCAAAGGTAGACCACCTGGCAAAGGAAAGTCAATAGTGCTGGCATCATCCGAAAGGATAGAGCTGGGGGGCCGTTTATCTGAAGAGCCGCTTCGAACACTCTGTTGAGTAATAGATTGTGAGGGTGCATGATGCGGTATAGTCTTCAGCTCGGTCTTCAGTTCAAGCTTTGGGGGTTGGATATCCTCAGCGTTGGGCATCGGTGGCGCAGAGAATGGCTTGATGCTCGCCTGAACTTTGAATCAGCTATCGAGACCAACAAAGTATCGAGACCAACAAACAAGAGAGGGGGAACAACTTACCCAAGTCCGCCGACTAGCCTCACCAGCTTTCTTTTCCATCTCGGATATAATGTTCATTAGGCGTATAATGAGGCTGTTGATGTCATGGGTGCTGTCGCTGATTTTCTCAAATGCAATGAGCCATCCCTCCGCATTGCCGCTCATGGCATCAAAGATGTCAATGACATCTGGCTGGTCCCCTCGCCAGGCACCTTCGGATTGTTCGTTCAGCCAGTTGATGAAGATGTTGCTAGTCTGCAGCCCGGCTTCGATATCATCGTCCCACTGCTTCATGGCCACATTAGTCCTAGCCAGAATGTGCTCAATCTTTTCATTGCCCTCGAGTATCTCTGTCCGAAACTTGCGGTCCTCGAGTAGCTGCTCAAACACTGTGACGTTGGACATGGGAAGCATCAAGTGGTCAATGCGCTTCTTTAGATCCAGTTCCACCTGCTCAAGATCTTCGATTGTGACTTCTAGAAACTCGTCCACTTCGTCAATGTGTCCCTGGAGGATTGTAACCACTTGCGTATTGTTATTGGCCATGCCGTTCAGCATCAGATATACGCCAAAAGAAATCTGAGCAATAAGCTTGGCCAATTCGTGTTGGGTCTGCCCTGGTCGAAGCCTCCATTCGGCATCAAAAGCGGGCTCGTCTAGGCCTTGCGCAAGCACAGCTTCTCTACGGCCCTGAGCGTCCAGCGCCCTCAGCTTCGGTTTCTCAACCACGATGCCACTCATCACCTCATGTAGCGACTCGGCAAAGGCATCCTGGAGAGCAGGAATGGGGTGAACGGGAATAGCTGGCGGCGGTGGCGTCGAATCGGAACCATTGTCGGACTCGTTGTCGTCCACATCCCCTTGGTCGTCATCGTCAGATTCAGAGTCTCCCGCTCGTCGGTCGCTTTCACCGTACCGCGCAGAGCTTAGGGTAGTGTTCGAAGGGGGCTCTTTGGCGCGGGGGGTATCTGGGGAGAGCGGAGACGACAAGGTCTCAACCTCGGGGAGCAGGACGATACGGAGTCCTCCATCGTCGAAGTCGAGAGGCGGCAAATGAGTAGTCGATGTCATGGTGGTACAGATACTGCGTTATATGGAAAAGAGCACGGCCAGATTAAGCTATATCAGGGTTTGCACAGCGCCGTGGGAATCGAGGGGCCCTGGCTGTGTACTAGGTAGCTGGCAGAAGTCGGGATAGCTTCAAGATGCAAGCAATGGCGATGATGCTGGTCTCGAGAGTCGAGGGGCGCTATCTACACCGTCAAGAGCTTCGTTTAGATTGAACCAACAGCCATAATATCCCCTTCCAAGCACAACAAAGAAACGATGGCGGGGTTGAGAGCTCGAGGAGCCGCAAGCTCAAAGTTGGTGCTCGACTCCGATATGATGAAGGGATCGTGAGCTAAGAGCGGGACAGGTGTGAGTCCCAGAGTGCCTGACCAGCTGGTGCCAGGGAGAGTCAACGACGGCAAAGGCGAGATGGATGGAAAGAGGCCGGCTAACCAACCAGCCAAGGCAGGCCTCTGGTGATGGTTTATGGAGGAGATTCAAGCGCGACCAGAGGGCGAGAAACAGAAACGAAACGTGCTAATGTTATTGCTGCCCACCCAGGCCCAGGTGTTTCTCGTCCGTGGCAGCTCGAGCCCAGACCACCTCCAAAGCGTCCCCGTTCGCCTGTTAGCGCAGGTCTGGCCGCTCACTAACGGCGCCTCGACTGCTAAATTGGGAACAAGGTGATGGGAGCCCGCCATCAGATCCCCTGGCTCTAGTGCCGCGGGCAGGGAAGAGCCAATGGGCGAGGGTCGAGCTGTTTCGCTGCGGCGTCTGTGCCTGAGCCCGTGCCGATGCCTGTCGATGCCTGTACAGCACGGAGTAAGGCTTCGATACCTGCTGATTGATGATGGACTCCTGAAGTGGCCAGTGCTGCAGCTCAAGCTCGAATTTGGGCTTGGAGACGCGGCTCGCATGGACGGCCAACCTCATCAGGGGGGCTCGACAACGGCCAGATGGGGCTCGACAGATTTGATGGTTCAATCTCAGCAGCGCCACTGCACGCGTACCTGAGATGGTAGCAGTGCTAGTCGCATTATGGGGCACAGTAGCAGCAACGAGTAAGATTTGCCATGATGCATGTACAGTACGACGGAGTGGTCATTTTTCTTCCAAAGTTTTCTTTGGGGTTGTTTTTGTTTTTTTTTTGTCTGGCGGAATTCACACCGGCCAGCCAAAGCGGTGTGCGTGCGTGTCCCGCCAGTCGCTGAATTCTACACTGATGGCTTGCCGAGACATGGACGGGAAATAAGAAAATCTCGAATGCAAGGGCTGGTATTTAGCACTCGTCAGCAAATGCAAGGGAAGGGCAGCTAATGATTCTACTGTACTACGAGTCGCAGCACCTTATCAATTGGCATTGAATTGAGCGGCAGAAACGGCTGGGTGGCGTGGCACAACATCAAAGATACGACTGCAGTATCGCTTCCATCTTTACAAGGTACCCATAACGAATGACTTTGCCTTTTTGTTTTTTTAGAGCCAAGACATTCATCAATCGGCTCGATACCAGCAGGCACGCAAGACACGGCCCAGTGGATACGTTCGGTTCGTCCAAAGGGCGATGATCAGCAGCAAACCCGATCTCTGTGGTCGAGACAATGCCGATCCCCAAATTGCCTATGTAAACGTATCTGTAGCAAAAAGGCGATACGCGTGGCTGCAGAGATATCTCGAACTACGAGTACATGCTTGTCCTACTTGGGACCTGAATAAGGGTCCGTTTCCACCACACCGGCCTGTGTTCATACATACACTCTGTTCCCATCAGGCACAGCTGCATCTGCATCTGCATCTACGCCGGTCTTTCGCCCCAGCAGTGGGTTACAATGCGCAGGCGAGTGGATGGCACCATCAACAAAGCCATTTTTAGATGCTAAGGAGAAGTGCAAATTTGATATCAGTAGAGTCAGTCCATCTCCGATCGTACCTGGAATACGGAGCAAGGGCCGTCGAGGGCCCGGATATTACGAGGCCCCGGGCATGGCATGGCACGGCAAACCACCACCAGCACCTCGATTATACGAGCAAAGTGGCCCAGAACGGCTATAACATTCGGCACGCACGTACTTATACTCATATTCTATCCATCTACTTGCGTATCCTCTCTTGCTTTGCGTATTTAGTACATCCACAAGCCAGACGTGCACTTATGCTAGCCATGCTTATCATCTGCTGTCAAAAAAGGAGCTCAAAGTTGGTGGTCAGCTTGCATGCAGCTACACACGCCGCCCGTTTGTCGTCGCAAGCATGGCAAGGAGCCAACTTCACCGACGGCCGTGATTCTGTGTCCAATTTCAGCGCCTCTTCTGATTATTGGCCCTACTACTAATCTGCCAATACTGCTCCAAGTGGTTCACAGTTTTAGCCGCATCCTGTGCCGGGGTGCCGTGGGCTCTTCATTTCAGCAGCCTTGGCTACTCCGTACTTTGCCACCTAGTCCTTTCCACAGGCGAGTTCTTGTTTTGTCTTCCCCTCCTCCCTTTTTTCTTGGATTCCTTTTTTATTTTAATCGAGAGCCATTCATTCCCTCCATGCATCAAATCTCGGAGATTGATGGAAAGCTTGTTTCCCCTGCCTGTCAGTTGCCATATATATTTCCAGGGGCTTCGGAGTGCGGCTTCACATTATTATTAGCGCGAGGGTTGTCTCGGTCTTTGCTGGCGGATGCGCGCGCGACTGCGGCTATGTGTTGGCGCAGTCTGTTTCTCCCCCATTTATCGAAATCATGTTTCTCAAGTCGTGTCAATTGTCTTATTTACATCTTTTCTTGGCACGCATCCAATTCGCAAGGTGATGCCTTCATGTTCTTCCGTCTCTTCCATTAGCGTAGTTCAGAGAGGCTGTGCACGTATTTCCTAGCATTGATACCCTTTACCACTCCAATTTCGCAGAGTGGACATCTTTTTTACGCGATGGGGGGTTATTTTTTACCACAGACAATAAATCGACCCATCAATTGGGAGGCTAGCAAATATTAACCGTTAGACTACGGAGTAGCAGAAGCCATAAGCCTGAGACTATTATCAGGGCCTACTGTTGTTGCAGACTACGACCACTCGTACGACTGCTGGTGCCCGCATGAGCTCCTCTCATCTGCACGACAGCAGCAACTCACCTCCTGTACAACTCCCGGCATCACGGCGCCATCTACCGGCAAATCCTCCCAGACGCTGTGGCCCCGTTGCTCCCCCATCTTCACCTCCCCCACTATCAAAGTGATCAACACGATCGGTGGCCCAGAAGTGGATGGCCTGCAAGTTGCCGTGATCATCGCGCAAGGGGAAAAGCCTAGGTGGCGTCAGTGCTTGCAAGTCCACTTGCAGGCTTACTGGATTCAGCAAGTTGGGAAACGATCAGTGGTTGTGTTACCAAAGCATGTGGGCAAGCTGTGATGAGCGTCACTTACACAGCCACGAGTATCGAATGGGGAGAATATAGTGCATAATGTCCACGGATCAGATGTTGTAGATTTTATTTTCCTTTACTTCTATTTAATTTTTCTTTTGTTTCGGTTGCCTTGTCACTTTTGCATCCCTAGGCAATTAGTATACCTTAGTATCCTATCATTTACCTTTAAGTGAAAAGGCCCTCCTGTGACATTTTAGTCTGATGCAGCATCCCTTACAGCATCCCCAGGACCGGCATTTAGCGGAGTGCCAACTTTCTACATCCATCTCTGCACCAATCTCTCAACCCCCACGGAGTAGGCACGTCTAGACTACAAAGGAAATGGAACATTAGTCAATGGACCTTGTCTAAGGGGTTGGCCAAGTTAGGATTTGACACTGATTGATAGCATAAGCAAGATTATGAAATGCCCCATGGAGAAATTAGCACATGTTTGCCGACATTGGAAATGGACCTTCTGTCACTAGTCCATCCGAGCCTGTCAAATATCCAAGGGAGTGGTCACCTTATCCAGAAACCTTGGAGACTGCAGCACCGAGATGTCACAGCGAGAAGTAGAAGAAGCACCATTTATCTTATCAGGTCTCTACCAAGTGCATATCTACTAATATGTCAGAGAAATGCAAGACTGCCCAGGTGCAGAATTCGGAGGTGAATATGAGGCTTCACTTTTGCCCGGATTTCAGTCTGATATAATACCTTATACTAGGTCCGTTCTTCTAACACCCAACTGTCTTTTACTATCCGCTATGCTATTATTACTCTCACTACCCCACTCTAGTATCTGCAGATTTTACAACCACAGCCAACGTTGGGTAGCATCATGCAAGTCGGGCCAACTCTCCAGATTAACCCGTAGTTGCTCCGTACTCTTGAATCAAGGTTACACCTGTCACGGCATTGCTTCCTCGAGTTCAGGCTCTTTCAGGAAGGTGTCATTCATCACTGTACATCGGTTTAATATGAAGCAAGTGTACTAGGACGTTATGCTCTAGCTCCTATTCATCTTAGTTTCCCAAATGCCGTTCAATGTTGTGCGCCACAGATCTTAATTAGACGGACGATACACGGCTCTGTAACAGGAA
The DNA here is from genome assembly GCA_020045945.2 of Trichoderma semiorbis. Taxonomy (NCBI): domain Eukaryota; kingdom Fungi; phylum Ascomycota; class Sordariomycetes; order Hypocreales; family Hypocreaceae; genus Trichoderma; species Trichoderma semiorbis. Next base: position 6,261,303 of record CM034695.1, read on the forward strand.
ATACGCCAGGCATCACGTATTGTGTGGTAAGGAAACGTTGCTACCTACATGTAGGTAGATGCAAGCTCGTCAAGTCCAGTCACCATCGTTGTCCTAAAGTGAAATAAATGTGAACCTTCCAAACATATCATAACAGAGGCCAGCTCATCTAGATGTAGACTTCTACCTAATATCGGCGCGATATATGACCAATCTAACTGCATGTACGTGTACCTAACCCAAGAAACCCCCCTTTCCTTATCCCTTCTAATTGAGCGAAAAATAAAATGCCCGCTTAACCTCTAATGTTACATACACTTCTATCAACATTCACGCTAACACTTCATAGTGATACCCTTCCGCTTCTCCGATTCGCGAATCTCAAACATGATTTGAATGCCGACAAATAGACAAGATGATGCGGTGAGAATAAAGACAACCCCTGGATATCATCCACATGTTAGCACAAGGTTTGACGGTCAATGAGAGTGGGAGTTTCAATTTACCTGACCAATCATGCAGAATGCTGCTAAGGATGCTCTGTAATCCGTCCAGACCAACTGCAAAGCCAACTAAATTGGCAGAAATCATCATGAGCACATTTGCTACGGCTCCAACGCAGCAGAGCATGCGATACTCCGTAGGCCGGTTCTCCCACTTCTTCTTCGGGAACAAGTACGCAGCAGTCCACTCTGGCACCATGAAAATAACAATGAGCCAGCCCCAAATGAGCAGGCGGAGCTTGATGTCGTGCCAAAGGGCGACAAATGTGAAGACCAGTAGGTACGTGATGACGGACCTGGCTGAAGACCGCCAGTTACGAAACGAGGAGCCACCCAGGGGGACGTAAATGTACCGGATGAGCCAGCGGTTGTATGAGCGATGCCAGGCGCGCCAGAAGAGCTGCGTACTGTAATTGTTGCTCACGCATCGGACCATGTTCTCTGGCGGGTCAATGCCATCCACCAAGGCCCAGAGGCGGAACATGCGCCAAGGGAGCAGTAGCTTCAGCCAGATGATGTGGAGGTTGAAGAAGGACAGAAGACTGAGCTGGGCGGCCGTGTAGTCGCTCCACACGGGAGCCGCTTTGCTGATTGCGCCGACATAGTCGTAATGTAGGACAAGCTCCATGGAGAGGAGGACAAGCAAGAATCGAATGCCGTACCGAATAGTGCGGGGCCATTCAATGCTCGCGGCGCGATACTTGGATTGCGAAATGTAGTCATTGAAAGTCAAGATTGGGCCAGCGATATACAGCGGCGCATACAATGCGTAGGCCAGGTAGTTGCGATACGAGAAATCCCTAATGTCGGCAGGAATCGAAATTCGGTCGCGCTCGGAAAGGCTGGCGGGATCCAATCCCTTCTTCTTGGGTGTATTAGACGCAAAGTGACAATTGAAAGCGGATGTGGCCACGTGCTTACCTCTAGAGAGTTGACGTTGCGCTTGTCGATGCTCCAGTAGTAGTCCAAGTTGAAGCTGATGAGTCGCAGAATGGTAATGTTGAAAAGAATGTCCCAGCGCTTGAGGATTCCTCCCCAGTTATCCAGCCAATAGCCCCAATGCGCCAGCGGTCCCCATGGAGGGCCAACCCAATTGGCCATAAGCTGGAATCTGTATCCCATAGTCAGTTCATTAGCAAACAACGTGCTAATATTGAAGATCCATGTTGCCGCGGGGATGTAATGCCGGGGCAGCTTGGTCGCAATCTGATAATTGATGCCGAGGATGGCGAGGATCTTAAAGGACGATATGCCGTGAAGAATGACAATGAAGATGATGGCAAAACCAAAGTCAAAGGTGGCACGTTGATCCAGCCTTGTCGAGCCTCTACTGCCTCGCGCGGAGGGCTTATACACAGATTCCCACCCCTTTCGCAGCAATGGGTGGAATATCAAAAGGCCCGTCATGACAGGGAAGTTGCCTCGGAACGTGTTGTATTGCGCATCGGAGTTGTCGATCTTTCGACCTGGGATCCATCCGTCGGAGAGGTGCCGTTCATACTTGGGATATCTGGGGTCAGAAGCTACCCAGGCTGTTAGCGTCTGGTACATCGCATCTCGGTGGTCGGATTCGGGGTTCCTTACGCTTCGAAACATCATATGCTATCCAGAACATGTACGGGACCACAAAGATGAAGACGAGATAGTAGAGAAAGAACTCGGGCGTCCGCCATTTCGACGGCGGAGCAGAGCTTCGGGCCTTGGCCGCAGCCTCTCTCTCTATGACCACATCACCGCGAGAATCAATGACTGTCTGGTAGGGGACGGAGGTCGGGGAGGTGAATCGCGTGTCGAGGGTGTCGAGGTCATAGACCTTGCGCAGGTAGCGAAGAAGACCCATGGTAGCTGATCTGGGTCCTGGGCGAGCTGGGTTCAGCACATGTTGATCCGATTGGGTGGGCGGTTGCAATGGCAGACAAACAAACGAGTGATGCTCTGGCTGGACACAGCAGAAACGGCAAGCTGTTGTCTCGTGAGGCTCGACAGAAACAGCGGCTAGGTGGGGCTTAGCATCTCAGCAAGCGACGCCCCTGAATCCTCGGCCCCACGATTTGTGTGCTGCTAGTACAGGTACTTGTGCTGCCGCTAATGCCCTAGGCCTCATACTTGCGTCGAGTCTATTTGCATGTACTGTTACTCCATTCGTAACCATTCTAACACTTGAAATTGCTTCACCTACCTACCCTATGAAGTTTGCATTTTCCAAGTTATCGTCGTGATATTTCGGTGAATTCGTGGTTTGAATGGCAGTTGCGATTCTTTAAAACATGAAAGAATGTTTAGTCAAAAAAATATTGGGTAAAATGTGGCGGTGCCAATGTTAAAGATTCAAGATCGGTATCGTCTCAACAAATGGCGATGCAACTTCTGAGTTGCTTGGAAGGTCTATCATACATAGCCTGACTGACAACACTCACGACGACAACACTTCCGGGTTGCGGAGCACATCATTAACAGTTAGCCAATACTAACCGAGAGGGTAGATAGAGGAAAAGAAAAAAAGGCGTTTCGTGACCACAAGAGCCGTAAAACACGCATCGCCGACACCGAAAACTTTACTCAGAGATATTAAGGAGCGGCGATAGCATAGGCTACAGCCGACTATATGTGACATAGATTCACGCAATTCCGCCAGCGCATGCAGGACAAAAAGCAAAGAGCTACAGTTGGCCTCAACCTGTGGCACACGTGAATGGCGATGCAGCCAATAACTCGAGACTCACGAGGAGAATCCTACAGGCCCACGAGGCTGATGCGGCTCTCTAAATAGCCAGTCAAGATGAGCCAGGCAAGCAGGCGGCAAAGTTGTACTGTATGCGTTGGCGTTGCCGTAGATGTCACTCTTGTACGAGCCTTGAAATTGTTTTCCTTAGAGCCCTCCTTCAACGAGCAAATCACCTGGACGCGCGGTTTGCTGCATGATGATCAAATATGTTTGCTTTTTTCTCTCCCTCTCCCATGTTCAGCTTCCCCTCTCCTCCCCCTGCAAGGCGTTAACAAGTCAGACGAGGGCGAATGAGATTTCTGGCCTCGAAATGGGCCCCAGGTCCTTGTTGAGGTGTCCAAGCCACATGCGCTATTCTATGCCGCTCATGGTGGTACCAGTCGAGGTTATAGTGGAAACTTGAAGGCTGAACAATGTTTGCCCAGTCGCAGCGTCGGACATGCGACGCCTTGGGTGTCGAGAAGATCACGACTCTCTGCGGCTTCCCACCCTTAAAAGAGCCATGAAGAACCTTTGCTAGCTAATCTGAAACTCATCATATTGATGTAAAATAACTATAGTATTCAGCAACTGCTCCGAACACGCGTGTGCCGACGTCGACCTTACCATGTGTGAAGTTAAACTCTCCATCTGCGCCCACTGCGGGAAAATCTTTGCGGCAAAGATGAAGTACTGCGACCCAGTCAAGGACAAGCTGCTGGTAACGGACAGCGCTCCATTCGAAATCAACTCGTCGTTCAATTGGTCCCCGATGGAGGGGTGCGGCGGCCTGCGAATCCATCCCACGGCAAACCTCGACGCCTGCAGAAATGACCTCTCGAGGCCCGAGGTACCCTTCGACCGACCGACGGCGGCGAGGCCAAGCTCCAGAAGCCCTTACCCGACGCCAATAGCGCTCCAGCGGACGGACATACGAGAGCAGCTTCCTCCGCTTGTGGGCATGGAACAGCACCAGGGGGTGTCCATGATGCCACTGGGGTCAGATGTGCAGCTTCAGCTGCAAATGCAAATCCAGATGCAGACGGAGCCGCCGACTGGAGACACACCATCGGTTGGGTCGCCATCATCTTCGTGGTCGGGGTCGACTGTATCATACTATTGATCCGACCTCGTATCATGACCTCGGCCTTGACTGGGACTCCTCTGGCTCCGTCTTCCGTACTGTATACCGCCGGACATATACCCGCTCTGCGGCAGAAAGATGACACAACCAAGGATGGGGAGCAGGAGTGGAGGTGGCATTTCCTGAAAGAAGTTATATCGATCAAAGCAGCCTAGTCATATTTCCTCAAGTTTCCAAAAGTTTCTTCACAGATTGGTGTGTGGCAGCAGCCTGGACAGGATAAGCACTGCTACCAAAGAGAGGATGGGGGCATGGCATGGTTAGTGAAGGGACACCGAGGGGAGTAAATCCTAGAGGAATCTGTTTGTTTGGCTAGCTGATGTGTATCTTGAAAGTGTGTTTGCTGGGAGCCTCGAGGTGACGACAGTGTCGTCGGACCAGCCGGCTTTAGGAGTACCACACGAGTTTTTCTGGGTCAGAGATTTGTCGTTCATGGTCCTCATCACAAAGTGTTGCTGAATTTGGGCTGTTGGTTGGTCATAATGTTTGCTTTAGCCAGAATCGAAGGGGTGTGCTTTCAGCCCGGCAGAGAGTGTGTGTCTCCGTACTTCGGCAAGAAAGCGCTGGCTTCAGAGTGGCGCCGCCGTTGAAGAATCAAAACGGTAAAGAACCCGCGCGCGAAAGCTACGGTTCTCTTTTCTTGCAGAGGCTGGGGCGTCATATGCTATATCCATGCAGGTATAAGATGCCCACAATGAAACCCCGTTATCCAGATAGGAGAGCACACACTCCTTCTTCATTCTCTTCGGGCCGTGTAAATGCCCCGAGAGTGTGGAGGGCATAAATCTTGTACGGCTGAACCTGAGAGCACACCTGAGTCCATTTACAGTACCTTATCCGGCGTTGGTGAATATGAAGTAAAGAGGTCTTGACTCGAGGGGAGCTTTCCACATCGGTCTCTCTCTGGTGACAACAACAAGCTCCGGCCAACAACTCTGGGCCGTAAACTGTACATGTAGTTCTTGCACAGCCTTCCAACTCCACGGTTTCCGGCTCCGCGGGATCCTATTCCGGGCCTATAAAGCATACAGAGAGCGGTCCATGGATGGCCACCACGGGATACTACCATGTCGTTTCTATTAGGCTCAAGTTATTAACACCTAAATCCGTAATCTTCGCCGATTGGTACTTACCAATGTAGTTGCGTACATGTACTGTGTACAGAGTACGATGTGTATAGGGTTGACCGTTCATAGGAGCAGATAGGCGCCGTCGAGATGCTCCGCACGAGCATGGTTTAGATGTCACCTACATGAGGGCATGCCGGATATACATGTAGGCACGTACCCAGTTACAGGTCGTGTAGCCAGAGCCCAGGTACAGGGGCAACTGGCGTGGCAAGCGTGGATGTGTCGGACATTTTAAATTGGGGACCCTATGATTTCTTAAGACCGACGAGTCGGCCGCTTCGGACGTTGGTTATGCCCTGCCTGGGTGAGTTTTGTTGCGCGCTGGACGACGAATCGGCTGCATCGTGATTGACATTTTAGTTGTTGTTGGCAGTTAGCTGCGAGAATGTGGTGGAGGGTCGGCCAAGATCTTGAAGATCCTGGTACAAGCCCCCCTGTGATCCCTTGGCTTATTTTTTTTTCTCACGCTGCTTTTTCTCGTGCTTTTCTTTTTTGGAATTTTAATATCCCGGGATTCGGGCGCTGTTGGTTAACCACGAAGGCGTCATTTCCGTTTCGTCGGCCGAGAGTGCGGACCATGTCTGCGGCCATGTGGCTCTGATAGCCGCGACGGGGGCATTGACCTACATACTCCGTCCCCATGTATTCCATCTTTATCGGCTGGGGGGGGACGGTGAACGGAGAGGCGACTCACATAGGGACTGGGACGACGGGACGATGTGACAGAGACCGGGCTGGGACTATCTGCCGGATAGGTTTGTTTTTCGGCTGTACGTTAGGCTGCAGAGCCACGTACGAGTACCGGAGGAGATGTGAAGTGAAGGGGCAAAATGTTGCGTAGATGGCGGCACGCGATTGCACAGGCTGGATCAGCTTCATCAATTTGAAATGCGCAGCACAGTACGGAGTACGGAACAGGTGTATGTGCTCCGTAATCTCCAACAATGTCGTCGTTGTTCGGCAGCGGCCGCCTGGGGCAAGTGGGCAGCCCTGTCTGTAATTGAGTTGAGCCGCTAACCTGAGCTCAAGTCGATTACAGGGAGCAGCAGCGGCAAGGAATGCTGAGTTTCATGATCGGCTGACAAGGTAGGTAGCCGTTTATTACCTATCCATGGGTGCTTATTTGGTGATGGAAGGAATACAGTGCAGTAGGATTTGTATGTGGTGTTGCAATATTGAATGAATGACTGCCCCCGTCATCAAATTCCTTCTTTTTTGGTGAACAAGGCAAGGGCTATGCGTCGGGCTGAATGAACGGGCAAGATCCATTGTATAGCACCTACCCTCTACGGAGCATGCATGGATCGTATCGATTTGATTGCACGACTTCCAGGTTGATTTAATTGGAAAGAACAAACACTGTACAGTACATGCCGCATTACGTGACTCGTATCACTTGCCGTCTGGTGGCCATTACGCGAGCCTTGCCGGCACTCTGCCTCAACACCACACAAATCATCTCATTGCTTGTGCTTGTTAATTGTCATCGCCATCGCCATCCATCGGCGTCTCGGGTCGGTTTTTGCCCTGGTTGGCCGATGGACAAGAGGCCAACTGACAGCAGGCAAGACACGAGCGGGAGTACCTGTGATACGTGCTGCAACTTGGCATACGCACATGTACCTCAGCCGTGCTCGCTCGCTCACAGCAACATGCCTGATCCAGATTACGTGCAAGAGCATGGAACATTGATCCAGCAATGCCTGGCATCTCCAGGCACAAGGCCCTCGGCGGAACACACATGATGTAGGGCTAGCATCGTGCAATTTATCGCTCCGGGCTGCTAAGCCCATGCATCCATCTTGCTCCCTACATGTACATGTGTCCACACCCAGCGCGGACATGGACCAGTTGAGCTCTCGAGTTGAGTTGCGGCCAACAACATTCTGGACGCCACCGCACGATGTCGACGCCTGATGAATGGAACCGGTGCTCCAGCTAGCAGTCCAGTCTCCATACCGGAGCCGTTTAATCTTCGTGTTACTGCAGTAGCAGCATCGTCTACTGTGCTGCTGCCAACCAACACCCAAACCAGCACCTAAACCTGGCACCACGGCTCAGCAGGGTGGGCTTCCGGCCGGTTGGGGCTTGTCTTGTGGGCCGTAGCAGCGCGACTGGGGTCGATCGTGAGTCTCTCCAGGCCAGCACAAGCACAGCACAGCGCATGTGAACATGAAGCTAGGCGCAGACCATTGCCGCAAAGTCGGCCCCGGCGTCTTTTTCGTGTGTGCCGGCAATGCGATGCGCCTGCGCGTGGTGGAGCCCGCCTGTCTCGCCCGCTGCAGTCGCCGACTCGCCCGCTGCTTCAGTGCAACTCCAGCAGCCAATGGCACTGAAAGCCGCCCGGCCCGCTGCCCGACCGGCGTTTGCATCGGCCGCTCAGACGGACGGCGATAAGGCCCAGGCGGTCGTGGATCTCAATCTCTCATCTCATACCATGCCGGTCCCTTGTCTGATCTGGCGTTGTTGGCCATGGTGCGGCCGATGGCTCGCAAAAATAGCCCTGTGCGTCTCGCAGAGTCGCGCAATAACGGCTCCAGCTCTCTTCTCACACTCTCCTTCACTCGTACACACCCGTGCTCGTGTCGTTTTGGGGCTGATCTTGTCTGCTTCTCGGATGGCCGCTCGGCACCGTGAAGCCAGCCAGCCTACCGAACTGAACTCGCCTACCTCATTACCTTCTACAGTAATATCGTCGTCGATGGGCCCCCTGGCTAATAATAACTACCTAACCTGACTCTCTGAGCCAGTTCCGTTTCTGTCTCTGAGATTTAACCGTCAACTCAAACATCCACCGCCCGCCGGTTGTCAGTTCCGCTTTGCTTCACCGGCCCTCGAGACACTCACTCAGACTGAGACTTCTAATTTCAATCTCAACTCCTACCGGAACGACACCGCTCAAACTTCTTCAACAGCTGCAGCCATCCGGAGCGTCTCAAACAGCACAAATCATTGAGCTGTTACCCAGCATCGTGTCTCGCACTTCCGATAGAGGTGTTGCAACGGGAAAAATTCGTGTACGATACACATACACACGGTATCCCGATTAGCTAGCCAGCCAACAAAGTTACATGTACGTTGGCCCTCCTTTCCTTGTCGACCCATCTATCTCAGCCTGGCACCCAACGCCTTTTGTCATGCCTTTACGTGTCCCTATCTTGTCATTTCCCTACATCGATCTGTATCAGTCTGTGATGCCAAGGCCCTGTTGATTGCTGCCGTCACATGGGTCCGGCTGCCCACCCTCCATGTAGGAGTAGACGACGAGCCTTTTAGCCATGAGAGCCTCCATCTCGAATCCCTTGCCACCTATATATCTTGTCTCCTCACCCGTTGCCTCTCCATCTGTCTGCCAAAGCCGGCATACACAGGGCACTTACTCTTTTTCCTGCCTTTGCTGCATATTACCGACTGGAATCGGATATACATCTTCTAGACCTTTCCAGTGGGGAATGAGCAATATATCTTACATCTCATATATCACGTTTCCTCTGTCAAATATTGAATCCTCCCTCTCTCATTGTTTCTCTTTGCTCCGTTCTTTTTCCCTGATTGCAAGCCTCACCACCTTATCTCCCATTCATCACCTACAGTAGCGCAAATTGCACACATCTCTGCAGACCTTGTCTTATTGATGGGTATGGAAGTGTATACTGTATATGAGACTCCAAGTTCTGTCATCTAACTTGCTTGATAGATTCCAGGGGTTTATACTCAAACTCTTCGTTCAGGGGATCGACGCCTCAGAGGTCCGGCGAACAATCCATTGAGCCAGACATGGATCCAGGGTCTTGCCATATGGCCTCGAGATTCTACGAGATTTTGAAAGAATCAGGGCTCCAGAGACAGTTGGAAAACGGATGGGGACAACCTCCCATGGATGATGCTACAGCAGGTTCCGCATCAGCCCCCAGTGCTGGGTTAGGCCAAGGCAGTGACTTTAGCCGACCACAGTCTCGACAAGGTCCCAAACCATTGTCTCCATCAGGTTCCCGCAAGCATCGAGAGGGAGGGAGTCACAAAGGTCGCAAGTCTAAGAAGTCTCGGAGTGGCCAAGTCAAGGAGGAACACGACGATGACGAAGAAGAAGATGGCATGGAAACGATTCCGCCTGTTCAAGGATCGAGCAAGCCATATTCTCCAAGCAGTGACTCCCAAGCCACGGAGTCGAGCGAGGAGCGGGGAACATCTGGTTACAAGTTGAATGGGCAGGGCTATGGAAGCCGCGAATACATGAGTGAACTGGACTCGGAGCTGGACACTCTCAGAAAGCATCTTCTCCAGCGTGCCAACGCTCCCAGAACATTCCCCTAGCCGATTTCTTGCATCGGGACTTACGACATGGAGCACACACAGTTATATTCGGGGGAAAGAAAACCCGGCGTCTCATATGCATCGATTGGTCCGGCACACGCATCTATCAGGGCAAGCCTGTTGATTTTACACATACAAAGCGATGCTGAGGCGCTAAGGAGTTATGGATTTGGATTGGATATTATGCTTGAAGCGATAAAGAAGGAACCGGGATCTCTTACAATCGGCGGCGATAGTGAGGCGGACTAAAGGCATACGGATTATGCCAGGATCCTCGCATTCCCTTCTCCTTCCTCTTCTCTTTGTATTTTCTCAAATTGCTAGCTACATATAAAATCAAGCAAAAAAAGAAAGATAAAAGCTGACTTGGTGAACGTGCGAGCAAATCAGAGACGCCGGCCAAACGCATGATACTACTCAATGGGGTTGCCGGCCGGTAGCCACGCGCCAGATCGGCCGAAAGACGACACCCATCAGTCGGCCGCTCGCTGTTCCCGAGGCAAAAGAGGTGTGGCGTACGACCCTCCCTGCAGACCAATTGAGAGTTTCGCAGAACTTATCGGCCGAATGGCCTAAAGGCGGGCACAGAAGAGGAAACACGCGGGAGTACTCCGTACATGTACTATTTGCTGCGAGTGCGGCGACGACGACCGAACTTGGAACTACTAAAGAACCAACAAGGGTCCGTACCTACATCCATACATGTAGGTATCGTACTTGTTACTGGGCTGGTTTAAATACTAGGTACTTGTCCCCTCTTTATTCCGTAATGCCGTGCTGTACGATGAGAAAGAGGGTGGAGCCACGCTCAGGTTCCGGACGCAGATAGATACATGCCTGTAGGTAGTGTGGTGCATTGCGCTGCGCAGGATCTCGGCAGCGGAGCAATCAGGTCATTGATTCATTGTCTTTGGCCGGGACATGCATGATTACGGCTCGCTTGCATGCATGCAGGTTTCTTGTTGGGGGGAGTGGCGTTTTTGACAAGATACTAGATACATACAAGCAACAGTTTGAGATTTTTTCACCGAGAAGCTTGTTTTTTGTTTTAGTCACAAGTTTGTTGGTTGAAGCATGAAGAAAGTAAATGAAAAAAGAGGGGCAAGAAACAAGCATTCCGAGAAGGGATCAAGACAACATGAAGCTTGGAATTGCACTGCACCGAAGTAGGAAAGAAAACAAAAAGAAATGGAAGTGAGGTTCGCTGCATTGATTTGGACCCTGTCTAGCTTATAGACTAATGTACGTCGCTCCAAGTCAACTCTTCTACATCCTCTGGGTGGTCTAGTTGGTTCATGGCGTTCGACTGTAATGGGTAACATCTCATCGAAAAGTCGGCGGTTCGATTCCGTCCCCGGAGAACAATTCTCCCCGGAGAAGAGTTACATTTTTTGTTTTTTGACCTCTTTTTTTTGGTGATTCATCGTTCCTTCTGTTTAATTTTTTTTCACTCTAGGGTTTTCTGTTTTTAATTTTTGCCAGACGCATTCTTTTCTTTTCATCTTTGCAACACTATTCTTCTTCTTTACAACATTATGCGACTATTTTTCTTCTCCCGCTCTCTACTCTCCCATCTTGCGATGGCTTCTTGAACTTGTTTGTGTCGCTGAAGCAGCATCACAAGCTCGGAGTGGTCTAGTTGGTTCATGGCGTTCGACTGTAATGGATAGCATCTCATCGAAAAGTCGGCGGTTCGATTCCGTCCTCTGAGAACAATTTCTTTTTTTGGTTTCATTTTTGACCTCCTTTTCTTGCTGTTTCTCGTCCTACTTGGCCGTCTAAGCTTTTTGCTTCTTTGCATTGAGACTCGGGGCATTCGTGGTTGTAAAGTCACCCTCTCGAAGCACCGGCCCAGGAGATGGCATCAACCAACTATAGCTTTTGGAACTCGCACCTTTGAAGGTATTTACTGAGGTATAACGAATAACCGACAGTATCTATTAGCTGTAAGCATGTCACACTCGTTCTTGGTATGACTGAGAAGCTGATAATTATAGGCGCGGCGCACCAAGAGTTGGTCATTTTTTTTTTTCTTTTTCATTTTACTTTAATCTCAACAACTGCCTTTGATATCCTGAAATCCCCCATACTGCAGACAAAACCAGCCATGTTACTCTTACAACAATACGCAGCACATTCACACACTCACACTCGTCACCTTCATCTCCTCCCTCGTCTGCGTCTTCGACCGTGTCCGCCCCCTTGAGATTCTTCATATTCTTGTAAAAGACGAGCCATCTCACGCGGTACAGCATCTAGCCCTCGGTCATGACGTATCAGTCTCTCAAGGTCCCTTATGGCCATGATACTTTGACGTCTGGTGTCTTCGATTTGATCTTCTAGCGCCTCTGTAGCGATACGAAGGTGTTCGATCGCATGGTCTAGGTCTACATCCCCATTAGCCAGCGGATGTAGTTCTGGGAGCCGGCTGTTGAACGGGTGATCAGGAGGATGGTATGGGATAGGGTGACCGACAAGCGGAGGGAGAACAGGTGGGAAACGGTTAGGGAAAACACCAGGGAGAGAAGCACCAGGAAAAGCACCGGGGATAATGAGAGGAGGCTCCTCCTCCTCCAAGAAGGGGAAGAGAGCAGCGATCGGCGGAAGACCAATGGGACCCCGGTTCAAGTTGTTTGGACGGGCAACCGGAGCGCGCTGCCGATGCTGAGGCGGCCGCGGAACATCTCTGTGTGCTGGAATCTCCATGTGCTCGGCCTCATTGCGCCTTGCGATTGGCTCCTGCGCGCGGTTTGGGGCTGGGTTTGGAACTGCCGTTGGAACAGAAGCGCCAATGGGGGCGTAATCGACCGCCGCTAGAGCGACTTCGTCTTCCGGATCATATCGCAGCTGAGGGATCCGGGGGATCCCTTCAGTGTTGCTAACTAGATGTGCTCTTCCGCCGCGCAAGATGGGCCGGCGGCCTGGTCGTTCTCGCACTGGCACGCGCATGTGGGGGCCGTTGTACTCAGGGCAATGGCATCCTCCTCTCCAGTCGCGGCCGCAGATATAGCAGAATTCAGCACCGCAAAGACAGCTATGACATGGAAACTGGTGGTTAGCCCACAGGTTTTGGGAACAATGGAAAAAAAAAGAAGCAGAGGGGGTTCCTCACCTCATGTGATTACAACCGTCTCTCAAGCCTTTCACGACGCCGCACGCAGGGCAGCCCACGAGCCCCTGACTGTCCATCATATTCAACAACGCCTCGTCATCCTCCTCCTCTCGGCACGGCAAGCCTCGATGTGATCTACCGCCACAAGCAGCACATGTCGCCTTGTGGCACGACGGACATGTGCCCATAGCGGTGGCATTGTCTTCATCCCGGGCGGCCGCCTGGATGGCACTCGCCGGGATGAAGGATGCACAGCTTGGGTCATGACAGTACAGCCGCTCTCCCGGCTGTATGTTGTATTCGGCCGACAGTTGACGGAACAGGTGGACTAGAGCTGGACGCTGGGCGAGACGGACTGTTGCCTCGTCAAAGGGCCTGTTGCAACAGCCCGTTGGGAAATCTACCTCGGAGCGGAGGCCGACTCGGATATTCTCTCGGAGGCAGTGGCCACAGTAGTGACATCCGCACGCGAGAGTCACATCGCTTTTGGAAGCGCACACGATGCAGCCGTCTGCGGGTTCGACTTCTTCGCCGTCGTCCTCTGGCTCCGGGGAGCCTCGCAGCAGAAGCCGTATCTCGTTTCCAGATAGGTGAACGCGGTGCCGCAAGTCTTGAACTTGTGGACTTTGGAGTCTTTCCTCGGCGATTTCATCGTCAGACATAATTCGCGAGACGATGTACGATTGTTCATCATCCGGCAGCATGGATATTGCTAGTATGGCTGCGTGGGCTACTTCTGTCTGCGTCATCGATTCTCTGCCGTCGGGAGGTAGCACTTCCATACGCTCGACGATGTGGAGTAATACGGGATGAAGCTGCTCGATGGGTCGTCTCTCAGGCTCTTGGTCGAGGGCAGGGAGACGCTGGCGATTATTGAGATTCGACATGGTTATCTTTATTCTTCGTAGTAGTTTCTGGAAAGTGTTGGGCCTTGATCGTTCTTCGGGTTGAAAAGTCGTAAGCTGTCCTTTCTTGTTGCTATTCCAGCAGAGCAGATAGCTCAAGCTCCAAGACGACGGCATAATTCGAGCTTTATACGCCAAGGGCAACACTCAGTCGACTCGGATATTCTTTGCGCTTCCTACGTTTGCTCAAGTCGATATTTCTTTGAAGTGATTCCTAGCCATGAATTTATTGTTCAATCACTGATACTTTATGGCTGAGCAGGAAGTCATGATAAAGTTTGTCTACGTGGCGGTTTAATGGATACTTTTCATGTATCTGTCTTTTTACTTTATTTGCTAAACCTAGTGAGATTGTTTACTTGGGCTTTTTGGTTAGATAGGGGTTTCTACATAAGAAGAGAAGTATGTCGTCGGTGAGTAAGTGAAAGATGGGAGAATGCTGAAGAATGGTGCTTCCGTCAGGCTGATCGAGTCTGACAAAGGGTCTTTCTGAGGACCAAGCTTCGTGGGAATTGACATCGTATGGGCCAACAGATATCACAGTTCTACAAGACAGCATAAACGTCATTCATGATCGAAAAAAAGGGGGGTAGAGGGGAGGGGGGAGCATGGGGACACCAGAGAGCCATTTCGAATGCTAGTGAATAGGAGACACCTCTGAGGATACGTAACATAGCTGCGTATAGCTTCACTCTCTCGTTTCACAAGTTAAACTGCAAGTTTTGGAAAGAATATCTGTAATAAAGGCATGTTGAATTTTTTTTTAATGATGCCACTCTGGAATGAGACCCTTCAAATCCGAGAGCATGATAGATAAAATGGTATACAGTCAAACTGCATATTTCTTCAAAGCCAGGTTGCTGCCAAGAAACGTAAACTAAGAAAAAAAATAATTGTCTTTACAGGACAAGGGTATTTCGCAGATAGAGTATGCAATATCCATAATCCAGTTCGTCTTTGCCCGCGAAAAACACGAGTAAAAATATAAAAAAAATCAAAAGAGAAAAGGAAAAGGGAAAAAAAAGAGCATCCCATGGTCCATAAATCACAGTTAAGCCATGACGCTGGCAAATAAAGGGGAACCCTCCTGGCGTCCACAACTCCCAAGATATCCACATGTTAAGCACAATCAGAGATGCTCCAAATAAAACAAAAACCCAATGGTGCCCTTTGCCAAGTCCCTCCAATATTCCAATTCCACCTCCCTAAAAAAATAATAAACCAAAAATAGTTTGATGCACCCGGAGTCATGTACCTTTGGAGATCCCCATAGCCGTTAATAGAGAGGTTTGGTAAGAGTAGTGATAAAAAAAGACAAAATAGGTAACCAATAAGACCCAAACGCCGTAAAACTCCGTTGCGTCGAAAACTCCATCGCTGATATAATTCACATGTCACATGAAAGGCTGAAAGAGTAATAAGAGCCTTCCCCTCTTACACAATTAGAGAAGAGAAGGGAAGAGAACAAAAAAGAAGTACCCGAGATATGAACACGGCACGCAGCTCCATGTAGTAAAGAGAAGATGGAGAATTGTGTGCGTCGTTTTTCAATAGCTAAAGTCGACATGTGCCATCGTCGGTACCGACTCCTTATTGTCGTTTGATGCCGTCGTGATTTCGTTGCCATCCCCGAGGTGGGCGTTGGGGGGCATGTGGATGGTGACTGAATTTGAGTCGCCTAGGGTAGTGTCGGCGCTTGATTGCGAGGTTGTCGTTTGTAGTTCGTGATCTGGCGGGGGTTGAGCGCTGGGTGACCAGCCCTCGTCGAGTATCTGCTGGAAGCTCCAGCTGGGTTCGAAACTCTTACTATTCCAGGCATGATCCACTCGTTCGTACATCTCGTCAATCTGCTCCAAGCTGATTTTACTTGTCTCGTATACCATAGCCCAGACAAAGAAGACGGCAAGGATACAAAAGGCCCCCCATATGAAAAAGATTTTGGTGCCAAAGCCAGCCGTGCCCGGACCGCTGCCCACCAGGAAGGGCGTGCTGTATCCGATGCCAAAGTTGAGCACCCAGTTGGAAAACGTTGAAATGGACATGGACTTTGCGCGGACTTTGAGGGGGTAAATCTCCGACGTTACGACCCACGCCACGGGGCCCCAGGACGCAGCGAAGAAGAAGATATAGATGGAACAAAAGACAATTAGTATAGTGGTAGATGCCTCCTTGAGGCCTTCGCCAGCGGCGGCAGCAAATGAGGCCATGAGCAGTTGGCAGCAGGCCATGCCGATGGCGCCAACTATCAGTAACTTTCGTCGACCCCAGGACTCTATGACAAATAGGCCGACAAAGGTGGACACGAAGTTGATAATTTGAATGATGAGTGATTTGGTGTAGGGGCTGTCGACGCCCGAACCGCCGAAGAACGTGGTGCTATAGTACATGATGAAGTTGATGCCGGTGAGTTGTTGAAGCATTTGGATGCTGCATCCGGTAAAGGTTCGGCGGCCTAGATGAGGGGAGCCTACAAAGAGTTCCTTGTACGAGTCCGGGCCTAGTGTCAGTTCGTACTGGTGATTGGCGACGATTTCCTGAAGTTCATCGAGGAGGGCTGGGTGGGTGATATCGAGGCGTCGGAGGCGACTAAGCGAAAGGCCAGCGGCCTCTTTGTTGCCTTTTTTAACTAGAAATCGGGGGGTTTCAGGAAGGAGTATGAGACCTCCGGTTAGGATGAGGGCGGGGACGAGCTGTAGTCCAAGGGGGATTCGGTAGGCGGCTGGGGATTTGATTTTGGAAGTGATGATGTTGATGATGGAGGCAGAGAGAAGTCCTATGGTGATGGAGAGCTGATAGGCGCAGACTAGGGTACCACGTATCCACTTGGGAGCCATTTCAGACTGATATAAGGGAATGAGGACTGACACGGCACCAACACCGAGGCCAGCCAAGCACCTGAGAGATGGAGTCAGTATCCGCGTGCACGTTTGGGGCCAAGTCACAGGCCAAGCATAGATCCGAGCGTATATGGGGCGGATGAAGGTTGAAGATTGAAGATGTGGGAGAGAAACCTACCTTCCGGCTAACAAGGCGGCAGATCCTTCGGCAGAGACTTGCAGGATGGCTCCAATACAGAAAATGGCTACAGAGAGGAGCATGCTTCGTCGACGTCCGAGAGTATCACCAAGGGGGGCGGCGAGGAGGGATCCAAGAGCGGTGCCGACGCTGAGAATGGCGACGATGAGGGCCGAGTCTTTGGCGCAAATGTCGTCGTTTATGGTTCGATCATTACATGTTCCAAACTTTTGTTTAAACTCATCCATGGCAAGAATACCGTTGATGGCCCTAGACGAAAACCCTAGTTAGCGATGGGCGTTGAATGCCGGCAAGGCAATAGACGGCGAATAAGATAGCCCGAACACAATGACGAAGAAGGAAGGTGTATGTTGGAAGAAGAAAAAATCATGAGAGAACGAGTGCAATCCAAATGTCTCCCCAAGTCTCGACGGCAGCGAATTTCGTTCCACATTCCCTCGTCGTGGTGCGAGAGGACGGTATTCTCGAACGAAAAAGACACAGCATGCCCCGATGCAGCACTAACCGCACCAATCCACCCATAATACAACAGACAAAAGGAATCCCACGTCATGGTGTTGACGTTTTCGCTTCTCGACGACAAATACAGTACGGGGCGACAACAGATACGACAAGAGATCGGAATGGTTCGGTGCGAGGGGCGGGCGAGGGTCGCATTCACGGGCGACAACATGGTGCTGCTGCTTACCCAGTATCGTAACCAAAGAGCAATCCACCAGAAGCGACAAAGAGGCCGACCATGATGGCTGGCGCCGACGAGCCAGCGACATTGTCGGGCTTATGCCAGCCCATGGCGATGGCCATGGTGACGGTGTTTTGCAGTCAATCCAGGGCTTCAGGCGTTGCGACGCCCTTTCGCGTCGAGGCGGACGGCGGGACGAGCGAGGATTCGACGATGGCGGGTCGCCGGGACAGCGCTTCGAGGCGGAGTGACGAGCGAGAGTTGGTAGAAGATCAGAAATGAGATCTCGCAGGCGGTCGTATGAGAGAGCGAGAGGCGAGCAAAAAGGCTGCGGCGAGGAATCGTCACGGGCGAGAGTGGGTAATATTCTCAGCGTTTCAGTGGAAGATGGGGGGGCGCGGAGACCAAGAGCAGAGGCAAGGGTTGGGACGCTGGCGGGCCTTTGGGGCCGGACTGCGCTAAAAGTGTGACCACTGGCGGTGCTAACGGTAGCCAGAGCAGGCACTAACAGCGACGGCAGAGGCACGGTACAGTGCTAGAGCAGAGACGACGGGCAAAACGAAGCGCTGTCGCACAAGTAAAGTAGAGTAAGCGGACAGGCACCAGACAAGGACGAGACGAGTTAAAGCACGGGGCGAGCAGGCGGCGCAATGCCTTAGGCGACGAGATTTGCAAGCATTTGATGAGCGTGAGCTGGACTGGACTTGGACTTGGAGGCTTTTTGCGGCATGGGAATCCAGACTTGACAGCCAAGCGGGTTTCGACAGCCTCGAGCCTTGGGGGGCCCTGAACCTTGAACCCGGCCTGGGCTCTGAATCTTGGCCCGTCCACAGGGAGGCTTCGAGCTGGAACTGGGTTTTGTGGGACCGCAACGTGATGCGCGCAAGCACCGCAGCGATCCAGATTTTGGCGGCGGCCGAGCGAGCAGACAAAGGCAGATTTGGCAGAAGCACAGCAGCGGGAAAGGCAAAGGGAAGGGGAAGAAACGGTGCGGCGCGTGGGCAAAAGTGAGATTCGGGGCGACTCAAAGTCAATGGAGGCGGGAGGGCTAGCAAGCGAACAGGAAGCGATCAGCACCAGCAGCATGGCGCTGACGCCCGCTGATTGGCCGGGCTGGCCTCGTGGTGCGCCCCACCCTGCAGCGGCCTGGGACCGTCTGGGGCAGGAGAGGAAGGCCCTGAAGGAAGCCCTGGAGCAGCCCTGGAGGAAGCCCTGAAGCCTCGTGTGGTGTGTTCCGGGCCGTCCAGTCCATGTACAGGCATGTACGTGCGTACAGGCTTCTAGCCGTCTTCCATCCTCTGCAAGGAATCGCAACGTGGGTTTGATCTCAGCAAGCACGAGGCGGCACGGCACAGATGCGATGCGATGCGATGCGGCGGGTGAATGTTGGGCGCCGTAGGACATTAGATTTGACGTTGGTTTGGCATCAATCAATTACCTTGACGTTTACGAGTACACTGATGGCCAAGCTTCTTTTGTAGCTTCCAAGTTGGCCGCATGGCTTGCGCTATTGGTCATTGCCGAGCCTCGACTTGAGAACCGCAACAAGGCACACGCGCACACACAAGACGCAGCGCAGGTATTGGATACTTGGTGCTCGACGCCGCTCGTACCTCATCGGGCCATCCAAAGGCGCAACTCCGACACTCAACGGTTCGAACGACCACCCCACGCATGTCGGCGACGCAAGTACAAGGCCCGTACTCGGTACGCGTCCATTCGTGCGAGTATCCGGGCGCCGTCTATTCGCTGCTTGCGCTGGCTAATCACTTGCTCGGCTGGGGCTCGCCACCCTCCTTCAGCTTACACCATGCCATGTTGGGGGATTCGCTCGCCGCCACAAAGGAATGGAGTCCACCTCCCCTGCCGGCGCTTTTTTACGAGAGAAATAAGACCCGGAGAGAAACTTGTCATTGAAGCCACAAAGAAGAATCACAAGGAGATGATGATGAGGAGATGAAGAGGCAGAAGAGACTATCTTCTTGCTAGCAAGGGCCAGGCTTTTGGCCCGTCAGTCGGCATTCGGGAGTCCGGACGCAAACGCCGCCGCCGCAAGAAGGACTGACGACGTATTACAAGCAAGGCCGAGTGAGGGAGTCCGAATCCCTCGCACGAAGCAAAAGTTGCTCAAAGTGCGGCTCGTGGGTTTTGTGAGAGCTGGAGCTGCCTGCTCGTTCGTCCGAGTACGAGGCATGCCGCCTTTAGGTTCAACAAAGCAGGTACACGTTTACCAAGTAGGGAGGACACAGAGTCCCAACGACATGACGCTGCTGCTACATGGACTGTCGCATTTTCTTCTGCTTCTGCTGTGCCTGGCCCCAAGAAATCTGCCCGACTATCGGGCCCTCAGCTTTCCGGCGCATAGGCTCCGTGGTCGTTCTCGACGACGCTTTTGGCCAGACTGTCCCCAACGCCGCACTGCCATGTCCGATCCTTGTCCTGTAAGAGCCCAGAACGCCTCCGGGAGTCTCATGGACAGCAACTGACACAGATGGGGGTGGAGCGGTGAATGCAATCCCAAGAGCCGTCGACCTTCGGTTAACTGCCTGACGGGCTGCTTCGATATTGACTGTCAGCTAGCTGCATCCGCCTGCTTGAGTGGCTTTTCTCCTTGGGTCTTGGGTGCGCAACCTGCAGTCCTTGAAGGGCAGCCCCCCTCTCTCCAAGCATCCGCCCGCACTGCCTGACAAGCTGCTATTAGCAACTCGATTCCCTGGCTTGGTGCGGCACAGTACGGCTGAGTGCTTTTCAACACGATGACTAGCAGCCGGGCTTTGCCTCGGTACGGATCATGGTACTAAAGCCACATATGGCGGCTTGGCTGTGACGCCGCCATGGCCAGAGGTATCTCTTTTGTAACCGATACGACGTGTTTATGGAGGCGTCAAGGTAGTGCAGGGCACACGTGCGAAGACGGAAAGCATTGGAACTGTTCTCGGCAACTTGCAGTCAAATGAGTCGAACGATGCACGCAGACGAGATCCATCACGCCAAGACCGTCAAGACTGAGCTATTCCTAGGCATCTATCTACCTATGCTCACGACTTACACGGCCAGACGACAGTGCTGTTTGTACCGTAGATATGGTAGATGCATCAGATGCTAGTATGCGGCGCTCTGTCATGACATCTTTACGAGTACGAGCACTGCGGTTATATGAAGTGGCTTTCCCGCGTGATGGACCATGGCTTTTGGTGTTGGGCCGCGGTTTCAGCAAGAAACTCGCTCCTGAGTCGAGCCCCAAGCCACAAGGAAAACCTAGCCGCAAAACAGGGCAGATGAAATATTCTAACAAAATAGCTGTTGCACCATCAAGATCCTCAAACGCCACACCATCTGCGGCTGCGATTGACGATGTTGCGGTACGCATTGACTCAGACGTGGTAGCATCAGAAAAAACAAATAAAGGAACGGGACGCAGATTATGCGGAGAAAATCTGGGGAAGGGCAAAAAATCTTCAATAAGGGTCGGTTCAGTCAAAAATTGTCAGCGAGCCACATGTCCAGTGCGCCACACTGTGTACGACTCCGGGGTACTGGGAGCGAGACGGTACTCCTGACTAGCAGATACTTGCCACCGCAACTGAGGCTCGGCCTGGTCTGGGCGCGGGCTGGGCAAGTCCGGGGTAAGAATCGGGCTAGACGGGCGGCGGCGCAAGTCACTTCTCCGTACTTGTACTGGCGCGGGCAAGGGATGGGGTACCCAGTACGGGGGCTCCCGGACACGGTGCAGGGAGACTTGATTAAAATGCTAAGCATTCTTGGCCCCTCGACCTTGTAGCCTGCGCCTGTCATTGCCAGCTTTGGACGGCTGAAGGAATCGAATACCTGCAGCTGACACAAGCTCCCTGTGCCGCATGGTAGGGGAACACAAGCCGCAATAGTCAAGGGACCGAGCGACAGCCGTGATTTGAGCCGGCCTATATAATTTAGTCATAGGTATTTGATACTATGATGCTTAGCCGGGAGCGGGATTGGTAGACTGTTAGACTTATATTCTCACTTTCGTCCGAGAACTTGTGTAAGTTCCATACCTGGTAGTAGGTGCCCCGCCGGAGACCGACAGAAAGGGCGAAAGCATTCGACATGACTGACGTCCTTGCCTTAGCGGTATAAGATTTTAAGAAAGAAAGCTCAAAACTTGGCTTTATTTAACTACCTCCCTAGCAGGTATGGGTATAACAGTTTAGTAGAAGTTGAAGTATCCAATAATAGGTGTTGACGCTTTCGGTACGCTTCCAATACGCCCAACCAGGTGCTGCATCGATGTACTCTTACGATACATGGAGTGGGCCGTCACCCGCTAGTACAAACTGACTGCGCTGTGCATTAGCCTTGCGAAGCACCTTGGACGAAGAAAAATCAACCTTGTTTTTCATCCAGCCGAGTAAAGGGCCTTTGATAGTGTGAGAGCTTTTATCCTATTCATTCTGTCATGGGTTTGGTTTGATAGAGACTTGAGCGCCCTGCAGTTGCGGCAGCTTCGGATGAGGATTATTCATCATGGATGGAATCCGCTTGTACTACACAACCGACTCGCAGCTGAGCCTTTGTTATTTCGCTTGTTCGTGTCTCATTCACGTAGCACGATGCAAGTCTTGGAATCAGTAGTCTGGCTTGGGTTGGTGGCACTCGATCTTTTCACATGCAGCAAAAGGAGGCTGTATACTACAGGATTGTATTGTATGTACAGCCATCGATCCAACGCCGAGTTTCGTCCATGGTTATGGCTGAGAAGGACCTCTCAGATGCCGAGGCTTCGGCAACTTGGTTCTTGGTGGTTAACATCACTTGATGGAATCTTTTTACCCTAGCACGGCACACCACCCGAGGAAAAAGGAAAGAAAAGCATTAGTTTTTAATACAATTCGCAGAGTCACACTCTGGTCCAAATCTCCGACGCCAAATACTCAGCATCGGAGATTCTTTCAACGCTGAAACCCTGTGAGAAAGAAATGGTAACAAAAAAGGGGGGGTCTATCAAACAACATGCAACAGAAATTGGAACCGCCGCCGTGATCCATTGTTGCCGCGCTGGAATGCAACGCTGCGGAGTAAAATCCAGATTCCACAAGTACAGCTTCGTCGTATCTTTGTCAATTTGCCACTGAGCAGATACGATGCGCCTCCCTTCCCACCCGATTTGACAGATCACGCAGTTCGACACTTTGACCCCGGATCGGCGTCGAGCCCACCCCGCATGTGGATGGGGATGGGGATGGGCGTCTACGAAGACCTTAGTTTCGCATCACCAAACCACCCTTCAGCTGCAACCCAAGACCCCTTGAGTCGGCCATCTAGCGTCACGGCTAAGCAGCACTCTTGCGTAATTTCCAAGAAGCGGCACGGCACAAGTGACAACCGCGACCAAGGGGGGCAGAGGATGGGAAGAGGAGGGGGGCTGGCATCCACAGGACTTGTATCAAGTAGTACAAGCCTTTGCTTTTCCCACTCGTCTTTTCCCAGCGCCAGCTAACTTGTGATGGCCCAGCCAGCCCTTTTCCCGTCCCAGCCCCCGGCAAGCATCATTAGAAAAGGGAGAAGAGAGAGTGTGAAAAAGCCCATCTTCTGCTAGTTCCAAGGGGAAAGGGCCGGTTGCCTGCATCGACTAACACAAAACTAAAATACGCCCTCGTCTTCCGATCGCGGGAACTACCCATGAAAATAAGATGGAGGAGCTGAAGCAGAAGCAGAACGGACAAGAAGAGGGCCTCTAAAATTATCCCTTTCGGCTCTTCTTTATTTTTTTTCGCTCTCATGTATTTCGGTTTGCCGGTGACGAACGAGCGGCCGTTATTGCCATGCAGCCATCACGGGTGTGTAGTGGTGGCGGCGTTTTTCCCTCTTTTTTTTTTTTGTTTCATTGCGCTCGACCAACATGTTACTCTGTGTGTCGACAGATCACTCCCAAAGTGAGAGATGAACTACTAAGGAGGGGCACACGAGAGGGCTCTTAGAAGATCGAGAGGGTAAGAGGAAGGTGGCAGAAGATCCAATGAATACAAATAAATGAATGAATCAATAATGACAGTAGAAGTACAAAAAGTAAAATAAAGACAAATGCTTACCTACCATACGAGTCTATTACAATAACCCGAGAAAGAAAAAAATCGAATCGTACCATTGGGAATGTCACTGCCCATTAGCCAAAAATCCAATGAATCATCGTAGTGGCTTGTCCAGAATCCAGTCCCGTGTTCACGCTCCCTCTCCGCCAAGGCCTGGAACGCTTTTTTCTTCACCGGGCTATGCATTTGCCGTGTGTCCCCCAAAAGGGAGCAAAAAAGAAGAAGAGAGTAAACCAGGGGGAAAAGTGGCGTGTTTTGAATTCCAGTGCCCCTTTTTTCTTATTCTTCCTCTTCCCGACCGCGGTGAACCGGGTGGTGATGTGCCTGTCCTGTCATTTTTCTTCACTTGTCTCTGGTTTGTCACACTCTTTTGGCGTGTCTCATAGATGATCTTGATGGTGTACCAGGTCCCTTGTAAGAATGTAGCCCACACCACTCTTGTTCTTCATCCCCCATGGCATTCTGTCCAAAAGTCGAGCTGATTTTCCCTCGCAAAACTTGGCTTCTCCGATGACTCCGTTTTCCCGCTATACCCAAAATCCAACAGTCTTTTTCTTTGTACTGTAGATCGCCCTCCCCTCGTTGGTTTAGCGGAGTGGCCCAGCGTCGTATCGCCAGATTCCTTCGGGGGCCGAGCGAAAAACCATCAAATCCATATGCAGGCCCCTTCGCAGTCTTACATGCAAAAGTGTTTTTTTTTTCTTCTTTCTCTTCTCTTATCTGCTATTCGATCGCTGTTGAACCTTGTAATTCCTTTTTTCTGATCGACGTGCCGGCCCGTCATCCCTTTACAGGAGCGGGTGCTCCGCTTTGGGATTTTGCTTACATGTAGTGGAAGTCGTGCATTCTCCGTTCCGCGGGGGGCTGACCGAATATTCATGGTACACATCGTATCTCTTGTGACCGTAGATGTCACTGAGACTGAGGTTATACAGCAATGCGAGAAACAAGTAGGGTTATACTTGATTTTGGAGAAGCTTGTATTAATAAATTTCTAGACAGGGAAGAAATGCTCCATGCCTGACTGGAGATATTATAAGCATGGCGAAGAAGTCATACTTCCGAACGGTACAGCAGCAATTGTTATTGAAGTCTCTAAAGCATCAGCCCAAGTCAGGCTGTTTCACTATGGAACAACAGTTACCTTCTTAAAGGTAGTAGCACCACTCCAATATAATCTACACACTGCTATTGTACCGTGGGAACAGGGTTTAGGATTTATTTGTTTTGGACAGCATGATAATGTAGAGAGTGTAAAAGTATGTAAAATAGGATTAGTCAAGGTAGTTTAAGATATACTACCGCCGTTATCAAGTTTCCAAATATCATAAGCTGTTTCTTGTTTGATTGGAATTATTAAAAATGGGTGCGATCAGTCTCTTGATCGGATTCTGAATGGGATTGTCTCGCGACATGCCTTTTATGTCTGGGTTTGTAAAGTGATCTTATTAATGGCCCATTTGTCTCTAGGTCGATTATCGTCATGCCGAGCACGACACCACGAGACGTGGCTTATATTATAGGTTAGGCGAACATACGACCAAGACTGGACATTACCGTGAGAATAACATCGTTGGATACTGGTCCAATCGAATTACAACAGCCCTTTGTTGTAATCTGATTAGACCAGCATCTGAAATTATTCTAGTTGGATATTATATATGATAATGGCTTAATGCATTCAAAGAGGTACAACTTTGGTCCGTGATCTCCTGGGGAAGCTCACAACACCATGACACCTAGAAGCCACCTTTGCGTATCCATCAATATCTCCTAAAAAGCCCTATATTTGCAATGCTTCTGAAGGCTCAACCTGCACTTTACCTGAAGAGACACTCATCCAAACGACCAACACCACGATGCAATCATCAGTCCATTCAAGAAAGAGAGGCCACTCCGAGTTTCAGTATCTACATTGTACGCAACATACTCATCATGCAAAGGTAGCCACTACAGTAAGAACCTCGTCATGATTACAAGAAGCAGATCTATCACATTAGAAACGCTAGTTGATTGATCAAAACAATTGATTTATATGCAAATATAGCTATCCGTACACTACATAAAAACCACATATCAAACAATTAAGCCCGGTGCGCCTGTAAAAAGCCAGTCTAGCGGCCCGTCGTGGTGAGCAAAACACAGTAGAGGCTTGCCCCCTTGACAATCATCATAATAGTATACGCATCTCTCGTTTCGTAGATGCCAATCATTGATCCCCCTCTTTCTCTCCCAATTTTTCAGCTCAGAGAGCCCATGTTTTCTTACATGCCATTACACTTGTTCTCCCTTCTTAAATTTCCAGAGTGACCTTCTGTCCCTTGACGCGGCCAATGACCTGGCTAGGGGCATACTTGGGAATGACCTCGTCGTCGTGCAGCATCTCAAACTCCTCTGTGGCGTCGCGGCCCATGAAGTTGAGAATGGCGTTGACACCACCGGGGTGCTCCTCGAGCCAGTTGGTAAGATCCAGGACGACACCCTTGACGACAACCCAGAGATCCTCCTTCGTGTTGTGCTTGGCAATCTCCTCCATGGTGTACTCCTTCTCGGGGATGGAGAAGGCCTTGGGCTTGCTGGAAGCCTCCTTGGCACCGGCCGAAGAAGCGGCAGGCTTCTCGGCGACCTGAGCGGGGGCGGAGCCGGCAGCGGCGCCGTTGGCCCACTCAACGGTCAGCTTGCCGGGAGCAGAAGGGTCGAGGTGCAAGGAGATCTGGCCCAGACGCTGAGCAGCGCCGGCGGTGCCCTGGAGGGCGTGCTGGAAGAGGTAGCTGCTGGCACTGTCACCGGCAACACGGCCGTAGACGACGCAACCAAGCAGTGAGGAGCCTCCAAGACGGTTGGCACCGTGGACACCACCAGCCAGCTCACCACAGGCGAAGAGACCCTCGAAAGGCTGCTTCTCCTGGTTGAGGACCTGGGCCTTGTCGTTGATCTCGACACCACCCATGGTGAAGTGGAGGACGGGCTCCATGAGAGCGACGTGGAAGTCGTCGTTGATGTCGACGGGCAGGTTGTGGAAGAACTTCTTGCCCCAGGGGTCCTTCTGCTTGCCGTCGGCAATAGCGTTGTAGGTCTGGAATGTCTTCTGGAGGTGCTCAGGAGTGCAGCCAATCTCCTTGGCGAGCTGCTGACCAGTGATCTTCTTCATGAGGCCACGGCCAGAATAGTGGCGAGTGTGGAAGTCCAGGACGTTGGAGGCCTTGGAGTTGAGAACGAGGCGGATGGGGAACTTGCCCTTGTCCTTCTCCTTCCACATCATGCCGGAGACGTAATCACGGTGGCCGAGCTCGTCGCAGAATCGGTCACCATCGCCGTTGAGAAGGAGACCACCCTCACCACGCAGGGCCTCAGCGGCCAAGAACTTCCACTTGTTGCCGGGGTCCTTGGGGTCGACGAGACCAGTGGGGTGGACCTGGACCTTGTCCATGTCGATGCCGTTACCACCGATAGCCATGATCATCTTCTGACCATCACCAGTGGCGTGGGTGCCGTTGGTGGTAGCAAGGCCCATGAGCTCAGGGCGGTGCTTCTGGAGCAGAGAACCATCGCCAAAGTCGGCGGCGTAACCACCGGTGGCGAGGATGACGGGGCCATCCACGCTGGCGGTCTCGCCGTTCACCTCATAGGTAACACCAGTGACCTTGTTGCCCTCCTTGTTCAGGCTGGTAACGCGGGCCTTCTTGATGATCTCAACGCGGTGGGGCTCGGCCTCGGCAAGCTCCTCGATGCGCTGCATCAGAGCGTAGGTGATGGCCATACCGGGGAATTTGGCATCGTGGCCTCGGTGGGTTCGGGGCTGGGAGTGACCACTGGAAACCGAGTTGTCAGCCGAATTGATCCGCAAAGCCAAAGTAATCAAAACAAGCCATGGGAGCAAAACTTACCCAAGTCGGGAGACGAGCGTCAGGTCGAGGTTGAACACATCCTGCAGCCACTCAACGGCGGCAGCGGACTTGTAGGTGAGGACCTTGATGAGGTCCGGGCGAGCCTGGTCACGAGCAGACTTGAGGGTATCGTCGTAGAACTGCTTGACGCTGTCGCGGATGTTGTGGTCGACCTGGGTGCGGGTCAAGGCACCGTTGATACCGGAGGTAGCCTTGGTAGAGTTACCACCGAAGAAACCTGGAGCAGAGAAGTCAGCATTTCATACAACTTTTGCTGGGGCCTCTCGCGATTCCTGCGATGCGAGAACTGGCCCAGGATTGCGCTGTTCAGAATGGTACTCACCCTGCTTGTCGAGAACCACGACGTTGCCACCGGCAAGGTAGATGGTGTGGGCGGCAGACAGACCAGAAACTGCAATGGCGAAAGTCAGCAAACTGATGGTCAAACCCAAATCTCTTCCCGCTGTCGCGCATCTGCCCGACTCGTCCGCGAGGACGAAAAGGAGCAGCGGCACAAAGAACAGGCGGGAGACGATGCAATCTGGGGCTACTTACGGCCGCCACCAACGACAATTACTCTGGGAGCCATAATTGTGACGTGTGATAGTTTTGGGGGGGGTGAATGAGGGCAGAAAGAAAGACGGCGCGCGGAGAAAGAGAAAAGGGGGTATACAGATGGATGGAGAGAAAGGGAAGAGAATGGAGAATGGAAAGAGGAAGAAAAAGAACAGAATCAAGACCAGATCGCGGTTCGTCTTTGGAGTTTAAGAATAAGGGAATGGATGGGCATGAGCTCCACGCCGAGGGCGGTAGTGAGCCGAGGCAACCTTGGGGTGGGTAAGCCGCCCGAGCAGGTACCCCGTACTCTGGGCGCGTACCTGTACTTGTGCAGCGTGGCCGCGGCGAGGTTTGTTGCTGGCGGTAGTGGGGTTGCAGGCGGTCGACAGCCCACTCTGCCCACTGAAGCCTGGGGCCGGGGGAGGCGTTGAGTAGCTGTACATTGGCTACATTCCCCGGGTCTTGTGTTCATCCGCAAGCAGCAGCTACAAGAGACGGCCCCTCTGTCAATACTTTGATGTCTGGTACTCGTACCATTTGGCCAGAAGCAAACATGGAGCCAGACATTTTCTATCTCGGCCCGGACTGCCCAATTTTGCAACTGGATCCCTACAATAAGCTGTCTTTTCGACGGTATCGGTACTCCGTTGTGCCTTTAGTGCTTCATCACCCCACTAAACTACCCCAAGCGCACTGCCAAATCAGAGCCTAGGCTTTTGTAAACCTCCACTGGGGCATGTCCATTCGGCCAGCATATACCCGAAGATCCGGCTGCCATTGGATCAGGAGGAAACACATTTTGGAAGAGCAAAAACCACAAAAAAGTGTTCTCCAAATGGATTCATGTAAAAATAAGAGTAGAGAGTATTTGCCTAGAGAGCCTCATGGCTTTTGACCGGCAATGGACTGTCTTGTGTGGCATTATTGACGTGATGGGCGACTGCCGAGGCTATCGTCGCCCCAAAACCGCTTTGACGAGGTGCAATCTGTTCCAGCACGCTGCTAGCATGCACTAACCAAGACGCGCTTCAACAAAGCTCACATCGTAATTAATCCATAATTCATCCGTACCAATGCCCATCTCCTTGTCCTATTCTTTGGCAAGACTAAATGGTAGCCAATCCAACATGCGATTCCACCAATTGATGATACATGACAGTGTTCCCACGGCGCCAAACTACTAGCACAAGCCACCACAACCAAACCTTGCACCCACATGCTTTTCACATGTCAAGGTCGCAGAACATCAGCCAGCTGACCGTGACACCGAAACTGACATCACCGCGCTCATGTGTCAGTTTCCCTCCTGTACACACGAGTAAGCCTAGTACGAGTACATCAAGTGAACAAGCAGAAACAATGCGTACGAGTACCCCAAACCCCACACATAATAACTCCCAAATCCGGGGGGCCACACGGCGCAAGTCAGATGACGGCTTTTCTGTTTGCCGGCATCTGCATCGGTGAGCTGATTCCCCAGCCACGCTACTGGGTAGCCCCAGGTTCTCCGATTCTGGAGTTGCATTCTGTGCAGAACCCCTTTGCTCTTTTTCTACTCCATATTTTGCCCTTCAAAACACGACTTTCACATGAAAATCAATGCTCTCAAACATTCCCTTGTGACACCACGGCCTGGGCATTTAGTATTCCCTGGAATCCCTGCTTGATTGTACCTTGAATTGTCGAAATGAGGGGATACACCTCTGGTACTAGGAGCCAACTACTCTACTGATTGTTCTATCCATGGTTGAATCAACCTCATTACTTTTTAAAGCAAAGATGAGAGTAATATTGGACGAGATTATGTGCGATTACGGAGTAAATTCAAGTAAATTGTCTGTTAGGAGAAAGAGTGAACAATCGTTCGCATCACGTGACCTCAAACATGTGCGAGAGATTTGTGTGGTTGATGTGGTGCTCAAGTGGAAAAATGGAATGTATATGATCGATTCGCCTTGTCTTATCCTTTCTTCCTTTTCTCCTCTGTCCAATATAAGGCATATTGCCTCGTTTAAGTTCTGTTCGGCGACTCTTTCTCAAATGCTCATTGTCCAAGTTTGGAGATTTTACCACCTCTTTAACCGAATAGTGAGCCAACCTATGGCAAGGATGTCCTGTCTATATGAATAGGAATAACATATGTTTCCTTTACAGCTATATGTCTGTGTAGACGAAACTATAGACAAGTCTGCCTGTCACAGACTAAAGGCAAACTTCCATAGCAACAAGGAAGCCGGCTATAGAAGGAAAATTGACTAAGATCGCATCCCTCTGGGGCTGTGGGTTGGAGGCATGTGGGGCACGGATGCTGCCGACAGTTTTGAAGGTCCGAATAGATGATGGACTCGAACCTGATAGGAAGTTTTCTGGAATAAATTGTCCGGCAAGGCAAAGCCTTAGCTTGCACGTTGTCGATCGTGAAACCCCGAGACAACCGGGAACTATTACTGTTACCAACTGCCACAAGAGAACATCAGTTTAAGTGAATAGAAATCATTTCTATCAACAATAAGATAACACTGAGACTCAGTCAGGAGACTATCTAAGGATGTGATGGCCCTTCACAGCTTCCACAACTTGGTACAGCCATTTTATGTTGTACTCTGTGAACGAGTGTGGTTTATATCTCTAATATCTGAATCGATTAACAACAATCGAATATCTACCGCATCTACCACATCTACCACCGCTGCCTTGCTGCAATAGCCACTACTATGATCTTCTAGTATCCGCCATCATCACTCCTTTCTTCTAGTCTCCGGCTGCCATGCAGTAAGCGGATAGGTAGCCATGTAATGCCCCCTTCTCCCAACTTACACGAAAGTAACCTATACATGAGTGAAGACGCCGAATACGGAGCACAACATCTCAATATCCTCTTGCAATTGCCATCTTACGACGGATTTATTTCCATTTCATTCCCCTTTGTACTCGTTGTGTTGCGAAATATCCACCAGCTCTAGTATTTTAGCCTTCGGATATTATTTTTCCACCTCTTGCGCTTCTACTTTTCGTTCCCTTCGAGACTGTCTCCAAGAACAACTCCAAGTCATGTGACCTTTTTATAATTCTCCCCTTTTCAGCATTCTGCCGCCGTCCATTGCCTGATTCGTCCAACCCCCCCCAGTGACGTCGTCCAGCTTGTCTCGCCTGATATCTTGCTATCCAACTTCACCAATCCCGTCATCCATATCGTCAATATCCAAGAAAACTACTTTCCAGCCCAACTCGCGCCCAACTCCTCCCCCCACAACCATTCGAACAGAACCATGCGGTTCTCCAACTTCCTTCAACTTAGCCTCCTCACCAGCACAACCGCAGCCACGGCGTCCGACCAAGCAGCCCAGGAGCCCATCCACCACCGGCTCCCCCAACGCCCTCCCCCGGGCCACCTCCCCGTCATGATGCCCGCCCCCGACGCCGACGGCCAAGTCCAGCCCGCCGTGCTGCTCATCGACATCCTCGGCACCCAGCGCTCCCTCACGACCTTCTTCTCCTTCTCGCGCATGCACGAGGACACCAGCGAGCCCCTCGGCGACGCAAACACCAATACCACCGTCCTTGCGCCAAACAACATCGTCATCGAAGATCTCCCGCGCAAGCCATGGGAGAATCCCAGCGACTATGACGCCCTAGGATCGCAGGCCTACGATGGGTCGGGCGGCAAGGACCGCGCGGACGAGAACTTGCGGAAGTTCGTCCAGGCGCATTTGGTCATTGGGACGAGTCCGTGGGAGGCCGGCGCAAAGGTCAAGACGGCCGCCGGAACAACCATCTGGTGGGAGGCCAAGAAGGATGACAACGGCGACGAGAAGAGAGTCATCATGCCGGATGGCGTAGAGGTAGATCGAGTCGCCAGCCGGGTCGCCAACGGCGAGGTGGTAAGTTCGCTCCTTTTGTGGAACTCTGGAGGAAAGCTCCGTATGCTGATTGAAGATGCTTTGACGTAGTGGATTCTGAAAGGCGTTTTGAATTACGCGTGATGTTTCGATGATGGCTTTTTGTTTCCTTGGATTGCTTCTTTGACTAATGACTTGATTATACACGAGTTTTATTCCCCTTATGTTTTATTGTTATATACACGGTCGAACTCCTATACGTCTAACGGTGGTGGGCTAAATGGCA
Source organism: Trichoderma semiorbis (assembly GCA_020045945.2). Classification (NCBI taxonomy): domain Eukaryota; kingdom Fungi; phylum Ascomycota; class Sordariomycetes; order Hypocreales; family Hypocreaceae; genus Trichoderma; species Trichoderma semiorbis. The sequence goes on from CM034695.1 coordinate 6,293,450, forward strand.
TATGGATCGACGTTTCTTATACCTGACCTCCCTTCTTACCTATGCAGAAGAGGAGCATAACGTTGGCATCTATGGATAATACATAATGGCTTACCGGCAGCTAATATCCCAGCATATGAATCATACAAATACTGTCCCATGACGTGAGAATAGTAACATGTGATAAGACATTGACGAGATCATGTACATAGATAGTCAACTCCCATAATCACCATCACATGCTATAAGTAGAATGAGCAGAGGCAGTTCTTCAAAGGACAACCCCAATATATTCAACTTTGCAGAATCAAACAATATCTACTAGTATCCACCAATGCCTCATTCTCCCATCTCTTGTTCCGCAACATTTTCTAAACCAAAACGCCCGGAAATAAAAACCCTCCTCGAGGCTTTCCCCCCTCTCTCAATCACTTGCCCTTGTCAAGTCTGACAAGTGATATTCCGACTTGTTTTCCCTATCTCCACAAAAGAAGGCGGATGAACCCATTCGATATGCCACAAAAGAAAGAAAAAAAGAAAAAAAAAAAAAAAAAAAAAAAAAAAAAAAAAAAAAAAAAGGCAAGCATGAAGCGGTATCATAACAAAAATGCCTCGTTTCAGCACCGTCCAATATATCAATAGACACTCCCCGTATAAGAAAAGAAATAGTAAATGCCCCCGTCTTCGCGAGGGATGAAACGAAAGGAATATGAAACTTTCCACCATGATCCAGCTCATGCGGCTCTGTAATAAATCCAGCCAGATGATTAGAAGAACATGCCTCATCCATCAAAGAGCCTAATAAATACACTTGAAATAAGAAGAAGAAGAAGTTGATGATGAGGAGAAAACTAAAGCAAAAGTTGACACATGACAAAGGGGGTATCTGGAAGAAAATGATGAGCATCGCAATCGATCAACAGTATTTGGTACAGCCTATCGTTCCACTTTAAGGCGCTTGGGATCGCTAGCCGTTTCGTGGTTCTCATCATGTCCAGTCGCGTCAAGATCTGGACTCTTTCGTTTTGCCAAGCCTGATCCGCCTCCTGTGCCGGTGCCAGCGTTCCCACTGCTGGTACTCAACAAATGGTTATCCTCCCGGAGGAAGCTGGGTCCGGTGCCCACCACGGGTGTGGCAAAGTTGAGAGGGCTGGGCAGCGTGTTGTTATCACTGCCTCTGAAATTCCACTCTGGATAGAAACTGCTGGGGCTTGGCAGCAGCTCATTGTTCAGGAACCGAGAGGGAAGGGCCGAAACGGGCGTGTCGCCATTGACGTTCTGTTGGGGTACTGGCCGAGCAAAAGGATTGGGAGGTCCTATGGCCCCTGCGGACAAGATTGATTGTGGCCCAGACCCAGACGGAGAAGGAGGAGGGAGGACCACGCTGCCGCGATGCGGCGCGTGAGATGCAGCATCCGTCGCGTTCCGAGGCGAGTTTGAGTCTCCTGTTGCACTACCAGCTTCAGATCCGCCATCAGGGATTTGCACTGTCAGGCGAGGTGGCTTTGGCCTTGTGCCTCCTACAGCCGTGTTGATCTTCAGACTGGTTGTAGGTGTATCGGGAAGGGAGGACACCGACGTATTACGCAAGCTGGATCGTTGTTGCAGATGTGGCGAAGCTGTTTCTCCATTTCGAACGGTAGCCCCGGTGTCTGCCGACTGGGACCGATTCGGGTTCGCTGGAGCCGAGATTCCAGCCTCGTTCTTCATGGGCTGAGGCTCAGAGGCAAAGGAGGCTAAATGTTGGGATAAGATGGATCTGTTTTCCTCGATTGGTGTAAAGATGCTGTGGGATTTGCGCTGGGACATCTTCTTGATTGCCGTATCTGTGTTGATGAGTGGCGCCCTGGGCCTCTCTGCGGACCCTGTCCTTGGCTCAACGGGTGGAGGAGGCTGCGGGTCCAGGTGACGACGTGCCGGCTGGGGTGAAGTAGTATGAGGCATGGAATGCGGAGGTAACAGTTGGTGAGGCGGCTGAGGAGATGGTTGCTCTGTGCGTGGACCTACTGCCATCGGCTGGGGCGGCGGATGAGCACTAAATGTGGGAGGTGCAGATGGCCTTCGTTCTTCCATATACGGCGGCTGCTGTTGTGGAGGTTGGAAAGGATAAGGGCCAGGTTGAGGCGGCATAAGGCTGGACTGGTTGCTAGCAGATGGATTGTAGATGGGTGGCGTGGGCATATAAGTGATGCCCGGATGAGGTCCGTGAGGTCCAACGGGTTGGGACATCATGCCAGGGCCCATGCGGCGCATGTCTCCTCTCGAACCGGGCCGTGATGGCACGGCGGGTTGTGGCGTGTGGCTTCGCTGAAGATGAGCAGGATGACCTTGGAAAGGCACACCGTTCGGAATGGGAGGCGACACCGATGCTGTCTGATGGCGAATATGGGGGAAAGGTGGAGGGGCCTGGCCCTGGAAATGAGGTGGCATCATGTGCGAGCTGTCCATCCCTTCGGAGCCTCGAGGAGGTGTTCCATCTCCATCCTCATCGTCATCATCGTCATTCTGACCTCCATTGAAGTCGGAAGGCCCCTTGTGTTCGTTGGGACCACCGTGCTATGCCATGACATTAGCTAATGGCGTCCAGCCAGGGAGAGCAAGAAGTAAAAGGTGTGGTGGGAATGAATGCAATACGACCGAAGCAACGACCTGGTGGAACCTACATATTGGTATCTGGTGATGAGATGCTGCATATCTGCTGAAGAGTATTCGTATAGCTTCTTATTGTTGCCGAAGATGAAGACGGCAACATCGACGGAACACAAGACGGAGAGCTCGTGCGCCTTCTTGAATAAACCCCCCTTTCGCTTGAGAAAGGTCCTAGAGAGATACTGGAGTTAGTCTAAATGCCGAGATGGCGATGGGCTCAAGGGAATGGCCTGGCAGCAACATACACCGAACGGTTGCGGTCATCCTTTATGGCCTTGATCTCGATCTTTCTTCGACCCATTTTGAATTATTGCTTGTAGCGCAAAGGAATCGCGCTGCGAGTAGTGCGAGGTGTAACGGCGGCGCGCGAGGCCAGCGAGCTCGAGGCTTCGGTTCGCCCAGTAGTAGACCGCGTGCGTGTGTATTTCTCTGTCGGGCCTCGATTTTGAAGCTCAAAAAGGCCGGTCGCTCTTCGGGGGGACGTCCGAGATTAGAGGCGAAGTCGCAATCGCAGTCGCAGTCGAAAACGGGCCCGTGAAGCGGGAGCGAAGATTTGTGCAATGTCTAAAAAAGCACGCGCCGCAGGGAAGTGTTTGTCCGGACCCACAAAGAGAAGAGACAAGAGGACGGAAGGGAGGTAAGACGGGGTCTATCAGGAGAACAGGCCAGGCGACGAACAATAGATTGATCTGCGTCTGTTTGGCTTGTTTTTGCCTTATGCGCGGGCGCGCAAGGAGGACAAGGATAAGGGCGAGGGCGAGGAGGAAGAAGAGGAGGAGGAGCAGGAGGAAGAGGGCGATGGATGCGTCGAGGCGGACGTCAGAGCCAAGGGCGAAGCAAAGGCAGAAGACGGCACCTATGTACGAAGTTGTACTGGACAGCTACCAGGTCGCGGGAAAGGCTCGCAAGGATGATGCCGTCAGGTCAGAGGGCTCAAGGATGTATGAATGAATCTGCGTCTGGTTGGTGTGCCGAAGTATGTCGTTTTCACTGGGAGCGGAGCCAGAGCCAGAGCCGTGCTGTCGCTGTCGCTGTCGCGATGCGATGCGATGCAATGCATGCAGCGGCAGTCTGTTCGCTTGGGTTCGGGTTCGGGGCAAAGACGGTGCAGTTGATCGATGCTGGGGGTCGGTTTAAACGTGTTGCAGCACCATGGGGCTGAATCTGGCGTTGGAGGCTTCTAATAATAGCCAGATCGTGTTCAGTCTGAAAGGCTGGTGGGAACATGGAAAAGATGGATAGGGACTGGGACAAGAGGTTCTGCCGTCGCTAGAGCCAAAGCAGCAAGGGTGGAGGCGGAGGCTGCGGTGCCCTACAAAAGCACAAACTGCTGCCGCTACGAGCCCTATGACTGGCTGCGGCGCCAAGGGCTTAGCACTAACGGCTACAGGGGATTGATGCACCAGAACAGGTTGACATACAGCACGGCTCGCGCTAATTTGTAGGTGAGGTTGCAAGGATATCCATTGATGGGTCAAGTCCACCTAACCATTCCATGAACAGCCCGTGCAGTTGTAGGCCCTTTGTTGGCGTTGTTTCCCCCCTGTGCATTCGTTTGTTTTTGTTTCGATAGACAACATGAAGTCACAAAGAAACGGGGTTTCTGTATTGCCTTGTCTCTTTAGATACATCCTATACTCGACGAATCACGTCATGCCGTGGACTCAGCAGGCAGGGCTCATGAACCAGTCAGGTTGCCTCAACCCATCAACGACGTCAAGCTCCATCACCGCCCCCTCCAAGGGTCTCTTTATCTTGCAGCCTCTACGGGGCCACCGCTTTATGGAATTGACTTGATTTGAGTTCTTTTTTGTTTTTTCACCCTCGGCCTTTGTAGCCGAGTCAGTGGATAGCATTTGGCGCATTAAGCCATCACGGGCTTGGTCTTTGTAAACTCGCCCCACGGTTGACGCAAAATTAGTCAGGAGCTCTACAGGTGCCCTGTTTAGCCGCCACCCACCACACAAAGCGGCTACAGGGCACTCTCCAGTCGTCAAAAGTCCGCCCAAGGAGGGTCCGTCTGTTGGCTCGACTGATGTGAAAGACGTCGAATGCTGCTAGGGTCTGTGCCTTTTCTCTCTCCAGCCAAGCCCTGATCATTGCAGACACCGTTGAACCCACTCCAATCCCCACGAGGACTGACGGCAAGACTAGCCGACCCTGCAGGCGATATCGCTTCATTACCAACTGCGAGCTGCCAGCCGAGCTGCCAAGAGTCGACAAAGATGCCTCTACCCTGTGCCCCCGGCCGTTGGCAAGGCTACAAGGGCACAAAACGAAACAGCGTGCTGATGGCACCGCACTGCTTAGATACACCGAGTCGTCCGGAAACATCGATACCCGAGCCCACGCTGACCTCATCCTCGTCACCGTCGCCTTTGTGACCAATGCCAGCACGCCTCCCACACGCGCTTCTCGCCGGAGCCTCGTGGATCTTTTGGGGCCACGCGCTTAGACGGCCACTACTCTAAGGGTACTGGTAAGCTTGTTACCGTCACATGCCGAGGCGTCTCAATCGTCGCCCGTATCTGGTGCCTCGCTTTTCCACCCAGTCGGATAAGCCTCCATGTTAGTACTATTACTACGCCTATTACAGGTTGTGCATGAGTATGTGCCGGCGAAATAGAGGCTCTAGTACCCCGTCAACTATAATCATACATATCCGAATGCCGCACAATTACCAAATACTATCCATACCTTTGACACGGCCCTGGATCATGTCATGTCATGTCCTTGCCGGTCCTATCACCAGTCACAAATAAGCGCCCAGGCGCTACCCCTACTCGTACTTTGTCCATGTCCACCTTCTCGGAACCAACATCACGTACTGCACGGATACTCGCCAGGAAGCCGTGTTGTTTCCAACTATTCGGAAATAGAACACTGCAGCAGTTGAAACTTCACAGCTGCAATGAAACCCCCACGCCTCTCCCTTCCCCTTCTCCTTCGGATCGAACAAGGAACAGAACTAAAATAGAGTAGCAAGCAAGCAGTCAAGAAGTGTAATGATGCAGACACTGCATATGGCCAGGCTACAACAGGTAACGAACCAGGATTCCCCGTTGGCTCAGCCTCCTTCTCAGCTCATTTTTCATTGTCTCTGCCGTCATTGGCCCTGCTAGACTCTGCATGGCCGTTGCATCTACTGCATTCGTCTTCCAGCCTCTTCTCTTTTGCTTCTTTGTTGTGCTGCATCTTCTTTCTTCCAATTTATCCCCAACCCCTACCCTCTACCTCTCCGCTTTGCGTCTATTGTTTTCCAGTTCCCAACACGGATACCCTCCGAATTCCCAATCACCATCAGCCCACTTTCCTTTCCGTCACCTCAACCAATTCTCTCTCTTTCACTTCTGACTCCGCCGCCTTTCCGCTCAGCCTCTCCGCCGCCACTCCAGCCTGCCGATTGGACCCCACTTTTCTTTCGAGCTTATGCAAGGTCTTGTCCTCGTGTTTCTAAAAATACTTCGTAGACCCTTGATTGGACCGTTTTTGTTCCCCCTTGTTCTCGTTGTCCCAGCGCTATGATGCCGCCCTTTTTGCTTGCCCATCAACACCATCACCGTTATCACGCATACATACAACATCCACGGCCTTGTTCCGTTCCCCAAGGTGTCTTTTCGCACTCGCTTACACAGATACGGAACGCAACTTGGTTTCTGCAGCCGTGTGCCAACTTATCATATCTCATTCATCCAAATGCCACCTTTGTGTGTTCGAACCGGCCCTTTGTTTTCCAAATACTTGCCCCAGCTGCACAGAGACCCAATCATGCACCCTCAAAATCCACAGCAGCCTAATTCCTCACGCTGCCAGGCTCATGCGGGCCATAGTCTGACATGCCTCAACCCCCAGGTACGCGCTACGTAGTCTATAATTTGTAAGGGAAGACCGAAACGTCTTCATGACAGGTCACCCATAGCTTCGTGCACACCATTTGAGATCTTTGTCACCATCACCGTTACCATGAACAATTCTCTTTGTACAGGTAGATATTACTTAGCTCCTAAAATGTTGAGCTTATGTTTTGAAACAAACTCTTTGTTTGATGCAAAAAAGACCTCCTGCTCCCTTTGAACGCCAATCAAGCCGTATTTGGCTACCACTCTTGAAAAGAAAAAAGCCTCCTCCAACTCCGGGACCATCCTTTCTTCCCCCCATTGGTGTATTTCATCATTGCCAATTTTCTCATTACCTGAATCGTCCAAGCCATGCCTACAAGAGGCCTTTCATTAGACAGCCGTAGCGAGTTCTGTCCTTTTGCCCCGTAGGAAGCTTTAGTTAATCTGCTCAGCTTATCTCTCCTCTCGTCCGTATCAGCCAATGCGCTATTCCTCTCCGCCGAACGCAGGAATAGACAAACAATCTGCCTAGTATCGCAGCCTTCAGGGTTTGAATGGTATCAAAAGATTTAGATCGGTGATCCCGCGCCTCCTGCGGGGGCATTGTAGTTACCAAAGCCGCCGTGCTCCGAAGCGCCGTTGTCTGCCTTCATCGTGCCGTTAAGCAAAGGACATAGTCTTGGGTAGCGTAAAGTTAGCAAAAATAGAATCTTTTTGCGGGGAAAACAATAAGAGTATAAAAACGGAAAAGGCAAGGTTGCACAGGGGAAAAGTGGGAGGATCACAGGTCTCATCAGCCTGGGGTATTGTGGCTAATGAGACCTGCCAGCTGCAGCTCTCCACCACGCCCGGTCAGGGAAGCCTTGCGCCTTTTCTCTCTCCTCTCTGTCTTGACGAGCTTTTTGCTGCAACTCTCGCTTGAGTACTTGCAGCTTCTCATTCTCCTCGCGAAGCGCTTGCTCCTTTTCTAGCTCTTCCTGAGTCTTGACTAGCTCCTCTTCCCTGCCTTTCTTGCTTCTTTTCTGCTTGGCCTGGCTTGCCCGTTCTTGTTTTCTCGCATGAGCATCTGACTGATGCAGCTTTCGGGCTAGGAGAGTTGCTTTCCTTCTCCTCTTCCTCTTGGCGCTACTGGCACCATCTTCCGCCTCCTGGGCATGATGCCACCAATCAAACAACACACGAGGGGGTGGTGAGATGGGGGGTGAAGATGAACAAGTAGGAATTACCGTACTTTTTGTTAGTCTTGATGTGTCCGACCTGTCCACAATTGGCACACTTGCGGGTAGTTCCTGTAGGGATCTTATCGGCTCCAGGAGACCCGGCGTCGCCGGCGCTGGCTTTCTGATGTAGCTCTTTCTGCTGTTCTCGAGCTTGGCGTCGAGCCTTGTTTTTCTCCAGTCGCTCGAGTTCCTTTTTGATCCTGCGCGGCAATGTGAGCAAACTCAGATACTACTAAAAAAAGCAAATCCTCAACTGTTGCAAAGGGTATGTCGGCTTACCTAAGGCCCGCAAGACGGTCATGATCGGCATTGCCCGTAGGCCTTGCGCTGTAGATACTGTAGAGAAATATACGTAAGCTGGCGCTCTAAACTCCAAGCCAATATCTGCCACTGAACCGGAAGATCCTGGTCCATAAGAAGAAGGCCGCCTCTTTACGTAAGACTTAGCAAGCCTCGACCACCGGTGAAGTGCCCGGACGGAGACGGGCAGCTTCGTCCAGGTGGCGGGCGGCTTTCTGGAGAGGGTTTGAAAGCGAACGATGGCTTTGACGTACTCTCTCATTTCCAAGTCGGCCTCAGTTCGCCGCTTGATGTATTGTGAAATGACTACTGGGTCATGAACAACCTCGATCCTCGTCTGCGTCGTGCCGTCTGGAAGCTCTACTTCTCTCGAGATGCGAATCGCTCGTTTCGGATGACGGCTGGATGATGTGAAGCCGCTGATCTGGCTGTTCCCTTCGTCGAATACGGCCGGCGTGGCTGCTGACTGAACGTTGAACCTGTCGTCTTCGTCTTCTGTCGTCGCAATATCGTTGATATCGTGTTCTTGGGGGTCCGAGAGGGTGGATTTCTGCTTGTCCCAGATTTCGCGAATACCGTCTTCGTACATTGCCTGCTGCTTCTTGACGTTGTATGCGTGTCCGCCGTTAGCCCGTTTCTCACGCTCCATTGCATCCGCTGACGTGGCCAAGGGCCCCTGAACTGCTTCTATGTAGCCGCCCTTCATGGAAGTTCTTATGAAGCTAAATCCAAGTCCGTGGCCTGTAGGGTCTCCTTCGCCGTGTAGCTGAAGCATGGCCTTCTGAGCACATGCATCAATGAACGCCTTTGTCGTTTTCCACGGAGCCATTTTATCAGCAAGTGTTTCTTCCTGCTTCTCAGCAACCTTCTTAGCCCCCTTGACAATTTTGCTGCCCTCGCCATCATCATCTTCGTCGTCCTCGGCATCCAGCCCCTGTGCATCATCGTCGATAGTAGCATTGCGAGGGTCGTAGCCGGCATCCTCAAGTTCCTTGATACCGAGCTGCATGGCATCAAGAAGGCACACCTCTTCAGGCTTGATCATGGCACGTATGGCATTTTCATCCGGGAGTATTTCTCCTGGCTTGAGGCGCCACATTCCCTTCTCCTTGCTATCTCTGTCGTATTGGAGGAATTCTTTCAATTTTTGTCGATTCTGAGTATCCGTAGAGTCCGCAATATGCTTAGTAATATCGGACAACTGGCAGTTATCTGTTCGGCTGTGTCTAATCATTCTAAACGCCAGCATCTTCATTCGACTCTTTGATGCATTCGTCACGCGCCTACTATGAGGCCCTGGAACGTCCACGGATGGAAAGGTCTGGCCGACAACGTGCATATGGTCAATCTTGTGTATGTACCACTTAGGGCCATTAATACCAGTAGTGCTGCGGATGATAAGAAAGTCTGTGTTCCGAGGAGTATGCTTGAACACAGGTGCTCTGTACATCTCGTTGTGAAGTGTTGGCACGACTTCACCAGGGTCGACAGTACCAAAAAGGGAGAATGGCGACCGATCCTCTGGAAGAAGGGTGCGATACTCGCCCAGCTCCAGCTTCGCAAGCTGATCCTCCTCATTGCTGTTTTCCTTCCGTCTGTAGTAATTGATAAGCCGGCTGCCCATTGCGAAGCTGTTCAATACCCGTGGCCTCGGCTCGCAGTATTCGAAAAGCACGGCGGCTGAGTTATCACACAAGCTCAAGTCCTTCGATTTAAGGAAGATTTCATGTGCCTTGCCTTTCATCTGCTTTCGCTTGTGATGCATGGGCTTCTCAAACTTAACGGTGTGTCCCACTGTTTTCTTATAGCGGAAACGAGGGCGATGATATTCATCCGTTGTTCCACCAAGCTTGACTTTGTAATATGGCCATGAAAGCTTGAGGGCGGGCATACCATGTTCCACCGAAATGTTTCCGAGAGTAGCTCTGACTTTACTCTGATGGTTTTCTTTCAATAGCTCGTACGCCTCATCGTTGGAGAGATTGAAACGCTGCGAGATATCCCGGCCCATGTTTCCGTTTGCCATGCGCTTCATCTTGGCCTCTTGCCGCGGCCTCTTGTTGTGATTATATGACTCCGTCTCTAGCAGAAGATGTGGGTCGTTGACATCTAGATGGACGCGTTTTGCGCCTCGCCGGGTCGCATCTTCAAAGTTATCGAAAGAGGGAGCCGTATAGCGAGGAATTTCTGGTAGGCCGAGCTGAATTGCTTTGCGTTTCTTCGGGCGAGGTTGGGGATCATCAGCGATGTCCATCAGGAACTCCTTATCCCATTCGTCATCTTGCTCAACCTCGTCGATGTGGCGCTTTTGTGATGTTGCGGCTTGTTCTGCAGCCAGCTGTTGAGCCGCAAAGTTGCTTTCGACAGTGTCGATATGGACATTCCAATCTTCGCATGCCAGCTCAATATCACGCAACGTGAAGCCCATGACAGTTTCTGCATCAGAGTCAAGATCAACATCAAACTGTGCAATATCTTCCTCCCGGCCATCACTTGCAAGATTACAATGTACCAGACCGTTGACCGCTAATTCGTTTGGCTTCGCCTTCGTGGTTGAGCTTGCTGGTCCAGGAATCCGAAATTGCTTCTCATCATCAGGCGCTAGGTCAAGACTTAATTTGCTCGTCACTAGATACTTGGGTTTCTTAAGTGGCTTTTTCTCCTTCCAAGTCGCTTTCTTCGGTGGCAAAAGTTCGCTCCAGGTAAGAATGTGACCTTTCTTGTATGCTGGCCATGTCGCCTTTAACAAGTCTCCGATCGATTCGGCAGGGGCAGGAATGCCGGGATCCTGGTTGTCGGCACCGTTAAGATGTGGATCTGGGTCAAAATTGATGGCCCCAAAGCTTATGCCTGCGTCCACCACTTGTGAATCATCAACTGCCTCGGCGTCGCGAACGTGAGGAGCGGGAGAAGTTGGGCCATCGACGAGATCGATGGGAGAGGAGGGGCCTTCTCCAAACAGGTCGTCTGCATCGTTGCTAGTGTTTCCGTCATCTGTCAAGGCAGGCACTTCCAGCGATGTAGCTGCGCTAGGCTCTTCTTCGTCAGGTAGGTCGTCGTCGCTGATATCTTCAAAGTCTTCTGCATCGTCTGCTTTGTTGGTTTGATCGAAAGGCGTATCGTCAAGCTTGAGACCACCGCCAGGGCCGTCCTGACTCTGTTCTAGGAGTCGCGCAATCTCACGGTCGTCGGCGGCATCTTGGGCTTTCCAATCTTTCTCGTCAAATGACGAGAACTCGAGTTCCTCGGCCATGATCGTGACGCGCTACCTCCCCTCAAAGCGTCCTCCGAGGGGTCTGCAGGTTTCAGAGGGCCTAAATCATGCTTCTAATGGACCGAAAATAGGCGACTGTAGTACCGGTGCGATCGAAGGAGCGGTAAAGGGCGGGCGCTGAGCAGAGATCTCTTTCTGCGAACTCGAGGTGAGCTTCTGATGTGGTTGTTTGGAGAAAGTTGGGAGGTGGCGCTTGAGCGAAGCGGCAGGATCCGCTGAGTCATCAAGGAGTGGTACGTGCACACGTGTTTCAGCCTAAACTGCCGGTCGGCATGCGGAAGTGAACAAGCTGCAGCTAAAATTTAGTGCATGTTGAGTGACTGCTCTTGACGTTCTCAGTCAAAAGTGAGCCCAGAGTAAAATCTTGATGTTCTTAGCTAAAGGTGAGAGCAAACTTACGAAGACCATGGAACTGCAATAAGAGCTGAGTCTATTGCAGCCTGAGGCCTCAATAAGATTTGGCCTCAGGCAAATATGCTCTGATCGAGCAAGTCACCCCGCTTATCTCAGTTTTCTCGGGCATTGACCATTTCATGATGGCCTTCCGCATTTACAAGATGCGCATCACCTTATAGCTGACATATGAGGTAGTGACATAATGGTTTCTGCAGCGAACATATTCCCGTTCTCACTCTAACATGTTTCTTTCTTTCTTTCTTTTTGATGGTCTCTGCATGTCTCTCGTAATTCTTAATGTTTTTATTCCTCGCAATTACAACTGCAAAGGTTAAACCCGCCCTCGAAATACATTCTCTCCAAACTTCTTTATCAACTTTTCAGCCCAACTGTCCTAGGCACCCAGAGAATTCTTTGGGTTGTCTTCTCTTCAGACTCACAGTGCAAACAAATAGTGGCGTATATATTTTCCAAAATCTTTTTCTAAAAGAAAGATGAAATAGTGCTGCATCGCCAGCTAGTATAAGGTGTGGGTTTAGGCATAAAGACGACTGTTTCGTCAGGGCACACGGTTTTTTGACTACCCTCCCGTTCAAACATATCGTCTATGTTCCTGGTCGCTGGCTCGATCTTGGATGAAAAGTACTGAGTTTAACGCCAAAATAGAAGACAAAACTATCACATATAACGAGACTCGCCTGTTCAAATTTTGAGAGATCCTTCTACTCGTTCATGTTCCATCTCGTCGTACGAGGACTCATGAGTGACGCTGTGGAATATGTATCATCAAGAGCTTCTTGTTTAAGCCTGGAATGCTGTACGACCGAGCATCATAGTACCGGCAAATAAAAGACTTTTCTTCGCATCCTGTTTCGACACTTGAACTTCACATATATTCACTGGAGTGTTGAATAGCCAATTCGGGGGCGAGGATAAACAAATCAGGACAACAACAACAAGATCTTTTTTTTGACCACTACCTTGTAGCCCGATGAGGTAAACTAACAAGCAAAAGATGTCAATACGATGCCAGAGGCACTCATACCCTTGGGTAGCAACACGTTATCACAGATATGCATAATTGTGTGCCGGGTAGATGAGATGACTGGCAAGCGGGGGACAGAAAAACCGAGACTGAGAAGATTACGAACACACGCGCCTTCAATATTCGCTTATAAACCCTAACTCTTAAGCATCTACTTTGGAGTACTATCTCCATATTTCTCTAGTAACTGCTATTATATCTATGTGTCTCTGGTAGATGCTATTATATTTATATTTTCTCTTAACTACTACTATATCTATATTTCTCTAGTAACAACTACTATATCTGTATTTCTCTAGTAACTACTACTATATCTATATTTCTCTGTAACTACTACTTAGAATTAGGTGCCTATATTGCTAAATGTATGCACTTATTTATTTTGCGGTCTCGCTTTTTCTGATCTTTGCTTGACTGGTTACAATTAAGCCAAGGTGGCTGGCGTTTAATCAGTTTTTAGAATCCTTCTCTACAACTTGGTTGAAAGAAATGCGTCATTCATGTGACTGCACTCGGATAACGATTGGCGGGCGATAAGTGATGTGGGAGAGTCCATGACATAAATTTAAACGTGTCATTTCGATTGAAAACCTATCGATCTGATCTATTATAGAAATGATTCAAGACAAAGACGAAAAGGCGGCTATTTTGCTCCCTAGATACCTAGGTACTTTGTATCTTTCGAATGGAACCCTGAGATGACGCAGTTGATTTCAAGATGTAGAGGCGGGAGTAATTACGCCGAGATGTCCCCCAGACCACTAATTGACCCAATCACTCGCCTAGATTTTAACCTTATTTCACTCTTGACTCCGCACTCGCCCGACTCCATGCAGGTGCATTTTAGCTGCCCAATGACGGGTCGCAAAGTTGTAAGAGAGAGAAAAAGGAGAAGAAGAACAAAAGGAAGAAGGAAAAGAGTGACATTGGATTACTCCGCGCCAAATCATGTGTTAGTGCGGTCCTACCATCTACCCGTAGATATAGACAATTGGAAGCTACGCTCTCCTTTCGGAAGGCTGATCAGCGGCTATGGAATTCCAAGGTTCGGGCTGTTTGTTCAACGAGACGGTCAACCGGCCCGCGCCACTTGACCGCCTCTTACAGCTTCAACCTGTTCCAATTCCATGTACTTACTCTATATGGATATCACAAAGTATCATAAGCAGAAGGCGGCAATGATCGCAGCACTGCCACCAAGCGTGGCTTCTTCTCACAGGTGCCTTGAAGCCAGGCTCCCATGGCGACGGAGTTTAGTGATGAAAGCGCACAGTTAATAAATACGCAGTGGAGTGATGACCAAGGCCGACACTCCGTACCCTGATGTCTGAGAGGCATTGCGCTCTCTTAACGTGGTATATGTACGGCTTTATGTTCGAATAATTGGCCCTGGAAATCCGAGCCCGCGGGTTAAGAAGCAGTCCCTTCAAGTTGCTTCGTGCCGTCAGTCGGTCAACCCACGGCGCACAGCGCATCAAGGAAACAAAGCGGTCGCGCGCGGATCACGGAGGAACCATGACAAATTTGACGCTCTGATGACCCAGAGAGCATCCCACGTTTGTTGGTGATGGCTGTGTGGCAGGGTAAAATAGCTAGCATGAGTAATGATTGAATGGGTAGCGTATTCAGCGCATCCCGAGCGGATCCGCTCCAAACAGTTCAGCCCGTGTCAAATGAGGTACTTTTCGCGGAGCGTATTGGGTAGGAGTTTGTCGCACGAAAAGGCCAAGGCTCTTTGTACCTGCTGAACACTACATGGTAGGTACCTGTTTCGCCGCCAGCCCCTTCTAAGCCAGCCCCAAACGCCCAGGGCTTTCCTTCTTTGTCCCTGTCCCAGGCTAAGGTAGTTCAAGTTTTTAGTGCAACTGCGTCCATCCAGTTTGTCTTATATACCTGGTCGCGGTCTACAGGCAAATCTCGGATCTTTGCTCATCTTCTCTAGCTTTTCTTATTCTCGCACAGCTGCGTGTTTGCATATTCGTATAGCCACCAGCATCGCTTTCATCTTACGAGTTCACCATGAGAATCGATTTCACGCTCCTGTTCGTCACGCTCGTCACCACTGTGACTGCCAGCGCCATCGATGGCTCCCGGCATGTGGTGAGAGTTGAGGGCATCGCGCAGTCAGGGGAGCACGATCTGTACAAGCGCAAGGGCGGCGGCGGAGGAGGAGGTAGAGGAGGCGGCAGTAGTGGAGGCAGCAGCGGCGGCAAGGGTGGCAGCTCTGGTTCTGGTGGTAGCAGTGGCAGCGGCGGCAGCAGTGGAAGTGGCAGCAGTGGAAGCAGAGGTGGAAGTGGAAGCTCGTATGTTCGGCCCTAGGACCCGGTCTTCGTCCATCCGAAGCCTCGTCCATCCTCCCCATCAAACCGATCGCATCAGCGACCTAACAAGAAAACCAGTGGAAACCGAGCCCCAACCTCCAACGTCGGAGGCACATCTGTGGGTGGAAGCGGCCCCAAGCCGGCATACGGCGGTGGCCGATACTATGGCGGTGGTGCAGCAACTCCCTACCGCGCCGGCGTCACAAGCCCAAGTGGTATTGTCCCGTTTGCTCTCCTTGGAGGTGCTGCTGCTCTCGCCGTCTGGCCCGGAATCTGGCTGTACGGCGCGTGGATGTACCCCTATCACCAACCGTACCACTTCCACAATGAGTCGAGCGGTCGTAACGAGACGCGAGATGTTCTCTGCGGATGTGGCACGTACGATGTTTGCAGTTGCGATGACAACAATAACACGGCGTACTATGACAGCCTTATCGGAAATGGCAGCTACGCCGCGCTCAACAAGAGCGTTGTGAACGTTGCCGACGTCAATGGCACTACGACCCTTCTCATCAATGGCAGCCTTCCAAATGGTACAACAGCCGACGGCCCAGATTCGAGCGCGACTGGTCTGAGAAACGCTGCTGAGATGTTCGGCTTCTGGCCCGTTGTTGCTGCGGTTCTCGTCACCGTCTTCCTCGCATAAGAGATGAAAACCTAGGTCTTCGATGGCCTCTCTTTCTACAACTACGTTTTCTAGAGTTTGAGGTGTGCTCTTTACCTTTCATGTCTACGTGTATGCTTTCACTTTTGTTTTTCTTTACGATCGATACCATCATGTTTTACGACGAGTTGCCAAAAAATGTTGGCGGTGATACGGGTTTGGCGCTTCTTCTGGTTTTTTTCACCCGCCTCTAGAGGTAGATGATACACGGCTACCAATAGAGAGGAATCATTTGGAATTATGGTCTGTTGGGCAGTGATTATTAGACTTCGGGCTATCTTCTCGACGAGCTTATTGGGGCTTGCATCATGTGGAATAGCAGAGCGGGCTTTTTTAGTGCGGATGTAGTAATTGTAATTGCATATCTAATATCTTAAAAGTGGCAGTGCTTTTTCAATCTGTACTTTTCTGCATGGCGACGACCAACAATCGCATGTGTCCATGCCACTAAGGGAGGCAATGCGCGCGACGAGGTGTTCTAGAATCATGATGATGCAGTCTTGGGTAGAAATCCAGTAGGTGGCAAGATGATATCATCAGTTACTCCGAAGTTTCCTGGTAAGTTGGGTGACGGCCATATTCTTGCCAGTAAGGTTCCACGTTCCATATTGCCGGACCAATTCGGCGATTGCTTATTACGTCGAATCACACTGCATTAGCGATCCTGCTGCGGAATCTACAGGCGATGGTGACGCTTTGAAGCTCTTGGCAACACCAAATCCCCGAAATGGGTGCAAGGCTTTTTTACGGGCTGTTTTATACCGACGCTTTTTGATTGGAACTTTTGCGCTGTGTGGGGAGACTTTCTTTGATATACGCATTGAGTGAAACTTAATTCTACAAACTGTTAGTTTCGAATTATTTCATGACTGCGGTTAAAAAAAATTGCCCCAAAGGTGAAGATGTAATATGAGAAAGCAGATGGTGATGAATCAATGTCAAACAAGGCGAGGCTGAGAGAAACCAGTGAACTGCTTAAGTAAAGCCAGCTTGGCGCGTGACTTTGGCGCGCCGTGCGAATTGATCATGCTTTCACCAGATCCTCTCACATGAACATGAATGCGCATGATAATCGGCTTCAGAGTTGTGTGATGCGACTCACTCAATTCCTCCATAAACATCCGAGTTAATGAGTGATTTTACATCAAATACATTCACACAATGCCTGAAGATTTAGACAATTCGCTGCTGGAACGGCTACAAGCGTTGCGGGGTTCAAGCTCCGGCGCATTGCCCGGTCAAGCAGCTCCCATAAAGTACGAGAAAACCATCCGCTCATTGTATCCCCTAGACAAACAAGAGTTCAGAGCCAGAATCGTCGCTAAAACAAGCTGCAGGTTAGACGTAGACCTGATTGAGAGATCAAAACCAGCCACCCGAGAAGATACCCTCGCTGCTCGGCTAAAGTCGTTGCGAGAGCGGGATGATGGCTCAGCCTCACCGAAGACGGAGAAGAAGGTTGTCCCTGCAGCTTCCTCAGCAGAATCGAGGTCACATCCGGCTAAAGCGAAAGATGCTGTGTCTACGTCGAAATCAGCAGGGTCGGGGGATGGCGATGATGTGGACCTGATGTTCTCGACGGATGATCAGACTCTGGAAGAGCTGCTCAACGATGTCAGCCTCAATGACAACCCCGTGGAAGAGCCTAGCGATGAGCAGGTCAAAGCACTCTTGGAAAATCTATCACTGTCTGTACCGAAAGGTGACGCAGGCGGAGATGAAAAGGAGAACAAGGGCGATGATTCAGACGATTCAGACGGCGAGCACATGCAAAGTAAAGTAAAGGACCTCATCGCCCAGTTCAAAGATGAAATAGAGCTAGAGGCTACTCTCGGGAGTCACGACGATGAAGCAGACTCTGAAAAACAAGATCAAGACGAGAATCAAGACGAAAGTGAGGGCGGAGATGCAGATCTCGCCCTCCCTTCGCTTCCTTCAAATCTCGCGGATCTCCCAAATTGGGCTCCTCAACGCCCGGGCGTCACATCTAACATGAACGATATCACCGCTCGCATGGCCGCGCTCAAGGCTCCCTTTACCGAAGACTCCTTCTCACTCCCCTCTGTTCCTAGTTCAAAGCCGTCTGCGGGCGATAAGCCCGTCAAACGACTTACTAGCAAGACAGATTACACGGATGACGACATCGACGGCTGGTGCACCGTCTGTCTCAATGATGCTACGCTACAATGTATAGGATGTGACGGCGATCCTTATTGTACGCGATGCTGGAGGGAGATGCATATTGGACCGGCGGCTGCCTTTGACGACAGAAGCCATAAGGCTGTTCAGTTCACTAAGGCGAAGAAGAAGGACAAACAACGGGTAGCGCTAGGAGCATGATATTTTCCTAAAATAAAATAAAAAGAAAAGAAAAGAAAAACAGTTAAAATGGCTGAACCCATAATTTCCATGTGTGCCACCTAATCCCAGCTTGTGTGTACACCATTCCATCATATGAAAAATAAGCGATAGACAGGGTGCGCTCATCGATGTTGACTCCAAACTCCCAAACCATGTCAGAATCCGAATTCCGCTCCTTGATCCTCAAAACAATCTGAATAACCAAACGAGTTCACCAAATGTTTCTCAATTTAAAAGGGGGGAAGAAAAAAGAGAGCAAGTATGTTATCTTGACTTGATTAACCAATTTGTGGCCGTGAACCTCGAATCAGCTGGGGCCCGTTCCTTGTCCCTCTCGGTTGGCCCCTGACATCTTGCCAAGTCGCATCGAATCGACGGCTGGTTGAGGCGAGCAGGCTTTCCTCTTCGTCGGCTTCGGCAAACTCATCGATTTCGGCGACATTGACTCTTGGGGCACGTACTAGCGCCGTAATAAAGACAATGAAGAATATAGCCATGAAAAAGTATTGAGCCCAGAAATCAATAATGCCAAAAAGTGGCCATGTGATGGTGATACGATTCAGGAGAGTCGACATCACAGATGGAGTACAAACATCTTTGGCGTGCTTATACTCAAGAGTATCAGAGCAAGGTTGAACCAACTCGGGGTGGTGGCTGCAGTCCGGCTGAGCACCGGGATACGCAGGCTCATTCGTACAAAATGTTTGCGTCCCGTAAAATGAATACTGAGGAGCTATAAACATGGCGACCGCGTAATTGATGGCCAAAGTGATGAGTGACAGCATGACCGTTGCGATGAGGAGGGCTTGCGGGGCTGTTCTACCTCTGCGAATCTGAAAGATGCGGATCCAGAGGAAGCGTATTCCAACGACGGCAATACCGGAAATGGAACTGCTGAAGAGAAGAAGGACCAGTAAAGCCATCAAAACGTAGTCGACGGGGAAGGCCTTCGCAGCCTGCAAGAAGATCCAATTCATCGGCTGGAAAACGTGAACTTGACCGAGAATGTATCCGCATCGTTGCTTGCAGACGGAATTCTTTGCCTTGTCGATGCCTGTGATGAACATGGACACCCAAATGACAACAGCAAATATCAGCAGCAGAATCCCACCAAGCATCTTGACTGGTCTGAACAGCGCACATAGTTTGAGCCAAATCTGATAGACTCGGCTCTTGCCTTCGCCTTGGGCCTCGGCGGCAAGGCGTTCGCGCCGGACCAAAGTTTGCTCCTCCCTGATCAGAGCATCTAGTTCCCGCCTATCCTTTCGGGACATGCCCTCCTCACGGCCGGCATTGCGCAGCTCAAGCTGATGCTGGCGCTCTCGGTTTTGTTCAAGCTGAGAAGCTGTTGTTGCTGAGAGTTGTGGAGCCGAGATTGGGGGAGCTGATTTGATGAAGGAAATGGGCAAAAGAGCAAGCCCGGCGCTGGTGTAAAGGACGTAGAGGAACGTTCCGAGCGTCACCAAAAGGCCAAGGGCAAAGGTAAGGGCCTTTTCTCCATGGTTCTGAGACAGTAGCGACTTGTAGTAGTCCAGATCCCAATGGCCCTTGTTGCCACCAGCTGCAGGAACAAAAAATCCCAGAATAAAGAGCACGACGGTAAGAGCAACGAAAAATAGTGTATACTTGGTGGCGGCCCAAAACCGGCTCTTCCATGTACGGCCCTCCTCCTCAAAGGCGACTTCATCGTATTCCTCATACCAGAAGTATGCAAAGGGGATGACCAAGAGGCACAGCAGGGCATCGAAGCTGTAAAGGGAATAGTAGACGACTTTTAGAGTCAAGAGAATATCCGCGACTCGCTTTGGCGTGGCCCAATCTTTCTTGACGCCTAGAGCTGAGGATCCAGTAGACGAGACGAGGGCGATATCGACAGGAAGCAGCAAGACAGTCGCGAGAAGAGATGTGAGACTGACGATGGCGACAATGCTCACCATGGCCGAACGGTCGATGGGAGTCTGCCATGTGAATGTCGTAATAATCGCGGCGCCGAGACATAGCAAAACGACAACTGCGTAAGCTAGCCAGATGAGACCGGCTTGGACGAAGCCCGCGGCCATGACGGGCAACAGGTGGGTTCAGTCGTTAGCAGTGCTATACTGTGTGTCTTGTAGATAAAGCACAGGTTTTGCTGTACAGCATTTGTCCGGCTGGGCTGTTGGGTTGTTGTAATCGGTTCAATGTTGTTTCTTTGGGAACGCGTGGCGATTGTTGTCTTTGGCTGGATTGTGACGCAATGGGGGCATCACCAGTTGTCTCACCCAGCGTTACATTCCCTGTTCTAGAGCTTCAGGTACATTCGGTGCCTGGATTCGAGCTGGGGTGACTCTCCACAGGAGCAGCTACAGAGGCAGTCTAAGAAACCTAGCGTATCCAATACATGAGTGGAGTCCTGTATCGTGGTCTGGTTGCAGGTACCTAATACTGCTAGTAGGTACGAATCCTCTGGCAAGCTCAATGTCAGTGGCCCGGCACGGCAGCGCGTTGATCCGCTATCGATGGCCGCTAGCCCACTGCCGGGCTGAAGTGCAGCAGCTCCCCGGACAAAACATCAATACCCACCTCAAGGAAATTGTTTTGCGACGCCTTGTCTCTCTCAATCGCCAGCAGCATCGCCCAATCGCGCTCGTGAGACGGCGGAGGCAATGCTCTTGCAGCTATGCAGGTCTACACTGAGCTCACGGCTCCCACAGCCGTTACCCACAGCCTGAGTCTGCCTCTGACTTCTGCAACCGCCAACAACCTGGTCGTTGCAAAGGGCTCGCTGCTCCAGATCTTTACCGTCAAGAGCATCTCTGCCGAGCTCGACCCCGAATTCCAGCCCAATCAGCCGGCAGAAGGCGACACCCGATTTGACCGTCAAGTAAACGATGACGATGGCCTCGAATCCTCCTTTCTCGGCGGCGAGTCCATGTTTATGCGAACCGATCGGACGAACAACACCAAGCTCGTGCTTGTTGCAGAGATTCCGCTTGCGGGTACAGTAATTGGACTGGCAAGATTAGAAACAAACAAGACAGCATCAGGAGGCGAGGTTTTGTTGCTTGCGTACAAGGCGGCTAAGATGTGTCTGGCAGAGTGGGACCCGAAGAAGAACGAGCTCGAGACGATTTCAATCCACTACTATGAGAAAGATGAGCTACAAGGAGCGCCGTGGGAGGAGGTGTTTGGAGAATATGTCAACCACCTCGAGGCAGACCCCGGCAGTAGATGTGCTGCCTTCAAATTCGGCACCCGAAACCTTGCCATTCTGCCCTTCAGGCGCTCCGAAGAAGACCTGGAGATGGAGGACTGGGACGAGGACCTAGACGGACCTCGACCTGTAAAGGAGCAAGCGGCAGCTGTCAACGGAGATAGCGACAATGTAGAAGCAGCATATACCCCGTCATTTGTCTTGCGTCTGCCCCTCCTAGACCCGAGCCTGCTTCACCCTGTGCACCTCACCTTTCTGCATGAGTATCGCGAGCCCACGTTCGGTGTCTTGTCCTCTAGCCAAGCGCCTGCTGCTTCCCTGGGCTCGAAGGATCACTTGTCGTACAAGGTCTTTACTCTGGACCTCCAACAGAGAGCCTCTACGACCATCTTATCAGTGACTGGCCTGCCTCATGACCTTTACAAAGTTATCGCTCTGCCTGCTCCTGTCGGTGGCGCCTTGTTAGTTGGTCAGAATGAGTTGATCCATGTTGACCAATCTGGAAAGCCAAATGGCGTGGCCGTCAATCCTATGGCGAAGTTGGCGACGTCCTTCAGTCTGACTGATCAAGCAGACTTAAACCTGCGCCTTGAGAATTGTGCCATCGAGCTACTTGCTGTTGAAAATGGCGAGCTACTCTTAATATTAAGTGATGGCCGACTAGGCATAATCTCCTTCAAGATTGACGGACGAACAGTGTCAGGGCTCAGTGTCAGGCTGGTGGGCGCAGACTGCGGCGGCAATGTAATCCAGAGCAGAGTTACGTGTATTTCCCGGCTGGGGAAAAACGCATTCTTCATCGGAAGCGAAACTAGCGACTCTGTCGTATTAGGATGGTCGAGAAGACAGACACAGGAAAAGCGTAGGAAATCTCGGCTCATAGATCCAGATCTGGCTTTGGAAGTGGACGAGCTCGACTTGGAGGATGATGAAGAGGACGATGACCTTTACGGCGATGATTCCGCTGCGGTCAAGCCCCAAACGACAAATGGAGGCCCAGCCAAGTCTGGGGATTTGAGTTTCCGAATACATGATGTGCTACTTAGCATCGCACCGATACAAGATATTACATGCGGACAGGCCGCCTTTCCAGACGGTGAGGAGGCCACCTTGAACAAAGGCGTCTCAGCTGATCTGCAGCTTGCCTGTGCTGTCGGGCGTGGAGGGGCAGGCTCCCTTGCAATCATCAACCGCGAGATCCAGCCCAGAGTCATAGGCCGGTTTGAGTTCCCAGAAGCAAGAGGGTTCTGGACAATGTGTGTCAAGAAGCCAGTTCCTAAGTCGTTGGGTGCGAATGCTGGTGTTGCCGGTGACTACGACACACCGATACAGCACGACAAATTCATGATTGTTGCCAAGGTCGATCTGGATGGGTACGAAACATCTGATGTGTATGCCCTGACCGCAGCGGGCTTTGAGACCTTGAAGGAGACAGAGTTTGAGCCTGCTGCTGGATTTACAGTGGAAGCTGGCACAATGGGAAAGCAAATGGTGGTTATTCAAGTGCTCAAGTCGGAGGTGCGGTGTTACAACGGAGGAAAGTTTCTTGTTACCGGTTATGACCATGCCGATGCTAACTGGTTTTCTAGATCTGGGTTTGATACAGATTTTGCCCATGCTGGATGAAGAAACAGGCGCAGAGCCGCGGGCTGTTAGTGCAAGTATTGTTGACCCGTATTTGCTCATTATTCGCGACGACGGCAGCGTGTTCCTCGCACAAATTGATGGCAACAATGAGATTGAGGAGGTGGAAAAGGCAGACAGTGGCCTTACATCAACAAAATGGGTAGCTGG
This sequence comes from Trichoderma semiorbis, assembly GCA_020045945.2. Taxonomy (NCBI): domain Eukaryota; kingdom Fungi; phylum Ascomycota; class Sordariomycetes; order Hypocreales; family Hypocreaceae; genus Trichoderma; species Trichoderma semiorbis. The sequence continues at coordinate 6,316,485 of CM034695.1, forward strand.
ATGTCTGTATAAAGACACCAAGGGCGTCTTTCAGTCAAGCCTCGATGGCGCAGCTAGGAAACCAAGCGAAGAAGTTATGATGTTCTTGCTCAATTCGGCAGGGGCTTTGCATGTGAGTTATCCTGTCTAGCGAAACCATGATTCGTATTTCAGCAGGCTAACTGTGGCAGATATACGCCCTACCGGATCTTTCAAAGCCTGTTTATATCGCCGAGGGACTTTCATCAATACCTCCCCATCTTTCAGCTGGATTTGTGGCCAGAAGAGGTGCCACGCGAGAAAGTCTTACGGAGATTGTCGTGGCAGACCTTGGAGATTCGGTCCACTCCTCACCTTACTTAATAGTATGTCTCATGACTCTCCAATCGATCGTCGATAATCAGCTAACAATAAGACTCTCTAGCTACGACACTCCACTGATGATCTTACCATATATGAGCCAATCCGCCTCCCTACAACCGCAGCTACGCACACCTTATCAGACACACTCTTCTTTAAAAAATCGGCAAATTCTACTTTAGCCAAGAGTGCCGTCGAGGACCCATCAGATGATACGGCGCAACCGCCGCGCTACGTGCCTCTAAGAACCTGCGCGAATGTGGGTGGCTACAGCGCCGTGTTCCTTCCTGGTCCATCGCCGGCGTTCATCATCAAGAACAGCAAAAGTATCCCTAGAGTGGTTGGCCTGCAAGGCCTTGGGGTCCGGGGCATGAGCACTTTCCACACTGAAGGTTGCGATAGGGGATTCATTTACGCAGATTCTGAAGGCATAGCTAGAGTGACACAGCTCCCGAGCAAAACCAACTTTACAGAACTGGGTGTCTCGGTCAAGAAGGTTCCATTGGGCCACGACGTTCGCCATGTTTCTTACCACCACCCCACCGAGATGTACATCGCGGGCTGTACCATCACCGAAAAATTTGAGTTGCCAAAGGATGATGATTATCATAAGGAGTGGGCCAGAGAGTCGCTCTCTTTCTTGCCTTCGATGGCCAGAGGGGCTCTTAAACTAATCAACCCCATCACATGGACCGTCATTCACTCGATCGATATGGAGCCCGGGGAGTCGATTGAATGTATGAAGACGCTGCATCTCGAAGTGTCTGAGGAGACCAAAGAACGGAGAATGCTGCTAGCAGTAGGCACTGCCCTGACAAGAGGCGAAGATTTGCCCACTAGAGGCCGCGTGCAAGTCTACGACATTGTTACTGTCATCCCAGAGCCTGGGAAGCCAGAAACGAATAAGAGGCTCAAGCTGCTAGCCAAAGAGGAAATTCCCCGTGGCGGCGTGACAGCCTTGTCTGAGATTGGCACTCAGGGGCTTATGCTGGTGGCGCAAGGCCAGAAGTGTATGGTGCGTGGTCTTAAGGAAGATGGCTCACTGCTTCCTGTGGCATTTCTAGATATGAGCTGTCACGTATCTACGGCACGGGAATTACCAGGCACCGGCCTCTGCCTGATTGCGGACGCGTTCAAGGGTCTGTGGTTCGCCGGTTATACGGAGGAGCCGTATACATTCAAAGTGCTCGGCAAGAGTAGCGGGTCGCTGCCCCTGCTGACGGCAGACTTTCTCCCAGACGGAGAGGATTTGTCAATGGTTGCTGTGGATGCGGATGGGGATATCCATGTTCTCGAGTTCAACCCAGAGCGTAAGTCTTTTTTGCCCTGTCCATATTGCGACCGAATATCAGTGGATTGACAATACTAACATTTCCTTTAGACCCCAAATCTCTCCAAGGCCACCTGTTACTTCACCGAACTACATTCAGCGTAACCCCCAACCCTCCAACCTCGACTCTCCTCTTACCACGCACACTTCCCGCATCTCATTCCTCGACTACATCGCCAGACTCGTCATCTTCGCAACCGCACTTGCTCCTCCTCGCATCTCCTTCAGGCTCCTTAGCCTCTCTAACGCCCCTCCCCGAGTCCGCCTACCGCCGACTCCTCTCCGTCACGAACCAGCTCCTACCGGCCCTCGTGCCCCACGGCGGCCTCCACGCCAGAGCACACCGCACGCCCGAGGGCGGAGGCGGCATGTCTCGCACAGTTGGTGTAGAAACTGCCGCGTCTGGTCGCGCAATCGTAGACGGCGCCATCTTGGTTCGGTGGAATGAGTTGGGCGCCGCCAAGAGGGCTGAGGTTGCGACTAGGGGTGGATATGATGGCATCATGGAGATGAGAGAGGATCTGGAAGCGGTGTTGGGATGGAGTGGACTTGCGTATATTTAACATGAATGATTTCGTTATATCTACATATGTTGATGCACAAAGAGGTTAGACGAGCGTGGAGGGATTTGGTAGGACCGTTATGAATAGGGGTACAATAGCTAGCATACATGTCATGATGCTCACATGGAGAATATAGTATTACTGGCGAATAGGGTGTTACAAGCTCACTTATTCTGTGCGTAGCAACGATATCGTACAACAACTATCAATTTTGGTGATCAATCTAACTAAAAGATGACAAAATAGAAGGGAGCCCGTAGTACCTGCCCGTTGCCATATGTGAGGGTATCTATTCCGGATATTTGCACAATCTGCCGAGAGAAGAAGCGACACTTTTTGCTTCCTCCCGAATATCACACAAAAAAAAGTCCCATCATATTTGCTGACATTTGACTGTCTCCGTGGCCATCCAGTTCTATAGCCCGTCCCATAAAAAAAACCTGTGACGCCATCTCCTTGCAATCTTGCTGTAGGAGAAAGAAAATCGAAGCCGAAGATTGCCACCGTGGTCTAATTCCATCATATCCGATCATTTGCACATAGAATCCGTTCCTAAGAAATAAATCCAAACCATGAAACAGAACGCCCACAAGAAGGAAGGCCATCCATTGAAGATTGAAGCCATCGATCAGGGAGAAATCCGTTCAAGAAAAACACCGTCCCAGAGCCGGAACACCAAAGCAACCAATGAAAAATGAAACACATCCACACAAAAGAACAAAAAAAAAAACAATAGAAAACGTACTGGATCATGCACTCGGATCCATCCAGTCCACAAATTCGTGTTGTATAGAGTAGCATCACTTCCTACCGCGAATGCTGCCCCATCGTCGTTTCAGACTGTCACTTATTTTCTTGCCAGTCGAGTTTCGACGCTCAAGCTCGGAGTTATTGTAAGCATTGCCAGTGGCCGAAGAGCTTCCACGCAGCGCAACAGTCATGCTACGCTGATGCTTGGATTTAGAATGAGGGTTGCGACTGCGAATGCCGGACTGCATCTCAATCTCATCGGGCTCTCCGTTCTTGGCACGCTTCTTCTCCTTTAGCGCCCGCTCAAGCGAGTAGGACGGCTCTCCTTTTCCTTTGAGATCGTCCGGATGATATTTCTGCAATTGAGTAAGCATCTCCGAAGATGTCCTCGCACCGAGGTGGAGGAAGTGGAGGGTGAGGAAGAGGTTACAGTGTCCGCAAAACGCTTGTACGGGCCACCAGGAGCATCTGGTTCCCTCATAAGATCGGCACCTTCTTCATAGCTCATCCGAGACCCGCGATAGTCATATTCTCCCGAGGGGATGGTTGAAGTACCCTGGAGAGGAACGTGATGCCGGAGGCTGTCCATGACGTATTCCCGAGGTGTAGCTCGCAAGGCCTCCATGTTTGACTCTTGCACGGCAGCAACCGGCGAGGTTCTGGGATCAAGGTTTCGGCTCCGGAGGGTGGCATCGTATGGCCCGCCGTGGTGATACATGCCGCCGATTGTGTCGAGAGCATCGATGACGTCGGTTTCAGAAACGCGAGGCCGGTGACGGCGCTGACGGTCAGCAGCTCGCGTATCATTGATAATAATATCCAGAGGACGATGCGACATGTCTCCGGGGAAGCGCTCGCCAAGAGACTGAGTACGTGGACGGCGGTGGCTGTGTTTGTGAGCTCCAGACTGGCTATGGTGGCCTAAGTCTGAGTTACTGCGGTTATGCGGGTTCATAGAGGCCTGCTTCCCGAGAACTTTGCCGTTAGACGGCTGCGGAGAAGAAGCAAACGGATTTGTCGGATGGAAATTTCCTTCCGGGGTGGCTGCGTTGAGATTCCGCATCATTGGACGGCAGTGGCTGTCGACGCTGTGTTGAGCCGTGTGATTCGCTGAGGGTGGAGGCGGCAGCCGTTTTCTTTGGCTGAATTTGTGCTCGGCGTTACCTGTAGAAGGAGGTGTAGGATAAGATCTATCGCCAAGATCTACAAATGAACTTGAGCTTGAAGCTGGGCTTGCTGGTCGCTGGCGGGTGTGAGATGGTAGAGCCTGCAGCGAGATGCGGTGCGGGTTGTAGTGAGAAGATCCAAGGCCAGTTTCTTCGCTGGGCTCAGGAGCAGTTAGAGGGTCCAAGATGTACTTGCGAGCCTAGAATCGGGTAATGTTAGTTGCGTTCAATTTCAATGAATTTTTCAATGAATTCAAAAGTGTTCATGTAATGAAATAGAAAGCAGAAATGAAGATAAGAACGGGCAATTGGAAAGTATATACGAGTATGAATGAGGTGGTAAGTGGGGAATGACGAAATGGCTGACAAGGTTCAATGTTGGTCCGGGCAGTCGCACAAGGCAATAAACGCAGACGGGCTGATCTACGAAACCAGACAGGTTTGGAAAAGAGCCAATGACAACATTGAAGCTATCGGTGGATGATGCTCATGCTGTCGCAATCAAACTCGGCATTGCAGCAAGACCAAGAAAATCCAAACGGCGAATCGTCCGATCTGCCGGCCCACTTGAGCTCTGCCCACCGATCCGCTGAAGCCGAATTGGTGACGCAAGGAAACGCAACGCAGCGCAACATGTGGTGGCCATGTGGGATCCTGAATCCCTGCATTTCAGGGTTCGCTCCAGCACCCTTGCGATCGGCATGGATCGCCTGCAGGTGACGACGAAAACCCACCGGGAGCGCGGATGAAGAAGATGAATGGTGATGAAAGAAGATGATAGTGATGACCAAAATGAAAGTGCATAATAGGGATGATGAAAAGATTGTAACTGCAACGCACACTTACCCAGTCTTTATCTATGCCGTCGCTGTCGTACATTTTGGCGGCTTGATGTTGTGCTGAATATGAAATATCGCAGCTAGTGGCTCCGTAGTTGTTCTGAGGTCTGCTCGATGCGGATGCTCGGATAGCGATGACGCCGATTTTTGGAATCTGCACTTTGCAGGACAGAGAGAGAGAGGGGCGCAGAAGATGACAGTTGGACTCGTATAGAGTAGACAAGTGTTTTAGCGGGTGAGATGTGAGTGTTGAAGAGGGTAGCAAGATGAATCCGAAAAAGAGGGCGTAGGCCGATATTTAAGTCGAAGGCCAACTATGAGAGGACGAATGCTATCTCGATGAAAGTTCCCGGTTGCCAGAGGTGATGAAGCCTTATAGTTTTTGCCCATGTATGGAATATCCTATCGCTAAAGTCAAGTCCGTGTGGGCTTTTGAAGGTTGAACTCGATTTGGGATCTCCAGAAAGTAAAACAAAAGCCGTTTGAATAACTGGGTGTATTCAATCGCAATGAGTTCCGTCGGCGGAGGAGTAAAAGCTACCACAACGACGCAGCACCGAAACAGGTGCAGCAGCACAAAAAAAAAACCTCTGTAGCTAAAATGCAGCGACACAGCAAAAGGTATGTGCAAAGAGCGGTTTGTCCGGGATTACACGAGGACGGAGGGGAGAGGGGAAGTGGGAGACTTTTAACCTGGATCCTGTTCCCACCACGAGGCCAAGAAGCTTTTGGCTCACCAACATAAACATCCACGCGGCCTACTGGAGGGGGAAAAAAGGTACTTTGTCATCGGGATAATTGAGCCTGCAGCCAACCACCAAGCCCCCCAAAAGTCACTTGTGTAATACCTATTCGAGGTACGGAGTATGTAGGGGCCCCAGTCGGGAAAAAGTGGCGAGGTCCTTGAAGCTGCGGCCATGTAAATCGAGGGACTTCGAGGTGACCGACCTGCAGTAGTCGTCACCCATTCTCGCACACTATTTGACTACCTAGTACTAGAAGGACTCCCAACGGCTTCCCTTGCCCTCCTTCGTGTTCGGAATTTGGAGACAGGCGCCATAACGAGACTAGCCCAGCTTCAGTCTGGACCCTTTGGATCTGGAGCTGGGCGGAGCTGACAGAGAAGCTAGCCATTCTTTCTTCGTTCGTCTGTCTCAGCCGGTGAGCTGTCATGTGGAATCGCTACAGTCAGTACAGCACACAATGACGGATCATAATGGTGTAACAGGCTTGATTCGGAGACGCTGGCGAGCTAGACGCCTCCATTCGCGGGAAGCTGGATTGGGGCTTGTTGGCTGCCATGAGTGTGAGCCACACCACCATGGCAATACAGTGTCGAGAGACCCTACTGGACTAACTCGCCGGCGCCTGACCGGCAATAGATCTACCCGTTGTGATCTTGCATCAAGATAGACAAATACTACATGAGCCTCGCAGGAGAGCTATTGGACAAAAAGTGTCATAATTATCACACAGCTCTGCATGTATGCTAAATATACCCAAAGCTCGCTGATGAGCAACTGCTAGGTCTGACCGGATGTGCGTTTGGCCTTTACTGCTTTCATAGCCCTTGTCGGTTCGTTGTCTCAATACGGGCACCGGTACCCAAACAACAGAAAAACTTGGTCTCGCACTGTCCGACTTCCTTATCTCGAGCTTCTTTTCCTTCACTTTCTTCTACGCCATAAAAGCATTTACTTTTCCAACATACCGGGCCAGAAGCCAGAGGACCCTCAAAGAGGAAGCCCCCGTACCCACCAAACTTCGTGTAAAAAACAGGGCGTTTGAACTCTGCTTGTAGGCACGCAACAGCCAACACAGCCAAAGAAGAAACATGGGGAAACAAAACCGATGTGGACATTGGGGGCTGATCACACAGTTCCACAGGGGACCAGGCTTGCGCCACGTCTCTTGTCAGCGCCCAGGCGCAACTGTTAGCGCTCTGCGTCTTCGTTCAGCTTTTCACCCGATCCTGGCATTCGACAGACCGCCTTACACAGAAATGACATATTAATTCCTAATTCATTTCAATACGACGGGAGGCTTGGATGCGTTGCGTTTCATCTGCGTCAGTGTGTCAGCCTCACAGTCGCTATTTTCGGCTGTTTTAGACCCAGCAGAAAAGCGTTGATTGGTACCGATACGCTGGAAAAAGTAAGATAAGGTGATACCGAGAGCTCATGCAGCGCGGCTTATGTAACAGCATGCAAGGGGTGATTCTGGAAGGGTCCGGTATCTGTACTGCCCTGCACGATTTTCAGTGGCGGCCAATACGCGCAAAAACTCACTGCTTAGTAGTACCTGTACCTGGCAGGCAGAAGTGCAATACATCACCTTGATCATTTTTCAGCATTGAACGCTCTCTTGGTGACAGCATCACCGCCTTGACCGATGGCTCTTGTCGACTACTCATCATCGTCATCGCATTCCGACAGCGAAGACGATGAAGCGCCATCGGCACCGCCGGCCAAGCGGCGTAAGCACTCGCCGGGCTCCGGGCCACAGCCCAACGCCCCGAGCCCTCCGTCCAGCTCCGAATCTGGGCTGCCACCCTTGCCCTCGGCATTCCACGACCTGTATGCGTCCACCGTCCGCCACAGTGTCGTCGATGATCCCGCGCTGCATCAGGGCCGCAAGAGACTGATTCCTCATGTCGTGGGTAACTGGCCCAGCCATCTGTACATTGAGTGTGAGTTCAATAAAGCCCAGGCTGAGTTCGTATAGACGCGACCAGAGCAGCTAACTCTTCTCTGCTCGTGTAGGGCATCCACTGGCTGACCAGCATGAGAAGCTGGTTCGATTGGTATGCAAGGTCAATGAGCACATTGGCAACCGAGCCAAGCTGCACAACTTTCTGACGAGTGACTTGGGGGCGCCCTTGCCTCTCCACATCAGCCTGTCAAGGCCCATTTCCCTCAGCACCTCTAACAAGGACGTGTTTCTCGATAAGATCTCATCAGCCCTACACGCCAGCGCCGTGCCCCAGTTCTCTGTTAGCCCCAAAAGATTAAAGTGGTATAAATCTCCCGGTTCCAATCGCACATTTCTTGTTCTTCAGGTAGCAAGCTCGCAAGCTTCGAATAGCACTGGAGCGCTATCGAATCCAGAGCTCATGCGGTTGTTGAGTGCTTGCAATGACATGGTCCAGTCGTTCAACCAGCCCATTCTATACCAGACTAAGGAGACGGACTCTGCCGATGAAGCATTCCATATATCCATTGGATGGGCACTTGATCTCCCTGTGGATGAAGAAGCCAATAAAGCTCTAGACGCGTTTGGAAATGAAGATTTCCATTCCGTCAAGTCGTGGAAGATTTCGGTGCCCGGGGTCAAGGTGAAGATAGGCAATGTCGTAAGCCACCTACCGCTGTCTACGGGAGCGGCTTCAACTGTCTCAAAGGGGCTATCAAAATCACTCTTTGGGCTCTAATCTAAAGGTATCAAGAGCATGCTTCATTGATGAGCTTGTTGGTATAGATAGATGCTAAGCATCTACATGAGTACTGGCATTACACGGCGTTGGGGTTACTCGGAACATATAGAAGGGTGTTTGCATCCATTTACGCATCTTGCTTGACGAAAAGCATTATCAGATAGACTCAATAGGAGACAATCATAAACACCAAGCGTTGAGCGTATCGGGAATCTCGCTGTACAGCAATTGTTATTCGAGGGATCTTCAAGCATCACGGCATGTCGGCTAATTCCGTTCCATTAGCAGTTAATCCGGATGTTCTCCGGCCTCGGTACCACGTTGTCGCTTGGGCGCTAATGGAGCTTGGGGGGTACTTGCTGTACAACGTCGTGAGAAAAAGACAATCCATCTTCGACTGCCGTTAATAAATCGATGTATCGGTACATATACATCTGCCTAATAGCATAAAGCGTATCAGATAATCTCAACGCCCATCGCAGTATCTGGTCAAAAAGGAGAGCAATGATAAAGAAGTAGAAATAACGACGGCGGTCAGATATGTCAACACTGACCTTGCCGCCCCCCTGTATTCCGTACCGCCAACGGAGCCGCGGGCACCCACGATTAGCGGGCCACGGACCAGGGGTCGATTTTTGGGCTTCCACGATTCGAGAACCATCGCAAGCGCTAGATTTGTTTATTTTATCCCCCGTTCTTCCTCCCGTAACCCACCAGCCCGAGTCTCGTGCGCATTCTCTATCTGTTCGGCCGTGATTCAGTCTTGCACTTTCATCATTGTTGCGCCTTCCTTTGCAGCTTGCCGCCGTGACTCACGCGCCACGCGACTCCGCCGTTCTTTCGATCCGCTAAAAGCTTCTCGCCCGCTTTGATTGATACGCTGTACCCCGTTCCCCTCGACTTTCACCGCAAAAAGAGGTCGAAGCCAAATTATTTCATCATCTCGAGACGATTTACTCAACAATTGGACAAACCTTGCGTGGTATCTCTTCGAAAGGAACCCACTCAACTTTTACGACTTGTCAACAAATAAGGTCGCGCTACGCGGTGGACGATTTGTGCTAGAGAAGCCAGGGAAAACTCTAAAAAACTATCAAAATGGATATCGACATGAGCCGGCGAAACAAGACTCCGCGTCCCCTGACAGACTCGGAACGAGCCCGACTTGAAGAGTTTGTGGACGCTATTCGGTACTCTGAGAGGTGAGTCTTTGCGGAGGAAGTGGCTATCGACTTCGGAGGGAGAAGAAAATACACACCAAACGGCGCATTTGCGAAGATATGACACCGGAAGCTAAGTCGTCAAACGGTCAACAGATATAACGACAGCGAATTCGAGTACCGCCATGTCCAACTACCAAAGATGATGCTCAAGGCGATTCCAAAGGAGTACCATGATTCTGCCAAGGGCACACTGAAGCTTCTCTGGGAGGACGAGTGGAGGGCCATGGGAATGACACAGGTGAGGGGCAATTTTTCTTCATCCTAGATCCCCCACGGGCAAAGGGGTAAGGGAGCAAAGAATGCGACACGCTGACACCAGTTTCTTCTCCGCATTTAGAGTCTCGGCTGGGAGCACTACGAGGTCCATGAGCCGGAGCCGCATATTCTTCTTTTCAAGTAAGTTTTTACCATTGTTTCATCGTGTGCCACTCGGGGGTCGCATTGTCTAACTGGTGGAAAGGCGACCTCTCAACTACCAACCTCCTCAGTGAGCTCGTCGAACGAACATCTCCTTCGCTCAGCTGTGTACGATAGCTACGGCTTTTCCGCGCCGACTCCTGCTACACGAAGAGTCTCTTTGTTGAATGTCTCTTTACGATTTTTACGGTCTGCATACTGCAATAATGTTGGGTTATTAGCCTGCGAGACTGGTGGGCGCTCCCTCGCTCCCCTAACGCACATGCCCTTGATCTGCCTTAGACGGCTTGTCTATGGCAACCTGGGGGTCCCACGAAAGCCTTGGTTCAGAGTTTGGACAAGCGACATGTGGATGCGTATGTCAAAATTGCGAGCATTAACCCTGTGATTTGGCGCGCGCGTGTCTCGATGATTTCCATAACTTGTAACAAGAACTCTGCAATCCCCCATAGGTATCTGGAGTCGAATGTAAGCTGGTGGCCAGATGGGTTGACACTTTGGAGGATGACTAGTGCTGCAGAAAGCACGCATTAGGCGATTGGTTAGCCTTGTGTAGAGGTAGTTGATGCAGAATTGAAGAATGGTCTAGGAACTCATATATACTGGTAGTATTTTGGTCTGACTGCGGCTGATTCTGGGGAAACACGGTGGGAATCGATTGCTTTACTTGGCGATGTGTCTCTTGAAAGAGGGATGCGCATGCCAGAGTGGTATTGTTAGATATATCCTACTCATCAATGAATATGCGTTATTGTTGATGATCGTAGCTGAATGTACAGCAAGACTCAGCAATCTAGCAGCACACATCCCACAAACACTTTTTGCTCGCTTTCATATTGTCTACGTGTCTGCTTTGACGACGTTCGTCTGAACCTCCTCATACATCAAGCTTTACCGTACCATGTCACGCCATGAAAACACGTGTAAGTGCTGGGAGGCAGGCATGCAGAGATGAGAAGGTTTGCTCATGGAGTCATCTAATCTACCTACCTAGTACCCAGTACCTAGTAGCAGATGGCGTCTATTTACACGAGAACGCCAGTAGTTTGTGGTGGTAAGCAGTAATGCGCCGTATCACCAGCAAGGTAGGTGATAATGGAATGTGTAGGTGCTCAAAGTGGAAGGAGTCTTAACTGAATCTCGGCTGGTCGGGTGGGCTGATTCTGTGATGATGGATGGCCTCACCGGAGGCGCGCAGCCTCTCTTATGCCAGCCCAGACGCCTCGTAAAATGTAGGAGTAGGCGATGCAATCTGCAGGCGTAGGTTTCAATTTATTAATAGCGTCGTCGGAAGCCAATTATCGGACTATATGCCCTGACTTTTGGCTTCATCTTTGCCTTGTGGACACATTTCAACGGCCCCTCCTCTTGTCTCGCGTCGGTGGCGTCAAACTGCCATTCTGCTGAAGCCACCATTGGCCGGCTTTCAGTGACCGAATCGCCCCTGTCTCTCTTTTTTTCCTTCCCCCGCGCCACCACTAAACTACGGTAGGCTGGTGGTACCTGGTACACCGTGCACCGTAAAGAGGCCATTTTTTTTTCTTCCAGCGCAAAAACGCCGTTTCTAAGCATCCGGATCGCCAGCGTGGCATCTTTCCCCTTTGAGGAACATCTCATGATATGTCAGCAAGAAGGCTGTAAAGTCTCCGGTGCAGCTGCTTGTGCTTGTTCTTTTGAATGTGCCTTCTTTTCTTTTTTCTTTCATCTATATAAGATTTTGCATATCCCCCTGCCGCGAGCCTTGGAACCGTTGCAGTTGTAGCCACAAGTTGCATTTACTTGCTGTGGCTTGTCAATAGGCTTCAATCAACCTTCTTTACCCAGTGGACCGGCAGCCTCTTTCAATCCATCTTTCGCTTTTACTGCCTCGTTACTTGGGTCACATTCATTGGGACTCTTTCATCAAACTGCATTACATCGGCCGTCAGAGTCGCAATATCCCGGAGGATCGCATCTTCCATCCGGCAACCGTTTCGGACCCTCGCTCCGTGAAGCGATGCCAATCGTTCTGGCCAAATATTAACCTATAGACTTTGTCGCACCAAGAGTTTCTTCTGCTGGTTACAGAATGAAATCCGCAAGCAACTTGTTTTTCCTCTCGGTGTTTGCCCTCTGGGCGGCACCGGGGGCGTGTTCAAGTTCTACAGACTCCTGCCCGGTATGACAGCCCAGTTTCGCCTCCCTTACCAAGATCGCTTTGCGCTGACAGTTGTTGTTTCTTCCAGTTTTCTCCAAACGCCATTATCGACGATGGATGCGTCTCGTATGCTACGCTCGATAGACTCAACGTAAAAGTAAAGCCGGCGGTCGACGACCTTGTTCGCACGACCGATTTCTTCTCGCATTATCGCATGAATCTCTTCCACAAAACATGTCCATTCTGGAATGACGAAGATGGCATGTGCGGTAACATCGCATGCGCCGTCGAGACATTGGACAATGAAGAGGATATCCCGGAAATTTGGAGGGCTCACGAGCTTAGCAAGCTGGAGGGTCCCAGAGCGAAACATCCGGGCAAGAAGATGCAGAAGCAACACCCCGATCGACCGCTACAAGGAGAGTTGGGCGAAGATGTGGGGGAAAGCTGCGTGGTTGAATACGACGACGAATGCGACGACAGGGATTACTGCGTCATGGACGACGAAGGCGCGACCTCCAAGGGAGACTATGTCAGCTTGTTGCGAAACCCCGAGCGGTTTACCGGATACGGTGGTCAAAGTTCAAAGCAGGTCTGGGACGCCATCTATTTGGAAAATTGCTTTAAGAAGAGCTCTTTTCCCAAATCCGCTGATCTTGGCGTTTCGCATCGGCCAACCGACCCTGCTGCCTTGGATTTCAAGCAGGTCTTGGATACAGCCGGCCGCCAAGCCCAGCTTGAGCACCAGCGACAGAGCAACCCAAACATTCCGTTTGTTGCAAACACTGGTTACGAAGGCGAGGATGAGTGCCTGGAGAAGCGCGTCTTTTACCGAGTAGTCTCGGGAATGCACGCCAGTATCAGCGTACACTTATGCTGGGACTTCTTGAATCAGAGTACCGGAGAGTGGCAGCCCAACTTGGCTTGCTACGAAAGCCGACTACACGGATACCCTGATCGTATCAGCAACCTGTACTTTAACTACGCCCTCGTTACCCGCGCCGTTGCGAAGCTGGCCCCCTATGTTCTTGGACCGCAGTACACTTTCTGTACTGGGGACCCACTACAGGATCAGGACACTCGAGACAAGATCTCTGCTGTGACTCAGCACGCAGCCAGTGTCCCTCAAATCTTTGATGAGAGTGTCATGTTTGTTAACGGCGAAGGCCCTTCTCTGAAGGAAGATTTCCGCAACCGCTTCCGCAACATCAGCCGAGTCATGGATTGTGTTGGTTGCGACAAGTGCCGCCTCTGGGGCAAGATCCAGACGAACGGCTACGGAACAGCTTTGAAGGTGCTTTTCGAATTCAATGAAGGCCAGAAGCCTCCGTCACTCAAGCGAACTGAGCTGGTGGCCCTCTTCAACACATACGCCAGACTCAGCTCATCGATTTCTGCTGTTGGCAAGTTCCGAGCCATGATAGACATGCGCGACAAGGCTGAGTCCCAAACGTTCAAGAGCCCCGAAGATGTCTGGACACTCGTGGACGAGGTTGACGAAGACATGAATGAGTTTATCAAAATGCGTAATCGCGGAAGCCACGGTGATACGGTGGGCGAGCAGATGGGAAATGAGTTTGCCCGTGTCATGAAGGCGGTCAAGATTGTGCTCAAGAGTTGGATTCGAACACCTAGAATGATGTAAGTCTCCTTTTTTTCCCAACTGCAATGACCTGTTCGAACTCGACTAACTAAATTATCAGCTGGGAAATCGTCTCGGATGAGACAACGAGAGTATACCGTGCTTGGGTCGGTTTGCCTCCGCGCCCCAGACGCTATGCATTCAGGCTGCCGAGCTTGGATAGAGACGAGTTATAAGCGCATCGCAACATACACCCACTGTACATGCTGTATATACATTTGATTTGCAGACTTTGGCGTTTTGGGGAGGGTCTAACTGTTGGTTTTTACTTTTCATTTCATTTTGAGCGGACGGGCTTCATAACATGAGCGGCTGGTTATTTGTCTGGCATTGATAGAATTGGCGCCCATGCCCAAACAGACTGCTGTGATAACACAATGCATTCAAATACAAATCCACGAACGGTGTCTTTATACCAATTCTCACAGATGATTACATTGTAGTAGTAAACTTGAAAAAAAAAAAAAAAAAAAAAAAAGAGTATTAGCCGCGCTCTGCCATCTCCAAAAAGATGACACCTGAGGGATTCGAACCCTCGCCTATTACTAGACCGCGAAGCAAGATAAATCCTGAACACGGCGCCTTAGACCACTCGGCCAAAGTGCCTATTTCTGTTGTTTGTTGTTGAAGGGCGTGATGGTAGATGTCTACATACAGGGTTGTCTGCTTTGGTGTTGAGTTGTGGAAGTACGGGAGGTACGCCGGTACGCCGGTACCTTAGTACGTAGCTACCTAGTAGTACAGAATTTGAAGGCCTCAGTATGGGTACTCAAGTTCGATTATTATAGTAGTGAAAGGTATCAAGCACTTAGGATAGAATTTGTACGTTGTCCTAGTCATTCACACTCTATCAAAGTGCCTTTTTTTTTCTGATTGCTGTTGGAGTGTGTGATGGTAATTGTGTACATACGGAATTTGCAGGTTTTGGTGCTGAGAGCTGTCGCAGTGAAGGTAGACAGGTAGCATATGCGTGGATGGTTTACAGGTTTCAGCGTACTCGGCGAATGCCTCGAGTTTGCAGGCATACCCAGCCAAAAGGCCTTTTGATGCAAGTTTGCGATATAGGATGGTAGACTCGCTCGCATGACTGTAGGGCACAGCTATAGACTACAAATTACACTTACCCAAGAAGTTTGCTTTATACCCAACACAGAGCATCGCATCATTTCCACAATAGGTACTAGAAATAGAGCATGGAATGCCTCCTCACTGGGGCTGGTCAACCCGCAGATGCAACGCTGCAGCTGCATGGCTACCCCAGTTCTTGGATAGCTGGCTCCATTTTGGTCATTTTGGTGAGGGGTTGTGAGTGTTGATGCTTGCAATGTAAGTGAGCACCTTGGAATTTCCTTTCAGTAAACTCATAGCGGTACAGTCATTGTGCAATTGCATATCATCACAGCACCTAGCTTGTCATCTTAATAGTCATCCAACTGCTGAAAAGCTTGGGCGGCTTCACAACCTCCTCTCTTCTCGATATGCCTCCGTTTCCCGCACTGCCCCCGCGGCCGTCACGCCGTCTCGACGGAAAAGTCGCCATTGTCACCGGCGCGGGGAGTCTCGGGGACGGCCTCGGCAACGGACGTGCCATATCCCTGCTTCTCGCCGGCGACGGCGCCACGGTGCTCTGCGCGGACCGGGACTTGGCTGCGGCAAAGCGCACGGTCGAGATGATTGTCCAGGAGGGAGGCAGCGCAGCTTCACTATGCGCGGACGTGAGCACAGAGGGGGATTGTGAGAAGTTAGTTCAGACGGCGGAAGGCTTGTTTGGGAGACTGGATATTCTGATTAACAATGTCGGCATTATGGGCGCAACGGGAACGGCTGTGGAGGCGAGTGCTGAGGAGTGGGCCAAGGGCTTGAGCATCAATGTGACGGGGATGATGCTCATGGCCAAATATGCGATTCCGCTGATGCTCAAAAACGAGCCTGGGGATGGAGGCATCAGAGGCAACATTGTCAACATGGGGTCTATAGCAGGCCTGCAAGGAGGGACGCCGCATTTGTTCTATCCAACGAGCAAGGGTGCGGTAGTTAACATGACACGAAGCATGGCGTATAATCACGGACGAGAAGGCATCCGGATCAACTGTGTGTGTCCAGGTAAGTGGTTTCTCTCTATTACTCGATGGCCATCGTTTGCAATAGTACTGAGACGGAAGTTACCTATGTCATAGGATTCCTTTATACGCCTATGGTTGCAGGCAATGGCATGTCAGAAGAGGTACGTGAGATGCGCCGTAACCAAGGCCTATTGAATACAGAGGGCAATGCGTGGGACTGTGCAGCGGCAGTGAGGTTTCTAGCGAGTGATGAGGCGAGATGGATTACAGGGACGACGATTACGGTTGATGCCGGGGCGACATGCTCGTACATCATGCCTGAGTGATGGTTATGTGTCTAATTTTGGGAAAGAGAAACAGCATTTATAGATCCGCCTCTGAATTGAAAGAGAGGTGTAGGAATTTTGTATGTAGTAAAGAGAATTGGAATCATCTAATAAGAGCATATGACGTCATACGTAAATTCGAGTCTGAATTGAAGAGGCCCTCAATTTCCACATCACAATCGTCAACTTCCACATTACAGTTAAACTACATTAGGAAGGTCTGCCCCGCATAGTAATAATTGTCGAAAATACAAACTGTCATCTTTCTAGATGACCTTGATCCAACTGGATGAACTTGATCCAACTGGATGAACTTGATCCAACTGGATGATATTGATCTATCTGGATGACATTGATCTAGCAGATGATATTAATTTAGCTGGATGAACTTGATACAACCGGGTGACTTCGATCTAACTGGATGACTTTGATCTAGCTGGATGACCTTTGCCTGTGCCTTTGATCAAAAAGATAACAGTTTGTATTTTTTATTAGTTGTTACTATGTAAGCCCCGCTATCTACTGTATGTAGTTTAATGTAATGTGGAAATTGACGATTGTGGTGTGGAAATTGAGGGCCTCTGAATTGAAGCCATGCGGCTATCCGTTTCAGGAAAGAGCTGCGAACAGCCGGCGTTGCTTTCCGCGTGTCACAACGCGCTTCCTCTTGTATTGCTTAGCACCTCGATATATCACCGAAATAAACTACCTCTATACCATACCTACGCTTCAACTCCATACCTATCTATCAGCAGCAAGAAACTGAGATGGGAAGGCATCAACAGATTATTGCCCGGCCACCAATGTCGATTCGACGATGGTGTATTTTTAAGCAGTGGCCGTCCGGTGAACCCGGGCATGCCCGAGAAGTTGACGCACAAGGAAGCCAACAGCGATAAACCAAATCACATCTCAGAGCTCTGCAACAGCCCATCTGCAGACTCCATGCTCTTCGAAATCAGATTGGTACGTTTCTCTTACCATTAAGACATGCTCTTCCTGGATATAGCAGTGGTCTCCATTACAGCTCGACAGTTCCAAGGATATCCCCTCTGGCATTCCTGGTATTGGACTTACGCAGCCAACTATGAGGTTGGTAACTTCAACTGCGCAATGTCGGCGATGTCTTATTCACAATAGCCAGAACCGCGTCTTTTAGGCGACTGACGCGATCTTGGCGCCTGAAGATAGCACACTTTTGTTTTGCACAGGAAAGGTTGGTTCACTACAAACTTTCAATTCAACAAAAGAGAAATATCCAACACGTAATCCTAAGCTAATAATACATATCATGAAGCTAAAGCCTCGGTATCCCTAAGAACAATCAAGAACTGCCACCTCCAGTCAATCCGCCAGTGAGGTTGGTAAGAAGGCCGCCAGTCAGATTGGTAAGGCCGCCAAGCAGTCCGCCGGTCAGATTGGTACCGAGGCCACCAAGATTCGCCCCTGCTGTGACGTTGATGCCACCGCCGCCAACGTTCACATCGCCAGTGAGATTACCAAGACCACCAAGACCCGCCCCTACTGTGACGTTGATACCACCGCCGCCACCAAGGTTCGCATCGCCAGTGAGGTTGATACCACCAAGGCCACCAGTGAGGTTGGTAAGGCCGCCAGTAAGGCCACCAGTGAGGTTGGTAAGGCCGCCAGTAAGGCCACCAGTGAGGTTGGTAAGGCCGCCAGTGAGACCGCCAGTGAGGTTGGTAAGGCCGCCAGTGAGACCGCCAGTGAGGTTAGCAACAAGGCCGTCAAGGCCGAGTCCAATGTCGATGAGGGGATCAAAATTCAATGTTAGAATGTCGTTCGCCTCGGGGCAGTTGCTCACGAACTCTCCATCCGTGGTCTGCTCCTCGCGCGAGACAATGACATTTCCTAGAGGGTCCTGGACGGTGAGCTCGAACTCACCGCAATCCTGAGGGTTGACAAACAGGATGCGGATGGGGATATATGTGCCGACATCTGCCGGAGCAACGACCCTCAGGTAGGTGTTGCTTCCGACGGTCCAGTCTCCATCAGCGATAAGGTCTGCGTTGGCGTTGATCCAGGTTAGCCGAGCAATGTCGCCGAACCAAACGTAGAGAATCTGGTCGGGAACAGGCGCATTGGCACTGAAAGTGTATGTTCCTGCCTGCGCAGGAACGAAGTATCCGATGTGCTGGATGATACTGTAATCAATGCTATTTCCAGTATCGATGCCATAGACGATGGCGTCCTCGGGGGGGCAAGTCTCGTCAATACCCAGAGTCTGCGTCAGACCAGTGACCGTGGGTGCCTGGGCGGTAAGGGCAATTCGTGGCTGGAATTGCAAAAGCGGCCAGGTTCCATCCGTCTGGGGGTCGTCGTCGTGGAAGGGAATCGTCCCCGGCAATGTCGTGAGGTCGCTGGGTGATCGAGCGAGCTTGTAATACGCCCATTGCAAACCCAGAGAGCAGACTGATCCTTGTTGGCATAGTCCAGCGATGCACTTGTCTGTGCCTGTACACTGCAGGTTACTAATGCAAGGACCGCAATATTGCAGGGTGATACCCAAGATATCCAAGCAAATAAGGCCACCTGCGCAATCGGTGGAATCGTCGCAACCCGGCTCACAGGTGCCATCGATGCTGCAGACTAGGCCATCGTCACAAGGAGTGTCGACATCGCATGTCCTAACACACGCACCCAGCTGACACGTTTCGCCGACGGCACATGTCGTAAGACCGCATATCGCTTGGCACGCGGTATTACCAACGCAAAGCTCATCAATATCACAGGGAGGGTTCAATCCACAGTTCGCCAAACACGTGTCATTGACGCAGGTCTCGTCAGCATCGCAAGTTGTTAAACCACACGTCGGGAGGCACTGGCCAAGGACACAAGTCTGGTTAGCATTGCAAGTTGTCAAACCACAGGTCTGGAGACACTCGCCAAGGACACAGGTCTCGTCAGCATTGCAAGTTGTCAAACCACAGGTCTGGAGGCATTCGCCAAGGACACAAGTCTGGTTAGCATTGCAAGTTGTCAAACCACAGGTCTGGAGACACTCGCCAAGGACACAGGTCTCGTCAGCATTGCAAGTTGTCAAACCACAGGTCTGGAGGCATTCGCCAAGGACACAAGTCTGGTTAGCATTGCAAGTTGTCAAACCACAGGTCTGGAGACACTCGCCAAGGACACAGGTCTCGTCAGCATTGCAAGTTGTCAAACCACAGGTCTGGAGGCATTCGCCAAGGACACAAGTCTGGTTAGCATTGCAAGTTGTCAAACCACAGGTCTGGAGGCATTCGCCAAGGACACAAGTCTGGTTAGCATTGCAAGTGGTTAAACCACACGTCTCGAGGCACTGACCAAGGACACAAGTCTCTGTGTCGTCGCAGACGCCAAGGCCGCACCTTTGGACACAAGCATCGTTCAAGCAAATCTGGTTAGCTTGGCAGGTGCCTAATCCGCATGTCTGGACGCATACGTCGTCGTTGTTGCAAACCTCATTATCCCCACAGGTGATGAGTCCGCATCTTTGTCGACATCTTGTGTTATTGCAAACCTCATCGGCCTGGCAGACGATATCGCCGCACCTCGGCTGACATGTGCCGTCCTCGCAAAGTTCGTCATTCTCGCAGACAACGAGACCGCACAGCGGCTTCAGAACACATTGGAGGAGGTCGTTGCATGTCGAATCAGGTCCGCAAACAACAAGTCCGCAGTTCTCGTTACACTGGTTGGCTACACAAGTCTCGGTGGGCAGACAGATGTCATTGCCGCACGTTGCCTGGCACGTGTTGCCCACGCAGACCTCGTTGTTCTGGCAAACTGTCGTGCCACATCTTGGCTGGCATTCTAGACCAACGCAAAGCTCTGAATCGTCACAGACACTAGCACCGCACGTCTGCAGACACCTATTGTTGACACATATTTCATCGGCATCGCAAGCCGTCAAACCGCACGTGCGGTTCCTTTGGCAAGTATCGTTGACGCAGATGTCGTCTCCTGTGCAGAAAACGCCGCCGCACCTCCCTACACACCTGTCGTTAATGCATCTCGCGTCGGGCTCGCATGTGGTGGCGCCGCACGTGTTAGGTGCCTGACAAAAGTTGTTTAAGCAAATTTCCCCTAGCCCGCAGTCGGTTGCGGTGTTGATGCAAGACCTCCTCCTGATGCAGACCGTACCATTGCAAGTTTCATTGTTGCTGCAATCCGTTTGGTCGTCACACCTGGTTAAACATTGGCTATCTACGCAGGCCAACGTAGCATCGCCGCAATCTGCATTACCTATGCATTCTGGATTCTGAAGAGGGTCCTGGCAGTAGCCGTCTTCGCAAATTTCGCCCAGGTTGCAGTCTATTGCGGCGATAAGGCAAAACCTTTTCCTAAGGCATACCCCAAGTTCACAAGTTTCGGTAAGGATGTTGCAATCCGTTTGGTCGTCACACCTGGTTAAACATTGGCTATCTACGCAGGCCAACGTAGCATCGCCGCAATCTGCATCACCTATGCATTCTAAATTCTGAAGAGAGTCCTGGCAGTAGCCATCTTCACAAATTTCGCCTAGGTTGCAGTCTGTTGCGGCGATAAGGCAAAACCTTTTCCTAAGGCACACCCCAAGTTCACAAGTTTCAGTAAGGATGTTGCAATCCGTTTGGTCGTCACACCTGGTTAAACATTGGCTGTCTACGCAGGCCAACGTGGCATCGCCGCAATCTGCATCACCTATGCATTCTGGATTCTGAAGAAGGTCCTCGCAATAGTTGTCTAGGCAAATTTGACCTAGCTCGCAGTCTCTTGCGGCATTGAGGCAAAACCTCCTCCTGATGCACACACCAAGTTCGCAAGTTTCGTTATTGTTGCAGCCCTCCTGGTTTAAACACCCTGTCAAACACTGGCCGTCTCTGCAGGTCTGTGTACCATCGTCACAGGCTCTGTCGATTGTGCATTCTTCCTCAACACACTGGTGGTCCCTGCAGAATTCACCACGCCTTGTGCAGTCTCCGTTGGCATTGCATTCGGGCCTGACGCATACACCATCCTGTACCTGTCGAGCCTCGTTTGCTCTCGCGACCAAGGCCGTCAGGCGCTGAGTCCTCGGCACGCAAATTTCTCCTCCGTCACAATCGACATTGAATGTGCAAACCCTCTCCTGCTCGCACTGGTGGTCCCTGCAAACTTCGTTGAGGCCATTGCAGTCCGAATTGATGGCACAGAACCTCCTGAAAACACAAAAGCTGTTCTCACAGGTTTCACCGTGACGACAGTCTCTGTCCCTCGAGCAGCCAATCTTGGGAAGACACCTGCCACTTGAGCAAATCTCTCCAGGAAGACAAATGTTGTCCGATTCGCACCTTTCCTCAGGCTTGTTTTCGCAGTATCCAAATGCATTGCAAAAATCGTCTGACTTGCAGTCGCGGTCTGAACTGCAAATGTGACCAACCGGGCGCTTCTGGCAACTACCATGAATATCACAAATCTGTCCCCACTTGCACTCCGAGTCGACTCTGCATCGGAATTGCTTGCCTCGACGGCACTTGCCTTCCCAGTCGCAGACTTCATCGTCTTCGCAGTCGTCCTTGTCCTTGCACTTGTTTTCCTTGGGCTTGCAAAAGCTGTCGTTGCAGGATTCGCCCTCGTGGCACTCCTTCTCCCACTGGCACTTGGGGCACTCGACGTCTTGGCAGACTCTCTGTGAGTTGCAGATTTGTCCATCCTTGCAGTCCGAATCGCAAGTGCACTGTGGTTCGTCGACTGCCTTGCAAATGCCTCTGTTGGTGCAGATTTGGCCGTGCTTGCAGTCCCAGTTCTTCTCACAATCGGGGAAAACAACCTTTTGACAGAAACCGTGATGATTGCAAACCTCACCGTGGGAGCAGTCCTTGTTCGTAGTACACTCAGGTCCATCATCGACTACACAAGCCTTCTCGTGACATCGAGGGCCAGGTTGAGGCTGACAGTAGCCGTAAGAATTGCACATGTACCCGGGCGAGCATTCCGTGCTACTCTTGCACTCGGGCCCTTCAGCATCAGAAGAGTGTTCGCAGATGGCGTTGGAGCTACAGCTGCACGTATTTGGACAGTGGTGATCACCAGAGCAACCTCCCCACAGCCCGTGGTATATGTCTACAGGATCCCAAGCAGCCTTAGGATCCTTGGGATACTCATGCCATTTCTCACACTCGGGACAGTGGTGCTCCGGGTCGGCAGTAGGTGGCGGAGTGGGACCGCAGACAAATTCTCCTCGGAGGCACTTCTCGTTGATGTCGTTCAAGTCAACCATGACGGTGCTCGTGACAACGACGGTCGAGGCGAGCCACTTGTTGTCATTGTCGTGCTCCTGATTCCATTCGCTGCCAGCGGCCGCCGATGCCGCCCAGACAGCTGCCGCCGCCAGGAGGCCGCGGCGAAAAGACCGCGACATGTTGTTATGAGAGAACGAATGATAAAACGATTGTGATGAAACAAAAGAGATAAAGGAGTGTTGGGATTCAAGAGCACTATGAAGCCGACCAGCCGAGAGTAGAGAAAAGTATGTGTATTTAATCACACGCGCAAATGTCCTGACTGTCGAGATATCCCAGCCATCAACCAATGGCGACCTTGGTCTGACCAGCAAGCGTCAACACGAAAAGCGATGCATTCCAACTTTAAATGAAGCATTTTTGCTGCTTCCTCTTCAGGGTTGCCATGTTCGATGGACGTTAAGACATTTTACGAAACTAGGTTTGATGTTTCAGACTCTTACCCTTTATTGGTGCGAATTGGACGTTTACCCCTGGCAAGGCTCTGCATATACTCGTATGTGCAGGTGAGCTCGGTTGCAAGAAGTTCCCAATACGGCCTTTCTGGATCTTCCCTGGAGGCCCTTCTTGGCATATCAATTCGCGGGGAACTATCCATTTTCCAGTTCCCTCTGGTGGTTTTCTCCCGCCCCTATCCACCTCCACATACCCCTTCATTCGCAGACGGTGATGCACAGCCAGCTCAAAACTTACAACTTAGTTATAATTACTTTCTAATATGACAAGGCTCAGACCCAATTCCAGCATATTTGAATTCAAGCTGACAACATATTTGCCCAACCACCGCCCCTGATTCTCTCCAGAAATGGAAAAGAGAAGGCAACTCCTCATTGTCATAGCAGTACCTCTCCTCCAAGAGGAGTAAAGACCAGCCCCAGACTACTAGGTGAATATTCGTCCCTTGACTAGAGAATAACGGTTGGATATCAGCCCACCGGGAGTCTTCCGCTAAGGGCTCCTCCCGTTCATGTACTTTGATCGGCAGCGGTAAGGCCCCTCTAACTGCCCGCCCTTTCCCTACGACGGGAGCATCCTTTGTCTGCATTCCCCTGGATGTCTCGGGCTCTCGGTGCTGCACGAGTACGAGATGCACTATGAAAAAAAAACGTTCGATGTTTCAGGTACCAATGGAGATGATCCATTTCAAAGGCCATGGTATCGATACAGCCAAAGAGGGTGCAAAAAACACCGCCGCCTACCACTTACAAATTTATAGTGTAGATCGGCGACTTTTTTTTGCAACCCGTATGACACTGTTCCTATTCTAGCGTCTGTCTTGATTTGCCTCGCTCGCATTAGTTGGCGTTTTGACTATTGATGAACATTGTGTTTTATCCTCAAAGGTACGTAGGCAGACGTTCAATAAGGGAAAAGAAAGGGTATGCTTGCAGTATGGAACAGGCAAGCTGATCTCAACCCGTTTTTGAACAGCTCTGGATTTGACTTGTGCAGTATGGATATTTTTCGCTATGCCTAGGATCTTAGGGCGTATGAAGTCAAGAAGGAGTACTCCGTTGCGGCACCATTCCTATCGGCGAGTGTTGATAAACAACAGACTGCCTTGTAGGCATGTCCTCTGGGCAGCATTAAGTGACAGGTCATTATCCCAATGGCCTTCTATTCAAATATTGTCTCTCACATAACGGGCTGTAGCTCTGAGTCCAAAGTTGAATTGAGGCTAGTTATTAAGGCTGGTTATTGAGGCTGATAAAATAATGGGATGGTCTGCCGTATATGCAGGCTCACCTACGCAAAACATTGACTACGTCACATCAAATATGCATGCAGATGCAGCGACACCTCGGAGAGAAATGGCGAGAGGGAATACCACTCACAAGTTGACAACGCATAGCCCTGCTAAGCTGGCCTCCCTTGCTTCTCACAATGTGGCCCTGAGACAGCACGAATTCCTTGCTCCGCCAGGGCCAGCGTGTCTCACTGAATGACTGGCCGAGACAGTTAACATTGGAGGACTTGCTCCTGTCAAAAGCCATTGGCCTGAGGGCGAGAGGAAATAAGTAAGGGGGGAGGCGAAATGCCTTGCCGGCGTTGTTTCGAGCAGTAGTATTCGCCAATATCTCTTTGATCTTAGTACTCGTAGTATAGGGATGTTTGCAGCGCCTTTCCTTTGTCTTGCGCCGCGTCTGCTGAAGCTGTTGCCTCGTTTCATCCAGAGCCACTGATCATCCTGGGATTGGAATCGGTAGCACCAGTAGACCTCCTGATCTTCATCTTCTTTCATGTCATTCTTGTCGCATGGCCAATGCCTCTGGTCCAAGACAACGGCGTCACGAGACTGAGGGCTATGGCCGGTGTGTAAAAGAACAAAGAAGCAAGCAAGCGTGAAACCACAGGCACCTTGAGGGTTTTTTTTTTTTTTTTAAAGAAGAGGAGTCCCGTCGGTTGACGATGTCCTTTCGAGGGCTGTGCAATCGCTGAGTACCTAGATAGGCAGTCGCCTTGTGATGCAAAGAGGACAAAGGCATTGAAGCACAGCCCCGAATTAGGCTGGGCTCTCGATTAGGGCTAGGTCAGAGAAGTCCATGAACATGAAAGAAGTTTGCCCGCCACATCGGCACGCGACACTCCAGGCAGTGACCTTCTCTTCGAATATCTCCGCTTCCTTTGTCCACTTTGTGGATTTTTTGGGTTGGCCCGGTCGTCAAAGGAAGAGACTGGAAATGCCTTGGAAGTGGCCTTGTTGAGGCATTACATAAGCCCTGTGGCACAAGTATGGCTCATCAGTTTAAAGACCCCGTTGTCTGCTGCATTGAATGCAAAATATCCAGTATTGAAGCAACTGTGAATCGCTCTCGTAATTATTCTATTCAACTTTCAATTCTTCTCAGTAACGAATATTCAAAATGTCGGCTGAAGATTCAAGTGTCAAAATCAAGATCGAACCCGCATCGCCAGAAACGGCAACCCAGGTTCCAGGAGACGATGTCGCATCCACCACCGAAGTAAACAACACCACCGATCAAGCAGCTCCAACGCCAGCCAAACTTCCAGAAGGTGCCGTTCCAAGAGTTGGCGTCACGGCTGTGATCCAAAATGGAGAGGGCAAATTCCTCTGCAGCATCCGAAAGGGCAGCCATGGCCATGGTAAGTGTCCCCCTTTTCTTTCCTCACCTCACCCTCATGGAATTCTGTAGCGTGTTCCAGTCTGCCTTGGAATGGGACAAAAAGCGTATATCTGCGCGTTTTTTTTTTTTTTTTGTTGACATGAGAGCTAACGAATGGGGGTTTCCACAGGCACATGGCAGTTCCCTGGCGGACACTTGGAGCCTGGGGAGGAGCTCCTGGATTGTGGCGCACGAGAGACGCTTGAAGAAACGGGCCTTGAGGTCGAAGGAAAGGGTGTCTTTACTATTACGAATGATGTGTTTCTGAAGGAAGGCAAGCACTACATTACAATCTTTGCCAAGTTCGTCATGAAGGACCCGAACCAGGAGCCACAGGTAAGACTCTCAGGAACTATGGGTGGAAAGCATGGCCTTCTTCACCCCCTTTCCCCGTTATTAATCAGACAGAATGTCACGCTAGATGAGGTGGCTAACGGGTGTCAATAGGTCTTGGAGAAGAACAAGTGCGACGGATGGTACTGGAAGTCGTGGGATGAGCTGGTGGCCATCAATGACGCTGCGGCTGCTGGTACTGCAATGAACGGCCTGTTTCTGCCTCTAGTGAATCTGATCAAGAAGACATCCGACCTCAGCCTTGAGGACTTTATCAAGTCGAAAGGCTTCTGATGCTATCTACGCATCGTTCGGA
This sequence comes from Trichoderma semiorbis, assembly GCA_020045945.2. Lineage (NCBI taxonomy): Eukaryota > Fungi > Ascomycota > Sordariomycetes > Hypocreales > Hypocreaceae > Trichoderma > Trichoderma semiorbis. The sequence continues at coordinate 6,342,753 of CM034695.1, forward strand.
TTCGACACGTTATCCTACCCCTGCTTATGATTCTTATGATTCTTCTTCTTTTCCTCTTCTTTCTACTTTAATTTCCCCATTTCTTTTCCCATCGGTACTCATTGTCTAAGGTCATGGATATGGATACATGGGCGGCAGGGAGGGCATGTCTGTCTCTTCCGGATTGTGAATTTTGGTTCTAGGGTAGGATACGACTGGTGCGATAAAGAAAAAGACGTCAAGTCATCAGGTACATTCAAGTCTGGGGCGAGAGCTGCTTTGGGGCTGGAGACTATAGACTGAGAATGAACTATAGTAATAAATGAACATGTTGCGCAAAGATAAATGCTCATTAAAATGCTCACTAGAATTCATTGGTGATGCGCGCTTCAATGATAGCCAGTAGTAGTGACTCTGGAGAAAGACATGACTGCATGATGTAAGTGCCAACAGAGCTTTGAGCATATGCATCAGCATGCAGGATATTAATTGGATGCTTCTCACTCGCGTGGCATAATGCAAGGCTATTTTTAGTAGAATTGATTCTGCATACGGGCACAGATGCGCACTTACTATTTTTCTTTTTCTTTTTCTATTGCTCTTCATGTTTATCTTGCCTTCTTGTATTACCCTCTTAGCTAGCCCATGAAGCTCGAGTTCTGCTCTACTCAATATCAGTTAGGTATGCAAATAGCCGTACTGCAGAAAGCACCAAGCTTGTACTTTGCCCCAGTTTCTCAGTGCAGAGCTACAAGGCATGCCATGCCCGCTACATCTTATGCTTATGGCCGGGCCTCGGAGCTTCTCCCACTATTCTACATACCCACCCCCAGTGCATTCGTAACCTAACAGTGACGAACCTCATCCAAGCCGAGCCTGTGATATGCTCCAGTAAGGCGCAACTCCATCGTGCAGGTCGCGAGAGCCGACTCCAGTCTCCGATCGTTTGACGACATGCTTCAAGCCTCGCATCCATGTCCTCGCTTTCCGAACCTCGCCGGCCGCGTCTGTTACCGCAGAACCGCAAGCTCCGTCACCTCAAGGGCCTCTCGCTGCGGAATCTGTCGTTTGCCCCCGTGCAGCTGCGCACCTCGGACGATGTCGCCCTGATTAGGAGCCCCAACAAGCTGGGCGCGCTCAAGGAGGCCGGGCAGCTGCATGGCTCGCGGTCGTCGGACAACTTGCGACACGAGGCGCGGCCCGAACGGTCCAGGTCGCAGCCGCCCCGGAGGACGAGCCTCAGCACCGTCAGCCTCAGCCCGGCCCAGAGGCAGAAGCGGCTCAAGGAGCTGCTGGACGACACTCTCGGGGACGTCTTCTTCTCGCTGCACGTGGCCGGCATCGACGAGCCCGTCTACGTCAGCGAAGTGCGCGAGAGATCGGCGGTATGAGCCAACCGGATCCTGCGCATCATGACAAAGCTCGCAAAGGCTCCGACGCTGACTTGCTTTTTTCTTCTTGTCCATTCTAGAATTTCAACTTCCAATTCTTCGATCTCGCATCCCGGGGGGGTGATGTCTCCAGATCGTGCCGTATCGTCATCCGAGTATGGGCTAGGCGGCTGAAGCAGACGACATGGACTTTTCTGCTGGAGGAGCTGGTTGATCTCAGGAACCTCAACTTCATTGGCACGCTGCTGGACCGCCAATACCCCCCGAATGCGCTCATATTCCACCTCGAAGACGGCGTCTACTCTTTTGACTTTCCAACGAGACAATCCGAGCCGAGAAACGCTCCTCCCGTTTCAACCTCGTCGTATAATGCATTGATGAAGTTGGCCAACCTCGAGAGCTCCATTGAAGACGCCATCCAGACTCAGCAACGAATTATGGAGCAGATTAACGAGATTCTAAACAGCAATACTACCGATCCGCCGGACGTGGCCGAGCAAGAGGTTGCTCTGGCCCAAAAATACGTCGCCATACAGCAGCGCACAAATAAACTTACACTGGCGAGAAGAGACGAATTACAAGAGTCGTTGCGTAAGCGGAGTGCTGCCATTGCTACAGGCAGAGAGCTCCAGGAAAAGGTAGATGAAGATATTAGAAACAACCGCGAGACGCTGCTGGCCTCCAAGCAGCTACTGGAACAGACGCAGCAGCAAATCCGGGGCCAACGTCGCCGTATCTGCTCCGAGCTGGCTGACATCTTCCCCATTACGCCCATACCCAATGCGCCACCGCTTTCCTTCCAAATCTGTGACGTGCCGCTACCAAACTCGATATACGACGCCGCCACTGCCAGGACCCTCAACGAAGATGTTCTCTCAGCCGGACTGGGGCTGGTTGCGCTAGTCACACGTCACTTACAGCTTTACTTGGGTCATGCGCTGCCTTATCCGCTGTATCATTATGGCTCTCGCTCCTACGCAAAGGACGACATCTCACTTCTCTCGGACAAGAGCGGCTCTCGTAGAGAATTCCCTCTCTATCTTCCCAGGGGAGGATCAACCGCTTTACAGTGGCGCTTCGAATACGCCTGGTTCCTCCTCAACAAGGATATTGAAGCTCTATGTGCCTCACAGGGCCTCAAAGTGGTCGACATTCGACAAACGCTTCCAAATCTTAAGTACCTTTTGTACGTCTGCAGCGCCGGCTCGGAAGAGGTTCCTGCGCGGAAAAAGGGCGGCGTCAGGGGCCTTTGGGCAGGGAGGCTTAAGGGGAGGCTCTCGGCTGTGCCGTCGCTGATGGATGGGGAGAGCAGTAGTGCTGCAGGTAGTAGGCGTGGGAGCTCGGATAGTGACCTTACGACCCAACACGCTGATGCTTTGAGAAACGCCATTGCGAAGAGTAATAGTGCGCATGGCAACGGCAACGGTAATGGTAATAGTAATGGTGCGGGAGGTGATGTGGCTGATGGGGCGTGGAGTCTGGATAGAGACTTGGGCTTGCCGTTTGCTTCTGGCGATGCTAAGTTTACGCTTAGGACGAAGGGCCTTCGAGAGAATATTGCGGGTTGAAGCATAAAAGGAGGTCAGGGGCACTTAGTATCGGTGTCTTTCAAATTGGAGGAGGAGGGAGGATTGAGATATCCTTCACAGCGGCGGCAGTAGCCATTTATTTTATATGTTCAGCGTACCAACAAAGCGATTAAATAGAGCTTGATGGATTATTCTCATCACAATTGTATTCGTTTATTGATTGTTCAAAATTTCATGGGTTGTACACGTTTCTAATTGCATTTCCCCTGCTATGTTGCTGTGACAGCTCCTAAATAGACAAAACCCCCTTTTGCCTAACAGCAAACCCAATAGTTCTCCCAGAACACCATGCTGAAAGTAAAGAAAACAAAGCAAAAGCCGACAAAATCCACCCCCAAAAAGAAGGCATCATACACCCGCCTCATAACTCAACGCTCCGTCCTAGCAAACTTGACGCTCTTCCTCCTCTCCCTCTCGCCAGTCATGGTCCGCCCAGGACTTGAACTCAGGATACCTCCTCCACTGCTCTTGTTCAACGCTTCCCTCGCCATTCCAACAGCTTTGCTCTGTAGCACGTCATTGGCATCGCTCCTGATACTGCGATCCACGCCCATGCTACTTGGACCAGTTCGCCCTGGACTAGACCTTCTGCTGGTGCTCACCCCCGCGATTCCGTCCCGCATGCGACTGCCATCCACCACAGCGTGGCTGAGCTCGTTAGCTCTGGCGGTCGCCGTCTCACCCCTGTATTTTCCAGGCAGACAGGCATGCCCGCAGCCGTCGACGGGACAGCACCCATCGCTGTATACGGTCGACGCCGAGGTTGCCTCGGATGGGCGGAGGGCGGCGTGCCAGGTTTGCATGCATGATGCGTGGCCGCCATGGCAGCAGCTGGGACAGTACCACCACTCCGTCATCCAGGACTCGATGCTGGGGATATCGACGACCTCGGTAGGCATCGAGCTGGCGATCTCCGCATCCCTATGCCCACATACCGCACAGGGCGTTACCGTCTGGCGACACTTTTCGCATGTCCAAAAGGCAGAGTCCCCGTTACTTCGGTCGATTTCTCGGGGCTTGCGACAGTTTGAGCACATGAAGCCTGCTTTGACGCCTTGTTGCGCTGGCGTGAATAAGGAGGTGTAGTTCTCCCCCCAGTAGGGCAGCCCAGCAGGCCAGCCTTTGATTGCCAGATTGCGCAGGAGAGCAGCCTCGACGAAGAGGCTCATCCCCATGAGACGAGAGTGATGCTGCCGCAGGACTGCAGTTGCTTGAAAGGTGTCAATGATAGATTCGGGGACCAGGGGTTTGAGTAGGAGCACTATCGCAGAAGCATTGAGTGCCGAAGTCCGCGACTCGAACTCCAGAGCACGCGTTATGAGAGAGTAGGGATCAAGTGGACATGCAAGCATGCTGCGCGGCGCAAAGGTTTTGGATTCTGGCGTGTCTGTTGCGAAAGGATAAGGTCCATCACCTGGCCAGGGGAAATAATCGGTCACAACGACATTAGGGCTGGGATCATACTCGGGGGCCGTCACCACGGGAGCAGGGCTGGCGGGTTTCGCCATTTGAATGTCTTTGGATGGAGTTGGGTGATGACCTGCAAATCCCTGATGGACTTCCGAGTCGGTTTGTGAAGCAAACGATATCTGAGACGGGAAAGTCTCGTCCGTGGCAGCGGTGGTCTGAGAGATCATGAAGACCTCTTCAGGGGAGTCTGCACGCGGATGAGTTGCGGTGCCATTTGACGGCCCCTTGGTTTGTTTTGGAGAATGCTGCTCGCCATCATCGTGAGCTAAACTAGCAAACTCTGCACCAATTTTGTCGCCCACCGCCGATATTTTTAATGATTCGGGCTTCAACGAGCTGGGGGGATTAGACGAGTCTCTCCTCGGCGAAGTGGGATCGCTACTATCAGAGGCAGAAAACACTTGAGCAAAGCTATCAGTTGAATCGTGCCGTATGGCCTTTAACCGTTGGAGCTTTTCAGCATCATCGTGAGGTTTCTTGGTCATTGGCACATCGATGGCTCGTGCTAAAGCCTCCATGTCGTAAAAGTCGTACCCCTCTGTGATGGAGATCTTGGATGCTTCGCTGTCATGACTCATCTCTGAAATCGGGGCTGAATCGTGACGTTGGCGTGGACTTGGACGATAGGATCCATGAGCAGAAGGCCCCAAGTTGAGGCTCTCGGGCTCGATGATGGGTGTTAGTTTTTTCCCATGTAGATAATGCCGCTCATCCCACTCAACCGTATCGCCCTCACCCACAGGTCTCGCGAGAGGCGTTGGTACATTGGACGTGCTCTCAATTTCCTCCGACAAAAGAGACCTCGCCATTGATAAGCGGCCATCGACACTGCCGGCTTGCCCTGATGGTCTGCGCGGGGGGTCTTCGACCTTGGCGAGGCGGCTGACATGGATGTGGCTAGGCGTCTTCTTAAGACTGCCCTTTCCTTCGTCAAGACTCCTTTTACGGAATCGATCTGTCCTAAGCCTCAGGTGGTAGTCCGCACGTCTCTCCATCAATAGAGACATGGCATAAGCTAGGATGCGCCATGTCTGCGAGAGGCGATAAAGTCGGACGTTCTCCGCCGCCACAGCATACTGCTCCATGATGCCCGCCACTCGCTCGACGAGTGACTTGTCGCCTTTATCTAGAGGTAATTCTCGCTGAAGGGTTTCTAGGTAAATGCTAGAAAGATATTGGTATACACCGACCGACTTTGCAGATGGAACATGACCCGATGCCATGCCCTGCTGTGTCTTGAACATCCCAGTAACATTGATCGACTGCTCCAAGCCGAGAACTTGCTTCCCATCATCCGATAAGCTGGGCAAGGACGGCGGAGTGGTGCTCATTGGCAAGCCAGATCTAGTGCTAAACCTCCTTTTCCGAATCGTCCGCCTTCGTGGTCCCAGAAAGCTGCCCAGCACGTCCTCTTCCGAATCACTTCGGCTGACGCTGAGCATTGGGGTATTAGGGCTTGTGCTGAATGGAGTTCGGGGCACCACCTCGGAGTCATGGCCGACAGATGGGTGTGGCCGAGGAGGTTGCGGTCGCTCGTCAAGGAACATGACTACGTCTCCCCTGGATGAAAAGGCCATAGCAGAGGTAGACATTCGGTCAATGACTTTTGGTGCGTAGGCAACATCGCACTGATTGAACATGCCGTCCCGCCCCACAGTCCAGAGCATGTCTTGATCTAGCCATGAGAGTGCTGACGGTGAGCTGTCGAATCGCTCGATCTCCTTGTAAGGCATTGCGGGCCTTGCCAGATCCCAGATGTGGACAACCGAAGTGCCATATCGTCGATTGCTCGTCTCATCGTACGTCACGGCAACTTGAGCAAGACGCCGGGTCTGAGCAGTTGCAGACCAAAGGCCGGGTCGCCAAGCGACCGTGGTCACAGGTGCTGGTGTAGTGATGCTCCATTTGGGCTTCTGCCGCTTATCCGCCGAGGCTCCAAAATCCCATACGTGCAGCTTTGCATCCCAGCCGGCGCTGATCAAATGGATGCCATCCGAATGCCAGGCAATGGCGGAGCAGGATTTTTCGTGCGCATTGATCCGCAGTAAAGGTCGTGCTGCCTGCCGTACATCCCATTTCATAATCACACCGGAATCGGTGCAACACGCCATCTCGTGGCCAACTTTGGGTGACCACTTGACTTGTCTAACTGAATCATTGGTCTTCAACTGTGAGTATCGCTGTCTAAAGGTCAGGAAGCCGGCCCGAGTCTGAAGAGGCGCAGAGACGTCAAAGACGCGAACGACTCCATCCTGACTGCCCGACAGCACCCAGCTCTTGAGATGAGGGTTCACATCCAAGCTGTTGACCTGTCGCGAGTCCTCCTGGATCTGTATGTAGTCGAGAGGATCAGACGCACCTCCGGAGCCGAGCCTGGCAACGTCGTAGGCGAAGATCCTCCCGGCGGCACAAGCTGTGAAGACTGTCGACGCGCCTTGCCACTTGACATCGCGAATGTTGAGTTGGTCTGCAACAAGACTTCCGCCTGAACCGGACGGCTTCTGCGCCGTAATTGCCGCCCTGACATCCACCCCATCGGTGAATTTGAAGCTAAAGCTAGAGTCGACAGAGGAATCCGCAACTATCGTTTTGAGGACGTGAGGGCCGCCGAGGACCACGGCACGATGATCCGGCGTTATGTCGAGGCAGGCAATGGGGCTGCCCACAGGATGCACGGCATTCTGAGACTTTGAAGGCCGGAAGACGGTCGGGATGTTTCCTTGGCTGTTGGTCAGATCACCGCTGGAGGCATCTGGCGCAGCCTTGCCGAGAAGCTTGCGCATAATCCTCGAGTCGAAATGCGCCTGGCGAGCCATGCCAGTTGGCTCAATGGCGCATCGCGTGTGGAGAGTGTTTGTGCTAAGACTCAATTGCGTATTGCTATGAGGCGCGCGCGGAGAAAAGGCTGCGTATCTCGGATTGCTGAGGATTGGGATCGAATGTCGTCGCGATCATGCCTGACGACAGCGGGCATGAAGTCACCGAAGAGGATAAGGTGCCTGTAGCTTGCGCCGACCAGGCACTTGTACACTATACCTCTGTAATAACTGAACGCTGACTGGAGAATGTTGTAGTGGGGAAATCCTGAGCCTTCAGTTACCAGGTGGGGGCTGCCACCATTGACGGTAGAGGAGTTCCAAAGCGTGGTTCAAGCGCGACAAAACACATTTGATGGGAGCAAAATGAACTCGGAGCTCATTAGGTTATGTCAGGCAGCATCAGATAATACATGACTGTACTTGAGGGAGTTTCTCTGATATGGAGATGGCATCTTGTACCACCTCGTGACTGCAGCTCGACTGACTACAGTATTATGCGAGCAACATACGGAGTACATACATCAAGATTTGAGATCGGATATCGCATGCTTCCAAATGCCGTGATCATGCACAATTTGTAGGATTCAGGCTGTGTGAAGTATAAGCTTCGCGTAATAATTTTCCATTCATGTGATGGGTAGTCAAAGCTACTCAGAAAGGCTTTCAGAATATCGTATTGTTCTAGACGCAAGACCAACCAGTCTAAGGGCCCGGCGTTGTGATTAAATGTGTCGTATGGTTCCATTTGCTTCCTAGGCGAGTCAAGGGCCAACTTGAAAGTCACCGTGCCTACTATCCATCAAATTCGACACGGCCCCCTTGCCATCATCTTTATAATGGTGATAATGAGATCCCAATGGTTTCGGGCTTGACTCTGGCATCCTAAAGAGATACAGTCAGCCACGAACCAGACAATTATTCGCTTTCTAAGACGCATACCTCGCTGAATTAAATTACACATGCCGATATGCCATGACCACGGGCCATCACATCGGCCGCACACTTATTGTCTCAGTATTATTTCAGAATCTTCATGCGTCGTTGCCCTTGGCATCGGGACTTCTGCTTCGACTGCGTCCTCTCCTGCCTCCAGCTCTGCCTCCTCCTTGCCTGCCCTTGCCCGGGGGAGGTCTGACAAAGGCAAAATCGACTTGCACCGTTTGATCCAGCAGTTTTGTGTTGTGCGCCCCGTCGATTGCAGCTCGAGCTTCTTCTAGTGTTGCGTATTCTATCAAGGCGTAGCCCTGACGGAAAAGAGTCAGTGTCCTGCTTGCAAGCCTTGGTTTTGCGACACGTCTCATACCTTGACATAACCACTGCGTCTGTCGAGGTTCAAGTGAAGATTCTTGATCTCTCCGTAATCGCCAAATTTGTCCTGCAAAGCTTCCTCGTCGGCCTCCTCGTGAACATTTGTGACAATGATAATCCATCCTTCGATTGATCGAACCGCTGTTGCCTTGGTATGTGTCTGCATTTCGGACTCGTTTCGCGTTGATGACGGCGCGACGTCGTCGACTTCCATTTCTACGTCCGCCATCTTGGGCAATGGGTAATGTTTGCGAGGAGAATGATGTTTGAACGAATGCTGAAGCTTTGTAGATCAGATCAGCTATTGACCGCGGGGCAGAGGAGTTGGATGCTGGATATTAATCACGTGACCTTGACAGCTCAAAGCGCTTTCTTCTATGAGATGGCATAGATCATCGTCATCAAAATTGTCGTAATTTTATCAAAAAATCGCCGGCAGAGTCATGTACACATAAACTATATGGCAATATTTATTGTTACGAATGATACGCCTAAATATCCTCTACACATAGCGGTGTGATATGGGCATGAAGTCAGGGGCACCTGTTGCTAGTTTATGGCTTGAATATCTTAAAAGGTAAGCATGAAGGGCAGATATGTAAAAGATCAGCGCAGCAGATTACAATTCTTGTATGTACTGAAACACCTCCGACAGATGGGCAGCCGCAAACCAGGACAGGATAGACGTGTGGTTGATTTCCCTCGTAGAAACGCCTGTGATTTCAACCCATCTTAACATCACGAAAATTATCACAAATGGGACGTTTTCATCGCGGACGAATATTCGTTATATTGACGAACGACACCAGACGCCGAGTAAAGCCGTCGCGCTTCTTCGCATCTCTCAGCTGTGGATGATGCTCAGCCTGCCAATCGACCCGACTCATTCCATTTGCCTTCTGCTGAAATCAAGCAACCATCGGAGAACGGCCCCGTTGTCAATCTTTACATCCTTCTCTCCCTAGCCATGGTCTAATTCGTTTAAGAGCCGGGGTTGGGGTTCATCTATCGCCGTCGTCAGCAACGTAACTCCGGATACTCCCATCTGTTCCGATATTCTCACCTTTCTCTTTCCACCGGTCAGAGTGACGTTGACGAATCGTCGGGTGTACTTGTGGCGCTTAAGAGCACGACCCTTGGGGGTCTTGGGCTTCTCCTGGGCCTCAACCTGTAGGGCGGAAAAAATGATCAGTATTTTGGGTTCGTCAGCGGGAGATGAGCGAGTCGGTTCGGCGTACTTTAGGAGTCTGAGACTTGACCTTGCCTGCAGAAGAAAAAAAAGTCAGTGGGCTTGAAGACAAAGGCAAAACATTTGGAGATAGATTGGACGTACCGGCACGGGCAAGAGATCCGTGAACTTTACCCATGGTGATAGATTGATTTGGCGATGATGTGTGGACGCTGAATCTGCAGTGGCGCGGTGAGATTTTTGGGGGATTTCGCCAAATGATTGTGGGCGAGAGGTATCTATCACGTGAGCGGGGACTGCCCTCCCGGATTAATCTAGCCCCGACTTTTGCCGGCGAATGAGTCAAGTAACAGCGAATTTGCAGGAGATTGAAAGTAAGCCCTTCTATTGGCCAATAAATAGCCCCACTCTCATCTCAACGATGCGACGCTACTTCGATATGTTTGGCTGCATTATGTCGTCATCGTTTATTGACTGCTCGCGTGAACTATGTGGAAAGTTCAAGAACATTGGAAGTCTAATCTCAAGGACGGTTGGCAGTTACCGAGATGTAAACAATATAAGCCTTGGTCGTGCAGTAGTTGGACAATATTGTCTTTACATATATCTGAATATTATAAATATATTCTGGCCACAGTTGTGTGAAAGGTGTTCAAAAAATGCCTGTGTAAAGAACGAAGATCGACATGGCGAGCCTTGTTGAACAAGAAGGATAGACAAAACGTTTCAGCCTGCCATATATCAAGATATTTGATGCATCAAAGAAAAATTGCGGTGATATAAACCCCAGTTGAGCTTCCTATTACCTTTTTTCTTGTTAACCTAAATTCTCTCATCGATTGCAGCATCTTTCGTAAAATGTCTTTTTGAGGCATGTGAAAGTTGCAGTGACGATGTGCACCGTTGTAGACCCGCAAGGAAGCCTGCTTCGGCCTTTGAGTGCGAGCACATGTAGTCTTGACGTCACAGCCCAAACATTCAACATCAAAGTCAACGACGACATAAATCCCCGTGCTGATCCAGTAAGCTTGAACTTATTTTTATGCAACAAGCAAACAAATGAACAAACACCATGCTCAACTCTCATTAACACACTTCAGCGGCCTCATCCTCATTCCAGCATAAACACAATGGCGAATTCTCCACAGGCCAACACTAAACCTCTTCGCAGGTCAGCTGTCAAACCACGAAAGACATTCAGAGAACTATTTCTCCATCGCCTTCCTAACTACAATGGACCTTACAATGTTGGATATATGGACATCGAAGTTCCAGTTCGCGATCCCCGACCCGTTTCCAAACTTCGAAGGAACGGGAAACCAGTCCTTCGGCTGGACACGATCCTGATGGGATTATATTATCCGTGTGATTTACAAACTTCTAGTGGCGCAGAAAAGCCTCATCGCGTCGACTGGATGCCACGACCAAGAGCTGCAACTGCTAAGGGCTACGCCAAGTATCTTCACATTCCAGCACTCCCAGTTACCGCCTACCTTGCCTGCACCTCTCTCTTCACAAAGCTGCCTGCATTTCGAAATGCCAAACTGGCTGCCCACTGGCCTGAAGACATATGCAATGACTCTGGTCCAACCGGACAGAAGGCCAGAGAGGAAGAGGAAGATCCTACAAGTCGGCCAAAATTTCCCGTCATCATCTTCAGCCATGGACTTGGCGGCTCGCGGCTCTGCTACAGCTCAATCTGTGGAGAACTTGCGAGCTTCGGATTTGTTGTGGTAGCGATAGAACATCGTGATGGTAGCGGCGCCAGGACATATGTCAGTCTTCCAAGTAATGTTGAGGCCGCGGCTATAGAATCGTCAACGGCCGAAATACACACAAACAACGATGGCAAGGAAAATGATGCCAAAGTTAAGAAAGTTCAGCGCCGAAGGAAAGAGGGATCGAATCCATACTATGTTGTCGACTATATTCTTCCCAAAGATAATGCTCAGGACACCTCTCCTCATAACCGTAGAGGTGTTGATCACACTTTGAGATCGGCTCAAATTGAACTGCGGCAAGAAGAGGTAAAGGATGCCTTCTATATTCTCGATCTACTCAATTCTGGTCATGGAGCCGATGTTGCGTCTCTGAATCTCCGAAAGAAAGGCAATGTGGCATCTAGCTCCGTGGGTCTCAATGGCGTCAACTGGGAAGACTGGAAGGGGAGCATGTTTCTAAATAATGTCACCATGATGGGACACTCGTTTGGAGGTGCGACTACGGTCCAGATTTGTCGCGATCATACACTCGAATGGATAGGCCAGGGAGTTATTCTGGATGCCTGGGGTCAAGCAACACCTCCAGCTGGAGAGAATCGAAAAGAACGGATCGCGAAGCCGCTTATATCAATCTCATCCGAGGTTTTCATGCACTGGAAAGACAATTTTGATAAAGTCGTCGAGTTTAGTGATGAAGCGCGTGAATCTGGGGCATTGTGCTGGATGCTCACAATAGTTGGATCAACTCATCTCGCAATGACCGATCTTGCCGTGCTTTATCCTCAATGGATGTCAATACTAATGAAGTCCATGGTCAATCCGACACGGGCAATCTCTCTCACTATCACGGCATCCTTGGAATTTCTTAAAATCGTATTGCCTCCAGAACAGACCAAATACAACATGTGGGCAGACGAGCAGCTGCTACAATCTGCAGAGCAACCACCCGAGCCCACAGAGCCTCTTCGGACGGACCACGCACCTGATCACAAATGGGTTGCTGTTCGCCTCAAGATACCCAATGAGTTCTCAGTACGGCTAAAGGCATGGTTCCGTCGTACTTGGCGATTCGTTATTTGTGCTGGGCGTGAGGTGGCCGACCTCGCCCATGGTTTGCATGATTTCGGGGAGCAGGAAGAAATCTGGACACACATGTGCCCTACTCATGAGAAGGTGGAAGAATACATGAACCAATTTCGATGAATCACTTGCATGACCTGTGCTTGCTAATTTCCCAACAAGGAGAGTGGTATAGTGGCATGATGGCATGATTCTCGTCTTGTATGATCAATCGAGTTTGTATATTAAAAATTATGACGAATGGAAACGAATGGTATGAACAGCACTAGGAGTTTGGCGTTAGTGATGGAATGTTTTTTATATGTTAGAATAGATGCTCGATAAGTAGATTACAATAAGTTCAACATCGACTGTATAGATCTAGCATAAAGTGATCTTCTCTCCCATGTAAAGCAATGATATTGCATTGCCATACCCGTTCGCATGATGTTCACGCTAAATTGGCAACCCCCAGGGCATTACTCAGATGTTAATTGTTTCTAGCAAACACACACACATCAATTCCCTTCAGAGGGGTTTCGCGGCCCCAGCTCTCGATCAGGAAACACCAGCTCGTCTAGATGTTGTTCGGCGTACTCAAATTGTTCGTCAGCGAGAGGCGCGTACTACATGAATAGGCGTATATAAGACCCTCGCCAAAGGGCCTTCATAGTCTCGACAGACCCCCATCAAATTTGCTCAAGAGAATAGTTCCAATCCTTGAGCAGGGTTGAGAATGTGTCGTCCTTGATGTACAAGGCTTCCTTTCGTATCCTACTTCGACCGTGAACTCCACGTAGTCACTGGCCGTTGATGCCCGGACAGCGACAGACGGACCTAGAGCAATCACCCAGAGCGGTTGTAGGCATTGCTACAAATATCAGTCGGTTTGCAGGATACAAATGCCGGCATTGCGTAGGTAGGCACCCGACTAGATCCGTGCCAAAGCGCCGACGTTGATATTGGTAGATTCGAAATACTGGCCTAGCGTTACACCTCAGTTGTTATATCTAATAAAGTTTTCATTATTTTCGGAGCAACTTAGTGTTACATATAGCCACAGGAGTTTCACGCTCACTGAGTAGCTCCTAAAGCATTACTTATATATCATATATAATTAATAATTAAATATTAATATCATAGCTTTTTTTTTAAAGGATATATCATCTATTATAGATTTTTAATTCTGAAAAATTTAATTATTTAATAAAGTTATATAAGTCTTACTGCTACTACTACCTTCTTATGAATAAGTAGGTACTAGACTTGTAATTCACTCGGGCCATAGTGAAATGTTATTTGCTTTACAATAAATCTGATGCCTGTGTTTCTACTTCTGCAGCACAACCTGGGGCTATGTTGCTATATCAAAATAATTCACTAGAGCAATAGCGAAATGAACCCACTGAAGACATGGCGAGTAGCCCAGGTACTACTATAGGTCCCTACCTAGGTAAACTACATTAGCCTTTCGCACCACCAAAAATTCAGGACCTCCCGCCTCTATTCGATTGTTTCTCGCACATCCTGGAAAGCATCTGCCTCTGTAGCAGAGGATCCCGCCTTCCCATACAGATCTTCTGGCCAAGTGGTGTCCACAATCGTGTCGCTGGATGACTGCTGTCGTCGTTTTGCAGCTTTCCCTGGCTCGTCTTCAGATATGTTCGCCTCCCAGAATTGATCAGCATCCATATCGACGTTGTCATCTCGCAACGAGCCCTCAGAAAAATTGCCTTCGAGCTCCTCAGAAAAATTGCCTTCGAGCTCCTCAGAAAATTTGCCTTCGAGCTCCTCAGAAAATTTGCCTTCGAGCTCCTCAGAGACTGTTCCAAGTCTCCTCTTCATTGGGGTGGCAGATCTAGATCCCCCGCCCCCGAATAGATTTTGAAGCTGAGGGCCCGACATCGACTCTTGTTTATAGTTGATGGCACCTGTATCTGTATCAAGTTGAAGTCGAATGATTTCACGCTTCCCGCCCTGAATTATGAAAAGCTTAACTTGCTGAAAGATGGCCCAGGCAAACCGCGCAAAGAGATAATTCCGATTCGATGGATGCTGGATAGTGATGTTGTGGTAAGTTGGCCAGAGTTCTGCTGCATCTTTTGAGAGAATATGGGTGACAAATTGAGTACCGTCAGAGGTCATCTTGGGTACGATAGCAAACCATCGATCATCAAAACATTTATGAAGATCTTTCCTGACAGGGAGAATGTTTGCTGGGTCGTTGATGTCTCCACCGTATACACTCATACAATTTTCGCCGTACCACTGCATTTCGTCGCGGGGAACAAGATGTGCGCCATTAACGGCATATGATGAACCGGTGATACAGCAGTGAGAACTGCTGTTGCCTCTCGCAAGACGGAAGGGCCAAATATTGGAGACCAAACGGTGAGGAAAGATCCAACTGCGAAAGCTCGGGACTACGGGATACTTGTCTAGAAAGGAATGTGTTACCAACAGTCACATAGATATTAGAGTGGGTGCGTCACAAACCATTGCCATCGACAACAAAATAATAAGAATCCTCTGTCAGAAGGCCGTCCAAAGATGTAGTGACCCTTTGGAGGCCTGTTCGATCGAGAGCAAGATGACCAGCATCAAATACATTACCGGCAACGATCTGACAAGCTGTCAAAGCCGTTTTATGATGTATTCCGTAAACAATTGTACCTTCAAATGTCTCACAATCGACCCGCGGGAGTGTGAAGAGCACCGGCATTGGACATTCATAACCAGGATGTAGAAACCGGATTTCCGATTCATTAAATTGAGGGAATGTCTGAGGGAGAGACGGCGGACGTGGCCTAGCCAACTGTGTCGGAGACATTTCGCTGGCCATTCTGGACAAGTATTGTCGGTAGGAAAAATGGTAATTTAAGATTTGGTTTCGCGCAAGCTCTAGCGAAAAGCCGGTAATGGAAGATCTGATTTCACTATTGCTCTAGCGAAAATCCGGTGATGCAAGATCTGAATTCACTATTGCTCTAGTGATAATCTGGTAAAATTGGTGATTTGAAGGCGTGGATGATGTTGATGAAAGAAAAGAAAAAGAAAAAGAAACAAAGGGGGGAGAAGTTTAGATATAGTCGGCAGAAATCAGGGCGGTGAATATACTTAATACATTCAATCACTGAAGTATAAAGCCCAGTTTGAACTCTATAGGTCAAAGGTCAAGCCTCTCTGGCGAATGGTTTTGACCTTTGACTTTCATTTAATACCGTATGTTCTACGGCTTCTGCCGTTAGAGTACCTCGAATCTTCATAGTTCATGACCGAATTAGCCTAGAGTTTGATTCTGATCTTTGACCCAATGGCTGGGTAAAAATATTTGTCCGACCTGTTGCCTACTAGTACCTGAGTCACTGAGCAAAAGACGTAATTGGTTGCTTTATCCCGTATGGGAGGTATTAGATCTGTATGGTGTATAATTCAGTAAGCACAGAAGTACTTTAAACGACAACTAGGTAGTATATGAACATCTGTAGAAACGAGTAAGCTATATACGATTTTCACATTGAGCTAGAATGCCTTTCCACGCAAGGATCACCCCCAACGCAGGGACATCTGCCCAAACCCTTGAATGAACCTTTACAGCCAACCAGGCGCTGCTAGGCGTTGAAACTACGACGAAATGAGTGTGTCTCAGACATTGCCATTAGTGAGATTATTCTCCAGAACGAGGAAGTAGACTAATCTTAAATCAAGGACGTACCCTCAGTGCCTTTTACTTTAGACTTTTGGATGTGTGAGGTCTCGGAAACGCGAGCGCCGAGACTGGCAACTACTATCTTGTAATTACTCTACTTTTCAAATCCTGAATATTCCAGATATTTGCGCCTGTCACAATCTTAATCCTTGAGCAGGCTGGCGGTAGATGTGTCGCCAATCTAACTATGTTGCTATGAATCCCGTCCCGATATCACAGACTTACATAAGTAATATATTTGTCACAAACTCTAATCGTTCATTGCGCCGCAGCGACCAAAATTGGTGCCGCCGGATCAAATCTATATTACTGGTAGGCAGATGTAGGTAAACCATGGTTGAAATCTCTCTAGACTCTTGTTTAAAGAAACTGTATCTTCACAAGTCCGACTGCAATGTCACTACTGGCCTTCCGTCAAAGCCCATTGGGTTACTCCTCAGTTGAATCTCTATGATCTTATTAACGGAAAAGCCTCTGATACTGCATCTTCGCTGGAGTTGAGACTTGTATCACTATGTTGAGAAACCAGCTCTGTAGAAAGGCGACAAGCACTTCGTACATATAGACACTTACTACTACTAGGTATATATCCGCAACTAAAAATTCTGTTCTTGTTTCCGTCGCAACCAGATAATTACAACCGGCGCCCCAGATTTCCCGACTCTAGACAACTATTCACATAGATTAGTAAAGTTTCAAGGTTCTTAGAGCCCATTACCTAATGTCTGTCATTGTTAAGTAGACGAGAGTCAAGAATCAGGTAGTCATACATGATCTCTAGGCCTTGCAAACAGTTAGTGGAAGCTCCACTCTCTTCATTCTATAAACAGACTCCGCAAGACGCCACACGAGGCAAGGATAGAATTGTAACGGCAGCGTAGGTAGTACACTTTACGCTTGTATTAGCCTAGCTTCTAGTTCTCTAGTAAGATCAGATCGAGGCTTTGTAGTGACAGCGGCCCAGTCACAGCTTCACGACAAGAGACACCCGCCCCCAGTTAAAGCTGGCTTCAACTATCCGCATGGCTTCTCGCATGACTAGCTCCGATATCCCGTCCCCCTTCTAGATACATGAATATACCATAAGAGAGCATCCGATCCATTGATACCAGATGAGCCCACTTGTCAGCGTGGCTTGGACAGGGCTTCATTAGATACGGCAGTTTATGTGTGCCTCTAAGGCGACGGTAGGGAGTATACTCCCTTTCTAGAACAAAGTGATGTACATAATGCAGTTTGCGATCAATTGCCTGTCGATAGACACTTATAAATAGCACGTTGTCGCTTTTGACCTACTATGAGTGAGAAACAGCATGTTATTATACTGACTGATCTCGATTGGTCCGTATAAGCATCTATTCAATAGTAGCTGAGGCTGCCTAGATACTCTAACAATAGACATCCCATGTATATGTGTACTTGATGTGTATATAAAAAGACAGGCAGGGTCGAGATAGTGATGCTGTGAACGGGACCTGCGGGGAGGCAAAGGCGGATCTTTGACTTTCGACATGGGTTGTAACCATCAATGGGTACCTTGCATGTATACGAGGTTTAAAAATCGACAGTCATGGATCAAAGTGATAAAAAGGTAAAGTTATATACCACCTTAACCGCGCAGTAAAGTGATCAATAGATCAGCGGCAGTTGAACATTGCCACCAGTGCAGTCAGCTCACACGCACCCTTATATCGTATTTTCTTACCCTCAACTGTCATTGGCTCGTCCCCATGTCCGCTAACTTTTTTACGACATCTTTCCCTTACCTACATACTCGTATGTAGCAGTGTTCAAAAAGTTCGTGTTGGAAATACTAATTCATGCAGTTCCAACGTCATGGCCTACCCTGCAACAAAGCTCGTTTTCAAAATGGCGCCAATGGAATTTGTTCCTATTTTTATGCTGGCGTGAATAAAAAACGAGGTGGAACAACGTGTTGCTGGCGCGCTAGTGGCACTTAGTGGCCGGCGGGTCACAAAGTCAACGATCCATGTCGACGATCGGCCCCCAGCGACGAGATCAAAGTTGAGCCTTTGCAACAGCCACTGGGCTAGCAGGGATTGGCTGCTTTGGGGCGTCTCTAGCGGTTCGTATTGAAGAGAGAGTGGCTTTCGTGCGCATTGTTTAGCTGAGTTGAGGGCTGTGGTTCTATGGAGGCATTGCATTCTCGAGTCAGGCACTGACTGCAGGTCGACATGGATCAGTGTGATTGATACTGGGCATCAGCGAAAGGTGCGCTAAAGAGCTAGCGCCATCAGTGGGCATCTCCCACCGCACGTCCCCACGCAGCGGCCCCAGCCTGTACGAAGCGCTATTGCTAGGCCGTCCTTTGCGGTTGGGCTTGTGCTAACTCACTCTCGCACTTCAACCCCATCCATCAATGGCCTCATTCGTACTCCGTAGGGGTCCCTCAACAGTCTCCATCGTCCAAACCCCTGCAAAACCCGACAATCGTCGTTCGCTTCGCTGCGTGCCCTCAAAATTCCACCTGCCCGAAAACACCAGCGCCAGGCCCAGGAGCCGGAATCACACTCGCTGTGGGCTCTGCCTACTCCCGACTCCGTTAGCACTGCCTGCAGGGTCGCACCGTCGACGGTGAGCCAGGGACCAGAACTGGGACTTGTCACTCTCGAATACGGATCCCAAGTGCGTCAATCAATCGTCCGACTGCTTTGCCGCCTGCTCAGCTGGCGTGGTTCGTCTGCTCGGCTTATTGGGCCACCTCATCGCCTGTGTCTCAGCTTTGCACACCACACTGCCCCAAACCTTGCTTCCCCAGCTCGTATTGCGGGCACCAAGGCTGGCTTGGTTTTTGGCGCCTCCTTTATCCGCTTGCTCCCGGTCCTTAGTTTGCTAGCACCGATTCCTAAGTGATATTTGTGCTGTTACCCGTACGGATTCTCGTACGGCACAGTATTGAGTCGTCCCTGGGCCAGAAGCTCGGATTACCAAACGTCGTCGTCTTCGCTTCGGCCAGCCCCCACGTGCATTTGTCGAATGCTTCCTCCAAGGGCCAACGCCCAACCGCTTTTCTACCGAGGGCAGCTCATGCATGTCTCCGTTGGGTGATTTTCTCTCTCCTTCTCCTTCTTCTTCACGTCTTCCATCGTCACTCGTTTCCACAGCGGGTGAGCTCTGTGCTCGAATCGAATCGCCCAACATTCGTCTTGATACAGTGCCCGTGAGAGTTGGCCACCCTGGGACCTCAGCAGAGGCGCATTGCTCGCCGTCGTGCGCCAGCTTATAGTCTTACCAGCCACATCGTAGCCACTGACGAAGTCTCTCCCTTGTGCTGCCTTGCCAGCTCTCGTCCTCGGCCCTCTATTTTTACACGCATTCCGTCCATTTCGTCGGGCAGGATTTGCCAAAGCGCCCAACTCGCAGCCTGGCAATCATGTCCAACCACAAGACTCGACCCGCTCGCTCGAACAGCTTGCAGCGCATGCTCGAGCTCGAGCGACGCTACATGGTAAGAGCGGTCTCTCCTATCGCGTTGCATTTCTCAGCAAGATGCCTCCAAGTAGCCCCGTGGAAGCTAATGCGCTCTCTTCTTCGTCCAAATATAGCTTGAGCGTCTCGCAAGCTCACAATCGAATGCGCTGTCCGCCAATTCAGCTTCCATAGCTGCCGTTGTCTCCAGACGACCACTTCCGGCATCAAATCGCCCTGCAGTTCAGGTTCAACGTATTGAGGCGGCTCCTCAAAAAGATGCTCCAATGGGCGCCAACATCACCAAAGAGAGATTGCCGGTTGCTCAAATAGTTCCACTGACCATCAACGTCAGTTCTCCCAAGCTCAAATTAGATTTTGTGCCCGAGTCAGACAACAACGCGCAAAGGGCCGCTGTGGTAGTGCATAACCCTCCACCGGTGGACAAGCCCGCTCTCAAAGCTGTTTCTTTCGATGTTCCGTTAAGCGATGAAGATGAACGGAGGTCGATTTGCCAGTCTCCAAGCTGGGAGGCATATGGTCGTCGCAAGAAGAGTGATAAAAAGGACAGCAAGAAAGAGCTGAAGAAAGAACAGCTGAAGAAGGAACAACAGAAAAAGGAAGAGGAGAGAAAGGAGCAAGAGCGCAAAGAACAACTGAAAAAGGAGGAGATGAAAAAGGAGCAGCTGAGAAAAGAGCAGCTGAAGAAAGAGCAGCTCAAAAAGGAACAGGCGGAGAAAGAACAGCGAAAAAAGGAGCAGCAGAAAAAGGAGCAGCAGGAGAAGGCATCGAAGCGGGAAAAGGAGGAATCTGCGCTCAGGAATGCTTTAATTAAGAAGAAGCGCCTGAGCAAGCAACCTCCCCCTTCTTCGTCGCATGCCTTGGAGCAGGCGAATCGCTCATCAGCGGCGGCACAGGCAGCTGCCAGAGATAAACAGCGACCTTCGAGCGCGTTAGAGTTCACCAAAGATGACGTGCCTGTCCGCCCTCATCACAGGCGATCCGGCTCTTTTACCTCGTATATTATGTCGCCGTTCGAGTCTCGGCGGGCGTCCGCTGACACTGCTCGCCCTAGCGAGACGGGCTTCATCGGCGGCATCAAGTTGGAGATTCAACGACATGCGGCCAGCCAAAAGACCGCTGAATCGCCTGAGAACATGGACGAGTCTCAAATCCACCCGGCACTGCGAACAAACAACGCTCATAATCAGAAGTGGTCTGCCCCTCCAGCACGCCCGGCCCCCGAGTCTCAACGCCGAGTCTATCCTCCCATTACTCGACACCCGGCTGCAGCGGCCAAGACAAGGTCTCTTATTTCGTCTGCGGAGATGGAGGCTCAGGAGACCGGGACAATGGAGAGCAAATGGAGAGCCTTTGTGGGCCTGAAGCCAAAGGACTCGGCCGAGCCATCAAAGACCGCCGCCCAGCAAGACAAATCAAAGAAGCCTGTAATAACTAATGAGGCAACCAAATCTGTATCCGCATTGCCATCACCCAAGACCAGTGCAAACGCGGGATTAACTGCCGATACACGTCCTCAAACAGCTGTTGGTCAAAACGGCCCTCAACCAGTCTCACCTGTTGGCAACGAGAACCAGAACACAAAGCCCAAGCTCAGCGTATCTACAAGCGATCGCGATCTCCTTCCAAGCGTTGCTGTTACTGTGCAGCAGCCAGCGAAAGAGAAATTAAGCCAAAGCAATCTTGCCCGGATTTCACGCGAAGGCAACGGCGCTGTCAAGAGTGGCAATGCCCAAGATGCAACCCTCGCGACGACATCTTTGCCTCCAGCACCGCCACGTCGAAGTTCAAAGCGGAACTCCATGGTGAGTTTAGATGGCTCAGTGTCATCCATGTCATCTCCACGCACGCCAAGACCTGGTAGCTCCGAGTCTGCCAACAGCAACCATGATCTGTCTGGCAGGCCCAAGCATATTGCAAACAAGGCGTCTGGAAACACCGAATTAAAGAGCGGCGGAGCATCTCTCCAAACTACTCCACGAGAGGCTGGCCGCATCGCCAAGGGTCAAAAGCCAGACCCGATAGAAATTCCGACATGGGAAGATATCCAATCCTCCGTCATGAAGGTCATCGACACCAAAGTATCGCTATCTCCGATCCGCAAATCTCACGGGTCCCTTCGGGATGATAGTGACTTTACTGTTCGCCGTCTCACGGACGATTCAGTTCCAACGACGTCGACTGATGATGACTCGTCTGACGATTTCCACTCGCCATCAATGCCTGGTACGCCTGACACTTCCCGACCTCAATCTGAAAAGGGTCTTCCCCCCATGACGCAAGATGTTGAGAGTAAACGAGTAGCCACACCTCGCGCCAGGAACGGTTCCACAAGCCCGGTCAGACAGCCGCTTCTCCTCCAGATCGGGGGCGGAGGCGGAGGCTACTCAAGTCCACCCAAAAACACACGACCCGTGGGAAACTCCAGCACGTCGAGCGTCGTCGTTTCCACCAAAAATACGACTGTGGCTACAGGCCAGACTGCCCACCGTCGGTCACAAACGGACGTGGATGCGATAACCGCAGCTGATTTCTTGCCGAAATTGAAGCACCAGCCCCTGAAGGCCGTGGAACATGTATCAGTGCCAAGGCAACACCTCCCTTCGACTGCACTGCTCTCTGGAGAGGAAAAAGTCAATGGCAAGGTTCAACTAGTTCCTTCCCCGTGGCCTGCTTCCTATCTAGAAGAAGCTCGCAAAGCTGCTCCCCTCGCTCCGCCTCCTCAGGTGCTGGGATCGCCACGTCTTGGTCCCAAGGTCACGCCGCCATCTTCGATCCGGAGCCAGCCATCCCCTACTACCGACCTTGCGCCGACGAAGGCGCCGCGACACACAACTGGCTCACCTGTCGGTGGCGAGCCGATTGCCAAAATGTTCGTGGAGTGTTGTGGATGCAAGTATTACCACGACATGCCCAGCAACATCTATGAAGCCATGGCCAACCCAGATGCTGTTGTTCGACCAAGGGGAAGTGTCGGATTCACTGGCGCGTTATCCGTGACGGTGAAGTGCCCGTGGTGCTTCCACGAGATGAGCACCAAGTGCTGTGCTGGCTATGCTGCGATGGTATATGTGAAGGAGAGGCTGCATTAGTGACTATACTGCCGCTACTCTCCCTCATTCTATCTCATTCCTTTTCTTTCTCTTTTCTTGTTCATAACAGCCCATTTACGATGCCACGATTTATTTCCCACTAAGATTGAGCTCCTGGAGCAAATGTCTCTTTCAAAATAATGAACCAGGGTTGGAGGGGGCTATCAGCTGATATTCCATCCCCAGCTCGCTTTTCTTCTTTGATTCCCTTCTCGTTTGCTGCTTATAATGATTATGATTATGACGATGTACAAAAGTCAAAAAGATGATTGTGGACTTATTTTAATGGTGAAGCTTTTTGGATTTTGGTTGCTGATGTTGACTATCATTCAACTATTTACGACCTCTTTCATATATGCACGGGGGAGTTTTCTTGTTCTTCTGCCTGATGATTTAGAGGGGGGCGCTATTCATGTTGCAAGATGCGGGCGAGTTTTTGGTCCAGAGTTAGCAAGAATGAGATGACAAATATATCAAATGATACCTCGCAGCCATAGTGCCCTCCATCTACGTGTGTACCAACCAATAATAAATACTCCCTTGATGAAGAAGTTACACGGCATACGTTCTGCGTAGGTCGTGGTTTCGCTGCTGCACTTCCGACACCTTTCTGGCCAAGTCCAAGTTTGTAGAGCGCAGGGCTCCCATTGCTTGAGTAGCCCGATCGAGCTGACCGTCTAATAGTTCCTCCCTCTTCTCAAGGATCATGACACGGTCTTCTAGAAACATCAGTCTCGAATGGAGGCTTACGTCGTACTCCCGGCGGTCCATGATGTGGTCGCTGCTGCCATCAGTTGCGTTGTCTTGCATGACGATGTTATCGGCGTCGGCTAGGCCTTTGATGAAGCTGTTTTCGGTGAGCACTTCGATGAAGGGCTTATACGGCATCTTTGCCTGGAGACGGAGAACGTTGTAGACTTGGTCTGCGTAGCGTACTGCAAAGGCCCAGAGATCGGGGCCGATGTCGTGGGTCATGGGCATGTTGCTTAGGGGCTCGACAGCGGAGCGGTTGAGACGAGGCCAGATGTCGTTGTGGGGGCGGACGGGGCCTGGTTGTTCGTTTGTGAGCTCTGTTGATGGAAGAAATCAGTTGGCTTTGGTTAGAGCGTTTCTGAAGCATGGAAGAGGGGGAAACGGGAGGACATACTTTGACGAAAGTATTCTTCGCGGAAGTCGAAGAGGAATGATTGGATGCTCCAGTGGGTGTTGCGATCTATGTTCAGTACGGTCTTGAGGACGTCGGCGAGCTCTTCTGTGAAATCTGCTGGAGTTGAGGTGGTGATGTGGTGGCACAGGAGGTCCTCGAGGTCCTGTACCACGCTGATGAAGTCCTTTGGCATGATGGGGCTTTTTTGAATATGGGAGGATGGAGATGTGCTAAGAGATGAACCAACCCGATTGCCGGGCGAGGCAGGAGGAAGAGAGTCTATATAGTAGTAGATTGTATGGTTTGTGGTGAAGGAGAAAAAAGGAGTCGAAGAGGGTGATTTGAGGCATAGACTTTTTGGGGGGGAGAAATAGGAGGGATAAACAAGTGCTGCTGTAACTGATGCACTGCAGGTGCTTTCAGAGTGCCCCTGGGCAAATAGGCTGTGCTTTAGCTCATGTGAATCGAATGCTGCTAGCGGATTTAAAAACAGATGAAAACAAGCCTAATTTGCTGTTCTACCCCATTTTGTCTAATTACTCTGTTGTTATAATTGAATCCGCACCTTGGGAGTGTCGTGCTCTTGTTGCTGTGTCACCTGTGTGTGTAAGGTGGCTTTAACTGTTGGATTAGGGAACGGTTAATTGATGCAGATAGAGGGTTGCTACTGGAAGCGAGCATTGTGTGACAAGGCGGGACAATGGGTTGATGCTTTTCTTGATAACACTCAGTTTTCTGTTCTTATTGGGGGGATAAGAGAAGGTATCTTGGTTTCATCTTTGGTAAAATGTATTAATTTGGACTGTATAATAGCTAGGCGGGATGCATATTATCGGGTACCAAAATGACGAATTACGCAGTATGTATGTATTTTTGGGCATTTGTCGCTGCCGTTTCTGTCACCCTTGCAACTTGAAGCTATTTACATGCGCCAAACTAACGGAACTCTCCGACGAGTGGATGGTGAACGGCGCCGCGGCTAAAGCTCGTATGGAAAGGCCGCCTACTCCGTACATGTGCTAACGAAACGATAAGGCGAGGCGATGCATTCTTTGTACGTAAACTGACATAAGTCATCTGGTAGAATTTATTTCTCCGATGCCGTCCACTTTTTTTTGTCTTCGATTACAACGGTAATCCCATGTCTTCGCCCACTTTATACTATTCCAACGCTACTCTACTTTTCGAGTCTCAGGATTGATGAATGCGTCTATCATTATAAGCACAGACTGCAATGAGCTCCAAGGGCTCGGCTGATGCATCAAAAGGTGAGGGAGGCATCCTCGCCCCAGGTTTGGTTCCTCTTCCGCTTGATGCAGCGCTGACTTGGTGTCCCCAAAGGCTGCCGCACTTGCATGCGGCGACGCATTCGATGTGACCTCGGTCGTCCGGAGTGTTCGAAATGCATCAAGAAGGGCCTGAGCTGCCCCGGATACGGGCGGCATCTTCGCTGGGCTGATGGAGTGGCGGTTCGAGGGAAACTGAAGGGCCGGAGATTGCCTGTGGCGGGCTCTATGGCCATGGAATTGGCGTTACCGACAATCGAGGAGCCCGTTCCTCTTCCTGCTCCGGCACCCGCTCCGATGCCCTCTCCTATTTCGGGAGCCCTTCAAGTAATGGGACAGACGGCTCTCAGCATTAACAGGGCCATCGAAAGCACCTCCGCAGGCACAGATTTGTTGAACTTTACACAGTGGGCGTCTTCACCGGAGATCATCGAATACTACGATAAGTATTTGGCAGGGCGGATGGTATGGATCGACTCGGATGAAAATGACTATCGGCGTCGTATGTTGCCCATGGCCGCCAATGCCCCAGGCCTTCGTTTTGCCATTGCCGCCTTTTCTCTCTACCATGGGCCCATGAAATTTCCGAGCGAGTTGGCCCGATACCATGAGGAGGCGAGAGACGCATGCCTGGAAGTCCTCCAGAGACAGCTTCGAGAAATGAACACCCGGGTCAACAGCGGAGCGGAGCTTAATACGCGAGCCGATGTTGCCAACGCAGAATGGATGCTGGCCTGCATCCTCGTGATTGCGAATTACGAAATGGCAAAGAATCACTCTGTGGCTGCTGAAAACCATCGACTTGCGGCAAGGAGAATCGTCAACGTATTTGGCCAGCACGAGGCGTGCACCAAGGGCCTGTTTGCGTTTTTAAGGAACCAGCTCGCAATTCATGAAGTCCTCGGCTCTTGTACATCCTTCGACTTGGCCGATGTCGCAGAAACCATTCTCCCCACGCCAGGCTCCGGTAGCCATGTGCTGTTCTCCGAGTACCTTTCTTTTCTGCATCAAATCACGCTGGCTTCGCGACGATCCATGGCTGTGAACGAGGACATTGACGTATCGCTTTGGCCCGAGAGCTTTACCATTATCGAAGTACAGTCACGCTTCGAGCAAGCAAGAGGCCAGACACTGATGATTGCGGGGAAGCTGCAAATAAACCCCCCGGTTGTGCGCCGTGACTTTATAAGGCTGGTGGACTTATACCACCACGCTGCCGTTGTCTATGCGTACAGATGCCTGGGCTATGCGATTCCCAGTAATTTCGATTGGCTGGCTTCCGTTACCAAACTGTTTGACCAGCTGGATCAGATTGAGAACATCTCTCTCTGCATTCAAAACCTCCCGTGGCCAATTTTCATCGCGGGCACGGAGTGTCATGGCGACACAGAACGGCAGCACAAGGTCGCCACCATTCTCGACAAGACTATCAGAACGACGGGCTTTAATCAATACGAGACCATCCGGAGCTTTTTAAATGCCTTTTGGAGTGGTACAGAGCCAAACTGGCTGCCGGTTGCACAACAGTTGCAAGCGAACGGACTCAGAATTCTTGTCGTATGAAAGCACTAAGAGATGGTTCATCAATGTTACATGCATGGCTCTTATCTGCGGATTGTTTCTTCATCCAAGACGTTGAATATCTCCTCCATTGGGTCCTTATACTTGTATAAGCCCAGCGCCGGTGGGCAGAGCCCATACCCGAGAAGACGCAACAGTTGCGGTGAGAAACCTCGATCCTTTGCTACCTCTGGTGGCAATTCCAAATACTGATTCTCTTCTTGCCTTAGAGTTCCTTTACACATGAACACGCCGATTGTCTCACGTGCGTCGTCCCTAGCACGGGTAAACAAAAAGTCAGCATCATGATTCCCATTGATGAGAGTTGCCCAGGAATATTTCAAGGGGGGGATAGTACTTGGTGACGTTTGCGCCTCCCGCATGATATACGTTGCCAACAAACATGGCTGCGTCTCCGACTTCGAGTTCTGCTGAAATGGTCTCCTCATCGAGCGGGCACCTCTCCGGTCCCCATAAGTGGCTCTTTGGGATGATGACTGTCGCGCCGTTCTCCTTTGTCGTCTTGGACAGTGCCTGGAATTTATCACGATTGTCAGCCCGGGATTCGTATTGTCATTTGGACACAAGGGACAGGCAAATACCGTGACGCAACCCAGCATGACGGGCATATCGCAGTTTCGAGTATGGTAGTCCGAGTCGTCCCTGTGAAGAGGCTGTTGCTTGCCACCAGGCTCAACGCGGAAGCCTACGATGCTCGCAATTTGTGGCTTTGCCGCCACGCTCTTTTGCTTTTGGCCCTCCCAATAGGTGTATCTGCTGGTCAACATGGCCTCTGCGACAGACTGAAAGAGCTGATTCACCACCAGCTTGGCGCTGGAAGGTGACTGAGCAAGGATGCCATGAGCACGCTTTGTTGTGCTGGGGAAGAAACCAGCGGGATCTGGCTTGTCTGCGTCGAATATGGGCTTGAGATCTTCCTTGATCTGGGCACAGAGGGATTTGGGGAAAAGATTCTTGACGATTACGGCGCCATCCCTCTCTAATAGGGAATGGAGCAGGGTGGTATTTGTGGCCGGGTCGTCAGCATAGACGGTGATGATTTCCTTGCCGGCCTCGGAGGGAAATGTGTCTGTAGCGTAATGCTGAGTGCACGTCATTTTTGTTTGGTTTTTTCAAAGATGGGTGTATGGTTAACTAGCACAGCAAGCGATGGATTTGAATATTGTTCAGATCGATAGAGTGACAAAGATCTACTTGGTTGAAATCAAGGCATGCGGTTCCCTTTTTATCTTCGTCTAGCAGCCCACCATGTCCATCAAAACGAGGCATCTCGGGCTTAGACATCTCATCTGCCCGATCCAGGCTCCCATCGAGAACCCTCTTGGGGAAATATTCAGAGAAAACAAGGCGATGACACCTTGCCAATCCAAGCAAATAGATCGAGAATGACAAGCCAGAGCCCGGGGGTCAAACCCAAAAAGACGACGAGATCGGATCCCAGACGAGAGAGCCGAGAAACTACTCCCGGGAACTATCTTTGGCTAAAATAATAAGGTATATGTAGTTGTTGCAGTTTGCTTCCCCAAGAGGGGAAGATTCGATGGCCGAGAGGGCGTCTCTTTTTTCCCCGGCGATTTGCTTCTCCGGATAGTAACCTGATGTGGTTAGGAGTGCTCCGCTACATGGGGGGATGGAGGAGGGATTGTTGGAGAATAAACCCCAGCGGAGAACAAATGATGATGATGATGATGGGGGGAAATGTTGATGAGATTGACAGTGAATGAAATGTTTTTGTTATGTGGTGCGTTTTGTTTCGTAAAAGAAGTGGTGATGTTGACGAATGTTGAGGGGCGCTTCAGGTGGTGATAGGTTGAGGCGTTTTCTTTGTGTATGTGCGGTAGGAGTAGCATTTTTAATATCGCCGTGTTGGATGATTGGTTGGATGGGAAGGATAATGCTGTAACGGTGCTAATTATAGCCGGGAATTGGGATTATGAAATCGACGACATGAGTGAAGAGTCTCATGGCCATGGTGGATTACTGCTTTTCTCAGAGGAAATGGTTATGCCAAGTACATGATAACTAGACATGTATCAGAAGGAGATGGTGATAAGTAACAGGGATTAAACATATCCACGATAACCTATCAGACAGTAACAGCCGGTAGAAAAACAATGCTGATACGCTGGGCTGCTCGATGGCCCAGTTAGGAAGCCGGATAAACACTCTGCGCTATGAAAGACTCGGATGTAACTAAGGGAAGCGATGTTTATCACGATTCTCATGCTTCTCATAAAGATATTACTAATCTTGGAGAAACGACGTACGGTGAAACCCAGTCCATATTACGCTCACTCATCTATTCACAGAATAATCACTCGTCTTTGGGGTATTGATATCATTGTATCATCATACGTAAACCATAGTAGCTAGCATACCTTCAACCCTCAGTTGGTGCCATTCGGGGCTGCCTTCTTCTTCACCTCAATCGCCGCATCGAGCGCATCCTTGAGTGTGTCAACCAAATCCTCTGCATCCTCCAAACCGGCAGAGAGTCTTATACTTGCTTCAGCCGCACCAAACCCTTCAAATTCTTCCCTTTCCTCAGCCTTTTTACCAAACATCATCATATTGTATGCCAACATAATGGTGACATGGCCGCCCAGGTGTGGGCTGGAGTAGAATCCGCACTTGTCGTAAAACGCTCGAGCGGTGTCTACGCTCTCAAACTCGACGTTCAGGAGACAGCCGTATCCTGGATTGGGGAGTTCAGTGGTGCTGCGCCGCAAGAAGCGATCATAGTTGGGCTTGTCAGCCAGTAGACTAGGATACTGGACCCTGACCACGGGAGAATCATCGCGGCCAATTGTTCTGTGAAGGAAGGTAGCCATGGCTTCTGCGTTACGATTCAAACGGCGTGTACGTTGGAGATAATCGTGTGAGTTGGCAAGCAACACCTTTGCATCGTCGGCAAAGAGCTCGTTGTTGTGAGTCTTGGCAAATCGAGAAGAGAGTTCATTATAGTGAGGAGAGAGGGGGTTGAGGACAATGGAGCCGCCAAGGACATCAGCCCTGCCGTTGAAGGACTTAGTAAGAGAAGTCACAAGGACGTCCGAGTAGGCCAATACATCGACGTTTGCAAATCCCGCCAGTGTATCATCGAGAAGTAACACAAAACCGTATTTTTCAGACAGCTTTTTGAGGCGAGGCAGATCTGTGCTTTCCAGGGTTGGGTTTCCGGGAAATTCAACAATGACGAAGCTAACCTTTCTGCCTTCTTTTGTCTCCCCGTCGAGCCATGTCTCCATTTCATCTAGGCCTTCTTTATTAACTTTGCCAAAGTGCTTGAATCCATTGGGGCTCTCTTCATGTAGATGATGGTGTGTGTTGTGGAAGACGACGCCAAGAACAACATTGGTTCCGGGGCGGTATTCCTGGATGAGATTTGTAGTGTGGAAAATGGCAGCCATACCAGTGGGGAAGAGGCGGACATCACTGGGTTGGCTCTTGACCAGGTTTGGGTCAATGGAGGCGCGGTGGACGAGCTGGTTGATGCGCTCGCGGAGTAGCTGATGAGCCGGGCCATCGGGAGTGAAAGTTGGCTTGGGGGGGTTCTTGTAATCATCAAACGGGACCTCAACCAGAGTGTCGATGTTGTTCAATAAGTACTCCGCAATGCGAATAGAGAGTCCAAGACCTGGAGCTCCCCAGCTAAGCATGAGAGCTTTTGTGTGCATAGGCTCAAACAAGACAGCGTAAAGGCGATGGCCAGCCACATCGAGGCACTTGAATGTTAGCTTGTCCGGACTAATGGCGGCCTCGTCTCGGGCCTTGTTCTGGACATGACCAGCCGTAAAAGGCCACATGATTGGGTTGAGATAGAGCATGCAAGACTTGCCCTCGTAGCCTAGTCTCTTTGCAACCTCTTGACCAATCTATATATGCATGGTTAAAAGTCGACCATCGTTGGCGAGTAGGCCGTGAAGCTTACCTTAGCAGCGAATTGGGTTGGACCAAAGCGCGGATAGACATGGACAACCTTGGCAAAGGGAGACATGTCTCCATCACGGACACCCTGAAGCATGTTCCATCCTGGCAAGTTGGAGATAATGCTGTACGGGGTTTGAGGAGGAGGCGCATGGCCAAAGTCGGACTGTGTTCTGAGAACGACCATTTTGTCTGTACTTGATGGACTATCACCACAGCGATCCTGAAGGAATATGAGGTTACACAAAGATGGGGAGATGGTTGAGCCCAAGGTAGCAATTCGGGGACATGTGTTCCTATTTAAACAACAGCAGTGCCCCCTTCAACTTGCATACTCCGGGAAAGGCCAATCCCACACTTCGTAGTTTCCGAGCTTATGCGTACATAGCCTATGGATTCGAAGCTAGCGAGCCAGGTCCGATACTCGTCAGACATACAGTATGCGGTGCTGCCCCAGTGATTTGTTGGCGCTAGCGCTGCTCGCTTGTGTGGCGGCTCACGCAGGATGAGTGAGGATGATGCTTGCGCTGTTTAAAGCCGGTATCACCAGCTCTTGGCTGGCGGGGAAAGGTCAAAATGAATTGTCTCGACTTTTGTTCGGTGAAAGAAGCGAATGCTCAATCCACGTATAGATCCGACACATCCCGCCATGAAGAGAACGTAAACGCTTGCCCCCGATATCTCGACCACTACTCTGTATAAATTTCCCCACGGGATGGATCGAAATAACTGTTAGTAGCTGTTTGGTGGGGTGTAAGCTGGTGGCAAGCTATGGTGAGACCGCATATAGCGCCCTTACAAAGCATTTCAACTAAAAAGGCTCATGTTAATATATTCCCGCGAATCAGGCGGCAAAAGTTCCGCATAAGCAAATCCCATGGTTCAGGAACTAATGACCAGATATGGAAACATCTGTCGCGAACTGGTCGGAAAAGAGCCCACATGGCTCTCGGCGTTGCTGAAATATGCGCCTGCGTGTGAGGTTTAGTTGAACGTCGTCGACCCGGAGATGTGGGCCGCTCCGTGGCCGCTTTTCACTGCCGTTGCGAGCGGACCTTTATAGAGTAAGCCCGCTCCGGGGTGCGGCAGTCAAGATGAATAAACAAATCATCCCTGTAGTGCGAAGGAAGTTTATTACGATTTGAAGCAAGATGAGTGAAAAGTTTGAAGGATGGCGGTTATTTTCTCACACGTGATTAGAAATCGAGAAGGGGAACTGCCACATTTAACGAAGTAGGACCTATTTTTTCACAAATCACTACTAACATACACACAGTGTTTTAGGGCGATGCGCTTTCGCAAACCAAGTACCACCAACACGAAGTGGTCATAGCTGGTCGTGCCTCTGTTGGCGCGCAATTATTTTTTTTCCCGTAAGGGGTTATAACATATCTTACCACTGGTAGCTATTACAACCAGCGTGCCTATCACCACACCTCTTACCAAACCCCCCCCGCCTCGTAGCTAGGTAGTAGTAAATACCAAGATATCGCCCTTTTGTAGTAGAGTATACTCATTCTTCCCATTGGGGTCCCCTTGAGTTCTTTCCTATTTACGAGACTCCCATTCTCAAGAGTAACAGTGCTCGACCTTTGTCTTCCAGGATCTCACGGACGGCGCTAATGTTGGTCAAGTATTCCTGTCCCTGATACGTGACGAGGATAAGAAAGATAATATTCTTCGGTTTTTAAAAGAGAAAGTCGTTAGTAACCCTGTCTTAGTAAAGATAGACGCCTTCCTAGAAGACGACAATAGCCCGGCCTAGGCTACTTACGACATCGACATAGATTAAGCCTGGTCTAACGTCGTTAAGCAACTCCGGGAAGTTAAATACAACGACTTTATTATACCCCTATTATTAAAACTATTAGGGCTATGGAAAATAGCTTTATACTATTTATAGTATTATCTAACCTTCTTAATAAAAAAGCCTAAGTTTAGGTTAACATTAGATAAAACTAATTCTTCTTTAGTATCCTAGTAGAAGAAAATTACTAATAATAGCAGGGTGCAGATTTAAAATACCTATCCCATAAGGAGGATTTATAATTCCCAGGGGCTATAATAAGAAAAGTTATTTACTAACTATACAGAAGATATTGTAAATATCTATTATAATTTTATAAAGGAGGCCCTTATATTAGCCCCCTTTAGTATTATTTTAGGGGCTTTAAACTTTAAACTTATCTATCAGTTACTTAATAGTGATAAAGACTTACTTATGGATAATATTTTCC
Organism: Trichoderma semiorbis; assembly: GCA_020045945.2. Classification (NCBI taxonomy): domain Eukaryota; kingdom Fungi; phylum Ascomycota; class Sordariomycetes; order Hypocreales; family Hypocreaceae; genus Trichoderma; species Trichoderma semiorbis. The sequence continues at coordinate 6,375,707 of CM034695.1, forward strand.
TCTAGATTCCTTTTAAGGTATTTAGGCAGGACCCTTACGTAATTATCTAGAATAAAAAAACCTAGTAAATACTTTACGTTATCTTTTTCTACTATTATAGAATATGGTTTCTTATAGTAAAGGACCTAATAAAGGAGGTCCTACTGCTTTATAACCTTATTTAGAATGCGGTATGTTAATAAAGCGGCGTATTTATTGCGCAGGAGCGTTTTTTTTTAAACCGTAAGGATACGGTTTTATATAGCCTTTTCTAATATATCCTCTATCTTCGAAACGTGGAAAAGGAATCTGGGATTATCCTAGATTATAAGGAGGGACGCCAGATCCTCTTCTAGTACTTTTCCAGTCCCTAATACGCGGAGCTTATAGATAAATTATAACTACTGCTAAAGGAGAGCAGTTTATTACTTACTGTAATCCAGTACTGGAGCGCTAAAGGGGCCAATACCATAGCGATAAAAGAATGGCAGCAGAGCGAGGCTGCAGAGAGGGTGCGATATACGCGCGTTAAAGGGGCCGAGACCATAGCGATAAAAGAATGGCGGCAGTCCAAGGCTACACAGAGCCAGCGAGAGGGGGCCGCTAAAGGGTGCGCCAAAGGACGCGAAACCATGTCAGCAGCCGCCTATAAAAGATGGGTGCAATTTTATAATGATCCTGAAGTGCAGAAGATCGTTAGTCCTGTTAACGAGGACGAATTAACACACAGAAACAAAGACCTAGGAGAGAGGATTCGACAGGCTAATTTAGCCGACGATAACAGTCCTCGAACTCCGCTTATGCTCGGATACGCTGTTTATAAAGGCGATAAAATTAGAGTTATGCCTGGCGTAACATATATAAAGGGGAAGTATAAGGAGGGTATACGGGCGCAGATGTAAGTGTTTATACCCATTCTTACCCAGTCGGAGAGCGATGTTATTCGCTCTCTTAATATGGGAGCCGGAACTGGCTGGTGTCCGAGTTCAGCAGAACCGGCGTCGGTACTGGCAGGAGTCATGTCGGATGCAAAATCTGGCTGGGGCACATTCAATTTGGTATTTGCTGAATTGGGTGGCAATAGAGTCTCTGCTTGTCGGGGGCTCTGTAGCCGCTTTACTAAAACTGCATACCAGCCACTTCTTTTTTGCTTCGCCTCCCCAAACTGCTTCTCTGACCCCAATTGCATCTGCACCGCTCGCACAGCATCTCCTCGCCCATTGCATCGTCGCCGCGCGTTTTGGGCAGACTCGAGACTCGCCGCATGACACTTGGAATTGACGATGGCTGCGTCATTAGGTGTGTTATTGGAGTGAGAGCTGGAATGAGGCTCGATATTTGGTGTAACGTTGTTTGTTGATTGTATGTGAATTTACGTATATATATATCTATACATAGAGCGACAGAGGGAGAGCACTCATGGCCGTGTGCAGAGCGTGCGATAACACCCACAGAATCACATCAGCCCACCTCTCACGACTTACACCCACAACATCTCATCTCATCTCACAACACCATGTCCGACATCATCGTAATCGGGTAAACCCCTCCTCCAAACCCCTTTCATCCTCCAAATCCCCACAAACTGACAAAAACTCTCTCACCCACAGAGCCGGTGTCATCGGCCTCAGCGCCGCCCTCCGCCTCCAACAAGCCGGCCACAGCGTCACCATCATCGCAAAAGACTTCCCCACCCCCTTCGAAGCAGCCGACAAGCGCGCCCTCATCAACTATACCTCGCAATGGGGCGGCGCGCACAATCGCTGGGTCCTTCCTACGAATCCCGGCGAGCAGCGCGAGCACGAGTTTTCGCTCACGACGTATCGCCATATGGAGGCTACGCTGAGGGAGTTTCCCGAGGCGGGCATTACTTTTATGAAGGGCATTGAGTACTTTGAGAACCCGCCCCCTGTGCATCGTGATTTGACTGTGGAGAAGGCGCTTCAGCTTGGCCTTGAGGAGTTCAAGCTGTTGGAGAAAGAGGACTTTCCGGATGACAAGGTGGTCTGGGGGTGCGAGTACAAGACATGGTGCGTGAACCCCATGGTCTACTGCTCGTTTCTTCTTCGCCGGTTCCATATTCTCGGGGGTAAGGCTATGGCCATGGAGCTTCGAAATTTAAATGAAGCGTTTCTTGTCAAGGCTGTGCCTGGCGTCAAACTTGTCGTCAACTGCTCCGGCCAGGGGTTCAACGACCCAGCCGTGTTTCCCACAAGAGGTAAGCCCTTATGTCACGGACTCTTCCACATCTTCTATGTCCTGCTTGTATTTACATAAAGATTCCAATGACTTACACATCTCCAGGCCAAACCTGCCTCGTCGCAAACCCCTGTACCGCCACCGTCACCCGCCAAAACGCAGACGGCTCATGGTCGTTCTGCGTGCCCCGAAACTTCCACGGCGGCACCATCATCGGCGGCACCAAGGAGCCCGACAACTGGGACCCCGAGCCCAGTCCCGAGACTCGCGCCCGCCTACTCTCCGCCTTCGCTGCCACGTATCCGCCCATCGTCGCAGACGGGCCTCTGCAGCCACTGGGAGACATTGTTGGACGGAGACCAACTCGTCGTGGAGGGATTAGGCTAGAGAGGGAGGAGATTGCCGCTGATGAGATCAAGGGCCTGCAGGATAATGAGGCGAGATCGATTGTGCATGCGTATGGCCTCGGTGGGAGGGGCTTTGAACTCTCGTGGGGCGTGGCAGAGGAAGTATTTGAGCTTGTCAAGCAGCGAGTTTCTAGTCGTCTATAAATCGGCCGCTGCGCTATTCAGAAAGCAGCCTCCTCCTTTTTTTCAAACATGTAATAATCGTACAAGTCCCCGTTATCTATATCTGTACATGCCTCCCCCCTCATCAACTCATACTCAAACAAAAAAGGCATCAAAGTCTTTGGTCAATGCAAAAGTACCCTCCCTGCGCCAACATAAAAAACGCCAACAAAAACCATGATTTTCTTCCTCTCCCTCTTTCAATCAGAGGACCTTACTTCGTGCTGGCCTCGGGTCTTAGAGGCGGTATCTTCTCTCCTCGCTTCTCCATCTCTTTCTGTCTCGACAGCCTCACATCCTCTGGAAGACCCCACCACTCCCGCATGAACTCTTCTTGGGCCGCCGCCATCTTGGTTTTCCTCTCGCGCTGTCGCTGTCGTTCCATTCGTAGTGCGAACCATTCCTCTCGCGCGGCGTCCTGTTCTTCCTGCGTAGCTCGGAGCTTCATGCAGGCATTCATAGCGGTGTGTTCAGCTCGGCAGGCAAATGTGACGCTAAACGTCCGACCAAGGGCGCAATCGGCAAATGCTTTTTGGCTTCTGTTAGCAAAAGGGCTCTGTGATAGCTCCGAAGGGGGGTAGTAGCAATAATGAGAAAAGTGAGGGGAGATCATGCCACTTCCACGAGGACTTCATGCTCTCTCCCAGAGCAGTCAAATAAAGAATACAGAAGATTAGGCTACCTTTGATTTCGTCGGCGCATTGTTTGCGCACTCTAGCATAATATATGTCTCGCACTTGCGACTCTTGCGAAGCCGATAAAGGCAGCGGATTCCGAGACGGGACGCCGAGCCGCTGTTGAGGGATGTTGGGGGTTTCTGCGGCCATCGTGGCCATTGAGGTACACAATCTCTAGGCAACAATAATCAAGTAGCCAATGAGGCAGGATTTGAGCTAGAGATTCTGTCGTTTCGAGAGTGGACGTGGGTTTTCATGCAATGGGGGCTGGTTGAACCTGAGCTTGATCAGATCTCGAATGGTAATCGTCAAATGGGGTTTGAGCTGGGCCGATAATCCGGCAGAATTTTCACCGCCTGCCCACTTTGACTTACAGCGAAATCACGACAATATGTGCCCTTGGTCGTTTACTGCGCTCGTAATTCACAACATTTCACAGGGTTGGACATGAGATTCAATCAAAAATGAATGTAATTTGACTATCAATTAGCCCAAGATGCTTCATAATATAGGTATCTACCGTGTTCCATCCAGTTCATTACGTCAACCCAGCCATTACCCCATGGGATATCCATAAAACAATTGCGCCCCACATATCGTTTATTCAACTTCATCTTCTCGTCTCCAGACCCCAATATTTGATTTCTTTTTTATGTCTTCATTATCTATTGGGTTTAATAGGAAGTCTGTTGAGGAGGAGGAGGTGAAGACGTATCATGAGAAGGCGCCTCGTGGTAAGTCTGTGGCTGCTGATACTGCTGAGGAGGATATTGGTTATATGCCTGCGGCTCCTGAGGAGGAGGAGAATAGGCAGTCGAAGGCTGGTAAGGAGACTGAGCTGGCGGGTAAGGGCTGGTAGGCTGAGGAGGATACTGGTCCTGCGGGTATTGGCCCTGCGGAGGGTATTGAGCGTTGGGCTGAGCAACACCCTGGGGTGGGATAAGCGTCTGCTGCTGCTGGGCTTGTTGATCTTGCTTGGGTTCCATGGCAATAGTCTGAACAGGGGCAGACTCATTGTCAAACAGGAATCGGCCAGCCTTGCGGCCCTGGAGGAAGCTGTACAGAGTCCAGACAAAGGTTGCGATAAAGAGAAGCCTTCAATTGTACTTGGTCAGCAAGGCATCAATCAGTTCGAATAAGAATTATCCAAACTCACCAGACCAAGGCTCCGAGGCCAGCGATGGCAGAAAGCATGTCGCCACCAGACTTGAAGAGGATAACGTCACGCTTCTTCACAAAGTCGCGCTTCTTGTAGCAGGTCTTGCTGTTAAACAAGCTGCCATCGTCGAAGCAGCCGTCGACCCTGACATTGAATTTGAACTGGGCGCGCTTGGCAGCCACGGCGGCAAAGGTTGCAAGCCAGAGGATCATCATGACACCGTCAAGGACGATGACGGCAACGACATGATAGAATTCGTTCAGAGTTGACAGCTTCTCACTTAGGATAACGTACAAGCAGACGAGCCAGGTGATGATAGCCTGGTTCGATGTTAGATGGTTTGAATTTCGCATTGGGAATAGAGGGTAAGGAATAACTTACAATAGCCAGAGCGAGACCTTCCTCGTCAAGGTAGGCATCATGCATCAAACGAGCAGCCAAGGCGAGGATGACAACAGAGATGAGAACCTGGAAAATACGGCAAATGAACACCCAGAGGGGTGAGACCAGCACGTGGCCGGATTCGTTTTCAGGCTGCTGCATGATGGTTGAGTTTATCAAGTGTAAACCCAAGTCACAACGAGTGCTTTCTTGAATATCCTTAAAGCTCAAAACAAGACAGCTTGGTAGCCCAACTTATACAGGGTGAACCAAGCGGAGAGTCTGGCCTTACTTACAACAACCGAGGAACCAAGGCCGACGCTGGTAGCAGGACAACACGGCATTCTTATTGCTGCCGCCAATCCTGCTAGGGCTATAGCCGAGCAAGTCCGCTTCAACCTCTATCTCCGCCACCGGCACGTCTATCAGCCTGGGAGCGGTCGGTGAGGCAGACTGCCGGGTCTTGGTCCCCATCGCCTGTCGAGCTCGCTCCATTCTGCCCGCGCCAACGATGTGACTAGCTACCTTGGTGCCCCCCTCGGGTTCAGCCGCAGGCCAGGGTGGTGTTTAGGTTTCTTGCTTGAGAGAGCTTAAACCAGGCTGATCAGGGACTCGGATGCCAGTCACTAGCCGTGCGGCTGTGGCAGCCCAAGGACGTTTTGACGGCGTTCTGGGCCCGCATATGAAGCGTCTTGTTTAGCTGGTGTTGGGACTGATCTAATAGGTGGTACATGTACCTGGCTGCAGTTGAGCACAGGATCGTGATGTGGAGCGACAAAGAAACCCCATCCCGAAGGCCTTGCACGCATCGATGCAATGGAGCAAATGGTGTGAGTGGGCGGACAGAATACCTACTCGTACCGCAAACGAGACACGGCAAAAACGTCAGGCCAGGGTGGGCTGGGTTGGAACATGTGGCTTGCATAAGAATGCTGGTTGTTAAATGAGAGTTGTAAGCCACGCCTCGGATCAGCTACTGGCGCCGCCCAGATGCAGCCGATTTGTCAGTTTAGAGGGCGGGATAAGACTATCGAATATCGAAAAAAGGGAAGAAAGTATGTAAGGTAGAGAATTGGCACACTCATCGACTCTCTCTATCTGTACAGTTACATGGGCGCTTTGCCACCCCTGGCTTCAATGTTGCTTGCACGGCCCAGCAGCTGAACCTGTGCCTGCGCCTGCGCTACCACCATGTGCTTGTGTTCCGGCTTTTGCTTCCCAGCTTGGACAGAGTTGGCAGCTCGTGAATGGAGTCGATCAATATCGACCGATCGGCAGTGCGCGGGATTCGTTCCGCCGTCTTATGCCTTTCTAAGCTTTTTTTCAGCACGTGGAAGCGCGGGCTTTGGGCCTTGACAGCCAGAGACAGATTGGGTCGTCAGATGTCAGGCAGGGATCCGCCGCGGAAAGCTGTGACTGTGACTGTGACCTTGTCCAACTCCTCAACTAGCCCGATCGCGCTCACAACTCAGCCTCACTTTTGTTTAGCGTCCTTAGCCGCTTCTGTCCTGTTTGTGCGCTGTCCCGACTGTTCGCTAAAGCTAGCATGAAGGTGGTGCAACTGTATTGGCTGCAATTCCTACGTGCTCGGGAATGAACTCCGTAACACCACATACGTGTCGGTACATGTAGGAGCTGCCGTCCCTCAGAAAGGCCTGTGATAACCGACAAAGGGACATGGAATTAGCCCAGGGGCGCTTCTGCACTGCGTGACTGGCGAGCCGTGAATCCACAGCCAGTAGAGCCTCAATTCTGGGGGTTCTTGGTGGCCGCCGCTCGCTTTCAGCACACGGATCACCACGCCACTTTCGCCTGGATCAAATAGAATCCATGGATAGAATTTCATCGGTTTCACTATGACCGCGCTTAACGCTGCAAGAATCTGCATTACTCACATTGTTTACTTTTTTCCCGGCTCTCTTTTAATTTTATTGAAATCTTTATTTTTAAACTTTTTTTGTGCATTGTGTGGTTTTTTTCTTTTTATCCTAGCACATTCATGACTTAGACCTTCTCGTTGGGTCCGGCAATCAGGATCTTGATAGCCTCTCCAGACTTGACCTTTTGGAATGCCTCCTCTGCCTGCTTGAAGCTGACAATGCCCGTGATCAGCTTCTTGACATCAACGCGGCCAGTCCTGACAAGCTCAACAGCCAGCTCGTAATCTCCAGCACCGTAACGGAACGATCCCCGGGCCGTCACCTCCTTCAAGCACATGGCCATGATGGGGAATGTGATCTCGTTCTTGCCCATACCACCTTGCACATAAGTGCCTCCCATGCGAACGACGTGTATGCTCGTCTGGATTGAGGGCTCCGCGCCGCTGGCATCAATGACGACGTCAGCGCCGATGGGCAGGTCTGCAAGCTCCTTGATGGCCTGGGCGTTCTCCTCGGGCGAGACTCTCTGAGACACATAGGCGTGCGTCGAGCTGAAGCTCTTGGCAAAGTCCAGCTTGGACTGCACAATATCGACACTGACCACCTTGGTTGCGCCGTAGGATTTCGCCACGGCAGCACAGAGCAGGCCCACGGGGCCAGCTCCCATCACCACAACAGACTGGCCGGGCTGGATCTGGGCCTGCTTTACAATGTGAACCGCCACCGCCAGCGGCTCAATCAGAGCGCCCTCCTGCAGAGACACGTTGTCCGGCAGCTTGTAGCAAAAGTCGGCGGGGGCCGCCCACAGTCCGGTCAGGGTGCCGTGGTATGGCGGCGTCGCGGCAAAGACCATGTCCGCGCAGAGGTTGTACTTGCCGGCGCGGCAGAAGTTGCATCGACGGCATGGGTAGCCGGGCTCCAGGGCCACTCGGTCGCCCACCTTGAGGTTCTTGACGGCCGGGCCAACCTCGACAATGGTTCCGGCAGACTCGTGGCCCAGGACCATCGGGTCCTTGACCACAAAGTGTCCGATGGCGCCGTGCACCCAGTAGTGGACGTCTGAGCCGCAGATTCCCGTGTAGTTTACCGCGACGAGGACATCGTTGGGGTCGGAGATGGTGGGCTTAGGGCGCTCCTCAAAGGTGACGTCTCCAGGCTTGTTGAGGACAAAAGAAAGGTTCTGTTTTCCGTCGAGGCCAGCCGGTCAGCTCCAATGCTCTATATCTCTCAACGCCAATTGCCTCTCCGTTGGGTGAGTCCTCTTACGCTGATCGCATCCTTGTTAATCGTCTGAGTCGCCATTTCAACGGTGCTGGAATTCAATGAGCAGACACTTTTGGCGGGGTAGCTCTTCAATTCAGCAAAAGATCCTCAGGCACAGTGACGATGAAGCAAGAGTTGAGCGAGAAAGAAAATTCCTCTCGCAGCCCGATGGCAATTCCATTATATACGCAAATCTCATCCCCGCATTGGGATTCAGCCATATGACATTTTCCATCCGCGACGAGTTTCTTCCCAACCGACGCCCCACGATAGCTAATTGGAGAGCCACGGATCACGCTGCCAGGCTTCCATATTCCAAGGACCCCGCGCAGTGCTACTCTGCGCGCCTAGTATTTTGGCAGAGTCTCCAGGTTCCTGAGCGACACGGAACTTTCAAAACTATTTGAAGTGCAGCCCACAATTATAAGAGGACCAATGGCAATTTAACCGGTGACAATAGCCGCACCAATGGGAGAAGCGTTGGAGAATTAATGGAGATTCTGGTCGCCAGCGATTTCGGTGGTGTAGTTGGGCAGACATTGATTTTTTCTTGCCACACCACGTGCTGTAAGTCGGGATGGAGAATAGCATGACCATGAAATTCGTGTTATGCCAATGAAGCATACACTCGGAAGCTTTCCGAATGATTTTAACAGATTGATTCATTACCATCACATGCCCATATCATCGTACGAGATCAATCCCGGCTGTCTTTTGGGCAATATATCTGCATTTGAAGCATACCAATCATGCCTACCCTGTAGCAAACAGCTCAATATCTTGGGCATTGATGGAGAGTGGCTCTTGATAGAGGCTGGTATCTCTTCTCCATATGATGTCACTGTGTCTGTGCAAAAACACGAGTGAGATTATTCTACTAAGCTCTCCTGTTTGTCTTTCCAGTTTCTTTAATTGCATCTGTGTCATAAGCGACGGACACAAGTCACTATGCTGTATTTTGCGAAGTTGCATACTAGGTACATAAACATAACTCTTCAATTCGTAAATGAACATTACGGACTCATCTTTATCTATCATTTTACAGTTACTAATATGAGTAATACACACTATTCGCTTCTATAGATAAGGGAGGCAAATACATTGATTGGGTCTCAATGGGCCTAAAAGGAGGGCGTCTCTCGACAATAGGCGCCAAACGAAAAGGGAACTTCGTGATACTTGGATAGGTACTAGAAACATCGTGACTTTGAGGCACGATGGTCTTAAAGAAAAGAGCTCGTCAAGTACTTATACGCATGTAAATGCTCCAATATGCTTCTCATCTCTGAGATGAAATAAAATATCTAGCCCAGCAAATAGAGTTGGTTGTGTACGTCAAAACCTAGAACTAGCTACATAACGCCTTCACAATATGACAATCATCATCATTAGCTAGCATAGTGCTTAAGCGGGATAGTGTCTGTGCCATCAACGATAGGTATCCCCAATGTAGAGGCTACATTCAGATCTCCTTCATGTCGACAAACCTTTTTTTCTTCACTGGAGGTATTGACTGATATATTAGAGAAAGACGTCTCGCCCATGGGCTCAGCCAGCATCCATGTAAGCATGATGAGGCCGTCGGCTGGTATGCTGCCATCCTCTGTAGGAAATACCAGCTGACGAGAGGCTCTGACTATGAAGTATCCATTTTCGGCGTGCATCTGCAATATCCGAGCTCCTGTTTCGTGAAAGCTTAACATCAAGACCTAGAATGAACGTGAGCCATGATATTATACAGCTGTTGTAACGCCCTTACCGGAAACGTATGGTGCTCGAGCCATGGAAATAGAGCAAGGTTCCTGCGGAGTATACTGACACCTAGTAACAATTCGCTCCTTAAGATTCGATCATCGGGTATAATTGTATCGTACGTGATGATAATTATATGAGGCACTTGTGGATTAGGTCCGTATCGGCTTCCGCCCTGATAAAGGAGCGTAGAGGTTGCCTCAAACTCATGAAACTCATTTGCTGGACCTGTGTAAACTTTCCCATAACCCGTAGCCCCAGTAGGATCTACAGGGTATAAACTAGCAGGTGAGCGAGATTAGCATATACCTTTGATATGATGGGGAGGCTTAATGGGAGCACACATACCGACTGACGATCCACCATGGGTTATGTTTCATAGTGTTACCATCGATCCAGGCGTCTGTCATCTGCCAGAGGGCATTGGCATAGTAATTGACTAAGCAAATGTCTGGTACTCGATTCCCATTCTCGTCAATGACCCAACGTTCTCTCTTTTTCAGGTTCTGGCCATACTTCTCCGTCTTCGAGATATTGTTCGGCCAGCCATTTTGCCCATCTGTGACGAGTGGGTTTGGAGAAGAAGAACCTCTTTTCGACATCAATTGGGTCAAAGTCGTCAATGTTAATTGGGGCACCTCGAACGACTCTCAGTTCCTCTAAATCCTCATCGGATAACAGCGGTGTATCTTCTCTTATCTCCAAACAGCGCTTTAGTCTGGTATACTGATCGTACAGCTGTAGATGCCATTCTAGCTGATGGTCAGGATGTGGCCGCGGCAAAGACCTGAGAAGCCTCCGGAATCTCGACGAGGAGCCATATGAAGGACCGCCCCAGAGAAGCGCTATGTCATAAATCTCTGTGGGGCAGTTATGCCAAAGCATGGCAAGGTACAAGTATGAAATGATGATGGAAGCTACCCGGCCAGGAAGCCCTTATCAAGCACGCCTCTCCAAAATATCCAGCTATTTGTGGAGTTGCAAGTCCGAAACGTGCAGTAAAGTTCCAGTGGGTTGCATCTGTCAGTCAGCTTTGGGCAATTTTTTGATGCTAAAGTTGCTGCTAAATAAAGAGGCGGGGCTCTTCCTTGTATCTCCCGAAACTCTGCCTGCGATAAGCGGGGTAGCGTTGCCTGGAGGTACCTGTTGGAACTTGCAGGTTGTACGACCTGTACTTGCCCAGGCACCGCCACGTGAGATGGAGGGCTCGTCAAAGAAGGAACTACCACATTTGGAAGTCAAAAAGGAAAGAAAAAAAAGGAATCAAAGGCTCACCTAATCACGTCAAAGATCTGACACGGCGACTTTCAATCTTCCTTTTTTCCCTCCCTCAATCTCATTTCCCCCAAGATCTCTTCTCACTCGCTCGCTGCACGCTTGACAGACATTCGCCCGCCCCAATAAATTAAGCGCCCTTCCTGCCGCGGCCAACGTCCTCCAGCCTATCAGAAACCCACCTCGATGCGACCAGACGCGATGCTGCAGGCCGTGTGAGTGGCCTATGGCGTTCGTCCAGTGCCTTCAAGCTTCAACCCACCCCTGCGTCTCCAGCGCTTAAGTACGCCAATGCAGTGTGATGCGGCTTCCCATTGGCTTGCCAGGGTATCGATGGCGTCCACCCTTCAAGATCAAGGTGCTATTTTGGGGCGTAGAGATCATGGTGCCACCCACTCTCTCTCGTGGTTCGCCGTGATGTGTGCCTTTGTCCGTCTACACCGGCTGCGATTCTCATGCCGACTCGACTAAGCTGTCTAGCCAAAGGCGCTTAATCGACTGATTCGATGGCGGCATCTTTTGGCTATCAGGTTGGGTCGCCGACCTCCTCCCCACCCATTCACAAGGCTGGCACACTTGGACAAGAGGAGTGCCTCTTTATTATATCTGGTCTTGTAGCGCTGTTTTTTATTCCTGCCCTTGCATAGTGCTTCTTTTGTTGTTGTTCTTTGTTGTGTCTGCTCTGCTGGTATCACGATGCGACGCTCAGCCAACAAACAATGAAGCCGTAGCATCTTGTTAGCGTTTGCCCTCACCTTTTGGATACCCTAGGCGTTTCTTTTTGTTTCTTTCGGTGCTCTGGCGCGCCACTTCAACTCGATACCCCACGCCTCTTCCGTGAAGAAGGCCCTTTTTGAGTGCTGCGAGTGTATACTGAATACACCATCTCGTGCTTAAACCATGGCCTCACATCGGCCGTCTGGCAGCGCCAGCTTGTCGCTCTTCCCCAATCCCAACTTTTCCAAACCTCACCCACGCGCCCAGGCACCTCGAGCCCGCCGTTCAGAGTCCCATGAGCGTCGAGCGACCACGCCACAGCAGCAACTTCAAGATAGTCGCGCTGCAACACCTGTTGCTTCACCCTCGCCGGTGCTTGCTCCAGTATCATCGCCCTCTCAAAATGGCCGACAGACTCCACAACCGAGGACACACACACCTCTAGAGTTCAATCCTCCATTCGAAGAAGCATCAGAGGTTGTCTCAGACCACAATGTTCTGCCAGCCATGGACACAGAAGAACAACTTGATGGACCCGGCGAGGGTCCTAGTCGCCCACGATTGACCATCGAAGTTCCCAGGGATAGTGCACTTCCACCACCACCTCCGATGTTCGTAGGCAACAATGTTAATCAGCCGAGAAATTCCATCGCCAAACCCCCTCTATTTTTCGACCCTCCCCCAAATTCTCAACCGCCGCCGCCTTTGCGATCCATGTTCCCGACATACAATCCCGATTTACCCTTGGACCAACAAAACTACGGCCCAATTCAAATGAACCCATCTGTCGTGCCTCGGGCTGTTGTCAGTCGCCAGAGCTACTATGAAAGCGCTGAACCTGCACCAGAGCAACCTCCTGTCAGAGTCCCCGTTCGCCCTCAAAACCCCCCGGTCATTCCCGCCATCTGTACAACTGAACAACTTCAAGATCTCTGGAAGGTCACAAACGGCTGGCAAGCATCTGGCTCTGAGGGCCGCGTTTACTGCTTGAAGTTGACACAGCAGAAAGATGCCCCCGTTTATACACTCTCTTCCACCTCACAGCCTTTCTATAACCTCCGTTTGGATCCCACATCTGCATCAGCCTATGTATCACTAAACAGATACGATCCCAGCAAGGCCTACAAAGTTCCCAAACCACCCTCAAATTCCGCTGCAAACATTCTCAATGGTGTAATGGGTGGTGGCAATCGTGCCTCAGACGGAAAGTATTGGCAAGAGGCTCTGAATACAACCCTGGAAGAGGAATCTAGAAAACACTCTCCAAATGACGGCCTTGCTGCTCTTCTCATGCCCTGTGCCGCAACAAAAATAGTCATGGATAGGGCAGACGATCCTGGCACAGTTGCGGCTGCAGAAAGAGAGTGCGGAAGGCTTGTGTGGGATGACGATAGCGCAAGTTACTATTTAGTGCATCCCGCCCTGGCGACACCCTTCTGTCTCACAATTGAGCATTCTGGTGCCTGGTCTCGTGTTGAGTATACACTAGAGCATCATGAATCGCCACAACACCTTGCCAAGCTGACGCGAGATGGCACTGGTAGTGGGTGGTTGGAAATCGATACCGGTGTTGCGTCCAAAATCGAGTCATTTTATATTGTTGATGTGGCTGTTACGGCATTGCTTCTCGTTGCCGCCATGGATGATCGAAATTCACCCAACACTGTTATAGAGGCATTCGAGGCACCGCCGTTGCCAGAGCCTCCCAGACAGTCAAGAAGCCTCAGCAGCGCTCTGAGCCGACACCGTGACTCTGAGGACGGCAAGAAGAAGAAGGACAAGAAGGAAAAGAAGCGCACACGGATGGAACAATTCGAAATTGACCTCGAGAGCCAAAATGACAGCCTGGCCAAGGAGCTGGGTAGGGGGAGCAAAAAGTCATCGGAAGACAAAGGGCCGTTTATACTACGAGTCATTGTCAAGCTGGTGAAGGGGATATTTAACTGTTTTATATGGATACTTACGATTGGGTTTGCATGTGTCAAGGGAGTTTTCAAGGTTTTTTATAAATGTGTGGGATCCAAGTATTAATACGACAATGCATTATGATGATCGATGACAACGAGCGACCGGAGTATCTCTTTCACTGTGATTGTGAACATTACCAGTCCACTGTATTTAAATGCGCAAATAGCACAAGCCCATATCGCAGCTATTTCATGTTTTAATATCAACAAACTTGTTCACAACAAACTGTAAATAAGAGATAGGCCATGTTTAAAATCCATTTTCCGAATGATCTAACATCCATACCTTATATATACGCATTGGGACCCTCTCGCAACTGCACAATATAATGCATTAACAGCGCTTATGATTAAAGAAATCTTTCATCTCCCCCATCAATCCTTTCCCTTTTCTGTTCTCTGCCGCTCGCACGCCTCACATCTACCGCTTCCTCTTCCGCACCATAATCTTCTTCCCTCTCCTCGTTGTCCCACCCGAAGTAGCCGTCTTGGCCATCTTGGCGCGCTGGACCTCGAGCTGGGTCTCTGCGGTCATGAGGGCCTTGACTTTTTTGCGCGAGTGCTCGAGCTTGCGCTTGAGTTCGTTGAGGTTTTCTGATCGTTCGAATGCTTCGTCTTGGTCTTCTCTTTTCGTAGCTGCGTCTTCGGCTGCTTGTAGGGCTTCGTCTCGTTCGTCTTCGTTGTCCAGGAATACGATTTTCCGGGGACCACTTGAATTTGACCGCCGTCTTGACGGGCCGTCAATTTCGTCATCGAGATCGAAATCGTCCCCGTCATCCTCATCATCCTCTTCGGCCAGCTGATCCAGGCCCTTTGTCAAAACGGCCTGCTGCTCTAACCTCGCCAGCTCCTTCACGGCGACCTGCTTCATCGTGCGCACGTATCCCAGGTCCTGCGTCTTGAGCAGCCGCACCGTGTCCTGGTCCATGCCCTTGTTGTTCCCGCGGTCGCCCTCGACCCTGCCGTTCCACTTCCTGCCGACGTTGATCTTGGCGCCGGGCCCCTTGCGCGACATCATGCCGAAGTAGAATTCATCTTCGTTGCGCTCGGCGGCCTTTTCGCGGAGGGCCTTGAGCTGTGCTTTTTTCTGGTTGTAGTCCTTTGCACGCTTGGAGTAATCCTGAACCTTGTCATCAGCATCACTTCATCAAGACTTTTTCTAAAAGAGGCTCCCGGGGATAAAGATTGAGGATTTGCTATCTTTGTCTTTGGTCTCGTACCTTGTGCTTCTCGAGGAGACCGAGGCGGCGGCGCTCGAGGGGTTGCGCACGCTCCCGATGGGGGCGCCGCTGGATCGAGTTTCGCAAAGATGACATCTCTGCGACTACGACGATGTTTCCGTAGAGAGATTTGGTGGGAAAAGAGCTTTTGGCGGCTTCGAATGCGAAGACGTCGCTGCGATCTGGAGAGAGCAGTGCTTGAAGGTGGCAGAGCGGCAGAATTCTGAGATTTTTGGCGGTGAGAGCAGGGCGTGGCTAGTGCCTGGTGGCGCCGTTGAACCCAAGAGTGGCGCTAGAGAAATGGCACTGAACAATGAATCTATTGTAAGGTAAGAGCTGCATAAAATTATTAAAAAAATTTCAAAGGGCATCTGAAAAGATTTCAATTGGTTCATAATGTCATTGAATGGAATATATGTTGTCTAAATGGTGTCGTGGTTGGACATTTATTATACAAGATTTGCGTCCAAGACTCTACACGCCGTAGTCATACAGTTCTGTCTTACATGATGGGTTTCTAGCGGCCGTCGTTTCTAATCCGTCAGATATACTCTTGAGATGATCTCAATGGTAAAATTATTAGTGGCGTGGATGAATACACTCTCATCTTATGCAGATTTTGAGCGGAGTTGCAGGCCATATGGAGCAAGCTGCTCATTGCTGAGTTTGCTAGGTGACTGAACGAACGGATCTTCTCCCTTCATTGTCTTCGGAAAGGCTATGACGTCTCGGACAGTCGGCGTGCCGGTCATCAGGGCCGCAAGGCGATCAAATCCGAGTGCAAAGCCGGCATGAGGAGGACATGCCGAGCGAAGAGCTTCGAACAGATGAGAGAAGTCCTTGATTCTCTTGTCGGTCATCTTCAGAACGTCCCTCATGATGAAGTCTTGAACGTCAGCAATGTGATTACGCACACTGCCTCCGCCAATCTCAATTCCGTTGAGAACTAGATCATAAGCAGCGCTCTTTGCCTCTAGGGGATCGGTAAAGAGCAGCTCTAGGTCTTTCTGGGAGAGGGGGGCCGTGAAGGGGTGGTGAGATGCCGCAATTCCTGCTGCACCCTCCTGGCCAGGCTCACCCTCTTCAACTGGCTTGAACATGGGAAACTCTGTCACCCATACAAACTGGAGAGACCCTGGCTCACCAAGTCGTGGAGTTTCCATGTAACCTGCTTCCACAAGTGCCTTCCACAACAGGTTGCGGACGTCTCCAATTCTAGTTGAGCCCGAGTAATATTGTCCAGCAGGCTTCTCGCGGGCCTGGAAGACAACAAGATCTCCATCCTGGAGACCCTCCTTTTCTGAAACTAAGTCCAAAACGCTCTCATATTCAAAGCCTAGCGAAGAGAACCCGCACAGTGGCTTGCTTGAGTCGTGGATGAGAATTTGGGGTTTGCCATCTGGGTTATTTGCCAGAGAGGTGGGGAGCTCGTCCATAAACTTAGTGACAAATTTGCGCGCATCTGCGGGAGAGCAGCCGTTCAATGGCAATGTGAAGGCCTCTATAAGAGGGTTAGACAGATGAGTAATCATGCCAACGAAGTTGCGATAAGGCTCAAGATCCGGGAGGGCGTGTATCTATAGCAAGTCAGTATATGATCAACGCGGTTACGCCTAATTGTCTCACCCTCAACGGAATACGCAAGTCTGGTTTGTCAGAGCCATACGCCGCAATGCTATCTGCAAAGGTAAGATTGTTAAACTGATGGGCCACAGGTTGGTCTGCTGGCGGTGGAGTAGAAGGTATATCAGCAACAACTGGAACCACCTCCCCTCGGATCTCCTTGTAGCTGTGTGCAGGCTGCAGGGCGGCTAACGCTCCTAGGATGATATCATTGATATCCTTTTGCACAGTCTCGGCTCCAGCAAACGCCCACTCCATATCGAGCTAGTGGAAGTTGTCAGTACTAAGTTGCAGGAAGATGTCTCGAAACCCGCCTTACCTGTGAGAATTCAGGTTGCCGATCGGCGCGGAGGTCCTCGTCGCGGTAACAGCGAGCCCATTGCATATAACGCATAATACCACTGGCCATGAGGACCTGCTTGTATTGTTGAGGGCTTTGACTTAAAGCATAAGCGGTACCCTTTTGTCGTGTAGGAACAAGAAATTCTCTAGCACCTTCGGGGGTAGACTTGAAGAGAGTCGGCGTCTCTATATCAGTGAAGCCCTTTTGGAGCAAGCTTTGGTTAAGCATTCCTTTCAGCCATGATCTAAATTGAAGTCTGGCTTGCAATTCCGGGTGAAATCGGATCTGGAGATGTCTCTTTGTTGGCGGGAACTGGACTTCGGGCGTAACTATGAGATTTTTCGGAACGCTGTTGAGGGCTCGTATGCTGTCGAGATAGACAGTTCTTTTTGATGAGCCTTCACTGGCAGTGGGCTCAGCAGCGTTTACAGCCTCTTGTTGCCTTATACGAATAAGCACAGGACTGAAAGCTGGAACCTGGCGGAAATCGTCATGGGCTTCACTGTCTCTCTCTGAGCTAGAGCAGACCTGAATGATTTCACCGGACGGCGTGGTGAGATCTGCGAATGAGAGGTGCTTTGAGACATTGCGACTCTTGCCTAATAACCCCACGAAGACGTCTTCTGATCCGAGTCCAAGTAATTCATCATTGGCCTCGTCTGTTGCATGTTAGATGGTTTTGGTTTAAAAATTCTTCCATTGAAAAGCTCACATTTATGCCAAAGATCTAATAAGCTGGTGCGCTTTGATGAGCTTTCTACCTCATCCTTGGCTACCTGTGAGTAAAGGCGGCTGTTCTTGAAAATCGCCCGTCGTGGAATTGCTGCTGCAAAGGCGTTGATGCAAACATGACGACGCAATGTCAGGCTACGGGAACCAACAAGAGGCCCCATTGCCCAATATCAATCCGAGATTGGCATTCAATAATAGAAGAATGACTTGCGCAAAGAAATATGGCATGACTGAGGCCGATAAGATAGAAGATGGACCTTGGTAGAGAAGCCGCCCAATCAGCCGATGAATTCCCGGATACCCCACGCCTGCACAGAGCTTTAAATTTCTGCCGGCGTTTGGCGAGCTAGATTTTTTTCTTTTCTTTTCTTCTTTATCCTTCCATTCAAATAAACGTACGCACCCCCAACCGCCGCGAGGCTTTACGATGCGTGCAATTGCTAACTGAGACTGCAGGTGATGAGATTCCGTGTATAATATGATGCAGGAGCCGCTTTCCTGACCTTTCAACACTCTTCCTTCGGGGCTTCAGGGTTTGGAGGTGATGGAGGGCTGGTTCCATGATATGGGCGTTCGACACACCGACCTTGTTTATGCATCGGACGCGATGAAAAAAAGCTCTGATTTATAAAGAGTGGAAGTTTTTCTTATTGTCTATTCACTTGTTTTGTTGTTTTTCTACCCTTTGAATTTTTTTGTTTGCTTGCCGTTTGTTTGCCCAGCATTGTATCTCTCCCACGCATGGATTTCGCACTTGTAGCATCTTGGATCTTGATACGGAGAAGGGCTTAGCTCTTTGATCGTGTCGGGATGCTGTAATAATCAAACAGAACCTGGTTCGTGTTCCTTAATTTACTATTGGAAAAAAAAAAAAAAATCCGTGCCGTGTCCCAAATTGCGCCTGAGTGGAACGTCATACGCACTGATATAAAATAAAACTACTGCATCTGCCGTGTTTCGTGATTCTTTGCTGTTGCTGCTGCTGGTTGGAAAATAACCGGTTTGGCTAAAGCAACTAGACTAAACTACGCAGCCTTGCATATGACGCCTCTGCACTGCAAAGTGAATTATGTACATACAGATACAGCGCGGCAAGGCACATCTACAGTAAAGTCAATTGCCGTTAGTGAGTGACCTTCTCGTCTCCCTGCCCAGCCACCATATTTCCGCTGCTTCCGCCGCCACGTGCCGCAGCGCTCGGGGTATCGCCATAACCTCAACCCAACTCTCGACTAACTGGTGCCCAATAGCAATCCAATAGCAATACCAGCATCCTCCCACCAACCCCAAACCAAACCAAAGCTCCGCCCGGCTGCCGGTTCGGCCTGACTTCCGTTCAGTCGCCCAACTTTCTTATCCACCACCGACGACTTGACGATTGTCCCTCAGCCGGAAGAATTCCCTCGAGCACGGCCCCCGATCACACCTCGCAACCATGAGCTCCTTTGAGAAGTCCGTCAAGGGGGCGACCAAGATCAAGGTGAGTTGCGCCTCCAGCTGCGCTCAGCTCCGCACAGCTCAAGCTCAAGCGTCCCTGTTGGAAAGCAATGACGATGGCGATGGTTGTTTCTATCTCCCCCTCTTGTTATGGCGATGGGGCATCTATCCATCTTTGGGCTCCCAGCGCCAGACCAAACGGGGAGACAGAAGCAGGGCAACCCCCCAAGACAACCAACCAGATGGCTAACTACTCCTCGTCTATGTGCGCCTGCAGAATGCTCCCCCCAAGACCAAGTACATCGAGCACATCCTAGTTGGTACTCACTCTGGTGAGGCTGGCATCGCCGAGGTCCTCCGCGCGCTCCAGAACCGACTTCACGACTCAACATGGACGGTCGTCTTCAAGAGCTTGATGACGGTTCATCTCATGATCCGCGAGGGGTCTCCAGAGGCGACACTGGCGTATCTTGCCCGACATCGAAACATGCTAGCTATTAGCAACTTCGCAGATGGTCCGTTCCAACCGAAGCCATCAAGAAGCTATAACCACACCAGGGAACTAACAGCGTACGATAGCTCAAACCCAAGGCCGAAACATCCGCCACTATGCCAATTACCTCATCGAGCGAGTGCGCGCATATCGCGATACCAAGACTGATTGGGTGCGCGCCCCGGAATCAAGGCTGGAGAGACTCACTGTCGAGAAGGGTCTGTTGCGAGAGACGGAAGTCGTTCAGCATCAGCTTACGGCCCTACTGAAATGCGATGTGCGTCATATTCAAAAGACTTTCTCGATAGTGGAACTGAAGCTTACCCTTCTCGCAGCTCCTCGATCAAGAACCAGAGACCGAGATCACGATCGCCGTATTCCGATTACTAGTCCTCGACCTTCTACCTTTGTTCCAGGTCTTGAACCAAGGACTTATCAACATTCTTGGTCAGATTTGGGTACCTTTGCTGAATACTGGGTCCATTCTAACGTTATTGCTATAGGTCATTTCTTTGAGATGTCGAAGCCGGACGCCGACAGAGCTATGGAAATCTATCGGACTTTCACTAAGCACACAGACTACGTCGTCCAGTACCTGAGCACTGCGAAACAGTGGCAGCATCATACCAGGGTTGAGGTTCCCAAGCTCAAGCATGCGCCTGTTAACTTGGGCCGCCAGCTTGAGGAATATCTCAACGACCCGGATTTCGAGATCCACCGGCGGCAGTACCTGGCAGAACAAGAGGCGAAGAAGGGCAACAAGGGATCCAAGTCCAAGGCTACGAAAAGCGGAATCGACTTCCCCAAGGCGCCATCTCCTGCGGCCAACAATCCGTTCCCGCTCCCCAATAGTGGAAATGCGACTGCCAAGGTCGAATCAAAGCCCCAAGCTAACAAAGGACCGGACCCCGACCTCATCGACTTCTTTGACTCCATCGAGCAAAACCAGATACCGATGCAAGTCACCGCCCAACAGCCTCCTATGCAGGTGCCCATTCAAGCTCAGGGGCAGGATTTAGGTTTCCAGGCGCAAAACGTCGGGCTGGGCTTCCAGCAAGGCCAATTTGTCCAGCAACCTCAAGGCTTTGTCCAGGGCAATGGTTTCCCACAGCAGGACAATGGATTTATGCAACCCCCTGCGCAACTGCAGCCAACCATTACCGGCTTCAGCGGCTTTGGGCCACAACTGGGCCCTATCCCGCAAAACACTGTTGCCAATTTCCAGACTCCTATCCAGCAACAACAACCACCCGTTGGTCTCCAGCCCACAGGCCTTCAACCCGTGGGCCTTCAACCCACTGGTCTCCAGCCGTCACTTGCCGCTCCGGGCATGACCAATCCTTTCCGCCAGTCCATGCTGGTAGCACAGCCCACGTCCTCTTCATCTCAGCTGTCAACACCGACGTCGAGCACGCCAACTCTCAACCGCCAATCAACCAACCCCTTTGCCAGGTCAACAAACTCTCCAGGCCAGAATACGGGCCCTTTCCAAGCCCAGCCCGTACAGCCCCAGCCCACGAGCACCAATCCCTTTGCTCGCAACGTTCCCACCGAAGCTCCGCAGCAGCAGCAGCAACAGCAACAGCTCCAGGACCAGCAGCAGCAATCTTCGGGGCTTGCTCCACAGCCAACGGGCGTTACGAACCCGTTCCGCCAAGGCGCCTTTGTCAATCACGCTACCGGCATGGGCTGGCAGCATAATCAGACTCCGATTGGTGGCGGTATTGATCACATCCAAACTGTGCCGGTGTTCCCTCGCCCAGCCCAGCAGACGCCCTGGCAACAATAAACGTCTTTGCTCTTCAATATTTTGAATCATGTAAAGCCTTTGTGATCTGGTAATCTGGATTTCGTCATTCTTTATCGCCTACTTGTTTCCTTTCATGGGTCTATTCGTTGCTACGGGGGGTTTCCGCTTTTTTTATTACTCTTACATATCGCATCAAGCAGCGAGGCGTTAATTGGCTTTTTGGGTGTATTTCTTCTTTTTCTTCTTCGTCCTCTTTCTTTGTTCAGTTGATGGGGGAGGATTCGGCCGTGGAATCATTATTACTAGTCAGAATTTCTGGAGGAATTATTTCTTTAGCATGCAAATTCACACAGCTTTTATTACCGGGGAGGGATGGCTTTTAGCACAGAAGGAGGCAGCATTCTGCTAAGAAAGCGAAGATGAGACGGAAAGAATTGGGCAGACTGGAACGATCGGATTGGTAGTATGTTGGGCGGAGAGTTTCGTTTGGGGGGCGAGGGATGCAAAGAGTATTCGTTAGGTTTATAAATGCATTTTCTTCATGGAAGGGGCCCAACTATTGTCAAGTTGGGGTAGTATTAATACTGTAGCGATATACAGAGGAATAAAATACCTATTTACTTATAAATTTGATCATTCTATTGGCTACTTACGTCTAGTATTTACATATACTCGTTTATCACTGCTTCACCACCTTTCAATATATTAACCAAGTGACCAGGATAGATTCTGAGATGCCAGATGGCCAACTGTTTTTGAATAAACCGCCTGTATATCTAGCCTAGAATAATATGTCATGGTATCGATCTTGATTAATAAGAAGAAAGAAATATGAACAAAACAAAAACCCTCCTATGTCCAAACGCCTATCCATATCGCCTTGTTAAAATTTCAGCTTATAACCCATCGCTAACGCCTTAAAATGCAAAATCGTTTATACTCTAGTGAAAGATCAAGTGAGTTTTTAGAAGCCGATATCTTGCAGTGTCGAGATACTCTCAAGATTCGTTGCTTAAAATGGATCATCCACGTCCATCTTCCCAACTGGCACCGCCGCGCCAGCCTCCAAAGAAGCTGCTACAGTTGCTTCCTCTCTGATATCCTTGTCTTCAGCAACAAACACGCCCAGGCCAGAGAATGCCTCGAACAGAGCCCGCGTAAGGTACTCCTCGGAGCTGTATCCGCCCACAATGTAATCCTCCTTGGTGCGCGTGATATCGAGCCACTCGCTCTTGTACTGCGAAAGGTTCTCGCTGCCCAAGTCGACTCTCTGCGGCGCGAGATCCAGGCCGCCAAACGGATCGTAGGGTTTGTCATCCAACACGGCAGTACGCTTCTCTCTTAGACCACGAATCGACAAGCCGCCTCCCAGCGTCGCAACGGCATCCAGCGTAGCATCGCGCTTCTGCTGTCCTCGTTTCTTGAGCAAGATCCGGTCAACCGTCTCTTCGGCATGGCCAAGTTCTGCGTTCTGCAGGGAATTGAGCATCTCCTCCCGGAACCGCGCGGCATTGGCTCTCTCATCGGCATCCTCCTGCAGTTCTTGGATACGGCGCTGTCGAGCAGCCTCTTGTTCCAGAGCGAGGCGCTTCTGCCGTGACTCGTCGGATTCGCGGGCGAGTTTGCGGTTGCGCTCAATCTCGGCTTTGTGCTGGGCCTCCCATTCGGAGAGCTGAACTTCGGCCTTTTTGCGAGCCTCGTCGGTTCCGTTGACAAGGTCGTCCGTAAGGCATTCCACCATGTAAAGATAGTCGTTGTACGCGTCCAGGCTCTCAAAGTCGTCCTCGGCCTTGTTAAACACGGCCGCCACCCTTCTCCTAATGTCCACCTCCCGCTCGACGCCCAAGTCTCCAAAAAAGGCTGTCTTGAAGCCCCTCAAGCGGAGCGTCTTGTGACAGCCCGCATAAGGGCACTGGTTCGGACCGTCCTTGAAAATTCGCTCAACACACGTCTTGCACATGCGGTGGTAGCACTCGGTATTGATTTTGAACTCCATGTCCTTGTTGAAGTAGCGTGTAGTTTTGCACACGGGACAAGCTTCATCCTGGTCTGCGGGCGGGAGAGGAGCGGAGACGAAAGAGGCGGAGGAGCTGGAGGCATGGCGCACCGAGATGGTGCTGGTGCCGCCTGCACGAGACATTGTTTCGGGTGTTGCGAGTTGATAATGGAACCGCGATCTGAGGATGCGAAACTCGAGCTTCGAGATGGAAGTGCAGATGGCCTGGCGCCTGTCGGACACGGCGGTCGCGTTGGCACTACGTAGCCAAAAAATCGAGTCGTATGGATCTTTTATCTGGCTGTGGCAATATTAGATGCGGTCTATGTCTTTATATCAAGGACAATCGCCTTGGAGGACGCGACGTGTAGAGGAGAGAGAGAATGAGAGAATGATTCCAATGGCTGACAATTCATTATCGGCCGGATAGCTTTCCGACCTTGCATGTTAAGCTTCGGGGGCTACTGGGAGTACGTAAGCAGGATCCCCGCCACATCATTGGCCTGCGGGCCTGTTTAGCATCTGCCAGGCTCATTGTTAGCGCATCTGCCCCTCCAACTCGAGCTAAACTTCCACCAGCATCCATTGTCTACCATTACCTTCAGTGCTTTGATATCACAGGCAAAGAAGTTCTTCACAAGCTTCACAGTGCTTTGCTATGGCTGACAAGGGTAAGATATTGCTGACTTGACAAGCTCTGCTACCTTTTCTTTATCTCCATCTACATCTCTGCCTTGTATCATACATCTTCATGATTCAAATAGCTAACAAAGCTGCGGCTACCTGCAGATCCATCCCCCGCTGAAGACGCCGCCGCGCGCAAGAAGGAGGCCGAGGAACAGGCTGCGCTGCCTTACAAATGGACCCAGACCATCGGCGAGCTGGACCTCTCGTTCAACGTCCCCGGAAACTACAAGTCGAGAGACCTGGTGGTTGATATAAAAAAGACGACGCTGACTGCGGGCGTCAAGGGACAGGAACCCATCATAAGTGTATGACATTCATTCCCTCTGCTATAATCATGATGCGCCATAGTCGCTCTCTGCAAGATCGACCAAAACGCCCCCCTTTCTTCTTCTTCGTTCATACAAAGATGAAACGAAACGAGACAGAGGCTTTCTATCTATCTATATACATGTGCTCATTCTGGGTGTTACCAACAGGGCGATCTCCCCCATGCGATCCGCGTCGACGACTCTACTTGGACCTTGTCCACCAACTCCGACGGCACCAAGAGCGTAGAAATCCACCTCGACAAGATCAACAAGATGGAGTGGTGGGCACACGTCGTTACTAGCGCACCTACCATCGACGTCACCAAGATCCAGCCCGAAAACTCCAAGCTCTCCGATCTCGACGGCGAGACCAGGGGCATGGTTGAGAAGATGATGTTTGACCAGCGACAGAAGGAGGCTGGCCTGCCGACCTCGGATGAGCAGAAGAAGATGGATATTCTCAAGAAATTCCAAGAGCAACACCCAGAGATGGATTTCAGCAAGGCCAAGATCCAGTAAGGCAGGGGGGGTATTGTACAAAAATAATGAATAAACAATTGCTATAACGAGGGGTATCATCGTGATTCAAGTGCCATAGCAGCCCGCTCTAAGAATGAATTGAACTCCTTGACCTGTTTGAGCATCCCGCCTGTGAAGCTCGACGAGCTGGCTTGCTCCGATACGCGAGATACAAGCAGCTCGAGATTAGCCAGCTCGGCTTCCCTTTGTGCGGCTCGCGAAAGCTCGGGCGCCTCCCTGCCCTGTTCCACAGCAAGGTCTACATCATGCATAAGAGAAGATGCGTCGAGACAATACTGCAACATGCTCATTAGTAAATGCATGAAAGCTTTGCAATAGCTCGACAAAGCAAGGTCTCAGCTGACTCTTACCTTTGACTCTCTAGAATCGGCCTCGTGTTTGATTCTAATGGCATCCATTCGAAGAGCAACCTGCTCTCGCTCGGCTTTGATACGCATAATCTCCTCGCGCAAAGCCATTCTCTCTTTTTGTACGTGTCGAACCCGCTTCCGCAGCGAATGCCAGTGGTTCAAGTGAATAGCCTAAGGACGCCTCATTAGTATCGCCTCACGTGGTTCAGATTTGCATTTTGTCAGGACATACGTGTTGAAGGAACCGAGATTTGAGCTCCTCTCGGTAAGCCTCAATGGCTCGCGATTTGATGCGATACTCCTTCTTTTTTGCTGGATCCTCTGCGCTGCCGGCCACCTCCTGGAGCTGCTCCAATGTTGAAGAAATCACCTCGTCGCAGACCTGAGCAAAAACATCAATTACGCTTTCTCCTCCGTGGTTGACGAATGCCATCTCATTCTGTAGAGGATCTATATCGTCATCCTCATGGCCACGTTTCTTGTGGTTGACAAATCGCTGGACAGTGATTTCAATCGTCCCGCCGTCGCCTTCGCTCTGGTCGCTATGTCGCTTCTTCGCTCTGGCCTTCTTAGGTTGCGGTTCTTCTTGTTCATCGCTGGCATCTTGCGGCTGTGCTTCAACGCGTTTCTTCGGTTTAACGGGCTTAACAGGTTTCGACTTGGCAGCAGGTTGTCTTTGAGTAGCCGGGCTCTTGCTGGGCCGTCCGCGTTTCCTCTTAGGAGGTGTTGGCAGGACTATCACCTCCTCTTCCTCTTCTTCGGCCTCAGTTGCCTCCTCCACATCTGGCTCGGGTTCCTCCTCTGGCTCGGGCTCGGGTTCCGATTCTCGCTCCGATTCGGGCTCGGGTTCAGGATCAGGCTCTAATTCCTCCTCTTCTATTTCTCCCGCATCCTCCAATTCCTGGGATCCCAGCTCTGGAGATGGTTCCCGTCGTCCTCCCGCGCTTCCCCTCTTTAAAAGTCTTGCCACTTCTTCCACATCAATGCCATCAAAGTTCTCTTGGTCTTCCTCTTGCTCCTCTTGTTCGTCCTCATCTTGTGCCAAAATGCTCTCTTCAATAACCAAGTCGGTTGCAGCCTCAGCTTCTATTTCCACAAATTCCTCTTCCTCCTCTATTCCTGCTAATTGAGGCAAGTTATCTGACGATAATTCATCCGCCAAGTGCCTCGTATCGCGACCACCATATACCCTCCCAGCTGATCTCTGCGAGGATCGAGCTGTAGCTGCACCACTGCGACGTCGCGCCTTATTCTTAAGGGGGGACGAGGGCATAGGAATCCCGTCATCCGATGATAACACGCCCATTAACTTCACGGTTGAGCTGAGCGTCTCACTCATAGGTACTCGACGTCGCTTCCCACTTCCAGGTGCATCCGCAGGAGACTCTGAAACCTCTTCCATGATTATATCGGATTTGTGCGGCGATGTAGGTGATCGCCTAGGTACGGGTGATATTACGCCAGGGTGTGGAGGCAAGGTTTCAAGCTCATCCTGAGCTTCTTCAACCGACTGACCGGCTGTCCGTACCGAACTTATAGACATTGGCACTCGATATGTCCTACTGGCCTTAGGTGTAGGGCCGTCATCTTCGCCATCCTCTTCCATCGGCTCGCTCGGTAGAGTAGGCAATTCGACCGGTGGCTCTATGGGCCGGGATCTGACCCATCGTCGTCGAGGGGTGGAGCTCGACTGAGGCTCTGGAGGAGCTGTCGCATCTTTGTCCAGTCTCCTTCTCTTTGCTGAGGTAGTGGGAGAGTACTTGTTCCGGGTCGCGGGGCTTGAGGTTGATGCGATAGATGATGCAATGGCAAGACCTCCGATATCGAGGCTGTTGATGTCGAGGTTGAAGGACTCATCGTCTACATTCGCGCGCCTGCAGAGCAATAAGCGAACTGGCCATTAGCAGCTATAGAACTTCAACTTACTGCGCGCCCCGAAGACGCTCATTCAAGCGGTCTGCGCGAGTTTGTCGTCCTACGTGCGTGTTAGAATGAAATTCCAGATGGCGCAATGAAGCAGTTTCGGTGAGACACGCCTGTAGCCATCGTAAAGGCAGGGAGGTAATTGCGCTATTCGGCCTCTACATGTGGGATCTGAGATCCATCTATCGGTTGATCGATGATTTCCTTCTTGCGTGGGGTGCGAAGAGCGCTGATTGTCGTATGGGGAGAGGATGTAGAGGTTGCTATACTGGCAGATGCAAATCTGAGAGCTCCAAGTTGAAGGCGTTAAAAGTGGATTCCAACGGCAGCTAGGACGCGATTGTTTCGAGACACGCGTTGATTAATGCAGTGGGGTTTTCGACATCGTAGGACTGGGAATCTTCAGGTACCAGTACATAATAAGACGCCCAATTGGTGGACGATATAAAGTATAGATACTGGAAAGGGAAACGCATAAAAGATTGAAGATATCTCGGTCATGGCAATCGTCTGCCATGATAATCCCATTTTGTGTCGTAAACAAACATAAATACATATCCCAGGCACCTTTGATGATTTGACTTTAAAACCTCATATAGCGGTATTCTGTCAATATGCCCATCCATGTACCGAGCCCGCCGGTTATTCTGCCATCATCCCATTCTCGAATCGTCGTCAAATACCAATACCGTCTCATGAATATCGAGAGTACCAACGCCTACATATGCTGATGCAATCCATATGGCCAAACTATAATTCTTCTTCCTTTTCTTCAAGGGGAACCCACGACCTTGTCTCGTTATCGAATCTGTGGCTAAATTGAATGTCAGCTGAGCTGCCAAAGTGCAGATAAAAAACCTTCTAACATACCCGTGATATTTCGTATAAAGTAAAGACTTCTTTCCGTATTCTGCTTGCAGCATTTCCTCGTATCGATAGGGAATCTTGCAGGGTACTCCCTCGAAAGTTGTGTCTCGCAGCGGGAAGACATATGTATCCTATGAGCACATCAGTACATTATGAATGACGAGCTACTCAGAACTAAAACTTGTCCTTACGCGATATTCGTGGCCATATTTGTCGTACAAAATCCCTTCGCCCTGCTCATGATTAAGAGCATATCTTGCCGCAGTAATATCGATGTATAGTCCATTTTGCATATCGATCCACCGGGCATCGATGACGTTGGACCTATCATCTTGATCTCGGTGAACGAAATACGGGTTGATCTCGAGCTGGAAGTAGCGACCTTTTTCCATCGTGCCGTACTTGTAGTAGTATATGGTCATGTTGTGATAGGCGGCTAGAAGATACATGTCTGCCTCTGTGACTTGGACATCCGCATCATAGTCCCACGGCATGACCTTGAGATTGCAGGTTAGAACGAGAAAGAGCTATAAGTATGAAGGATTCATGGTAGAAATACCTTCTTACCCCACCACCATCCGAGAAGAGTTCCATGCATCAGCCATGTTTGAATGCCCAAGTCTCGGAATGTTGCCAGATACGTCTGAACTAAGACTTTGATGGCCTCTCTCTGCTCAGGGTCCTCGAGAAGTATGTGAGAGTAGCGATTATCATAGTGAACATCATAGCTATCGATTCTATGTTAGACATAAGAGCAGCAAGGACTAGTAACAGTAACAGTTACATAGCCGTAGCTAAGATACTCACGGATTCTCATCTACAGGTGGTTCTTGTCAGTATATGGCAACTGCTGAGTAGCCGCGTCATCACTCTCAATATCCACTCACGGAAATATTTTGGCTCAGGAGCCTTGGGTTTTGCCGCCGGGGCAGCACTAATACCCCAAGCCAACGCTGTCCACGCGGCTGCGATGATGATGCTCTTGCAGGACTTCATTTTGGGCTGATTTGATACTCGTCGGCAGAGGCGCAGCCTCTCTTCTTGTCTCCTCAAATACCCCCCTTTTGAACGGATCTCAGGAACACAACAGAGGAATATCAATTAATAAATCCAATCCAGGGTGGAACTGGTGACGCTTTGGCGTCGGCAATTCGATGCCGTGAAGGGGGACTAGAAAGCGACCACTCAGCAGCGACTGTTTCGGCAGCGGTGGGAGCAGTCCTTGTACATGGGGGTTGACGCGCGTATCGATCCTATTTGGGATGCTAAATAGATTGAAGATGCACCTCGAGAGTGTCGATGTGGCGCGCTGTTTGGGAGGCAGAAGAAGTCATGTTTTTGTTTGTTGATTTTGATTCTGATAATTCCACCCTTTGTTGAAAAAAACCCCCTGGAACTAATTGACAAATTCCGGCTCCAGCGGTACCTAACAGAACACCGCTGTGGTGACATCACGCGACACTGATTTTGGGCTCCCAAAGATGTACCTCTGAAAACGGGGCTCTACAGGTACAGTGCAGGCTTTTCACTAGCAAACCTTCTACCTCCACGCCCTGTAAAATCAGGCTGAGCCATTGCACAGACACAATCTAATGAGAATCGTATGTGAAGGGAGAGGGTTGTGAAACACCCCTCCTAATACGAGCTAAAGAAATATCAAGGTGTATTATGTCGTAAACGTCTCCCCTGTACCTACCATACGGGGAATTTCACGGGGAAATTGGCTAGTACTACTAGTTGCAGTACTCCGTACAGCTATCCAACACTTCACTTTTCTAGATGGCAAAACAAACACCCACGTGCAGCAAATGGCAAAGTATGGCGTTTCCAAACTGTCACACTTTGAGAGGCAGATGCTGACATTACGGTGTAAGTTTGGCACTCTCATAGTTTTGTACCACTACCTACCCAAGGTACCTATGATTCATCATAAAGCTTTAACATGGCCATGGCTGAAAACGTTCAACCTGCTGAAGGTACTTTGCATCATAGCAATCGACGCTAGCAATCTCAGGTACACGTTGCCCATAATACGCAGCTACCAAGGCGTCGTCACAAAAGTGGGGCTGTGTCGTGCCTCCTGCGACTCGGGATCTGACGCAAGCTCAGCTTCAGCTCCATGCTTTTACCATTGCTTTTTCGGCTTCTCTCCTCGAACCTTGAGCATCTGCTATTCAACGGTCTTTGCGATCGACCGGATAGATTCGATGATTTTCACCCTATAAAAGTTCTTGACTTTGTCTCTTTTGCAGTCTTCTCTCTGCCCCTTTCTTACTGCCTTGGCTTCTTCCTATTTCGATCCTGAAGCAGCGGCGAGGCTGTGCCGCGAACCTCCATCATGGGAGCTTGGAATGTACGATTGATCCTCAATCCTCCTCTCGCGATGCAATAGAGAATGATGCAGGCTAACTTGTGCGGCTCAGATCTTTCGCCTCTTGGGCGACATCGTCCACATGCTCTCCAAGGGCATCCTGATCTTCTCTATCCACAGAAACCGCAGCGCGGAGGGAGTGTCCCTCATCACACAAGGCCTCTACGCCGTCGTCTTCTGCACGCGATACCTCGATCTATTCAGAGAACAGTCGGCATGGAACGCGATATTCAAAGTGACATACATTGTCACGTCTTTCTACATCCTCGGTGTTATGCAGTGGGTGTTCCCCCGCTCTCGAGAGCGGGAGATCTCCTGGAAGCTTGGCGCCATTATTCTCTTTGGCTCTCTTGCTCTGTCTCCCTTTGCAATGTTGATTTTCGAAAAGAAGTTCCGTTGGGGATTCTTGACTGTATGTCCTGGCTCGCCCCCAAAGTCGAAGCGCCTATTTACTGACTGTGGCGATAGTGGATGTGGTCCTTCTCAGAAATCCTTGAATCTGTGGCCGTTCTTCCGCAGCTATTGCTGTTGAGACAGACCACCGTTCCGACTGTAATCGACTCGTTCTACCTCTTGGCACTGGGATCCTACCGGGCTTTTTACTGCATAAATTGGTTCATTAGGGAACTCGATGTCAACGACAGGGCGCCTGATGCCATTGCCGTTATCTTCGGCATTATCCAGACTGCCTTCTATATAGACTTCGCTTGGGTCTACTACACACGACAGCGAGTTAAGCTTCGCGGCGGCGGCGTGGTTGATGCTGACGATTTGAGCCGTGGATGGTTCTTACACCGTATCTTCGGCAAGAATACTCATGCCGCCGACGACGAAGAGAGCAATGTGGCAGGCAACGGTGGTGGTCGCGCGAGGTGGGGATCTCGCGGCATCTCTGTCAGTGCCGACGAAGGTGTTTTGGACACTGGTCGACACGATGACGACGACGATGAAATTCACGGAGTGGTGGACCCCGACGCCAAGATGCGCGACCCCGATGACCTGGCCAAGGCCATGGACGATGACGACGATGAGGAGGATACACCACTGCGTGGCGGGAGCTCCTCTCGCTCGAACAACACGCCGCCAGGCATCCGGAGCGGAGACGAATGGGACGATTGAAGGAGCTTTGGCTGCCTCGATAGCACATCTCTCAGTGAGATGTACAAGTTCGTGGTCGTAGCTTCGACTTATTGAGGATAGGTAGTGGCGGCTATTCAGCCGTTCACCGTTGATTTAAACTGGGGCATTGTTTGGGATATTTTCCATTTGGGTTGTGGTTTTGTATCTACGGGATTCACGGAGCTGTGGTGGGGAGTTGGATGACGAGAGGTTGGTTTAGTACTATACTTGATTTCAATAGCTGGGGCCATGTACGGCTAGTGGCATGAATGTTTGGAGTATTGCAATGGAATTTGTTCGTCCAGTCCACTCGTGTTTCTGTGACGGGACTCTTTGAGCCGCGGGCCGTTATTTGTTGTCGTAGCCGAGAAAACAGCCCGAGAAGGTAAGAGCACAAGTCAAGGGCCCTCGGCCTGGTAGTGGAGTCTCGGTACCTGTCCCGGGTGCGGAGAAAGACGCAAGCATCCAGCTCAGTCCCGTCTTAGTAGCTCGCCAAGTCGCACGACAGGCATGTGAACGTCAGGTCATTTTCATATACAAACAGTAGCAGGATGCGCGGTTTTAAAACTCCGATGAAAATTCAACGCCGGGGACTTTTCGTCACCCCATATGTACACTTATTCGCACACTACGCAGAAAAATAACCAAGGTAAGGGAAAAGAAAGAAGACTCTCGGCAATTGCTCCCGTCATGGGGTCCTCCTATCCTTTTCCCTTCCTCGACATGAACACAATAACCCAAAAATTGTTGAAGCCAAAGGGCGTTTTCCCAACCACACGTGTAAACTCCTGTTAATAGCCAAAAACTGTAAAACGTAAAAAAAAGTCGCCGAATCGAGCAAAAAGCCAACCGAGTAATAATATCAAAAAGGCTGTTGAAACAATAATAAAACGTAGGTATGACGTGATTTAAACCGGACAGGACTTTCACCGAGCAAAACGCTGCTCAAAGGCTTCGTACAGCTTGGGGCTGATCTCGTCGCTGCTCATGCCTTCGACTTCGAGTAAAACGCCCTTCTTAGCGTAGTGGTTGAGGATGGGCTCGCTGTTCTCCTGGAACTTTTGGAAGCGTGCGCGGTATGTCGCCTCGTTGTCATCGGGGCGCTGAACGAGGGGCTCGCCGGTGACGTCGTCGCGGCCGGGGACACGAGGCCGGTTGAAGCTTGTGTTGTACACCCGACCAGAGGGTTCGTGCACCCATCGGCCAGCAATCCGCTCGAGAATGACGGAGAAGGGAGTCTGGATGGAGACGACTAGGTTCATAGGCACAATCTTATCGAGTGTGATGGCCTGAGCTACAGTCCGGGGGTAGCCGTCCAGCATGAAAGAAGCGTTGGGGTCCTCTGAAGCCTGGGGAATCGTGTGCTCGTCCATTTGGAAAGGCAACGAGTTGAAAGCATCCATGGAAGCGCTGGAGTGAAATGAGCCCTCGGTTGAGGTGGCTTCAGCTGAGAGCGTCATGATGGGAGGTCGCAGCCAGCCTCGTGATCGAAGCTCGCCTGAGATGAGACGAAGCATCAAATCGTCAGCCACTAGGCCTCCTGCCTTGATGGTATTTTCAGCCATGATGCCTGATTGAATGATTAGTTACAGTAATAATGACAGTATCAAAGGCTTTTATCTTGCTTACCGAGAGGTGTTCTGTTCTTGACATTGTGACGGAGGAGGTCGCCGGTGCTAATGGCCTTGAGCTGGGGGAAGCGCTTCAGCAGCCTGTCGCTCTGAGTTCCCTTGCCCACGCCCGGCGCACCAACTAGAATTACTCGCGCTGCCCTCTTGAGTTGCATTGTCTATGTGAAGCCGAGATTGAAATAGTGACAGTAGAAAAAAATCCGTTTGGAAAGTCCAGGAGCTTCGGATGGCAAGGTATTTGAATGCAGACAGCTGCTGCGTAAGCAATGCCCGAAGACGGACAACGCGGAGTCCTGGGGAAACCTGGCCGACAAGGGAAAAAAGAGGAAAAAATTCTTTACGTAGAAGAGCGGAAATCAACCAGACGTGGCCTTGGGGAGACAAAAAAGGACGTATACGAGCTCTCTACAAGGACGAGAAAGGAAAGGATTATTATATAAATATAACAGAAAGCTGAAAAGGACGGGAGAAGGAGGACCAGAGCGAGCGCGTGGGACGAAAAGGTGTTAATAATGTTGAGTGTTGATAATGGTCCGGTCTTGCCAATGGCGGGACGGGCGGGGGGCCAGCCCAGAACCGTTGAATGTGCGAGCCGAAGAAGCGCCGCACGGCGTGTACAAGCATTTCGTGGGTGCAATTGCACAGTCCATGGCCGGACGTGGCACTTTGTGGGCGCAAAAAAAGATGGTGGGATGGGATTAATCGAGGTTTGATGGACATGCGATGGGACGTGTTCTAGCTCCAAACTCCGGTTCGAGGTCGAGGACACACGAGCTTGTGCTTGGGGCGACCCCGCCGCTCCGCCCTGCAAATGCGCCGAAAAAAAAACCTACTTCAGCGGTTGCGACGCGGCGGCCTTACTGTAGGTGTGCTGGAAGAGCGCTGGAAACGGCCGGCACGTGCGCTAAATCCGGGGACGAGGGGTGCCTTGCTGCAGTGGAAACACTGGAAAGGGTGGGCGCTAAGCAGCGACTTAGCCGGCGTCTGCCTGATTTCGTCGCGCTGCTGCTTGGGCGAGCATTCGGCTCAAAGAGCATTCTGGCCTGGATGGCGAGTGTCATCTTGCCGTTTGAGGTTGAAAACAGTAATTATCAGAGAAAATGGGTTCTGATGGCAGTGCGGACAAGGCGGTCCGCGGCGGTCCGGCCCCGAAAGGGCTGATCAATGTCCAAGTTGAGGATATATGCAGTCTTACTTCCATCAAGTACGATTACAACTTGAAGTAATCAAGCCCAGGCGTATCGATGATATATTCCATGTATATATAGCAAAGATGGGTGCCCCTACGATTTTCTGTCTACACCTACGGGCACCTCAGTTGATTGGACAGGCTCCAGCTGCATGTGCTGTTCAACGGCAGTGAACAAGAGGATGGCCAGGCTGTTGTCGCTGTTGCTGCTGTTTGTTGCAAGTGCCAACAGAATTGAAGTCTTTGCGAGATGCTTATTGGCTGTCCGCACAAGCAAAGCAGTACATGGATGCTCTGAGACAGTCGTGCTTCACTTCAAGGTCCGATGGGGACCAGTTCCCGAGCAATCTCCAGCAAAGAGCGAGCAAAGCCCGACGTGATCCAAGATGGCCCAGCCATGTACGCTGTCGAGGGCTGGGCACAGCTCTTACGAGTCCGAGTATTAATCCATGCGCAATCCCCGTCTCGGATTTGGCATTGGAGCCTCTTGAAACCCGATTCGATCCATTGACATCTTGTTTGCCAGCTGCCTGGGAGTATTATGAATATATGCACCCTGTCAATACCAGGAGCAGTATCCTCTCCACGCTTCGCAATCACCGCCAAACCATGGCTGTCATCCGAGGAATCGCATGTTCACGCACTTCACTGAGGAGCAGGTAGGGCATCGACCATGTGCAGCCCAACGATGATTGCCGTGCATGTCCCTCCACGGGTGACAGCATCTGCCAGCATTTGCGATCCGTACTCGTACATGCACCCGTAGGCCTCTCACAACAAATCATGGCACCTATCCCCACGATTGACCGTACATACAAACCAGCATATGCTGCCAGCAAAGCATACATGTACAGTGCATCTTGCATGCGTCTCCCCCAAAGTCCGACGTGTCCGAGGCCCAGAACGCCCAATTCTAAATCAGCATCAAATCAGCGATCGCGATTCAGGGCAGATTATGTAATGCTGGCCTCTTTGACTTTGGCGCCAGGAGAGATTATGTCACGTGATTCTACATGCCGGATGGCTTCAGCCCAACCGCCCCACGTAAACTCTGATCCGGCCTATGGCATGCACTCATCCGCCTCTGACATGTGGCGCACCAAAAGGCCAACAACCGGTACGTACCTTTCGATCGACCCTTGTTCAAGGTCTGTTCCATGCCGGCCTGGACCCATCCATATTCTTTCCTTCATCATCTCTCCATCCACCGGCTTCGACATCAATTCTCTCTTTCATCTCTGTTCTGCTCTCGTTGTGTCTTTGCTGTGTGTCGCCATCATCTTGTTGTCCGTTTCGTTCTGTAATTACCACATTTGCTCGCAATGAGCGCCTCATCCAGCCTTGCCCGCAGGGCAGTGGTTCGCAACCCCCTGCTGGGTCAAGGTGAGATTATGCAAAACCCCTTACAGACCGCCATGGTTCCTGACATCTTCCCATAGCAAGAAACCTATCCCGAGGTGCCTCGTCAGCTCTCATCACCAGACATATTGCCCGACAGACTCAGATTCCTGCCTTGGCCCTGCTGGTCCCATTGCGCCAATTGGGAACCGAGCCTCATCGACCGGATGCGCCGTCTGGACCGCCCCCCGGATTCAACGCCGAGTTGGCTAAGAAGCCGCTACCAAAGGATCCCTCGAGCGCTGCCAAAAAATCAGATGCAGAGGCAAATACTAAAGATGCATCGGCCAATGCCGCTGTTGTACAATCCGGCAAGGCCGCTGATGACGCCTCATTAACTGAACTGGCCGCAAAGAAGGACGGGCTCACCGGCCAAAAGGAACTTGCCAAGAAGAAAGAAGAGGAGGTCAAATTGACAGTCTGGCAAAAGGTCAAGAAGGAGGCTCTGCATTACTGGGATGGAAGCAAGCTTCTTGCTACCGAGGTCCGCATCAGCTGGCGGTTGGCCCTCAAGATGGCCGCTGGCTATGAGCTTACCCGCAGAGAGAACAAGCAGCTTCGACGCACTGTTCAGGATCTCGGTCGGCTGGTCCCCTTTTCCATCTTCGTCATTGTTCCCCTTGGTGAGGCCTTGATTCCTCTGGCCTTGAAGCTCTTCCCCAACATGCTCCCCAGCACGTTTGAGGGGCAAAAGTCCAAGGAGGCCAAGGCTAGTCTCTTGCGGTCTACGAGGAAGGAGGTCAGCTCCTTTATGCGGCAGACACTCAAAGAGACTGGTCTTCCCCTGAGCCAGGCGACTGCGACTGCTCAGAAGGAGGAGTTTGCCAACTTCTTCCGCAAGGTCAGGTCCACCGGCGAGGCGCCCACCGACCAGGACGTCATCAAGGTTTGCAAGATCTTCCGGGATGACATGACTCTGGACAATCTGTCACGCCCTCAGCTTGTGTCCATGTGCCGATACATGGGCCTTAACACCTTTGGCACGGATTCCATGCTGCGATACCAGATCCGTCACCGCATGCGTCAGATCAAGCGCGATGATAAGGCTATCGCCTATGAGGGCGCTGATAGCCTGACCGTCGCGGAGCTGCAGCTGGCATGTGCCGCTCGCGGTATCCGCACGCACAGCGTATCCCCCGCTAGGATGAGGGCCGACTTGCAGACATGGCTTGATTTGCGTCTCAAGGAGGGTGTTCCCTCCACGCTGCTGGTCCTGAGCAATGCTTACATGTACGGTCAAGGATCTGGCGAGGGCTCAAGCCAGATCGAGGCTCTCGTTGGTGTTCTGTCCTCCATCCCCGAGGAGCTGTTCCATGAGATTGAGCTCGAGGTTCACAATGCCGAGGGTGCCGCCACCAACAAGCAGCGTCTCGAGGTTCTGAAGGAGCAGCAAGAGCTCATTGAGGAGGAGGAGCAGCAGAACCAGGAGAGCCAGACCACCGGCTTCGCCACTCCTCGTGATGTCGACGACATTGACGAGAAGGAAGAGCGACAAATGACGGCTGCTGAGAGCGGGCTCGAGCAGAAGCCTGCCGGCGAGATGGTTGACGCTGAGCTGGAGCAAATCAAAGCCGTCGAGGCCGAGCACAAGGCCGCTGCCAAGGAGCAGAAATGATGACGAGCCAGCAAATGTATAAAGTATAAAAAAGGAGGAAGCTCAAAGCAACACAAAAAAAAGGGTCATAAAGGAAACAAATTACGGCGTACACAAGAGCACCGGCAGTCAAACGACGTGTTATTCTTAGCAATTTCATATGTACAGTGGGTACCGCATACCCGAAAGGATAAGGGAAACATGTTTACAATAGCCGGATGATGAGAAACATGGAAACTATTTAGTTAGGGAGAAGGGGCGGCATAGACATCTCGACACACAGGAAACAAACAAATAGACTACGCATACTGTTAATGACCAAGAGGAGTGAAGGTCGATTTGACTGTCAGCTACCTAAATACTATCTACTATAGAGCACAAGGTAGATATTGAGTGTCACGTAATTCAAACCTGTAGCACAGCCTCGTGATACCAATCTGTAAGAGTAACTGATGAGCATACGAAGTACAGTAGAAATCATAGAGACAGGGGTTCAAGAATGGAAGAGCAAAAACGATGCAGGCTACCGTGCCAAGTAAAAAAGGCTGGCTGGCTGGATGCGGCCGAGCTGTTGCGTCATCAGTCCCTTCCAGGTACCGAGGCTGTGGGAAGTGACTTTGGGGACAAAACAGCACATCAGGGCAGACATGGAACTACAGCTTCAAAATAAGATATGCCTGGATTCAAATAATTTTTTATTGCATTTTCAGCTCATCTAGTATTTCAACTGCCATGCTATACAACTTGTAGGTGGCTGCAGTCTCAACGAATTCCATTTTGTCCATGTACCCCGAAACCAGCTGAAGCTGCTGCATGTACCTGCTGGGCACTTTAAGCCCTGCTAATTGCGCGCATCTTTCCACACCAACAGCCAGCAGCCAACTGCCTGTCCACGCCTCTCAACTAGCCTCAGACATACGCCACCTTTGATTCTCGCCTTAAGCCCGCCGCTTCTTCTCCCTTCATTTACTCGCACTGCAACTCTACAGAAGCCGATAGAGAGCCTTGAATCAATTGCCGCAGCTTACACCATCAAGCATCTCTCCAGCCCGCAACCCCTCCCTCCAGGCGCAAACTTCCGGATCCCGAAACCATAGCCGTCTGATGCTTCGACCATGACGACGCACCACGACAACGACAACGACGACTTCTCCAACGTCACTTGGAGCGACCATGTCCATGACCAGGCAGCGCGAGCTGCTGCTGCTGCTGCCGACTCACCCGCTCGCGCCATGGACGAGGCCGGAAACAGCTCCTCGCAGGGCATCGGCCGTGAGAAGCTCGAGTGTACCGTTGGGTCGCCCATCAAGGAGAATGACGGCACCAAGGACGCCTTTGTTTCGTATCTCGTCACCACTCACGTACGTCTATCTTCATCTGCATCCAGTCATGATTTCAGGCAGCTCATTTTGGCTCTCGCCATGTCTCTTCGTCTCCCCTCGTTACCCCGCCTCATCTCACCTTGATGCTGTTGCAATGCTATGCAAATCGATTGCTGTTAAGTGATGCCTAGCTGACGACATGGTCTTTAGTCCACGTTCCCGTCCTTCCAGAAAGAAGTCACCACCGTACGGCGGCGCTTCACCGACTTTGCCTTCTTGTTCAAGCAGCTGATGCGAGACTATCCGGCTTGCGCCGTCCCGCCCATCCCGGACAAGCAGCGCATGGAGTACGTCCGTGGCGACCGCTTTGGTAACGACTTCACCTCACGACGTGGCCACTCGCTGCAGCGCTTCCTCAACCGCCTGTCTCTGCACCCGGTCCTGCGCCGGAGCACCATCCTGCACAGCTTCCTCGAGAGCCCCGACTGGAATGCGACGGTCAAGAGCCGCACAGCTCGTGGCAGCATAACGAGCGACCCCGGCGGCTCCAGTGGCGTTTTCGACAACTTTGCCGACACCTTCATCAATGCCTTTACAAAGGTCCACCAGCCCGACAGGCGCTTTATCGAGGTCAAGGAAAAGAGCGACAAGCTCGATGAAGACCTAGGCCATATTGAAAAAGTCATTGCCCGTGTGGCCCGTCGAGAGGGCGACCTGGAAACCGACCTTCGGGACCTCGCAGAGCAGTTCCAGAAGCTTATTACCCTTGAACCCGGCATCGAGCCCGCCGTTCACGCCTTCGCCGCTTCCATCGAGGATACAGCAGCCAACCTCCACCAGCTCAAGGAGGTAACAGATCAGGATTACCTTGGCTCGCTACGCGACATGCAGGCTTATTCTCTCGCTCTCAAGAACCTGCTCAAGGCCAGAGAGCAGAAGCAGCTTGATTATGAACAGCTGACAGAGTACCTGAACAAATCCACATCCGAGAGAGACTCTTTGCGCTCGGGCCACGGCGCACCCAGCGGGCCGGGCGGCTTCATCCGTGCCAAGATTGAGGATGTCCGAGGCGTGGATCACGAGCAGGCCCGGCGCGAGCGTACCAGGAAGCTGGAGCTGAGGGTTGAGGAGCTCAGCACCGAGGTCGAAAACGCCCGCTTGACGAGCGATCGCTTCGACGACGAGGTTATCCGTGAAGTTGCCGACTTTGAGCGCATCAAACGCATCGAGATGAAGGCGCAGCTTGGAGGCCTGGCCGATGCCCATGTCAAGTTCTACGGCGACGTTGCTGAGCTGTGGGAGTCATATGTCATGGAGATGGAGAAGGAGGGTGTTGTTCCTGTAGCGTGAATTGTTTGATATCTTCCTTTTTTCTTGTATGTGAAGCTAAAATACACTTTTGATGGCGGGTTGGCTGAGGCGTGGGCATGGCTTGACTTGGAACATGAAGCGTAAATAATGATGGAAGAACAAGGGGGAGGGTCAAGGAACAACTCAAGAGCGTGGTGTATCGAGACTTTCTGGGGCGTTTGGGATACTATGGCGGCGTTGTAATAAAGAAGTGCTTAAGTAAAGAAAGTGAAGTGACTTCTGACTCGAATGAATGCCACCATGAGATGGACCAATCTGTAATAACATATATAAGTCGTACCCCTCGCCATTCAACGCATCACTATATACTCTGATCAAGGACAAGGAGGAATAATCCTGTTTTACCAAAGAAAGTCTCTCGTCTTTTACAAACACGAAAAAGCAATACATCAAGTCGAATGAGTGATTGATAAACAAGTAGCATGTAAGTTCTGAGATATAAGATATAAACCAAGCCAATGTGAAATATACTCCGTCTAATGAATACTGAAAGCTTTCAATCAACGTCCTCCCTCTTTCATGCAAAAAAAGAGCAAGTCAAAAAAAGCAACGTCTATGTTCAATCCCGTAGTCTTTGCTTTTCCTCAATATGGTCATCATCACTATCCTCGCCAACGGCATAGTGCTCCGGCTCATCGGGATTATGGCCCGCCAATCTATCGGCCGATCGATCCCTATACTCATCAAACTCGTCGTCATCGTCGCTACCGCCCGCAAAGGCATCGTAGAGCTCTCCGCCGCGAGTACGTCGGGTCTTCTTGCCCGCATTGGGACCCTTCTCCGCGCTATTCAGGCCTTCAGTCTCCTCCTCGTCGAGGAGCTCAAACTCGTAGTTGTTGCGGGAGTTGTTACGGAGGCGGCGGCGGGCGATGTAGAGGTAGATACCGAGGCCGCAGCAGAAGGCAGCAATCAGGCCAATGGCACCATAGATCCAGATCTTGGCCTTTGTTCCAAAAGTCGGAAGCCAGGAAACCCATGAAGACGCACTGGTCGTGCTGGATGGCTGGGCAGATTCAGTGCCAGTTGCAGCCTCGTGCTCGGTGTCAGATGGCTTGTCATCCACAGGGCCCTCTTGAGGCTTTGTTGACTCTGTAGGTTTGGCTCCAGGCTTTGTCGGTCGTACAGGGTGATCGGTAGGGTTAGTCACGACAGCCGCCGTCTTAGTTGAGCTTGTTGCTGCGTTAGTTTTCGTTGAAGCTGCACCCGATACAGTAGACAGGATCTGGTCGTGATCGGCATCGTCATCCTCTGATGGCATAGGCAAAAGCTTGGCCTGGCTGGCATCAATGCTCTCACCCCAGAGCTTGAGGTGCCAGTCGATGAATTTGCCCTTTTCGTTGTTGACCTCGGTGTCTCGAACAACAAGCGTCCATCTGCCAACGCCAGATTCACCCCTAGTGAAAGTATTAGTATCGAATAGCGGATCATGATAACACCTTGAGAAGGGGAAAAGAATAGAACCTACCAATGGGCGACACTCATAAAGGTCCAGTCATCGTAACCGCCTTTGAAGTTGTCCTGCTTACGAGCAACGGAAATATGACTGATGACGTTCTCAGGGCTAACCAGATCCACGCTCAAATCGCCACGTCGAGTATGCTCAACATTCATGGTGACAGTGACGTGCTCCAGGCGAGCCAAGTTGGCCTTCTTGAGCATCTCGGGGGTCACATCAAAACTCACGACCAATCCGTCATTACCTTCGGGGATGTCCTTTTTGATGTGCAGCCAGGGAGAAAAGTACCAGCCCTGGGGCTTCACCTTCTTCCACGTCTTAGCCTTTTCAACGAGAGCGTAAGAGTCGATCTTGCCGTAGCCAAAGGTGTGGCTAAACTGTCTTCCAACAGCAGTGTTCTGCCACTCAGCATCCGTCTGGTCATCAAGCTTGACGGCTGTGTCCATAGCAAGGTATTGGAGATCTCGCCAAGTAAGGTCGGGGCGAACTTGCATGACCAAAGCAAAGATACCTGCGGCAAGGGGTGCCGCGGCCGATGTACCACCATGCATGCCGTAGCAGGCGTTTTCTCCAACATCGGTTGTGTGCTGGCCTGGTTAGCTACTGATACTGGTTTTGGAGAGAGAAGAGAAGGATAAAGAACTTACTATGCCATCACCACCACCACTACTGTAAGTGACAACTAGGAGGGCAGAGCAGTGCTCCGAATAGTACGGGTGCTGGCCAGCACGGTCGACTGCACCGACTGTTATGCTGTAGATGGAGTTGGTGTATCCATCGAAATTGCAGTTGTCACCGCTGGCTGCACCGTTACCGCTAGCAAAGACGTAGATGGAGCCAAGACCACCGCGACCCGCCTGGACGCCCTTGAGCATGGCTCGTCGAATCAAGACATCAGGAGCTTCCATGGATCTGCCATCGTCCGGAGGTCCCCATGAACAGGAGTAAATTTGGTTGTCTTGATACTTGTAGATCATGGCTTCGGCTTCATCCGCATCACTGATAGGGCTGCTCAAAATCCGAATACCTGCAATCTTGGAGTCGTATGCAACGCCAACGCCGCACGCATCGTTGCGCACCGCAGAGATCTCACCAGCACATCTCGTTCCGTGCCTGTCGTCCGACAGTTCTGGCTTCGGCTCCGGGTCGTTGTCATTGAAATCCCAAGAACCTTCGGCAAAGTAGTTGTCTTTCAAGTCTCGGCTGTACATATCCAGGCCGTCGTCGACCATGGCTACAGTCGCATTCTTGCCCGTAATGCCCTCAAGCCAGAGCCCAGTGACGTTAACGTCATGGCCAAGCTGCACCGTGTTGAACAGGTGCCATTGATCCTTGAATATCGGGTCGGCAATACTCAAATCCCTCATGACATTCTCTTGCGTACGGACCGCCGTATCATCTGGCTTTTGAGGAGATCGAGGATTCAAATCCATGGGTGGACGTGGCGGAATGATTCTCTTTTGCAGACGGCTGCGAGCCTTTTGCTTCGTGGTCAAAAGGACACCGTCCAGGACATCGTACCCGCCAATGTCTCGCTTCCTCCTCCTTCGCTCCCGAACCTCATCTCTGACAACATCTCGCTCGTGCTTCTCGGCGCGGAAAACGTGGTGGTCGGTAAGCTCTCCCAGCTGGCCTTCGTGCGTCAAGCCAAGGCGCATGGCGACATCGCCAGGCTGCACCGACGGTTCGAGATGCAGTACATAGTAGTCGTTCTTGTCGTAGTCTCTGGCGATTCTGGCACCCTGTGCCAGGGCCGCCAGGCCGGCAAGTCCAAGAACAGAAGCGACCTTCATGGCAGCGAAAAGCAATGACGGCGCAGGAAAGGGATGGACGCGCGTTGAAGGATAGCGACTGGAGTTACCAGCACATGGAGCTCTCTGGGTTTCTTTGTTCCCCTGCAGATGGGCCGATAAACAGAAAATAGCGTCTGCGCAATAGCCGTTAGTAAAGAGAGACGAGCTGGAATACAAAATGCAGCGCTCGATTGCAAATGCAGGTTCAGGAGACAAGATGCGTCGCAACTCGCCACAGTTTGACTCGGAACGGGGCTCCCGAGGCCAGCCTGCGCCATCCGCAGCAGAAGTG
This sequence comes from Trichoderma semiorbis, assembly GCA_020045945.2. Taxonomy (NCBI): domain Eukaryota; kingdom Fungi; phylum Ascomycota; class Sordariomycetes; order Hypocreales; family Hypocreaceae; genus Trichoderma; species Trichoderma semiorbis. The sequence goes on from CM034695.1 coordinate 6,419,330, forward strand.
CCAATTACTCAGGAGAAAACGAAACCATTGATTTCAGGTGGGTAGATAGTGCCTTGAGCGACGGGTCCGAAACTCACCAAAATGACAGGAATCAGTTGCCTCTCTTCTCCTGAAACGGCCAAGAAATGCCTGCAAAAAATAAAACAGCAAAGATATAACGATGCGCAAGCGAAGACGCAAAGAAAAAAAAGAAGATTGGCAGGCTTGGAGATGCAGGTTGTCGTGTTCGTTCCGTCGAAACCGCCATTGAATAGAGATGCCAATCCCTCCGCTCTCAAGTACAGGTACACGCAGCCCCTCGCATTCTCACTGCGTCGTCGCCCGCAGCAGCGACACGCAATCTGTACTGCTACCACACTCCTGTAGGGGGCGCTGCACTAGCAGGCTGGATGCCGCGCCACTAACGCAGCTTTAGAAGGTCTGAGCACGTCCAAGTTGCCAGAAGTGCATGTGCATATGTATCAGATACTTGGATTTAGCCAGCGTCTAGCGAAGGGTTTGGCGCGGCGAATACCAAGCAGATAGTAGTCGATACATCGGCATCGGCAGAACTCATTACGAAAGGGCCCTTTTGCTAAGGTGTCGAACACGGGACCCCGTTTCGAGGCCTCAATTGACGACTGAACTTGGGGCGTCTATTGATCTGACCGTCGTGGATTTAATGCCACGTTGCCGCAATTAGATGTCCTTTTTGACCAGTCATCACGTGTTGCTATTTCCAACCTTTTTCAGATAGCCATATCTACTGATAGTAGTTTTGTACGGAAGAGTATGCAACCATTACTGTACCTTGTATATTCCTCATTCGTATCGTCAGCATCACCGTCTTAGGCAGGCATCAGACAAGAATAGCATCAGAGTAAGAATTGCAATCGGTGGGCAGACCTGAGTAGGACTAGTACAGTCAATAGTCGCTTAAAGAAGAAGGAAAGTCACCCATCCATGAAAATGTTGCCCCATCCATTCTGCTACAACCTCATCACATACATTTGAATTCAATAAATGGCTTGCGTGCAATAGCAAAGTATGATGTACTTAGTAACCAAAAATTGATCCAACTCAAGCGCCTCTCAAAGGCTACAATAGCGCAAAAGTACTGTAGCAAACACACACACACACAACACTAATAGGCTGCCATGAAAAAAGACATCAAGTCCCACCAAGCAGTCCGTGTACTCGGTATGTTAGGCATCTAAATTAAAAATAATAACGCAAAAATAAAAAGAGTAAATATTGTCAATAATATCAATGCTTTTCATTTTGCAGCTGCTACTATAATAAACCACCTCTCCTCCTAAACCACTGTTGCAAACCAGTTGCTCAAAACGCTCCTGTTTCTCATACTGCAGTGAACCCGGTCTTGGCGTCCCGCCGAGAAACTCGAACCGGGCCGGCCACAAAAGTCGCGACATCCGGCCCTTCGGCGGCAGGCCGATGGATTTGGATGGATTCTATACTCGAGCTAATTTGCGAACCCCAGTCTGGCAGCTCTGCTACTCCATATCGCGACATCGAGTTGAGAGGCCGAAGCCGGAGACTTTAAGACCAAGAGGACCCGCTTTGTACCTTGTTTCGACTCATGGAAAAACGTCAATCATCAGCTACTCCAAAGTCCGGCGGGAGAATACGGAGGAGACAGCGCACAAGAGTTTTTGTGTGTCAGTCTACAAGCACGTGTGATCGCGTGGGAGCGTGTGTGTAGAGTATATATGTGTGAAACGAGAATTCATTGTCTTCCCATGCGCGGTATCGTAAAAGGCCCTAACTTTTTAAACTAACACAACAGCATGCCCTCGTCAAACCCCAGATCTCCAAGATCTTTTGCCGAGAATCCAGATGCAAGTACAAGAAAAGAAAAAACCACATTTTTTGAAAGATTCCCCTCAACACCCATCAACCCATAATGCGCCCAGTTGCGCTGACTTATTTCTGGTTCTCGGGTCGCAGGGAGCTGTAAAGAAGTGAACATGTTAGCTAGCTGTATCCAAATGAGTGTAGTATAAAAGTGCATGACTTACCGGACGGCCTTGCCGGCTCTCCAGATCTCCAGGTTTCGGATCTCCTCCAACTCGGCCTCGTACTTCTGGCGGTAGTCGGGCTGGCTGTTGTACTCGAGGGATCGCTTGGTCTCGGAACCATCCTTGACGCTGTCGTACAGGCTGTTGAAGACGGGCTTCAGGGCATCCTTGAACTTGGGGGTCCAGTCAATGGCACCACGACGGGCAGTGGTAGAGCAGGCCTCGAACATCCAGTCCATGCCGTTGGCACCAATCAGAGGGTACAAGCTCTGAGTGGCCTCCTCGACGGTCTCGTTGAAGGCCTCGCTGGGGCTGTGGCCACGCTCACGGAGAACCTCGTACTGAGCAAGGAACATGCCGTGGATACCACCCATCAAGCAACCACGCTCACCGTACAGGTCAGAGTAGACCTCCTTCTCAAAGGTGGTCTTGTACAGGTAGCCGGAGCCAATGGCAACACCCAGAGCGACGGCCTTCTCCTCAGCCTTGCCGCTCACATCCTGGAAGACGGCGAAAGAGGAGTTGATACCACGGCCCTCACGGAAGAGAGAGCGGACAGTTCGGCCAGAGCCCTTGGGAGCGCAAAGGATGACGTCAATGTTCTTGGGGACATCAACCTTGGTGAGGTCCTTGAAGACGGGGGAGAAACCATGGGAGAAGTACAGGGTCTACAGTTGAGAGCCCGTGTTAGTCACAGCTGAGCTACTATGGCGCCACAAATTGAGAAAATACGTACCTTGCCCTCAGTAAGCTGGGGCTTGATGGAGGGCCAAGTCTCGGACTGGGCGGCATCACTGAGAAGGTTCATGACGATGGTACCACGGGTGATGGCATCGTCGACCTCGAAGAGGTTCTTGCCAGGAACCCAGCCATCCTGGATGGCGTCGTTCCATGACTTGCCGTTCTTTCGGACACCAACAATGACGTTGAGGCCGTTGTCGCGGAGGTTGAGACCTTGGCCGTGGCCCTGGGAGCCATAGCCGATGAGGGCGAGGGTGTCGTTCTTGAAGTACTCCTGCAGGCAATTGGGTCAGTCATGCAAGTCATTCCAATGAGCCACCCGTGGATGGTATGAGATCAATGCAAATCCTCTTGCTTGAACTCGTCGATGACTCTTCAGAATCACCAGTTACTCACCAAAAGCTTCTCTTGGGGCCAGTCGGCACGCTCTATACAGGCAGTCGTTGTCAGAACACAGCTCTCACACCTTCAGATACTCGCTCGTAGAAGAGGAATTGCACATACCATAGACGTCCTCCTTGACACCGGCAAAGTCGACGGTCTTGAGGCCACGGACCTGCTGCTGAGAGAGGCCAGCCAGAGCCGGGCGAGCAGCAGCGACGGCACGAGTGGCGCTTCGAGCAGCGATGTAGGAGCGCTGGGCGACGCGAGGCGCAATCAATTGACGAGCAATTGGCGCCCGCAGGGTCTTGGAGAAAGCTTTTGAAGCCATTGTGGATGGAGATGTGAGTGAGAAGGATGGAGAGGAGAGGAGAAAAGAACCGGCAGGAAAATTGTTTGGAGAAGAAAGAAAAAGTCCAAAGCTTGGGATGAGCAACAGAAAGTCTACTTTTGAAGGGTGGGTGGGGGAAAAGCCTCAGCTCTCAAGGGCCCGATCTCGGTCGCAGCTCCAGCAACTTTGTCTCAACGGCGCCGGTCTTGGCCCCCCTGTCCCACCGCATGTGAAAAGCCCCGGGTTTAAGTATCAAAAATACAGTCAGTGCGATGAGTAACAGACACGAGCACAATGGCCAGCCTTACGTTGCCTGGGATTTTGTGCGCTTTCCGGATGTGCGTCGTGGATACAAGTACAGACAAGCGTAGATGCGAGGAGGGGACCCCTACATGTAGCTTACTGTACCCAGATGCACTCAACTGGTCAATATTACTCTACTTTTACCATCTGCCACATACACCCCAATTTACTTGGTACAGAGGCCAATTCGCTGGCAGGACAAGTAGTACCTCTGTACAACACATCCAGCTTGCATTGTAGTATTTACTAGTATATGGATAGGGCTTGTGCGTTGCAGTTCAGGGAAATCACACAGCGCTGATTTTCTTTTGGCCCAAGTCCAAGACGTGAGATGACGCATCCGCTGGGCGTTCGTTCGCTGCGTCCAGCATGCACTAATACCAAGTGCCAGTGCCGCCGGGGTACGAAATAGTTTAAGAGCCCCCACCACAACCGCCGAAATCTGGCTTCTTGACAAGCACTCGTAATACATTGACTCGGCCCGACCAATGGAACGTTTCCATCTTATTGTATGTACGAGTTCGAATATGCTGATCTCTAGATGGACCTTAGATTCTCCTATAATTCAGTCATAATTGCCACCATTTGAATTATCCCCAAGTAAACACTCCGGTTGTGCCATATCCAGCTGCAAAATGCCCCGCCAATCCCACATCCGTCTATCCATCTCCCGAGCCACTCCATCTCACTCATGTCGGGCTCCGTACGGGCTCCGTAAAAACCACAGTCGAATATCCAATACCCGAATTGCCCATCTTCCCACTAGATTACCTTAGTATTATAGCCCAGCTCGCTAGGCACCTAGGGGAGCTTACCATGTACTCGTAAACTCCGAGTATGACTGATTTGACGCTCTACCTCCCTGCATGCATATACTAAGCAGCTATCTACTAAGTCACATCTTTTTTGGATCTACCGGCCACCGTGTATCTCCCGTCCCTGCGTCTCTCCCTAATAAATACATGCAAGGACTTGGTTTTAGTTAGATGCAGGTCTTCGTGGGCCGATGGAATTGCTCAGGTTTCATATTTCGCTGCGACGCGGACGCACGACTTGCATACAACAAGGTAGGTAAGTAGGCACTTCTGCTGACAGGATACGAAATACACCGGACTATATCGGAGTACACCGGACTATTTCGGAGCACATTCAGAAAAAAAGACAATATGAAGATTGGTGATTAATATAGTTGTTGTAGAACCTTTGGAAATACAAGTTGCAAGGGGAAATTAGTTGTAGGCGCGAGCATTAACTTACACATCATAGTATACTTGGTGTAGGGTGGCCTTCTATGTTTATACGAATATTAATGGGATAGAGTAGCTAAAAATTCAAGTGCCGTAATACGCTATAGAGAAATGCCATTCATCCACTAATTAATTTCTCTAGTATCCGCTGTTATCACTCTAAAATCTCAGTGAAATGCTCAACTCAAGATGCTAGATATCAAACCCTTCAATATCTATCAAGCAGATGATTCTACAATACCGCTACGCTACCACAGGCCATCATGCCCTTGACCAAAGTTAAACTGACTCTTTTCGGCAATCACGGCAAACCGCCAGCTTTCCTCTTGCAATGAACGCCATGTATTTCTATGCTGTACTGTCGACTTAATGAAAGGTAGTATATAGATCGGGTAACCCCGTCGCTAGGCCTGAGCCAAAATCACAAAGAACGGCAAACATGCCATTCCTCAACTCAAGCACTAGCTGAGATCGGGATTCTTGTTATGGCGCCATCTCCTCGATGAAAGATGTGCCGGGCGTTGGATGATGTACAAAAGTACATCCTCTATGTGAGGCATGTCGGCTGCTCGTCGTCGTTGTCACATCCACCTTCTCTCTCCACCACCCAAACTCTCCAGGTTGTGGGCATCGGCCTTGGGCAATCCACACAAACCCGTCCCCTGGTTTTAAAAACACCAGCATCTATTTCAGTACTCGGTCATATGGCGCTCCCTTGACAGATCCTCCACTCATTGCCGTTCGTACGTTCCTCTTGAATCCCTCTCGGTTGCTTCTCAGGTCGTCAGCCGCCTCCTTGTTCAAAGGATCCGAGGCGTTGGGTTCCAAGAACAAGAACTACATTCTTCAAGTCAGCATCTTGGCTTAAATCTGTTTCCCGCTTCCGCAAATTCCTGAAGCAGAAGAGCACGTGCAGTCTCATACCTGTAACCCCACAATGACAGCATTCAGGTTCAACACCGGCTTCCAATCCTCCCGCAGAATGTTAAGGCAAACCTTGCCCTCGAGATCAATGTTGGGATGATATATCTTCTCTCTGCACAGCACCTTAGGAGGCTCGTGCGGGAAGTTCTGGTTGATGGCAAAGTCGAATGTGAATTTTCCGCCTCGGTACATGCCCTCGTCCGGCTCGATCGACAGGATAAAGTTGAGGATATTGTCGGGGTCAGGGAAGTCCGTTTTCATCGTTGCGCCGAGAGATAGTTCTGACAAATCTGCTGCCCGTTAGCCATCCCGTCCCCCTCGTTAACAGTAGACATCAAGACGTTGGAGAGAGGCACCTTTTTGTACTCGTAGCTGTGCCGCCGTCACCTTCTTCCTCTTCCCTCCAGCAGCTTGGCCCTCAGCATTCTCAGCCTCCTTTTGCTTTTTTTTCTGCGACTTGTGTTAGGAACTCTCTCTGGCGGCATAGAAAGCTGGCGCGTTTTCCAAATACCATAGACCATATGTTCAACATCTTGGCTCGTCGGAGGTCGCCGGTGAAGACGAGAAGCGGTATCCTGAAATGCCTGATCAAAGGGAGAGGGTTGAAAGAAACTTGTGAAGGGATAGAAAGAGAGGCCTGGACCGCCGAATCGGAGGGGCCAGAGAGCTTTCAGCTGTTGTACAGGTGACGTTTTGAAGACGGAAAAAAAGAAGCCTTATCCGCGGGGAGATTCGGTGCTCGTTGCCTGTCTGCCGAAGATGACTGAATGCTGTCACACAATGACGATAAGATAAGGCGGGACAATAAGCGGGATGGATGCAATTAGTACTAATTTACTCCGTAGCAGTCTAACTCAATTGGGTGATTGAGTTTCTGTGTACGCAGCTTTATTGCAAGCTCTCGCCATTATAGCGGATAGCCCACTATAAATACAACCTCATGCACTGTAACAGAGGGAAACCAGCTGCCACTTACAGAGAGTTGGACATTATTGCATGATTGATGCCTTTGGGCACTTCATACGGAGTACTCTATGCTCATACCACCTGTAATTGTAAGACATGCACCGAGCAACAGATTATCGCGTTTTGATCATCAATTGAATAGGTTCCCTTGTTTCCTCTATCCCTCCATCCCTCTACTCTGTAGTTACACAGCAAACATTCTTCCAAGCTATCTGCAAAACTTTTTTTGTGTCTCAAGTCGCCTATTCCATCCCATGAACAAAGAAACATGCTAAAAACATTAATGCCCTAATAACGTTACAAGCCAAGGTAAGGTATCTGTATATGAAATAATTTGTCTACTGGGCAGGCCCGTAATATTCCTGGAAAAACCACCACCCACGCAGCCGGCCGGGGCCGAACCCAACTTCCAATAACCCAACTTTGCAATAACTTACCTTCTGGCAAAGCAGCACATGAGACCCGTCTTACCCAGGAACCAGAGGAAACCTATGAAGCGGATAAGAGACAGCACGGCCGTAGCGTACAGAAGGAACTTGAAGAAGTTGGCAGTGCGGCTGGATGCGGTTCCCTGTTGCGATCAATTAGTATATAAAGCTCAGCCGTAGAGAACAAGTCGAGGAATGTTACTTACCACCAAACCAGACTGGGCAAAGTCGTCGGTAGTGACACCGATGATGAGGATAATGTTAGAAAACAGCCAAGAGACGACCAGACCGGTACGGAAAGACTTGTAGCCGTCCTCGACGTCCTTCTTCTCGACCTCTTCCTCCTCCTTAAAGGGGGCCAGGGCTCGTCGGACAGTCTGTTCGAACTGACTGTCGATATCCTCCTGCTCCTTCTCAATTTCTTCGACGACAACTTCGTTCTTCTCGCCCTTTTGGACGTTGGCAGACGGGAGAGCCTCAGCCTTATCGGAACCCTTGGTACCCCAAGACACATCGTGCCAGTTGTTGAACGCGTAGACCATGAGAATGTTGATGTAGGTCGACATGAGCAACAGGTAGTGGGGGAAAGAGTGGAACATGTGCCAAGGGTCGAGGTAGAGGAAAGAGGCAATGAAGTACAGACCGTAAATGGTGATCAAGGCAATGATAATGACACCTGCAGCACCCGCTCCGAAGAAGAAACTCTTGACGAAATCTTCTCCAGAGTCAAAGTTGATCTGATCCTGGATAGGAGTGTTGAACGCTTGAACGACCAAGAAGACGGAAAGAACCAAGATGTAACCCTGAATCAACGCAAAGACCATGAAGGAAGCAATGTAGGTGAACTTGGAACCCTTTGGTCTGTTACCCAGGGCAAGAATAAACTGGAGGATAACGAATGCGAGGTAGAGATACTTCAGAAGCGTGTTGATAATAGGCGTCGCCTCGTCTCCAAAGGGCCAGCCGTGATGCTCTGACGAGTTGGATGAGGCAATAACCGGGGTACCCACAAGGTCCATGATGACGGTGGTGGTGAGGTAGTAAGAAGCCAGAGAAAACCAGGAGAAGATGACGTTGAGGAAGTTGTAAATGAGCTGAATGTGCAAGAAGAACATGCGGATGATGTTGTGACCAGACTTGTACATTCGGCCGAAGTGCATCAGCGCATACAGAGAGGCGGCAAACGAACCGTTGAGCCAACGACGACGCTGACTGATGAATTCGGCAGCACCTTCGGGAACATCTGTCTCACCCTTGGCGGCCTTGATGTAGGTCAAATGCCACTTCTGGCCAGCCTTGGCGACCAGCTCGAAACAGAGAATACGATCTTCGGCCAAGAACATGTTCTTCTTGAAAATGTTCATGCCGTCGATACCCTTCTTACCAAGAATCTTGGACAGGGTATGGTCACCGTGGAAATACTGCTCCAGAGGGCGTCCCATGATGGCTCGGAATCGGTAGGCCGAGAAGGCACCGGGCAACACAGAGACGTAGCCAAACGAACTCTCAAGAGGCTTGTCGAGAATGTTGGAGATCTTGTACTCGAAGTTCTGCACAGCGACCAGGGGGTTGAGCAGCTTCTTGCCGCCCTTGCCCAACATGGCGTGAATCTCACCACAAGCACCACCGAGATCCTTGTCGTTGTAGAAACCCTCCCACAGAGCCAGCAGCGAGCGCGGGCTGGGCTTGGTACCGGCATCAAGAAGAATGCAGACTTCGGGGTTCAGGATTCGGCCAAAGGCATTGAACAACCAACGATGGGAGTTGATCTTCTTGGTGTTCTGCTGCTTCAAGCAGAAGATGAACTGAACGGGGGGCAGATTCTGAGGGCTGTCACCAGAAGGTCGGATGAGCTGCTGGTTAGGCGTGACGGAAAGCTGACTGGTGTACTCGAAGATGTGAGCGACGGTTTCCTTGCCGTCGACATCCTTCTTGACGACACCGTCCTGGTACACACCAATAGTGGCGAGCACGTCCAGAGTGTTCTTGTCAGCCTTGTCGATACCGTCGAAGACGAAGCACACGACGATCTTCTGCCAGGCAGGACCTCCCTTGTTCCAGAAGGTCGATTTCTTCAGGTTGACAATGTCACGAATGTTCTGCATCACACCGTGCAGAGTTCTGGCAAGCAGAACCTTGTCTTCGTTGTAGTATGTAATGGCAATCAGGAGCTCGGTGTGACGGTTGTACATTCGCGGCCGCAAGTCGTAACCGTTCTTCAGGGTGAAGTCATTGGGATCACAGGTAGCCGCCGTGTATCGCATCTTGACGAACTCCTCGTTGCCGCCTTCCACATCACGGTACTTGGGCTCAACTGCGTTTTTGATGGCACTGGGCACGGGGTAGTCGATGCTGAGAACGGAACCCTGGACAAGCTTGACCTTTCGGGTGTTGTAACGCTTCAGACCACCGCCAGCGGGCTGCTGCTGTCTTTGAACCCAGCTGTCGTCATCGTTGTCGTGGACAGTAGAGGCGGGGCGAGGGAAATCGTATCCTTGGCCCTGTCCGTACTGGCCGTATCCGTTGTCGCTGCCCAGGCCAGGAGTGCCGATGGGCGAGGCTCCAGGAGCATAAGACTCGGTGAGACTGTAAGCTGAAACAGGGCGGTCGGGAGGAGTCCCGGCGCCGAGTCGATCATGCTCGTAGCCATGCGAGCCAGGCTCGTTCAGCAGATATCGTCCGGCTTGTTCTTCCTCCTCGTGAGGGGGCAGGTGATACTAGAAGAGGGAAAAACAAGTCGCGTTAGCCAGCCTTGTCCAACTTACCCTCCCTTCCCATTGTTGATATTTGGTTTGGTAGTTACTCACGCTACTGCCCGAGGGGAGATCTTGTAGCGGGTGTCCCCCGCCTTGGCCACCGCCAGGACCGTTGTATGCCATGATGGTCCTATTTCTAAAATGATATCAAGACGACGGCTTGTTGAAATCGTAAAGCTAAAGAGCGTCTTTGGTTAAGGTTGTTCGTAATTCGTGTCTAGATGGCTCCGCCTAGGTCCTAATAGGTTGCAACGGAGAAAAAAAGGGGACCCCCAAGACCAAGAGAGAAAAAAAATCTATTGAGCTCAATGCCAGCTTTGTTTGCGGAAAGCAACCCGACCCCTAACGATGCGAGCAATGAGGCACCAGCCTCGAATGGTAGGATTGAAGGTTGGGGAAGATGGAGGAGAGAGAGTTGTCGACCGACGAAGCTTAGTGGGCTGAAAAAGATAATAAGGGGAGGGAAAGGCTCTCGCGAACGATTCAGGAGATGCCCCAAGTGCAGCTTGCTTCTAGGATCTTTGTTTCGGGACAGTACGAACAAAGGCATACAGTGTCCAGCCACTTGGGCAGTGGCCCAGAATAGGGGAGACTGACGCTAAGGGGATTTGGGGGGAAGCTGAGCCACCTCACCTGCACTGTGCCAGGACAAGACTCTTACACGTACTCTCAAACAGACCAACGTCCACTGGGCAACGTTTGGGTTAGGGTGCCTTATCAGCCTGACTTAGCGTCTGCGGTGAGACAGCCGTAGTGAACCAAAGCTGCTCTGCTCGCTGTAAGACGCCGTCCAGCGCAGCTCGATTTAAGGGCCGGACGCAGTAGAGTATCACCTGTCGTCATCACGTTGCCCCTCCCTTGTGCAGGAGGGTCCAACGGCTCTTCGTGTCTGGTTACATTCAGTCTCAACTTGTTTTAATATACTTGTACTGAACAATGTTGACGTCGACGAGTTTTTCTTGTTTATTGGCAGCCCTCCCACATTCCAGCCCACCGTTTGCCGCAACAGAGGCCTAAAAATTTGATATACGGCTCGTGCTGCGTCCCTTTTGCAAGCACGAGCCGCATGTGTCAAAATCTCGTATGTCTGTGGGCACAAAAAAAACAAGGCGGTATCCGCTTTAGAACCCAGCCCAGTTGCTGACGTCCAATCCTTGGAGCGCGGCTGACTGCGTCCCACTGTATGCTGGAGAACGCTGCACAGTGTTGTTACTGTGTATTTTCGGCTTCATCTCACTAATAATAACGGACGCTCCTGATTCCAGCCACAGCGTGGTTTATGGAATCCGTCTATATTTACCTTGGCTTCCCAGCTGCTGTATATTAGCATCGTTGCTTAGCGATATTCTTCATCTCTGCTTACTCTCCGTCCCTTGGCTATGTCCGAAGAGGTAAATGCAGCTCGGGAGTAGCCAGCGCAGCCACAGGGCCATTCTCATCTCATCATTACCGATTCCTTCTTGATCATTACCAAAAATAGCACCAGCTAAGGCTATGGCCAATCAGCTCTCCGCGCCCGCAGCACTGTGGAGGCGGTGCAGCCTCAGTTACAAAGGGCTATTCTCCTAATGGAATGTTTGCTGCCTTGCTACGCCGTAGTGGTAAGGCTTTCCGCTGATCTGACGGATATTTCTCACAGTGCGTATATTTTAAGAAGTCCGTGCACAGTATTCGATTTGTCTTCTATGTTGGCTGGGCGCACTTCGAAAGATACAAACAAAGGCACTGTAGACAAATTGCTTCGTAAAGGTTATCTGCCAGTCTTCCAAAATACACATCCTGAGCTACGGGGATACTCCGCACAAGAACAATGTAAACAATCGTCAGTCATATACACTCGAGTGGCTCGCTTCTGGCTTTGCGTGCAACTCTCCTGCACTGATGCCGCATATAGAAGCATCGATGCCCGGCAGTTGTTCCAGGAACCTGTAACAAGGCATTTTTCCCATCCAGGGACCACATGCCAGCAGCTGCGGGACAGCCGAATTACCACCCTGCAGAGCACAGTACATGAGCCTGCGACTAATCTCAACTCCTCGGGGCGATTAGATTGGCTCGACCCCCGCCAAGCGACTCTTGTTGCAAGGAGGGGGGATTACGGGTGCAGGTGGTGTTGAAGACGATGGAGGGCAATTGGCATCAAATCACTAATCTGTGCCAGCTCGCTTCACCAAGGTACTTATCCAGCATCAAGGCCTCATGCATAAAGAAGTTGAGATAAGAAGAGGGTGCTCAGTATGTGTAGCCCGTCGCCTGCATCTCGTAATCACCTCGTACCTCGTACATGATACACCACTGGTACAGTACCATTGATCCGATACGAGCACTCGCAGCTGCGAGGCCTTTTTGCTTCTAATCGCCACCTTGTGAAAAGAAAAGGCCTACCAAATGTCCTCGTACGGAGCACATTGTGTGAGGCGGTGCGCCCATCTCGCTAAGCCCCTTTCGGCCGCCCGCCCCACAAAGGGATCGAGATGAAATTTCCCAACCTTACAGGATTTGTTCTCCTGAATTGTATGTACGGAGTTAGGAGTAGTCTTAGGGAGTACGTGTCTGGCAAAGAGCGGTCTTCACTACGACCCTCACGCGTGCGCCTCTTGCATAGTCTTCATCTCTTCAGTTATTCTAGAAGAAGCCTCTCGTTTGACACATTGTCCTTCTCCCTTCGGACGCAGATCGCGCCATCTCTAGCCCCCGGGGATCCTGATTCTTTCGCGTGGAACCCACCCTTAGCGAGACTCTTGTCTGCCAGTCTATCATTTCACTCACTCTCATTTTCACCTCCAAGCTGTCTGAGCGTCCATCTCAGTGAGCCTCACAATGTCGGACAAGAAGAACGACGACTATCCCCTCCAGGACATGGAGAACGGAGATGTGGGAAAGGTCAGGGCCTACTCTCGCTCACCGTCGCCTCGAGCCAAGTCTGGCGGCTTTGACTTTTCCAAGATTGACAACAGCCCGGGAGCATCTGTTCTCGGTTACTGCTTGGCGTCCATCTCCATGACTGTCGTCAACAAATACGTTGTTTCTGGCTCTTCATGGAACATGAACTTTCTCTACCTTGCTATTCAGGTAAGACCTCTGGTTCTGTCCCTCTTTGAGACATAGTGTCCTAATTGGCAAAAAATAGTCCATTGTGTGTGTTGTTGCCATTCAAGCCTGCAAGCAGGCTGGCCTAATCACCAACCTTTCTCCATTTGATCCGGAGAAGGGAAAGAAATGTGAGCTTTTATCCTTATATCTCATGACAAGCAGAGTTGCTCATTCTGTCTAGGGTTCCCTGTTTCTGTTCTTTTGGTTGGCATGATTTATACTGGTGCCAAGGCGCTTCAATACATCTCCGTGCCCGTGTATACCATCTTCAAGAACCTTACCATTATTGTCATTGCTTACGGAGAGGTGCTCTGGTTTGGGGGCAGCGTTACCCCAACCATTCTTCTCTCCTTTGGCCTGATCATTTTCAGCTCCATGGTTGCTGCTTGGGCCGATGCCGATGCCGCGGGTCGTTCATCAAAGGCATCTCAATCCTTTAGTACTCTGCAGATTGGCTACACCTGGATGGGTCTGAACGTCATTTGCCAGGCTGCGTTTGTGCTGGGTATGCGCAAGGTCATCAAGAAGATGGGCTTCAAGGACTGGGACAGTGAGTAGCCCCTTATTTATAGGTACTGAGATGCATCGACCGCTAACTTTTTCCACTTTAGCCATGTTCTACAACAACTTCCTGACTATTCCTGTCCTGATCATTGGATCTCTTCTGGTTGAGGACTGGTCTTCCGAAAACTTGGCACGAAACTTTCCCGAGGAAACGCGTACCAACCTCATCCTTGGCATGGTGTACTCGGGTCTGGGTGCCATCTTCATCTCCTACTCCTCCGCCTGGTGTATTCGCGTTACCTCCTCTACGACTTACTCAATGGTGGGAGCTCTGAACAAGCTTCCCATTGCTGTCAGCGGTCTCATTTTCTTCGATGCACCTGTTACCTTTGGCAGTGTTTCTGCCATCTTCATTGGTTTCGTCAGCGGTCTCGTGTACGCTTGGGGCAAGATCCGCCAGGGTGAAAAGGCCAAGATGTCGCTGCCAGTGACTAAGCCCGTCATGAGTGCCAGCTCTCAGAGCAACAACGACGCGTCAAGGGCGTAAAGCCCCTGGATCATGGAATATAAAAAAGACTTGTCGGTAGAAGGGTCGGGGACAGGAAGGGATGTTTGGAGTTTGAACATTGATGCTACTCTTGGGAAGCTATAGATTTTGTGGGATTGTACTCTAGATTTTTGGAACCCATGTGTGAAGAGGTCAGGAAATTAATGATAGCAGTGTCTCGTCATGACAATTACGATTGATTCGATTTCAAAAGCATCTTCATCTTGTTAAATGTCTACACAAACATCATTCGAGTTTCGGGTAAACACAGTCGATTGGATAAATACAGTAGGTAAATGCGAGCCCGAGCATATCTGTAACGGGCTTGTCCCAAAAATGGTCATTCTCCACTGCAATGAGAAAGGCGGGCGTGTTCCAGAACGAAGGATCTGCACGATACAGCCTGGTAATATTTTAGAGTCGCAATTCTTCAGCACGCCAAATTGGCCATCCAGCACGGAACAGCGTGCGACAGAATTGAAGCCCGGGCGTTTTGTCTACGCCTATTATCTGCTATTACAGCTATATACCTCAAGTATCTATCTAGCATTATCACTATGTAACCTTGAAGTTCCATGTGATGACGGGATGCTGAACAGTTGCCCTCTCCATATGCAGCGCTGCAGCTAGATAACGATGCGGTGAGACTACTCTCTCCAGCACCTCGTATGAGCACACCAAGTAAAGAAAGTTGCACCATCTTCTGTTGAATGTACCCAGTACTCCGTAGGTATTGAGTACCTGCTAGGCGATGTTAGTCTACTTGCACGTGCGAAACGTGTGTCTGGACCCCTGCTGGAGGGTTGGTTCATTTGCGAGTGTCATGCTCAGTGATGGCGGGCAGCGAGTGTGATTTGCTGTGTTGGCAAATTGTTAATTTACGGGGAGTGACGGCTGCAAGTGGTTCTCTTTAGCTCAAAGGCGGAAACAAGCAAGGGATCAATGGATGGGAAAAGCTAAGAAGGATCAATTTTTTATTTTTGTTTTTCATTTGGTGGCAATATGTGGTGACCACGAGTCTCGACTTTTACTACGAGTACACGCTCACCAATTAAAATTTCTTCATCCGCTACATACTGTGTCACTGCTCTAGAAGCCTCAAGCACCTCACGGACCTGATTGGAGAAGCTCGCGCAGGGCCTCCCTTTAGACGAGGATTCATTGGATCCAGAGGGCTGGGCTGAATCAGTGTGAGCCGTCTCTCGTCCCACGCGGGCTGCGAGGCGCTGAGTTATATGGGCTTTGGGTAGCACCGAGTCGTTTGTTCACTGGCACGCGAGACACGCGTCCTTGGCGCGAACTGTCTCTTCTTTTTCTTGTTCTTTTGCTTTAATTAGTTTTGTCGGTATGTTATTTGCTAACGTGATCGAAGCGATAGCCGGCGTCTCGGTGATGCGAAGAGTCAGCTGTGCCGGAGAGGGCGAGTGATTGCATTACGTGTCCACGGAACAAGATTCAAGTTGGTGGAATACGGAGTCTCGTCAATGTACATGTACACCGAGAGGACCCTGGCACCCGCAAAGTTCCGTACATTCCACAGGTACGGGTACTTGGACGGTATTCTAGATATTTGATTGTCTGCACGGAGTACCTCTAAATTGGTTCCTGGACGCACACACACACGGGAGCTGCGGATCCCGCACCAAGTGATTCCGGATTGCGGCAAGGCCTGATGAGAAGGAAAAAAAAAAAAAAAGACAATATCCATCCCGGTGGTGCATTGTCGTGAATCTTAGTCGATGCGAATCGGGCAGGCCACTAGAAATCCACACCGTTGCAACGCTTCAAAACAACAGCACGGCCGAGTCTGTACTAAGCTGGTGCCAGTAAACAATAATGGAGGAGCGGAGGCGGGCTACAGTGCACTTTCGCAGTGTCCACACCGTCCTTCCACCAATCAGACGCCCCACCAGCCTCCGTGCCGCGGCCATTCAGCGCCTCCCAGCGCCACGCAGCGCCATGTAAACACCCCCCGGCCGCCCCAAAACAGCTCAAAACAACGGGTGGGCCCCAGCACTTCCTGCACTGTGCTCGGCCCCTCTGATAAATTCGAGCGGCTAGTCTCAACGCGGCTCTAGCTCCCTGATGCTACCCCTGGCGCCAGGAAACGCCCCCATCGTCAACTGGGGGGGTGCTCAAAGGCTCCATCTTTCTGCGTTCTTTGCAGCAGAATCGCCATTGCAAGGGCAACATTGGCGCTGCTGATGCCTGTAGAGCTCGTACTTTTAGTGCCTCCAAACGGGCTTATTCGTATGTCGCTCTGCCGCAGCCCCCCAAACAAGCGCTGTTCCCTCTTTCGCTTCTCAACCACCCCGTTGCTTCGCCTCTCTTTCTTGCCTGTGCTTGTTCGAGCGACAATCAGCACCTGGAAGGAAAAAAACCATCGACCGACGAACAGGAACCAGTTTTTCTCATCCGTTCGTTTCTTATCTCGACTGTCGCCAGGGCCGATTATGTCTTTCTATTCGTCTACGATCTAGCATCTTGTTACCACTCACTCTCGTTTCCTCTTTGTGGTTTCTTTTTCGTTCTATTTTTTTTTTTCTCTTTTTTGGTTTTGTTTTGTTTGAGCTAGACTCAGTCCACTCCTTTCTCTCAATTTCCGCCTGTCCTTCGATCTCTACACGACGAGACAAGCGCTCTATTTTTACCGAAAAAAACCGAATCTATCTACTCATCGCGTTCAAGAGAAAATAAGAGAAGACGAATCATACGACATTCGAGAGCCAGAACGTCAGCGTCCCAAAGTGTCGGTATTGTCGATCAGCCGTCATCCATCGCAACTCCGTCAGCCGAATTACAACTCCGATTTGATCGAATCAGACCTGCCAATATCAATCGCCGCGTGTCTACTTCTCATTATTATTATTATAATTATCGCCCATCGCTATAAGCAAATCGTCAAAGATGGATACGACATCGTACCTCGTTGCGAGGGACCTGACAGAGCTTCACCAAGGTGAGAAAGCAATGGAACAAGCCGCGTCTCGTCGTGGTCGCTAATGCTAACGGCAATGTCAGTGATGAGACTGGTCCCCCGAAAGGGCGAGTGTGTGAAATGCGACGATACGTCCAAGCTTCAATGCCCGTCTTGCGCCTCGAATGAGAGCTGCCAGTTTACGGTTCCGCTCGATTGCACTCAATGCCCACAGTCCTTCTGTGCGGTCAACGATTCCCCTACTCCCAGCAACGGAGGCGGAGGAGGAGGCGGACCCAGCGCCGGACCTATTGCTGGTGGTGTTATCGGTGGTATTGCTGCCATCGCCATCATCACTTACCTGGTCTGGAGATTCCTAATCAAGCCCAAGAGGCGGCTCTCTCAGTCGGTGTACGGAGTCGAAGAGGCCGCTACCCAAGGCGGCGAAAAGAACGGCAACCGGGTCACCCGCCGCGGATCTACGCATACTGTCCACTCGATTGCCTCTACCGTCCTCACACGCGCCTCCAACATTATCCAAATCGCATATATTCCCGGCGTCACCAACCGAGCAACGCCTGCGTCACCCAACGTTTTGGTACCCCCTGTTCCGCCGATCCCCATGCACCACACCGAAGGTTACCGCGATTCCGGGGCTGACAACCCCCATTTCTTCGTTCCTGGCAACCTGCGAGACTCGACTTACTCCGGCATCTCCGCCTTTTCGGACAGGACTTCGTTTGCTCCGCCTCGCTCTAGCATCGCATCTACCATCTTTGGTGGTGGCAAGCAGCAGGTCCTGACTCCTGCCCAGACCGTCATGCGTGCCAAGCCGACAATGGTGAGCGTCAAATCCGGCGCCAGCGCCCCCGGCACACCTCCTGTCCCCAGCATCGATTACGACAAGTTCAACCCTTCCAAGACCCTTCGACCCCAGAGCGCGGCCAGCAACTTTAGTGTCGGCTCAACATTCCTCAACAGCGCCAACACCGTGACTCAAGCCCGTGCCCAAGTCGTCAAGGTGGGAGGCTCTGGATTGAGAATGGTTGAGATTGCTTCCAAGCCTGAGAGCCAATCTTCTACGACGCTTGGTAACAAGTCACCAAAGACAACAGACGACACCACCCCTCCGACAAGCCGTGGAGAGTCATCAACAGTAGACCAGGGCCCATTTTCTGATCCTCCGGACCAGTTAAGCCCCAAGATCTCCGTCGAGGCTCCTCCTGCTTCCCCCGGCAGAGAACGGGGATCTATCAAGGAGGGTGATTCTGGTTCACAAAAGCGCGACTCTAGCCCTTTTGGCGATGAGCATGAAACCAAGGACTGATCAATCAATGAATGTGATAATTATTTTCTTTGTCGTCTTTTTTTATATATCTGATTTCTGCTTTTCGTGTTATACTTTTGGAGACTTCTGCTTTCTTCAGCGACGAGAGAATATCTTCAATTATGGGTTTATGGCGTCTTTTATCGGGACAAACGTGCAGGGATTGATATGACAGATGGCGGCACGGTTTGAAGCAGCAAAATGTGGACATCATTTGTGTGCTCGATTTCGATTACCACTTGAATAGAACATGATTTACTTTACTTGCCTCTCCGGTAGCGTGACAATTATATCCACCTGTGATTAACGACTCGCGGCCGGTACTTTGTAAGCTTTGATATATATGTAGATTGGGCATGAGACAGCGATTGGCGGTAATTCCTGATGAGCTGGCTGCGGTCTCAGGCAAATGGATATTTCAGCTAGTAAGCCGACGATGGCCGATGAAGCTGCTCAGACTTGCGCAGTCGTTGTCACATGAGACGTAAGTTTTGCCTCTTATGTAGGGGGGATTGACTGAGACCTTGAGTTGTTTGGTGCCAAACTTTCAACTTCCTTGCAGTGTTGCATCATAGGATAGGTGATTGGATGGTCCAGTCAAGCAATGAGCAAGGCTGTAAGGGGGTTTTCCTTGAATCACAATCAAATACCGTAGCTTTACATGAATGGATGTAGTGGAAGTGTGAGATATGAGACTGTTGCTGAATGACTAGAGATATTAACAAGATATGCGTGACAGTGTAACTGTGATTGTCTCAGGAATACGTGATGTAGGAGCAGTGCAGTCAAATTTGTGAGAATAGGACACCTTATATAAGGCTCTATCGTAACATCACCTTGATTTTATACATCTAATGGTGAAGAAAAATACCAGAATGGGATGCCGATAAAGACATATACATCCATCCCGTTCGCTCCATAGATAGCCAAATGCAAGCCATACGAGTGAGTCCTTATATTATGAATGTACCGGATGTCTATAACCAGAGGCTCTCTCTCAGTATGATTAATTCCAGCTCTCGCTTGTCAATCTCCTGTCTCATTGTATCTTATCCATCTAATTACAGGCGATCATAAACCATTCAATATCATCATTTCTCATGCTTCAATAGCGAGCTTCTTGAACTAGTGATACGCGTATTGTAGACAGTTATCCGTCTTTGTGTTTCCTTCTTATTTTCATCCCCTCTCCTTTTAGAGTGACTTTGGTACAGCGGCCAGGTGCACAAGGTGCGAATACATAACACCAGATTGAGGGAATGTCACCATGGGCAAACGGCAAATTTGCCAATTTACTCGCAACAATCCGTCGCCCAAAACCCCCTACATTCCATGAGCACATGGGCAACGTGCTAGTTACGTGTTATTAACCCCCCCGCCGGAAGGGTGTTTTGGGTATTTTGACATCTACTCAATCTATTTTTTTTAGTAAACCAGCCAACAGGCACTAAAGTGACAGTTCGAGTGTCAAACGAAATACACAAGTTCCCTACCTAACGTTCAAACTAATTGCTTACGCAAGCCAGCAAAGGCTCAAAAACTGATGGATGAGCCACAAAAAGACCTCGCAAATCAAGAAAAAGGCAGAAAGCGAAATAGAAATTCCCAAGGTTCTTTTCTTTCCTTCCTCATGTAAATTAGTACCCCGCTCTCTTGCAGCTGCGTCCAAACTGCAGCAAAAACTTACACGCCATCGAAAGACATCTTCCCTCTTTAATGTAGTTTTGAAGGCATCCACTTTCTGCAAGTTTCGGTGTCTAGGAGAAGCTAGGAGAAGACCGACGGAAAAACAGGTGCCTATTTTTTTTTTTTTTTCTTCTTCTCCTCTTCTTATCAATGAGCCTGGAGAAACGTGCCGATTTCCCGTGTTTAACCGGTGAGAATTAAGAGAAGATGCGTTCTGCAGGGAGCTAGATTTGACAAAAGTTTGTTTTACGTTTGTGAAAAGAGCTCGGTTGTAACAGACGGTAGTTGGTGTAAGAGACTACCTCAGTATGCGAGAAGAAGACTCAACATGTCAATGCTAGAATGAAACATTCTCAAGAAGGCTTGCAGACAAGTGTAGTGAACGTTAGGAACATAAAAGTGGTTGATATGAAAACCTATGCGTATTTGCACTTTACTTGTGGTCTCACTTGTCCTATCCAGCGATAGGCTCGGCCACCGCGAAACTCTCCTCTTAAGCTTGAGTCCCCAACAAAGCAAGACATACATGACAACTCCAACTCACATTGCGTCCAGTCAATGGACCGATCTCAAGCCACAAATCAGTCAAGACAACTCCTCTTAATCTCTCCCTGCACTCACTCAACTCACATGCCCAAAATCAAAACTCCACCAACAAGATAAAATTCCCGTCGGAACGGCTTGCCGTGCATATCCCTACTTCTCCAGGACTAGCCACTTATTTCCGTCCCCCCCCAAAAAGGCTTGTCGATAGTAACATCCTCACGTTTTTCTTGTGTATGTAGATCACCGTTTTTAGGAGCTCCAATTTTAATGCTTCGCCCTGCCTTTGGGATTGTCGGTTTTATGACACATCAAGCCTCTGCGCTTCTTACTCTAAAAGATCAAGCGGTCAATGGGACGGACTGTCATGCTCGAAACCGCGTACACCGATCACATTATTACATCATTGAGACCTGCACATCTCTCTTGGCAACGGTACACAGACCCCTTGTGATACCGTCAGTTCTGTGGCGTTAGTAGTGGTTACACATGTAGAGTGACGAACGCAAGAAACACCAGGATAAGGTCAATTTCAGGTACCGTAGTAGTAAAGCTACCCGAAACCTCGCAAAAATACCCTCCCAATGAAAAAAAATCCCGTCACCGTCTTTGAAAATACATCAATGCAGTTTGACTTTTTGTTCTTGCTTTTTCCGTCGGCCAAAAGGCGGCAGTGGCCGTTCCCAATTTCGCTCTCGTTTACAAAGAAAAAAGAGAAAAAAAGGAGAGAGATGTGAGAGATAGAGAAAAAGACAGCTTCTTTAGAAAACAAAGAAGAAGAAGAAAAAATAAGTAGCTTCTAGGCATCCAACATCCCCCTTCTTCCATACCATGTGCGTCTAGAAACCAGATTCTCCGGATAGTATAACGGCAAAAAAAGTAAATAAGCACTTTGTGGGATAATAACATGTAAAAAAAAAGATGTAAAAAAATTCTGACAGATCCAACAAGATATCGCTATCAACACCCCTCCATGACATGTGCCAAGACGTGTACGGTGATTTACTTTTTATAACCCAAAAGGAAGAGGGAGCAGTAGAGATGAAATTGTCGAAGTGGGAAAGGGAAGGGAAAATCAGATTCAACCAAGACTCCTGAAACACCCGCGACCATCCATTCCATATCTGTGGGGGAAACGAACGCAAAGAGAGAGTAAGAATTGGTAATGACGCAGGAGATGAGAGGTTTAGAGGCGCAATTGGCACCGGCCGGCGCGTGTCAGATAGTCAGGTAAGCCAGAAGAAATAGGTCGCTGCCCCTCAAGAAATCATCAATGAGCACCATCAGGATGTCCAGTAGCAGTATAAACATCGTAAGAATCCAGCGCCGCGGAAATGATGCCACCTTTTTTGTGATGTGCGTTTGAGCGTCCGTAAGTGGCCTTACGCCATGCGCCAATCGAGGGGGCCCGTGAGTTTGTAAAAATAAATAAATAAAAAAAGATGCCTTTTTTCTTGTTGCCGAATGTCGTCGTCATCATGTAACAATATCGCAAGCCCACCCAACGACCGAAAGAGGAGCCAAAAATCAGAGCGCCAGCTCTTCTTGCCAGCGTATGACATATACCAAGATCCATTCTATGAGAATGAAACAATGTCCTGGTAGATAGCATGCCAAATTCGATAAGTAGAGACAAGCGCCAAAAACAAACCAAGCATCCGCGGACCAAATACGCTGCCGCATCCGACATTACCCAGCCATCAAAAGATTGATAGGGAGTTGGAAGGCGTGACAAGCTGGAGCCGCTCATAACACGATGCACTTGGACTTGCCCTTGTCGCCGTCCTTGCCGCGCCGGTACTTGTGCGTGTCTCGGCCACCGCCGCCTACATCGCCATTGCTTGTTCGAGCGCGGCCGCTTGCGCCCGCAGGCGGTCGCGAGGCCTGCTGGCGCTGCCGGCGTAGAATCCTAACGACGTCGTAAAAGGCCTTTTCGACGTTGATGCAGTTTTTGGCCGAGGCCTCGACAAACTCGCAGCCAAGCTCCCGAGCCAGGGCGTGTCCCTCCTGGGTCGATACCTCCCGCTCGGTGACTCTGTCGCTCTTGTTGCCCACAAGCATGATGGGCACAGGCAGCTGCGGGCTGGCAGCGGATAGAGGGGAGCCCGGATATGAGGGCGAGGAAGCTACAGACTCCTTGACGCGCTGGATCTGGTGGTGAAAGCGCTTGATGCGGGTAAAGGACGAGCGGGATGCGATGCTGTAGACTAGAACAAAGCCTTCACCGTCTCGGATCCATTGGTCTCGCAGCGCTGTGTATTCCTCCTGGCCGGCCGTGTCGAGGACCTCGAGCATGCAAGGCTGGCCATCGATGACAACCTGCTTGCGGTACGAATCCTCAATTGTCGGGTCGTACTGCGAGCGTAGGACGTTAGCCAAGAAAACAAAACGTACATCTTTTTCGGTGGACGGAGAGCTCCTGTTTCTGCCCCTCATGCGCTACCGCCGTTGCCCGAGGCTGTCGCCCAATCGGTCAGGAGAGGGGAAAGCAAGAGTCAGTGTTCCCTCTCGCGCGCCTCTCTCTCTCTCTCCGTCTCCCCCGTTGGTGTTTAGAAAGGGCGAATGCTTACCGTCTCGACGAAATGCTGCAAACACAGCTGGATGGTCAAGGCCGTCTTGCCAACACCACCATCGCCCAGCACCACCAGCTTGTACAGCACCATTCTGCCCGCCATGATGGGCGCAAAGTTAGCGGTTGAGCGACCGAGCTAAGACAAGCAATCCTAGGGTTGTTTGGCCGGCGATTCCAAAAGGGCCCGCTAGCGGCGCTGCGAAAGGAGCTGGAGGAGGGGGGGAGAAAGAATTGCACTGAGAAGACGAGCAGCGAAGTCGAACCACAAAGGCGCGGCGACTGTGCAATGGGCGAAGGAGAAGCTGTGCGAGCGGTGCAGATGCAATTGGGATCAGAGACGCAAGTTTGGGGAGGGATGTTTGTGCCAGTGTTAGCACGGCCAAAAGACGAGATGCTTTGGGCGTCCTTGGAGCTGGCCGAGTGGACTTTTTGGTGCTCTTGGTGGAGAAGCAAAAAGGTGGATTTGGCGGGTCCGGCTTTGGATTTGGGATAGCAGGCGTCGAGGTTGGTCTGCAGAGGGTCTGAGGGTGCTGATAGGGGGTTCGAGGCCGGAGCAGCGGTACTAATAAGAATAAGGGCTCAAGCTTCAGAGCCGTTCGCAGATGTACAGTTACTCGTACAGGACAGCGTATGGGGGATGGGGGATGGGGGATGGGTTGAGTGTGAGGGATCAATCAATCAATCAAATGGGGATGGGGGATGGGAATGGGGATGATGATGGGGCCTGGAAGCAGTCAATCAATCAATCAGGTCAATGCAACTCGTGTGCAAGTTGCATGCACGGAGCGGAACAGAGCAGAACAGCGCATGGCATGGCATGGCGAGTTTTGGAGTTACTGCTAGGCCTAGCATGCTAATGTATGTGCGGAGAGGCTTAGGTTAGCACTGGTTGGTTTGAATTGGTTTGGTTTGGCGTGGTCTGGACTAGGTTGATTGGAAGCGCTGAGGAGGATGAGGGGTACAGGTACCAGCAGCGGTGCAGGCACAGGTACAGGTACGGATACAGAGGCGGACACTGCTCCGGAATACGTGCTTGTACTGAGGTTGGCGTGCAGTCAATTGAGTGAGGTCTGGCCAATGCCCCCCCAATCCATGGAAATAAACTCAAGTCGAGGGCAGCAAAACGCGCGCTGAGCGCTGCAGTAGGACCAATACTAGGAGAATAAAACGGCTGTTGGGCCGGCCAACTCGATGTTTCCATCCCTCCATGAGGACTAAGCCTCCACTACACGACCGTTGATCCATCGATTAATGTTGACCCCATCGCCCATGTACCGTACCGTCCGTTCCATGGCACCTCCATTATCCATACTGCCCGCCCAGCCCAGCGCTACTAACTATAAGTCGCTCGAACGTGTGCCTAGCAGTCTTAGTGCCATCCATTGATAGACACTTCAGCCTGTGCTATGGATCAATTGCTGATGCTGATGCTGATGCTGCAACTTTAATGAGATCAAGTGAGGTACCAGCCAGCCCGCACGAAGAACTTAGGTCAAGGTACATGCAGTCTACAGACGCAGGTATAGGTACTTGCAGCCCGCTCCAATCCAATGCAAAAGCCCTGCAGGCATCTCGGCGGCCAATGATCCCCTATTTTCGTTCTCCCCTACAGGCCCCCGGGCAGGAGGCTGGCATCCGTCTGCAGCCTGCGTCCGCCGGTATCGTATCACACCCGACTCTGGCACAGGGTTTTTTTCTTTCGCAGCAGACATGGATTGAGCTTGCGGCCCCGACGGCCATGCGGTCAAGGCGTCTGGGGCGGGCTTTTGGGGCTTGTCTGGCTGTTTCGCGGACGCTAGCTCCAGTAGCGGCAACGGGGGGGATGCTCGCAGGGCGGCCATTTATAATAGCGAGCGGCGCTTGGTGTTGGCGTTTGTACTGTGCAGCAGATACTCGTACGGAGGGAGTATGCAGCGCGCAAAACTAACCTTGAACCCGCAGGAATTGATCCAACTTATGACCTCGGAGTAACAGACAGTTGAGCCCTGTGTCATCGTATGTACTCTGTAGGCGCTGGGATTATGTCAGAGTGCGCGGCACGGGAAGCCATCGGCACGTCGGACCAAATCCACGTATGCACATCTCAAGTGCCATTGATAGAAGCGGCGCAAAAAGGATCTGCCAAGGTTATAGCGTCTACTAGGTCAACAGGCATTGGATAGTACCGACCGAGACGACAAGAGGCAACATGAAGTATAGTAGTGCCAAGTGCTGGAAACGCTATATGGACCAATTCATCAATACTACTATACTACTACATGTACGAGTAAGTGCCACTGTACTGTAAATGTTCAGGTTGCAGAACGGGTTGCATCGAGATAAAGTCCGAGCCGGAAAGTACTAAAGCCATGGACGAGGCCTGTACAGTACACTACTACCTTAGATACCTTGGTAGCCTACAAGGTGCATTTACTCCATACTGCGAATGTTTATCAGTGGCACGAATATCAAGAGGCCCTCTCCTTGGCCTTACAACGATACTGCCCAGCAATTGTTTTCTCTTCCTGGTTCTCACCCTTTGTAAAGTTAAAGTATAATATCTGTAATATTGGAGGATCACGGCATGCATCTGCAATGTAATTACAAAGTAAAATGCGGCCGTGGTAGGAACTGTGCCTGGTGGGTTAGTATGAGTAGGAGCCAGGTATACTGCACGGAAATGTACCGAGTAATTTGAGTCAATCAATGCTAAATGGACGTGCAGTATCAGTACCAGCAGACAGCGTAACTTCTACCTACTACAGGTAGGTCTCTATATGCTCTCTTCTGTAAGTGGGTTGTACTGGTACGGCACTTCGGATCAATCGAATTTGAATCCAAATCCTTTGGCACCTTGAAGCTTTGAGCCACTTTGGTTGGGCAGCACTCTTGCCTCATTCATGCCTGGTTGGCCAACCTCCAACCGCTGCCCTTTACATCATCCAGCAGCATATTAGCCAACCGCCATTGACGCCTCTGCGAGCCGAACCAGTCGGAAGCCTCTCATGGGATAGATGCTGCTATCACACGAGCACGACATGTGCCAACCTGCGGGGCCCGAAGCCCCAGCCTGCAGTATGTACGAGTATGTACGAGTAGGAGCCAGTCCCAGTCGTGTCTTGTCTTGTGTCGCTCGCAAGCCTGGCTGCAAATCTGCAAGTCTGGCGAGCGTCCATGTCCATGGGGATGAGTCTGCCGGGGCGACCCGATAACAGCGAGCGTTTGCCTGCCGCCGAGAGTCAGCATCCAGTCCAATCCAATCCAATGGTCGACAGCCTCAATCAAGGCCGATGCGATACGCTACTGCTAACCCTCACTTGTCCACCAGCCAGAGCAGAAAGCTGCTCGACGCAAGGACAAACGAGTTACGGCGGCTTCGTTCGTACAAGTCCAGCGGGCCAAAGCAACGCTGCATCCGTAGCGCGGAGCGACTGCGGAAGCGACATGCTCCATGCCAGCAGAGCCGGAAGCATGGCTGCAGCTTCACCAGCGAGCCTCTCAGAAGTCGTCGATCTGCAGCGCCGGCCGAGCTAGCGGTCGGAACCGCAGCTTCACACGCTCGGCTGTCCG
The DNA here is from genome assembly GCA_020045945.2 of Trichoderma semiorbis. NCBI lineage: Eukaryota > Fungi > Ascomycota > Sordariomycetes > Hypocreales > Hypocreaceae > Trichoderma > Trichoderma semiorbis. Next base: position 6,446,163 of record CM034695.1, read on the forward strand.
TTGAGCGCCTACCTTGTACTATTAGGGCACTAGTCGTACTCGTACATGGACAGTTGAGAGCGCGCGACTGCTCGTACCGGTGCTAGCAGTCGCAGTAGTCGTGCTTTTCGTACTCCAGACTGGCTACATTCGCATCCCGAGATCCCAGCAAAGCCGCTACCAGGCGCGCGGACAAGGACCATGAGATCAATGGTCTGATTTCCTCGCTGTTTGCCCCCATAATACCAGGCCAGCGTTGACGGGAAGAGGCTAGACGAAACAGACAGACGGGGGGGGGGAGAATCGCTCTCTTGTCATATCTGGTGAGCTGAGCTGAGTGCTCCGGACAAGCACCAGCAAAACCTCATAGCAGCAGCAACAGTCCCTCCGGCTACGGACAGACAGCCTTTTTGCCACATCAGCGTCTCGTTTTGGAAACCATTCCCGCTCCAGCACTGACGCTTCTTGCTGACGTGCTTGACTGACTTCTGGAGAGCATCAAGTCACTCGCATCGGCTTCGCACATTTATGCATATGGCCGTGCGTGAACGGGGGCACAGAGCACGAACCCACCGCAGAGTAAGCTGTGGATGCAGTCTCCTCTCTCATCCTGCCAGAGTCGGCATGTAGCCTGCCTCTCTTGTGAGATGACAGCTGCCATGTCCCTGCTCTGGAGATGCTCGCCTATCAATTCGTCAGCTTCTTACACGCACGACCAGCAGTGCCTGCTCGTGCTTGTCGGTACCCCATCCAAGCTGAAGGCTGAAGGCTCACGAGACAAGTGCTTCTGCAGTCAACATACAGCGCACTAGTCCGGAATACTGGACAGAATATGGGGCTCCGGGTTGAGATCAAGGCCGCAGCTTCCAGCCCCATCAAGGGCAAAGACAGACCGTGCCTCGCCTTCAGCCAGTAGCATGGCATTCTTCTCCCTTTGTCTCCGAGAGGCGGCAACGATATTCTGTATCTGTGCTCGTATGCCCCCAACCTCCCGCCGCGTGCGTGGGAGCCTAGCCTAGCCTTGCTGAGCACATGGAGCACGACCCGCAGCGGCAGACCGCAAACTACATCCGCTCAGCACGCAGTCGACCAGAGGAATTGGTGGATATGATGCTCTACAAGTAGGAAGTCAGTCTTCCTAGTACTGTTACGGGCACCTGTACAATGACATGACCGACCTTGCGCTTGTGACTACAGGTTGCAGTATACAGAGCGTTGGCAAATCATATCTGCTCCCTTTGGTCGCTCTTCCACTCTGCCATCTCATCCCATGCAGATGGCATGCTAAAGATAAGTCAGACCTGCATAGCCTCATCTGATATACTCTGTTCCAAATCAGCACCCAGACAAGTCACGCCCGTCGGGGATTATCTGCATCTCCCTCGCTTATGGACAGAGCAATATGTGCCACTCTTGGTTGGCAGCTATCGACGGCCCTCCTCACCGATTGGCCGCGCAATGCTCGCCGGAGGACGTGCTAGTACAACATGCTATCATTACTTGCTCTTATTACTCTTACTCTTACTATTGCTGCTAGGATCTCGTACGCACGAAGCCTCCATTCTCTGCTCTGATTACTGTACCACTGCGTCAGCGCGGGGAAGCATGTCGTCTGGTCAAGGTCCTTTTTCCCGGTCTGGCCACCGGGCTTATCCGGCGACATGTTTTGGCTAACCCTCGCATCCCACGTCTTTCCTGCATACCGGCACGCGGAAGATGCTTACCCGCGAGCAGCAAGTCGATCCCGAATGCAAGGTTCATCCACCCGAAGCGGTCCATTACCATCTCTCGTGCTAGCTTTCGGGCAAACTGAGATGCCCCAAAGGATCACTCCAACATTGTCGGTCACCTCATTGAGACGAGTAAGCTCCGTGGTGGGGGTCACGGATTTTTTTCGGATTTTTTCGCATTCTTGGCCATCGTTGGGAGAAAATGATGGATGACTGTACCGGTACGAGTATGCGTACAACAAATGCGATGCATGTCTTGTCCAGCTGGAGCAACTTAACTGGCCGTCGGCGCAATACGACTGACCTTGTGGTACACAGGCTTGATATGAACACCAAGCTGTACTCGTACGAAAGAGCCCGCCGAGAATCTCCACAACACCTGCAGTAAGTATCACGTCTAACTAAATTGCATCAGCGGCAGTATCCGAAAAGCCCTGCCAGGGTTCCGCTCCGCCCCAGCATCAGGATCAAGAGTGTTTCCTGTGGCTGCGGGTGTTCCCGAATGGGAGCCAATGGCTCATAGACTATGAATTCAACAAGTCAGCGTGCATTTGTTGAGCTTCAGCCTCCAAGCTTTTTAATGGCTGTGAGAGGGAAAAGACAGCTACCAATGAGAACTCGGGCGAACACAGCCCGTTGTGATGATTGGGAGCAAGCCCCGTCTTATAAGTCAAGTTGGGAGATTGTGGCTCACTGGATCTGTATTATGTATCATGCAGTGGCTGAGTTGACCCTCCTTTGCCCCTTCGTATTGTAGACAATCGTATATGTATTGCATGACATTGGAGTGAATCGTTAAGGGTGCTGTGGGCCTAGATTGCCACGATCTACTGATTCTAAAGCCCACGCCTTGGGATAAACGAGATCTGAACTTCCCTTTAAATCCACTTGGTATTTTGATATTCAGTCATTCAGTGTAAGTGGGCGTGCGCCATTGGCTAACGCTTTACATACGTAATATCATAACTCAGTTATCTCGTATCCCATTCCAAGGCTGCCAGAATGAATGCAATTCAATAGTCCAGTAAAGAGTATTTCAACTACCAATACTCAGGCAGTCTCATGAGACATGCTCTTGAAGTCGAATAGTAGGTTACTGTCACTCGAGTTATATACGTTCCATTATCATGACAATTCGTTACAGGTAAAACATCTCGTATATCAAAACGGAGACTTCAATCCCCACATCCCCAATCATCCACTCAATCCCCAAACCCAGCAAGACCAGTAGTTTCCACGTATTCACAACCCGTCATTTATCACATTCTTCCTACTCCAGTTCCCCCAACTTCTCCGCAACGGTAAGCAGCCCATTCTCCCCCTCCGTCATCCACAAGTCCACCCAGCTCTTCGCCTCTATATATCGCTCCTCTTCCTTCCCCCACGCCTCCTCCCTATCCCTCTCGACGTAGATTGTCCGCAACCCACAGCCCCTCGCGGCGTGAAGATCCCCGAGATGCGTCGCCACTAGGGCCACTTCTTCCGGCTGCAAGCCTAGCAATCGCACGGCGCCGAGGTACACTGCCGGGTCTGGTTTGTAAGTCTTGAACGTCTCAGCGCAGAAGATCTTGTGAAAGGACAGCCCGCCAAAGTCAGCGAGGTCGCGTAACATGCTGGTGTTTCCATTGGACAGCGTGCCGGTAGCATATCTACGTCCCAGCTCCGCAAGGCCATCAGCAGAGTCAGCCCACGGAGTCAGACGATGCCAAACAAGACTCAAGCTCTCAATCTCCGTCTCCGTAAATAAACCCTCAAGATCCCATTTCCCAAGCAACTCGACGAGACTGTCATGGTGGTGCTCGTCAACGCTCTTCCAGGGATCCGTGTCCTTGTTGAAGGATCTCGTAAAGGCACTATACGAATCCCGCCACTCCTGGATGAAGCGGTCCCAGTCCTGCTGCGTGAGACCCTCGAGACGGGTCTTCAGAGCAGGTGGGAGGGGGTTTTCTTGAGAAGACAGTTTGCGGAATGTGCGGAGGGAGATTTCGTCTTTGACGGAGGAGCGCCAGTCGACGACGGTGCCGAAGACGTCGAAGAGGAGGGCTTTGATGTTGGTGAGGGGCGAGGTTTTTGAGGGCATGATTGATTCGCTGTATTATTGTGTATTTGGTGTATTTGCTTTATCTTTACATGAGAATACTTGCCAGAAAGAAGTTGAATTTAGAGATTTGTCTCGGCATCGATATACTTGAAGCTGGCATTCCGTTTTGTGAGTCACAAGTTGGACACTTGCAATTGATGAAGCGTCACCGAGGTTAAAGTTTAGATCTACAAAATCACATGATTAAATGTCGCCATCGACAACCCACCAAGCCTCATCATAAAGCCTATATGAATAAAAATGAAAATAAGACGGCTAATAATACGTCGTTACATACTGAATTTCTCATATGAAAATAGACATACGATGAATGCGGATGCCTTTTCCTCGTCGTGTTGTAGGGTAACAAGGGAGGCGTGTCATGGTGTGTAAGTGACCACTTCCACCATTCATCTGTGAATCTGTGTCAAAAGATGCAGATTATTTTTGACATGAGAAGACTAATTGGTATGATTGGATAGATGGTTTTACTGGATAACAAATTGAAGAGATATACGGTGGCTGCGAGACGAGTTCCTGGATAGTGAATGGCCTCGGTATACCAACCGACACAATACAACCTTTCATGCGCAACATACTGTACCATCACTGCACTCCTTTGGTAGATAGTATTGCAAACGCAATGAAACTCTCAAGGTTTGATACGCATCGTAATAGCTTAATAGAACCCCCCGGCCAGATTTGGCCCAAGCCACCATGCACTCCTTGCCGGTACATAACCGAGTTTCATCATCTGCAGAGACATTGCTTGGAATCAACCCGTAGCCGAGTGTGACACACTTATATCAAACAAGCCACTGTGATTAATGCATCTCATTGCACATGGCACATTTGCCACATGTATTCCGGCAAGCCACTATCACGTATTGAGTCTTGATAGGCAGCCGGTCAGTCGCAGGATGACGGCGAGTCTGGGATACGATGGAGCATTCTTGATGTCAGAGGGAGCATTATGTGCCAATCTTCTCAGGAGATTGCTCCGCAAACGCAAGCTAGAGTAAATAAAGTCATTGGAGCAAGGACCAACCGTTTATTTGAAACGCCCGCCATCGCACTGCCGCTGGACTGGAGGCGATCAAAGCCTCGACGAGCCCCATTAGGCTCGTGGCCTGCCTAATATTAGCAGCCAACTCCCAACTAGTTGAGGCTCGATGAAATAAGTTGACTGACATGTGGATGCCACCGCGGCTGTCATTTATTACCCTTGTCCTCCAACGCCCGCCCTATTGGAGTGTCAGGTACTCATGACTGATTGGTACGAAAGTGACTGCCAGCACGATGATATTGTTGAGCTTCTCAAGGCCAGAGTAGACTTCGTGTGTGACCAACAAGCTGCCGAGATAGCTGAAACGAAAGCCACGCTCTTCATTAGACCGAGATCCAACATACGTGCGGACCTTTTACTTCTTTAAATCGAAAACTCCCCTTGGTACACATTGTAAATGTTGTGTCACCGTGACAGTGACGGGTCGAGTGGGATCTTTTGTGACGAGAGCGTGGAGCCTCGAAAACAACACAAAAGAACATCGACGGCCAACTTGCCAACGGCAAAAAGGGAAAAGATGTACCATCATACCGTTTTACCAATCCCGATGAAAACGTGATCGTGCGGGGATGTGGAAGACGTCTTAGCCGGATACCAACCCTAGGCAAGCGAGGAAAGGTGAGCACCAACGCAGACCAGTAAGGAGTACATTTCCAAAACCTTGTACAAGTACGGAATATGTGTCGACACATCTCCATACCAACGGCATCTCCGGGAATACCTCGCTATCCACAAGCTGGCAACCCAGTCCACGCCATAGCAATTGTGGAGGAACACAATGATATCAAAAACTGGCATCACTAGGACGCGGATGGACGGCCCGGAACAATGGTGGCCAACGTCCCGCTGTGCAGGCGGCGGCTGATATAGTCTCAGTTGGCTTGGGCCTCATCATTATGTCTCGTAGCTTCAACGGTACACTTTGATTGAGGCGATTGGCCCATCAATTAAGTGAAACATTCAAGGCAATATCCGCTAGGTCGGCTATTGCTGCCGGCATGCCGCTATGTTTGAGTTGGCCTCTCCGTGACACCCTTGCCCCGGGTTAAGTGGCATTCATGATCTGCTATCGGTTTGTTCGGTGGGCACAGAAATTATTGGCTGTGGTAGCATATAAAAGATAAGCGTGGTAGAGTACAGAGTGATTCCCTGTACCACATACTACGTATGTACTCGTACTAGGCAGTGCTTCTTCAATGTCCAGGGCAGTTCAGCTCCGTCTTGGTTGTGCTCAGCTGAATGTAAGAAAGTAGCCTGTGGCTTCTATTGAATGCTGATCTTTCCACCCTGGGAAAGTGATCTGGATCCCCGGAGCGTTTAAGAAGGCAATAGTTTATGGACTTGGCAGGCGGGGGTAGTATTTCGTAGCTTTCTCTGTTCCACCGGTACGTCTGGAGATTGGCCGCTTGATGCTTGAGCCCTGAACATGTAACCTCTGTCAATGTTGACAGATTCAACAACTATCGAAGCCTTTCAAACTCCCACCTCTGTGTGAATGGGACACAGAGAGACTACGGCCGATATGCCATAGCTACAGCCGGATAAATGGCAGTGAGGGCAACCGTACTCGTCTCTGTACCGGACAAGGCCTAACAGTAGTATCAGATCCAGTGGCCCAGCAACTTCATCTCCTTGTTCTTTTTCTTTTCTTTTTTTAGACATGTAATTGGCGAGCAAGAAACAGACAGAACTTGTTGTATTAGTGCTGTAAGTCGTTCAGGATGGAGGTGGAGCAGCAGTAGAAAGCGGAGAAATTGCAGGAGCATGGCAATCGCCCTATCACCCATCACATCTCAGGCTAACCTGAGGGAGCGAGCTCGACTAGCACCAAGAGAGCTGATGTAGTGGCGGCATATTGGAAAGGTAGAGTATGCCGCGTTTGCTAGTGGGAGTTCCTATCAAGACAGAAAAGCATGCAGTTGTGCTCTGGCCGTTCATGTTCCCCTGCATATGGCCCGCTGAGTTAATCAATCATCGGCTGGAGAGACCCTCAGATGACATGAGGTTTGCATGAAGGAACAAAAAGGTCTGGCAATTCCGTAATTTGGTGGTAGCTTGTTTGCCAACAGCTAATACCAGGTGGGTACAAGTGAGTTGGCCAAAAAGGCTGATGATCGGCGTCCGTCTTCTGTGGAGGGACTACGAACGGCCTAGATTCGACAGCAGGGACGGGAGATAAAAAGCAAAAATCATCCTTTGCCACTTATCATTTTGCTCAAGTCATCTGTCCGTGCCATTGAGGGGCTTCGACGAGACGCCGGCGCCATCTGTCAGTTGACTGCCTCCGTGGAGAGAGCCTCAAATGCCGTGCGCACGGAGCAAGATTCATATCGTTTTGTTAACGTTCTGATGGCGACTTAGCCTCGCCATGGATAACCTAGCTGTCAGACAATTAAAGATCATCACAAGAATATCCCGTGTACGAAACTTGCACTCGTATCTGTTGATGGTTTCGGTCATGCCGACCCCGATGAACATGCGGGCCAAAAAGAAAAAATCATCAGCAAGACCTTATCCCCATGTCTGCTCAATTAACTGGGGATGGACCGTACCAAGTAAGGTTGGTTCCCCTAAAAGAGCACGAGGACCGGGCTGGTTTGCCAAGCTCGGCCCGCTTCCTAGGCCAGCATAGTTTCGGGCCTCTTGAAATCGAAGAACAGTGGCCCTGGTCGCGATTAATTTCCAAAGCAGCCAGGGAGGCCAGCTAAAGTAAATGAGCCAACCCGTACCCCATACCAGTGACTTCCATACAAGCGCAATGCTAGGCACGTGTACGATCTACCAGCAGTGCTATGCCCCCTACGGACAGCATTCCCCATAGCCTTGGAAGAATGGAGCACAGCAAGTACTGCGCAAGTAGCATCGTAGAATCTGCAGGACGATGCAAGGTACGCGCTCAGGATTCGAGAGCGTGGAAAATAGCCGAGCACCGCCATGGTGGGAGAGCTCATAATAAACCCGGTACAGGCACTTGTGTGTACTCGTACTCTGTTGCAACATCACGCCCGTGTGCTTCGGTCGAGAGGGCAACTGACACAGCAGAGTCTCACCATAGCACCGGGCCGTAGCGCAGGCGACTCGGCGACGTGTACCCGTCCGTAAAGGGGGAGGAAATAAAGTTCTCGTAGGCACAGTCCATCGTATGGGGTACCAATAGTAATGGTGATGACGGCTCGCGGGCCTTTAATGATGACCGAATAATGAGACTAACTTTGGGCCAACAATTGCGAATCCTCCCATCATTTCCTGGAGAAGCAATGTAGTGGCTGCTCATCGGCCGCCGTGGCGAGTGTCATCCTGGACCTGGAGTTCCATACGAGTACTTTTACGAGTACAAGCATGGTAGTCTAGAAACATTCGCTCTAGCCAGGGTGCTCCTCCTATCCGCGCATACACTTGAACAGGCGCGATTTCGGATAATGTCGTGAGGGTGGTCCTGACAGGGATCCAACCAGGTGACACCGGTAGCCTTGCATATGTGATATTGCCGTGCATCCACGCTGGCTTACATGAATGAATGCCTCCGCGAGATCAAGTGTCGCCGTCCACTTTCAACGGTACGTAGCCGAGGGCCCTCCTTATTGCTGTTATTAAGTTATGCCATTCCAAGACCGTTGGCTCTTTACATAATTTAACGTTGTTCCCTCATATAAGAAAAGGCCGGCGCAATATCCCATACAAGGTAAGAGCAGGAAGCCCCATGCTGGTAATAATTTCTACCAGCCTTCAGTCCGTCACCAATCCGGGCGCGTTGATAGTCAACCGTATTCCGTATGAGGAGCGGACACACTCATGTTGCCGTATCATATTCGGTCTCGCACCGGACAATGGTGAAACAAAATAAAGAAAGCCACTGGCCGGATCCTACGCTTTGCGGCCGGGAATGAGACGCCACCGCGCCATCTGCCAGACCAACAGCAGCTGTAATACTGGTGGCTCTGAGCTGAAGGGGGAACCTGACAGGCCATCGGGTTATTAGGACGAATATTAGCCACTCGTATGGTGGGCGTTTTTGGCGTTGACTGAGGACCGCTAATCAGGACTGGGAGTAGCATGCTGGGAGTGGACGCTTGGGCCAGCGCGGATGAGAGAACCGACGCAGGCCCCTGGCCAATGATGCAGCGGTACAACGTCTATAGAGGGGAAACAAGCTTGCAGGGGGGCAGGGTGAAGAGAGAAAACAAGCAAGTCCTGTGCCTTCAGCTTCCAAGGAGGGATAATCATGGCTGCTGCGGTAGATTTAGGAGGGGGCCCTTGGAGATGCCTGCCGGGCAGCTTGCAGTGGTGTGCATATGCGGCCATCTGCTGGCGTATTCTCGTGCGAGGCAAAACCCAGGTGCTGCATAGTATAATGTTAGATTGCATGAATGATCTGAAAGGGGACGAAAGATACTCTGGGGGAAGTGGTTTGAAGACTTGCTCGAGCACGATCAGCACTTGACCCCAGCCCATCAAGGAGGCTCACGCCAGCAAGGTAGAACAGTAGCAAAGCCTCTCCTCAGCTTGGGCGAGCCCGTAGCCAGTCCGTAGCCAGTCCAGACAGCCCTCCATCTGCCTGGCCCTTGTTCCCAAGCTTCCAGCGTCCTGGGATCGCCTCAAGCACGGCCCACATGGACAGAGTCGACCCCGATCGCGCGTCAACCAACCAGGCAAAGTGGATGTGGACAATTAATACTCCCTGCCTCCTGCTCTCCCGGCACCCCGGCGGGATACCTCGTCATTATCTTTTCGTCTCGCCGTCTCCTGTTCTGTACTTGTCGTTATCGCCGTTTGTCGTGTCTTTGTGCTGCTGGCTGCTCCAGCGACAATCTTCAGCTTCGTACGCCACGCAGTTTGCAGGAGCGTTGTCCGACTAGAAGCCGGCTTTGCTTTTCTTCTTTTTCGGCGTCTGTTGTGTTTCAATGGATTAAGACACGTTCAGAAACCATCCACGAAGCCTTTTCAGGCGGTTTTGCTTCTTTCCTTCCTTTTCTTTCCCCTTGCGTCCAAAGGTGAGATTCATGTGGCAGGAACAAGCGACACCCTCTTGCTCTTTGTTGCCAGCTGCCTTCGTTAGCCCTACGAATCCCAAAGACAAACTGACGCCTTTAATTGCTTCAGTTCTCCCCATTTTCTTTATTTAAATCGTTGCATTAGCACTTCATTGCGAATACCGGCGTCGAGACCCTTTTGCTACCGTTCGGCATCTCCGTGTTTCATTCCAAATCCCCTTCGCATTCGACTAGATCGAGTAACCGAACCGTTTGAAAACACCATCACCTCGCATTCCCCCGCCTCCAAACCAATGCTTTTTCATTGTTGAAGCGAGTTTCTTTCAACAGTCTCGACGACTTCCTTTTTTTGTACGAATTGCGTGTTTTAGACTTCGAAAGCAAGACATTAGTACCCAGCCACTGGCTCACATCACCCGCGGCGTGCACAGTAGCCAGAGGGATTGCCTGTTAGACATTTGTGCCGTCTTGTAAGTCGTTTCCCTTGCTTTGGATGTATCACGGCAGCGAACCCTTCAGCACAAATGAACCCTGAGACAGTTCAGACCAGCTCTTGTCTGCAAAGTACTAATGTTGAATCAAAGGATTATCGCCCATGACAAAGGTTGGTTATCAACCGGCTGCTACCCGTCATATACAGGCCTAAAACTAGGTAGCTGCATTGACTCAACTTCGCAGCAATGTCGGCCTGGACAGACGACGAGTACATGAATGCGCAGGCCGCAGTCTCGCTGCCTGCGCGAGAGTACGTTCCTTACAGAACACCTTCGACCAAGTCAAGGAAGTCGAGGCGTTCAGCACGTTCAATCACCCCACCAGCAAAGAAGAAGATTTCGCCGTCGAGAAATGGAAACGCCTCTAAGCGTTCCTCAAGGGACATCACAACCGACGAGCAAATCAGCATCCTCGATCCACGACGCTTCACTCCCACTCTGCATGCCAACTTGGTGTCCGAAATCTTGTCACTGAGAAGAGACCAAGAAGAAAAGGTCAAGGTTATTGAGAGCCTCGAAAGTACACTCCAAGCAAGCAGAGAGGAGCAGGAAGCTCTGCAAGACAGTGTCAATGCAGCAACCAAGGAGACCCGCTCGTTGCAACGACAGCTGTCGCTGCTGGAGGGTGGAACTTCTTCAGCATTGGGAGATCTTTCACGAGAAAGAGACGAGGCTGTTGATTCAGCGACTGATACGAAGAAGCGCCTGGATGCAGCCCTGAAGAAAATTCGTATCCAAGAAGAAGATTCTCAGCGAGTTCATGAACAGTGGGCTGAAGAAAAAGAGAACTGGGAAGATGAGAAGCGCAAATATGAGCGGCGAATCCATGTGGCGGAAAGCCGCCTAAAAATGGTCCTTGATGAAGTTGCTGCCTATCAGGCAAATCACGCAAATGGAGCTTCTCAACAAGGTCGTGGCCATGAGAGTGATGCAGAAGACAGCGGTAGAGAGAATGACACAGGCAGCGTGAGAACAATGAGTCTCACAAGCAGCATTCGTTATTCCCTGGCCAACGGACCTGGCTTTTCTCTCAATGGCTACTCTCTGGCAGATGAGCTCAAATTCGATGATACGGATGACCAGACGGACCTTGACGGACGCGAAAGCGTCTTCTCAAGCCCACGACAACAACACCGGCGAACATTTAGCCGCGAGAGTGTTATTAGCAAGCTTCACCGAAGGACAAAGAGCATTGAAAGTGTGAAGCGTCCTGGCAGCGTTGCACGCGGCAGAGTTTTCATGAACCAATCAGTCCTAGAGGCTCTCGAAGGCGAAGATGAAGAGACCGAGGGAGAAGACTCTGCTCCGGCTCGTACTCGCGCTGCCTTCAAGCCATCTTACGCTGACGCTGGAGTTCAGTCTTCTCCTGCTTCTGAAACTTCGTACAACACCACTGGAGTCCAGTGCTCTCCTGTTGAGCATAGATACAGTGATGCAGGCGTCCAGTGTTCTCCTCCGGCTCCGGCTCCCGTTCCGGCTACCATTACAGCTCCTATTTCCACCCCCAAGCCTGTATACACCGACACTGGAATTCAATACTCTCCCACTCCTGAACCCTCATATACCGATGCAGCAATTCAGCACTCCACTGCTTCCGAGTCTTCATACACTGACACAGGAGTTCAAGATGCACCTAACTCTACAGCCTCGTACGCTGATACTGGAGTTCAGTACACAGCTACTTCTGATCCCACATACGCTGATACAGGCGTTCAGCACTCACCTGCTTCTGAGAGCTCTTACGCTGATACAGGAATCCAATTTTCTCCACCACCTTCTCCTACACTGGAAGTGATGACATCTCCTGAACTGGAGTCTGTCATTTCTGAGGTAGTCGAAAAGAAACCGTATGAAGAGACACCCCCGCGATCGTCCGAAATTGAAGCAAATCAGCGAAAGAAGAGAGTTAGTCTACCCCCTGTTATCGAACCGCCCGCCACACCCCGACGTATGGTGTCATCAGCCTCGCAGACGGTTGAGGTTCCTTTAACCCCTCCGAAGACACCAAATTCAGTGTACGAGCTGCGCGAGGATTCCCCTGTGGAGGTCGAGACGCCGAAGCCTGAACCGAAGATGACGACTTCTTCGACGCAGACCGAGGCTCCTGCTCCCGTAGTTGCTCCTATTGCGCTACCTCCAATCTATATCCCGAGCATCAGCATTCAACCACCAACTAGCCGGCCTACCTCGCCGCACACTCCGAAGCTACCCCAACATTTCAAAGACTTTGGATGCCAAGTCCATATCATTGTTAAAGGCGATATGGTTGACTCGAGCTCTCAAACAGAGGCAATCCAGACAGACAAGAGACTGGCTCTTCTTCCAGCCCATCTTCAGCCGTCTTCTATCACTTCCCGTCCTACCTCGCCTCATCCTTCGGGCATTGCTATTCCCGACAAGAGCGCCAATCCTCTTGCTGGCGGCTTACCTCCTCGAAACCCTCGACGGCTGGAAAGCAGCCGGTATAGCACCGAGCTTCCGTCTTCCCCCATTAGCCTCCGAATGGATGACCATGATTTACACGACTACAACGATGATCTTCTCCTATCGAGCCAACGCGGTCCAATAATCCCACCTCGCCGTTTCAGCAGCCTGTTCTCCGGCTTTTATACCGATTCGGATGAGATTGACGAGTTTGGCGAGCTGGACATGAGCGATTCTGAATACCGAACCGCCTTGACGGCTCCCAGACCTCCATCTAACCTGAGCCGAACCAATAAGCGAAGTTCAGTGGGTACAGTCGCAACTTCACCTGATCAACATTCCAAGCGCTCTGGTAGGACGTCTGTAAGATCAGTAAGGAGCACCGACCTGTATAGTGTTGGTGAGAATGAGCCCCAGTCCGGGAGATCAAGCAGGCTCAACGAAAAGTCACCAGCGCCTGCACCAGGTCCATCAAACCGCAACAGCGTCACGCGAAAGGCTACCATGGCTCAGACAGGCTTGGCTAACTACCCTACCATTGTTGAGCCCAAGAATCAAGCACCATTTCCTATCCCAGCCCGAGCCAGCTCACGGAAGCCATCCATCAGCACCAGTATCCCAAGCGATGGACGCAGCACTCCATCAAGCATTAGCGGGCATCGCCGAAGCGGTAGCCGTACTTATTATGCAAACAGCGTTCATGTTCGTCGTGTTCGTTCCGCAAACACTCTGCCACACCATGAACGTCACCGCAGGACAGGCAGTCGAACACCACCTCTATCACCTTCCACCGAAGCCCCTGAAAGTCCCGGTCTCCCTCCCCTGCCCCAAAATGATATCACGACGCCGCGCCACCGAGAAGGCAGCACATATAAGAGACATCGCCATCAGCTATCCAACAATACTGTCATGACTGCCAAATCCGAGGCCGTATCCCAGGCAAGCTCACAAACCCCGGGAGTCGTGGATGCGATTGCTCAGACCATGGTTGGAGAATGGATGTTCAAGTATGTTCGCAGAAGGAAATCATTTGGCGTTGGAGATGCAGGCCATAAAGATGAGAACAGCAACGATAGGCACAGGCGATGGGTCTGGGTAGCACCGTATGAGCGAGCTATTCTATGGAGCAGCAAGCAGCCATCTTCCGGCAGTGCTCTGTTAGGAAAGACGGGTCGCAAGCGTAAGTGTATGCCCCTGAAGCGAGAATTTCCGTTGAATACTAACATACTTGAATAGTTGCTATCCAATCGGTCCTCGATGTGAAAGATGACAACCCGGCACCTCGAGGTGCTACAACGCCCATCTTCAACCGATCAATCCTTATCCTCACACCACAGCGAGCACTCAAATTCACAGCGCCTACAGCTGAGAGACATTATCTCTGGCTGACGGCATTGTCATTCCTGGCCCATTCTTATCAAGCCGTGCCCGACGTCCTCCCTGCCCAGCCCCAACAACACCTCTCGGTTAAGCAGCACCCTCTGCCGAACTTTGAACCGCCACGCCCTACGAAGTTGACGAGAGGAGGAATACGTGATTCTATTCGACTGGCCAAGGGTCGAGCAGGTCCGCCAAAGACAGAGCTGGCAAGCATGCCTAGCATCCCTGATGTTCCCACCGTACGGATGGGCGATGTTTCGAGGTTTCGAGTGGCAGAGTCCGTGACTGGAGTCGGACACTCAAGGGAAATATCGGTGGATGCCGCCGAGCCACCTATGATACCTCGCTTCAATGATCGGACAGGCCACACGCCAATAAATCATGGTCGCAAGCGTAGCAACACAGGAGGTCGTGTGCCCCCGCCGCTATCTTTCCGAGGTTTCTCAGGGCCGACTCTTGGTGAAATCAGCCATCACTCTTCAAATAGTACGGCCGGTGCTAGTATCGAGACGACTGGCTCTTCTGAACTTTACCAGTCACAAGGATCCCCTGCCAGCTGGGGTATAGCCCAAACACCATTGTCGACGGTATCATCTCAGCAAGGCAACTTCTTTGATGCAATCGGTACTGTGCGCATGGAGGCATTTATCAGCCCTCATGCATACCAGCAGTATAATGAATATCAAGAGGAAGGTGAAGATGATTACAGAGCGCTCGCGAGAAAGAAGAGTAAAGAATTTCGCCGACGCAGCAGCCGAAATCGCCGTCGAGCCCAGCTGTCAAGGAGCACCCGGGGATCAGACGAATTCTTCAGCGGAAGCAAGACAGCAGGAGAGGAGGACTTTTTCCGAGACGACCCCTTTAGGGGCTTTTAAATGGCCTGCAATGGCCACAACCCATGAAACAAATCAACCATCAACTACACGCTCATTTTTTAATATACCTATACCAGCGATCCAAATATAACGGATCAAGCAACACCACGACGGGATACCCTTCTTTTTCGACATTATAAACATCTACATTTTGCTTCAAGCCTTGTATTGATATGAATTACGGTCATTGCCGCTTTACTATTTTCTTCTTCTTTTTTTTACTGTTCCTTTGTTGCTTTTATCATTCATTTTTGCGGTGCACGGCGCTGATTTTCTTCCTGAACATATACGTCTGTATTAACATATTTTTTTTTTTGTCTGCGGATGGATGTAGGGGTCAAGGGGACTCCGAAGCATATACAAAAAGGAGTGTACACAAGGCAAGAGGGAGCAATTTCCACCATGATCTCACGCTATTGGAGGCGTCTTTGGTCTGGATATAGCAAGATAGACTTGGAGATGCGGCTGGCAGGGACGGCGGGATGAATGCCCTTTCAGCAAGGAAGATTGGGCGGCCTTTTCTAGGAATATGGAGATGTTGAGAGAAGGCCAATACTAGATAGTAAAAACTGAGATCAATACGCTCGTAATACAACGAAATTATTACTCAATATCCAAAACATGATTTTACTGTGATGAACAATTTGTCATATGCTTGCTACATGGTCGGATCCGGGGCAAACACAGGCCCCGCCAAAGAAAAAAAAAGAAATCAGTTGGAGAGGGCACTTTGACTTAACCCCGCCATTAACATCTACCGGTACCACCACCACTCGAGCTTACAACTGTGTTTTCTTTACGTTTTTGTCATTCATTTGGAAAGGGGAAAAAAGAAAAGAGAAGATAACAAGAAGAGAAGACAGAGAGAAGCAAAATCAACATATCAAAGGCAACAACATGGAGGCCGAAACATTAGAGCAGATGCAAGCGCGGCACCGTCGTGAGCTCAAGGACCTCCAAGGAAGAATCACAAGCAAGAAGAAGAACGCCACAAAGAAGACGCGCAAGGGTGTCAATGACGAATGCGCCGAGATGGAACGCCAACTAAGAGAGAAGCAAGCTTCCGAGGTTGCGGCCTTGAATGGAGAGGTAGAAGAGGATCTTGAGGAGGAAGAGCAGGAAGAAGAGATACAGCAGAACGACGCGACGACCAACGGGACGCATGTGCTGGAAACAGCGACGGCGAAGCTGAATCTAGAGGAGAACGGCAACGAGCAAGCGCAACAACAGCCTGGCAAAAAGCGAAACCGACAAAAGGAGCGGCTGGCGCGGCGCGCTGCCGAGCAAGAGGCCGCGATGCTCCACGCCGAGCAAGAGGCGTCCAGCATGACGGACCACCGGGCGCGCGAGAGCAAATACATGAAGAGCGAGTTTGAGGCTCACGGGCTCAGCGAGAAGGACATCCAGCCGGACGGCCACTGCCTGTTCGCGGCGCTGGCGGACCAGCTTGCGCACAATGGCATCCCGCTTGGTGCTGCTGATGGTGATAGCAAGGAGCCGGCGTATCGGACGGTAAGGAAGAAGGCGGCCGGGTTCATGGAGGCGCACGCAGACGACTTTGCGCCGTTTTTGGAGGAGGATCTGGAGGGGTATGCGAAGAAGATGAGGGATACGGCGGAATGGGGCGGGCAGCTGGAGCTGATGGCCGTGGCGAGACAGTACGGGGTCGAGATTAGAGTGATTCAGGACGGGAGGACGGAGAAGATTGGAGAGGGAGAGGGAGAGGAGGCAAAGACGCTGTGGTTGGCGTACTATCGGCATGGGTATGGGCTGGGAGAGCATTACAACTCCTTGAGAAGGGCGACGGCGGCGGCAGCAACTACGACAGCGGCGGACTGAGCATGCATCATGACGATATCGTGAGAGTCTTTATTTGCGTATTCATGTTATATCACAGGTCTATGGGGAGAGCTTATTTTGTCCTTCTCCCTTCTCCTTCTGGAAGCAGAAGGGAGCTCATGGGGCCCAGCTTCGATCTTACCGCTGCCCCCGTCCTACCTACATCTATATACGGAGCTCTCGTCACCTTCCTTGCAACAGAGCACACACTTCAACTTTCAGCACCTTGCAGTCTCGTTACTACCGAGACCACACGGAGATGAAGTCCCTGACGCTCCCGTCCTCATTCGTGCCCGCCTTGTGCGTCCTCGGCGGCTTGACGAGGCACACGCGGTGCAGCGCATCCGGGTGAGGCTGCTTGGGAGTGGCGCTGGGCTTGACGTTGCCGTCGTCGGTGTATTCGATGGGCTCGCCGGGATTAGCGAGGAGGGCCTCGTAGACTTCGGGCCAGACGCCCCAGGGAGGGCCCTGCTGCGAGAGGGGCTTTCCGGAGGGGAACTCGAGGCAGATGAGCTGGCCGCCGGGGGCGAGGAGCTGGGCCATGCGCTTTGCCCACCTGGGGCGCTCTGAGGGCTGGAGCGCGCAGAGGAACTGTGTAGTTGGGTTTTGGAGCTGTCAGCATTTTTCCATAGAACAGGGGGCATATTATAGAAGTTTCAATGAGTGTATTTGGTGCTCACTGTGTAGTCGTATATCAGGTCAAACTGGCCCTTGCTGCCCTCCCAGGCATCACCAAAGAAGTCGCCAGACACCCACGTCACGCGACCGCACTCGACGCCCTCCTCGATCGACTTGTATTTGCCCTCAGCGGCGGCCTGTTTCTGGTTCTCCCGAGCCATGTCCTGAGCGCGTTGACTATAGTCCAATCCGACGACATCGTAGCCGAGCGAACTCAGGAGCAGCACATCGTGCCCGAGGCCGCAGCCGGGAATGAGGGCCGATCTTCGGATGACGGTGCCGGCGGCGTCGCGGAGCGGGTTGCCGCGGGGGTCGCGCTCGAGGGACGGCGGGATGAGGTCGGTGCGCTGGGCGAGCAGGTCGGCGAGGGCCAAGGAAGGGCCAGCGCGGTCCCAGGGGTGGAAGGACTGCTGGTAGAGGGCGTCCCAGGTGTCGTTGTGCTCGGAGACGGGCTTGGAGGCGAAGGTTTCGCGGAGTTTGGAGGGAGGGTCCATTGCGACACTGTGATTTAGCGGTGAATTGTGTTGAGGATTTTGATTAGAGGAGAGAGAGAGGAAGGATATGTGGGATAGGGAGGGGGATATGTAATATGTAGTTAATGTGGTTATGCAAGGACGATGCTTGGGTTTGGTGTAGTGACGAGGCGGGCTAATTGACTTAGTAAATAGTCGCAGCATTAGTAGCTGCATCACATCATCACATGCAGGTCGGCGGGTGAATGGACGTGACGTATAGTAAACAACTAATACGGCACAAAGCAATTTAAAAAAGCGCCAGTCATCAATTCACTGGCGGAGGCAACGACAGTAACCTGGTTGGATCAAGTGAAATCCAGCATTTGCCTTGTTTGTCGAAAGCTCCAGGTGATTTGATTTCGTGGGGATGTTTATAGTGGCGGGGACGGATCTCGGGTTCGGGGTACGGGGTTGTCCATCCTCGGGGCTTGGATTTGTATTAAGAGGGATTGCTCTTACGGTAAGACTTAGGAAATGTAGACGGTATATGATGTTGTATAATGATATTATATGACATTTCATTCCAATACATGCATTGCGAATCAAACCCCTCGTCTATATCTGTTCCAATCCCAGGCATCAAGAGCTGCATCTTTTTGTCCAGTGAAGCTGTCACCCACCAAAAAAAAGATCGAGCTGCGTATCGATAACGCCACGGCGTCCTTAGGTGGGGTCCTAAAAAGAATGAAGCCAGGATACCGCCTACCCAAAGCGGACAAGCAACTTCGGCACGACAAGCCATGAGCCTCGGCTTGTCGGCTTGAATGACATATCGGCCATCTCCACGGTTGATGATATTCTTACTGTTTTCTTACATCGTTGCATTTCTTTCGAATCACGCCAAATCACACCAATTGACAGGAGGATTCTTTATAATAAACAATAGAGTTACACTGTGTCATCACTATGGATGTCACTAATTTGTTCAGCGTCAAGGTATAGTATCTTTGCTAAAAATCCCCATTGATGCAAGCCAGCTCACCAACGCGTTTATAGGGCAAAGTCGTCCTCGTCACCGGAGGCACGTTTTCCTCCCCTCAGGCAAATTCCCTAAAGCTAACCCGTTCTTCTCTCATATGCAGGCGCCAAGGGCATCGGCCGCATGATCGCCGAGGGCTTCGTCGCCAACGGGGCCAAGGTCTACCTCACCGGCCGCGACGCCCCGGCCTGCTCGTCCGCAGCGACGGAACTCACAAAGATTGCTAAGAACGGCGGCTCCGCGCACGCCCTGCCCGGCAACCTCCAGGACCTCGCCCAGTGCCAGGACCTCGTGAAGCGCCTCACCGAGCTCGAGCCCAAGGGCATCCACGTGCTGGTGAACAACGCCGGCGCGGCGTGGGGCGCCGACATCGACTCGTTCCCGGACCACGCGTGGAACAAGGTCTTGACGCTGAACCTGCACCGCGTCTTCACCCTCTCGCAGCTGCTGCTGCCGCTGCTGGAGAAGACGGCGACGGCGGAGGACCCGGCGCGGCTGATCCACATTGGCAGCATCGACGGCATCCGCGTGCCCACCGTGTCTAACATTGCCTACGCTGCCAGCAAGGCCGGCTTGCATCACATGTCCAATGTCCTGGCCAAGGAGCTGGGCCCGCGAAACATTACGAGCAATGTGCTTGCTTGCGGGCCGTTTGCTACCAAGATGATGAAGGCGACGCTCGAGGCGGTTGGAGATTACGTTCGGAGCGAGGCGCCGTTGCGCAGGATCGGTACGCCTGAGGATGTGGCGGGAGCCAGTTTGTTCTTGGCGAGCCGAGCTGGGTGAGTAATCTCTTTCTTTACATGTTTGTGAGTCGAGGCGAGACTAACTTTGGTGTGAATTCAGAGCGTTCTGTAACGGCGCGTTGATCCGGGTGGACGGCGGTGTGTCCCATGTATCCAAGCTTTAAACGGGGACATGTACGATTTCATTACTGCAGTGCTTTGATTCACAAGCGATGTCGATATCACGCAGATCAAGCAAGAGAGATGGGCGATTAATTCAAGAGGCGTCCATGACAGCCTCGTACAAATTCCATTAGCGTAGGTGCGGGTATTTATAGCTGGCTATATATATGCAATGTGAGAGGGAAAATGAATAAGAAAAAGATGACAAGGGGGAAATAATAAAAAACAATGAAATCCCAACACAGCAGCCGTGTATATGTACAAAGTCCTGACCTCCCTGTAGACCAACACCGTCCCATCCATCTGATAGAACCCATTAACCAAGTAAAAATGACAGCGCAAAGACTGAGCGCGCACCACTTTCTGACGCCGAAATCTCCCGTGTATATGGAATGACAAAAAAGGCAAGATGTATCGCAACGGGGAAAAGGAACCAAGTTTATAAAAACCCAGATCATGCTTGTGAAAAAACAAAGACGGCGCATCTCAACATGACACTCTCTCGCACTCGTAGCGCCGAAGAGGTCTAGCAAGCCGAGCCGAAGATTGACAACCTGTCTCTTCGGCCGACATATTCTCAGCAGAGGCGTGTATCGGCGACGAGGAATCATTTGAAAGAGAGATGAGAGACGACGACAGAGCCCGGATAGATGTATTTAGATGATTCCACCGAATCAAATATTGAAATCCGCAAAGTCGCGCACCATGACGGCGGCCTGCGCACGCTTGGCGGCCTCGGCGACGAGAGTAAAGTCCTTGAGAAAGGGCTCGGTCGAAGGGGCCTTTGTCTGGACGGGGGCAGGGACCATGATGGCGGCAGAGGAGCTGGGAGATGGCCTGGTGGATGATGAAGAAGAGGAGGCGCTTGAGGCGGCGTTGAAAGCGGAGGAGGCGTCCATGATGATGGTGTTTTGTGTTTGAGGAGTTTTGAGAGTGTTGTTGGTTGTTGTATGTAAGAGCGGCGATGATGAAACCCAAAGACCGAGGGTAAAAGCGACGCAGGTTCTGGCTAAGACGTGGAGAAAAAATATGGGGGATCTGCGCTGGGGGGAACGTTGATCGTTACGAGTCGAGTGTATTCCCAGGTTTATGACGGACTGACTCCGGGGGGAGTGGTGGAAAGCGACGGCTTTTTATCCCGGACAGGGCGCTTTTTTTGGATGAATTCAGCCGGGAAGAAGCTGGAGCTCTTTTCGTGTGCCTAGTGACCCTTTATTGCGTGGTGTGTGGTGTGTCTGGTGGGGGGTCGGCTGCAAGCAAAATCCTGATGAATCAATGTCTCACTTCTTTGGTGGTTTATTGTCCCCCTTTGTCTAAAAGCGATGGACGAACAAGAAAGGATTGGATGGTGATGGAGAAATCCGAAAGGGCGGCAACGAAGATAAATGGGGGGAGTGTGATGGAATCAGTTTCGGGAAAAGAAGGGGAATAGAGCAGTCTTTATCTACGAAATGGAACTTGTAACGAGTTCTGGATTGCCGGCAATGGATAGCGGACAGTGGACAGTGACAGTGGGGGGGAATTAATTCGGGTCGGTTTTCTTACGATGGACTTGGTTCTCACGCACGGTTATGACGACAGCGCCAGCCGCTAGCACGGGAGTACTTTGGCAGCGGTTTTACGGGGGAAAGGGACTTTGGGGACATCCGGCCTTGCCTCGGCATGTACATACCGTACCGCTGCCAGATGAAGTGACAGACGGCAGGATGGACGAGTCAATGGGAGATGATTTATGGGGAGATGCTATTTTTACTGATTCGTTCATTTTGTTTTGCTTCCGGGTGAAGTGATGCTTCTCTTTGGGAGAGGGGGAATGATGAACCGTCGGTGATGTACTGTACTGCTTACTGCAGACCAACTTCACAAGCGCATCGACACATGAATAAGAACAAGAACAAGCACAACAAGACAGTGACAGAGAGCCAAACCCCACGCCTTCAAGGCGTCTTACAGGCAAGTATCAGCGGGTGCTAGAGGTGCCTGCTAACCAAGTCAGTGCTTGTGCCGGCCAATAGCAGCGAGTGGGGGTTTTTCGAACGTCCATTCACAGCACCGACTGTTTGTCATATCCGCATTTATTCACTTGCATTTCTGTACAGGTGCTCTGCTTGGATTCGTGCAATTTGTTGTCACAACTCGGCTGCCGTGACACGCCGGTGGCTCGGCCGAATGAGACGAGGCCACATTGTCCGTCTCTTGCATGAGCCCGTGGGAAATGGAACGATAAATGTACATACCTTACATACCTTGCACAGTACTCGTACGTGTGCGTGTAAGAAAAGTGAAAAGGCGAGGCTAGAAAAACGATCGGATAAACCGAACCCGATCTTCGGAGCACAGCAGCCAACAGCACTGAACAAGAACAAGACGGGGTTGACGGGACTACTGTAGGCAGAAGCATTTTTCCATACAGTATCCTCTCACAAACTTTGACTAGCCTCGTTACTTCTTATGCTAGATTAGTAGCAAACAAGCCAGACTAGAAGCGATCTGCGAATTGGCTGGACCCAATCCAGGGTCTCCTCGGACGTCCCTGCATCTCAAGTGTTCAGGGTCTGCTGCGCTGTGCTGTCTTTTGCCTTGCCTTGCCTGGCCCTGCACGTGCATGAGCCTCTAAACTCCGTCCACTGCAACACCCTGCAAACCCCATACCTGTTGGTACGGTGTCCATTGATCCAGTCTGTATGAGAGCGGAAGCAGTCTCCAGAGACAGCAATACACACATACTCAAATCACAGACCCAAGCAACGAATCGCGCAAGGAGCGGTGAGGGCGATGTTACTACTATCCCCAATTCCCGAAACTAAATCTGGAAAATGGAGATTTGGGGGTGAGGAGGCGAACCAGGGAAAAAGCTTAAGCAGCTGAGCCAACCACGAAAACCCCTCTCTCGTGTTTGTGTGGAGGGTAAATGGAGTTTCGACGAAACGATATGCTTTATCTAGGGCCGATTGCAAAGGGGAGAGAAGAAAAAAAGACGAGACCAACACATGCGTTCACACGACTCGCGCGGCCTTTTTTTTCTTACTCGGCCTTCTTTCTTATGGCCCTCTCACCCTCCCCTCCCTGGATCGTGTTGCATGGTACATGATACGGGCTGCAGCAGCTGTGGGTTGCAGCTACTGTAGACTGCCCGTCCATGACCTGATTTCTGATGCCGTGCTCGACAATCACGATATTATGCTGGCACATAGCGGGCACAAAGCAACCTCAACATCACCCTTTGCAGTATCAAGTGATATACTACTCAACACCATCTGCATCCCCCAAATATGCCCGATAACCCCCGATGCATCCAAATACACACTCAAATCTGTATTACTACAAGCAACAAAATGAATCGGGAAAAAAACAGAGACCCTTGAAGTTCTCCCCCCACTCGGCGCCCGTCAATCTGCTTCTAACCGCCCCACTCCCCCAACAAGAAAGAAGAAAAAGTTTCCTTTTGTTCCCAGACATGCAACGTCACAGGCCAGCGAGGTTCTCTTTATTTGCTCCGAGATTTCTCCCGAGCGAACCCAAACGCAAGCCGGGGTTGATTGATGGAGCCCTTCTAGAAGCTCGGCCTTATTTTTTCCTTTTCTTTCTTGCTGCCTGGTCTAACTCCCGTTTCGAAACCAACGACGACTCAGCCTCAGCCTCGCATCGCCTCGTCGATATTAGCTGAAAAGAACACCCAGAACGGAATTAGAAGAGTCCAAAAAAAGAGGGGGTGCTCGTGTTGAAACCCATCATCCCCCAATTAACCCTCTCCAATACTATCCCTCACACACCCAGCCTCGGTATCTGGAGTATCAAACCCCGGACTCCTCCCTCCGCTACATGGCCGGCCCCCCGTCTTCTCGCCCCGGCTGGTTCGCCGTTCCGGCCCCCGTCCGCGAGTTGTTCAAGATCTTCCCCTTGACCACCCTCCCGGCCGAGTCTCTACCCGAGCGAGCTCCCGAGCGGGCGCGTGTACGACCGAGTCTGTATGTCTTTGCGCGGACGCTGGAGGATGCTCGCAGTGGTAGACCGAGTTTCAATCCTCAGTGCTTGAAGTGGCAGGTAAGCAAGGCATACAACTAGAACCCAATTCAGCTTCAACACCAACGATATCATCATGTAATTGCTGTCGAAAGTCTATCATCTCTTGACTAACACCTTGATCCAACAGACATTCCTCCGCATAGCCGGCGTTGACGTCCACCTCATCCCCTCCAACAACCACGCCTCTCCCTCCGGCTCATTACCCTTCCTCCTCCCCCCAACAACACCAACATCCACCCCAGAGAAGCAATCATCGACGACACATCCAACCAGCAATGCCGTAACAAAACCAACAACAGTCCCCCTCACGGGCTCCAAAATCCACCGCTACGCCAAAGATAACTCCCCCAGGGAAACAACCTTCTCCGACTCTCCCCCTCCCGCACCGAAGCCTACGAAGCTCTCCTCTCACAAAGCCTTCGTCCCGCATGGGTAACGTCCACCATTCTCCATCAGTCATCCTCCTCCATAGCTAACTTAATCTGAAAGCTCTACGCCCTCTACCTCCACGACGCAAACACACCCCTCCTCAAAGCCCTCTACCTCCCCCCCTCGCCCATCCTCCACCTCCCCTCCCTCCACACCCTCCGCAACGCCGCCACCGACGAGATCCTCAAAACCACCCGCCGCAGCCTCGTCGATCCGCGCCAGCTCCTCCTCGACGCCACTGACGCTCTGCGCTCGCTCTCCGCACTGCTCGCCGACAATGACTGGTTCTTTGGCCAGTCTGAACCGGGCATGTTCGATGCCGAGGTGTTTGCCTACACGTATTTGATCCTTGACGAGGCGTTTGGTTGGGCTGATGACTATTCGCTTGCGCAATGCCTGGCCAAGTTTGACAATCTGGTTGAGCACAAGAGAAGGCTATACGAAAGATGTTGGCCAGAGGCGCTAGAGGAAGAAGTAAATACAAATTAAAGCACTCCTGCAATGTACAATAAATAAACACCATCCAAAGTAAACGTCAGAGCAAGAATGCTCTTCCATATAATAAAAAGCGAGTGTAGTTCATCAATACATCCAAGTCAACACACCATATAGCCTGATCCAGACCCTCGCAATTCCGTCTTCAATAATACATTGGCTCTATCTGATTAGAAGCTCAAATGTCACTAGTCCAAGAGATCAACCCATCCCGCCTATCATGACACCTCTCCTATAGCTTATACACAAAGGCCCCAAGCTTCCTGCACCGCATCCACGCATCAGCCATTAATTTGACCCGTGCCTATTTCTCCATTGACGAGGAGTGAACGCATTGCGTCCGCTTGCTACCAGAATACCCCAGATCTAAACGCCTAAAGCAACCAAAAGAATGAAAGAGGGTGGTGAAGCAAAATTTAGATAAGAGAGGGGAGAAGAAGAGGAGGAGAGAGAGAAAAATAACCATCCTAGCACCAAAAACTCCAAAGATGCGAAAGGCCACACGAGGGGCAGCTTGAAAAAGGGACGAGGAAGAAAAATTCGCTGCGCCGATAAACGTCTCGGCAGGGTCGTTTCTTCACACCTGTTGAGACGGTTGAATGCTATCTACCACATCCTGCAGCGAGACAAACGCTCCTGGGCCGCCATCCTTTCGTAATTCTTCCAGCAGCACGCTGGTCTGCGCATATAGCGTTTCCAGCGATGCTCGTGATGACTTCCCCAGCGATGCTAAAAGGCTCATGTTAGATGTAACTTCGAAAGCGTAGACAAGGAGAAAACCCACATAGTATAGCAGAGTTCAGCTCTTCTGCAACCGTCACCCGCCCTTTTCCATCCAACAGGTGGCTAACCTGCGGCTCCTTGAGCGGATTTTTGTATGCCACCAAGGCCCAAATTTCGTTCAGCGACTTGCTAATCTCCGTCCTCGGGTCGTTGGCAAACTCGGCCTGCAAGGCCTGGCCATAGCTTAGCATCTTATTTTCCAACTTGGTCAGCTCCGCACCATGATCCCCTCCATCTGTCTCCATGTTGTCTCCCCATCCGTGGCTGCCGTTGACATCCAAGTCCATCTCTTGGCCGAGCTCAGTGCCCCTTTTGGCGTCGTACTTTATGCTCAGCTCGGCAGCCCTTCGCACCATCTCGATGAACTTGCGACACCGTAGCTTAAAATATACCTGCTCGTTATCGCGGAGGACTTGCGGATAATATGTATTGGTGTAATCGAGCGCTTGGTCTATTTCTCCATCGAGTATCGCTCGCCGAATTCCTGATCAAAATGTCAACAAAGACTTGACGGGGGGACACTATAGCAAAAGACGGCATCGACTTACGTTGTCTGTTGTTTGCGTCCTCATCGTCCTTGATGTTAAGGCCGTCCACCGTCACGTTTGGATTTAGGTTTAGGGCCTCCTTTTGCAGCTTCATATCCTCTGCAAAAGCCCGGGCCGTCTCCACATAGCCATCATGTTGGAGGAACTGCAGCACCAGTGCCTGAATGAGATCTGTCTCGTTCATGCCAGGCTCAAGATGCGAAGTGTCTGCCAGCTGAATTGCATTCTGGATGGTTTCTCGTTGTTCCTGTTACACGCCGTGTTAGTGTCCTCTTGTGCAATCGCCAAGACAGTACAAAGCAGAGACGGCTTTTGTGCGTACATTCATCATGTCATCAATGTTAAAGACAAATGGTGACTGCCCAAAATTGACAGAAATTTCCTCGCCCTGCTTTTTAAGGCTGATGGTCGGGTATAAACTGCTTCTGGTGACGTCGTGAAATGCGACCCCTGTGTCTCGTTAGCTATTTATTGCAGATATGCGGGCGGCACCGTGGACAGTTCGCAAACACGTACCAAGCATCTGTCCGTTTTTGGTGAAGAAAGCTGTGTGGTCTCGAAAGTTGACTCCGCACCCGATCACGTCACCGCTGTTAAACACCGGGCCAAAAGGCCTGCCAATGTTTTGGCCTGTAAAACACCGGCCGTCGTCACCGTGATATCCCCAAGATTCCGGCTCCCAACCGACAGGCCGTGATAATGCTGCGTTTCTGGTGGAAAATCCAACCGCAATCGTCGTGCTAAGTGTCACGATTAGTGGTACGCTCATCAACGACATAACTCGCCCCCAAAAGAAGGGGAGGAAGAGAGCCTATTACATACTCGTCTCGTTTGCCCGAAATAATCTGCACCTCGTAGTAGTATATCCCACATTGAGGAGGCATGAAATTATCTGCTCGGATAGCACTAGCCTCATGATCGCGCTCGTGGTGGCTCTTGGGTCCAGCATATTTGAGCCCAAGCAAGTTTGGCGTCACCTCTATCGACTGCCACATATCGCCTGGGTTCCAGTGGATCGGTAGAGGGGCCAGACTGTCATCTCCGTCATACGGCGTCCTCTCCAGGACGGAGTGCAGTATGCCTCTATGTGAGCCAGGAGGTAGGGGTGTCGTGCTAAGACCCGGAGAGCTGAGATCCTGCCCATTCCCTTTGGTCCGCTTGCCCTCCTTCTGAGCTTCTAGCTTGGTATTGTATGCCTCCTCCAACTTCTGAACGTATGTCGACCCCTTGAGATACGAGGGCACAAAGAACCGGTCGTCACTGGAATCCACAGAAAAGATGTCAAATGCTCGAGAAAAGGACGGCAAGCTGCCGGTCGGCCTCCACACGTTGGCCATGTCGCCTGGAGCTGCCGGATTATCCATTTCAGTCGAGGTTGCGGCCGGCGCAGGCCCTAGACGGAGCGAAGGATCGAGGAGCAATTCACCGTTGGCGTCTAGCACTGATGTTCGAGCGGGGTGCGTATAAAAGTTGTAGCTGCCTCCCTCGCCGGGAGGAACGGGGTCGTGGGTGGACGTATATTGGTGTTGGTAATCGAGGGATTCAGCAGACGATTCCGAGTCTGTGAAACCAGATGAGCCATGCGGTTCCGGACTAGACATGACGAAGCAAAAGAAAGAAAGAAAGAAAGGAGACGAGGGCAAGAGGGCAAGCAAAAGGCAAACGGCAAAGGCTCAAGGGGAGAGGGATTGGGGGGGTCGTGCCTGGCAAGCGAGCAGCTCAGCTACTGAAGCAGCTTCCAACAAGCTTCAGTCAACGCGCCGCTCGTTCCAGGTCCGGCGTCGGTATACAAAGGCCCCGTATACAGATGTCCGGAGGGATGCAATGACGCGGGAGGTGGGATTTGAGGCGCAACCACGAAGGCAGGGAGGATTTCCAACTCGGTGATGTGCAGTATCAAGAGGAGGCAAAGAGAGATCGGCCGGGCCAAGATAACGGCGTATCGAGGGAGGGGGAAACGGCGAAGCGGGCCGACACGCTGATAGTGACAGCAGCCGCCTTTTGCACAAACGAGTTTGGCGCTGGAAGCCCAGAGGGCAGCAATGGCTCTGGGCGGTCTCGAAGGGCTCGAAGGGAGCAGAGGCGGAGGGCTGGCAAAGGCTCGACAAGCTGGCTCAGCTGTTGGGCGGAAGCGTCGTAGTTGTCATTGATCGGGTGGAGTTGCAAATGGAACTGATCAAACCACGTCGAGACGCTGTCATGCACGCTCTAGCACTATCACTTCGGGTCTTGTTAGTGGAGCCGCCAGTGGGCAGCGCTTCGCCTGAGCCTGGAGCGGCGCATTTCTGGCGCTGATCGGATGCTGTTAGCAGCTTGAGCTTCAGGGCGACGCATCACGGGGACATGGAATGCTTCAGCGGCCCGAGACATTATTTCCAAGGAACTACTATATTGAGTCGTGCTATGATGTGAATGCCTGTATGTCTGTCCGTATGCATGTGCT
Source organism: Trichoderma semiorbis (assembly GCA_020045945.2). Lineage (NCBI taxonomy): Eukaryota > Fungi > Ascomycota > Sordariomycetes > Hypocreales > Hypocreaceae > Trichoderma > Trichoderma semiorbis. The sequence continues at coordinate 6,474,825 of CM034695.1, forward strand.
TGTGTCCGCTGGCCGATCCAGCATCAGAAGCTCAGTTGCTTGCATCGGCTGTACTCTGCACTACCCGGAGTACATCCAGACACCACCTACCATGGTAGCAGCCGTGAGATTTACAAGTACTCGTATGACGGTTGATGGGGACTAAGGTTTGGATAGTTGACAAAATCAGCCAAGTGTTCTTTTCATAGTACAGAATGAGCATTTACTTAAAAAGTACAGCCAAATAAAGATGACTCTGACAGATGTAGGTACCTAACAGAGAGACGGCATATAATACTTGGAAATTCATTTATGTCAAGGTACAACTGCCACGCGCCTGTAGTACTGTCTTTTATCAGCATGCCTCTCCTCGCCTCAATGCAAGTCAGGCAAGCAGCAAAAGCAAAGCACATGTTTCAGCCATTTGCCAGCTCGCCAGCCACCTCCGCCTTATGATGGCATAACTCAACTCGGCATAGTCAGCCACACACGAATGACTAAGCCGCATGAAAGCACGCGATGTCCAACTTCCGCACCGCAACCAACAAAGTACACTCAAGCTCTCTCAATCCCAAGTTAACTCTCAACAGTGAATCACCAACACTTCCCAAATCAAAAACTCAAAAAAACTAAAGAAAACCCCTCCTTCAGTAAACCATCCCGCATATCAAACGCAGGGGAAATCATACAAGGCCCGAAAAGGCGACCAACCGCCGGCATGGGCTAAAATAAAAATAAAAAATTATGTGACTGATAATGTGATGCAACTTCGAGCTAAACCCGAGTAAAAACTGAAACTAGGAAGAACATGCTGGCCCTACCTTACCTGGCCACGACGCCACCCCGTTCGACGAGCTGAGCCAAGAACGTGTGAACAAGTGTCGATAAATGGCTCACCCCCGGCCGCAAAGTAAGCTGGGAAGTTCAGGCAAGGAAGCCCAGATTAAGCTGAGGCGCATGCCCAACAGCATGTTTTCAGTCTACTTGTTATGCAAATGCATTGCAGAATGTGAATGTGAATGGAAATGGAAATTGAGGCGATGGACGTCGGCTCTTGGCTCTCATGGTAATGATGATGCTGTCGTCGTTGATATGTTCTAGATCAGAGACCTGAGATCGCACGGCGCTGCCTGCCTGCCTAGGTATTCACCGATTCCCATGCAGCGTAACACAACCCGCCTGCAGCGACCTGGTATAGTAGTATTTAAGCATTTACAACAAAGACATGTCTTCACCGCTTCTGCTCACAATAGTCAACCTGGAGAAAGCCACGGTAATAAGCCAAAAGAAAATAATTGTATTGCCGCAGCCGGCCAACAATGCCAACCTATCTACTCTTGAACCCTGAGCATACCCTTACATACATGCAATTACGCCGACAATGATCCCGTTACTCCCGTCTGCGCAGATCCTTCGAGGACCGGCAGAATGTTCCCCCCAGCCAACGCCAGCGACGGCAGTGTCGCTTTGTAAAAGACAGGCTATTATCAAGGATACCCGAGTGTACCGTCCTCGGAGCCAATGAAACAGAAAGCAGAACCCGAGCCCAATTTTTTTTCTAGGTTTGGAACAAACAGTGCCCAATGTAGGACGGAAAAGAAAAAGAGAGAAACAAAATGGGGTGGTAGTAAATCAAAAACACAATGAGTAGATGAAGAAAGTAGGCGGCCCGTAAGCCAACGTGAAGAAGAGAATAAAAAAACTCGGAGCGAAAGCATTATGATGCCGCCGCCACAGCAATGGGTGCTGGCGACGAGGCTTGGATGCTAGGCGCACTTTGCATCTCGACATCAGGACCGCTATTGCTGTTGGCAACACTGTTGCCTTCGTTTCCGGTTTCCTCTTTGTTCTCTTTGTTGCTACCTTCAGCCGACGGGGCAGCAGAGTCTTCGGTGCTGGATCCAGGATTGGTTCGCGGAGGCGCAGTCCATCGTGGGATTTCCCAGGAAACTCCTGTAAAACTCTTGAGTTTGAAGCCGCCCTTGGCCCACTTCCGGCAAGGTTTGCCAGACCGGTCGAGGGCTCGAAGGCCTGCGTTGATGGCCCCTTGGTTTGCCTTGGGACCAAGCTTGTGGGCAGACGGGCGAGCCGCCGCACTGCTGTGGTCGATGGTGCCATCCTCCCTGCATTGAGACAACAAAATTAGCATACTGGTCAAGAATTCATTGCTGTTGAACGCCATGGGCATGATTATACTTACAATCGGGGCTTCTTCTTTGGGCCCGGCTTGCCTCTGGGCTTGGGTATGCCGTCTATGGTGCCATTTGCAGCCGCCGCAGAGCGCTTGACTCCCTTCTTCTTCTTTTCATCGGGGGGTCCCATTGGCGTTGGAGCAGGTGTGGTTTCAGCGGCCGAAGTAGCGGCATTTGAGTCGGATGCGTTGTCGACATTCGAGGCGGCTGTAGACACAACCAGCGCGCTTGGGCTGGCCGGCGACTCTTTAATTTCCGAGGTCTCCTTTGAGCTTTTGGAGTCTGGGGATTGAGTCCCCTCGTCAATAGACACCGAGGGAAAGATGTCGCGTAACAAAGCTGGCGGCACGCTGAGGGTGACGAGCAAACCGTGTTTGGTCGCCGATTTGCGTCGGCCGTCGGCTGCCTTGGAGGGAGGCATCGCGTCTGGTGGAAGAGTTTGGACTGATTGAGTTGCAAGAGCGAGGAGCCGACAAGGCAAGGCAAGGCAGGCCTCTTTTGATGGTGCCGATGGTCAAGCGGCCCGACGATGGTATCAAGCCCGACGACGATGAAAGATTTTGCGTCGGCAATGGCGTGGTGGAGCGACGCTGACGGGTGCGGCGCTGGTGATGGCAGAGGGCTGGTGATGATGGAGAGGAGCAAAAATGGGAGGATGACGGGAAGGCCGCGCAGGTTTTTTGGCTGTGCTCTGAACCACGGGCGATGGGCTAATACCTAAGGTTGGTGGTGATCCGGCGTGGTGGTCAGGGGGTCTGGGGGCCTTGCGTGGAGCAGCAGCAGAGAGGCAACTCTGGAACTCTGGACTATATTAGCAGGCCGGCGGTGATAGTGTCATGTCATGAGCGCAGGTGCATCGCGGTCTGAGAGAGAGGAGAGGCGAGGGGAGAAAAAGAGGCGGGAGGCGGAGGGATTTTCATTTTCTGGGGTCTTGTCTCGTAAGGTTCGGGGCTTTGGTCTCATCCTCGTTTTTTTTTTCGGGCCAGAAGGGCGGCGGCGCACAACGCAAAAAATCGGGCAGCCCAGAGGTTTCTTGTTCGTCAGGACCGTGACGCTCCAACACAAAGGGCGAGGGGTGGAAGATTCAGGTGCCGCGCTTAGTGGCAACCCCGAACGGGACTAGCGTAAGAGGAATGCCAGTCCCGAAGAGGGCCTTTTTGGGATTTTAGGTGGGAGCTCAAGTAGTATTTTCTATTTTCCTCGCAATATTCAAGCCTCCGACGGGCCAATCACGAGCTAGTCTGGCTAGCCCTGCGACGGACTGGGAAAGGTTGATCCTGGGCGCGTCTGATAGGCTGCGTTAGATTAGGTAATGCCGCGGTTGGAGCGCTCCTTTGTACCTTTTCGTTGAGCTCACAGAGCAAAGTACAGCGCAGCCTTGGGGATTTTTCACAAGTTTGCCTTGGGCATCGCATTGGATCCTTTTCGCCCTTCTTTCTCACCACCCAAAAACGGGCTTATTCCAGCCATCTCCAGTTAACCGAAGCCGGCGTCCCACTGGCAATCACAAGCCGCCGTTGCCAAGATTCAATTTCGGTTTCGGTAGCAATGAAAAAAACGCTCTCAGAGACAAACTCGAGATGCTATTTCTACCTATCAGTGAGCTTCATGCCGACTGCGATCTGCGCGCTTTGCTCCTTTATCCGTCTCCCAATGTGCAGAGCGTTTGTCTACGGTCGCTGTGCTATGGGGCTTCACGGCGAAGCATCTAGATGATTGCCCGCGCCATTTTGAAACTATCGAGGTCCATTTCGCCTCCGTACAGTGCTTTTCCAAGGTTTGGGTCTCGGGATAGTGTTGCAGCTAGGCGCAGTGCATTCCCGCCCAGGATGGCCTTATTTCGGGAGCATCATCATTCTGCATCTCCTAAGCGGGGGTTACGAGTGTGTACCCTAGGGAGTTCTCCCACGCGGACACGCAGCCAACTTGTTCACTGATGACTCGTCTATTCCACTGGCTTCTATACGCGATCCGAACTTACCGACGATATCTCACCATGTGCGCTTTGCGCTTCCCAGCTGCAAGAGATGCCGACGTCATCTGATGCGCTGAGTAATTATTTTGGTTTCAGTTCGCTTTTTTCGTTGATCGTCTCCCAAAGTCCGTTGTGCGATAATGAGGAGGAAATTTGTCCTCTGCCGACGAAATGGCCTTAGTTGAGTGTTCATCGACAGGAACTGAAAACCCCAGCCACAGTTACAATGGGTTCAAAGAACAGATGATCGCGCGCCGAGATGTTCATATAAATGCTCCTTCCTGACAATGTAGCTATCATCTGCATACAACTAGACCATCGTCGTAATTCTTTTTGTAAAACTTGTAAACTAAATCAGAGAACCAGACATGCTTGACCAATCAAACAGGTGTGATCGAAGAATAATTCATTGGCCCTACTACGATCAATCGTCTGGCTTTTGAATCAGTGCCTGAGACCAAGATGCAGCTGTTAAGACGGTACTGGACGCGCAGCTGATGATGTGCTGTATAACAAATCATATGAAAAGGGGTTCAAGTAGCTTTTCTACATATGAACAATGAGTTGACTCACTTAACGGCTTATTCAACTTACTGCTTAAACTACTTAATTCAACATAAGCCCTTTCGTATGAAGGAAGAGTGGGCAAAGGACTCCATACATATGCCAGCTATCATACCCGAACACTCAAACGAATCACCAAGTCGGGAATTAAATTGCTTCTCCTGAGACACCATTTCATCTAACGCATCGTCGCGGATGATTGGAATCCAGGGACTCGCAACAATGGAGCCTGGTCGCCATCCCAGCTGCTGGAATGCTGTTGCTCCTCACAACGACCCGCTGGCCTCAGAAGGTATAACATGGGCAGAAAGTCTTTCGATGTGAACGACTGCCAAGTCAATTCATCACAACTACTTCTTTATCTTTCTGAATCTCAACTATAGTAAAGCTCATTAACAATCACCATGGTTCTTCAGCATCTTCCTCTCATCGGGCTCGCCTTGAGCCTTGTCCACCACCACAACCACGCAAGATCATCTCATCATCATCCATCTCTCCCAGACCACAAACCCGCTGCCCAAATTTCTGCCGACACATCACCCCTTCAACAAGCTCCGAAGCTAATTGCCGCTCGAGCATCAGATGAGACTCAAAATACAACAATCCAAGTTTCCCAGCACCACCTACAGACCATCCTCGATAAGATCAAGACACTTGAAGAAGAAATCTTCAACATGATGCGATCCAAAGCTGACTCTTCTCTAGATTTAGGTTCTACGCCCGCGAAAAATGCCTCTACGGATTCTGCTACTATGGCGCCTCCAAAGCCCGAAAAGCTGGTCGTAACCACGCGCGAACAAGAGACTACCCCAGCAAGTAAGTTTCATGATCAGAAATAGACTCTCGAGTTTAGATACTGATTCACGCTCCAGCAGCCATCTTTGGAGGCTTATTCAAAGAGGTTTCCGTCGACCTGGACACCTCAGCTATATCAGATAGCATGTCCACAACGATAATCACGTCAACTACTCGGATCACGCGAACAGTCACCGTAGTGCCCACGGGAATCGTCACGGTGACCACGTTCCCATCCCACATTGCAATGGTGAGTCCTTGGGTAGCCGTATAGAAGAGCTGATAATGCTAATGCGGGCCTAGGAGAGCAATTTCAAGGCCATCATTCCCTTCGTCCACGCGACAGAAGACGCAAACCCGCCAAGAACAACCCTGAGCGTTGATACTCTAAGCGGTGCCCGTGTCCGGCTTTTCAATCTGTCATCAGCATTAACAGCAGACGCAAATCCACCGAGAACAACCCTGAGCGTCGATGCTCTAGGTGGTGCTCGTGTCCAGCCTTTCAATCTGTCATCATCATCAACAGCAGACACAAATCCACCGAGAACAACCCTGAGCGGTGATGCCCTGAGCGGTGATCATGTCCGACCTTTCAATATGTCATCAACATCAACATCAACAGGCGTTGATGCAGAACGGGGGCGGCCAACAATCACGGCCATGGCCTTTAATGCTTCAACGAGCATTCATCGGCTATCGCTGTCGGCTGCTTCGAGTGGGTTCAGAACCCTCCGAAGAGCGGCTTGATGTGTCTTGGAAGACGATGGAAGGGATAGTGGGATAGTGGGATAGTGGGGAAGAGAGGGGGGAAGTGGGAGGAAAATATGAAAAGGTAAACGCGGAAAGGAAATTGGAGGAGAGACATGACGAAAGGCGTTTGGATCGGCACTTTGCTTTCTCTGTATGTACACTACTTGATGTACGGAATATTGATTGATTCTTTTTGCTCATCTTTTGCTTCTTGTTTCTCGTTTGTAATGTTTACTACGTGGGATAATGTCCATCTCCTGTGGGACGAGGAAATCTTTTCCACGCTCTCCCTCCCACAACTTGCCCGATTCTAAACGAGCGAATCACATCTTTTCCATTAATCAACGCTCCGGCCTAATCACCGACTCCCGGATTCATGTTACGTTTTAGTGCTCCCATTTGTACCTGTACGAGCAACGGAAGGCGCACTCGGGGGTTGCACGGAACCCGCCCACTTTTCGAGATACTTCTGCTGTGCGCCACCAACACAGCGGGCAGCTTGTACCTGACTTGGTCGACAAAGCAAGGGCCGGGTCCGATCTCGTCTGTGGCCGGAATCATTCCGGCCAATGGTCCAGTAAAAAGGCCGGTCAGTATCGGTAGCCTGTGGGGCGAGCTGTGATGAGTCCGGCCCCTCCCCCACAAAAAGCTGAAGCTTGTCTTACTGTGACTTTAGGGGCTTATCAGGGACGGGAAGAAGTTCTGCAGGGACGGGACAGAGAGAGCGGAAGAGCCTATCACAATGTCTCACTTTGTAATCGTACCTGTCTCGGATGGGTGAATGCGAGTTTATATGCTGTTAAACATTCATATCTCTACCGAGTAATCAGTATCTAGTTACACCCTTACAGTTGTATGTATACAAAGACATGATGTAAGTGTGTGTAAGAGACAGTATCTGCACACGTCCCTCACACACGGCCCAACAACGCCCTCGCTGGTCATGCTCCCCCCTTGCCTGGCCCGGTGGTCGGTGTTGAGTACAAGAGATAACGGCCTGGCTTGTTTCTGTTACGTGAAGTTACGCAACTAGCTTTCCGACACCTTCCTCTATCAGTGCCAACAGGAGTCTCGACCCGCTTGCGCCGCCGTGCGTCGTGACCTCATCCCCACCCAGAGGCCGGAATCCATTCCGGCCACCGGGTACTTAGGCGGCGGCGCGGACCCGGACTGACGATGAGAGAGCCCCGAAACTCTCAGACTCTTCAGAGCAAGATTGACTCTTTGCCACCTCTTCTTGATACCACTTTTTCTCTTTCTTTGGCTTCCTTGCCCTGAAGACTGCGCTCTCAGTTAGCCGTTATACCACTTACACCACATCACTTACACCATCAACCACTTACACCTTTTTTCACATCACCTCACACTACCTCACATTACCTCACTACAACATCATCATCCTACTCCCATCTCTATACCATATCCTACACAATGGGTTCTCTCTCAACAAGCACGCCTCCCTTCGAGGTCCTCACTGATGCCTGTCCTGATGACAACTCCCTCCCTGCCTTCTTGGTGTCTACCACCAGAGGCTTTCTCCCTCGTGCAGACCCCATTGTCACTCTCCCCAAGGAGTTCGATGCTCTCGAGTCCATCCTCCAGCGCATGCCCGTCAAGACTCTGTCTGGCGAGCCCGGCCTCCTTGCCCATGGCAAGCTTGGTGATGAGGTTGACTCCAGCTTCCCCGACCTCACTGATCACATGGATCTCTACAAGGACAACCTTCCTCTGATGAATGCCTTGTACCGAGACTACTCTTTCCTTGCCTCAGCATACCTCCTTGAGCCTTGCCACTTGCGCTTCCTCAAGGGTGAGAGCTATGGCTTGGGACGTCAGACTCTTCCTAAGAACATTGCCCGTCCCATCGCTCGATGCGCTGAGCTGTAAGTCACATCTCGTGTACACCATGTCAACAGGGCAAGCATGCTAACTTATCATCACAGCACTGGCTTCATGCCTTTCATGGAATATGCTGGCTCTTATGCACTCTACAACTATCGTCTGGAGGATCCCTCCAAGGGTTTGGAGTATGACAACATCCGTCTCATTCGCGCTTTCGAGCACGGTCTCGACCCTACCTCCTCCGAGGCTGGCTTCGTTCTTGTCCATATTGACATGGTCAGAAACTCTGGCCCCCTCGTTGCGGCTACAGTCCGCTGTCTAGAGGAAGCCTCCAAGGCTTCTTCTGGCCCCGGCAGTATCGAGGAGCGCAAGTCTTTCAACGAAGGCCTTTCTGACATCGTCACTTCGATGAAGAAGATCAACGCCGTTATGGAGACCATGTGGGGGAAGTCCCGTCCCAGAGACTACACCAGCTTCCGCACCTTCATCTTTGGCATCACGGCCCAGTCCATGTTCCCCAACGGTGTCGTCTATGAAGGCCTCTATGATAACAAGCCCATGTCCTTCCGAGGCGAGTCTGGCGCCAACGACTCCATGGTGCCCCTCATGGACAACTTCCTGCAGATGCCCATGCCTGATACTCCTCTGACGGCCATCCTCAACGACTTCCGTGAGTATCGTCCCAGCAACCACAAGACCTTCTTGCAGTACGTCAAGGGTCGCTCTCAGGAGCTGGATCTCAAGAACTATGCCCTTGGCTACAAGGGCGAGCCCGAGTCAGAGGAGCACAAGGAGCTCCTCCGCCAGTCTCGCAGCCTGTGGATCCAGATCCTCAACGAGGTGCGAGACTTCCGCTGGCGCCACTGGTGCTTCGCCAGAGAGTACATCCTCAAGCAGACATCTCACCCAACTGCCACTGGCGGCAGCCCCATTGTCACTTGGCTCCCCAACCAGCTGGAGGCCGTGTTGGCGGAGATGGTGGACGTGCACGACAGGACCAAGGGCCAGCACCAGAACGGCTTGGGCAAGGTGGCCGAGGAGATTATGGAGGCGGCTCTGCGGCAGAGGGATACCCTGCGGAAGGAGGTTGACAAGTTTTGCGCTGAGAGAGGCGTCGCCAGAGGGTAAGGGGATTTGGATTAGGATTATACCAGGTTGGATTTCTTTATGAGTGTTTGTCAGAAGTTGTATGATAAGACGACCATGTTAGGTTGTTATCTACGTATTGGGTTATTGGGTTCATATGTGTAAGCTGGTAGTAAAAAAAGATTGAACTTGCGTGTCGTTACAAATGTTGAAGCTTGTGATCTTCCTCTCTGTCCTTTTGTGCAGTGAAATAAGCACTTGCTCCTAAATTGCCTAACACGGATCGCCTTAGCAGTGCACCTATTCCCAAACACACCTAGGACATTCACCATCAACAAACGCATGTGGTTCGTCCAAAAACCAAACGTCGGCACCCGGAAAAAAACTCTCCCATTTGACAAAAGTGTCTCGTGAGTCTCTGAGCGGGGGGAAGCAACCAGGACAGACGCCCGTTCATGCAACAATAAGTGAAGTCGCATCCACAGCACGCCCCGGCTGCATCCACTTGCAAATCCATCCACAATCAGCATTTGATCCTCTTGATGGGAAGAGAGGGGAGAGCCAAGAGGCCGAGCTTCCGTCGAATTGAGCCCTGAATCTGACCGAAGCAGAGCCCATTCTCAGCAATGCCAGCGTGACTGACTTGCTCACCGCATCCTTGGCTTCATTTGGAACGCCAGTGGATGGGACGGATTCCATATGCAGCCTTCGGCTTTATTTCTTCCTTTATTCCCTTTTGCAATGGTGCCCTTTTTTCTCAATGAGGATGCAGAGCCCGCAGAGGGCGTCGCGGCATGCGTGGATGAGCCGGCCGGGCTGATGTCGGGGTCCCTCTTTACATTAACCTGCTGTCGTCCATGAATCCTTGCACGACAGGGCCACAAGGCTGGCGCGCAACAATTGCTCACGTAGCATTTTTCATCTTTCCTCTTTCACCTCATCTTTGTCTTCTTTTTTGCTGTTGGTAGAAGCTCTCTGTTGGGAGGATCGAAACCCGAGCAGAAGTGAGAATCGCATCAAACCCACAACACAGCAAGGAAAAGGATGCCCTTGTCGCCCAACCAACGATGAGGCTCCTCCTCATCCTCCCGCTCTGCGGCCTCGCCATTGCCAGCGCCGCCAGGGACCGATACGCGGCTCTGCAGATCGTCCCCGATGGACTGACGCCGCGATACTTTGTCGATAAGTCGCATCCGCTGTTCAAGCGCGAGGGATCATGCGGCGACAACGCCCACAGCTGTAAGACGACACAAACTCTCACACCAGTTTCACCACCCTTGACGTTGCCGCCGCTTCTGGGTGTTGTCACAACTTCGCATCGCTAATCCAATTACATAGGCCTTGACATTGGTCACGGCGACCGCTGCTGCAACAACAACAGCTACTGCTACGTAAACACCTCCGACGAGCCCAAGTGCTGCGCAATCGGCCAGGCCTGCACCTCAGACAACCCTTGCCCGGCCACCGCAGTTCGCTGCTCCGTCACTCGCACAGTCACAATCACATCCACCTCATCCGCCGCCACAAGAACGACTTCCAGAGCACCCGCCGTCACAAGGACGACGACCACCGTCCTCACCGGCTGCTGCGGCCGCGCCTGTCCCCAGACGAGCTTCTACCTCTGCGCCCCCGACCTCGGCGGCAACTGCTGCCCCTTTGACTCCAACTGCCAGGCCGGCGGGCACTGCGTCTCGACGAAGACGAGTCCGCCTCCGGGGCTCACTCCTGTTGCTGACGGATGTACTACTAGTCAGTTCCGGTGCTCTGACGGTAACGGCTGCTGCAACAACGGCCAGGCATGTACTTCGTTCGGCGGGTCGGCCTATTGCTCCACCGCAACCGGAGGCCCGACCAGCACCCTCGAGGCGGGCGGTGATGACTCCAACACCGGATCCTCGTCGTCCGGGGGTCTCTCGCCCGGAGCGGAAGCGGGTATCGCCGTCGGTGCAGTGGTGGGCGGCGGCCTCATCGTCGCGGCAGCCGTGTGGTTCTACCTCACAAAGCGGAGAAATGCTGCAGAGCGTCGTCGCGTATACAACGACGCCTCCCTAACATCCGGAGGCGCAAACGGTGCCGCCCCAGGCGATATCCCCATGGCCAACACGCAATTGTCGCCCCAGGCCCAGGCGGCGCAGCGCTGGACAATGGTCTCCTCCGTCACGCCGTCCGGCGCCGTGACCGATGCAGGCACAGTCAGGTCCCCGTCCTCCGCCCCGGATCCCGTCGAGCTTGCGACGGATCAGCGGATGGAAGTGGAAGGCTCCGAAGTCTTTTCGCCCAAGTCCGGCGTCAGCAGCATGGCTTTGGCGGATATTCGAGCGCCGGAGACTACGGACGGACGATTCGAGCTGCACGGGTCGGACGGGTCATGGCCATTGCCTTCGCCGACCAGCCCCTTGCCCAGTCCGCCATTGCCCAGTCCGCCATTGCCCAGTCCGCCATTGCCCAGTCCGCCATTGGACAGCCCGCCATTAGACAACCCGCCATTGCCCAGTCCACCGTTACCAAGCCCGCCAATGCTGGACCACGATCCAAATTCTCACCTAGGCCATGAACAACAGCCTTGATAGGAAGGGAAGGCTTAATGATTAATGGAGAAAGAGATGTTTTGGGGTTTATATGCCGTTCTATTGAGTAAAACGCCTAGCCTGGTAGTACACAACACCATCCAAATTCATATCTTGAAGATTGCTCCCATCACAATGGGAGAGAACAAGAACGCAAAAAATTTGAACAAAAAATTCCTTGCATGATTCTTTTTTCATGCTCGCAGCCATTTGATGTAAGTGACTGCAGATCCCAAACGCCACAAACCCCAAACCCAATAGCGAGGCTAGCTCGGGGTATAAAGAAAAGAATAGAATGTGATGTGCTGAAGAAAGATGCTTCAGGAGGGAGATTGTGATGGTGGTCAATGAAAAAAAAAAAAAAACCAAAAAAAAGAGAACCCAAACGTTTCCTTCCACCATCATCCATTGCATCATATGCTGGTACCAGACTCAGCATACAATACCGCCAAAAGGCGCGCAGTTTCTCAGATCCTTGACCAAGTCTTCCACACTACTAAGATGGCGACTCAGGAGCTGCTGCTTCTCCGCCGTGGTCAGCGTTATGACCCCGTTGCTGTTAGCACGCTTGCGGCCGTTTCTACCGTCGACGCCATAGCCGGCAACAAGCTTCGAGGGGCTGCGCTGGAAGACAGATTCACGCTGGTCAGAGCGGGGAGGCGAGGGTGTTTCGGGCATGAGATAGAAGTAGAGGAATTCGACAAGCTTGAGCTTGACCTCGCGAGAGGTGGATCGGGATTTGAAGAGAGACGTAACGGTCATGAGGCCGTCAAGCCCTTCGAAAGTGCGTGTGTTGTTGGGTGTGTCGATGAGAGCGACGACGAGAGTCAGCAAGGTAGCAGACTGGATCGCCGGACAGTTGTAAGGTTCGAGAAGATCTAACAAGAGCTACGAAAGAGAAGGATTGCGGTTAGTCCGGGGAATTCATCATAAGAGCCTTGGGGTTCATGGCTTACATTCATGTTCTGTTCCCGCGCAAACAGAGACTTGCTGGGAGGGTGCAGCAAGGTGACGCCTTGAATAAGGTCAAGCGCACTGAGAATGAGCAAATCGTTCTGGCCATCGCTGCCCTTGGCCATGAGCCTATCCAGCGTGCTGATCAGGCGCATGGCAACATTCCACTCAAAACCCTCCTGCAGCTTGAAGAACTCGCGAAAGGCCGGGTCCTGGGTGAGCTGGGCGAGATCCTTGCGAGGGGCCACGGCAGAGGCATCATCATCGTCGTTGGGCACAGTCGAAGACAAGGAAGAGGATCGTCCTCGCCCCGAAGAAGCGTTTGACAGGCAGATTTGCGCCAGTAAGCCTTCTACTTGGCGCAAACCCTTTCGGATCTTGGGTCCATCGTAGGAGGAGAGGTTGTCGAAAGCGAGTGACAGGAGAGCCTCCATTGGGGGCGGGTAATGGTAATCTCGGTAATCGATGGTAGCGGGTATGACTATTTGGTTAATAAAGGACTGGCTGATCCTGTGTTGAGAGGGAGGAACAACAACAAGAAGAAGGATCTAAATAAAATGGCGAAGAAATGAATAACAGGGCTCCTCTTTTTTTCTTCTTTGTTTGCTTTGTTTATTAGTGGGTGGGGAGGTGGGATGCAGTTAATTTTGAGAAACGAAGGTATTGGAGTGAGATGTTCTGCTGGCAAATTAGATGCCAGGATATGGTGCGGTGATGTCAATACACGGCGAAAGAGAAAGTATAAGGCATCCAGCTTGGGGGTATCAGAGGAGGACTGGAAGCAATGGCATAAAAAGAGAGAGAGAGTTGATCAACAAGCAGGGAGAGGTGATGCGAAATGCAACTGCGTCAATCAATGACAGTGCAATGACAAAAAAGCAAGGCATCTGCCGGGAGGTTCCAGAGGGCTGGTTCAGCATCATGTGGCTGCCGCTGCTCATTTCCCCGGCAACGGCGAGCATCCAGGGAGACGGGGAGCCTTACGGAGGTACAGGCACGCACGAAATCGAGAAGTTTAGTGGCCTCTAGGCGGGGTGGCAGTGATTAAGCTCCACTGTGACGGCCGGCTAGTGCTTCGCGGGAGCGCCGAAGGGACCTGGCCAGGCTCTGAAACTTGCAGTGCTTGCAGCGGACGACGGCTGCACGCCATTTAACTCGACGAAAATTACACTGGACCCTGGACCTTGTCAATAGAGGTGCCCGGTATGATTCGACCACAGCGATTTGATCAAATGTCTTAGAAGCTCAGCTCAGCCCATGACAGGAGATTGGATTACTAACATTAAGATTGTACATGCGAGGATCCAATTCTCTCCTCCGCCAATGGCAATCGTGAAGGTCCATTTCAAGAGTATTTGGACATGCGGGCTTTGCCGCGGATATGCAGCTATTCCGCAACGCCCGTATAAGCTTAGAACTGGTTCCTCAACTCCGAATGTCTCCATCACAGACCCTAGGCATATTTACTAATAAGGCGCATGCATAATCAGACTGCAGCACTTGAGCCAAAAATGGTAAACCAAGGTTATTCTCATTCCATCATGCAATGGCGTACGAGTTGAGCTTAGAGCTGAAACTTAGCCCCAGCACGTCACATACTGGTAAGGTTATGGATCGATTCCATCAAGTCCTGCTTGTGATACTCCATACTGCTCGCTTCGCAGCCCTGCTCCACGTTTTGGTCGATCTAATTCTTCACCAATTGCCTTATGACGCGTTTACCCAAGAACCCAGTTGACATGAAGAGCCCATCCCTTCTTAAGACTAGTCGGGACGGGTGTTGAAATGGACGCGTAGCATCAAATTGCCTCGATTCAGTTTACAACTCTTGATATGGATGGCCTTTGGCAACTGCCTGATGCTATCACAAGCCACAAGCACAAAGTATCCTACTTCTGCTCCGCCAATCGACTCAACTCAACATCAGGCTGCCATCTCGGCACTTTGACCAGCCAGGCTACAGTCCGTTGCACCGGATCCTCACCATCTTGACGCGAATTCCTCCAGTATCTCCAGCCTTGCCGAACCACGTATGCAAGCAGCTGCGAGGACAGGCAGCACAATTCGGCTCGGCCAACTTCATCATCGAACCCGGCAAACCGGCGACCATACGGCCTTCTGGTGCTTCCCGAAGCTCTCAACTGCAGCCAACATGCATAAACCGCATCCCCGTTCTGCAGGTTCTGCAGTCCGGCGTCGTTCTGATAGGACCGCCGGCAACGCTGTCAACTATCATGTCTTCTACTAATCACTTGAGCCCCGCCTGTACACATATGTAGTCCAGTACGAGCGCTCGTAGAGCTCCGGTGAACCAAACTTGCGGTATGCACATGTACTCCGCACCTTCGACTTGTTCACCACCAGACCCCGCCGCTTCCAACCAGCTCCACGGCCCTCAGCTGGCGCCACAGCAGCACCTGCAACTATAAGACCATAATCCGCCTCTGGTGAAAACGATTCCAATGCAGTCCGAATTCACAGTCTCCCCAGGCGCAATCCCTCCCAGGACATCCAGCAGTCAGTCTCGGCGACAGCGTCAGAGCCAGAGCTTCACCTTTAACAACGCCTTCACCTCGTCCCTCCCACGTCTGGAATCTTCGAGTTCCGCTTCCGCTTCCGGCTCTGCTGCCGTTGCTGTTATAGAACCCCTAATCGATCTCCCAAGCGAAGCCGAGTGGCTTGACCCACGCTCCAAGCTAGGCAAACGCCCAGAACAAATGGCGAAGCGGCCCTTGCACCCTCAACCTCCGCCCCGGAGAAGCTCCAAGCGAGTAAACTACGGCGAGCTCAACAGCACCAACAACATCAACATCAGCAACGGCAAAGACGACATGCAGCACCAAATCAATCCCTCGGCGCCTCCCGACGTCGCGCGCTTCGCTCACGATGACTTTGACTTTCGCGGCCGCGGCACTTGGACCGACGACAAGGAGCACATCGTAAGAGGCCCGTTTGAGTACTCCACCAGCCATCCGGGCAAGGACTTTCGCTCCCAGATCATCGCCGCCTTCAACGCCTTCCTCGACGTGCCGCCCGAGAGCCTCAAGGCCATCACAAGCGTCGTGGGCATGCTCCACGAGGCCTCGCTGCTGGTCGACGACGTGCAGGACTCGTCCGAGCTGCGCCGCGGCTTTCCCGTCGCCCACAACATCTTTGGCGTCGCCCAGACCATCAATTCTGCGAACTACATATATTTCGCCGCGCTGCAGGAGCTCGTCAAGCTTGGCAACCAGAATGTCATCCAGCTATTCGCCGAGGAGCTGCTCAACCTGCACCGCGGCCAGGGCATGGACCTCTTCTGGAGGGACACCCTCACCTGCCCTACGGAAGACGACTACCTCGAGATGGTGGGCAACAAGACCGGCGGCCTGTTCCGCCTCGGCATCAAGCTGATGCAGGCGGAGTCGACCACCAACGTCGACTGCGTGCCCCTCGTCAACATCATCGGCCTCATCTTCCAGATCCGCGACGACTACATGAACCTGTCATCGAGCGAATACAGCCATAACAAAGGCATGTGCGAGGACCTGACGGAGGGCAAATTCTCCTTCCCCGTCATCCACAGCATCCGCGCCGACCCCGTCGACCTCCAGCTCATCAACATACTCAAGCAAAAGACCACAGACGTGCAGGTCAAGCGCTACGCCGTCTCCTACATGGAATCCAAGGGCAGCTTCGACTATACACGCCAGGTAGTCGGCACCCTCATCGAACGGGCCCGCAAGATGGTTGCGGAGCTAGACGATGAGAACGGTCGGGCCGCTGGCATCTACAAGATTCTGGATAAGATGACCATATCGTCGTGAGAGGGGGAAATGGTCTCGTCATTTTGCCGGATGAAAGGGGTGTTAATGATGTACACGAAATTAATGCAGGGAACAGCTACAACGCATCGGCGCCATAGCGAGGGGTTTATGACTTTTATTTTGTTCTTTCATTTGCATTTGTTCTTGATTTTGTGGGATGGGTAAGAAATTGCATATCAATCAGCTCGACCTGATTCTCTAGCGTAACATAGGTAGCGGCAACATTAGCCTGTACAATAAGCATCATCATGCATTTCAGCAATACAATATCACAAGTGTATCAATTTTGCTTCACCAAAAGCTGGCTCTTGTGAACCTGATATAATAAAGAATAAAAACTAAACCAAAACCCTGCTAATCCCATAAAATTAATAAGATGCTATTGTGATCCAGAAACAGCCGCTGAAACCTTTCTCTTGACCAACCTCACCCACCGCCTCCGCCTCCATTCCCCCTTCTTGCCGATACCATCTTCGCCTTCTTCCCAGCTCATATGCGCCCCGGCTCGGGTGCTCGCCTTCTCGGGTTGGTCGACAACACCGGTACGCTCCTCGCGATCGTTGAAAATATCATACACCCACCGCTCCCCTTCCGTCTCGACCTCGACCCCCGTAATGATGCGCTCCTCAACCCAGTCTCTGCTCCAGAGATCCAGAGCCCACTTCTTCTCGCTCCACTCCCAGCCCTCCGGCGGCATCACATCCTCGAAGAAGCGCGTGCCGCGTGGCCGCTCGCCAGCGATGCGAGGCTGCGACAGGGGATCGTACGGCGACGGACAAAAGAGCCAGGCCTCCCACTCGCCCGCCCCAGAGGCCTTTTGCAGCTCAAAGATTTCCACCTCGCGCGTCTCGGGGGCCGAGTCGAGGATCACGTCGGTTGCGATCCAGTCGTCCATCCACGTCTTGGCCTTCTCCTCCCTAGGCTGGATGTGCTCCTCGCGCGTGGCAGCCAGCAGACGAGAGACGGCGGGATGTCCCGACCCGATGGCGGCCCATCCACCTACGAGGAACACGAATCTCCACGGGATCATGTGCGCGGCAATGGTCATGAAGACGCCCGCCGCGAAGAGGAAGAGAAACACGGCCGAGGAGAGCGCCTCGTTGCTGAAATTGCTAATGGGCACAAGCAGCGCCACCACCATGTCGTGTCCTTGAGTGAAGTCGTCCATGCAGTTCTGTAAGTCGCCCATGTTTCGGAAAAAGTCCTTGCTCAGCTCCTTGGCGGGCCGAACTGTTGCTGCCGGTGCCAGTGGAGGTCCTCTTGGAGAATAGCCCATGCTTTGTTCGCTGGACAGAGTGCCCTTTGGTGGTGCCGGATGCCGTGCTAGAAATCCTGGGATGAAGGCGCCCAAGAGGATTCCCACAATGGGTAATACGCAGAGGAGATAGGGGTCAAGGCAGACGAAGGTATATGTAGCGAGTAGAGAGAGTGTGTGAGAGGGCTTGCGCCAGGATAGAATGCGCGTCATTCGGGCCTGGAACTTGAAGACTACGCCAATACGGGCGTTGAACCGCCGGAAGTTGTTGGACATGGTGGTGAGGTTGAAGCCAGGCCGCTGCGGGTATGCCGCACCGTCTGACGATATAGTGACTTCGACGCCATGGCTGTCTTCATCCGGGATGACTTGTTGAAGGAGTCTGCACGATACCACATTAGCATCACCATTCTCGTTGGCAGCGACATACGCACTTTTCTACTAGGCGATCTTGAATGTTTGCCTTCTCTCGGAGGGCCGCAAGGCCGCCCCGCAGGCCGGATCGCTGAGGTGATGCCGTAGATGGATCGAGTTCCACAGGTGCCTTGCGCTCAGGCGGTCGCTCCGGCGATTCATCGCGGCCGGCGGCCATTAGCTCTGCCGCGAAGTCATCCATGGCATGTGATGAGTTGGGCTAATGATGCCGCTTTTCTTCCAGGACTATCTCATGTCGCAGAAGATGCAATACGATGGACCGATGAACGACAGCGATAGCGATAACTAGCAGCCAGGAGAAGGTTGAGGTTAAGCTCGGCATGTGACGCGCGAGGCGGCAGGCGATGATCTCACTTCTGTGGCGTAGCGGCGCCACACTCGTCCAACCCAGATTTGGGACGGCACTTCCACGCTCGCCTCCAGAGCTACTGATTCGCCGGCCGTTAATTCTGGGGATTGCGAATAGCGCTAGCCGGCGGCCGCTAAAAGATGAAGGGTTCAATTTGTAGCTCGCCCTGATATGCAGCGTAGCATTAGAAAGCACGCACACACACAATGTGCTCAATCGGCTCTGGGGCGTTGCCTCGACAACTGTGGCCGGTTTACTCCGGATAGAGCAACTGCAATGCTTCGAGGTGAAGCAACGAATTATTCATGGATGTTGAATTTTGACCAATACGATGAATGCTGTAGACAAACAAATTAACAATACGCGGAACTCGTATCGTATCGTACCGTACTGTACACAGCTGCAACAGCAATGCCATGCCATGCCCACCCTGTTCGGGCATGCAGTATTATGGAGCTGATCTGAGCAACTTGATAGGGCCCCAAGGCGGTCTACAGGGCTCTCACCGCAAAGAGCTATTTACGTCAAGTGATATATGCACGGCGACGGTTTTAGGCCTGGTGGATAAAGGTCAACCGTTGCTATGGCTCCATCACAACGATACGTGGCGGACCGATGACACAACTGTGCAGAACCGTCTTGTGGATGCTATGGAGCAGCAATCAATCTTTGGGATCTGGCCGTGTTCCCATGTCGTTGCTCCGCACCCTGCGTCGAGTCCAATGCCTGGCCTTGTTCTTGTAGTCCTTGTAGTACAAGCAGGATGGGCCTACAGCACTCCGTATATGACGGCGACTTAACCTATACAATGGTGGTGAGTTGCAACACAAGAGAGCCATCAACGACTGGACCAGCAATTGAATCTCCCGGATCTTCCGCCACTCTGCCATGACAATCAACCGGAGAGGGATGACAGTGGCAACCCAATGCGGCCCATAGGGCACCCAAGTAATACCCAACAATGGAGATGCATGGACGGAGAAGAGCCCCAACGTGAGAGCTTCCGTACTAGGAACGGAGCACTGCCAGCTGCACCACTCTAAGTGTCTGCAAGATCTGACAACCTGCAGCCAATCATGGCACCACTCTGCAAGCCCCAAAGCAGTCCCATTGGCGCGTCAGGAAAGCCGGAGGGCGAACAAGAATCACTAACACCAAGCAGCGGGCTGCTCGAAAACGGAGACCCGAGGCCATTTCCTAAACGGCACACGGCACACAAACAAAACATCGAGTAGAGCTGAATCCTTGCAGCGGCAACTGCAGCAACGGCAAAGCAGCACGACGGGATACCTGCATTCTACCTGCGCTGTCTCTGCCAAGGACACTGTCGGCACCTGTATGCTGCATGTACCTCATTAGGTTGGCTGTTGGCGTTGTCATTGGCATCGTGGGCGGACGGGCATAAGCGAAGCCCTCAAATGTCGCCTATTCTAATAGGTGCTGACCATTCTTGGATTGATGCAATACGTGGACGCACCTGAGTCGGCCAGTCGAATGTGCGGCATTCATTCTGAGTGAGTACATACATACATACATGACAAATAGGTATTGTAGGCGATGAACCGCATGACCTGCGCGTGGTGATGATACAACCGAAGCATGTGCAGCAAGTCTGCAAGGACTCTCTTTTCTCTTATTTTGTTTTGTTACACATCATTTGATTGTAATGGCACATCGTATTATGGAACACGGCCCAATTGATAGAACTCTGCTTTATGAGCAACGAGAGATCGAGGAGTTCGAAAAGGAACATGGAGGGGTTGGCAGTGTGGAGATGCCCAAATGATAGGCGAGATAAAGCGAGCAAGATGAGGGAGAGAAGCCGGCATTCTCCTTTTTCAGTGCCACGCAAAAACCACGTCGTCATGGGGTTGCTTGCAGCTTCGTACTTGTACTTTGTGCTGGACCTCGTTTTGGACCGATGAGGCGGGCGCTTAAGCAAGGTTGAAGGCCAATTGAGGGCAGTACCCGCTTTCACGAGTGGCGTAAAAATCCGAGAGGAATTAAAACTCTTAAGAAGAAAAGGAAAAAGAAAAGAAAGGGAAAGGCGCCTAATGAGATCCGATGCGAAAAAAGCAAAGAAAAAAAGTGGGAGTAAACGCAGCCTTGGCAGAAAACGTTTCGATCATTGTCCTTGTTTCGCGTATTGACTGCAATCTATAGGTTCGGTGGGAGCAAATTGACGGGGGGCTAATTGTTCATCAAAAAACAATAAAACAAGGGGAATAATATTGAACACATGTCAAAGTGAGATGGGATGGAGCTGAAATTGATATAAGGCTGTTTCATGCTCCTCATTTTATAAAATGGAGTGTTTTGATGCTCAAGCTCCCCGTATGTAGCATCTGGCATGGACCTGGAGTAGCCATGTAATTACCCATTACGCCGCCGTGTAATTAATTACAGGTAATCGTGGCCGCCACCCAAAGCATATTGATTGAAAAGCACCTTGAAACAAGAAACATTGAAACCTTGAATGTTGAATTCACATCAATCAAATAAGAGCACAGGTATGCATACTCGTACTAGGCGTCTGAGTTCAATTCTAGGCTTCAATACGACGTGCAGACAACATGAATTGTAGAGCACTGCCTTGCAGGTTCCCCCCAACCGCAATCGATGATTGATTTGATCTGGGCTTCCATGTCAAAACATTGAACCGTCTCGCTGTACCGGTACTTCGCCCGCTCGTGTCTTCCCCTCGCGCTACCGCAGTGACACCACCCAAATCCTCACGCGCGCTCCACATCACGAGGTACCGGAACCTCCCCACCCACACTTTTCCCTTGGCTGCCCGTCCAAGCACTAACCGCTAAGTGGCTACCGCGACTCAGGCCCTGGACCTGACCGACCTTCTAGCATTCAGCGGCCTTGGGGCTAGTGCGGCAGTTAGCCACGAGCGTTCCTAGGCTTGCCAAGTGCTATAACCTGCGCTGTAGCCAAGGTCAGGTTAGGTGGCCCTGTCGCCCCAAAGCCCAAGCCCAAGGGCCACTGAAAGCGTGCAACCCCCGATTCTCGCAAAACAACCTACGACCTGGACGCTTTCTCCAAGCCGCCCCTTTCGTTTTTTTCCCTTTCGCCTCACGCATCGTCGGCAATCCGTATTCCCTGGAGGCAGGCTGCCGTTGGCGTCTCGCAAGCTTCCACCAGACCCGCGCTTGCCTTGCCTTGCAGCCACAGCCAGAAGCCCAACAGAGACCAAGGCCCGGGTCGGGATGAGGTAGCCATTCGCACGCTCTCAGCTCCCTGACCGGACTGAGGCTTGACGCTCCCAGCGAACGACCCTCCACTCTTCGTTGTGTGCCAGAACGCAGCCGCACACCTGCATCGTCCGCTCCCGCTCGCGACACTGCGAACTCTATGACCCTTAAGCACAAGGCGCCTGCTGGGCCTCGACCAGCAAACACGTCACCTCGCCTGTAAGATCTCGAACTCCCGCCGACGGCCCTAGTAATAGATGAGAGGAGAGGAGAGGAGTGAAGAGGGGAGGGAGACGCCTCGGCTCGTCATTGCACACACTCTCCTCTTTAGGGGGGACAAGCAAAGGCTCGGGTGAAGAAAAAAAAATAGAAAAGGGCGAATAAGAGTACTGACTTGATGCTATGGCAACTGTAGAACATATACCAGATCATCCAGTCGTGTACCGACGGCGACCTCGAGGAGCAACAGCTCGATATCCAATTCTCCAATGCTCAGCACCACATCATCCACCAACCACACTCACTTTTCCTACGGTCGAAATGGACAGGCAAGCCAGGCAGAACAAACAATCACCACCACAGGCTCTTACGATTTTCTACCCTCTGTGAGCTTCGACGACCTCCACACCAGCATCGAATCCGCCGGCTCCAGCACTGAATTCCGCCGTAACAAGTATCCTTCTCCCGCGGCGTCACGCAGTGACGTCGAATCTTCGTTAAGCATGGCCGACAGGAGGATGTCCGACAAATCGGCCGCTAATCCCAATGGCAGTGCTACGCGCGTGGGCGTTTCGGGCTCGTCATCGCGAGCCACGAGGTCGGGATCTATCCTCCACAGGCCAAGCGCGTCGAGACAGAACAGCGCCTCATCCATCTCAACCACGTCCGGCTCCATCGATGCTTCCACGGCGACTATTGGAGTACGCACCCGCCGCTCGAACCAGTATCCTCCAGTCTCTGGTTCCAATGCCGCCGCTAAACCTCCTCGAAAATCTATTGGGCCTGGCGTCGTTGCCGACGCGGAGACGGTCACGCGGAGCTCCTCGAAACGCCGCCCCAGTCTCTTCTCAGAGAGGACCAGCGATATGACCAGAGCCTCCCTTGATATAGCAGATACCACCCGCACCTTTGCCACCACCGCTAGAAGCGTCAAGGCGAAGTCGGTGCAGCCCTCGCCGGTGGTCAGCCAAACAAACATTTTAACTTCGCTCACGCCAGAGCAACTTCGCCCTGCTCCCAAATCGCCGCGCCCTGGGAGCAAGGGACTGACGCCATCATCCTCGGGGCGGCGGGCATCCGTCATGCCTACGGGCCATGCCTCTCATGCAACCGGCCTAGGTGCCCGAACCATCAGCCCAACTGATACCAGAAGATTGAAGCGTATGTCCATGATGCCACAGTCCATGAGCTCAAGCCAAGTTTCAAATGTGCCAGCAAACCCACCGGTTTCGATGGAGACGCGAGCCGCCTCTAGATCGCCGTCAATGATTCCTAGGAAGGCTTCTGCCACGCCATCGTCGTCCCGGACAACGCCAGATATCAGCAGAAAATCGTACAGCTCTGGTCTTTCCGTTGGTTCTACCATTAGCTTCAACACCGTGAGGACGTCTACTGGCTCTCTACAGCCGCGCATATCGCAGTCATCCTCCGTATCTCGACTACCCGCTCCAAAGCATACTGCTACTCACGGCTCATTGCCCTCGGGTGACGAGGAAGATGTGCCCCCTGTTCCTGCAATCCCCAAAGCTTTTGAATCTCCAAAGGACAACGAGGCCGATGCATACTTTTTGGCCAAGAAGAAGTCCAGCCTCGGTACTCTCGACAGCATCACAATCAACCTTGGCACCAGCAACTCTACCACGAGCGTCGCGGCCCCAGCACCCACGATGGAAACTGTCAAACTGCAACGTAAGCCGAGCGTCAAGACAGCGGCGTACGCGCCCGCGATGCCGAGAGCCGAAGAGAAGAAGAACACGCAGGTGAAGAAGAGTTTAGAGCCTCTTCGACTGCCACCACTGAACCTTGGTCCTTTGAACATACCTACATCAGCCAAAGTGGCCGCAATGCAGGATGAGCGAAACATGAGCCCACCGGCCTCACGGCAGCTTCCCAAGACGCCAACGACTCCGATGACAGCATCAAAGAGCTCATTCTTTGCAAAGACGCGCTATGATGATGCCATGGAGCCATTGCCGCCCATTAGAAGCAGTACTTCGGCACACCGAACTCATCATCGCAGAACCCCAAGCCCGCCAGACGCGACGACCTCTTCTTCAGACTCTTCCTTGGTTTTCAAAGATTTGAATACCACCAAATCGAACATGACTCCGTTTTTGTCCTCATCACTCCCCAAGAACAACACCACACAGGGATACTCGAAGCACGCTAATGTCAATCGAACACTGTTTGATGACAAAACTCCTCACCAGAAACCTGCTGGCCCGCGCCCACCGAATACAGACAAGCCCGTACCCAAGTCTCCTCCGCCGAGTGTACCTGCTGAGCAACCTCAAACGCCTTCTTCGATGAGCACGCTCAGAAGGAAACTTAGCTTGTCTTGGAAGAAGGGCAACTCGAAGGGAGCCATTGTTCCACCCCAGGATGTCGTAGACAAAGCGAAACAAGACAGTAATCCGCCTCCTCGAATACCCGCATCTGCCACAATGAACTCCCTTCCAACCGGGAAGCATTCTGGTCCGAGCGCATCTGTTCCTCAGGGACTCTCCGAGTCGAAGAGAAGGAAAAGCTCCGCTGGCAGCATGAACGCTGCCTATGTTTCCCACGATAGAACTAAGAGTGACCCGTGGACAGCTAAAAAGGATGCCGCCGCCGCCGCTGCCGATCCTACGACCATGCCTCCGGCGCGCAACCCTTCGGTCATGGCCAAGCTTATGAGACCCAAGACTGCCTCAAGCGCCATGTCCAGTTCAACCTCGTACGTTGCCGAGATTGACAAGGACGATGTCATTGCCGAAGAAGAGATGCGCAAGTTGGGATCCCGGCGCAAGGAGACGGAAATCGCAGCCAGGACGCTCGATGCCTTGAAGAAGAGGGCTTCACCTAAGGAGCGGGTCGGACCTCACGAGGCAATCCGCATTGCCATGCTCAACATTTATGAGCGTGGTGAGATTATCGACTACAACGATGTGTATTTCTGCGGCACCCAAAACGCCAACAAGGTCGTAGGTGACCTGTCGTCAGACGCCCCGAACTTTGGCTATGACGATGAGCGCGGAGATTATTCCATTGTAATTGGCGACCACCTTGCATACCGGTACGAGGTCATCGACGTCCTTGGAAAGGGAAGCTTCGGTCAGGTCGTCCGATGCATCGATCACAAGCTCGGAGTTCTCGTTGCCGTCAAGATCATTAGAAACAAGAAGAGATTTCATCAGCAAGCTCTTGTTGAGGTTAATATTCTGCAAAAGCTTCGCGAGTGGGTGAGTACATATCATATGAGCATTATGAGACATGCTTCCCCTTCATGAATTTGAGTGACG
This sequence comes from Trichoderma semiorbis, assembly GCA_020045945.2. Lineage (NCBI taxonomy): Eukaryota > Fungi > Ascomycota > Sordariomycetes > Hypocreales > Hypocreaceae > Trichoderma > Trichoderma semiorbis. The sequence continues at coordinate 6,500,074 of CM034695.1, forward strand.
TTTTGCTAATCAACTTTTGTTTGCAGGATCCTCATAATAGACACAGCATGGTTAACTTCACTCAGAGCTTCTACTTCCGTGGCCATCTTTGCATTTCCACGGAACTTTTAGACATGAACCTCTACGAATTCATCAAGGCCCACTCCTTCAGGGGTTTCTCATTGCGGATCATCAGACGCTTCACAAAGCAGATTCTCAGTTCTCTGATTATACTGAAGCAGAAGAAGGTTATCCACTGCGATTTGAAGCCAGAAAACATTTTGCTACGCCATCCGCTCCACGCCGAAATCAAGGTCATCGACTTTGGCTCCAGTTGTTTTGAGAGCGAAAAGGTCTACACCTACATCCAATCGCGATTCTACCGGTCACCCGAAGTGATCTTGGGTATGACCTACGGTCTGCCCATTGATATGTGGAGTGTGGGCTGTATTTTGGCCGAGCTGTATACCGGTGTGCCCATCTTCCCTGGTGAAAACGAGCAAGAGCAGCTAGCCTGTATCATGGAGGTGTTCGGCCCCCCTGAAAAGCACCTCATTGAAAAGAGCACGAGGAAGAAGCTCTTCTTCGACTCCATGGGCAAGCCCCGACTGACAGTCTCATCCAAGGGCCGCAGACGGCGCCCCTCATCCAAGACTCTGCAGCAGGTGTTGAAGTGTGACGACGAGGCGTTCCTTGATTTTGTTGCCCGGTGTCTCAGATGGGACCCTGACCGCCGGCTGAAACCTGAGGATGCTGTCAGGCATGAATTCATCACGGGAATAAAGGTGCCCACCCCTATCCCCCGCTTACCTATGCGCGAAGCATCCCCGGTAAAGCGCCACAACACCATCTCGGTGTCTCGTCCTTTGCCCGATCCGCCTGGACTTTCAGGCAAGGGAAACTTGGGTGCCAGCCCCGGTAAGCCAGTCCCCGTCTCCATGCGTAGGGCGTCAGGAGCCACGGCAGCCACCACAGCAAGCCTCAACCGGCGGACGAGTGCCGGGCCCGTGAGCCAGGGGCTGACGGGTCTGACTGCCACATCAAGCACCAGCAGCTTGCCGCGGGCTGCGGGCCGGATCGTGAGCGGAACCCGGGACATTGCTGCCGCGGGCGCAACTGCGGCTATGAATCGACGAGCTTAGGACCATTCTCAAAGTGACTCGAAGAAGAAAAAGTGTGTACGAACAATAACATATTGGGAGTTTAAGAGGGTCATTCGCATTTTACATTGATGATCACCATGACTCATTGGTTATTCGCTTGATTTTTTTCCATTCTATTTTTTTCCTATTTTTTCTTTGCATTAGGGTTGGGTGAGATGATACACATTCCACTTTTGTTCCGGTCAACCAGACGAGCCACACAAGTCCCGGTCTTGGAGTTTCCCATTCTAGCAGCTGAAATTTTTATTTTCTGTTTCTTTTACGACATGAAGGAGAGGGGAGATGAAGGGGCGACGACGTCAACAACGGCGGGGGGAAAGACTTTTGGGTTTAGGTGGCTCACGAGAGTTGGTTGGTCGAAGGAGAAGTGTTTTGTTCAACCAAAGATGAGGGGGGAAAGGTGAAGAAGAAGAAGAACAATAAAGGGAGGCATGATTTTTTACGTCGTTCTTGTCTAGTCTAGCGGCTGTTTTTTACGTGCTTGCTGGCAAATGGCTTTGAAAGCGTGCCGAACATGTATATTCTTTTTTCTTGTTTAAAACTCCTTTTTTTTCATTTGCCCTTCCATTGCGGGTGTTTCTTATTCTTTTTATTTTTTGCAATTCATTTTTGAAAGGCCTTTTACAACCGATTTCAAAGACGAAACGAAACAACGCAAAGGGGATGGGGGCGTAAAGCCGGTACATGTTGGACTGGGATAACCAAAACCAGTCTTTGTTCTTTGTATTGCGAGTTTTTTTAGTTTTTTTTTCCTATTTGCCGATTCCATTTTCCATTTTGAAACTATGTTTTTTTCTTCTTTCTTCTTTTTTTTTTTTTTTTTTTTTTCATTTGGCGTGCGATAACTCACCTATTCGGATCTCAACTACATTCCGAAGCTACGCATGGGGGTTCATGACATTTACATAGAACGCTAGAAAAAGACAAAGAAGAAGAAAAAAAAAGAAGAAAAAGGGGGTGTTTCTTATTCGCGAAGAAACGTGCCATCGATTTCCTTTTTTCTTCTAAGTGTCTTGTAGTTCTACTGCCCAGTTTACACGGGCTCCCTGAATAGAAAGGGGGTGGAAGACAAACAAACTACCTCTTCGCCCCTACGACGAAAGTGTAGATAATAATCAACTATATACAACGGAAATGAGTAATTTGAGAAAAAAATGACCTTTTGGTTTAAATTGACCCTTCTCCCGCTGTAAGCCAATCCCATGTCTCCGTTGCCGCAACCAAGTGATAGCCATTTCAACAAGAAGGACGTTTCAACAAGGAGGACGAAATGTTGCCTGCTAATAGGACAAGGCAAACACGAAACTTTTGAAACTTTTACCGCATGACTCTTTTCATTTTTCCTTTTGCTTCTGGGCTTGATTGTTGGGATATTACCTGCATGCAAAGAGAGGCCAATCAGCGGTGCGCAACGGACTATAGCCAAGGCGAGAGAAGAAGCCTAGAACAGGAGAGAAGCAATCCGATGATACGACAACCCATGGTGGTGGGGACTTCTGTGAGACGGGGCCTAGAATAATGGGAATCAGTCTAAAGCAAGGGGTAAGAGAGTGGGAAGAGAAGAAACGAAGAGGGTGTATGTGTGATAATGTGCCATGTTTTGTGATAAAATGTAACACCACGATGGAATGTGCGTGTGCATATGTCAACTTACTAGACTATATGATGGAGTTGCATTGCTTAGCCCAAGATGACAAAAGTACGGCGGTGGGGAATTGGAGGGTTCGTGCCTAATCTGCACTGGCGAGTAAACTCGTCTAATTGCCAAGTCAGGCGGGCATTCTCTAACAAGCTGAAATGCAGCTGATAGAGTTGTTTGATAGTGCAATATGCAAGATGGCCTGTTTGAGGCCTGTTTGAGGCCTCCTCGCTCGCTCTAAGACTGCATGCAGGACGCCAAGCTAGTGAGCGCGGCTGTTTGTAAGACAAGCTATGGATACATCATGTATATGGCCGATCTAGCTCGAGGGACGGCGCGGCGGCAAGCCAATTTGGGCGACGAGAAGCGAGAGTTTAAAAAAAAAAAGTCCTGGTAAAGTTATGGCCATGTTGGGTGATAGCCTCAATGAGTCAGTCTTTGATGGTGGAGATGGCATCAAGTATGCAGATAATAGAACATGGCCATTGTTTCAAGTGTTGATGTGCAAGGCGTAAAACAACATGGGGGAGGGGGGGTGTAGGACGTTGCATGTTTGGTCAGATTAGGCGCCCGGATTAATGTCAGTAGAAAATAAAAAAATATAATAAAATAAAAAATGATCGAAGCCGGGAGCTAGGGATCCCAGAAAATCGTCATCCTGGACTCGATATACTGATGCGCCCCCGTTGCAGAGATCATTGCTCGATGCTGGGCTGCGGAAGCTGAGCCGCGGGTGGTAAGAGCGGCACTTGGTCGCTTGACTGTGAACATCACAAGCATGACGACCAAAATAAAGCAAACGAGGCCAAGCCAAATCGGGGGCTATCTTTCGCGAGAGAATGAGGCTCATTCGTCCCCTAAAAAAGCCATGGATCTGCTAGGGCATTGACATGGGATGAGAAGGAAAAGGCAAGGGGGGTGTATCGAAGAAAATCCAATGATGCGGGATAGCGGGTCGCTGTTCGCTATACCAGCAGGGGAAGACCAGCCAGGGTGTGAATGAAGACACACAGAGTTGCACGTTTCACAGCTTCAGGCGCGAGAGCCAACAGCAGATACTGACTCCAGATATCGAGAGCCGGGAGTAGTATCAGGCTGCCGGGCAAGGGATGGCAACCGGACATTGCTGACAAACTATGCAAGGTGGAAATAAGGTAATCATCGTTTACAAATATGCAATGCGTGCATCTGTCCGCCTTTTGTCTGAAATCCGACGTGATAATTGTCAGCGTCCAAGATGGGTGCGGGGACCTCACGGCTGCCTAGCCGACCAACTACGGGGAACAGCTGTTTCTTCTCATGGAAGCGAGATCCGCCCGGACAGCGCTGCCAGAGCCGGAGTTTGATGCCTTTGGAAACATAGCCATTGTATCGTAATCCGCAACGCCGTCTGCGTATCTGGCGGATTGTGGCGATTGATGAGTCCGTCGATGTAGATTCCGACAGATGGCGCCATGGAATCGCTCCGCCAGCTGGAATCATCGAGTCATTTGGTGTCTTTGCAAGCTTCGGAGCCCGCGACAGACGTCACGAACGACTTGACAATCTCGCCGTTCTGTTTCGTCGCCGTCCTTTGCTGGCGTGCCCGGCAACTCCGGGGCGGATACCGGATGCGGACATGGACGGGCGACCGGGGGGAAGCAAAAGCGGACCCTTTTTCCAGCAAGCCACAGTGAAGAGGCGCAGCGAATATGGGGCGTCGAAACGACCGGATTGCTAGTCACCGCTGATGCTCGCTAATGCTCTCGTCAAAGGGACGATTGAATCATGAGAGGCGTGTGCAGTAAGTGTCGAGAATGAGCAATGCACAGAACATGATAGAATCTCTTTGAGCGCGTAGGCACGCAGGCACGCAGGCACGTTTGGGGGGGTCGCCTGTCTCTGGTAGCACGACAGGGGGAGCCAAAGACTGGCCAAGATGACGACGCCGCGCCAGTTGATACAAGTCACGCGCGGACAGCTTCGGGGAGCAGGGCTAGTCACCGATAGATACATATTGCAAGCGACGGGTGATGGACTCCATGAGGTCATCTGCGCTACTACTGCGCTGGGCTTGCAAGGTGAGGCCAAAGACAGAGAGGTGGCCTTATCGGCCTTGTCACGGTGACCGGTGCGTACAGCTTGCTTGCTTGCTTGAGCCAGGTGATGGGCCGAGAGGGCGGCGGTGAGCACCCAGGTGAAGCTCCCGGCTCGCCAGTGACATGCCGAACATCAAGCAACAAGCATCAAACAAGCATCTAGCAAGCAAGCATCGATACTCGGAATGCCAAAATAAACCCCTAGGTCTCGTTGGTTTCGGCAGGTCGCCCTCTGCCCTGTGCTCCATATTGACGGCCCGGTCCCGGTTGGTGTTTGCGCCGAGGCCAACCTTGGTCGAGCTACTGCTTCACGAGAGAGATTCTCTGGGGTTCTTCGGCCGTTTAGATCCTCAGCTCCCTCTCTTCCCCACCAATGAACAGCTGGAAGCGCGTCTGTCGCTTAAACGTTATGCTAATCCTCTCGTAGCATCGTCCGGTTTGATTGACCACTGGCATTGACGGTTGGACCTGGGGCGGGCTGACAGCCATCGGGCCCCAGCTCATCCGGGCTGGCTGGTTCCACTCCGCCGACCCTAATTCACTCCCGAGACATGTTTTAGAATGCCACAAATCTTTAGTGCAAAGATGAAGATGGACTTGGGGGACACGCAGGCAGCACGAGCTCATGATACGAATCCGCGGTGCCGATGTAGATTGTTGAACTGGTTTCTTCTTTTGCTTCCCCTTCTTCTTCTTTCTCCTCCTCTCGTTCTCCGCGTCATTTGATCCAGGAATAGAAACACTCTTCACGTCAGTTGCTCAAGCGCTGGTCAGAATGAGCATCCCTTCTTGTGGTTGAGCAAGTTAGTCTCAAACTCTATTTCTTTTTTCTATCGGCGCATTGTCCAGCAGATAGAGAACTATTTTTACTCCATATTGCTTGCTAGTAGCATTAGACCGTGCCGATTTCCAGGGCGCTTCCAAGCAGGCAGTGTTGAGGGCGTCGGAGGGAGCATCAGATGGAAAACCACGTAGGGAGAGGTGCGTTTCGAATAAACGGTAGGCCCCAGCAAACTGGGACGGGTAGGAAAGATTAAGGTAGGAGCCAAAGTGGAAGAATAAACGGAAGGGAGGGTAGTGATACCAAGGCCTTGGGTTTAGCCCAACAGGCGATCTAGTGTGGTTCCTATATTTGGTATCCATCTTACGGGGCCCCTGGCACTCATCCAAAGCCAAATTCGTCATCCGTGCGACCGTTGCACGATCGCCGTCAGCGGTGATACGATAGATCTCAAAGGCGCTCTTCAGTAGTATTACTTGGCATTCGAGCGTACCGCGTAGTGGCCTTGTCTCTTTGTCGTAGGAGGGCACTTTGTGGTGAACGCGCAGCGCTTTGCTTCGTAAAGGATTGACCTTGGCAGCCTTCCTACCAAGCTTGCCGCATTTGCAGGTGACCGAAACGGCGAATTGCTCATATGCCTCACGTGCGATGTATGAGTCTTGGGGTTACCGTATCATCGCCTCCCGCCGCCCCCAAACTGCATGTCTAAGACAAGGCAGCATAACCCGCGAGTGTGTGTGTGCTATTCTCAGCCAGAGAATCGCCGTGTTGGAGATGGTAGTGGTGGTGGTGTCCACAAACTAACGCGCAGGTACTCCGGTGTCCATGGGGTGGTGTAAGTATCTGTGGGTGGTACGAGGGACCCTTGGATGCTCAAGTTCTAGAGGTTTACAATCATTGGCGCAAAAAAAACGAGGCTTTTCTCGCCAACTTGTTTGCAAGCAGCCTTTACCAATTAGACTGGGCCTCGGCATAAGGTACAAGGTAATTGAGTCCGATTATTGGTACGTGAGAATTCGGCTGGTAGCCTTCCGGGCACGGGAAGCATGTGAGATTTTGAATGCCGGCTGCCTCCGCGTGTTGTTCGGCGCAGATGCCTGTCCTCAGCCGACTTCTCGGGACGGTCCTGTTGGTGGCAGCTCTGGGGAGACCATGCCGTGGGAACAGCAAGTCGGGACAAGAACACGACCAAGTCGGGCCAGACGCGGCCACCTTGTGAGGCCGCCTGGTGGCCTATGGAGACATGACGGGACGGGATGCACAGAGATGCGTTTGGTCCCAAGTTGAAGCAATAGTGGTTGCCGGCTAAAACGTGCTCCAACCCGCTGTGCAGCAACAGAATTCCGGAGTAGCTTTTTCTGCATGCCCTGCTGCAGTGCAATGGCTAAAACATGCTCCGTACCTATGCTGCAATCGAGAGGACCAGTCGCGTGGCGGGATTTTGAGACATGCAGCATCAAGTCCCCACGGCGCCCATCTCCAAACATGTGCGCTCCATGGCTCAATGGCCTACCCTGTTGGAACATACACTCGGCGGGTTTCCCCCTTCTCCTGGTTGCATTTCATTGCCTAAATGGGCCGTAAGGCTGAGGCTTGTTCTTCCACCTCGTCCCAATTAGGATGCATGCAGAGCCCATCTCGGGGCAGAGAATATGTAGAGAAGCTTCTCAGCCGTGGCACTGCATTCAATGTGGAACATGACATTTGTCGACAGACGGCCACCAACTTGGCTGGCTCTTTGTCCAAGTCGGGAAGTGGATCTTCCTTGATTGACCCCCTCTAAGATTTAAGTGCAACAACAGTTGCGATGGCCCGATTCGCATCGTCACAGCTTGAGAAACAAGCGAGATATACGACAGGCGCCTGCACATCAATCAGCCCTTTGGCTGGGGAGAAGAATTCCGGTTCTGGGAGGTGAAAGGTCTGTGCAACCTGGAGGGACACTGCCATGCGCCTGGCAAGACCATGGATGACGATGCTGACGGATCAATCAGTATGATTTGAGTGCATCATAGCTACATTGCCCCGTGACGGCGGCTAACGAGGCATTACAGAAATACTCCCTCGTCACAGCCTGCGTGGAGCCGAGTGAGATGTGGGAAACAGGAACGTTGTTGAATCCACGATGACCCTTGTGGCTCAGCACTTAAGAGAAGGGCAGGCTGCTTTTGTGGCTCTGCGCTGCTTGTGATCCACATTTCGCTCGGCTCTTGTGGTTAGTCGTATCGTATGAGCATGGATGGGCATGGAGTACCCTGCACCGTCGCACTCGCTCTCTATGTTGCCCACATAATGCGTAGAAACAAGCAGATGGGTAAAATGAGTAGGTACTGGGTACGGCTCTCAGGCTCTACGACTGAGTCCTCCTTGTCGATTAGCTTCAGGAGCGCTGACCACAGAGCGTCACTCGGTCGCATCGTGGCATCCCTTCATCACCAGGAGAACAGTAGAGATCATCGTTCGTAGAGCAGTTCCCAGGGAATTATCGCGGTAGTATGACGTGCTGCCTTTAGAGCCACGGTCGTCCTAGCGCCCTGGCGCATCCGATTCTGCCGTCATCTGACACTCCCATCTGGACAGAAACCTGGCTGGTCTGGTCTGGAGAGAGGCGGCGGCTTGGGACCGTGGTAATTGAGAGATGAGATTTTCCGACTCCATCTGGCGTCTAGTGCATCAAACGTCTCACGGCAAACCTGGGCGCAGGGTTCTTTTCGCCGATTTCTTTTCTTCCTATTTGCCGCCTGATTTGCAAGGTCAAAACGAGCCTGCACGGGAAGCACATCTCCGTCTGCTGATGCTGACGACCGACGACTGCGGCCGCATGGCGGGGCCGCGATTCCATCGTAGGGACCGGCTTGACGGAAAGGGCGCAGGAAGCCATTTAGATGCTGAGAGATGGTACTGTTTGGGGAAGGAAAATATCATGGCATACAGCATCGCAGGCCGGATTAGGGCTCGTAAGTCGACCAGTCTGAAGCTGAAGCTGATATTCCATGAAGTTGGTAAGCGAGGGTGAGAATTGGGCAGCTAATACTGAAGAAAGAACTACTACGGAGTCCCTAACACCAGATTGGGAAGGGTGGTTGTGATAGTGAAGCGTGCCTTCCAGGGACAGCAGCCAGCTAGAAGGAGCCAAACTTGAAGGGCGCGCGCCTTCTCCTACAGTAACTCGGCAATTTAGTGCAGGCAAGAAGATATGATACTACTAGTTGAGGTATTGATGGAATCTCGGCAGCTGCAATACTCCGTGTTTCCAGCGCTACTTCCATTCCATACGTGAATGTATAGCCAGCGACTCAAGCATCGTCGTAATCGGCGCAGCGCAGCGTATTATTGCGTGTACAGGTTAGGAGATAGGAGAGGCCGGGCTTAACCAAGCCTCATATCTGGAATTCCTCTGCAGTAGTAAATACAACACTACTAAGGTATCAATCTGTATTCTTCTAATTACATTGATCCGCAGTGGTGTATTTGCTACTTGCGCAGTTATCCAGCCTTGTCGGATTATACATTATACTCGTCGGCGTTTGACGTTGATCTGAACCGTCTGCCTTCTCAATATCTCATGATCTGCCCGTATCCTCCGTACCTGCCTCGGCATTATCTGGGGACATCGGACATCGCCAGGCCGCGGAATCGGGACCGCCTAGATTACGGCTTGCATATCACATTGTACATCACAACCACCATGAATGGCGCATATCGATCCTAAAAGGAATCAACTCCTAGGATCTCGGTCCGTCCAAGGCCCCGTGCCCGTACTGCCACAGCGGAATTCCCTAGGGCTATAGATGCACTATTGATGAGGTGATGGATGCGATGCTGTGCAGCAAACAAACTACTGGAAACGATTCCGCTGGTGTGGAATCGTGACATCACAGCGCCAAAAGGGCATTCAGGCAGCATCTCAGCGCTCCCGAAGCCCCAACCCCACTGTGTCGGCTCCCCGTTCCCTTCTTCCGCCGGTCCGCCACTCGCTGCATCAATTCCACACCGAGACGCTCGCCGCATATTTGGAATTTCAAATGCAAATACGGTAAAATACTCTCTCTGCTTGCTTTGCTCTGCTGTCTTTTGCCTCATATCATGCAATCCGCTTTTCGACTAATTTGCCCCGATGCAGAAAGAGCCGTCTGTCTGCATCTGCTGGCGCAAAAACCCCAAGGCTAACGCATCGCGCCGTTCTGGCCGTGATGCTGATGTTCGCTGCCGCTGCCGGTTACCTCAAGGATGCTGATGATGCTGATGATGCTCGTGGCCCCTTGCAGTGTGCAGCGTCTAGCGGACAATAGTGTCGACATCTCCAGAACAGGTACGACTTGCAACGACGCAGTCATGGACTGGACACACGGCGAGCTGACACGCCGCACACCTCCCCCCTCCCCCCCAGTTCAGCCTTGCTGCAGGTCAACTTTGAGGCCCCCAAAGGGCTTCTCTTCCCACGCCCCCAGTCAAAGGCCAATGACCCGTGCGCTGGGTGACTCTTCGAGGCCTCGAAGCCCTGCGCGTCCTACCTGCTAAACCTTGCCTGCTCAAGACACCCCATATGAGTACGCATACACACGAGTAGAACTTGGTGGTTTGTCTACAGTGCTGCTTGTACTCATACGAGTGCCTTTAGGTGCTGCTGCGCCTTGAGCGTCTGCTTCTCTGAATCCCGTCCCTTTCTAGACATGCTCGCCGGTGGGAACTGCTCCGAGGACCGCCACACTCACACTCCCTTTTCCGCAGCGGACCCTGCCAGCCATTTTGCAGCCACGACGCCTTAGGTTGTGCTCTAGCCATGGCCCTTTGCAATCACCTGTCAAGATGATTGAAGGCTCGCCCTCTTCCGTGGGTTCGCTTTCGGGGCGCCATGGTTCGTCCGCTACTGGCTGATCCGCCGGGTTGGCATCACATCACTGGTGCCTTGCACCTTGCAGCCCGTTTCTGCACTGCATTCTGCACAATGCAGTCTGCAAGTCTGCTGCATTCTGCCGATACCACCACTCGACTGCACAGAACATTCCATCTCGACGGGCCGGAACAACACGAATCCCGCCAGCTTCGAACAGATGCTGTCCCTTTTTGGCACCTGTGTTTCTGGGCCACGGTACTTGGTTTGTTCTACTGGGTAGCAGCGCGACTCATTGTACTCCCGAGAACCCTGTTTCCGGTGCTGACCGGGTCCTGCATGGCTCGCTGCCCACTCCAATGCTTACAAGCCCAAGCACAAGCACCTTGCAGACTTGTTTCTTTCGTTTGTTTTGTCCGCCTTGCCTCGCGCTCCACCAGCCAGCCCTCCCGCAATCCACGCGGTCCAGTGACGAGGGTTTGGGACCGGCCCATGTAGACCCTTGCTCCCCAGAAGCGTCCGATGGGCTTGAGTGTGGGGGCGTGCTTGTATCACTCTTGTCCGCTCCCATCCTAGCCCATGCACGCCTCTCGGCCCTGTCTGTTCCTTTTTCGAGTCGACAATCCAGTACAAGCAGAGCCCTTGTCCTGCACACGCCTCTGTCCTGGACATGCTCCTACCTAGTACCAGAATGCTCTACCGTACACTACCGATCACTCTTGTACCTGGACCTTGTCACCTTGTCTCCCGGCTCCCGCTCGTTGTCGACTCTAGGCTACGATGCAGAGCTATAAGGCTGCGATGCCTCGTCTCTCTTCACCCTACCTACATCCACATCCACAGTCACAATCCCATCTCCTACCATAGCCACCCGGCAGTTTCCTTTAGAGATCGGTTTCCTTGCCTAGTTTCCTATTCCTATTTTGGCCCTTGTCTGTTCTTTCATCTGTCCTACTCCTTTCCCTTAGCATTGCTCGTCTTATAAAGAGCTATCCCGCCATCTTGGAGACCAACCGCTTTCTGTCGAGGCATCAACTCCCACCAACACATAACAACAACCAAGCAAACAAACAAAGTCACATCTTCCCCCGACCAACACATAGACAACACCCCTACACTTCAACAACACAACACTTGTTGGCCCACGATACAGGCCCGGAGACGTCTGCCGGCTTCACTTTCTCATCACCTTCGCATGAAGCCATCTCCAATTCGTCAACCAACATTCTACTCCCCTGCTCCCAAACCAACTTGAATCATCATGTGCTATCAACTTGTTGAGCTCTACTCGGCTTGCCGATGCCTCTACTACCAACACGCCATTGACCGCTGCGCGGCATACGGAAGACCAGGCCACAACATCGAGCAGCGCACAATCTACGTCGGTTATGCCTGCAGTGCACACACCGGCCATAGTGCCCATCACGCACACGACTTTTCCTACTCAGATTCGGGCTACGGTAGCGGCCACTCCAGCCGCAAAAGCTACCGATGATGGGTTTTGTCTTCGGTAGCGGGCCCTCTGGCATGGCGCTTCCCGCGGCTGCTTCGCTTCGAGCTGGACGACTGGATCTCATTTCTCTACTCTGCCAATCCGTCGTCCATTCTCCTCATGCTCGTCCGCGAGGCACGGCAAAGCGCCTCGTCCAATCGCTCTCACACAAATTCACCTTCACCTTGACCAGACATGTCAACATCCTCCTCGCCCCGTCCCCTTCTCCTCACTTCCTCAATCTACATCACGACGTTACTGAAGACACGGAAAATGAGATAATGACGACCTTTCTCCCTCATCGGAGTCTGTTCCGACGATTTTTACGATGCGCCACAGCGATGACTCCACTTCTTTCCCGGCGTCATATCTTGGTTTGGCCATAAGCGACTTGTGCGAAATGAAGCGCCGAGTACATCACTTTCTCACCTACGACTTGCGATAACCCTGTTTCTGATCGATCGCGATCCTCTCCATTGTTTTGAGTTTCGTTTTGCATAGCATCCGGGATTGGGACCTTTCATTTGTCCTGTTTTTTATTGGGGGGTTTTGGGTACGATAATGAGAGATACGGCTGCTCACAGGCAAGCGGATTGCTTCCTTTTTTTGCTTTTTACCTTTTCAATCTCTTTCCTTTTTTGTTTTTTTGCTTCTCGGATCGCCGCAAGGCAACCCCGAATGAAACATTGTCCACTTTTCTTGGGTCTTTGGGCCAACTGGATTGGCCTCGGAATACACGGCATGGCATGGCAATTAGACTACCTCATCTCGCCCACTCTGGTTTACATCTTTTGTTACCCTTTCCTTTTCTTCTTTTGCTTTTTTTCATGTTTGGGATCTGGGTTTATATTTTTTGGACGGATTATATTGGGCTTTGGGATCTTCTGTTCGTGAAAGAAGGGCGACGTCATGCGCCTGGTGTTGCATACGTTGTCATTCGGTAATGTCTTATTTGGGCTTGCTTTCTTTATTGACTCTGCTTTTGGCCTTTGGCCACGCGTGCACTGCGGTGGACGGATATGATCTCTGCTCAAACAGCCATTGTTTTTCTTTTTCTTCTTTTTCTCTTTTTGTTTCGTTGTTTTGCATTTCTTTCCAAGCAACTTTGTCTTGCTCTTTTCCCTAGTTGTACTATCACCAGTTGATTAGATGAATTGCGCTGGGCGCAATGTCTCGGTGACACCGGTGGCCGGCACCACCCATCTCTTAGTCATACGTAGCCAGCATCGGGATGCTGCCAATCAATAGAACAAAAAGTCTTTTGATAATTATTTCATGTGTCTATCTGTGATTTGTTGTGCATTTTCCTTCTCTTTCTTCTTATTTCCCTTTCTCTTTGAAACAGGGACTCCGAACTATCACCTAGTATATGGGTTCCGATGGGGCGGCTTCGGCGTTCAAGCTCTAACGGGCTATTGTATACCGAAAGTCCCGTATTAGAAAGCCGATCTTTCTTTCCAATTCTTCACATGCTTAATAAAATCTTGACAGAATGCCGCAGCGGCACAGTTGCTACACCGAATTTGAAATCTTTTTTCTCCATTGCCTAGACAGAGCACTCCACAAAGCTTTGCTCACAACTAGATTACATATTACAGGGATATGGCCTAGATGTGATGCCGCCAAACAGCCCCGCTACACCATGTAATTTCACTTCCCTTTGAGTCTTGTCTGTCTCACAACCCTTTTTTACTACTAATTTCTCTCTCTTTCTTCTCTAGTAAATTCCCTGTTCAGTCGAGTTCCCCGTTAGAGAGAGAGGGGGTGGAGTGGGAACCACAGTATTACTCGTACTATGGTGGGCTCTTTTTGTTTCCGTTCTGTATCTTTCTTGGGGGAGTGTAAGATGAGAAAAAAAAAAGTTGCCCGGCCGTTTGTCCAAATTTCAGCCAACCTTTTGCGTTTAAGCGAGATGGAGGGGGGCCGCCGCTATCGTACGCCCGTTCGCCGCTAAGCAAAGCGTGGGATAATCCGCGATGCGGCAAGCGGAAAGAGGGCGGAATTGCGTTGCGAAAACGAACTACGACTACGACTAATACTACTACTACGCATTATATTACCATCAATGATTATTTGGAGGGGTGTTTGAATTAATCCTTGAAAAAGGTAGGTTTCGGGATGAGTGATGAAGTCAGCACTGACCGAGCAGTTTGATGTCGTCGGGGGCGCAGTATGCTTGGATTATTAGGTACATAACCTTGTTTCTCATTTTGTGTGAGTGTGTGGTTTGGTTTGGGTTGAAAGACGAAAAGACAAAACAATGAGACAAAGCGGGAAAAGCTGAGGCTGGAGCTGGGTGAGCTATATTTAGAGAAACATTTCTGGTGGCTTTCGCTGCCGAACCGAACTCGGCGAGGGGTTTTGCCTAATCGGGCGAGGCGTGGCGCGTGGTTGGACCAGGGGGAGTTTAAAAGCAAAAGAGAGAGAAGGGGCGGCTGCGCGCTTGACGGGATCGAAGGAAAGAAGAAAGACGCAAAGCAGAAAGAACAAAAACGTGGCATGCTAAGCAGAAAAGGGGTGGGACGAAAAAGAGCTTATTCGTGTGAAAATTGTATAAGTTTCTTTATTTAGAAATCTTTTTTCATCTGACACTTGCGGCAGTCGGCCCTGCTTCTCGCGTCTAATATTCAATCATATCGTTTTGGTTTTTAATTTTCGCGCTGCGGGTGATGTCTAATTCATGCCCTACCCAAGTCGGGCGAGATGGATGCGATTCAGAGATGAGAGCAGGGCCCGAATAGGAAATTGTTACCTCCCGTCTTATGTGTACTTGCTTCGACACAGGATCGAAAGGGGAGGGGGCCGCTCATTGCTCATTTGTTGCGGTGCGCTACGAATTTGCTTGATTGGTTCCGGGGAGCTGGGATAGGGAGGGTAGGCGTGAGATTTGGCTCTTTTGGCAGCCCAGCCGGAGGGAGGGAGGGAGGGGAGGGGGGTTGCAAGACACGCATGGGAGATGCATGATGGGATGATGCTTGTACATGAGATGGCAGACATGGAGGTTGCAACGCTGGCCGGCCCTTTTTTTCTCCCCCTTCCCAGTCGCACGAAAAAGCAACTTTGTACGAAGGGCCAGGGCGGACTTTGACAGGCGCGTCTGTGCTAGGCGCCTTGGCGCGGGCGATCGAACGGAACGGGGGGCGAGATGATGATGACAAGATGCGCCGTATGCGCGGGCGCGCCTGTTTTGCCCAAGCAAGGCAACGTTGGTTTTAGCCTGGTCCTAATTTTATCTGATGGGACCGAGTAGTTTGAAACGCGGGTTCGCTATGCTATGCTTTTTGGTGGACATGACAATGACTGAGCTGCGGCTAACTTAACTCAACGAGCTTTGGTGGGCTAAGCCGAAACGGGTAACCCACTGGGCTGATGCCCGCACACACATGACCGGAGTGCCTTGGCTTGGGAACCGGGGACGGGGAACCTTGCAGAAATGCTGGGGGTCTTTTTTCCCCGTTCTGCTGGGGTTTGGCTGTTCCTCGTAGAAACAAACATCCATGCCCCCGACTTACAGTACCTGGTAGGTAGCAGATACCCGAGGTTGGGCACCTGCTTTGGTGGTATTCAAGGCAACACTGCGCGAACAATCCTTGTACAGGGTACCACCGACGAACGGGTGCCCCCTTGTAAGGCTGCCTGTCGTGTGAGGCTCTTCGCGGAAAGCAAATGCCCACTGCACGGCAACTTCCAAGCGGTCGCGTGGAAGTATCGTATTTGCCAGTGTACCTTACGGAGTGCAGGCAGCGGCACATGCGGCCAAGTCACTCGCTTCCATGCTTGTCCGGCGACCCTTCTTTCCGTGCACCTTAATTCCTAAGGCTTAGGACTCTCACCGGGAATCCTTTGCGCATCACGATGTCTCAAACCGGTTCACGGAATACGTACCCGAGGTCCTACCCTCGGCCAAGAAGAGGCTTAGCTAATAGGTAGTCACCGGTTCATCTCGTCGTCATTCATGACAGGACATTGGCCTTTGGAGCCTGGTGGTCTAGGCAGAAACCCGCTGTATTCCGCACACAAGCAGGGCGTAGGACTGTTGGGAGTCATTGCGGGCAGTTAGTCATGCCTCAAGAGGAATATTCTCGACTATTGCCTCTCTTTTTTTGTTCACTTTGGGATGCATACTGTACCTACGAGTTCACGCAGCTTACAAGTACGTACCGAGATGGCAGCATTCGGCAGCGCTGCCCCGGGAGGATCGCGGGCTGCATGCTGGGAGGGAGGGGGGGAAAGGCGGCACAAGTGTCTCGATTCGGATGGAGCTGGTTGGGAGGGCTCTGGTGCCTGGCGAACTGCTGCTGGAGGTCAGAAAATGATCGGCATTAGGGTGTTTTGTGCGATGCCCGGCAACCCTTTTTTTCCCATGGACCTTCTTCCTCTCCCATTTCGCCGAGCAGACCCCAAAAGCCACGCTCTCGGATTTTTCCACCCTTCACGTAAGACCGGCATGGCTAAAAAAAGACAACACGATGATGATGCCCAAAAGGACGATGGAGGAGAGGGCAAAGTCCTTGGCCGTGATGGTGTAGCACCGATCTTGTCGTATCGCAACAGACAATACGAGGGGAAGGATGCGGAGGGCGGAAGCGTAGATGGAGGGGCGTGTCCTGTTTTCGCTGGGGATTTCAGCTGAGATGTGCAGCTTTGCGTGAGGCGCTCGCTACACAAAGCTGCACGGCCTTGCAGTATGTGTCAACCCGTTAATAAGGATAAGGCTGATGGATGACTGGTGGTGCTACCTGACTGCATCTGGATGTCAACATACAGGAGTACGGGTAGGTAGGTATAGGTACATGTCTCGGCCCTACCAACTTGTACGGGCGTGTGCGCAGCAGCTGTGACACACATGAACAGCGTCGACTGAATTTTTGCAGAGATGGCTCCTGCTAGAAGCAGGGCGTAGATGCAGGTGTTGGATTGGGATTCGTACTTGAAATAAAATGACCGGATATGAGCGAAGGCCGACAGGGCAATGCAATAATAATAAAGGTAGGGGCCGAAAGGAACTATGAGCAACTAGCGTTAATGGGTAAGGTAATGTAAAGGAGATGTCAGAAGGAGTTGGACTTTACAATATCCAGAGACCATGCCGAGGTAGGACTGAGGTGAGTGAATGAGCTTCGGTCAGTTTCAAGAGCCTGGCCGGTAATACCGAGTGGTTGGGTTTGCAGGGACGTGCACACATATTGAACCGGTAGGTGAGCTTTGGTCAAATTTTACTGTATTTGTCTTCCAAGGTTGTGAAAGCTCTCAATAGAGACTCTGGGAGAACCGACTTATCCTTCCAGTGTGCTCAACCAATAAGGGGATGGATGAATGAATTCCCCCTGGGAGAAACACTTGCCCGGTTGCAATTTCAACGACACATCAAAAACATGTAGCCTAAATGCAACAAAGGTCTAGTGGATAGAGTGGTATAGCGTTCTACCTGTTTTTTTGGAATCACCCAACTTTGGTTTTTGGCGCCTTGCCCGGCTTCCCCCAGGGAGAATGCCACCACCTGTAGGGGCAAATAAGTTTTGACAACAAGTGAGTGGTTACTGTAGATTGGGGACTGATACTTGAGTCGTTGGGGGTTTCTAAACTGTCCACTTGTAGTATTTGTCACGTCTAGTTTGCCTCTATCCATGTCAACTCTAATTCGTACGGATACTCGGTATGCTTACAGTATGTTTACCCAATGCGGGCATATTATGATTCATGTGCTCCTAGTGAGGCGGCTTTCACCAAGCATCTCGCAGTATTGATGCGCCCTTTAATGAAGACCCGCATCACTGCTACTCTGCTTCTGCCGCCTCGATTATGAGCGGCCCCTTTTGTCCCCTACCATCTTCTCCCGTGTGTATGCCTGAATCAGCTAGCAGCTGACTGACTATGTACAGTTTGTTTCCGGGTTCCGACTCCTTCATCAGTGCCGAAAGAAGAAAAAGATAAGGTAAGGAGAGGGTCAGAGATAGGTACCTTTTATCTTGGCAATAGTAGAGGGAGATACACGGAGCCGGAGAATATGTACATTCGTACTCGTACAGCACCATCACACATTTCCACTGGAAGTTATAGGCAAGGTACGGAGTACTTGTAATTGTAAACCAGGGACTCTGGGGGAAGGCGCGTCCCAACACTCGCCAGCCGTTGCCAAGCTGTCATCGACGGCAACAAAAACAAAAGCTGATTTTGACAGGCGGTGGGAAACTCAGCCTCACCACCGTATTCCATCCATCACTGACCTCATCAATATCCTCTCCTCGCCACGACATCCCTATCTCCTCATCCCTGTGCTATCTTGAGCTGTATTTTTAGACGCAGAGCATTTATGCCACTCGCACGCTCGGAGACTTCATGGTTCCAGAGCTTCGCCTGCCCTCTTATGCCGAGAGGCCACTTGGCCCTCTTCCTCCGGCACTTGTTCTAACCAGCATTTTTCCCGCTTACTTACAGATAGCGACTTTGACCAACGGTTTGAGGCCCGTCGGAACCGACCCGACCTTTGGAGTAACCCCCCGCCAAAGCCCCTTTTCACTCGACACTCCTGCATACTCGAGACACGCCTCTCGACCAACCTGTGTATGTCCTGTGAGCACGGGGTAGAACCGGCCAGGTGGCAATGCTCTTGACGTTGTCCCACAGCACCCAGGTCTAGCAGCCCCGTCTCCATCATCAGACTGACATGGAGGCCGGGGACTTCGATCAGACACCGGCACCAAGCTGCCGCCCCTCTCTCACTACTCTCAGGCCTGACCAAGACGACACGGCAACTGAAGATACCGGTTTCTCCGCCACCAGCGCTGCTGCATCTAGACACCGTTTGTCAAAGCCCTCGACCAGCGACCCTGCCCTTGTTGACAGAGACTTGCCCGCACCGCCAGTCGTCAGCAGATCTCCCCCACTGAAAACGCCCTCCCAGTCCTCCAAGTCAGAGCTCGAGAATCGAGACTCTTCCGCTGTCAGAAATGTAGCCGCGCTTCCCCGTCAAATCTCCCCTGTTCATCTTTCAGAAAAGATGGCCTACTCGTCCCCAATACGGCTCGTCAACCGAGAGAGTGTCAACACCCCTCTGCACAGAGGCGATACACATGCTCAAGTACACCACCCTGGATTGCTGGACGGTGCCGATTTCTGCGACAATGAGATCCAATCACCAGGATCTCAGAGTTTTATCTCGTCAACACAACCATCATCCCCAGTATCCAATGAATCCATGATGAGCGGTGAGATGCATCGCGTGCTGTCCAGTGGGGATCTTTCAGTCACCGAAGTGACAGTGCCAGTCCATCGGCACAAGGGTCACAGCATAGCCGTCAAGGTTCGCCCTGCTTTCTCATACTACCCTACATATTCCCCTGCGCTCTTGGGAGACCAGCGTGGCTTAGATTATAATAACTCTGCCAACAAAGCCCAGCCATTCGACCCTCTGGCTGACAACACTGCAACTGTACCGAGTGACATTGATGACCTAGATGCTGTTATCTCAAGAGATGAACGACGCGATAGTGATAATGAAGTGGAAGATGATCAGGGGTTGTCGTCTCCAACTTCAAAGCTCCGTGCCGTTGGGCCTGAGTTGCCTCCTCAAAAGAATGACTATCATCATCACAGTCACAAATCAAAGGTCAGCCCATATTCCGGAGCATCAGATGATAGAACCACGGCCCACCATCTTGTTGAAACAACTCAATTCTCTCCCATAAAAAGTGAGTCTGGGCGACGTGCACTCACAGAAGATGGTTCATTTCCCGACCACGCCAACCCAGAGAGAAACTTGCCGAAAAGAACTATGAGAGAGTTTGAAACAATGCCGTCATATAGCATTAAAGGACTACAATTTCGGAACGAGGTTGAGCAACAAGTCACCAGAGGCGAAATCCCGGACGAAGGCAGGCAAGTTGCCGATCCTCAGCATCGTCTCATCTATTCCCCCATCCCTGTTTCCAAAATTCGCCCCATGTTCACAAATGAGCCCTCATCAAGCGGGCACGAAAGCCGTTCTTCGACATTCCAGGTCAGGCCCGTTCAAGAAGCCGCTGGTTCTACGGCTGCTCAGGACAAGTCATATTTCCAGAGGGAATCGGGTCAATCTCTTCACTCTTAGGACGGAAATTTGCAGAGACAGGCATCCGAAGGCTCGTCCGCGCGAACGCACTCTCTTGGCTCGACATTGGATTATAAGCGCACTGCCCAATGGCTACGCGAAATTCTCAAGTATCCAGAGACTTACACCTCCAAGTTTACAGAGTTACCCCCAAGGAGCAAGATGAGAAGGCCTTCTTCGGCATCGCAACGGCGGCAGTCAGAGGCAGCTTTATCAAACGCTCTCCCATCCCGCCGTATGACGGGCTTATCGTCGCAATCTGGAAGATCTGAGCCCAAGATCGATCCATTGTTGTTTCAGCGTGCCGTCAATGATCTTGAAAAACTCATGAATGAGGCTATCGCACTGGCCTCTGAGGTGGTGCAACGCCCCGACACTCCTTCATGTCCCAAAATTCACCAGCCGTGCGTCACTTTGCACGCTCGCTGTCACAGTGTCCCTGGTGGTCAAGACGGGGCCTCTCAGGATGATGATACATCAGGCCGCCGCACTCACGAGAGTTCGAGTAAATTTAATGGCGTTGAAATCCAGCACGAGAGCCAACAGGCAAGGCCGCCATACCAACATGCAGATACATATACCGGTGCCCCTGAGCGTCCACGACTGAATGAAATCCTGCAGAGTTACTCCAGTGAGCGTAATGATGCGACTGCTAGAGAATTCCCTATACAGAAGGAAACGCCCCCTCAGACTGCGGCTGAGGCATCCTTCAGTGTTCCGGGGAGAAGATCCAGCATCAATGGGGCAAGCTATGCCGCGCCGGGCTCTCGCAAAACCTCAAACAGAACGCCCAAGTTGAATCGCAAGAAACCATACAACGACCTAACAAGGGGAACAAAGGATGTTACCGCCTCGCAAAGCAAACCACGTCAAAGCAACTCAGCACCAAGGGGTTCCCACGCAAGACATGCTTCACACGAGTCTGGCGAGGATACTCCCAATCGCGAAGTTGCTGGTCGCCGAACATACACGGACCGTGGTATCAGTCTCCGTCGTCGATCTCATGTAAGCCTACGGGGCGCACAAGGGTTCAGCTTGGCCAAGTCACGCAAACGACAATCAACTGCCAGAGACTGGTCACCAGTCCGCAAGAGGTTCGTCGCAACGGTGGCTTGTATCAGCACTGCCTTGATCGGTATGATTTTAGGCATTTACGCAGGTTTGGTTCCTTCTATTCAGTACTACATCATCGACCAGTCTCATGCTACCGTTCACGGCAACACCGGTTGCTTCCTGGGTTTGGCGATTCCAACCTTCTTCCTGTGGCCACTTCCCTTGCTGCACGGGCGGAAGCCATACATCATGACAAGCCTTGTCCTTGCCATGCCTCTTCTGTTCCCTCAGGCTCTTGCAGTCAATACTCAGAGGCTAACCAACACAGGGACCTGGAGAGCCATGCTCCTCGCATCACGAACGCTTATGGGAGGCTCACTTGGTTTTGCCAGTATGAATTTCCACTCTATACTGATGGATTTATTCGGCGCTTCGCTCATGAGCACAAACCCTCATGGAGAAGTTGTTGACCACTATGACGCAAGGCGGCATGGTGGTGGCATGGGAGTTTGGTTGGGCATTTGGACATGGTGTTGGATTGGGTCTCTCGGTATCGGTTTCCTTGTCGGTGCCTGTGTCATTGACAAGTACCCGCCAACATGGGGGTTTTATATCAGCATCATCATGATCGCTGTTGTACTTATTCTCAATGTCCTCTGTCCCGAGGTCCGCCGATCTGCCTTCAGACGATCGGTAGCGGAAGTGAGAACTGGTGGTGATATTTCACGCCGTGTTGCCCGAGGCGAGGTTATGATGCACAGGGTCAAGACTGGCCCCAAGTGGTGGGGGCAGGAGGTCTATCACGGCATTCTCCTAACATTAGAAATGCTTCGCCAGCCTGGCTTCCTGATCCTTGCCGTCTATGCGGCATGGATCTACGCGCAAGTGGTTTTGACCATTGTACTACTAGGATCGCTGGCATCCAAATTTTACAAACTGCGATCTCCCAACGTGGGTTTGCTCGTTGGAAGCGTCGCTCTTGGGGCCATCCTGGCAATTCCCTTTCAAAAAGCCAGCTTCTTTTCAAGGTCCCGCCAGGCGCAGCTCGACTCAAACAAGGCAACGATGGAAAGAAAGATTGCGTGGTCATCTCATCTTGTTCGGCGTACTATCTTTACTATTATGCTGCCGTTGGCAGGAGTCTGCTATGCCTCAGTATCATCCGGGCCACCAATGCATATTGGTGTACCAACAATTTTTGCATTTTGCATAGGACTCTTGTCATGCCTCGCTATTGCAGAATGCAATGGCCTGGTGATGGAGTGTTTTGACACTTCTGATCTTTCACCCGGAATGACAGGGCGTCAACGCAGCAAGTCGGGCAAGGCTGAGAAACGAACAAACTACTCTTCTTTCCCGAGAGTGACTGCTGGCTTTGCAGCCGTTCATACTCTGGCATTCATCTTTGCTGCAGGTGCCAGTGCCCTTGGCGGCCTGGTCACCAGGACACTGGGTCAGCAAGTAGCTACCGGAGTCGTGGCGGGTATCCTTTTCATACTCACCGTCATGCTGCTGTTAATCTTGGCTCGGTTTACAAATGTCCAAATCGTACCAAATTCCAAGATGGCGGAAATGGATCGGCTGATCGAGGCTCGTCGGAGATCAACCATACGGCGTGCCTCTATGCCTGATGATCACCAGGCCGTGATAGAGGAAGAAAAGGCATGGCGACCTGCTATGCTTGGAAACCCCATTGGCAAACTAAGAAGAATGAATGTCTTTGAACTTGGAAGCAAATCGCGGTGGCAAGAGATCCGCAAGAAGAATAAGCTGGTCGACGAAAATGCCCATCTGAATCAAGCCGCGTGGAATCAGGGGCTGGAGGCACTGGATGACAAACTAAGCGATATCCAGAGTGACGTGGAGGATTTTTTCGGTCTAGGGAGCGTAAAGAAGAGGAACTCAAGGCGTCTGCGGCCTTCAGATGAGACCAGCGATTCGGCACGGGACATTGAGATGACAAACTTGGGAAATCAGGCATCTGGGTCAAGGCCATCCCTGAAACGCTTCGTCGAGAGAGAATGCGTCATGAGTCAGACGGTTACAGAAGAGAATGAGGGCTTGGATGATCATCGAAGGAACAGTTGAAGTTATTGTTGGTAGCGACGGGAGTTGGTTGGAAAGCACAAGTGAGGAGGCAAAGATGTTTGAAACATGAAATACCTAAGATAACCGCTCGTAATATACATTTGCGCATTGCTCCCCCTTTTACTAAAACAAAATGAAATGCTACGCGACATTGTACGTCGCTATAAGGTGACAGAGTCTAGTCCTCCTTGCGCTGATTTTTACTACACATGATGCTTGATGTGTAGAAAGGAAATATTAGCTAAAAGTAAACAGATGTGTACTCTTTAATCGGACGTCATAATAAGCATAACAAGGGGGGTAATTGGTAGATAACAAAAAGGAAAAAGAAAAAAGAAAACATCATCATGAGCCCAGTCGCCACCATCTCTCCTTTTTATATCCAAGCAGGGAGAAACGACCTCTTCCCCTTTCTCTTCCATCCGCACACATCATACAAAACGTCGCTCACTGAGCAATCAAGAACAAATCATCTCCACGCCTGGTAGGAGTCAGCCGAGGCTTCCACACCGGCGTCGCAGGCAACTCAGTGGGCTCCTGCGGCGGCGGCGGCATCCTCGGCGATGAGAGGCCGGCAGCACCCTGGCGGAGCCACTTGCTCTGGGCGGAGGAAGAGGCGCCGCTGGGCGGGGGCACGGGGATGGCCATGTTGGCGGCGCGGGAGGTGCCGAGGCGTTTGGCGAGGAGGGACGAGGCCTGGGAGTCGGCGGAGTGGGCGCTCGTGGTTGTTGCCATGGAGTTGCCGGTGAGGGGGCCGGTTGGGGGAGGGCGTCTGGGTAGTATGATGGGGCGAGGGGTTGGAGGTGGAGGTTTTGCTGCTGTGGTCGTCTTTGTTGCTGTTGTTGCGGTTGTTGAGATTGTTGAGCCTGCGGCTGTTGAGGTCGTTGGCTTGGTTGCTGCTGCCTTTGCTGTATCTGCTGAAGCTGCTGTAGATGCTGCGAAACTGGCCGAGCGGCGGGCTGTTGGACAAAGGGGGGCTGGTGGTTGCGGGGGTGGTGATGCGGGTATCTATTTGGCTGGGAAGGATGGGGAAGATTGTATGTTGAAGGGCCCTGGTTGTTGTACTCTGGGAGGCGGGTTTGATATGGGTAGCCGGAAGAGTCGATGTTGGGCCTGTAGGCGGTTGGGTGGGGAGGAAGGCGATAGGGGATGGAGCTGTTGTTGGACGGCCGCCTTTGGTGGGCTTGCGCAGGATACTGCTGCTGCTGCTGTTGCTGTTGCTGAGGGGGATAAGGCCGTGAGGAGGAGCCTAGCTGGGAGGCTAGACCGGCTTGCTGCGGTGCTTGATTACGCGGGCCCTGGTAGTATCTCTCGTCCGACTTAAACGTCGAACCTTCTCCTCGCATCATGGGGGAGCCGGTTCTGATGGCACCAGGAGATTCAATAGCTCGAGGCCCCATAAACTTCTTTCCTTGGTTCTTTGGCATATTGCCATCCGAAGACATGGTGCCGGCAGCAAGTGGTGCTCCAAAGCTCGGGCTTGGCTGCGCAGGACGATCACCCATGGCAGTCGGCTTAGCATATCCCGTGGCAACGGCTACGCTCTTAGTAGCAGCCGCATCAGAGTTCAAATTCCCTGAGTAAGGCATTGCAGCACCCGCACCCAGGCTAGCTGGAATCTTGGGATACTGAGTTGGTGACTGACCCCTTCTAGGCCGTAGAGATCGCGGGGACTCAACAACGGGCGAGAGATTACTTGGCTGCTCCAACGGAGGAGGGGATCTCAGGTCAGTGTCATCCGTAGAGGTCGAGATAGTCGTTATTCCACTATCAGTAGACGTGATCCGGGGACGAGTCAATGATCGCGTCGAAGACCGGCGGTTGGTTAACGAACGGCGGGGGTAGTTGTTGTTATTACCATTGTTGGAGAAAAGGGGTCGCGGGGCATATGGCTGCAGGTCCTGCTCCTGGATCTCTTCGTCTGAAGAAAGCGACGGCTCAACAGCTCTGATAGTCTGCTCGGGTGGCATGGTGATGCCTAGAGCACCCTGTCTGGTTTCTTCAGCAGCCCTGGATGCCTCGCCTGCTCTGTTATCCCTTCGCTGACTTGCAGCTTTTACAAGTGCCAGAGCACCAGCAGCACCAGTAGCCAATCCTAGACCAGCGACCAATTTGGGCGCCGCAGACTTGGGAGCGGCGGTCAATGGGCTGATGGATGCCTCAAGCTCTGCAATCTCTTGAGCTCGTGCCGGGTCGCCAAGCCTCCAGTTACCGCTCCTGTCTGCAACATAGTAAGGGGCCGCCTTGTGCGGGTCAGCCGAAGGTGGCCTCCAAATCTGGCCACCTGGTGAAAGCGACGACCTGCCATCTTCTTCAAACTCCGTGGTTGAGCTATCGTGTCTGGTAATTGAGGTAATTGAGCTATCATGTCTGGTGACGACAGGGACAAACGGCTTAAGGTTTCCTGTCTTGGGGATGATGAGCTTCAACGGCGAAGGCGACTGAGGCTTGCCTGGAGGGGTAAGATTCCGCGGCCGAACAGATGGCTCGGGCATTGCTGGTTGACGCATTGCAGGTCGTACCATGGGCTTCATGAAAGGTTGCGCCTTGGGTTGAGCCGCGGGCTTTGGTGATGAGGACGCGGCGATTGCTCCGCTCATTATCGCCCCTGATGCTGCACCGGCCGCTGCCGCTCCCATTATTGCCGCAGCACCAAAATGGGAGTCTCCATCTCGACTAGGCAGTGATACCTCTAATCTCGGGGGTCCCTGATTCATAACCGGTTTGGCTGGAAGCAGCTTGGACAAAGGCCTCGCAGAAGTCGGTGTCGTTGCCCGAGTTACGTCTCTTGTGTTAGCAGGCGATATTGCCAACCCAATTGCACTGGGCCTCCAGCTCGCTCTATTATACCACGACTTCGCCGGAGCAGGCACTGGGCCTGGATCCAGGGGCGCTCGAAGCTGGTTCGCGATCCAAGAGTCTGTGCCTCCACCACCGTGAGGACCCTTTTCAGCACCGGAATTCCACGAGTCCCTCAGGGGTCGTCCTCCCTTTCTCATCTTTCTCCCGAATCGAGACCTCCTCTTGCGAAGACATCGGCAGAAAACTGCAATGCCAAACCCGATGAAGCCTACGCCGACGATACATCCAATTGCAATTCCAGCTACTTGTCCTGTGCTGAGGGACACTGAAGCCTTCTTCTCTCCTTCTCCGCCAAGTACTCCATCGGGAACACTCGTGGTAGTACTAGTCTCAGTTGCAGACGTGCTGGTCTCGGTGAATGTTGGAGCCACAGGATCGGTGGTAAGAATCTCGGCAGAAGACGTCGATGACTTGCGTGAAGTCGACGATGGTTTGGTCGTAGGCTTGGTAGTAGGTCCCCTCGTGGATCCAGTCCTGGAAGGTCTAGAGCTAGAAAACGACGTGGGATCTGTAACGAGAGTCGTTGGAAGAGAGAGGGAAGACGGTAGCGTCTGGCTTGGAATTGCCGTAGGGATCCCAGTTCTGTGGCTCGTCTTTGTCTCCGGTGGGAATGTAATTGGTCCCGTGCCAAACAGCGGCACAGCTAGGGTGGCTGTGATGACAGAGTGAGTAGGCTGGACGGCACCAGGCTGGCCATAACACATGAAAAAGGCTTTGTCAATCACGGCGTCTATTCACTTGTTAGCCTTGAAAACTCATCCCGTCTTGGCGATTCCTAGCCTACCGCTTGCAACCTGCTTAGAACAAGCGCCTGCCGCCCTCTCAACTGCAAGACACTGAACAGCCGCCTCTCCGATTGTGAATCCATATGCTCCGATGCGCGGGCAAAGCGCTGCCAATGTTCTCGCTGGGCGGTTTGCATAGCTGATATTAAGGAATGAGTTGAAGCACTGAGCCGCACAGCTCGGAATGAAGGAATCAATGTCTCCCGATGAATTCAGGGGCGCTGCTGTCACGGTATAAATGAGTGTAATTAATAGGAGTAGCATATAAGAAGGAAGCCTTCTAGACATTCTATCAGAAAACATCTATTGGAGTCAAGCAGGAATTAGCATCAGAACGAGACACGTGTGTGTGTACTATGGTCGTGGCGTCTTCCATAGTAATCGACTTGTAGTAACACAGAGCACACCCCATCGTTGAACTTCTCCGTGTCCAGGTATTCGACGACCCGTATTGTGGCAAATAGTATCATCTTCATAAAGCCGGTGGAACTGACCTAAAGAAAGACCCGGTATTATGAAAGAGACGACCAGCATCTCAGCATGACTCGACACAGTGAGAAAAGTATAGAAGAAATATAACGAAGGTGTGTTTCTCGCTCTAAAACAGGTATGTCGTACAAAAAGGAAACCGAACTGAAACGAAACCGGAGACGAGAGCAGGAAAACAACAAAGGAGACGGAGAACAAAAAGGAAAAAAAAGAAAATAGACTTGTTGGTAGAACGAAAGAGAGAGATCTGCCGGGGAAGAAAACAAATTTCGGGGGAGGGAGTCCATGATAGAACTACTACCATCTCCATGAAACAAGAAACACGCGCCGGTCAAACCAAAAAGCAGCCACCGCCCCAAAAGCAAAATCATCTTCCCTGTCCAAAAGAAGCTGCATCTTGGCCCGCGATCCGCTGGACAAGAGCAGATCAAATCAAACCGCCATCACAGCCGCCCGTCGTCCTGCACGTCCAACGAACCCATGTCCCGCCCTCTTTTTTCCTGGCTCTTCTCCATTTCCGATTTCTGTTTCTCGTCAGCGGGAAACAACCTTCTTTTGCTCATCGCCCACTGTCCTCGCGCAATCTCCAGCTCACGATGCATCTGGTGGCCGGGCGCTTGACTGCATATTCAGCCCCTGTCGTCCAATAGACTGGCAGATGCAAGGATGGCTGATGGTTGGCGCCTTGCAAGCGCGCCGGGCTTGGTTGGCGCTTGGAGCTTTCCCGGGGGCGGAGAGTCACGTGCGGCGCATCGGATCCAGCCCAATCAGCGGCTTGACTTGGTGATGCTCTTCAAGGGCGGAATTGTATCGTTGATGCTGGTCCAATCACCGAACAACAACGCCGTCTGGTGTTGTTTCAACATTTCCGACTGCTGTATCCTTTTTACCAAGAGAAGAATCCTTGTCTTTTCTGGCTCTGACTAGGACTTAGCAGTCTAGCATGTTCACAAGCTTAAGGTATTCCAAGTACGTCATAACTCAGCACATACCAACACAGGTACACATTTCGCTGTTAGTCGTGGCCATCGAGAATGGAGACATCTAGAAAAGCGGCAATCTCCAGCTGAATCCTGCCAACTCAGCCTTCAAAATCACAGTCTCCGCTTGAATGTTTCTCACAAGTATCTAGCCCGCGAGGACTATCGGGCCGGCTGCCTAATCAGATCAATCTGCATCACATCGCCATATGTAACCGCCATGCTTATGTGATTCCGCAGATACGGGGTACATCGGCGCCAAATGAAATCTACTACTTCCCCTTTTCTAAGATGACTTGATCTTAACCGAAATGTCAATATGTAGATGTATGATAAATGTTAATCGTAGAGGCATCTGGCTCCATCAAAGGCGGAGCCCGTCTTGTAGTAGATAACAGAATATTATTCTCTTTAGATTCCATCCTTGGGCTGACTTCTAATTCTCTACCAAAAACAACTCGGCAAAACTTCAACTACCTGGAGGTAACACCTCCCCTTGTACAAGAAAGCCTTGAGATGTCATCCCTGTAATGAGCCTTGCACGGCCTTAAGGATATTTCGCTTCACTTGTCTCGGGACTGCCCACCACCAGAGGGAGAAAAAACATACCCTCAAAAACGCCAACGCCTGGGAAACACAAGTTGGGTTGAAAGGGAGATGAAGAAGAAAAAACTCCCAGCGAATGAGATCTGTGGGGATTAGACGACAAATTTGCTCATCGCACTTGGGATAAAGCGAAGTGGTCGTGTTCACAGTAAATCAACACATTGTCAATTCTAGCTGCGGAATGCCCGTACTGTGAGAGTTCTGCGTGCATGTAATTAGCAGAGACCTCACATGGCCATCTCGGCCTGCAGTTTCCGAAGCTCGGCTTCCTCGTCATCCTCCTCGATGGCCACCTTCTTGCTAGATACGGCTTTGGGAATGTCAGCGCTGTCATTGTCCCGCAAGTTCTGAGAGGTACACTTACGCTCTGCATGCGATGGCGTAGGCAACTTGTGGACTGCATCTGTCAGAGGCACGTTGCCTGTGCTCAACATTTGCTCATCAACCTGCTCTTGTTGCAGATCCGCCAACTCTCTCTCCAGCTCGTCGTCGTCAACCCCCTCGCCAATCGTGTTGGTTGTAATTACGTTGACAATTTCTTCGCTGAGCGCATTCTGTTCATTAATTTTATCCCTGTATCTTTGTCAGTTCATCGTTTCCAAGGGAGCGCTGATATCGAAATATGAAAGAGGGCGGCAAGGCGACGTACATGATAGCATCCACCTTCTCTGGTGTCAAGCCTTGGTGGATATCCTTGATGGCTGCTGATGACTTCTCCAACACTGCCAAGGTTTCGCGGTTGATATTCGCTGACTCCATGGCGTTGATCTGCTGTTCGAGCGTTGTAATCTGCGCAATCGTCTTATCTAGCGTGCCCTCTGCCATCTTCTTGCGCCGTAGGGCGCCCTTGGCCACTGTTTCCATCCTTGTCAACACTGCTACCCCGCTGCATCCGAATGTCTCGCGGTATTTCATCTACGTACCTGTCTTGTTTGTGTTGACATTCTTCCTGGCGATTGCTTCCTGCTCCTCGATCTGATTCTGGATGTGCCGCTCTCGTTTCTGCAGCATGTCAAGCTGCGACCGCAAGGCGAGGATGGCATTCTTGGCCGAATCCTTCTTCTTCTGAGAGGCGGCGCCGCCTCCAAACCAGCCCCACATGTTTGCGAATGAAGATGAGCTGCGAGATCCGGGCCTGAGAGAGAGATGATGCGATTAAGTAGATTCGATGGACTCGATGAGGGTGGTTCCAAGGAGCGAGAATGACGGTGTGATGCCGCAACCGAAGCAGCAGGCTATTGATAGTGGGGGGTCGGCCTAGAGTCGTCGTGGTCCAGGTTAGCAAGAGAGGCGCAACAGCGACTAGGCAGCAATCCCAGCCTCGGTCGGCCCAGGATAACGCACCTCGTGGGAGTTGTTATGCACGCAGCGCCGTAAGAATCGTCGGGATGCGCAGCCAGTCGCAGGCGGCTGATGGGATGCACTCGTCCAGGTTGTACGTGTGCTGCTATGACGGCACCCAACCACCGAGCCGGAGGGTTTAGCCGAGACTCTCCCGCGCGTCATGTGCTGGCGTGCTCCTTATCTCGGCGAAGTGCGAAGTAACTCCGTACCTGCTGCTAGTATACAAGTACAGGCGGGCGTTGGTCGGCTGACCAGACCGTTAGAACGAGTGACCCTGGCAGATAGCAGCCAAAATACAGGGAGGCCTGAAACACTGACCATCACAGGGGGATTCAAATGGATGTCAATGGAAGGCACATGCTGCTTTTTGTTAGTCATGTTACACAAATATTATCTGCTCTCTCTGAGAATATACCCAAGAGGATTTAATCGTTGAAGACCAAAAGGTTCACAACAAAAGCATGTTGTGCCAAAAAGGATAGCCACGCCCAAGGTATACTTTGTACTTTACTAAGTCTTGGAGAAATTCAAAAGCCTGTCGGCCGTGTGAATGATATGCCATGCCTACTCTAAACTCCCAAAAACACAAACATACAAAAACTGTTCCAGCCTGCCTTGCCATTTGCTCCCGCCTTTACACAAGTAGCAATCTCCATTCCAGTAGCTCCAATATACGCAACGCAAGTAGCCAGAATCTAGTACCACAGCGGAAAAGCTATACTCGCCGATTCGCTTTCCAGGCTCGACCCAAACATGCGCAAGCCTTCCCAGACAAATACCATCATTATTAAGAGTGCGAACTGGCAAAGCAATCTGCGCCGGCAGAATGAATGCAACAGAACGCGCCCACCGCCATCCGGTTGTCGACATATCCCATATCAATATTATCAAGGCTGGTCGTATCTAAAACGTGAACCGGTCCGCGAGAAGTGTAACATCATTAGTCTTCGTACAAGTATTGGCCCATGTTGCCAATATAACAATCCGAATTATTGCAGAATATGGGACACGTGAAGTGAAAATTAGTTCTTCAGGGTTGCGTGCCGAGTTTACGCATTGCCGCCCTTTTCTTCCGTGTCGATATGCCAAACAACGTAATTGGGGAGACCATAGACTTCATAGCCAGCACGCTTGGCCATTTTGGCGAATCCTTCAGTTTCGGCTTGATTCTCGAAAGCGTAGCAGGGAAAGTTGATGCCTAGAGAGAACCAAGTTTGTTAGCTGTTGCCTGCTTCATCAGCCGGGTAGTATTTATGGGCATACCTGAGCGGTGCACGTCTGCCTTGACAAGAATATTGACGCCGCCAATGCCGTCAAGCTCCAACTCCACATCTTTGTTCTCGCGCCAGTCGCCCATTCTCGCCATGTAGGTTCTGCCAGTGTCATATTGCTTATAGCCTGCCGTTCTGGTAAGCGCTATTCAATCAAACGTCTTGTGAGGGACTACGTACCTTCGGCGAGAACAACATCCTTGTCTAGGCTATTCGCCAGCTTGCGGCCCTGATCAGTCTCGACCCAGGAGTTATAATCGACTGTTTGTTCGGTAAGCGTCCGCACTTGCATATATTCTGTCCACAGTTGGATATCACTTACATCGGCCCTCAATATCCACCCCGTCGCGGTAGCGGTGGAACCAAATGTCTTGGCATCGGAGATTAGCAACAGTCTTTCGTC
Source organism: Trichoderma semiorbis (assembly GCA_020045945.2). NCBI lineage: Eukaryota > Fungi > Ascomycota > Sordariomycetes > Hypocreales > Hypocreaceae > Trichoderma > Trichoderma semiorbis. Next base: position 6,532,010 of record CM034695.1, read on the forward strand.
GTTCGTCAGATCTTATTCCTTACTTGGAACCAGAATATCTCGGTCGTGAGCAATAAAGTCTTCCAAAATTCCTGTAGGGCTGTCCACAATGTCTACATCACGCCAGTAAACCCAAGAGTGTTCGGGTTTCAGAGCAGTGTATAGAAGGTAGTTCCTAGCCCTGCCCATGGCCTTCCGTCGGGGACCTTGGGCCTCAAATGAGTGTCTCTCTTCAACGTTTTGGCTAAGTTTGAAATGAAAATCTTTCTCAATGACCGTTGCGCTGTTGAAGGGAATCTGGTCGGGTCGCTTCTGGATGCGGTCGAGTTCGGAAGCAAGAACGGCGAGGGTGTCGTCTGTAGAATCTGACACAAGGAACGCCAGGTCAATTAGCCGATGGGGATATGTCAGTTCCGCGAGGAGCTCGAAATATTTTGACAGATAGGGCGCGGCATCTTTCAACGGCGTCAGGATGAGTATCCTCTCTTCCTTGGCGATGGCTTGCTTGGTCGAGTTGACGGGGTTGAGGTCGACGTGCTCAATTGTGCTCGAATTGACTTCGATAGGGGCATGGTGGTTGAAGATGACCGGTGTCTGCAAATGCCCATTCCATCTGTTGTGCTCATTCGGTGACATTTCCATGGGTGGCTTAGCCGGACCCCAGCAATAGAAGCTATGTGGCATCATGGATGGTCAGTTCCATGCGCGCGTAAGGAGCGAAAACCAGCATGCAACTGCTTACCTCTGCATCTCTGACGCCGAGCTAGACACGCCACGCCATAGCAGCAGGATGATTCCCGTAACTCCCACCAGCAGTATAAATCGTGTCCGCGTCACGGCATTCCACAATGCCCTGGTCGGAGGGATCTGCGCCCTCGCCGATTTCCAGCTCAATCCACCCTTGGGGAGCAACATGATGATCTGTCAAGGCGCGCCTCGGTTTCCAGAAGTTACCGTTGCAATTGGCGCCTGGGAAACGAGACTTGTCGAATGTCGCTCAAACGATGGCAGCGTTTCGGGGATGACACGGAAGGATTCGAGACGGTAGACGGGCTTACGGAACACGGGCCAAGAAAAGGAAGAGAAAGACTTTAGAACGAGAGTGGAGGCGACAACTTGGATCAGGCCAACGATAACAGAACAGCAAGACACAGAGCCGACGTGGTAATGAGAGGCTGCCGGACAAAATGGCGTCCAACGAAGGAGGGAAGGGGGAGCAGTCGAGATAGGGTGTTCCGTACCTATCTTAGCGTATCAGAGTGTACAGTACCCATTGGAGTGTTGCTGTCCTGTTGAAAAGTTTAACCGTTGGGCAGTGCAGGACAAATCAATATGTACATGCGGGATACTTTCATGTGTTGGCCGCGGCCAGCGGAAAAGTGGCTCCTGCTGGTACCAATGATGTTGCGCTTTAGCGACACCCGACTTGAAGACTTCAATTTGACCCAATTGAATTGATCCTTGTGTCAATCGAGACGCGCTAGTCAGGAGGTCACTGCGGGAAGCATCCATACGAAGTACATGGCCATAATGTTACCCTGCAGAAAAATACGAGTTACGGTGCAGAAGATGTGGTGATGCTGGGTATCGTTTTAAGGTTGTTTATTGACAAACAGATAAGCCTAATTGCATCATCTGGCTTCTTTATTTTGCAGTCTGAGAATAGCGCGATAAGGAAGAGGTGCCTCGGAGAGAGTAAAGGAAAAAAAAAAAAAAAAAAAAAAAAAAAAAAAAAAAAAAGGGACCGAGGTGGTGGCAATCTCAACTCTTAAGTACCTTAGGTAACCAAAATGTGGTCTGGAACAGGCTGTGGAATACCGCACCGGTAATCTCAACAGGGAGCAAATCGGATGAGAATGGGGAACCACATAGGCAAGTTTATTCATGATCATCTTGCCTAGTTTAGAAATCTCGACGTTTTAGTTGGCTGTCTTTCCTTTTGGCGCGGACTTTAAAGTCTTACCACAGCACATTCGCTGCTGATTCTTACTCGTACATGTCACTGTGTTTTTTCCTACACACAATTGCCGTGTTGCTTTGCATGCCGGTACTTGGCCCGTGATGACAAACTGCAAACCGACACCAAAGGCGCCAGTGACACTCAGCACTCTTGAATGAGTTGAACTTTTGCATCTTCATACACCTCCAGGTAAAGTTTCTCAAGTTGGAAATTGTCAATTCCAATTCTGGACCGCCTATAGATCGAGCGGCGCATGCAATTCCTCAACTACGCAAAGCCTTTGGCCGCTGTATACAGGCCACTTACACTGGGCGTAGCTCAATTGAACCTTTCACCACCAAGCTTCAGCAGGTACTCATTCGCGGCAATGGCGGCCACACGGCGATCCGCGCGCATCAGCAACAACAAGGCGAGCACTCAAGAAGCCGCCGAAGCAGCAAAGACTACTGCAGAATCAGCCCCAATTCCTCCAAAGGAGAATAAGAGAAAGAGAAAAGCAGCTCCTGAGCCCGAGCCCTCGGCGCCCAAAACACCGACCAAGAAGCAGCGCCCAGTTGCTCCCCCTTTAACACCCACCACCAGCGTCCTTGACCTCAATGGGCCCAAAGGCACCACCCACAAGTCCGTCACTCGCCTCGCAGACCCCAGATTCTCCAATGCGACGCTGCTGTCCCCAGAGTCTTCACGAATAGTCGCTTCGCGCGATGTGGAAGCGGTGTCGCCGTCGAAAGTTCCGTCAATTGGTCTCAAGCCTACGACTACGGCCACAATTCTGCAGGAGGCTTGTGATCATCTGATCAAGGTTGATGAGCGTATGCGGCCCTTGGTTGAGAAGCACCACTGCCGCAGCTTCTCTCCTGAAGGACTTGCGGAGAAGATTGACCCGTTCGAGAGCCTGGTGAGCAGCATCATATCGCAGCAGGTCTCCGGTGCGGCGGCCAAGTCTATCCAGAACAAATTCATTGCCCTCTTCTACCCCCCCGAGGACGGCGAGGCGTCTTCTCAACCCGCCGATGGCAACACTTCATCCAAGCAGAAATTCCCGATCCCATCCGAAGTTGCGGCATGCTCAATCGAGCGGCTGCGCACCGCCGGCCTCTCGCAGCGCAAGGCAGAGTACGTGCAGGGCCTCGCCGAGAAGTTTGCCAGCGGCGAGATCACGGCCAAGATGCTCCACGATGCACCCTACGACGAGCTCATGGAGAGGCTCATCGCCGTTCGTGGGCTGGGCAAGTGGTCCGTTGAGATGTTTGCTTGCTTTGCCCTCAAGCGAATGGACGTCTTTTCCCTGGGCGACCTGGGCGTTCAGAGAGGCATGGCTGCTTTTGTCGGACGAGATGTAGCCAAGCTCAAGAGCAAGGGAGGCAAGTGGAAGTACATGTCGGAGCAAGACATGGTGGAACTGTCGGACAAGTTCGCACCGTATCGGAGTTTGTTTATGTGGTACATGTGGAAGGTTGAGGAGACTGATGTTAGTACGATGGAGAAATAAGCAGCACGTTCTACATGTGTACGTGTGATTCCTCGCTGCATAATAAAGCAAGGTAAGTTAGATAGCTCATACTATGGTGGAATTATAGCATGGGATGGGTCTTTTAAAGTAGGTATTAATAGCATCTTTAACACGAACTCTAAAGAGACAATCGGCGAGCCCGTACATCGTCGTCACTTTAATTTACGAGGGAATGCGTCCTAAGTTTAAGGTTCAGGACGGACCTGAGCAAACTCAAGAGTGAATCCAGGCTCTAATATGTGTCTATTGATTTGATTGTCTGCAAGTGCCCTGTCCACGGTATTACTCGTCAAATCTTATTCTGGACCCGGAAGCCAAGCTTGTTTAGACCTCGATGCGTGACGGCTCGGCGCGGATGACACGTGCAGCCGTCTTACATAAAGGGGACTGACTACATTCTGAGTTACATGTATCCGGGGCCGGGCCGTTTGACCTTACACGAGTCAAAATCGCTGGTGATAAGGGATTATGTCAAGATTGGGTATGCCGAATGCGGGCATATTGTAGATAGGTATGTACATAGGGCCGGAGGAGCAATTGATGTGCCTTAAAGCAGGAATAGCCGCATCATTTAGGGTTCTAATTAGACGGTTTCAAGGTGAGCTGTAATATGGACTCTGGATTATGGCAGTTGCGGAGTAGGTACTCGTATTTTTTCCTGTCGTACAGAGTACGGACCATCCGCGTCGACCTCCTTTGTGTATACCGGCACTGCTCGTACATTTTTCGGTGGGATAGTTAGGGCACTTCGTATCAAGAAGCTGATTGTCGAATTGCCTGTAAGACCGCTAGTACCTGGGCTTCGTATTAAGATGATGAGGTGAGAAGAGTGTTGAAGGTACGGATATACTTGGTTTGACTACCTTCAGCTTGGAGTAAGAAAGGCTCTGTGTGATTGGACCACAAACTGCTTGGACCTGTGGTAGCTGCCATTAGGTATGACGCGTGGCTACAGTATCCTAAATTAGAAGTGTAACCCAAAACAATGACAATGCACCTTTTAGCTTTATCGTTCAGTAACACAATGATAGGTTGCTCAAGAGGGGGTGTTTGCATCACTGGGATTGCTTTTTGCGGTTGTATCATGATACCCTCATTGTACATGATACGGAGCACAGTCTTGGCCGCTAATGGCCAGGATTGGCTGTGTCCCGCTTGATGGGTTGTCAACTGATGTCTAATAATACACCATGATTCTGGCCAGCAAGATCCCCATCGGACTTTTGATGCCCAAATTGACCAATGCCATGGAGCTCTCCGCGTACCTCGAATGTTAGAGTTCTCGTATCGCATCTGGATGAGTTGGTTCGGACGCTATTGGAGGTTCGGTAAGAAGGTGTGACACACCACCATGCCAAGAAGCCACAACGACTAAAGCCGCCGTGACGGGCCAATGCGTCAATGCATGATTTTGAGAATTGCCCTCGTCATCGTTCGGCATCAATTGCCCGGCCGGCGTTGCCGTGGAGCCGGTGCTGCTGAAGGAAACAATCACAATCACCTAAGCAATCAGAGAGGATGAAACACTTTTCAACTGCTGAAGAAAGGAGTACCCATAGTGCAACTATGCTCAGAGCGGAGTATGCGCTCCGGGTTGATTAGAGCATGGAGCACGAGGAAATATACTGTCCATACTCCGTACTGTACGATACACTAGGCCGCCAACTGGCTGGAACTAGCCATGCACGGAGGATGCAGCCCAGGATTGATGTTGCTAGGCTGACGGGACTCCTTGCGTGACTCCTCGGTAGTGTTTTGAAACTCCTCGTACCGGCCCTCCGACTAATCTTGCTAGCCATCGAGCGAAGGGAACAAAAAAAGGAGAACGGGAAACTTTGCTTGTCCATGGCCGACCGAAAAATCCGCGCCAGCTGCAGACGAGCTCTGCTCTGCACAAAGTGGGCTGCTGAAGGAAGCCGTGCCAGGGGCGCTAACAAATTCAATTGAAGCATTTCCACTGACGATCCCTGTTAGCTCTGCACATGGCTGCTGAGATGGTGCTTTGGCGAAGCCGCGAAGCTGTCCTAGTGCTGCTAGCGGTTGGTGAACATTTTGGAGTGGCGCATGCGATACGATCTGCAGCGACGACGTCGGAGTGATGATGGGAATGATGGCATTTGATGCGCATCGCATGCATGCGGATCATATCGCATATCGTACTGTACAGTGTGAAGGAAATCAATGGTGTAGTGAAGACGAGACATGCACTCGGCCCAAGATTGCAAGTAGCAGGTCGGCCCACGGATTGTTCGATTACGGGCCTTGCCAAGCGCCTCCCGAGGTGAGATTCTTATTACCGTCCATGATCCAGGTGGTACATGGACGCATGCGGGAACGCCGTACCTACATGAGTACCTTGTGCGTACTGCCCGTGGCGGTAAAGGGCCAGGCACGGAGGGCCGTTTCTGTTGATATTACCTGCCCGACCGGTCTAGCGAGGAGCTGCGCGCAGCTTTCTGGATACCCGTACGGAGTACCTGAACGGAGTACCTGACGCGGGGAGCTGCTGCGAGTCAACATTGCCGGTGCCTTGCAAATAAGCAGGTACAAGTCCACAGCAGGGAGCTGATGCTTGCACTGTCTGTCTCTCGGTAACAAGGACGGCCCCGTCGATAATAAGCAAAAAAAGACGGACGGCACAAGTTGGTCTGGCGCGCTTCAAAACGAGCTCCGTATGCAGCGCACGCGCGTGCACGGAGTACCGTATTGTTACGAGAGCACCAGCATGTGCTTTGCAGTACAGTGCCGTGTGGGATTAGAAGTGGCAGCAGTAATAGGGCTATACGAGTACCGCTTCTAATTGCTATCTGTACTCCAGTATTGTCCTTATTCCACCTATACACGCATCCAAATGTTAATCTGCGTCAAGTGCCCCATTCGGCGCCACTGCCATCTAGTTAGTCTACAGTATCAATCCAATTCTGCCGCCAGCCGAGCATCATTGCCTTGTTTTCCCTCGCCCATTGCAGCTCGGACGGGGACAAATTTCATTAGATTGATGGCAAATTATGGAGATGAGGCGCGGTGGGGCGGCCTGCCCTTCCAACCCTTCCAGAGGCTGCCCGTCCCACCCACACCCCCTAGAGCTCCATTCCCAGGGGACATTTGCGGCCTCTCTCCCCTGGCCGGCCCTGTATCCGGCCTGTGGTTGGTGCACGAGGAAGCTCTCGCGCAAGCAGGGGGTGCCGCTTGGTTTCGTCCCAGGAACGGGTTCTTCTTCCCTTTTCTCTCCTTCTTCTCGCTTTCTCTCTCTTTCGTTTCTTGCTCTTGCTGTTGTCCGTCGTCTCGTCGTCGTCGTCCTGCTTCAATTCCTGCCACTCGTTATCAGGCCAAGCAATTTGCGCTATAGCTTTTTATTCACACCATTTTCCTTCCCACCCCATTCCAACTACAGTCTTCCAGGCCAACCAGTAGCCTTATTTTGACCACCATCTTTTGAGACATCTCTACCCCGTTGCCCAGGAACGTTTCCAGTTTTTCTCCCGTCGTGTCAGGAAAAAGATCGACTCTGCTACAAGGTGTGTGAGCTCTCCTGGTTTCGCTTGTTTTGTGTATTTTGTGGTGTGCGCGTTGCGTTGCCTCGCTGCTGCTCCTCCAACCTCCGTTTCACCTGGCACTGGCACCTGTCATTGTCATTGTCATTGTCAACTGGCACACTGCAAACTTTCCTCTGCTCTTCTCCTTCCACGCACATTTGATATTTGCCGACTTGCTCAATTTGCGCCTCAAAGCTTGCTGCTGGTTCTCCGGTTGCGATTGCGCTCTTCTGCTCTTCAACAACACGCTCCCCCCTTCTCTGACCCAAACCGACGACTTTTCCTTCCCGGACTCGCCTGTTGCCGTTACGAGTGGAAATATTTAGACACCTGGGCCATTGTTCGAGCGATCGAAAACTGGATTCCATCAACATCTTTTTGTCTCGTCTCGTGCCTTTTGGACCGGTTGCATAGTTTAAACGCCACAGTCAGATACCCCCTATTTGCGCCAGCTTCACGCCTTGAATCGCGACACTGCCATCTTCACATTTCATTTTTCATTATTTTGACGCGTTTTTGGTGCACGTTTGCTGACTTCCGTCCTTTCCATTAGATCAGAATGCATTCCTCCAAGCTCTTCTCAGCCATCCTGGCTGCTGGCGCCGCCAGCGTCGTCTCTGGTAAGATCCTTTGCGCTCTGTGGTATGACTGCAAAATGCTAACTCGACTGTAGCTGCCTCCAGCGCCTGTTCCAAGGACATCAAGGTTACCACGCCTAACCCTGTCATCTCCTGCGACACCGTTGACGCCAACATCATCGTCGACGAGTCCGTTGCTGGTGACCTGATTCTTAACGGCCCCAAGACGATCACTGGTGATCTCATCATCAACAATGCCACCCAGCTCATTTCCGTCCAGAGTATCACAATTGCCTCCATTGGCGGCAACTTCGAGCTCAACGGCCTCGAGCTCCTGAGCTCTGTTAACATGCAGGCGCTCAAGACCTTGAACAAGTTGAACATGGTCAAGCTTCCCCAGCTTAACACTCTGGTCTTTGGCACTTCTGGTGTCACCAAGGCCAACGACATCCAGGTTACCGACACCTTCCTCAGTGATCTTAGCGGTCTCAACATCAACAGTGTTGACTCCCTGACCATCACCAACAACAACAAGCTGACCGCCTTCAACTCCGACCTGGTCAACATCACCACCCTTCTCAGTGTTACCAGCAACGGAAACAACATGGAGATCAACATGACCAAGCTTCAGTCTGCTGCCGAGATTCAGCTTTCTAACGTCAAGAGCTTCGTCGTTCCTAGACTGAAGACCATCACCCAGTCCCTCAAGTTCGACACCAACCCTTCGCTCACCACTTTCAGCGCCAAGAACGTCACCTCCATTGGCGACAGTGTTACCTTCATCAACAACAACAAGCTCACCAACGTCTCATTCCCCCTGTTGACGTCTGTTGGTGACTTGACTATCCAGAACAACACTGCCCTCGATGCCGTTGAGGGTTTCCCCAAGCTGCAGACCGTTGCTGGTGGTGTCATCCTCCGCGGTAACTTTGACACGTGAGTAGCCAGCCCGTCTCGGTTCCCATATGTATATTCCTTATCGCTGACCGTTGTATCTTTATATAGTGTTGAGCTTCCTGCCCTCAAGGATGTCAAGGGCGGCTGCACCGTCTTCTCTACCACCGATATTTCTGCTTTCTGCGGTTTCTTCGATGACGCTAAGAAGAGCAAGATCATCCAGGGTCAGGAGTCCTGCAAGAGCAACGTTAAGGCCGCCAATGAGGGAGGTAGCGATGGTGACTCCAACACTTCCAGCGGCGGCAAGGGCAGCTCCAGCGACAACAGTGGTAACGGCACTGACAACGCTGTCGCTGCCCTCAACGTCAACAACGTCCTTTTGGGCGTCTCCGTCCTTGCTGGTATGGCCCAGCTGTGGTAAAAAGTTTCGGAGGATGATGGGTCGGAATTTGGCGTCAATCTCTGTTCTCCCAGATGTTTTTCTGTTTTCTTTTAGCCAACACATTGTGGTTTCGTCAACCTCCCCCACGCCTTGGCTGTCAACTCATATGTGACCGCCCCTTTTGTGTGTGTCCGCGGCACTAACGCTAGAACTTAATAATGGAAATGTACTTCAAAATGTCGCCACGCTCCTTTTATCCTTTCGACGAGCATCGACAATGATGCATGACGCACAAGCTGTATTGCCTGTGACAATTTGGCTATCACTGGCGAGCTCGAGACTTGAAAGGATTTTACGTGTGTACGGTTACTGGTGATATTCTATCACGATTTGCACCTCTCTTTAGACTTTCTTTACCGGTGTTGGTGTATGTTAGACTTAGGGTACTTTTTATACCACTTTTTGCCTTTGTTTTTATTAAATCAACTTTGCCTAATTACCCATATGTCTACCTTGCTCCGTGCCTGTGAAAAAGAAGTGTAGTTGTTTGCGACAACTACTAAACCAAGTGCCCCTAAAGAAATCTCATGCTGTTGCATCCACATAGATACCTTGTTCAAACCTCTCAGTGTCGTAAAACTTGGGGATGATAGTGTTGCCATTAAAAACACGCCCGTCCAGTTCATTGACTGCCTGTTGCCATTGTGTCAACCCGAGATAACTTGAGTAATGGATGATTTGTTCGTTTGAAGATGTATGTGACTTACTCGCAGTGCGGACACTTGGTCTGTGAACTTGATAAAGACTTGGCGAGTGTCTACGTCGATGTATAGTCTCTCGACTCGCCCATACTATGTACCGCACATTATTAGCCATCAATTACCTCTTTGCATGATACATCAGGCAGCGTTGCTTATTCTTACCTTTTCACCGCACTCTCCGCCGATTTCCTGGCCCAGGCCGTCGGCGATCTCGGCCTCGAGGTCGGGCATGTTCTCGAGCATGTTCTGGAGGACAATGACGTCGCTCATGACGCCGAACTTGCCGTTCTCCTCCTTGCGCTTGCCGCCGAAGATCTTGCCCTTGTTGGCGGGCTCGGCCCAGCCGCCGCCGTCGGCGTCGGCCTTTTTGCGCCTCTTTTCGACCTGGACGCGGAGAGGGTTGAGGATGCCGGATTCGTTGGCGCCGAGGGCGGTGCCCTTTGTCCAGCCGTATTTGGACATGAGGCGCTGCGCGAAGCCGACTTGGCCGGGGCGGTTGGTGCGCGGCTGTTCGGCGTCGACGGGGGCATCATCGTCATCGTCTTCGGCGCGGTTGAAGCTGGGTGGTGGTGAGTAGCCTTCGTTTTCGTCGCCGTTGGTGTTGGTTGGTGGAGTCTGGGTGTAGCGGACGGGAGCTTTGGATATTGTAGCGGATTCTGAGGGTGGTGGAGGCGGAGGAGCATAAGATGGGTTGTTGTTCGTTTGAGGGGGAGGCGGAGGAGGAGGTGGTGATGGTTCGAAAGGTTGAGGCGAAGGAACTTGTTGCGTTGTTGAGAGGGCGAGACGACGGGCATAGGCGTCGTCTGCGGTTTCGTCTTGCGGTGGAGCAGCTGGGGGAGATCTTGGAGGTGGCGCAAAGGAGTATGAAGCTGGCGGCGCAAACTGGTCTGTGATATGAATTAGTCCTGTCCAACTGGTTTCTCATGATAACGGCGTGGGTGAGCTTACTCGAGGGTGCTGCACGGGTTGACTCCTCTTCCGAGTCCGAGATGTCACTCTCTTCCTGTCGCTTTCGGTGTCGATATAGCAATCCTTTCCACTCTCGCACCTCCTCTACCTTTTCTTCGCTTTTGAGGAACTCGTCCACGTTTGTCGGTCTCGATGGATCGTACATTTCGTCCCAGTCTGTCTCGAACTGCTCCTGTCTCTTCTTCTTCTTTTTGCGACCGCCGCGTTGGCGCTTCTCTCCAACGCCGTACATCCATTCATCTTCCTCCGTTGCTGCCCAATCAGCAAGAGTGCTCTGATGTGGTATTGACTGCGCAGCTCCGGGGGCTGTTGTGGTAGTTGCTGAGGCTGTGGTGGGCGCAGTCCTGGGGATTGCTTTGGGAAATGTCGGCTTGGCTTTGGACTGTTTTACTTGTGGACGCCGTATGGGCTGGAATTGAAGCGCGGGGTTGAGCGGCTTCTTCGCTGCTTGTTCATCTGCTGCAGGCGCGCCTTGCTTGTATGTCACTGGCGCGGAAGAGATGGTAGCTGATGGAGAGGGATCGTTGGGATCGAGTAGATTGTCATAGAGGGAGAGTCCTCGCGGCGGAGGAGCCGCCATGTTCCCGTGATAACAAAGGCTACTTGGCTATGATGATTTATTCTGAGGCATGAGCTGAGTAGAATTGAGCAGTAAAAGGAAGAGAAAAGGGTACGCTTTGAAACGCGACAGTAGTTGGAAATATTCAGAAGAGTAATCGGCCATACATGATTAGCAGCAGTAGTAGTTGGTTAGTGATCTATCTCTAGCGCGATCAATCGGTGGCTGAGAGCTATGGCGCCGTCCGGCAGAACATCGGCACGCCATTACTCAATCGCAGCTCTGGTGAATTGCCAGCTTGAGCTGCATATCACCCCTCCAACCAACCCCACCAAAATTTCCCCCATCCATCCGCCTCAATATATCAGGTCACTCTACTTTGGACCATAGCATCTGGTGTGGCTTGGGGAGTACGTCGAGTCACGACATTTCCTTTTTTCTTCCTTTTCCTCCTCACCATCTAACTCGACCTTAGACAGTTGCAGGCAGACTGTCCTTGAGCATCTCGTTGATCTACGCGTTTCTTTCCGCCACTCTCAATCCACGAACCCGATAGTCCGATTAACCAACATCGCCAAAATGTCTGACCTGGCGAGTCGCATTACGAAACCTGACGAAGCAGTCAAGGCCGAGAGTCAGCCTGAAGCTGATGCTCCGGCCGCCGATGCTTCTGTCGCTGAGGCACAGAATGACGGTGCCATTGAGGAGCTTGGTGGCTCTGGCCTGCAGGAGCCTGAGTGGGACGTCGAGGTTTCCCTTAGCGATCTTCAGAACAATGAAGCCACACCCTTTCACTCTGCCACGCAATGGGAGGATATGGGCCTGTAAGTATTAAATCCATTTAGTATTAATCGTACACATTTGCTAACCATGTTGTAAAGTTCCGAGGACCTCCTAAAGGGCCTTCTGGCTCTCAAGTTCTTGAAGCCTTCGAAAGTTCAGGGAAAATCTCTTCCTCTGATGCTTAGCGATCCCCCGAGGAATATGATGGCCCAATCCCAGTCAGGAACTGGAAAGACTGCGGCGTTTGTTACTGCCATTCTGTCGCGTGTCGATTTCAACAACCCTGATCAGCCTCAAGCCCTTGCCTTGGCACCCAGCCGAGAGCTGGCTCGTCAGATTGAAGGTGTCATTGGTGCTATTGGTCGCTTTATCAAGCCTCTTAAAGTTGCCGCGGCCATTCCAGGTGCTTTACCCCGCGACCAGCCAGTTCGATCTGCAGTCATTGTTGGAACACCCGGTACTGTCATGGATGTCATCCGACGAAGACAGTTGGATGTCTCTCAGCTCAAGGTTCTCGTCTTGGATGAAGCCGACAATATGTTGGATCAGCAAGGAATGGGCGACCAGTGCTTGAGAGTCAAGAAGTAAGGCTGTTCTGGAACAAGATCATTTAAAGAATTGAGAGATGGCTAACCTGTGGATATAGCATGCTGCCCAAGTCTATTCAGATCCTTCTGTTCTCAGCCACTTTCCCCGACAAAGTTGGCTCATATGCCCAGAAGTTCGCACCAAACGCCCACTCACTGAAACTCCAGCGCAACGAGCTTACGGTCAAGGGCATTTCGCAAATGTTCATTGACTGTGCTGATGACAATATCAAGTACGACGTTCTCTGCAAGCTCTACGGTCTTATGACTATTGGCCAGTCGGTCATCTTCGTCAAGGTATGTTGCCAACGGACTTTGGACCTTTAACTCGACGAAGCTTTGCTAACATACGAATAGACTCGTGAAAGTGCCAACGAGATCCAGAGACGCATGGTAGCTGATGGACACAAAGTTTCCGCCCTGCACGCTGCTTTCGATGGTAATGAAAGAGATGAGCTGTTGGCTAAGTTCCGACAAGGCGAGAACAAGGTTCTCATCACTACCAACGTTCTTGCCCGTGGTATTGACGTGTCAACCGTTTCCATGGTTATCAACTACGATATTCCGATGAAAGGCCGTGGCGATTCTGAGCCAGATGCTGAGACTTACCTCCACCGTATTGGCCGAACTGGACGTTTCGGCCGTGTCGGAGTCAGTATCAGCTTCGTCTATGATAAGAAGAGCTTCGATGCCCTTAGCAGCATTGCCAACACCTACGGTATCGACCTAGTCCGTCTCGATACTGATGACTGGGACGAGGCGGAGGAGCGAGTCAAGGAGGTCATCAAGAAGAACCGAGCTCAGGCTGCTTATGCTCCAAGTGCTACGGACAATGCGGCCAAGGCACAGGCACCCTAGAAAGGTGACAACGACGCATGGATGACTTACTAAATTGGCGGCGATCTTCTTTGTTTCTTTTGTTCTTTGCTTTGCTTGATAAGAACGCCGCAATTTCGCACTTGATGATGGATGGTATGATAATGGGGTTTATACAACTGAATCTGTAGAGTGTGGCACGACAAGATACCAAAATTTGCAGAGTTGTGCTATTGCAGGACGGCTGAAAAAGCTAAAAATGATAAATATTCTGCCTTTTCGTGGCGTCTATTCCACATGTGCCTTGTCCCTATCCTGCTAACAGTGAAGAACGTATGCCAATCTGCTAAATTACCTTTATCCCGCATGAACCTAACCATCTCGACATGAATCACTACAATTGATGGAAGCACTGATTCGAATCGAATGTTTCACTCAGATTTGCATAGTTAATGCAGCCGGAAGTGGATTCGCATAATTCTGTATCTGGAGTTGCATAACGGAATGCCGTAATCCGTACGCTGTGCTTCGTACCTTTTGTAGCATTTGGATGGGGTCCGCGGTTCGTGGATCCACGTTGATTTTTCCAGCACATGACTCTACATGCGAGTAGTTTTGACGGAGAGCTCGGTGGCGACAATCCAGAGTCAGAAAAGAGCTCTTGTCTTGAGTTTTACGGCTTACGAGTACTACGCGTATACTTGTTGGACGATGAGATAAAATTCCACGCGCTGTATAGCATCGTCATATCTGTGATTTCTGTTCGCCCTCTCCTTTTACCTACAGTAGCTTACAACGGATCGGAAGAGGTTGGACACACCGGTGCAGGAATCGGAGCATTTCTCTGGTCGTTGGAGAGCATTTGCTGCCTTGCCGACCACCTCTTTTTTCTGATCCTTCTCCTAAGTGGCTCACGTCATGCATGCAGTGCTACACCACTAAGGCAGATGCATGTACGACGGATGTATGTCTGTAGAGAACTTACTCGTACGCAGCAAAACAAACACTCGGCGCAGATAGTGTGTGAGTGCGAGTACATGTGAAAGTATCAAGAGGGGTTGATGGGAAGGCTGGCGCGTGCATGGGTCTGGGCTTACAAGAGGGTTGGATATTCTGCATGTAATTAAGTGGTTGGTATGTCAACGGAGGAGCGGGCAGATGTTACTCGTCCTCTGCATTCTGTTAGAGGTGTAGTGCAGTATCAAGTCAAGTCCTCGGACCAGGTAAGCATAGACGATGGCTGGTGATGGGATGCTGTCACACATCATGGATCATGGCTCACTCGTATCGCCGACGAAGCAGAGCATGGGAGCTTTTTGTCCCGCAAATTGAGCCATCATCCCCACCATTATGTCACTGTGCTGCACCGCCAAGACAGTGAAGAAGGTCAGGAAAAAACCACAGCAACAGAAAAAAGAGAGGGAAAAAGAAAACAGAAAAAAAATTTACGCGGTGAAGCATCTCACGTGTGGTTCCGGAGCTGCTTTGAGGATTGGCGCTCCAAGTGCTTCCCCCCACTCTTTTCAACTACCACCACACACCGCCTACTAGAGAGCACTAGTCTTCCCATTTTCCGTTATTAGCACGCCTTGCATGATAGCGCACTTGAGCTTTGAGACACGACAGGGAAAACAAAGAGAGCGAAAGACAAGACAGCCAAAGGTTCCTTTCCTAGCACGAGCCCGGTGGCAAAACGAAACCCGTCTTGACGACTGTGCTTGTACGACAGTCGGCTGATATTTTCTTCGCAGCAACAGTTGCCGCACCCTGGCCAGAGCTTGAGAATTTTCTCCCACGGAACCACCCCCTGTCAAGTGTCGGCTGTGGCTCCATCGCCGTAGCACCGGTTAGCCAAAAAGAACCAGCCTCTCCGAGACGGGCAGCGCATACGAGTTAGTAGCTTGGGGTGGCTTGACGGTTAGTACGTGGTGCGAATTCTCTTGTTTTTCCCATCTTGTTCTTGTTCGAGAAAAAGAAGGGGGCCTTCTGCAAGTCATGCTCCTCAAGCAAGTCATTTACTGTCCTCGCCAAAGAAACGAGAGAAACGACGACTTGCTCGATCAATCAAGGAATCGCCCTCCCAGATAATTAACGCAATTGCCCAATGCCGATAGATTCCGGGGTTGAGCTGCATGAGAACGACCGCGGGGCATCAAGAGGCGAGCCACGTAGCACGCCTCCAGAGGGAAACCAGTCACAACATGCATATCCCTCCAGCCTTCGCGGACGCATCCTCACACGCTAGGTCCTGCACGGTGGGCGGTCTTTGATATCGCTCAGAAGCTGGAGCCACTCGGCCCACTGCTAGCCAGCTCATCTGGCCGCCTTTCCTCATGATTGCTGTTTGCCTGTGTGTCTGATTTGCCCGCCGGTGCTTAATCCCACTTTTCGTTGGTTGATCATGCATGTTCCATTTTCGTTGCGTCGGGCAGCTATCCTGTCAGCCCGTGCGAATTCAAGTCATGTCTCAACCCGCAAATGCGGCCGGCTGGCGACAAGGCCACCTGCTGAGCCCAATCGTAGAGCGGCGTGGCGGGCGGGAAACGACTTGCCTCTGCCAATTGGGCTCGCATGATTGCTATTCAGCCGTCGTGTGGGTATGGATCTCTGTTGCAAGGGGGGCTCTGGACCGGAATTTGTGTGCTCTTGGCCTGCTGGGCTCCGCATCGTCAATCTTCTCTGGTTCGCTTGTGGACGGCCATGGGTGTTTTTTTTGACATGGGACGTGCTTTTTTGGATGGGCCCATGCAGCTCGAGGAGACAAGGCTCCAAGTGGTGTCATCTCAAAGCCTTTACTGACTTCCCACCTGTTCGCAGGTTTTAGAGAGGAAAAAAAAAAAAACCTCCTGCATCATACATACCAAACTACACTCTGAAACCCGTCATCATCCGTACCAATAGGCTGCTACATTCGCTTTGAAGCAGCCACAGACAGCCGTGTCCTGAAGCGCCAAGGCCCAAGAGACCGGCCGTTTTCCTTATTGGCGCTTTCCACCTGCATCTGTCGGATAATCTGATTTCAGTGCAGCTTGTATGGAGGTCGATAAAGCAGCCGTGCCCCAACTCGCTCAGTCCGAGGTCTCTGAGGTCGACAGGGCAAAGGAAGTATGAGCGCCGCCCAAGAAGTCGAGTACTGTCCCGTCAGGACTAACATAGACTTGTCCAATGTACAGTTCTCCGATTTTTCCAATGTCCAGTACTTCGAAAAGAATGACTCCGAGGTCGGGTCCAAGGTGTCAGTAGACAACAAAGGTAATTGGCGACATTCACTCAGAGCGCATTTCTTCCAATATCTTCCAATGCTAATTTTGCAGCAGAAAACGATGCCCCTCAAGATTCGGCCGCGGCTGAAGAGCAGCCTGAAGAGGCCGAGGTAGATGGCGAAGTTGCGGCAGAGCCCACTTCTTCCAAGAACAAGAAGAAAAAGAAGAAGAAGAACAAGAACAAGAGCGAAAGCCAGATAACTTCGCCTATAGAGTCCTCCGAAAGCTTTGCGGCTGAAGTCAAGGCTGAGGGGGAAACCGCCGAACCGGCAGAGCAAGACACAACAGTTACCCCTCCTCCGGAGGAGTCAAGTCAGGTGGTCGAAGACGAGGCTAAGAAAGACAAGAAGAAGAAAAAGAAGAAGAAGAAGACCAGCCCCAAGAATTCGGAGACAGACGTGGCCGATGACAGCGCTCTTGATCCCGCCCAGCCTCCGTCGCCACCAGCCACCGACGAGGGAAGAGGTGAGGATGAGGCTACTCCGGTTGTAGAGGAGAAGACCGAAGCCGCAGCTGCGGAGCCTGAGCCTGCTGTCGAAACCGCGAAGGAAGAGACCGCAGCTGAGCCCGAACATTCGGATGAGGCCGTCCCTGTTTCCGAAGAAGTCAAGGCCGAAGCGGAACCGGAAGCTCACCACGAAGATGCCAAGGTCGCTGAGGAAGAGGCTAAGACTACGGAAGATGAAGTTGCTGTTTCTGCAGAGCCTGAGCATGCGGAGCCCCAGCCCGAGCATGAGCAGGAGCATGAGCACAAGGAGGAGCAGGAGCACAAGGAGGAGCATGACCATGCTCCCCAGGAAACCGAGGCTGTGAAAGAGCCAGAGGCTGAGCCTGCTGTTCACGAGGATGCCCATGTCGAAGAGTCTCACGAGCCGGCGGAAACACACGATGAGAAGCCAGCCGAGGAGCCTACTCACACCGAAGATACCCAGGCACCAGTGGTGGCCGAAGAGCCCGCCGAGCATGAGGAGACCGAGACATCGGAGCACAAGGATGATGTCCACGTTCCTGAGCCGCTTGAGGCCGAGAAGGCGGAGGAGCATCATGCCGAAGAGGACAAGCCCTCAGAAGATGTGAAGCCCACTGAGGAGGTCGCACCTGCTCACGAAGAGGAGAAGCACTCCGAAGACGTCCCATCTACCGAAGAGACGAAGCCCATCGAGGAAGAAAAGTCTACTGAGGAAGATAAGCCCACTGAAGAGGTCGCACCTGCTCACGAAGAGGAGCACGTCGAAGAACAACACTCTGAGGTGCCCGCTACCGAGGAGACGAAGCCTGCCGAAGAGGTTGCTCACGTCGAAGAGGAGAAGCACACTGAGGAGGCTGCGCCTGCTGAGGAGGAGAAACACTCCGAAGAGGAGAAGCCTTCCGTCGAGGAGCACACCGAGGTTGAGAAAGACACCGCTGAACCTGAGGCCAAGGAAGAGCCTGCTGCCGAGCCTGTCGTTGAAAACCACCATGAGGAGACTTCCAAGGAGGCTGAAGAGCATGTCACCGAAGCAGCACACGAAGAGCCTGCCAAGGAACATGAAGAGCATGCTGAAGCCGCAAAGGAGATTCCCGCTCCCGAGGAGGAGAAGGCACCCGAGACTGCGGAGCCCGAACACCACGAGGAAGAAAAGGCTCCTGAGCCACACTCTGATGCTACACCCGCTGTTGACGACGTCGTTGCCGAAGAGCACACTCTGACCGAAGACAAGCCTGCTTCTGAGGAGGAGAAACATGATGACTCCGAGAAGCACGAAGAGTCTGCTGCTGAACACGAGCACGTCGCTGCTGAGATTGAGACCAAGGCTGAAGAAGTCGACGAAACTCCCAAGAAGGAGGCAGCCGTCGAAGAGGCTCCTAAGGATGTAGCCGAGTCTCATGAGCCTGTCCACACCGAGGAGGCTAAACACGACTTGACTGAAGAAGCCGAGCCTGCTCAGGAAGTCGTACAGTCTCACGACACCGAAGCTGCTAAAGAGGAGACTCACGAGGAGCACCATAATGTCGAGACCAAGGCGGAGGAGGCTGAGCCTGAGTCCGTGGTCGAGGATGTCAAGGAGCCTGTCGAGACACACGCCGAGACTGAGGAAACTTCTCACGAAGAGGCCCCTGTCGAGCAATCTGTAGTTTCTGAGGAGCACTCAGTTCCTGCTGAAGCTACTGAGTCTGAAGTCTCCAAGGTCGAGTCTGAGGTTTCTCATGCCACCCACTCTGAGGTTGAGGCCAAGCCTGAGGTTGTTGAGGCCTCATCAGAAGTAACAGACCACAAGCCTGAGACCACTGAAAGCGAATCTACCCCTGAGGAACACGTTGCAGTGGCCGAGACTGAGAGTGACGTTCAGAAGAGTGTTGCTGAGCCTGAGCCCGTCACCGAATCCGAGGTCGCCACTGAGTCCGAGGCTGCTACCGAGTCTGAAGTTGCTGCTCACCCCGAGGTTGTTGCCAAGTCTGAGATCGCTACTGAGTCTGAAGCTGCCACTGAATCCGAAGTTGCTGCCCAACCTGAAGTTGCTACTGAGTCTGAGGTTGCTACAGACTCCGAGGTCGCTGCTCACCCTGAGGTTGTCGCTGAATCTGAAGTGGCCACCGAATCTGAGGTCGCCAAGTCTGAGCCCGTTGCTGAATCTGAAGTAGCCACCGAGTCTGAGATTGCCAAGTCTGAGCCTGTTGCCGAGTCTGAAATTGCTGCGGAATCTGAGGTCGCTGCTCACCCCGAGGTCGCTGCCGAGTCTGAAGTTGCTACATACTCCGAGGTCGCCAAGTCTGAGCCTGTTGCAGAGTCTGAAGTGGCCACCGAGTCTGAGGTCGCCCAGTCTGAAGTCGCTGCTCACCCTGAAGTTGTCGCCGAATCCGAGGTCGCCAAGTCTGAGCCTACCGAGTCTGAAGTAGCCACCGAATCTGAGGTCGCTAAATCCGAGGTTGCTGCTCACCCTGAGGCCGTTGTTGAGTCTGAGGTTGCCGCGGAATCTGAGGTTGCTGCTCACCCTCAGGTTGTCGCTGAGTCCGAAGTAGCCACCGAATCTGAGGTCGCCAAACCTGAGGTTATTGCTGACTCTGAGGTTGCCACCGAGTCTGAGGTCTCCAAACCCGAGGTTGTTGCTGAGTCTGAGGTTGCGACGGAGTCTGAAATCGCCAAGTCTGAGGTCGCTGAGGAGCACAAGCCAACTGAGTCCGTTGTTCCTGAACCTGCCGACGAGGAGTTCGAAGTTATTACCCCAGCTGAGGTTGAAAAGGCGATCGTCCACGAGGTTGATAGCAAAGAGTCATCAGAAATCCAGGCCGCTTCAGAGCTAACGGAAGACTCCAAGGCTCCTCATGACGAACTCACAAAGGAAATTCCCAAGGAGGTCGAGGTTGTCGAAGCTCCTGTTGCGGTGCCAGCTGAAGCTGAGGAACACTCTACGGCTTCCGTTGTTGAGGAGGTGCCTGCTGAAGTCGCACCCGTCATTCCGGCAGTTGAAGCCGAGACTACGCCTGTTGTGGTAGAGAGCGAAAAGGCAATTGTGCCAGAGCCAGTGGAGGAGGTCGTGCAGCCTGTAGCTGCTGAGGTGGAGGCGCCCAAGAACGTTGAGGAAGAGGAGATCAAGGACACTATCGGTCCTATTTCAGTTGAGAAGAACGTGGTAGAGAAAGTCAGGAAAGGTGAGGAGCAGCATTCATTACATGATACCCCTGTTGATATTTCGGGACGGTTTGGTGACTCCACATCGGGTGAGGAGTCGAAGGACCACGGCGTTTTGGCGTTGAAATCGGAAGACATTTCGGAGATTCAGAGTCGGTCCTTGGGAGAGGAGGAGAAAGAAAATGCCAAGACAGACCATCTTGAAGAGGCTGAGACACCAGCAGTCGAAGTGCCTGCTGTTTCTACCAAACCTGATGTGGAGGCCGTCTCTGAGCCGCTGCCTTCTCACGAAAAGGAAGAGGAGTCAGACAAGATTGCTCTCATCGCTGGGGCTGCCGCGGTTACCACAGCTGCTACTGCTGCTGTGGCGACTGCTGCTGTCATTCACCAAGAGTCTGACGACTCGAAGCGTGATATCTCGGCCGCAACTGAAGAAGGTGGGCTAAAGGGACCTGCTCAGGAGCCAGTTGCTCCCGCAGTGCCCGAAACCGAGGTGACTAAACGTGATGTGGAAGACAAAACCCCTAAACAAGAAGAAGCAGAGAGAGAGATTGTCCTCCCCGCGGAGGTTACGAAGCCCATTGAGGAGCCCGTTGCAGCCCGAGAAGCTGAGCCTTCAACGTCCAAGGCGCCAGTTGATGCGAAGGACACTGTGCCGACTCCCCAGGAAATCCCATCACACCAACCATCCAGCGAAGAGGCAACAACTTCAAAGACAGTGACAGCAATAGAACTCGATCAGGCAAGTAAAGAGATCACGAAACGGGCGAAGCCTATTAAAGAGAACAAAAACTTACAGGATGTAGCCCAAGTCGACTATTCTGGAGGCACTGACAGCCTGGCTTTTGGCGCCGTTCGCATGGCTGACCCAACTCTTTGGAAAGAAGAGGGCGGACGAGTAAACGCATTCACCACGCCCGGATTGAGCCGTAGCATCGACAGGGAAGTGCTCGATGGACCTCGGTTTGCCGCAAAAGGTGGAGTGGTCGCTCAATCCGACGATGGATTCCAGGCAGGGGCTGTGATGAAGAGAGAGATGATGCCATTCCGTGGATTGGATCGAAATGCGGTCCCTTTGGAAGTCGCTGCCGCAGCAAGCCATTATGTGCCCCCTTTACGATACCCTGCTCTTAACGCCGACGGTCACTACTCCTCGAGGTGGACGAACATGGCCTCCCCAGGCCCTTTGGTCTCTCCCTTTGAATATGAAGAAATGGTTCAACAAGATACTCCGCCTCCGCTGTCTCTTTCCGTGTTATTGGATGATGAGTTCAGAGTGCCGACTCCCGCCGCTGTGGTTCCTGAAAGGGCGACGACTGACAGGCTGAGGACTCGACTGCTGCGTCACAAGCATCAGATTCTACTTCACGACGCTGATGACGCAGCCGCAGCTGCCGTGGTCACTAACACCATCGCAGAGGCACCTAGGCCTGTCGCCCGTCTTTCGCTCACAGGCCTCCGCAACGGCGGGGACCTTCCTCATCTGGACCATCATCAGATGAAGTTGGATTCGGAGGAACTTCAGTCTCTAGCCGTCCCTACTACACGCAGGAGTATTAGTGATGATGAGGAAGATCTTCGTAAATCCATTGCTGACATTTTCACAGAGGATAGATCTAAGGACCATATTTCCTCGAGTAGTGACCGGGAACGACACCGCAAGTATCGTCATTCTCGCCATTCTTCCCATTCCAGCCGAAATCGTGGTGAGGAAGACGGCAGAGAATACAGAGAGTATAGAGAGAACAGAGAGAGCAAACATCGCTCATACGAATCCCAAGGGTCAGCTTACCGCCGCTCTATTCCTGACAGCGGTAGTTCTCGTCCTGGTTCTGGGTCGTCCAAGTTAGACACGCCACCACGAACTCCTCGGCGGCGCCATAGCGGCGTTGTAGGCGAGGTTCCTGTGTCCTCCAGCCGGAGATACAGAACTCCAGAAGAGCAGGAGGCTCATGAGCAGCGCAGAGCTCAACGTCGTGCTGCCCGAGAGGCTGAGCGAGTCGACAAGCAAGAAGCGCCCGAGGCGGTCAATGAAGGGTACGAAGGACACGAGCGGTATGAGCAGCCTCAACGCTATGATGAGCGTCGTGAACGACGTGAGCACAACGAACACCGAGAACAACGTGATCATCGTGAACGCGTTGAACGCTCTGACCGCCGTGACCGTTATGAACGTCCCGAACGCACTCAGCGTACTGAGCGTGTTGATCGGCCCGAGCGTTTCGAACAGCCTGAACCGCTCACCGACCGTGAAGTAATGGACGAGGGCTATGGCCGACCTGAGAAATATGATCGGCGTGAACGACATGAACGGCGAGAGCGCCGCGAACGCCGTGAGCGTCGTGAGCTCTACGAAAAGAACCTGGACCCTCAGCCCGAACCCTTTCCGGCTGTTGACGAGTTCCAAGATCCCGCACCACCTCCGGCCCCTATCCCCGCTCCCCCAGAGCGTAAGGGTAAAGAGGTGGGCTTCGACTTGCCACCTGAAGAGATCAAGCGCCATCGTGGTCGCTCGTTCCGTCAACGTTCAGGCAACTCTGGCTTTGACTATGGACGGGGGTCACAGTCTCCCGAAAAGAGATTTTTCGAAATGAAAAATGCCGAGGGAGTACTTCGCAAGTCATCCTCGCCGCCACCTCCCGATAAATTCATCTACGTGCCAGCTCGGGATTCTTCTCTTCCCGAGGAGATGCGGCCCAGAACACGCGACCGGGACGTTCCCCGGACCCGTGATCGCCGGCTGTCTGAGGTTACGTATGATAGACCTCGCGGCGGCCATTTCGGAGACTCTCCTAGGCAATCGGCGCCGCTCGACGAGGGCGACGATTCTGCTCGGCGAGCCCGTCATGAACGCAGGCGGATGAGGGAGGCTAGGGAGCAGGAGAAGAAGTCGGGAGGACTCAAGGGGGTATTCAAGAGACTGTTTAATTGACTGGTAGACGATTGGGACACATGGCAGATATGGCAGCGATGGAAAAGGAGCGCTCTTTTATTCAAACGATTTAATGAATCATGTGTGTATGGCTCATCTATTCTTCTTCATAGTTCTTTCCTGGCCATTAGGCTGGTTTATGCTAGTTATGTTCGCTTACGGTTAAATGAAGCAATTTGACATTGGGACTTTGATATCAATGACTATGAGATTTGTGCGTCAACTACGTATATTCGACTTACATCATACAGCAAGATGGTGAAAATCTCCCCCCTATGCGGCTCATGATCTTGATAGGGAGGCTGAAGCTCCAAGGCTGTTGTTGGACGTTGAGGAGGTCACATGACTTCAGAGCTCCCAGCACGAACCAGAGCAAAGCGCTTTGTTTCGGAGCCTCGGCGCTAGTTGATCCGCCCCAGCCCTAATTCGGCAGCGCATTTTCGCAACAAGCCCACCGAAATTGGCCTAAAAAATTCACGAGGGGAAAAAAAAAAGTTCGGTTTCTATCATCACTCCACACCCCCCCGAACAAATATCCAAAGGCGCAGGATTTGACCTCTTTGCGTTCTTCACGTCCACTCAAACACCACCAATTATCAACAATGGCTCCTATCACTGTATGTACCACGTGAAAATGACATTTCTCATTCGCTTTGCTGTAGGCAGACAATTGCCCTCTTCTTCTCTTTCTCTGTCTTAGGGGAGATGAGAGAGGGGAGGGTGGTTGCGCTGTCGACGAGAGATCAACAAAAAGCAGTAGGCTGATGTGTAAATGTCATGATTATAGAAGAAGGCGGGCAAGGCCCAGAAGCAGACCAAGAAGGTGAGTTGACAAAACCAAAAACATCCCGAGAAGTTGAAGAGGGGAATGGGGGTTGCTAACGTTGAACTTGTAGTTCATCATCAACGCTTCGCAGCCTGCTAGCGACAAGATCTTCGACGTCTCTGCCTTTGAGAAGTTCCTCCAGGACCACATCAAGGTTGACGGCCGCACCAACAACCTGGGCGATAACGTCGCCATCCAGTCGTCTGGTGATGGCAAGATCGAGGTCATTGCCCACAACGAGCTCTCTGGCCGCTACCTCAAGTACCTGTACGATTCCCTCTTCACAAATCTTGAGCCTCCCCAACCATGCAGTTATACTAAACGTTTTACGATGAACAGGACCAAGAAGTTCCTCAAGAAGCAGCAGCTCCGTGACTGGCTCCGCGTCGTCTCCACCTCCCGTGGTGTCTACGAGCTCAAGTTCTTCAACGTCGTCAACGATGACGCCGATGAGGATGACGAGTAAATTCGCCTTCTTGGAATAAAATAAAGGGAAAGCCATATGGGAAATGAAGAATGGTTGTGGGAAAATAGCAACTTGGAGCGACCCTGGACCCCTTTGTGATGAAGGATATATAAGCACGTGCGGCTCTTGTAGGGTCGTCGTCAGCGTGATAGGATCTCTGAAAAGGAGAGGCCTGGTTTTGGGTTGCTCTAGTCTAGTCAATTAAAAAAGAAGCGACCATTTTGAGTGGACCTACCTACATTAAGATTTCTCACTTCTCCTTAATCATTATCATGTGAATGTCAACGTAGTCTGTTGTTATAGATATTAGTTAAGCGATGTATACTCGACGTAGTCAATTTATGATGCGCTATCAGATTGCCATGTCTACAAAATCCGTGTGTATATATGCTTCCATCATCTGCTTGTTTCATGCAGCAGCTCGGTATCATCAATAACATAAAGAAAAGAAAAGCACCCCCCCCCTTTAAGGCAACGTCCTCATAACACCCTCAAAAGCCACCAATGCCATGGCATTCGCCGGGAAAGCCCGCAAGAAGCACGGCAAGAATCCTCTCCAGTATCCCCTCCACCCAGACTCTCTATAAACAGCAACAGCAGCATCTCGCCATTTAGGGAAACGTCTCTCACCATCACCCAAGCCTCCACCAAGGGGATCCGTCATGATGCGCTGCTTTACGAGATCACTCGGGTAACTCGTCAGCCAAAATACCTGAGCACTCAACCCGCCGGCCCAGAAATTGATGGCCGGGTTGCTGAGGTTGGTGTTCTTGCGAAGAGCCCGCGAGAGCATATCGTAGCTGCCCCACCAGAAGAAGAAGAATCCGCGGAAGAGTAACGTGGCAGACAGACCGTGGTAGATGCCGCGAACACCGTGGTGAGCATGAATCTTGCGGATGCAGTCGAGGGGCCCCGAGTACAGACGCTCAGCCTTGCGAGCAGCATACTGGATCTGCAGCCGGGCTTTCACATGCTCGACCGGAGCAGCGATGAAGCTGACGGTAGAACCAGCCATGATACCCGCAATGCCATGACCCAGCGGCGGAAGATACGAAGGTTCTGACGATGATGATGTCCTTGAAGATGAAGACGAAGACAACACCTTCATCAGACTCCCAAACCCAAGCCCCGTCGCCCCCGATCCCGCCCCCGGCGTCCACGACTCAGCTCCAAAGACGTGCTGCGCCATCAGCCGCCTGTAGACGTTGAGCGAGCCCAGCATCACCGAATCCATAAACATCCACCCGACCAGCGGCGGCGTCGCGCCCTTATACAGGCCCGTGACGCCCTCATTGCGCACCGTCTGCAGGACGCACTGCAGCGGGCCGCTGAAGCGCGATGCCTGTGTCGTTTGGAGGCGGACCTTGACTGTGTCGAAGGGGTGGCCGACTGTTTATTGAGTCAGTATATCATTGATAAGAAAGAAGTAGAAGCAATTCATGAGTTTCAAAAGAAGACATACCAGTCAGCTTTGCTATCCCGCTGAAAACGCCTGCGACGAAGCCCTTGTAGTCGCGCTTGGCCGATGTCGCAGGCTTCTGGTTCTGATTCTGCTGCACCGCGACGGGCGGCGAAGAAGCTACGGCTTCCGCCATTTGCAGCCTCTAATCTAGGCTAATAGAAGTAACTTCATAAATTCAATAAAAAGTGAGTGAAAAATTGAAAGGAGAAATGAGAGAGAAGGTAGAGGGCAGTGTATAAAAGTTTCCGTGTTGCTAGTGGAGGTTTTTGGGGTGGGATGAAGAGGAGTCCGGGTCTCGCAGGTATTAGTAAAACGAAAGTCCGGCTCTTGGGTTCAAGTGCCGATACGTCCACACTCTCTAAAAAAACATCCAATATCAATGACCAATATCTGATAGCTTCACAATTCTGAGTTCAAAAGAAATTAATATAAAATATATGAAATAGGAGAAAAAAGATGTTCGGAACGACTTCCGCAGTCAAAAGATAAGACAACGAATAAAACTAGCCTGAATCATCCCGTGGGGGGAAGAGAGAGAAGAAGGTGGGGGAAATCTCTGGTAAGCCTGTCATACACGATCCCGACGATACAGTCAGTCCAGTTTTCCCGGCTGCTGCTCTATTTTAGCGGGATGAGAGGTTTCACGTAAGGCGGGCGTGAGACAAGGACAGGACAGTAAGACACGAAACAAAAGAACGGTCAACAAGGCGCATTAATTAGCCTCTATTTCTAAAAGGAAAAAGGAAAGGAGAAATGAGAAGTGAGAGGAGGAAAGACGAAAAGAGCATTGCCTACTCCTTGCATAACGCTAGACTGAGACAACATGCTGACACAGTCTCACAACGTGTCGTAATTTCATATCGAGCACCACTAAACTCAGACACTCACTGACACATTCACACACATTAGCAAAAAAGTCAAGCATAGAAATCCCTCCATGCCAATTGTGCTTCATTCACATCACCAAACAAACGCACTAAACTACGCCCAGCCAACTCGCCATTCACACAGAAGCAAAGGCCGAGAAAGCTTCCATCTCATCGTCCGTATCTTCAAATGCCAGCTGTGCATGCATCGTCCAGACCAAGACCAGCGTAGAATAATGCCCCTCGCTTCGCTCTAAGAATCAAAATGTTCATGTCATGTCGTCGTCAAGAATGAAGAATCAAAAATACAAAAACTCATGGGAGGTGGCTTGGGGGGGATAAAGCAAACAACAACAAACGGAGCTGGCCAAAAACACAGCTCACGCGCAGATATAGTCTCTCGCAAAGCAAACAAAAAACCCTCGAAATCCATTGCGTCCTTCGTGTCCCATATATCCTTCCTATCACCGAAGCGATTCCATAACATTATGTAGTATTCCCCCCAAGTTGCCTTGCATATCTAGCCCTCTTCAACCTCTCCTTGCTTTTCCACTCGCAGTAGCGTGCGGTGAGTTGTCTTCGGGCTAGGCAAGGTAAACCCTCCCCTTCGTCCACACCCTTTCCCCCCTTTCCCCCCTTTGCTTTTTTTCGAGTCATTTTCTATTTGTTTCTTTGTCCTTTTCGGGTAAAACGGAAATGATCATTTTTACGGGTATTGTGTAGTGTGGCGCACATACAGAGAGCCAAGTGCAAAAGGGGTGGAAAAGAGAAAAAGAAAAAGAAAACCAAAAAGTTCAATGCTCATCCCCCTTTTCTTTCATTTGTATCATCGAATTGTGAAGCAACAGGCCGAGGACCAAAATAGCGGCACGATTTCACCTAGAACGTATCCGTTTCTTGAGTGTTCTGGCTTGTCATGCTGCCGAATGTATCTATAGGTCAAATAAGTCAGTAAACTGAAAAATAATGGGTGCCATGGTTTCATCACAACGTACCTCTCTTTCTCCGCCTGTCCTCTCGGGCCGCATCGTCATCTGGATTCTTGGGTGTCATCGCTCTGGGACCACTAGGCCTGCGTGATGGCACGCCGAGAGCAGCGTTCAAGTTCTTGTTCTCCGGCTTGGGGCTCATGCTATTGTATTGGCTGGAGTGTGTGCCGGTGCCGCTTGCGTAGCCGCTTTCGTAGCTCTGAGGGCCCATGGGGCTGCCCTTTTGCAGATTCGAAACTCGCGTAGATCTGGGCGGCGTCTGCTGAGATGAGTTGATGGGCTCCTTGGGTGGCCGAGCCGGACCAGTGTTTTGCTGCTGAGGAGGAGCGGCAGGCCAGTAATCTCCGCCCTCGTTGCCGTAGCGCCCAGCAGCGGTGCCATTGAGGCGGTTAAGGCTGTTCATAGAGCCTGCCCAGTCAGCGGACCTGGGCGTCGCCGGGGCATCAAAGTCTTGGGCAGAATGCTCCAGGGCGGTTCGGAAGCGCTCCGTCTGTCCTGTTCTGGGCTGAGGGTGCATCAAGTTGAGCGAGTTGCGGTGAGCCTTGTATTTGGGATCCTCTGGCGTAGCAAAGGTCGGCACAATGGGTGCTGACGATTCGTGAATCTCGTGCGGCGGAGCAAGGCGTCCTCCCTCAGGTAGATATCCGGAGTGGAGTCTGTCATCGCCATACGTGTCGAGAGGGTAGAGATCATCGCGCGAAGCCATGCTGGACCCTGATCGGGACTGCAGCACATCATCCTCGCCATCCTTCTTGGGGTTTCCGCGCAGCGCCTTGCTCACGGTAGATGCCGTCGTTCCAGACCAGCGGGAGATCTTGGGGAACCAGCTCTTGCTTCCCGACTTGCCTTTCCTTCCCTTGTCGCTACGAGGCGTGTTATCAGCGCTGTGCGGCTGGTCGTACCCCTGGTCAGAGACTGGTGCCGCACCATCTGTTGGGAGCGATCCGGCACGATGCACCTCACGGTCCATGGGGCTCATCGGAGGGATGATTTGAGTTCGCTCTGCTGTCGGAGTAGGGTGATCATACTCGTACTCATCCTCGTGTTCGGGTACGGTGTCGATGCGATGATCTGAGAACTTGCGCTGCCCCTGCGATTGGCTGCCATGGCTCGTGGTTGAGTTGCCTTCGGGCTCATAGCCTTTGTCGTGCTCATACTGTCCCTCTGGCTGGAGATTGTCAAATGACTGTCCCGCTCCGCTGGTAGAGACCCTGGCGGAGATGGGCTGCGCCGTCTGTGTCTTGAGAACGTCCACCTCTCCGAGGAGCTGCATCAGCATGTCCTCGATGCGAGTGAGATCGTTGGTGCCCTTGGCGCTGAGGCCTTGGAGGGCCCGTTTCCACAGAGCCTTCTTCTTGACAGTGACGTCGTCCATGGTGGTGCCACCGATGGAGCCGCTCTGCACAGAACGGGGGCCGGGGTAAGGTCGAGGCCCGTTGATAGCCTTCTGAAGCTTGTCAGTGTTTTCGGAATTAGCAAAGATGACGTCGTCTCCAGTGTCCTGAACCAGCTCCTTTAGATCGCGGAACGAATTGCGCATCTCAATTGCAGCGTTCATGAGCAGCGCGACAATCTCCGTGTCGCGAGCACTTCGCTGTGCATCACGAACCATGAGGTGTTGCATCAAGGCAACAATGTCCTTGTTTTCAATACGCTCGATGCCACCGCCCGTAGAGGCATCATAGAATGGCGAGGCCATGCCTTGAGACATGCCACTGAGAGCGCGGTTGTTATCCTGAGATCCGTAGAAGGGATCTCCACCAGCCATGTAGTTTGACGGGCCAGCCATTTGGATTGCCTTGCCCTTGGGCTCGACATCTGGCGTTCGGTTGGGGCCGTTGGACATGTATCCCTCATCGTACTTGAAACCCGGGCTGCCAGTGCTAAAACCGAGACCACGAGAGCCAAGCAGGTGGTCGTTGAGCGCCGGGTTCGCAACCGGGCTGGCATCTTCGTACGGGTTCGTGAGCAGAGTATCGCGCTTCCGCTCAGCTGATGTTCTCCGCCACTCGTCCTCCTGGCTTGGCTCCCTACTAAGGCGGGCAGCATCATCAAGATGAGCATCTCGCATTTCCTCATCAGACTGGGATTTGGGAATAACCTGTCCATATTCTGTAGGAGTGGCCTTGCCAGACCACATACCAGGAGCAATCTCATCTTGCAAGATTGACGGGTTGGTCTGTAAATCATCATCAATGTAGCCAACCTCGGGGATAGGATGGTCTTGGTCAGGAACACTGCTAGCTTCCATTGGGGGAGCGGCTTCGTAGTCAAGCCTGTCCAGGCTATGAGTGGGGGTGTTTCGCGGCTTCCAGCCCTCCATCGCGCGCTCCTTGAACGACTTGTTGCGGAATACTCCGGCCGGCTCAAAGTCGCCCTCGGCAGCATCCTCAACAGTGGCTTGTTTTCTCTCCTGGGCCGCCTTGAGAGCGGCGGCGGCAGCACCAACGGCACCCGCGGTGATGGCAGCCTCGGATGAGGTGGGGGATTGGCGGTACTTGGTGCGAGGCACCTTGCGTCCATTCTCATCAAGCTCATACTCCATGTAGTCATGCGATTGGCCAGGAGTTGCCTGTCGGTCATCGTCGTACTCTTGGCGGTTCATGCCAGAATACTTGTCTGGGCTCACACCACGGCTGCTTTGGAGCTTGGATCGCTCATCGTACGAGAGATTGGAATCACCAGCGCCGCTGTATACACCCGTCAAGACAGATTGGTCAAGCATCGACTCACCAATCAATGAGGCGACGGCAGACTCGGCCGCAATGACGGGGTGAATGATGTTAGGGTTGGCAGCAATGCCGCGGACAGGCTTTCCTGCAGCCGTCTGTCCGAGCTGAGAATCTTCTGAGTAGATAGTATTTCCACCGGCCGCCGATGACGCAAGATCAAATTCTCTGCTCCTCAAGTTACTTGGGACAGACTCAAGCGACTGCAATGAGCCGCGAGACTTGATGGACGAATAGTTTTCGCCTCTGGAGTTCCTATTCGGCGTCTCCCCATCAACCTCTGTGAAACCAGACACGCTGGGAATCGGGCTTAGGCCACGCGCGCCAGCCTGATATGGGACGTATTTCAGAGGAGGGGGGACATCCTGTGTACTGTAGTAGGCATCTTCGTATCCGTCATCTGGGTATTCGCCCTGGTCAACATCACGAGGGCTGCCCTCGTAACCGTCATAGTGAACGGGGATCTTGTTGCCGAACTCGTCCGTCTCATATTCAATGGACTGGTTATACTCCTTCTTACCACGTGGTAGAGCAGTCAAGTCGCCGTGTGATACATTGGCGTGGCTCCTGCCAAGTGCTTGGTCAACGTTTGTGGGTGTTCTGGAAGGGGTTGGCGTGGACGACGGCGAGGCCATCTCCCGTTGCTGGCTTCCCAAAGGAGCAATTTCTTCAGTGGCTGACATTGGTCCATCGGATTCGGCGGACAAGATTGAAGTTCGTGTCATCTCCGACGGGTTGATCTCGCTCATAAGCGGCATTGGCGGGGCAGGCGGCGGCTCTTCCTCATCGTCATATTCTTCTGCATATCGTTCACGGCCTAGGCTTTGGCTTCTCGCTCTAGACTCTGTTCTCCTTCTGCGTCTCTCGCGATGCCTCTTCTCGCCAGCCTCTGAATGATCATCTGTTCCGCTGGACAATGCTTTAGCTGCTGCCGCGCCAGTGGCGCCAGCGAGCGCAGCCTTGGCCAGGTTACCACTTCTCTTTGGCGTGTTGCCGTCATCGTGGAGACGGTAATCTGCCTCAATGGAATCCAGGCTGGGGCTGTGCAACTCGTCGTAGTCGTGACGAGCCTCACGGTTCCGTCTTTCTTTGGGCTTAGAATTCTCCTTGAGGGCGTCCTTGTCTCTTGTCGATTCGGGTCTCTGACTTGCAGACCGCCTGCGGTCTACTGTGATGTCCTCTCTTGAGGCAGAAGTGCCTGTGGAGGTAAAGGAGGCGCGTCGTTCTCGGCCTTCCCGTTTGCTCTGCTCTCGCTTGAGGGCACTCAATTCTGGCAAGATTAATCTCCGAATGGCATCTTCGACAGTTTCCAGTAGCTTGGGGTTGTTGATTGAAGATTTCGAAACTCCGGAGCGCATGGAGCGGGTGTCCATAGAGCGATGGCTTGGGGCCAGGTTTGACGACAGGACACTTGAATCGGCGGCAGGAATTTGAGGTACGTGTGACTCCGAGTGGCGACTTCGACTGGAGCGACGCCGCGAGGAGGTGTATGGCTCCTCGGTCGGAAGCTCGCTAATGCTCCGACTCTTTGATCGCCGCTTTCGCTCCTTGTCCTTGGGTTTATCCGATGAAGATTTGGAAGAACGATCTTTGGATCGAGTTTTGGTAGCCCGGGTATCATCCAAAGTTTCGTCCAGGTGCTCACCCGAGCCTAGATCCCCTCCAGGTCCGGAGCCATCCAAGAAGCTGTCTGTGGCGATGGCAGAAATCTCTGATCCATTGGCCGGGGGGTAAGATTCTCTCTCGCTAGTCGGGATAAGAGGACTGGCAGGGCGGCGACGTCGCTGCGGCTGCTGCTTCTCCTGTGTGATCTCTATGTCGATGGGATTCCGTGAGACGGTAGACTCTTCAGTGGCCGAAGCATACGACGTCACGCTATGACCGTCGGCGTCGACCCCAGGTACCTCAAGCTCACGCGACGGGGTCCCATCTTCCAGAGGGATGCGTCGAGTCAGCGAAGTCTTGCGGGAAGTTTTCGTTTCTGTCACTTTGATGCTATGATCCCTTTTACCCCTTTTGGAGGAGGAGGGCGTGAGCCGCACTCGTACGCTGGGCTTGCGGCTGGTCGAGCTCCCTGTTCTGCTGCCTTCGAAATACTCAATCAGCACAGACGTCTGAGAGCGCTGATGGCTTCGGTAGCCGCGGCTGCTGATTGTTCCTGTAGGGCCATCATCTTGTAGCGAGTAGCCCGATCTCTCATCGCCAAGCTTGGAGATGTCGGCGGTCAGCTCCGTGGGAGTGGTCGTCTCGTCGGTCTCGGTCGGCGCAGGCAATGGAAGGCTCTTCCTACTAACGGTGCTCATCTTGGGTACGGGGGCAAATCGGTACCCTTGCCCTCTACTCGTTGCGCGACCAGTGGCGTAGATGAAGCAGGCGAGAGTCTCCCAAGGGCCGACTGCTAGCGACTGGTGGAAGAAGAAGAGAGAGAATATTCAAGGTCGAGTAAGAGATTAAAACAGATAAATTTTATGCAGACATCCGGAACAAGGCCCAACGCTACAGCGAAGAATGGGTAAGGTAGGGCGCCTTGAGAGCGACGTCGAGTCAGACAAAGGGAACGACGAGATGATGAAGAGAAGGCAAACTCGAATCTCCCACTCGACCACTCAAGATGGACCCGACACAGGGGGGGTTGGAGGAAACAAACTCACAGGAACCAAAGAGGAGAAAGCGGAATCGGGGAGGGCAGGGCAGTTAGTTGTACCAGGTGGCGAAGCTCAGGCACCGAAAAGGAAGAGGGCCCAGAGCGGTAAAGAGGCTGTCGCTCACAAACGACGGACAGGACAGCCAGGAGAACGCTGCAGAGTCAGGGGAGTTGCTGCAGGGCCAGGCTGTGAGCTGTAGGTACTGAAAGGGTAATGTACAGGCAATGCGGCGGGTGTCGAGTCCAGTATGTACAGCTGAGGGATTGGGCTCTGTGGATGGCTGTCGGTGAGATGGCGATGGAGATGGATGCAAATGCGCTTGGATGCGAAGATGTGGGGGAGCGAGAGGAAGCGTCTGTGTCTGGCGCGGTCCGAGCAGGTCTGGCCTGGTGAGGCTCCCAAAAGAAGGTCTTGTCTTGTTCTCTTTGACCCCCCTTCTTTTTTTGCGAGAGAGAGACGAGGGGGCGCAGGGCAGATGCGATGCGGGCGAAGGAAGAGGAGAGAGATGGTTGAGGCCTTGTTATTGTCCCGAAGCGGGCTGGGGCCTCTGCTTGATGAGTTGGCGCCGATGCGTGTCTGGTCCAATGGCGCTTGGGCCGGCAGGGGGGAGGGTGGTGCCGCTGGTGGTGCCGCTGGACGGGTGCTAGCTGAGCACTAAACTTTTCCCAGCAGGGCCTAGAGGGCCTGGAGAGACCTTCTAGCACAGGGCTCTCTGGCGTGGCACGAGCAGGGTACCTTAGCGGTACATGCACGGTTACAAGTCTATGTGGTAAGCTAACAGCTGAACAGTGGAAGAGATTTGCACCATCCACCAGCCACTCGATTTCTTCGTCCCCTTCTTGTCAGGTTCAAGTTGTTTCCACTCTCTGTCTGCCAGTCGATGACCCCTTGCGTCTGATAGGCGGGTGGCGCAGTAATAGAAATCAAACGCTGGAGACGAAAAAAGAGTGGAAGAAAGAAAGAAAAAAAGGAAGAGGCTGGTGATACAGCGCCGTCATTTGCACGAGCCTGCGCTACCACACAGCCAGTCAGCGTGGGAAAAGGGGAGTTCAGAGCTCGAATCGGAGCTGACGGCGGCCCAGGTAGTGACACTTGAACCTTGAAAGTCCATTCATGGATGCTTGAACGGTCTACCGAGACAGAACAACGCACGCACACACCCGCCTCGTCTGTGTCATGTCCGTTGACGCCCAACATCTGATGCCGAATTGCTGTGATTGATGCCCGCGCCTGTTTCTCGGGCCTCAGCTCCAGCTTATTCCCTCATCTGCATGCTCTAGTGCTTGCACGTCAAGGCACGCGAATGTCCCTCCCAGGTACCGCAGCTGTACTCCGAGCTTGGCCAGCCATCTCTTCTTCCCCAAGCCGCACCGCATCCACCCCCTGGCACATGGAACATGGAAAAGACAAAAATAAGCGGGACCGCCAGAGTGGAAGCTCTGCAAAGTTACTAATGGACTAAGTTGGTCCTGTTTACTCCGTGAAAAGATATATCAATCAAATTTCATCAAAGTAAATCTGAATGACTACATGTACTCCGTACCAAGATCTTCTAGATCTTGCAAGAAGAAGAGCAAACAGAAAACCAACCTCAGCATATCATCTTCCTTGTCAGGTACTGTACTAGATAGGAATCATTTTGTCTTACTGGGCCATTTTGCAGTCCCGCTTATCTTGTCCACCGCTTGATATCATTGACGAGCTCCAGACCCGCCCAAAACAATGATCCCAGGCGGCTGATTTGACCAGAACATCGGCCCAGCCGTCTCGTCTCTCGTTGACGCTGGCAGGGTAACCAAACCGCACTTTTGAATTGACAAGGGACAGGAACCAGAAAAATCCCCATGGAAGGGCTGGAGTGGGAATTTCCTGTACCTACAGCAGGTGATGTGCATGGGCTCAATGGATCATGGATGCTTCATGCCGCAGCGCTTATTAGCTTACAGGTACACGCACGGAAATCTGGACTCGCACCCGCTCGATCGTGCTTCGAAACATCAACTCCATCTTCGTGCATCGTCAGTTCGTCTTTCGTTGCCGATTGCGCGCGTATCCATGTAGACACTGCCGGGCCCTGTCACTTTTCATCTGTTTTAAGTAGATGGATAGGGCTGAGCCGCGGGCCAGCTTCTTGATGTCTACAGTACAGCTCATACTCACTGCCGAGCGCTTTCATCCACTTGCTACGGAACTGCCGTGACTATGTTATATCACCCGACCAAAAAGACATCTGGTGCGGACTTGAATTTATTTGATAGGATAACAGGGAGCCATTTGTGGCCCATAACCCCGTCCAACACACACAGATCGCCCCCAACGTAGTCGATATGTATCCAGTCTCAATGCTATTTGGTCACCCCCAAGCAAACATGGCTTCAATCTTACAACACACCACCACTCTTTTCTTTTTTTCATCTTCCTCCCTCGCACGCCAGGGACGTGTGACTACTCGTACATGCCGTCCTTGGCAAACCGGCACATGCGTACCACTGTGCGAGCTCAAGAATACAGGAATGATAAAAGAAAAAAACGGTGGTCATATGGATAGGTGCATTAACCCGTGACACCGGCTAGGCTCGTTTGTGTGTCTCATCCACAATCGCCTTCGGCAACGAGCAGATATTCTGTACGAGTCCCTCCGACACGAAGCTTGTGAAGCATGAACTAGAGCGACCTGAGGCAATACCATTCAAGAGACAAAATAATCCTTTCTAACTTTCTATACGAATGATCATTATACATGTAGTTATTGGATGCATATCCAGTAGTGATGAACAACAAAGGTACTCATAGGGATCAGATAATTTGTTCGTCGCCCCAAGATGGTTTGCTACTATCCCGTGACTCGAATCTAAAGTGATATATGATACTAGAGAGATATAGCGATATTAGCCCTACTTCAACACTTAAACTTTGTGTAGTCGTTGGGGGTGTTGTTAGATGGTCTGTCTCGCCAGCTCCATTATTATAGCCAAGGGGTCCATGTCTCGGATGAGGAGAAACTGAATCCTGATCAGACCACTCACCGGGAATTCTTTCCGAAAGACATCTCTGAGTCTCTCGCTAATACTTGAAAAGGCTAAAGAGTCGGGAAGATCCACAGATATAATTCATCAGTCATAAGGAAATAATTGCTAAACATTGGTATCCGACACACCATCCAAGTACTCCGAAACGCAACTGCTTGCCATGAAACATAAAATCAACCCAAAATTCGAGATTCACACCATACACGCCTCAAATCCGTATAGAGACGACTTCCAATTTCATCGGTCATGACCGCGCCCAAGCGCCACCCTTACACTACCGTCCTCCTCGACTCAGTCGTGACCGCCGGAGGTGGCTCCGCAATATACTCCGGCGGCCTCCTCCCCTCCTCCAAGTCTCTCAGCTCCGTTGGCCTTCCAGCTCCCGCTGCAGCTTCAACTTCTTCTGTCGTGATGACCTTGAACTTGTATGGAGGCGGCGCTTCTCCCAGCTCGTTGAGGCCTTCTGAAGAATGAAACCCGCCCCATGGATTACGTCTGTAGTGCCGCGGAATGAACATGATTGTTCCATCCCGGGTCACCCATCGCCCGCGAGCCCAGCCGTCTGCGGGGACGAGGCGACGACGGCGACGGCGTATGTGGAAAAATAAGAATGCTGAGCAGACGACGAATATGGCGAGGAGAGGTATGATGACATAAGTCAAGGGCCGCGTCGATGTTGGCTGATCCGTACTCATGATGGTGGTGATGGGCTCGTCAGAACATGTACGCGTAAATGGGCCTTGCGTTGATGGCTGGTCTCAAGCCTGGGGGCTGTTCGAACGGCTTCGTATCAATACGATATAGCTCAGTAGTGTAGAGTCGCGAACTCTACCTGAGACTAAACACAAGACAGACAAAAACGAGGCTTATCCCAACGATGGATGTAATGGGACGCAAAGACAGCACGCACAGCAAGCATGTAAGAGAGGGATAACGGCGCAAAAGGAAGAAGTAAAATACAATCCCGCCCGCCCTAGAAAAGACGGAATCCTTATGAATAAACTACATGTACTCGGGGCAACCTCTTTCGCAGACGTCACTCGCCCCCAACCCGCTTTCAGCATCCCCGGAGCTCCCAATCCATCCGCGGGCCGGCCATGGAGGCACAAATGGTAAAATGCCATGAGCAGATCGTCGCAGAAAGACTGGGAGGGAGTGGCTTTCCACGGCCCTAGTTATCCGAGGTGGTGTGCCTGCCGGGAGCAGATAGAGACACAACTAGTGGCATTACGTGTCTGTTTTGTCAGTTTTGGAGCAGTTTAGGCCCCCTCTTTATTACTAGTACATAGATCGAATGGTTGGGTGTCTGGGATGAAGATTATATTGCTTGGCTTGGTTCCAGTCCAAAGTGCGGGGAGCGTGGACGGCAGCGTGATACCGAGGGGGGTGGCACCTCGGGCTAGATGTGATTTGGAATACGATTACGGGCGTTGAAGACAAATGATTGTCTGCCTAGCTTCTATCATCTTTTGTTCAATGACGACACATCTATCTACTTATGCTATAGGTCAATAAGTCTCTACTTGCTATATCGAGTTCAACCACTCTCCACTTCTCAGTGACACCGGAGGCGCTGGCCCGGAACCGTCAAAGGTCCAGGTCCACCCGCCCGCCTGCCGGACGCTAAAGCGACGGACTGG
Source organism: Trichoderma semiorbis (assembly GCA_020045945.2). Taxonomy (NCBI): domain Eukaryota; kingdom Fungi; phylum Ascomycota; class Sordariomycetes; order Hypocreales; family Hypocreaceae; genus Trichoderma; species Trichoderma semiorbis. Next base: position 6,569,787 of record CM034695.1, read on the forward strand.
AGCCCTGTAATTCAGCGCCTGTGGCTCAAGTCGAACCTGAGGCAGTCCTTCAAATCCACCGCTGGACATAATCACTTTTAGCGCAGCCTTGCACAGTTCACATCCGCAAATCATCCATCAATACTCCGTACCGTCGACCAAATCACCACCAATTGCCCATCATGCCCCGTGCCATCAGAGGTACCTTTACACCCTCTCTCATTCTCTTCACTGCACTCTCCGTTCATCACTAACGTGCGCCTAGGTGTCCTGATCGAGTGTGATCCTTCCATCAAGTCCATCATCGTCAACATCGACAGCGTGAACCACGACTTTATCATCGAGGACCTGGACGAGGAGCGTGTCGTTGTCAAGGAGAACATGGTTCATCTTCTCAAACAGAAGCTCGAGGACGTACGTTAAAACACCTCTCGGCGCCTACTCCCTTGTCTTCAGGTTTGTTTGCTTTAGCTCACATGTTACCTTTCACAGCGCCTTAAGGAGAATCTTCCTCCCGTCGACGAGTCTGGTTCCGAGTAACCCACGCTTACCGAGTACCAACAAACCTCACGAGCATCAATTATCCATATTAGAGCGCCGTCTTAACGATATAAAATGTTTGTTTCACTAGACAAAATTCGTGCATTACCAGGCGGTCTATTCTAGCCATTGTACATACCGCCACTACTTTAATATCCAAACAACGTCCCCATCCGCAGTCGACCGAACACCTTACAACTTGGCAAACGTCGGCTTCTGCTTCTTCAATACACTCAATATCGCCGCGGGGAAATCCGCTCCCTGCAGTGCCACCGAATTCCACAGCTGCGTATACCGCAAAGTGTCCACAGTGCTGTGATCTCTCGCGTGGTTCAACAGCTCCTTGGTGCCCTGCACTGCCACGGGGCTCTTCCCTGCGATATTGGCCGCAAGGTCAATGGCCACCTGCACCGTCTTCTCCTTGCCTTCATGCACCTGGCTCACGAAACCCACGGCGAGGGCTTCCTGTGCAGAAAAGTCACGGGCAGTCAAGCACACATCCTTGACCCAGGACGTAGAACCTACGATCTTGGGGAGACGAGCAAGCGTGCCAATGTCAGCAGCGAGACCGATGTCGACCTCCTTGACTGCAAAGCGGGTGTTGGAGGCGCAAATGCGGATATCGGCGGTGCAAGAAATGTCAATGGCGAGGCCAAGGGCAATGCCGTGCATGGCGGCAATGACGGCTGTAGAATCACATGTCAGATATATTTCCCAGATAGAATCAAATAACAAAGCTCTTTCAAAAATTAAACAAGAAATGATAACAAACTTACGCTTCTCGCACTTCTCCATGGCCCCGATAGAAGCCTGAAACTCCTCAATCTGCGCCCTCATGCCCTTGGCCTTCCTCGCCGGATCCTTCTGGTCCGACATGAGCGTCGAGTCCTGCGACGCCGACTGCACGTCCAGGCCGGCCGTGAAAGCCTTGTCGCCCGCTCCGCTCAGCACGACGGCGCGCACGTCGGCGTCGGCGCTCAGCTGCTGGAAGACGCGCCCAAACTCGAGCCACATGGCCTCGGAGAAGGCGTTGAGCTTGTCCGGGCGCTGGATCTGCACGTGCGCCACGAAGGGCTTGGGGGAGGTGACGGTGAAGAACTTGTAGGCGGAGTAGGCGGCGAGGGGGGATCCTGCCCCGGATGACGATGATGATGAGGCCATGTTGAGAGTTTGATGTGGCTTTGATGCTTGCGCTGGCTGTGGATTGTTTGGTGGATGAGATGGCAGATGAATGAGCCGGAAGATGATTCAGTCGCGGATATAAGAAGTATTTTGGAGATTAGTAAACAGAAAAAAGTCACAGACACTCAATGCCAATCCGGCTAGAGACGAAATGAAGAGTTCAGAGGAATCGTGAAAGTTGTTGAAAGCATCTCGGCTTACTTGGCTACCTAGAACCTTGGTAGACCATTGTCCTATCACAGTAACTCCAACCAAGCCGAGGCACAGCTCCAGAGTGGGGCCCCGGCCAGTCGCCGAATCTGGGGAACGTGGCTTCTGATCGTGAGATTCATACTACTAGCATATTCATACAGTCCATTACATTAAATATCACATTCTCGATTGCTTGCCTCTACTCGTTATGGAATACGCGCAATACCATTCTTTAGAAAATATCGCCCCTCCTGCTCTTGCAACCCACTGCTCCAACACCACTAAGTAACACAGGATTCCCCCCCCCCCCCCTCCCAAATCATAGCTCAAACACTTTTTCTCAGGAAGTTCATTGCCAGGCCAAAAGCACTGACTAGATCACTGTCCAAGAGGTATCCGCCTGGTTCTCAATGCTGGGTTCATCGGATTCCCTTCTCTTTCTTTTCGCGCTGCTCAAATCAGAATCACTCGTCGCCGAGTCGTAAGCAACCAAATAAGAGTCATCTGCATTACCAGCGGTGCCCTGGAGCGTTGGACCGACGTCAAAATCCCCAGTTGCTTGTTGTCGTGCCTCACGCTGAGTGGGAAATTTAATGATAACTACCTCTCTTACCTCATTCACAATCGCCAATAGGGAATCAGTCATGGCCGTATCGGCAAATCTATCTGACCTTAATGCAGGCCTAAAATTTCTCGGCACGTAACAGCGCTTTTTCCCATTGAAAACAATCCACGCGCCCGATTCGGTTGTAGAGGCATTGCTGTGAGGGTGGCTATAGGAGTAGCCGAGTCGTGGAAGCGTTTGCCAGTGCTTCCATGAAGAACCTTTAAAAAACACAGATTTTGCAGTTAGAATTCTGTCTTTGAATGGATCAAAAGACGTTATTCGTAGCTTCTCATCGCTATCAATAGCGAAACTGAGCAAACATGTTCCAGTGTCAACGTCAAAGATTTGAGCCGTAGTTGCCGAAATAAACGCCAAAATCTCAGAATTAGAAGAAAACGAGATTTTAGCCTTGTCAAGAAAGGTGCGAAACGGATGTCCACGCGTCTTCCACGCCCAGTCTCTTCTAGAAGGATTGATAGCAACTTCCTTGTCCTTCTGCAAGTGCCGTATCTGTCCCTGTATTTTTTTCCCACTATCCCATACTGCTGCTACATGTGAGGATTCCTGGGAAATTGTAACCAACGCAGCCCCGTAAAGTTCCTGAGATTGATTGCCAATGTCATATTTATATATGAGTTGGCCTGAATCAATGTACCAGATGTATATTTCACCATTGGTTGTGCCGGCAATGAGATGTTTTGGATCTCTCGAGAGGGCTACTGATGAGACCGCCTGACTGCTCTGGCGTTCTAGCAAGCAAAGGGATTCGCCTGTGCTAACAACCCATATTTGAATACCATTGTACACAAAGCCACTATCATAAGCCAAAAGTTCTGAATCTGGCGAGAACGTCGGAACATATAGGCTCGTCGCTATCGATCCCGCCTTGAGCACATGGACCAATCGGCCATCATCTCCACGCCAAACATGGATCTCGCTATGGCCACTTCGCTTTGAAACGACAAAGCTTGAATCTGGGGATACTGTAACATAGTCAAACGTATAGTCAAGATGTTGCACATCAGATATAGTCTGTTTGACATCGACCGACCAGGTTTGTATAATATCATCATATGGCTGTAACACCATATGCGAAGACTTTGTCCAGTCAGGCGCGAACGCTATAAGAAGAGAACGTGAAGAAATTTTAGCGACACATTCTCCTGTGTCGATACTCCACAGCTTTATTCCATCAAACAAACTTGTAGCGATTATCATCGAATCGGGAGAGATAGCGAGACAGTCCAAGTCGTCGACGACTGGATCCGAAGACACATCAATCTTCCGTAATAGCTCCCATGTATGTGTGTCCCAGAGACACAGTTGCTTCAGTGGACCGATAGTAACAAAAATTTTGGAATTGGGTGAAAAGTGATTTTCTTGATCGAAATCAATACAACGGCCATGCGTTCTCCTATTCCTCCCATACATGTCGAGACGCCGAGACACCTCACCTGTCATCACGTTGCGTATTTCAATCTCGTTTAAGAACGACAGAGCTAGTAATAGCGAATTTGGTGAAAAGACAGCATATATGGGTGGTGCTTGGCGGGACATAAATGTGTTACAATCTCGATAGACCCAGTCAATATACCAGATCGCTAATGAGCTTGCATTATGAGGGGGAGGGCTGTGCCATGACGCTACCAAGTCTCCCTTTGGTGATAAAGCAATAACTCTTTCTGTAGGAAAATTCGTGCCTCTGAGATGAATGTCCATGGGAGGAGGAGACGGAGGAATAAACCGATATTCGAGTTCTAAAGATTGCTCCTTGACGCATAATTTCCTGTCCATACTCCACCTTTTCATAATACCATTGTCAGGTACAGACATAAAGTCGTTGGTATCTGGAAAGAAGGCAATCTTGCTATCTGAGGGTATCCGAAAAGAGCTTTCCAAGATCCCTGAGTCTGCTCTCCAGAATCTGAGTTCCCAGCAGCTTGTATTGGCACGCACTTGACCTACCAATGATGAATCGGGGGAGAACCCCAACCACTTAGCACTGTTTACCCCGTACTTAGAAACATGATCGTTGTCGACGCGAAAGAAATTCTGCAGCCGTGACGATTGGCCCGGTCGCTCGCTCACGAGGAAAGGCGAGAGCCCAAATTTTCTACGCACAGTCTTCTCGAACGTCTTTCGAATAGTACTTTTGCCTTCTTCAAAAAATGTGGCTGAGAAATAAAGCTGTAATGGCCAATAAGCCAAAGATTCTGTAGAATAAACCACAAATTGATAAGCATCGTCGGTGAATGTGGTTAGACATCGTGTTTCGCTCTCTCTCCGTAATTGTGTAGCTTGAGAAATCTTGCCCTTAATACTTCCACTACCACAATAGCTTTTGATCAGATTCTTAAGTTTCTGAAGGGCATCCTGAGCCTGTGGATGAAAGCTCCGCATAAGGGATAAAGATTCTATCCAACAAAGAAATTTTTCCTTGAGGAAAGAGTGAAGCCTTTCGTCGTCTTTGAGGTATTTGTTGTGTTCAAATCCTCCAAATTCGTAACCCGAGACTAGATGCTCAACCCAGAATACGCAGCAATATCTTATAGAAGCCAAGGGATCAGAGTCAATGTCCTTCAGGGGCACGTCGTCCATATATATTCCGGGATCTTTCAGCCCGTACATGTCGTACTCTAGAATATTAGACATGGCATCTAGAGAGGCTTCAAACATTTTGTAATGCTGTTGTAGGATAGGAAAAATGCGTTGAGTAGCATTTTCCACCAGATAGTCCTTGGCCGACTGGTGAATAAAGTAGATGGTATCGTCTCTTATAGATAAAATGGATCCACAGGTTTTCGCCATGTCTCGTATATCTCGTAGTTCGTATATGGTTCTGAAGTGCCTACTATCTTTCCAATGAGAATTGATGAAAACAAGTAGCTCTCTAAGGTGCAGAGGCCTCTTGGCTGTGGTGACGATTGAAAGTAGAACTTGGCAGACTTCTTGACCTCTCTTCCCCAACTTCTCTGTTCGATTTAATATTAGACCATAGAGGCTCTCTAGATCTTTCGGTACCTCTTCCAACACATTTTCCACGTCCCGTGGTCTGTTTCATGCAGCTGCTCAATCACAAGTGCTACCCATAAAAAGGTGCCCTGAGCTTTGCCTTTAAGTATGTCCAGTGCTTTTGCTTGAAGTTGTTCATCATCTTTCAAGGCTTCAATTTCGTGAATGTGGTGCCTGATATATGCATCAATGGACGTAGATATTCGTTCGGCATTCTGTTTTAATTCCAGGATACGCTTTTGAGGAACCTGGTCAAGCATCTTCTCTATGTCTTTCTCATTCCGACTCGACAGCAGCCACTTGACATGACCGCTAGTTTTGATAATAAGGTTTAGAAGATGGCTGCAGTCTTTTATGCACTCGTCGAGGGCATCGACAACACAGATGACATCGGTTAGCTCCAGATCATTGGTGGTGGTCTCAAAGATATCGCATAGAATAACTAATGCGTTGGCTCCATCCAGCTGATCCTTGAGGTGATCTTCATAATTCTCTCGAACGCGTGAGAGAAGTCTCGGGTGCCTCTTGAGCAGCGATTTGATCAATCCGCCGACAATGGCTGCGGCGGTGTTGATTCTGTAGTCTGTGGCTTGACAGAAGAAGTAGCTTAGATTTTCACTTTGAGAATTTTGTTCAAAATCTTCGACGATGCCACAAAGCAGCATTGTTTTGCCTTTTCCAGGATCTCCTTTAATCCATAAAACACCACTCTCTTTTGTGTGGCGCCATTCGTTGAACTGTTGATGTCTTAAAATCCAACTAAACGACTCCCATAAAAGGGGGCCCTTCAGCGTTAGAATCCGTTTTTTATCGTAAAAAGGATCCGTTTTGCTGATCTCTTGGAGAAATGATTTGTCCGCGTTTGACGTATCTGTGCCATCCGTAAGCTAATGTCTGATTGTAGGCGATATGGAGATAATACTGGTATTAACTGTAATATGGGCGAAATTGCCTTGGTTGACAGTCGCATTGTTTCCAAGAGTATTCCCCGAGAAATTTCGATGGTTCTCCATTTTTGTCGATGGTATTGGGAAGAGCTCAATGTAATGAGGCGTGAGATGCAGAGGGGAAGACGCAGCCCGACATTGACAGTTTGCAGCTCTAAGAGGCTGGGACAGCAGTACGTACCTAAGACCCTGGTGATGTGATATTGTCCAATGCGGTTAAATAATTGCCCATCCATGGATCTAATCCTCCGAGGCTCTCAGATTGCAACATACCGCCTAAAATCAGTGTAGCTTTGGGAATTGCACTTTTTATCATAGACTTCACAACGACAGCAACACAAGTGACCAAAAATGATTAAGAGAAGAAATAAAAGACAATTCACGTATAAACAATGGCTCCAAAGCCTAAACTGTAAGATTATCATTCTTCCCGCCCCTGTCTGGTCTTTCCAGAGCCAGACACTGTTGTTAGCCTTTACATTACGACCATCCCGAATTCCATTTCTACCGTACACCAGGGCATCATAGTCTAATCGCCGGGTTGAAAAGACCCCATCAATACCAAAAGAAGAGAGAACGTCAAACTGTTTCATATCGATGAATATTTAGACCCTTAGAGAAGAAGGGTGCCGAACAGGGTGAAGGCCAGAGTCAGGCCAGACACAATGAATGGTGCCTTGTCCAGAGGGCTATGGGAGAAGGAGCCAGCAGCACTGTCGGATTCCGTCTCGGAGGCAGACCCGGATGTGCTAGTAGGAGAAGCCGTACCGCCCGTTACACTAGCCGTTGCGGTACCGCTATCAGCGGCGTTCTGAGAGCCATCACCGCCAAGGCCAGGACCGGAACCAGCACCCTTCTTCATGAACTTGTTGGCAGCTTCGGGCATTTCGGGGATCAGGCTGGGGTCGACGTTCCAGGTAGAGTCCTTGGGCGGGCACTTCGCAGCGTGACTAGAGCTGGCAGCGCCGCCGGAACCAGTAGGGGTCGGGTTATCAGCCAAGGCACTCTTGAAAAGATTGTACTCGTCCGACTTGGAGATGGAGTCACCCTTGATAGTGACAATTCCATAGTCGTTGTCCTCCTTGGAGTATTCGTACATGATGCCACCAGAGTAGACTTCGCTCATCTGCGAGCTCATGAGGGCAGACAGCTCCTCAAACTTGCGAGGGCGGTTCTTGATACAACCCCACTCGGACAAGCTGGGAAACATGTTAGCATTCTGTGAAAGAACAAAAAGGATAGTGCACATACAAGATAGGAATGCCGTAGTCGGTAAAATTCTTAACCTTTTGGTCCCAACCAGAGGTCTTGAAGTCGCTGTTGCACCAAGAGTAATCATTAAAGGCAAAGAAATCAGATCGCTCATCATCACTGCCACAGTTCATGTACATGGCCGTCTGCATGCGGTTGGAGGAAACGTCGGCAGCGGAGTATCCAACGGGAACCTTGCGGAGTCCTCGAGAGTTGATGTAGTTCTTCATGTCACGAGTGACAGCCTTGACATAGGGAGCAGACTTGTCGGTTCCAGGCTCGTCGTTGATGACCTCGTTGCCAGAGAAGAAGGCCAACGTGTTGTCATACTTGGCAAACATCTCAACAGTAGCAAAAACGCTCTGAAGATACATGGTGTTGTAGGAGGGTCCGGGCTTAAGACGGTTGATGGAGTAGCCTGGGTTGTTGACGTCAAGAACCAGGTAGATGCCGGCATCAGCGAGGGCGTTCATGCACTGGTCGTGATCCTTGGAGTTGTCGACAGCGTAAACACGAATAGTGTTGACGCCAAGGTCCTGGAAGTTCTTGATATCTCGGAGGCAGGTCTTGGGGTCAGCGAGGGGATCCTCGTTGGCTGCAGCACCACCAGGCTGGTAGTCAATACCACGGAGGTAGAAGCGCTTGCCATCAGCCCAGAAAGCTACAGAATTCAGTATGTCAGCAGTGTATTCTGGTCAAATTAATTATGCAATTTTACTAACCATTTCCAGAGGCCGAAACCGCGGGCAGAGAGGCTCTCTTGGATGGAGGGCTGTCCTTTGATGGGGTGGGAGAAGCCATGACGGCGCCGAGGCCGGCAACGGCTGAGAGAAGAGCGAGTCCCTTCATGGTGACGCCAATCGCTGATGGATGAATGGTGAAATGGCAGAAATTGATAAATTGCCGGCAGATGAGCGCAGGCAAAACGTATGGATAGATGAATCTCTGTAAAGAGTGGAAGGGAGCTGAATCAAGTCGAGTCCGAGAATTATACGATAGATTGGCTAACGAAAAAAGACGAAGAAGGAGGGAAAGAAGGAAGAAGCGAAATGACGCCGCAGTAACGAGAGAGAGCTGTGGAAAACGAGTGAAGAAAGAAGTTGGTTGGAAAGCTCTGGGCGGGAAGGAGAAGATGTTTCGGAAAGAAGAGGGAGGGAGGGAAGGGCAGGAAGAGAAAAGGGCAGCTGGAATGGAGGGCTAAATATTAATACCTACCACGAAAATAAAAAAAACCACCACAACACCACAACCTGACGTGACTTGACCTGATTTGATTTGCTCCCCCATGCGTGACCCGACCCTGTGCAAGGCAATGCAAGGCCATTTCATTTAGCGGGCCCCCCGGAGCTGTCCATCACTGACTGATTGAGTCGGGGCACAAACATTCACCATCCATTGATCCATTGACCACAGCTGGCGAGGCATCAAGCCGCCAGACGGGCCAAAGCTTCCAATGGCTGGCCCGCGAGTGTCGCACACGAGCCCACATGGAGACGAGGTGGATGATCCACCGACCGACCGACGCCACTACGACCTACGAAACCGCCAGCTCAAGCATGAAATGTAGGGAGAGAGACAAAGGAGGGCGAAGCTGCGAGGTTGGGATGGGCAGACAGTGTGAGACACTGCGCGGAGAGGCCCTCGACCAAGTTTTTTTTTTGTAACCTGCTCAAGTAACAGCCAGTGCAGATCAGCTCAAGCTCAGCTGAGTTCAAGCTGGGTAACAACAAATTATGCAGCTCATTCACAATGGGAAATCAGCAAAAGAACAAAAAAAATAAACAAAAAAAACTCAATTGGATTAAAGCTGAAGCTACTCCAGGATGGGATTGTCCATGCAGAGGCGATGCCAAAGTCTATTTGCGATGCCACCTCCTGCTATCTCTCGTATTACCCCGAACCCGCAGCCAATTGGCGACCTGAGCCAACCAAAGATTCGGTTAAACACGAGAGAAGAGGGCTGCGTCGATGCTTGGATGGGCATAGCCAAAGGTACGCGTTTGCATCCGGTGACATATACCGATCGTCATCGGTCCACCATGCCCCTTGGCCTAGATTCTTGATTTTTTGCTTGTATGCTTGTTTGTTTCTTTTAATAGCCTCGACCTTTTTATTCCATGAACGCCTTATCTATCAATTGTTTTATCACGAGTCGAATATCTTCGGAGTTTTAACCTGGAACTCAGCATCTGCTACAGTCAACCAACAACTAACAATAAACCTCAAATCCATCACAATCCAGAGTGGACCGTGACTCCATCTTGATAGGCCGCCGCTCTCGAAACTTGAAACTCGGTCGTCGTGTGTGGATGCTCCGAATAAAGCCTCTATGGTTATTTGTTCCCGCACCACCCCTGCTAAAGGCCCCTCTCGCACGCACATCGAATCCACTCTCCACCGTCTGCTTCTCGAAGCCATACGGTTTGGATCTCCAGTGCAGAACGAAAATAGATACGAGTACAGTATGATCAGTCGGTTCATTAATACGGTTACTAGAAGCATAAAATAGACGGCGGTTTCGTCCTGCATGCTTATGCAGGTAAATGCACACATTCACTTAGAGTTCATTCTTGGTAAGCCTACTTTCAACCCATCGGCACACTGAAGGAAGCAGCTCCAACCACGAATACACCAAAAAGCTGCCCTATCGGAGCATCTCCAACTTCCTTCCGCCTCGGCTTGCCTCTTTCGTCCTCATCTTAAAATTTAGAATCAAGTCAAGCCTTTGTCAAGCTCGTCAAGGTACCAAAAAATCCCGGAAGGATCAAATCCCTTCCACCAAGCGCCACCTTCACAGGGAATCTCCCTGCCCGCACAGATCCAAACCCACAAAAACCTTCTGATCTTCAGGGGCCATCACCATCTTTAGTTGTTTTGGAACAAAACGCTTGACACTTGTACATACTATCTAAAGTCATCACAGAAAGCTTGTTGGCTCAAACGTTAATGCCGCTAAGCTTCACCGGCTTTTTTGAGACATTCTGAGGTGCGGAAATTTGAATCGGCGTGGCGATCTTGCTATGCTCGTCAGCTGCTTTCGCCTTGCGCCTCGATTTAATCTCCCATCGGATTCTCCTAGATAAAGTAGATGAAGCTTAGAATGTCAAAAACGGGAAACCCCTGGCTATCATTTCCGGATACAAGAACTCTGCATTGTTGATGAAAATCTAGCGAGGTGTAAAGGGGGAGTTGCATTTCTTGCTTCATGGTCAAATGTTCAAGATGCAGATTATCATCTGCCAAGAACTTGACACTCACTCCGCCATTACATCACACAGAGGGCGATAAACTACGCTTGTATACCAAACCTACAATTACTCACCTTTAGGCCATTCAATCTCGGCATACCTAATCGTAGTCACAGCAGAGAGCGTCAAAGTAGAGGTCATAACATTCATATTCACATTCATCACCCCTTCCGCCATCTATTCTTCCCAATCTCCAGCACCAAAAAGAAAGGCTGAAGAAGAAAAAAGAGTTCATAATCTTTAGATAGCATCAAACCGCTCTATCCGTCATTGTTTTTTACCCAACAAAGCAATAACACTGCCCGTAAAAGCTCTACTCCCCAGGCACGCTGAAAATCTCCTCAATGCCAGTCCAAGCACCCTTTGCACGCTCTTCCCAGTAGCTGTCTTTACCCGTCTTGACCCTCCACACTTCCTCTCCCTCTGGAGACTCTTCCGCCTTGACGAACCACCTTGGCTTGTGCTGCTCGCCTCGCTCTTCCAAGACGCGGCGACGAGCTCGCTGTGCTTCCTCTAGTTTGACCTTCCAAATCTCGGCCTCGTCTAGGTTGCCCTGTTCGGCGAGTCGCTGATCCTGACGCAATCGGCAGTCGGTTGGCGGCAGCTTGCCCTTCTCAATCTCTGTGATTTCGTTAAGCGAGGCTGCGAATGCCGTCATTCCATACGTCTGGGTAGGATTGTCCACCATTTTGCCGACATGCCAAATCTCTTCGCCCCCTGACTTTCCAGGACCGGCCGTCTTGAGTCCGTTAGTCCAGGTGCCGGTGAGTCCACTGCCCGTGTTGCCGCCATCTGGTCCAAACGTCTCCACATTGACATCTTCGGCTCTTCCACCAAACATGCCCTTGCTTCTGAATTCAACGGCCGCTTTGTGGCCGGTCGAGTCGTTGGTCACATTCATCGTTCCGACAGGCTCCACGTACTTTTCGCCCATTACCACGTTTCGCAAAAACATCGTGGCAATGTTCCACGAGTACAGCTCGTCAGATCCGTCTGACAGTCGCAGCACAACTCTTACACGACCATCAGTCGTAATCTCGGCACTTTTGCCCCAAAACTTCTGACCTGGGGCGGCAGATTGAGAGAGCGACCAACTGGCAGATTCAGCCTGCATTGCCAACTTGACAGGTCGATGCTGGACCTTCTCCACAAGCAAGCGGAAGCCGCCAGGGGTTTCCTTGTTCGAACGTACCAATTCAAACGTCTCTCCCAGCAGAGGGTTAAACGGCTTGCGGATAGCTCGCTCCTTGGCACGACCACTGCTAAACTGTGAGACGGCAAAGGCGGTAACGTACAGCAGTCGCTCGGTTACCGATCCGCGCTTAGCAGCCTGGTCCAACAACTGCGCATATTCTAGCTGCTCTGCAATCTTCTGTAGCAGGGAGATGGGCTCGTTGGCGGAAACGGGCATACTGATGGTACTAAGATCTTTGCCAACATTCTTCCGAACAAACGCAATCAGACTAGGGGGCAAAACCATCGCAGGCGGTATTCCGGTTCTTCGGCCAACTGTGACATCAAGAGGCAGGGGAACGAGACTCTTTGGTTTGGCTGGAAACAGCGCGTTTGCGCCACCACCTTGCACCTCCTCCTCTTCGACGGATGAAATAGACGAGTTGTCATGCGAAGAGGCATCGTCAGCATCTGACTCGTGCGGCTCATCGTCGCTGGCATCAATCTTGACGACCCTTGTAGCATCTTCAGCGTCAAAGAACTCATCTCCTGTAGAGGTAGTATCCAAGCTCAGGCGAGAGGCGGCATCCGCAGACTTGGGCACCGGTATCCGGCGTCGTTTGCTGTTGTTGATGAGAATGGTGAATTCACTGACAACAGAATCGAGGTCGGCCAGCAAAGCCGCGCAATGATCCTGCAAAGATTTTTCCTCCTGGGTTGCCCCTTTAGACCTGCGCTTGTTCGCATCAGTGTGGTCTTCGATCGTCGCTGAATCCGGTCGCAGTGTCGGAGGGGTTGAGGCGGATACGGAGTTACTAGACTTGCGTTTCCAGAAGGACTTCTTCTCCGCTACATCGCCACTTTCATCAATAGCACTCCCCGGTGGGCCCAGGAAGTGGTGCGATGAAGAAGACGTCGGTCTCGGTAATGCCGCAACCTCCTTGGTTAGACGGCGCAGCGCATCACGGGTTCCAACAACGCGGCTGACCAGGGTTTCGACCTGCTGCCATTCAACCTCTTCATCGCGGCCTCCATGGTGGCCAGCAAGGTTGTCTTGCTGTAGAGTGCGGTTGTCAACCTGCAAGCCAAGCTTTGGCTGCTGCGGCTGGCTTTCAAGGCCTCTCGCCAATTTGCTCGCCTTTTCAAGAGCTCGAGCCCAATCTTGAAATTCCTTGTCGTTGGGCGCTTTGAGGTGCCATACTTCAGCACCGGAATCTATGCTAATTTCCCTTCTCCTTTCATCGGCAGCGATGGCAGCCAAGCTCAAGGGGATTGCTCCACGAAGAGCAGAAGAATTCCTGTTGTAGTAATAAGACAGGGTGCAAGTAGAGTAGTCGAGGGAAAAGAAGCGTCTAGCATAACCCTGTCCCTTCTTACGTCTTCTCTTTGAGAGCGTTCCAACATGGTAATTGGCCGGCATAGTTGCTTCGGATACAGTGCGCGCATGGCCCTTGCTCGGGTGGCTATGGAAGCTATCCACGGAGGCAGAGGGATCTCCCTCTCGGGTCGGCGGGCTGCCATGCATGCCCAAGCTGGTCTGGCTAGCATTTGGCATCTGCAAATTCGGGAGATGGTTGGCGCTCTGTGGAGCTGCACCGGTAGGATATGTCAGGACGACAAATGTGGCTGTCTTGGATGTTTGCTTAGAAAAGGTGTTGTCAAAAACCAGGCCATACATGCCCGTCTGCCCGAGGGGCACGTCGTAAGCCCCCATGGACACCTTGTCCGCCTCGCACTTCCCAAACCATTTTATCGATATAAAACCCTTGCTGGAAAGGAGATCCTGCGCCGTGACATCTTTCTTGGCAAATCGGCTCGCTTTGCCCTCTGCAAGTTCTTGTGTTTGTGAGCTATTGGAGTCGAAACCGTCGCCGGCCGTGGAGGAGAGACCCGTAGCACCGCTGCCGGGGTGTTTAACGATGCCGAAGTTTCTAGATGGTTTCACGGTCAATTAGGATTCACAGCAGAGTGCATTCGACTCTCTAGAGCAGCAGCTACTCACATGGACTTTTTATGTGGTTGTACGCTCCAGGAGAGGGTGTTCCCCTCCTCGACCTTGACCCAGCGGACAATGTAGGACTACATGGCTCCAGTCAGTCTTCTGCAGCTCGTTGGAGCCTCGGGAGGGAGGATTGAGAGGCCATACCCTGCTGTGGACCTCCAGTCTCTCTATGCCAGCCATTGCTCCTGAAATGTCTCTAGCAAAGGCTCCGGCGTCAGTTATGTAGCAGAGGGTCGCGAAACAGGCTGCGTTGTTTAAAGCTCCTGTTCCATGGCAAAGCTCCCTGTATGTTCCAGATCTGCCGTCGGGTTCGTCGGTTGGGGCTCAGACAAAGGAGAAGCGGGCTGACTGAGCAGATAAGTGAGATGGTTTGTGGCTGGGAAGGATCTTTAAGGGTGAGGTTTTGGGAGAGATGGAGCTGAAGCTCTGGACAGACCACGTTAACTGTCGGGCTGTCAACGTGTTTGGCTTAGCTGGTAGGTGCTGGCCGCCCACGGGGTTGTGGCTGGGGAGGTTTAGCACTCGGGCGGGCGGGTTATGCAGTGGCTGAGTTCCAGGGTCCAATCCCGCTCCCTCGCGCTGTTTTGTTGAGAGCAGAGTTCAGTAAGCCCGTCGGTGACATACAAGTAATACAATATAGGCCCGTACGATGAGAAGGTTGGCCGCCGTCAGCATCCAAGACCTTGCTGGGCCTCTCTTTCTAATAAATGATCCATGACATACTAGAGTCCGGCACTTTCGGCGGCTGGACTCGGACGGCGACCACGCTGGGAAACGGAACAAGCGCGGCGATTTGAGGGATGGCGCAAGGCACGGTGGATGTATCCGAGCCGCCAGTTGGCAGTTGACCAATTTCGCGAGCGGACTCACGGCCATTATTTTTCCTTTGTCATCTGGGGATTGGAATAGCTTTTACCTGAGTCGTAGTTAGGCTTATGGGTGACCTCTGCGTCAGTGGCACCACCACGGCGTCGACGGGTACCGAGGCCAGACTCTAGGAGGCAAAGTCAGGCCGACTTCATCCACGGAGGTTGCTTAACCTAGACTCCGACCGTGGAGAGACCAATAGGCCGGCAAGGCCGGAGCCTCGGATCGAGGACACGTGAGTGACAGCGGATGGGAGTTTTAAAGGTCCTGACCGAGCATATGTGATTTGTGTGTATGCCGATGGTATATCCGGAGGTGGTCGGGTGTCCCGGTGGCTAACTGCCGTGGAGAACTATCGCGATCCAGAACTGCTCTCCAAGCCATCAGACGAAGATAAATCGGAGACTTCAAGACTTCACGCGATCAAAGTGAGAGCATTTAGAATTCTTCATGACCAAAGGACAACCCACCGAATTTACTTTGCTTTGAGAGAAGAGGAAGTCATAGCATAGCGACACCCGTACCGAGAGCCTTGAGTGCTGCTGAGGAGTCATCACCAGCTGCCATCAAGTTATGCTTCCTTTGTGCTTGCTAATAGACGGACAACGCAGTTGCCAGCTGCCGCCGCCCGGAGAATTCTCCATATCGATCCATTCACCTGAAACCGGTCATCTGTGCATTGCATTGCCTCGCCTCTTCCAGATCGAGAACCTCGCACCTCCTGGTGATCCATCCACACATGGCTTCCACGTTCTCCGCCTCCAGACCCAGACTATTGTTTGCAATAATCCCAGCCTTATCGATTAGCCCCGCCGCGACGGGTCTTTTGTCGGCGCCTTGAGTCCATTTTTGGCGCCCAAATACGAAGGATGCAGCGCTACCAACACCGCTGAAGCGCAGGGCCAGGGCCGCTAACTCGCCTCGAGCACAGGCGTCTGCACAGGCGTCTGCAGGCCCTGAGCCAGCGCTTCCAAGGCTCTCTGGAACAATTGGGGCCTATCCACAAATGCTGTGGCGCGGTGCTTGGCCCTTCTGCTAGCCCAGGCTGGTCGTGTGGCATCTGCAGGCTAAAACCAACGTCGGGTAATGATTCGATGCTTCTCCTTTTCCCCAGTGGGTAGTCCGAAATCGAATCGCATCACCCATGAATCGCTTGCCTCGCTAGCACCATTTTCTTTGTGCTTTCTCCTCGTCTCGTTTTTTGACTTGTTGTTTCGTGCCTTGCTTTTCCTTCTCCGCCCATCTGCGAGCTGTCTGCTGGCATCGACGTTCTCGTTTGGTCCCTTTCCAGTTCCTTTGCCAGCTCCTGCACGGCCCCTCCTTGCCCGTCCCCATCGCCATGACCCTTGTCTGATTCCAAAGCCTCATCTTACAGCCAGCCGTCGAAAATCGAATAGGCCCGTTTGGGTCTCCAATTGCTTGGATACGGCGAGCACCCCGGTCCTCTTACGCCTGAGCCTTCACGCGCGCATTTGCCTCTGCTACCCATTACTGTACACTCGCTTGGACTCGACGCAGCACATCGCTAGAGAGCCACGACAGCGTCATGACGGGGACTTTGAGCAAGCGCCAGCAGGCGCGTAATGAGGCGATTCTCCAGGATCTGGTACATTCCGTCCCAGGCAATGACCAGTGCGCCGACTGTCACGCGCGAAATCCATGTATGCATCTACTGTCTCCGTTCGCACATCTCGTACAACCTCTTGCTAACCGCGACCTGTGTTACAGCTTGGGCATCATGGAGCGTACGATATCCTTTCCTCAACGACGCTGCGGTTCGAGATGATAGATACTGACTTGTGCAATTACAGCTGGGAGTCTTCTTATGTATGCGCTGTGCTGCGATACATCGAAAGCTAGGCACACACATATCCAAAGTCAAGTCGCTAAGCATGGATGCATGGACGAATGAACAAGTTGACGTGAGCGAACGCCGCCCCTTTGTACAATGTTTTGGATGTAGGAAACTTATCTGTTTGGGTCATAGAACATGCGAAAGGTCGGCAACACTACGTCGAACAAGATATACAACCCCGAGAACAAGACGGCATCGGTGCCTATTGACGTGGATGAAGCAGACTCGGCTATGGAGAGGTTCATTCGGCAAAAATATATCAATACTGTCGCGGGCCAGGCTGGGAAGCTGAAAAAACCGCAGCTGGATGAAGGAACTCCACCACCGTTACCGCCCAAGAACTCCAAATTCGGATTCAGATCGGCCTCGTCAATATTCCCACTGTCATCACGAGCGAAGAAGGAGGCCAAGGCAGCTGCTGCGCAAGAGCTTGCGAATTCCAATTCTTCAGCCAACCATGGGAACCACGCAAACAAACAGTCCAAAGTCTTTGGAGCTTCTGTAGACTACGGCCAGGACGACACAGACAAGAAACTGGCGAGACTACGAGACATGGGCTTCCAAGACGACCATCGAAATGCAACTATTCTAAAGGGAGTCAACGGCAACTTGGAGCGTGCCGTTGAGGCGCTCGTTCGTCTTGGGGAAGGCGAGAGTAAATCACCAGGGCCCGGCGCGGCTGCGGAACGGACGCTGCGAACTTCAAGGTCGCTGACACCGGTAGGCTCGAATCCCGTGGGTCTCAACCTAGGTTTGAGCGTGTCCCAGAAGGAAGCGACTCCAGAACGCCCAATCACGGCTTCAGCAGCCTCTACGAACCCGTTCGATATCTTCCCGCCTGCTCAGCCCCAGACGGCTCATTCCACCGGGACACTCCAAACCAACAATCCTTTTATAAACTCGACGAATCCCTATGGAACACCAGCACAACAGGCCAGCCTTGTCACCCAAGCATTCCAGAACATGTCCCTGTCTCCGCAAGCTCAACCTCTTTTCCCCCATCATACTGGTGGAGTCATCTCGACACCCCATCAGTACGCGATGTACTCTCAGACGCAAGCTACTCCGTCAATGCCTCAACAATATCAGAGCTTGAGCTTCCAGAATAGCATGACGTACCCTCAACCTGCCGCACAGCCCATTGCACCACAGCAGACGGGCTACAATCCATTCTTCACGCAGGCACCGGCCCAGCAGTTTCAGCAGCAGGCACAGGCACCTCAACAAAGTTTGTCGCTCAACACCAACCAGGCTGCGGCGTATGCGAACAATCCCTTTACACGATCACCGACCAGGATATCGTCGCCTTCTCTTACCCAGATTCCAGAGCAATCTCTGCCTACCATTTTCCAGGCCCCAACGCCACTGCAGCAACACTTGACTGGAACGAATCCCTTTTTGAACAATGGCGTGCAGCACCCCCAGCAAGTGACGCAGCAACAACCTCAGTTTTATGGACAGCAGCAGCAGCCTCAGCTTTACGGACAGCAGCAGCAGCCTCAGTTTTATGGACAGCAGCAACAACTACAGCAGCAGCAGCAGCAGCAGCAGCAGCAATATTATCAGCCTCAGCGTCAAGACAAGGCCTCCATCCTCGCGCTATATGGCCAGTCGCAAGCAGCACGTCCCACGGTTTCTGATCCCAACATACACGCACAGACGCCAACTATCCCAGAGGACAGACCCATGCCAATGCAGGCCATGCATTCTCCAACAGCTCCGGCCCAGTCACCTCTGAGCGCGGCACAGCCACTTGCAGGAAACAACAACCCGTTCATGAAGAGCGGGCCTCCGGCAGTAGCTCCAGACCCCTTTGCCACGGATCGCAAGATTAGTAGAGAAAGCATGAACTTGGGTATGGACATGGCATGGACGAATGGACGGCACAGCCCCGATGCCTTTGCAAGCCTCAGTGCGAGACACGGTTGAACAGCTGGAGGAGTTAGATATTGGTTGTGATTTGTTTTGGTTTTGCTTGTTTTGTTTTGATTCCTATTTCCCCTTTTCTATTACACCAGGCGCATATGCCAAAGCAAAGGGTTTGGCAAATTTGTTTATTATATATGCCTTGTGATGACTGGGCCTCTGAGGGTTATTAAAATCTATACCTGATAAGTCGTTTGGGTAGCGAGATGGATAAAGGGCCCATCTACCTAGGATGTAAGTAGTGGTCATAGCATACATGAATGTACATGGCAGACGGTCGAGAAGTCTGTAGATGTGAATACTTGTCTCTCTTGTCCTTGTTTGGTTGCAGTCACGGATCGATGAGTGTAGAGGCTAAGGGGTGGCTTTGGGGATGAATGCGTTCGTGGTGTCTCACGGTGTCTCATTGACTCATCGTTAGCAAACAGTGTTATTTCTGTCCAATACCAAGTTATTAAGCTTGAGGTCTCCTGTAACCTCGTACTGAACTTGACCATATGATTGAAATCACTGCATCTGGACTGAATCAAGACATGAGGCGCACAGACGGTCATACTCGGAGACACTCTGATACTGTGACAGCTGCACAGACACAAATGGAGTACATGGCAGCAAGGTGGTTTTGCGCCCCCTTTTCAGCATCCATGTACCTGCCCTGTAGGTATAGACCTTGAAGCTAAGATGCTTTGGCTGAGAGCTGAAGCTTTGCTCATACGCCCGTACTAAGCTGGATAAGGTTCAGGTTCATCTAACAGCTGATGCTCTATCATTGTAATTATCCAGAAGATTTGATAGCCCGAGTGACACTCTGAAGCCCATCAATGATTGTTGAACCCACCATTACAGAGCACCAAATCAGCTCGCCCCCCCGAAATCTCCCCACCGTCAAACAGTGCAATCAATCATTGATCCCCATTGTACGAGGCCACGGCCTTGGCGAGAGAAAATTTCGTCATCAGCGCCGTTTGACAGCGGAAGCTCGGGGGCCGCAGACGGCGACAAACATGCACAGCTGGACGAAGGGTCGCATTGTGCCACCGCACGCAGCCGGTGCGCCCCAAGACAGTGTCCACCGACGCCGAGAAGCTGTGAATCAGTCATCCAGCATGTGGGCTTGGCGGCCCGGATGATTGGCACTGATGGAACTCCCAAGCGCCTCCTTCTCCGCTGGGCCACAGGCCCTGAAGCGCTGTAAGCGGCCTGCCAATGTTCCCAACGTCCCGCCGAACGGCCTGGAAGCGTCCACCTGCAAGTGCTAGTCAGCAAGCCGCCAATCCAGTTAAAGCGCACCACTTCTGCCGAATTTCCTGTGCTCCTCCGCTTTTTCCTTTTCACCACCTGCACGCAATTTCACTGCAAAAAACCGCTTCGACGTCTGACCATCAGCTCAACGAGCCAGCATCGCGAAATCGACCCGATTACATCGCTCGAGACTTTAACAAAGCAACCGCACCAACTTACATCTTCGATCAACTCTGAATTGATCGCTCCGCTGCTCTGCACGACCCCTACCAATCATTCGCCACCCACAGTCGACCTAGCCCGAGGCTCGGTATTTCCCATCTCTCTTTCAAGAAACAGATCTCCCAAGCGATCACCGTGGAATCCAATAGCAATGGCGCCAATGAGTAACCAAAGTATAAATTACAGTAGTAATTATGGCGAGGAGTTGACTGCCCGTGTCAACGTCCTTGCCTCCTGCTACGTTGTTGACTCTGCCGCCAACCTCAAGGGCCTCCACTACTGCACTACGGGGGTCACAGGTAAGCCTCTTTCTTCTTCTTCCAATCTACTCGTCTTAAAGTCAGTCTATTCTAACCTTCTGTCTCTCGTTTCTCCAGGGGCGGAGTGGTATTCCTGAGGTCCCTTCCTCAGGCCTGCCTTCTCCTCCGTCAAGTCCCCCCCTCGCCGCATTGACCTCGTCCAACCAGCTCGCCCTTCTTCCTAAGCAGAAGAAGCGCGACATTCCAGGCAGACGCCTGGAGCGACGAGGGGGGGCAGCACTCATGATCAGGGAAGAATGTGAGAGATTCTTCTGTGAGACCATGAAGACCGTGTTCCTTGGTGAGAGGAACCTGTCTATCAATGGCTCCGGCTTTTCAGGTGCTTATTTACAATCGCCGCCATCCGACTCCCACCTCGCGGATCCATTCAACCAGGGCCCGGACGCTGTTCCGGCTGGCTCGCGGATCGACGCCTGGATGGAAGTCTGGGACTACGCCGGCGGATCGAGCTTCCGCGCCTTTGTGGCAGACGATGGAAGGGAGAAGTCCCTCTTCATCTTCTTCGACATTGAAGGCGTGCTCGGAAGAGACTTGAAAAAGGCGTAAGTTGCAATATTATTTCCGCTCAGCCGTTAGATTTGAACCCATTTACTAACATCTCTTCTTATAGTCTTATGGCACTCATCGAACTTGCTGATGGTCCCCTGGCCTGTAGCCAGATCATCACATGTCTCGATCGCCGCCTACCTGCTGATAATGCTCGTGATTTGATCAAGAGCCTTCAATGGGTTGGCTTCGACATGGCCACGCTAGATCACTGGGCCAACGACCTGGACGTGACTAGCAAGCAGTGGATTTTCATGGGCATGGAACTCTAATTTTTTCTGTAGATTTTACCTGCTTTTCTGCGCATTTGTTTTATTGGGGAACCAGCATTACTTGTTAAGGAAACCAGATTGATTCGTTGTTCGATCGTGGATCCGCCCGTTTGTTCTTGATGGCTCGAAAAAGCACACAAAAAGCATATGGGCGTTGGTCAGTGTTTCTGCTTCTCTTGTTCTTTTGAAGCTAGTACCATCCCGGGAGTTTTTAGTTGGGACTGTTTATGTTTTGGTGTTGTGTCGTTTTGGTATTGGTCAAACTGCCCTTTGAAAAGTGTCTCGATGCTTTTTCATTTGGAGTCATGGATCGACAGGGATAGACTGACTGTACGGAGTACTCCGGACGGGTTTAGGTCAAACAGTTATCGGGTTGTCAACATTTAGGTAGTTTGAGTGAATGGATTATACTTTTTTCTTCTCTCATCATCTGTGATAGAATTAAACTTTCTTACTTGTCATCTTTTACAGCGTAGAGGTAATCATGGACATGAAATGCATCAATTGCGTCTTGCGAATAGTCTATAACCACCCACCCTAACCCCGAAGCCCCTTTTAATTCGTATCCCTAAATCACAAGTCTCCATCAAACTGTCGTATCAGTAAACCCTTGTCCTGGAGGAAATCCTTGACCTGTTTTACTGTGTACTCTCCTCGGTGGAACATGCCGGCTCCAAGAGCGGCATCCGTAGTAGTCTTCTCAAACACCTCCTCAAAGTGTCCCGGGTTACCAGCGCCGCTAGACGCAATGACGGGGATCTTGACGGCGTTCTTGACCTGCTGGATGAGCTCAAGGTCGAACCCGCTGTTGGTGCCGTCCTTGTCAATGCAGTTGAGCAAAATCTCTCCCGCGCCCATCGCCTCGACGGCCTGCGTGAGCTCCACAACGTCCATATCGCGTGTCTCGCGGCCGCCCTTGATGGTGCAGGCGTACCAGCAGAAGGCCTCGCCCTTGGGGCCGGGGAATTTGGTCTCGACGATGGCGTGGCGGGTGGCATCGAGCTTGGGGACGTAGACGCGCTTGGGGTCGACGCTGACGACGACGGCTTGCCTGCCGTAGGCGCGGGAGATTTGCTCGATGGCGGTGTTGCCAAAGAGCTTCTTGCCGAGAGAGTAGTATTCCTCGGCGGCCAGGACGGCGTCGGATCCGATGGAGACTTTGTCGGCGCCGGACTTGAAGTACATGGTGGCAATATCAAGAGCAGAGACCTTTGTGCCATCCGTGTCGACGGTGTCGCGGATGCCGCCTCCGATGGTGAGAGGCACGAAGACGGTTAGTGAGGTCTGTCGGAGGACTTCCAGCATGGGAAGATCGGCGAGGGGGCAGTCGCGGAAGGATGTGATGTTGAGGAAGGTGACTTCATCGGCACCGGATTCGTAGTATTTCTTAGCCATCTCCACGGGCTTGCCTAGGTTGCGGACATTGCGGTCGGCACCCTTTTCGCGGACATCGTACTGGTCTCCTTTTGTGACGACGAGGTCGCCTTGGTCATTGGTTCGAACGTCAAGACAGGCGATGAGCCGGCGAGTGAGGCCGTCCTTTTGGCCCGCTGATGCGACGTCGGATGGCAGATCAGCTCCGAGATTTTGCGCTCCGGAGCCGGTCAAGAAGGCCTTGATCGTCCGAAGGCCGGCAACGCCAGACTTTTCAGGGTGAAATTGGGTAGCGTAAATGTTGCCCTTTGCAATGGCGCCGATGAATGTCTCGGTTCCGTAGGTTCCTGTCGCAACTGTCCAGCCTTGGGCTTCGAGCGTGCCTTTGCTGTAAGGGGACTTGTAGGAGTGGACGTAGTAGTATTTGGAGTCCGGTCTCAGGTCATACATGACCTTGCCTCCAGTGTTGGCGTTGTTCCATCCGATGTGCGGCACGGACTTGTCGCTTTCATCAAAGTGAGTAAGATATGAGGGTATCACGCCGAGACCGGGAACCTCAGGGTCTTCCTCGGAACCCTGGAAGAGGGCTTGGAGACCAACACAAATGCCCATAAATGGCTTGCCAGCTTCAATGTGCTTTTTTATGGCAGGTAGGTAGTTTGCCTGAGAAAGCTGTGTCATGCAGTGACCGAAGTGGCCGACACCGGGCAGAATGAGTTTCTGTCACGACAAGTGAGTAAGTGATCGAATTCCAACGGGCACAACGGCTATTCAAACCTCTGCCTTGGACACATCTTCGGGAGACCGGATCCAGTCTACCTCATAGCCCAGCTTTTCAATGGCATTAACCAGACTGCGGATATTGCCGGCGACGTAGTCCAAGAGGTGAACCGTGGGCATCTTGCCCGTTGCTGTTTGCAAAAAGTTCCGCGGGGTTCAGCGAATAAGTTGAATTGGATTGAGGATGGTTACACAGCTCGATGGTGCTGCTTCATGCGCTGAACGATGTATAAAGAGAGCGTTTATGTACTCTTCAGTGCCCTGCAATTGATATTTTTGCAGTCGAGGAATGCTTTGCCGCGAGTTGTGAGTCAAGAAAGAGCCTGAGTCGAATCAGTCAACCGCTATGAACTGAGATTCGAAATTCTTATCGAAGCCCTGATAACGGGACTTGAGAGCGATAGCGGGGTCTAGCCTTTGAACAGTCACCGGCTATGCCGAAAGTAGACGCCCTAACTTTGGCAAGAGCTTCTTCTGAGAGCGACTGCATTTTGCACGTTTGGCCCCGCCACAGCTCTTCCTGCATTTCGATCTCGGCATTGAAGCTCAACTGGCTTAGTGCACGCATCTCTCAAGATACGCGACAGAGATGGTGCCTTAATACATAATTTAAACAAACGGACATTTTCATTTACGAATTCTTCATTGCAGCGTCATATTCCACTGCCATTCGTGCTGTCCGGCACTTCATCTATCTCGAGGATAAGCTCTGTAGCCGGCTGCTATGGCAACCTCAGCAGCTGCAGCGACAATAGCATCCACGACCAAGGCCACAGCAGCGACAGCAACAGCATCGCCATGGCTGGGAGATGAAGCTGGGGCCTTGAACGTCGATACAATCCTGCAGCAGGTCTCGCAAGATGACCAGGATGAGTGGGAATACGAATACTCTACTACCGAGACAGAGGTAAGCTCTACGTTCCTCTACACCATAGCTTGACTACGCGTTACTAGATGTTAACCCATGTCATCAATCAGACGTACTACCTAACACTTGAACTATCCTATCCAGAGTTCAAGGATCGCCCAGCAAAAGCCCACCATCACAGCCGTGGCGGGTATTACAAGAACTGGTCAGATCAGTATGCCGACCACCTAAAGTTGGACGCCAAGCCGGACCTTGCCGTCGGCCAGCAAGACCTCAATCATAACGCAGATGGCAATGGTAAAGACAATGACCAAAATAATGAAGAAGCCCCTGAACCGGAAGAGGAAGTGCTGGAAGAGGAAGAGGAGGTGAACGCAGAGGATGCAAATATAGATCCTCGTCTACGAGCTATGGGGGACGACAGCCATAATGCCACAAAGAAAACAGCGAAGCAAGGGAAAAAAGACAAAGGAAAAGGAAAGGAGAAAGAGGTAGAAACCACGAAAGCGGCACCAGAGGCAACAGAAGGTGACGAAGAGTCGGCAAACGACCCCCTGGAAGAGATACAGATACTCGAACTTCACTCTCGAAATCCGATTATATCCTACAGAGGCCGAGTGTTTGAGGGACAATGGGCAGAGGTTATTGGCACAGAGGCAATATTGACCGATCGTGAAGCCAAAGATGCCGCTCAGTTACCTGCTCTTCGTCATCTTCCCGGCGGTGTGGATATACTCGGAGCAAGCTCTTCGCGCATCTTGACCACCGAAAAGATTCTGAAACCCAGAGTTGCCCAAGAGGACTCTTTGGCGGCCATTCGCGAGGAGTGGAACATTCGCATTCCCCCAGGGAAGGATAGGACCGGTGAAAGAGCGCAGCAGTTGCGCTTCCTAGAGAATCTCATCGCCTTGAAGAAGAAAAGGGGAGACGCAGATGAAGTGACAGTATATGCGATGGATGGTCCTGGAAAAGATTTTGACGACAGAAAGGGACCAGATTTCAAACCTCGCAGGAAAAAGCCTAGTCTCGGCGTCGATCAAACCAACGGGGCCAGTCAGAGTGACAGAAGAGAACGTCGATATACAAGGCGAAGCCAGGGTCGCCGAGGCGGTAGACGAAGAAGGGCGTCTGCTGCGAGAGGAACATCAGCGGCAACGGATAGGGGCGCTGGTTCAGGTTTGGATTCGAATGCGCTGTCCACGCCCACGCCAAGTCACTGGGACGAACTCTTTGGGATTCAAGATGACGAGGATGATAATGATAACGATAGTCTCAACGACATCTACGAAGATAGTGATGGGCCAGAAAGAAGACGTGCGGGTTCCGATGATGAGAACGAGGACGACGATGGGGACGAAGATGACAACGATGCCATGATACTGGACTAGGTTTGGTACGGAGACAACCTGTAACCCCGCGCCCCTGAATCCAGACAGACTCCTGATAAGCCTGCGAACTCGCTTAACCTCCAAAGCTGTTGCGAATGGAAAATAACGCAAAAACTACGATGCCTTCACAAAGGCTGGTCTTTTACAACTCGGCTATATGGTGATTACAGGTCGATTGTATGCCAGGTTGCATCCTACTAGTCGATCTCTGCACTCTAGGCTGCCTAGAAGCATGAATGAAGCCTATGTTAGCTTGGAATTGGGCTCATGTGATGACATTTGAAGGAACTGATAGGGCCGACGCCTAGGATATTTCGATCAAGCTATGGGCGATGTAATAGCAAATGGGGATGCTATTCCAGGACACGACATTCCTTCAGTGGCCACGGGGAATAGCAAAAGCAAGAAGCTTCAAGAAATCAATAAGGGGTGGATGCATGACTAGCCCTCCAAACGAGACAGAGTGAAACTGATAGTCCATTGACTACATCGCCATCTTGGCAGCGATGTTGTTTTTCGCTTGCGGATAAATGCGACAAAAGAGTCATGTGTGGCCCTTAGCTGCCCATGAGGCACGACTGAAGGTAGCCTTGCATATCTACAGACGTCTAAGAAGCCAAACCATGATAGGGTGATGCTGACCATTGGGTGCTACCATGTGGCCGCCTCAACAGAAGTGGTTCGCCACACATGGTTGCATCGATTAGCACACAGGCGAGTTTTAGGACACAGCAGCAACGGGACGATCTCTTGGCGTCTGGCAGTTCAAGGGTCCACAGGATGAATCCAGCAGGTGAGGCTAGCGATTTGCATGGATGGTCCATTGCCTTGTGTACCAACCCGCGATCGTCGAGATGACCCTCAACTGCCGCATGCTGATACCATGTACTGCTATTGGCCAGATCCCAGCCAGCGACCAAGGGCCGCCAGTACGTGGGAGGGTGTGGGCATTGTCTGGAAGGCACAAGAAAATGAACATGAGCTACCTTGATAGAAGCCAGTCATGATAATGGTCGCGACCATGCCATGGCCATGACCATGGTTATGGACATATTAGATTCCAGTTCAAAACATGCCATTCCATCAGATGTACTGAGACTTCTGTTATCTGGAGGCCAACCGTCCCACTAGTGGGTACTAGATTTACGAGTACGAAGCACCCTAATAAGCAGTCAATCGTTGTGGTGGTTCGAGTGGGATGTATGTACGAGTATATGGACACTACTATATTCAAGTAATTGATGGGCGAAAGTGTATAGTAAGCTACTCCTGCATGCTTTGAACTATAAACAGATATCAATGGGTGTGAATAATCTGCAGTTGCGGGTAAGCCTCCCGTTTACACGTAACCACTAATAGCACTTGCATATGAGGTAAGCCGGCTGTACTCCGTACACGTACACTATAAAGTACGAGGTGAACGATGTCGGAGCTAAAAAGTGGTGTCCGTTGTTAAAGAGAGCCCAGCGCCGATTGTGAAAGGACGCAGAGCGATGCATGCACACTGACTAGTGGCCAGATGGGTAGAATACAATGGAAATGCCTCAAGAAACATCGCACGGGGGATGAATTACTTGTCGTCATGTCTTCTCACGGCATTCGGTGCTCTGGCATTTGGGCTCTTCCTGGATTAAGACTGCCGGCCGGCTTAATTCATGCAGAGTGCCCGGATATGGCTTGATGACGTATTGGTTTTGAGTTTTTGGGGTGGCATGCCTTACAGGGAATGGAAGACAAAAAAAGAGTTTTGGGATGGAGAGTCCGAGTACCCGGCAAACACCGAAGACCTCGATCGAATTGATGCTTCAGGAGCTACAGATTCAACAACTCGATGGAAGCAAGTAACATGTATTTCTAGTTTCTTGATTGAGTGTACAGCACATCGAATGGCTATTGGTTTTGCCCTTTCTATCGGGTGGATTTCAGGGTAGCCTCCAACGACAACCACAATACAGAACTAGTGGTTTACGAAGGCACTAACACTGCCACCTACTTTAGGGATTACCTACCGTGGCAGAGTTTTTCTCTCTTTCGGGATGTCATGCACCAAGGCCCGTTAGCACTACGAACGCGGCCCACGATGCGCCATCTGCTGGATCTCATAGGCTCTCGAGATTGCGACTGGCGGGGATTCATGGAGACGGATGGTGGTTGAAGTGAAGCAGAAACGAAACCTCAATAGTGTCGGCTTTTTAATGCGCAAAAGAGGAAGAGGAAGAGGCTTGTAGGTTCAATACAGTACTTGTACAATGCTGCAATCCTAATGGAGTGGCTTATGTGGCTCCACGTAGCACTCTAATGTACTGCTACCTGTTCTTTCTTGAGTGCTTACAGGCACTCGCACTGCAAACACGTTCGCTGGCAAAGAACACATGGTACCGCTTGCGTGCGGAGTCTAGCGAATGACATAGCGAAATGATAGGAGGAGAAGGGGGCAGGCGCGGAAGGTTGGTCTTGGCTTCCTGTCAGGGCGGCTCAGCCGGACACTCCTTCCACAGCCAGGCAAATGCTATGCCTTACAGGCACAGGTACTGGTACACGCCCTCCCCGGCGCTCGGCTTCACAGGCTTCGTACTCGTACTCTTGCTGGGCGGTCAGGCAGCACTGCGAGGTACCGCGAAGCGCCCGAGCAATGCCGAGCCAATCATGTCCGCCATCGTCCACTAAAACAAGCCCCTAGGGCCAACCACGTCGCCGCGTGGCAAAGTCTACAGGTCCAGCCGCAGCGCTACAGGTACCGGTACTTTGGCCGGTGCCGGTGTGGAGTGTCCACCTGCCGCCCGAATGCATGTACAGTACCTGGACAAGTACCGCTCTAGAACACACACACCCTCACCTCAAACCACCATCTTGCGGCCTCGATGGCTACGCATCCCGCCTTGACTTTTTCTTCCTTTCTTTTCTTTTTTTCTCCCTCACTCTATTTTTCCCCACCTCTTCTTTGATATCGCTTGTGATCCGCTCGGCCATGTCGCCAGGGGAGTCGTGATTAGTGCTTTTCGCATCGTCGGTTCCCCTTCGTGATGCACTTATAATAGGCCTTACATTCCTCACCCTGTCTCAACTTATATCCGCTTCCAGCCCCAGCCGCGCCCCGGACCTCCCGCTTCTTCCGGAACCTGGGCCTGTCGACATCTGTCGTTCGTTCTTCTCGTTCTTTTTCATGAAGGTCTTCCTGCACGACATTTATTCCCTCTTCTTCCAACAGATATTCGCCGTCATCCTTTGTTCGCAGCCTTACCAGATCGATCGTCATTCCACATCATAGCCACCTCGAACAGTCCAGCTGACCGTCCTCGGCTCCCGGCAATCGTGCTTTATAAACCGTCCACCACCCAGCTACCTATATCCACCTCGATCAACACGCATATACATCGACCTGTCGTTGCCGATCGCTCCGGCGCATCGAAGCCGCCATGTACTGGCTGCGACGCTTCACAATAGTGACGGTGCCGCTGGCACTCATCATCTTCGTGGCCACCTACCTACCCGTTATCCTCGATCCCTCAAACAGAGGCCCCGAGAGTCGCGCTCGTGATAGACTCTGGGTTAGCAGCAGTCCCTACTTCTGGGACCGCCAGGCCTGCCGATGGATTAGTCTTTGTGGCCTGCACCACCTGAGAAGGGACCCTGCCGCACTCTCGCCCATCCTCGACGACGACCCTGAAGATGAGCTTCTGAGAGTAGAATTGCGCAAGCGTACGGATAGCAAGCGCATGGACCGTACGTGGGAAGAGGATGCTGAGCTTAATGCCCCAAACCCTGAACTGCGAAAAAACAAGAGGTCGGACATGAAGAGAAACCCAAAGGAGCGACGGAGGATCCTCAGAGACGTCCCCCAATATGTTCTTGATCATGCCCCGCTGGTACACCTCTACTCTGGCGAGCAATTTTGGCCCTCCGACATTCGCGAGCACATCGAACACATGACTGTCACGGTAGATCATAAACGAGTCAACTTGACCGAGAAAGTATCACTGCACAACCTGCAGGCACTCAACCGCTACGACAACCAGATGGTCACGCTTCACAGCAGGGAGAACGTTGAATCTCGGCCAAGTTGGCTCCATAGCCATGATAACCTGCCGAGCCCATTCGATGACCCTGATGCTTCTACGCCGCCTCCCGTGGGGAACGGTAGAAAGCCGCATAGCGAGCCCGACACTTGGTTTGATGTGGACAAGAAGCATCCTGTTCATCGCATCTCGGATCCCCGGAACCACAACGTCCCCGCATATGCTCCCACGCCCAGCCCTGGCAAAGAGCAGCAAAAGGTCATTCCTCGCGGCCACAAACCAGATCCCGACGGCTACTCCAAGGCGCCAGCTACTCTTGTCCTTGTGGATAAGGGTTCGGGCATTGTTGATGCTTTTTGGTTCTTCTTTTACAGCTATAATCTAGGGCAAACCGTCATCGGCCTGCGGTTCGGAAACCATGTGGGTGACTGGGAGCACTGCATGGTGCGCTTTCAGAACGGGGTGCCCCGTGGCATTTTCTTCTCTGAGCACGAGGGTGGTCAGGCGTACGCTTGGGAGGCCATTGAGAAGCGTGGCATCAGACCCGTCATTTACTCGGCCGTTGGCTCCCATGCCATGTATGCTCTACCAGGCATCCATCCCTACGTTCTGCCCTTTAAAATGCTCAAAGACGTTACGGACAAGGGACCGCTATGGGACCCCGCGCTGAACAACTACGCTTATTTCTACGATTATACGCTTGAAAACCCAAAGGATACAATCGAGCACGAGGACGGCATCGCAGAGCAAGGGCTCACGCACGACACACACAGCTTCACCCCTGCGGCGTCCAATCCGGATGCTCCTGTTACGTGGCTGCACTACCAGGGCCGATGGGGCGATGAGACTTACACTCTTGCAGATATGCGACAGTGGCGTCTCTTTGGCCAGTACCACTACGTGACCGGACCCAGCGGGCCTAAGTTCAAGAATCTCGAGCGCCAAACGCTCTGCCCGGCGAGAAACTGCCGCCTGCTTTACGAGATTGACCCCAAGGGCACCTGGTACCATTAGACACACATGCATATTCGAGCATATGTATCGGCACAAAGCCAAGGCTCGCTGACTTGTTTGTTTTTCTATTCTAATACATATTTTGAACATTGTTCGCCATGGTTGGATGTATACCCGATGGATGGGGAATTGATACCCAAGAGGGACCGAATCGCATGGAATTGGTTGGAGGACTTTTCGCGGCCTGAAATGCATCTAGCAATGATGCAGAGGGAACGAAATGTCTTGATTTTTTTTTTTTTCAGGCGCTTCTAGACGGGCGCGAGAGCACCGGAGTTGTTTTCTTTTTTACACCTTGGTTCCCCCCTTTCCCCTCCTTTTTTTTTTTTTTTTTTTTTTTTTTTTGCATATTGGAGTTGATAAATGTTTTCGTTTCCCGACGAGTGCCTCTTTTGGCCTCATGACGGTCTTCACCGACGAATTGACGATTTTCCCTCTTTTCCTTCCCTTGCATTTCTTCTGGTGTTTTTTTTTGATTGGGGGAGGAAGTTTCCCTGGGCATTTTTAAAGAGTCGTTCTGGGGAGGCCTTTTCGATACCCGATCCCGCTAATACCGCGATCCTCTCACACACACTCACGCAAAGTACATGCATACAAAACACATGCACCCTCTATATCTACCTTATCTATATCCACATGACATTTACCGTTATCATCACACAACATAGAATTTTGCTGTTATCCTCAGTTTTTACTGATATAGATTTGTCCTCCCCCCCTTTTTTTTGGGCGCGAAAAATAATATACCAGATAGGTAGTTGATACTTGTCACTACATTAAAAAAAAAATGAAATCAAGTAAAATATTTTAAATCGGTACCTGTACTTTGGTCGTTGTGCTTTGTGGTGTAGTATTCTGTTCTGTGTGTCCCGTGGGGTCAGTCATATGCCACCTCCCTTTTTAGCAGCACCTGACGATTTTGGATGGCACTTTGTGTCGCGGGTTTTTGGAATCACACGCCAAAGATGTTTTATTTTGTCCAAGACATTGGTAGATCTGGTTCGAGAATTACTTGGCTAGTAATCTCACGCTGTATGTTTCTTGTGTATGCAAGAAATCCGCCTATGCCTTCACCTTGGCGTATCCAAAAAAGCGAAAAACAAATGTAGTAGGGAGAGAGTACATAGGTAGTATACTGCGACAAAGGACGAAAAGCCGCCTGTTTTATACCCAAGAAAACGCCATTGCCAGGTAGATAGATCCCCCGCTATCAAAAACACCTCCAACGCCATACATGAGGCATCAAACAAAAGAAAAACAAAATCCATCAGCTAGATATTAAACACGTTGGCCGCCCTTGTATATTGTATATACCCATAAATCCCATGAGAATAACGTCTCATCCAAAACAAGCCATGCCTCGCAAACATGAGAAGAAGAAAAAGAGAAGAAGCAAAAAAGAAAAAGAAAGGACATAGAGAGGTTTAGCCAACCCCATCTCCATAAACAGCTCAGTGATCCTCATCTTGGTGGATGCTAAATTCCGATGATGCGCGATCGGCCTGGTCCGGCCACGCCTTTTGCGTGCTTGGATACTCAGACGGCGGCTGGCTGCTGCTGTTGTCGCTCTCGTGCTCCACCTCCATGGCGTTGGGGTCGACGTTTTCGCCGTCCGAATGGTGAGCGTTTTCTTGATCTTCGAGACCAGGCCAAGCGACGTCCCGCTCTCGCTCCCGCATCCATCCGGGGTAGCTATTCCGAGAGGAGGAAAGGGGCCGAGCAACTGGCTGTGCACTGTTGATGCTGGTTTTCTCGTCGTCCCCATCGTTGCCGTAGTCATTTTCGTCGACAAAGGATTGGTCAGAGCCGCTGCTCTCGAGTATCTCAAAGTCAATATCATCGTCTTCGTCATCGTCGGCGTCAGAAGGGGGAGCTGATTCAAAAACGCTGCTTCCTCGTTCTATTAGGACTTCCCCATGGGCAGCGATGCTGTAAGGCGTAGCATAGCCACCTGGCGTAGTGCCCCGAGCAGGAGTCGTGCCCCTACCAGGAGTTGTGCCTCGGCCAGGGGTTGTGCCGCGGCCGGGAGTGATACCTCGACTAGTGTGGCGATCGTGATGACCGATGGATGCAGGAATTGGCGATGCGGTCCTCCTCGGCGTGAATCGAGGATAGCTGGGCGATCGAGCACGGCGCCTCTTCCTAACACCAGCCTGAGGTACGCCATGAACGCTCGGTGAGGACCGCCGGCTGTACCCACGGGATGCGAGTCGCTGCCTGGGATTTCCACTCTGGATCATTGTGGAGCTGATGGTTGCCGGCGATGTCCTAATAAACGGTGCTTCTGATCCCTCTCGACTCCTTGTTATCGATCTTTGGAGGCGGGCAGCGGCAGCCGGGCTGGTCGCTCGGTACGAATGGTTGGCAGAAAAGTATTCCACTGAGGGCGATATTGACACCCTGTGCCTTTCCTGGCGGTGTTGTATGGTGGGGGGTTGCGCATTTGGCGACTCATCAAGCAGCTCATTCCATGCCCAACACTCTTCAGGAGAATCCTCCTCGGGCACTTCTTGTGACTCCGTAACGTCAGGATACGCGGGTGGCACGTCTTTCAGCTTCTGCCATGTCCAAGCCGAGTCATATGCTTGATAGTCCTGGAGGTATGCGTCAGGATGGGTAACGAACAACCTAGGTTCCGTTGCCTTCATCATGACGGAGGCCAGAAACTGCACGTCCCAAAGTGCCGGGGTCGCCATTTCGTCGGGACTAAGGAACCGTAGCCGTGAATCTTTGTGGATCTTTCGCAGAGGAACCCATGAAGATTGCAGCCCCATGAACTTGGATGCCTTCAGGCCAGGGCTTTGAGGTCTCGTATACATCTGCATATCACGGAATACATTTCCAAAGGCAGATAACATCGCCATGCTGACGCTTCTCGCATCTGGCGCCTTTACTTTTATGGTCTTCACCAGCCCGCGGCTCCTCAGGCGCTCGTCCGCAGCGCTCTTATTGCCACAGGCCCTAGGAAACAGCCATTCCCTGCCATTGTCATGCGTGGGCCAGTCGCCCATAGCCGGAGATTGGGCTCTAGGTGTAGATGTGCTCAGCGTCATGGGAAGCTGAGTCCAGTCGTCTGCATTTTCGGTATTGGGATCTGTTGGGAACAGGTTCATATGCTGCCAGACCCTTTTGAGAGGAAACGGAAGAAATACAACTTCGACCTCCCACGGGTTATTCCATGTAGGGATGATGGATTGAAGTTGGTCGACCTGGGCTTGTAGCGACTGGAGCTGGCTGTATACTTCTTGCGAGCGACTTGGTCGGTTGGTCGCACTGGAGCTGACCGAAACCATACTTGGGCTGGCAGCATCCTCCTGGCGATCGTGACGGAGACTTGCATTGTCATCAAGAACGCGCCTCTCGATGTCTTCCACTTTGCTCTCCAACTCAGTGACACGGAGGTCCATGTGTTCATACTTGTCTTGACACTCTTCATGGGCGCTGCCTGAGAAAGAGAGGGTCTCTAGCCTATCAAGTCGTTGTGCGTGGCCACCGACAGTGTCAGCGAGGTTCTTCAGCGTCTCACGAGGTATGGCCTCGACTGCGGCTGCAACCCGGGGCTCAATTTGTGTAGTAGCTGTGTCCGGCCGTGAGGGAGATTCCTCATCACCAGCCAAGAAGACGAATGTCTCTTCGACGCTCGCAGTCTTCTGCTGCGTGGGAGATTCATGCAAAGCAGTCTGGGCAGCGGATTGCTGTAGCATTCCAGCTGGACTATTGTGGCTGAGAGTCTGCAAGCCCTTTCCAGCAAAGGGCCTGAGGTACCTGGTGTGCATGGAAGAAGTTGTGGAGGCCGTCTGGGACATGAGACACTGAGCAGGAATAGGTGGCAACGCATTGCGGGTGTCTGGTTGGGTTGGTGGTATGATGTTTGTCCAGGCCATTGTATCCGGCATTGAGTTGGACGCCTGCTTGGGCGTGGGAACGGCTCCTAGAGTATCGAAGGGACCATCGAAGGATTTCTGTAGAAAAGACAGCGGGGGAGCTCCATTGAAGCTGATGAGGTCGGGTCCAAGCACTGCCGCTGTTTCCTTAGGTGAGATGAGATCCAGGGTCGGGCTCAGAGGGTCTAGTTGTCTAGACTGTAGCTTCCCGAGGTCGAGCCCGATGTTGGGAGTTGGCATTCTCTCTGCCGGCAGTGGTAGTGGCAGTGGTAGTGGTAGTGGTTGAGGCTGAGGCTGATCTCGAGGACGCTCATCATGGAAACACGCATGATGGTTGCACATGCACCATCCAGCCTGGTCCACGACGGGGGTTCCTGTGGATTGGAAAGACCAGAAGCGACGGCAGCCGCATCGCGCTCCTCCAGCGCCGGGCGTCAAGTCCACATAGTTGCACCCGCCGCTGGGGAGTTGAGGAATGGCGGTGCGCACGATTGGGGCGTTTTCATGATAGAGGTCGAAGAATTCGGCGCCGAATTGAGGTGTGTCGAATGGGTTCGCGGCCATTGGTATAAATCGTGATTGCGTCTAGCGTCAAAAGCGGTGCAATGCGGTTGGAAGGGGATCAGGAGTCGTGGAACCTGCGGGCTCGCTCGTTGCGGAATTGACAGGCTGGCGGTGATGCGCTCAATCTCGGAGGAACGCAGATTTGAGCCTCGCACATGAGCAGGCCCAGACGGGTCGCAGGCTTGGTCGGCCTTAGTTCATGGCACGACTAGAAGAGAGCGAAGAAAAGACAAGAAAAGACGAGTTTGCAGAGGCCGCGGTTGAGAGCAGCTGTCGGTGTCGGGAGAGTTGAGGTCGCAGCGGAAATAGAATGTCCACGATGGTGGTTCGAGGGAGCGGGTAAAAGCGAAATGCGGGCGACGGCAGAGTATTTATACCGGTCTATGGCGGGCGAAGCATTGCTGACTAGAAAAAAAGCAGAAGCAAAGACGGACGGCAGAAGAAAATTGTAGAGGCAGAGGCAGTTGTAAAGTAAAAGACGGGAGTAAGAGAAGATGGGATGCGGGAGAGCAGAAGCACGGGGATGCATCGAAAAGGTGGGAGCTTTGGGTCTGGCTCTCCACATTTCGGCTCCCTCGAACGCGCCTTTCTGCCCGCTAGAACGAGACAGGCACGGCTAAAGCTGCAGCTCTTACGGAGTCCTAGATAGCGAGTGGTTGCCTCACATTGCGGAATGGCAGCCTGGAAGAACAGACGGGCACATTTAAGGCGTATCAGATGGACTATCTTGAGTGGTTGCTTGCAATCGAAATCTAGTTCTTACAGCTTCGCCCAGACGGTATCGCATCTTATAGGTGCAAAAGCGCTGCAACTGATGGCTGCGAGATGCCCGTTCGTTGGTGACCTTGGGGAGACTATGACTGGAGAGTGCCAGACAGGGATAATGCAGCCATCATCTTGTCCGACGCTGGTTCCTCTGGGGTACTCTTTCATTCGTCCTGGTTTCCGCATCTGCCGGGCCTTGATGCCCAATGTCACCTTATATCCATGGGGGTCCGTTGTCGCTGGTGTTGTTCGCTACATATTCATCGTACAAGAAAGCCTCAACTGTTGCAGTGATCTACTCTGTAAAAATTACATAGTAGCGGTGATATGAACTACCTACCATCAACACACTCAACCTGCCCTCCCCCAAAGCTAATAACACAATACTTAAACAAACAAATAAATCAAAAACTGCAATAACAAAAACATCTTCACCAAAACCAAAAACATCCATCCATCCTCCCTTCCCACCCCGCCAACAAAACCGACCACTTTACGCGGTAATGTTGCTTCTCCCCCAAATCCCATCTCCCATCTCCCTTGAAACGCGACCAGTGCTTAAACATGCCGGTCCAAAAAGCCCAGCCCACAATGGAAAGCAATCCCCCCCAATGGCATCGATGGAATACAATGGGGCACCGTGTCTTGTCGGCATGGCCCGTGCCTTTTTTGCACTAATGTCAAAGTGCTCTATTTAGCAGTTGTATTTTACGGCGTGGCGCTGTCTCACCGGAATCAATCAAAACAGAACATGGCCATCAAGTTCTGTCATTATTATACGGTCAAATCCCCAATCAATACAAAGGTCATGATAGTTCTACTCACTCTTTATCTTCATATTCTATAATATCTTCAGCTTCAAAATGCTGGCTCTCATACATCGACGGCATTCAGCCAACAAAAGACCCCCCAACTCGTCAGGCTGCCCCACCACCCAATCTTTCTGTCGTGGGCCCCGTGCCATCATCAATCATCCATTGTAATTCCACACGACCTCATTAAATAGTAATATATGCATTTTTATCAGTTATTCTTAATTCTGCAAGTAACATCAAAGAATATAGCTTAATAATTACAAGTATATAGTGAGAAAATAATGCTCAAGATGGCCTCTTCTCGTCATCATCATCGTCATCACGGGTTCGATCCGGTGGGCCCCCTTCCCGCCCTGCATGGACACGACATGCCATCGAGCCACTAACTGCCGTTTACTCAGTCCTTCCGCGCCATACAGACCCCTCTTCTTCCTCTCAGCCGCATATCAGATGCATGGAATGCCACGTCGTAAGTCAATAAGTGATTATATTCGAAATCCCCCCTTTTGGGAGAGGGTTGAGAGCGTCTCCTTGTAAAGAAAAGGTCCGTAGTCTCATCTTGAGTATGGATTTGTCCAAAATATGTCTATAACCAAACCATGTAAAGGAAAAGAAAATATAGAGAAAAAACGCCGCTCCCAGCATGTCCCATCATTAACATCACTCGTCTCGCGCCAACAAAATCCATTATATGCCTTGCTCTTGAATGGAAGTAAACAAATCAATGCTCGCCTAATAATGCTGCTGTAAGCCATGCCAGAAAAAAAAGTGAAAGAATATGTGAATGTATCGAGTAAACCAATGTATAAACAGCGCATCGCTTCTTTTAAACTTCGCCCCAGCTGCCCATCGGGGCGTTAGGAGCCGTGGCAATCATTGATCCGGTTCCGATGGATCCTCCAATGTCCCAGTAGTGTCTGGATGAGACGCTGCTTCTCCTGGCTGATCGTCGTGTGCTCTGGCTGGCACAGCTACTGTGGTGTCGCATAGCCACGGGGCTGCTAGGTGCAGTTGCTTTGAAAGCTCGACGTTCATTAGGGCGAGTCCGGGAGGTGAGGGGGTGGTGCTGCCTTACTCTGGCAGCCTTAGCGGCAGCGTCTTGCGGCTTCGCAGGAACCGGACGGGTCGTCAACTCAGGCAACGTGGGCTCGGGTTGCGATGTGAAGCGTGATACCAAGTATCGGAACACCAGCTTGATATCAATCTCTTGCTCCCACTCCTCCTGGGTAAATGTATCGGCCATCGACACATCGTGCAATAGAATGTCTTGAGCGTTTGACCTCTGCGATGGCCTGTCGGCCGCTCGTGGGATATGCCTCATAGTAGGCCTGAACTCAGGGAATGCGCTCTCACCATGATTGTCTACTGCGGCACGCCCAGAGGTCGAGGTGCGGCCGTCTGCGGTCTCTGGTATGGCAGGCAAACCGGCATAAGGCAGAGGTACCTGATGGATATGCGAATATGTCGAAAAGGCACCGGGGTGCTTTGAGAGATGGTTGACCAGCAAACCGAGCTCTCTCGACACTGTCTCGATGATGCGCATATGCCATGATTCCTCTGTTTCCGCGGTCGGTTCGTCGTGGCCATGCTCTGACGGCCGCGGCGTCCTGGATAGCTCCTCGTCGCTTAAAAGGTCGCCACCAAGCACCACTGATAGTATCTTTTCATCTATGCCGAGTATATCGCGCAGTACCTTGCGAGTGATTCTCGTAATGAAACCTTCGGTGTCTTCTTTGTCTTCTGGATGGGTGTCGGGATCTTCCTCGTGCCAAGTCATGTCCTCTGAATCGGTAGCTTCCTCCGCCTTGGGCACGGGCTTTTGTGTAACGACCCGCTTCTGTTGAAGCATCCTCGTCCGCCGTGCCTCACGCTGTACCTCTTCCAGGATGATGCGGCTATGCTCTAACCGCCAGGCTTCAATCCGCTGCCTCTTCTCGGCCTCCTGGAGTTGTGCCTGTTCCAATTCGAACTGGGCTTCATCGAAGCTATTTAGCCTTCTTCGTACTCGCCTGGGGTTAAATCTCTCGAACTGGAAGATGTGGTCCTGCGCGTCTTGGCCAAGAGTAGGCTGGTCTAAGTGGAATGATCCCAGGCCATCGTGGGCTGGGAGGACGGGCATCATAAAACTACTCCTCGGGAACGATCTAAATCCAGGAAGATGGCCATCGAGACTATCCAACTCGGCATCATCCTGAGACTCGTCAACAGCCGCAGAGAGAGCCGAGGATTGGGCTTCATCATTTTGAGCCGCTGCCGCCACCGAACCAGTCCTCGCAAC
Organism: Trichoderma semiorbis; assembly: GCA_020045945.2. NCBI lineage: Eukaryota > Fungi > Ascomycota > Sordariomycetes > Hypocreales > Hypocreaceae > Trichoderma > Trichoderma semiorbis. The sequence goes on from CM034695.1 coordinate 6,608,916, forward strand.
TGTATTGAGGCTGCCGAGGTCACTTACTCGTGACCGGCCGGGGGTCTCGAGCGATTGGTCATGTTCATCTTCGGTGAGGTAGGACGTGGTGGTCACATCGGTGGGAGGCGAGAAGAGCACCCAGGTCTGCGCTTCCTCTGGTTCTTGGTCATAGGTGCTGCGCGCCGATCGCCTCGAAAGGCCCTGGCTACCAACAGCGGAGCGAGCTGCTCGCTGCACGCTCGGGCGGTTTGGCTGCTGCTGAAAAGCCATGGTTGCGGGACCTGGAGGAGAAGAAAAGAGAAAAATGCTCGGTGTGGGTTGCGAGCGTCGGTTATTCTGTACAGGTAATTATCGGGGAAGGGTCGCGATAAGGCGAAACGGGGACAGAAGTTGATCGGTGAAGGAGGAGCCCCAGCACCCGTCTGGCGACGCCGAGCCAGTGGAGCGCTTAAGAGGAGAAGATGATAGGGCCTAGGTAGGGATGAGGGAGCAGATCGAACCAGTCGCCAATGGACTGGGGTTGGGGCGAGCAAGTGAAAAGGCTACACGCACGAGAGGAAGCGGAAAAGGAGAGGAGGCTGGGCCTTTGTTTTTATCAGCTCGAGCGTCATCACCACAGCAGTGTAGGCCACCTGGGACTGGAGGACGGCCTGATCGGCCAGGGTGGGGGTGTGCTGTGCTCGCGTGCTGGTTGGCCTTTGGACAGTGGTCAGGCCAGTGTCAGCCACCTGTGCCGTTGACTCTCCCACGCCCGACAGAGGTTCCGAGACAGCGCCGTCGACGCGGCTTCAGTGAGCTGGCCCGCTAGCCTCTTAGCGCTACTGGGTTAGGGGAGGCGCTATAACACTGGATCAATGGTGATCTGGAGGTACTGGCAGGTAGTGGGCTTGAATTGTGCCGCTCAGTATTCGTGCTTGCGGCACAGACGACAGCACCATTTGGCCGCTAGAGGCACATGGAGGGAGACATCGCTGGTACTAGCCCGTACTTACACTTCGGTTGGCGCGCTCACCTTGCAAATCTCTAGATAAGATATTACGGCGAGACTCACTCTTTTTGCGTCACATTTACGCCTACTACTGGGCCCGTCATCCCTCAGTGCTGCAACCCCCCCATCACGGTTAAAAGCACTTTGGGGCTGATTATGCTTGATGCATGCAATCTAGATGCGAACCACGGCCCGGAGAAAAACAAAACAATGGCGGCTGAGGGTGAGAAAGAAGGACAAAAATTAAAAAAAAGTTTCTCTTTTCTTCCACAATGTTTCGTCGCAGTAGCCGCATCTCATCTCAACTCATTGCCATTGATCCGCAAGGATGCTGATGTGTGTCCGCCACCACTCCAGTTCCCGTGTCGTTGACTCCATGGCGCCATCAAAAGCGCGCAACCCACGACTCGCTCGTGCATACTTCGGCGTTGGCGGCGCTTCGGCGGAGATGCAGTAATCGTTTCAGCAAGCGGTTCTCTCCGACTTCTGGAGCCTTTTGTGATTCATTTTGCGACAAGAGTCGAACAGCACGGAAGGGAAAAAAAAGGACCCTGCGTCTGATAGTACGATGGCATGGATTCGCATCGCCTCCCCCCACTAGCCCCGTCAACTGTGTGCCATCCTTATTATTGTGCTGCCCGCCCATCGCTCTCAACAGGATGCGTGTTATTCTTGTCCAACCAACTGTCTTGATTCCAAGATGCAGCCCCAACAAAACCGATCATGTATCTAACCTAGCGCCGTTTTAAGCAACAGTATGAGAATCAGCGCCCATACATCATCGTCTGTGACCATTGTGTCACTGACGCAAGTCAGGTGGTCTCGTCATAGAACCTCTCACCGGCTCTCGGATGAGACGAGCAAAGCTACCTGTTCCTGGATTAGAACGGCATTTATTACCACGGTGGCTGATGCTATATGTAAGCTTGGCTCTGCACTGTAAATTCTGCTGACTGTATCCTGCTGTTACAAATCACCATTGATATATGATATCAAAAACTTTCCAGCCGAAGACGCCGAGTGTATTCTACAGAGCAGGGCTGTGATACGAGTATCATTGAAATCTTCAAGATACCGGTGGGTCATTATGGAAACACAAGGTGACGACGACTGGGAACGAAGCCGTGTAAGCTGCTATTTTAGGGGTGAACATAGTTCGTTTCAACTGTTAGTTGGACATAATTCCGATTCCGACGTATTATTCATCGCAACAAGTCCATGTGTAAAATAGAACATAGCATGTCTAGTGCTGAACGCACAATGGTTTGATTTGCCTAACTGATGATTCTCAAATCGAGAAATCTCTTATCTGACATGCCATAATTACGCCAACCTAAAACCCAGAAGCCACATTAAGGAGAACTATTTACGCCTCGGACGAGAAAGCGTCGGGGAAACGACGAATGTTCTGCTCAATGGAACCGTGGTTGCTGAGGAACTGAACGTAAGCACCGTCGACCTTGACACGGCCGGCAGCCTTGCGCTCGAGGTAGTCCTCGCGGCGGAGAGGAGTGAAACCCCAGTTCTTGGAGATGATGATCTTCTGTCGGCCGGGGAACTTGTACTGGGATCGTCGGAGAGCCTCAAGAGCCAGAGCACGGTCTAAAGATTGATTGTTAATACACCCTGATCTTGCCATGCCGTAGGAATTAAGAAGAAAGAAAGAATGTCACATACTAGAGTCACGAGTGCGGACGCTCATGATGATCTGACCAATGTTGACACGGGCAACAGTGCCGTTGGGCTTGCCCCAGGCACCACGCATACCAGTCTGCAGTCTATCGGCACCAGCGCAAGACAACATCTTGTTGATACGGACGACGTGGAAGGGGTGGGCGCGGACACGGAGGTGGAAACCCTCCTTACCGGTGTGCTTGACGAGGTACTTGTTGGCGCAAATACGGGCGGCCTCGAGGGCCTCGGAACTCAGCTGCTCATACTCGTTGGAGACGAGGTGGATGCAGAGAGGGAAGTCGTCGACGTTGGCGCGCTTTCGGCCCAGATCGAAGATGCGGATCTTGGGGTCGGGGACACCACGGTTGAACCGAGACTTGGGATACGGCTAAGAAGCGAGAGAATGTCAGTAAAGCCCAGAGTATGATGAAGAAAGAAGTCATCTCTGAAAATCCCCAAGTGTTGCAGGGCCAGTGACAGCAAATCCATCGAGGATGCTTCATTTTTGGTAATTTATAATCCACCTCTTGCGTCACTCCACAGATATTTTATCCCCAAGCTTCGAAAAAATGAAGAAAAAGTTCCTCCGTCGACGAGAATGCGAGATTGCAGCAGAACTCACCTTGTTCTTGCAGTATCGGTAGCAACGAGCAGGACGGCGAGCCATTTTGTCGGTGTTTCGCTGAACGGTACTTGAAGTTGGTTTGATGATGTTTGGGGGAAGATAATTTCAACTCAAGGAGTCCCGGCGCCACTTCAGAAAAAACAGCTGGGTTGATTTCAAAGCATCCAAGGATTGTTTGACTCATCTCCCTGTGATCCGCTTAAACGCCGGAGCTTTAGGGCTTACCAAAACGGCAAGTCTGCGCTCATTGGCCAGGCTCTCCATAGCCCTGGCCCCGCTTAAATTGGTGCATCCCAAAAGAAAACTAAATTTCACGAACTTTTTCACAGCTCAGAGTGTCTTCAGCAACCGCATCAATCCAGTCCAAAGATCGCAGCTCGCGCCCAAAATCAGTCAAAATGGCCCCCCAGAAGAAGAGCAAGAAGGATGCCAACAGCATCAACTCCAAGTTGGCGCTTGTTATGAAGTCCGGAAAGGGTATGTTGCAGGCTCCTTGAGGATTGATATCCTGCGATACTTTGCCAACAAAATCCTAACATTATTTTGCCAGTCACTCTCGGCTACAAGTCTACTCTCAAGTCTCTGCGATCCGGCAAGGCCAAGCTGATCATCATTGCTGGCAACACTCCTCCCCTGAGAAAGAGTGAACTCGAGTACTACAGCATGCTGTCCAAGGCTCCCATCCACCACTTCGCTGGTAACAACGTAAGTTTTACAACCTCAGACGCCCTGGACAAGTGAGGACCTGGAGACGGGTATATACACTTGCGCCATTACACTTCTCGCTTCTTTCAGAAGCTACTCTTGCTACCCGAGAATTATCAATTCTTGCGGAATTGCCCAGAGAAGAAGTCTTTCAGACTTTGGAGGGTTCACATTGGCTTACATTATTCGTAAAACAGATTGAGCTCGGCACTGCCTGCGGAAAGCTCTTCCGCTGCTCCACCCTTGCCATCCTGGATGCTGGTGACTCTGATATCCTCAGCGACCAGCAGGCTTAAATAGCCAAAATCTAGTGCATTTAAAACGGCGTTGGGGGTAAAACGGTTCAAGGGCAATATGGATACCATACACTTTCACATTATGTGCGAGACGAAAACTTTTGATGCGAGACATCATCTACTAGGAAGGCAAATCCTTTGGGGATGAAAAAAGCCCCAGAAATTTCCAAGTGATAGTTATCTCAATGGAATAATACAGCCATGAAGACTGTTCCCCCTGTCAAGCTGAATTAAATCTGCATGCCATTTCCCAGAGTGACTCCGTGTATGCCGAATGCCCCTGCTATTACCATACTGGATGACGCACGGAATCTGTTTACTTGCAACTCGCTCTCTACTTGCATATATCTTCGACCAGGTCAAACTGGCGGTATGAATCATGTGTGTTGCCCAGTTGCTAGGCTTCGTGGAAGCTGGTAACAAACCCCATTGGCTGGCTTTGAAGCAGAATTGCAGATGCGAACCAGTTGAAGAAAAGGGGCCTGCATGAGTGATGGGATGCCAATCGAATGCTTCTGAGGCATATGGCAGATCCACCGCCTCACAGTGCAGCCTCAGTTACGTGTGTGTAAAGTAGGAGCGTACCTACATATTGTGGCTCATGAGATCTACAGATTTCCATCCAGTTTACTTTGACTTGAAAGAACCAGCACGGCTTTTGTTATTGGCACTCAAAAATAGAAACAGAGCCCGGAAGAACGAGCGATGACGATTAGTCAAAACTCTTACAGCCCGAGTTTGCGGGGAGACACACAGCCGTTGTCATCTTCACGAGACATGTGGCACACGCTTTCAGGTACGCCGTGGCTAGCACATGACTTTCGCCACGGAAAGGCTGAGCCAGTCCTCAGCGAAGCCCTGATTTTAATTATAGCAACCACAGCCTTTCTCAGGCCTCGATGTACTCACGCTTGTAGCCGGTACTTTGCAGTGACCGCATTCAGTTGCGCCTCACTGTGTCAAAACGCTTTGGTTGTTCAATGTCTCAAAGAAACAACCCGCAAACAGGAACAAGATGCATTGACTCATGCTAATACCATTTGTCTCATCCTTTCAAGTAAGAATCCGGGTGACTAAGCAGCCAGCTCTGGTCAAGGGGCGTCTTTCAGTTTTCCAGAAAAGGATGAATTGCGCTGTTTGTCTCCAGTCCAGCGCAGAGAAGCGGTCAGTGAAACCAGCGCAGAGAAGCACAGCGCATCGGCGGAGGCGAGACGTTGCGTTGCGTCCGCAGAGGAGCCGAGCAGGAGAAGAGGGGAGACTTGGAGAGATTCTAGCAGCGTCCAGCAGTGGGGGTGGAGCGTGTCTAGAGGCCTTTAGTGGCCCGTGATTTTCCCTCCAGCACATCGTTGACCCAATCAGGCACCCGTCCTGGCGTGGAAGAGATGCAGGGCGCTGTGATCAAAGTCATGCACTGTTTAAGAAGAGGCATGAAGAGCTGCTCCCGTAATTTGGCATGGAAGACTTCCTCCTTTGTAGATGACGGAAAAGAAGGAAAAAAGGAACAAGAAAAGAGCGAAAACAGGAGTAACAGTTGCAAACACGGAGGATTAATCCGTAACAAAAGGGTCCTCCTGTGCCCGCTTTCGTCACCGCATCCGTCCCTCCTCACCCTCCGAGTGGCTGGACTGTGGTACTGTACGAAAATGTACTCCTGCAGTACGGGTACCTCGCACACACGCGGCGCCGAACCCTTGGCGGAGGTACCTTTTTTCGTGAAACTCTGCCTTTAAATTGCCCACCGACACATTTGAGGTGGAGCCCAACCAAGCAGACCAAACCCTCGTGGCCTGTTATCCCTCCTAAACGCCTGCAGTTCTCCTCTTCACCACTGGCCATTCTCGCAGCATAATTATAATTATCCCATAGACGAACTTGTTTGGCGCTGCGCCAGACGGCCCCGTTTGCGCGTTTCACCAACAGTAGCTCACCGACCTCGACGGAAGGACGTCTTGCTTGCATCCTCCCCTCCTCGACATGTCTACGGTTGCAAACAAACCGCCGGTTATCGCAGTCGGCCGAGCGAGTTCAGACATAGGCGCTTCGCCTCCAAAGCCAACCCATACGCGAGCCCAATCCGTGCGGTCTGCAACTCCCACCGGACAACACGTTAGGACGAGATCCGTCCATCCTGTCTCTGCCCGTGCCGCTGTTGCCCGACGAGACACGGCCATGAGCAACACAGACTCCGACGCCCGGGCGGCCGCTGCCGCCGCGCTGGAGGATCTCCAGCAGCGCCTGGAAAAGGAGGAGAAGCAGTCGGAGCAGAACAGGCGACAGGCCGAGGTCCTGCAGTCCAAGCTGGACGATGCGGTCAAGGAGTCGGCCAAGCTCGAGGAAAAGGTCCATGAGCACGATGAGCTCATCGAGACGCTACGAAACGAAAAGAGAGAAGCCGGCCGCAAGATTCGAGAGATGGAGACAATCTACGAGGCTGAGCGAAGCGCCATCCTCAAAGAAAAGGAGGAAATGGCAACGAAAGAGGAGGAGATGCAAATGGTGATTGCACGTTTAAAGGAGACCCTAGCCCAGAAATTGAGTCTTGAGGACGATCCGAGACCATCGAGGCAATGTAAGCAACGTTCCTGATCGATATCAGTTGTTGGATCTCACGCTAATTCTGAAATGTCTACAGCAGCTAGCGCCTCGCCCTCGCTTGATGGCAGCGGCTTCGCTCCCCCGTCTTCCCTCCAGCGAAGCGATTCGCGAAATAGCTCCAAGCTGATCCTTCAGAAAGACAAGCTTATTGAGTCGCTGCGCCTGGAGCTCGCAGAAGCCCAGATCAGGCTGGTGGAAACCGAGAACCAGGGCGGAGGCAGACTGCAAGAGGTTGAGCGTCAGTTGATGGAGGCCCGCGTGTCCAACGCGCGCCTCATGGAGGACAACGAGAGCTATCAACTGCTTCTTCAGGAGAAGACTCTCAAGGGAGACTTTGGCCAGAGCGACTTTAGCTACATGAGCCCAACCGTGAACCATGAGGCATTAGATGCCCTGGAGGGCAAGACAGGCGGCTCTAGCCTCGCTGATGAGCTTTCGGACGCGACACAGTCCGAGGGCGAGCCTACCGTTGACCACCGCCGCCTCGAGAGCGAGCTCAAGGCTCTCAAGGAGAAGAACAAGGCCCTCTCACTGTACATCAACAAGATTATCGAGCGCCTGCTTCAGCATCAGGACTTTGAGACAATCCTGGATCAATCAGCAGACATGAAACCCCCCTTGCCCGAGAAGGACAAAGACCTTCCACCACCTCCGCCTATTGAGAAGCCGCAGATCAACACGCAGCTCAACAGCCCTACCAGCCCTACTAGCCCTACCAGCCCTACCAGCCCAAGGTTCAGCAACCAGCTTAATGGGCAGCCCATCCTGCAGCGAACTAGGACTGCGCCCATCATGGCGGGGAGAACACGACCGCGACCATTCTCAATCATACAAAACTCTGATGGTACTCTACCAGACCACACCGACCCTGAGAAAGCACCCAGCATTCCCATTGGTCTTGGCCGAATAAACAGACGTTCGCGACCTGTGAGCGATCAGTTCCCGGGAGCTGCATCTCTTGTTAGCCAGATGTACAGAGGTCCGGATAGCCCTGCCTCGCCACCAATCAACCAGCGCCACTCGCACGCTTTCTTCCCAACCGCCGGCGTGATTGGGACTCCGGGTCGGATTGCTAGCGGTAGCCAGGTTCCTTCATCCGGAAACTTCCCAGGCACGAGAGGCGAGAGAAGCGAGACATCAAGCCTAAGCGGCGAGTCTGGCGAGATCTCAACGCCGCCTTCACAATCGCCACCGCGATCCCACTCCGACAAGCAAAAGACCTTTAGCGGCGGCAAACCACGCCCGTTGAGACTGGTCCAGGAGAACCCAGATGCCGTCAAGGATAACAACGCCAACAAGCGGGCTAGCTGGATCTCTGGCTGGGGCTGGGGTGGAAAGAAGGACGATAACTCGCCAGTTAGCCCTGCTATCCCAGAGTAAGATGAGAAACAAAAGAAGGGAAAAAAGAATGAGCCAAAGTTGTTTTTTGAAACTTGGAATCATGAAGGGATTCGGATAGGCGTCTACCACGGGAGCACAACAACTACTTCAATATTCAACGGATAATTTTTTTACACTAGGATCAGTATGAATGCTTCTTTTTCGACATCAGGGATGATACGCACGGCACATAACGATAACAACGACGCCTTGGCCAGACCGGCGGGCAAAGCGGTTTGGATAACCTCTTTACTCATAGAAAATCCTTGGACAGACGACGATGACGACAAATGACAAGTAAATGACTTGCAAAACAGTTTGATATGACATATATAACCTTGTCTTGGTACTCTTTTTCTTTTTTTATGTATGACCTTTTTTCTTTTGTCACTTATACTATTATTATTGTTAGAAGACGTTGTTACGCGAAGGATGATGGGCCGCGTCTTCTATTATTGGGCTATTGGTTGACGGAAGATGCTATGTATTGGAATGAAGGGAAAAAACGACGTGCATTACACATACATACAATGTACAGACAGACATATATGCGGGTAGGGAACCTAGGTAGTTTGTTTGGTGGAAGTTGATAGGGGGTGTTTCTTGATTTTTTCTTTACCGAGTTATTTTTCGTTGGATTAGGTAGCTGTTTAATTGATACATATGATATATCTTACATGTAAGCCATTGGCAAGCACTTTGAACATACATTTTGCCTGCATACATGGTGGAGATGTCGATGCCACTCCTGGGATTTCTAGACATGCAGAATCATGTATGGCAAACAGATTCAGAAGGGAATCAAAATGAAAACCATCAAATCGTCTGCCTAGGTCCCGTTTTCGGAATCTCATTCATCACAGTTGAGGAGCTCACAAACGACGAGACAGACGCGTGCATGGAGGACGGAAGATTATCCACATATATCAACAAGGGATGGGTGGGCTTGCTGCTGCGGCTTCGCGGAACTGCAGGAGCTTGACTCGAAGACGAAGACGGCATTTTGCAAAAATTGCATAAAGTGGTCTGGTGTTTTTGCTCAAAATGGATATAAACATGTAGCACAAGATGCTGCACAAAAATCGGTTGAAGAATTGGTGAAGCTCCATTTTCTTTCGCGTAGGGCGTTTTGTGTTTATTTACAGAGTACTTTTTACTACTATTTCTGTTCCTTTTTTTTTTTGTTAGTTGATTTTTTTTTTTTTTTTTATTGACCGCTTGTTACATGTCAGTTAGGGATAAACGCCCTCAGTGACACTCTTTTCTTTCCTTTTTTTTCTGTTTTGTTTCTCCATGAGTCCTGGTGATGCTCTCTTTTTACGACATGCTCTCCACTTGTGTGGTCTTCTGAGCACTGTGTGTGTGAGTGGTGCTGTTGTGTTGTATGCAGCGATGGGCAAAAGGTATGCAAGGTTATCTCCTTACAGCACGATTGATGCCCAACGTGCGATCACGAGTGGGATGGCCACTGTCCTTTTTTTTTTTGGCGTTTGTTTTTGGAGTGAGAGGACCCGGGACCCGTTGCATAACGGTGCATGCGGGCGTGTGGACTGTGTTGCAGTAAGGCGGTGAGTGAGGTGCTTTGCTAACTACGGTAAGGTAGAGAGAGAGAAGAGGTAGGGGATAGTGAAGAAAAAAAGGGTCCTGGGTCTTGTGAGATTTGGGACTTGTTGGGGGTGTTTTATTTTGTTTAGGCGCGATGCGGGATCGCAAGGATAAAGGCGTGTAAGTTATGTGATGGTGGCTGTTTTCGCGAGAATCTACAGAGTGCTACTGTTTCGGGCAAGGGACGTTGATGGAGTAGAGTCGCTCGTACGAGTGGCGCCTGAATGGGAATTTGAACGTAGCTTTTTGATGTAGTATGATTGGGGACAAGATGGAGCTATGGAGTCGAAACTAATGTACGGCGTATGTGTAGGGTTATTCGTCTAGATATTCGTACATGCGTCCTCGTACATACAAACTATCACCATACAGGCAGTGTGGCGATGGATTTACTATCCTTGCGGTTGATCAGGCAGTCGTTCGCTTAACGATAGATTGGCAAAGACGGGCGTTTTGGTGTCCATATCTTGGCCCCCGGTGTACTTACGTGAGGAATCAATATCAAGATGCCTCACTACTATTACTGAGACCAAGTATAAACCGCCTTACTAATGTACTAGTATGCTATTATTACCAAGACAGCTCTATATTGTAAGCTCTGCTCTAGGTCCTTTCGGCTTCAAGCCGAATTAGACACTTCGGGCAAACCATTGCAACAACGTCCTTACCATACCAAACTTGTATATTCAAGCAGGAGGTGTCTCGGTAGCTACATGTAAGCAGGCAACGCCTTGGTGGGACGACATGGAGGCGTGGTCACCTGTGCAGAAGCTCAGAAGCCGATAGGCCTAGATTGACATTGGATCATACGGATTGGCATATGAGTGCATCTGTACACGGGATGGGATGAGAGATGGAGGGAGGCGTTGGGAGACACGGGTGGCTTGAAGTTTTGGATACATTCGAAGAAGCAAGTATACAGAGACGCGGGATATGCGATATGCTCCATACTGCTAGGACAAAGAACCATATTGGTGTTACGATAACGGTTACCAGCTCATTAAGGTAAAGCACTCTGCACGAAAGATTCCAATCAAGCGCCGAGTTTGCTGGGCAAGGATAAGCGAGAATTGAGTGCGTTCTTCATCACAAAGAAATCAGCCACAGACGAGACTGAATACGGAGAACCTTACCAGTAGATGAGTAGTACGGAGTACGTAAGGTAGATACCTCTGTGCGATACTATCACGGGATAATTCACGACACGACTAAGAGAAAGAGGGACTACGCAAAAAAAATTAAGAAAAAAAAAAGAGAGAGAGACCTTTGCCCATCCAGGCCTAACGCAAGTCGAAACGCCTGCAGGCCCCCAAGCGGGACGGCAAGGGGCAAAAAACGCAGGTTAGGGCCATGCGCCTACTATGGAAACAAGAACAGGGGTGGCATCTATCGTGTCGAGCTGTGAGAGGCTGGCGGCAGAGGCTGATGGGAGAATCCTGCTGGGGACCGGCTCCAATAGGGCCAGTTGTTTTTGGGGGTGCCACTGCAGAGGCAGACAGAGAGAAGTGGGCTGGGTGTGGTCGTCAGCGAGGTTGATAAGAGTCAGTCAGGCAGAGGAGAAGAAAACAGACAAAGAAAAAGAAGAGACGAGACGCTTTCTTTTTTTGGGTGTACGGCACGTACGTGGACGAGTACGTGTGCTTGCCTCTGCTCCATCTGGTGGTCACAGGTTGGAGATGCCGTCAGTGTGATTGGAGACTTGAGGGCGTTCATGACCAAAGCCCCGAACAATGTGTAACAGTCCTATTGCGGGTGGTGATGGGCATTCCTTGGTGTTGGCCTTGGTGTTGGTGTTGGTGTTGGTGTTGTCAGGCCAGTGCTATGCCATGTAAGAGCGAGTCAATCTCGGCGGGCGGATGGAACGGGACGGGCCCGAGTGCTGGTGGCAGCTTGAGCCTAAACTGGTCTGTTCATCTCTACCAGAGCCTCTGGTTTGTTGGCGTTGGCTTTCTGGATGCAACTATCATGTGTTGACGAGCCATCCATTGGGCCGTTACCGACAGCCGCGCTGTGACTGGGAGCGTCGTCCCGGTTCTTTCCATCGGGAAATCTTCATCCCTATGAATGGGCTGCCCGGCCGGTTGAGCCATTTTACCAGAGTAGGATTGGGTTGATATTTTAAATTGTCTACATGACTTGCGCGCGCAGGGCTCATGCAGACGACGTTTGCTTCGTGCTCTGGTCTGGCAATTGCCCGTTGAGTTAACAGACCGATGGATGGATGGTGAGCAGATGGTGACAAGGGACGGCCCCTGGCATTGGCCGCCCTTAGCCTCTCTCGCTGGAAATCCTGGGGAATGGATCGGGGTATCCTAAAAATCCCTACTGCCTTATTTGGGCGCTATCAGGCATCGACTAGTCAGAGGTGGCATTTCGCATACGTGATACTGACACATAACATGCGTACATACATGGAAATGTATGCAAAGCACCTGCTAGCCCGTCGCTGGAGCTGTTAATCAAAGCACGGAACTTGTTGAACCGATTGAATGCGGCTCGCGGAGCAAAACCCGCGGTTAAGTTTTTTTTTCCTTTAGGGATCGTGTCTTGGTGGCTCGCCGCTTGTTGGGGGAGCCTGTGGAACGCAGATTCGATTCACAAGCTAATTAGCACGAGCATTTCGACCCCATGGTTCGGCATCAATTCAGAGCCCCAGACAATCTTGATAATCTTCTCAGACATTCACGAGGTCTGCCTGTATCCGAAGAGGCTGCAAAATGTGGCCGTGGTGCCGACAGGTTTTGTTTTGGGCGCGGGAGTGAAACCCATCCATACAGTCGAGAGGTGGATTCATGTTTGTTGTTGTCCATGACGTGAGTGGATCGGGCCAGCTCGAATCGGGGGCCGCCGCGAGCCTGTGTTTGCACCACCCATTTCATCGGCATGGCTTGTCTGTTCCAGGTTTTTTTTTCATCATTTATTTTTTATTTCTCTTCTCCTTCCTTGGGGGCCGCAGAAAAAATGAATTGCCGGCTTCTGTTTGGGCAAGGCTCGGCCGGCACCGTATATGCTTCATGACGTCCTTGCCTAGTAATGGTGCTGGTGTTGTGTTGCTCCCGCGGCTCCAGCGCGACTCTCGACCCTGTATGTCGCATTTGTGTCGTTGAGATGGTGCCATCTAGTGAAGCCGAGCAGTCAGATATAAGAAATCAACTGGACGGCATGAAATTGGCCTGCCCAGCCCGGATGATCAAATGCTCTAGCCGTGACTCTATTTGATGAATAGCCCACAAAGCTGAACAGCTTGGTGGAGGACACCATCAATCTACCTGATACCGTGGACTCGACGGGCGTGTCTTTGTCCATTGGTTCACGGACCGACTAGCTGCAGGCTCTTTCTGCCTTCCGAGTGCCACCTGGCAATGTTGTGCTGCAACTGGAGTCGTCGAGTCGAGTGCTTTGGAGGAGTAAACAAAGGCCAGTCAGTGGCAGGGCATTCAGTGGGAGACTGACTGACCCTTGTAGCCTGTACATTGGGCTAGCGAGGAGATGCTGGCACAGCAGTCAGCAGACCAGTGCGGTTGGGGCACTGGCCAGGTCTCTGCCCCGTACCGAAGAGGTTGGGCTTTGGGGCTAGTGCTTTGGCGAGGTGCTAATGCTAATGCGCTACTTGGTGCAAAACATTGATTCAATTGATCCATTTGATCCAATGCTCTCGATGCGAGGTTCATTTTGGCACCGGCACCGGATCCCCATATCCTAGTGAATTGAATGCTGGAGGTTTGTACTCGTACGGTATTCAATGCACTCATTTGTTTGTAACAAACGGTAAGACGAGGGCAATCAAGCAGTCAGCCATTCGGCGTTTTATGTTGTAGGATTTGCTAGTCAGCTCAAGCGGTCCCCGACTTATCTTCTACTATCGCTACTCTTTCCCGTATCTATATCTGCAATAAAATGTCCAGGGATAGCCAACTTGGGGTGCTGGCTACTAAGAAAATCCCCTTATGATACACATATTCGTACAGTACCGAGTCATCTCCGTAGTAAGCATTGATTGGCATTGGCACTCGTACCGTCAAGTGCATTGCTTTGAGTGAAACCATCGAAATCCTCCCTGCTCCGGCGGATGGAAAAGGAGAATCCTCGCTTTCCCCTTGGTCCCCTAATCGTATGGAGTATCGTAGGGCTTTCTTCTCCCTCCTTGGCCCTACCACTGACACAGAAAACCGGAGCTCTCTCTTGGTGTTGCAACAAGGTTTTCATCAACCGACCGCCGAATCTCGCTGTCTCACCTGTGCCAATCACAAGTCCCGCAGCCGCCCGGGTACAAGCCCTGTACTTCCCCCACGCACTGTACTTGGTGCTACCGCCTGGTCGCAGTGCTTTGCGCCCATGTCGCATGTACATGTACTCACTCATACCTGTACTTGTACTCACATCGTACCCTCCCGTCGGCTCCAAGTTCCCTCCATGGAGTTTAGCACCACTCCCGCACGCCCATGTTTTTCGCTCTCTCCTCTCACGGTCTCACAGTCTCACAGTCTCACTAATTTTTTTTCTTTTTTCTTCCCCTTCCATCGTATTCCCACACCCTTCCATACCTTCCTGCTCCTGGTGCTAGCGCGGCCCTGAAGCAAAGTCCCACCATCTTGGCCAACCCGATTTGATTGTGTCATCCTTTGCGCACTTGTTTCCGCTCCGCGTCCCAAAACCAAAGGCCCCATTCTCTGGCCCGTCATCCTCTTCCCCGGCTCGAAAATAATATTTCTCTTTTTTTTCTGTCATTCAGTTCTGTGCGAGCTTGCTTCCAGACACTCCCTCTAGGCTCCATCTGCTGCACCGCTTGAGCTCCGCTGACGCCCCCCCTCGAGGCGAACCCATTGGCTGGCGTCCAGGATCCAGCCAGAAACACCAAGAGCTAGTACGAGTACGACCACGCAAGGGAAGAAGGGCTTCAACGTTGGGCATCGCGCCCATCCGATCCTCCCGCATCGCAGCATCGGCGAGCCAACCACCATGAGCCGGGCCTAGGCCGTCAACCTCGCACCCGTTCCCACTCATCAGAACCAGTAACCAGACCAGCATCCCGAAGCACCAGCACCCAGTAGAGGCTTGCCCCGTTGGCATGCATGCTCTGCGAACCCACGACTTGTTTCCATATCCACAGCCATGAACAGGCCACCGGCTGCTGCGACTGACGGCGAGGGCGCCACACAGGCCGGGCCCGACATGGCGAATCATCAGCCCACACCTGGTGCGCCTGAGTCCGGTACGACGTCCAGCACCAGTGCCAATCCAAGTGCCAGTGCCAGCGAAAGTGCCACTGCCACGGCGACGTCAACACACTCGTCCGCCAGCGACTCCGTCACCCATTCACCCATGGGCTCCCGAGACCCCTCCCCGACCCGTCATCCCCGGAGAGCAACATCAACGTCGGGCAGGATCAACGGCGCAAGATCACGGAATAACAGTCAGCAGGCTCAGAGCCAGAGCCCGTCTCGCCAGGTCCAGTCAACATCAACCCTCGGCGGGCCTGCCTCCGGTCTTCGAAGCCTCTCCGCGACCACCACGCCTACCCTCGTGCCCGTGACCGCCAACCAAGACTCGCAGATCCACGTCCAGGCACCCGCACCGCAAAAGCCTGCACTGTCGTCCGAGTTGAGAGACACCACGAAATGGCCCGTGTCGCCCCGTGTACGCTCTCCTCCTCTGCAACTGCTTAGAAACGGCAGCACCACGCCTCGCCTGAGCGAGCAGGATCCTCCTCTTATCAACGTACAGCACCCTAGCCCATCTCCCGTCCTGCAAGATTCATCTCAGTACCTGGCCACCAGCGAAAGCGAAGCCGAGGACCTACACATGGCGTCCGGTCTCCGATCACCGGGCCGCGGGCCTCTGGAAACCGTCCAGGAAGTCAGCCAGCCCAATGCCCCAACTCGTTTCCGCCGCCAGCAGGACTCTCCCTTCTTCGAACAGGCTGGGGAAAAGTTTTCGTACGACGCCAATCTATCAGATGTAGATGGAGGCCGGACATTACGAGCCAGACCTATGCTTCCGGGTCATGAGAATGGCAGCGACAGCAGGGTCGATTCAAGGAGAACCACCTCTGTCCCTCCACCCCTCCTCTCGAGGCAGTCGAGTGCCGTTATGCTCTCCAAGCAAGCCAAAGCCAGGCCTGAAGGCTCTACACAGACTATGACGGTGGAGACCGAGACCGTAGCAAGCATTCCCCAGGTGGCCTTGGCCGTAGGTCCAAAGCCTGACGGCATGAATGGAACTCTGAGAACGAAGCAGAGCACAGAGACTATCAAGCCCCCGAAGAAGGAAAAGAAGAGATCCCGCAAACAACCAGTAAATAGTGGAAATGGTGAGTTTCTTCTGTCCCTGTGTTTAATTGGGCAACCAATTTTCACTCCATGTGAAGCAATTTTCGGTCTCGAGGAAACCTTTATACTAAACTGCCACTAGGATCATCCAAGGCGGACATCTTCGAAGCAAAGATTGCCAACGCTGTCGATGAAGCTAACACCTCCGACTCGGAAGAAACATTTGTCTATGATTCTAACCCCCCAGACGTTGGCGATCGAGTCTCGCGCCGCTTCCACTCTCGCACCCCTAGTGCAACATCTATAGTCAGCCAGGGTGACCGCCCCAACATGCGGGCCATATATGGTATCACGGACAGCCATGGCCCTGCACCTAAGAAGAGCATGAAGTTCTCCAATACTTACGTCAACGGCCCTATCAACGATGGCATGTTGACCGGCGATGAGGATGGCAGGGGAACGGGCCGCAGTGCGAGCGGTTCTGGCCGAGGAACTGTTCGGCAGCATCACCACATAGGCCGCTGGGGTCGACAGCCGGGCAACGGCCATGCCTCGCTCTTTGACAATGAATCGCCTTTCCAGAACACGGTTAGACCCAAGGTGGCCAACTCTCGTCACTCTTCTGGCCCCCCCAGTCCGAGAAATCACCCCTCCATGCGGGGACCCCTGAACTCTAAGCGCTCAGTGATACACATGTCCTCAAGCTACGATTTGGACGAAACCACTGGTGCAGATGACGAGCATACGCCTCTCCTTGAAAACGGCCGCAACAGAGGACGATTCAGGCGTGGTCCGCACAACTTGCGGCAGGCCGAGTCACAATCGTACTCTAGGAGGTCGTCGTATCTCAATCGGTTTGCCGCCTGCCTTGTCCTTACCATGATGTTCCTCTTGGTCATTACGGGTGCCATTGGCTTCATGTTTGCGACTTCTCAACCCCTGAGCGACATTGAAATTGTTTCCATCCACAATGTCGTCACCAGCGAGCAGGTTCTCATGTTTGATGTCACCGTCAAGGCGCACAATCCGAATATTGTTGTTGTCACAATCGATCATGCGAACCTGGAGATTTTCGCCAAGTCGGAGTATGGAGGTGCCGATTCGGACTGGTGGGAGAACCCCGATGGACCAAATGACAACTTGGTCCGTCCGTTTGACGACCCTGTCAATGATCCAACTACTCCCGGAGGCGAGGACGAGACAAAGCCAAATATACTCCTTGGTCGTATAACCGAGTTCGACAGTCCTCTGACGTTTGAGGGATCGCTATTCCATCAGGGCCTTTCCTCGTCTACCGGCGAAATGCAGCTGCCATACCCTGGCAATGGGACTGCGGGCGGCTCCAAGCGCTGGGAGCGAATTTATCAGAACGAGTTCGATCTCATTGTCAAGGGTGTGGTGAAATATACTCTTCCCCTGAGCGCACGCATTCGCAGCGCTACCGTCTCGGGACGAACGACAGTCAAACCGAACTCGGCCAACAACCCGCCCAAGAAACCCAACGTCACAGCGATGAATTTCGAGGCATAAAACGAAGACATCCTTTTCGAGCATGCTACGTTAATACTGTGCTGTTTTCTCCTGTTTTCTCCTTTCTTTTTCTTCTTTTTCGTTTTTTTCTTTTTCAACTTCACATTTCCTTTTGGCTTGTGTACATCGAGCGCGCATAGCGAGGTTTCTTATGGAGCAGTGGCGTTGGATTGAAATTTCCAACTATATCATGGCTTATTCGGTTATTGGCAAGGTAAAGTTGACACAGCCGAGGTGTTTTTTTGGGTCTTTGTGTGTGTTCAGACTCACCAGGGGGGAAGAGGAGAGCCTCTTTCCTTCCTTTTCCTTCTCTTCTCTTTTCTTTGTTCCTTTTCTTTTACTTCTTTTCCTTTATTTTTGGTTTTGATGTGGTATACACCCTCTGGCAGACAACGGAGATTCCCTTCTAAACACAAATGTACAAGATGAAAAGTAAAAAACAGGGAGCACACGAGGCATTCGGATGGAGTTTCTTTATACGCAACATAGATGAGCAAGTGGCAACTACCATTTTTGTAATTGTAACGGTTTATGATAGGCGGTCGATCCCATTCACACACATTTTTCTTTATTTTTTTGATAGGAGGAACAAAAAGAGGGGATGGTGCAAAGTCTTAGAATAAGGAGAGCGGTTGATTGATGCCCGAGAATATTTTTACAGTACAAGAGAGGCAAGAAAAGATACAGTGAACAAAATGATTTCGATGATGACGATATTGATGGATGTATATATTTTTTGGTAGACTTGTTGGTAAAAAATTGAGTTCTTATAATTGTTATATTCGGGTGTCTTGAAATAATATGTGTATTGTGAAAGGGATAAAAACGTGATGCTTTCTTCGAATGCCCATTTCAAAGCTCTGTAAACGCCTAGAAACGCCCCACTCGCCAAACCATTTTGTGAATCATGAAATACCTTGTCTTCTAGCTAACAAAAGACGTATTCTTCGTAAAACTCGTGCCCCCTGAAACCACTACATATCGTGAATATCAAACCAACAGAGAAGAAACAGCTCGAGTAAAAGAAGAGAGGGAGAAAGACGGAAGGAAAAGGAGAGAAAATCAAGAGTCTGTTATGAAAAGTGAATGCCCTCCTCGTTAAAGGCAAAAAGAAGACGCAAAAAGTCGTTTTCGTCACACTTTCCCGATCGCTTATCAGCCAGCTCGGTCACGTCCTCGAGAACCTTGCGGATCTTCTCGCGGACGAGCTCGGCGACCTTTGTCTTCTTGCGCTTGCTCTTGGTCTTGGGGATGTTGGCGCTGGCGGCTTTGAGATCCTTGAAGAAGCTGGGAGTATCTTCGTCGCCCTCGTCAACGTCCATGCCAGCGTCTTCGCCGTCGTTGGCGCCTTCATCCATGTCCATATCGTTGTCGTCGTCTTCCTCTGCGTCACCCTCGACTACGCTCTCGTCGATGGGCACGCCGTTCATGGCGCACCAGGTGCGGTAGTTGCGCTCAACCATGGCGAGGACCTCCTTCGTGCCCAGCCAGGAAGCGCGGAGGGTCTTGTTCTTGCGGACGAAGCACACGCGGAGCAGGCCGTCCCACTCGTCCCAGCTGACGTTGGGCCGGTCCTTGCCCATCTTGGGCTCGATGCGCACGACGGAGGACTCGACCTGGGGAGGGGGCCTGAAGTTGTTCTTGCCGACCTTCATGATGTGGGTGATTTTGGCCCAGAACTGGGCGTTGACGGAGAGACGGCAGTAGAGCGCATCACCGGGGCGGGCTGTCAGGCGGAGGGCGAATTCGCGCTGGAACATGAGAACGGAGCATCGAGGGGGGTTGGGCAGAGAGAGGAGCTTGAAGACGAGGGGACTCGAGATCTAAGTTTAGTTAATATCATATCATAAAGCACAGCGTCTGATCGAAGCATACCTGGTAGGGAGTGTTTGAAATGCACACGTCAAAGGCTGGCAGCTCCGTCTTGATCACGTCTCCCAGCAGAACCTCCAGTTTCCGCTGCTCCGGCTTTCCCTGCACTCGCTTTGTCACTTCGGCCGCCATTCTAGGATCCAACTCGACGCAGATGCACTTCTTGGCCCGCTCGAGAATGCGAACCGTCAAGTTACCGGTACCGGGACCGACTTCGAGGACCGTATCTGTGGGCTTGAGGAAGGCCTTTTCGACAATGGCGTCTGAGACACCAGGATTCTTCAGGATGTGCTGGCCAAAGTTTGTGTTGAACTTGAACACATTGTTCGTTTTTGATGAGCTTCCTCCGCTGGGCTTCTCGTAGGGGCCGCTGGAAGCGTTGTTGCGCTTCGCTCTGTCGGCTTTTGCCATGGTGAATACGGAATCTCTGGTCTATTACAATATGTAATGCAGCTGTTGCAATATCGCGGGGACGAGGGGCGATGGATTGGTGGGAAACTTTTTTTTTTCTTAGAAAATTATCGAGATGTAATTATCGATAAGCGGAAAGGCGGGTACTGGATATGATATTACGGGTGTGGATTTATTGCCACATTTTAGCTTTTTTAGCCTCACAATCTACACCCGGCGACAGCTCCCTTTGCACACCTCCGACAAGGCTACGCTGCCTGTGGCTCGCGACAGATGCTTTTTTGCCATTGTCAACCATCGCCCTAACATCAACAATCCGCTTCACAAGGCCCGAACGATGACGTCCCGACGCGACTTTCTGAGCCAGCCGGCTCCGGAAAACTACGTCGCTGGTTTGGGTCGAGGTGCCACCGGTTTCACAACTCGATCCGATCTTGGACCTGCTCGTGACGGCCCCAGCGAGGATCAGATCAAGGAGGCGCTTGCGAAGCGCGCTGCACAGCTTGGCCTTGTGCCCGAGGGCAAAAAGGGCAAAGACAAGGAGGAAGAGGAAGACGATGAGCGGTATCAGGACCCCGACAATGAGGTGGGACTGTTCGCTGGCGGAGTTTACGACAAAGACGACGAGGAGGCGGATAAGATTTGGGAATGGGTGGACGAGCGAATGGACCGGCGGAAACGGCAACGAGAGGCCCGTGAACAAGCCGAACGAGAAGAATACGAGAGGAACAACCCCAAGATCCAGCAGCAATTTTCAGATCTGAAGCGCGCTCTGGCCACGGTCTCGGACGATGACTGGGCTAACCTGCCCGAGGTGGGAGACTTGACCGGCAAGAACAGACGCAGCAAGCAGGCCTTACGACAGCGATTTTATGCGGTGCCGGACAGTGTACTTGCAGCTGCGGGGGCCTCTGGAGACATGGGCACAACGGTCGTTGATGACGGCGCAGCGACAGGCACGACAGACGCATCCGATGGCACAATGACTAATTTTGCCAAGATCGGTGCTGCCCGTGACAGAGTGTTGAAGTCAAGGCTAGAACAGGCCTCACAAACTGCCGGTGGCGACTCTGTCATTGGAAGCTCGTCTAGTATCGATGCGCAAGGATACATCACGAGCCTCAACAAGATGCAGGTGAACGAATCACAAGCGCAGGTCGGAGACATCAACCGTGTACGAGAGCTGCTTCAATCGGTCGTCAAGACGAACCCGAACAATGCCCTGGGCTGGATCGCCGCGGCTCGTCTGGAAGAGCTGGCAGGCAAGATTGTTGCTGCACGGAAGACGATTGATCAGGGATGTACCCGATGCCCGAAGAGCGAGGACGCATGGCTGGAGAATATCCGATTGAATATCGACTCACCAAACGCCAAAATTATCGCACGGCGAGCCATCGAGGCGAACAACCGCTCTGTCAGGCTTTGGGTTGAGGCGATGAGAATGGAGACCATACCGAACAACAAGAAACGAGTCATTCGACAGGCGCTGGACCACATCCCAGAATCAGAGGCACTGTGGAAAGAAGCCGTAAATCTGGAAGACGACCCTGAAGACGCCAAACTGATGCTGGCAAAGGCTACAGAACTCATCCCGCTGTCCGTAGACTTGTGGCTTGCCTTGGCACGACTAGAATCCCCTGAGAATGCACAAAAGGTTCTGAATAAGGCTCGAAAAGCCGTCCCTACGTCCTACGAGATTTGGATTGCAGCTGCTCGTCTGCAGGAGCAGCTTGGACAGGGACAGAAGAGTGCGGTCATGAAGCGAGCCGTTCAAGTTCTAGCAAAGGAGTCAGCCATGCCAAAGCGTGAGGAATGGATTGGTGAGGCGGAGAAATGCGAGGAAGAAGGTGCCATTATCACTTGCCAGAACATCATTCAGGAGACTCTAGGTTGGGGCCTGGATGAAGATGACGACCGCAAGGATACATGGGCAGAGGACGCCAAGTCAAGCATCAACAGAGGCAAATACGAAACAGCAAGGGCCATCTACGCCTACGCCCTGCGTGTGTTTGTCAATAGCCGGACCATGTGGATGGCTGCGGCGGACCTCGAGCGGAATCACGGAACGCGCGAGTCCCTGTGGCAGGTCTTGGAGAAGGCAGTGGAGGCATGCCCGAAGAGTGAAGATTTGTGGATGATGCTGGCCAAGGAGAAGTGGCAGTCAGGAGACGTGGACAACGCGAGACTTGTGCTCAAGCGAGCCTTTAACCAGAACCCAAACAACGAAGATATCTGGCTGGCTGCCGTCAAGCTGGAGTCGGAGAATGGCAACGAAGAGCAGGCCCGAAAACTGCTCGAGATTGCACGGGAACAGGCACCCACAGATCGTGTCTGGATGAAGAGCGTTGTGTTTGAGCGGGTCTTGGGCAATGTCGAAATGGCGCTTGATCTCGTGCTCCAGGCATTACAACTTTTCCCCGCAGCAGCCAAGCTATGGATGCTGAAGGGTCAAATCTACGAGGACCTGGGCAAGACAGGCCAAGCTCGAGAGGCGTACGCCACGGGAGTCAAGGCGGTTCCTAGATCCGTGCCCTTGTGGCTTCTCTACTCCCGCTTGGAAGAAAGTGCCGGCTTGACTGTCAAGGCCCGTTCGGTGCTGGACCGAGCACGTCTGGCTGTGCCCAAAAACGGCGAACTCTGGTGTGAGTCAGTTCGCCTTGAGCGGCGCGCCGGCAACTTGTCTCAAGCCAAATCGCTCATGGCCAAGGCACTTCAGGAAGTTCCCAAGAGCGGCCTTCTCTGGGTCGAGCAGATCTGGCACCTGGAGCCTCGCACACAGCGTAAGCCTCGCAGTCTCGAGGCCATCAAGAAGGTGGACAGCGATCCGATCCTCTTTGTGGCCGTCGCCCGCATCTTCTGGGCCGATCGCAAGCTGGAGAAGGCGCAGAGCTGGTTCGAAAAGGCTCTTGTGCTGGACGGGGACTGCGGCGACAGCTGGGCTTGGTACTATAGATTCTTGGTGCAGCACGGCACGGAGGAGAAGAGGGCGGATGTGGTGACCAAGTGTGTGCTCAACGAGCCGAGACACGGCGAGGTATGGCAGGCTGTTGCTAAGAACCCAAAGAATGCGAAGAAGAACGCCGAGGAGATTCTCAAGCTCGTTGCGGCGGAGCTGGAGCAGTGATTTGCAAGGGGCGTATATATGGTTTAGAAACGGCACGGGAGTTTGAAGAAGGGATAGGATTTTTTGAAATTTTATGTTATTATGGTAAAGCACCTGATGCCAAAGCTGCTTGGAACATCTGTGATTATACATAGCTACTAGTACTATTCAGAAGACAGATGATGGCATAGTAGACCCAATGAATGGGATATGATTCAATTACTAGTTTGCTCATAACAAAGGGGATCTTGATCTCCCTCTTCCATCAGGGAAACAACAAAAACATTAGATTACACGGTATAGATACAGTCTCTGCTGCGTCTTCCTATCGACACACCGCCCATTTTCTCTCCTCCTTTCCTCAGCAATGAAAGTCTTTTACTTGCTGCTCCCTCCAAACCAGCCAGAGATGCCGCTCTTGGCTTTGGAAGCGCCCTCTTCCACTTTGTGGTCAAACTTGTCGACGGCTTTTAGAGCTTCGGCCTTTGCGTCCTTGGCGTAGGCTTCGGCGTCCTTTCTGAGCTTGGTTGCTTCTTTGTCTGCGTCGGCAAACTATGAAAAGAAAAGAGTTAGAGTAACGATTCTATTAAATAGTAGTGAAAAGGGCTTGGAGGGAGGGGAGGAAGCATACAGCCTTGTCAATCTTTGCGCCGGCTTCTTGGCCGTAGCCCTTGAGGTTCTTTTCGGCGTCGGGGGTCTCGCCGGGGAGCTTGGCCCTGATCTTGCCGGAGGCTCTGTCGACGTCGCCTGGGGGAAAGATGAGGAATCAGTATTCGATAAGGCTACTAAATTGCGCTACCTGCGCAAAAGGGGAGATTTCGACGATGGGAAGAGAACAGGGTTCATTGCGTACTTTCAAACTTCTTCTCAGCTGCCCTGGCATTGCCGCCGGCGCCGTAGAGATAGTATCCAGCTCCGCCAATGGCAGCGACGCCGAGGTACATGGGCATTCGCGATTTGGACATGATGGTGAGTTTTGGTTTGTTGTAGTTACACTGCGATGTTGTTGTGTAGGAGAGCGGGAGATCAGCTGGTGATGCTGAGCTGTGTGGCGAAATGGCAAGAGGTTGTAAGATTTGAGATTGCGACTAGTAGCCGGTAGAATATAGATGAGGGGGAAATAGGTGTGTAGGAATTTGAGGAGAAAGAGCTTTGTCTTAGGTGATGTGTATATAAGGAGATGGAGGGACGGACTCAAATCAGATGGATGGATTGGTTGGAGAAATAGTTTTACGGATTATTGTTCCCGGTGCTACTAAGCTGGAAACGAATTTGCAAAAGTTTGGCATTTGCTGTATCGATTTACTATGGACGGGACTGGATAACTTCATAATGACGCATTTGGTTGCGCGCAGGCGAGAGCTTCGTGATGGTGATGCAAAGATGGTGACTTGGATATACATGACGTAGTGTGGCAGAGGGAGCGGGGCCTCGAGTACAAGTACCCCGGATTTTTGAAAAGCATGTACTAATGGGATAGGTGCTTGGGAAACTAAAATGTTGTGTGTGGCAGATGATATTATTGTTAGACAGATCAGATGGTGAAGGAGAGGAAAGAAAAAGAAAAAAAGAAAGGCATTGACTTTCAGGCAAACAGGGACCCTGAATCGGCATCTGGTGAGCTCTTCAACAAATGCATGGATCTGTAATCTACAATTGGAATCAAGTTATTGCCTGGGTGCTGTATGCAGCAACTGGAGAGATTCTTACTGTATTTCCTACAGTAGAGCATCGATGGCACTACGGCTATGCGCCATTGTCGATCCCCAACAAGAACCCCACTGAAGCATCTCCTCTGGTGCCTGTCTGTTCCCTGGAAATTAACAGACGTGCCCAATGAAGCCACTGCAAAGGCTTTTTAGCGCGCCGGCTGCAACCCTGCCATTACATCATGGCGGCCTCACGCGTCAAAATTACAGGCGGACACAGCTCTGTGGCATTTTTAGCTCATCCAACTAACGATGGCTTCGTTCACACACGAGTACAGCAAGAAGACGCAACAGATTGAGAGATTTCCCTGGCCATATCCCGTACTTTAGTAGTATCCTGCACGAGTAATTATAGATGGCATAATGCATGTGCACATTAACGCCAGACGGCACTAGTGCTGCAACTGCATCTCCCTTTCCTCCCCACTTGCGGGTCATTTATTACTTCCTAGTCGCCGCTTGTTAGTGACCGCAAGCAGTAAAACTTGCTTCATTCAGCTGTCTCGTGTTTAATCTCCTTTTACTTCTCGTGGAGCGTTCCTGGTTCTTTGTGCTGGAGGCTTCTTTCCTCCTTGGCTCCTCTATTTCTTTCTCTGTACTCCTTTCATAATACCCCTTTTATAATACGTTTCAGTGTGAAGATACTTGTTGGATACCACATCGTGACCCTCCCCTTGTATCCAAGTCGATGACGTGAATCCAAAGCGCTCTGCCGATCCGACTTCGACCCGACCCGATCCATACTCAGCTCTTTGACCCAGAGCCTCGTTGCCATACCTTGTCCATTTTTTGCAGCTGTAAACGACCAGAGCGAGCTCCCTCATGACTTGTTGACGACGGTGAACAAGATGCACGGCTCCCGCCGCGCTGCGAGTTTGCAGCCCAGCGATTACGATCACGAAATCACAATTACGGATGACGAAGAGGCTCCGTCGCTGCAGGCCACAAGCAGTGAGGGTGGAGGCCTTTTCCCCACAAACACCTCGACGCGCTTGCTTTCAGATCGGGGAGCAGAGACGGAGGAAGAACAAGGGCAGCCGTCAGAACAAGGCGAAAGGGTGCAAGGAGATCCGAGTCATCTACAGCCGATTGCATCGAAAGGCAAAGATGGCGGAGCTTCAGTCTACAAATCAAACACATTAGAGACTGCCAAAAGCCTTGAGCCCCCGCGTTCTAGTACAAGGCCATCCATTGAGATTCACCGTACGTTGCATACATTTTGTTTCGCTACGGAACAAGCTAACTCTCTGAAAACAGCTCCAAGCGGCGACATCATTTCGCCACATACCTCGAACTGGGACAACCGCTCAAGACCAAGATCGAGAGAACAACGAGAGACGGCCATAGATATCCTCTATGAGAATGAAAGGGGAGGGTTTTTCTGTGGCGTTGGTCTCTTTGCCAGCGCGGCTCTTGGTGGACTCGATCCCACCCCCTGGAGTGAGTAGACTCGCAGACGAATGAACATCATTTGGAGAAGACTCACAATCTGACTAACTCTTCCGCTAGCCAATGCATACCACAACCCATCCCCCACAAACATTCATACTGCGCAGGTTCCCGATCCTTCATGGGAATGGGCATGGCCTGAATGGCGCGTCAACAAGCAAGATGACATGGATGAAGACGGCTGGGAATATTCGTTCGCCTTTCAGAAATGCTTTTCGTGGCATGGACCTAAGTGGTGGAACTCGTTTGTTAGGCGGCGTGCCTGGATCCGTCAGAGGGCCAGGAAGCGACCAGAAGATGGTTCAACAGAAAATATGCTTGCTGGAGTCGACTATTTTCACATCCGCCCAGCATCCGTTATCAGTCCGCGATCCCAGAGCAGTCGAGCCAGTAGTAGGGCCCCAAGCAGGGCCCCAAGCAGGATTAGTATGACACAGGCATCGACTGCAGAGGACCGAGAGCGACCAGATATCGAGGATATAGAAACCCTTCTTCAGGTTCTCCGCTCTGCCAGGATTGATCGAGAGAGGAGAGAAGCCGTCGAGAACTATGTCGCACATGCAATCGATCTCTCAGAGCTACAGAATGAGATGCACGAAATCATGTCTCTGTTCATATTTCAGCAATCGCGCAGGCAGTTGCTATCATACTTGATGCAGATACACGAAGAGACTGAAAAGGCATGGGCAGAGGACAAGATTCTAGAGCTGAAGCATCGCAAAGAGGCCCTCGACGCGGCTGCAAAACATGCTGAAGAAGAAGTCTGCAAGCTGGCTTACTGGAGCGACGTAAAGCAGATGGCTGAGAGCGGAGAGCTGCGAGATGTAAAAGACGCTGATAAGGAACTGGGAGCAGATCCCTGGCAAGGTCTGGACAAGAGTGCTCCAGAGCCTCCCAGAAACGGCAAAAAGCCAGAACACTGAGCCTCGGCTTGCTTCTGGAGGAGTTATACGGGTTTGCGCATATACCCCTTGAGTTTGAAAAAGGAGTTGGGCTTGGTTGACCTACAATTTGAAAGCTACGGGTTGAGAGATGATGCTGGGCCTTGGAGTTGGCGTTGTATATGGGATGAGAGTCGGGAGGGATTGAACTATTGAGTTTTATTTAAGCATTTACTTGTATGAGAGCGCAGCATCTGGCGATTGGCTTCAAGATTGGAGCAACAGCACACAAGAGTTTGATTTTGATAGTCGAATCATGGAATTAGATATCTGTAAATCGAATATTCAAATGCTCTTTTAAGCGTTTTGCTCATGACTCTAGGTTAAGTTATTGTACTGTAGAACATTTAGTGAGTTATATGGGCGAGGGGCACGTGACAGCCACCCAAAAGTGCAGAGGCAAAAAGAAACACTGGAAAATCCTTATCGGTTCTTATCGGCAGTGCAATTCAATTCCAATCCTCATAGTCATGGCCCATCTGCCTCCCTCTGCCATCATATAAAGCAACAACATGCGCACCTCATGACCAATGTTCCAAGGGATCAAGTCGATTTGGAGGACTCGGTCCCAATTCATCCGCACGCCAGCATCTCGTCCACCTCATCTGCTTCCATGGCGCACCGCAGCGTCTCTTCCGCTGACGCTGGCCACGGCCCGGCGATGTGCATCTTCAGCCGTCTCGACGAATGAATCACACTCTGTGGGATCACAAGATGCTCCCGCAGAAGCTGAGACGGGTCCTCCCGCTACTACAGACTCACCTGTAAAGTCCACACGCCTAAACAATGCTCGGAATCGCATGTTCAGACAAGCCTTTCAAGATAATAGCGAGGCGCGGAGGGAAGACGTAGAGCGGAAGCTCACTTCGCCATATGTCCCAACTGTGAGGGACTATCCGTCAGCACATGCGGCCGAGGAGAGCAAGGTTCACGCGCTGCAGGTGGCGAGGGTACAGACTGCGTTTGACGTGATATGGCGGCATTTTGGGCAGGCCACGCCGACCTGGTCTGAGACGTTTAATCTGCTCAAGAGGATGATGACCAAGAGAAGCGAGCCGTCGAGCATGGCGGCAATGAGGATTGTTCTGCCCAAGTCGTGGAAGCTGGAGCTTGAGAGCAAGAAGATTGAGTTTGTGGATTCCACGACGGGGTTGCTCGCAAAGCTGCGTGTTTCGTCGGATCACCAGGACCCCTCTGCGATTATCTTGCGTGGAAAGAGCTCGGTGTTGGCGAATGCGGCGGAGGAATTGGTGGCTGCGTGTAAGGATGTTGAGGTGTATAGACTCGGAGAGGTTGCGGCGTTTGGCTACGAGGAGAAGCGCCTGTGGCCTGCCATCGAGGATGCAGCGGATGGGGGTTCATTTATTCCCGAAGACAAGCTGGATAACATTTGGGTGCATCAAGAACACCAGACTTACTGGATTGATACGCCGTACGAGCAGACTCCTAAGCCGGAACAGTGGACAGTGGAGAATCTGGACTTGTATATCACGATACTTGTTTGCGGCCGGCTGCGTCCACATCTCGCTCTGCGCTACTATGTAAGGCCAGAAAAGGACGGCACCTTTGTCGATACGGATGGCATCAGAATCAAGCTCATCATGGATGCCCTCACGGACGACGGCGCCAGGGCCTGCATCACACCGTCAATTCTAAAGATGGCCATGTCATTCATGGCCCACAAGGGAGGCCATCGAGCCGACGCAGATCGACTGCTGACTTTGGCGGAGGAATGGGGTATTCCCTTGGACACAGAGGTTTTCAACATCATGCTTGAAGGCTACGTTACCAAGCGTGACGTTTCTTTTTTCCACTGGTTGCTTCGAAAGATGGAACAACGCTATTTCCAACCAAACGCTCGAACGTGGCTGTTGTTCCTCGAACTTGTCGAAAAGGAAATTGAACGAAGGCAGATCATTGTGGCAATGTACGACTTGGGGCTATTCCAAGACCCGGCCACCCGCAGAGGAATCGCAAGGATCATGGCCACGCATGATGCCTACGTTGCGTTTAGGTCAGGGAAACGGCTCGACGCTTTCATGGCGGAGCAAAAGTCGCGATATGGAGATGACTGGTTCACGGCGGACGCCATGAACAGCATCTTGACAGAGTTCTTCCGGTTCCACGAACGGGACAATCGCCGCTATGACGAATTTCGGAGCCTCATCGAGAAGCAGTCTGAGGACGGCCGCAAGATTGGCGCCGATACTATCAATCTGGTTCTGGAAAAGTGCCTTGCGTACAAGGACTGGGATACTGCTATTTGGGCGCTCACTAAGCTGCACGAGTCGGGGTGCGAGGCAGATGCTTTGACGTACCAGTATGTGATTCGGCTGGCTATTAGGATGCAGCTACCGCATGCCCTCGGCGTGGCTGTGTTTTACGCTGCGCTGGAGTATAAGCTGAGGGATCTCACGCGTGTGATTCTTCGTCGACACCTTGTTGACCACGTCAAGGATACGTTCTGGGTACGACATAAACCGAAGCTGCTATCGAAGGAAATGGGGCGTCTCCTCGTGAACCAAAAGGCACAGGGGATGTCTAGAGTTGTCTCTCGCGTGGAATGGGCCATTAATCATGTTTGTAAGGGGTACAAGCCGGCGAAACCCCTCGTCGAACTTCTTGATGTGGCTCAGCGGACCAAGGACTGGCCGCTGATTCTACGGCATAGATATCCGCAGTCTTTCCAGTACGAGGGCGCTGATGCTCCGACGGACGATTTGGCGATTAGGATGGAGAGTGAGGCAGCGGGGGGAAAATCGATGAATGTGCATTTGAACTGGCATTTCGATCCAAAGACTATGGTGAAGAGGTGGAACGAGGAGAGGGAGAAGAAGTCACAGGAATGGCTTGACCGGAATAGAAGGAAACCTAGCGACGAGCAAAAGGCGCCTTCGTCGAAAGGAAATGCTTGATGCTCTGAGAAGGCAGATGATGAACTTGTACAGGATTGGAAAAGGCGACATGGGATGATATATGACATAGGACGAACTGCTACCTGTTTTCGACTGTTTTTTTTGTATGAATATTACATTGTATACTAGCATATACCAGGATCTCGTGTATAACATGTGTAGATATAATACCACCCCAAGAAAGAGCCTCTACGCCATCTACCCACCCATTTCGTGTACGAGCCTTCCCCCAAAAACCCACCATGTGAACGATTCACCAAGCTCTCTTGAATCGGCATACGTGCAATCCTAGAACTTCATTTCATAGCGTGGCCTGGAATCCCGAACAGGAAGTGGTTCTCCAGAAAGACATATCCGCCGATCCGAAACGAAGGCGATGGCACGTAAGACAACGAAACGAGATGGAAAGGCCAGCCAGCTCCGGGAGTGTCCAGAATGCGACGAACCTGCGGATCCTTAATTCGTTAAAGAAAAGAAAGTAGTCAAGTCACCCAGGTTTTTGTAAAAAGGACATGTTGTTGGACAAGGTTGGTTGGGTATCAGAGTGATGATAATAATGGGGGTTCTGGAGCAATGACAGAGTAGAAGAAAAAAACAAAGAAAAGATAAAGTAAAAAAAAAAAAAAGACGAGGCGGAAAAGCGATCAAAGATCCGAGTGGCGGGTTCTTCCTCTGCCAAAGACGTGGGGAGAAAACTGAGGCGTCAAAGAGAACCATGATGCTGCAAGAGACCCAACTCTCCTTGATCCAAATATTATACCACCGGTACACCGAATATCAACAACGATAGAAGAAACCGTGTAACAAGGAACACACTCAATGTCTAACCACCCCTAACCCTCTTGTGCCTCTTTCCACCACGTCCCTGAAAAACCTCCCCTCCCTTATCCTTGCTAAAGATACCCTCGCGCCTGGGTTTGAGTAGCAGCCAAAAAAGAATTATGTCACACATACACGCCGACAACAACACTAGGACGGGCTTCAAGGCGGGCTGCCTGAGCAAGGCGAGAGGACTGCCTAATCCTTCTTACTCTCCTCAGGTGCCTTTTCGTCTTGCTTCTTCTCCGCCTCAACCGCAGGCTTGGAATCTGACTCTGACTTGGCCTCTGGCTCTTCCTTGGCATCGGGCTTGGCGGAGCCCTTGGACACCTGGCTCGCAAGGTCTTTGTCCTCGTCAGCATTATCAAACATCTCCGTATCGTCAGAGCCGGTCAGGACTTCTGTGCCGTCTCCGAGGAAGATGATGCGACCACGGGATCCGGCGAGGTTGAACTTGCCGCCGCTCTCGGCGTCGACGTCGTAACCACTGTCGCTATCTTCGTAGTTGTGATGGACTCCGGGACCGCGGAACTCGGCTGGTAGCAACATGTATGGTCAGTCTTCACGGCTCCGCGTCTATCTCTGATTGTGAGAATTTGGGGAATGGCTCGCTCGTACCATATTCCGGGGGGGCACAAGGGCCATCTCCGTTGGCCACTCTCTTGGCAATCTCGTCATACCACTGCTCCTTGGTCTTGCCGTGCAAGAAACCGATGATGACCATGGTCATGTTGTCGCAGCCGACACCGCCCGTTTCGGAGTTTGACGCCAGGCAGTTGTCCATCATGTTTTCGCAGATCTTGTCAAGGTCTTGCTTGGCAGCAATTCCTCGTCGCACAAACTCGACGACGGCCTGGGACGATTGGCAGTCCCAGATACCTAAGAGAAAGAAAAAAGTTGGTCAGCAAAACGTTTCTTCATGTATATGACCAAATAGACTTGATGCTCCCTCCCAAGATTGGCCGAATCCCACTCACCATCACAAGCAATTACCAGGAACTCATCCTCTTCTGTGAGGTCATGCTCCTCGACATCGGGGAAGGCGGTAACGATCTGGTTTTCAGGAGAGAGCTCGGCGCTCTTCTTGAACTCGAAGTCGCCAATGGCACGCGACAGTGCCAGGTTGCCGTTGACACGACCAAAGTCGACAAAGCCGCCAGCGGCTGTGATTCGGCTCTTCTCCGCTGTAAACCACGAGGGCACGCAATCAGTATTGTCAATCTTAAATACTGATTGAGTGGATGAACAAACTTTCAAGCTGAGGCTTGTGGTCGTTGGATAGGGGCTTAGCCCGTCCCTTGATACCGAGCACACCTCGAGAATCACCAGCGTTTGCCTGCACAGAGATTGTTAATTCGAGCCCGCCTCAATCATTGTGACGTGTGCAGACGTACGACATATAGCTTGTTTCCAGCAATCAGGGAAACACAGGCAGTGCAGCCGGAGACCTCCTCCTCATATTTGGGGTCTGTAGAGAACAAAAACACCACACCGTTAGCATAAAATCCGGCTTCGTGAGGGATAATTGCAGAATGTGCGCCGAGGAAATTGGCGGAACATTTGCGCAAGTCATTTGACGCCGCTGCCTCTTTGGCGCACGCAAACAAAGGATATAGAGCAATCACGCTGCGTACCGTTGAGAATGGCCCGATCCGTAGCAAGGAAACCGTCCTTGAGGCCCTGAGCATAATCACCGGTTTTGAAACTATCTTGCTTAAAAACAATTTTGTGAATGTTCTCGCCTGCGAATAACGCGACTTTGTCTCCTCCATGTCCGTCAAAGACTCCGAAAAAGGACAGTCTGTCGGGGTGCGTCTTGGTGTCGTTGTCAGGTGGGGTTAGATTCAGCTCAGCCGTGTGGGCATCCTCCATGCTGATGCGCCAGCCTTGCATGGCCGACACGCCGTAGAGGAGTCGGTCATCCTCGCCCTTTTCGGAAGTCTAGATGGTGGTGAAGAGAAAGCTGTTAGCAATTGTGAGGGTCGTTCGAGATAGAGAGACGGTGGGTAAGGCCTGGGGGGAGTGAAAGGCCACGAGTAGGATAGTGTGGGAAGCTGTGGGCGGCGGGGTTGTTCTGC
Source organism: Trichoderma semiorbis (assembly GCA_020045945.2). NCBI lineage: Eukaryota > Fungi > Ascomycota > Sordariomycetes > Hypocreales > Hypocreaceae > Trichoderma > Trichoderma semiorbis. The sequence continues at coordinate 6,641,862 of CM034695.1, forward strand.
GTGGGCTTGACGGCGATCTTATTTGAACATCCCATGGCGGGACACACGAGGCCGAGGCAGAGGCAGAGTGGAAATCAAAGTGGCACGAGGCCGCGCAAGTATTGTTTGATATTGAACGTGGGGGTGATGTTGCGTCGCGGGATGCCAGAAGCCAAGCGGCAGAACAGCTTGCGGGCGATGGCAGGCAGTTTGGCGCAGCCCGGATCAAGCGAGAAGCAGAAAGAGCAGATATTTCACAAGTAGCATCGCAGCTCAGGCACGCACCTTTTCGACAACGGGCTCCGAGAGGGTTTGGCCCATGGCTGCAGCGTCTCACGAGGGCCAGGAAGGGATCGAGTGCAACGGGAAGGGAAAACGTCGACGAGATGCGAAGCGACTCGACAAAGATGGCGGCTGTAGACGAGAAGAGGCAAGGGCTGGAGACCTCGGGAGGGGCCGTAGGCTGTTGGATCTCAGGACGCGGAGCGTGTAGAAAAAAACACCGGACGTCAGGCGGATGGAGGATTGTGTGGTGGTGGTTTGGTTTGTGATGCCAGCAGAGCGCAAAATCGGCTTCGCAGGAAGCGGGGTACCACGATACATCAGCCAGGCCAACGCCACACTTTTTTTTTTCTTTGTGCTGTGAACGGGCTTCCCGGTGCCCTCTTTTTCGCAGGTGTTTGATTTTTTTTTTCTCCGCAGGCGCTGCAGCTGGGCGCTACGGCGGTTCGCTCCAGCAGAGGCTCGTCCGCTACTGGCTCCCTTCGCCCTCGCTAGGCAGCAGATAGTGATAGGCAGATAGGCAGATGTGGCGAAGCTGCTGCATGCGTGCTAGCAGCACCTCTTTCAAGCCACTCCCTGGACCAAACAAGACAAAGGTAATCTGTAGGTAGTCTCAAGATGCCTGTGCGTACATACAGTAGCCCGCAAGAGGCTTTCCTTTCTGCTCCATTTTCTTTAGTGATGCGGAGCTTTTTCTATTTTATGTTTAGTTTAGCTCGGGCAGGCCTGGGGCAGCGGAGAAATCCCAGAGGGCCTAGAGCACGAGCACAAGCATTGACTGGTTTTGCCGTTTGATGATCAGAGTTGCAGCTTTGAATTGACTGACAGCCCCGCGATCCCGTGTGCAGGCTGGCTGCAGCCCCTCCATGCGCCAAGCGACTGATCCTACTGGAATTGTCCTGGTACCGCGCGGCTGCAATTGCAGAGGCAGGGTACCTCCTCGGCACTTGACAGCCTCTATTTTTAGAGTAGCTGTTCAGTACCCCAAATTGGCTACTAGGTATTTTATCCTCTGTTGCTACTATGACTACATCCCTCTAGTATCTACTATAATGGCCATTTATTTAAAAATAATCCATAATAATAATAATGAAATCTGTCTAGTATTTGATATTATTAACGACACGGGATGCTGGATAAGCATTCCCCTATTTTAGGCATACAGAAGCTGGCTTGGCTGGGTACCTCATCCAACAACCTCCAGCCACGGTTACGGCAACATAACAAGCTTGAATCATCAATGACATCAACCAAGTGCAATAGACTTCACACGCAACCCGATCGTCGATTCAAAAAATTTCTTTTGATACATATGAGTACGTAATTCATCAGGCGAGTTGCATCTAATTTTCCTAAGCAAAAAGAAAAAAAGAAAAAGAACCGATGAAAAAATCTAACAACCTCCATATGGTATCCCAACATGCTCTTAATGACAGTATAAAGACAAAAATAAACACAAAACCAACCGAAAAAGCTCTTCTTTTCTCTTTCTTTATATAAACGCCAGGAAGCTCCTCTCTGATCCCTTAGTCGCCAACTCCTCTGTCTTCAAAGTCGTCGACCTTGCCTTTGCCAATGCTTCCCGCTCCCCAAACACAGATGAGCTGCCATTGCTCAGCACACTCGTCGACCGCATCGGCCGTATCGTGCTCTTCCGCTCATCTTCGCCCCATTTACTCGGAGACATGAGCTCGAGACTGCGCCTCTCTTCCGGCTGCCCCAGATTGTTCTTCGAATTCGTTCTAGATGGGAGGAAGGGCGTCTCGTCTACGAGCTCTAGATATGCCACACTTGGGTCCCTTCGTCCAATGACGCGCCAGTTCTCTTGGGACCCGAACGACGGCTCTGTGCGGAAGCTCTTGGCCCCGTTCATAGAATCTCCTTCTTTCCAGGAGGAGCCGCGACGGCTGAGCCATGTTTGGCTTGGAAGTCGCGCTTGACTTGGCTGCTTTATCTCTGAGGCGCTTTCTGCTGCTTCGCTTGCTTCTTTTGAAATGGCCAGAGGCTTCCTGGCCGTCTCTTTTGCCCGGCTGACTAGGCTGGGGTCGAATGGCTCTTGAATAAGGGCGAGATCCGTTGGCAATGCGGCAGAGCTCGATGTAATGGTTGAATAGGTTGGAGAGGTAGCTCGCTGGCCCGATTTTTGTTGTGCCACAGGGGGCATGGGTTGGATGTTGGCCAAGTCATCGAACGAAGGCAGAGTCAGATCCAGTCCGCTCCTGAATGCACTCTCTCCCGCCTCTGAAAGAAAGCCAGATGTGGGTAAGTATGGCTGAGCGACTTCAGGTAGGGTCGTGTCGGACTGTCTGCTGTCTGACGACTTGTGGCTTCTTTCACCCACTGTTGCCCTCTCTACAGTAAACCAGGAGCCGTGATCTTCATCATCTCCCAGAAGGCTACGGCTCCCTGTGGCAGACCGAGCTCCCAAGGCCATCGGATATGTTGGACCACGCATGGCCGATCCACCGCCCAATTTGCCTGATGCTAATGACCTCAATGACACTCGTGATGCAACTCTTGCAAAGATGCCGTCGCCTTTCTTAAATAGTCCTGTGCCAGACCTCAGGGGACGAAGGGGGCGAATCCTCCCCCCAATGCGGTATCCGTCGCCTTTGTGATACAGCTGAGGGCTGTTCGACTTATTAGAACGAATAGCGTCCTCTGCATGGTAGATTGTCTCAACGTCTGAGTCGTTGTTGCGTACAGTAAACAGTATTGGATCCGAGATCTTGGGCCGATGTTTTCTTGCCGACAGATAAGTGCGACGGTGCCGCCGCCTCCGCATGAGACATACGAGCATCATGATGGCGAAAGTAACAAAAAGAACTGGTAGGATAGTGGCAAGGAGAACATCAGTAGCGCTTAGATGATGGTGGTGGGAATCTTCAGAGGCCGCACTGGTAGTCGTCGTAGGCTTGGAGGACGATGCCGTATTCGTCGTCTGAAGAAAATCGGCATGAGCAACTTGCGTCTCTGTAAGGCCGGTACTCTTCGAAACGGCTGTGATGGACAAATTGAATTTGCCCGTCACTGTCTTCGGGACATTGCCCGACACTTTGAGCCCTTTTACTTGTAGCCAGCTCTCTTGTGGATCGACATTAATTTTGAGCTCGATATCACTTGGATCGCGGAAATGCGAGGACAGGTTTAGACTGAATTCACTTCCCGGCTGTACTTTGACGTCCTCGAGGTTTGACTGAAATAATCCCGAGGCCACATCGACCTGGACAAGAACATTGAGCGTGTCGGCAAAAGAGTCATGGATAACGACTGTGAAATTCGTAGAACGGTCATCGCCTCCTGGAGTTCCCTCCAGAAGCAGCGTTGAATGGTCAAGAGTTAGCCAGGATGGCATATTCTCGACTGACACGTTGAGAGAACCTGACCGGATGGTCTTGCTGTCCAACTGGATACCCTTTGCTAAACCATCGTAGCTCGCCTTTGATCCTCTCGTAGCATTTAGAAGAACGACTGGGTCATCTGTAGAGAGCTTGTGGCTTCCCACTACTATGGCAAAAGAAAGACATGTCCCCGAGAAGCCGACGATGTCAGACGCAACGAGATTAAAGTCGAACGTCTGTGGAGGCTGGACCAACGTCTCAAAGTCGGGAGTCCTGCCAGAAAAGGTCATCGTTTTGTCGTCGAACCTGATCCATGCCGGCAAAGGAGTGTTATCGTTGGTTGATGCGTAGTAGTTGAGATTCTCCCCCGCGCCAAATGTATTCGGATCAAATGTATAGTGGAATTCGGTCGATGGATAGGATAATATGGAAGACGGCGCTGAGAATTGCCCGAAATTATCCATCTGTTGTGAGATTGGGACTTGTATAGACGGCGGTGGGTTGCGTGAGATGACAAGAGTGGCATTCATGAAAGCCGAGCCAGTATTGTCCGTCGCAATGAGATCAAATTGCTGGCCTACAACCTCTCCTGGAGGGACATCCTCGTCCTTTGGCGTCCCGAAAAGACGTAGGTTCTCGCTCTCGATTGATAACCACTTGGGATGATCTCCTAGAGAGTATGTCATATTGGAGTTGGATCGAAATGTGTTTGGAGATAATGAATATGAGAAGAGCTCGTTTGGCCTGGCGACTGGAGGCAGTTGTGCATTGAATGGAAACGAGACTGTAGGCTCAGCCCACACGGCCTCTATCAAGCCCAAGGCTGATAGAGCCGCGAGGAGTGAAGCCATTGTATCACGGTGTTGCGCTATGCAGCGCTAGATAGCTTCAATAGCGGAACACAAAAGAGCCATACGGTAGACCCCAAGAGCTTCAACTGAGAGAATACGATTCAGAGGAGGCAAAGTCTAGGAGGTAAAAAGGGAATAGATGAGAAGGGGAAAAGAGCTAAAGTCGTAAACTACAAAGGAAGAGACAGCATAATGTGGCATATTGAGTCCATCAGGTGGATGGCTGGGTATAAACCCTTCATTCCACCACTTGGTCCTCGAAGCCATCATGCGCCTGAGATGCCAATAAATGCCGAGGGAATCATGACAGCGCACCAGTCAGTTCATTACGGTGAGAGGCGAAATGTTTCAGAAATTAGGAGGGCTTCAGCAGGCCCAGCATCACCACAGAACTGTTTAAAGAGGCTGTGGCATTCCTGAGCCCGAGATGCCCCGCGCGGGCAGTGAGACATGGGATGCCACTCGGAAGAATGGCGACTCGAACTATTTGTGCTTTGAGAATAAATGGGGAGGGGAGAGACAAGGAGGCGGGGGAGTTGGTCGGCACTTTAGCAAAAAGAGATGCGCAGCGCGAATCCTCCCTTGAATATGAGGCCTCTGATTCTACAGTACACGAGGGCTTCAGCTGTCGTTGAAGCGCTGGACCCACTGTCAGAATGTATGTGCAAATAAGCTTCGGGCAATGTAACGGCGCTGTAGATGATCGATCAAGACGGCAATCATTATCCTTGTAGATTGACAGCAGGGGCGATATCAGTTCACGATTCACCTCAAGTCGCCATGGCCGATTGTGGCAGGTGAGAGACGTTGACAGGCGACCCGGAACAATTGAGGGTCTGGCCTTCGGAATCAGTGTCGTGACCAGGAAAAACATCAACTTTACTCCGTAGGGCCATCACAGATAAGGCAAGCACTATCAGAAAAAAGAGGGACGAGCAGCTGCGGGGGAACACGATTACAGTATTGACTTGACGACATTTCACTTCAACTTCATCCCGTCAAACTTCTTCTCTTCGCCGTCGAATACCTACTCTACAGCCGGCAGGGCTCTCACAGACAGATATACGGACAGACATGGACAGTCGCAGTTCATCGCCAGATCTGGACCCCGTGGCGGGCATCACGGAGGACATGGTGTCGCTGCCCACCTACAAAGAGGCGGGCGACGCAAGCATCGACTTTGACGGACTGCTGCCACAGTCGATCAAGCTCCACGAGGATTTGCGAACAGGCTGCGGAGGCCAGACGTGGCCTGCAGGCATGGTGCTGGGGAAGCACATGCTGCGCTATCACAGAAGCAAACTAGAGACTGCGCGAATGTGAGAATTTTTCGCTCCTTGATCCTTGATATTCGCTCCAGTTCTGTGCATTTTCGCTGGGCTAGCACCCTCATGCAAGCAACTTTTTTCTGCAGGTAGCAAATACGGAATGAATGGATGCTGACTCAGTTTCTTCTTGTGCAGACTGGAATTGGGCGCCGGCGGAGGACTGGTCGGATTGGCTGTGGCGGCTGGCTGCGAGCTCCAGGCGCCACTCATCTTAACCGACCAGGATGTGATGCTGGAGCTGATGAAGCATAATATTCAGCTGAACAAGCTCGATGGTAAGGCTACGGCCTCAATATTGGACTGGTACGTTGTGACTTTTGCACATGTAATTCCCACCGGTGTGTTTTGGCGTACCCACCAAGCACCGCTGCCTGCACGGGGATTTGTTCTTGGCGGTACTACGTTGCTTGCCAATACTTCTGAGTGGCGTGTTCTCGATCTTGTAAGCCAAGTTTGACTGATCAAAACGCAATGTGTACAAATTTTCAGGGGCGAGCCATTACCAGACGCCGTCGTGGCGTGCAAACCGGACGTGATACTGGCGGCAGAGTGCGTCTACTTTGAGCCGGCCTTTCCGCTGCTGATGCAGACGCTCAAGGATCTGTTTGAGCTCAACGAAAACGCCGTGGTGTATTTTTGCTTCAAGAAGAGGAGACGAGCGGACATGCAGTTTGTCAAGGCCGCCAAGAAGGCGTTTGTGGTCGAGGAGATTTTCGACGAGGACAGGCCAGTGTTTCAGCGACAGTCACTTTTCCTTTTTACTTTTAGAAAGCGGGCGATAGGTGGCACCACCTCGAGCAAGAAAAACGGCACAGCAGCCAACCATGCTGACCAAATACAAATCCAAAGTTGATGACACACAACAACGGACGGCCGTTTTCCTTGTGATTGGACCTGACTCCTCTTTTTCCTTCCGCATTGCTGCAGGGCGCTGAGAAGACGAAACCTGCCGGCTGTTGCATCAATACGGTCCAGCAAAGCAAAAAGAGACGGGAGGGAGCCTGCATGCACTTCTGCCAAACACTGTCAAGCGAGCCTGGAATGGCATATTGCTAGTACGAGCATCACAGCATGGGTGCGGGGGATTATGCCGTGGTACGGTTACAGCTGCTGAGCGAAATTAACGATTGGCGCAGGCTCGATCTCGGCCAGGTTCATCTTGCCAGCTCAGACATGCTGGGGATGACGAGCCGAGCAGTGGGAAAAGATGCAAAGCGCTAGCATACGCGAGACGTGGGCGTTGAGCTGAAAAATTTTCGATGTTGTGGCGATTGCATTGCCTCTTCCCTTCGCCCTTCTTTTCCTTTCTTTTTCGCCCTTCGGGCCTGCAAAACGGCAATAGTCGTCCCTTTCTGGAACCAATTTCGAGTTTTCAGCGAATGCCCCGAAGTACCAGCGGTTCCATATTTGCCCACAATTGCTCTGGATAGGGACATCCGGTTGGTAGACAGGCGGTGGATACAAGGACGAAGTTAGACGACAGGGCCGACACGCAAAGGAGTCAACCGCCACAAAATTTTAGACTGGACGAGTGTGCCTTGGTCGGCGTGGTCGGAAGCACAACGAAGGCGGGAAAAAACATGGCCCGTCGACGCCAATAAACACCATACTGTGCGCTGCCCCTACCGCATATTGACCCTATTAAACTACCATCCACAACGGCACAGTATTCGGAATGAAAAGAGGGGCAGATCACCTCTGACTCGCCTCATCTCCGAGCGTTGGCGTACAGTACGAGTGCTTTGTACCTCTGGGGTGCTGGAATGCAGTGACAAAGCACGTGGAGGCGCACTCCATTTATAAGGATGGCGCAAGATGGTGTCTTTTGTGACAGAGAGCCACATGCGTAGATGGATTCATTCTTTGAAACCGAGAGGACGAGAAAAAGCCGCACCACGCGTCCCGTTGTCGATGTCCTTGTCCCCACGGAAAGTATCTCGATAGCCGGACGGTAAAATGTCAATGTCAAGATCCAAGTGGATGGAGAGAGAGGCAGAAGCGGGTCTTCAGACAATGAAAGATTTCCCTCACTGTCGGTATGCCGTTTGTGAGCAAGGGGGGTGGGGGAGAGGGTTCAGTTCAAAGGGAGTGAGGTGTTTGCACAAGTCATGAGAGCGCTGGCACATGCACATGCAACACGTAAGCCGTTCACTCAAGAAGCAGAGACAAAGACTGAAGAGCTAACAAAAAAACCTGCGTGGCAAGGCGTTTTTCTCTCACGCGTGTCCCCACCGAGATGGCGAGTGAGTTTGGTGAACAAAGCATTTTGATGGAGCGAAGTGGAAGAGGACGAGGCCCACCGCACGTTTCGCGACCCGCAGAGTTTTCATGCCCAAGTCCTGCCAATCTTGCTGCATCTTGCTCCGAAAGGCCCACAGCGCCTCAGGCACCGGCGACCGCCCATTGGCTGGCTGCCCGGGTACCTGGTTGGCACTGCGACGCTGCGACGGGTCCGGATGGCGGCCCCTGCAGAGCCCGCGAAGGCTATTAGCCCCTGTAATACAGCGCTACGGCCCCCTAGCGGCCAATGGCAGTGCTCAACAGCGACGTGGCAGCGCCGCCTGGCCGCTACCGCCTAGCTCGGCGCGGCTGTGATCCGTTGACAGTGCACGCCGTTGGTACCGACCCAGTACCAAGCAGACTCGCGCCGTTGTCACTTCAGCTGCAAGTCTCATCACTCTCACTCTCTCTCTCACTCGCTGACTGACTCCATCTCCATGCAACCCAGTCTCGGCCATTGTGCATCGACACTGGCTGCGGTAGGCGGCGCTAACATTAGCACAGTAACCGGGAAAAAAAAGAAAAGATCCATTCAAGTGGGAAGAAAAAAGGAACTCTGGAACCACAATGGCCACACCACAGCAGGGAGCAACGTCCGGCCCACTCGCGCACAACCCCGGGCAACAGCTTGTTCTAGCGCTCCGTATTAATCCTGGAGCCATGTAAGCTGCAATCCCATTCATAAATCGGACTCGCTCCCCCCCTGGTCGCTCTTGTTTCGTCTCTTTCTTTCAAAGCAAATCCGACTTATTCAAAGTCCATCTATTCCCACTCTCTCAGAGCAGGACTCTTTTTCCTCTTGCAACCCACATTCCTTGAATCTTTGCAACCCTTTGCCTCTACGGCACTCTGCTATCACGTTCCTGTTGAACAGAACAATCCACAAGACAACCACCGCTCCTTCAACGAACTCTTGCAAAAATGAAGTACGCTTTCGCCTCTGCCCTGCTCATCGCAGCTGCTGCTGCCAAGCCTCACCACGGCCACCACGCTCACCACCACGCTGCCCGTGATGTCGTCGTCACCGAGACCGAGTGGCAGACCGAGACTGTCTACGTGACCGAGCTTGTCGACTCCTCCACCACCGTCTGGGTTCAGGACGGCAAGACTGCTGAGATCGCCCCTGGTGCCACCACCACTGCTTCGGCCTCTGCTGGCGAGTTCTTCGAGCCCAGCTCCTCTACCACTGAGGCGGCCACCTCGACCACCAGCCAGGCTCCTCCTCCTCCTCCGCCTACCACCGCTCCGGCTTCCAGCAGCTCGGTCTTCACCCCGCCTCCTCCTCCTCCTCAGACCACCACCTCTCAGGCTCCGGTTGTCGTGGTTCCTCCTCCGGTCCAGCACACCACCTCTTCTGCGGCTCCTCCTCCTCCTCCTCCCCCTCCGGTTGAGACTCCTACTCCTTCGCCTTCGCCTTCTCCTTCTCCCTCGCCTTCTCCTTCTCCCTCGCCTTCTCCTTCTCCCTCGCCTTCTCCTTCTCCCTCGCCTTCTCCTTCTCCCTCGCCTTCTCCCAGCCAGGCCCCTGCTTCTGCTCCCGACAACAGTGTCGGCACCAGCAGCTCCAGCAGCGACGAGTACTCCGGTGACATCACCTACTACACCATCGGCCTCGGCTCTTGCGGTGAGGACGACAGCGGCCAGGACCAGAGCGCCAGCATTGTCGCCATCGCCGTCGGCCTCATGGGCTCCCAGTCCAACGGCAACCCCATGTGCGGCAAAACCATCACCATCCACGGTGGCGGCAAGACCACCACTGCCACCGTCAAGGACAAGTGCATGGGCTGCGCTCCCCACGACATTGACGTCTCCGAGAAGGTCTTCCTTGAGCTCTTCGGCAGCCTCGACGGCGGTCGTGAGCCCGTCACCTGGTCTTTCAACTAAGCTGTCCAAGAGGACGCTGCCGTTGATGCTTCATCATGGCTACCTAGGTAGTTTGGTGAGGAGCATCTAACGCATACAAAGACCTGTCAATGTGCAGCGCACATTTTCTAGATGACTTTTTTATTTGGACAAGATGTCAAAGTCAACTTTTTTCACGTATACCCTTCAATCGTTGATTTACTTGTTTGGATTCTATCATCCCTGGCGCGGATGGGAATGCGATATGGATAGGAAAAATGATGTGTTTTGAAAGTATTATTCTTTATATCCCGGGACGGAAAAAAAGAACACATTTTCTTTGGCAACAATCAACGGGATAACCTCTTTTCTATGTACATATAGACACAACTTTATAGACATGTCCTCTCATCTTGGAGACAACGTGGAATGACATACCCCTTTTAGATGCCATTATTTGAGATGCTATCACTTGAAATGATTTTTGATATTTTGTACTGTGAATGTTGTAGTGACTGCTGTCTTAATTGATTTACTTGGAGGTATCTGAATATGACAGACAAAAGCTCTGTGTTTCCAATGTGTACCTATTCTTAGTACACTGGGGTTTCTTAGTACCCTGGGGTGATGAAATTACCAGGTTGGTCATGAACTCATCCATTGAATTGCTGGGTCCAAAGAGGCCTGCCATCACCTAATTTTGAAATAGTGATAGGCGGATCGCATCAGCTATTCGTATTGTATAATTATCAAATCCCCGCCAAGCAACACCCCAGACCCTTGCAACCCAACCGCCTCTAACCACAAAGCGCCTTATTCTTCACTTACAGCAAGGTCAACAGCTCTTCGACATATCGCCTCGTATCGACGCCAATTCCCTGCGCCAACCGCCCCAGGCCCTCTCCGCCCCCGGAAGCTCCGTCGTCCGCGGCCCTGCGAAAGCCGATGTGATCGCTCGCGCGCCGTATCAGGAAGATTTCCTTGTCGACGGCCGGCGGAGGTGAATGGGAAGACACGGATGTCGATGAGCGACGAGAGGAAGGGGCTTTGTCTTGGTCCTGGGTGGATGATTCGTGCGAGGTCAGGGATGATGACGATGCGGACTCATGGATGGTGGATAGCGGCAGTGCCGTGGCAGTGGTGGTGGTGGAAGGGGTAGTGGCGGCGGTGCGCTGGAGGACCCGAGTCCAGACGATCCACCACCCGCGATTTGTCTTTTGCGTGCGCTCGAGGTCGGCGATACGAGACCTTGTCGCGGCGTAGATGTTGAGGAGATGTAGATGAGTGCTTACGGCATCCGCGCGAGACCACGATGATGAGGACGGAGATGAGGACGAAGAGTCGGGAAAGAAGTCGGGAATGTTGGGAATCGACGAATGGACAGTGAGCGAGGGCGGATCCCATACGAGGTCTTGGATGTGTGAGGACACGGGCCCGGCGTCTGGGCGCTCGGGACGATACCTGGTTGATGCCAAGAGGGGCTTCCTCAGCGGCGCCAGCTGGTAGTGCAGCGAGCGGTAAAGCGTGTCCCAGGCGAGGGAGTCGGTGCGGAGGCGGAAGAGGAACGTGAAGATGAAGGGCTTGTTGACGTAGACGACGACACGGAGCTTTTCCGCCATGTTGATGTCGTGCGAGTCGAAGCCCGCGAGCAACCCACCCACCGCCTGGGATCGAGTCAACGGGTTGACTTCGTGCTCGAAATCCCGAATGACAGTGCCCTCTGCCCGATTCTCTGCGGAGGAGCCTTCCAGCTCGACGTGAAGAGTGCGAAGGACGGTGCGAGAGTTATTTTCGTCATCGTCCTCAGCGTCATCTGAGCCGAGGGCCCCTTCCACTTCGTTCACGACTGCAGAGTCATCTTCGATGTCGCCTTTGAGACCAATCAAGTAGTGGCCGGAAGACTCCAAAGGATGTGGCAGCTTTGGCGATTGGAGATGTGGTTCCGCATTCGATTTGCCATCGGCTGCAGGTTGTTGGTTGGCTGGCTCTGACGAGTTACCGCCGCCGCCGCCAGGAAACGACCAATATGAACCGTATCCTAGTGTCAAGTAGCTAACCATTTTGTCGAGCCTTCCGGCTTCAAGCTCAGGATTCACCGGGCTCGTTGCATCTTCCAGTGCCTTTGGCTGAGTATCCTGGGCGTCGCTCGCAGGTTCGCCAGCCTCGGGAGTAGGTTCCGCCGCTTTGGGTGCTGCATCTGTCTTTGGGGGCGGACTCTCGCTCAGAATCGGCACCTTTGATGTCGACTTCTTGCCTTTGGCGCGTCGCGTAGAGGTTGGGCTGTCAATGAGACCATAAGCGTGTTCGCCCCAGGTATAAAGATCTTCCATCCAATGCGTTACGTCTCGTAGGGATTTTCGTGATAGCTTTCCCGTACCGAGGAATATAGCGCCGTCCTCGACTCTAGGTTCTTTACCACTTCCCAGCCATGGCTCTGGCTCGATCTTATCCGACTTGCTCGATTCTGTCTCAGGGTCATCAGACCCAAATCTCGAGACGACAAGATCAACCAGCCCCTCCACCCTGCTCACCAAGCCCTCAAGCACCTCTCTTTCCCCGCTTCCTCGGTCTTCTTCTCCAACACCCACGCCGAGTTCTCCAGACGCGGCCAAGTTGATTCCGCCAAAGATGTCTCTCGCTGGATTTCCATGCAGCATGACATTCCAGGTGGAAAGGAATAGGTCCCAGTAGCGACTAAGCAGTGCGATGAATTTCACTCGGCGGTATCGAACGAACAAGGCGCTCAGCGATGATCCATGATGCAAGAGAAAGATGTTGTGTGCTCGCAGAAGATCCGTCAGTAGCAGTGTAGCAGGTTTCATCTCCCGGCTCGAATACTCGTATCTCTCTTCCTGCTGTTCTCCTGTCTTGATAGGTAGCCGCGGCGGCAGTGGCACTTTATTCAAGTCGATGCTCTATCGCAACTAGATCAGCACTTCATCTTGACCAATGCTCCGGAACCGACTATTCAAGGCTCACAGCAAGTATCCACCACCCCGGCTCTAGCTCATGGGCAATCACCCTCGATTTTTCTGTATCGATGGCATCTACCGGGGCTCCGTCCGAGAAATCGCGGCCGAAGCTGACCATTCCCTGCGCAAGACCTATTTGTCGCAGTCGCTCGTGGCGTTCCTCTTGGGAGAGCCCATCTGTCGGTCTCGTGCGCGCGCGCCTCCGCTTGCGGCTGGAAGATTGCGTCGATACCGAGGCATAGTAGACAATCTGGTCATCAATCGTCTCATCTGTCTGGCCTAGAGAGGGGTTGAACAAGGCTAGGAAGCCTAGCTGCGCGGGCACGATGCCGCCCGTGGAGGCATATGCAGCCATGGAGCCCGACGCCGGTCGAGAGAATGAGGCTCTATGGAGTGGTAGAAATCGACATAATTAGCAGAGTTTGAAGATCTGCAGATAAGAACCCTGCCGCTTTCGGCCAACAGCCTGTAGTTTAAGAGGAGAATTGTAATTGCCCCACGGCAAATCGGTGCTCGAATCGAGGGAGCATTTGGAGTGATGCAAAGCAGAGGTTAAGCGTTGGTGGGGGAAAGCTCATGTTCGGTACTTGAGCTCGCGACTAACTGCCTATAGCAGGGTAGCTTTCTGACTTTCGTCCAGAAAGCCAATGGAATGAATAGCCTCCACTCGTTGAGAACATCCATGTCGTAATGCAAAATGTTCGTAGTACAAATTAGAAGTCTATTGGTGAGAGACTTGTCTTTTTTTTTATTACAATTAATTATACATTCATGGACATTATAGCTTTTTGATGACATCATATACCATTCCCTCATTTTGGATCAAGACCTGTTGAGGTGATGAATACCTTGATCTTGAGATAATGTAACACTTTCATATATCCTACAAACCACCTCCGCTCATGAATAACACGCCATACACGGATTGTAGCTTTAATTTCTTCATTTTGATCATTTCGAAATTGTTCATATCATCATTCATTATTGATAATGCTAGGTATAACATAATCTAGATACATAGGTATACTGCAATCAAAATTGGGAATCATATTGAAGAAAGGGCCGTTATTCAATGCCGGGGAGACAAAAAAATGGTATGAAGCATACTCGCACCGCCAACAGCACACCCGCCTCTCTTACCAGCTACCAAAAGGCATAGACGACTTCTTTCTGAACTCAGTGTCCTTTCGCAATTTGGCCATCTCAATCGCATCCGGGTCACCCTTCTCTTCAGCAGAGAGTTGGTCAAAGCTCTGTTTCCTGCGGTCTCGCTGCTGCTTCATCATCCGCAGCCAGAAAAAGTAAAGCAGAAAGGTAACGAAAGTGAGCGGAATGGTGATGGCCCAGTACAAGCCGAACTGAGGCATTGTTTTCACCCCAATGCTATTCGAAGTAGGATCGACGCTGTCCCAATCGAATATGGAGGTTGAGAACAACGCGGAGATGAAGCTTCCTGGGAGGAAGACCATGGTGACGATGGCTAACGTCTTCATTGACAAAGAGTCGCGATGCTGAGATTCTGCTAAGTCGAGGTTCGCTTTGACGTCGTCTCTGGAGATGATACCCGTAAGCTTCAAGGTGTTAGCCCATATCAGATCAAAAATGTGTTTTAGCCGCGAAACTTACTGCATTGGCCTGAAGTTGAACACGTTTCAGGGTGAATTCTATGTCGACAGCCTGCATCGATAGTCTATCTTGTAAAAGAGACGCATGGCTTCTCAGCAGTTGATGGGCCTTGGTCGATGCAGTCATAGCTCTGCCACCGCCACCGAACGGCTGCTGTGTATTTTCCAAAATGAAAGCCAGAGTCTTTTCTGCCATCTTGCTCTTCCTGCCCACGCTAGCAAGCTTTACAGCGTGTCGGTCTACCTGGGCAGCTAGCTTGATATATTTTGCTGTTGTATTCTCCTTGTGTTTTCGATCGGCCATTCTATCTTGGCCCGTTTCGATTTCCACGTCGCGCAGCTTCATCTTAATCTTTGATTCCTCATAATGAATTTGCATGCTGAGGATCATGCTGAATAAAAGAGCAGGAAACATGGGGCTATGATAAAGTAGGGCGTTCCAAGATGAGCAGAGATTGTCAGAGAGAAATCCCTTGTTAGACTCTTCGACGAATATGAGCCCTTGTGTAAGATGCGGTCGATCGGCCGAACTCCGTGTGCTGAGGTGCTTCTGCGCCCAAACAGCAACTAGCTTGGGCATATAGCAAAATGAATATGTCTGGGATCCTTTGGATGGAATAGCAGACACGTTTGTGATGCAGCTCTGTGAGTATGTATAGGCTAACTCGAGATTGAATTCGTCAAGCATGGTGTCAAGTACATCTTTGGATAGCTTTAAGACCCTAGTTTTGATATCGCAGCCGATTAAAGCTAGTCGTAAAACCAAAGATTGTTTCGGGTCTTCGTCGTCTTCTGATCCTTCAGCTAGCCATGTGTCCAGCTCTTTCAGGTAGACATTCCTGCGGCTGGTGATAATTTCCCCAGACGCATGCTGAAGCCTCGCCTCGATTACTTCAAACGACGTCTCATCCGAATTGCTAAAGCCCTGCCACAAGTTCACCGCGCTTAGTCTGTGATAAATTTCTTCCATGATATCAAATAGTAAAGAAACTTTGGAAAATAAAAAGGCTGAAAGGCGGATAAGAGTCGATCAGATCGGATGGCAAGCGAGGATGAGGCTGACTGCTCTGATGTCTACATCAAAGGATTCACGCGGGTTCATCGGGCATCTATATATGGCGAGCATACGCGCGACACTGCAGCCACCACCATCTTGGGTTCAGCCAGAGCCTGATGGATGAAACGTTCCGAGAGGGTGGCAAGCCGCGACAGGGGCGCGTGCCCCAGAATCTAAGCGCCGGCCATGCAGCAAGTTCGCAGACCTCAAACGGGACCCAAAAGCATCAAGCGACGAAGAAGATCTTACCAAGGGTCATGGAATCTTAATTGGGGAAATAGGCATCCAAGATGCCGTTCATACAACACTCAAGATCTGCATGCTACCAAAGAGGGTTGTCGAGCATGGCTGAGCACGTCAGCGGTAGATGAATGGCCAAGATGAATGCGACGTCGCAGGGAATAGATACAAAGTGTAGGATCTCGTGGGGCAAGCGGACGAGGCTCTGACATGAAATAAATTGAAGGTGGTCAGGAAACCGGCAGAAAGAAAGAGTATGTTGTTGGTTGATCTGATATCTTCACTCGAAAAGCACAGATGATAGGTTCGTAGTCGGTAGCGCTGGCCAGGGCTCATGTGGCTTAGACGCCCTTCTGGACGAATTTTGCATGACCAACAACAGCTTCATACGTATGCAGGGGGAAGCAGCGCGGCAATGCTGTCGCTTTGAGTATTCTTTGCGATCGGGAGCACTATAATGCTGTAAATAAGTTGTAAGGAGAGATGGACTAATATGGTGAACCTTCTCCCTCTATGATCACTGAAGGATACCCGGTTTATCTGGTGTACAAACTTAGAAGGAATATGCAAGAGATCGATCGCTGGTCTTCGGAATAGCGACGAATTCGAATGGCAACAATCGATACCTATTTAGACGAGGACGCAATGCTGTGCAGGCAGAAAATGATCAATCAGTCCTTTTTAATCAATTTCGATGGCGCAGCAGCTTGACTGGAGCTGTATGCTGGTTCTCTCCATATTCTCCGTACTGCTAGGCATCTTGCTTGCTTCGTAACCAGTGCAAGGATCTCAATGAAGACGACTTACTTGTTGCTAGGCAGCTCCTCAAGTCCTCAAGTCCTGCAACTTTGCATGCCTTGGTTGTCCCTGTAATGCAACCCTTTTAGGAGCTCAGCATGCTCGTATCGGATGATTCTCGACTACCAATGCAAATAGGCCAGAGGGGGGCACCCGAATCAGGGTAAGGCAGAGTGCGAGGCCTCTTTTCCTCATTCAACAGCTTAGAGCTGGAGCTGTTCCCCCACTTCCCCCTTCACTGAGCAAGCTTCATAACTTCAGGCAAGGTCGGAGTATTCATTATTGGGCACTCGGCGATATTTGCTACCTACTAAAGTATTACTACCTATTTCGTATATATTTATCGTCCGAGGTAACTCCTGTAATACTGGGTATACCTTGCATAACTGCTCTCCTCTCTCTCTTATCATCGGTGCATTTTACCACGTCCATTCCATCAAATTGCTTTGACACGTGTTTGACAATGTGATTGAGCGCTCCAAGCCGTAATAGTCGGTCCATCAATGCCTGGATGCATCAAATGGCACGCTAAGCCCCGCTAACGATTTGCCGTCAGCTCACGTCCACAATTGTCTGGCATTCGATAGTGGTAGCAGCCACATGTCGGACACGCAAAGACATCCATTGCAATGCATTGGAAGCTGTTCTGCTTTGCCTGTGCTGGCTTACATACAGGATGGGTGCATGCTAATCCTGCTAGCTATCTACACTACTGCTAGCAAAAGCAACATGAAGAGACCCCAAGTCCAGCGCCTTCTTGCTGCTCCGCCTCTCTCATCCATGCTTACCTACTGAATACGGTCCCCACTCTCGCCCTCTGGATTGAAGGATCACAGCCCAGCAGCCCACACGATCGAGACTCGGCCACGGTCGGCACGGATGAGCTGCACAAATCGGGGTTCCTTTTGGTGTGGTGTCTTTCTGCTCCGTAGGGCCTCCGAGATTCCTCCAGCTGCTCTCTTACAGGGGACTTGGGAGCACCTCTAGCACCCGTTACCAGGTAGTACTGAAATAGCTCCTCGTACGTCATCCACCGACGCTCAATCGTCTCCCATCCACAGCAAGTCAAAGTCAGCAGCCAACCATCTTGCATCTCACTAATCCTTTCCAATTCTCCTCTTCCCGCCGGAGCTGGTCTTTTCCATTGCCCTAGCACTCGCATCTCTCCCTTGTCGTCATCACCACTACATCTTCCCAAGATACTTTGCTTCCCCCGCCAGCTCTGGGAAGCTATCCATCGACACCATGGACAATATCGGCGGCACCATCAAGCGCCGTTCGACGGAGGTATGGCAAGCTGCGCAGAACAACATGCCCACCATGCCCTCTATGCCGGCAATGCCTTCGTTGCCCAATCTCCCTTCTCTGCCGGCCATGCCACAGTTCTCGTTTGATGCTTTCCGGAGGCAACCCCAGCAGGAAGGCCTGAAAGGCACCTGGGAGCGCATTGATTTGCCCCCGGTTCCTCGTTCCTCCCACTCTCTTGACATCATCTCTGGCTGCGCCTACATCTTTGGTGGCGAGATCACCCCCCACGAACCCGTTGACAATGACATTGTTGTCATTCGTCTTCCCTTCAGCAGCGCCCCAGCCGACTACTTCAAGATCCTGGCCAAACCAGACCACACGATCCCTGTGCCGGCACCGATTCAGGACAAGGGCAAAAAAGATGGATTGGATAAGCCTTCCAAAAGGGCCAAGGCCAAAGCTGAAGACCTTGGTGAAGAACTCGAAGAGGAAGAGAGTGACAGCGACAACAATGATCCCACTGAAGAGAGTGACCAAGGAGAATCCACGCCGACGACAGCGGATAAGGGCAAAGGACGGGCTGACAAGTTGGGCGATGTCCCGTCACCACGAGTTGGGCATGCAACCGCCGTCATTGGGTCCCGCATCTTCTTGTACGGCGGCCGTGGTGGGCCAGATATGAGGCCATTGGATGAAGGGGGCCGTGTCTGGATCTTTGATACCCGCACTCGACTTTGGACCTATCTTGATCCCGTCCCGGCTGTCAAGGGCGGATCCATCGTGCCTCATCCAGCACCGCGAAGCTATCACAGTGCTACCGCGACGGATCGGCCCCGCGACTTTGCCCCTCCCCCGCCAACCCAGCCTCAGACCTGGCAAGAGTGGGCGCTTGGTGATACCTCCAAGACGGGCATCCCCCAGGATCCCATTGTTGGCAACGTTGCCGAGAATGCAATTGACGAGGAGACGAGCGGTTACGGCACCTTCTTCGTGCATGCCGGTGTTCTGGCCAACGGCGATCGCACTAGTGACCTTTGGGCTTTCGACGTCCACTCGCGCATGTGGACTGAGCTGCCTGCAGCGCCAGGACCTGCCCGTAGCGGCACTTCCATCTGTATCAGCAAGAGTCGAATCTTCCGTTTTGGTGGATACGACGGACAGAAGGAGATTGGAGGCCAGCTCGACTTTTTGAACCTCGAGATCGAAATGTTTGATGACCGTGTCACTCGGGGCGAGGTGGCTGTTCGAGCCCGTGGTAGCTGGCAGTCTATCGTGGAGGCTATGCCCGAGGCTTCCTCGCATGAGATTCCTTCCGAGAATGTCCAGGCTTGGCCCGCACCGCGAAGTGTGTCTTCTCTTGAAGCCATCACCTTTGGCGGCGGCACTGAGTATCTCGTCCTGACCATGGGTGAAGCCAGCCCGAGCGCAGACGGCTACAACGGCGCCGGCAAATCTCACAACGACGTGTGGGTATTCCAGGTCCCGCCGGTGGGCATGACTGCCGCAAGCTTCACGGCGGCCATGTTCTCAGCCGTGGGCCGCAAGACTGGCGAAGGCAAATGGACAAAGGTGACCATGGGCCCCCATGACGACGAGGTGCTGGAAGTGCCAAGGGGTCGGGGCCGGCTGGCCAGTGCCCCTATGTTCGATTTGGAGGAGACTGGAATTGTGATTTGGGGTGGCTTGGATGATATGAATAGGCGGCGCGGAGAGGGATGGATCATGCGACTTGCATAAACCTTTTCCCTTTCAACCTTTTTCTTTTTTATATCTCTTTGTGATATTTTTGCATATGAATCAAGATTGCGAAAAATGTACCGCATGAAAGGAAATACAACGAATGAAATGTCCTCTTATTCAGGAGCATGCACAATGCATTATCAACTTTGACTGTATTTATCGCACAACCACCAAATTTGGTCTATACTTTTTCTGGCATTCAACATGGCGTTATGTACATTTAAAACCCGTGTCAAACGCCGACCTCTCCCTCTCCTCCCCGTTATATTTCATTTCATTTCCCTTCTTAAATTTACAAATCGGATCTCGTCTTCTCCGCGCCCCACGGCTCTGATGTCAGGTTCGTCAATCCCGCGCTGTTCTCGCACGACTTCCTTCCGGTGAGGGGCCCGGCGACGGGGGCTTTGGCGGTGCTACCGACGGAGGCGGCGGAGGCCTTGAGGGCGTCGAGCAGCTTGACGGTGGTCTCGGGGGTGAGGTCCTCGTAGTAGTCGTCGTTGATCTGGATCATGGGGGCGTTGACGCAGGCGCCGAGGCACTCGACTTCGATGAAGGTGAAGAGGCCGTCCTTTGTGGTCTCGCCTTGCTTGATGCCGAGATGGTTGGTGATGGCTTTGACGATGGCGTCGGAGCCGCAGCCGCCGAGCTGGCAGGGGGTCTGTGTGTGGAGGGGGTTGGTCAGCTGCATGTTTTTCGGATATCTGGTGTTTTTGGAGGGGGAATATGATGATATGATGCTACCCCTCCCTCCTCTTGTTCTCTCCAATTATAGTTGTGATATATGATGTGATTCCCAAAGCCGCCAATGGCGAAGAATGGGGAACGGAGCCGTAGGAATAAGAATTCAAGGAATGCGTACCGTTGTGCAGGCCTGGACAAAGAACTTGCCCACGGGGGTGCGGTTGTACATGGTGTAGAAGGAGGCGACCTCGTAGACTCGCATGGGGGGCATCTCGAGCAGGCGGGCGACCTCGTTCATGACGCTGATGCTGGTAAAGCCATGTTGGCGCTGGCCGAGGTCGAGCAGGGGCATGACGGCGGCCTTTTTGTACTGGGCAGGGTAGCGCTTGAGGATCTCGGCGATGAGCTTCTCATTCTGGGCGTTGAACTTGAAGGGCAGGTCGGGGTTGTTGTCGGGTGTGTTTCGGTGCTGGAGGATGGATTTGAGGTCAGCGAAACTTCTGGAACGGTTTGTGTCTCAATGCGCAATCCAGCTCTCTCTCTCTCTCTCTTTCGAGTGGGGGAGACGCAGCGCAATTGCAGCAGCGACACGAATCGAGGGCCCCGGGGGGGAGTTTTTGAGGTTTTTGGGGGCGATGGAGACTTTACCACTTGGAGGGTGTCGCTGGGCCGGCTGGCTGTGATGGAAAAGGCGCGGGCCTGAGGGCGGGCGACGCGCGATGCGCAGCGGACGCCGGAGCGGAGGAGGAAGGGCGTGATTTTGCTCGCCATTGTGTGGTTCCGGGAGGAGGGGAGGCGGTTTGCTTGTTCCTTGTTCCTGGGAGGGTGGCTCGAGGTTTGGCAGTTTTGAGCTTTGAAATGGCATACATCGGCGTTCCAATGGCTGGAGCCAATGCTGCTTGCAAAATGGGCGGCTGTGATTGGCTGGGACGGCTGATGTTCGGGAAATGGGGTCGTGTGTATTTCCCTCCTTCTGGGTACCGGCTACAAGAGTTGAAACTGTTATTGAGCTTTACACATAATGTTGAATTAGGTATCTGAGTAGAAATTTGATTCATTCTCTTATATTTACTTAGTGTTGTATCTTTCTCAATTTGAATATTTTTTCGTAGAGGTGAGAGACATATGTTTGTTGCTTCCACTGTGTCTCATTCATGAGGGGCACAACATTGAATCTTGGATGTTACAACGGACTGAATGGAACATGCGCCACAATTGAACTTATTTGGCTTTGTCACTTCTACATGTATTCCTCTTCATCCATAAAAGTCAATCAGTGACTGTTTAATTTTGTCTTATCTCTAATGGCCTGAATGCTTCGCTATATTCTATCAACTCATTTTACTATGGCCCAAACGTCTGCCCCTTCTGGACCGTCTTATATGTACAGCTCTTCCAGTCGCAAGTATTCTAAAGAGTATTTCATTAGCTGCTGCTCATATTCGTCAAGTTCGTGGTAAAACTCACTTCGTGTACGGTGGTTCCCCACCAAGAGAATTTGTCGGCCGCTCCCGTATAGAAGATGGCAAAGAAGATGATGATGCCTGCAATGGCTGTAGCGCAATCTAGGGCTGAGCTGAGCACGAAATTGTATCGGCGCCACCAGCCTCTACTCTTCTTCTTAATCCACAAACCAAAGACCAGGCCAACAATGACCCAACTACCGTAATTTGTTCCAGAGGCAGGGGGGATATAATTCAGCCCACCAAGAAACAGTGGGATGTGAACCTTTTCCAACCACCGCTGCTCCGGCCAAGTTTTCTTCATGACATACACTATGACTGGAAGGATGGCTCCAATTAAAAAGAACCACAAGAGGTCACGATATAATGTACCATCAGCAAAAAACCTACGAGGCCCCAGAGCACCCCAGACCATGCTAGTGTTGAAGTGGGTGCGAGAATAGGGGCATGTGAATCCGTTCTTTGCAGTCAGAGAACAGATATCTGGGACATGACCCAGTGCCCAGTTCAGAACCGAGACTTGGCCCAATGTCCCCATGATCAAGCCAACGATTTGGACGATGAATAGGTACCTGGGTGGGATCTACGTTGAGTTAGTTTTGCTTCTAGCAGAGCTTCCATATGCAGTTCTGTACTTACATTGGAATAGATTCCTAGCTTCAGATCTTGGGCAAATGCGAGAGCCTTGATGCCAGAGATGTAACCCAAGTCAAAGAACCAGATATTGGCAAGAACTTTGCCTTCCCAGATGTAGCCAGCGACCACGCGACAGAAAATGTCAATCTGGACTTTCATGTTCGTCGTGGCATAGACCCAAGCCAGCTGATCCAAGGTCGATTAGCACATAAGTCTATGTTGGATGAACATGGATTGTAAATGAACTTACAGGAAGGTAGAAGACTGCAGATACAAACATGGCAAAGATGACTCCATACCAGCGTAACTGCACGGGATAAAACTCACAGGCGAAAATTCCAAGTCCCAAAGACACGAGAAAAGAGGCTCCATACCACCACATGGGAACATTGTTATACTGCGGTTGTAAACCCGGTCTGGCATCTGTTTTGCGTCCAAAGAGAGCAGGAAGCTGAGATTCTCGGAACGCTTGAGCGATTTCATGGCGTTTCTCAAGAAACATCCAGACAAATAGTGATGAGATACAGGCGAAACACAGACCAAAAGCATTGAGAGCGTAAGTGACTGGAAGATAAATCTGGTTCTTGTTAGCAACTACATTAGAGCAAATAATAGAGTGTTCTTACATGTGAATATTCCTCGTACTTTTCTGGCTCGAATACGAAGCCTTGCTTTTTGTTGATAACTCGGGAAACGTTGTATGTGCTCCCCGTGTTGTCGTAAATGGAATTACTTTGAATGGGAAGATACGCCGACAACCAAGTATTTGAGTAGTAAATTGCTGGCGTGACAATGTAGATCCAAAAGACGACTGACGCAAGGGTATTGAGAATGGCCCAGGTTGGTACCACCAGGGGGCTGCCAATGTATGCGATTTCCGCCCCTTTCACAACGGATGAGCTTAGAATGACATATCGGATACACGGTACTTACAGTCAAATGTGAATGGCAAAAGTCCAATGCCGCTCTTCATGCCAAAGATTTGGTTGACCACTGGGTTGCGAGGTGCTATCCAACAGACCCAGGTAAAATACCCCAGCGCTGGAAAGATGAAGTCTGGGAACCAGTACCAGACAAAGGCCGCTGTGAAAGCAATCAAGAAGAACTTGTACCGCAGAGACCTCCATTTAGCCCTAATCAAAGTCAGTCAAGAATTGTTTTGTTCAGTGGCATGTATAGCATACTCAGTTTCGTCTTCCTTCCCCACGGGATGTAGCGCAGCATTCAAGGCCGTGTTGGCCAGTACACCAGGCCATACTAGACTCTTCGGTTCAACAACAAGTGATCTACCAAAGCCGGCCAAGGAAAAGCCATAGAGAATAGTAGCCAGCGTTATAGTAATTTCGAAGCCCCAGCCGGTGTTGGCGCCATAGAATACTCGCTGCTCGGTCAATACATCGGCACTTAGACGGGTGAGGTAGCTCAAGTTGGCCAGTATGTAGATGAGAATATTTTCCTGACTCGTACAACTCAGATTAGATTTTGCCCCCCTAGAAGATTGATAATGTTATATACATGCCTTGTAGTTGAAGGGGCCGGGATTCAGGCTGTGGCGAACTCCAAAAACAGTCAGGCCCCAGTCTGGGATGATAAACTCCCAGGCTTTTCCCAGAGGATAAGCTAGGAACTGGATCGCAGACTGGGAGAGAGTGACTGATGGAAGTCGAAATGTGTATAACGTGTTGACACCGCTGCCGATGAGACAGAAGCCAATGCCAATCACCCACATACGCAAAGTGAGGCAAGGCAAAGACGGGTCATCCGTCCGGTGTCCAACCCCGGCGGCGTAAAGGACTTCTTCTGTCGGCGTCTTCGATTCCTCTAATGGACCATAACTCAGTCAGCTCATCAAAGGTCAAGGATATTACGAAATGCATACCAGACGGCCGTTTGTCCTCGGAGATGCTAGATCTCCTGCTCTGAAATCCAATCTCGCCGGCCTCGGTGGCGTCTGGCACCTTGGTCTCCATGGCGGGCATGAAGATGAAGGAGAAGCTGGCTGATCATTGACGATGATCTGATCAGATAAGATTAGATGAGAAGACAGAGGCATCTGATTATATACGAGCAGCTGGCATTCCATGGATGTCGGCGTTGTCGTTCCGAATCTGAAGCCGGCTAAGACCCACGATCAGCCCTAGTAGCGGACTTGGGCAGCCGTCAACTTGGCATTCCTAAAGTTGAGCCGATTTCTATTAGGGTTGATTGATAATGGCGCTAATTATTTTTCTGAGGCCTTTGATGGAGCAGTCAGACGATTATCATGGTCTGTTATATCCTGGCTGCGGTATACAGACCAAGAAATCCTCGTCTCTACAAAGCTGAGGCCTGTGAATCCGTTTGAACTTATTCTTCTTCTACAATTATTTCTCCTCCCTGATTTTTCTCTTTCTCATAACTGTCACGCCGGGTGTCGTTTCAACAGTCCCTTCCGCAGCACCCGCAACTTATATATCACTCAGTCGAGATTGACATCATCATCATCTCCATTCGGATCTCAAAACTCGATTCCGGGACAGCCCGCAGAGAAGAAAAACAGCAAAAGTACGCCCATTCTTCTCCACAGCGGCCAGACTGGTGGTCCGAAGATGCTGTCGGGTAGCGGCTGTGCAAGAGCGCGGATGGGACTATTGATGGAGTTGTCCCCGTAAAGTGGACTTTTCGGCTGGAGACGCCGTGCCGAAATACCGTCTTGTCAATGGTGGCGCGCGATACCAATTTGAGGATTCGAGCAGAGAATCGATTGGTCAAGAAGGGATTTTTTGAAATATTGAATGACTGGGTGACCTTGTTTGAAGATTGTGAGATAGACTGATAAGATGAAGGTGGCGGAGTTTGATCTTATCAATCTGTGGGCCTTGTTCTCTATCAACTGTATCTCGTAGAATCACTAGAAGTTGGACAGCTTCACCTGGGAAATTCCTTTAATGATTATCATGTACTTGATAAAAATAAACAATAGCTGTCTGTTGGCGTTGGGATTTACATGATGTGAGGCTGGCGCATGTACCTCGGTACTTGATGGTTGTACCGTCGCAGCGCTAGAATTTAGTACCTTTGCTGAAGGATCACTTGAGCTGCGCCGCATGATCATCATCATACCTTGTTCAACATTTGATGCTGGACGGGCTTCAGCTTCTATACAATCCGAAATCACAGAGCAGAAAAACAAGTGAATGATGCGAGAGCTGACCTAGCTTGTTCACCATCTCAAGATGCAGTCTCGATCGGTTCAAGCACTACTAGCGACCCTTTGGTCTTCCTCTTGCCTGGCTGCATCATCATCCAAGACGCCCGACTTTGCCACGTCTGAAGCGGGAAATCCGTTTGTCGACGGCTGGTATGCTGATCCAGACACTCAATTCTACAATGGAGAGTACTGGGTGTATCCGACGGCGTCACGGCCGTACGATGAACAGACATATCTCGATGCCTTCTCATCCCCAGACTTGGTTCACTGGACGAAGCACTCGACGATCCTGACTGCTGACGATTTCACCTGGGCACATCGGGCTGTTTGGGCCCCGGCGCCAGTCTATCGCAACGGCACGTATTACCTCTATTTCGGCGCCAATGATATCCAGACAGACTCGGAGCTGGGCGGCATCGGCGTGGGCGTGGCAGAGAAGCCAGAGGGTCCGTATCGAGATCCCCTTGGACATCCACTCATTGGCGCATATCATAACGGTGCACAGCCAATCGATCAAGACGTTTTCGTTGACGACGATGGGCAAGCTTACATCTATTATGGCGGACACTCTCACGCCAACGTCGCCAAACTGAATGACGACATGATTAGCCTGGGTACCTTTGACGATGGCACCACCTTCAAGGAAATTACTCCAGAGAACTACGTTGAGGGCCCGCAAATGCTCAAGCGTAACGGCATCTACTATCTCTTCTGGAGCGAGGGTGGCTGGGGAGGGCCTGATTATGCGGTTTCATACGGCATGAGCAGCTCACCACTTGGGCCATTTGACCGCATCGCTAAGATATTGCAACAAGATGAAGCCGTGGCAACAGGCTCTGGCCACAACGCCGTGATTCAAGTCCCTGATACGGACATCTATTACATGCTGTACCATCGGCATCCGTTGGGGTCAACGAACGGAAACGATCGACATTTGGCATATGACCGGCTCTATTTCAGTGACGATGGCACTATTGAACCAGTCAAGATGCTGGTCCATGACAACTTTGAGGACGGCGACATGATCGGCTGGGAAACCTATGGAGGTGACTGGGATGCTAAAACAAATGCTCTACGAGGGACCGCCTCATCAGGTGGCCTGGCCTTGCTCAACACCAACTTTTCCGACTTTATATATGAGGCCGACGTGAAAATCTCCAAAAAGGGCAACAACAACTGCGTGGGCTATGCAGGCCTTTTCTTCCGAGTGTCGGGCCCGTCTAGTGACGATGACTCCTTCAAAGGTTACTATGCAGTCATCAGCACCTCTGGCTCCCTGGTCCTCGGCCGAACAGATGCAACTGGGGTTATAGTTTTGGGAAGAGAAGAGGTTGGTATCGAGTCAACAGAGCAACATCGAATCAGGGTGACAGCGGATGGCAGCTCAATACACGTGGAGCTCAAAGGCGAGCGACACGCTGTCATCAGCGTAAAAGATGATGTGTATAAGAGCGGAATGGACGGCGTGAGAGTATTTGGGATAGAAGCAGAGTTTGATAACGTCAACATTACTCGCATCTCTTCAAGCTAGAAGATGGGTAATAACGTTCCTTACTATGTCGGGTAGATCTGAGCCATTCCTACCTACTTGAGCTGCATTTATAGAATCAGCCTGCGATCATCGTCAAGGCTCATGTCAGACCAAGCTTCTGATTATATTAATATCGACTGATCATACGAAATTACCACGTTATCAATGTGCTACAGTGGGTAAGATGCAATGCGGACGATCTCTCACGACTTGTCGATCTCACAACATCATCTCAGCCTCTCTGCGACCTGCCACTCTCGGCATCTTGCGCAGATCTCGGTATGACGCTTACGTCGATCAAGTTCTGCAAGAGAACCCAGGACGCGTCTCAGACATAAGCAACAAGAAGAATTGACAGATACTGCTTTACCGTGCGATGACCGTGCGAATGAATTGCATATCAAGGCGTAGGACTAACTGTGTACTATTCGAAAAGCACAACAACCTGACATGACTCGATTTTTTCCACAAAAAAAAGCCATGTCTATCGGTCTGCGTTGGTCGGCGATGCCGCGTCATATGCCTGGATATCAAGCACGGAGCACAGAGAAATATTTCCACCGAGCGTCGCTCCGCAATTGTTGTCGATCACTACAACCTCAAACGAAGGGCCCCAGAATATTCTGGTGGCTTGCACTGACTCAAGAAACATTAGGAATCGCAAAAAAATAACGCTTTGAATTGTCTATGTTATTGGATACAACATGGTAACCCTCGAAACAGCAACTCGAATAAGTAAAAAGCCACGAAATAGGTGGAACAAATAGTATCGCCTCCCAAAACTTGGCAACGAGATAACCTCATAGCCTTGTCAGCCCCTTGCCAGCTAGCGAACGACTGTTCCAAGCTAGGCAATGATTTTCAGGCCCCCGTCCCTTGACAACACCGACCTGTCAGACTTTGAGATAACTCACCGTGGTCCCTTAATGTTGATCTCTACCACTGCCGGCCTGGACAACAGCAAAGATATTAGCTGTGATTAGTAGGCGCGTGCAACACTAGGTGAGAGCGGGATTTGATACGGTATATTTCTCTCTGCTCCATAATGGCAAGAATTGGCAAAGATGGGCATCATAAATGGAGACAAAAGTAACAGATGGAAAGGCTATAAGATGGGTATTGTGGAAATGGTTTTGCTTAAAAGGGGCGAGAGGGAGCGATTTCTTTCGTTCAACATACATCTCTTCTAAACGTCTCGCGCTCCTTAGACACATTGAAGATCACTGTCATTTACTTCTCGTACATACGTATACTTTGTCTATCATATAAAAGTTACACTGTCAAGATGCATTTCTCTGCTTTCATCGCTGCTGCCCTGACCGGCCTTGCTGCCGCTTCGCCTGCTCACCAATTCCACGACAAGAATACGGCTCAGATTGCTTATACGTATTCCAACGGCACCTACACCAAGCCAATCAATGTGAAGATCAACAACGGCACCCAGAAGCTGTGTATGTAAACCCACTCTTCATATACAAAAGACAGTAAAATACTAATGCAGTTACTCGATAGCTTCTGGCGGTACCGTCACTGATGTCTTCGTTGCGCCCCCCTTTGACGGCCGCCGCTACGTCCTCACTTCGTGCTCATTCCAGGCTCCTACTAACAAGAGCCTTGGAGCCGTCTCGATCCGAAAGCCGACGACTGTGCCTGTTCACCCGCCTGCTGCAGTTGGCTTCGTGACTTGCACGTCCGACTAAATGGGGATGGAGAGAGATGGGATGTTTGTTTGAGAGACTTGTTTCGACACTTTGATTGTATGATGTTATTTCTATGTTTGAGTCAATAGGTGTGCATTGAGATAGATACACAGATACACCTATTGTGCGCAAATTTGATCTTATTAATATATTAACCCGCTTCGCCTTTTACACACTGTTTGGCTGACGCTTTTGTACAACATTTCCGCCAACGCCATTGAGAAACTTTTTCTTGAGAAATCATGCATATTACACTACTTCTCCCTCAAGTTCACCAAGAAGGTCGTTTATCCCCGCCTCATAATCATCTTCTTCCTCGTCTTCTTCCTCTGTCCCGCCCACCTCTTCTTGGAATCCCCAGCCCCTCGTAGCCATAAGCACAAAAGGCATCGTCCCCTCAGAAAGTTCCTTCCAGATACCGCTCAACTCCCCAAGCACACGGAAACAAGACCAGAAATTTCCTGACGACATTCGCTGGCCACCGGCTTCTTCAGCGGCGATGAGGTTGAGCCCATGCACCAACGCGGCGCGAAAGACGTGGTAGATGATGAATGGGGGGAGATGCTTGATTTCGTCAGACGCCTGCAGGCTTTTGAGCAGTCGAGTGATTGCCATGGCCGAGGCCGTGGAGGATCGAAAGGCCGTAGGGATGTTGTGGACCATGCCGGGGTCTTTGGGGTTGAGAACCGGGCGGTAGAGGTTGATCAAGATGGAGTGGTATGTGATCCAGAAGACGACTTGGACTCTATCTGGCTTTACGTTACGGCTGATGTAGAGGCGTCTGTCAATCTTTTTCCGTAGGGCTAGCATCTCGTTGTTTGCTTTGGCAAAGATGGCTTGCTTTTCGGCGGCTGGGCGTTGTTGGAAGTTGGGGGAGTACCTGTCGTTTGTGGCTCATCAGAATCTAGTAATGGATCTCAGTTAGAAGGGGGGATTTGCTTACATGACGTCGATGTATCGCTGCTGGATGTTGTATAGCTGGCAGTGGTGGTCAAAAGAGAGGGCAGACACGTCGACCAATTCCGGCGACACCGTGTCAATATACGGCGTGATGTTGTCAGGGTCCCAAGGAATCGCTGTAGAGGCGCCTAACTTTGGAGTAGAAATCCTATATATATGAAAAGAGAAAGTTGTAAGTTTACATCAATTTCTTCAAGTATACTGAGACGGGTGAACAAACCGGTCAAGGAAAAATAGAGACCAAAAGGTCTTAATGGTGGCTACATCGTTGACAGTTCGCTCTTGAGCCGGCAGGTCTCTGATTTTTAGGTGATTGGATAGCCCGATGGCCATGTCTACAGGACAGAGATTCCCATTCAGCCTATAATCAATAACGAACAGAGTAATCTCATAACTTACAGTGATACAGGTGGCCCTTGGCCGCATCCAGCATCACATGCTTTTGCCAAGCAATTATCATCAAGCCCTGCAACACAGGAAGACACAAGTGCTCCAGATAACACTGCTGCACCAGGCCCTCGGCATATGTCATAAAGGCATCGGCGATTTCCCTGGTAGCCACAGGCGATGAGTACGCGGCAGCCGCAAAAAGGGCGCTATACAGAAACTGCAATGCCGTATCATTGTGAGGAAACAAGTCGGAGAAGTTAAGCCAGACAGGATCGATAAACTTGTAATAGGGATTGATGTTGTCGAGGAAGTGCGCCTTGAGATGCTGCTTCAAGCTCAAATTCGAGGCAACCTCCAGCAGAAACGTCTCCTTCGACATCACCTCCTTGGGGGGAGGCGAGGGCTTCGTGCCGTCCTCAAACGTCGGCAGCAGGGTGTTGGAGTAGAAGGAGAAGCGGCCCGGCCCGGCCAGCATCGGGAGTCCATCCCGGCCGGTGACGTCGGCCCACTTGACGGATCCGAAGTCGTGCAGGGCCTTGAGCATCTTCGGGCCGTACGGGAGTTGTTTTGGCTCCGAGGGGGACGGCTGGCTGGCCGGGGAAGCGGACTGGGACGAGCTGGATTCCTTGGACTGCTCCAGAGACGCGGAGAGCAACCTCACCTGGTCTTCGAGGGCCTGGACATAGTCGCGGTCCCAGTACTTTTGCCTGGAGAAACACGGCGAGGACTTAGCAAACGGTCCTTATTACAGATACATACGTGTAGTCTCATGCTGAGTCTTGAATACAAGCTAGATGGGACGGAGATAGGAGAACAAGGGCCCGTACCGCCGTGTAGTTCGAGCTGGCTCGTAGTGACATGCCAGCTCATGGGACCGACAGGAGCCACACTGTGGTTTCTCGCCATCGCACTACAAATGAAAAGCATCAGCATCTGCTCCAGCATCTGTCAGGGGAACTCAATTTGCATTGGTTTAGTCATGCCGGCCCCCAGCAGACTGTCACCTCCGTGATGGGGCTCGGCCAAGATTCTGATGTCCGGTGATGGGGCCGGATAAGATTCCGCCAGTCAGGCTCTCCCGTCCATACAAACACAGCACAGACAACACGCATTTGCCCATTTACACTGGGCTAACCCATACACACATATGCACGCAATTCATCGAATCTTGGCCTCCAGAAAGGGACGAGATTCAACGTGGAAAATCGGGGGGTCCATACCTTTGATTTCCTCTTGCGGCAAGGCTCGCAGGCTAACAGCGTGCGGCCCGAGCTGCGTCTTGGCTGTGGTTGGCGGCTCGAAGACATCCGGAGGTGCTTGGATCGTGGAGAAGGGCGAAAATTGGACGAATGGAGACACTGACAGGCGGGGAGGAGACAAAATAACCAGTTTGTGAGATGGACGCCAGGGGTTTGAAGAGAGAAGAAAGAGTGATGATTAATTGTCAAACTAGTTTCCGTACTACTACAGTAACTACTAAAGTTGAGGCGTATGCTTCATTTAGGTGCCGCGTTGGTTTCAAGGACCGATTCGCTTGCTAGAGTTCTTGGTTTGCCCCTTATTAAAGTTGCTTTCTCGAGCTCTCAGTGCACTGCTGACGCGGAGACAGGCCAATTGGAGAAAGGCGGAGGCCGAGAAAGGCGCGTTAGCCCCATAGCGGGAGAGGCTAGACGCGGCGCTAACCAACTGTTTTGAGTCTTTCTAGTTTGGTTTAGTGATGGTGTCAACTGAGTTGACGAAGGGTTGTTAACCAAGTTGGCAAAGGGTTGTCAACTTTGAATGTTTGTGAGTTGCGTTTGCATAACTGAATACGAGGTTTCACAACTCCAGTGTTGTGGCAGCCTCTCACGGCATTCAGAATGGGTCTATAAAACTCCCGGTGTCTTCTTAGGGCGTTTTACGATATCGGTATGACTTAATACCATGTAGCCTGATGATCATGGATAATTTAGTCTCTAGTCAGCATGCCGCTACCAACTCCAAAACAAGAATTCTATTTATACTATATACAGGTAACGATCATTATCCTTATAGCCTCTGCACTCGAACATGTAATCCCCCCTTTGGCTTCAGTGTCAAAGTTGGATGCTCAAACCCTACATCCACATCAACAGCCTCCAGCGAAAAGTTGCTCATCATCTCCACCAGCACCGTCTTAATCTCCAGCAGCGCAAGCGCTCTACCAGGACACGTTCTCGGGCCGTTAATAAACGACTCACTGGCAAAAGGGTTGGCCGCCGCTCCCGTCGTCGAGTCCCATCGATCCGGGTTGAAAACATCGACGTCTGCACCCCAGATGGCTGGGTTGAGGTGAACCATGGCGGGAATCGTCGTGACGGTCGTGCCCTTGGGGATGAGAACGCCTGCAATGACGACGTCTTCGCCGACTTCCCATGGCGCCATGAGGCTTGGTGACCAGACGCGCAGGCTTTCGTTAATGATATTATTGAGGTACGGGAGGCTGTCGATGGTTGCGGCATCCAGGTCGGGCTGTTTATGCTGGGCAGCGAGGATTTCTTCGCGCAGTCGCTTCTGCATGTCCGGGTATTTGATGAGCGCGTACACAGTCCAAGTGAGGGCGCCAGCTGTAGTTTCATGGCCAGCAGAAACGCCTTGGATAATCTAGATTGGACGAGTCAAGTCAGTGCCGGAATTGGCAATTAGATTGACGGGGAGATCACTTACAAGGTCTACCAACATCTGGTCAGAGACACCCTTTTTCTCAGCCAGATTCGCCTCAATCAGCTTAGTCAAAAAGTCTTTGGTATCGGCCTTTTCATCGCTCTGTCCACTCTTCTTATCCTGCTGGACCTGCTGCACACGCTCTTCAACCAGCTCGGTGAGCATCCCCCTCAGAGCAGTATTGGCCCGGATAAAGGCTCGATTCGCTTCGATCGGGAGCCACCGCAGCGGAATAAATGGGTTTAGAAACGTGATGAGCTTTCCCAGCAGCGGTGGGACGAGAACGGCTCTGTAGCACTCCTCGAAGCTGAGGGGCGATGAGCTGGATCGAAACTCGGAGATGTCTCTGCTGAGGAGGGCGGTGCTGATGACTTTGAAGGCTGTTCGGTTCATTAGGGCTTCGACTTCGACTACTCCGTTTTTGTCTTCTCCAATCGCCGTATCGAACTCGACAGACAGCTCTCTGGCCTTGTCCTTGAATATGGGAAGCATTTTTCGCACGCTCGGCTTCGAAAGGGGTCCTATCACAAGCTCCATATCAGCATCAACTCAAATACTAAGCTTCTAGACTCTCCTCGTCAATGGTCGACTCACCAGCCGTGATTCGTCGTAGCTGCCTATGCTGGTCTCCCACACTGAACAGGATGCCAATTCCCACAATCTCTCCCACCAGCTTCACGAAGAAGCTGGGCTTGACGAATGAGTACGCCTTTGTCTGGAGAACTTCGCGAGCTGCATCCAAGCTGTTCACCAAGAGGACCTCCGAGTTGCCAAAGCTGAGGTGACGGATGAAGGGCGCATCAGGCCATTTGCGCACCCACTCGAGATATAAATCATTGGGACCGGCCGCCTTGAGCAGGCGAATGCCCTGTCCGACGAGGAACTGGTTATCCTACATTGACATCGACATCTATTAGCTCTCCCCTCTTTATTTTTCTCTTGCGCTCGTGTTTTCTGATCATCTCCCACCACCATTCATAAACACATTAATTTGCCATACCTTTGGTCCAGGCAAGTGTCGCAACTTAGAGATATAGAACGGGTATATCAACGCCTTTCCGAGTTTCAACACAACTCTTCCCACAACGTACACCACAAGACCAAGTGATGCTGCCAGTGGAACTGTCGCGTCTGTCTGTCGCAGCACTAACACGACGCTAGCTAATGAAACCAGAGCCACACTGAGCGACTCCATCGTTGCTCGTGATCAAACTGGTGTAAAACAGCGACACGTATCCAACAGCACCGAACAGCAAAAAGGCTTTCCCCCTCGACACAAATTGCATCACAAGAGGGGAGCTACCAAGACCATCTTTATATTAATCTTTAGTTAGATAACCTGTCAATCAATCCCGCTCTCAGCTCTCCACTCCCCGCTCTCTTCTTCGTGACTCGCCGTTGGACATTTCTTTCAGCTCCCTTGAGTCGGTTCCCCTAATGCAACGCTTGTCGCTGGTGCTTATGATATCAAACTTATATAAAACAACGGACATGAATAACTCGAAATGACCAGTCACGGCCCTTTGCTTTTTAATGGTGTGTTTGCACGAACTGCTGCTGGGGAGTGGAGACCGGAAATAGGTCCATTGGCAGGGGTCTTTTGCCTCTCTTTCGCTGGCAATTTTTCGCGGGCTCGTGATGAAGGACTAAGCAAAGCTGCGCCCGCTCTAATCATATTAATGCGAGTGGTAGCCTTATGGGTGGGCTCGATAAGGGCGCCTGTGTGGATTGAAATTTGGGGGCTTTGGCAATGAATGGGATATGATTGACCGTTGGGCTCTGGGCCAAGGTACGAAGTTGCGAAGAGTGGAGGAATTCATTTTTCCACGAAAGACTGTGCTAGTTGAGGGCATCGTTCGGAGTTGCCAGTGGAGCTTGAATCAGAATAGCGTGATGATAGCCTACCGGCCGGTTATCCGTATTGATCTCATACGAGCAATTCTTCGCCCCCATGGAGGAGAAGACTGCATTGTTAGTCTGGATAATCGAAACCAGATTGCGTATGCAAATCGACTAAGCAAGACACACTCCGTTGCATGACGGAACCCATTTGCAAATAGTTTGTCTCGTTGCAGATCCAGCATGTGAATACTCCAAACCCGAGTATGCAGCCTCCGAGTTTGCTGTTGGTTGGCTCTGTAGAGTTTGCACACATCGACGGACATGTTCCATTCATCCGTGGATACATCCGCGGAGAATGATCGAGTCAATATATGCTGGCTTCACCTTGCTTAGCTATTGTAAAATCATGGCAATGATTGAGTGAGCTAATCACAGGTATCGATAGGTTACCTTTATTAATACTATGCCTTATCTTAAATTATCTAGGTTATATATTCCATAGACATTCGGAATTGAGCATGACGTTATCACATCTTCTATTTACCCTCGCACGTCGCCCAATGTCCCCCATCCTTGCATAGATATATCCATCACGTCACCCCGGAACATGAGCCGTCTCGGATCTAACCGCCGTCAAGAGTTTAATCCCTAGTTCCCGTAATGCCATGTATCTCGGACTCAGACCGTTCCGAGACGGCCGAGTTTCAAGCACCTCATTTGCATAAAGCAAAAACGTTCCCCTATCCATACAACAAAGCCAAATCTGCTAAATAGTTCATGCCGCCTTTATCCACGTCAGGCTGAAGACTTCGGTGCCTGCCCTCGAGATGCCAACTTCCACAGCTCCGCTCTCACTTTTGACGCTAGCTTGTATCTTCTCTCCCTTCCTCTCCAAAATGATCTTGTTCCCAGAGGTTTCGGACAACTTGTAGAAGCGTCTTCCGAATTTGCTGAGGAATCCCTCGAGCTTCTCTTGAGTAACATCCTCTTCGGCGATGACACCGCGCTCGACACCTTCTTCCAGCGCCAGGAGCACGAGCTGGGCTACGTAAGGCTGCGTAAAGACACCAGCTGGTGCCTTGCCCTCGGCAGCCGTAGTCTTGGAAGTAAGCGGGTGGGGGGCACTGTCACTTCCACTATGAAGTTGCACGTTAGCCGGATCACATAGTGGTGATGAATAGGCATAAGGTAGCGCAAATGCGGCGGAATAACTTACAAGAAGAATTTGGGGTTGCCGCTGACGACAGCCTTCAGCAGAGCATCCCTGTCGGTGGGCTTCTTGGGGATGGGCTTGCAGAATGCGAAAGGGTCGCAGCAGGCATCAGCCTCTGTCAGGTAAAGGTGATGGGCCGTAATGGTTGCTGAGGCATGATAATCAGCAGGAGTGCTTGGGAAAAGGTTCCAGTGGTATCAAGGGGGGTGAAGCAATACCTCCAACGTTCGGTCCACAGGCTTTGACTGCTTCCACTGCCGCGGCCGTAGTGCAATGCTCCAGCTGTAAGGTTTTACAAATATTAGCGTCTCTTCAAGATGAGAAGGGACTTCGAGTAGAGTTATTCATACCACAATGCGCAGATTTGGGAATCTCTCATGGAGCTGCTTGAGAGTGGGAAGGAAAGCCTCTTCTAGCGTTGTGCCTTCTGGGGCAAAGGCTTCGAGGACCTCTCCGTGCAGGTTGAGCACAATATCATGCTTCTCCATGCTGGCAAAGGTGTCATAGAATGCCTCGATGTTGGCCACTCCATGCTCAGAGTTGGTGGTCGCTCCTGGGTTGAATTAGTGCCTTGCATCTTGAGTCATAACAACGCGAGTAACTTACCCTGAGGATATAGCTTGACACCTGTGATTCCTGCCTCTGCTGCCTTTTCGATGGTCTCTGGTGTAACTGATGGGTGAAGCTAGATCTGTCTTAGGTGTTTGTCTGCTTACACTCGGATATGTAGATACAACGTACGTAGAGGGACATGAGGAAATGGACATTGGGCGCGGCAGCACGGAGCTTGCCTTGGTATTCGAGAACCTCGATGAGAATTAGCCAACTGCAAAGGTGGTTGCAAGTCATGTATTGCAACATACTTGGTCCACGGTTGTCAAAGGGGGCACCTATAAATCTGTCAGCCCATGCAATGAAATGATACGCCATGAGTGAGAGAATTCCGTCGAGAAGCGTATGAGTCAAAGTACTATTAAAATCAAAGCTGCTGCAGTCACATACAAGATTTGGCATGCTATACACATCTAATGTCAGCTACGTCCAATAAACCCTCAATTCCAGGTTAATCATAGGGAGAATCAACATACACAAAGGCCGTATCAACTCCTCCTTGCTCAACCGTCGGCACCACGACGTCCATCATCTCGCCCTGGCGCAAATGGACGTGCATGTCCGCCGCAGCCGGCAGCTCCAGCTTCTGAATTGTCTTGAGTTGCATTTTCTCTCTCGTTTATATGGTGATTCTTATTAAGCAAAGAGAATTGTGCTGAATTATGTTTAAAGAGGTGCAATGACGATGACTTGCGTCTAAGCACCCCGCCACCAGGAAAGAGTTTTACCATCGACTGTGGTGGCATAGGCCACTTTCTGTCGTAGTGGCTCTAGGATTTATAAAGCCTTTGACTTTAGCTCCATTTCGATCATCGAGCGCCCTTATAGCTCAGGGGTAGAGCGTTGCACTCGTAATGCAAAGGTCCATAGTTCAAATCTGTGTGGGGGCAGTTCTTTTTTTATCTTTTTTTCTTCCATCTAGACATGTAAAATGATGGATATGATGCAGGTCGCTTAGCTATACCCGTCTATTCTATGTTCCATGCTGTGAAATGCTGTTAAAATCGTGTCGATATCTGTGTTTGTCGATACCATGTAGTGCTGCTAATTCTGAATTTTTGTGGATGGAGTAGCTCTCAGCTCTTTTAGAGCAGCTACTGTAAGGCCCATCGATCCATTGAATGCTTCCTCCACATCGCCCCACTTACCAATGCCGCGCCTTGATTGATGCCCAGACGCGATCTGAAATTCTTTTGTGGAGGGAATTGCTCAAAGGAAATCACAAGCCAGTGAATTCCCAGGGCTACAGTAGAGGTCAAGATGCTCGTCGGAATATGTGGCAGTACGTTATCCGCATGCGCACAGTCTTCTCATACAGGGCTTCAGACGATATACAGCGGGCTAACCTGACTGCAGGCATCTGCTCGGGCAAGAAGACTATGGCCCAGTATCTGGTTGAGCATCACGGCTTCAAGCACCTCTACCTGCAACCCCCTGCGTCGGTCTCAGACCAGGACGCTATGGACAAGACATATTCGTCCCCTGACAGCGGCAGTGCGGCCTTTGCTGGGGTAACCGCCGCGGTTAATGGTACCAAGCCTTGGCCTGAGACCTCCTCGTCTTATGTCTTTGCTACGGCTGAGGACCTGTTGGATTTTGTAACCCGACGATGGCGCAGCCGCTTTGTGACGACGGATATCCCTACGGAAAAGGTGCTTGACGTCTTCATCCGACGGCCATTCTTCCTGCTCATCTCCATCGACGCTCCGCTCACCGTGCGTTGGCGTCGTTTCCAGCAGCGCTCCAAGCAGCCGGATCAATCTACCATCTCCCTTGAGGAGTTTGTCACCCAAAATGACTTGCATCTGTACGATCCTCACACCGGCCTGCAGCCGCTCATATCGCGGGCCACCGTCAGGCTACTCAACACCTCATCCTCGCTAGCTCATCTCTATGCGACTCTAGGGAAACTCGATATTCCCAATCCCGACCGTATGAGGCCGGGCTGGGATACGTACTTTATGGCATTGGCATCTCTGGCCGCGCAGCGGTCGAATTGCATGAAACGCCGTGTAGGCTGCGTCCTAGTCGGACGAGAACGGCGAGTCATCAGCACAGGGTACAACGGCACTCCCCGTGGCTTGCGAAATTGCGCTGAGGGTGGGTGTCCTCGATGTAACGAGGGGAGCAGCTCTGGGGTCGGACTGGCCACGTGTTTGTGCATACACGCCGAGGAGAATGCGCTTCTGGAGGCCGGGAGGGAGCGTATCCGGGAGGGCTCCGTGCTGTACTGCGATACGTGTCCGTGCTTGACGTGTAGCATCAAGATCTGCCAGGTCGGCATCGCAGAAGTGGTTTACGCCCATGGTTACAGCATGGATACTGAGACGGCGGAGGTGTTTAGACAGGCGGGCGTCAAGCTACGTCAATTCATTCCGGTGAGTGAACAGATGACATGCTCGTATGGTGGTGGCAATTGCTAATACAAGGAACAGCCTCCGAACGGCCTGATTCACCTAGAGAAGATGGAACTGTATTGATTTGCACATATACAGCGTGGCATATGGGACATGGAGCGTTTTTTGGACCGAATTGCACATGTAGACTAAACTGTGATTATGGCTGACAGCAGCTGTGCATACCTCCTATCAGGTACTCTAGTATTCATGACGTATATTCTTCAGCCAATCTCCAAACTTCACCATGACGTGCAGATGCCCTTGTCCAGATTCCCGGTTTTGATCGGTAGATCGATGTAATTTAATCGGCGGTTTGATCGCCATTTTACCCCAGAACACGTTTCGGATCGATGGACCAGCTGCAGAACCCTGATTAACACGGGAAGTGACTACAAGCATCCAGCATCCCAGAGACTCTTAGATGCGCGTCCATTC
Organism: Trichoderma semiorbis; assembly: GCA_020045945.2. Classification (NCBI taxonomy): domain Eukaryota; kingdom Fungi; phylum Ascomycota; class Sordariomycetes; order Hypocreales; family Hypocreaceae; genus Trichoderma; species Trichoderma semiorbis. Next base: position 6,681,176 of record CM034695.1, read on the forward strand.
TAGGATAGAAGAGCGATATATTTATCGAGACATGTGAGTCAGGCTTAGTTAGTGATTTTAATCTGCTGTCGGAGAACTGGTGTAATTTTTCTTGCTGTTACTACCGCATTCTCCTGGCACCTCAGGATATAAATCATCATACTTTATATGTGCAAGGTCAAGCTGGGGACACTCGTCATCTACCACTAGCCGCTTTACTAATACCTATGATGCCGTGTCCGAAATCTAGTTTTGGAATTCAATCAATGAAATCACATTGTTCCGTAAAACTCATTTCGATTTTCTACGTAAAAACCTGGCGCCGACTGAAAAAAAGGTCGATATTTCGTTTTCCTCAATCATTGTAGGGTAGACTTTAAACTTGCAACCAATGCCCGTTGCCCGGTACCTGCAGGTGGCTCCACAACATGTCCCGGAGCTGGAAACAGCAAAGACCCCACGATTGTCTGATGTATCTCATTATTAGAAGCCGTAGTGTACAAACAATTGTGTTACTGAATGATCAAGATACACACGAGTGCGCATCCTCTAAGGCAAGAAAGCTAAATATCTATTTTACTAAGCTCGGTGGTATATTTCTTCCTAGTTCTGGACCAAATAAAGTGCGTGATATTGAGGCCATTCTGCCCTGCAGCCTTGATGTATGTAAGACCTTGTCTGGCAAGTACAAGACTGCGCTCCCGCAACTCGATGCAACGACGACGGCCTACTCTATCGGTACGAGCACAACTCGGATACATTCAGAGTTCCCACATCTGGCAAGGGAGGGACCGGTTGTCATGGACTAGCTACTCCAGTTACTCCGCTCGCTGGTCATGCATCTGGAGGCTATCTCGGTGCCTTGCTACAGTACAAAGCACATCTTTTGGCTGCCTACTAGGTAGAGATGTGAAGGCGGCCATAAGCCCCAAAGTACAAGCAGCTGCCTAATAAAGCCAATTGTATTGAACATGGGAACATTCCAGACCATGACTCGCAGACGGTGACCAAAGAAGCTGAGCAGAGGTATTGGGGAAAGCAGGCTGAGGATGGAGGCGCGCTGCATGAGCTGGACGGGTCCGGAATGGCGAGCCGGGAAGCGAAATGATCATGAAAGCTAAAAAAAGGGGGGCCATCATTCTTCACAGAGCTGACAGTCCGGAGGAATACAAGTTCAAAGGGATGTGACTGTGTGAATAGGCTAGAGCAATGCCACCGCTTTAGCTTCATCCATGGCGGAGAGAATACCCAGAAAATAGGGGCAACTTTTGGATTTGTGTGCAGTATGGAGCAATTTGAACAAGGTTTACCCAAGTTCAAAAAATGGGTGGCTGTTTGGACCCTCTAAACGCGTCGTGGAAAGATATCAAAACAGTGGCAACTCGCAAACCTCCAAGGCTCCAAGTAAACAATGACCTTGTTTGTTTTGATCGATGAGCGAGTCATCGCCCACCGCACCCGCAATGACGCCTAGTCACTCGAAGAAATTGGGAAGAGAGGCTGGGTTGAAGAGAGACATGAGTTAAAAATGGTGACCCTGTCACAAATACTCGTACGAGCAGGCGGCGCTGTCTCCGACATGGCGGCTGAGCCGGCGGCATCTCTCAGACCATTGACCATTCATTCTTGATACTTTTGGCCTCCATGAGCTTGTCTGAGGTGCATTGCCGCGTGCTACCCGCATGCTGCATGAACCCTGGCGTCTGGGGAACAAGTGGCGAAGGCGAGGGAAAGAAAAAAGCTAAACCATGAAACCCGAAACATGCAGGGAGAAACATACGGTTGGGCCAGTCTTTGCCACTGCTCATCCGATCCATGTCACCTTGATCATCGATGTCATCGCCCGGTTTGGTGTTGGCGTAGGAAGAAGCGCCAATGCCCCCCTCCCAAGGCCAAGGCGCTGTTCCTGGACCCGTCAGCGAGACCCGTGCCCCTCCTGGGTTGGATTTGGAGCCTCAGAATGTCGCAAGTTGTGCTGTAGGAATCGATGCGCCGTGTTGTGGTTTGTAGATATGGTAGAGTTCCAGTTCTCCTCTCGTAGTTGACATTATGGTGGAAATGTTAACATTGTACTATTCTTGGTAAACTGTCGTCAAACCTGCTTGTGACCAGGCTGTGCAGAAGATTGATAAGAGCCCGTGGGCGATGATGGGCAGGCCGAGAAATGCAATGTCTTGCCCGTTGGTCCGCTGTAATGGACTGAGGTATATCGAACACGCCATCAGAGCAATAATTGTGGCACTGCTGAATACTTCCTGAAGTTAAACGCAATACATACGGTATACTAATTTTTCGTCATAATAGTAGTAGCAATAATGGAAAACTACTTTCCAATAATCATGAAAGCCATACAACATTACCATCTCTTGAACGAGAAAACTCTCCTCATCGATAGCAAGGATTGTCGCAGGGCCTTGTGGCGTACCGAGCTACAGAGCTAAAATTCTGCCGGGCGGACACAGGGGTCGTTGCCAAATGGGTTCCACTTTAGCTGGTTGAAGACGCGTTCCCGCGTGCTGCGCTAGGCCCTGTTTGGTAAGATGATAAACAATGCAGCATCTCAGTCGCGCCTTCTGCTCCCAAACCACAGTACACCGCAGAAGGTACCACCGAGCCGTTACCTGTGATTGTCAAATCGAGCTTACTGCACATGTACTCGTACTCGTACTCCCGCCTCCCTTTGCACGCTCGCCTCCAACACCTTTGCATACCATCCGGCGTTTGACCTGGATTTTCACTCTCTCCCTGCGTGTGCATTTTGTTTTACTCTGTCTCTCAATTGAGTCACAGCCGTGGCCGAGCCCGACGCTTCTTCACAAGGGAAACTGCGGCTGCGCTGCCAAAGTCAATTTCGAAACCCTAGCCGAGTCACTTACCCACGATACGAAGCCGGCGACGACGATAGCAACGAGCGGCGACTTAACAAGGGGTGGTGCTTGAAAGACATCCGGGGAGGCATATTGGACCTGCGAATATTGGCTCTACGATCCTCCCAGCCCGACTATCGACGCAAGTGCATCTGCCATCAATATCTACATATTCCATCTTCACAAGCGGGCGATATCTGCGAGAGTGCGCCGGGCACATACGCATCGTGAGCACCTCTTTCTCTCTCTCTGCCTTTCCTACTATACACTGTCCGCCCACGCCATGCTGTGACTGCCTCTGGTCAGCAACCCGCTTGTTCTGAGTTGTCGACGTTCTTTTGGTATTCTTCGCTGCGACCCGCTCGGGCTTCTTCACGGCTTGTCTCTCTTTTTTCTTATCAGGCATAACCCTCCCGGACGTTTTCCATCCGTGGGCTGTTTCTCTATACTACAACCTCTGGTTACGTTGCCCACATCGCCCACCATCTCGACTGGATTTCGTTTCCCAAGCATCTCAGACTTCGATTCCTCCACAGACCGATTTACTCTTTGTGCGTTTGTGTATTTTATTCCTCGGTGTGATGCACGGATTTTCCTGGCCTTCTTAGAGACTGCCAACCAAGGAGATATCTACAGCGCGCTTCATATATAATCAAACCTTTGCGAGGAGACCAACTAATCCGAAGCTGCGCACGTCTTCAGCACCGTCGACATTCCCTAACCTGGTGGTTTTTGGTCCGCGGCTTTCTCATAACACTTAGCAAGAAAACTTCTGAGCATTGTTTTGCACTGCCTTCATTCCAGTGCCATGTCCTTTTCCAACGGTGGCGGTGGCACTTTGGCTTTGCCCTCGCCCACTCATGTTCATCATATGGACCCAGCATCTGTTCGCAACCTTCGACGGTCAATGTCACGATCCCCCACCAAGCTTTTCGCCCGAACAAGAACAAACTCTCAAGGTTCAAGCAGCACGCGGCATGGTTCACTGTCTCCGAGTCGACGGCCTGTTACAACACCCCTCCAACAACGCCCGGTGCTGAATCCCCCTTCGTCAGCTCCGCCAGCTGTCGGCTCGTCAATCCTCGACAGCGCCCCGCACCTATCGCCTGTGCAGACACCCCTTCGGCCAGGCGTTAAGCTCTCGCTCCGATCCGCCAAAAGCACAAAAACGGCGCCTGCTTCGCGCATCACCCGAACACGAGCGTCCCCAAAGAGCCCGTTGAAACGCGCCTTGAGCGCCACTCCCGACTCTGGAAACTCTACTTCCTCACGCTCGCCGCCATCTTCTCCTAGACCTAGATTTGCAGGACAAGAAAACAACAATAACAACAACATCAACATCAACAATACTCCCAGCCGCTCAACACTGCGCAAAATCTTCGACAGATCGACTCGGCAAAGTGTGCAATTTGATCTTACAGAAGCCTCTCAATTCTCGTTTCTAAAATCGTTGGATTCAACGAGCGACTCTCCCATGATTCCGACAGCAGGTGCTTTGAAGCGCAGCGACGCAACAATGAACTTGGATCAGTCAACCAAAGGCAGCCCCGTGGCCAAGCGACGACACTTGCATGGCATTACGAGCTCTGTGCAGACGGAGGATCTCAACATATTTGGCTCAAGCGCATCGCCGCCTGGAGCCTTTGATATACATGAAGATTCATTTCCTGAGTACGAGCTGTCGGGCATGGCGGGACCTGCTTTTCACCGTGACCACCTGGCATCTCCTTCTCCCGCATCAAGCATTCCAAAACGATCTTCATCTCTCCGGAGATCAACGCTGCAGCAGCGCTACGGCGAAAAGACTTCTTGGGGGAAGCAGTCTGGTGAGCGACAGCTTTCGCAGCCTGGCAGTGAATTTTCAACGCCTGTTAGACGCCGGCCGCGACTTTCTACTGACTCTTTTGTGCCCCCAACAGCGGTTCGCGAGAATCCCTTTGCGTCCAGCGCGACCATTTCCAAGGCTGAAAGCAAAGATCACCAGCCTCACCCGCTGTCTAAGACCCTGACAACCTCTACATCTGGCAACAGTTTGACTGAAGAGCAGTCGCTCTATGCGCCTGCCAAGGTCGCCCACAAGCCGCATCCCTTTTCAAGGTCTCTGCCCCCTGGTGCTACTCGCCCCACTGCTCGATCTTTCAACGAGCACAGGACCTCAATAGGAACGCCAAACCAATCTCACCAGCTCTGGATCGGCGCATTCAGCTCCACTGGGCTTATTTCCAAAGTGAACCGAAACCCTGAGGAGGAGGCCGACAAGAAAATGGCGCCGCCTGATACGCCGTGCAAAAAACACACCAACCCATTCGCGACCTTTCCGCCGCCCTCTAGTTCTGGAAAGAAGAGAGCAAGCTATCGCAAATCGTTTGGCGGTGTCCCCTCTACCCCGTTTAACCCTGTCCTGGGTCGTGCCCCTGATACCGTTGGTAACCCTTCAAAAGGCCTGTCAATCTTCCAACGCGGTGGTGCTTTAGCCGCGCGCCGTGGAAGCATCCTTAGTGTCGATGGTGACGACCGGAAACTGTTTGATGATGGTGCCGACTTTGCAAGCCCGACTGAAGGCGATGCCTCTCTCACTCCGACCAAAAACCTTCTAACACCAAGCTTCAGTGGTCTGAGCAGCCTTAGTGAAAGTTCTCAGGAAAGCCCAAGTGCCAACCGATCGTTTTTGTCATCAACAGTCAAGGCAACACCTCCACGACCACGAGATCTCAGCTGTAAGTCGATCCCAGAAGAGTCCGCCAGTCCAAGGGACCAAGTCGAAGGAGCACAGTTGCTAGCCAGTCGATCTACCCCTATGGACAGCGAAGAAGCTTCATCCGACCCTCTTTCCTTATCTTCGTTTGGACGGGCAAGGTCCCAGAGGGGGCTTAGTGCGCCCCCGCCGCTCAATCCTGAGCCTCCAGTTTCGACGACGCAGCAGCCTAGCCGCGGACCTTTAAAGTCATCCAGAACCAGAGTATGTACTAAGATGATGTGTGTTGACACAGCGAGCCCTGCCGATGGACGACGCACTCCTCAAACCCCCCTGGAAACTTTTCTGCCAATAGATGCCAGCCGCTTATCCATCTCCCGAGCTGGGGACGGACGGAGAGAAACCAGCATGCCACCACCGGTCACACCAACCACGAGCCGAGACTTCCGATCGTCTATGAGCATCTTCGTCACGCCAGTCAACGGTCGTACCAGTAACGTGGATGTCGATGCCAGCCTACACTCCAAGTTTGACAAGGTTGAGCAGATTGGCAAGGGCGAGTTTTCTACTGTATACCGGGTAACTAAGCAGGATCACCACAATGACTTTTCTGTATCTTCTTCATTCACCCCGATTGACAGCCACACCAAGAATTCCTTCAAGAGCCAAGTCTTTGCCGTCAAAAAGAGCAAACATCCGTACCATGGCCCCAAAGACAGGGAGGTAAAGCTGCGCGAAGCTCGCATTCTACAGGCTTTATCACATGCTGAACATGTTGTGCAATATATCGACGATTGGGAGCATAACTTTCACCTTTACATCCAGACAGAGTTTTGCGAAGAGGGAACCCTGGATAAATTTTTGGCCAACATCGGACAAGTTGGTCGTTTGGATGATTTCCGTATCTACAAGATCTTGCAAGATCTTTGCTTGGTAAGTTGACGCAATCCCCTAATCTTGCTCGGTCCAAGTCTCTAATCGCTGATATTTTCTTTTGTTCACAGGGATTGAAAGAGATTCACGAAGCCGGATTTATGCATCTAGATATGAAACCGGCGAATATTCTCATTACTTTTGAGGGAGTCCTCAAGATTGGCGACTTTGGATTGGCCCAGGCTGTTTCCGAAGACGTCCGGGTAGACGTTGAAGGAGATCGCGAGTACATGGCCCCGGAAATGTTGGAAGGCAAAGCCGATCAGTCTGCCGATATCTTTTCTCTGGGTCTCATGACTTTGGAAACGGCGGCAAATGTGATGCTTCCCGACAACGGGCCTACATGGGTTGCTCTCAGATCTGGTGATCTCTCTGAAGTACCCAGCCTCACTTGGACGCCATCAAGCGATGTCCAGCGGGATGCTCTTGGCAACCCTGCCGACTCTGCGACGAGTGATGATCTCGAGACGGAGAGAACACGCAGCTCTGGCAATCTGTTTGGCTCTTTTAAGCGATCGGAACTTCAGCAGCCTCCCGACTTTATGGTTGAGGCCTTCCACCCCAGCTCCCTTGATTCCATTGTTCGGTGGATGACACAACAGGACCCTGAAGAACGGCCACGCATCGAAGAAGTCTTGGCCTTGGAGGGCATGCAGTGGGTGGCAGAGCACCGCAATGCGCCCGCTATTGTCTACGAGGGAAATTGGGGCCCCTCGGAGCTGTTCCCCGTCTCCATTGTCCACGACAGCGACCTCGAAATGACAGATGCTTAAAGTTTTCTTTTCTTCTTCTTTGCTGAATAAGATTTGACTACGCTCTGTACTTTTTTCTTTCTTTGTTTACAGCGGATTGCTTCAAAAAACAACGAGGCTGGATATATCCAAGGAACATAAGATGCGTATGATGAGCATTTCAGCTACTTTTACCTTGGACCGAGATATGTACGAGTGGATACGACAGGCCAACGTTTGAATTTATCAAAGCTTCTGGCTCTGCATATAGCGATTTTTTTTCTCTCTCTTTTGTTTTACGGGCACTCGCCCTTGACGCCCTGATGGATTACGAAAAACCTCGACCTGCCTTTTCATATACCTGGAAAGGTATTTACGACTTGAATGGGCAAAACGAATTTCTACTTGTACGCCAATCGAAGGAATCCTCCCTTAGATTTCTTCTCTCCACCAAACATCGGATCCTTCGATTAGCTTACGCAGGCGGCAGGCGGAGGCCGCGTCTCGTTGGACGAGATTGCGTGTACCAACTATACTTGAGATCGAATAGACATGTCAATGACGCGTGGCTAGAACTGGAACGGCTTTAGAAGCAAACCCACCTTGGTTGGAGTTTTTTTGAGATGAGGAAAGCACGCAATCTTGTGTCTTTGAATCAAAGAAGCGTCCAAGGTGAGGGCCAGAGGGAGCTGTCATGTATAGAACCAGGAAGAAATTGCTTGCTTTTTTCCTTTTTGTAATTGATGTACGAATAAATATTAGCAGACAAGGGCGATGCAGATGGAATGGACAGCTGGTTTTACGGCGTTGGGGTTTGGAATTGGGAAGGATCTTGAGGGCGATTCCCCTGGAGTTGGTAGGGAGGTTAGTCTGTCTCTCATGATGCTTACGACGACATGCAATGAATACGAAATGATATCCCTAGAGATTGGTAATTTTGGCTTGTGATTCTGTGCATTTGATTGATTGATTAGGGTGATTTGACTTTCAACGCTCTCTGTGTAATGTTAATTGAACTATTACACGTATTCTACAAGGTTTAATTGTTGACTGGAGTTTGCCAATCCGCCCCCCGGACGAACCCCGCATTAGCGCGTCGTAATGCCGTTGCGAATAACGGAGCAGGGAGCCGAGTGTAAGCAACCAACTGTGAGTCTTCATATTCACATGGAAATGCAGATGACCGTGTCTGGTTATCTGGTCCCTCGCATCTCCATATAGTATTCAAACTGTGACTTTTGTTCAGACTTTCACATCTTCGTCTTTATCCAAATCCCAACCATAGATTACAATATACGCAGCCATGGTGACCGCTACTTTGCTAGACGGGCAATCCGGATTACCGAGCCCACGAAGCACCAAGTCGTTTTGGCATCGCGATCCGTCATATGTGCTTCTGGGCCGTCGATCAACACCAGAGTTACCCGCGACGGCAGATGTCGTCATTGTTGGTAGCGGTATAACGGGGGCTTTTGCTGCGCGAGAGCTTGTTGCCGGGGGGAGGTCGGTGTTGATGCTGGAGGCGAGGGAGGCTTGCTGGGGGGCTACAGGAAGGGTGAGTTTTTACGAGGATTTACGTTGCATGCGGTGAATTCGGTGAATTCGAGGCGCTTCTAGGATGTTTGCTGATGCTGATTGCCATGGGGGTTTTTAGAATGGAGGCCATTGCCAGCCCATGATTTACGGCAGGGAGCCGCACATTGCGCGCTTTGAGCTTGAGACGTATCGCTTCTTGGAGGATATTGTTAACAAGTTCAATGTGCCGTGTGATTGGAGGAGGGTTGGCGGTGTTCATGCTTTGCCAACGGATGAGTTTGTCGAGCTTGTGGCCAAGAGGATTGAGAACATTAACAAGCATCATCCTGATTTGGCTGGCAAGGCGGAGTTGTTTACGAAGCCTGAGGACCTTGCGGCGCTGAGAGTGCCTAATGCTCGAGGAGCAGTGCTGCAGCCGTATGCTGCAAAGTGCTGGCCGTATAAGCTAGTTGCCTGGATTCTGGAGGCGTTGTTCACGCAGCAGTCGACGGAGGTGTTTAATCTACAGACTACGACGCCGGTGACGCATGTACAGAAGGCAGAGGGGCTGGACTCGTGGGTGGTCCACACGCCTAGGGGACAGGTTGTGGCAAAGGAGGTGCTTCTCGCGACGAACGGATATACGTCTCACCTGCTGCCCAAGATGACGGGGCTGATTGTTCCCGTCAGGGGGCAGGTTTCCGCGCTGGAGCCGCCGGATAGGAATGTTATGCTGGAGCATAGTCACGTTTGGCTTGCAGCAGACAGTGACAATTACCTGATTGAAAGGGACGATCCGCTGGAGATGATTATTGTAGGGGGTGAGAGGTTGAGTGTTCCTGATGGAGGAGAGGGAGTGTGGAAGGACGATGAGATTGATGAAGAAGTGGCGGCGCGGCTACGACGGTCACTTCGTCCTGCGTTAAAGTTGCGGCCAGAGGGCGAGAAAGAGGAGGAAGAGCTGAGGGCACGGTATCAGTGGACGGGCATCATGGGGTATTCCGCAGACGGGAGTCCCTTTGTTGGGGACGTCCCCGAGGAGCTTGGTGGTGGAGCTGGGCTGTGGGTTTGCGCTGGGTATACCGGGCACGGGATGCCCGTGGCGGCGAGATGCGCCGTTGCCGTCTCGCAGATGATTCTGGGACGGCAGGGAGAGGTTGGGAGCGTGGAGGTGCCCAAGGAATGGACGGTGACGGCGGATAGGGCAGAGAGGGCCAGGGGGAGGGAGTTGGCGAAGAGTTCGATGGAGGAGTTTATGATGGAGATGAGGGCGTTGGTTGAGAAGGGGTTGTGAGGGGATTCTGAGCTGGTGTTTTGTTTTGTTTGTTTGTTGCTTTTTATCATAGAGTTGTGACTTATACGAGACAATATGAATGTGTTGCTTTCGATGTTGCTTTGAATGAATACCGAGTCATCTCCAACCATGCGAATAGGCTGTCTACATCTTCCTAGACGGGTAAGATTGTAACGGCATGTCCCGAGGAACACGAGAAAGTCCCACCGTATTCTCCGCCAATAAGCGTCTTCTCTCCAAGGACGTTGTTGTTGCTTTTCCCTTGACGGCTCAGTGATTGATGGGAAATGCAGCCGCTTCGTATTCACATCACAAATGGACGAATGACACCCCGACTATCTCGACGCACATCGTATTCACCTTTGGCACTAAAAAGACACGGAACTAAGTCACATCGTATATTTCTCAAAGAAGCTATCCTGTCTCAAAGAGGCAATCGCCGAAGTGGAATTTTGAGCCGCGAATAGTAGACTTCCCCTGTTATGGTTAACGGAAAAGAAAACAAGAATCCGGGGGAAAACAATGAATTTGGTTTTTGAATCTGGGCAAAATAGACGAGTGCGAAGGGGGATTTGGAAATTTCTCTTTCGGCTTCTGTAGCCGGGTTGGCGTCGTAGGACTTGACTCAAGGGGGAATGGCGCTGGATCCTCTTTTTGACTCGGGGGATTTTTTTTTTTCTTTCCTTCTTCTCTAGACTTGGCTTGTACTGGATTTGATGCTAATAATGGACGAACGGGTTTTGAGGGCAAATTGATTTGGGCGAAGCTGACAAAGTGCTCTCATGCCGTTTTGAGACAGCGGAGCCAGGGGAAGCGGTGTTAATGTAGCGTTGACTGTATAAGATGAGCTGGTTGGTCCACTTCGTGTTTCCAATTGCGTGAAAGACTCGACTGACTCTTGTTTTTCTTATTCTCGTTGGCCGCGACTCATAAAGCAGCTTGTCCTTCGTTATTTCTGTGCCGGCAATCCTTCGTTTTCTGTTGGCTGTATCTTTTTTTTTTTTTTTTTTTTTTGGCTGTGTCGCGTCTACGGATTGAAATCGTCTTTCGTTTTTTTGTCACTCGCTAAGTTGAACGAGGTGCTTTGTGGTGAAACCGATCGTCAAAGTCATTTGATACAACAACGCCGTAAACATGAAGTCTGCTCTGGCTCTTGCGTTTCTTGGTGCCTCTGCCGGCGCCGTCAAGGTCGACTTTACTAGTGATGGTGCGCCAGCTTCTTGGATGCTTCTGTGATTCTCTTCGTGATTTGCTAATACGGCGGACAGCCTCGATCAAGGATGGCGCGAGCACCATTGCGTATGGGCTCATGAAGTATTACAATGGCAACGAGACGGGCCAGATTCCGGGCAATCTTCCCCAGCCATACTTCTGTCCGCCTTCCTTCCCTCTTGATTCATCCGTCTGGGTGAAGAGTTATGGTGAACGAGAACTGACTTGAAGCAGGGTGGGAAACGGGCGCCTTGTTCACGGCTTTGATCGACTACTGGGTCAAGACGGGCGACGACTCGTACAACTCGGTGACCTCCCAGGGCCTGCTGCAACAGGTCGGCGACAGCAACAACTTCATGCCGGCGAACCAGACCAAGACCGAGGGCAACGATGACCAGGGCATCTGGGCTTTGGCCGCCATTGCCGCGGCCGAGAGCGGATTCCCAAGCCCGTCCAAGGATGAGCCTCAGTGGCAAGATCTCGCTGTGAACGTCTTCAACGACCTTGTGCAGCGATGGGACACCAAGAACTGCGATGGTGGTCTTCGATGGCAAATCTTCACCTTTAACGCCGGCTACGACTTCAAGAACTCGGCTTCCAACGGCGTCTTCTTCGATCTCGCCGCCAGGCTGTATCTGCAGACCAAGAACAGCACGTACTCGGACTGGGCCACCAAGATCTACAGCTGGGAGCAGGACGCCGGCCTCATCACCGACACTAACCAGGTCCTCGAGAGCGTCAACACCGAAAACTGCAAGAACATCGACAAGACCCAGACCAGCCTGAGCGCCAGTCTCTTTTTGCACGGCAGCGCTGCGCTGTACAACGCCACGACATCTAGCCAGTGGAAGACGCGCGTCGACGGCCTGCTCAAGGGCGTGCAGGAGGCTTTTGTCAGCAACGGCATCTTCGTCGAGGTTTCGTGCGAGACGGTAAAGACGTGCAGCACCGATCTGCAGGCTTTCAAGGGCTTCCTCGTTCGATCGCTCGGGGAGACTGCTCAGCTGGCTCCTTACACCGGTGCCACCATCCAGCCGATTCTCCTCACGAATGCAAAGGCCGCGGCCAAGGCCTGCTCGGGATCGCCATCAAAGGGCTTTGCCGGCCAGGCGGGAACTGCGTGCGGATTCTCGTGGGCTGGGAGCAACAGCACCTTTGACGGACTGACTGGAGTTGGCGAGCAGATGAATGCTCTGTCTGCTGTTGTTTCCACTTTGACGCAGGATGCTAAGGGCCAGACCAACGGAACGACTCCCGATAAACCTAGCGGAACTTCGCCTTCGGGCCCGGCTGCTACGACGCCTAAGGGCGCTGGAAGCAGGGTTGCTGCGGATGGCATGGCGGCTTTGCTTGTTTTGGGCGGAATTCTGTATGGGTTGTTGTAATTTTAAGTTTTGGTGAGGGTTAGTAGCAACGGCTTGGATAGGATGAGGTGGAATGATGGATGGAAGTCGGTTTATATTCTATATATACATGCACCATGTATTTAGTTACCATGTTTTTGGTTCTTTTAGAGATTGATGTGTTTGATGAAGATCTATGAATAATGTCTTGTTAAAGAGCGAATACTTCGGATATTAAAAGCTTGCTTCTCTCCGATCTAACTGAGCTCAATTGTTGACGTCTCGACTGAAAGACGCAGATAATCGGTGTTCCTACCAGAGTGCTTTACCGCTACTATGCCAGCTGGATAGTGCAAACGCATCCTCCGACCTTGTAGCTGCTTCACCATGCATTAATCCATGCCGATACATAGGGAAATGTTATCCAGCATCCCAAATTCGTTATCCAACCCCCTAGCGACTGCGTGGAATTCAAGTATTAGAATAGGATGTAAAAAGAATATAAATAGAAGCTAACTTTCTGCTATACTCACTACTTTCTACTATTATCACTACTTTCTACTAGGTACTATTACTACTTTCTACTACTATTACTACTTTCCACTCCTATCGCTACTTTCTTCTAGTATCTACTATTATAAATATATTCTTCTAGTATCTGCTGCTATTGTAGTTTTTCTCTAGTATCTAAGATTATTCTTTAGTCTGTATAGCTTTTATGTAAGACATGGGATACTGGATAACAAACTTGGGTGGCTGGATAAATGCTCCCATCTCTAATGAACTGTCGCTGTCCCGAGCTGCTTTTCCCGGGGTGCGCAACCGGTGCCAACTCGAGCGGAGCATGGAGAAAGGCCTAAATGGCCATCGTTTGTCATATCAAATACCATCTGTAGCCATTCTTTTACCTTTGGCCGTTTACATCTGGTATATTCCGTTGCATGTCTACACTGGAGTGATTTTCTCTTCAACTACTAGTGTATTTTTGGCAGTCAAAGCTGGAGGTGATACCTGACAACGGACTGATGCTCAAACATACATGACAGTAATGGGCCGTTCCATAGCAATTCGATGCCATGTATAAAGATGGCCCACTTGCGAGCTGATCTGAATCGAGGTAAATCCTATGATGTATGTAGGGCTCACATAGTTGCCATGAGCAGCGACCCTGAGCGTGACACATACACCGCTGGTATCTTCCCGGAGGCTCCCACCCTGAGATATAGAGGAGTGTCCATCAAAACACAAGCCGACCTGTCAGTATGGATCAGGACGAGCCCGACCGACGCGCCACAATGCACTGTGGGACCCATGCTTGGTCGAGATTTGAATAGACTCATTGATGTCCTATGCCGCATTGACAACACCAATCCTTTTCACTTGAACCGTTTGAGTTCTTTGATAGGAAACCTGCATCAACATGTGGATACCGTGCTTGAGTGAATGAGCTCGGAGGAAATATTCCGTGCCAGCTTGAGCAAACGAAGGCATCTGGCCAGGGTGAATAAATAGAGCTGGGCTACCGCTATCTCAATCAACTGGCTGCCAGGTGGTTAGGCATTTATCTCCCCCCTCCCCACCTCTTCACCTTTCTCTTCTTCACCTCATTTCTCTCCATTTCTCTCTCCTTCACATCTCTCCCCTCTTCACATCGCGTCTCCCTGAGGTCACTGGTGCTGAACTCGGTACCAGTATCAGGAGCATCATTCTCTCCCCTTGGATTTATTTGGGTCAGCAAATCACCTTCGAAAGGCCTACAGTGATCTGAATCTCGACTTGATTCGAGGCAAGGTCACAGCGAACATGGCAACTCCACAGTTCGTATGCTCGAACTGGAGCGCCGACAACACTGACTGCAAGGAATCCGGCAAATACACTTGCAAAGGCTGTCATCTCGTCGTGGTAAGTAAATCATTCACTAACTTGGCATGGGCCCCTTCTGAGCGAACATTTGATTCTAGTACTGTGGTTCGGATTGCCAAAAATCCCACTGGGCTTTTCACAAAGTAGATTGCAAGTCGCCTCTGGGCAATGAAACCTGGCGTCCTAGCTGGGTTCTGGAGAACCGAAAGCCGACTTTTTTGGAGGCTGAGAGTAAAAATATCATACCCTCGTTTAACAACGAGAAGAGTCTTTGGGGACTTATTCCCGCCATCGACGTGCTTCAGCTGGAGTCAAACGAAGGTGTTGATTATGGAAAGCAGATAAACCTCTTATTTGCCGGTATGTTACCAACCCGATCTTGTCACGCTGTGCTGCTAAACTGATCAATCCTGCTGTGGTATAGTTTCTGGGGATCTTCGAAATGTTGTCAAGACCATTGCTCAGGTCCCTACTAGCTACAATAAACCCATCGAAGTCACCATCAACGACGACGATCTTGATGTGGTGGCACGCAACGCCATTATACTTCTTATTGCCCTCGTGTCCGATAACATTGATGAGGCGGTCGACAGCATAATCCACGTCTGGTACTCGGCTCTCATTCGCAAGTCTGATCTTGACATGATTCAGCAAAAGGTCTTGCCTCTTGTCCAAGGCATTTGCGAAAAGGTCAAGGACAAAGATTCTAATGGCCTCTTGGGGAAGACATGGAGATTCGGAAAACGCTCCCTGAGACTTGTGCTGCAAAAGTCACAATGGGCTCGCCTTCTGACCTACATGAATGCTCCAGAAGGCCTAACGGCGGAACGGGCGAGCCGTATTCGCACGGCTGTTACTCTTGCTGAATCTAAGCAGGACTCCCTGGATCGACATCTGCTTTTTCAGTCTCCTGCCCGCCGAATTGCGAAGCATCGGTTTCGGCAAGACGGACTCCTTTTGCCTTTTGGGGCTCCGCGCCAGGAGTTCCAGGAGCCGAACCCGTGAGTAATAGACGTTCCTAATTGGGTCAAGGTGCATATATCTAATAAACAGTAGGACACTATTCCACGTTACTGGTAACTGGCCGATGAATGAGTGTGCCGATCCTCTCCTAGGATGGTCCTTGAAGGACGTCGAAGACAGCTCGAGCGGACCTGCGACTGCTGATATCTACGGCAAACTCTTCAATCACATTCGCACAGCACTCCGAGCGTTCCTAACCCGTCTTTCAGACTCTCAAATTTCTTTCCGATTGTTCTGTATGAGATTTGGTGAGCTCTCCACTATTCTTGAGTGCAATACATTCAGTCGAATCGAGGTAAGTAGGCGTTTGAAGCTCGACTATATCCAGATTTTCTCAGAATTTGAATGCTCATCGGTGCTACCTAGGTCTCTAATGCGGCAGACAATCTCCTTGCTGGTATACATCACACTGCTTCAGTGATGGGTCACTTACTCCAGGCCCCTCGAGCCAACCCGCATGCGACTCTCATCACTCTATTCAGGAACGCCATTACAGAGACTATGACTATGCAGGACCGAATGATGGACATGTACACAAATCGCCCAGAAACGAAGCTCATACGTGACTATCTCTCGCACATAGGAGCAAAAAATTCTCATCATCCCCTGCTTGACCACAGACCACTCATGTGGACATATGCTCAGGCAAATGTTGCAGCCTATGACCCCATTTTTGATCGGTAAGCACAGTCTTGACGAATTGATACCCCCCGGCAACGCCCGCATCACTTGGCTTCTAACCTCTCCCTTAGGTTTATGGAGAACTTCAGGTTCTCACAGGTAGAGGAGCTCTTTGGACTGGTGATGAAAGAAAAGCACACCGTGATTGAGAAATGGCCTTTCAGATTGAAGCTCCGATACGGCCAACCAGGAGCCTTGGAGGAGCTAATCAGTCTCAATAACGAAGTCGTGTTCGCAAAGGAGCGCTACGTGGAGTGGCGCAGACGTTAGATGAGACTCGAGATGGATCGACAGAGAATATGTGTCGCGAGTGGTCTATGCGACTTCTTTCCAAAGCACTCGCACCCAACGATCAGTCATTTACACCTGTATGAACATATGGATTTGAGTGGACAAACAAAAGGGTTTCGGTAATTAATTGCTAGTAGTTCAGGGGCTTTCGTATTTCAGACATCTCAGCACATGGATAAGCATGGCTCTGCCAACACTGCATCACTGCAGCAAGCATCCAAGAGGTCAATACTACTAGATAGGTAGATTGCAATATGGTACTCTATTATGGAGAAATTCTCTAAAAAGACTATTTTCAATACGAGGCAGTGAAACGAGGGCTTCTTGAAATTCCAATCAGATTATTGACTTTTGACTACCTAATATCCTATTCTATTTTGTATAGACCGGTCCGTTACATTCAGTTACATAGAATACTATCTATGCCACGGCAGCGATTCCATCAATTCAAAACGGAGATTAGATCGCAAATTTCATTTTATCGGCTCGGTTGAACGATGTCCTTGCGTAGAATGGTCGTATAGTTGTGCGTAGCCACACGTGCGTGAAGCCCAACACCCTTCAAAGGCTCCAACTATTGCCGTTTATCAAGCGAAAATACTAAATCACTCTTATTTGGTAGAGCGAACACTGTATTCCGCCGTAAATGTCGCTGATTCTGGACTCATCGAGGCCCCGAAAACTAGAGTGTTGGCACTAAGGTCCTTCAAAGTGACTGTCGAAGCTCCCCCATCAGACTCTTGCCACTCATAACTGGGTTTGAGTATAACCGTAAACTCTGCCTCGTACTTCTTGGTTGTTTTCTTCGGAGTCAGACTCCATTGAGTAGGCAGATCGATTGACACCGGAAAGGCTTTCGGGAATCCAACGACATCATCAACGCGGTCTTTTCCATTCTCAAAGTATCCGGGAATCTTGACTTTGACTCTATCAATCATTTTGGGTTTATCGGTATTGAGCGTCATTGTCCATTTTGGCTTTTTCCCGGTGAGACTCGAAAGTATACTTTTTGTCGGCGCGTATGAGCTTGAGATTCGCAGTGTCAGAGGCTCCGAGACAGCGGTCAGTCGTCTCTCGTGGGCTTTCCGAAGCTCTTGGTCATGTATGGCTAATCCTCTAACAAAGTCAATATACTCGTATTTTGGTTCCATCCTGTCCAATACCCCTAGCAGAAATGGGAAAAGAGCCTCGACATTGTTTTGCTACAAGATAATTAGCCAATGTCATTTTCCATTTTGACCCTACTCTTACCTTGATGACTCTCCAATTTTTGGGCGCCAGTAATGTGTTTTGCCATGCCTCGACACTGGACCCTGGATGTTAGTGATTGCATGATAATAGCGCATAGAAAGTGAAGGACATACTCCTCTGCAAGGGTCTCATCACCGCCATCAATAACAAGGGAATTGACGTCAACCGTCACGTTCCCATAATCACCATCTCCACTAGTCGAGCCCCAGCTACGCTCTCCAGCAGCCTTCAGGGAACCAATAGTTAACGGCGCATCTAGGCTTGCCTTGATCGCACTTTTCTCTTCATAACTTTGGTTCGCAGCTTGGCTGTGCCTGTAGACTTTTTGGATGGCATAGCGTCTGCCTCCTAGCGCAACTCGCTTCGTAAAAACGGTGCCTGCAAGAAAAATCATCGATTAGGCACGCCCCTTTTCTGTAGGTGGGAAATCCAAGACGCATACCGAATCTATCATGAAAACTGTTCAGCACCGAGGAGAATGCTTCCCGGTCCGCAGATGTTGTTGGAGGTATTAGTCCGGCATATTCATTGATCGAATCCTTGATGAAATCCACAAAGTTTTGGGTTGGCACGAGTGAACAGCCCTCCAAATCGACAACGGCAAGAGGGAACTACAAGTCCCAATTTTGTTAGTGATTGCATGATAGAAGACATGTGAAAGTGCATATTTACCTCATGGAAAAGATAGAAAGATTTAACATCGCCGGGGTGCTCATGTGACACTTTGTCTCCTGTGCTCCGCGCAAAGCTACCTCTGACACCAGTCTTTCCGGCGGGCGTAGTGGCTTGGCTACCGACACATCAGTATTCATGAGGTCCTTTTCTCAGCGATAGTACAAAATGCTAATACTTACATTGTCGTCTTGATTGCACTTGTGTCAAAAGCTGCTTTGACGAAACTCTCCTCTGTAGAATCTTGAAACTGCACAGCCTCCCGTGGAGAGCCAGTTGCAGTGTTCCACTTTGGCATCGCTTCAGGCTTCAATGTGAATACTGGTATGTCTGTCAGCATTATTCTTCGGCTGTAATGTTAACAGAGTGCTACATACATTGCTCAGCCGCACGATTGATGTCGATGTCGCCGTTTTTCTTCTGCGGAACCCAACCGTTCAATGCACCTGTACGTTGCCTGAAATTGTTAGCTTATTGTGTAATCGAATAGCAGAAGTAGCTGCGTACAATATTCCCTGCCAATCGTCCGATGATAGATGATCTCGCTCGTCGGAATAGGAGCTCCCTGTTAATGGCTTCTGCTGCCCAGATATAGCTTTGGCTGGTTCCTGCTGCTCGGCCGTGATCGGAACCGGTTCCCGTTGCTCAAGGATGTTCTGATCTGGCTTTTGTTGTACAGCCGTGGTCGTATCTAATCGTTGTTGCTGAGTGATGATTTCACCTGGCTGTTGTTGCTCAACTATGCCTTTTTCCAGCTCTGGTTGCCTGGTAGTACTTGTAACTGGCTCCTGTTGCCCAACAATGCTCGTATCTGGTTCCTGTTGTCCAATGATGTCTGTATTAAGCGCCTGTGGCTCAATAATGCTTGCATCTGGTTTCTGTTGTCCACCAATGCTCGTATCTGGTTCCTGTTGTCCAACAATACCTGTAGTTGGTATCTGCTGTCCAACGGTACCTAGATTTGGCTCTTGTTGCCCAACGATATTTGTATCTGGCTCCTGCTGCTCGGTCGAGGTTGGGATTGGTTCTTGTTGCTCGACCAAGCTGTTATCCGGTTCCTGTTGTCCATCTCTGCTCGTAGCCAGCTCCTGCTTAGCAACCCTGTTCTTCTCCTGCTTTTGCTTCCTGCTCTTGTTCTTTGACTTCTTGCCCGCCATGGTGTTTCAAGTGAGGATCTCGACAGATTGAAGGATCAGAGTGCAAGCTAAGCTTTGGCATTGTCTAAAGGTTATATATTTGGCAGTGTTTAAGATTTTAAATTAGTTTAAAAAGTCTGAATTCCTGACGTCAGATTGGTCTGCCCCCTCTTGGCTGCTCTTGGCTGCATTCCAACAGCCCAGGCTTAAACCTTGGTGGTAGCCGAGAAGTATTGCAAATCCGGTAAGACAAACGGTGGCGCCTCTGGGAATATTCTTCCCCCTTGGCTTCATGCAAACGGGTCAGGGCTGAAACCTTAAATCGTAGCTGAGCTGTACTACCGGAAATGTCGAACAATATCTCTAAAATTGAGACACAAAGGGAGTCGGTGAAAATAAGCACCGGCGAAGTGTTGTTGTGTACGGAGTAGCTCTACATCTTAGGTTATTGCATCTCAGACTCGAGATGACGAGGATACCTCAATCTACATGCACACAGCTCGTATAAAAAGTGGCATTTTTTACTTTGGCGAGGATAATAGAAAAGAATCGACCAAGTTGCAAAAGTCGCACAGCCTTTGTGTACATCGAATGCATCCCAGCTGGCGAAATCTGCAAAAAAAGAATTGTCTCCGATACTGGGAATCGAACCCAGGGCTGCTCGGAGCTTCAATCGAAGATTGAGAGCGAGCGATGTTAGCCACTACACCATATCGGACTTGTTTCTTAGATGTCTGCTGGTCTGGTATTTGCGACTATAAGGCTCAGCCCCATATCTGACTTTCACTGAAAGAGCCGCAAGCAGCCTGCCCATGACAGCCTAACATCCAGCACTAACTGCCTGGAGCCTGGGCCCTTGCATGCTCGCTGCACTTAGAAAGCAACCAGAGTTCCCCGCTCTCCGCGGGGCAGCTCAGCGCTACGACATCACTTGGCCTTGTAGCTCGTGATGCTCTATCAGATGACGGTTCTGCCTTGTCGCCTGCTTTCTCGAGCCTTGCACTTGATACGACGCCAAATCAAATAAAATCTTCGTCAGCCTCGCATCCACGGATTTATACTTTTGACAAATACACCTTGTACGACTACTCGTTCGACCAACTTCTCCAAAACCATCACCAAAGCTCATTCGGCATATTGCGAGACGCAACCGCTACCATGGACGAGCCGCTTCAGTTCGTGCCGTTCACTTCCGAGATAGAGCTGCCGTTTTACTCGGCGCTCTTCTCCTCTAAGCTAGATTATGACAAGCTCGACGACTCTGCGCGCGGGATTTTGGGCGTGTACGAGCCGCGGGATGTTGACCCAGACGCAAGCTCTAAGCTGCAGATTCTCGGAAGCGCCCTGACAAACACAGAGTGCGTGCTTGACATCGAAACGAACCAACGGGAATAGTATGAGCTAACATGCGATACAGTCCACCTCTAGGGAAAGCAAGAGCCGAAGGCATCATCAAAAATGTCAACACCATCGAAGATTTCAGGAAGACCGACAAAGCCGCCATGTTGAAGCTGGCAGGCAGGCAGATTTGGGACGCTATCAAAGACGGCAGCATTTACTCTGTTCCTTCGCTCCTATCATCGTTCATCATCCTATCGTACGCCGACCTCAAGAAGTACAGATTTATATACTGGTGTGCATTTCCTGCGTTGCACTCAGACGCGCAGTGGAAGCGCTCTGGCCCCATCCAGCGCCTCAACTCGGACGAGACTACAGCCCTTATGGACCGAGTAGGCACATGGAGATATATCGTGGATAAGCGTGAGCATGGATTCTTCTTGGCAAAGAAGATATGGGGGGAGAAGCCAAAGGATTTGAACGAACACGACCCGGCACTCAAGATTCCATACAGATGGGAGGTGGCCTCACTGCGAAGTTTTGAAGATGGCTTCTTTGACGGTGTTGCGGAGGAGGATCGTTTTGTCACATTTTTGGATCCATCAACTTTCTCAGAAGGCCCCTCATGGCCACTGCGCAATCTCCTGATTCTGATTCGCCACCGATTCCGCTTGTCCAAGATCAATATTCTGTGTTTCAGAGACGAATGGTCTAGAAGGCACGAAGCCAAAAGCATCATTATACCCATCACGATGGACCCCGTTGAGGACATGGAGATCAAAGAGATGCCCAAGGTTACAGGTTGGGAGCGAGCAAAGAACGGCAAGCTTCAAGCACAACTGGCAAACCTGGGCGAGTACATGGACCCTAACAGGTTGGCTGATTCTTCAGTCGACTTGAATCTCAAGTTGATGAAGTGGCGACTGGCCCCAGATTTGAACCTCGATGTAATCAAAAACACCAAATGCCTGCTGTTGGGTGCCGGCACGCTGGGAGGTTACGTCTCACGAAACTTACTGGGCTGGGGTGTAAGGAAAATCACCTTTGTTGACTACGGCAGCGTGTCCTTCTCCAACCCGGTTCGCCAGCCGCTCTTTGAGTACGACGACTGTCTCAATGGTGGGAAACCAAAGGCTATTCAAGCTGCCGAAATGTTGAAGAGGATATACCCGGGAGTAGATGCTGAGGGCCACTCCTTTTCTGTGCCGATGCTCGGTCACGCTCTCGCCGATGAGGCGAGAACAAAGGCCGACTACGACAAGCTCGAAGCCTTGATTGATGCCCACGATGTCATCTTTTTGCTGATGGACACTCGCGAATCTCGATGGCTACCGACAGTGATGGGAAAAGCAGCCGGCAAAATTGTCATGAATGCTGCCCTGGGATTCGATTCATACGTGGTTATGCGGCACGGTGCTGAAGGGCAACAAGAGGGCCAGCACTCTCTTGGATGCTACTTTTGCAATGATGTTGTCGCCCCAGCTGATGTAAGTTTCCCCAAAGTTTCTCGGTTCCCTGTCATATTTCTAACGGTATTTGTGCGTGCAGTCTATGAAGGATCAAACGCTTGATCAACAGTGTACCGTAACTCGACCCGGAGTTGCTGCCATTGCCTCTGCACTCTTGATTGAGCTTTTGACAAGCCTCTTGCAGCATCCGCTGAAGAACGGCGCCCCGGCACCCCAACCGAGGCCAGGCGTCACACTCGAAAGGGACCCCCCTGATCACCCGCTTGGCCTCGTGCCGCATCAGATCCGTGGCTATGTGTCTACCTTTCAGAACATTGTCCTTCGCGGGCAATCATACGACAGCTGTAGCGCATGTAGCCCCAAGATCTTGGACGCCTTCCGCAATGACGGGTGGGGATTTGTCAAGAAGGCTCTCCAAGAAAAGGATTACGTCGCCGAGCTATCTGGCCTCGCAGAACTCCAGCGCAAGGCTGCGGAACTGGACGCCCAGTTAGACTGGGACGAAGAGGAGGAGGGGGTTGAAGAGGGCGACGGAGAGTTGCTCTAAATTCGTTGTTTACCTTTCTTTCTTTCTTTTCACATTCACTCGTTCATACGGTACATTTACATGCTCGGGATTATATGCGGCACATGGTAAAGGATTGGGGATCATTTAGAATTGGCGCTCTTCTTTGGTTCTTGTTTCAACGTCTTGTATTGGCCTGGGAAGAGTACGAACATATGTACGCTGCCCTTTGTTGGGCTACTGTTGTATATGAGGCAGGATTGAATATTACCCTGATGTTTATAGTTGACCTGCCGGTGATGAAGTTGTAAAAGCCCTATTCTTGTATGAAGTGTTGCGGCGCTCCGAAACAATCGCTTCGCAAGATGTCGCGATGGATGTATAATTGTGGACACGACAGATTGCATCACCAATGAACGGTTCCGTGGTCTAGTTGGTTATGACATTTCGTTAACAGTTTAGTTGACACCACCGAAAAGGTCCCCGGTTCGAGCCCGGGCGGAATCACCATTCTTTTTTGTTTTCTTCACCAATTCTTTCTCTTTTTCCATTTTTGTCTTCTGAGAATGATGGAGTCTTATTTTTTTGTATGTCGTTCGTCAAATCAATTGTTTAATTTGTATCGGTAGATTGCAAATTCAACCACTCGCTTGTTATTCAACGCACGCATCACAGGAATGAGATCAAGGCTTGTTTGAGACTGAATAAAGGTAGGTATTTGTGATTAGAGGAAGTCGGGTATCAATTCATTAACAATAGCCAAACCTGACGCCCCTTTCAAACAGGGTGCATCTGCCTCCAGCCAACAAGAGAGAAAAAAACAAAAGAAAAGCCATAAAGGAAAGCCCACTGTCATTATGGCGTCTATGACCGGCCAAGTGGTGAGCCGGCGACAGTAAAAATTCACTCCTCCACTGACGCATCCATTCTAAAACGACAATTGCCGGTCAAACGTTGGAGTAATTGGTGTCTGCACGACATGATGTGGTGCGACGACATGACGCTTTGATTCCGGCGGGATACGGGAGCGGAAGGCGGGCTTAGTATTTCAATATGATGTACAGAGCGTGAATGATACCAGGGAAGTAACCTGAGGGTGGATCAAGTCAGTCAGGCGCCCGTGAAGATGGAATCACAGTGACGTGAGAGCTGCAATTGGCGGTGAGTGGCAGTTTTTGACATACCCAGGATTGTGAGAAGGATGTTGATCAAGAGGTCTGCACCGCAGCCTCGCTCGAGGAAGACACCGATGGGTGGCAGGATGATGGCAAGAATAATCTTGCAGATATCGCTGAAGAAGAAGATATGATCAGCATATTGTCCAGTGATTGGACCTCCATATCATCCCAGCTCTCATTGATCGCGTGCCGTCGAAGAGGAAGCGGGTTTGAGAGCTGCGGGGAAGATGACGGAAGCCACGGGACGTCAAGCTCGAAGCTTACCTGGCGGTGAAAGGCATGTTGGATATATGTTTCGCGTAAGGCTCAAGGACTCAACGTCTTTTGGGTATATCGAATACTGCTAAGAGGGCTTCAAGGGCGCAATGATGTTGTTTTGGTTGAAGATCAGGAAGATCGCGGAGGAAAGATGAAAAGCTGTGTGAGACACAAAAGGGAGAAGAGCGGACAAGAAGGTTTCTGCGAAGCTTGTACTATTTATTGCCGTGGCTCGTCATCTTGGCCCTTCCCAGACATTCCGGCCAAGAAGGAGAAAGGAAGCCGGCTTCCATGTTGCGTCATCGACTGGTCAAGCCACACATCATACCTTACGGAGTAGGGGGGAGGGAACAAGAAGCCATTCGATCCAATGCCATTTCGGGACAAAAACAGCAGTGACGAGAAATTGGGCGGCGGCTTAGGGCGGTATCATGCAGGGGCTACGGGTTTCTGCAACAAGGCACGAGAAAGAAGCCGGTTGTTTGGCCCAGTTTCGTGTTAGGCAGAAAAGACACCAATGAAGCAATATGCCATCATGACTTTTTTTCTCCGACATGATATTAAAATCAAGCTACGTCATAATCTACAGGCGTTGCTGCAAGGCCCCCCTGCTTAGCGCAGCTTTTGTTTCCATGCTTGCAAGGTTCAAACTTCATGTGCGCGCACCGCCACAGATGTGCAGCTGGAAAACCCGATGGGATGACAGCAAACGCCTCTTCAACACGAGCACGCGCAACAGCGTCGTCGCCACATGACGACAAAGCTTGGCCTCATTGGAAGCTCTGGAGGTGTACCAGCCACAGCGTCTGCCGGGAGCAGTTCAAATGCCAGCTCCATTTCCGTGTGTGCCGGTGCGGCTTGTCTCGACGTATGAGTGACCTCAGCAGCAAAATCTTGTGCAAGCTGCAGCTCCTCCATTCGCCTCAATGCGGTTGAAAATGTTCTTGTTCCCTTTTTAGAAACTTGGGAACTCCGTTTCGCTCTAGCTGCCGTCATGATGAGATGAGGCGGTGCGATGCGGAATCACTGCAATTTGCTGTTGCAGCATCCCATCCCCATCACGACTACAACTCTTTGCCGTCCCTCAACTTGCATTAACCGCCCGAGCCACAGTGGACTTTTTTGTCTTGTTCTTGTCCTTGCATGGATCTCTCCCTCTCCTGCCCATCACACCCCCCGCTTTAGCTCCGTCTTGGCTTGAACAAATGGCATGACGGGCGCAGCGCTTGGCAGTCAATCTCCCCGATAGTGTGCTCTATCTTGTCCAACGATCAGTGATTCCGAACGCCGTGCAAGCCGGAGATCCAAGACTTTTTGACTAATGGATTACAGCACGCAACTCTGTGCAGTCACAGGACCCATATCAAGCGTCGACTACTGGCTGACGCTGTGAATTGGTCCAAACAAACTAGAGTTGGGCCTGGTCTTGGTCTGCGGGCGCTTCTGTGTGGTAGGTATGGCAATAATCTATCTGGAACCAAGGGTGACAGTTTCATACAGAAGATGGCGTCTAAGATTACACATATGGATTCATTATATATATATAACAAAAAACTTAGCTGATATGGTGCTCCATCCAGCTACTACGATTACCGCCGCTAACCTCCGTTTTCTCTATCCGTATATAGCCAATTAGCCCCAAACTCAAAGAGTAGCTCTTCGTAATGCTCGTCTCAGCACACAAATGCCCGCCATATCTCCCCAAATATGCTCCGTGTATGATTATGCTTAGTACATGCGCCAATTGACCGTCTCGCCCTTACTCGTCCTTTGCGGCAGACGCAGTTCCTCCGAGCCGCTTGCCGAAAAACACGACGCCGGACAGCCAACTGCCAAGACATGACCCCGCGTACATGCCGCAGACAATCGTGACAGGCCACTTCTGCCATTCTCGATCCCAGTCGAGCGGGATAGGCACCGCGCCCAACCATGCGCCAAGCACCGCGCCTAGCAGGCCGCCCAGCGTCTCGTCCAGAGGCGCAGACAGTCCAGCCACCGCAATCAGTGCCTGACTATCCACTCCGCGTGCGTAGATGACGGGGAAGATGCCGAGGAGGGAGAAGTGCGCCGCGCAGAGAAACGTGTGAGTGATGTGGTCGAGGAAAGGCGCACCGAAGAGGATGAAGAGCGCATGGATGACAGGGGTCGCTATCGTAGAGAGGACAAGGGCGAGGAAGGCAGTCTAGGATCGCGAAAATAAAGGGTAAATATGTTAGCATCATCCATTCCAAATCAATGCTGCAAGCAACATGGCCTAAATCAAGCCATCATGGTGATCAATTGGAAGCTTCATACCACTACTGAGCTCGTTCCGGCTTGCTCGGGCTTCTTCTTCTCGCCTGGACGAGCCTTCTTGGCTGCTTTCGCCTGCTGAGAGCCTGCTGCTGGCAGACATAGCACGGCGTATGCTACCTGGACAACGGCAACGACAGGCAGCGCGGATTGCAGCGTCAGCACCGGCTCTGCCACCAGGTCGTTGAACTGAGCGGCCAGCAGCCCGAGCAGGACAGCTACTCGGCCGAAGGCGATGCCCTTTGACAAGGCATTGTCGAACGTCGGGACCGCGGCCACGGTGGCCTTTGGCTTGCTGTCGGTAGCCGGAGCTGGAGGAGCTTTTGCCAGTGCTGAGGACATGGTGATTGTGTCTACCAGCGCATTCCTGTGATTCTTGGGGTTGAGCTATTTGGACAATTCGAGGTTCCAGAAACATAGTTCGGCCAATGGCGGCAATCACGTGATCCACACCAAAGGGAGCTTGTCGACCCAACCCTTGTTTCACTCCATGTGCATGTATATACCTGAATCTGGAGGTATCACGATCAAATTATTACGAACATTATGGATACAAATGCATGAACAATCTTTCAGACTTGAGATGTGAAATCGCGGAATCAAAAAGTCTCTGCCCCTGAGCAAACCGAAATCGCTAGCTTAAAGCACCTCCTACGCATGCCTCTCCATCACCTGCACCCACATGTCGGAAATGGTAAACAATCCAAGCGAGTTCAAAGCCACCCATGGTTTCGTCGGGTTGATCAGGGCCATGTCAAAGTTGCGGAAGATCTATAGCATTGTCAGCACAATCCAGCCAGAAACTCAAGCATACAGGTAAAGAAGCAGGTAAAAAAGAAGCCATAACTTTCTTGCCCAGCTATGTGAACACAAACATACCTCGAATACTACTTTTCCAATTTCAATTTGAGCAACTGCCTTTCCGAGACATTGGAATTTCCCGTGGCCAAAAATCAGCTCGTTAGTTCGAAGCATGAGCGCGAGCTTGTCCTTGTCTTCTTCGAACCAGCGCTCGGGACGGAATGCCTTGGCATCGGGGCCGTAAATCTCGGTGCTGTGGTGCATCGCAAGGGCAGAGTATCCGATACATGCGCCTCCAGGCAAAAAGACATCCTCGCCTTTGACTTTGACAGTGTCTCCCTCAGGTGGAATGTCTCGTGAGAAGACGTTTGCGACGGGTGGCCAGACTCTCATGGCCTCACGGATCGTGGCCTGGAGATATGGGAGTTGCTTTGCCTGGCTGTGAGTGATGAGATCATCCTGAGGAGCTTTGCCATCTCGAATGGCTTCGTCGATTTCCTTTTGGAGCTTTGCGTATACGCGCGGGTTCGTGATGATATGAAGCAGGGTGCATCGGATGCCAGTTGCTGTGGTATCGGAGCCGGCAACGATCTGTTCCAGGGCCTCTGAGCGCAACTCGTCACCTGAGATGCCATGGCGGATGAAAGATGCTAGCATGTCGGATCGCTTGTCTGTTGGATTTGCGACACGCTCGTTGACGTAGCGGAAGCAAGTGGCCATCATCCTGCCGAACCCCTTGCTGTCATCTGGTGACGGGGCGATGAATTTGCCGAGGAACCGCGCCTGCGTGATCCAGCTGAGGCTAAAGGCAAGACCAAAGTTGGCGATATGAAGGCCTTCTTCACTTGACTGGAGATAATTTTCTACGTCGCTGTCGCTCTGTAGCATGCCGAAAGCCTTGCCCAGTCCAACTCCGCTGATGACATCCAACGTAAAGAATTGGACCTTTTTCGCCATGTCCACCGGTACAACGTTGCCACTTGTGGAAACATACTTGGATCTAATCAAGTCAATGAATTCGTGGAGCCGTTGATCAATGCTTTGTTCAAGATCGGGGTTTTCTCTTCCAGAGTACTGAGTGACAATATCGTGGTCAGCTTGCAATGGCTTTCACAAAGAGAGGAGCTTGCGATGCGATACGACATACCCCCGGAGCCATTTGCTTTCTTCGAGCCTCATGCTTCTTGTTGTCTGTCTGCGTAAAGACATTGTCCCGTCGATACTCAATGCGACAGGCCGTATAATACCACTCGGAACGCTTATACCCGGGCTTATTATTCACATGAATCCACACATCGGGATCAGAAGTAATCAGGATGTTTGGAGCGATCCTTGCTATTGGGCCTGCATTCATTGTACACGGAAGATGCAATTAGTCGCCAATGAAACGCTTCGGGACGGATGACGTTTTGTTTCTTGGGATATAGGGACCATCGTACCATATTTCTCACAAATCTCGCCGTACCACTCCTGGCACCTCTGCTGGAACAAAGCTTTCCTGTGAGGCAGATTGGTGAAGTTGCTCAAGAAGGGTCCTTTGAACGATCTCAACCTCGCGTACGTCACGATCCTCCCAATAACGAAGAAGCTGATGAGACCGCCTGCGAGCAGGAGAACGGAGCCCGGAATTCCAGCAATACCCTCCATCCTAGACCAATACACCAAGCAGAGAATCTACCATGTATGATGATGGTTCTGTCAAGTTTCCTTTTGTGCGCCAATTTTCAGGTTCACCCTGCTTATTGTAAGAACGAAAGCACAGTAGCAGCAGCCGCACGGAGTAGCTTCGTTCTGCTGTGGAGCGGACCAGAGAAGCCCCCCGCTTGATTATACAAGGGCCGGCCCGAACCTGGCCTTTAAGAGCAATAGCTTTTTGATATAGCGTGCTACGAGTGCGCGAAACGAACTGGGGTTGAAAACAAGATGCTTTCAGCTCCAAGGAGATACGAACAAGGAAAATGACATACCAAGCTACGCTTTATTAACCCCAGCAAGGTAAATACTAGGAAGACGAAGGGGGCAAACCCCTCAAGATCTACAGTTTTGTTCAACATACTCCGTGGACATACCCAAAAAGCTGTGGCATCCTCCATCACGGCACTGGATCTTTCGACGACTCGTACCGGGTTTCCGTCTTCAACACTCCCCCTCCCCCTCCTTGCAAGACCGCGGAAGATGGCAAAAGGACAGGCCTGCAGTAGTGTCCCAAGCTACTGGATTTAGTGCACCTTTAGGCAAATGGCTGCGCAACCCATTGCCTGCCGCGAGAAGGGATGGCCCGGATAGAGCGCTAGCAGGGGGAGGTGGCCTTCGTTTCGAAGGGGACTCGGAGCTTTCAGTCCCCCATTTCCCGCCTTGAGCCATGCTGCCATGGGATGCTTGGGAGGTGCAAGGAGGTGGTTTCGGCCGTCTTCTAGCGGGCGTGCCGTCAACGCTTGGATCAAATGCTACGCGACGCCGGGGCCGTATGCATATTTGTCTGGGTTGGGAAAGGTCTGTCCGAGGGCTTGGTTGTGCTAGTTCGCTTTTGTTGGAAGCGAGGATGTGATATACGAGTTATCTTGTCGATAATCATGATGTATGTCATATAAAGCGACTCATATCACAGACACAGTCACTCACGTGGCAATTCGTCATTCACGTGGTATTCCATAGCTGAAAACTAGTCGTCTGGGTGTGTATGAGAAATCAATGAGTTCTCGTTATCGCAAGAGTTTGGCATCGGTTAGCTGCTGCGAGCACTGCATCTGGCGTAGCGCTCGGTGAACGTTCAAGGCGGGGAGACGCAGATGCCACTCATGTCTCAGCGCAATGACAAACGGCAGGAAATTACAACGCTGTGATACTACGGGACATGCTGAATTGTCCAAGGATCGGAAGTCGTGCTACGAGACTTTGAGGGGGAGCGGTTTTGATTCACCCGCAACAAGACAGTGCACTGATTCAGAGTTCGGCGATAGGCTCAGGCAGAATGTGCGGAGTACGCGGCTTAGGATAAGGAGATCTTCATTCTCGCATGCGCGGTGTCGTATAGCGTAAATTAGACTTTGTGATCAATAACAATACATGACAAAACAGCGCCGTCAAAGCTATGCGGCCCATCCATTCTAATCCTTGGGGCCACATGGGACAATCTTTTCTTCTCTGATGGGGGGTATTTGGTCTTTTGGTTGCTCAATTTCGGTCTCATGAAGGTGCAAAGGGTAATAAGCTCTAACATAAACGCTTCAAAAAGAACATAGACGCTGGCCAAAAAAAAAAAAGCAAACTTTTACTCCCAAGCTTCCGGTTTTCGTGCAAAGACATTCGTACTACACTCGCGCCTTTAGCGGCTGTTTGATCCTGAAAGAGCTTGGGGGCGAGCCAAGGAGGAGGGGGCAGGCAACTTACAGAATGTAGTATGGTCTAATTTTTGGGTTATTGATGGCCTTGCGCATCTCCGAGACAAAGACCTGGACCTCAATGTAGTCCCAGTCCATAATCTCCTTGAGCATAAAGAGCGCGAAGCCCTCTAAGCTCTCGTCGAGAAAGGCGAGGTTGTACGCGCCAACTTCTTTCAAGACGGGGTCGCTGCTCCATTTGCCGCTCGGGACCTTGTAGTTCTTCTCAACGACGTTGATGAAGCCGGCCTCCTGCATCAGCTTGCGCATCTGCCCGCCGGTGCCAATGAGCAGCGTCCGGCCCATGCGCTCGCCGGCCTCGGTAAACACCTCTGACCAGCGCTTGAAGATGTGCTTAGGGTCGTCGCGAACCTCGGGGACGTCACTCATCAGCGTAATGTTGAATTCAAAGTCCTCGATCCAGCCTCCCGGCTTCATCGCCGTGAAGGCTTGCTTGTACAGTTCGCCCCAGTCGCTGATGCTGCCATAGAGTGCCCGGATGTGGATGAAGTCGAAATGTTCCGGCGGATACGTCCATTCAAGCTGCGCGTCTTCGATGTGGAAGATGCAGTTTGGCGGCACCCACGTGGGCTGGATGGGGCTTATATCGGTTCCTATAATCTCGGCGGAAGGAAACATGTCGGCTACGTCGATGGCCCAGATGCCTGTTCCTGTGCCAACGTCCATGACTCTGGTCGGGGGCTCCTTGATGGGAGCCTCGTACAGCTGGTCGCCGAGAAGCATTGTTATGAAGTGGTGCGAGATATCGAGTCCATTGTTCTGGCGATCGTCATTGGGACCCCAATACTCGGTTGTCTTGGAGTGCTGGAACGTCCGGCCGTGGATCTGGCGGTAGTCGTATATGCTCTCCGACAGAGAGGCTGTTGATGAGGCGCTGTACCATGTCAACCCGGGTTCATTGCAAAGATTATTCACATCAATCCGAACATACGTATCATCGTCATAGCCTTCTACACCGGAATCCCCGCTCTCGTCCTCCTGTCGCGTGCCAAGTTAGCATACAGGGCTTTGAGAAAGTAAAGAACATTCAATTCTTGGCCATTACGACGCTGGCCGGCCGAACTAGCCGTTTATGAGGTGCATACAAAAGGAATTTCTGCCATTGGAGGTACTTCTGCTTCTGTCGCAGGTGCTGGAGCTGCTAGAGCTGCTGGAGGCTCGGTAGGTTCCGGAGATCTTGGGAGTGACGGCGATTTGGCTGGAGAGCCTCTTCGCGGGCCTTCGGGGCTCCTTGGACTAGACATTGCGATTGAATTGAACGACAGAATCGAATGCGACGGCCAAAAGCTTTAAAGAGGCTTCTTATCTGAGGGGTTGCCTGTATAAGCACATCCACGGCGATGGGGAAATGGTCGTCTCCCCTCACGCATGTGCTGCAAGAATTGTCCACTTCTGTGCGTTGGTGCTGTGATGCTACGTGCCGTACAGTAAAAGGTTGTCACTGCGTACAACAGAAGAGACAAATTGGATCGGGCTTTGGCTTTAGCAGCTCTTAGCGCAGGGAGCTGCCGTCAAATCCTGGTCCCCCGAAGCTGTTCGGCCAGAGCTAAGATTAACACCACGGCGAACCATGGACGCAAGTCGCCTAGCCGACCAGTCCAGCGCCCCAGTTTTGGTGTCAAGGCCATGCCTTTGAGCTTCCTGTTCCTTGTCCGAATCTTCCATTTCAGAGACGAGAGGCTTCTAGCGAAGGCA
This sequence comes from Trichoderma semiorbis, assembly GCA_020045945.2. Taxonomy (NCBI): domain Eukaryota; kingdom Fungi; phylum Ascomycota; class Sordariomycetes; order Hypocreales; family Hypocreaceae; genus Trichoderma; species Trichoderma semiorbis. Next base: position 6,713,599 of record CM034695.1, read on the forward strand.
CTTGCACGTTCGCCGGACTGATCTCGCTCGCTGGCCTCACGACTGTACTGTACTGTAGGCTGGTTGCACTGCGGGCTGCGTGGATTTCAGCCGTCATTATGACTTGTCAGAACATGCATAACAATTAAACACAGTGCGGATTGTAGCAAATCACAAAACGAAAAAGCACCGTTGACGCGTTTTGTCGTTCTCGCGAGGAGTCTTGGCGGAATAGCCGAGCTAATATTTGCGTCGCTGCAAGTTTGTGATCAGCCGTGCCACGTTTGTTAATATCGGCGGATCCAATTAGGGCAGAGGGTAAAATTGGGCGGTGGGGAGGAGAGAAGAGAAAACTAGGCGGATGCTGCACGTGATGCTCACAAGAGTTAAGCTCCAACACAAAAAAGAATCCCCTAAACCCGAATGGAGAGGGAACAGGGGGAAGCATGAATTACATCAGACGAGGGGAATCTGTTACACCAAGGCAAATTATTTCGAAAATCTCTACCGAGCACGGAGGACTGCACTTGAAATGGAAAAGTTTTATCGCATTGACGTCTCATGTTAGCTGCGGGGCAAACTTGGTGGTGGTGATAGGGTGTCGATGGGTGGTCTTATACATGGGTATATGCAAGTGAGTGTTGGTTGTGCTTCAACTCTTGGTGACAGATCGGTCCGTAAGTCGACCCCGTAGTAGATACGTGGTTGATATATCAACCATACGATTTTGATTGTAGCCACTTGAATATGTTGGTCATGTTTCTTGAGGAGTTGAGCTGTCTCGTTTAAGTATGTCGAGCTGGCTGTGGTTTCAACAGCAGAAATCCTCCGTTCAAAATGCGATATCTTCTGTGTGTACTAAAGTGCTCCATCTGATACTGACAACGTTACTCATGCCTAGGAGTACATTAATATACAACTGTACTCCATTCTCCACTCACCTGGACACAAGATATTGACAGTTTGCTTCTGGGTTTTCGTCACACTTTGTATTCCGTACTACCTAGCTGTCAGCCGATATTGCTAGAAATCCTGTCGGATATGCACATAGCAAACGCCACTAATCAATAACTCGAGAGGAGTGATACATTGATGGCTAATTAGTATGTGAAGCCGGCAGCGGCGCCATCCGGAGTCCTTCGAATGGCGTATCACGGAATTATCATGGCCATCCGTCTCTAGGGGGCAATCGATTGTATGTTTAGAAACGAGTACACCTCTTCTAGCCTAGGAATGAGATTGGAGGTAAAAGTTTGGTGTATCTATTCACCCATACACCCGTCTATGAAGAGAAGATTAATCTCTCAAATCCGGACTGCTAACTGTAACTCGCATCCGCCATAAACGTACCTATACGTCTCTGTGGGATGTTAGAGGGGTACCCCAAGGACCCATCAAAATACTCCAGACACTGCGTTGGGCCTATCTGCGCCCAAATTTCCAGTTATGGCTAATAGCCCTACACCAATGAAAATATAATTGCGAGTCTAGATTCTATACTTTTCAACAGAGACAATTGCACATACCGCTTGTGGCTATGCAATCTCCCCTAATGATAACGCATATTTTCTAGAGTGTGTGCTATTCGAAGGGTGGTAGCATAGGTCATTATAGCAGCGCCCTTCTAGAGAAAGAGAATTGTTATATGCAACGCTACGAGTGTATTGGCATGAGGTTGTTTGCGAGGCATGTGAAAATCTTTGCCGAACTGCATGCGTGAATACGTAGCCAAGCTCAACGAAGACATAATCTACACTGCAACGAGAGGATCAATTTACATGAGGACCATGAATATGATGAAGAACTTAAAGAGATAAGGGCGTTCAAAAATATAACTAGTAAAGTTTGTAATAGAGCGCTGATCTTTTTATGACGTTTCATTCAATCAAAAGGACATCAACTTGGCGACAATGGAAAATGCTATAGTGTGTATAGGTACTTGTATCTGTTTTTAATCTCTTCCCAGGCCCTTTGGAGACTATTTATAAATGATAGCGTAAATAGATTATTATATTTGTTTTTATTACAATACATCATGTATGATCAGCGCATCTCGTCAAAATTGTTGCTCCCAAGAGGTTAAAGTTGCGCCACGACTTTCACCTGCTGTCTTAAAACGTGTCGCTTGCCCGACAGAAGGATCACATACCCTGTATTCCGCTGCGGCTGAGAGAATTAATTCAACGACTTGTTTGCTTCTGAGGGGTCTTGGGGCACAGTATGCTATTTAAACCGGTCTCTCAAAATACCCCTGGAGTCATTTGCTAAGCATGACGGAACTCGCATTCAGTTTTCGCCTTATGACTGGGCGAAGACTAAGCATGCAGCGGGGAAAGGGTCAACAGCATCCGTGTCAGGCTTTGGCCCTGATGGACGACAAGCTGAACTCATGTGACATGCGGAGTCCTCCGCTGCGTTCATGTATGCCATATTCTTTCAACGGAGGAGTATCCGTGAAATCCCACGTGAGCAGGCATGAATCGAGGCGAAACGATCGGTGCTGGCCGAACCCGACCCTGGGCTGATCGCGGCTGCGGCGCTGCGGCGGCTGTGGAATTCTCAGCTGATGCCGCAGTCACCGCAGATCCCGCCATATATGCTTATAGAACCCTCAACCCATAATTCATGTCATAATGTGCTCGTTGAGTTGAATCGGAATGATCTGAAAAAGGTACGGAATCAAATCTGCTCTCAAAAGTCGTCTTGTGATGTAGACACAGAGTTCAATGTTGTGTGCCCCTGGCTACTAGACACTTGCATAACCTAGGATCTGTATTTGCCTGAATCTCGGCGGCCTAAAATCTCCTTGAGATGGCCTCTTCCCTTGTAAGGACAGCATATCATGCCATATCGCAAGATCTTCACAATCTGAGTGATAGCAACTGTCTTGTGATTTGACGTCGCGGCGATTTCCCCGGATTACGAGGCAGCAGCGTACGAAAGAACCCGGCGGTTCGGGATGATGTTTGTCAACAGTGGCATGATGTTCTCTTCTTGCGCAAATCTGCTCATAATAGGAAATTGCGGACGGCCTCATGATTTGACAATGTTCCGCATTAGGAACGCTCGGGCGGCAGTTTTGTTAGGCGATTCTGACTCTGCGGCGTCTGCGCCCGGCTTGGGTCTTCTTTTCAGATCCGTATTTCGTATATGTCATGTTCAGTTCTGCCTCTTCAGGCAGAGCAAGTTGTAGCGCCCGTCCAATCCCCCTCTCCGGGATGCTCCGGAGTGGCACCACCGACAGGGATCCGGATCAGTCAGCCCCAAACTCTGTGAGCGTCCCTACTGATGAGAGCCCCAAAAGCGTAAGGCCAGCGTCAAGTCTGGCCAATCAGCGGGCGGCAGTTTCACAGCCAGCACAGCAGAATGTCCTGACAGTGGTATGATATTCGCCCAGCTGGATGTAAGGCATCTGCCCATAATGTGCGGCAAGGAGTCTCACGAGAGCGGCGGCACCGCAAAATTGACATCATGGGGGAAAAACCAAATTTCGATAGTGATGACTCCGCATGGTGTGCGGCGACCTGCGATGAGCTGGTGGGATACATAATGTTCGGGTTGGAAGCCTGTAAGTTCGTTTCTGGATCATCATCACACCATCAAACAACAATACAATCCATAGAGGATTACCTCTCAACTCAATCACCTTTAGGACCATCGCAACTCAATAAGATTCTTTCAGTGTATTATCACTCATATTTGAATTTCGATTCGACCAAGAAAACTCCAATCAAATTTATTACACCATATAATATCTTCAACTTCAAACACTCCTCAATATGTCTGCTGCTACTGTCACTCGCGCTGCTGCCAGCACTGTTCGCAAACCTGTTTCCTTCTACACTCAAGTCCGAAGAATGGGCCGTGTCTTTGAGAGCCACCCATATGAAAGATTCGCAACCACCATGAAGCCTGCAAAGCCCGACTACTACAAGAACATTACTTTCACTGCTGGCAAGGTTGTCACGTAAGTACCCCAGACAATACAATGAAAAAAAGCCAAAACATCCATAAAGCAACTGTACTAACATTTGGCTTTTTGTAGTTATTTCCCCATCTTCGGCGCCATGCTTGGCTGGCCCGTCCTTTGTAAATGGGCTCTGGACGGACAGATCGGCCGCCTGTAAGAGATGGTAGAGGCAATGGTATAGAGTGGGACAGCAAAAAGATATAGAGATGTCCATCTTTCGACTGTATATATATATACACTTTGGGCGTTTGGATGGACTATGGGTGCGAAGCATATTTCGGCGCAACACAGAATAATTCAATTTGATTCTCTTTGTTAATTTATTCAAACGCGCGCTTACACTGTGATATAAGAATGTGTCAACCGAAACATGGCAACGAGCTTGATGATTGACAATAAGATTCAATGCTTTAAGCTAAAGGCGGAACACGACAAGTGGATTTTATGAGAAAAAGGTGAGCTTACATTGCTGCTTTTTAGCTGGCAGGAGGGCACATGGCTAATATACTACTGCAAAACCCAACAGATCGAAGCCTGTACGACACCAGCAATATACATAATGCAAGCCATTTAGCGATTCTTTCCAATAAATGGCATCTTCCTTAAACCTATTCGAAGAAAGAACTATGGATTGGACGGCCTCGTCTCTGACCAATCAAGATACAACTTCCGCTCCGAAAACAACCATGTCCCATCATCTCCTTTCGTCAAAGTGTCCTGGTACCGCAAACTGCCGATGAAAATTTGTCGCTGGCCGTCCTTTTCGGACAAATGATACGTCATACAATAGGTTTCTCCCGTGGCAGTCTTGCCGTCCGGTCCAATGTCCATCATGCTCTGTCCGTTGAAATGCGTGGTGCGAGTGTATTGTCGGAGGAACTCAAAGACGGGCCTCAAGTCTTCTCTTTTACCGATCACTTGCGAGGGCTCAGTGCCTTCTCCTTGCATATACACGACAAAGTTCGTGTCCTCGGTGAAGAGCGACATTTGCTCGTCTGCTAGACGGTGATCGGCGCAGTGGGCATAACGGTCGATGACTTTGCGGATGGCGATGCGATCATGCGCTTCCTCGGGGGATAAGGTGAGATTTGCTGCCATTCTGATTTAATTTTAAGATGTCTTATAACTTGAGATGATTTGTTAGCGGCGATTGTATACTCATTTTCTGCAATTCTGGCATTGGGAGCCGACGTCTTTAATAGTTCGAGCCATTGTGCTCATCGGTTGAGCAAGCCCTCGATTTGAGTCGTCCACATAGACATTGCTAGCATAAGCAGCTCAGCATAGCTGGAAAGCGTGTGTCGACTGTGCTAGGTCTTTCTCTTTTATATGGAATCTGCCCCAGACTTGAGGCTTGGCTCGTGCATGGCGATTATCTCATCGGGAGAGCGGGCCTAAGAGAGCTTTGGCGCTAAAGGATGATTGATGTGGTCATCAATTTGATCTCGAGATATGTTCCAGTAACAGATTGTCTATTCAACAGATTCAGTTCACTACCTAGTGAAGGATGACACAGATAAATCTGCAAAGATAATGCCATTACTCCAGAAACTGCACTCATATCTTGGACCAAACACCCGATTGAAAGACTTGCACCACTACTCCGTAGCCGTTGCGACCTTGTCACTTGGCTTACTCTGCTCAAAACACCCATGCGCTCAGCCATAACCCTTCAAATGCGCCTCCGTTATATCTCCCTTTACTCATCATTCTTGGATTTGCTCTCCGAAGCATGGTCGCCTTTCATCGACTTTTCGGGATCTGACTGATGCGGGCTCTTTATACAACCGGCAGAGGTGCCGATCTTGCCACAGCAGTTCCAGTTAAAACCCTCTGGAACATCTTCCTCATAGCCAAACGGGCCATCATCGTCAATTTCCTCCCAGACCTCAGCTTTGTAATTGACTTCTAACAAGCCTACCATTTTCGATTAGCGATGTCTGAACTGGCACTTTGATTGCTGCGAATCGCATCAAAAGGACTAACCATCGTGATGGACACAGCTAGTTTCATCGTTGTCCTCTTCATAAAACGGTTGGTCGCACTGCACACAGATGGCAATGGTAGACTCGGGTTTCCGCTTCTTGCTTGATTCCTCTTGATCAAGTCGCTTGGAGTAAGAGGCAACCTTGGCACGAATGACATGGTTGGTGCAAAGGGTGAGGAGAATTGCTTTGGCCTGGTCGCCGGAGATGTTTCTCACCGCCTCAAAGTCATCAGACATGTTGGCTGTTTGTGTAGAGCGTAGAAGCTTGATGCCGAGTTGTCGGTGAGGTTGTCGAATTGGGCTGCTTGAGGCACAGATAAAGGTACTCAAGGCGGAGGTGAGCGGCATATACACGATAGGTACATGTACCTGGACTGAACCAGAGGCGGCTGCATATTAATTATGGAGCGGGCTAGCATATTTCAAGATAAACGTTGCTATTTTTATGATTGAGGATGATGCATCGAAACTGAAGCTGATTTCCGTTCTCGTCATAGTGTCTGGCTGCACGGAGTAGCGACTCTTTCAACATTTTCGTGATCGACCTTTGGCGGTGTTTGTAGAAAATCCAACGAAGCCAACCGAGAGAGAATGGATATTGGTATAAATGGGGTAGTGCAAAACAACGCAGATTCCCGCCTCCAATGGAAAGACTGGTTTGAGGGGTACAAATACACCATGCGCTACTTAGAGCAAGATGGCTTGAAGTAGTTCTATGCCGGCTTGTGTACTCGGGCAATGCAAATTTATAAATTTCAGTTCAATAATTGGAGGACTATTGAAAATAAATAATAATAGCTAAATGGCCAGTTGTACAAATAATTAACTAATTTGTACACGATGGTACTGCCAAAGAGCGATTCGAGGGTGGCTCCGCCTTTACCCGCCCGCTTCTCCGCACCAAGCTGAACACTTCTCCACTCGCAACTACATCGCGCTCACTACTCAACTGTCTCGTTTGGTGCCACTTCCTCATAAGGGAACTGGGCTGCTTGATCGTCTTTATCGTCTTTGTCCTTTGGAGGATGATTCTCTGAAAAGGGTGATGATGGGCCCCGCGCGACGGGTGCGTCTCTTCGAAGACGACGAATATGGCGATGACAAGGAGAGCAACGACGCCCGAGTGTTGGACTTCGCTAAGGATGCATTGACTAAGGCTGCCATGATTGCTGCTGATTTGGCTGCGAGGAACAAAATGTGCTCTGCGGGCTGTCTAGCTGCGAATTTGTTGATTGCGAAGAGCGCCCTAGACGCGGCGGGAGTCCATCAATTGCCCAAGCTGCAGAGACGGCTGCCAAAGTTGCTGGATGACTTGGAGTATGTTTGCTCGGTAGGTACTTTTCTTAGATAGTCTGTCTCTTCCCACCTGGAAGGCTTTCGATCATTGGACCTTGGCGATTGGACTTTGGCAAAATTGCATGATTGCTGCCGCTACTATCGTGCTGTGAAATTTCCCCAGAACATCATATACAGCTGGGTATTGACACTTACCAGTGGCCCAATCGGCCTAGCGCTCATATGTCTCTCCTCGAGGAACTCATCACCTCCTTGTCCCAGCGCGGAAGACATGGACAAGCCGAGGAGCAAGCACGCCAGGGCATACTTGCATTCTGCCATGCGTCGCAAGACATACGCGACCAGTATCTCAAGAAGCTCCAGCGCTTCGCTGAACTCGTCATGGCCGTGGATGATAACAACAAAAGCCGCCGCAAGAAGGTGACCGATGAGGAAATGCCGGATGCCTACCCGACGCACGTCAATTCTGCTCTCTTCTCTGTGCTGAAGTCACACTCATTGTGTACGTGTACGTGGAATGGCGGGCCGGGTACAGACAGCAAAGGAAAGCACCATGTCAGACTGAGATTGAACGACAAGATTACCAAAATTGACGGATGCGTCGCCTTCGATATGCTGTTTGCCGCTACGCCTCTGGTTTCAGATCACTGGCAAGAGCTGCAAATGCGTGTTGCCATGTAAGTGCATCATATGATCAAGTAGACTTCCGTGGCTGACCACCATCAGGCGCAAGAAAGCCAGAAAAGCAGTACATTATCACGAAGAGCCTTTGGTGAGCTCACCTGAAGATGCACCCAAATCGGACATCTCCGAGCGCGAGCGCTCAAGGCTCATCTTGCCAGAGCAATTCTGCCGGCTCGTCAAAACACCCATCGGCTCACGTATCTGCTGCCGCGTTCAGGATGAGGAACTTCACCAACTTTACGATGGGGTTCCATTGAAGCAGCAAATCGGGCCGGGGTCAAGCATGTCGCTGCGGGAAATTCTGGCGCAGTGCAAACTGTCGAACCGAATGAAGCTGGTCTTGGCATACATTGTCGCGCGTTCTTTTTGGCAATACTATGACTCGCCGTGGATGGGCTCTGCTTGGTCGAGCGATTCGATTCACTTCTTACGGGAGTCGCCGCTGGATGGGGACGACGACGACGAAAGCGTTGTCAGCGATTGCGGCACGGAGCTATCGAAAACCGATGGCGCTCTGTTTGCCTCACGGCCATGTTTGGCTGTTGATTTTAGCGATCAGGGGATTGAAGGGCCCATGGAGTATTGCGACTCTTACTCTGTTGTCTATAGATACCCCAGACTGCTGGCTCTCTGTATCATCCTCCTTGAAATCGCGCAAGGTAGCGGGCTTGTTATTGAAGATAAAGGATCAATGGAAGGCAACCTTAACGAATCTTGGCATATGACCCGGCGATATACCAGGCGAAGTCGTCTACGGAAGGAATTTGACTTTCCAGACTACCGCAACGCCATTCTCGGCTGCCTCGATTACAAATCCGATGACGACGAGGCTGGTGAAAGTGCTACTTCAAACGTTGAAACAGATGTCTTCGCCCGCAAAGCCATGGTTATAGTTCCGTCGTGCAACCGCTCGAACGCCTACTCAAGAATCTCGGCTTCGCAGAAAATCTACACATCATCGACCCCATAGACATGTCACGCTCTCCCGATCGCAATGTCAAACTTCCTGCTGCCATCCCAGCGGAAACCTTGGCATCATTCAAAGACCAAGGGAACATAAACACACAAGCATCCGTTCAGTGGCTCGACGATATCTCGTCCATTAACAACTCAATCCGCGAACTCAAGAAAAGCCGAAAATCAAAAGAACGCGGTCGCCCCGTTCGTATTGCCGTGTTAGACACCGGCTACGACGGAGATACCATGTTCTTCACATTTAAAGAACGTAAACGCCGCATCAAATGCTGGAAAGACTACGCCGAGAAAAACTCGACTCCCGTTGACAGCAGCGGCCATGGCACCCATACTTTAGCGCTCATCATGAAAGTGGCACCTACCGCGGACATCTATGTTGCTTGCATCGCTAAAGACCGCGCTGGTCTTCAGAACTCGGCCGAGAACATCGCTCAGGCCATCGCTTGGGCTGCCACCGAGGCCGAGGCAGATATCATCTCCATGGCATTTGGCTTCCCCGAGGAGGTCCGGCTTATTACCACAGCGCTACTGACCGCTCAGCTCGCCCGGAACAACCAAGTCCTCTTCTTGGCAGCCGCGTCAAATTCCGGTGCAAATCGGCGCGAGGCTTTTCCAGCGGCTCTCGATTCTGTGATATCGATTCGGGAGACTAATCACCACGGTGCATTTAGCGACTCCAACCCCCCTGTCGATCCTCGCGGTCCTATCGTATTCGGCACCGTTGGGAAAGACGTCCCCTCTGCGTGGCTGAGTAGTGTCGCTGGCGAGGTACCTAAATCAGGGTCGTCTGTTGCCACAGCGGTGGCAGCAGGGCTGATCGCGATGGTATTGGAGTTTGTCAGCGTGGGGATGAGAGACGAAGAGATGAGGCTACCGGAGGAGATGAGCAGGGCTTGGACTAGGATAGGAATGGTGAATATACTGACAAGAATGTCGCATGATATGGACAACCGCTCCTACTTCATTTCACCCTTGAGCTTTTTCTCAGGGAAGGATTTGACCAAGAGCTGGGGTGCGATCTCTGATGCGGTCGTTGGGTGATGTTAGTGTGAGGGAACGATGACCACGACGACCTTTGGCGAGGAACTATTAGCCTTCGATTACGATGTAATGTAGCAAAATATACCATCTATTTCATATTTTATTATAGTTGATGCATTTACGATGGCACTTCCGACAAAGGAGGTAAGTGGTAAGGGTAAAGGGGCATTCGGCACTGGTACCCCGTCGGACGCAGCTTCATCAGACAAAAAGTTAAGCATTTTAATGAGCATAGTCCCTTTTTACTTTTTGTCCTGCGGAGGAATCCTTTGTTTTTTTTCTCATTGTTAGCCTGGTGGACAAGAACAGAACGCTGAGGCACTGTCAGAATGACAGCTTCTTAGACAAACGCCATAGTCTCATGACTGACGTTGGGTCAAATTAGCTGCCGAAAACTAGGCTCTGTGAGTTAGGCATCCAATCCCTTTGTGTTCTCTGGGGACAAAGAGGCTCCCAGGTTTCAGCTTCTATAAGTGGTACTTCGGCGGCTGAAGCAGTTGAGCCTATCAGATCACCAGACGCATCCTCCTTCGTGCAATTGTCCGTTTAGCCGTGCTCCGCATTTGCCTGCAAAATCGATGGCACAATGAGCCACTACAGTTTTCAAATCCATATATCATCAACCGACAACGCGGCTAAAAGTTGGTAGCTGAGAGTGCCGTATTGATGTGGCCCCGAGGCGAGTGCCTGCGCGCCAAACCATGGATTCATTTGGCGCCAGCTTCTTCCCAAACTCGGCACCAGCTGGTCCCTTAGGCACCAATATCCGCGACGTCGCATCGAGCTGTAGAGCTCTGTTGCGGGAATGCTCGAAGCTACCTATCTTGAAAGAGGACGAGTGGGCCGAGAACAGGCTTGCTGAATTCAACCTCTGGGCTGCCAACTCGGGAGTCTTTGGCGGCGACCGCGCGTCGTTGGATGCACGACTGGCGCTTCAGCCAGAGGTGATAGATGTATTTATAAGTCTTCTCACTGTCCTGAGTGAGCGCCTGATGCAATGCCAATATTTCGGTACATTTCACATGTTGGATAGCTGCCTTGGAGCCGAAGCGTGCAACTGTTATGCTGACTTGTAGACAGGGACTGGGGACTTCCCTGCTGTGAATGACGAGTTTAAGCCTCAATATAGTTCCGAAGAGGATAATGAGGCGGATAAACAAGATGCCGAGCTCGAAGTTAGTGAAAGCGAGGATGAGCCTGAGAGCCCAGAGCATGGGCGTTTGGCATCTCCAGAAGACATCCCGAGGGCTTTCTCGCCATGGTCTGACGACTCAGACCTAAGCACTGATTCGGATCAAGATTCACGAGATGCGTGCTCACCGGTAATAACGAACTCATTCTTGGATGGCCCGAAGGTTGATGTTGCTCAAGTCATAGATCACCTTGCTCGCCTGAGTTTGGCTATCCGAAAAGCTGTGTAGCAGTTCAAGAACGCACAAAGCGGACAGGCGATTCAATGCCGACGATCAGCCAGCATTCCGCCGGCATCTCAATGTTGTGGTGCTTGCCAGAGGGATGGAAGCAGGTCGATCAGACTACGTCATTAACCCGAACAATCTGACTGCCATCCAAGACCGTCTCATCATTGCGAATCTCCGGCGAAGGAGCCGATTTCTTTATGCTCAGCGTCACGCAAGGAAACTGGCTGCAGAAGCAGAGCCCCAGAACGCTCCGCAGGAATATCAGCTCGAAGATGATATGCCGATTATGGTGGAGGACCACGGCGAGCCGGAACCCGAAGAGAAGATCATAGCAGAGCCAGAAGAGCAAGCATCCGATCCAATTGAAACCCTTGCTCAAGTGATAGTAGAAACGACACTTGAGCCAGTCATCGAAACACAACCACCAATCTTGTCCGCCACCTCAGCCTCTGGCATGACTCAAGCCATAGATCCTGGATTTATTCTCAATGTGACGCCCTCACAATTTGCAAAGACGGAGATCACGACAACATCCGCTAAAATTGCTTACCCAAAACCACCTGCTATGCCGCTGGGTATGCATCAATTCAAATGCCCTTGCTGCTGCCAGGCCTTGCCTGAGATGTACAGGCAACCATCCCTATGGAAGTGAGTCTAACGCACGATTCTTCACTTTTGTGTAGGTGGAGATCTTAACATGACAATAGAAAGCATCTAATGACTGATATCGCCCCATATACTTGCATCATCGATGACTGCCCTACACCAGATCGCCTCTTTGTCACCCGAGCAGAGTGGGACCAGCATACGAGGAACGATCACCAAAAATGCTGGCAGTGTTTGCCTTGCACCACTGTGGGCAAGGCGCCGTTGGTGTTTCCATCTGTCGAGGCCTTCATGGAGCATATTCGCGTGGTTCACTCCAGTACGATAAATGAGGAGCAGTATTCCACACTCATCCCCGAATCGGCGATACCGGTCCCTGCGGGGATCAGCTGTTGCCCACTGTGCAACTCCAACGGCCCAGCAGACTCACCTGTGTTGTTGAACCATATAGCAGAGCACTTGCATTCCTTTGCTTTACGCTCTCTGCCCTGGCCTGGACGTGAATTTCTGCACACCAATTTGGACGAGCAGGATGATGATGATGATGATCCTGACGATCTTGACGACGGGGACCATGATGCGTACAGCTATTTTCTGTATAATGATTATTTCGATCAGGGCTCCGAGGTCGCGTCCCGCCAGTATAATCTTACCAGTGGCTCTAATCGGGACTCAGACGGATTGCCATCGCTGCACTCGAGCCAGGCTTCTGAACGACCTGAAACGCCGTCGGACAAAGGGTCTGAAGTTGCGGATGACACTAGTCAGACTCCTGATTACGATCCGATGGTTGAGCCTGGAGAGCCACAGCCAATCATTGAAGCTTCTCAAGATCATCTACCTGAAGTGGTAGAGGGCGAGTGGCCGCAGAAATGTGCCCGGAGATTTCCCTGCGGCACGGATGACCCCGAGGTAACTCGGCTGGGAGAGCTGATGTGGAACTGTATGCAAATGAATTACAAGCGGAAGGCCGAGGAAGAAGGGCCAGACAGTCAGCCTAGCAACACTCTGTTGTTCCCTCACAGCGCCAATAACTCTCCATATCAAGGCTTTCTCGCGAGAGTTGCCGAGCTCGAGAATCAAGGCAACCTGATGGAAGCCATCTTGTGGCAAACAGATGCAGTGAACCATTTTAGAGATGAGCTGGGATTTGCCCATCCTTATTTCATCAAGAACGTTGACAAACTGGCGGAAATGCATTGGGATGCGTGGAAAAAGGAAGAGGCAGATGCTTTTCTTAGTAAAGAAGTTGAAATTTTCATCGACGAAGTTGGTATTCGTGATTTCCAAGATCCTGTGTGGATAATTGATGGGGCATACGATCTAGCATTGGTGTGTGCGAAATACAGCCTCGTATCCTTGGGCAGCAAGCTATTCAACAGGCTCATCGACCGTTTCGAACAAGAATCCAAACTATTCAAGGATGGGACCCAACACACCAAAGCAGCTCGAGAGAAGTACTCAGACTTTTTGATAGACGAGGACCTTTGGAGAGAACTGGCGGTCATGGAGCGAAATTCACTCGCGCGTCTCCTCAAGGTACACCATCATTTTGATCTTGACACTACTGAGGCACGTCTCTACCGTGTTTTGCGTCAAACACATCAGATACAACAGGTGGAAATGATTGACACGAAAATCAAGGCCATAAGTCTTTTCAAACAAAAGAGACAGCCTCAACAAATAGAGGCTTTGAGAATGTTAGAGCAGATAAGGCGGGCAGAAATTGAGGCGTGGGGGCCGTGGAACCACGCCTCCCTGTCAACATTGACCTGTCTGTTTCAATTCTACGGAGAGAGGGGTCTTTCTGACGATGCTATCAGTGCCGCTCAGGAGTTTGTTATCTGTAACCAAAAAATATGGGGTGAGCGTGGTTTCGCTTCAATCGTCGCCGTAAAGGAATTAACAGACTGCTATTCAACTTTATAGTTCGGGCGAGAGAAGGCAGCGCAAGCCAGGGATCTCTATAATTGGCTCAAAGTCAAGGATCTTGATGTGAATCTGGTGAAAGAAACGAAACCTCATCTTGACTTGGGCCCCGAGGATTTAGATGAGCGAGCGCCACGTTTGTACGCACGACCAGAGCTGGCAGACACGAGTCTTGACCATGGCAATTCTGCTCCTTCCGGCCCAGCAAAAGGGGTACCTACCTCTAAACGCCGAGGCATAGCAGCCGGCTTCAGTAAAGCATTGCGGTTCTGGCGCAGAGAGAAGCCATCAGACCAGTAATGAAATGAAGCATGATTATAATGCTCTTGTCAATAGTAGCCATAGAATCCCTTGTCTCTCTTTCTGCGATGTTAAAGTCAAAGACAGGCTAACCAACGGTTGATAAATGTATATAATATACCACCTCGTCAGGCTGTTTTGTAACTAAATTGGAAGTGTCTGGTGCTGTTTGTTTGACCAGCAACTCCCTGGTCGGTGCTTACTACAGCAGAAGACAGTGGCGCAAAAATCGACGTTGAATTAGATGTATATTTGCAAAAACCAACCAGAATCGATATCGAATATCAAATTCGTTATGGTTCCGGGCCCGATCTCCGCATTATTTGTCTGACCACGAGTTAGCTGGTAGCTCTGTGGTTCTTGTTTTGGTTTGGATATACGAACCAAATGAGGTCGCTGCCTTGGCGCCCACACCAAATCCTTGCGGCTCAACTGCGCCTAGATTGTGCATTCTACACAACACTCTCCAGGCTCACATATAAATCAAAATCACCAGAAGAAATGGCTTCTAAGCGTGCATATTTCTTAGCGCCCAACCTAGAACATAAGCTGTCATCCAGCCCAATTCAGCTCGGCGTTCTACTAGCAGATGCCTTGAAGCCCACCAAACCGCTCTCCACGTGTTGCTCTCCGCCTGAATTCGACTCAATTGTGCAGACACCGTACGCCATCTCCAGGACGTCAGGCAATACTGTCAATGCTGGTATGCGTGTCAAATTCCTATCCTTTGCCGGCACTCCCATAAATTTTGCCAATAACGCCCATGTCATGGAGTCCTTCGACATTGACACGCTTGAGACGAGGTGGTTGAAGAGTGAGCCGCAAGATGACGATGAGGACCTCCTAGCTCGCTTGCAGGAGCCGAAAGTGCAGGCCGCCATTCGAGGAGGTCTATACGGAGCACGTCCAATCTACATTATCAGTGGGCTGAAAATCGCGCGTGGTCTGTCCGTTCAACGCGAGGAATCCAAATCTACGCATGGATCAGTGGGCGGCACAGTTCCCATCATCGAGGGCATCTCTGTCGGCGCTGAGATGGGCGGAGAGAAGCAATTTGGCACGAGCAGCACATTCAAAGTGGCCCCAGAGGAAGACATCATATTTGCTTATCGGGTTCACAAGATCAAACCAAAGAGCCGCAAGGTGATCAAGGCCTCAGTGAATGTGTACGAAACTAGCTCTGCTTTCTTACATGGCGACGATGAGGATAGTGGTTTCAAGGGCGTCGAGGTCGTGCCTGTGAGCGCGGATTCTGTTCTGAGTGAAGATGAAGATGATGATGATAGTGAGAAAGACGAGGCAGAAGGACAGTACCTGGAGCTCAAGGGTGGCGACGATGGGGAGTACTATGTCCACATGGGTCAAGCTTGATGCATTTTGTCCACAGATGCCATATATTGAGTATGAATGTGATCTTTATCTTGCTACATCTATACGGAGTAGCTTGAGGGGAATTTGAACTCTTTATAGAGGTCTCAGAGACTTTAGCCTCGTTCATATATTAGCTAACTGAGCGATCCATATTAAGGGATCGGCAGCGTCAAGCTTCCCGCTTGGACTGTTTGGTCCTGCTACGTCTATAATTAGCTCCTAAAGCTTCAATCCGAGAAGCTGGCTGTTAAATCTACAGCGCTTATGGGCCAATTCCAGGGATACATGGCGTGACGTCAATAATGAGATGCATGGCTATTTGCGCTGCGCTGGCGATGGGATTGGCTAATTCCAAAGCTGTTGCCATACTAATGAGTCAAGTTCTTTTTGCTCTGTTTATGTGAGGCACAGTCGCAAACAGATCGAGCACAGTCGCTGTGAGCTGACAAGCTTTCACACACTGTAATCAAGGCCACTAACACTCTAACTACAGCCTCAAGCTCAGGCAGGCAGCATAGGATGCATCACGTGATCTCGCATCATTCACACATCTCGTCGTGTTATCACTACGCGTTTCTCTCGACGAATCTATTGTGGCTCTTGTTGCCACTTTCATGCTCAAAATGGCCATGGATGTCATAGAACTCTCAGATGATGATAATACGGAATCAGACTCTGAAGATGACTTTGAGGGACCGGCCAAACCACCTCCTCAGAAAAGGAAGATCGAAGTGGAGTTCACGGAAAAGGTGCAGTGGACAGATGAATCAGACGGTGCGCCCTCCAAGCCAAAGAAAAGGAGAACAAAGCGAAAATCTGCCGGGAAAAAGAAGGCTTCAAGAGTGACTGGAGATGTGGAGCACACAGACGACGAGTTGGAGAGAGTTGATCTTCCAGACTACTTGGTTGAGCGGAGGCGAGCTTTTGACGCCAAGAAGAGATTATACCACGAATCAGCCCTGATGCTACCCCCTGACTATACAGATGTCGAGTTCGATGAGTCAAGGAGGCTTCGAGAGCTCAAGGAGAGACCAGATTTCGACCCAAGAAGTGGCATCAAACCGTCTCGGCCGTACAAGGATGTCGAACTTCCTCAATCAGGTGGTCTCATTCCCGCATCGATCGCTCAGTATCTGCGCGATTACCAAATTGAAGGCGTCCGGTTTTTGCACAAAAAATTTGTGTACCAAGAAGGAGGCATCCTGGGAGATGACATGGGCCTCGGCAAAACGGTTCAAGTCGCTGCTTTTTTGACGGCGGCCTTTGGAAAAACGGGAGATGAAAGAGATGACAAACGTATGAGGCAGATAAGGCTTATTGGAGACAGATGGTATCCCAAAGTACTAATTGTCTGTCCCGGGTCTCTCATTATGAATTGGAGAAACGAGTTGAGCCGATGGGGATGGTGGCATGTGGATCTGTTTCACGGGACAAACAAGGACGACGTACTTGGTGCGGCCCGCGCTGGGATGCTGGAAATCATGATTACAACCTACGAGACGTATAAAAACTCTCGCAGCTCCATCAACATGGTGCAGTGGGATGTCATCATCGCCGACGAGTGCCACCGCCTCAAAGACCGCTATTCCGAGACTACCAGAGCAATGCAAGAGGTCAACGCGCTCTGTCGGATTGGCTTGACGGGAACAGCTATACAGAATAGATATGAGGAGCTTTGGACACTGCTAGATTGGACCAACCCGAGTCATTTTGGTACCAAAGCAGAGTGGTCGAATACCATCACGAAGCCCCTGACCGTCGGCCAGTCTCATGAAGCAACGGTTGCACAGCTGAGTCTCGCACGGCAGACCGCAAAGAAACTGGTTCAGAATCTTCTTCCTCGGTATTTTTTGCGCCGCATGAAATCCCTGATAGCAGATCAGTTGCCGAAAAAATCCGACCGAGTCGTCTTTTGCCCCCTTACAGACTTACAAACGGAAGCATACGAAAATTTCCTCGGCAGCAAAGAAGTGGCGATATTAAAGACCATTTCAGAAGACTGCGAGCATGGGGGCAAGAGAGGTTGGTGTTGCAACGAGTTTCTTCCAAGTGGCAGACGCTGGCAAACCATTGTCTTCCCGAGCATGATTATTTTGCAAAAGTTAGCCAACCACCTGACTCTGCTGGTACCTCAGACGACAGATATGGAAGAAAAGCATGCGTATGAACTTGCAACACTCCAGACTTGCATGCCTGATACGTGGAGAGAGTTATATGAGAAGCGAGATCGGATTAGTAACCTAGTCAATCCAGAGTTCTGTGGCAAGTGGAAGATTCTGAGGAAGCTGCTCAAATTTTGGCATGGCAGCGGAAACAAAGTCTTGGTATTTTCCCACAGCGTGCGGTTACTCCGCATACTCCAGCACCTTTTTACCAACACAAGCTACACCGTGAGCTATCTGGACGGTTCCATGAGCTACGAAGCGCGGCAAGATGTGGTGGATACGTTCAACTCCGACCCCACGCAGTTTGTGTTCCTAATATCGACCAAGGCTGGTGGTGTTGGGCTAAACATCACTTCGGCTAACAAGGTGGTCATCATAGACCCTCACTGGAATCCTGCCTACGATCTGCAAGCTCAGGACCGAGCTTATCGAATTGGCCAGACTCGTGATGTCGAAGTCTTTCGGCTCATTTCCGTGGGAACAATTGAAGAAATTGTCTATGCTCGGCAAATTTACAAGCAGCAGCAGGCAAACATCGGATATACTGCATCATCTGAGCGACGCTATTTCCGCGGTGTTCAGCAAGACACTGAACGAACGGGCGAAATCTTTGGCCTATCAAACATCTTTACCTACCATAGCAATATGGGCTTGCTTCGCGATATCGTGAACAAGACAAACATTGCTGAGGCTAAAGCTGGAGTGCACTTGGCTGATGTTGATATGGAAGAGGCGGCCAAAGATGGTGAAGATTTAGGAGTCGTGAAACGAGAAGAGGGCACCGACTCGGAAGATGGGGGACTCAGCCAGCTGGCAGACCTGCTGACTTCTGGAGATCGGAAAAAGACACCGGAATCCCAAAAGGCAAAGATAAGCCGTCCAAAAAGCGACGCTGTGCAAGCAATTCTCACTGCAGCTGGTGTGGAGTACACGCATGACAACTCTGAAGTGATTGGATCTTCCAAGGTAGAGGAGCAGCTCTCGCGGCGAGCGGCCATGAACTTGTTTGGAGAAGGAGATCTTGCGGGCCAAACTACCTTGTTTGCAGACAGCGACGAGAGCGACGGTGACGGGCTTCACAGCTCATACAAGCCGCCCGAGGATGTTTGCTTGCGCCAATTTTGTGAGATGGCTAGGGAATTTGGCTTTGCCAATGCTACGGACTTTGCCCTTATTGTGGAAAACTGGACGACAGAAGCAAGAAGGAATTGCTTAAATTCATTCTATAAGAGGCGCGAGGCTAAGCTAAGTAAGGAGGGATTCCTTGATGCAAAGGAGGGTATAGTCAACCACGAAGGATCATCGGCAGACGCAAGGGTAAAAACCCTGAAGCAAGAACACAAGCCAAAGCTGGAAGCGATAAAGGAGGATGAAGCAAGAAGCGGGGTAATGCTCAGAGATTTGGACCCCTGGCCTCAATCTAAGCTCGAAAACATGGCAGAGGAGAATGAGGCAAAAACGGAAGCGAATGAGGGGGTGAAGTGCGAAATCAAAATGGAAACAAAGGGAGAAGATGTCAAGGATGCGAAAATAAACGTCAAAAAACAGGAAATTCGCGACGAGAAGAAGCCGATACCGGCAGACAGTGAGTCCAAGAGGACTTCAATTTTCCTTTTGGATGACGACGACGACGACGAGCTTTGAGACGAGATATTGCTCAAACGAGGGCTTCTATTTCGACGGCCTCGATGGCAGCACTTATTTCGTCAGAGTGCCAATCTTGTGAGGCAAGATCTGGTACGAAGACGAACGTTCCGCGGGCTGTGCGAGATCGACCTCCTGGAAGGGACCAGCGGCCCTAAGATTCTTTTCGGTATCGCGACAAAGCTGGCATCCGCCCAAGAAGTGTGGCCAGATGAGGTTGGTGAAGCCTGGAGAGCCGGCCACGGTTAGCCTCTGGTATGCTTACATCGGGAGACTCATGAGTGTTTTTACTTACGCTGATATAGGCTGATCAACGGGCCTCCGCGCCAAACTTTGACATGCTCATAAACGTACCAGTGCCCGCCTGGCTTGAGCAGCTTGTACAAGAGCTTGATGTTCTTCTCGGGCTCGGGAATGCTGCACAGGCAGAGAACGCCAACGATGCAATCGACGCTGCCCGGCTCAATCTTTCCGTTCCATGCAGAGGGGTCGTCAACAGATTCGATACCGACGGGGACGACTTGATAGATGTCATCCATACCAAGGTCCTTGACGCGTTTCTCGAGCGCTTTAGCAGAAATGGGGTTGGGCTCTACGCCATAAATCTTGGTGATGTGGCCGCCCGTGGTTTTCCTGTTGCGAAGGCCGGCTGCGTTGTCTGCGTCGCTGGTGTTTTCGCGGAAACGGGCAAGAACATCTGCCCACATGCCACTTCCGGCGCCGACCTCGATGACAGTGCCATACACTGGAGTGCTTACGACGTCGTCATGGATGACACCGCCCTTGATACGACCTTCGAGAAGAGGAATAACACGCTGCTCGCCGTTGAGCTTGACATTTGGCCCGACGGTGGCCCAAAATGTGCCAAACAAGGCTTCGCGGAATCCATCGAAGGAGAAGAGCGCGCGATAATTCTTGTCACGGATAAGCCCACGAATTGTCGCAGGAATATGAGAGGCAGATATGGCCATGAAAGTCCATGGACCTATGAGCTCGGCCAAGACATCTTGGATAGTGGCCAAGATGGACATGGCGAAGGGGGGGAGAGGGCGACGACCCTCGGCGCTCAGGAGGCACTTATAAAAGCGAATGGGAGAATGATGATGCTCGGATCGGGCACACGCTTTTGCATGAAAGCGCCGAGGAAAAATTGAAGAGCTCTATGAAGAACAAGGAGAAAACCAAGTTCTTATAAGCCGATCAGGGGGGAAAGGAAGGGAAGAGTGTGGGAGCTCGTGTGAGTGTGGGTTTTTATAGCCGTCACGCACAGTGTGTTTATCAACCAGGAGCTCATCTTTTATAAGCCATGTGAGCCTAGCCCTGTTTTTCTCTTCAAGCTGCGCCTTTTGGTGTGTCGATGCAAAGAAGGCTACGGATGTGGGGCCGATTCGGGTGGAGTTCCGGATGTCCGTTTAGGCGCTGGTGAAGATTCTGGAGATAGTGAGATTTGGATGACCAATGTTGATGGTTTTGGGAAGGATATTTTCACGTTTTGGGACGCGAGAGGGGAGGAAGAGCTCAGGAGATGGGATGTTGACTGGGATGCTCACATATTCGGCTGAGAGCGGGTGAATGAATGACCGCGAGAGAGTCGAGGCGTCGATGAGTGAGCTCGGACGAAACACAGTGCGATGAATTCTTGCTCACCTACAAGGGGGGTTTTTCGCTTTCGATGGCAAACAAGGGTTTGGTTTGATCCTGACGATAAATTTCACGATGTGACTTTATTCGGCTGCTGAAAGAGATTGCTGCTGATTAGTGAGCAGAGAGTAGCCATGCGCGCATCTGCCATCAAGGTTGTCACTGAGAAAGCTTAACATGATGCTGCTGACGATTCGTGAGCTAACTGGATATCATGAATAGTGATAGAAACGCGACTTTGAGAAGTGCAAAGTTGAACATATACCGGTGGTATCTCGCTGTGAATGCGCGTCAAGATGCTGTCTACGACGTTCCCACCATGAAGATATCCACAAATTCACATATGTCCAAAGTGAAATATGGTATGAACAAAATGTATTTTTGGACATTTATAATCTGTCCATCTTAAAGCGTTGGACCGAATCTCGGTCCAGGAATATTCCAGCCCAATCCATAACGCCAAACCAACCCCATGACAATCGACCAGACGCTCTCCCCCTGCGCGCGCAGTCTATCTGAAAAAAAAAAGAGTCCACTCCTAGCATAACCTGCCCCCTATCAAAAAGAGAATTACAACAACTCAAAGTCATCCAGCTCGTCCCTGTACTTCATAATATTCTTCTTAATCTTGCTTCCCACAGCCCACGTGACAAAGTCCTCGTTGTTGCGCGTCACCAGGTACGCCGGGTCGGTGATCTCGTCGACGCCGACGCGGACGTGGCCCTGCTCGATGAGCTTTGTGGCGGCCTGGACGGTCTCGGCCATGCGCAGGCGGGTCATGACGACGGGGAGGCGGCGGCGGGCGAAGGCGCTGACGGTGACGTTGTTCTCGACGGCGGAGAGCTTGGAGGAGGAGGAGAGGATGCCCATGTCGTAGAGCTTTGCGAGGAGGAGGTCTTCGTGTTTGCGGCGGATGGGGTTTTCGGGGGGGAGGAGGGAGAGGCGGTGGGCGAGTTGGCGGATGGACTTGAAGAAGAAGAAGGTCAGTTGGGTGTATTGTATTGAGGGGGTAGAGTTGGTGATGGTGTTGTTTTGGGGTGTTTGCTGATTTGGGGCGGAACTTACGCCGCACATTCTGTTGTACTTGTGGTAATCTTCGGGCTTTTGGATCATGTACCGTCTGCGGACGAGCTTGTCGCGGTGGTTGTCGTCTTGCTTGTATGTGAAGAAGTCTGTCTTGCGCAGAAGCTTCTGCTCGTGATACTTGAGCTTGCGCACCATCTTGCAGGATCCTCAATCGGGCTTTGTAGTCACTATTGCTGGTATTTCCAAGATTGACCGTCTGATTGAGATAATAAAAAGATCCGTGAATGAATCCGGCGCGCAATCAAGATGGGGGTATCGGAGTTTGGTTTTTGCTGAAAGATTTGGATCAAATGCTTATCTCGATAATTTTTTGAGACGCCTAGAAAATTGGAATACAAAAGGCGGAACTCGAAAGCGGGGCGCACGCCAGCTAGCGCGGAACATTTTCCGTCCCGCCACACTCCACATTTTGCACAACACCAAGGATTTCGCATCACCAGCAAAAGAGCCGCGGGATTCATTGCCAATTCTTCTGCAAAAACCTTCAATCCGCCCGCCATGCCGCTCTTCCCACCGCCCTGCGCCGTCCGCGGTCTCTCGATCCGCGCATTCTCAACTTCAGCCTCAAAGTGTGCTCCCCGTGAGCCCGTCCACCACCGCCCCTCCTCCAGCAGCAGCCTCCTCTCCATCAACAACCCCGGCCCTTCGCGATCCTCCGGCCAGGCTCCCCGCGCGGCGGCGAGCAACCCCGGCGATGTCGCTGCGAATTTGATGACCCGATTTAAGCGTGATGGACAGATTACCATGAGGAACAAGCAGGCGAACATTGAGCTGCTGCGGAACCAGAAGAACTCGAATGATTACTTGAAGCAGATGCCGCGGAGGTGGGATGCGGGAGATGTTTACTCGCCGCATGATATGAGTCCTGTGGAGATGCAGAAGTGGAGGAAGAGGTCGCCTCGTGGAGGGGATGTGATTGATGCGCTGGGAATTCGACCGTTGGACATGTACAAGGTATGTGTTTTTTATTTGGTTTCTGAAGCTGTGAGGGGCAATTGGCTAACTTGGGGATGTTGTAGAACTTTTCTTTGATTCAGGAGTTTTCTTCTACGTCTGGTCAGATTACGCACTCTTCTGGCACGAGCCTTCGTCCTGTCAATCAGCGCAAAATTGCCAAGATGATTCGCAGAGTTCAGGGTATGGGCTTGTACCCGACTATTCACGCTCACCCCGAGATGATCAGGGAACACTTCTTCCCTGAGAGGAGATAAGAGAGAGAGAACGAAAAAGAAAAGCATTGGGGTCTGATTGGATGTTGTGTGAGCCGCCATCTATGGGTGTGGCCACTCATGAAATACTATATTTGCTTTTTTTTTTTTTTTCCAACTATGTGTACAATAGATGCTACCCCCCGTTATGTATAAATACATGTCATGATCATATATTTCTCCATTGTTATACACTCCCTCTAGGCCTTCATGACCCGTTCTATTTTGAATTGGCACAGCGAGTACTCGTCCATGCGCCGTCCCACCTTCATCAGTTCTGCCCAAACATCGGGGTATCGCCCCTTGGCCCACTCCTGGAATCCTTGCTGAAGAGGCTGTCCTGGTAGAGCATTATATGCAATACCAAGGCTACAGCTATATGTTAGCAACTGCAATGGCTGGACCATGGATGGTTGAGGGTTTGTACTCACGTCATAGCGTTTGGCTCTGACCCCACGACAGACGCCATCTTCATTATCAGCCCTCGAACCTCCTTTTCGTTCCCACTGCCGGCTATTGCGCCAATGTAGGCGTTGTAGACGCTTTGCGGCATTTCCAAATCCATCCTCTCCATCCTCTCCCAAAGCTCGCGGGCTTGCTTATGTCCGCCCGTCTTCTTTTCCAGTGTCCAAAACATTGCCTCCAACGTCGCATATGAGGGCCCTTCCCTCGACTGAGTGATCTGGCCCCAGTAGTCTAGCGCTATTAAAGGCTGGCCGCAGCCGGCGTATGCCAGCATCAAGGCTGTATATAATTTCGTCGATGGCTGTAGCGTAGTGTCCATCTTCAGCATGTTGTGCACCATTTCCAGCCCATCGTGGTCGGGATATCGGGCAATTCCCTCTAGGCATGTGATGTAAGTGTCCATCGTGGGATGGTATGACTTATTTCGGTGTGCGCGCATATGTCCAAAAACATGTGAAGCCATATCGGGGCGTCTCCTTTGGAAAAACGCATTCATGAGTTCCACGCGTCTTTCGAAGCTGGTATCTTGGAAGAATTGATGGAGAAGCTGATATGCGCCCCATGCTCGGTTCGTGCTGGTGCTGGGCTCGAGGCAGAATGCGACAAATGCGTTTTGGATAACCTCTCGCTCCGATTCACTGTACAAGAAGGAGTGAATGGAAAGGATATCCATGACATCGAAATGCTGGTCGTTTTCCAAAAATCTCAAGCAGAGAGCTGCAACTGTGGCTGTTTCAAGTCTCATTTGGTCTTCTTCAACGGCCTCCAGCATGGATGAAATCAGCTTGAAATCCGGCAGCTTCTGGGCTGTCAGCGCGACTAGGTACTCGTTGACCATCTTTCGAAACTCGGCAAAGAGATGAGGCTTGGTCTCGTTCGTCCAAGGCTGCATATGCCTAACTTGATTGTACGCCTCTCGTGCCTCCACCAAATTGTTAGTTCCAAGTCGTAGGCCGAGCAAGATTAAATGAGTTTCTCCATTCGGAGCCAGTCCTCTTTTTGCGGCGAGCGCAAGAATGTCATCGCCCAGTGCCTCATCTCGCTGCGCAGAGGCAACTCTGAGAAGGCTGTTGATTGTGCTAGTATCTGGTGCCACCTCTCCTTTGCGGTCAACCATGTGTGACATTACAGTGTCTACTTCGGCAAGACTCTTTCCAGTAATGAGTATTCCCTCAAGTAACACATTCCAGTGGTTCCTCCTTGGCTGCGATTCTCCAAGTTCGCGGAACAGAGAAGTAGCCCACTCTTGGAGGTTGTTGCGCATCGCAAAAGCCGCTATCGTGCGATACGTTGACGCTCGTGGTATGCCTCCCGATAGAGGCTTGCTGAACCAGTGCTTGGTTTCGGCGATACGATCTCGCTCGGCAAAGAATTCTACCATGACGGCTTGGATTTTCACATCGTATGGTACTCGGTGGTTCTCAGCGTATTCGACCAACTCCACCAACTCGGCTTCACATCCCTCTCTTGCCAGACCCTGCGCAACGGTTTCTACTAGGTGGACGTCTTGGTTCTCTTGGTTCAGGTGAACCGCAAACTCTGGCTGTTCCCATTTTTCGTACAGAATCTGCAAGGCCTCGCGAGATCCCCCATATAGACACATAGCCTTAATGAGGTGGATCCATTGTATTTCCAAGACATTAGGAGTCTTAGGATAATCTCCCGATAGCCATACCGAGTGTAATGCTTTGGCGAAATCTAAATGATGTTGTGTTCGTTCGATTGGATCCTTTTGAAGTAGCACTTGCCTCGCCATCGTTAGATCAGCAAGAGTAAGCGTTCTGGCGTCCGGCTTGTCGGCTGGCACATCTGATAGATACTCCAGTAGCCGGCGACACTGTAGAGCCTGTGTGCTGTTCAGAGGCATGCGGGTGGCCAATTTCGACTGCATAAACTTCTTCCAAGACTCAATCAACTCTTTCCGCGGTGGCGGTCTGACGTTGTCCAGCATGCGACTCCTCCAGACCATGATTTGCAGCCATCCCGGCTCGTACTCGGGCTGCCTGACCTCCCGCGGAGGCTTCTGGAATAGACCGCTGAAGAACGTGCGCTCGAAATTGGCATAGGATACTGGCCTCGGAGCAATCGACCGTCGACGAGTTGGAGTCGCAAATGCAGCGTAGGATGGCGCCGTCCTCGCCTGGCAGACAAGTAGTCGCCTGCCATGACGGGCCAGGTTTGCCCTCATGGTGTGAATATCTCTATGTTTTGATGCGCCTGGGCAACTGTCAGACGTCAATTGGCGCATGGAAGAGTTTCAGATGCTCACTGGATCATGTTTGAGACAGACGGATTGCACAGATTGCGCAAAAGGCAGCCGATTCCACCACGTCTATTGAAGCTACAAACTCCATCGAGTTGTTAACAGGCATTTACAGGACGCAGGTTGAGCGGTTATTTTGCCGTGGTTTCTCCGGCGGTGTTTGTTATCTTTTTTCGGTTCCCCGTACGGAGTACAGCCATTGAATTTGGTTCATTCGAAACCCCCACCATGAAGAGTTCAGAAGCTCGTTGAACTTGACTCATTTATTAGCCATGCGCACATATTCGCCTGCAATTATTTGAGCTCCATACTTCGGATCTGCATGTATACCTGGAACTTTCGTATTTGACTGCAAAATCCGAGGGTGTGCCAAATGAGCAAGGAAGTACTTCAGTCGCCAATCGCGAACCCTTCCCTTCTAAGAAGCCGGCAGTAACCGATACTATCTCCATGACTTCAACACCCGAGTATTTCCATTTCCCGCCTTTGAATGCATATCCCGCTTTAGAACGGAAGTTTCAATTGCTACCTTACGTGGCTTTGCTCCTCATTTGGCGGAATTTTTGATTCATCATACAAGTAGCATCTCTTCAATGTCTTAAGTCCGGCTTCATGGAAAGGACAGTCATACTATGGCAAAGTTTACTGAAGCAGAACCGCCTACGAAAAGATTGGCGATAAATTCTCGAAATGAAGGGTAAGATATAGACAGACTGAATACGTGTAATATTACCGCGCGGAATACTATGTAAGACTCATTCGCGGCTATTATTCCCCCCTGCAGCTTAGTATAATCGCACGGATGTTGCCGCGGGTTGCTCGTTTTGTCAGCACATTATCTGCGATCTTAGTGTACGGACTTAGCGCGGCCCTGAGACTTTATAGGCCCCTCAAGTGTGTAAGTCTAAGTATGCGACTTCGGAGATGTCGCAAGTCGTTTGATCGGACTTTATGGCATCAGTAATGGGGGTTATGTTAGCTGGCTTACACAGCTGCCACTATGCTCTATTTTCGTAGCGACGGTTGCGAGCAATGACGTCTGCGAACCGCCCACTTCCCAGGGATCTCATGTATGTAATCGCGCAAAAGTGGGATAGACCAACTGCTGGGTCTTGATTGCGAATTTGAGTCGATGCAACTCGGAGTTGGGACCCAGTTCTAATTCAGCCCCGGATGTAAAACGTCGTATCTGCGTACTTACACCCGGGACCCCTCTCGCCTATATATGACGGTAGATGCCCTCCCCTCATCTCAGGCTGGCCAACAACAACAACAACCAGCAAGTTAGTCCAGCGAGTTCATCCAATCCAAAGCCAAGATGTCTCAAACTTCCAAGCCCCGAGTTATCCTCGGTCTCATGACTTTTGGCCCCAACGAGAATGACGGCGCCAGGATCACCGATCTTGACACTTTCAACAAGGCCCTTGACGTCCTGCAGGCTCGTGGCTATAATGAGGTTGACACAGCGCGAGTCTACGTTGGCGGTACCCAAGAAGACTTCACACGCCAGGCCAACTGGAAAAAGAGAGGCCTCACCTTGGCGACAAAGGTCAAGTACCCTGCGCAGCTTGGCGACAACACAGCCGACAAGGTCGTCGAGTCCGTCGAGAAGAGCCTGAAGGAGCTAGACACTGATTCCGTCGACGTGAGTCCATGATATGATCAAACAGAAAAGAGACACTCAGCGTAGAATAGCCTTGTTAACCATCGCGACGCAGATCTTGTATCTTCACAGGCCTGACCGTGGGGTCCCCTTTGCTGAAACTCTCGAGGCTGTTGACCGTCTCCACAAGGCCGGAAAATTCAAGAAGCTGGGTGTTAGCAACTTTACAGCTTTTGAGGTAGCCGAGGTTGTCATGACATGCAAATACAACGGCTGGGTCCGTCCCACCATTTACCAGGGCATGTACAACGCCATCACTCGAAACATTGAGGCGGAGCTGTTTGTTGCATGCCGCCGCTACGGCCTCGACATTGTCGTGTACAACCCCCTTGCAGGCGGCCTGTTCTCAGGAAAGATCAAGTCCAAGGATCTCGTCCCGGAAACCGGACGATACTCTGGCAACACAGCCATCGCAAACGTCTACCGCAGCAGATACTTCCGCGACAGCACCTTTGAGTCGCTGAAGCTTGTCGAGGAAGCCGCTGAAAAGGCAGGACTGACGCTGATTGAGATTGCGATGCGATGGGCTGTTCACCACTCTGGTCTCAAGATCAAGGACGGAAACGATGGTATTATCGTTGGTGTCTCCAGCATCGCGCAACTGGAGAACAACTTGGACAACGCTGAGAAAGGCCCGCTACCTGAGGAGGTCGTGAAGGCGCTGGATGAAGCGTGGGCGATTTCCAAGGCGGAGTCCACCAACTACTGGCATGGCGACTTGGAATACACATATGACCCTATCAAGGTCTTGTTTGGTGAAGGAGCGAAATAAAAGCTGGGTGGGGGCAGCAGCCTTTTGTATGTAAATGTCAGATGACCGGGCCATGCGCAATCAAATGAGCGTACTATGAAGATAAGGTCAACGCCATACAAGTACTTTGAATCCGTACTTCATATTGGGTCAATACTAGGCGCTCTAATACATATCATATGATGAAACTTGAGTCTTTTGAGTTAGCAATCCTATCAGTGGCCCCCGTATGCCTTCCATGTTCTTTCTCATTGCTTTTGCTGCTTCCGTATCTTGTAGTCAGCTCGAGCACAGTACGGGGTGCGGAACTATTACATGATTTGTCTTTCCTTCCTAATAGCAGACATATGCTTATCTGATCATTCCGCGAGTATCTGTACATGTAAGACAAGATCGCACCCGTTTTCACATTCAGCCTCAACTGCTATTACACTGCCTGGATACGTCATCCACCAAGTCCGTATAGGGCGTTTGTAGGTCGCGTGCTTGTCCGTGTGATGGGACCGACTGCGACCATCAGCTGTTACAGTGCAGCCTCTGACAGGTTCCAGTGCGACGCTAGAAAATCCAATAGCCCGCCCCGGAGGATTTTGGGGGTCCCTCAGGGGCCTCCCTAGTGGCCGCCCATAAGGCAGAGCCTGGGGGTTTACAGGCACCGTCAGCACCGTCTGATGACGGCATCCTTTTCATCTCTTGAATTCACCTCCTTCATTTTTGAAACCCGTCGCATCTCACCATTGTCAAGCCCAAGGATCTGCGCTAGACCTGCCAATTATCTACCAGTGAAGATCCGAATCTCCGGAGCACGGAGTCGTGGATTTCTCGTCGGTAAAGACAGTTGTCTACAGTACAAACTCCCGACTTGCGCTCCTTTTGCCATCTCGCTCGAGATAGCCACATGCTCCCGCAACAGCCAACGTCTCCGCGACGCTCGCGCCAAACGAAATACTGCTGGCGGTCATCGCCCGAATACGAGCCATCCGAACGACGCTTTCGCTCCTGAGAAAGTCACGACGGAGCAGAACCATCGATCAATCATTCCAAACGAGGACCCTGACTGAGACGAAAACGGCGACGATCTGTGCCCTCTTGGACGCAAATCATGGGCTCGGATAATCTTCGACCCGGCCTCTTTCGTGAGACGACGGCTGACGGCCGATCCAGCGAGCCCCTGCTATCGAAGCCCGACTCGGAAGGGCGAGACTTGGAAGACAAGGACGTCGAGAGAGGCCGATCCTCGCGATCCTCTGGCGACGGACTCTCTGGCGCATCCAACTCTGCCTCTGGGCCTCTGTACGACTCCCCCGTGCCCCGACCGGCAATGACACGACGCTCGACGATGCGCAGCCGCAGCCCCGGCCAATTGGCCGCCCAGTCGGCTCGCAAGAAGTACACGTATGCCGCCTTTTTCCTGGTGTTGAGCCTGGTTGCGTTCTGCATTCAGACGGAGCTGAGCGCCTACATCCAGGGCGACCTGGGCTGGGACAAGGCCTACTGCATGATGTTCTTCACGCACAGCTCGTGGGTGCTGATGTGGCCGGCCCAGCTGCTCATCCTGCGGCTGCAGAAGCGTGATATGCCGTGGCCGACCTTTTGGAGGCGCCACGTGCAGCTGGTCAAGTCGACGGCGCTCATGGTCGAGCTGCAGACGCTCGATGTCTTTGGCCTGCAGCGGCCCGCGTCCAAGTCTGTCCGCTACCTGGCCCGCACCACGGCCTTTATCACGACGGCGTTGACCGTGGCCGGCTTGAGCTGGTATGTCGCCGTCAGCCTCACCACGCCATCCGACCTCACCGCCATTTACAACTGCTCTGCCTTCTTTGCCTATGCCTTCTCCGTGCCTCTGCTCAAGGAGCCGCTGCGCATGGACAAGTCGGTTGCCGTCATCATCGCCATCGTCGGCGTCCTAGTGGTGGCCTATGGCGATACCGGCTCTGGCTCCTCGTCTGCCGACGGCCAGAGCCTGGGCGAGGGCGAGGGCGACGTGGATGCCGGCAGCCGCTTCCTGGGCAACATTGTCATCGGCATTGGCTCCGTGCTCTATGGCCTGTACGAAGTCTTGTACAAGCGGTTCGCCTGCCCTCCCGATGGTTGCTCCCCTGGCCGGGGCATGATATTTGCAAACACGTTTGGTTCTTGCATTGGTCTCTTCACCATCTCTGTGCTTTGGATTCCCCTTCCCATCCTGAACTGGCTCAAGTGGGAGATTTTCGAGATCCCCAATGCCTCGACGTGCTGGCTCATCCTGTTTGCTGTCCTTTCCAATGCCACCTTTAGCGCGTCGTTCCTCATCCTCATCTCTCTTACATCGCCCGTGCTCTCGTCCGTCGCTGCCCTTTTGACCATTTTCATCGTTGCCAT
Source organism: Trichoderma semiorbis (assembly GCA_020045945.2). NCBI lineage: Eukaryota > Fungi > Ascomycota > Sordariomycetes > Hypocreales > Hypocreaceae > Trichoderma > Trichoderma semiorbis. The sequence continues at coordinate 6,744,405 of CM034695.1, forward strand.
TGCGGACTGGTTCATCACGGGCCAGCCGTTGAGCCCGGCGGCCATGATTGGCGGCACCATGATTATTGTCGCTTTCGGGGCGCTCAGCTGGAGCACGTATCGCGAGATGATGGAGCATGAGATGGAGAAGCGGAGGGTGGATCTGACGGACAGCGATGAGGACGGCGATTTAAGCAGCCATGAGGACTGAGTTGGGTGTTTTGGATGCATTGTCGTTGTTTTATAAGCATATTTTCCTCTTTTAGACGGATTTACAGACACCGGTTTAGAGGCGTTTGTGTATGCATAGTGGGATTTACATACATATTTGGTATGCGGTGTATGCATGCTTGTTGTTTTGGAGCTATCTAGTATTACTGCAGAGCAGTATAACCATAGGCATAGTGAGATTGTATTTCCTTTGGGCTATATATTGCTGTGGAGGAGGAATTGACTCCTCCATGGCTTCGGAACGGGACATATTGTAAAACGGTTCCTCTTGGAATCATCAATATTACAAGATATTTTAAGAAAAGGTGCTTATTCATGCAACTAATCACTATAAATAATGCCGGAAGCCACCTAGGATGCCGATGACACCGACAGCTCCGACGGTCCCCCTTTATGATGCCTGTCAAAAATCACATGTAAGTTTTCATTGATATCCTAAAATAGAAGTATGCTTTTTGGTATCCTTTGCAATCTTGAAGCCTTCCCATATCCAATGCCAGCCCGTGTGAATTACCCAACGAATGCCTCCTGTCCTATATCCTGCAAATAAATCCTCGTAATGACCTAAAACCCAACCCATTCCGACAAACTACCTATGCTAAACCTATGCAATAATTATTCAATAATACTTTGATAATCCCAAGATAAATAGTAAAAAGGAGAAAAAGACAAAACAATCGCCGTTAAGTGGCCTGAAGAATCGCCGTGGGCGCTTTTTCGTTCCTCCGAACGAATTTACCCTCTCCAGCAACCTTCCAAGTTGCACCCGCAGCGAATATCACATATCTTACTGCCTGTTCCCACGCCTCCCTGTCCACGGCATCTCCAGACTCAAAGTATTGCAGGCTGCTCCAAGAGCCTAGGGGAGGCGGGTCGAAGATGGCCATGACGAGCTGCGCGTAGGCCGTGTTTCGCTCCATCCACAGATCTGAAATGTCCATGGCGGGATGGCGGTAGTCGTCCTCGGCAAAGCTGGGTGCTCGGGGCACGATCTGGATGTAGAACTTTTCAAGAGCTGGGACGCGGGGGATCAGGACGTCGTTTATGTGTGTGGCGAGCGGGAAGATGGCGACGTAGGAAAGGGAGCGGAGGGAGTTGCGCAGAAGATATTGCATGGACTCATCCCCGGAGTCTAGTAACGCAGGTAAAATGGATGGGGGCACGTGGTTGAAGTATTCGTATGTTGCGTAGACCTTGACTGAAGACCCTTCGTTGAGGAGCATTGAGTCCCACGGACGAATGCTGAAGAGGGAGCAAGGAACGGTTGTCTGTGCCCTGTTGCCAAAAGTAGTGTTTGCCAGTCCTGTGGCGTTGCTCGATGGAGTGGTAGCTTGATGTCGTGAGTCCGCGGATCTGGAAAGGGAGAGAATATGGAATCGTTGGCGGAAGATCCAGCACCCCGACAAATTAATTGGCCGACCCAGTAGCGACGCGAGAATGGCGGGAGAGCTGATGAGGTTGATGGTCAAGAGATCTAGGTGCTCGAAGATGGTCTGCCAGAGCCAATTGTTGGACTGGCATTTGGAGTTGTTGTCGTAGGATGGCCCGGCGGCAACAAGATCGCCACCTGGTCCTTGGTGGATCAGGGCAGGGCAATGGCTGGGGAGGATGCCCCAGTTGACGTGATGGTTGGGGTCCTCACCAATCTCGGTCACGGGATAATCGATAATGATACTGAGGCTGTCGACATATCGTGCAAGTCCAGTCATGACAAGGAAGCGCAGAAACTCGAGCTCGTCAACAGTGCTGAGCGGGCCCTCGCCATTGGCTGGACGGGTCATGTGCTGAAATCTCCAGACGACATTTCGAAAGAGTAGAGGTAGGGTGCAGCGTCTCCAGAGGCGGCAAACTAGAGAAGCGCTTTTGATGGTGCCACGGAAGGAATCAGACGAGGGCACAGCATCGGGACCTGGGATGTGTGCTGGGTCATCGTATTGGTACTGTTCAAAGATGGAGGGTTCATCGAGGAAGTTGAGGATGTAGGAGACCAGCTCATTGGGGAGCTGAGACATGGACATGGGAGAAGCCATGGATGGCGAAGAGATGGGGTGATGATGGTGACGGCAATGGTGAAGGCGATTATGATGCCGGGGTGATGCTCAAATAGCTACTTTGATGACGGTGGTCAGGTGGCGATGATGATAGTGGGGGATGGCAATGGCGGGCTGCCAAATGGTGACGGCGGTGCTGATGATGATCCTAAGTGATGGTAATGGCGATGTTCGATGGTTGACGGTGGTGATAATGATGGTCGAGGGTTCGAGGTCAGTCAAAAAGCTTTTTCGACGTGCCAATTGTACCCAAGTCAGGCGCACAAGGGGACCAAAAAGCCAATGGGCTGAATCAAACATGGAGGTACAAGTACTGTACAGATAACCGGCCTGGCGAGAGGCATGCGGCATGGGGGCAGAGAGTGTCGACATTACATTAGCCCGCCGTACCGGTACATTAGCCCGGCAGTAGCTCGAGGCAATCCTTTAGAGGGGGCCTCGATTCCCCGCAGAAGCGCCAAATGGCGACAATGGGCCGCCGATTGTAGCGGGGAAAGGCGTTGATGGAGCCTGAAGAATGCGACGCTGTTGGGCTGTTGGGCGTATGACGTGGGCTGAGCAGTGCATGCGGACAGAGCGCTGAGGTACAGGTACATGGCCTGCGCGTTACAGGGCACAGCTGACTGCTTGCTTTTCAACGGTCTTACAAGTTGCGTCGACGATGATGCTTCGACTCGCAATTGATGTTTTCCCTCTAGGCACCCCTTTTACTGTATCCTCTCTCTCGCCCTCTGCAGGTCGTGCGGATCCTTATTCGCCATTTGCAAGTCCGGCAAGGGGCCTGCCTTAGTGCTATAGGTTCGTCGCATTTAGTTTCGCTCTGCTGTATCAGATCTCAGATCTTGTTATGCAGCCCTGGCCTGGGTTACTGCGCATTAAGGTAATGCTATGCATGGCCTGGACTGGGCTCGCTCTTACGTACAGGTACGAGCACGTTACAGTGCAGAGTACAGAGGGGGGCGAGACAAAGAGCAAAAAAAATCACGAGTGGGCTACATTTGTACTGTAATCGGGCATGCGGCGGCTGCAACTTGGTGCGGCGCATATTTCCGTCTTGGAGACAAGTGCCGCCATCTGATAAGGACAAGGCGCGGATCAAAGGGAAGGGGAAAGGTCACCGGAATCGACTGATAGGCAGGGAGACGAGCATGTGGAAAAAGGAAAAAGGACACTGCAGGCTACGCTTGGATCAATATCCCCTCCCGGACATGGTAGCCGTAGTATGGACTGCACGGGCCAGCCTGAAACGTGGGCCATTAAAGCCTAAAAGCCTTTGATGCTCGGGCTTTCTTGGATGGATTGCATGTGCATGTGCATGTGCATGTGGCTAACAAAATCTCGACTTCAAAGTGTTGTTGGTTGGGTGCTCAAGTTGTCTATGTTGGGGGCGTAATGTGAGCCACCGACATGTAAGGCAACGTTTCGTGCAGCCATAGGCCAAAAGAGACAAGAGGGAAGAGGGAAGATGGGCGAGAGAAGAGAGAAGAGACATGATGGGAAAAACTGAGGGGAAAAAAATACTTGGAAGAGCCTGAGCAAGGCTAGGTACTTGTCGGAAACAATTTCGGGACTTTTGTTTCGATCGAGAGATCTACGCAACGAGCATCCGTATGGTGGTAGTAATCGCGGCAGTGAAGGGCGAGAGAGGTGCATGTGGTATTTTCAGCAACACCCCCTGGACTGAGCTGGGCTGTGTCAAAGAACCTGGTCAGAACAAAACCGTTGAACACGCCACCTGCCAATATAGGCGCCAAGATGGAGATGTATCTGCAGAGTTCGGGTGGAAGATATCAATAGTTACTACTACTATCTACGGCATATGCTTGATTTAGTATCTAGTAGTTAAGAGCTGCATGTACATGTACCGCGGCGAGTTCGAGTCGAGCCGAGTCGAGATTCTTCATCTCCACACAATTCATGTCAAAACCAAAACAGGTGCGGTTCCCGCGGCCCACAGACAGCCGGCCTGCCTAGGGCTGGACCTCCAGGTGGGCCGCTATCGTGATCCGCCCGGCGGCTGATCTGGGCCTCTGCTTTGCTTTGCCCTGTGCCTGTGCCTGTGCCTGTGCCTGTACAATCTCGTCCAAGCACGGATTACTGCGTGTCTTGGCCTCCGTGTCTTGGTCATTGCGCGTACAAAAGGGTGTGCTGTAGATACTCGAGTTCTCAGTGGGTTTCTCCCTGCTACCCATATCTCTTTCTCTCTTCCCCCTTCTCTCAGCAGATACTCGTTTTCTTCCACCTCCAGATTCCACACACTTCAGTCCCCTACTCTACTCCACACGCCATCCTTCGGTCTACCGCCGAATTTAATCAATAATTTCTAACCCCTGAATGGCAATTGAAGCCACTAAAGCCAACGGCACTGCACCATTGCAAGAGCCGATCCTTGCCCAGCTTCTGTCCTTGTCATTTATCACTTTAGCATTGATCCTCATTGGAAGCGCAGCTGTGCTAGTCTAGGTGACAGTTAGTCCGCCTCATTTTCAGATTGTGTGTGCGTGCCTCGAGCACTTTTTTCCAAGAGCGCCAATTGGACGTCCGCCTTTGCGCCTCACAGCACAGTTTATCTGCAGACCGCCCAATTGCCAGATATGAGCTGTAATTTTCCGGATCGCTTCCATGGATTTCCGCGTTTGAGCGCAATCTCGTCTAAAACGCCACAGCGTCTCGTGGGATGAAAATCGTCGAGAGCTGGTTTGTGAGTGGTGCTGCTAGTTCTAGCACGCGCTGCGTTACGGAGTTACTCGTACATGGAAGAATAATTTGCCCGGCTGTTAAATCGCCCGCACCGTGATAACACCGAGATTGAGCTGCTTTCTCCTGAGCGCAAAGAATTGCCTCCTGCTAATGCACACCCAGGCAGCACTACTCGTCCGGTCTGATCGAACCGACATCCGGTTTCACCATTGCATTCTGCTCCTTATCCGACTCATGAGAAAATCCTACTGTGCGGTATCACCGGCTATACTGTTCTTGGCGCCGTCTGGAGGATCCATCGTGAACGTCTATCACATCCGATACTATCACGTGAAGACGGGCATCTGCATCGAATATTGAACGCAACCCTCTCCGCGGAATGGAGCCCATATTCCGTACGAAGGACTGCACATCTACTCAGCAGCACTGGGATTCAATTAGGTAACAAAAAATCAGGCAACAATAGGACAAGGAGGTGACAATAGGCGAGTGAATGCCCTCCAAGGGTGTCTGCGGTTGCATTGGCATTGGCATCGTCGTTGGCGCCAAACGCCGTTGTGAACTAAAAATATCCTTGATTCTTGGTGTCTCTTTCTTTGGCAAAAAGAGCCTAGTGGAGCTGGCATGAGAAACCATGCTGCCAGTGAATGCCGACACTGCCGATGCCATCGACGGGACTGGACTGACCGCATGTCTAAACGAACATGTACCCGTACATCGCTTGTCTCTCGGTTGGGGATGAAGAGTCGAAGCTGAAGCTGCAGAGCTGCGATGGACGACAAGCGATGGACAGGCATACGAGAGACATCCCTCACAGTTGTCTTTTACATGACTCATTGACACGTAGAGAAACATCACATGTAGGAAGTCGGTGAGGGTGAGTGGCTGAACGGGCGAATGGAACGCTACCGGCGAAGATTGTCACATTCACACAGGAATCTCGATCCTGGATTATGCATTATTAGCAATGAAAGACACACTCAAGATTGCGACTTGGAAATGCCCACGCTCTGGGTAGGAGATCAAGCTGTAGACACACGACAAAGGCCATGGAGATACTACCCATTCACTGATATATGACTCTCCCTCATCATCCAGATAAGCGTACCTGTCATACTTTTTTTCTACTCACTTTGCCCAAGCGTGGATTTTCTCCAGCTGAACGGAGCACGAAGGATTCGTACTCTATTGACAGCGACCCCTACCTCGCACAATTCACCCCATGCATGTGGCTGGGATCTATTGGCATCACATGATACCTCCAACCTGTGATCCAACTTTAACCATAGCCACCCTTGTCGCTTCTCTTTTCTGCTAGATAGCTTCCATAACCTTATCGAGATGATGATGATGAATCCTTGTTAACGAACAAGTAAGAACTATAGTTTGCCCCCCTTTTTATTGTAAATATACTATTGTCTGCCGAAGACCTTCTTTGGTGGGCGTGTTAGAGAACCGGCGGCAATGGTGCGAGTCCCTGTATGCATTAGGTAACGCCATTTCCTCGAGAAAATTCACGAGAGCGCCACTCATACCCAGGCTTTGTCTGAAGCATCAAGTTTGGTATTCATTCCATTGTAAAGGCGGGCTTTACGTGTTCTTAACTGGTTTTCTGGTTGGGTCATAGTTGGGTAGATTCGGTTGTGAGATATTCCAATGACCACAACGCCATGCATAAAAATGAAGCAGATTACCAGCAGCGGTGAAAACAATAGGAAAATTCATCTGGATAATCCAGGAAACTCTATTACACCACTTTCAATGCTAATATATCGCCAGAATTGAGTTGATCACTACCGCCCGCAGTTTGGGATGACAACTTCGTCTACCACTAATATGATCAACTTTCAACTCGGCACATAGACTCTAAAAGGCGTCAATTGGCGACGAGATAACTCAAATGCCAATAAAAAGTATTTGTTTTCACAACTTAGTAGATACAAAAAATTGATGTTCAAAATTTCTGCACTCGCCGATTGACGCTGACCACTCTCTGAGCAAGTTTTGATAACTCAATCCTACGGACAAAACATCTCCGAGGATCCACCGCCCACACAATTTAGTTTCAATTGCGAGAATATCATCGCTACAAACTCCCCGCATTCAATCTCTCAGTATCACTATTGCATAAAACTATCATAATGACGGAACAATCTCAAGCGACTCAGCCGCCGCTGCGGATCGGCACGCGGAGATCAAACCTCGCCGTTGTGCAGGCTGAGGGCATCCGCGATAGCCTCGAGAGGATTGCACCCGAACGGACTTTTGAGATTGAGGCGCTTCACACTCTCGGGGACAAGGACAAATCCACAGAGCTTTACAACTTTGGAGCAAAGAACCTGTGGACGGCTGAACTGGAGGAGAAGCTGACTTCCGGCGAATTGGATGTCGTCGTTCATTGTCTCAAAGGTAATAACCTCCACAGGCTGCGACGCCTTCTCGCATCAGACTCACTAAGGCTTTCTAACTGTCAAACAGATATGCCGACCAGGCTTCCTGACTCATGCGATCTGGCGGCCATTCCTCTCCGTGATGATCCCCGTGATGCTCTGATTATAAAGGCGGGCCTGCCATATACCAGCCTCCAGACGCTGCCTGAAGGCGCAGTTGTCGGCACTTCCTCAGTGCGGCGATCAGCGCAGCTTCGCCGCCTCTACCCTCATCTCCAGTTTGCCAACATGCGCGGCAACGTGGAAACTCGGATAGCCAAGGTCGACAATCCTGAAGGTGAGTATACTTGCATGATCATGTCCGCAGCTGGTCTCGAGCGGGTTGGTCTCAAGCACCGCATCAGCCAGTATCTGGGCTCCAAAGACGGCGGTATCTTTCACGCAGTCGGCCAGGGAGCGCTCGGCCTGGAGATTCGGAAGGGGGATACCAAGGTCTTGGAGCTGTTGGACAAGCTGGCTGATGAGAAGTCTACGCTGGCTTGTCTTGCTGAGCGATCCCTGTTGTATACTCTTGAAGGCGGTTGTACTGTTCCGATTGGGGTAGAGACGGAGTGGGTGGACGAACCAAATCATGTTCTGAGGATGAGGGCGATTGTGGTTAGTCTTGATGGTACTCAAAGCGTTGAAGACTCCATTGATGCGGCTGTGAAGACCAACGACGAGGCTAGGAAGCTTGGACAGGAGTTGGCTGAAAGGTTGGTCAAAGCGGGAGCGGATGCGATTCTGAAAGAGATCAATGCCACTCGACCACCGAAAGATTGATGATATGATGGCTTCCTGTCTAGCATAGCAGCGTACAAAACATGTATAGAATACCCCCCCCATAAAATGTATACCAAGTACAGAGTAAGCAGGTGTTAAAAACGTGATACTTGATGGATGCGTAAGTTTGTTGAATAATAGTAGTGATTCTTTCTTGATAAAGAGAAGAGTTTATTATGATACTTCGCTACCAAAGATTATATGTAACCAATTCACCAACGAAGCCAAGCTCATCAGAGCAAATTACTTAGCGTTTACTTTTCACAACTCTTCCATATGCTTAACCCTGCACACCAAAGGGGCCCAAATAGCCATAGTCAATACGGGATGATTCCACCATAGTTTCGCAGTGCGAGAGTGTGTACACGTCCGCAGCGGCCAGCTTACCCAGCCACTTCTGGGTCGTTACATTCGCACAATATTCTGTGAGAGTATCGACATACCCAATAAACGATGCCCATGTATTGTTTGGATTGGCTGCCTGGATGGGCCCTAGAATGGTACCAATTGCCAGCGGATTTGTTGCGTTGGGAGGGCTGTTGCTGAGAAGAATCGCCTTGCGGGCGTTGTTGTATACGTCTTGCACGTATTCTTGTTGAATAAGAACATCTTTGCGATCTCCGAGACGGTTGACGTGTCCTCCAATGTAGTATTTGAAGTCGTATTCCAAGATCAGGTCGTGTGCTTTGATGAACATGCCGACATTTTGCGCTTCTGCCAGGTTTGCAAAAGGTACCCAGCCAGGGAAGACAAGGTCGATGAGCATGAGAATCTTTTGCTTGGGCGCGTAGATGAAAAGGTTTCCAGGAGCGTGGATAGGACCATGGTAATCCAGCTGAAGAGTCTGGTTGTCGACGTGTAGGGTGTGGGAGCCCTTGAAGGTGACATGGGGCAGCGGTCGGTTCGGATCAGGAGTAATAGTGAGTTCGTACTCTGTCAATTCGTGGGCAATGATGGTAACGCCTTTCTTAGCTAGGAGATATGCTGCTCCGATGTGATCGGCGTGGTAGTGGCTGTAGACGAGATGTGAGATTGGCAGGTGGGTTACTGATCGAATCGCGGCAAGGATGTTTTCTCCCGTAGTCGGTGGTGCATCGACCATAATAACGCTTTTGGGAGTGACGAAGAACAAAGATTGGTATGTACCATCGGCGAGCAAATATGCTCCTCCTCCAAGCGATTGCACACGGTATCCTTCCTCATTGACAGGAGGACCAATGGCTGCTGCAGGCACAGGAGCGTATGTAGTCACAGAGTGTGAGTGGGCATGTGCAAGACATGACATGCCCAAGAAAATATAAGCTAGTGAGACGCGCATCTTTGACAAGATATGGTCCTGGGACTGTATAACTGGTGATTGAAGTTGTCTACTGCGTAGGGATTTCTCTGCCTCATTGTTTCAAGACTCTATTGCATTCTTATACTCTGACAATCTTTGATGAATGACAAATAGGTCAATTGGCTACATGACTACTCCGGAAATGCTCAATTCGCATCGTAGTAATCCATTTATGCATAATAGTTGTCTAATCTCTGACCATTTCTTAGTAATGTTTGTCATTAATAACGGGGGGGGGGGGGGCGAAACAGGATCTAGATCCAGGCACAAAGGTCGAGCGATACCCGAGTGGATACAGAGCTTACCCCAAATGGCCTTCACGATGTAAACATTTACACAGGTCGTTAGAAGCTCTCCTTATTAGGTAAGGAGGTCTGCAGAGTAATATGAGTGTGTAAGACAATGGTTGACGAATAGTTGATCCCTTGTATATTTTCTGACGCCCGGCTGTATAGTAGGTAATATATGTTGAGTGTAGGATTGCCAATGACGAGCTGAATGCGTTGGCAATGTAAGCACAACCACTATGGGAGCAACACACAAAATAATAGACCTGAGTCTGCATCCAATGAGCTTGCTGCTACGATACAAGTGTGCGGTATGATTGCGGCAAAACACTGCTCAACTCTAGACGTTACCGTGCATGGATTCTACCGATTCGATAAATATCTATTTGCTCTGGAGCTGGTATCTGTGGAATCGGGAATCTTCGGAAATCCCTCGGAATGGCGATATAACATGTCGGCACTTTCAATTAATAATAACAAATAGGTTTTCCCACAAATGTAACAATAGTTTCTCCTAGGTTACTTACTTCTTTTGACCGCTATATTGAAGTATGGCGCAATCCTTCCCGAAATTATCTCATAACTGAAATGAATAGGGTAGCAAGCGGAGGTCAGAAAAAGCGAGACCGCAAAATAAATATGTACATACATTTAATAATATAAGCACCCTATCATCTCATTGAGTAGCACTTTTATAGGGGAACACCTGTCCAGTCAGCACCTGAATTTTATTATATAATTATAGTAGCAGTTACTAGAGAATTATAGCCATAGTAGTAGCTATTAGAGAAATATAGATATAATAGCAGTTACTAGGGAAATGTAAATATAGCAGCTACTCCCTTTGTAGGCGTATGATTTAACTCGTGTGTGTTCGAAAGCTTCTTGGTCTCGGCTTTTCTGTCCTCCGCTTGGGTAGCAAGGACGAGGCTCACTCACATCTTTTGAATCATCCTTATTCCGGTATTTACAGCAACTATAATCGTATAAACAAAGGGCAGAATGAACTTTTTTAATACGTGGAAGAGAATTTAATTGCATGATTCAACTTCTCCTCTATACACCACCACGAATGCTGACATATCTTTTGCTATAGGCAAAAATGTCAGAAAAAGTATCCCTGCTAGAGTGCCTGTATCAAGCTAAAGCTCAACAATTCTCAAATTGACGTCATCATAGCGAGAAGCGAAATAGAATTGCTGGGAGCACTAACTCATATCATTGGAACGGATGGTTTCGAATCATACCATCACTGAGTGGAGTAAGAATGAGGGCGAAAGGAGGGTGTTGGCCACTACTTATCATACGATTTGTGGCTGAATACACGAACAACACTACACTTACCTCTATTTCGTTCAAATGATAGTCAAAGAATTACTAATTGTGTGTAGTGCTAGAGAGATTGAAGGGGATATATGCATAGGCATGGTGTAATTGTCGTAAACCATAGGAACTTTTGCTATTGGATATCAATGCAAAAGCTTCCAGCAGGTGAGTAGACTCTTTTTGATTGGCTAGATAATCAAGTCCATCTATCTTGAAAGATATGGCACACACTCCCAGAATACCAATATGACATATTTTTCGTGCTTACGGAGCAACACAGCACGGGGTAGTTGCCATCAACATGAAGGCGGAACTACTACTCTCGGTAGATCTCCTGTCTCTGTAATCGGGCGGCGATACTGAATAGAGTTGAGCTAACAGTCGATGGAGATTTTCAGTGGACTCCGGCTCTTACCATCTGCGCTCTTCAATGGTACCTAAGGTATATGTCATTCGGAGCGTCAAGGCGGGGCGGAACGTACAGACGTATGAATGCCCTTATATAGAAACCCAAGGTAAGCCATATGATTTCCAAGTTGATGAATACTCTCAATGGTTTTGCTAGTTTTGACCCTTTATATTTGCACGACTCATAATGTGTCTCGTTCTCGGTTACTATATTGCTGCTAAGGGTGACTTGTACTAGATGAGCTCTAACATACACACGTCTATACAGGTACTGTGCCAGAGTCGGCGGCAACGGGAGGAGTGGAAGAGTCAAGACTGAAGACTTCACAGCTACTGTCACAGATCACACAGCTGGGGTCATACAAAGGACCGAATTTATCTCTGATCTTCCTGGAAACAGAGGGGATACAGCTCCCTCTTATACCTTCATTCAGCCCGTCAGGCCGGCTAACTCGCTAGTTGAAAATTCTGACGCCTTTATCCGCGTTCAATGAACAAAGGAGCGTTCCCTTTGTAACTGGCCCCTGACACACTTGCGGCCTTCAACAAGAGATCGCCATCGAGTGCCCACATGTCTGTAGGGCGCCATTGATACCTTCCCATGAGAATAAATAGATGTTTAGTAATGTTGATATTCACATACTGACAGAAAGCGGCAGTAGGAGCGAGATGTGGCCAATTACGTGTATGATAACTAATCGCTTGCGTAATTTTACACATTGTGTTCTATAAACAGATTTCAGCTGGAGGTTGCGAACGTGATTACTATTTACACCCTTTACCGTGTGGTTCTCTAGTATAAGTCTATATGTGAACTATCAGTAAGCATCTGCGGCTCAAACAGCCTGCCATATGTGGAATATGTCTACTTTTCGCTGTATTTGCGCGAGAGTCCATGCTTTTTGAGGCTCTCTGTATGTTCCCCCTGTGCTGTAGTAGTGCGGACGGATATCTCCAGGCTAAACTAATTGCATGTAGTTTACTCCGTATCAAGTATAAGAAGTACATTTTGTGAACTCTTTATACCTATTAAGTCTCCTTTTGGGTACCTGACCCCTTGTCATGAATACCATATGTGAGGGGATTCAGCTTCTTGGCTCAACTACATTAGTCATTCTTAGCGCTATTGTGTAAGTCGAGTTTATTTTTGTACTCTCCTTCGAACATCCTGTTAGCTTCTACGAACATTGTTTTGCTCCGAGTTCTGCTCAAAATCCCCTCCACACTCTCCTGTCCCATGGAATTCCCATGGTACTCACCTGATGGCCATCAATTGACATGTTACATAACAGAACCCTTACGTACCTAGCCTAAACTATAGAATTGAGGGGTTGTGATATTATTGTGCCAGTCAGACGAAATAACCAATCTGAAGCTAGACTATGAAGAATGAAACCAATAGAGTTTACCGTAGATGAAAGGTACGTGTAATTGCCGCGCGGTACACATCTGGAAGTCAAGAGTCGGCCGGTGGCCGCTGTCTCTCTATTTATTTCTTCGTTAGTCTAGGTACTTGACAGCCGCGAGAAATATGTCCCATTCTGCTCGCCGTGCCGAATTAAATAATATTCCAAACCATGAGAAGCGGGGAAATGAACAAGTAAACGACGCGGCCATTGCCATATCTGGCGACGCCCAAACTTGACAGCTTGAGTGGTTCGCATACTGGAATCATTATTCGTTTATGACCCCATTAATGTAGAGACCCAACAACTACTAGTGCGATGATTGGTGATCGTGTTGGTTTAAAAAATGCTAATCCCAGCGCTATGGAACAGTCTCGAGTCTGACATGCATACGTAGATTACTAGTCAGAATATAGAGTGACAGTGTAGGAAACGAAAGCTCGTGTAGTTTTAGACTCCTCTCCAAGAATTGGTATATATGATGAAAGCCGCTATGCAATTCATGCATACGGCTCTCTGATCTTAAGCAAGCCATTCAGCTTAGCAACCACGAGAGAGTGTTACCTCTACCAACAGTACTATAGTTTTATTCCCCAGTCAATTGAAAACAGCAATCATGGCGGATAAGATTCCTACGCTCACCGAGTCCGGCCTGCTTAACGGCGGCAAGCGTTCCGTCATTGACTCGGAGCTGGGTCCGGGATCCACCACTTTCCCTCACTTTCACACGCTCTTCACCGAAAACTTCAAACTGCTCTCCGGCGAAATGACCGTCATCATGGCACCGGAGGGAGTCAAAGACGCAGCAGCCATGAAGGAGATCACAATGAAAATTGGAGAAGACAACACCGTCCCGAAACATACAGCACACACATTTCGCGCCGGGGAGAAGGGCTGCCGAGTCATAACTACTTTTGAACCGGCTGCGGTAGATTTCGAGCGAGTTATGCTTATTATGCGCGGTCTGCAGGAGGATGCGGAGTACAAGTCTTGGGGCGGGGGAGCAACGGAGGAGAACGCCATGCTGGTCTCTGTTCTCAGTGAATTGACTGATTCGCATCCACTCCTGGATAAAGACAGTGAGATGCTCGATAAGCAGGACAAAGAGGCACATAATAAGTTCAAGAGCGAACTTATCAGTAAATACGCTACTGATGATATGCTCAAGGCGGCGGTTGCGAAGCATGCAGCAGCATCTTTTTAACCTTGCGGGTGCCGAGCTTTTGTATATATAAGAAGCGTTTTATTGGGTCTCTAAGAAGCAATATAAATACATTTTTATGTTGACTTGTTTGGAAATCGACTTGGAGTGTGAGACAGTATATTAATCCTGTGTACTCCACACTTTGCGGTTGCCAAAGTGCTCTATGTAGCTATGTGATACTAGTCAATCTTCGCTCTATTCAAAATCTTCCTCAGAGTCCAGCATATCTGATTCAGAATCAGTTTCCAATATGGGTTCAGCAAACATAACGGTGTAATCATTCTTAATTTCCTCCATCAAAGTCCTAGGCAGTTTCATGCCTTTCAAACGCGTCTCTGCACTTTCCTGTATAAACTCATTAAACGCTTTCTTGGCCACATTAGGGTCACAGTCTCTTGCATTGCGTAGTCTCTCGTTAACCTCTGGGTCGCGAACTCGTTCAATATCCCAAAAGACGTATCCTAACCGTCGGAGAGGCCAGTATCTAGCAATGCCCATGGCTGAGAGAACAGCTTCGACGCTTGATGGCCTAAATTGAAGATAACCCAAGTTTACATGGGAGATGTCATTGTCTGATATATTTTCGGGATCTTTGGGAGCCTGGGATGGATTCGGATCTTCGTATATAGCGTGGGGGAGAAACTCGCGTTCTCCATAGTAGTTGCGACGGATAAGATCTCTTCTCCTTTGACCTTGTTCAAAGAGTAAAGATCGTAAAAAGGGCAATCCAAGGGAGATTAGATATCTTAGGATATCTGGTAATGCGCTTCTATCATCCTCACCAAATAATTCGAGGCCACGTTCATCCGAGGGTCTGAAATGGCAACAGCCGTCATCGCATTCGATAGACTTCGATTTTAGCTGACGATGGAATTCTGCTTCCCTCATCTGAGCTTTTTTGATCTTCGATGCTGTTACAGTTTGAGCATCAAGAACTTTCACAACAACTTCTTCCTCTAGTTCACTAAAAACCCTCGATGCTCGAACCCAAAAATATTCATGGAGGCAGCTTAGCTCTTCTACCTCCCAAGGCGCCATCTGTTGAAGGAAATGCTTGAATTGATCATCTGCCGCAAAGATGGATTCGTCGGGTATTCGCGGACTGACGGGGAAACAGCGCGAGTAAAACTCATACCGGAAGAAGGCTCTCTGTAATCTTCCTTTCTCTGTCCAAGATAATCTAGTTTGGCAAGCCGCATGCAATGAGCATGGAACTGTGTGGTGATGGGGATCTTGCTGTGTTTCCTCACTTGCATATAACGCGTGTAATGTATGGCATGTATAATCATTTGCAAGTCTCGACACCATATTATTCAGTTTCGCTAGCGTTATGATGCCGTACATCGTCGTTGGGAATTTGAACAGCGTAGAGTCACGTTGGAAATAGCTGTCAAGAAACTGCCAGTGTTGCTCGTCTTCCTCCATAATCATATACTCTTCCGGATCGACAAGGGTTACAGCGATTGCATGGTGGAGAGCATCAGGATGTATTGCGCGCTTGAGAACAGAGGAGAGAATGAACTCGCGAGTAATCCGATAGATGCGAAAACATTCAGGCGATGCCTGTATGAATGAGTACAGGTCGGGAAGGGAATCGAAAGAGGACAGAATAAGACGAAGCAGCTCGGGAGGGAGATCATGAAGGTGCAGAGCTGCTGGCATTTTGCCCTTTGTTGGCGATGTTAATATGTATCTTTAGGGATCAAATATTGATAAAATCTGAAGTTTATGAGAAATGAGATGTTGTAACAACTGATAACAGAGATGAAAAAGCGTGATGGTGAAACGTTGAGAGGAGAAGAAGAGAGGAGAAGAGAAGATGCTGAAGTAAAGATTGGACGAGTTGAATGAGGCTGAGGCGGGGTAGCGCGTCTGTCGCGTTGGCATTGGTCTACAGCGCGATGTTTTCATAGGTTCATTGGGATATTACTATATGTATGTACGGTATTACTACAATATTACTACATGCACCTCCACAGTGCGTAAATTGTTTCTCGAGACTCGTTGGAAACAGAGTTCAAGACAATTCAATCTCTGTATCAGAATTGATTCTTGATGCATCGACGTCGTTTGCATTGCCGGATAGCAGTTTGAGACACTGGCTGACGAACAGCGTGTTTGGGGGATGGGTGGCTTGCCCCAAGGTGACGTTGTTATACTCATTTCTGGATAATGACATAATTAACAATTTAAACAAATGAAGGATGTATTCCGAATATCTTTAGTTGGCTATAAATTATGGCTGAGTTACTTACAGAAAGCCCAGTCTGAACAATATTCGTTCCCGTCTTAATGCCAATATTTACCTGTAATTGGTCTAACAAGCTCCCAAGCCTTGTCCAACGCGGTGATGACATCCTCAGGCAGCGGTCCCTTTTCCAAGTCTAGTATGTTCTGCTCAATATGCGTAGCGCTGCTTGCTCCTATCAACACAGCATCTGGATAATCGGAGCCAAGTTCACTGTGGTTCGTCATCCATCGCAGGGCCACCTCAGCGACTCGCAAGCCATGCTTATCCGCAGCCAGCTTTATAATCTCCACTGCGTTAAAGTACGCATCGTTCCAATATCGCGCTCGATAGCCCTTCCCTTGGGCTTGTTCTGGGTCAAATCGAGATCCTTTCTCTACAGAAGCGTTCTTATCCATATTGCCAGTCAGAAAGCCGCCAGCCAGGGGATTATACGCATAGAATCCCATGTTATAACGCCTCAGGCACGGAAAGAGCTCAGCCTCAACTGTTCTGTGCAACACGTTGTAAATGCCTTGATAAGCAACCGGTCTGATCCAGTTGTTGGCGTCGCAGATCTCACAGATCTGCGCGACTTCCCATGACATATAATTGGAAATGCCAAACCGATCGAATAACCCCTCCTTGTGAAGCTCGTTGACCGCTCTCAGTGTATCCACATAGGGTGTTGATCGATCAGGGCCATGCAGATACCACATGTCTATTTTGTCGGCTTGCAAGGCTTTGAAAGATTGTTTGAGGCATTCTCGCAAGTGTTCTGGTCTATGTGTCCATTTGTCCTTGTCTGTTGGCAACACCACCGTTGGGTAGATCTTCGTGTCTATAATAAGACAGCGATCCTGCCATTTAAGTTTGCCCAGATACTCTTCAGATGTTCCGGAGCCATAATAGCGCGAGGTGTCAATCTTGTTGTAGCCGTGAGATTGGAAGATATCCAAGAGTTTTTCGGCCTCACCCAGATCGCTTGTACAAGTTTAGTCAAGAACTTACGGCAGCAGCGTAGGATGCGACGTACGTAACTCGAGATTGTTCTTTGCCATTGCCAATGGTCATGGCCCCAAGAACAATATTGACGGCGGATTTTCTCGTTACAGCCATGTTTATGTCTGACATGTCGTTCTTGTGGCTGTGATTGCTGTACTTTTGCATGCGCGCAACAGGCATTTAGTAAAAGGATTCCATTACTTGTATACGCAGAAACCTGACAGTCAAGTTAGACTAATGGGGTTAAAGACAAAGTCCGATAGAAGAAATAGGCCACTGGAGATATCTTATGTCCGTTCAGCTCCCACCCCTTAGCTGTTGCATTCGTGTAAGAGATGCTTCTGGACTGCCTGAAAATCCCATGATATATATAGATTTGGGAGAAACGGTGTTGTTTCAAACTCCCCAGCCGTGAAGTCGGAGTGTTGTAGGAAGAGCCGCGAATGTTCTGAAGTAGTAGCTTATCAAGGTATTGAAGGGCAGAGCAAGCCATTTTGTCCCGCCAGACAGAGATCTCGTGATGATTTTCTTAAAACTGATTAAAAGTAGAGTAGAAGTCTTTGAATTCTAATGCTGAATGATTCATGAGATACCGAACTTTCTTTCTGTAACACAAGAGCTATAAGATAAAATACTAGATAATTGTCATCCTGCTCTGTATAATGTTTACTGTACCCCCATTCCTCTGGCCAATATAGATTGCAACCTGACTCATGTTTAGAGGAAAAGTAATCGTCGTGGAACAATATGCTAGTAATAGAGTCAATACTAGTGTTCTAAGACAGCTTAGTTTTCCGACTTATAATGGGGCATTCGGACTTGCCAACGTACCTCTTAGGAAATTATTATACCTTGAAGAGTTAGCTCATTAACTATAGTTCCATACCTCAATGCTATATAACATCCACACGACATCAACCATTCTCTTCTGAATAAAATTCTCCAGCATGATATCTGCGAATTGGACATATCAACGCGAAATGTAGTCACTTTTACATTATATATGGTTATTGTGCGGAATCAAGATGCACTGGAAACGTTCCAAGAGTATGACGTTGACTATTTCATCTGTATAGTCACGAAGTTGCCTGTTGTAAACAATTCACTCATGAAGGGATAAGATAACCTGGTAACCTGGAATCAATATCTGAGGCGCAACAATTTACTGACATCACCGCGACCGGCTACTTTCTTCTGGTAGACACACATTTGTCCAACATGGCAATAGCTCTATGGCAGATTCTATCAGACGAGACACAATACAAATGCGGATCCTGTCGGCTGGATGACGGCGGTATATAGAAAAACATCAAACCAAAAGAGCACGATGCTATATATACCCAAAACATCATGTCCTATAAACGTTAAGACGGCTTTTTGCTATATTTCCATTGTATTGCAGTCAGCAAAATAAAATCGACGCGAGGAAAACCTGGAGGGGTGTCAACGTACACCTCTTCTGACTCAGGCCCAACGAGGCCGGCTTTTTCAAGAACATCCCTTGCAAAGCAGCTGGTACTTCCAGAGTCAATGTGCTTGAGCTGGACTCCAGCAGCTGCAAACTTCTCTTCAAGAGGGGTCCAGACATCGGGTTTTATGAAATTGGAGGACCCGGTCAATACCTTAGGCCAACTATACTTGCGCCACGATGTTTCTCGTTGGCGAATGTCTCTTTCGATAGCCGTTGCTTCAACCAGCCTCAGAGATGGGAACTCTGAGGCTGCACTTGAGGCTAGTGCATGGAGTGCTGGGATCATCTGGGGAGGAGCGCCAGGAAGAACGAGATGGCGCAGGGATGGGGGGAGACGACTTGTGAGATGGTCCTCTGGGAGGTCTCTGCGGAGTCTGGCGGGCCCAAGCCTGAGGTGATGTAAACATGTAGAGTCAAGCTTGAGAGTCTCCAGGACTCTAAAATCTTTGAAACTGCCCATCATCCTATCCGCTGCCGTTCCTTTCCATGCAGGCGAGAGCGCATAAAGGACAGCATTGTCGATGTGGATGGTGATGTTGTGTTCACTCCCTCCTCGAGCGCCATCCCATCGATTGATAGCAAGGGTCCGAAGAGTGCCTTTCAAGTGGCCAAATGCAGGAACAATATGTCGTGGCCAGAATTCCCAAGGAAAATTCTCACGCAATGATGAGCCGCCGAAACCGTCAGGGAAAATCGGGGAGTTTCCTCTAGAGTAAAAGTGGAAGCTCTCCAAGACTTTGCATGCCCCAACCAGAGAGAATAAACCCCCTTCCGTTAGAAGACCGAAGTCTATGACTATTTCTTTCAAGTTGTCGAGCCTAACGCCGCTCTGAAGGGGGCGATATAGGCCTGCATTACGTAGTCGTAAAGTTCGAAGGCTTGGAACAAGCCACCCCGCTAGTTGAAGCCCTACTTCCTGGGCGGAGAGGTCTGTTGAGTAAGGGAATGGCTGTGCTCCAGGCACCCACAAGTGCTGCAGAGATGTGAGTGCTCGAGGATCAGATGGAGATGCTTCACTTATGTCTGCTGTTCGCCATGTCGCCTCAGCCAATTCGGTGAAGAAAAAGTTGTGAGGTGGCACCATGCTCCAGCGATTCACATTCGGTGCCAGAAAGGCCAAGAGAACCAGCAACCGCTTGAAGTGCTGGCAGGGTTCACGGTTTTCGCTGCATCCTTCACTGCAATACTTGGGATGCCACGAAGGAAGAGGAGCGAGAGAGAAATGGGAGGCTATATCATCCAATATAGGCCCCATAGTATCTGGATCGATTAAGAAAGCCTTTGGCAGACATGAGATGTTGACCTCTTTGATCATAAGCCTCAGGTCTGGCCTACGCCACAGAAAGATCAGGAAGCGAGGTAGCCAAGTCTTGTCATTCGCCCCAATTCGGATTTCCGAGTAGAGGTATGGATTTGCGATTTGATGATAGCGCTTCGAGGTAAGTGACAGTCTTGCAAATGTTCGTGAACATTGCGTAAATTGCAGAGGATCAGCGGGCTTGACGATGGCCTTTTTATCCTCAAGAATCCAAGAGCATATTAATTCGACCAACTCTACCGGTAGATGGTCTATATAGGGCATGGTTGGTGGAACTTCTGCTGGATGAGGCATCGGGCTAGGCTCTGCCGTGGACATTCTAGATGGTTGCTGATCAGACTGAGCTGGCTTCGGATATTTGTATCTTAAGAACGTGATTGTCCTTGTAGAGGATTTAGAGGATAATTTTCCATAGAAATGAGTCCATGAGCATACCTTTGTAATTGTAAAATGCTGACTAGAGTCACGCTACAAGATCTAGGCAGCACAGTATAACAACTGGGACTAAGTGTGGGGTTGAAATGTTGAGCTTGAAAGATCGCGAGATTCGCCCCCACCGTTGAAATAGCTGCATGGGAACGGAACTGCCCGAAATAGTCGCCCGCAGGTTGTTCCGAATATCTCCGATTGGTTTATACAATATCTGTTGCTCTCTAACCATGAGAAGATCCTGAGTGCATGAGATTGGGATATAAGCTTATTATACTGCTGTCATGGCTGTTTAACGTGGCAATGCCTCTGCTAGCATTAGCAAGGAAAGGTTCATTGGTACATATGTAAGAAGGTAAAGCAATATGATATAATTCAATCCGTACACCAATCTACTCTACAAGTTCTGCAATGTTGTCTATCCTCCATGTAATACCCTTATTATAGCCCGACATACTTGACTCCAAAATAACCGCCGTCGGCATCAAAGAGAGTCTCCCACTCTTGATAGAAGTGAACTCCCGTGTTGATCTTCTCTTCCCTGCCATAATTCACCAACTTTGTCCTCACTTCGTCTGGCTCCCAACTGCTATTGCTTCCAGTGGTGAAATTGTATTGGATTCCTGAATATCCAGGCTCTATCCCAAAACGAACCAGCACATTCTGGCCTGCCGCCAAGATCTTTGCTCTGGAGGTGCTGTTTGATGGAACCAGGCTGACTTCTTTGTCGGCGGTGGAAAGATACGATAGCGTGACGCCTGTATCAACAAGAATATTTGATAATCGGCATGTCCCGCCGTCAATGCTTACGCAGCCGGTGACGTTTCTCCAATCGCGAGGGTCTTTAGAGAAGCCCTTTTGCTTCTCCAGCTTCATCCAGGTATAGTCTTGCGTATTTTCCTCCGTCAAACCGATCACCACACCATCCTTTCGTAAGCTGTATCCCGCTCTGTAGCTGTTTGAAGCAGAGACATTCAAGCCGTTGATGCTTTTTATGTTCAACAACGCATTCTTGTCCGGCGTTCCTTGTGACTGCCCGTCCGCTTCACGACCAAAGCCGATACCCCACCACTGTGTGCCGCGCGGGTTCAGATTATGGTTGCTCGTGTTCTCTTCAGGGCAATCTCCTTTCCATTTGGTATCGTATCCTGAGCACTGAAGCGTCTCGTTCACGACGAGCACAGGAACCTCTGACGAGACATTGACAAGTCCGCCGGATGAATCAGCAAACTCAAGTCTGAACGGGACCCACGCGCCGCGATATAATCTTGTTGATGACGAGAGATACTGGTATCCAGGCTCAAAACCCGCCAGTGTCGCATTGGTAATGTTCAAATCTAGAGCGTCCAACATTAGGCCATTCGAACCAGTATCAAGAACTGGCGCTATTGGCACAGTGTTCGACACATTTGAGAAAGCCCAGTCCTGCGGTGCATGGAGATAGATGGTTAAGCTTGGCGCGTAATCAGGCCATGCATATGGAGGCGGGAAAGAGGTGATGGGAAGAGTCGTGGTGAGTTTGTAATCTGACAGATCAGGGCCGTCGCTTGGGGATTCGATAAATTCTTTGATCTTCTCAGCGTCGCTCAAGGCGACTAATCCCAGTATTGGGAGGAGGTCGGGGAGTTTCATGTCGTATACTGAGTACCAAATGTCCGATGTTATTCGTTCATAGATGGAGGCATGGAAGTTCGAAGTTGAAGATTTGCACAAATCGCGGAGATATATAATCGAGATGAATTGGGGCGCGCGTTCTCGGCTGACAGGCTGACGGGGCTCAATATATAGGAGACACGCTGGATTGTTCCATGGAAATAAGATTTCCACCCTCGTCAGCCACTAGATGTAAGGTGTAGATCATTGAGGCGATCCATAAGCTCATAAATGCCGTCGGAGGTTTAATCAGTAATACGTTTCCAGCTATTATATATGAGCACTTGTACACCGCTCATGCTATTCGACTCGCTGATGAAGATCCCTCAGGCTGAATGCCTGAAGCAATTGACAACCTCTTCAGTCTACAAGCAATTGATCGTCTTCGAATTACAGGTATCTAACTGCTAAACTTTAATTGCAAAAGTATTGAAGTACGTGGCGAGTTAAATTTATTCTCGGGCTGTTATATCGTTCCAGAGAGCTACCAACATAAAAAGATACCTTACCTTCCTGTCTAGTGGAAGTTTGTGTACTGATACTCTATGGGTAAAGCATAATCTCTCACATTTCGGCGGTATATATCATGACTATGAGTTGGCTGATACTGAGTTTGATCCGCCTCTTTCGTAACAGTGATCTTCTGGAGCCATATCTCTCGAAAGGATAAGACCGAGTGGTTATCCATTGATCTCTCCTATTCTACTACTTGACATTTATGCTCTCAGATCCCAAGCAATTCTACCTTGAAGTTAATATACCGTGGTACGTAGTCTAGCCAGCCATGGAAAAATTGAATCTGCCCCATTATCGCTGTGTGATGCCCTTAGAATGTGGTCATGTCTTCTACGCTAAGTTTGTCCAACGCCTACGTCTGGATCCTGAATTTGACCTCTTTCATGAAGAGAATCCGGACCAACTATAGAACTGCAGATATCATCTAGGTGTATAAGTCGGGCTTGGTGTAGATGAGGGATACGCCACAGTATTTTAGTCTAATTTACAGAGTTTATAGCATGTACTAACTACAAAGATGATGTTCCATATTAATAGGAAGAAAATTACAAAAAACTCTCTGAACTATCCTATGCGTCATATAATCATCAATTACGAAAGATCTAAATCTTTACATAATGCTACATGCATCTTGCTCTACTGGATGACCGCGAAACTTACTTGCGCGCTGGAAAGGTCGATCCATGTCCGAGTCAAGGTCTTCCCAATAAATATGTTGCATCCATCCCATTCTCTGTTCCTCCAG
Source organism: Trichoderma semiorbis (assembly GCA_020045945.2). NCBI lineage: Eukaryota > Fungi > Ascomycota > Sordariomycetes > Hypocreales > Hypocreaceae > Trichoderma > Trichoderma semiorbis. The sequence goes on from CM034695.1 coordinate 6,767,912, forward strand.
GATCTTAGCCATAACCTGCAGACACTCTTCATTTGTCTCGGACAAGGCCGCCACTGCGAGAAAGACGCGCTTCTCAGGGCGTCCGCTATTCACAACGTAGATATCCTGGTACAAGGGGTTGTTGCGCTTTTTCAGCTCGTCTTCAAACATCATGAAACATTTCATAATGCGCGCTGTGACCCAAGAGTAGTTGAGACTCGAGTAAGGGAAACGACCGCAGACATCTGAGTAGATGTCATACCGGAGGAACTCGAGCAGGTCCCGTCGCGACAGGTGATCAGCTCTTGCAGGTCGCGGCAGTGCTGGCATGGGGTTACTGTCGCCGTCGAAAATGAAGGTATCTGACCTATTCGCATCAGAAGGTCCGGGTGTGCCCGTAGGCCAGATCTCTGAGTAGTTGGAACGGAGATTGTATAAAAAGGTGTGCTTTCCGAGGTCCTCAGTGGGAATCCGGTCTGGGTCCCATCCATTTTCGCGGTACAACAGAAGATTGGACTTGATGCGGAAGAAACGGTTTGCGGCCGGGTTTAGCATGCTGTGCATCTTGTTCGATGTCCCTTTGAGCATGGCTCGTTGGCGCTGTGCGAAATGAGTGCCTGTCTTGTTAATCTGGCTGGTGAGGGCCTGTTGGAAATTTGATGTAGGGGGCCGGCCGTCGGCGAAGAAGGCCTCTGAAAAGGTTTCCCCCAAAGCAGCAAAAAGTCCAATAGGCCTCTCGAGATATTTCTTCTGTACCAGCATGTTGTGTAAGTGAACTAGGAGCATTGGCTCGGGCACCTTGTCCCAGAGCACCAGACCGAAACGGTATACAATCTCCAGACTTTCGGCTAGCCCTGTACCACAGAGGAAAGGCGAGTATTCCCAGAGGCCGTTGGAATTACTGTTGGAAAAGCGAGAGGGTGGCAGAGTTTTCAGTCCATACATGTGCTTGGACTCGCCTAGCCAGTCCCGGAAATCCCACATCAGACATTCGAGTACGCTGATCTGGGACTGGTGTCGGTTGGGATCGCCGTGTAGCATGCTGTCGCGCTCCAGAAGTTGTTTCAGCACGTGGGAACCCTGTGGGAAGCCCTTACCGAATCTCTCGTTTTCACGATCCAGGAACAAGTCAATGTCTCGCCTCGGCCGGAACCCGCCCATCGGTGGCTCCAAAACATGTCCCCTAAAGCTGTTGAGGGACCAGCCCCGTGAGACTGTTAAAGAGTCGACTATACACTGCAGTTGGAATACCAAGCTTGGGTTAATGCGCTTCTTGATATCTGTGCCAGGCTTTTGCATAGCAAGAGAGCTGCTCTCCACCAGTCAGGAATCCAGTCACGTTGAACGAAAAATAAGGCAAAAACCAGGACTTACGTTACAATGCCGGCAAACTCATTAATGCCAAAGAGCCGTACGTGCTCGCTCCACTTGCCGTCGGCGGCCCAGTCGACCTTTTCGTACACATGGTGTTCCCCTTTCATGGTATTGCGTTGAACCACAATGCTAGAGTAGACATTGACTAGGTCGTAGAGCCAGTTGATGGTATAAGATCGACGCCAGCGGTGCCTCTGCTCCTTGGTTGCGCGCTGTAAGTCCAAGGTTGGGTTCCACTTGTCGATCTCCGCGAGCATACGCTTGGTTGGCTTACCGCTGCGAGTAGCCTGGAAGTCGGTCACGAAATCTACAAGATCCTGATATGCGTAGATAAGGAACTGTTCCTTAACATCCATTTTGACCTCTTCCATCATCTCCGTTGTCCCATCCGCACCAGAGATTCTGTGGAGTGACATTGTGAAGTTGCCCTGCGCCTTCTCTATGTTGCCACGCGTCATGGTTTGCATGACAGTCTCGTAAGACTCGTGGCCGGGAAATTCTATCATGATGGCCGCCTCGGTTCGCTTAACCATGGCCGTGGCTAGATGGGCAAGCGTACCGGCCACGGCGCTGTTGAGGCCCTCGTACGCAACCTCTCGCCACACGCCGCTCATGTACGACCGTAGGTCGAGAGTCTCCTCGAAGAGAGAATAAACCGCCAGGAGGTAGTCAGTAACAATGCCGTCCGCGGCTTCGATAATACGGTAGCTTTCAAGTGGGACCTGATCCAATGTCTGAGGTGCGGGCTTAGCCGTCTGTTTGCCCTTCTTGGCTCGCTTTCCACCCTTCTTCTTCTTGCCTCTGCCCGGCCGAGCTTGACGGCGTTGTTGTCCAGGAGCAGCCGACTTCGGTTCCTCGTCAGACTCCTCATCGCCGCTAGACTCTACTGCAGCTGTGCCAGGCTCGCCCTGCGCAGAGAGTCCAAGACTTAGTGCGGCAAATTTGTTGGAGAAGTTGGCCTTTTCGACCTCAGCGTCAAGCTCGGCGTCGAGTTCGGCTTCTTTGCTACCACGCTGTTGCTCCTGCAGCCAAGCAGGCCCGCCAAAGATGTCAAATATCTCGTTTAGGGCATCAATGAAATATTTGTGAGTCACATTGCTCTGTTCCATCTCCGGGTTGGGCTTCGGGCTCAAGGCAGCGAGCTGCTGAAAGGCCTGGTACATGGCCGTCCTCGCGCTTGTTACTGACTGCAGCTTGCGATAAATGGCACCTGGGACGCGAACGGCATGCTTGGAAATCGTCTTGGCCATGGATAAAAGCTCTTTCACGGTAACCTGGCCCGTCACATTTTGGTGGTTCTGAGGCTCGACGGTGCCTGGTTCTGCGGCTGCTGACGACTGGAGGATTGTGTTGGAAGCATGGATTATCCAGAACAGGAGCCGCTGCGTATCCTGCTTGTACTCGCGGTACCTATTTTGAGGCACAAAGGACGCCATTGTCTGTTCAATTTCGCTGTTTGCTACCGTTCCAGACTGCCAGCCTTGCTCCAGGTGTAAAGTAAAACATAAGGTTGGATCCGAAACTACGACAAACGGTGCGAATACGTTTTTGCACGGATCATTATGACACCGAAGCCCTCGGTCACCCATAGTTAACACAGTTCGTACCTACCGACTTACAAGTAAACAAACTCATTCAGAACAAAACTTTAAAATAATTCATTAAAAGCTTAGATAATATTTCAGCCAATGTTTCTTCCTTGCAAACAACAGCGCGAATCGCGGAGTCGAAACAACATTTATTCATCATATCTTCACCTTTCTCGATAGTGATTTGTCCGCCAAGTCTGCCGATCCAGTATCATGCATGATATTTTCCAAGTTATCAGAGTTTCAGAGACAGGACCTTCACTCACAATATGTCATCCTCTCCGCCTCTCGCCATCGTGACGGAAGATGGCGTGCATTGGCATCGCATAGCGAGTGAGCTCCGGGAGATGATCCTGAAGGCAATTGTACGCTGCAAGAACCCTGGCTGGGGGTCGCATGCTGCTGTCTCCAAAGAATGGCAGTCTGTCATAGAGGTGGAAAACTTTCGTCGCTTGAAACTGCGATATGAATGTGTCTTTCAACTAGAACACATGGTCGCCCCCGAGAGACAAAAGCTTGTTCGTCACATCTGGCTCAACATAGGACTTTTCGATTATAACTGTGGGAATTGCCACATCCGCGAGAACCGGTATAACAGGGAGAGCAACAACATAAAGATTGAAACCGCTCTGGGAAGGCTTTTTTCTGTTATATGTCACTGGCCTTGGCAACCAGAAAAGGGATTGAAGTTGGAGCTTAATGCATATTCCGACAGCGATTCTCAGCATTTTTTCCAGCATTACTATATCGGAGCTGAGCATGAAGAAAATACAGAAGAAGTAAGGCCAAATCGCGTGCTTGGCGGGCAGCTCCCAGCACATGATCCAACTCATGGATGGATTAATGATCAGCGAGTCTTTGTTCCTCCTACAGAATCTATATGGCGACTCTTCAGCGCGATGTTTTTAACCGGGTTTCGAGAAGCCCCTCGAGTCGCAGCAGTCACAAGCTTGGTAATACGCCGCCAGCTTCGCCGTTGCTTTTCTCCATTCACGCTTCAAGTATTATTGGACAAGCTGCCTTGCTTACTCGAGATTTCTTACGAGTCATGGCGGACATGGAATGAAGATTGGAAGGAGATATTCTTCCCAAGTGTGTGCAACCCCTACTCACTTTCCCTATCAATAGCGCTACCATCAGCCAGAACTCTCAGCTTTCATCTTCTCTAACATCATCACAGCCTAGAAATCGATCTTCAGCCGATGGATCCCCAGATCGGTCAAAAGAATAGTGATATTCGAAGATACCAATGATGATATTACCACGGCAATGAACTTTTATGCCGATCCTCTTTGGGACAGTTCTGCCCTCGATTCCCAAATCGGCAAGGTTTTTGCTGATAGAAGCCTCCAGCTTGAACAACTTGCTGCCTCATTCATGACCGATGCCAGGCATTTCTTCCACCACTGTCAGAAGCCCTGGGTTTGGCCTCGACTGCAGTCTCTAGCTCTGACAACGTCGCTCTTATGCTCTACATCCTCCCGAGAAGGAGCTGCTGCCCTTTTACGCGCTGCAGCGAAATCTGCGCTGAATATGCCGAAATTGCATACAATGGCGCTATGGTATGGTGCGAGAAGAGAGGCTTGCGCATTTATATATAAGATCAAGGCCGGAACAGCTTCTATCACGGCGCGAAGTACATGGTACATGGACTTGAATCACTATCCCGGAGTCATTACGGCATGGAACAACGTTAGCTTCAAGGCTCTTCATAGAGACATTCATGTATCCCAAGATCTGATTCAGGAAGTAATCGAGTCTCATGGCGATGCCATTCACTACTTGCGACTACCCTGCACAGTTATTGACCCCGTATCGTTGTGGCAGATACGAAGGGAGGCAGCGCGGAGCCGCATCAATGCAAACTGAAGAATTGAGTGGCTGCAGTTAGTAGCATTCACACCAGTACTATTTAATAAATAGCCAAGATCCAGGATTTCATCTCTAAATATACCCAAACATACTGTGAAGATGCAAATAATGAAAGAACAGCTCTCCATATTAGACCGGGCACCATTAATGAAAATTGAGATATTTCTAGGGTACACGTAGTGAGAATGAATAACGAGAGGTGTTAAGCTGGCCACCTGGCAAGATGTATCTGGAGACTACAAAACAACCAACTTCAATCCGACTTCTGGTATATATATAAGACAGGACGCCCGATGGGTGTACGAAGACTAGAATGACTGAAGCTGCAAAAGTAGCCTTGTGTATTTCTCTAGAGGCAGGGATGTCCTTGGATTTTGTACGGGTTGGCCCTGACAAATTCATGAGCTGCCCCCAAATGCATCACGCAAGGCTCGTATCGACTCCCTGTTATACATCTTGCCGCTCTCCAAGATAGCATCGAGATGTGCAAAGTTATGTGGTGCGCCTTTAAGTCGGATGATTTCTGCCTTCGACCCGGCGTCGTTCATTTTCCGTCCATGTGCCTCGCCCTCGTCCCGCAAAACATCCATCTCTGCAGTCCAGATCAGAGCTGGAGCCAAGTTCTTAAAGTTCGGTGCCTTAATTGGCGATACTTTCCAGTTCTGTCTTTGATGTTAGCTGTGAAACATATGACATGTTGACCCTATATACGAACCAAAGGCGGGACGTCAAGCTCAGCTGGTCGGGGGTTTCCGACGAAACATTTATGGAAAAACATCATGCGTTCCGCAGGGAGAGGAGGAGCGTGGTACATTTCTCTGTAAGATTCATACTCGAAGTCTGGTCGAAGCTCACCAGTTGGTGTGAAGACATGAATATCGCATACTGGCGCTCCTAGTAACTGAAAGGCGAGTGGTATGCCTTCATCGCGGCACATGTGGGCTATGACTGTGGAGAGATGACCACCCGCTGAGACCCCTCCGACAGCGATTTTATCCAGATTCACATTGAGCTGTAAAGCTTTAACGTCTCGGATCTAACTTATTGTTAGCTGGTATATAAACAGGGGCCGAGAGACGGAGCTTACCCAATTCAAAGCGGCCCAGCAGTCATCAATAGGAACGGGGAACTTATACTCAGGTGCCAATCGATAGTCGACATCAAATGCGACACACCCGAGCTCCAGGGCAACTCTTTTACAGAAGTCATAGTCTGTAGCCAGGCCGCCAAATGTCCATCCTCCCCGGTGAAAATTAACATAAGCCGGTCTTATCTCCGAGGATGTAACGTCCCCAGGCTGGAAGATGCGGACAGTTATTTCGCCGCCGTTCACAGGACACTTTTCTTCGGTAATGATAAGGTTACCGTCATCTACAAGCTCGTGTCCGTAGTCAATCGCATACTTGGAAGGGTCTTTCCGGACATCTTCAATCGGCACTTGGTGAGTGACTAGACGGCCTGCGTTGTATTTGCTGTGGTACTGAACAAACGTAGGGTCAAACCGATGACGAAGGTCTTCTGGAATACAATTGATAAGAGGCTTCTCGATAATAACTGGAGGTTTGAAAGAAGTGGCCATGATGAGTGCGTGATAAGGGGGACTTGGCTCCAAGCAGCGACGATGAAGCTCACAGGTAATAGCAGTATGACGGTTCGAACTGTATCCTTTATAGTTGAGAATTACTTGCTTGCCAATCCACGTAACACGATCTTGAGCTATTTCCTATTAAATTGTCTGGTGAAGATCCGGACGGCCGGAATGCCTTATGATAGGAATAACTCATGGTCATGTTACCCAGTGGGTTGACCACAAGACGCCGTAGTAGGCTCTCATCTTTTCCCAAGCATAGTATAAAGGTGGGACAGACGTTCTTGTCATCAACTCAACAGGTATTATCAATCTGCTGACTAGTTGACTAAGATAGCTCAGCCATTTGGGAAATAACATAACAGGTGCCTTGAGCTTAGTTAACCCTTAGGTAAGAAGGACGTGAGTGCTTGGCTGAAGTAAGTAGAAGCTTTTGAGTAAGTTGTCTAACATTACCCTGTCTTTGCTTTTTTTAACCCACTTTTACTTCAGTCTACGTCTGCTATTGATCTTGTCCGCTCTAGTCCGCTCTGGTCTGCGTGTTTCAGTCCGCTCCCGCCTTGGTCCGCTCTCCATTTTACCCATTGCATTTTCGCTCTTGCTAAAGTTGAGTAAGTCTTCTGATGAGACTTTCAGACACTGAGATCATTATCGGCTGTAAGGATTGGTCTCAGTTGTGCGGATCAGTCTCGGCCACGCGGATGTATGGGCTTGTCAACTCTGTGGCTCTTTTGTTGATCTGCCGATGTATGCATTGTTTGTTTACAATGGCGTATATATACCCGTAGACTCTCTAAATGAGCCACACCAAAATCAGCTAATTCCACAGTTTTACTACTCATATCAGGCAAAGAGTTGCGCGCACACCAACATGGCTACGGCATACAGAATACAGATTGACCCAAGTCGAATTGGTCTCCTAGGTTACAAGCACAATGAAGCTGCAGCAGCTAAGCTGTCTGAACTGCTTCAAAAAGATCTTGACGTAAGCAATCCATGTGATAAATACATGACATTATATTAACCCGGTATATAGCGGCATCATGTTTTCTTCCTGGCGAGAGGTTACCACAACCATGTATGAGCCACCTTAGCCAACACGTTGCACACCACAGAGCTGTGATTCTAATATATGATTTGTAAATGGGCAGATGTCACACCACCTATGTACACTCTATGGCGCAGGAGCGACTCCCGAGGAGCTCCAGGCCGCGTTCGACCGTGATGCTGAAATTCAGATTGACCGGTTTCAGTTAAACGATGGCGTTCTCGAGGACCTTCGCCGAAATTGGGCGGCCAATGCTCCCAAGTATCTCGGAGATGCTAAGTACTATGCGGATTTCTTGCGATATTTCCAGGAGGAAGTAGAGGCAAAAGGGTGGAAGAATGCATTGGTGCAATATCTCTTCAGCGGCAAGGAGAGCACTCACGACATGTACCGTCGTAGCTGGGGCAGTAAGTCCATCTACTGCAGCGCTGTAACAGGCTCTTCATGATAAGATGGGAAAGCTAACGAGATCATAGGTTTTGCTCATTCTTTCATCCAGCTCATGTACGGCATCGAGTGGGATCAGCCTGCCATCATCGCCCAAGGTCTGGCCCAGTCCGCTATCCACGACACTTACGTTGGCGACTTTCTGGAGAAGGTAGAAAAGGTTGCGGCAGCAAACCCGCCTTCACGTCGCTTCAACACTGCTGAGCTCTACGAACAAGTGCACTCCGACCCGGAATTCGTCAACAGCGTGCGCAATGGAAACCCAAACAAGATCTTGGACAGCATCGAGGTCCTTTGCCCCGAGGAGGGTGTGAGTTATCTTGCTCAAGTCAAGGCTGACCCCAACAACCTGGCAGAGGGCATTGCGGAAAACATTCATACAGCAGCGTACATGGTGTCCGCGTGTATTTTCCACCCTCCTGACTACCCGAGGTTTGACTTCTTCCTCATGTAAGTGCCACCCGTCTGTCTTATGGTTGTTTCTAAGAGGGGACAAGTCTTATACTAATTGTCAAAAGTCATCATCTTACGATTGGACCATTCTTGCTATTGATTCAAGACATTGCATGGATCCCTGATTCGGTCAAACTGCGAAACCTGGAGTGGAAGGCTCGCTTTGACATTCTGCACTACGTCGTGAGATGGGCGCCGCCCTTGCGACTTGACAACATCAGTAGCTACACACCGAAAGACACCACGCTTGTGGATAACTCGGAGGAGCTACTTCCCCGGTTCTTCAACATGCCTGACGATGGCCATGTCGTTAAGACTGCGAGGGCTCTGGTCCTTGCGCGACATGTTTCTCAAGATTACCTCGACCGACCATGGATACGCATCAAAGATGACAAGACTTGGTTGAACGCGCAATACCTCCTCTTGGATAGCACCTGGGAACACCCCGACTATCCTTGGGTGCGGACTGCTGGATGGGATGAGGCATGGAAGGACAGTGGCCTTCCTGAAACGATCCTTACGGAACACCACAAGGCCGAGACGCTGTTCCAAGCTTCTATGTAGTGTTTCACAGCGATATGGAAAAGGTATTGGAGCCTGGCATCTGCAAGGGATCATGCATTGCGGCCCGATGATAAGGGGTGGCATAGGCAGCGGCTGTACGTATACTAATGGGCTGTCAGTGCCCAACCATAGGAGGAGCATTTCTTTATGCTGTAATGTGATGCCATAGTCATTTAGGCTATGATATATCGTGATCGTCTTGGAAGTAATCCGGGCTTAGTATCGCTCCCATTTTCTAGTGTTTTGGCAAACGCTGGTGCAACTTGCTCATCTCCAGAACACAGCTGCGCCATCAGACTGAAAGGTCAACGGGCTTAGCAAATCAAATTTTAATACTTGGTACTACGCTGCGCTTTAAGAGAGGTAGTCCAAAGAGCAGCACTCACCATGAGTCTTTGTTAAGCGAAAGCTACTAGTTTGGTATCATATAGAAATTATTTACACCCTTCTCTCTCTCATTTTTCTTCACGATTTCCACCGTTGACTGGTGTGAGACTTTAAACTAATTTGTGAACTTGTTGCAAATCGACTACAGAGCGGCCCCATGCTACTACTCCTGGAATCATGCTCTCCTCAGAATAAATAAGTGTAGCATAAATAAAGCCTAATTTACTAAGCAATTAGCTGCCTTGACATTAAGCGAATAAAGAAGATAACGGTAGATTATATTAGGATGAAAAAGAGAAGAAAAAAAAAGAAAAAACCATAAGCGCTCCTCCAACTACCACCGTGGGGTTATATTCGCATAGTCGGAGCTACCATTATTACATGGCTATGTACGACTGGTGCAATATCTCCTCGTTCGGTCTCCGTTAGCTTACATCTGCGTCTTGTACGGCATACCATTGTATGCTGGCGGCTGAGTTTGATGGTTTATTGGCGCTCGGAAATCGGAAACCTTCTCCACTGGAAAAGCTAGCACTTCACGATGCCAAGAAACATGCTACGTGCCTTGTGTGGCTAGGAGCTCTCCTGGTTCTTGTTATTGTGCAGTTGAGTGAGGCTCTTCATGCATACGTTACAATAACCATTGATGTTACCTCCTCAATCAGGCATTATCTTGTTGGACAAACCTATCTCGAGGTATACTATCTAGAGCATAAGTTTCAGTTTGTTCAAAGACTACGTCCTAGAGTGACAGCCAAGTAATGATCCTACGATAACAAAAGTTTTCCCTTCAAGATGTCGATATCCGGGAGATAGCATCGCCTAAACGTCGTTGCTGATAATTCGGGACGTGGCAACTAGTATTTTTTCGAAGGCGCTTGAGATTAGAAACTCGTGTATGGTAATGGTGTGTTAGTTAAATATAATTAATACTTCTAATAGTGTTGCAAAAATAAAAACTGAGGAATTTAGGAAGCGAATATAATAAAATTCGCATTAAGACTCTGAATGTAACCTTGAAGTCTAGCAATTTATCGTCTTAGTTTACTTGTTATATATTATCTGGTGATATTTCCCTTTCGAATACGGCAGAGTATCGTTTGAGAGTCAGTTATAGTACAAATAGGCTGGAACTACAAGTGTGCGTATATATCCTTAGATGTACTGAAGTAGACTAATTTTAAATCAATGCATCAAAATAATAGATAGACAAAATAGCTGGAGGAAATGTGTCGAAACTTGATATCTAGTTTACAATTCTATTGTATCTTATAATCGTCCGTTAGGTTGTGCACAAGTTGAGAAATGTGATAAACTACATAATTGCACAGAATACAGAATGAGAAAGAAAGCCCCTCAGACAGACTTATCTGGTTGAATGTACCGCTCTAGAATTGCTTTCAATGCAGCAGCAGCGGTCGCAGCAGCGAAGTTCTGCCACATGTTGTTTTTGTGGCTATCAGCATAGTCACTCACGCCTTTAACGACAATACAGGGCATTGCACCCCACACCCCAGCACCCTCCATCTCAAAAGCAATGATATCTTCTCTCATTGCGATTTGGTCTCGATGCTCGCCAGATTGCATTACCGTGTCGCCCGATGCAATCGCCCCCACGTGGAGAGCAGGCTCTTGAGCCTTCTCGTCTTTGCTATCCTCCAGCCGCCGCTTCGAGTCAAGTCTTTTTCGCAAGATAAGTTGGTCCCGATTGTCTCCATCGACGCATCCCAGAATGCCACAGGGAGTATTGAGAACGCTTTCACAAACAGCGTCGGCGTTGGTGATACAATAATGACAGATGCAGTTTGGAGAGTTGTGATGCTTATGTCGATGGGTTGGCATGAAAAGTTGATCATGGATTGACCCGGGATAATTGTATACATCCTCTTGTTCCACCTCAGCAGCTTTGGTTTGCAGCTGACGAAGAAAAGCAGCTGTTCTTATTTGGAGTTGACTTCGATGATACCGCGTGCTGAAAGACGCCAATAAATTGCGAATTTCTTTACTTGGTGCGCTAATATCGTCATTCGACATTTTCTTCCGTACGAACTCGTTTGGATGTTGCCAACCAAGGTCGTTTTGAACGACGTTGTTGCTGATAATCACGTCTCCTAGAAGAATGTCTTCTCCGTTTCGGGCTTGAGGTACACCAACACAAATCCCTACAAGGAGGGCTAGGCGCAGACAAGGATAGCTCCAGCGGACGCTGGCAGATGTACTAGCGGCACTGATCTTCCCCATAGATAGAGAAGAACGAGAACAATGTTAAATTTGCCAATACGTCCCGTGGTGTAAGTGTTCTCATCGCCAGCAGCCCTTCCGTAAACATCACCTTCTTCATCCCAAAACTCGTCGAAGACGAGAGAAACTGCATCATATTCGATGGAAAGTGCACAAATGATAGCAATCTCGAAACCTCGGCGGTCAGAAGGCCTCATGACATACGCATTTCTGGTTTGAACTACCAGCCTTGGAGATGGCGAACGAGGTCCATTTTTCTTAAGATCGAAAAACCACTCAAGCTGATTTTTCATCGTGCCTGTATGTTGCTGGTGGCCTGGGTGCATGTTGAAGTAGACGTCCTCCATAACGGCTTGTAGGGTCTTACTGAAGTCGGCCGCATTGTCATAACAGATGTCCAGAATCCTGGTCAATGCCTCGCGTGATTTAATTCTGGATGCTTTTGGTTTATCCTCTTCTTCCTCTTCTTCGATGGCTGCTTTCGCTGTTTTTAGTGTGTCCAGAACGGCGGGGGGGCGTGAGACATTGTCGACACCCTCGTAAATTTTGAGCGAGGCGTACACTATTATAGCGATGATGCCAGAGATGATTTGAATCAGCTCAGCACCAGCCATTTCTAGCAGACGGATCAATTTAGCGGTATTATATGAAAATAAAGCAGTAGAAATGCTCTTTGAAAATTATTTGGATTTTTCGCTGATCCGATTTTCCTCAGATTGAAATGGAAATCGGGACATTATATACCTGTAGACTATGTACCCTACCTTGTCTGTCCGTGGCCATCGTGAGACACATGGCTACGCGGATGGAAGTAAACACCAATAAGGCTGAGATGCGTTAATTAGTCCCAAAAAAAAACCCCTGATATCTGAAGATATATCATTCCGTTAAGCCACCGGAATATTTTTGAAAGGCCAATCAAACGCTGCTAAACGTAGCGTACAAGGGGTGAACGAATAGAATGCTTCCTGCATGTGTGACGAGAAGTGCAGCCTTTCTCCGCAGATGATAGAAATTGCTCCGCCTCAACACGTGTTGTTACATCTGAATTCCACTGTCGGGCTGACTGGGGCAATGGAGTTGGGCTTATACGTTATGAGAGTCCCGAACACCCTACCATATCAAGTGAGAGTTTAGTCTACGCTGGGTTTAGCTTACCCTTGCATCCTTTGTCGGCCAAGCTGTAGTCTGTCATCATGACGGTTGGCGGCATAGATTCAAAATATAAGGGTCCTCGATGCGTCCAAGTTCAATCCTCTCCCGCCCGCGTGCTTTCACTTGTTGGGGTTGGATCCTGCAGGCAAGCTAAGCCTCATGCAATGCGGCAGGCTCGACGCAACAGGTCACGACGTAGAGAAACACAGATACAAAAAAAAAAAAAAAAAAAAAAAAAAAAAAAAAAAAAAAAAAACGAATAGAAGGGCAGAGAAGTAAGGCCGCAGAGATCATATTTGATATGTTAACATTGGAGGAAAGAATATAAGGCGGCGAAAGGCGTTGTAAAGACCTCTTATCTAATTAGTTAGTTTTGGGACATCTCATTAGCATCTATATGTAGGTACCTATGTACCTACTATTGGTCGATGAGATATACACCTATCAGGGAGGATGACCTGTTCTGCTGAATAAGGGTCTCCAAGAAGATGAGAATCGGAGCCTCAAGATGTATAAAGACAGCGATCATTTCATACGCTTTGAGAGTCGAATTGAAGAGTTTTTCGACACACTAGAAAGGCGTATTGACTATGCAGCTAAAGCTCCATTTAAACGCGATATAGAAATAAAGCGAAAACGCCTCTATGGTTGGGGTTTTAATGATTTGGCCAGACGCCAATACCCCATTCTCCCTCGAGTGGCCCAAACTCAACCAGCTGGTAAAGGGTGGCTAGAGTTTATCAAATCTATATAAGTGGTAACCCTATTCGGATGTAAATTTGGTGAAATAATTTGGCCAGGCAAAAAGTTTGCATGCACTCGATGGGCTAAAATACCAAGAAGACCGCGTTATATTGCAAGTTCTTCTGATGACACAAGAACATCATGAGAACTAATAGGGAAAGAAGCTTGGAATTATGCACAAGCCTAATTTCAATTGATGGCTGTATACATTGGCTCGTCATCGACAAAGTATTCGACCTTTGTAAGTGTCGCGAGGCGGACAGGTTTGGGCATTCCGATTGCGACCAAACCCTTTTACCTTCGGGTTTTCGAAACGAAAGCAAGCCAGAGAGAATTACATGAGAGCTAAGCTATAATTCTGCAGTTACTTTTGGCCATAATTCCAACTCTATATGGCTCTGGAATGATGAAAGAGTTCCCGCAGTAGCATATCATCCGCTACTCGAGTAGTCAAGTTCTGAATTCGAAGACGGCGGGGCTAATTTAGGCACTCGATGGAATACCTCACAAAGCGGTCGAGATTTCACAATTTCGACCTCTCAAACCACCCCAGCCATTACTTCTATCAAGAACTTGAGAGACCGTTACACGCTAGGTATTGTTTGTGCTTTGCCGAAAGAGCTTATGGCGGTGCAAATATTGTTGGACAACAAATCTGGATGCGACAGAAATGAGGTGTGGCGAGAAGTTCCTGATCTTTGTTTACCATCTGGTTCATATGGCACTAACCCGGCGGCTTCCGCGAGTTCCAACATGAAGAGGACTTTTGACAACGTAGCATTTTGCCTTTTAGTTGGGATAGGATGGGGAGTACCTTCCAGTCAGAATAGCGTCCGTCTTGGAGATGTTGTGGTCAGTACTCTAACGAAAGAATATCCTGGGGTTGTTCAGCACGATTTTGAGAAAGTTACTGAGCGCGGCGAATACGAAAGAATTGGATCTCTACAGCGCCCACCAGAATTCTTGCTGTCAGCTATTAGTATTGTCCAGTCCGATCCTGATCTTTCCCTAAGTCACTTGCTCAAGGGTATTGAGATGATTGGGGAGCGGCAGCAGGCGTATCGTTACCCAGGAGTGAGCCACGACAAACTCTTTGCAGCTGAATTTACGCATGAGTCAGATTATGATACATGCTCAAAATGTCAAGGTCCCACAGTCGAAAGAAAAGAGCGTCAAGTATCCGATGAAAGCAGTGGCAGGTATCAGGTACCAAGAATTCACTACGGTAATATTGCCTCTGGAAACCAGGTCATCAAGAAATGCACAGAAAAGGGATGAAATTAGCAGAAAATGCAAAGTTCTCTGCATTGAAATGGAGGCGGCTGGCATAATGAATATTATTCCATGCCTAGTTATCCGCGGAATATGCGATTACGCAGATTCCCGTAAAAATGATGAATAGCAGGAATATGCTGGCGCAACAGCCGCTGCGTCCGCTAAATTTCTTCTCTTTGTGGTGAATGGGAGAAAGGTGCGGTGAAATGCTGGAATACTTGGAAGCTGCGAAATGGAAGGTTGAAAGTATACATACATATGTACATATGCTTGAAGCAAACCGTGATCCAGTATTGATCAAGAGGTTAGGTAGTGATTGGCTATTATAACGAATATGTAACTTCATTTCCGCGAAATATTTCCGCAAAATATACATAAAGATATATTCAGACACTTAGAATTCCTATGAAGGAGTCCCCAGATAATTGGTGCGTGACTCCCAAAGTCGAGTACTGCTATATATGAACATCATCAGTGCGCTACAAAAATAGATCATACGAGGAGTATGCGTAGCTTCACTTTTTAGGTATTCCCAAAGACCACCAAGCGAACCAAGCGTCTCATGTCTGTGTGTATGTTTAGGAGTCTTCATGCGATCCACACTATGCCCAGTCACTTTTTTAACCTCACTTTGTGAGATGCCTTCTGGTTTAGCCTCCCTGGTGGATCTCACCTTCTCCATGGACGTCACTTCTATCTTAACAAGGCTCCGATCGTTATTTAGAGGAACTGCAGTATCTTTAACTCCTAGCCGTAGAGGGAGTAGGCGCGGCGAAGACGACTTTTGCTTCAATCGCTTGGTGGCTTTGTCTCTACGACCACTCGTGGAAGAAACTCGGGAACTTGCTGGTGGCGTCATAAGCATTGCAGGTTGTTGCCCACGCTCGTCAAGCAAGATGGAGTTTCCATTATCCGTCTCAGACTTGAAGTGAAATAATCCAGTATGACGTTTCCGTTTTGCGTAATTTACTTTGGGTTCGTTCTCTTCTGCGTGTTGTTGCGGATGTCGGCTGAAAGATGGTGAGGTTACGGGTATGTTTGCGAATACAGCTCTTAGAGCTTCAGTAGCCTCCGCCTCACTTTCCTTGGTTTCTTGGTGCTCCTGTTTCCACCATTGGTGCTTGTGGGAGTTTGAACCACTAAATCCACCTTGGAAGGTCGTTGCGGGGCTTGCTTGATAATTGATGTTCGACCGTTCACTACTGTTTGTATCAGAAGCATGCCCATCATCGTCGGCAAAGTCTGCTGCTTCTGCTGCTTCTGGTGGTTCTGGTGCGGCAGGTGGCCGGGGATTCCACTGGCTTTCATTCTCGTCCATCTCTTCAGCTGCATGGGCTTTCCGGTACTGATTACCCATAGGTGGGTGGGCCATGTTCTGAGGAAATGAGCTAAACGGCGGGGCCTGAGGAGGAGGGAATCGTCTTGAAGATCGCATCTTAGAGTCTCCCCAGCTGGCTTCTCTCATTCTTTTTGATTCGGTTTCCATCTGAGCTTCATCCCACGGCATATACCATGTTCTCCCTGGCTCGGTATAAGTTTCTGTATCAGACTGCTTATTCCATCTGAAATTTTGGTAGATCTTCTCTGACAACACTGTCACGGCTTCGTCCAAGCTCAGCTCCAATTTCTTTTGTACAAGCCGCGAAATCTCTTCAATACGCTTTGCTTCGGCTTCTTTCGCAATGGCGGCAGCCTTATTTTCGAGCTCTATCTTCTCTCTCAGCTCATTCTCCACCTTCATTCTTTCTTCCAAGGTTCGCTTTTTCAGCTTTTCGCTTTCAAGGCGATCTTTCTCAATCTCAGCTATGGCAGCTTGTTTGAAGTTCCATAGCAGATCTTGTTTCAACTGCTCCTCGTATCTTGTAGAATTCATTCGTTCTTCCATATCGTCTTCAATCTTTCGTTTGATAAGATTCTCAATTTTTTCCGTCATGCTCTCACTATGTAGAATGCGCATCAGGTTATGTTCCATCCGCGGAGATGGTTCGTGAGACGAAGATGGTGATGACATTCTATCCCGTCCAGGCTCATTTCGGACAAAAACTCGAGGCGGAGGCCGTATCCGGTCGCCATAATCACCATATGCTTGGGGCTCTCGCGAATCCATTTGTGAATAATGCTGAGATTCCTCTCGATCGTGAGGGCGGTCATGAGAACGACCGTCCCCGTCCAAGCCATGATTATACCGAGAAGATTCTCGTTCTTCACCGATAGTTCTTGGGCCATACCTATCTCTCGGGTCTTCGAATCTTTCGGAGCGATTTCGGTGGTTCTCCTCATTATACCGAATATGTCTGCGTCTATCTGGCATCTGCTCGTAAAATAATGGTTCCTCGATAGCTCGGATGTGTTCCCGATTACCGAATTCATTATAATAAGGGCCATTAATGGCGTCTTCTCTAATAGTGGAAAGACGTGTAGGATTTTCATGTCCAAAACCGTCGCCGGACCATTTTCTAGTGGAAGTGTAGTTCTGCTTCGGTCTAAGTAGAGGAGCTCGGGAAATCGATTTCGGGTATAGTTTAGAGATGGAAATTTCAGCTTTGGAGAATTCTTCTTGAGAACTGCGGTTGTGACGACTATCGCGCGGATCTCTGAATGAGGCCGAAACCCCGTAAGCTGTTTGCAATCGGCCAATCGATCCCCGCCTCTGGAATGAGCTAGGTGACGAGACATAGCGAACACGATTGATTTCCTGGTCTCTTTTCGCCTCACGTTGACGGATCGACTCGTTATCCCATTCTTCAGCCGGCAAATGGTTGGCACCAGAAGGGCTCGGCGGCCGTAGGGGGGAATCGTAGAACTGCGGGTCGACGTTTTGCCTGTTACGATACAACAATTAGTTCTAATTCAAATGTATCACAAATAGAATTGTTGTGAAATCTGGGTCGGTAGGAAAAATTTACTGTGTCTTAGAATCTGCTGCGAATTCTCTACTCTTATCTGAGTCTACACTTTCCACGTAGGGTTGTTGGTGGACGTGTGTGCCAGTTTTTCGATCGTCTTCGAAAGTGACCTTGGGAGTTTTCCCCTGCCTAATGGAAAAAAGAGACGATCAATTAGTTCATGTTTGGAGTTCACACACTCGTCGGAATACTAACTCTTTGTTCTCCATGTTTGGTATACAGGCGCTATGGTAGAGTCAAAGTAGTAGACATATGCTTGGTCAAACGTGACGCCCTGATGTTCTAAATCTTATTGTCCAGGCAGAGAAAATGGAGGGTGGTGATATTGGTGTAGGAATTCTTCTCTGCCGGTAATAAAGAGATAGAGAGCGAAATTACTTTTTGCATTGAGTGCGGCTACTGTAATAGTGCATTGGCCGCATTGCGAGCTGAATTCTGCATGAAAAGGCTGGCAAGAATCCCCTTGTTTTGGGGGCGCGAAAGGCCGCTGAGTTCATTATGCCCAATCAATGTCACTCGATTAGTGCCCACAACCGAAGTTGCCGCTGGTTCATCGTGTTAAATTGGGCGTGTACAAGTACTCGCATGTAGCTTTTCGGTGTCGATTCGGCCAATCCCGCTCACTTTTATAATAAGCTCTGTTCGAGAGGGTGACGCGGTTCAATTGTTCATTGGCTTTTATTTCTCAGCCGCCCTGACCCCTGACAATGTCAACCCTGGCTAGGGCGGTTGGGTGATTCCCTTTGGCCGCCTTTCTGGTTGCCTTTTGCTGCCTTGGTGGCTGAGAAATTATGCAGTCTAATCTTTTGCAGCTGACTTGTAACACGGCTCTATACCCAGAAATTATGTATATCATCCGCCCATATGGCTTCTCGTAACATCTTCTAGAAATTTTATTTTCAATCAATCGCGAATGTAACCATTGAATCAGAAAAAGGACGCATTTCGGCAATCTTTGCATTTCAGACGTTTCCTACCCGTCATTCCCAGAATGGCATCTCAGGATGAGCCGTCGTATGCACGAGTTAAAGCGGAAAACAAAGGCAAAGGCAAACAGTTCCTTACTGATGGGTCTGGAGACCAGAATGTTGCCTCTAATAATGCCGCCATATTTCATGGCAACCAGCAATTCACCACTCAGAATTTTTGTAAGTTTCTCAGGTTTTGTATTTCTGTACGCCTGATGCGCTAACGACGCCATTACAGTCAGCGGATCCATTGTTGAACAGATGAAGGGCGGTGCAATTCAGCAGGTTTCCAGGTCAAGGAGTTGGCCGCCCGAAGGACCCGGTCGTAAGTGAACGAGAGTTCTTATAACGAACTGATAAGGTAGTATACGCTAACCCAGTGCCAAGATAAAGACATAATTCATTGGCTAGCAGCGCAGCCAAGCCAGCCGTATATGGTTTTCACTCAACATCGCAAATATCTTCTCTCTCAAGTAACTCAAGTAACTCAAGGAACGGGTAATTGGATCTTGAATAAACAGGAATTTCTGGAATGGAAAGATTCATCAAACTCTTCGCGAATTCTGTGTTTGAATGGGATACGTAAGTGGACATTATCTCCCACTGAACTTTGGCACCTCGGCTAGTTTAACTGACAAGGACTTAATAGATGGATCTGGTAAAACGATGATTGTGTTAGATACCTGAGACACATAAACTATCAACTTTATTTACTAACTCTCTTTTAGCTCTCTCATTATCCAATCAATCGAAACTGAGATTCAGATCAAAGAAGGAACGGCGTGCATTTATTTCTTTTTCCAAGAAGACGACAAGCAGCTTGTGTCACCTGCAGGTATCTGGGCAACACTGTTAATCCAACTGCTTAAGGTTGAAGCGGTTGGAGTATCAAATGAATTAAAAGCAAGAATCAGCAATCCATTTCAGAAACCGGCTCTGATTGATTCATCCGAATATCTCGACCTTCTACGGGCCCAGGCAGTCGCGTTTACATCAGTCTATCTTATTATTGATGGTCTAGACAGATGCCTTTATAATACTTCACGAGTGGGGGCTTTAAAGGAAATCAGCGAGTCTCTTCGAGACCTCCCAAGCCATGTTCGAATTTTATTCACGTCTCGCGATAGCTATATTGGAGAAGAAATTGGAACACACCAGAAGATACCCATCACGCCAACGAAAGAAGACGTCAGAGCATATGTGAAGAAGCGCATTGCGGATGATAGCTTGTTGAAAAAAGTTTTAAAGCAGTCTGACCATCGAGATTATGTTATACAAAGAGTTACGGATAAAACTTTGTCTAGTAAAATGTCAGTCGGTTGGTCGAGGACTCCCTTCCGTTTATCAAATGCTTATTGAATATAGGTTCCTCTCCGCTAAGCTGCATGTGGACAATTTGATCAACAAATCGAACTTTCATGACATCGAAAATGCTTTGGAAACCCTTGCTGACAATTCACCGGCATCGAGGTTGGCAACTGAAAAGGTTGCCCGGAGAATTAATGAGACTGATGACGACGACTGCCACTTAAGCAAGCACATTCTCATGTGGGTTACCCACGCTAAAGAAGAAATAAATATCAAGCAGATCCAAGATAGCTTGGCTATTCAGAAGAGTGAAGGGCGATGCTATCAACATTACCGGCCAATAAAAGAGGCGGTAATGCGTGCTTGCACCGAACTTGTGATAAGGGACCCTGAGAAGGAGACGCTCACCCTTTCCCATAAATCAGTCAAAGAGCACCTAGAACAAGCAGGAACCATACCGAGCAACTCTGATTTTCAGATAGCCAGGACATGTCTATATTTTCTGACCAATAATTGCAACGCAAAGAAAACATCTCCACTGTTACAATATGCAGCAAAGCATTGGCAGGCACATCTCAGCGGCAAAGAACAAACGACCGATGACAGCATGACGTTATTGGTTATAAAATTCCTCAAGAACAGCTCGAATTTAATCACGGCAGTACAGGCGCTGGAGCAAATAGATAGCAGCTTGCTCAACGGCATGACGGGATGGCATGCTGCCGTATATTTCAATCTTATATCTTGGGCTGACCATCTTATAACATTTGGGGTCGACGCCAAATGTTCGAATGGACAGACAGCATTGCATTGGGCAGTACGGTATGATCGCGGCATGTTTCTAGATCTACTGATATGCAAATCAGCGAATCCAAACTTATTCGACGAGGCTGGTGATACGCCGCTCCACCTGGCTCTAGCTACAGGAAATATCACAATGGCACAAGCACTCATCAAAGGGAAAGCGCGGATAGATATTCGCAACAAGAAGAATATATCTCCGCTGGAATTGGCTATCCAATACGGGCCTACGTCAATTGCCCAAATGATGATTGAGAGCCAGAAAAACGTCAATGCAGAGATCTTTCAAGACCGGACCTTGTTGAGACAAGTTTTATCCCATGGTTTTAATATTTGCAGCGAGAAAAATGAAGACGTTCTGAGCGCAAACTCTAAGGAATGGAACCAGTATGAACCTCAGGTTGCTGACGCCAGAAATCATATCCACTTCCTGACGAATCTGCTACTCGAGCGTGGCGTTGACCTCAACCGCCCTTCCACAAAAACTGGATGGACACCACTTGTATTTGCGGCAAGCAAAGGAGATCTTTACATCATGCGACGACTCCTTACTTGCGATAAGCCAGCGAAAGTTGATCTTCGAGACCGTGAGAAGAAAAGTCCTCTTTGGTGGGCCATACATTCCGAGATAGCCAATGCTATTCAGCTACTTTCTGATCACGGCGCCGATGTTAACGAGACTTATGGCGATGGTTCAACGCCATTATATGAGGCAGTCAAGAAGAAAAACAGCAAGCTAGTACAACTGCTTGTCACCCTTGGGGCGAATGTCAATACAAGTGTCAACTCAAGAACGGGAAAGCGTTCAACGCTATTAATTGAGGCCATTAGGCTGCAGGATCGTGATACGGCATCGGTGTTGCTGAACGCGGAGGCGAAACCGGATGAGCAGGATGCCAATCACAAGTCGCCGCTATTCTATGCTATCAAAAGCAAAGACAAAGCACTTGTATGGCTTTTAATCAGCAAGAACAGTGTCGTCGAATCTTTGAGTCTTACGATGAACACCAGGAACAGTACATCTATCCAGAGCTCTCTCGAAGTTGCTTTAAAAGATAAAGATTACTCTACGGCCTATCTTCTTTGCGAACATGGAGCATCTCCAAACACTGTTATTGGCAATAATAAAAAGACACTACTTCAATGGGCCATTGGACGGGACGATCTCAGAGCTGTGCGCCTTCTTGTTCATTATGGTGCTTCCATCGATTCCCAAGATGAGAATGGCTTTACACCATTACATTGGGCTGTTTTATACAAAAGACAAAGCATTATGACTTTGCTAATTTCTTACATTACGGAGCCGTCGTTACTTAATATTGCTGACAAACGTGGTAATACACCACTTTCACTAGCAGTGCAAAAAGATGTTCTAGCTTTCATACCGATCTCGATCCTCTATGGGGCCTCGTGCAATGCGACAGATCTAGATGGTCTAACAGCTGTACATCACGCTGCCCGGAAAGACTTTCGAGAAGGACTCCGCATGATGCTGAATAGCAACGGCGATCCAAACGTAGCCGACAAGGAAGGTTTCACGGCAGTCCACCACGCGGTAGATGGAGTCGGTACTAGCCCAGGGTTAATAAGTATGCTGGTAGCGGCCGGCGCTGACCTTGAAGCAAAAGATAACAATGGAAGGACGCCACTTATGATTGCAGCCCAACTCGACAAGCATGAGATGATAGGGTATCTTCTTGAGAAAGGTGTCAATATTGAGGAGCAGGATAAGAACGGATATATAGCGCTTAATTACGCGCAGCTATCCCCATCTTGAGGTGTTTCTCCAACCCATTCACTAGTTATATCATTTTCTTGTTGTATTATAGCACTTACAGTATCAACCTCCAATCTACATATCTTACTATAACCCCGTTGTGGGAATGCACATCTCAACGTCACGACAAAATTCGTAAGATTTTCATTTTATTCTGCTCTTTAATCTTATTTGCTTCATTACATGATACATTGCTGCCACCTACAATATCCTATTGCCGAAAGGGTATATCAAACTGAAAATGGACGAGGAGAGTAAACACGCGCTGTTAACTTTTTCGATGATCACCTTGCTAAGGTGATGTGGAATGGCGCTGTTGACGCCCCATTGATTTGCAATCCTTGTCCTGTCAGTACATTCTGGTTTCCCTGCCCATCATAAACATACTGAGCGCCTAAGCCAGTGTTGTAGAATGATATAGTTGCGCGACGACTTCCGTTCATGCTCTCTCGTTTTTCCGCCTTCTTCATCATATCGGAAAGACTCCGGACTTGTAACCGGGTAGCCGATTTCACTGTATGGTTTGCCGCCAACACCTGGACATCGCGCAGAATGCCATTCATAAGGCATTCCACCCTGTCGGCATTGGGTAATGCTTTGAATGCCTTGATGCAACGCCTCATCGGTGAAGTACCTTCGTTTGGCTTCAAAGCCTGCAGAGTCTTATTTAAGGAAGTTGTTTTGGCAAAACAACTCTCAAGCACTCTGGCCAATGCTTCATGTGATTTGGACGTCCATAGGCATTTATTCTCCTCCTCCTCAGCCAAAGCTGTTCGCGTATTCTCTAGCGTGTTCTGTATAACTGGGAGTTGCGCGGCCGCATCGCGAAATTGTGATGGTAGGCCTGAGGCGTCTCCAACTGCTTCGTATATCTTGAGCGAGGCATCGACAATTGCAATGATGCTGGAGATAAGCCCAATTATCTCAGCGCCTGACATGGATAGAAATTTTATAACTTAGGGACAATTCAATGGAAGATGTTCTTCATGGCTCCAGGTGGTTTTTTTTTTCTGAGGTGTTGACAGAAGAGGGAGTTTTTGTAGGCTGTTGGAAGGGGCGACGACGGGGCTTGGTAATAATAGCGTGATAGTGAAGACCCAATAACCTGACTACCGCTGTGTACTGCTCGCATATTCGCCGCGCCCAGGTCGCTCAAGCAAATTTAACACCAGACATTGTCTTACCGCCTGGGCTTCGTACGCTGCGAAATAGCGCCTAAAGTTTTCAGGCAGCGTCAGGTGTAACTATCTCACAGCCCCTGGGGTTTTTCATTGCTTGAAGTGCCCCGTTCTCCCTGCTTGTCTCTGCGTGCATACGGGTACCCGCGCAAGACGAGGGACAGTACGAGTAATTCCTCACCCGTAATCAAATGTCATGTTTGCCATGCTAAGCACTAGGGCTACTCATTTCCAGTCGTTCTGTCAGATCGTATGGGCTACATTGCTATCGTCTTCAAACCCCTCGGCCTAGCCATTGAGCATTATTTGATGCCAAAGCAGCAGTAATGACGGGACGCAGCTCTAGAGAGAATCTTGCGAGGACCTAAAATTTTCCTGCAAGGTATAGATGGGCCATCAGTCAGTTTTAAACCCCCGAGTGTTACTGGGCGTGAAAGCCGCAAATGGCTTACGAGGGCCACGAGTGAGGCGTTCGAATGAGAGGCATTCCCATGAGTGACAACAGCCCTGAACTCTCCACAGCCCCCCGACGCTGTGATACCTCCACACTAGTCATATCTCTCCACCCTCCACCCCTCCATCCCGAAAGACACCATCCAAATCGACCGGCAAATCTCTAACCCAAGATTCATCCTAGCAGCTACAAATCGTCACGGAATCCGGTCCTCCTCAGTTGTCGAGATCTGCCAATCACCCCGGACAGGAGTGCTAAGCCCTGTGAAACTGAATAAATGTAACACCTATTTCGGTATAAACGAGCACTAGGGTTCCAAGTATTGCTGTGGAAAGATGAAGTGCTATTGAATTGATATATATATCGGCTGTGTTCCTCTGTTTGATGGGCGTAAAGATTTATGATACACCTTCACATGAGATGGAATACGCCTACGTGGCTACCTAACCCCACGTAAGATGGGACATCCATGGACGGCCGGGTCTATTGCAGACACGAGTACGATACGACACCAGGCGGACACCCCCTAAATTTTTTTGGGAAGCGAAAGACAAACGGGCGTAACGCGGTGAAAGAGTCGCTTACCAGAGCCCAATTCTTTTGTCAAGTGGTGGTCTGCCTGCATGGAGGAATGCATCTACATATTGAAGGGCCTATCATCAGTTCATCTTAAGTGGAACATACATGATACACGCTCCGCTCAAGATGTGCAACTTGGGCCGCGGCTAGGACCCGTGGCGAGTCCGGCCCGCTACAGGCCGTCTCTCGCCCACCCGCTTGAGCCGCGGTGGTTTGGCGGCTGGCCACAAGAGGAAGGGAGGCCAGCACACTTGTGTTCGACGGACAACTGGTATGGACTTCCTGTCAGAGCTAGAAAGAGCCACTCACAAACATTGAATTGTATAGTTCAAGATAAAATATCATTGCTAATTTGTATCATATAATATAGGGACACACTGAGTTGACCGCAAGAGGGGACCGCCGGCCGTGCGCAAAGAAGGCGCAAAATGACTCGGCGCAGAGGATCATGGTGACACAGCCCATGCATATCACTTCATTGGGATTCAGGTGCAGATAAGAAAGAGGTGGTCACCGAACCTGCGTTTGATTGGTAGCCTTGTCGCCATGTCGATGAAGGCTGTGTCGGCTAAGTGAAAATGGGGGCGACTGATGCAACCACATCACGAGGTAGGAAGGAGAAAGAAACGTAGAGAAGTGAGGCTGAAGGCAAGGTGATTGCCTGATGATTTAGATCAAACTGAAGGCGTAGTGGTGTGTTGCGTGCATAAATGTTTGGGGCTTCTTAACAGCTTGGGTACATGTAGGTACATTATGTAGGCCTGTCATTAAAGGTGCAGAATACATGGATCTGGAAGCGCGCATTGCCTCTCTACAACATCTCTCATTAGACACCTCCAGTAGGTATTCTTAGACCAAAGAGCTAGCACAGTTACATACAACCAGCGACCTATTAGATATTTTTCTGGAGGAATATCATGCTAAGTGGTCCACGTGTACGCCATATGTATGCAGTGCCTAAATGCAATGATGCCGTTTCAATTTTTCAGGCACCAGCCTTCCTCTCACTGGTGAAGGCACAAGTGAAGGTACATGTAGAGAAGTATATAGAGCCCATAACTCTATGTACACGTGTTTAATGCTTTCTTCTTTACAACATTTAAATTGTCCCAAGTCCCAGTAGCCAACGAGTAGATGGTTGACAGAAGTACAACTACTCAACTAAATACATGTTCACAACTCATTCACGTTACCTAATACTTAGAGCCTATCGATCACCTCGCGGATTACCTACATACTTGCTGCCCGACGGCATATTGTGTCGTCATTATGACAGCCTCGATCAATCGGACTAAGTTACAGGTCACAAGAGAGCTCTCGGGTGCTGCTTTTGTTTTCGAGAAAGCTGCGGAAAAATGGGCCTACATCGACGAAACTACCGACCTTCCTGAAGCTTTATATATCGCACCGAAGGCCTTAGCTTATATCCCTATGCTTCTTAGGTCCCTGGAGGATTATATCAATGAGATTCAAGAAGAAAATGCGCTTAAGGAGAAATATGGAGAAATATATGAGTTTGCCGAGCTCTGCCAGAAGCAAGTCACTTACTTTAACTCTATATTTGAAGCTGTAACATCGCCTGGCAAATTTCCTACCAGGGAGGAGAAGTACCGCTTAGCCGCAGAGAAATGCGGTGGATTACCCATAGAAGTGGCTGTAAAGGAGCTTCTACAGGACGCGATAAACTTGGCAACGGTCCTATCAGATGAGGATGGCTTGAAGTCAGAGCTACAAGCAGCATTTGATAAAGTAGATAAGCTGAAGCCGTCTCTCACCCAAACACCAAAGGGAACCATCTCTGTTAATCACTACGGGAGAGGAAACCAGTTCTACCATGGTGGAAGAGGGCACCAGAATCACTGTGAGGGAGGCATTCAGATTACTGGAGATAATGCGACCAACAACCTGATGAAGGAATACGTGTAATTCAGGACACACAATATACGGTGTGTTACTTGTGCCTGAGCTATATGTCTCTATAATGTTGATAATTTATCGGTCTTGGGCGGGAGTGGCGGAGGCGGTGGCGATATTCGCTGTGGTTGGGAATAGTTTGCCACACTGTTTGCTTTGGAGGACAGTACTGGATTGATTGACCTATGCAATGTGAATAATATTTTTTACTTCGATGTTTTCACTTGTGGTAAGCAGTTCGAGACCAATGCCAGTGATTGCTATTGTGTTATTGTGGTGAGATTGCTAAAGAGAAGATGTACACACTCTCCAAATAGAATCTGAATCCCAGTTCATATCTCTGGATATCGACGAGAGACGCTGCAATCTCCTTGTCGTTTGAGAATGAACTTGATTTGAACAGTGACTATTTTATAAAAAGCCATTGAGCAGAACAAGCTCAATACTACAAACATCTGTGGCCTTGATCGTAACATTATGTAGGACGTAAAGCACAACAATTATATCATAAACTTTACATCCAATAGATATTGACCCGAATAGTACGGGTTTACATGCAAGGGGGTTTATAAAATATAGCGTATTACTTTTTAACACATTATCTACTTTAAATCCACTACCTCGTTCCACCACCTTGTGGTCTTCATCTAAATTTGCCGGCGATTTAGTGTCAGGTGTTGTAAGTATATTAGTCCTTGTTACGGTATTGATATAGTGAGACGTCAAAAGCACTGTCAATTTGTAAAATTCTCCTTAACACACATATCTTTCGGTCGCACATCTATAATAATTGCCCCAAGAACCCATCCTTACATTACTGAGTGCCAATAGTCACTACTCCACCTGTTCAGTCTATTGTGCCACCTTCTCATAATCCCCCTTTACTTCACCAAGTCATTCCCGGACTTGCGCCTTTGTGAACCTCTCGATCGAGCAATACGCCGTCAGACATTGGATGTCGTTAGAGATGCCATTCTTAATGCCTCAGACTTCTTCTTCATGTCGATAAGCGTCGATCTCATAAACGGAATATTTCATGACCGAATTGCTTGTTGAGATTCGCACGAGGCCTTCTAGAATATGCTTGAGCCTCAATGCCTTTTCAGAGCAGCTTTCCAGAACCTCGGTCAATGGTTGGCGTGATTCGGCCGCAACCAATCCCCTTTCTCCCTCCAAGTCTCTCAAACATCCTTTCTAGAGTATATTGGACGATGGGAAGACGTGCGGCAACATAGCGGTATTTTTTTTGGAAGAGATTTTATATGCCTGGCTGTCTTCCATATTATAATTATGGACTTGAGAGTCTCGATTGTGCCTTGGATTGTAGGCCTGAGAGACATGATTTCGGAAAGAAGAATAAATTATTCGCCATACATGGAATGCTTTCGAGCGGCTGACGATGATTAATGTTATGAGAAATCGCAGCAGTGCGGACCTAGCTGTGATATTTATATGTAAATTACAGGTAAAAGGGGACAATCTCCAACGCTCAGGGCCTTGCTGAGAGGCATCCGGAAAGCTCAAATGCCAAGAGGACTCTGGCCGGTGGCGGATCTATCTTTGACATTGCGAAAGAGTAAAACCCATAGGAAAACCGCCATGCTCTTCCTTTATTTGTTCTCTTCCGAAGGGAGTTTGGCCTTGACCCTTGGTAGTCAGAGAACAGTGACTCTGGACGAATCAATCTATACTGAAGGCCTAATATAGTCGACCCAGTTCCACCAACAAAGTCACGCTGGCAAGCAAACAGGCATATTTCTTTGTTCTTTTTTCTGATTACGAATGCTCAGCCTTTATAATTTCACTTGCAAGCAGTGGCAGTGTGAACTAACTGCAGAGAAAGGAGTGTTGTCACTGTTGTGTAACTCTCAGGAAATGAGGAATGGAGACAATATGCGCCTACCCGAGGGGCGGAGTATTTTTTCATCTCTTTGTTCAGATGAGCTGTTCACATAAACATCTAGTAACTTAATAATACCTAGTGTAGCTATAGAAATTCATGTACCGAACAAGTGTAGATGATCTGGCGATAGCTGCCTAGTTACTGTCTACTTGGCGCAGTTGACATTTTGTAGCAATGACAAAGAACAGATGAGCTGAGTCCAATCGTGCCTCTTACAGGTTTGAACAATAGACGTTTCAAGAGGATAATCCTCTCGCTTACAAACCCCGTTTGTCGACCCCGACCTTTTCTCCAACCTCTTTCTACCAACAATGGTACCCCCAGCCCCTGCAAGCCCATTGCCTCACATTCAAGTTCTCAGCTTCTATGGCGCTTACTGCACCTTGACCAGATCGCCAGCACAACCCCGGCGTTGGAGCCTTCTAAGCTCTTTCCTGAATTTATCACATCCATGCTTCCACCATTCTCGTCTCAAGCTCATTATATACCAACAGGTCATTTTATTCAATATGGGAGACCAGAAGAATCATATACCTAAAAAGATTAAGATGTTTGTATGTATTTCTTTTTCCGTTCAAAATAATGACATAAAATTAACTGACCACCCAAATTCTACGGCACTGTCACGCGCTCCAAGGTTCAAAGTATGATGAGAATAACAGAAAATGGAATCAAGTTGCAATTAGAATCAAATACTGCGTTTTGACACATCCTCTACTTTACATCCTCTACTTTGTCCTACCACCTTGTGATGTTTGCCCAAATATACCGGCAACTCAGTGTCAGATGTTGTGAGTGTATTGGTCGTCATTACAGCATTGATGAGGTCTCAAAGATATTTTAATTAGGCTCGGCAACTTTCGGAAAGCTTGTATATTGCTTTGTACTTCTCACGAGACACACCTTTAACGTCTTTGAGAATTGCAGTTGTTTTGACAGTCTGATCGAGATCATTAGAGGCCTAGTCTAGCGACCCAACCCCCCCCCGCGCGCCCTTCTCTCTCTCTTTTATTCTTCCCTGTCGATGACTCGTTAGAAGCCAATAGTGTTCTGTAAATCGATCTCTGAGTAATAGATAGTAGTGAAAGATAATAGATTTACAAAGAAACCTCAGATAATGCTCATCCAAGCATGCTGCTTTAAGAAGAAAAAAAGAAACAATCGTGAGTGAGCAAGAAATTACCGGATTCGCTGCAGGTGCTTTAGGTGATTCAAAGCTGAGTGTTATACAGTAGCGCCAACAGAGCAAAATTAGGCCAATAATTGTAATCTTAGCAACTATTGGAACGCAGCCATCTATGTATAAGCGACTTATTTGTTGCGGCGGCCTAGATAGTTACAATCTGCTGATATAAACCTTGAGCCTAGAGGTTATCTCTTAGGCACAGTTCCTTATACTAAACATATATGAATCAGTCTGTTACACTAAGTGATATATATTGCGAGCCGTATACTATTATAGGCGGCCTCCGAATGTATTGCCGAAATCAGTTGTATACATTAATGATGTATTGATATGTTACGGGTAAAGCTCGACAATGTATGAACAGCTGTGAGATCTAAGATCAAATTGCCGCAAACACAGAAACCAGTGGGTCATCAACGAAGTGCCCAGCACAGTAATTCCTATCACCAGGTGCTCTAGATAGTCGGCATGGAGAGCTGCACGAAAAAAAATTACTCCTACATGCCTATAGTCATTAGATGTGGTTGTATTGTTGCATGTGCAGACCGAGTCCCCACAGGAATTTGGACCAAGCGCAAAGTAAAGAGTATTACCAGTAGGTTGACTGGCAGAGAAGCTTGCACAGTCGTCTACTGATGTCGTGGAGATCGTTTTAGCAACATAAAGTCCAAATCCGAAGTTTCTGCCTGGATTCGCAGCGTAGCAGCCTTGATAGCCATACTGGGTTGTATAACCAGCTGACATCCCATTGGCGCCTAGAGAAATAAACGCTCGTAGGGGGAAAACCCCAGGAGACAAAACAGATCTCAGTACTTTGGGAAAAAATAATTTTCATATTGATTTTATTTCATAAACCAAAAAGCTTGAAAATATTGATACAAATTGAGTTTATAGTATGCTACACATTCCTTTCTCCGCATGGTGAGTACATATTGGTTTGAGAGTGGCCAAACATTCCACTTCTGCTATTAAGGGTCGGATTTATAGAAATGAAATTTCAATAAAAAATAAAATACAGAAGCGTAGTTTTAGTTGTTAACTTCTTATATAAATGTGAGCCATAAAGCCTTGTTATTTGAGCGTTGCAGTTTATTAACTTTGCTATTCCGCAGCCCCTTAGCACAGAGGACAGGACACAATTGAGCAATCTTATTACCAGCTAGTAGTGTATAGCTTAAGCTTGCAATTGATGTTGTGGTAAGTTTCCATAATGAAGCTATGTTCACGGCAGACATTACAGACTGTCTAATAAGTGCTATGAAGTGGAGCACCTATATATATGTGTGTGTGTTGTATCTTTGGTTTGTTGGCCGTTTGTCGATTCTTATAGATCGTTACACACAAGATTTACTGTTTTTTTTTTTTTTTTTTTCGTTTACCAAGTATCTGAATACGTAGATCTTTATATGGGCAATAGGACAGTAAGAGCCGCGGACAAGTACTCTTGGATCTTTTTCAGTTAACGGTCGTTTATATGGGCCTATTTACAAATTGCCGGAATTCTTTCTACCCTGTGGAGTCTCAGAGGTATGACGTTTTTGTTTCAGTGTTAGGAATGTCTAGGAGGTAGTCTTGGGTTATCCCGCACTCTGAGAAATGTCCTAACTCCCGTGACTTTCCGCATCTGCAGGTGTACTGAGCTCGTGGCCTAATCTGTCGTAGTCGCTCTAGAAATCTCCATGTCTTATCCTTTCCGCTGGTAATCTGGGGAGCAAAGGCTTGGTGGGATTGAGTTCCTGGGAGAGGTCAGGTGACTCGTGTCTTAACCTTTCCGCTGGGAATCTGTAAATTAACGGTTTGGTGAGATTGATTTCCTGGAGGCCAAGTAGCCACAGTCCCGTGGGCTTATTGCTACGACAGCTACGATGGGATATGGCGAATTGATATATGTTGAGAGTAGAGCGGCTAGTCTTATGATACTAGGATATAGTCATATAATACAAAGACATGGGAAATGTCCAATTACTCCATATGTATACTGACTGGGTAGAGGCAAATAGCAAATCGTAGCGCCTTGATTCCTAATACCTAATGTAGGGTGAGGTTTACATGGTAATAAGCCTCGGTGAATACGTTTATGTTACGCGAGAGGACAGGGAATATCGTTGAAGCAGTTAGAGTCACAAGTGCGGAAGATGTAACGTATGTTCAATCTGGGCACTTTAGCAACAACCGGCTTTTTGAAATTCTCTCAAGAAGTGGTATGAACTAAACTGCTGTATCAAGTTAGTATTTATTCGTTCTTACTTAGACTTGTATCTTTGTGTTTGTGAGAGAAAGAAAACTATTCTCACGACCCTTGTGGTATGTACTCACGTAAGACAGTAGAAGCTTAGCTCTCATTAGTATGTAGACTTAGCCGTACTTTTCCTAGGATACATACCTCCACTGGGTCAGATTGTAACACGAAACCATCGCTTAATGTCTGGAATGCACCCGGGCTTATAAGCCTACGGATTTAAGACAGCATATAGATAAGTAGGAACATAAAATAAGTATGCAACCTTCGGAGTACGTGACTTATTCAGGCAGTATAAATCTTGTGCAAGAAGAAAGCTGCCTTTGGAGAGCTCTTCTAGTCGTTCCTTGCTATTGTTCGACTCTGAGGCGCAGCTAAGCGCGCCCTCCAGCGCTTCTCAAATTGCAAGTCCTGAGCCCCAAAACACATCGAAATTCTCTTTCCTTGTAGTGGAATTCCCCGTCGTCTGAACGTCTTTCAGTCTAATAATTGACAATCAAGCCATGTTTTTATTTCTCGCTGACGTCTGTTCCGATTTTAGTTGTAAACAAGATTAGTGTTTGCGCTGAACATACCTGCAGAGTATAGACTGACGATCCACCGCCTGTCCCCGTAGGGCTGTGTCTGGCAAGCAGCCTCCACTCTGTGTCGCCTTCGTAGACAATCTAGACGTATGATCACGGGTGGTATGATAACGAGTGGTTCCAGTTGAGAATAAACCCCTGGGAAAGTAGGTTGAAGAGAGTCGGTGGAGAGTCTGGAAGCGCACAAACGCTGGGCTAGCTGGACCTCATCAACGATCGCTGTTATTCAATTCAGGAGATCGCCGGGCTTGAAGCCCCTTTAGACGCTAGATAGTCTTTTCAACGGCTCAACATTCCTGATTTAACCCCTCGGAACGCGGGAACGACAGTGCGACGGCAACGTCCGAGTCCTGTCTATTATGTACAGCCACTTCTGCCTAGAGGAGTCTGGACGTGATGTTCGAGCAAGAGACAGATCCTATGGGATGCATCCGCCGATTTGAATCTGAGGAGGATGTGGATTATGCAAGGCGGTTTCCTCACTGAACGGTCGGCTGAACGTCTCGCTTGTGCTGTGACCCCATGGGGATTCATAAGGGCGAGCATGAGACAACTTTGCAGTGACGAGAGCAACCACGAGGACTCAATCAATGCAAGGCATTTCCCAAACCCATATTCATGGGTAGAACTTGCAGAGAACGTGGCGTGTGAGAGAGTGCTGGGTCCATCCAAGACAATGTAGCGGGGCAAGCTCGTCGTTATTGTCTCAGTGTACAGGATCCTGGTGTTACTTACGAGTGCACAGCACCAGTACCCAATCGGCGATTGCACATATCATACGCGGGGGTGATCGGACCCGACT
The DNA here is from genome assembly GCA_020045945.2 of Trichoderma semiorbis. Classification (NCBI taxonomy): domain Eukaryota; kingdom Fungi; phylum Ascomycota; class Sordariomycetes; order Hypocreales; family Hypocreaceae; genus Trichoderma; species Trichoderma semiorbis. Next base: position 6,801,227 of record CM034695.1, read on the forward strand.
GACGAAAAGTAAACTCCCTTTTGAAACAAGGCTGCAAGGGCAAACGACAATCGGCGATTCTGGAATCAGGGCTAGGGACGTAATGGGCTCTGAGAAAAGGGCGTCATAGGGCTCTGAGGGTGCAAGAGAAGGCATTCTTAGGGCCCAGGTGTTGAGAGTAGAGAATGTTTGGTTTATTCAACTCTGATACCAAACTTGTTCTCCCTACCTTGTACTAAGTAAAGATGTCTTAGGGAGAGGTCTCAGAGTCACCCGATTAGAGTTGGCCGATGTCCATAAGCCGCCCAATATCAACACTGCCCTGCAAACTCGCATTTTGCCGAGCTTTCCACATAGCCATATGAGATCTCTAACACAGCGAATCACTCTTCAAAACTGTAAAAACCCCCGAATTTTGCCCTTGTACGTTCTACTTTGCAGTGGATGTAAACTGTAGCCAGATCGGATTAACTTGTAAACTGTCACATTGCAATACTGGCAAATTCGACGAAGTTTAGAATGCCCCTATTCCTTGCTCTGTGAATATAGAGAGTACCGTAACTAATAACATTTTTTTCAGATCTATGACTTGGCTATTTAAACAGTAAACTTAGAATAGATTATCACATGTCCCATTCAGTCCCGCTCATTGCCTTTTCTAACCGGCTTGAGTACTCACCGCTTGGGAAGTCTCGAGTGTGCAAGTGCCTTGTCCCTTTTGTCTTCATCCTATTCCGAACAAGACATAGTGCACTGTTGTCTCATTCTAGAAAATGGAGCTCGATCTATCGTATCTCTTAATTTTATGTTATGCTTAGTTGTCACATTTCCGCACAAGACAGGGCAATATTCAATGCCGATTAAGCGTGTATGACGAGGAGGGCGTTGAGACACTTGCCAAGCTCCCTATGTCTTTTGACATCGCTGCTAAGAGATCTCGGCGCATCGGTATTCTCGACGGAAATGGAGATGGTCATGGGGTAGAGGACAATTATTAAACTCTCAAAATAGATCGTAGTAACTATTTATACTCGTTGAACTACAGCTCATAATTACAATAAATGCAGAACACTTCTCCTCGCAGATCTCAATCTATCAACCACTTTTCGATCTTCTAGACTTTTTATCCTACTACAAACAAAATGACTCGCTTCCTTCTTGCCAGCCTTGCTACCCTCCTTGCTGTCGCGACGGCCCAAATCACTACGCCATGTACTTATCAGGAGTATGTGTGTGGCTCGACACTGTTGGCCAATGGGAAGTTCTACTTCTCCATTACCTCTTATTAAGATTAAGTTATAAACTAACCTTGCCGTAAAGGATACACCGCTCTTACTGATTCGAGACCAGCATATGCTGTCAACCCCAATGCTCCGACAATTACAGATCTCCAGCTGGCCCAGGTCCTCTTCCGCTGCACCGATCAAGCCGGTGGCATTGTCGGCAACTCTTACTGTATTGTTAACTGTGCTGTAATCGGTGATGATACCGTCAACGATATGTGCACTATGTAAAGTGGAGTGGTTACTGGGTGGTTGCTGCGATGGCTAGGACTTGAGGGATTAGGCCGTGAAACTGTGATAGTGCTACTACTCTTTTTCTCCCATGTTACAGGGTGTTTTTTAATGAGAGTAGCGATTTCTAAAACTTCGCATGGTCACTTCTATGTTTCTTTGATGACTCCAGTCGGTCTCTACATCGTATCGTGCACAAACCTACTTCTGGATAACAGAAGCTTCATCGGTCACGATGTGAGTCCTGTTTGTTTCATATGAGATACAGATTTTGGATAAGTTCCCATCTCAAGGGAAGCGGTCACGGCGAGTTAGACATACGAATACCTAGCGACATGATTTCCAGTTTTGAGTGTTTAATGTGGCCATGTCGTTTCATCACTCTAGAAAGGAATGAATGTGTCACATGGAAAACAGGAACAGGAGACGGCCTGCGAGTTTACACGGGAGTTTCATTTTAGCTAGAGCTAGCATATCTTACTAAAATAAAAAGGAGGGGATTGCAAGTACCTAACCTCAACCAAACACATTCCGTCCATAGTTAATAACATACAGAACAAGTTCAAGGCAAAGTAGAAAGTGGCATAAGTTACATTAGTTAGAATCGCATTCTAGATTCAACCTTGCCTAAATAATCTTAGAAACTCTGCACCACCGAATAGTCTCTATCTCAGGACCATGACATCTTGATTAAAGATGTCGTCGGTACTAGAACTTAAGAAAGGTTCGACAGCTTACATGACGCACTGGTCGTTAACCAGAGTGCCGTTCATATCGATGCAGCCCGCAAAGCAGTATGCGTTGCCGACTATTCCTCCGCTAATATTGATGCAACGGAAGGTAACCTGGAGAAGCAAAACGTCGGGTAGAGGGGGGATAGATGGCGTGATGGCGGCACCGGCGGCGAGCTCAGTAAGGTTGTAGCCTATAGGTGTAGCGGAAGTATAACGACATGAGACAGGAATTCATTTGAACGAAAAGGCTATTACGGAAGGAAGGTGATTGTAATTACCATAGTGATTGATTAGATTAAAGCCACACTTGTAACTCTGGTAGATACAAGGATTGGTAAAGGCCTGGACGCCAGGGACAAGCCAGAGCGCTGCGGCGAAAAGAGTAATCAAGGTGCTATGCATCTGGGATTGAGTTGAGTTGCCAAGATGAATACAGAAAAGGACCTTGTGTCGGAAGCTAGACTCTGGTTATTGTTACTGGTACTAAACTATAGAATAAACTAGGGCAATGCTAGCTTTATGTACTCGGTTGACTCCAATAGCGTGTAGCATAATACTCCAAGACAAGTTTGTTCGCACTTGGATCCATAAATTCACAGTTAAAGCCCCAGATTTAACCTACACTTTAAAAGTTAGGATAACGTAAATCGACATCTTCTTTTTAAAATATTGGCACACCTACTTACCCTTGGCGTAGCTAGATATTTGGATCTCGTTTGCAGTTATGCACCATTTCAGAGCCTGCAGATTCCTTGATTCTTGCGGAACAACAAGCTTGTCTGAGCCGGGGGAATATTATGGCGAAGCCAAGATGCCAAGTGAATACCACGGAGTAGACTGGGTAGAGTATCCTGAATTCTCGCCGCTATCAGAAATAGACCATGGCTGAATGCCCTGTACGCCGGGTCGTCGCCCAAGAGCAAAAGCTCCTCGCGCGGGTTGGCATGCCAGGGCGTGCATGGGTATGGTCAGTTCTCATCTTTCCAATATACCCTACACCTGTTGGCTGGTTGCATGACAGACAGGAAATAGATGCGATGGGATAGATGTGAGTTTAGAGTTACAGTGCTGTACCTAGGACGCACCTTTGTCCGACTACGTTGTTGATCTCTATGTACGTTTAGAGGTTCACTCCGTTGCATCTAATTTTGGTAATATTCTGACCATTAGACTGTTATACGATACGAAGCTCTAGCAAAGGAGTAACCACATTAACCGCATTGCGACTTGTCTCATATTGCATAATCCAGCTTGCCCTACGTTCTGCATCGCCTGATGATGTTGGCAGTCCATTCCTAAGAGTCGGGCCGGCCAATCAAACAAGCCAGGTGCGTGTGCTTTCATTCGAAACAAGCCCGCTTCCAAAAACGACTAACCCGACATCTCGATGACTTCTAAGACATACCAGCGCAGGCTAGCCGCGGTGGAATGTGTGTACTACATGCAGCAGGGCTGATGCAGTTGAGAAATGGAATTACATAAGTTTTCTACCTCTTTGTTTTTATGCTGATCTTCCCCATGAGTTTTCGATCTGTTTCCGGGGTAATTGGAATTTTATTTACACTGAATTTTGCTGTTTTCATCTTATCTTATAGGTAGTGTAGGTACTTATAGACGTCGATTTCATGAAGACTACCAACATGTAATGCAGTACTACCTTAATGCAGGCAGTAATCTCACTCTCGTTTCTTCCCTGCGTGTTTCTCTGAGGCCTATCCCTGATGCCTGAAAGTGCACTTGTTCAGCGTTAGGTAGTCACCCCCTTACATTTTCTCACCGGCCGATATCCAACGGACGAGCATGCGTTTACCCGCCAAGTTTTCGACGCTGTTGCCTCTGCTGAAGGTTACTAACTTGGAGTCTCCTGGCTTGGATGGGGATTTTGAGTCAGCGGGCGTTGGGTAAGTCCAATACTTTCCAATGTGTGAATGTGTCTGCTGTAAAAGAAAAGTGCTTACAGCCGACATTGTTTCAGAACTCCGCCCAGGCCCAACAACCAGCCTCAGTTCCTTCTCCAGCTGGACGAGCTAAGGCCTAGAAGACTAACACCTTCCTATTTATTCCCAAAGGGGACTTCTACAGAATGTCAATTTGCGACATTCTTCTCGCTGGTTGGCGACCGGCTGTTCGCAGACGGAGAGATAGTCGCGACGAACGAGGGTACGACACACCAGCCGCTGCTCGAGACACCGAGCATCAGAGCCATCGACCATGGGTTCTCACTCGAAGAGGGCCTTCTTCAGTGGCGGCATCCGAGCTTTGCCAATGGAAAAGCCAGCTTTTGCTTATCAGCGTCGAATACGGTCCTGGCCGTGTTCAACGAATCAAGCACTCCAACTGACTGTGTGCCGGCAAACCTTGTCAATGTGCCATGTGAGTTGATTTCAACGACACAGATCTCACCAGCCTTCGCTCATGTGTGTAATAGATGACCGGTGTTTCCCATCGGCTGAATCGATTAACGTATTAGTCATGGATGACGATACTAGGTCTGCTCAACAAGCTGCAGGAAGCGTAAGTAATACAGACAGCTTTGCCGGGTCGAAATGGCTGGATACCAGACCAGATATCACCAACCCTGGTTATGGCAGAGCTTCCGTTGGATCGTATGGCGCAGCTTCCGTTGGGTTATATAGCAGACCTTCCGTTGGATCATACGACAAACCTTCCGTTGGATCATATGGCAGACCTTCCGTTGGGACAGATCAGTTGAGTCCTCTGGCTCCTATTGATCGGGCCAGCTACAACTACGATGCCAGGCGACTGGGCTCCACAACACCACCGAGCTCCGTTGGCTACGGGGCTATCTACAAAGATCATGGTGCTACTTCAAGTCCTATAAGGCCCTCAGGTCCGGCAGGGCCTCTAGCTCCTATTAGTCGGGCCGGCTAGAACTACAACACCCCACTACCGGGTTCTACAACACCCCCGAGCTCCGTTGGCTACGGAGGTAGCTACAAATATCATGATGCCGCTTCAAGTTCGATAGTGCCCAGCTACAATACTCGACGGCCGGGTTTCACAACATCCTCGGGCTCCGTTGGCTACGAGGGTAGTCACGAGCATCACGATGCTGCTTCAAGTTTTATAGGGCTCCCAGATCCAGCAGAGCCCCGTGAATCTGATGGCAGGGATGGGAGGGATGGCAACAATGGGAAAGATGGTCATAATGGTTGGGATGGGAGGGATGGCGACAATGGGAGAGATGGTGACAATGGGAGGGATGGCAATGATGGGGAAGATGGTAATGATGGGAGAGATGGGAGAGATGGGAGGGATGGAAGGGATGGAAGGGATGGAAGGGATGGAAGGGATGGTATCCAGGGTCCTCCAGGGCCACCTGGTCCAGCCGGCCCCTCAGGTATGAATGGGTTGAATGGTGCGGCTGGGCCAATGGGTCCGCAAGGTCTTCAAGGTCTTCAAGGTCCTGCCGGTGCCGACGGTGCTCCTGGTGCTGATGGTGCTACTGGTCCTGCAGGTGCCACTGGTCCTCAAGGTCTTCAAGGTCTTCAAGGTATACCAGGTCCTGCCGGTGCCGACGGTGCCGACGGTGCTGCCGGGTCTCAAGGTTTACCCGGTCCCCCGGGTGCTCCGGGTCCGCAAGGTCTTCAAGGTCTATCGGGTCCCGCCGGTCCCGAAGGTGCTGCTGGTCCTGCCGGTGCTACTGGTCCTGCAGGTGCCATTGGTCCTCAAGGTTTTCAAGGTCCCGCCGGTCCTGAAGGTGCTGCTGGTCCTGCCGGAGCCGCTGGACCTGCTGGTGCCGCTGGTTCCGAAGGTCTACCAGGCCCCCCGGGTGCTCAGGGAACTCAGGGTATACCAGGTGCCGATGGTGCTACTGGTCCTGCAGGTCCTGCAGATGCCGCTGGTGCTGCAGGTCTACCGGGTGCTCAGGGTCCGCAAGGTCTTCAAGGTCCTCCAGGTGATACTGGACCAGCAGGAGCCGCGGGCCCTCAAGGTGATGTTGGACCTCAAGGCCCTATCGGTCCCCAAGGTCCTGAAGGCCCCCCTGGCCCCGGGACAGCGGGTTTCACGAAGCAGTACGGGTACCTCGGCTGCTACATCGCGGATAACGATGGCAACTACGGCCTAACTCCATACGCTTCACAGCAGGTTCTCACAACCTCGATCGACGACTGCGCCAATATCTGCTATACCTTACCGACGGGCCCAACACTATACTTCACTCTGGGAACCGACACGACTACAGGCAACTCCATCTGCACTTGTGGTGATGTCCTTGTTGCCTATTACTACCCAAATACCGGGCTCGACTTCCAATGCAATACACGATGCAACTTCCCAGACGATCCGACAACAGAACAATACTGCGGCGGAACGTATTCTGGAATACCTACTGTTTCTCTTTTTGGTGCTATATAAATATTATTTCTAATACTATATTATACTATATTAATTCATATACTAATACTACATTTTTCTGGCTGGGCAAACTTGCGTGAAATTGGAGGACAAAGCAACAGGCGTTGATATAACCCTTACTAACAGACGAGGTAGACGCATCTACATGAAACTGAAAGAGTGAAGCAGAAACCTTTGCCGCTCAATACAAAGACAGTCCGAATGACTGCATATACATATAAATGTCAAGCTTTAAGTTGGATATAGCTAAATAAACACATCAATGAAAGAAGCTATTGACGAAATATGTACAATAGTCTTATGATATATACCTTGAGAAACACTATTGCTCACAATCGTCTCGGCTAGTGTCTTACAGAAAAAAGGGGAAGTATATGTGTTGACCTTATCGGCCGATTTGCGGCATCTGAGATGAGCGCCGAATGTTTGCGTAGAGGATGTTCACATCATTCGCACCGTAAATTTCTAGTTGGCGCATAAGCATTTCAACGTGTGAGGCTAGTTTAAGGAGTTGAAGCAAGGATGCACAAGATTGGGGGGGGCAGAGGACGAGTCACCGCGCAAATCTGTGTGGATAGGGGAAATATCGTTCTCGAATTTGTCCAAATTCTATAATCTTGGCTAAATGTACAGGTACAAATACTTAAAAAGAGATGGGATATTCAGCGCCCATCGGTTCCTTTCCTCTGGCAACTGTACAGCCTTCCTTCCCACGGTTGAAGTTGCCCGCCGTGCTCGGTGTCCGGGGGGTGCTCTGATGAAGTCGACAGCAGAAGTCGCATGCTGCTTTCATTCACGTCACCAGGAACAAACACATCGGCATTCTCATCCCCGAAATTCAAAACCACCAAAAGGATCTCGTCGGCTGGATCGACACCAGTCTTCACATAGGTGAACGTCTTCAGGTTCTCTTTGTCGTATACCTGGAATCGGCCACGGATGAGCTGATTTCTATAGTCGCGTCTCATCTTGATCATGCGCCTCCAGAAAAACAGTACACCGTCGGGGTCATTCTCCTGATGGGTTACGTTGATCGCCTTGTAATTGTCAATGACTCTGATCCATGGCTGGACGCCACTAAAGCCAGCATACGGAGCAGCCGACCACTGTACCGGCGTCCTACCATTATCCCTCCCAAGGCGGCGCAGGCCTTCTAGCGCAGCCTCTTGCTTGGCCATTTGGTGCGGAAACTTTCGTTCAACCTCGTTGAGGTAGTCCAGGCCAGCGGCGTCTCTGATATCTGCTCGTGTCCACGATGCATCAATATTGGTCATGCCGATCTCTTGGCCCTGATACAGAAAGATTGTGCCCGAAAGAGTACACAAGAACATAGCCAGCATCTTGGACGCAGCTTTACGATACTCGCCGTCGCCGGGGCCGAAGCGATCGACACTTCGAGGATTGTCGTGGTTCTCGGTGAATGCACTGGTCCAACCAGATTGCATAAAGTCTTGCTGTTTGATGATGGCATCTTTGAGCAGCGGTAGCGCTGGCCGTGTGCGCTCAGATAGATCAGCATGCCAATCGTTGCCAGCCATGAAGTGGTCAAAGTCGAGAATCATGTTCAGCTCTTTCGCAGATGGGTCGATGTAGCGCACAATCTCGTCAGTGCCAGTGGCGGGTAATTCTCCGATCAGGACGACATCCGGCCCATGATCTTCCTCGATGCGAGCTCGTAACTCTTTCAACCAGTCATGTACGGGAGCTCCGTTCATGATGTACTTCCCTTCCATGGGTTGAAACTCTTGATCTGGTTTTGTGATCTCAGAGTCGGGGAAACGAGGGTCTTTCCAGAAAGCGACGACGCTGTCCATACGGAATCCATCTACACCACGCCGCAACCAGAAATCAACTGCTGTGCTATATATTGCGGCCCTTGTTTCCGGGTTTGTCCAGTTGAGATCTGGCTGTTTCTCAAGGCAGAGGTGTAGATAATACTGATCTCTTTCCGCGACATAAGTCCACACACTGCCCCCGAATGCGGCGCGCCAGTTGTTTGGCGGCCTCCTCTGGCCTTGAGCATCAGTTTTGGGATCACGCCAGATGTACCAGTCAGATTTTGGGTTCGTTCTCGACTTCTTGCTCTCTTGAAACCATGAATGTTCATCACTCGTATGGTTCACGACCAAGTCCATGATGAGCTTCATGCCACGAGACTTTGCCTCTGCTATAAGCATGTCCATGTCTTTCAATGTCCCGAACTTGTCCCAAATAGATTCATAGTCTCGAACATCGTAGCCCTGACATATCGATTAGTGACTACATGTCTAGAATTTTGCTCAAGAGATTAGTATCATACCATATCCGCCTGCGGTGAGTCGTACACGGGTGATAGCCATATCAAGTCTACACCCAAGTCTTTAAGATGGTCGAGCTTGCTGATGACTCCTGGTAGATCTCCCATGCCATCATTGTTTGAGTCGTAGAAAGAAGCCGGCCAAATTTGGTACCCAATGGCATCCTTCCACCAAGAGCTATCGCTAGTCATAGTTTAGGGTGATTGATTGTAGATGAGATTTGGAATTTTAGTGTGGCATCACACGCGCAGCTGGATAGAGTACAGATCGAGGGGTATATATACACGTATCTGCTAAATCTTTCCACGTGCACATATGTTGTCTCCACAATGCCGACCACCCACTAGTAGCGAGCACAGGCAACGCTCAAGTCCGCTGATATCATGTTGAAATGAATGATATATAAGTCTCAACAGCCCTCAGCTTTAGGCCTTTTTGTAATTTTAACATATTAGGCTGCCGAGGAGCGACCATTAGGGGTTGTTGGTGATTCCGCAATTATTTGGATTATGATTACCTCCGAGTCTTGCGGCAATGTGAGAGGTTGCACTACAGTATACCGTGGCTTCAGAGAATCACAAGATCGCGACGATATTCTTTATAAAAGACTAAACAATAGCTGGCTGTAAGACTGCTCTAGACACCCAAAACAAATGCATCCCTCTCCCACAACAAGCCAATGGGAACCCCGTAAGGTCCCGCGAGCAGGAAGTTGACAAGCAGACGCTGCCAAAGTGAAGAGTCCATGACTACTCCCGTCTGCCAATACAGAACACCGGCCCAAAGAATCATAGCAGGCGTATCCAGGACGACGTCCCATTGCACACACCACTTTGCTGCTTCCCACCCGTGGCGTGCCTTCTTATCCTTTCTAGGCCAAGCTGGCAAGAAAAGCTCGGTCATTGTCACGCCTGTTGCGAAGGCGCCAAATACCGAGAGCCAGTGTGACAAGGCAGCCAGCACGAAGAGGAACATGTACACGGACTGAACCTGCGGCCAAGCTTCTGTAGCCAGAGGCGATGGAAGTACTGCTGGGCGCCAGATCAGAGACAACAGAAGTTGAGAGAGAGCAACATAAGCAGGCCATTGCTGCCACCAAGCTGCGACGGTCTGTTTGGTGCTTATATCGCGGATGCGAAGGTCGGGAAGTAACATCAGGATGAACGGCGCCACATAGCCGAGGGCGACGGCCCAAGGAAAAAGCTCGAGTTGAACCGGGTCAATCGCCAGGTCTGATGGTGTGAGGTTGCTCGGAGTCATCAGGGCAAGCCGTACACCGAGATACAGAGGCAGATATATGGCCGGAGTGTGATTGAACATGAGCAATCCCGGGATAGTGGTCCAAGATCCAAAGTTATGCAGATTGTAACTGCGCAAGCTCTCCAGCACGATGAGGGCCCATGAGACGCCAAAGGAGCCGATGAAATAGAAGCCAGCCAGCGTGGCATCTGGATAGGCCCAGCTTTCAAAGGAGAGGAGTTGAAATACTGAGGGGCCTTTCAACTGCATGTCAACAGATGGGTATCGGCCACTGGTACAGAGGACTTTGAGCGGCTGGCCACTCGGAGCTTGATCAGCCATGATGCGCTGTCCCAGAAACTCCATCAGGCCATTGCTGTAATACCAATAGTACAAATTCCTCCATGCCCAGAAGCCTGTGGCGAGGAGACAGACGACGGCCACCAGTGTGAGGGCCTCCATGCCGAGAGTCGAGACGTTTGGTCAACGGTCCTTGGGGAGATTGATGCAAGTCTTGGTGTTGTACAGTAGCTCAGAACAGACAATGACATTGATGATGATGATGATGTGCACGGACCGACTCAATCATGCAGCATCGTCAGTCTAGGCCTCAACTGTTCGGCGTTCCTTCGCGGATCCTGCTCAGATCCTGTGGAAGACACGGTGTTTCAACTCAGATGCACTTCTGCAAGGCAGGACACGAAGGAATCGTAGTCATGGTCTAGACTTGCTAGTTGGAAGTCGTGCAGCAATTGGCGCCAGTCGTGCAGCGCCAGTCGTGCAGCACCCACGATCCCGCACCGAAGCGACGGACACGTGGAGCACCGCAGTACGGCCGGTGGCTATACCTCAATTGAGGGGTGCCGGCTGACACTGCGGGGTATAGAGATAAAGACCAGACGGCAGGGGACTTTGTCCACCCTAGAGATCAGCAGTGTATATCAATAATAATAACGATAATATAAATTATTATAAAATTATTTATACATTATTAATTTTTATTATTTATATAAGTATGCAAACGGAAGCTGCTGAGCATGATATTATTAATAGTATTCTTGGCATCAATAAAGTCTTTTGTCGGATTACATAGTGAGCCCCTGCAGACTCAACAGCAGCCACTGCAACGTAACCCTCCGATTCCGCAGAAATCGTGATAATCTCTCCCTAATCTGATGCAGGGTTTGGCGGTTAGTCAAATCAATCAAATCAATCAAGCCGAATTGGCTGGGGGGTGTCCGTTTAGTGGTACTTTGGGTAGGGCTTATGCTTTTTGTGGGTTTCAAAGTCGTATCTTTCTTGCAAGTTGGCATGACCTCGTCTGTAAGTTATGCCCTAGTCACGAGCATCTCCGATCCCTGAGTGTGTCATTGCATGAGTGCTCTAGATCACATCCTTTCCCGCATTTCCATCGAGAGAAACTGTTCAATCACGAAAGAGACCGGTCCTACGGCAACATCGCTACTTGCAATGAAGATCCTCTGCCTTCACGGTAGAGGCTCCAACAACGAGATCTTTCGGGCGCAGACGGCAGCCTTCCGTGCAGATCTTGACGACTTTGAGTGGACCTTTGTGCAAGGCACGGTTCGACATACCGAAGGCAACTGGTCACTGTACACAGCACAGTTCTCGCATCTTCCACTTTACACATACTACAACCCTTTTGATCCTGCTTCTATCTTGCAGACTCATGACGACCTTGCGCGGATTATAGCCGAAGAGGGCCCATTCGATGGTATTCTGGGCTATTCAGGCGGTGCTGCGTTAGCAGCAGAGATTTTGGCTCAGGCAACCTATGATGATCCCTTTGCCATGGAACGACCGTTTCGGTTTGCTGTCTTCATCAACGGAGCATCTCCCCTGCGCTGTTTCCCTATGAAGGACGCCCAAGTCATCGAGGACGTCGTAGTAGATGCCGCACCCATGACCAAGCAGGCAGAGGATATGTTTCTTCGTCCGAGTGCGCTGCGAAAGAAGGACGGAGTCAGCGATGAGGACCAGGTCGACCATGCAAAACTACTGTCGTTGCTCAAGGAACTCAAGGGCAAGAAGTTGGTCGATGGAACAACGTTTCTATCTAACGGCACATATGGGCTTTGTAGATGGGAACCACCCGCTGACGGTGCGCCACTGATTGACGTGCCCACGCTGCACATCCGGAGCACCGAGAGCGACGAGAGTAATCCCCACGAGGGTCTCCATTTGCTACGACTCTGTGACCCCGACCAAGCACGCGAGTTCCATCATCCCAGTGGGCATGATTTCCCCAGAGGTCGTAAGGAAATGAAGAGCATTGCGAGACTGATTCGCGAGGTCGCTGAAGCTACAACAAGTCTATAAAGCTGGCACCACGAAGCTAATAAACCTGGAATATCAAGTCATTAAGACAGACGCGGCTTTCGTTACTTGTATATAGTGCCTCGAACAGTAGATTTCCGATTAGTACACGTTGGCGTACGATATGCCGCTAGTATAAGTCTGTCATAATTCTCTCCGCTTCAGGCGTACCATTACAGGACCTGCAGGATGCATAATTCCGAGACTTCTTGGGTCGAAGTGGAACTTGTTCTTCCACGAGTCTTCAAACTCGATATCAAACAGCGTAATAAGCTTCGAGACCAGACCGATAAGCTCCTGCTCGGCCGCATGCCGTCCAGAACACATGCCCATACCTCCACCAAATGTGCGAATACTTTTACTCCGCTGCTGGACCATGGCATCCTCGCCTGTCCACCTTTCCGTGTCAACCTGGTCCGATCTCGGGAACAAGTCGCTATGGTGGAGCAACGCAGTGGGCATGAGGACCACACTGCCCTTCCTTACGACATACCCTTCCAGCTCTGTGTCTTCCATGACTACGCGTGCTGGCGAAGCTGCCGTGCCTATGCGTAACGCTTCCTTCCACAACGTCTGCATGAAGTTGTTGCTTCTCAATCCCGTAGCGTCGATGTCCAGTTCGTGATCGAAGCGGGGTGATTTGCTCGGTCGCAAGAACTTGAGCGACTCGGCTCGACACTTTGCCAGGCGATCTGAATCACTCGCCGCCACCCAGGTAAACCAGGAACTCATCGGTGCGGCGTTCAGAACGATTGCAAACAGGAAGCTCGCCTGCATGGTCGCCCGTCCACGGAGGGAGAGGCCGAATTGTCGTGCCAGACCGTCACGTTCCCAATTCATTTTTGCGCCCCATCCCTCGTTCCAATATTTGTCCTCGTCCGGCCAGTCTCCCTCTGACTGGTGCTTCAACCACTCTTCAAAGGCGCGTAGCATTCTCTCCCGCGCGCGGCCCGCCCGCGGTTGCAAGACATACGCCAAATTTGTTCTGACACCAATATAGGTGGCATTATTGAACAGACAGAAGTCCTCCCACATGGTAGGACCCCAAATCTGAGCAAGACGGGGACCGAAGAACGTCACGACAGAGGTGTCGAAGATGACTTTACGCAGGACTTCGTATAGATCGACTGTCTGCCAGTCTCTTGTCTTCATATCCACGTATTGCTCCAGGACTTGGTGGAATTCGCGTGTGAATAGCTGCATCAGGTCGTCCAACGGCTCGCCTGACAAGTATCGCAACCAAACGTTATGGTTTTGCAACACGAACCCCTTCTCATTCTCTTTACTGTTTGCTCGATCCAGACCGATTTGAAAGTGAACTCGATCGGCCACGGGCAGATTCAGTCCATTCTCCAGCATGCTCATGGTCACCGGTTCGTACGCAAACGTGCGCGAGCGTGCAAAGACATGGATCGCGGTAGATGGAGAACCAAAAACGTGGAACTTCACGCCCCCCATGAGCAATGTGAAAGGCGAATCTTTGTATTTCGCTTGGGTCGTGCGGAAAATGCGGGCAGGATTGCGAAGGAAGGCTGCCAGATGCTGGATTCCTGGAAGCCAGTAGGGCGCTATTGGAGGCTCATGGCCTTTTCCTGCTGCCGCTGGCCATGAATGGGAGAGCGAATTGATGTAAGTCGTGATCAACACAGTTACAATGAGGACAAAGCAGGTCGCGATCAATTGCACTGCCCATGGCAGGCCAACCCAGGCGTCGCTCATGGTGGCCATGATGGAGACAGGTTGACGGTGGTCTTCCGAAGAAGCGCATCCAGCTATTGTAGAATGCCTCTCCAACATACTCGTACGAGCTGAAAGGATCCGGCGAGGTGGAGTGCTGTACGGTGCTGACCACCCGCAGCTTCGGAGTCGGACCGTTCGTGGGGAACTGAATTACCCCGCAAAATCCGTTCCTGGTCCCGACCCCCACGCCTAACTAATTGTGCGGGGTAGTATCCCATAGGGGTCGGCCTAGTAAGTCTAAAACAAGCAGCTCGTAAAGCTAGCAAGTGGAAAGATCAGCTTATCTCCTATGCGGCAGGTGCAGGGGGCGCAGGTCATATGAGGTTAAAATTTCGAGTATTGCTATTGGGGCGGTATTCTTTTGCTACTGGGGTGGCGTCTCACCCAATTAGGAAAATGGATCTCTTGAATCCAAAATCTCCTACGTTTTCACTAGGCTTTTGAAAACATAAAAAAAATTTATAAAAAAAAAAATATCTATATAATATATATAATAGAGCTTAATATTTTTATGTAATTTTTATTTCTTATATAATAATAAGCTGAAAACTTTATATAAAAATTAACTAAATATCCCTTTTAGCTTACTATATAGATACACTAAGAAAATTATAATAATTTATATAAATAAATGATTATTTTTATACATGTTACTTTAGTTTTTATCTATTTAATAAAGAAAATTAAAAATAAAAATTACTATTGTTTCTTATAGTAATTTTTTATAAGTAAACAAAAGAAGAAATAAAAAAAAAATATTGTATAAATTTAGCTCATAAATAATGTATAATAATTTTTAAAAGTATTTTTATATTTCTTCTAATGCTCTTTTTATTTATAATTAAAGATAGTGGTTTTCTTGACTCTCTCAAAGGACTTCCAATACCGCCCCAATAGCAATACTCTAATATCCAGCCCTTCAATTAGTGCTTGAGTCTCTTCGTCATACACCACGAGCAAACCATCCATATGGGCTCCCAAAAACAGGTTTTAGGAGCCAGGAATCCATCGAGTTTCGACGCCCCCATAGGCTCAACTTGCATATAGGTAAAGCGGTTGTCGGGGCGTATGTGGAACATATCTAGCTAATGCAAGAGGATCACCCCGATGATACGCCGTGCAATAGCGGGCTTGGCGGGGAACACCTGCTTTGGCCTCAGTCCGGTGTTTAGCTAACATCTCCCTAGCATGTCCCCGGCCCGTTAGGTGGCTGCTGCCAGTGACTAATCATGCTGTTGCCGCCGTAGCTAATCCCTGTGTAGGACTAGGTCTACTAAGATCTTGCTAATGATGCCCTTCGCGCCCGTTCTGGTGGTGCCGTCTCCATCTCGTGTTATATCTGTTATTTACTCACTCGTATATACTTACTTAAAATCTTATTAATATTACCTACTAGTACTTCGCTACAGAGCTAACACTGCATAATCCTAGTCATTATAGATAAAAGGGCCCTAAGCAAGGATCCCCCATCAATACTAATCAGTGTGCGGAGAAATGCGACTCTGCTTCCGTCTAATCACGGCATCCTTTCGGACACTCTTTCGGACAAGGTAGACGCTTGGATGAGCAGGATGAGCACTCCGACGCTATAATAGCCAAAAGAGGACCCATATTGGAATCACAGTCCGCTTGCAGGCAATCCTTGCGGGGGTTCGCCGACTATCGATAGATAGACGTAAACTCGACGCTGAGCGGCAGGTATTTACTCGTATATGGATTCTCGTTGCCCGTGTCTGTTGAATGCGACCATAAACTTTGCTTTAGGCAAACATCTTTCTTTCTTGTCGTGTTGCATCACCTGGAGTGCACTGTAACCCTTTTCCCGTGCATGTAATCCTCGATTTTCTTCTTCTCCTCCAACCCGCAGCTTCTCCCTTGGCTTATGAGCCTTGTGTCTTATCATGGGGAGCATATCAAATCATGGGCCTGACGAGGCCGTCGCCATCGTTGGCATTGCTTGCAAGCTTCCACAAGAAGCCTCAACCGTCGAAGGCTTCTGGCAGTTCCTTCTGAAAGGACGAAGCGCACATACACCATGGCCAGAAGACCGCTTCGGAGCCGGCCACTATCATCCCGACAATGAGAGAGTCGGAACACACTCAGTCAAAGGGGCGCATTTCTTGGCCGAGCCGCCCGAATATTTCGATGCACCCTTTTTCGGCATCACCAAAGGTGAAGCCATTTGCATGGACCCGCAGCAACGTCTGGTGTTGGAGAATGTCTACCATGCTCTAGAGAATGCAGGAATCCCACTCTCCGAAGCCACTGGATCCAACACATCCGTGTATGTGTCGGGCTTCAATCACGATTATCTCTCCATCATAAATGCGGATCCGGAGAGTCCTTTGCGATATCGTGCAACTGGACTAACCAACTCCGTTCTCAGCAACCGAGTCTCTTGGTTTTTCGATTTCAAAGGTCCAAGCATGACCATCGACACTGCCTGTAGCAGCTCCGTAGTGACACTTCATCAGGCGTGCCAGAGTCTACTTAGTGGCGAGACCGACATGGCCGTATCCAGCGGAGTCACGGTCTTGGCTTACCCCAACGATGTGGCCTCCATGTCTTATCAAGGATTCCTATCGCAAGACGGGCGATGCTTTAGCTTCGATCACCGTGCCAATGGCTACGCTCGTGGCGAGGGAGTTGGGACGATCATTGTAAAGCGTTTGAGTGATGCCATTCGAGATGGCAACTCTATAAGAGCCGTCATTCGGGGCACTGGTGTGAACTCAGACGGCCGAACTCCTGGATTGACCAACCCGGATAGTCTGGCGCAGGAAAGGCTGATCAGGACGGTCTATGCAAGGGCAGGCTTGAGTGTCGACGATACGGCCATGGTCGAGGCTCACGGGACTGGCACCGCGGCGGGTGACCCGATCGAAGCCAATGGAATTGCGAGAGCCTTCTCAGCTCGGCCAAGGAATCTCCCTCCGCTGTATATTGGGGCTTGTAAGTCCGGCCTTGGCCATTTGGAGGGCGCGGCAGGCGCTGCAGCCATCATCAAGTCTGTTCTTGTCCTCGAGAATGGAATCATCCCCCCAAACGTCAATTTCGAGAAAGTCAATCCGAAGATCCCGGCATCAAAATGGCGGCTTCAATTCCCTCTTGAACCAACCCCTTGGCCCACAACCGGCTTGCGCAGAATCTCTGTCAATTCCTTTGGAGTCGGCGGTACAAACGGCCATGTTGTTCTCGATGATGCTTTTCACTATCTCCAGGAGCGAGGGTTGACCGCGAACCATTATACACGACCTTCGCCTCCGACCAAGGCAGATCTCGATCTCTTAAACGGCGATGGATCTAACATCACCAATGGACATGTAAATGGTCTCACCAACGGCCATCCCAACAGTGCTGGAGATAGCAATGGGACCCAACCTCAGCCTACAAATGGCTTGGGAAATCGACGCACAATCGAGCTTGCCGGAGACTGGAGGGCTTTCGACCAAATCGAGTATCCACCAAAGCTCATTCCCTTTTCTGCTTTCGATGAAGAAGGCAGCAGTCGCGCAGCAAAAACACAGGCAGAATTCCTCCATGCCAGGCCTGAATTGATATCCAGCCCCGAAAGTTTGACCTATCTAAACGATCTTGCCCATACAATGAGCCGGCGCTCGAAGCTGGCCTGGCGGAGTTACGCATTAGCAAGGTCGCTGGTCGATCTCGAGACACGTCTGGCTTCGCCCTTGCCCAAACCGCTGCGGGCTCGCACCAATGTCAACGTAGCCTTTGTGTTCACGGGTCAGGGAGCACAGTGGTATGGCATGGGACGTGAGCTACTCTGCTACCCGGTGTTCCGTGAGAGTCTGGCTGCATGCAGAGCTTATTTGCAGAACGAATGTGACTGCCCCTGGGATCTCCTCGACGAGCTCGCCAAAGACAAAGAACATAGTCGTCTTGATCAAGCAGCCTTGGCTCAGCCGGCGTGCACTGCCCTTCAAGTTGCACTTGTGGATTTGCTGCAATCGTGGAATATCAAGCCCAGTCGTGTCGTGGGACATTCCTCCGGCGAGATTGCTGCTGCTTACTGCGCTGGCCTTCTGACTCGTGAGTCGGCCTGGCGAGCGTCTTATTTCCGTGGACTAGTCACCGGGAGGCAGACGGCCGAGACCAAAGGCGCTATGCTTGCTGTCGGGTTGGGTCCAGAAGCGCTCGCCCCTTATCTTGACCGAATTCATGCCCAACTCTCTGGCGAATTGGTTGTGGCATGTCTCAACAGTCCTCGCAGCAGCACCGTCTCGGGTGATGTGCCTAAAATCGAAGCTCTGCAACAAATCTTGGAGGCTGACGGGCTCTTCGCGAGGAGGCTCAAGGTCCCAAATGCCTATCACTCTGCGCATATGAAGGAGTTCGCAGACGAATACGTCCGTCTGGTGGGTACGCTCCATGCGGCGAGCGAGCCACCTCAGTCACCTGTGGTCATGTTCTCGAGCGTCACGGGGGAAGCAATCGAAGGCGGTTGTCTCTCCATTGACTATTGGACCAAGAATCTCCTAAATCCAGTGCGTTTCTCTGATGCCCTGGCAGGCCTCTGCTTTAGCCGCACAACCCAAACACAGGCCACCCTCCGTGCAGATGCTGCTGGAGCCAACGTCTTTGCGGATGTTTTGATTGAGCTTGGCCCTCATGGAGCATTGCAAGGCGCCATAAGAGATGTGCTCGCAGCTCATGCCGAGGGCGTTGCGGTAGCATTCCTCCCGGCACTGAAACGCGATGCCCCTGGGGCAGATATAATCCTGAACGCTATAGGCTACCTTTATGCCCGCGGGTATCCGATCAACGTTGACGACGTGAATAGCAGCGCTGATACGGCTGGTGGAAAAGGGTCTCGCCCATTGCGTATACTTCCTGAACTTCCTGGATACCAGTTCAACCATTCCAACAAGTTTTGGTGGGAGAGTCGCTTAAGCAAGAACTATCGCCTCCGCAAAGAGATCAGACATGACCTGTTCGGTGCTCCAGTACCCGACTGGGATGTGAACGCTCCTCGATTCCGCAACTTTCTGCGAATCTCTGAACAGCCATGGCTACGAGATCACATCGTTACTGATAACATCATCTTGCCTGGCGTAGGGTACGTGATCGCGGTGATCGAAGCAGCCAGACAGCTGGCTGAGCTGGCTGATCCAAATGCACAATTGAGCGGCTTCCGGCTTCGAGATATCAACATGAAACGTGCATTGATCGTACCCGACACGAAAGAAGGAATCGAAGTAATGTTGAATTTCAAGCCAGTTGATGAGTCCAGTGTCGGCACTTCGGCTTATTGGCGTCGGTTTTCAGTAGTGTCCTATAACCCAACCGCGAGCGACTGGATCGAACACTGCACTGGATACGTTGCCGTGGATTATGAGACATCTGTCCCCAACCCGGTCGACGAGGGACGAGAAGCCCGACTCGACACAGAACGCTGGCGCGCCGCTTTCACTGCTGCAGAAGAGCAGTGTCAATCTCCCTGGGACTTTACCAAGGCCTATGAGCGGATGGCAAGAATCGGGCTGAACTTTGGACCGCTGTTCCAGAACTGCTCGGCTGTCAAGGGTACCTTTGACCATGGTGGCCAGACCATGGGCACAGTCACCGTTCCTGACGTTGCAAGTGTTATGCCCAAGGGCAAGGTATCTCCGCACATGATGCATCCAGCTTGCATGGACAGCTTGATGCACTTTGCGCTGGCCGCGATCATGGACGCCACAGGAAAGAGCAAGCTCGAAGTGGCCATGGTGCCGCGGTTTATTAAAGACATTTGGATTTCTGCGGCACTGAACTCTGAGCCTGGTCATGTCTATCGTGCTCACAGCCAGACACGCAAGATTGCGTTTGAGAAGTTCTCGACAGATGTTGTCGTCTGGGATGGTCCCACTCAAGAACCCCGTATCTCCTGGAGTGGAATTGAGGCAAGCCCCCTGGATTCCGCCGCACAGAGCTCGCTCGGCGCAGAAAAGTTATGTCACGAGATTGAATGGGTTCCTCACGTGGATATGTATCTCGAAGGAGGCGACGTCGCTTCGTTTGCTGAGATGCCCAAGCGTGATTTGGACTCGGAGCAAGCTGCAATCGAGATCGAATCTCGCATGCAGCTGGCCTCGGTACTTCTTGTCCTGGACGCACTGGAGAAACTAGATGGCAAGATGCCGGCCGCTACTCAAGGTCATCTCTGTCGGTATTTCGAGTGGATGAAGCACGTCGAGAGCGATCTCCAGCTTAGGAAGGTGACCGGTATCCAAGCCTCTGAGGTTGAGCGACTCAAACATGACCACGCTGCGAAGGTGGAGCTATACAAACAGGTTGCTTCGGACACTTCGTTCGGTGAGTTGGTAGAACGAATGGGCAGCAACATCGTGCCCGTCTTAAGAGGCGAGACAGACCCACTGCACCTCATGTTCGGTAAGGATGACATACTCGATCGAGTCTATAGACGAACTGCGACCTTGAACGACCTGCCAGCGCAACAGAAGGCCTATCTGAACATATTCGCCAAGAATAAGGCCAATTTACGCGTGCTCGAGGTGGGTGCCGGCACTGGCTCGTCCACTGCGCAAGTACTCGATGCCCTTGCCCCCGTCGCAGATGATGGGGTGTCCATTGCTAGCAGCGTGTCACATTACATGTACACTGATGTTTCGGCCGCCTTTTTCGAACAAGCGAGGCAGAAATTCCAGCCATACACGAACATCATGGAGTACCGAGTTCTGGACGCAGAACAAGACATCGCCAAGCAAGAGAGCTTCGAAGTCGGGAGCTATGATTTGGTTGTAGCTCAGAATGTCATCCATACCACCACCGACCTCACCAAAACACTGAGTAATATTCGCCGGTTGCTGAAGCCCGGGGGCCGCCTGCTTCTACAAGAAGGTAGAAGGCAGGATTACTACTGGTCCGGGCTATCATTTGGCCAGCTGCCAGGGTGGTGGAATGGCACTGAATCCATGCGCCAATGGATGCCATGGGTCTCATCCAAGCAGTGGAATGAAGTCCTCGAGGCTGCTGGTTTTACGGGAGCGCGCTTCGAACTTCCCGATAGCCACAATGAAGAGCTCCATAGCCAGAGTCTTTTCGTGGCCCAGAACGCTTCTGCAGACGCCAACGAGCCCGGTCCCATGTGGAAGAACGTTGTGCTCGTCACACTCCCTAGCTCCGAGCAAAGCAAGACTCAAAGCTTGTTGCAAGACATCAAAGACAAGTTGAACGAGAATCTCCGGTTCCAGAACATCAGTGTCGTATCCCTGCTGGAGTTGGAAGGGATCGAGTATAGTCAAAGTCTCTGCATCGTTCTAGCAGAACTCGAACGTCCTGTGATTGCAGATCTGCCCCAGGCCGAGTACGAGGGTGTCCGGAAAATGCTGATCGAGGCTAAAAGCATCTTGTGGGTAACTGGAGATGAGCTTTTCTGCCCCCAGTACGGAGCCATAACCGGCATGATGCGTACGACCAGATGGGAACGTGACTTGGACGATTCCAACCTGGTCACGCTGAAAATCTCTGAGCCTCGACCTGAAAACACCTCGCTGAGTGTGTCGATTCGAAGGCTATGTGAGGCGCAGTTCTCGCGCACTCTCCCAGTTGAGAACATGAATGGCGAGTTCATGCTTCAAGATGGTCGGATCTGGACGAGTCGGCTCCGCGAGGCCATTCGTGCAGATGAATACTTGCAAACAACTCTGTACCGCTCAGAAGCAGTCCCAACACTGGCCAAGGATGCTGGCAGGCCCATCAAGCTCACGACAACTGTTCCAGGTCTGCTAGAAAAACTTGAGTGGGTGACCGACGAGACGTACAATCAGCCACTCTCCGATACAGAAGTAGAAATCGAGATACGAGCTGTTGGCCTCAACTTTCGCGATCTCATGATTGCCATGGGCGAGCATACGGCGTACTCGATGGGCAGTGAAGCAGCTGGCATCATCTCTCGCGTGGGCCCCAAAGTAGTCGACTTCGCTCCTGGCGACAGGGTTGTCTACATCTGTGGCCTGGACCATGTCGGGTGCATGCACACGTATGGTCGTTTGGATCAATCGACAGTCGCCAAAGTCCCCGATGGACTCAGTCTCGAGATGGCTGCCGGCTTGCCTGTTGTCTATGCCACAGTCATTTACAGCCTACGGGAGACGGGCCGCTTGATGGCCGGCGAAACCATTCTTATCCATGCTGCTGCCGGTGGAGTGGGCCAGGCTGCGATTCGTTACGCTCAACATATTGGCGCCGAGGTGTATGTAACCCTATCGACTGCCGTGAAGCGAGACGTAAGTTTATTGCCGTGACAATCGAAGTTTTTTTTACCCCTTTTGCTAACAAAGAATCAGTTGATAATGAAGGAGTTCAGGATTCCAGAGGATCACATCTTTTCAAGTCGCGACCTCACATTCGTCCAGGGTATATTGCGTATGACAAAAGGCAGAGGCGTTGACGTAGTCTTGAATTCGCTCTCTGGTGAGGCGCTGCGCCGCTCATGGGATCTGGTGGCACCCTTCGGTCGTTTCATTGAGATTGGTAAGAAAGACGCCATGATGAATGGCAAGGTGGATCTTCGGCCCTACTTGCGCAACGTGACCATGGCGAGCGTCGACCTCGTTTCTATGATGAAGAACAAACCGTATCTCATCAAGATGCTGACAGAGGAAACGATGCGGTTGTGGAAAGAGGGTGTGGCACTGCCTGCGGCACCAACTACGATTATGCCCATGTCGCAGGTGGTGGATGCACTTCGCATTCTCCAGGGCGGCACGGGCATGGGCAAGATTGTTCTGGTGCCTCGGGAGGATGACGTTCTGCCAGTCCTTCCACCATCACCGGCGCCGCTTGGCTTCCGTCCAGATGCATCCTACGTGCTCAGCGGCGGCCTTGGAGGTATTGGACGTAGCGTTGCTGCATGGATGGCTTCACGAGGCGCTCGAAACTTGATCTTCCTTTCCAGCAGCGGCCGCATCACTCCAGCCGTCACAACGATGCGCGAGTCTCTCGAAGCAGACGGATGTCGTGTGCATATCTTCACATGCGATGTCAGCGACAAGGAACAGCTGCGTCTCGTTCTCGAACAGTGCAAGACCCTCCCACCTATAAGAGGCGTCGTCCAAGGAGCAATGAAGCTAAAGGACGTCATGCTCGAGAACATGACGTACGAAGAATTCCAGCTGGCTATCAGACCCAAGATTCAAGGTTCGTGGAACCTACACGAACTTCTGCCCCAAGATCTGGATCATTTCATCATGCTGTCTTCAGCCACGGGCGTCCTCGGCAACCGGGCTCAGGCCAACTACGCCGCAGGAAACACCTTCCAGGACGCGCTGGCGCACTTCCGTCGGCAGCAAGGTCAAGCGGCCACAACGATCGACGTTGGCGCAGTGCTAGACGTCGGATACGTGGCTGATCACGCGGACCGCCTCGCCATGACAAAATACCTGGGCAGTATGATGAAGGTGCTGCGCGAAGAAGAGTTGCTTACGCTCATTGAGTACGGCATGAACGCTTCTCTGCAGTCGCCTGCACAGCTCGTTACGGGCATGACTCCGTTGGACAAGCATCGTGCTCGAGGCGTGCCGATGCTCAGTTACATGAACTTCCCTCTCTTCACGCAGCTGCGGCGGCTCAATACGCAGCAAGACGGCGCAGGGGCGAGCGGGAGTGATGGACCTGACGTTGAAGCGCGGCTTCGAGCGGCTCGGACTCTGGATGAGGCGGCTCAGATTGTGATGGAAGCGGTCATTGATAAGTTGTCTTCCTTGCTCTCAATTGCGGTCGAGGATGTGGATCCGACGAGGACCATCAGTGCCAATGGCGTTGACTCACTTGTTGCGCTGGAACTGAGGACGTTCATGGCGAGAAAGGTCAAGGCGGATGTGCCTGTGTTGGAAATCATGGGCTCGTTGAGTCTTGCTCAACTGTGTAGGAAGATCGCATCGACGAGTAAAGCGGTCGAGTTGCCGACGGCATGAGACAACTAAAATAAGTCCTGAGTCACGATTAGAGATAAATAAACCAAGATGATGTCTTTGAAATGTATCAACACGTGACCCTTACAAGTGTGCTATAAGTCCCGTGCGTGCCACCAGGAGAAGTTGAAGAATATATACCCTACAAGCATCTACTTTGCCAGCTCAGTACATAACGCCACTTATACAGTACCTCATCAGCAACTATTTCTAATAAGACAAATAGGTTCCTCTACTTCAATAGATAGTACTAGATAATTAACTTATAACTTCAATTGTAAATATAGCAAAAAACGCCTAATTACACCTTTTCAACAGTAACAAAGCCTATCTCTAGTTGCTATATATTCGGATAGTATAGTATTCAGTTTTCATAACCTTTTGATTCGATCTATCTTCCTTTTGACTCTGAAGTAGCTTATACATGAAAATAAATAGAAAAGGTACTTTTACTGATTGCTACCGGTTACGTTGCTCGCACCCAGTGAACTGCAAACTAACAAGGTAGATGCTTGTGGACTGTACGTTCTATCTCTTGCATGCACATCACTTCTTCCTCAGCACCCACGTCACCATCTCCTGATCGATCACAGGGCCCCTCCCCAAGCTCAGACACTCGTCGACGGCGTCGTGCGCGATCTTCTCGAACTTAGCGGCCTCGACACTTGCCTCGCCCTCGCGGACCCGCAGACTGGCGACTACCTCCTTAGTGCCCAGCGCCATGAGTTCCTGATGCATAGCGATGACCTCAGGCTTAGTAGAGCGGACACGGTCGTAGGCGACCAGCTCCACGCCAGGCACTTCGCCGGCTTCGACCCTCTGATGCAAGTCGCCAACCCAGGTGGCCCGGGCGACATGTCGGGCGGGATCTTTGATGTAATCGATCAGCGCCTGCATCTTGGGGGTCGAGGTGCTGTCTGGGGCCGAGACGGCGGCGGTGGTCAGGTCCCATTCCTGCCAGTGCAGATAGCCCCCGGGCCGCAGCATGGACAGCAAACGGGCGATCAACGGACGCGGATCACCGGGCTGAAGGGAGACGAAGTGGCGGAGGCAGAGGACGTCGTAGCGCTCGAGCAGGGAGTCTGGCAAGGGGTCTTGGAGGACGTCGAGGACAGCAAAGGTCGCATTGGCGGGCCACCAGTGCCGGTTGGGGACCTGGGCGAGGGAGATGTCGGAGGCTTCGACGCGGGCTTCGGGGTGGGCCCCGGCGAGGGCGAGGGCGAAGATGCCGGTGCCGGTGGCGATTTCAGCCACGTGCGAGCCGGGCCCGATAGGAACGTCCGGGTGCAGCAAGTAGCCTAGACCGGTGACGAAGACGGTGTGCTGGAGGTGCAGGCGGGCGGAGGAGAGCAAGTCACGGTTAAGGGGATAATGCTCGCGGGGTTGCGGGTCGGGCTCGCCGTCGTGGGACATGGCTCAAGGTAGACGAGAGTTGGGGGATGCGTTAATAGGTCCGATAGAAGGGTTTGCCTAATAGAATTTCCAATGGGAGAGACAGTTGTATATATAAGGAGTCGCTGACAGCTAACGATCTTCCGATCTAGCCTTTTATAGTGTACTTAGTAATAATATAAGTAATTTTCTCTTATAATATAAGTAATAAGAGCTTTATTAATATAAATTATAGTAAAATAATAAATCTACTGACTATATAAAGTAGTATTTAAAGTAGAGCAGTAGAAATTAATAAGAGTATATATAGAGTATTAAGTAGTGTTCTTATACCGTTACTACCCTACCATAGACTGTTGTATATAAGTTCAAGGAAACATTTGCTCTAGCTGCTGTAGCCTCGTTCCAACTGGAACAAGGCCACCGTCAGCTCGGGGTCATTTCGTCAGGATAACTTGTCTTGTTCTTTGTATCTAGATGAAGGAAGCCTTCTTCCTTTAAACAACCAAGCCGGGCCGAGTAGTCATCTATCCTAGCCGCTACAGGTCAATAGCCCGATCAAATTCCCCTATCAAAATATCTACTCCGTTGAACTTAGAACCTCCTTCCTACGGAGTAGTCGAGCGGTTAACCACATGCTTCGATTGGCCCTGTTTGGACACTCGTCCAGGTTCTATTGGTGGGTTACATCAATATACGAGAGACTTCCGGGACGCAGAGCCCTGTTGCTTACTGCATGTCGCACCTATCTAGCGTCTTCATTTCCCCATCTTCGGCGTAAAACCCGGCGTTTCCATCCGCAGATACTAGTAGATCTGCAGTAAGAAAAAGGCGTCGTTCACGGCTTCGCTCAATGCACGCCCCCCCTGGAGCTACCCCGCCTACATATACTCTTACTACCCCGACTACTACCCCGCACCGTCCTACTGTATTATCTTGCAGAACTCGACTGTGGGTACCTCAGATACAGGTATAAACCCAGTAGTCTAATTTTGGGACCAACCTATAGCAATTCAAGAAGACAGATCCATTGAGTTATACACGTACAATTACAATCAACCTTAGTCATAATGATGTAGGTCAGCACGTCCACGGGTCTTTTACTATCGTTATAGAACGGTTATTGCAATAGATCTGGGGGCTTCCAGGCTTCTAGATTTCTGGGCATCTAGGTACAACAGATAATATCTACATTACTCATTTACGTATGGTTTTTATCTTTCCAGTGCTAGCATCGACCATTCCACTCCATGGCGTTATGTGCCTGTTTACTGGACGTCGGGTCCTTTTATGTTACATGATCATAAGTGTCTCGCGCAGTCGCCTTGACGAGGAATAAGAGTTGAAAGTTGAAACACCGTCTATACTCCCACCTTACAAGGAATATGGAACGAGCGGGATCGACTTCAGTTCGTCTTAGTCGCGACACACATCAACGGCTTCGTCTCCCACATGGAGAACACTCGTTGATCAAACCAGTCTCGGTGGTCCTCGCCCAACTTGAGATCGAATTGGAGCAACACAGCGGCCATGAAGAGACGCATCTCGTTCATGGCAAAAGCCTAGTTCGCAGTCAGCATCGACAAGACGAGTTTTTGATTCGCATGAATGTGTTCGTGGGCGAGTCATACCTGACCTAAGCAGTTCTGAGGGCCGTAGTTGAACGGCTGGACGGCATCAAGCCGGTCGTTTTGGAATTTCTCGTCGCCCAGCCAGCGCTCTGGGTGGAAAGAGTCGGGATCGGTGAAGTGGGCGGGAAAGCGAGACGTGGCATAGTGTGGCACGCCAACGTTTACGCCGCCTGGGATCCAGTAGCCGCCAATGGACCATCCAGGGAACGGGGTGACGCGGGGTGCGCCGGTAGGCACCGGTGGGTAGAGTCTCAGGCCTTCATTCAGCGCCGCGTCCAAGTACTTCAGTTGGGCGAGGGCTTCGTAGTTTAGGTCGTCCATAGATGAGAAGGCGGAGCGAACCTCGTCGGTGACCTTGGCGAGGCAGTCGGGGTTGGTAAGAAGAAAATACAATGTGCCGGTCAAGCCTATCGCCGTAGTGTCGGTGCCCGCAGTCATGAGAAGCTGTGCGGTGGAGTGATATTCGTCCAGGGACATCTTGCCGTCAATACCAGTCAGGGGTTTTGTCCAGAGATCGGGAGGGTCTCGGGCTGGATCTTGCAGGCGACGATCCATACGGTCCGCTGAGTAGCGGAGATTTTCCATGGCGGCCTTCTTGACGAATGCGCTTTGTAAGAAACAGTCTTTAACGAGCCAGCGGGTGAAGGAATTGTACGTGGAGAGGACCCGAAGGCGGATGATCGTTCGAATGCCACTAAAGGCCGCATGGACGTAGTCGGAGAGACGGCCATTTCTCAACATTTGCAGGTCGTCCCTGTCGAAGGAGAAGACTTTAGCGACGGCAAACGATCTCTAGAAGCTTGGCCTTACCTTACCCTAGCGCGAGGTCACCCATGGCATCGAAAGTCTACTGCCTCGTTAGTCAATCAGAACCAAATGTGCCATTCAGCGTTCAGCTCTCAACTCTCCTCCGATAACCTGCAGATCGGAAATCGCGATAGACAGAATACATGATTGGACTTACTGCACATCTAAACAACTCGACCATATCCACCGCAGCATCACCGCGCTCAGCCAACTTGGTCTGCAGAAGCCGAGCCCAGCTCTTGACGCGTGGTTCCATCTCCCTCATGGACTTCTCACTGAACGAGACGGCCAGACTCTTGCGCAGTCGCGCATGTTCGTCGTCGCGCATGGCCTGAATCATGCTCGGGACTCCGTTGGCCGCAGGCCAATACGACGCTGACGAACGATGTGGATGCTTCTCTTGGCCGATGTTCTTTCGGTAGCCATAAATGTCTTTCTGTTGGGCACGACAAGGAAGTCAGTTATGTCAGCGCGGCTGTGGAATAGCTACGGGCAAGTTTTCCCACGGGGCCTTACCCAATCCTGAAAACCACCAGCAAACGACACTTCGTTGGGCGCCAGCCGCACGACCGGGCCGTACTTCTTGTGCAACGCGAGGACTCCATGCGCTTCCTCACCCTGCCATTCCATGTACATACGAGGAATGCGCGAGAGGGCCCAGAGCTTGGGACCGGGAATTTTGCTCAAAGGGCCAAAGAAGGCGCCGGTGATGACTTTGAGCCAAGCATACACGATATAGAGGACGACGGGCGTCAGCCAGAGTGTCAGAGCACTCTGGGTGCTGTCGAAATAGAACATGACGAGCGAAGTCCAGCGGTAGATGAGAGTACGAGTACGGGCAAAGAATGGATGCCCCGCGGTGAGCTGCGACCTTTATGCTGAGGTCAGTCATTCGCGGTACGGGCGCTGGGATGATTACCTAGCACCTTTGGATAATTCATAAAGAGCATTACAGATATGTTAGGCTGCAGCTAATCAGCTGTTGCGCCACTCATCGAACCATATACCCACACCCAAATACGCAGTTACACCTCTCACTCGAGCTTGGGGTACCGGCCAAATGACAGGGGCTCTGGTCTTAAAGGATCGAAGAAACTAAGTGAGTGCAGTTTTTGTTAACGGTCCGATTTTAGTGGCCATTGGTACGGGAGTGGCGCACTCCCCCAGATTACCATGCGGTGTGGGTCACATAAGGGTGGGTGGGGGTGGGGCAGCGACGTTACATTATAGCCTGTGGATTTGATTAGCTAAGAAGCCTTAGTACCTTACAGCGCCTAATAAGTATATTTAATTTTATTATTGAGAGTTATTATTTTTATAATTATTAAACTGAATATAATATTTTATATTCAGTTTTTATAAACAAGAAGAAAAAAATAAAAGTTATAAAATATTATTTTACAAAAAAATAAAGTAATAAAAAGTATATAATTTAAAGCCATTTATAATAAAGCAGTAGAAGTTATATTACACTATATTCCTCTATGCTAAAGTATACTATACTATAATCCCCTATACTATGGCTATAATACTTATATAATTTACATAAAATATTATAAAATTAAGTTCACAGGGCCCTATATACCTATTATGCGCCCTCTTTATATAACAGCAATTGGAAAGGGTTCCATATGGGTTACATCATTTCTCCTTGTGCCAGTCGTGCTGCTCTTCTCAACATTCTCTGGGAAAGCAGACGCCCTTCTCAACGGGGGTTTTCAAGACATATACTCACTAGATTGTCTCCCATCTTGGCGAAATCGTATTTGGTAACGGCCTGACGTCAAAGCTCGAGCAGGCTGGGTATACCA
Source organism: Trichoderma semiorbis (assembly GCA_020045945.2). NCBI lineage: Eukaryota > Fungi > Ascomycota > Sordariomycetes > Hypocreales > Hypocreaceae > Trichoderma > Trichoderma semiorbis. The sequence goes on from CM034695.1 coordinate 6,831,020, forward strand.
TGCTTTCAGTCTGCGCAAACTACGTACTGTACGAGGTTATATACATGTGGGTGGCTATGTATAAATGCCAATCCTCCGCCAGGCGTGATTAAGCTCTGCCCTAAGCTCAGGCAGTCTGATCATAGAGCAGGGCAGACCACGCTTATTCAGCAGCTATTTTGCATTTGGGCGAGAGCATCATTTTATTGTCTAGAGGCAAATCAAATTATATGTGCCCAGCCGCACCTATGAGCTATGGATATACTACGCCAACATAGTGAAATGTTGACTGACTCTTCGTGTCGACAGAGTATTCTATTATCGTATCGTTGAATATTCCATAAAACATGGCGTCTGTCGTACTAGCTATGGACGAGAATTGGTTGGTAGGCCCGCCCGAGAAAATGATGTTTGGAATAGCAAAAAGAGGCAAATCCTTGAGATAACAAGACGCTGTCAATTTGTCGTCGGGAAACAATGCAAGGTAAAGGAAGTTAGTCCAGTTGTTAAACTGGGTGATGGCGAATTATGGGTTTGCTGGCAGGTCGGTGACTAAACCGTTGTCCCCGACTTTAGGCATCATCCGAGTGAGCGAGCCGACAATAATCTACTGCTGATAGACAGAAACTCACCATGGTCCCATTGAGCGTGCAGGGTAGTCTTTTCCATATTATTAGGATTGCCGAGGTTCTCGAATGCGAGAGCCAAGCCATCCAGCCAGGCGCCGTTTAGCTGGGGAACTATCGCTAGGCTGGAGTTTGGCGGTACATCTGACGAGACAACCGCGCCTACGGGAGTCGCCCAGTCGCTCGAGTTGGCGGTGAGGATGTCTCCAAGAGGGGACTGGTAGGCAACGATCCAATATCCGTCTTTATTGCTACCGAGACCGCCCGATGGCCTCTGCCAAGTCGCGGCCAGTGCTATACCGGCTGTCAGGGTTGCCTCGTTGACTTCGCTGTCGATCACCCAGGTCCTGGAGTCCGGATCGAGATACACTGAGCATATTGATCGGTTCAGATCGAGGTACCATAGGTGGAATGGACCAATGGACAAGTTACCGTCCGTGGATGCGGAAGCTAGAGGGCTTCCCGGCATGGGAGGGCCAGGAAGAGGCGTGGATTTCTTACTGAAGTAATCAGTTATGTTGGCCGTTGTCCAAGTCCGATTTTGTGAGTCCCACAGCCTCGAGATGATGGCATTGTTGGGATCCTGGAAGGAGATGGTACGATGGACGAAGCCGTTCGCATCCGTTCGATTTGTCGCAGTCAGTGCTGAAGCACAGTGAATGTTGATGTTGGAACACGTCGGGCTCCTCGAGGATGTTCGACGACCAAGGATGCCGCCCACCGTACCTCCCACAATAGCGGCAATGACGATTGCTGCGGCGACGAGGGCGAGAATTATCACTTTTTAGATTCAGATATACTGCGGTGCTGATCGCCTTCTTCAAACCCCAGCCGCATGACGGACAGCTCCTGATCCAATGCGAGGAGGGGGCTCCAGTCGAATATGGTGCAGGGTCGTCTCCATTCTGCCTTGCCACGCCCTCCATGCGACAAGTTTAGTCCCAGCTGATTTGGAATATTGGGCGGTTTCTTAGATCGGTTAGATTATTTTTTAATTATAGTTCCTGTGATGTACCTTACTAATGATGCCGAGCAAATATGCATCAGCGGAACCAAGTACACATATTCTAGTCATTCTGTTGGCTCTGCTAATTAGGCCCTCCGTTATTCTGCTCGTTGAGTTGGTGGCTGCTGTCATCAGCTTCGTCAAGGTCCTCAAGATCTTCATCTCTATCGTCCACATCACGGCCATCCTCACTATCGTGAGCCTGGGTAACGGCATTACCACCGATATTTGCGTCCCTCGAAACCTTCCTAACGAACTCGACCATATCCGCGCCTTCATGCTGACCATCGCTATTCGATGATGACCCCGAGGAGTCATCTGATGTGTAATCTCCATCAGAATCCCACTCTAGAGACATAGTAGGATCAATCCATTGTGTTTTCGTAGGCAATGGGATCAGAGCGACTACCAGTGAGACAATATCACTTCTCACGTTACCAAGGGGTGCACTGATATCAAGGGATTCAACAGCCTAATCTAACCTCTTTGGTACCAAGTCTGGAAACTTCTGGCATCTTTCTGTCAGAGGCCAGTCATAAAGGAAGTGCTTCCTCCTTCTTTAGACTTGAATAAGGGCGTTTGAGTTCCTAATTAGTAAGCTAGGTAGCTGAGGAAATTAAATAAATAATATAAGAAAAAAGCCACTAGCTTTTTATTTTAGGAGCCGGAGGCGGCCTACCTCGTCAGCATTTTTGTACGTTCATAATGGAGGCACTTACTCATTTTCTTTGGCGAATCCCATGCCCTTCGTCACATCCGGACTGGCTTTCTATACAATGTTGTCCAGGTTTGAATCCGCGGGAGGAGGTGGTGGTACCCTAGTTCTTCGTCAGTATAGTTACATGTTGGTAATACAAAACACATACCTGGTTTCTTTGGCCATGATGTTGAATTGTACACTGCGTTACCAAAGCGTCCCCTCATCAATCTTTTGTAAATTGTAGTCCTTGATGGGCGTTTTCGACTGCTCCGCTTCCTCACGCGTGTAGTCTTCTATGCTGAAGTCATGGCTTGGCGGAGTACTGCCACTGCTTGGACGAGGCTACGGCTCTGTGTTGGGGTCCATGACCAACTCAGGCTTCTCTCTGCTGTGGGATACTACTTCGTTTTCAGTTGAGTGATGAAGCGACAGGAGTTCGGTGAAGTAACTAGCAGCGTCTCCAGCAACTCTAGGAGTGATCGGGGCAGGAGTCTTTGAGAGGTTCTCCACATCCGCAATAGCATTGGCAAATTAGAATGCTAGGTATGACTATACTACCAAGAAGTCACAATAGCAGGACTGACTCTGCAGAAGACAGTATTTATATAACGTTGAAGCCATCCTTAGCGACGACACCAGACCATGTTCTTTCTATCGAAATTCTTGCTGCCGCGAGTTACGGCGGCCCCGGCGGAGTCAGCGAGCTACTGCAACCAGGAGATAACAAAGCCTATCTTAATGCATCTTGACTGCATGTGCCTGGCCAACCATGCAGCTGCATGGCCTCAGCAGCTCATCATGTTGGCCCTCAAGTGATGCTGATACTTTCTTTTTTCGGAATGCCGCCGAAAGTGTTCCGGAGGAGGGTACCAATGATTCGCCAGGAACGCAGCCGATAGGCGAGCGGCTCCTGACTTGCCGTTGGCAATGCTTCACCCTACAAGGTTGTGACCACAGTGACCCACCAGCTGAGAGGGACAAGGATCACAAGCTGGGTTACATTTTTCCTTGGTATCACACTTTGTAATGCATCCAACTCGCCGGGATCACAGATCGAGATACTGTCTCAATTCTACGATGTACACCTTGGGGTACCTTCTCTCGTCTCCGCAACGACTACAACATTGAAGTTGTCATCGCTTTCACTAGTCTTGCAGGAGAGATCGGCGGAGCTGCATGTGCAGCGGTGATTTTTTGCTGACTTACATGTGTGTCTGTAGCCACTATTCCTAGGAACCATAGTGGTTTTGAGATACACCTTGGGGTGCAAGTTCTGGCTCCCCGGAATTTCCAACAGTGTGCTCTTCCCTAGCCGCGATTGGATACACCGGGTACTATATGCTACATACCTTTCTAGACTTAGTCAGCCTCAGACGTTTCTCTATCTCGGGTTATATTAAGGCCTATCCTGAGGCTATGTATTAACTGTACAGTCTTAGGCCTATGGGTAACTGTAAGCATCCTTGATTAAGTTCGACTTGCCTTTATTCAAGGCTGACGTAGATAATAGACGGCCATTGGACGCCTTACGACGATGGCTATGAACACCCAGCCGTAGATCCTGACATATCCATCGGCCAGGCCTACCCCACTGATGAAGCCACACCGATTCTCGACTGGAAATACTCGAACCTTGTTCCGACTGAGGATGGTAATTATCTGGACTATTATGACCAAGCGAATCATAGCGAGATATTGGGCTCGTCATTTATAATGCCAACGTCTGACGCTCTGTCAGATATACATAGGTATCCTCGTAGGAAAGCTTCTCGGCCGCGTTGTCCAAGGCGCCGTCTTTCAGTTCCAACTACCCTCCAGCGTCTAATCAAGGGTCGTCACCCGTAGCGTCACCACGCATGAAGCCTCAGCATCTTTCTGAACCAGTTCAAACCCAAAGAGGAGGTAGAGCTTCGCCTTTACTACAGTCCGGCCTTCGATCAGCTCCTTACGGTATCGAGAGTGCAAGGAACAAACGATAGCCTACCAAGTCTTATAGCAAGGCGCCAAGTCAACGTCATCTGCCGTTTTTGCATCATGCTAGGCATGAAACCTTTGCAACCGGGCAATGCCGCCTGTCTACGCGAACCTCTTCCCCGGCAACCGCCCACAAAACAATGCCGCTCAGCTTTAACAAATTCCAGGCTACATTTCGATAAATATTCTTGATGGCTGGCCCGCCAACACTTCAGGAAAACACTTTTCTGTCGCAAATGCCGTCGCAGACATCTTACCAAGATGTCCATCACCATGGACCGCCCCTGCCGCTGCCATCTCACGGGGGTTTCAGGCTGCTTCAGAGCAACGCTGATCCCCGATCACCCCATGGCCACTACTGCGATTTATCTGACCCTTCTGATATGTTCGTTTCACTCCATGGGGAGAAAACCTTGCCGCCATCCGAGGACCTGGACGCTTCAGATCCCGACCTAGTACCCCATGAGCAAGACCTGAGATATGAGGGAGATCTATACACTCACAGATGGGTGCGTGGCCATGGAAACAAGCGAGAGGGTTGGTGCGGTATCTGCAAACCCGGCAGATGGTTGGTCCTGAAGACCTCCGCCTTCTGGTACCATAAATCTCTCCGCCATGGGATTAGCATGGCCGCGGGTAGCCCTGTCCATGAGCCTCAGGAAACAAGACGCATGGATGGAAATCTAAATGTTCGTGAGAGTCCTTGTAGGAGCTGCTGTGAGTGGATTACGATGGTGAGTAATAAGAAGAAGTGGATAGCTTGACTCAGACACGCTTACAAAGTGAGTTTCTACAAGTCCGGGGTTTTCATGATGGGACTGACTTCCTCCGGTGTCATAGGCATCCCAAAGCTGAAGACGAACCGAGGCGTCATCGTGAGAGCAGCAAGGCCAAAAGGGTTCGCCAACCTCGTTTTCACCCTTGAAGGGGTCGTCGAACTTCAGAGCACCATTCAGTGTCACACCGGGTCTGAGGGTGGAGCCGGCCTTCTCTCCTGTTTGGTCCTCATCCAGTGGCAAACTGTCAAGCTCGTCCCTGGCTCGAATACGGCTTATGAAGTTCAGATAGCTTTCTTTTACAGACTTGATGGCCTCGTTGAGTCGTCCTCTCGAGTTTGTCATAGTTCTTTACGCCGGCTGCTGTCTCGAAAGTGTGTACCGGGCTGCCCGTTGGCTAGATGACAGGAAGGGCGAGGTTTTACGGATCGATATTCTGAGCCCTCTGGCAAAGCTACTACGCAAGCTTGTGTTGATCGGAACTCTTGGTACTTCAGAGAGCTCTACCAAAAGGTGTGAGAGCCTTTAAGAGACACCAACCTTCGAGCTAGAGCAGTCAATATGCTACATGGAAGATAGCTTCAAACTCAACCTTTCGCAAATAGCAAGGGATATTAAGGCTTCCTCCAACAGGGTTCTGTCAGACGGGCCTCAGCCCGCAAGGCGGTGTGTCATATCGCACAGATCCGACATACGGTGTTTGTGGCGAGGTCAATGGCGGAGTATGAGGTTATGATAGTGCACAAGACTCACCTGGAAGATTCCAGTGTTGCAAGGGAACAGTTCCAGCGCGACTACAACGAGGCAGGTGCCATCGTTTATCTCAACTTCTACTTCTAATTTGGCCGGCCGGAGTTAAAGATGAATTGGGTCTGCCAGGCTGATCTAGTGTTAAACCGGAGTCCGGGACGGTCTATAACCTCTTCAAGCTGCCCCTCTTTTTGCGATATTATCGAAGTCTGCATTCGAGACTGCTTAGCAACCAAAATATCCATAGCAATTGAACGATAGCCAATTACACTCCTTTCGATGATGTAGTTCTGTGAACTTTGCGATTCTGCTTGCATTCTGCTGCACGGGGCTTTAGACTCGTGTTACACGTACAGTCATTCGTGCCAGAGACTGGGGAAACCCGCGAGAAGAAATACCGTGATGATGACATTAATATAAGCTAACCAGCCAAGTGCTATGGCACTGTTCCACGTTGCGAGATTTGAGTCGTTATACGAGAAACAAGAAATGAAATCCAGCTGCAATTAGCACCAACAACCATGTCGTTGATGTAAACACTTCGTGGGGGTTTGCAGATGAACAAAAGAAGAAGTTTGTAATATTTACAACGCCCTCTTGTGATAACTTCTTAAAGGGAGCACAGCTTAGGAAACTTGTATTGTTGGCTCCACTTGAAAGTAGCTTATTGTAGGTCGGCCGGTCGTGTTTGTAAAGTTGCCTTCGTATTCAAACAAGGTTTGACTTTTGCACACAACAATTTGAGTATTAGTTCATCCATCTCATAGAGATTATTAGGGAATAGTATTGGGCAGTAACTTACAAGAAAGGGGTAGAAATGTTGCCTGCAAGCCAGAGACCTTTGATATCCTTCTGTGGCCAATACCATGTCTGGCGAGTGGTCCCATCTGGGTCAGTTGTGAATTGGCTGCTCAAGTCTAGATTCGGAGACAAAAACAGTGTGAAGCCAAAGTTGGTATAGTTAACGGCCTGCGGTGGCAATTCCAGTTGCGTCAACGTCGGCTCGAGAGCGACAACCAGATTTGACATGCTGTCAAATGGCAGCAGCAGATCCGTAAAGTTGTTATATCCCCCCAAGGTCACGGTTTCCACTGTGAGATTTGCTAGCTGAGGATTTCGGAAGAGCCCCGCCGTGCCACGAGTGAATGTCAGATTTGTGAGGGCCATGGTCGTTTGATCTGGCCCACCGAGCGTCACATACAAGGTGCCATTGCCTTTGATCGACAGGCTTCCAGCCCGTGCAAACCCAAAGGTCGCATTGGTCAAGGTCTGGGTTGGCCAATTCTCAAACATTATGGTTTTCCCCTCGATACTGGCGGGAGAATCACCTATGTCGAGGGGATTCCGAAACACGCTATCAACTGAGGTAAGACTTGTTTCCTCGACAACAACCTTTTTGGTGCCATGGGCCCCTGTGACATTGCGTAGCTCGTTGTGCACCATCGTTACAAGTGTCGGGGCGAAGAGGCGAAAGTAGCCGACCGAATCCAGGTTGGTGATGTCGAGATAGGCCAGAGACGCGGAATTGACGAGATCGAAGGCTCCGTCAATAGTCTTGAGATTTGGAAAACTAATGTTTGTAAAGTTTGGGATACATCCATCCAGCGCGAGATCTCCATGGATGGTTGTGAGGGTTGAGCTTGAGAAACTTACGACTGAACTATTTGTCGGTGATCGGCGTTTGATGTTTATCGAGCCGCACTTGTAGCTTCTCAAGTCGCCATTGATGACCTCAATACCATCGAGAGAAATGTTCTCCAGATGATTCAAACTCGGCGGAATAGTAATAGTGCCGTCGACTACACGGCAGGCTTTGCGCAAAGCATCGGCGTCTGCGGCGCTGTGGATGGTAGTATTGCCGCACTGGGCAGCAAACGCTGTTGCACGCAGTCAGTATCTCTTGCAGGTCAGAGACTTTACGAAGAATCAAGGCAATGCATACCACTTGACGTCAAGCACAGAGCGAGGGCTACTGTGCAGCGACGCATAACTTCCGATTGAGTCTGGTGAGGGAAAGTGAGGAATATCGCCGTGAGAAACAATAAAGGGGCGGCTCTAAGTAAATAAGACGAGCGCCATCCGACAGACAAACCACATCGTCTGTCTTTGTATCGTGTAAGATTCTTGACTCAGTCATCTTTCAACCAACAACACACTTGCAGCCAACAACACACATGAGGCCCATCGTAAGAGCAGTCTTTGCCTATCACGTAGTCTCGCTACGATTGCATTAAATTAGCCACCTTCTGAATCGGACCTCATCTCCACACTCGGGCCGTGCAGATGACGCTAATTCAGGAACACACGGCAAGTTCTTTGGACATGGCACCCAAAAAGGGTGAATGCCGATACCCTGATTCCTCCAGCATGGCTGTGTCGTGCGAGGCGCAGACGAGAACTGAAAGTTCCACCTTCTTCATGACACTAATGCAGTGGCAGCTGGTAAACAGAATTGTGCCTTGCCGCAGCAGACTGAAATGTCTATACAACTATATACACAAGGTTTGCGCTCGAATGCTTTCTCTGATTGACTCTGAATTCAGCATGAAAGTCCAGCATACGTGTTGTACTGCATCGCTAGTTAGAGCTGCTTCATTTAACTCCCTGATAAATATGGAGCTTCAACACTGTTGCAGAAGCTCGTCTGTTTAAACAAAAGTGGGATACGACAAATCCACACTCACCATACAGAGTAGACTTCAATGAATTGTCTATTGTATACCCCATAATAACTGGTGGCGCACCTGTGTTACATCGCATGATCTATTATCCATTAGCTAAACTAAAATGCCAAAGTCATATTCAAGGAACCCACATCCTCTTCAATTGATGTGGTTCCGGAATAAAGAATATTGAAGCGGCGATCATCACTCTCCCAGCCCTACGGGTCCACCCATTTCAGGCGAAGAAGTTCCAGGACGTGCGAGGCTTAAAAAACCACGGCGCCATGATAACAGCTGCCTGCTCACCATGTCGCAGATCAGATACCAGTCTGTCTGTATTTGTATTGAGAGATTTTATTGCTCATTTGCCATGTTTTCCGTGAGATACACCGCCGAACAAAGCGGACCAGGAGAGGTTACTGCTTTACTAACGCGCATCTTTGCCTGATGGTCTATCAGGGCTGCGACATCATAAGTCTGTTGACATTTCAGCAATCCTGCGCATTTTCCATAAGATTTTCTTTCAAATTATAGAAAGTTCTATAGAAATAAGCGAGGAGCGGAGTTAAGTGGCCGGGGTTGCCGCCATACAGTCTGTCTATGAGACAATGACAGCGACCAAGACCTCAAGTTCGTTTCCTCCCCCCCTCCCAAAACGGATAATCAGTTTATTTCTCTACAGTAAAAACCTAAGGGCCAGCCAATTTACCAAGATCGGCTCATTGAACTTGGAATGCTTATTTGGTTGTCTATCGGGGCGTTTGCTCAAACTTGGAAACTCCTTCATGCTACAATGTTTTTGCGGTTTAGGGTAGCGCATGGTGAAGTGGTCACAGACTTCTGGCCACTTACTTTACTTACATGGAGTCAATCCCAGTGAAAGCAAGAGGCAATTTCCCCTCCCATTGACCTTGATTGAGATGACAAAGATAAGAGAAGCTGGGGAAACCACATGGCAATTGGCCTACTGCTACAAACACTATCCCGAAACTGTACCTGAAGTAGATCGTACGCTAAGTTGAGCCAAGACTGTTATCATGAGCCAGATGTAACTGCATGTGTGCTTGGCGATTTCCCACGCACTAATACGATGCTAGCGTGAGCAGATGCACGTGTTTAGGTAACCGAAGAGACTCCGCGGATGTATAGGGCTAACAGAGGGCCTTAATATCCATCTTATAAGCCTCATAGTTGGATACCGTCATCAACACCACAAAAGGTCCTTGGTGATGCCTATGATTATGAGGCATTTATTTTTCTCACTAGCCAGGGTAACGAACAATCCCACCAGATAATAAACTCCAAGGGCTTTGCTGGGTGGCGTCCTGGTTATTTTAGTTCAAGAGCTGAATCCTGGCCACGTTGTCGCCGTTACATCTGTTGTGAACTAACCAAGCTTTATAATTGAGCTGTGAACATCCCACCCGGCATGTATACAGTACCCTCTATCCATTGCCTACTCTAGAGGCCTGGACCTCAGACATGGGTATGCGGCACTGGATTGGCGGCCTCACTCCCTGCTATCAGCGTCTCGTGATACCCTGAATGGACAGAATTCTGCGGGTAGTTATCAGCAAGCAATAATGGAAAATTTTGCTCATAAAAATTGACAAATATTATTTGCCGTCATTATCATGACCGGGTGATGTCAGACTTTGGATACTTTCGTTAGGGATAAAGATCTGGCACCCCCTTCCTGTTGCCATTTGTTTTGATTTAATCGTTTCCATTCGCAACTGTGCAATTAATCCCCAGGCCTCTCTACACCTATTCCGTGTTTTGAAGCAAAGCCGATTACACGTCATTCTTGAACAATGGGCGACTTGGACATTGAGCGGGAGGTCCCGATCATGAGGGTCAATAGCGCACATCATGGTGCATCAACCTCGGAGACTGAACCTTCGGAGAAGATGGCAGATTTGGATATAGACGAGGAAGAAAAGGCACGAAGAATTACCGAAGAGGACCTACAGGGTCATCGTAAGCAAGTATGGAACACAATATCTCCCCCCAATCCCCGACTTCTCCCTGGCGGCGGCTTTGTTTGGCCGTCGCCGTCAATTCCTCTCTGATCTTGCGGTAGACTTACAGCGGGTTCCTCCTCGTCTGGCTCAGCTTCCAAGCTACTGGAGTCATCTACGGTGATATTGGAACCTCTCCGCTTTACGTTTACTCGTCGACCTTTTCCAGCCAACCCTCGTGGGATGACCTTGTCGGTGCTCTGTCCATTATTATATGGTCTCTGACTATGATCGTTACGGTCAAATACTGCTTCATCGTCTTAAACGCCGATGATGATGGTCAAGGAGGTACCTTTGCCCTGTACAGTCTCCTAGCGAGGTACACCAACATCGCGCGAAACAAAGATCCTAGAGAAGCCTCCATGGTACGCATGGAGAGATATCACACCAACGATCTCAAGCCTAGTGCTAAGAGTCTCCGCCACTTCCTCGAGAACTCTAAATTCTCCCAGATTGTGCTACAACTCATTGGTGTGCTTGGAGTATCCATGGTTATGGCCGACGGTGTTCTTACACCGGCGCAATCTGTCCTTGGTGCCATTCAAGGTCTCGAAGTCGTCAAGCCTGACTTCTCCACATCAGCCATCGTTGGGATCTCGTGCGCCATCTTGGTCCTACTCTTCCTTATCCAACCATTTGGAACTACTAAGCTTGGAACTAGCTTTGCGCCCATTGTGACTATCTGGCTCCTCCTTAACATGGTTACTGGCATCTACAATCTTGCCAAGCATGATCATACGGTTCTCAAGGCCTTCAGCCCCTCTTACGCCTTCACTTACCTTGTCCGCAACGGAAAGGATGGATGGACTTCTCTGGGAGGCTTGCTCCTGGCTTTTACCGGCGTGGAGGCACTCTTTGCCGACTTGGGCGCTTTCAGCAAGCGTGCCGTGCAAATCTCGTGGCTTTGTCTGGCTTACCCGTGCTTGCTCCTCGCGTACGCTGGTCAGGCTGCGTTTATTTCGACTGACGAGACTCAAACTGCCTTCACAAACCCTTTCTTCAAGACTCTGCCCCCTCACACGCTGTACTTCGGTTTAGTCATGGCCATCCTTGCGGCGATTGTCGCATCGCAAGCTATGATCACATCGGCTTTTCAGCTTCTGACCCAGATTATGCGTCTTTCGTATTTTCCTCATATCAAGGTCGTTCATACAAGCAGAAAGTTCTCCGAGCAGGTATATATTCCACTGGCGAATTGGCTGCTAATGATCGGTACGGTCATTGTCACTGCTGTATATAGCAACGTAAGTCTTCTATTCTCCTATTAATCTTTCTTGACTGACCAACTGTTTAGACCACATCTCTTGGTAACGCCTATGGTGTCTGTGTTATTGCTGTTACCTTCAGTACGTATCTGCCCACTTCTGGCAATGATCATTTGGCTAACACTGCTCATAGTTACAACATGTATGGTTGCTCTCGTTGCCATCCTCGTCTGGAGACTGCCTTTCTACATCGTCTTACCCGTCTGGCTGATCTTTGCCGCGCTCGACGGCGCATACCTCTCATCCGTCCTACAAAAGGTCCCACAGGGCGCTTGGTTCACCATTGTGCTGGCTGCCATTCTTTGTTCCGTCTTCACTCTCTGGCGTTTCGGCAAGGAGGCTCAGTGGAAGGCCGAATCGCTGGATCAGCTGACGCTTGCAACTCTTGTCAAGTCAGACCAGGCTACCTCAGGGTCATCATCCAAGTCTCTGGTCTTAAACGACGTGTTTGGCGGCATGCCCATCACGACTGTGCCCGGCTTGGGCATCTTTTTCGACAAAGCTGGCGACACAAAGCACCTGCCCGCATGCTTTACGCATTTTGTCATCAAGTTCGCTGCCCGGCCATCTGTTGTCATCTTCTTCCACATGCGACCTCTCACTGTGCCTTCAGTGCCCCTCAAAGAGCGCTATGTTATTACGCATAGGAGCGGTCTTATCAACTCCTACAACGTCACTCTCCGTCACGGTTATATGGATGACGTGTTGCACCCGGGCCTAGCACGCGAATTGGTAGGACAAATTGAGCTGACCATCTCCAACGGTCGTCACCCTGATTTTACGGAGCTTGAGACGCTGCGGGCTGCATATGGATCTCAGATGGTTTACATTCTTGGAAAGGAAGCTATCAGAGTGAAGAGTGGCGGTTCTATGACCAGCCGTGTCGCTGGATTCTTCAGGGGAGTCGTGTTGTGGATATTCTTGTGGATGAGGGAGAACTCGCGCACGAAGTTGGCAGACCTCAATATTGATGCCGATAAGCTTATTGAGGTGGGATTTTTGAAGGAGATTTGAATCTCGTTTTGCTTACACCCTCATTACACTTTCATGTACTTATTTAATTAGTCTGAGAATTTGAGAGTTGCTGCAACCCTTCTTTGACGTCTCATCCTCTTCGTCACTTGAATCTATGTAGTGCATCCGTAGGCCTCATTATGTATTCTAATTGACTCAGATCCTCGTATCAAGTTTTAAGATCCCTTAGTCGCCGCCAGGCAGACATTAACATTATTTCAAACTACCCTCCATAACGTTTACCCTCCAAATATTGAACCCATTCAAGTACACGAAGGGTGGCTTTTTGTGGAAATTCCGTAAATCTTTCAGCTCTTAGTTGGAAATAAGAACGGACGGTCCAGTGACGGGAAATCTACGGAAGATACTCGTGCGCCCTTATAGCTCAGCGGTAGAGCGTTGCACTCGTAATGCAAAGGTCCATAGTTCAATTCTGTGTCGGGGCAGATTTTGTCTTTTTGCTCCTTTCATGAAGGTTTATAGTAGTTGAGAGCCACGTATAATACGGCGGACGATGAGGAATATGCTTGCAGATAAAGGTTTATGGTAGAATTGTAGAGAAAACGCTGGCGAGGAACAAAGGTCGGATAGCCCTCTCAGTAGCAACATCAGGAAAAAAACGCAAACAAAGCATTACTTGTGGCAGTTGATAGAAGGAGAATGGTAGCTTAGACTGAGAGATATTTCTTGAAGTGGTAGAGCTGCGAGAATATTGTCCAGGAACCAGGCAATCCCAAAGCAACTAGGCTTGTCCTTGCATGACGCCGAATCTTGCGACTCTTACGTCGATGGCTTGTTAGTTGCCAGGACACACGTGGCCAGCGATGAGATGATCAAAGATAAGATGGACATGGTGATTTTGAGAGTCCAGGTAAATGAATAAATGAAAGCTGCAGGATTATGTGGAGAACATTAAGAGCTTATAAGAGGTGATTTCCGTTCTTTGACAGTTGGACTATCGGCCTCCTATGGACAGGATAATGGAATAGTAAGCGGGAAAATTATGTTCAACTCGCTAATAACGTCGTTTGTAGTCAGCGGGAATACAAGGGGCAAGCGAACGGTGACACACGGGTAAGATTTGCGGAACAATCAGTACTCTAGTTGCTTACACTATTAATTCGGCTACAGCAACGGCTCCATTGACATGTACCCTTGATACATTTCAATACGTAGCTGACCCATGCAAAAACACCCTTCGATTCACCCTGTATATACATGCACCTATAGCCTTAAAAGATTAGAAGTCCTGGCTGTTTGCTGACCTCGGGACCCAAAAAATCGCCGAAAGGGTGAACCTCTAGAAGATCTTTGATGGATCGGCCTCCGAATCGGTAAAAGAATCCTTGTCAACTGGACTAGGGTTTTGAGCAACTCGTACCAGTCGGAATGCTCACCCGCAGAAATATTATGTTATGGTGTCGCTCGATACACGATTTTCGGCGGTAAGCTGAACAAACGGACTTGTAAAATAGTAATCCAGATTGCAGGGGAGTAAATATTGAGTTGTTGTTTATGGCTAGAAAAGGGGTAAAGAGTCACTATTGCGACGCTTTTCAAAGACTATAAATACGCTGTATTACAAACACAGACAGCGGCTCCTTGCTGACTATTTGAAGCAACTCGTGGACTTTCTACTCGCGGCGCACAGGCTGAATACCTGTCCATTCTCACTTGATTAGAGCCAATCTCCAGTTTACGGATTAATTTGGAGCCAATATGGAAGACAAGGAAAGTCTCTCTGGCTCGAGCGGAGCTAAGGATGGCACGCACATTCATGTGTCTGATGTTTTACGAGTTGAACCAACTCCAGAGCAAGAAGCCCGAGTGGTGAGGAAAATAGACTTATAGTGAGATAAATAATCTTCATAATAGATGAAAGACCTGGTTCTATACTGACTCATTGGTAGCATCCTTCCTTTGATGGGCATCTGTTACATGCTGCAGCTTATGGATAAGTCCACTCTCTCATACGCTACCCAACTTGGCATCCTGCAAGATCTTGTAGGTCAATACCCCGGACACTCTTCATTCAAGAAAGACAACGACGAAGAAAGCCTAATTTGAGCATACCCGTTGCTGATAAGTCCAGAAACTCCAAGGTTCACAATATAGTTGGACATCGTCAATATTCTACTTTGGGTACCTCTTTTGGAGCTTCCCCAGCTCATATCTCGCTGTGCGAGCCCCGCTGGCAAAATACGTCGCCAGTACAGTAGTGCTATGGGGAATTGTGTTAATGTGCCATGCAGCGACCAAAGATTATGCTGGCCTGATGACTGTACGATTCTTCTTAGGAGTAACGGAGGCCGCAGTGGGCCCAGGTTTCTCTTTGATCGTAGGACTATTCTACAAGCGCGAAGAACAACCAGCGCGGTAAGCAGATGACAGTCTTCACAATTCGAACACGGACTAAAACAGAATAGCATGCTCATCTGGTTTACGGGAAATGCTGTGGCCATATTCTCTCTGGTATTATTGCTCATGGAGTCGGAGAAATCACTACTAGCAAGATTGCGGCTTGGAAGCTTCTTTTCATCATTCTAGGTGCCGTGACCACCTTTTGGGGTATTGTTCTGGTTTTCTTGCTCCCCAGCTCCCCATCAGAAGCAAAGTTCCTCACTCCAGACGAAAGAGCTTTATGTCTGCAACGTACAATTGCAAACAAGACCGGTATACTGGAGAAATCTGAGTTCAAAATCCCCCAGATGGTTGCAGGCCTCCTGGATCCTCAAGCTTGGCTTTTATTCTTCGCCATGTTTACGGTTTCTGTTGCTAATGGCGGTATTTCCGCAGTACGTGTCCCTTGAAGTGAAATTTGGGTTGGAGGTTTCCAGGCTAACATAAACGTAGTTTGGAAGCATTCTTGTCGCTGCTTTCGGATTCAGCCCCCTCACAGCGGTTCTCATGCAAATGCCATCTGGCGCTATCCAGCTCGGCGCCATGATCCTATCCTCTATCCTGGCGGCATATACGAAAATCCCGCGTACCATTATTATGGTTTTTATGACTATCGTCTCACTTGTTGGTATAGTAATGGTGTATGCTCTACCTTCAGAGCAAAAGTGGTCACGTCTAGGAGGATCTTGGATCACAACTACCTATGTTGCTACTACACCGCCGCAGCTCAGCCTCATCACATCGAACGTGGGAGGATTTACAAAGAGATCAACTGTGTCGGGCATGCTTTTTGTGGCATATTGTGTGGGTAATATTGCCGGACCGCAGTTCTATTCCACTGATCAGGCTCCGAGGTACTCGGTAAGTTATGTAGTCTTGATGCACAAGACGCCCTCTTTCTAACTGATGTGATGCAGAAAGGGATCAGAGCAACGCTGGCTGGCTATGGGTTGGCCACCTTCTTTACTTTCGCCTTGTTCCTTTATTATACCTTCGAGAATAAGCGACGCGATGTGAAGTACGGCTTGCCAGCTAATGTGTCGGAATCCGAGGAGCAGGAACTGGAAGTTTCGAATAAGACGGACCGCGAGTTGACAGATTTCCGATACATATTGTGATGTTTGGATCGCAGTATTGTCGCTTCGAAGCTATGTATGATGTATATTATAAGCCAGCTGTGAAACTCACAAGTATCAATGGGTCGATTTCTTCCACCGGAGATATAATTTTTTCTTTCAAGACTATTGTATTTTTTCGGAGCATATGAGTGCACAGCTGATCAAAAGAAAAAGAAAAAAAGCCTGGCGCCATGTTACTCGGACATCTCGCGTCTTGTTTAGGGCGTATATGGTCGGAGATAATGAAGTATCACCGGCGTCGGATGATTTGTTGTTCTCCGTATGCTATACGGAGATGACAAGATAAAAAGCGAAAACGTCAAGCTCAATCAGGAAATAATCGAGCGCGGCGCTATTAGTGATTACTGATCATGGAATTCAAGAGAAATCGAAAAGTAAGGCGCCCAGTCTAGCAAAAGAATCTCACGCAACCCAAGTCTTCCTGTCTACGATGCATACTAATGGACTTTGCGGAATTAAGTATTATAGTGATGCTGTATGTTCAAACAGTAAAATCCTCAATGGAAGACGTTGACAGATGCTTGTTGGCTGGAAGCAACACAATACAGTAGTTCAGAAAAGCCACCCCTTTCTGGTGGTGCATCGTGAAATAGATCGGGGTACCAGTTGGCCGATGGGAATAAGAAGATGGCGGTAAGTTTAAACCACCCCTGTGGCGATCAACTTTGGGGGCCAGATTGGTAATGGAAATGTCGGAAGAAGACATCGGCAAAGGAGAATTATCCTCTTTCAGCAGTATCAGCGTTAATCTAAGCTGGGAAAACGAAGTTAAACGAGACTTTTGCGATATATGCCTATGTAGGAGGTTAATAGTATGTGGGTCGAATGCCATGTTACCTAGGCAAATAGATGAAGTCAGCCCGTGCCAAGAGCCAGCTGAAATAGTTTCCTTGTATCAGCCTTGAGATTTCTGTTTATTTTTACGTTTTGAGAATCGCATGAGATTCTTACGCTGTAACTATTGCTCCGATCCCGTCGTTAGACAACTATAAGCTGTTGTGTTGTAGATGTGCTGTGTTAGGTACGCTACAACTCTCTATTCTACAACATGAGCAGTCACATAATAGAAGACTTTATTTTTCGAACGTGCAGGTCGGCTGAAAGTGGCTGACACTAGAATCTGCCTTACATCTGCCCCCATCGAACAATATCTCCCCCAAAACAGCCTCACAACACGATAGTACTCCATAGTCTCGCAACCCTCATGCACCTCTATCGCGGACCGCTGCTGTTATTAAGCTGTCAAAAGCCAATCTCGGCCGAGCCCCCACAGATCAAGCGTCCACTTAGTCACCTTGGCGGTTTTTGATCCCTTGAAGAGTCTAGCTTCGTATCAGACTTCCCCAATCAGCTCGCCGGTTGTTCGCCATCGGTCTTCGGCTTGCCATTCCGGTCCGTACAATCGGCTCCACAATATGTCAACGCCCTTTGGCCGCCGCCAGCTAAAAGCATTGCTCTCGGCTTATGCTTCTATCTTGAACGAGCAGTTCGTCGTATATTGCCTATATTGGTATCCAGCACGGTAGAGCAAACACACACTATGAAGGTTCGGAAGTTAACCGTCTGTCATACATGCAGGGCACGGAAACTGGGGGTGAGTTCTTACTCGTACACTGAATTTGCCCAGTTTGGAGAAATGCATCTCTCATCTACGATCTGGCATCTATGTCTTGCATCTCGGTAATAGTTACTAAATATGGGATTCTCAGTGTGATGGAAAGCGACCCTCATGCTCGCAATGCGCAGGGACAAAGATCAAGTGTGGAGGGTATCAGTATGACCTCGTCTTCATACCATCCCAGTTATCCATAGGACCATCGACAAAATCCAAGACGCGCAAGGATGGAAAGGCCGGAAAGAAACGAGGTGACTGCACAAGACCACGAACTAGCATTTCCACGGACAGCAGCGACGAAGTATTCCAAGAAGCCAAGCCAATAGCCAAATATGACGCGGCACCAGTTAGACCCTCGCTGGCTTGGCCATTCCAGGATATCATCTCGTTGGTTGTACAGAACTTCTCACCAACGGTGCTATCTAGCAATTCGGCATTTATGAACTGGGATGTGGACATTTATCCTCGCGTATGTGGAGCTTGGATCGAGCTTCTGCCGGTTCTGTCCATGACCCGGCGATATGAGATGGCTCTGTCTTCATCAGTCAAGGCCCTTGCCGTATCCATTCTGTCCAGGGGCCGTAACGGGATAGCGCCGATCTCAGATGCTCTGACGGCGCATTGCTCCGCATTGCATTCGCTTCATGACAGTCTGCATCACATAACACACACTGCCGATTCTGACGTCTTGGCGGTGGCCATCATGTGCCTAATGATTTCGGAAGTACGTGCCGAACCCGTTTACTTACTTTGTACTGTGACTCCTGTTCCTGAGAAGCTGACTAGATTTACTTTTAATAGCTTATCCTGCCGACTGCAATCTCTAGCAGCGCGGCTCATGCCGCCGGCTTAAGCGACTTGATCCAGCTGCATAGCCCAGAAGCTTACTCCTCCGGGCCGTCTCACAGGATTTTTATCGGACTTCGGCCGGCTATGGTATGAGCCACTCTTTTATCTGAACTTATAATTTGCAATAATTGACCCCTCAACTAGATCATTCACTCGATTCGAAACAAGCAGCCCACATTTCTAGCCTCTCACGAGTGGAGGACAATTCCGTTTCAGCATGTCAAAGCAAACTCATTCCATGCTCTCATGACCGAAGCAACTGCAATTCCATCTATTTTAGTGGATATTGACCAGCTCAAATACGACTCTCCCAATGCAAATTCACCTCATGCTGTATTTGAAGCGCTCAAAGACCTTCTCGACGCCCTAGTCAACTGGAATGTCTCTTTCCAAAGTCTCACAAACAAGCCATCCTTCCGCATCCTTGGCAAAGGGCCCGAAAAAGCTCACGTGTGGTTTCCCGATATTACTACCGCAAATTCCATGACGCATTACTGGACTTTCTGGATAATGTGCATCGTGTACATCAGAAAGCTTAGGGAGGATTACCCGGAACTGAGAGACGAAGAACTGTTAATCAGTGGAGAAAGCCCAGAGAGTCCCATCATCACAGAGGTGGCGATCCAAATGTCAACATGGATCTTCCAAAGCATTGAATATTTGGTTCAAGACGAGATGAGGCTGTTTGGCGCCATATCTGCAACACTACCGACAAGGATAGCATACCAATTCCTCCGGTATAATCACTTTTACGATCAGGAACTGATATCGTGGTGTGAAAGAGTGATACATGGCATTAGAGATCGGGGATACGATTATATTGCCCAGTATATCTTAGATGATGATGGGGTGTGATACAGAGTGGTGAGAAAAAAAAGTTTACTTCATTCTTATACCATCACCAATAACGCTCATATATAGACTAGATACAGCATTCTTAAGGCGTGTTTTCAGGGCCGCACTGGACCTTCAATACCATTTGACTTTTTAGAAAAACACCTTCTTCTCACCACGGGGCAACCAGAAGACCTTCTCGCTGACGCCCGCCTCTGCAAAAGCCTTTTCGGCTGGCTCCCTGCCCTCGCTAAAGTGGCCCCATCCCTCAAAGTGCATGGGCACAACCTTCTCGACGTTGGCATCCAGAATAAGCTGCGAAGCCTGCTTACCATCCAAAGTGATTGGCATAGGCTCAGGTCCACCCACGTCAACAGCTGCTCTGCCAAGATTGAGAAGAGCGAGGCTGATGTGATAACCCTTGAGGCTGTTGGCAACATCTTGGTTGTAAATGGTGTCGCCAGAGAAGTAAATGGCATTAGGTAGGCCATTGGTTGTTCCGAAATCGGGTGAGGTTACAAGAAAGCCGATGCACTCGCCTCCTGGCAAGTGCTCCGCAGGAGTCGCGATGATCTCAAACGTTTTACCTCCAGCGACGAGAGTAGCTCTATCACCGGCATTGAATCCCGTGACGATTGCCTTGTCTCCAATATTCTTGGCGCCGTCTTTGGTGGTGAAGACCTTCTTGCCTTCGAGGACCTTTCGTCCAACTTCGTCAAGGTTATCGGGGTGGTCCTCGTGGCTGAGGAGGACAGCATCAATCTCAGGGAGATCTTCAGGCTTAATAGCAGGATCCTGGGTCGTCTTCAGTTGGACAACAGTGACATCCCATTCGGTGCCAGCAGCAGCGAAGAGAGGGTCGGTCAAAAAGGTGACATTGTCAATCTGAAGAAGCGCAGTGGCAGTACCAATGTGGGTAACGCTAACGGAGCCCTTGAAGGAAGACATTGTTGTTTATGGGACTTTGGGTTTGGAATGAAGATACAATTCTCGAATGATCAAACTGTGTTTGTGATTGAATTGAGTGTACTGTTTGAAGAGCTCTTTTCGATTCAAGTGGAAGACAAACAGTTATTTAAACTTTCACAACTCAACAACCCCGCCGAGGACTCAACTCGGGAGAATTACCTAAAAACCACAAAATACAACTCCCATCATAGCAATTCAAATTCCAATCATAAACATAAATGAGTGTTAATAATCATGATAAATGCAAATATTCTGTCTGATGACTCGGATTATCAAATCCTCCTCGTCCTCCCCCGCCGTTCTCGAACAAGAGAATCGTCATGTTGGCCCTGACTTATACCGAATTCAAAGTCTTGGCGGATAATGTTACTATAAACGGTTAGCGTCTTTGGTTGCCCACGGTTAGCCCAGGCGATAACTCGCCCTCTGGACTCACTTATACCCTCAATGACGTTCAAATTTGAAGAATTTCCGTGGTATTCTTGGTGTGTTATTAATGCATTAATAATTGAAAACTCCATGGGTTTGGTCATGCGAAGGATGATGGGGCCCCCAGTTTATATGATCATCGTTGTCTAAGAGGGCGTCGAGTATCAAGGGGACTAGAGGCATATCGGTAGTTGAGAAATGACAACTGCCGAGTCTCTGGAAAGGTGCCATTAATTGCAGGTAACATAATTTCTTCCTCCTGATTTTGTTAAAATGGGATTATTTCCCCTCCGGAGCCTTACTTTAAAGTAGAGGTTATCTATGATGGCCAACGTCCCAATAAGTGGACATCATCTTCATATCCCAACGGCAATATGGTTGTCTTTGGAACCAACAAAAGGCGACGCTAGGCGCTGATATGTAAGTATGGGTTAGAGGCCTAATAGAGGATGCAAGACGTTAATATAAGCAAGTGATATAAGCTTTGCTCTGCTAATCAGGAGAGACATGTCTTCGGCATTTAATCATTTAGTCATTTTGCTATATCGAGCACTAACTTATGCTTAATACGCCAAGTATAATGTGTTATCAACCTCTTCATTTTTCATGTGACATATTGTCGTTGTTTGTGATAGAAGCTGGTGTTATCTGGCGGCTTGATGCAGTGTTTTCTGCAGCTGAGAGGAAAATCATCTTAGGCAGTTCGTAATAATATGAATATACAAATATGATAGTACGACTTCGCTAGTTCATGGCTAATTGCAGAAACATAACAAACTACTTTTCATTCATGATGGTTTCTTTGTAAAGAGAGACATAAAATAGAGAGTTAGATGGTTAATACAGTTCCGGCCCAAATCAGCGATCGTGGAGGCTCAGATTCCCCCTCTTCGGCCATATCCATCCTCCAATCGTGCAATAAGACGATTCCTGGTTCCACGGCGGGAAATCCTTCCATTATTCTTCCAATATCAGTCATCGTTCTCATTATCAATGGTGTGGGCGTCCTTGCATAGGCAACCAGCAGATCTTCAATCGCTTCTTCCTTCTGGTACTCCAAGACTCCATGAGTAAAGCTAACCAAGCTCTCCGGAGCAAGATTTTGCCGCAAGGTATTGAGAATACCGCGATCAACATCAATGTCAAAGAAGTGCAATAGACCCATCATGACAACGCCCACTGGCTGTGAGAAATCAATGAGATTGCGCGTCTCAGGGTGGTTCAAGATGGGCTCCAGTTCTAGGACCGACCCTTGAATAAATGCTGTTGATGAGTTTCCACTGAGGATCTGCCGCCCTTGAACGACAGCTGACTCGTCAATGTCGACATAAACGACACGGGCATTAGGGTTTACCCTCTGGGCCACTTGATGCGTGTTATCAGCACTTGGTAGCCCTGAGCCAATATCAATGAACTGGTCGATGCCTTGGTAGCACATGTACCGAATTACACGTCTCAGAAAATGGCGACCTTCGGCCACGATGTCGATGATGTTGGGGAGTGCTTCTTTGACTGCCGCCACGGCGGCCCTGTCTGAAGCATAGTTGTTTTTTCCACCAAGATAGAAGTCATACTGAATCTAAGTTAGTTTATCTTTAATTCTACGAGTTTATCTGATTTAGAAATGTGAGATATACCATTCGAGCGACAGAAGGCCGCGAAACATCAACACCACTGGGAGGGCTGGGATCCATGTTGAATTGATGCGAGGTGTTAAAAGGTTGATTGCTTAACTTTTAAAAGATTGGGTCTTCGGATAGTGAAAAGACTATTCACATGCAAATAAAAGTTGATATAGCTTTGTGATTGTTTCAAAATCTCGAAACTGCTCAAAACAAGCCGCTGGATTTCTTCGCTGAGACTTTGCCACGCGGAAAAGAACACTGTACAAAAGGCTGTGAAGTCGAGGGGTTATATAGTAGCAGGAAACTTAGTTACGCATATTTTACGAGAGCAATAACTTCATACGACCCTAATTGCCCATCAATCAGATTAACGAACAAGCTAATTGTGGAGATTGTTGGTTCAAACATGTACGAGTAGCGCTTATAACCACAACTGGAGTCCAATCCTAGCGCTCACATCAGATACGGGCGTGGAGACAGTCTGATGATACTGTATGGAACATTTTACACGCAATTGCTGTGAAATGAACTCTCTCAGCTTGTGAAAAACGAATCACTCACGGTATATTCCACTATCCAATTGCTACAAATTGGTTCACCTACCATTAGTCGATAAAGCAACTTTTATCATTTTGAATTTCTGCACTGAGTATCTAAACAGTGGGCTATCCTAATATTTGGCAATGGACAACAGGATGCTTTAATAACTCCATACTGTGATCCCCAAGCGAGAAATCTTGACGATCTGGTTCACGTAACGCTAGCCTGTCTAAGTAAGAGGTGCGCCGTAGCAAACGAACCAGCAGGCAACCCAGTCTTCTTCCAACGACCGATGTTGGAGATTCTTCTATATGCAGCTAATGAATGCAGGGTGACAAGACTAATAGAGAATTGCGGAGAAAAGGAGCTTTCTTACTCCCCAGTCAACGAACTTGATTTGCTTGGCAGCTCGGGAACGAAGAACGTCACAGGCAGGAGTTGACGATCAAAGACGAAAGCGATAGGGCTGCGTAAGCGACCTAACCAATTACAATGCCTGTTTCAATACTGGTTTAACATCCCATAAATCCTCGTGAACTCTACTGTTTAGAGCATCGCCTCGACATAAACGTCATGACCCCCACCCAGACTTTCCACAGTTAATTCGAGTTAATTCATTGCTGATAGGTCATATGATCATCAACTGTGGTTGCTACGAACCTTGTCATTTCTTGTTATGACTCTTAGGTTTCGCAATCTTTAAAATCTGACGCATTGTCCTCATGTAAAACCTGCTCAAGCTGCTTCCGCTTCTGAATGCATTAATGCGAAGATGGCTATGCTAAGCCTTAGCTGCGGGCGATCGTCAGGCTCATTGTGCTAGGTGGCCATTTTGTCATCATATCTCAATTGGATGTTCAGCACCCTCTCCACCTTCAGTGGATTACAACAAACGGATGAAAATGACTGAAGCTCGGGATACCCGCCGGGTATCGGTTATCTCGGCTATTACTTTGATCAACTGATCATGCATAACCGACCTGAGCTACAAATAACTCCGATGACTTAAGCATGTAGCTTACATAGCGCCCTACATGAACATGTATTCTACAGTTCATACGGAGTACTGCAGGTGATATAAAATATTGCTCGATAGAGCTTATCATCACTCTTACGTGGATTCAAATAAATTAGCAAGCTTCGATGACTATGAGATGTGCGGTGCTAACACAGGAGTTATCCGTATAGTAGACTGGGGTTGGAATTAGAAAGATTGCTATTAGATCAGACTAAATAGGTCAGTTCCATCCTGTTTCGACTACCCCTTTATATCAGATCCCGTTTCTCAGTTATGGTCGCGTGTCGTCTTTGTCCCTTTATATGGTGGGTAAGGACAGCTGAACTTGTCTTTACCTATTCGTTGGCATAATGTGAAAATTCGAGCTAAGTAATGTTGTCATATATATTCACTCCGATTCGCCAGCTGTTTGGCCACAATTCAAGGGTGAGTGAATTGTTCATTTGACTTAGGGTACATATAGGAGCAAGTATTCCCTTTCCAGTATACCTTCCGTACTTATTGATCACACTTAGTTGTAAAACATGGATTATATGGATCATATGAGATCCTCAATAGTATCCCTGGTTCGGCATATGCGAATTTATGAATTCATTTTACTCTTTTGTATGTCTATATGCTGGCCATATGTGGGCATAGTATATACATCGCGGCCCATGAGAATCTTTTTCCTATCCTCTTGCCAGTTTATATCACTACTTAATCCAAGCCAGGGCAGTTCTCGGAGGTGGTGCTGGTGATCTTGTTGTACGGCGAAGGGTCCGTCCAGATCAAGTTAAATGAGTCATCGGGATAGTCAGGACCCTTCTTGACACCCAGAGATTCGACAATGTTGTTGAGTTCGTTGTGTTCCCAGCTAGACATTCTGCGTTAGTTGCGTTCATGATCAATTTGGGTCACAATTTTCTCCAAAGAATTTACCAGATAAGGATGTTGCCGGAACCATTGTAGTCATTGACAAGGTCAGCAACGCAGTCGGACTTGGTCTTGCCACAGCTTGTGTCAACGGTCAGACCGAGGTCATTGGCCAAAGGAGTGACAGTGTTGAGAGCTCGAATTCGGGCGCCATCTACATTTGACCGGATTAGTTGATCGCCGTCTCAAACGCAAGCCGCCTCATAATTGTCAGAGAAAAGTCACATACCCTTGGGCTTCTCGGCGATAATGTACTGAATGTTGTACTGAGAACTGGCACCAAAGACGTTTCTCAGACACTGAGCGCGCTGCACTCCCTGTGCGCTCAAGTTGGGATCATCATCATCAGCTGGCTTCTCGCCGTGGCGGATGAGGTAGACCGTCTGGGCAGAAGCCAGAGCGGCTCCAACAAGGGGGAGAAAAGCGGCCTTCATTTTGAACAAGTTTTCTTACTATTGTATGAGAAAACTGAGGAAATGATCTGTGTTGCACTCGGGACGGAGGCAGTATTTATGTTGCAAGCTCATCCCATGATAAGTGTAACACCAGAATCCCTGGCCTCCTCTCTATCCCAGCTGAGATATCTTCCGTTCCTTCTTGTTTGAGATGTTTCGGCCGACTACCGGAGCGGCCTTGTGCGCTATATCCTAATCGCGACCGATGCCCGTGGCGACGACAAGGAAATGGGGAGGGATCGACATGTAAGTTTCCGAGCATAAACAATTGGTGCGAGGGTTCGGAAAACAGCAAGCGAAGATTATGACAGGTCTCTCTTCATGTCCAGATTAATAGCAATTGACGTTGTTTTTCTATGATTGTCTTCATAAAGACCCCAATCAATTCTCCAAAATCATGCTCAAGCAAACGGAACTACTTGTGATGAATCTCTATCGACTTTCTCACGACATTGCATCGTAGCAACATCACAGCGGTAAAGGCGCCTCTCAACCCCACGGTACCACGGCTCGTCCCATTTTAGCCCCGAGCGGCTCCTCTTATGCCTTATGGCCGCAAATCATCCCGCGTAACACGGGGATGCTACGCTCTATCTCATTGGAAGAAGCACGCCAAGCAGCGACAGCAAACAGAGAATCTCGGTAGACGCTTTAGGAAAAAGAGACGGACATTGATTCAATTGTTGTCTTGCTAATCATCATTTAACCCAATGACGGTCGACATGCATATTTTTGCGGTTTTTTTGTTTGCCTCTTACGAATTTCTATGAATCGCAATCCGGCTGTAGGCGGGTGTGGGGGATACAGACTGGAAGCGGAAATGTTTGCACGAGTGTAACATCGCGATCAGAACTTTCCTTACACTTGTGCCACTTCCAACAGTGCAATTGATATCAAATTGTGCCATCTTGTTGCCTCTCGGCCTAGGAGCTTCCAAATCGAGAGTTCTATGCATTTCTTGTGGGCAAGTCGAGCTCTTTTTGCTGGGGTAGCATCTCGTTTACCAAAATATGTTCACCTGCCCGAGCCAAGGTTGCACATGTGAGTAATAGTAACATGCAGGTTTGAGACAAAATACTACTCCATGTAATATACGAGCATCAATATTGCAACCCACCTATGGTAACAATTTTGGACCTGCAGCAACAGTGCCCTTTCACATCGAGACAGATCCATTGGCTCTTCTTTCGCGCTACGCTGGCATTGATTTCATGTATGCATGCATATGCACTCAATATATTCGGATGATGGCTAATTGGTCTTTCCTCTATTCATACCTTTTGTCAAACTCGGCTCTCGCACTCGCAGCAATGTCATCGTCAAATAGAACCCTAAGAGCCAGCATTGCCATGCCCTTGCCACTCTTCATTGCCACCTCGTGAGCTTCGTCTGTACCTGCAGCAGCGGCGAA
This sequence comes from Trichoderma semiorbis, assembly GCA_020045945.2. Classification (NCBI taxonomy): domain Eukaryota; kingdom Fungi; phylum Ascomycota; class Sordariomycetes; order Hypocreales; family Hypocreaceae; genus Trichoderma; species Trichoderma semiorbis. The sequence goes on from CM034695.1 coordinate 6,857,993, forward strand.
CTCGCGGCTATGGAGGGCAACGTTTGGCCCTGTTTTAATACCGAATCCACCGTGGATGCCAGGCACCACGTGAGTCACGTTGCCCATATCAGTCGAAGCGTTGAAGCTCTCTGGTAAGCTTATCTCGACTCTTTCGCCGAGTTTGCTCATGTCTTCCGCATAGACCTTGCATAGCGTGGGGTTGGAAATGACATGCTCATATGTCGCAGCTCTACGTCCCAGTTCATCAGTAAAAACAGCAAATTGTAAGAAGTTTGGGGTGAGAAATTAGTATCACTCACGGGATATAATTGACTTCGCATCCTGTTGCCGCGCCAGCTGCCTCTATGCAAGCCTTTACTCGCCTCACCAGCTTCTCCCCACGTTGACTGGTAGGGCTTCGGACGTACCAATTCATCCGCGTGTAATCGGGAATCACATTTGGAACCGTGCCGCCGACCTCAATCACACCATGCATCCTCTCATCAGGACGGATCTGCTGGCGCAGCATAGACACATTATTATAGGCTGCAACGGCAGCATCTAGAGCGTTAACGCCATTCCAAGGCTCACCAGCTGCGTGGGCGGTTACTCCGCGAAACTCGACGCGGAACTTGTGACTGGCGATGAGATCAAACCCAGCAACTCCAGAGATGTGACTGCTGCTGTTGGTATTTATACCATTGCCAGATATAGGGTGAGCCATTATAGACGCCGCAATGTCTTCTGCAGGGCTGAAGGCGCCGGCTTCAATCAGCTTTGCCTTGCCGCCGCCTCCCTCCTCAGCGGGTGTTCCCAGGATTCTCAATCGGCCAGGAACGTTCAGCTTGGAGAGAGCATGGGCCGCGCCGAGAAATGCAGCTATAGAGGATGTGGCGATCAGATTGTGGCCACAGCCATGTCCGATATCCGGCAGAGCATCGTACTCGCAGCACACGACAACTTGACGACCTCCCGAGCCGATTGTGGCTTCAAAGCTTGTATCAAGGCCCCAAGTCTTGCGCTTTACGTCAAACCCGAGTTTTTCCAAGAAAGAAGTAATTGTATCGTGTGCACCGAACTCTTTGTAAGCAAGTTCAGGATTGTCGTGAATTGTCTGGTTGACTGTGCGGAGTTGAGGGCTCAGTTCGTCAAGGTGGGAATTGACGAGCTGCCGTACTTGCTCAATATCAACTTTAGAAGCCATCCTTAATATTCCAGACAGTGTAAGAAAATGTGCAGAAAGAGTGGTCAATTCAATGCAATGCTATTTCGCAAATGAAGATGTGAAGTAAAGGTTGAGCAGCTTTTGGCGCATAGTTATACCTGAGCTATGTCATCGATGGTTCGACACTTTTTGTCTCTTAAAAGTGGGAGCGATCGATTGGCTAATCTGGTATCATCACCGTGATTGGATCTCTAACCATTCAATACCCATCATTATTACCGACCATCGGCTTCCTGGCTAGCGCCGTGCGGAGTATCAGCTTCTAGCCTTGAATGTAATTTTCGTGTGGCGCCAACAAGGCAGAGAGTCAAGCAATCATGGCACATTATTGATCAAGATTGTTAGCGGCGGCTGAGGCTGCCGACGGTCGGCAACGCAGCCTCACTCTGGGTGCACGAGACTGCTTCCTCACAGGCCTCCTTCTGGTCATTGTTTCTCAAGACAAAGACGACCTCGTAGGCCCAAAAAGGGATTGACAATGCTTTTCAGAAACAACTTCTCCTCTTTCATCAACGCACACCCTTTAGTTCATACATACTAGACTTCTTATCCCTGCGAACACGAGTCAAAAGCGCCAGTTAGACGATATACAGCTACTGAGTTGGGTGGCTGCCATGGATCGTGTTGACTCCACCACTGGCCCTCATCCAAAGAAAGGCCGCTCAAAAAACGGATGTTATACGTGCCGCATCAAGAAGGTCAAATGTGATGAGGCGCGGCCGAGATGCAAGCGCTGTATACGTCTAAGACGTCTCTGTGATTATGGCGATTATGAGCCAAAGATCAAACACAACGACCTATTAGCTATATCCCGAGGATATATGCTAGCTGTTGAAAATTCGAAGGCATTACCAACTTGGGCACAACGCGCAGCATTGACCAGAGCTCTTGCTCTTCCAACTCAACTTCCAGAATTCCCCAGCAGTGCGAGCTCATTAAATCTCACTTCGGCCGATCATGAGGCGATACGGTATTTCCGTACCACCTTTGCTAGGATTCACCACACCAAGAATCCGGATTACTCACTCTTCTCCATCATATTTACCTTGGCGCAAGATGAGCCAGTGGTTATGCATGCGTTATTAGCCATCGGCGGGCATGAGATTGAGTTCCGGCGGAACAGCACTTCAGACGGAGCAGCTGATGACGCTTCTCAACTTGTACAACGGGATCGAAATAAGTGGACTCCCGTTCAACACTACTCGGCTGCTCTAGGCCTCTTAGCCGATGTCATCGGAACGGCAGACGATGGTCGGCAGTTGGAGCTGGACCCCATCTGTGCGGTACTATACTTGATGCTTGTTTACGAGCAGAAGTATGGAGACGGGACTTGCTCTGGACTATCGAATCACCTCGCTGGGGCAGCTTTGATTGTAAAGCATCGTTGCAACAGCCTTTCAGATCAAATTTCCACACGGGGTTGGCAAGGAACGCCAGTGTTGAGCAGAATGCAGCCTCAAGATGATTCCCAACAACCTGGACTGTCGCTCTTTGTAATCCGGCTGCTCGTCTGGATTTCTCTTTGTGATTCAACAGCCGCAACTTTTGGGCTCGGTGGCCAGTGCAATAGCGAATTGAAAAATATCATGGCTCCGGACGATTCATCATCGATTTCCGGATTTGATGCGCTTCATAGATATTCAAACTCGCTATACCGCTCAATGTGGGGTGATGCCTATCCGCAAGTTGAGCTCTTAGATGACGTGGAGAATCGCGACATATTCGCATTTCTCTGTGCATCTATGCAGCTTCGAGGCATCGTGGCTCAGCTGTCTAATCTTGACATGAACGAGCTCAGACAGCGTCTACCAGCTGTCGAATCCGCCTTTCGACAAATTGATCTTCGATATGGGGAGCTACTTGAAGTGGCGTCAGATATTTCCCTCTCTACAGATAACTCACATCGCCTGGTAGCCAATATCCGTGCTTTTGTTCCTATATATCATGCTGTAAAACTCGAGCTCTTGCGCATTACTCGGAGAAACGGCCTGACAACCAAGATGAAGATCGTGCCTGAAGCTCATATAACGGCCATAATTGATTTGGCTGTTCAAGCTGATAAACATCAAGGGGTTGAAGGCACCATTAGAGTAGCATGGCCGCTCTTTGTTGTTGCTCTTGAGACGAGCAATGTGGTTCATCAGCGTTGGGTCCTTAGTCGGTTCAAGGCAATGAGCAGCTATAGTAAGAATCTGGAGCGTGCTCATCGCTTTCTTACGGAAGCCCTTAGACGACAATGTGAGAACATTGAAGTTTACAAAGATTTCAGGCTCGATAATGGCGAAGTGTTTGTTATTTAAAGCCGGTTTTAGAGGATACAATAACCTCGGTTATTACGGGTGACCGGAGGTGGGATCATGGTAGGCAAACATACATCTAAATGTTCCTTAACATACCTAGTGACGTATGATCACATGTCATAAGAGCAAGCGAATTGTTTTACATTCTTTATTGGATTGGAGGTATGAGCTGCAGGTATATTTGTTGGCACACTATAGCTTAGCAGCAATGAAGCTTGTGATCTCTTTAAAACTATCATCTTAAAGGCGATGCGCATTTTGTCTTGTCTTCCATGATTAGTCAAATTCGAAAGCGTGAAAGGTGCTGAAGAAGGTGGGCAGAGACAGTCACTAATAAATGCACAGCAGATATAATTTACGCCTGTAAAGGATGTGGGACGATGAGAGAAATATATGATAGCGTACCTGTATACATGCGCCTTATTTATCATCTTAAGAACGCTGTTTCGCACGTATAGGTATGTAATTAGTACCGGTATAAATTATTCCTCGCCCTGCTTCTCTTATTCGCCCTTCGACACGACCATCTTTATTCGGCAGTTTCGGTATCGCTTAAAGGTGGATTCCTATCAGTCCAAGGCTCAAAAACTTGAGCGCCCTTCAATAATCCTCCGACAGTTTCCCATATGACCAAGAATGCAAAGAGTGACATGACCACTGCCATAAAGTCTGTCGTAGACAGATCATCGTTCGTCGCAGGCAATGAAAGAAGAATGATGGCGACGACCAAACGCATGCCTATGCGAGGCGTTTTCGACATAATCAGACAGCCTTCGTCGTGTGTACGATAGAGCATGCCGTATATCCAAAGGCAGAACATGCCCACCCCTAGACCCCCTCCCAAGAGCCACCGCTGTCCTTCTTCGAACTCATCTAGTCTTGTGCTTATAGCGGCAATATGGCCGCCGATCAAAAATGACGCAGAAAGCGGTAAATGAAGAAGAAAGAACGCAAAGGCCGTCCAAGCAGATCGTCGAATTGGGTGCGTCGCTTCTAAGCTTCCATCACCGCTGACGTATATCCAATTGAGACAAAACGCGATGATGAGAGTGAAAGCAGCTTTGGCATAGCCCAGCGTCAATCCGACACCAGCTGGGTCTCCGACAATCACGCTGTAGACAAATTCACCCAGAATGATGATGAAGAATGCCGCCATACGGTCGATTTCGTGAGCAATGTCGACCGCTGTGCTGTATGTGAGCTTCAGCTTGCGCTTAAGCCATGGACTCAATGTGAGCGACCAAGTGAATTCCTGATAGAAGATTATGACTGCGACAACGGCGATTTTGGCCCCAATACTAACGTCTTCAAAAAAGAGCGGTATCGTAAGGAAGAGACCGATGAACATGAAGAAAGCCATGATGCGCGCCTGCGTGCGGTGCTGATAGCTGGCGAAAGAACAGATGAGAAAGGTACACATGGTGGTAAACCGAGCGACGACGTATGCACCCGCCGTCGTTTGCATTGCGGCTAAATCTTCATCGACTAGGCGAGCGTTGTTTGCGTAGAGCACCAGGAGCGCCATGACCCATAAGATGACGAGCCGCTGTAAGAGGTCATCGGTGTAGTACGAGTTCATGATTTCACGAAGGTCTACCCATATGTGCCATGCCGGCGCGAAGATGAGGATGTATTTGGCGAGGTGGTTTCCATCTGGATTCTCGGCAAGGTCATCGCTGAAGTTGGCGACAATGGCGACATCTAGATCGCGACAGTAAATAAGCTGTGTTAGTTGATAAACCTCCGTCAGTTCATATGTCGTTTGACGTACAAAGTAGGTCAAGGAAGAGCTCAAAGCGGCCGGCTTGTCTCTCCTCTTCGCTCTGCTTCACCAGTCGGCCGTTGTGGAACCATTGAAGGGCTTTGGGCCGCTTGATCATATACCGCTCCCCAATGGTGTTTTCCTGCAGCTCGTTGCAATTCATGGTGATGGTGGGCCGCCCAATGGCAAGCTACACGAAGTTCTTCATCACTTTAGCAACGAACAGCGAAAGAAGCAAAATAAAATTAAAAGGTTAGAGATCACTTGAAGTCCGTGTCGTTATCTATCCCGTTGCAGGCGTGCTAACTGCGAGCTAGTCAGAACTTAGCTCTCTTTCCGCAAGCATCAGCTCCTCTTCGTCGGCGATCTAGATAACATCTGGCTAGTTGGATACGGGCGATCATCTATTGGCTGCTTCAGTTAAGCATACGAGACAGTAGACGAATCAGAAGCTGGCTGCAAAAACATACACTGTGAAGCTACACACCTTTGTACGAGTAGATGTATACAGCTGGCTGTGAGATACTAGTCGGGAGTAATAGACGATACAAACAAAGAAAAGAATACCGCAGGAATTACTAAACCTACGATTTACGGGTAAAGAATATGTTATACTAAAGGGGTCTCAGTCAACTCAATAGAAAGCTATACATGTAGGTATAGTAGGTTACAAAAGGTAGAATGATGGAGAGTTGAAAAGACAGAGGTCAAGAGTCATCGCATTAAAGCTAGAGAGATTCCAAGAGCGAGTTTCCACTTCATCTTCAAGTTTCTTCCATCTTTCATGCAATTTACCTGGTATGCGCACAATGAATATACACCATTCCAATACCATTATTCCTGCTCTTTGCAGAGTTCTCACGTGCATGAGGTACAAACGCGTATCCAACCGCATGGTAGGCCTCCCGCATCAACACGTCCTCTCAAACAGCTGCTGTCACCTGTATGGCCGAAATTGCAACACCTGCAGGGAGGCAGGGGTAGAGGCAAACGAGAGCCAAAAATCGTGATGTTTATTTTTTTTTCTCCTTCCTTTATTTCACATTGACGACCCTTGACTGACCTCACGGTGTCTTTGAAATATACATAGGTAACTACTCCTCGTGCTCTACTTTGCTTCCTATTAGATACCTAACAAACAAAGGCAAATATGGCTTTTTGGGGCGAGATCGCCAGAGGTTTGGCCCATGCCCAACAGGAGGCTGCCCGACACATCAACCCGGAAAACATCAACCGCGGCCTCCAGATGGCTCGAGATGGCCTTGGCCATGCAGCAGAGCAAATCAACCAGGTACGTTATTGAACTATCTTCGCTCATTTCACATTTAGAGAGCTAACAGCTCTCAGCACGTCAATCCAGAGAACATCAACCACGGATTACAAATAGCCCGAGAGGGTATGAATGTTGCAGCTCAACAGATTAATCAGGCTCGTCTTCGAAATATCCTCGCCTGAGAGGTTGTTATACCTATGTGGCTAACTGTACTCAGCATGTTAACCAGGAAAACATCAACCACGGATTCCAGATAGCTCGAGATGGCATCAACGTTGCAGCGCAGCATATCCACCAGGTATGTTTTCAAGACCGGCTCTCTCGCCCGACTGTGTTCTTATGGCTAAGCATACGCAGCACGTCAACCCTGAAAACATCAACCACGGTCTCCAGATGGCTCGGGACGGTATTGGAATGGCAGCCCAGCAAATTGGCCAGGTATTTCTCCAAGGCCCTGTCTCACAGACTGTTATATTACGTTCCAACGTTCGGGCGACTGATAGTATTCGTTTAGCACGTCAATCAAGAAAACATCCACCATGGTATCCAGATAGTTCGAGATGGTGTCGGTGCTGCCGTACAGCATATCGGCCAGGTATCATACTCAGACCCTTCGTGTTTTTACGTGTGAACAACTAACCGAAGATAGCATGCCACTAAAGAAAACATCGATCGAGCTCACGAAGAAATGCTGAAGGCAGCATCAGGACCAGCTGCTCAGCAGGTAAATGCTCCTTTTGCGGCTTTGACATGGATACATACTTACTTGTTGGTTGATAACACCCGTAAAGGTTGCCGATATCGTGAAGCAACATCCCGTGCCAGTCGCAGTTGCTGGCACTGGAATCTTGATTGCTGCTGTTCCTGCTATAATCACGGCCCCAATTATGGGCATCGCTGGACTAATGGGCTTTACCTCTGGAGGTATCGCCGCAGGTACGATAGTTCTCTCGTTGCCCTTGAAGTGGGGCCTTTTCCCCTATAGTAATTATCATTGCGCATCTACTAACTATTCACGAAATGCTATAGCTTCGATTGCATCAGGCGCGCAAGCGGGTATGGGGAGTGTTGCTGCTGGAAGTTCCTTTGCTGTGATGCAGAGTGCTGCAGCTGGAGGATATGGCCTCGGGATCGTGACGGGCATTGTTCAAGCCGTAGGTGGAGTCACAGCCGCCGTGGGAGGTATTGGAGGCGGGATTCTGGCTTGGCTGGGGGCTTCAGCCACTTGATTGCTTGGATTGAGACTCGGCTGTTATTTGGCTTGATATACGAATCCATCACAACCGATAGGATCTCACATGGGCGCTTAAGCTGTTTCGTTGGCGTTTGAGATAGAAATCCACGTTTACCATGACGTGTAAGGCGAAGTTCACATGTCTTACGTATTTCCCCCCCTCTGTCAATCTAAGCAATGTGAGACGCAGGGAAAGGTAAGTTTCAATCTACAAATCCTGGCTCAGATGGTCACAAAAACATTCATGTTAGGCTCCGTCTCACGGCCTCATGCATTGTAGGCCTCCCAGGCCACCATTGGCGCCCAAATTTCAGCCAGTGCATAGCACAAGGATGCAACCCCTTACCAATTAGAAAATTGATAAAAAAAATAACCTTGTGATATCTCAGGGAGAAATCTTTATCCAGACCGCATCATTTTTCTGTAACAGGCACTTCTTCTAGTGCACGCCAAATTCCTTGGTAGTCACCCTCCTTCATCCTGGCGTCTCCATCTTACAGATATCAGCACCACATCGCAACGGTGAGTTGCGGCGATAACATTCTTACTATCGTTGCTGCAAACACTGCAATTACAGCAGAACGTGAGGTGAGAAATGTCTCTTTTTGCTCAGATTCGAGGAGGTTTAGCAAGCGCGCAGCACGAGCTGCCCAAACATGTCAATACAAGAAGCTTCCATCACGCTGCCGAAAAGGTTCAGAATGGTATCCATGTGAGTAACATAGGGCCACAGCTAATTCCACAACGTGTCAGAAACATTTATCGCGGATTTAAACTCATCCGAGCATGTAGACTGACAAGAACAACCAGTCCATGGCGACGAGCCTCGGTGATCAAGTTGTGGTAGAGAAGCAAGGAAACTCGGACAATGTGACCCCAAGTCTAGCCCAAGAGAACTGCCCTGATGCCAAAATCAAAATGACTGGCGGCAAAGACGCACCGACGAAAGCAATAGCTCACTCAGACACTGCAAATGCCGTCACGAAGGATGATATCGTCAGCGAATGTTCGAGTATAAACGCTGCTACACAGGATACGGGTGTAGTCGCTGGGACAATCACACAGCTTAGAAAAACTGCTTGGGAGAATCCTCTACTTACTGCGGCCACAGTAGTTACTGGAACTGGGCTTCTTGTTGTTGCTGCTCCCGCAATTGTCACAGCTCCGATCATAAGCCTTGCTGGCGCTGCAGGCTTTACGTCAGGAGGAATAGCGGCCAGTAAGTGATTGAATCTTCAACTCCCATCTATAATAAGTCGCTCCATATGGAGTTGATATTCATTTACTGACTATTGTTCTGCTACAGCTTCTGCTGCAACGACCGTTCACGCAGGCATTGGCAACGTTGCCGCTGGGAGCATTTTCGCAACATTGCAGAGCGCTGCTGCTGGAGGATACGGAGTGGGTGCGCTGACTGGTGCAGCTCAGACCGCTGGAGGCGCTGTAGCTGGTGCTGGCGGACTCGGTGGGATTCTGGCTTATCTTAAGAAGAAGGGCAAGTCACAGCCAAAGTACGCCGATGAGAAAAAGGATCAGTAACCGTCAAATGTATCGTTGTTGGATCATGGACAGTCCATCCATACCATTTCTATTTGTTGAACCAAGAGCCAGTCCACGGCCCGTGCCGGAGGGGCGAAATAACATTAACGTTGAAGATTGCATTTAGCAGCGTAGCAGTGCGAGCCTTATCAACGGATCGTCTCCCCTAGCACGAAGATTGCGCTGCTAAAACGACGGGAGCACTCAATGGCACCGTCCAGTCAGGCAATTAAAAGTGACGATGCGCCACTGCGTGATTGGACTCTTGATGACCCGCATCTTCATCCCCTGTCAACGTCATCTTAACATGCCAAAGCGACCACGAGCGCATGCGCAGATGACTGACTAAGGTCAGATATTTCTTCCTCTTTGGGCGCATTCCCGTGTCGCGATTCTGACAAGTTACCAGCGGCCCGTTGGCGAGCAAATAGTGAGCAGTTTCGCTGCTGCGTCACCGCCTGCGCATCCGCCCACCAACACGCGAGTGCGACAATACAATGGACAAGGACAAGCCGGGGGACACCTCGGGCAAGCATGGTCACGACGAAACATCGCCTGTAGCAACACCGACCAAGAAGCCTCGCACCGCCAGTCCAGCTGAGGCAGCCGCAGCGTCAACGAGGCTTGAGCCGCTCCAGGCGCCACTCGTCACAGACCCGACGGCGGATACAAGCATCGAAGCAGACGACACGGCCAGCGATGGCGGCTACGAGTCTGATTTGGCGTCGCGAGCGTCTACCTCGGTATGCAGCGCCGTGCGCGACTACGAATCCGAGAACAATAGGCGCTACCACCGCTTTCAGGAGGGCAGATATCAGTTCCCCAACGACGAGCCGGAGCAGGAGAGGGAGGATATGAAGCATGCCATGGTGTTGCATCTGTGTCAAGGTCAACTCCACTTTGCGCCGTTGGAGAACCCACAGAATGTTTTGGACATAGGGACGGGGACAGGCATCTGGGCTATCGACAGTAAGAAGCTCTCTATTCTTTGACTTCTCTCGCAATGCGCCGATAGTACGGGTCAATGGCTAACAACACAATTCCTACAGTGGGAGATGAATATCCAGGAGCCGAGATCACGGGCATCGACCTGAGTCCAATCCAGCCGCAGTGGGTACCGCCAAACGTCCGGTTCATAGTTGACGATGCCGAAGCAGAGTGGGTAATTCCGGACGCCTCTCTGGACTACATCCATATACGGCATATGACCTCTTCAATACGCGATTGGCCTCTGTTGTTATCGCGCGCATACAAGTAAGTTGGCTTCAGTATTTCGGTCAAAGCGGTGCTAGAGAAACCTCCAGTATTTGCTGACAACCATTTGGTTTCACTGCAGAGCCTTAAAACCTGGTGGATGGATCGAGCTGCAAGAGCTTCAATTCCAAGTCAAGTGCGACGATGGAACGGTGCGCGAAGGCAACAAAGTCCAAGATTTCTTCGAGACGATGAAGCGCGCACTTGAGAACTTCAACGTCGACTTGCTAGCGATGCGGCACAACAAAAAGAACGTCACCGACGGGGGCTTTGTCGATGTCGATGAAATACCCTTCAAAATACCCATTGGCACATGGCCCAAAGACATCAATATGAAAAAGTGCGGGCTCTACAACAGGAGCATGATTCACGATGCCCTCTACGGTGTTGCCGTGAGGCCTTTTACGCGTGGCCTCGGATGGACAATAGAAGAATTGGAACTGTATTTAATAGACGTGCGAAAAGAGCTAACAGACAACAGTCAGCACGGCTACACACCATTTAATGTGGTGATAGGCCGAAAACCTGAATAAAAATATCAAACATTTCGATGATATTCATCAAAGAAAAACACATACATACGCTTACCTCACGTAGAGCTAGTAATGGCCGGCGCTTCCTAGTGCCACCAGAGGTTCCCCGCGTCCGCGGAGCTGGAAAGCGACGGCGAAAGAGCAGATCTGTCCACCATTGGCTTCAGAATAAAAGGAGGGGTGGAGACATGATGAGAGCAATGGAGTGGGAATAATCCCTCGACTTAGCTCTCACCCTATCAGCCCGTCACCCATTGACGCAGAAAACCGACAATGGCATCACGCTCCGTCCAGCGGATGACGACTCTGTCTGAGGAGATCTCGAACAAGACCAAGATTATCACCGAACACCTCACCGCCAAAGGCCTGGATGCTGCATCATTCGATATCAATGGGCTTGTCGAGTTTCCCATCTCTCAAGATGATGAAGAGCCGTACAAGGCTCGATTGGATCTTATAGCTCTAACCAAAGAGCTGCATGACATTGCTCTCGGTCCAAAGGAAGGGTTGAGGTACTTGGCCTGGGATGTAAGCTACCTACATGTCGACAATCAGTTACTTGAGCTATAAGAGCTCGGCTAACACTTCATCTCACTTATTCAGTGTGTCAACACTCTTTCTCTTCAATCAATATGGGAATTCAAGATTGCCGATGCTGTGCCCCTCGATGGCATCATCTCATATGAAGATCTCACAGCAAAAATCAGGGAGATGAACAATGGACTCAACATCTCCCTGCTCGATCTACGCCGTCTCATCCGCCACGCAATGACAAACAACATCTTCATAGAGCCTAAGAAGGGATTTGTGGCTCACTCACGCACTTCACAGCTCATCCGAGAAGACGCTCCTCTGCGCAACTGGGTTGGGTTCATGTGTAACGACCTGTGGCTACCTGTTGCCAACGTCATCCCGGCGATGAAGAAGTGGCCTGCGAGCGAAGAATCCACAGAGACTGGCGTCAATCTTGCATATAATCAGGGTCTTCCTTGGTTCGACTTTATCCAACAGGATGCAGTGTTTTCCAGGAGATATAATCTGGCTATGCAAGCCCATGGCAGCGGAGAGGGCTATTCCATGCAATCAGTAATCGAAGGATATCCATGGGGCAAGCTTCCTCATAATGCCACAGTAGTCGATGTAAGTCATCCCCGTTTCACTCTCTTCAAGCACATACAAAGTCTCACAAGACGGATACTGACATATATATGTGCTAGATGGGTGGCAACCAGGGTTACATCTCCTTTGCCATTGCAGAATCCTTCCCAAATCTCACCTTCATCGTCCAAGATACCCCAGGCATGCGCACCCCAGAAACCATTGGCAAAGTCCCCGAACATCTCCAATCCAGAGTCGGGCTCACCACCCACGATTTCTTCACGCCGCAGCCCGTTGTCGCCGACGCTTACTTCTTCCGCATGATCTTTCACGGATTTTCAGATAAATACTGTCTACAAATTCTTCGAGCGCTGATCCCTTCGCTGAGGAAAGGAGCAAAGGTCATCATCAACGACGGTGCTTTACCGGAAGCTGGTACGGCTGGATACATTGAAGAGAAGACCATGAGGACGCTGGACCTGTTCATGCAAGTCACTGTGAATGCCAGGGAAAGGGAGCCGGATGATTGGAGGCAATTGTTTGCGAGGGCAGATGATCGGTTCAAGTTTAACGACATTTGGAGACCGGAGAAGTCGAGGATGTGGTTCATCGAGGCGGAGTGGACTGGGGAGTGATGGGAACTGGAAACTGAGATGCGAGGTAAGCTGATGCGACAAACGGGATTAACTGACGTCAACGTATTGCCGATCTGAAGCTGATGAGAAACAAGTTTAAGAGGTGACAACGGCCGCAATACAACTGTAACATCGGTTGGGTCAATCGAGCTCTGCAAATGTTTACTCCGCGGCCAAGGATGAGTGACTGCTTACTGGTTAACAAGTCCCAGCTAATGCATCCCCATGCTGCCACGTCGATCAGCTTACAAGACTCCATCCATTCCCGCCTTCGGCAAGCCGTTTCTCTTATATCAGATTCACGCTGGGCACAATTTGTTTAGAATGCTAATGATACCCGGTGAGGGTGCTGTGTATTTAATAATATGCCGTTTAGGTCGTCTGTGCTTCGTGCTCATTACACATCCAATGCGTCTCGTCCCGTACTCCCATGATAAAAAGAAAAGAAATACCCAAGCCCAATGCAAATCCCGCCATATACCACAATGCAATGCAAATAACCAAAAATGGTTTAATCCGTTTTTCCTTGGTCGAAAAAAAGAGGTAGATTTAAAGACCGCAGTTCTTGACAGCGACCTGGCTAGCAGTAGCACTAACACGGCCCAATGCAACGGCCTGGCCACCGGTCAGAGCATTCATGGCGTCGAGCGCAATGTTGAAGCCAGCAGCGGCGTGGTCGACGGCCAGGACGTAGATGGTGTGGCCGCTGTACGACAGCTTCCAGCAGGTTCCGCAGCTAGCAGAGTTCCAGCCGGCGACGGCCTGGACACCTCCGATGTATGGGAAGCGAGGGATCTGGCCCTGGGTCGACCAGTGGTATCTGGTCTCGAGGCCGTTGGGGCCGTCAGAGCAGGAGACGACGTTGAGAGAGCGGGAGCCGTCGTCGTAGCCGGTATCATACGAGACTATAGGAGATGATTGTTAGTAAAGACGGAGTGGTGAGGAATTGCGAAGGAGGAAGGTCTTACCGGTATCCGCAGAGACGGCGGCAGTGAAGAGGGCGAGCTTGAAAAGGTTGGACAATTGCATCTTGACTGATGTGTAGAGTGAATTGATATCAACGAAAGTCGAGTCGAGAATGGATAATAATATTGGTTGCGAGGATGAGCAAGTCTATGAATGTTGAGATGAAGGCAGAAGAGTGAAGCTGGTTGTTCTGAGCAGATGCCATCTAAGACGAGGACAAGCCCAGTCTTTATACACGAGCGCAACGCAGCTTGCTCATCATCACCGCTTCAAGCTTTCCCCATCGAGACTCGAGTTTGCCTCCTCCCTTCCCGATGCATCGTAGTATCCAGCCATCGCCAAGTCCTTCCGCCTCCTCCTTCTCGTATGGCTACCTACATACATACACATACATGTACATACATCCACATGAGAAGCTACAGCAAAGCCGCCAGCAGGGACCAGCAGAAAACTGACTCGTCAACTGCAAAAACACTCAGGTAAGTTGTCCGGCTCTGCTGTTCGTGTCCGATCATCTGATGCCGATTCGGTCCACAAATAGTAGCAACACCACATCATCCTTGTATCTCCACTGCCGCCTCCCCATAAATTATCAGATCCTAGCAATAAGAAATAATAACCCGGACTCGCTACTTGTTTGTCTACCGAGCTGATGCTAAGCTAGTACTAACAGCAGAGCCAGCGGGCGACAAGACAACAAGATCCGCTGCGTTGGTACGTGGTACGTGCGGCGCGGGCCACTCTGTTGCGGTGATACAAGTACGAGTAACCGGCCTTTTTCGAGTCTATGTCCGGCGCAAGCGGACTCGATGCTGTGCAAGCCGAGAGGAATAAGCAGCCAAAGTTCGCTTCTACTAGACTTGATGGAGTGGAATCATGATATCGTCAATTAAGCTCGTATTCTTGGCTTTGGGTTAGAAGATGGCTGCCCACAGCGTTTCATTCTCCGCTGCTCTCGTCTTAGTCCAACAATCTAACAATCTAATTATACTCCAATTGTCCACTCGTTTACATACGAAAGACAACCTCGATCCATTCAATTCCACCCCCTCTAGATCTCTCAATAATGTCCCGCTCCAAGACCAACCTGAATCATCACATCTTTCTGCAAGACCCTCTCTCCGGGCCATCGGGCGATTTGATTCCCTCAACCTTCACCCCCTAGTCGTCCAACCAGCTTCCCCAGACGCGGGACCCTTGGAAGAGCATCGCCACAGCCGCGATTAGTGCGAAGCAGTGCCGATCCGGCTCGTATTGATGACGCAGTGTGCCGGCCAGGTGATGCGGGTTGTACGAGAAATGGGCGGGCTGGCGGTATGGCTGCGTGTTAGTTGAAGCCCAACGGGTGGGCTGGCGGGCATTTTGTCTGTTTGCCTTTTTTTCTTTCTTCTGTTCTCCATCTCAACGGATGGCTTGTTTGATTCGTTCTGGAGCTCTCTCTAGAATCCCTTCACATGTACGCACCCGCGAGCTTTTCACCGCGTGACGGCGTGTACCAGCATATACGAAAAAGATGCATAAAAACAAACAAAAGACGGACGAAAATGCGGGTAGGCGTCGTCCAGCGTCCACTCTTCCCAGCCTCTAGCTCAAGTAGCTTGGTAGGCTTGCCTTCGAAGGTCCGCAGCGGAGTAACGTCAAATGCCCGGCAATGCCCATAATTCTTGTTCGAATAAGGCAAAGCTGTGTGCAACCGCCGCTGCGGCCGACGATTTCGACCCGAGGGACCCGGCAAAAGCTTGACCGGGGGTGTCGTTTTACAGCAACGCCTGTTGGATTTTTAGGAGGCGAAGAGGAGGAGCTGAGTTAATACGGGAGGGATCGGTCGCCAAGGGACGCTTTGTAGTTGAAGCTTGGCAGATGTCAACTCCGAAGGAATCGTATCCACATGTAAGGCGTTGACAGTTGAGATGGCCTTACCTTTCATAAACCTACTGGTGCTGATTCTTAGTCGCAGCTCTGCCTGATGCATCGGGTTTTAAATTCCCGAGCCAGCCTGATCGGTCCACAATAACTGATCTACGCGGTTTGTTGTACGATTACTGTATCTTGCGGTGGTAGGACAGCCCTCATGCATGCATGTGCGAAAAGAGTTCGAGTACTACCGGCGTTGTAAGAGTGGTGACGAGAATAACGTGTAGCGCAGGTAACACGACAGTCACTTTGGAATCATAATGACTAGGATTGAGAAATTCCTGTTCTCGTCGCATGGGAGTTTTTAATTCCTCTGTTTTCGCGATATCGGATGGACTAGCACTCTTATGCTGGCAATGCATCTGTAGGTGGCCGGCGGTGATGCCCCATTAAAACATTAGAACCCGAAGGCCCGAACGGTGAATCGCCGACGCCCCGGCATTGATAGTATTAAGAACCATTTGATGAGCACAGAGTATAGATTACATAGTCTGAATCTTTGGCCTATTTTTGTGATGGGGCCAACTGCGTCGTAATCATTAGGATAGAGGTCCAGCAACAGTAAAGAACTCTAGAGCTGATCCAACTCATTTACATGGATGCCAACCAAACGCTTGAACAGCGAAAGAAGACCCAGTGTGTAGAAAGACAACGCAAGTAGCCATCAATGTGCTCAAATTCAAGGTTTATACAATTCCATAGACCGATTTAGTATACCCATTTCTACCATACGCGCCATTCCATCAATTGATACTCCCGACACCTATAGGTAGTTTATGGCCTCAAACGGGGAACTCCTCACCATCTCCCCAGAACGGAAAGTCTTGTCCCTCCAGCTTCTTCATACCCGGCAATACAAAAACGACGCACTTGTGCCCGCTCATTATGACATGCCCACCATCGACCATGTTTAGCTTTTCGGCAATCCTCTTCGACGGGACATTCGTCTCATCAGTCACAAGGCAGATCTCCTTGATGCCAAACTCTTCCGTAATATAGTGAAGGACCCTTGTTGCACCCTCAGTGGCATAACCGTTTTTTCGGTGTTCTGGTAAAACCATGTACCCTATATCAATAGGAACGATTGGAGTGCGGCGACAGAGATTAATGACACCGATGCGCGGTCCTGTGGCATCTCCCAGGCGCGCGAGATAGATGGCAGCATCTTTCGAGAGGCGACCATGGGCGTCGGATGGTTTCAACATGACGGAGTAGCTTAGACGGCGTATGTCTTTGCCGGTCCAGTTACCATCTGTAGGACCACCTCCAGGCATCTCCATGTTGAACATCATGACCACGAACTCGAGGTCGTCTTCATCATTCATGTTAAAGAGTGTAAGAGTAAGGCGCTCAGTGTGAAGAACGGGTGCGAAAACATCTTCCGGCTGTAGGCTCCCCATGATGGATGATGGTGGTTTGTTGAGTTGCCCTGCTGGTGACGAGGAGGTATAGAGTGGCCTCTTTTTGTTCGCAGAGAAAAATTGAATAAAATGAACAACGATAGTAAGTGGAAGGGATATGATTCAGGAGTATTTAATAGTTCTCCTACTGTTGAACAACAAATGGCTTTTTGCCGGCTAGGGGTTCCGTCCTAGGGCTGACTCTGAGACTTCAAAGGTTCCAACGTTATAAGCACTATGCCAGACTAAACATCCGTGATTATGTTCTAGACCAATTTGCATAGTGGACGGGAATAAAATATAAGAGACAGAAGGATCTAGTCTTTAGAAACACCGAGCACTATCACGTTGGCGCCCAATCAGGACGAACTTTTAGGAAGCGGAGGATTAGCACTGCCTTATATCTCCGCACAGATACATAACACGCCCACTTCTCGGCCCTACCTTTTCCCATTTTTGAAGATTACGGTGGAATAGCTCATACCTATGTATATGTTAGCATCTTGGCACGGCTCATCCTTTATTATCTACAGATATAAGTGAGACTACATTGGATTTGCTCGCATGTTATTATTTCTACAGATCATAGCTTCAATTATAGTCGCCTACTCAAGCTTTAGCTTAGAAGTCGGCACTTATACCCCACCAAATATGTGTAACTTCATGACATAAGTTGCGTAAACTATGGACAAAGCAGATGCTATTTTATCCAATTAAATACAGACAATAGATCAATCGCGCGGAATAGCAGAGGAAAGCTGCATACTAGCTGATGGCGGATAGCAGCTGTAGCTAGACCTCTTATGGTTCGGCATTGCATTTCCCGTGGATGCAACCGGTTGATTTACCATTGCAATTAATAAAAAATTTCATCAATTGAACGAAGCAAAACGTTAATCTTCTAATCGCCGAATCGCATGATTCTTCTTCTGCAATCGTCTGTAAGGGGAACCTGGAAGCTTTAAACATGAACATGCGATGGAGGGGTCTCAAAGGTCTGATAAGCCCCGCTATCGATAGATGAGCTCCGGTTATCGGTCCTGTCAAACCGCAACGCCATGGCTTGGCTTGGGCCAGCCGGGCAGACATTTTCCTTTCCCAATCCTTCAACAAGCCAACAGAAACTGGCCAGCTCGCCAATTCAACATCTGTTTGGCCGGAACTCGCAGACAAAGTGCACCCTCATCCTTGCTCTTCCTTTGAGGAATTCCACCTGCTGAAACGAATCGAGACGAGCGAATACGAATAAGCCGACAGCCGTCCGTCTCTGCCCGCCATGGAGTCATTCGTGATCAAGACTCCGTGCTCCAGCGCCAACATTGGCCCTGGCTTCGACGTCATCGGCCTCGCATTGTCCATGTATCTCGAGCTGCACGTCACCATCGATCGCTCAAAGACAAAGTCGGAGCATCCCCTCAACTGCAGGGTGACGTACGAAGGCCAGGGTGAAGAGTCTGGCGATATTAGCCTGGATCCGCAGAGCAACCTCATCACCAGGGTTGCGCTCTACGTCCTGCGATGTCACGATCAGCGCAGCTTCCCGATCGAGACCCATGTCCACATCAAGAACCCTATTCCTCTGGGCAGGGGACTGGGGAGTTCCGGAGCAGCTGTTGTTGCTGGCGTGATGCTGGGCAAGGAAGTTGGTGGTCTGCATCACTTGGATCAGGACAGGCTATTTGACTACTGCTTGATGATTGGTACGTCTATTGTTAAATGTTTCGCGCTATACATTGATACAAACCATGGAACCCGTGCTAACGCAATCTCTACCGTTCAGAGAGACATCCTGACAATGTCGGCGCCGCCCTCTTTGGAGGATTCGTCGGTACCTATTTGATGCCATTGAAGCCCGAGGATGCTTCGAGAGTTGAGATCCCGTTGAGTGAAGTGTTGCCTGCACCAGCAGGAGGAGTTGATACCGGCAAGCGACCTCCGGAGCCCCCACACGGAATTGGTCACCACATCAAGTTCCCGTGGAACAAGGAGATCAAGGCCGTCGCCATCATCCCCGACTTCATTGTCCCTACGCACGACGCCCGAGCTGTCCTACCGCCAAACTACACACGCCCCGATGTGGTAAGTATCCAACGCTCACAGCATCTGAAAGTGCTCTTCTAAAGCTAATCATGCGGAATTTATAGGTATTCAACCTGCAGCGAATAGCTCTACTTCCCGTTGCTCTTGGCCAATCGCCACCTGACCCAGAGCTCATTAACCTTGCCATGCAAGACAAAGTTCACCAGCCCTACCGCCAAACTCTCATCCCCGGCCTGTGCGAGATTGTTGAATCCATGTCTCCAAAGACCCATCCGGGATTCCTCGGCGTATGCCTCTCTGGAGCCGGCCCCACCATCTTGGCCCTTGCCATTTCCAACTTTGAGGACATTGCCAATCAGATCATTGCTACCCTGAGAAAGCACAACGAAAACAAGAATTTGGCCTGCCAGTGGCTAGTCTTAGAACCTGCAGATGGAACCCACGTTGTTCGATCAAGCTGAATTGGAGATGATATCCAGCAAAGGCGTTTTGGTATCTCCCCTCTTGGATGCTGACATTATGGGCGTTATGGGAAAGACGAGTGAGATGGGCTGTAAGCGTAATGAATAATAAGATAGAACCGAAAATTATCACGAGGCTTTTATCAATAGATGTTTATGAGTGACGTTTGCTAGATAACGTGTAGATGCATTGGTATTCTATGTCTTATAACCAGTCTCATATTGGTAAATTCAACGCGATTAGACCAAGTTATTGGGGTCGATGTAAAACAACTTGGTCACCCCATCCAATGCCTTCTCCATATCGCCTCCCCAAGACTTTTTCCCCGCCTCAATCACACGTTGGCGACTCTTCAACAGCTCTTGCGCGATATCAGACCACTCCAATCGCGCCTTGGCAGGCTTCAAATCTGACAGTGAAAGATCCAGATCAACAGGGACGAGGCTTCCACGCTGCTTCACGATCCTTCCGTCCACAATGACCGTCTCGATATCTGCAATAGAAGAGTGCAGCACAACCGCGGCCACAGGATCTTGTTCAGAAGCGCAGATCATACCAGGAGTGAGGCCGTCGAAAATGACAATGTCGGCGAGCTTGCCCTCTTCAAGAGACCCCAGCTGATCTTCCATGCCAATAGCTCTGGCGCCACCGACAGTTCCCAGGCGAAAGACTTCTTGCACAGATAAAGTGAGGTGTTTGGGGGCTTTTCCGGCTTTGATGAGGGCTGAGTTGCGGAGTCCGCGCTCTGCTTGCAAGCCGAGTCGCATTTGGTTAATCAGGCTGGATCCGTTGTTGCTGTGGCAGTCGACGCCGAGGGAGCTAATGGTCTTGGTGTCGTCTCGGAAGCAGACTGGGTATCCTAGACCCATCTGTATCTCGGTATCTGGTGTTGACGAGATGCTGGCCTTGACTTCAGAAAGCTTCTTGGCATCAGCGTCTGTGAGGTTGGTTGCATGAGAGAGAAGGATATCTGGACCGAGGACACCATGACCCTCAAGCATATCCACAATCGAGTGTTGACCTTGCCATTTAGTTAGCTTCTCCCAGCTCATATAAATGATCGAATCATAGAGCTAGAAAAACTCACCGAAAATTGCACCGCGACAGTAGTGGGTAGTAATGACCTTGGCTCCAGCTTGTCGACACCGCTGATACAGATCCGTCACAGTCTCCTTCGGGAGGAATAAGGCGTCAAATGCCAACCCAACGCTTACTCTCCCATCGCCGTACGGACCGGCCTTGATGAGCTCCTCGACTTGTTCGACTGCCCAACTTGGCAGGAAATCCGTGTCCACGGCGATTTCAGGCTCCCACTGTTTTACTCTTGTGGTGGGTGCATAGCAGAAAGTGGAGCGAATTCCTGAGGACGCAGTTGCAGCGATAGCATTGGTATCTAAAAGAGTTAGCTGGTGACTTTTGCACGAGAACAGTTTGACAACTTACTGTGAGCTGGTGAGTAGTTCATGTGCGCGTGATCCACAACTGTGGTTGTACCCGCATTCAATGCCTCGAGACAGCCTCCCAGCTCTCCCCAGAAGATGTCTTCAGGGGTATAGTTGAATGATTGCATATTGCCTAATGAACATGTCAGTCACTGCGTCGAAACGGTCTAGCATTACATTGAGAAGCTTCAAACTTACCAGCGGGTACATACTCAAGCAAGGTCTGATCCGCATGTCGCCCCTTGAGTTGCGTCTGCCACACATGGTGATGCGTATCAATGAATCCAGGAGACACGATCTTGCCAGTGCAGTCGATTATTTGCGTCTTATCAGACGGGGCATCAATATGAGTTGCAATGCGGACAATCTTGTTTCCTTCGACGAGCAGTGAGTGATTTCGGAGCGATTCAACAGGCTTGCTCTCTTTTGTGCTTGGCACCAAGATGGTGGCATTGCGGAGGAGGATTGATTGGGCTGACATGTTGGACACTTGTGTGGCGGTTCGTTGGATGGAGCTTCAATATGCTTGTTTAGACAATCCTTCACTTGGGAGAAAGATGCCCCCTTATATACTATATGAACGCAACGAAATCGACAAAATAAATGTTGATAAACAGTTCATGCGATGCGGAGAGGCCGGAATTATGTTTGGTGTGAATCGTGTAAAGCCGAATCGGGACTATACCGTCTGGTTATGTACATGTATTTACGGGCCATTTTAGAACGTCACAGTGACATGACACTATCTCGATCAAAAGAGTCGCAACTTGTCCCTGTTTCGTTTATTGTTCCAGAAATACACAAACATCCTCATTGTATCAGTTAATAGTTATATATGAGCATTCTGTGTAAATCTAACAGTCTGATGGTGACTTGAAGCATCGTTCATGCTGGTCGTTTGTAGTGAATACATTATTGTTGATGGTTTCTGAGCACTAGCGGATAGAGATGTAACATCCCATACTACCGAGATCAACCACTCCATCACTCAACTTGTGCATAACACAGCCGCACGTTGAAACAAACACTAAACCGTCACTTGCAGGGTCAACTTGTAGTTTCCGCTCCACACAATCCACTTATGGAAGAAATTTATAATCAGAAGCTGATTTTCTTACTTCAGAGACGGAGTATCGGATGAATGTTTGATGGATTTCGGAATACCGCCGTATGCCGAATTAGGAATACACGAAATAGCTGACGGAACTAACTGGGTTAGACGCTTTGGCTCGGGTTGATTCTATCGGAGTTTTGGCGACCTCGCCATAAAAACCGGTGGAGTTTATAGGTGGTGATAATGTCCGTTTGGGGCATGCTTAAAAGCCCTATGGAGAATGGATTCGACTTACACGCAGTCGAGAGAACAGCAAAACAGATTGAATCGAGAGATAAACAGGGCAGATATTTGCAATTATGGCTTCTCAATTCACACCAGAGTCGGTCTTTGACCATGTTATTCTTCTTATTCCGCATGCCCAGCTTGTGTCAATTCCTCAATGGCTATCAGAAGCCTTTACGACCCTCGACGGTGGCGTGCACGAGGGCGGCATGACTGAGAACAAACTCATCGTTTTCCAAGACGGCCTATATTTGGAGCTCATTGCCTTTGTCGACGGTTTGAATCCTCAACATAGGGCAATGCATCCGTGGGGCAAGCAGCCGGACGGACACATCATCCACTGGGCTCACACCATCCTAAGTCGCGAAAAAGAAGAAGGCACGAATACATCAGAAGAACGGTTCCGTACTATCCAAGCAAGAATTCAAGATTCGAAAGTCGGAATCAAGTACCTTGATCCAGAGCCTGGGTTCAGGACAATGGCAGACGGGTCGAAACGCATCTGGGCCAATGCTATACCCAACTTTGACGACTACAAAGGTCAAATCTTGATCAATCAACAGCCTTTCTGGACATTTGATCGCACTCCAAGATCTCTTCGAGCACCTACTACGCCGGAAAACACATCTCATCCGTCAGGCGTTGTTGGCGTCGCTGCAATCTCTCTGTTCATCGAGGATAAGCAGACGTTGGATAACGTGGTTCCTCTCTACAATGCAATTTTCAACAAGCCAGGTATTGAAGAGACTGTTTCAGACAACGTCTTACGATATAAATGGGAGGGTGCAGCACCTGCTCACAGTGAGTTTGGAAGGAGACACTTTTACCTCTATCACGGAGTTGAAGGGGCCTTTACCGAGGAGGAGATGGCTGAGGCCAATGGAGTGGTGCCTGACATTTTCATCAAGCTGTCTTTGTACACTAAGGGAGAAGCTGGAGTTGTTAAAGGAACTCTCGTTAAGGGAACGCTCATTACTCTTGAGCTGATACCAGTTGCATCTTCATAATTCTAATGTGTACTATATCTAGAGGGCATCAATATATCATATACTTTCCTATGATCCGTATTTCCATTAATCAAGAGCTCGACTCCTTTCGTTTGACAAGAAATGAGCGATAAGTCTGCAGCTCACAGAGTGACTTTGCCAATTCAACCTCTTCGTCAAAAGTCGGATATCCTCCGCTAACTCTTACATCATAATTTCTCTCAATTTCTTTAGCACTAGCTAAAAGTTAGCACATCGAATAAGGTGGTGGAGTTGGACAAGGGAGCAAACTTACACATGCTGAGCACCGGAACTCAGCTTGAGGATTAACCAGGCAAATACGGCGGGAACAGAAGGCATCTGCTTTCCTAACACGTCTTTATAGGCTGATTTAATCTCGTTCATGGATAAACATCCGCCAGTTATGGATACCGTCTTGTGAGTGAACCTGCCGTGGTTCTAGTGTGGTGGTTCTGTTAGCAGGGGCAGTTGCTGATGGGGTTCCTATTGTGGAGATGAATCTACCTGGAAGACTCCAGCAGCAACTTTGCCAATGTCATCAGACGCCTAAATCACGGTTAGCCAATTAATATATATCACGTAGCATGATTCGTGTAGGAAGTTCCATACAACTAGTGCTATGTCCGTTTCTTTTCTCAGCCCTTGAGAAAGAATGGCAACGGCGAGCGATCCCATAAATCCATCAAAGTTTTCCATAAAGAAGCCAGGTCGCACGATACTGTAGTGCCCCATTAGCCATTAACATTGTCATTACATCCTTTTCTGTACTTACGTCCAATTCAAGCCTCTTTCACCAAGGCTTTTACAGTAGAGCTCAATCTCCCGTTTAGATCGATGAGACGCATCAAAAGCGTCATCCAGATCTGGACCAGGCGGGATCGTGCTCGAATAAACGAACGCGTCGAGTTTGAACTCGAGTGCTAGACCCGCAAGCATCTATTTTCCCGACGATTTATTCTTGGTTATGTTCCTTGAAATGATCTTGTTGGGGAGCAGGTATGTGTTACCTTGCCTTGTCTCTCCTCTTCATCGCTTTTGTTTCCAAGGCCTGGATAAGCCAGTACAATAAAGGCGCCAAAGATGCCACCTTGAGCAGTTATTTCCGAAAAGATCTCTTTAACTCTTGCGCCATTGTTGAGATCGCCTTGGATTACCGTGATGTCATTTGCATGTGCTTTTTCAGCCTCTAGAAGCGATGCCGTAGCAGGCGAAGTTGTATTTCGCGTCACGGCCCAAACATGGTATGTTGTATCAGTTGGATCAGTTGCAGTTGATGAGTTGAGAAGCGCGTGTATAACGTCGGCTAGTGCCTAACCGGACACCCCCCCCTTCCGGACAGCCACATCGGTCAAATTCTGGATCAGTGTCAAGGGAGAAAAACAACACAACAACATTATACTATGTATTTCTTAGTATTTTATTCTAATCTAGCTGCCAAGAGTGGCAAAGGTCTTCGAATTCTATTGCAGTAACGGTCGCTGATGCTGTTTGCGGTTGTAATTGCTTCTCAAGTTTATTCCTTGTGTTTATTATCTCTTCAATCCTAATAAATCGTTTATTTGGGTTTTCTTCTACCTTCTTCTTCTTCTTTGGCCTTAGACTATCAAGTTAATATTGTAGATTGCGAATCTTGGCCTCTGCTGCCGCTAACTTAGTGTTTTAGTAGTCTAGTTGACTTCCAATCTTCCGGAAAAGCAGCCGGGCAGTTGGGTCAGCAACACTAATTGAATCCACGACCGTACGGACTTGTTGCGATCGTCTTGGTGTAAAAAAAACGATCGAATCTGGTTCCTTTCTCTTCCTAGCTGTCGGTAACGGTGTTCGTGGCTGGATTACTTCGCTAGGCCGGCTAGGCTGGCCTTCGTCTTCCAGGACAAGATACTTATTCAACATCGGTCTTGCCAGGTTAACTGGCCACAGCCCTGATCCAACCCACCTGGCTCGGACGTTCTTTTCGGTTATAGCAAGCTTCCTGGCTTGGTGATAGCAACGGAGGAAGACCATCTTATTATACGGCGTAGAATCATCAAGTTCGAGGAAGTCGGCAAGGGCTTGCCGGTAATAGGTCTTAACGGGTCTAAAAATTGAGACATCGAGAGGTTGAAGGACGTGGGAGGTGTACGGTAGTAGGAATAGTAAATAGATATCGTTAAGGAAGTATTCGTAAAGGAAATCATCTATACAATGACTTCCGTGACCGTCGACGATGAGTAACCGTTTTAACGGCTTCTTCAGCTTAGTCTAAGGAATAAAAATCTCTCGCAGCCACTTAACGGCGATAGCATCACTAGTCCAACCTCTCTCTGACGCCTTAAACGCCCAGTCAGCTAGGAATTCAAGTTCAGAAGGAAACCACTGGTGCTGTACACTTAAGCCTTTGAAAATGACTAGGGGTGTAAGGACCTAACCTGTCGCCGAGATACACTTAAGAATTAAAGTCCAAAAGCGTAATCTAAGTTGCTTCCTAATAATAACCTTCTTCTCGGCTGCTCTAAGCACTAGCCCGTTGCTGCCGCAGCCTTTGAGAACACCGGTCTCGTCTATATTATATCGGTTATCTGGAGAGATGTCCTTAATCTCCGGGATCGTCAGAAGAGAGAAGAATTCCTTTACAATTTTAGTTATTGCACCGTTGAGGCAGCAGGAATCAAGAGTCTTACCTCGAACAGTCTTGACTTCCGGATTTCGTCGAAGGAAGCCTTCCATCTACGCCTTCCCAAGCAGCTGATCGTCGCCGCCGGCTTTAACGATCCAGGCAGCAAACTCTCGGACTTAATAATGTAATAGGGCAAAGCCTAGGTCACCCTGCGATAGAATCCATCGAACGAGGGCTGCTTCTTAATTCTTAGAGAGACGTTAATT
Organism: Trichoderma semiorbis; assembly: GCA_020045945.2. Lineage (NCBI taxonomy): Eukaryota > Fungi > Ascomycota > Sordariomycetes > Hypocreales > Hypocreaceae > Trichoderma > Trichoderma semiorbis. The sequence continues at coordinate 6,884,239 of CM034695.1, forward strand.
ATATTTATTTACTTCATTTCTCATGACGGTACCGGTCAAACGGTCGTAGAGTATTGATCGGGGAATTCCCCAGCGTTCTGCAGCTTTTCTTACAGATATCCCGCTTTCCACGTCTTGGATTGCAGAAAGGATTGAATTTTCAGAATAACTAGGCATTTCTCTTTATAATAAAAAAAAATTAAATAAAAAAATAATAACAGATACGCGAGAATTCGCGAGTGTCACTTTGGTGTTGTGGTTGAAGTGGGGAGAAAACGGGAAAAAACGCGTGTCCGGAAAGGGGGGGTGTCCGGTTAGGCACTAGCCGACGTTAAACGCTCGTCCCTGTCGTCCTGTAGCACCAGTTACGATAATGTTTCGTCGAGGCATCTCGTGAAGCTACTATTTACAAACGAAGAAATGGATTGCAGGAGGGGAAAAGAATCGGTCTGCAATTATTGAGAAACAGAGATTGGTTGATTGTTGGTAGTGCTTATACGCGTCTCAGCTTAGTGGAATATCGTGGTGCATGGATATGTAAGTACCTCCCGAGACGCCTGCCCAGGTAAACATATCAAACATCCGTGAATCTATCCCCTACTCGCTCTTTGATTTACCCGCATTTACTTTTCCTCCTCCAGTAGAGCATTTTGTCTCATGTCATGCTCATTTTTTTGTCCCACTTCATTGTCGTTTTCTCGTCTCATGTTGTCCTCTTTCTATGTCCCATGTCAATCTTCCGCTTCTGCTGCCGGTCAATAATTGTGGCTGTTGAAAATTTAAAAACATGGTAAAGGATACAAGTAAGTTGGATCGTGGAAGGATTCCGTCTTGGCATCTATGAATCAACTGGGGCGGAAACTCAATTAAAGGTGCGTCACTGGCTGCCCGATTTCGGCCGCCGCTAGCCAGACACAACTCAAAAATCTTGATTGATTAGATTGATCCACCCCACTCAAGTCAATGATTCTTTTGACGATTGACAACATTTAATCCTCCATCACCCCTCATCCAACTTGCTCTACCAACCTAGCGATCAATTGAGCTCGCTGTCACTGCAATCATGTTCTCTGCTACTTCCAGGGCGGTGCGCATCGGCGCCCGTCGCGTTGCCCCTCGAGCGGCCTCCATCACCGTCGCGCCGATGCCCAAAATCTCCCTCGGACAGAACACCAACATCGCTCGTTCTCTGTCTTCCACGGCGCGCCTGTCGTATGCTACCACCACAAACCCGAACCCTCCCCTGGGCAAGAAGAACGCCTCCAACGAGACGCCATCCAAAATTGGCCTCATTGGAGCCCGCGGCTACACTGGCCAAGCCCTGATCGACCTCTTCAACGACCAACCCCTCATTGACCTTCGACATGTTTCTTCTCGAGAACTCGCCGGCCAGGAGCTCAAGGGATATACCAAGCGCAATATCGTATATGAGAACCTGTCTGCTGAGGACGTAGCTCAGCTCGATAAGGATGGCAAGGTAGACTGCTGGGTTATGGCTCTTCCCAACGGTGTCTGCCTGCCTTTTGTGCAGGCTCTTGGCCAGAGTTCCAGCTTGATCGTTGATCTTTCTGCCGACTACCGATTCGATGACTCATGGAGCTACGGACTGCCTGAATTGCAGAAGCGAGGCACGATTGCGCAAGCGACGAGAATCAGCAACCCTGGTTGCTACGCTACCGGCTCGCAGTTGGCCCTCGCGCCTCTCTTGGAGCATCTGGGAGGACCTGTCAACGTTTTTGGAGCGTCGGGCTACAGTGGCGCAGGCACAAAGCCCTCGCCCAAGAACGACGTCAACCTTCTCCGTGATAACCTGATTCCATGTAAGGGATAAGAACTCGGCTACAAGCAAATAGGAAGCTAATTTTCAACAGACAGCTTGACTGGACATATCCACGAGCGAGAAATCAGCCATCAACTTGGTGGTGCGCCGGTCGCATTTATGCCCCATGTGTCAGTTTATTCCCTTCTCCTCTTCGTGTCTAGAGACTGACAATATTCTAGCGCCTCCTGGTTCAGCGGCATTCACCTGACCATTAACATCCCCTTGAACAAGACGATGACTTCTCGAGATATCCTTCAGATCTACCAAGACCGATACGCTGGCGAGAAGCTCGTAAAGATCGTTGGCGAGCCTCCGCTTGTCAAGTCGATCCAGAACAAGCACCATGTCGAGATTGGCGGCTTCGCTGTTGACAAGACCGGCAAGCGTGTCGTGGTTTGCGCCACGATTGACAACCTCAACAAGGGCGCTGCTACTCAATGCTTGCGTAAGTCCTTTTGAAGAACGACGACGAACCACTGCGTTTCTAGTTTGGCTAACAACAATAAACAGAGAACATGAACCTCGCTCTCGGATACGACGAGTATCAGGGAATCCCTATCGAGTGATCAAGTCAGTACCAGTATTAGAGTCCCTTCAACAAACCCCCAGTATTCACCATCCAAAGTTGGGGCAATCCTCCCTTTCGAATCAGAGAAGAGGGGCCCACCAATCTACAGGTGGCCCCAGGAAGGGCACCACAAGTATGTACTGAGAGACAACTTGCAAGGGGGCGATGGAAGACTAACAGATTATTCGAGTGTATCATTATGCTAGCTATGAGAGACGAAAGCGTCGAGGCAGTTTAGGCGTGTCCGGTTTGTAACTTATGTTGTCATAAGCCATTCCCAAAAGAAGCGTGGCAAAGGGAAAGAGATTTACTTGCATATATACTGCACTTAAATTACTAAAATACAACTGTCTATAATCGGCTCAGAATATTAATGATCGCGTAAATCTAGCCATATTATTTTCTTATCAGATAATTATTTGACAACCAGCAGAACTGTAGTGGTAGAGGCTGCTGAGTACCGCCTCACTTTGAAAACTTTATAATTTTTTTCTACTTTAACTGCGAACATGGCAACGTAGCAAGTGTTATTATGAATGCTCTTCGAAATGGAACCAGTTTTAATGCTGAGCAGGTATTGTAACAATGAGCCATCAGCGTAATCTAGGTATACTGCTCAGCAGATGTTTGCAAATTTATTAATATTATCATAGAGTACGTTTGTATATATATATAAAAAAAAAAAACATTCGCTAATGGACCGTGTATTTCATAGAGAGACCATCCCATTGCCCACGATCTCATTACCACATCTTTTGCCAATCTTTGCATAAGCCAAACCAAGTGCGGCAAAATTTGCCATATTCTACTATAAGATTCGTGTGATGCCATGAGCCCATAGCTGTATGAGCAAGTCTAGCTTCAGGGTCGTCCCAGGGTTTTTCACCCATTCTGCTGGGTTGCTCTTGCGTCGGACTAAGGTAAAGACGAGTTAGTAAATAACTCAAGCACAAAGTAACTTGAAGTAAAAGCATACCTAAATCCGGTGATAGGAAGAATTATCACATCACCGACTAGTTTTGTCTTCCCACCATCTTCTCGACCAGTTAGAGCATTCCATCTCAAACCGTCCTGCTCTTCTAGCCACCAACTGGTAGCCTCCGTAACAGCCACCGGTCCGGTTCGCACGACTGGGTCGTAATGCAAGTCAGAGACGCTGACGATGCCCGGCGTATTCTGGGCTCTATCCCTGGCCTCTTGCGCTTTCTCAACTATACGATCCAGGAAGTATTGGAGAATAGGCTGCTTCGGAGCGGACGCAAATGCCCAGTTTGTGAGCTGGACGGGATAAGTGTACGCCCAGCGCCAGTGGTCGTTTGTGTTCGGATTCGCATCGCATTCGATGCCCCAGATAGCATTAACTGGCTGCGATTGTTCGTGGCTTTGGCCCAAACGTGTCAATGCGGTATTGTCCAAACCATATTTTTTTCCAGTCTCCTCATCAGTCCATTCGGAGACGTCGTTTGTGTGAATCCACGTGGACGGATGTTGAAGTGGCTTTGTATCAACATCACCATACTAATCCCCCCAATTAGCATTCCAAACAACTGAGAACCACGATGTTGTCGGAATCAAAGACTTACAATGCCTCCAAACCACTTGCAAGCTATTATCCGGAAAATATCAACCTTTTCCACCGGAGAGAATACTTCGATAAAATCAGTCGTCAAATCTTTCTCTTTCTCCTTAATCAATGACAAAACGCCTTCGTTATCCCAAAGGAAATATGCCATTCGGCTCATTCCAGAAGAGGGTGAGATGGCATCCACTAGCCAATCTTCGATGTAAGAAACAATCATGTCCTTTGTGCCATTCAGGCTAGTAGTATCCCATTTTTGATGAACCAAAAGGGGGATGTTCGAGAATGGAATGTTTCGCTCGGGATTCGATTTGGCGGCGTTTGAAGCCAATTGAGCCGCTTCAATGATCGTCTTTGGCGGCTCTTGGTTTGCGTCAATCCATTCTGGGGGAATATACCAAGCTAACAACACTCTGTTAATACAGTCCGCTGGATAATACATGAGATTGACACCAAAGCTTTTGAGGAGCTTTAGATGCTAACAGCAGAGTTGCATTACCTCCTCCTTTACCCTTCTCAAAAGAGTGAATATGTCTATATGTTAAGGGGTATTTGACACGAAGTGTAATCGCGTCCACAACTCGCTCTCGAGCTGGAGTAGGCTTGAGTGCTAACAGCGTCCATAGACAGGCGAAAAGAATGATAGCAGATAAGAGTAGATTTCGTGGTCTAACCCTCAGTCCCCGTGGTTGGACACTTATCGGAAGGGATTTGGAGAGGAATGCCATGTCGGCGGGAGTTCTTGTCTCCCGTTTGATGGCTGAAATGAACGAGTGACACAAAGGAGGCAGAAAACAAAGATACAAAACCAAAGACAAATCTGGAAAAGTACGGCCATAAGCAGTCCTTTTCAGTGATAAATACTTAATACGGGTTCAAGAGTTGCAACTTATCAAAGTGGACCCAATCATAATCTAGGACTCCCTGTCATGTCCAAGTCCACGTATCCTTCCCGGCAATGGTACCCGTCTAACTGTTTAAAAATAGGCTACTCATGTCAGGTTGTATACGAACTTGGGAGTTAATTTGTCAACTTTGACACCGATACGCGTACGTAAGAAATTTACGGTTAGGCGGCATACAGCCAAGGCGTGAAGATATGCTTATTTTCATGCTGTCGGTATGTCAATATGGGACTTGGCGTTGAGGCTTAAAATCCTGCCGCTGTTTTAGTAGAAGACCACCGCTTATATACACAGGTAAACAACAACAAGCTCAGGTTGTCTAAAACCTTTTAAAAGAGAACACAAAGGCTTCCCCTTTATTGTTGTCATGACTAGCACCAACCTGGTAGCTCCATCTTAGCTCACTAGCTTCTTGACAGTTGATCGTGTTTTCAAATGCTACTTTCACGCAATGCAAAGCAGTGTTTAACCCAGATTGTTGAGTAATCAGCCAATTATCGTGAGTCTTTAACTGCGTTGAAAGACATGTTTATTTACCTTGACACTTATTGGGTCAACTGCCTTACGGGACTGCCTTACGGGACGCGCGTCTGGTTGTATTCTTCCAGGGCTTCAGTGGATATGAGTGGGGGTAACATGCCGAATTGAGCGCTAGACTTACGTGTAGAGCTAAATTCGAATGCTCACTTGCTTCCAGAACCTCTAGAATTCTTCCTGCCACTCGGGGAATTTTCCGTTGTTGGCTCTTGTATATATTTGCTGTGACTGGCCCTTATCATTTCAGCCCTATAATAAACACCTTCATTGCACCTGTGAAAGGTTTCAAATCTTTATGTTGTCAAGCATAATATAGATGGTTGATCTTGACAGTATCATATAAAGTTGATTGGTCACTCGAATCCTTCAACTAACTCCTACAGAAAGAGATTGTTAAAATACGCGTATCTTCTAGAAATGCAGCACAATAACATGCATTGTAGTTACGGAGAAATTTACCACATACAAGCTTACAACATTAGAGATTTCTCAGAAATTGAACTCTCTCATTGACATCGCATTAACTTTACAGCGCCATCAAAATTGAACATTTACACTCTAAATGAATATGGAAGCCAACTTGAAAATTACCAGAGATCTCTCAAAGAAGCACTCCACAACCGTGAAACTACCGTAAAGTATTGGCAACTTTGACCATTCTCCAGATTATGCAGGTTTTTTAACCACAAGTAGGGGCGCGGCCCAAGAAAGAACCGAGAGGGAAATGCAGAATTAGCAAAAGCGCTCTGATGAGATTCAAGACTTCTCTACAGTTTATCTAACATTTCTTTGCATCTATATCTTGTCAGTAATTATATGTTTTGCAGCCAGGCTCTGTCCCCAAGAATTTATTGCGCTCCACCTTTCACGGCTCAAGAACACCCTTCTTGAGTAGTACCTTCGCTTTAATTGCCTCCTTGCGCACAATAGTCTCCCTTGTCTGCTTAAACCTCACAGCTCCATACCTCAGCAACTCTCCAAACGTCCCTTCTTCGCAGTCCTTGCCCGGGTTCTCATCCCACAGAGTCCCAAGATGCACGGAATGAGTCAAGTTCTTGCCATGAGTGATCTTCTGCATGCTGGATTTGGTCAGGAGTCTCCACACCAACTCAGATGCCTTTTTATACGCTTCAGACTCTGGGTCGATATCACGCTTCAGTGACAGCAAGTCGTACATCTTCTGGCCTGCCCCATCGAAACCAACAGTCATTTCACCACCCCAGTTTTCAGCCTGAACGTCCCAGTAGAGGATATGCTTTTGCCAGTAGTCAGAGCAACTGAAGCCATCTCCAGCGTCTTCAAGCATACAGAGCCGCTGCCAGCAGACAACTTGAGCGATGTATTCCATCAGAGTCAATGGAGAGACTTTGAAGTCCCAGGTGAAGTTGGCTTCAGAAGCCCTCTCAAATCCGATTTCTTTTGAAAATGCAATGAGGGGGTCATCCGAGATGCCCTTATGGCTATTATGACCTCTCCAAATGTGTGTGAAGAGTTGATGCCTATTATCAGATATATGAGACATGTTGTCAAGCTGCGGTGTACAAAATTGCTTACCATCGTCGGATAAATGGGTCACCCCTACGAGCCGCCACGAAATGGTTTGCTATGGTTTGGCCAAACATGATTGGCACAGCAACTTGGTAAGGTGAATGCGGATCTTCAAGCTCATTCCAGCAAATTCGATCCAGGTGTCTGATCAAGATACAGCCCACATCCATATTCACTCCGCCATGAGTGTAGAGCAGAGCACCACGAATAAAATCCGCTGAATGCTGGCCCGTGTAAGGGCCATTCATTGTTCCCTTGATAAATGTCTCTGGAAGAAGATCAGCAGAGACAAAGTTCAGAACATGGTTTGGCGAGGCAGGAACTGTATCTAGAATGCGAACGGTCCATTCGGAACCAAGAATGCGCACCCAGTCAATAACATTGTGCTGGCACCACTGGGGCATGGCCTCGACGCCGGCATGCCAATAGGCCCAGACATTCTTTTCCGAGATGACGGGGACGTATTGAATGAGTGAATCGAGAATCTCTTCATTTGTACGCTTGTCTGTGATGTCGACGAGTGTGAGATCTGCTTGGAGCTCTTTTGGGATATCGAAAGTAGGGGCCATGGTGGGATGTGGGATTGACCTTTGATTTGATAGACAATGATGATTCTGTGACAATGTGCAGTCCACCGCAAGGTTTATATACACTGAGAACACATGGATGTCTTCTGCTCAGATGACATGAACCTCATTGGCAATGGATAATTTTCCCCCAAGGGGAGAATTTTACGACTACTTTAAGTAACGTCGATTACACTATTATTTACCATCCCCAGTTGCTATAATTATTTAAACCAGCATCTCAGGATAATAGGTTGTCATTTGACAGTTAACGCTGTTGGTCCACATGCTCGTTCTCGGTTACAGGTTAGGGGCTGCGCAAAGGCTCTAGTGAGCTTTAGGCAAACCATTGAGTGAATCCTTCAGCGGCGTGTAAATCACAAATTTGGAATTTCTACAGCAATTGAACGCCTCTCGGTGTATGAAGTGATCTGGATTAGGGTGCACTGTGTTTATAAGTAATGTAGGTAGGAACGGAGCAGGTCCGTGAAGCAAGTCCGGCTCCGAAACTGCGGGCCCGACATCACCGGATTTAAGTGGCTTGGCGATGCTCCTCTACGGAGTAGAATCCTGGATATGGCCAAGATGGCTGGTCGTTTATCTCATGCCGAGATTACGATAAGTGGGACCTGCTTTTTCCATGTGCTATTTTCATGCGCATGTTTTGTTTCATGGAGCGGTACTTGATCTGAGCTGGTGCAACGGGACAGATTGTTTTGGATGATCTTGGCTATGTCGACACAAACAGCCCTACCGTATCAACAGCTCTTGTCAAAGTCGATTATGTTGGCAATCAGTTGGTATCCACGGAATAGATCATACAGCTAGCTGACCGACATCAGTCTAACTGCTTATCACACACCAACTCCAGTCAACATCGTGAACCTTGAGCTCTACTGTAGACGTGCCGTAGTGGATACACATGGCAGCCGTTTACTCGCCCGGCCGTGGAAAGGAGGGCTTCGCTGGCAGCCCTTTATGCGAAGGGAGTCGGGAATGATAAAGAGTTTTGATACAGAGCAACCTAGGCTTCAAATGCTCACTCAACCAACCAATTACCCTGGGAAAAGGGGGCCGTTATGCGAAAAAAGGAGACCTGGAGGTTAATGCGCTTGTTGGCTTCTGTTGGGCGATGCGTGCCCAAAGAGAGGCATCAGGTGCTACTGAATCAATGCCCAGCCCAGCCAGCCATGTCGATGCCGTCCCTCCATGTTCCATATTATCTCATGCAGCCTGCAAGTTACCAAAGCTTCAAGCCCCTCTTTTGCTGACGCAGTTGCGCATCTCAGCGATCGGCTACTGGCACGGGGTTTTGCATGATGCAGTTTCACAGGCGCGTGCGGGTCCCTGAGCATGAAGGAACATGCAGGCACAAACAATCAACTGCTATGCCGTGTCTTGGAGTTTCTCGAAGAGTAAAAAGACCCCTAAAATCTTAATCATTTCTCATCTTCTTCCTTTTATCCCCTTTTATTTTGTCCTTTTTATTCATCCCATCTCCTCGCAGTTAATCCACGTCATCACACCTCGACATATGCTTTCTCGTCTTATCAGCCCCAAAATCTTATCCATCCCTCATCACGCGAACCTCGGCTCGTTTGGCTTGCTGACCGAAGAAAAAAACCACTAGCGGGACCCGAGCCGAGCGAAAAGCCCGCGCCAAACCCCTGCATTCAAAAAGGCTCGGTTCCTGGATTTTTCGCCTATACAGGATCGCAGCTCTCCCGTTTGTGCATGCGCCTCTTTGTCGCATTCCAGCCACGCGCGACACTAGATTCACCTCGATATTTTGATTTTATATACAGACGCACGCGGGATCTGTCTTTATTATCGTGCTGCGCGCTTGAATAATTTCGAAATAGACGCTGGATGCACTGTTACAGCGCTGCTGCTGCCCGACCCCCCAAAGTGTCCCGCACCGCCTTTCGGCACCTGAGTGTCATCGATCGCGAATCTGATGCGCGCGCCTCAACACAAGACAACACCAAATCCCGATTCTCGCAAAGGGGAGATGCGTGGACGCCATCACGAGCGAGCCATGTCGTCCTCCAGGATTGGCGGGTTCGCCTTGACCATTCCCATCATCTCCGTGGCCGTCGGATCGATGGGTTACGCTGCATGGCGCATCAACTGGCCTGCCTTGGTGCAGTCGTTTCTGACGGGCCCTGGCCGAACATCGCGGGTGTTACTGCTGCTCTTCATCGTCTTCAACTGGAAGACGCTTCCACTTGCGTGGACTGTACGTGACCCCTTCTCACCCCCAAGGCTGGATCCTGACTGACCGAGCTCAATCGATAGTACCGCATCTTCTATGCCATGCTCTACCACATGGTCTTTCGCAAATCACAAAAACTCGGGCCCCGTGCCCTCTTCAAGCCCATGATCTCCGATACCAAAGCAGCTCTGCTCGAGATCGATTACAACCTCCACAAGTCAAACTCTACCTACTTCGCCGACCTCGACGTTTCACGAACACACCTCTGCGCCTACTTGCTGCGAGACCCCATCCGCAGCATGTCCAACAACCTCAAGACAAGGCTCGTCCTTGACCCGCGCACCGGCCAGCCTGTCAAGGGCAACTTTGCCATTGCCCTGGGCTCCGTCATGTGCAGCTTCAAGCGGGAGATTTCACCATACCAATCCTACGAGATCTGGAGCCGGGTGGCTTGCTGGGACCGCAAGTGGCTCTACATCATCAGCTACTTTATGCCCAAGGGCGCTGCCAGACCTACCGAGTGGCTGGATCCCAACTTCCGGCGCGTCCGGACCAGAGACCACAAGGATGCCACCAGCGGCTGGGAGAAGAAGATTCATGCCACCGCCATGAGCAAGTACGTCTTCAAGGTCGGCCGCTTTACCGTTCACCCTGCCATCGTGCTATCCGGCGCCGGCTTGCTGCCTCCTCGACCTGGTGGATGGCAGAGTGGCGAGAACTATCTGGGCGACGAATCGGTAGACCTGAGCGATGTCAACCTGACAGACGATGACGAGTGGGACTGGCGCCGTGTCGAGGCTCAGCGCCGCGAAGGCATGAAGCTGGCCTCGCAGTTCCACGCCCTGGATGGACTTCACGATAGCTTTGATGGCGGCAACTACGGTGCCCTGGCCAGATTCGGACCAGGCTAATATCTTCTATCAACGACGAAACCAAACTACACCTGCGACTCCTCTATAATCCTCCTTTTTGGTCCCCCTTTTCTTCTTTTAATGTTTAGACCTTGATACAGCCTAGTGCGTCTGGGGAAAACTTTGAGGGAAAAGATGCTTTGATGATATAATGACACGATACACTAGACTAGAACTGCTCTTCAGCTGTTACTAGAAAATCTGGAATGATAAGATATGTTCTCCTGCTTAGCTGTTTCCTTTACACGCCAAGTCTTGTCATAAAAACAGCCGCCAATTGTTGTACAATATATGTGCTGAGCAAATGCATGGCTCTACCTGAAGAGCGTTATTTCTGAATACCCAGCGTTCGATTTGCCCTTTCCCATTGCCGTTCCTAACCCCATCAGATAACATAGCAAATTCTCTCCGTTTACAAGACCATCATCGTCACCAACACGCCAATGGCAGCGAACACCATCCCGGTTTCGTCCGAAAATCGGCCGGCGCCCGACGTGGTGGTTGCTGCCGGCGCTGCGCCTGTGGTGGAAGCCGGGTCGGTGGACGTGTTGCTGACGAGAAACCCAGCAGATTCGCAGAACTGGACGACAGTGGACGCAGCTTCTGTTTTCGTTATAATAATCAAGCGTTAGGGAAAAAACAACACGATGCAATGATATTTACAGAGAGTTGACCAAAGGGGGAGGGAGAATCATACGAGTCATGTCTTCGAGCGAGCAGTTTGCCTTGGCGAGGCACGGCGACACGATTTTCGTGAGCTCATTGATCTTGGAGCATCCGCAGGAGAGGTCGGTGAGAGTACATCCGTCTTGGGCTACGCCGTCGACGATGCAGTTGATGGAGCATTTGGGCAGGCTGTCGAGGAGAGCTGTGATGTTGCCGGTGGTGGACGATGCGCAAGCCGCGAGGGCTGCGAAGAAGAAGACGAGGATGTGGACGAGGGCCTTCATCTTGGGAAACGCGGGAAGAACTACAAGTACAATTTGGAGAGAGAGACTCGCTCTGCAATGGGACAAAAAGAAAAGAAAAGAGAGGTGTTTTGCTCGACAAAGAGAAGAAGACGTTCGGGGAACTTGTTACGGGATCACACGGTATACATCACACAGAAAGAAAACCGACTGGCCAAAGGATGGAAGGGTCCCCCCCAGCAGGACGAAATCACATCGGCTCTCACTCTGGTCTTCCCCCATACTTGACACGACCCGGTCTTCCACTCACGATGCGCGATGTTACCCCCAACGCAAACAAGGGGGGGCTAGCCACCGTTCCAAGCCAGGCTGGGGATTTTTAGCTCACTGCCCATCACAGAGCCTAGTTCCTACCAAAACTGAGCTAAGGAACCGTCAAGCCCATGCCAATATTTCCCGCGTATGCAGCCATATTTAACCGCGAGAAAAAAAACAAGAGAAGCAGGGCCCAGGGAGGAGGGAAGAAGTGAAACCCGCTATCGGGAAGGTGAACTGACTAGGGAGGGGGGAGGGGAGGCCAAGCAAGCAGCTAGGGGGGTTTTCCTTGACAGGATTCAGGCACCGTTTGCTTGTTTGGTTGCATGGTGGCGCATTTTTTGGTGGAAGCTGGAAGGATTTCTTGTGGAGGGTCGGCGTGAGCGGCGATTTGCTGCTTTTATTTTTTAAAGTGAGGGGGGAAAAGCCATGTTTTGCTTCTGACTGGCAGATGGCCGAGGATGCTTGATGCTACGACGAGAAAGCCAAGCCCACGGAAAAGGACGATTCACGACGGGAACGAAATGTTGGGCAAAGCTGACAGGGTTTCGTGCTCTAGAGATATTTCCCGTAGGATGCCAGACCAGGTACCACGACTAACAGCGTGCTACAGCGAAACCCGAAATAAGCGTCCGGTTATATTAGTTCAGGATCTCTTTTCGCACGGACCAATGTATTAGTAGCGTACTGTGGCTGGTACAGTGTATACCGCATCCAGCTGTCTATTAGTCTACATTCTTCCTCTACGGAGTATACCCTTCCTCAAATCCATTCGAGAACGTTAGGATCGGTTGATGATGCGCCGAAGCTCTCACTTGCGTTGATTTTCATTGCAAGTAAAGATTTGACACCCCCTCGCATACGAAGACGACTCCCTTTCCCCAACCACCATAATGAGCGCCTTGCCTCTACTAGCACTCCCTTAATTCTACTGCGGCCACAAACCCGAACGAGAAAAATGCCCAAGTCCTTTGATGAACTCGACAATGGAACGGATCATGGCTCTGAGAAAGGAACGGAACCCGGCCCAACAGAAGAAACAGAACATAATCCCGAGGACAAATCATCTATTTATACAACCTATATGGTCAAGACTGTTCAAGCGAACGATGCGCCGCTTTGAGACATACTCCATAGCCACTCCTGGACACCCTGAACCTCTCCCACTAGAGAATTACATTTGTATCATCGCCCTCACGCATGACTTACAAAGTCTCTCCACTTATAGAGCAATAGGCTTCCTCTACCACAGCCCTGACCCCCAAAAACCTAAGAAAGAGCCTTAGTCGAGCTTTGAGGTCTTACAACGATGTAGGGAACCCTCTTCACCCTTGCAGCTGCTGTGACACGTACCTTTATGCAAGGCTTCTAAGCGGACCAGTAACTCGAGTCGAAGCGCCCAACATTTTTTTATCTGAGTTGAAGCAAAGGAACCCCGCACCTGCCATATCCTGGCGATCTTAAGAAAGGTGGAAGAACCAAGCTGCAAACCTAGCGTTGAGATAGAGAGCCCTACCGCGTTCCTCTATTTATGAATGTCAAAGATGGCTTCCACTTCAGCTGAGATGCCTGAATTCTCTGCTGCAGAGACAGTCCCGACACTTGACACGACACCGCTTCATTCTCAAATCGCCTTCCGCGACTTGGTGCGCACTGCACTTTTGCTGATTATCCCCATCTACGCCCGAATCTATCTTTTATCCTCAATCTTTACTACCTTCGGACACGTTTACGTCATTGGCACCACTAGTATTTGCGTTGTCTACTTCAGCCAAGGGAAGATTAGTCTTCATTCAGTTTGGGACATTATCTACGGGTTATTAGTGTCTAGCTTTCCAAGCTGGGGCCCATCTATCTTGAGCTTCCTCTGGGTTGGGCCAAAGATTCAAGGCTGGCGATGGGAGGTTGTTTACTGGACGTTTGTTGCAAGCCGGTTAAATTACTTCTTGCCAGAGAACTATGGGAGCGACGTTGAGGTAAGCCATTATTACGCTGTCCTACAATCACTACTCAAGTTCTAACTCGAGCAGGAACTCGGTCGAGAATACCGTCATGCTTATCCTAATTTCCAAGGCTATGTTACCATAATCTCCAGTGCTATCGTCTACTTTGCCCTCTGGCCAAAAGGATGTTCGTGGCACGAAGTTCTCCTTATAATCTCCATCATCGGCTCTTTCATTCAATACGGATATCTATTATATCTAAACTATGCGTAAGTTCTCCTTGACTTACTCACAGCGGGTAGATATTCTAACACTAAAGTAGCCATCTCCAAAAGTTTGGAAAGACCGTGCGACAAGATTCGTGGCCGTATAGAGGCATGTATACAAGAAAATGGGCCCTTGATGGGCGAGGCCAACCGATACGTATCAACCACACGTTCGAGGAATGGATGAGATTCCTTGCAACTGGTGATGTCAATCCCAAGAATCAAGAATAAGCTCGTCGCTTGTGACTATCTGGGTTTGAGAGTATTGTGGTGTGGTTCAAGAGCAGTTTTGGATAAGTTGGACAATTATAATGCTATAAAGCATTACAGAGCAGGCCACCAAAAAAACAGAGGAAACTTCCATACCAAGATCCTCCTGCACTGCTAGGGGTATAAACAAATTCTAGGGAAATGTTATCCAGCATCCCAAATTCATTATTCAACACCCTAGCGACTGTGTAAAATTTAAATATTAGAAAAGGATGCAAAAAGAATATAAATAAAAGCCACCTTTATACTACCCTCACTACATTCTACTACTATCACTACTTTCTGCTACTATCACTACTTTCTACTACTATCACTACTTTCTATTACTATCACTACTTTCTGCTACTATTTACTATTATAAATATATTCTTCTAGTATCTAAGATTATTCTTTAGTCCGTATAGCTTTTATGTAAGACATGGGATGCTGGATAATAAACTTGGGTGGCTGAATAACCGCTCCCAGAATTCTAGAGCCAGACGTGGAACAGCCAAATGGGTAACTGTTAGATGGGCTATTCAAGAGATACTGACGACAATATTTAATTCGTACTGTATTAGCCACAAGTCCCACACCTTAGCCAGTGCGGAAAGTGATACTAAATACTGTAATAACCAGGGCCGGGTAAATATTGAAGAAGCGTACAAGCGCAGAAAGCAGGAACAGCTCCAAAAGCTGACCCCCGATCTACAATCCGTAGCCGCTTCCGGCAAGCTTCTGGCATTTCCTGTCACAAACTTAGCCCGCGTTAGTTAGGGGGAAAAGAGACAGACGGCGCCAAGATGTTGTAATTTCAAGACTGATCGCCCATTTGGCGGCCGTTGCGAGTTGGACGTGTTAGTGGTTGGCCGGAGTGGGCTTGGCTTGGCAGGATTCCTGAAGACTTTTATTTCTCTCATCTCATCTCGTTCTTGTCCTCTCGTGGCAGTTTTGTGAGAGCTGACAGATGATGGGCTGGTGACAGGGGAGTGTCTCGGCGCTGAGCCGAATACTCGTACTCTGTTGTCGCTTGGCGCAGTTTACAGCTTTTGTGGTGACAGGCTTTATTCGAATCACAGTTTACGAGGCTTATATACTATTGCCTTGGCAGTAATACCAGCCAATACGAGTGTAATACTCCCCGTCTGTAGAGAAGCCACAACAAGTATCTAGGCCACTTGACCAGAATATGAGCTATCTACTGGGTATCTATGAATGAACCAACCTATCCAACGTATGCCCTCATCAAGTGAAAATTGTCAGAAGCCTATCAGTTGACATGAAAATATTTTTATCCACAACGGCAAGATTTTCTTGACTCGGTGCTTGACTCTATATTGGTCATCATCATATGAGCTTCTGACCATCTCCACCATGAGGGCATCCAGTTAGATAGAAAAAGAAAAAACTTCCAGCGAAGTTTCAGAGTGTAAAAAAAAATCCAGGATTACCGTCATGGTGTTGACGGGTCCCCCTTTGCATCAAGAATGGGCCCCATCGAGTAACCAAGCTTTCGCCGGGCAATCGCATAACTATCGACCTCGACAACAAATCCTCTGCACCCGATACCACAGCCGTGACACCTTAACGTCCACCTACCATCCATCTCCAGTCGACATCGCCGCAGCCCTGCTCTCACACCATCCAGCTCGGACTCGTATCTTCATCCATGGGGGCCAGAGGCGCAAAGAACAGGGTTGGCAAAATGTCTCGCGAAGACGGATTTAGCAGCAGGCAGGGCCAGATGCCTCAGCTGGGCCAAGGCGCGGAGGTCAGCCGCAGTGCTTCTATGGCGGCGCGTTTCCGCATGCTCCGAAAAGGAGACGTCCGGGGACTTTCTCCCAAAGCCTGGGTCGTGAAAGAATATCACGAGACGCTGACGAGCAGCATCTCCGTCTGTAAGCTTCGAATGGCGATTTGTTGAGCAAAGGGGGATGAAGAGAAGAAGAAAACAAAACTGTTTGCAACAAGCTCTGATTTTTTTTCTAGTGGGTGGAATTTTAGTGGGGCGCAAAGCAGCAGGCTTATGCATCAATGCAGTACAATGCTGTTATCGATTGTGTCTCCGACTGCCTGCGGGCCGGGAGCCAATCCGAGTGTCGCGTTGAGAAATGCTAGGTCGCTGCCTTCGTGCCTGGAGCTGCAACTTTTGGCCTATAAATCCTCCCAAAAGCGCGACGCCGCAGGGGAACACATTGGCGACGAAAGCATCTCCCGAGCCTTCAGCCCGTCTAATTCAAGGGCGAGGAAGAAGGCGAAGATATCCACGAGACGGAGACCTCGCGCTGTTACGCGCCCGGGCGTTGAGGGTAAAAAAACCAACAGCTGAAAACTTCGAAACCGACTCCCCGAGCGAAAAGCGATCGAGATTGGCAATCTTGCCGACGCTTGATTTAGATATCCGACATCATGTCCTTGTTCGGCTCCGCAGCGGCGAGCGCTTCTGCCTCGACCACGGTGGGCGACTTGAAGCAGGACGTCGCGCTGGATAATCCTCCGACCGACAGCATCTCGGATCTCGTCTTTTCGCCAGCCCCCAACGGGCCCGATTTCCTCGCAATCTCCAGCTGGGACAACAAGGTCCGCATCTACGAAATTGCCCAGAATGGCCAGAGCCAGGGTCGTCACGCGTTTGAGCACAGCCAGCCCGTTTTGGGTGTCGATTTCTCAAAGGTAAGCAAGGGCACATTATGACGTCTGAGCCAGATGGGGAAGAAGAGAAGAGATAAGGCGACAGACAGAGAGAGAAAGCGAGAGAGCATGTATGATGCAGTCAAGTTGCGAAATACTAACGACATGCTCCAAAATAGGATGGAACAAAAGTAGCCTCCGCCGGTGCAGACAAGAACGTCAAGGTCTGCGACCTGGCGTCCCAGCAAGACATTGTCGTCGGAACACACGACCAGCCCGTACGGAGCGTGCGCTTCTTCGACAGCGGCAGCGGCACCATGGTGGTCTCCGGCTCGTGGGACAAGACGGTCAAGTACTGGGATCTCCGGCAGCAAGGCCCTGCGGCCACTCTGGCGTGCCAGGAGCGCGTCTACACCATGGACGTGCAGCAGAACCTGCTCGTCGTCGGCACGGCCGACCGGTACATCAACGTCGTCGACCTCAAAAACCCCACGAAATTCTACAAGACACTGCAGAGCCCCCTTAAGTGGCAGACTAGAGTCGTCAGCTGTTTCCCTGACTCGACGGGCTTCGCAATCGGTAGTATCGAGGGCCGTTGCGCTATTCAGTATGTGGAGGACAAGGACTCTACGTAAGTTTGCAGCACCAATTCATTGTCTTTGCGTGTTTACCTCCTAGGGACAACGTATAGCTAACTTGGCTCCAGATCCAACTTTTCATTCAAGTGCCACCGTGACCCGGCCGTCAACAACGTGGTCAACGTGCACGCCGTCAACGACATTTCTTTCCACCCGGTTCACGGCACCTTTAGCACGGCGGGATCGGACGGCACGTTCCACTTCTGGGACAAGGATGCCAAGCACCGTCTCAAGGGCTACCCCAATGTGGGCGGCAGCATCACGGCCACGACGTTCAACAAGACGGGAAGCATCTTTGCCTACGCCATTAGCTACGACTGGAGCAAGGGCTTCCAGCACAACACGCAAAACTACCCCATCAAGGTCATGCTACACCCCGTTAACAACGACGAGTGCAAGCCGAGGCCATCAGCCAAGAAGAGGTAAAACGGAGATGGTATTGAGACGATGACGAGATGGCGGTGTATAATAATAGATGACGGCTGTGGGTTGTTGATCGCATGATCGATTCCAGGACGGTGGAGCAACGAGATCATGTGTGTGTGAAGCTCAAGTTGATGGAGAAAGGGGACAAGATGGGATTGTCGGGACGAGAAGACGATACCTAATCTACGACGGTTTTTTTTTTTGTGCGCAATGATGTTATATAGGCGCTACTATCCCCCGGAGAGTCAGCATAACGGCGTCGAGCATTAGATGTCGATGCCGATAGTTTGTCAAGAAAATAAGGCCTTGTTTTTCGCTACATTGGTTCGTGATTTGGAATGTTAAAAGTTGACCATGAAGAATAAGCTACGATTAAGATCAATCACAGAATGAGAGACACAAATTGGCGCCAGTAGTTTAGATAATGCAATGATGCAATGAAGATGTTTTGATTAAAATTTCCTATATATCTCGGTTTCATAACGAGGGGACTCTGACCCTGTCTGTCCACGGCTTTCATAATGCCTTTTTGGGATGGCCTGTCTTCATGACAAATGTGTTCAACGAAGCAACAGCTCATAAAAAAAGAAAAGAGATTCATACAAGCAAAAAGAAAATGCAGCATGAAAAACAAATGCGTTGTACATGGTTTAAAAAAGCAAAACAAGACGGATGGGTTTTAGTTTGATTTGCGAATCGGTTGATTTGACCCGAAAACATCCTCAACCATACCCTTCCACAGATCCCGAATCATGCCCTGGCTCTGACCCTCGTCTGCAGCCACGGCAGCAGGCTCCTCATGCACAAACCTGAGCTCAATGGTGTCCAAAACGCCGCTTAATGAAGATAGCGGCGTCGCGGGGAGGACCGTGTCGGGGTTGACCGCGACAATGGACGAGCTGGCAATGGAGACGGGCATGTCCGCAGCCGGGGCGGGATGCGCGGCGGCGTAGTTGTCCGGGAGCAGAGGCATGCGAGGGAGAACATCTGCGAAGGAAGCTGACGAGGAGAGGCTGGCGAGGCCGGGGAGGACGGCGGCGTCGAGGTGGGAGGAGGGAGTTGCTGACGAGGCAGAGCTGGAGAAGGTCTGCATGAGAGGCTTTGCGCGGTTGGCGATGGAAGGTTGGGGAGTTGGGCGGTGGGTTGTGGTGAGGGTTCGAGACTGGAAAAGGAGAATTGTTAGCTACTTTTGATTTTTGTCTTGGAGAGAGGGAGAAGAGAGATTGAGTGTGACAATGACATACCTCGGACAGCTCAATGGTGCTTCTTCGGTTGCGCAGCAGCTCGGCGTACTTTGGCATCAGCACGGCGCCGGCATTGTAAGTGGAAGCGTCGAGCAGCGGGTTTGCGGCGCGGGCGGCTGATGAGCTGAGGGCGCGGGAAAGCTTTGCGACGGGGGCGGTAACGCGAGACATGATGTTTGATGCTTGATGCTTGAAGATGATGGGGAGATGTATGTATGTCGGTGGTGGTGGATGTAGATGTAGAAGAGTCACACGCAACAATCAAGTCGGGACTAAACGGCAGTAGAAATGCGCTGGGATGGGACGCTGTAGATGGGAAAAGCGAAAAAGAGACGGAGACAGAGTAAGAAGAGTAAGAGAGTAAAGCTTCAGAGGGAAGAGGGGGAGAGAGGAATGGCGATGCCGGCAGTTACTTATACGCAACGAAGGCGGGAACCAAAGAATGGAACAAGCGGTGCAGCGGATTGAGGAAAGGAGGAGGAGCTAGAAACGCCAAACGGGCTTTTGGTGGCATGACCCAAAAGCGAATAGCATGAGAGAAGATTCACGGTACAGGACAGAATGGCATACCCAGAGAGAGTTTCCCCCCTTGAATTCTTACCCCGTTCGGCAGTGCGATTAAGCGGAGAATGGATCAATGCTAAGGTACATGCCAACCTACAGCAAGCCATACTGGTACATGGACTGCATACTCCTAGAAGCTTCAACACTCAACAAAGTTGGAGATGCTACCAAGTACAAGCCCAACTGGGACCCTGGCCTTTACGAATACGCACCCGTCGAGCCGGGCGGTGGGCCGTTTCCGGGGCGGGGGCGCTTCGGGGGCTGTCGCTAACCGGCTACTTCTCTCACTCCTACAATTTAGCTGGCAGAGATGGGTATCCTCGTAGCAGAAAAGAGGGGCACACGACAAAAGCTGTTGAGGAGCCGGGAAGCCAAAAAGTGGTCCAAGGGGAGAGAAATCCGAGCTTCCAGCTTGTCTTGTCCATCCAGCAGCTTGTTAGCAGCTGGAGCCTTTTAGCCCCCTCGGCCTGGGCTTCCAACTAGCACAGCCCCCCTGTGAATCGGTGCTGCCTAGGTGGAGCTGGGTGCTGGACTCACCTACAGATTGGAGCTACAGAAGGGGGGGCCAAGCAGGAATCCATTGATCCATTGACTCTTCCATGCAGCGGAGAGCTTCACCGATGCTTGGCTTGGGAAGGGAATGGAGTACATGTACCTTGCGAACTGCTACTTTGGCTACAGTATGAATGTATTCAGCCATTCCGCAAACGATGGTATTACTGTAATATTGCTCATTCGCATCATATAGACTCATCCATCCAGTGCAAAGCTCTTTATGGATGGGCGGAGGAGAAAAGTCCGCGAGTGCCGAGCCAGAACGAACCATGGCATTCCCATTGCTTTTTTCCTTTTCGTTTCGCCCAAGTGCGTGCATGCATGTACATACAGACAGACGGTTATCAGCTGGTGCGTGCGTGATTGCGTGTGCGAAAATGGTCATGGAGGCCTGTGCCAGCTTCTAGGTCATGTCATGTTGCTTGTTCGGGCACAGCTACATGCACGTTGAATCTGCTTACGGGGACAGAGTTGCCGTGAATCAAGATCTTGTCTCTCTATCTATCTTCTCCATATCTCTCTTCTTTATTCCGCTCCGTATCTCTCTCTGCCTTTATCTCCTCCCATCCCATCCCAACGTTGACTGGCCCCAAATCCAAGACACTGCAATCCGTTGGGGAGCGTTCCTGAAAAGCAAACAGCCACGCAACGGCAGCCAATTCAATCCAACTGAGCCCAACTACTGTACCAAGTGTACTAACTAACCTTTGCGCTTGGACCAGCCGCCGGCACATCTCCGAGATTCCGGCGTTGGGAAATCTGACGGGGATCCGCCAGCGCCTTGAACCCTGTTTTCTTGGCCAAGCTCTTTGGATCTGTCTGAGTCTCGGTCTTTGTTCGTCTTGCTCTGCTCTGCTCTCTTCTGTTTGGGCATTGATGTTCAGCCGCCATCAGTGATTTACCGATTAATGTCTACTGTACTCTCTTCTTTTCCCTCTCTTTACTGTAATCAACCAACTGCAACAATGCACAACAACGCAGCAGCCTCACCGCCTCGTGTCCGTCCATCCATCACACGACCAAACGGGTAAATCCACGGGACTATCCCATCTTCCCCCTCTTCACTTTTCCCTTTTCCCTTTTTATTTTTCAACTAAACCAAGATCTTACAGGACATTACTTACTCCGTACTCTCAAACATTATTACTCCGTCCATCGCACTTCATTCCACTCCTACATACGAGTACGACCGAGTTCAGGCCAGCCGTGCTCTGTCCTCCGTCGAATAAACTAGAACGCTCCTAAAAACGGCAGTGCGAGATACGGAGTCTCCGTCCCGACAAGGTTCCCGCCCATGTCCATGTCATGTCGGCTTACTGTAATCACTTTGGATCAAGATCCTGCCCAGCCCACGTGTCTCGGTGACCTTCAATGTTCCCTGTCAACCTGCATCTTTTACAGGCATTCGGCTTCCAATGTTCTTTTCTCTTCCATCTTCTTTTCTTCTTCTTTCTCTTATCTTTACAGTACATTATTGAGTCTTTCGTGATTCCAAATGCTTTTCCGTTCTATATATTGCGGCATGCCAATTCAGGAAACTCGGCCGTATTATTCCTATGATGCGTGTACATATTCTCATCAATACATCACCCTAACCTCCATCAGCAATAATGCACACTGCGACTCATGAAGACTCATCATCACACTGCCCAGCACATATGAGATAATTTTACTTCATTTCATATAATTTCTTATTTTGTAATTTTTGTAATAGACATGGCTATCCGTGTGATAAGCACAGCCGTAGCTGCAATGCCGAGTGATGGAACAAGCTGGGTAAACTTGGTTACCCGCACCTCATCTTCCATCAAGCACCAACTTTCCCCAGCATCACCGAAAAAAGGCATGCCCAGATCGCTTGATAATGGAGACTTTCTTAACTGACATGTCGAATTGACACCCTTATTTGACAACGAACCCAAGTCCATGTCAAATACTACCTGCATTAAGCCTGTGAACGGTCCCAGATCTCACCTCTCTAAGCCCATCCGGCCTTTGCTGCCAGAGTAACCTTCATGCCTTGTCTTCTCGGAATCTTCTCAGCACGGACATTTCTCGTTATTCTTGCATCAAACTCCACAGACGGCACGCGTATCAGATCTTCAGGCTGCAGTACGCTTATAGGTGCCAGGTAGATCTCTTGCGGAGTGTATATCTAGATGCCGTAATGCACAGTCTGCATACTAGCCGCGTGCTAATTCGAGCCAGAGCTTGATACTGTACTTGTGAGCTTGGCGGTGCCTGAGTGAGTAAACTGCGCCGCGACTAAAGAAAGTATCAGTACTTCTGTAGAATCTGGATGAGGGAATCACATAAATTCTTGACATCAAAACACGTTACTACAAGGCTATATCACAACGAACAATATTCTGCGCAATGGTTAATTACTGGTACTACGCTGCTTAGGTGACCACGCCGAGCACCCTTACCAGCAGAGATGGAAATTAGGTTTAGAGTAGAGATCCTGTGTAAGTCAATTGGGAAAATAGCAGTGACTAGTAATGAACTGTATTGTGCCAAATATAAATTTGAGATTGGGAAACGGAAAACGAAAGATCATTGCCCGTCGGATTCTGAAATGCCCAGAATCTTGGCTTGGCACATACTGCGATGCCCATATATCCACTTTTGAACATTTGCACCGACTTGGATAAGAGCATTACATTGAGCGTTTACAAATATACAAAAACCATATATACCACTAGATTCTATGCTATTACCTTGTATAATTTTTTTTTAGTTTTCTCATAGCACAGCAAAGCTTATCACACTATCTGTTACAAATTACTCTTCAAAGCCTATGCTTACAACTGAAGCTGATGTGGTCCTCGAACGCATGCGTCTATAGATAGGTCATAACAGCGAAAAGATGGTGCCCAAATCAGCAAGCATAACACGAAAACATTGCCAGCATAACGACATGGAAGCCAGTAGAAGAGCATTGGCGACATCTCAATCTACGGAGAACACGCGGCATATCACTGAATCCCACCTCATCGTTTCCCCAGAGAAACAACCTCAAGACAAAGAAATATGACAAGTCAAATCCATGAATGTCAAGTAAAATCTCCCGCCTCAGCTTTCAGCTTACTTCCAAACGTCATTTCAGCTCTCAAAGACCAAACACCCGGTTGAACGCGCGTACACCAATGATTTCCACCCCTTACATGCAAGAGAAAAGGAGGCCCGTCACTGCCGCAGCAGCAAACAATCCTATTACTGTAATGATCGGAGCCTCAAAGCTGTAAGGGGGAGACGGCACAGAAAGAAAAAAGAAACGAAAAGAATGAACATCTTAAGAGGCCAGACCGCAACTGAGCTGTCTTACCAGGTTTAATGCGGCTGAGGGAAGCTAGTGCAGGTACTGTAGCACAATCATACTCTCCCCTGTCAGCAGAATCCTCCGCGGACTCTCCACCTCAGCTTTCTGTACATTAGGTGTTGAGCTTCTCTCGTGATACTACTTGTAGACAAACCATATTAAAGGTTCATACAAGTCAAACTTAGGCAAAGTGTATGGGACACCATATCTACTGTAAGTGACCGGGACGGGCCGCGGATGGACTTCCGAGTCTGATGCTGGCTGGCTTTCTTTTTGCTTTATTCCAGCCCACTCTCCCTTGCATTCGGTGAGCAGTGTCACATCCAATCACATCAAAGTGGCTATTTGACTCCAGGCTCTGCATCTGCCGTGCAGCCGAGACGTGATGCTCTAAGAAGCGGAGAAACTCGTCCATCTTTGGCGACCATCTCAAGATCATCTTGTCTCCAACGAATCATGCACCTCCAAAAGGCGATACCACAGGAACCAGAGACCGACCACAGCGTTTGTCTGCCGAACTGCTCATCTCTTGGCTCATGAACCGTGGGCAGATTGAGATATGACACGTCAAGCGATCCGCCCCCCGGCATGTTTCTCAATTTTTGATGAATGGCTTAAAGATGGCGCGGTCTTGGCGCATAGGATGTGTCCAGTAGCCGTCTTTCAGCCCGTCACACGGCAGCTTGCTTGCGCATAAGAGTAAGTCTCTCTTTGCTTTTTTTTTGTTGCCAGGCGGGTTGAGCTGCTAGCGGTGTCGACCACCATGTGATTGGGTGATTATACAGCAAAAGTCGCGGCTTGCAATGAGACAACTAGGCTATGAGAAGCACAGAATCCCTGTCACCGGTCAAGAGCATTTTGCAACCATGATGGTTTGGCTGGTATTACTGCATGTTTGCGTGCTCGTGGAGAGGACTAATATAAGACAATACTAATATACGACCCCGACTAATATGCAAACTGCAGCGGCCACCACCGCCTTGTTTTAATCCTCGCCTTGTTTTAGTACTTGAATAAGAGGACGAATATTATGGACTGTCTCATTCCCTTGACTGTATAAGAGGAACCCGCGCCGTCAATGGAAAAGAGCCTGGTTCCATCCATCTCGTGCAATTCTGTCATCCCATCGCCCTTGATCAATCACTACTACTCGCTAGTAGAGCACACGACCCTCAAAATCGAAGCAGCCATGGGCGACAAACTGACATCCGCAATCCTCTCAGAAGGTTTCATGGGCCTCAAACTGTTTGGGACCGGTACTCATGGCCAAATCTACGGCGCCTACGACAAAAAGCTGGACAACATGGTAGCCATCAAAAAGCTCGACATTACAACACCAGCACAAGCAGAGCGATTGAAGCACGATATTGCCGTCATCAAGAAAGCTAGACATGTGAGTTATGCTATATATCAATCTTAAAAAAAAAAGCTCCATCTTTAAACTAGGCTGATCCGGAATCCTACAGCGCAACATTGTTCCCATCCTTTACGCCCTTGTCCGACCCAAAATGGCACTCCTCGTCATCCCTCCGAAACCAAGCAACCTCCACGCACTCATCCCTCTACAATACGATTTAAACCTGAAAACCTCCGCTTTCTACTGCTTGACCATCCAGATGCTTTCTGCACTCACATACCTCCAAGAAGAAGGCCTTTCCCACCGAAACATCAAGCCCACCAACATCCTCGTCGAGGCCAGTGGCCCAGGCTTTCACTTTCAGCTCACAGACTTTGCCCTTACCAACCCCCTCGCTATAATCGACATAAATAAGACTTACTACAGGGCGCCAGAGACGTACGTCGACACATACCCCCTAACCACAAAACAAGACGTCTGGTCGCTCTTCGTAACACTGGCCATTGCCTGCGGCTACCTATCCGAAACGGAGCTCTCTAATAGACCTCCCTCGGCAGCGGCCTGGACGGTTGTCGAGGCAGGAGTGCAAATGGGCGAGCTTGAAGCCATGGCGCAGCAGAATCCGACGCTGCGGGCGTCGGCGTCAGTCATGTTCCACCAGTTGCGACCCAAGGAAAGAGTAAACTCACGGGGCGAAGTTGAGTATCCAGAGGTCAGCCCCGACTATGTCGGCTTATACGGCAGCGGTCGATTGGAGAAGAACGCCGTGATTCCTCTCGGGCCAAGAGCAGACGTTCGAGCCCTGACTGGGCCTCTGGGATTAGGATCTGGAAAGCCAGTGTCGCCGTTGCCACCTGCTACGCCTGAGCCATACCAATACTTGCCGTCAGGTCTCGGCCTGTTTGATGAATCCACATCTATGGCAATCGAGGCTCCCAACGAGAGAATGCCATCACCGTCTTCACACAGCGGACCATTTCAACATCAGCCAGACTACGAGCACTTCAAGTTCAACCAGTACGATCCAGTCAACCAGCGCTATCTAGCCAGCTGCTGTAATAACAACAGCAACACAAACAACAGCAACACTCCTCGCTCCTTATCATGGACCTCATCTTCCCAGTCTCTCAGCCCACACGCCCCAAGTTTCGTCCCCGTCAGCCCTCCACTCGCCCCGACGACACCGTTACCGCTTCGTGCGATAACGCCTACCGAGACCTGGGACATTTGGGGCGTCTATAAAGTTGCAAACGCCATCAACTTTTCCAGCAAGGGTTATGTGAGGCCGTATCCCATGGCCTGCGACAGCCAGGAGGATCAGGTCGTGGAGGACGTACCGCTTGAGGACTACAGGTGGACCGAAGATGACGATGGACCTGTCGCGATTAACCCGTGGCAGTCGCCTTTATTGAGTTTTATCTCTTGAATTTAGTTTCTAGTCTACTTAGATGGGTAAGGGAGCATGTTTTTTGTTGTATAAGGCTTGGTTGTTCTCTTCATTCTGTCTCTTCTTCTGTAACTATATTACTTACTCTTATTTATCAATTCTCCTTTAATCAAACTCTTTCATCATACTTCCATCCCCATCCCCACATCTTCATCTATATAAACTCTCGAGATATCCCTCAAAAATGCGTATAAATCAATCAAACCCATCTCCACTCCACCACGTCAAATTCCCTAATCCATCTCAAGGCCTAGCCCGTCTCTTAGTTTCCGGCCCTTGTCCGGCCCCTCGTCAAATGGCATCATCGAACAAAATCTCACTTTAAACAGTAGATAAAAAAAGCTACCCCACCTCCCCGCCAATTCCTAATAACTAATACGCCATCACCACCTTTGCGTCGACTTTGCGCCAAACGCTGCCACTATATCCAAACTCCCTCAAATCACTCAATTCGCTCACTGGATATCCGTTCAGATCCCATCTATCCCTCCAAATCAATATCCAACCCCAAATCCTCACCATGGCAGACAAGAAACGAGCCGTCGACTCAGACAAGGGCAAGTCAAAACCTCAACACCAAACAAAAAACATCCCCATCCATCCTCTTACAAAACCAAAACTAACAAAACAAAACAGTCTGGACAACCCTCATCACCAACACCGCCTACCTCCCCGGCCTCCTCACCCTCAACCACTCCCTCCGCGCCTCAGGCTCAAAATACCCCCTCGTCGCCCTCTACACAGACTCCTTCCCCCAAGCCGGCCACGACGCCCTCAAACTTCGCGGCATCCCCTCCCAGCGCATCGACTACATCCTCCCCACCAACGGAAAAGACTACTCCAACGACCCGCGCTTCTACGACTGCTGGAGCAAGCTCGTGCCCTTCTCTTTGACTCAATACTCCCGCATCGTCCAGCTCGACTCCGACATGCTCGTCCTCCGCAACATGGACGAGCTCATGGACCTCCCCCTCGACGAACCTCATATCCACGAATCCAGCGATATCTCTTCCTCCAAACGAGTCTTCGCCGCCGGCCACGCCTGCGTCTGCAATCCCCTCAACAAACCACACTACCCCAAAAACTGGATCCCCCAAAACTGCGCCTTCACAAGCCAGCACGCCGACCCCGATACCGCCCAAACAACCGGCGCAGACCCTTCCGTCGGCCCACTGGGCTTCATGAACGGCGGCCTACAAGTCGTCAACCCGTCCGCCGCGCTCTACGACCAGATCCTCGCCCACATGGAGGCCGACGCCGTCAACATGGATTTCGCCGACCAGTCGCTACTATCCGACCTGTACCGCGGCCGCTGGGTCCCGCTGCCTTACACGTATAATGCGCTCAAGACGTTGCGCTGGGAGGGCGTGCACAGCCAGATCTGGAGGGACGACGAGGTGAAGAACATTCACTACATCTTGAGTCCTAAGCCGTGGGATGAGATCAACGATGAGGGCGAGTGGACGGGGACTGAAGAGTCTCACAAGTGGTGGATTGATACTAATAAGAAGAGGAAGGCCGCTGAGAAGGAGGCCGGCATCGATGATGAATTTTGAGTACAATTTATAAGAAAATAGAAAGGAAAGGAGGGGTTTTGTATATTGGTCATGGATCAATTGATCTGGTCTGATTAGACCAAATTCTATTTATGGGTAGGCGACTTTGGCTTCATCATGTTCTGGGGTTTTGCATCTCACATCAAGATATGTATATATATATGCACATAGGTACTATAGACATCCAGGATACAAACCACAAAAAAGCGAATAGACCTATTCTTTTGCGTGCACCATCGAGAATTTCAATTCACAGCTCTGTTTGTATATATCCATAACCCGCAGGCGCTGTCTATCTTGTAATATCTGTGCTTTGCTTGGGCCGTCATTCTGTAAGTTATCCTTGTAATCCATCCATTCCAAGCCATCCCGTACTATCCAAATAAAAAAGGAGGGAATCAAAAAGACAAAAATCATTCTGTTCAGGTATAGTTCGATAATCCAAACGCCTTCCCAAACGCAAAAGAAATAGGACATTACTGTCATCAAAACCCCTCCGCCAAACTATGCTAGCATATACTGCTTTATTAAAAAGCAGTGCAAGAAAAGGAGAGAATTCTAACCCTGGCGCTTGTTCCCTTCGAGCAACGTGTGCCACCGCTTTATAAATCCGCCAGTTGCAATAAACTCAAAGATGCTTCTCTCAGATATATAATAGTCAGGTATCGTCAAACATTTGAAGTTTTTTTCTCTTCTTTTTTTCTTATTTGGAGAGACGACACATCTCTCTCCAGCATATGCTTAATGCCTCTTATATTTCTATCAGACTGTTAGCCAATTCTTCCTTCCAACACATATTGCTAGGAACCAGGCTCTTACCTCGTTAATTCTGCGTTGATTGTGGGGATCAATCGAGTTCGTGGCTCCCATCAATGTCTGGCCGATGACCTTGGTCACACCCACAGCAGGTCGGAAGATGATGGTTGGTGCTCGTCGGAGAACCGCTCTGGCAGCACCGCTAGCTGACTGGCTCTCCATCACCTCACCTGGCACTGCAATAATGGCATCTCGTGCCAGGTTCACATCTCTGGCAAGCGATCTATAACCACCCCGGATGCCTTGAATCACACCCGTGGGGTGGTCTGCATACAGCGAGATTTGCTTCTTGTCGTCTGCATCCAAATCATCGTCTTCCCAGCCCTCCTCAGGCCGAGCCCCGCCGCTGAGCATCTCCTCTGCCCCTTGTAGAGCGTACTGCGTGCCAACGGCCAGTTTCGCTCCAAACTTGACCAGTTCCGTTCCAGTCGTGCGAGCAAACGCTGCGGCTCCCTTGGATATGCTTCGAATGATGCGACCATCTTTTTGGTATTCCTTCAGGGGAATCTCAACCAAATCTTTGAACCCGCTGCCAATGTTGACCAGGGATCTCACGGGTGCTAGACCTGCCACGACACCTGGAAGCTGCGTCTTTCTGACATCGGGCGACCAAATGTCGTTGAGCGTCTTGCCAAATCGATCAAAGCCGGTGACTCCGTAAATGATTACATGCCGGAGGACCATCCTAGACTCTTCCAGCGTGATGAAGTTCATAAACTCGGTCGTGTGCCCGGACCGAAGGCCAGCATAGTCTACTCGCTTCGGCTTAAAGTCTAGCTTGACCGGGATATCCATCACCTCAGCCCTTTGTAGGAAGGGCACATCGCTGGGCGATGAGTGCACCGGAACGCTGTCGTCTTTGAATTCAAAGAAGCGAGTGATGAAGTCGAGAGCATCCTGGTCGACATGGAGTCTCAGGGGCAACACGGTCGCTCGAAGAACAATCTCTGATGCTCCTAGCTCCGGTAGCGGCTTCACTGTGAGGAGCTCGAGATGCACCATGCTGGTGCCCATCTCACGCTCACCCTGATCTTGATCGTACGTCACAAATTTCTTCCATGTTGATGTGGGAACATGATCAAAAATGTCAAGATTCTGGACCCGAACATCGATGCTGCTCTGCGTCTCTCCAGCTCCAGCGGGGAAGGCAACCATGTCGAGATTGACACCTTGGAGTTCAAAGGTGATCTTGTGGTGTTTGCTTCGTTGTAACTTTAAGCGCCGTGACTTGGGGTATCCTCGGCGCATGGTTCGATTCGTCGTGGCCGTCACTGCCGTTGTAGCGACTGACTCCGTCTCTGTTGCATTATCAGCAAGGCCTTCGTTGATCGCACGAGCTAACTCCTGTGGATCTCGGTTGGCTGGAATTCCAATGTAGATGGAATTGAACAAGAAGTCGCCAATCGTCTCTTCGTCCTCGATTTCTTCCTCAAAAATCTGCTGCCCGCTGAGTCGTGCTTGTCGTTCGTAGACCTTTGCCTCTACATCATGGACGGCTTTGCTGATAATGTCGCGCGTATGAGTCCAGTCATAGCCGTCAAATAAGTTCCAGATGAGGTGGACGTCCCTTACAGATACCTTAAGGGGGGCGCGTTTCACCAAGTTTGCAGGGGCCTTGTCGTACGTGTTCTTGTTCGAGTTCCAAATTTTGGCGGCGTGCTCTTCGGCGGCGTTTTCCGTGTAAAAGTCATCATGAATAAACAAATCATCGCTGTCTTCGGAGATGTAGCTGGTAGAAGTCATAAGCCCAGTGTTAAATACTGCCGAGTTGGTACCTTGCATCCGTGGATCCTGTGATGTGGCGGAAAGCTTCATAGCATCAAAGAGCTCTTCTCCCCCAAGCTCATCTCCGTAAAACTGTGATTCAACGCGAAGGGAGTCGCCCCCAAAGCCGGCGTCAGATTGACTCTTGGCCATCTCCTGTGCACCGGCAAAGTCTTGGTCAAAGTCATATTCCCCTTCCGGCTTTCCAAACGCCTCGGCTGAAATCGACGCAAGCAGGTCTTGCACAGGCATCACCTTGGTCCTGTATTTGTTCTCTTTGCTTGGTGGTGTTGGTGGTGAAAGGGCATTTGCCAGACTTATCAGAGTTTGAGTTGAGTCTGCACAAGTTTCTAACACCAAAAGGTCGTCTCGAACTTCAACCTCTACCTGCTTCTCGCCGTCTGCATTTGGGGCGACACTAACGGTCACCTTTGCTGATGAC
Organism: Trichoderma semiorbis; assembly: GCA_020045945.2. NCBI lineage: Eukaryota > Fungi > Ascomycota > Sordariomycetes > Hypocreales > Hypocreaceae > Trichoderma > Trichoderma semiorbis. The sequence goes on from CM034695.1 coordinate 6,915,312, forward strand.
ATGTAGCAAATGTCGACAAACCCCTGAGCACACATGGAAACTACTTGAGGCGATGCTGAAGAAGATGCTCGGCGCCTTGCGCTTGAAGAAACGCGGTGATCTAATGTGCTCAATGAAGCATCATCCGTGAGTAGAATAGACGCCTTGTTAACGTCGAGACTCACGTTAGTGACCTCGTCCTTAGGAAGGACTACGGCAAGGCGGGCGTCTGTAAATACAACGACCATCTTTGATTTTTGGTTGAGGGGATTTAGGCCGATAAGGCAGTCCCGAAACGACACATCCAAAGTCATTGGCTTACTCTGCTTCGTAGTAGATTGCGTTGGCGATGGGGGCTGCTGCCGTGCCAATGCTGCGTGGGCGTGATCGCCGAGACTGGCGACCGAGGCAGCAAGGCTGTCTTCAAAGTCCTGAGGAGTAGCGTCATTGGCCAGACCAAGGACGTCCATAATCGTTGGAACGCGGTATTCGATGCTGATGTCTTGTAGGTTCAGCTTCACAACGGGCTCAATGTCGTCTCCAATCATTCTTGCCATAATAACCGGGCCGCGATTCGCAATCTCAGCCGAAGGATATAGAATTGAGGAACTGACGAGCTCTTCGGTCTTGTTGCGTCTGATAGATATCCCTGAGACTGCAATGGCTACCAAAGACGGAACAGTGATATGCGCGGCCTCAAGCTCCTTAATGTCGCTGCTAAGCTGTCCAAGGGTTCCGCCAATGTCAACGCTCGCGCCAAATTTATTTACTTTTGCGAGAGTCATGAGCCCAGGCCTATCATCTTCCGGGAGATATTTCGCCACAGTAGACAGCTTGGCCAATTCTTCACCAAGGGTTGGAAGAACCTCGAGCTGAGCCAAGTTTTTCACCCGCACATTCAGCGTTTCCACTCCGACTCTGAGTACCGAGCCTTTCCTCCGTTGCCGGATAAGAGTATCAACCATGATTTCATCGCTTCCGTGGTCGAATTTGGCCTTCGAGGGCGTGATCAACCCAAGCAGTTTCTCAAGGTCCGAATCGTTTGGAGTCGTCACAAACTCCAACCGCATGCCGAGTATCTCCGTATTGATGGCAGGATCCGCCATGGAATTCTTTAGATACGGCCCAGACACGCGCATCATGCTACATCCGACTCCGACACCTTCTTCTCTGCTGATGAGCTTGATAGCATTGCTCTCGGCGACAAAGCTGCACTCTTTCCCCAGGAGCTCAATGTAGGAACCGCCTATCCGCATATTGACTTTATTTTCAGAAGTAGCCGATTTGTCGTCCGGGTTGATGGGTGTATCAAATCGTACACCTCTTGGCCGCTGCGCTGAGGTTGACTTCGGCGGCGGTTTGGGTGTAGGCGATGGGCTAGAAGTCATCGATGCACTCATATTGAGAAAGCTGCTCAGGCCTCCAAACCAGCTAAAGGTCTCATCAAGTCTTTGCAAATCCATACGGATAGCCAATGGCAGCGTCTCAATCTCTGTTTTGACGCTGTCCTTGGACTGTGTCATCTTGATGCCAACATCATGCCCGTTTGAAAGAAAAGTGTCTCTTACAGACGTACTCATGGGCCTGGCTTTGTCAAAAGAGATAATGTCGTCATTGGTGTATCCGAAGCGGAAAGTTTCCAGATCAATCGTTGTCTGGATGGCATCCTGCTTCTCTGGTTTACCTCTTCCGGCGGGGTGGGCAGTCACCTTGACAGGTGACACGGAAATGGCCAAATTTCCCAATGTTGCGTTGAGAAGAACTTCATGGTCAAACATGAATGCTGAGGGGTCCAGGTGGCGATGAGGAGTGTCTGTCACCCCGCCAAGTCGACTCAGGAAATTCAAAGATATCTCTTTAACTGACACTTTGATTTCTGGCACCTTATCTGATTGCTGCGAATTATCAGCGCCCTTGCTTGGGGCTTTGACCGGATTGTCATTTTTCACTGCCTCGAGAAGTTTTCCAACAATCATGGCAAGCACAAAAGCCAGAGAAGCGTCAAAACGGATCGAAACTGGGGACAGATCGACCTCCAAAACGTTATCAACGCTCTGAGTTCGTCGTATGTGAGGCCTGTGATCGAACACGGAGCCAGATGCTGGTGCATGCACGGAGAAGGCTCCAGGGGCCTGAGGATAGACCGAATTGCTCATCGCCCGGGCAAGTTCCGCAACCGATTCAGAGGTGTCTTCTTCCATTTCTATATGTTGATGTGTCGTAGGTATATATACGGAAATTGTCTGAAGATGTAAAATTTCCTTGACAACTCGTGTTGGTCCTTTTGGAGTGGCGGCATCCTCGTGTTGTGACTCCTCATCCGTTTCCCTCGGGCTGTTCCTTTCCTCAGCTGTTGGAGCTGGTTGAATTGCTGGAGAGCTTGGCTTCCCTTGTTCAACTTCGAACTCGGCTTTGGGCTCGGCTTCAGATTCAAAAACTGGCTGAGGTTGAGGCTCTGGTGTATCTGCCCTGGGAGGGGAATGCTCCTTCGTCACGGCATTATGAGACATTGTTCTGTCAGATCCGGATGAGCCTTGAGAGGCATTGTCATCCCAGCCACCAGGCATGGCGGATTTGGGAGACGCATATGTAGGCGGAGACTGGTTACCTCGCCTTGGAGAGGCTGGAGGGGTCCGAGCGAGCTCTGTTGTTTGTTCTTCTGGTGGTAGGGCCGTTTGTTCAACAGATTGTTCGACTGTTGGATCAATGGGTGGGGGAAGTGTGTGTTGAGAAATTTCAAGTCCTGATATGTCGGCTTGACTCTCTGCTTTTGAGAAAGCGCTCATATACATGCTCTCGGCTTCCTCATGGGTATATAGATGTGATTGCGAAAGATCTTCAGCCAAATTTCCTGGCTCATACTGACCCTCGGGCCCAAACTCCGTGGAAGAGTGAGTGCCAGACGGCTCAAAATCTCCTCGCTGCCGCGATAAGGAATAGGTTGATGCTGAAATCTGCTCCTCCATGTCTTGTGACCCTGACAGCCCACTATCGGACAATCTCCTTGCGGGCGATGAGTAATTCGATTCAGGGTCTTCGGGTGAGTGAAATACTGCGTCATCAGGGGAGTTGAACTCTCGGGATAGCGAGGCGCGGGGAGTTGAAGGGCATTCGTCATCTGGCACGCCCTCATCCTGATAGTCGAGGTCGTATGGAATTCCAAGAGCTTCTTCGCTATCTCCCAAAGGATAGCCAGGTCGATCCAACTCAGCCATTTGATCTATAAAGCTCGAATGTAGCGATTGGATAGATGGGTTACTGCTGCTCGCTTGCGATGTCGACATGCGCTGGCTGTGAACGCTTTCTCGAGGCGACTGCGACGACTGGCCAGGGAACCCTCGCCGGGAGGACATCATCGATGGCGTGAAGGAAGGCGCAAAAGCAGGCGTTTGCAGGCTCTCCACAGACAAGGAAGTAGCTTGCCTTGAAGGTGGATTCCTCGTGTTAAGAGGCGAAGATGTTGCCGACGGCGAAGTCATGGAAGATGACCGAGTCAAGGTAGAAAAGACGTTGGCCTCAGATATTAGATAGGCGCGGACATTGTCTAGAGAGATTTGTCGCTTTCCTTCCTTGGGTGCTGCTACGGCGGACGCTCGAGATTCCTCGCTCCTCGTGGTAACACCCTCGATGTCGATGCCTTCCAGGGCTATCTGGAAAGACACAGGTTCTGTTGTTGATGAACTCATATCCACTGGAATATCCATATCTAACTGGAACCCCACGCCTTTAATCCTTATCTGCATCCGATCAACGATTCCCTGCAAAAAGCCAGCCAGGAAGCCCGGTAGCGACAAGGGCTGTCCAGTGCCCACGATCGGTTCGTCTTCGCTGCTGTCATCGCTCATGGAAGAGGATGCGCCGAGATCTTGAGTTTCTGCAGCTAGCGCCGCTTCGAGCTTTCTTCGCTCCGACGATGGCTGTGTTTCGAGGAATGATTGCGCAAGGTCAACAGTATTCGGAACTGCTGAGGCATCGTCGTCGTTGTTGGTTGCCGAAGCTGAACGGCCCGATTTGGACTTGGCACCAGTTGTTACCACTTTCAACTTGACATCCACGCCATCAACTTCGATAGATATGGGGCTCGTGTAAAAGTCCATCGGAATGGTAACTCGGAGGAGTAAAACCTTGGCTTTCTGTATCGCAAACGTCTCGGGAAGCTTCAGCAGCTTCTCCAGTTTCTAAAAGTTGATGTTAGTCTCTTCCCCATTGTGTCCAACGGCCTTCAACGGAGAATCAAAAGACTCACATCTAGCTGAACTCCAACATCCCTAAATTCAAAGACTGTATTTCTACCTATCGCAAGATCTAGATTGTCCATGTCTAAAGCGTCAGAGTCGAGGAGCTCCAGCCGCGATAAAGCATATCGCAACAGCCGTTTAGGCATGCTGGAGCTCCGAAAGGACTGGAATAGTCCAGCCATGATGGTTCGTCCCGAGGTGCCGTATTATTGGGCTGGTTCGTAGGTGGAGAGAGGAGAGGCAGGCAAAGTAGCTGGGCACTGGCGACGAAAGAGCAAAATAAAAAAGTTAAATCGAATCGTCACCGGCTCCAGAACAGCCAGCCAAACGCTGTGGTAGGCGCGATATCAACAGACCCCCGGCCAAATGCGGGGACGAGGTTCATGATTATACGGCGAAACGACGAGGCATCAAAGGCGCGAGAGCAGGTTGTCGAGAGGCAAGCAGGGCGCAAGGAAGGGTTTGGCTTTTGCGGCTTTTGCCTGCTGGATGGAGCAGAAGAAGCGAGATGAAGAATGGATGGATGGTTCCCAAACTTGCTGCAAGAGAGAGTTTGTCCGGGGCTTAGTGGACAGGACTGGTCAAGGCGGAAGGAAAGTCAAGCGGTCGAGGGGCTGGAGGGAACTCATGAGCTGCCCAGGCAGTTAAGGCGATACCTGGTGAGTACGCAGCTATACCTATGGCGGCAGCGCTATGCCTGAATCAAGGACCCTGGAGGGCCCCATTCACCCGCTAGCTCGTGACGTTCGCGGGAGTCATGGCAGGCAGAGACAGGGCGCTGCAGCGTCAGTTGACCGCTGGGGCCGCTATCGATTAGCCGTTGGCGACGTCAGTCGGGGAGTACCAGAGTGTCACTGCCCTACACCGAGTACCACCGGGCTTGTACCTGGCGCAGGTTCGTGCTGGCCAGCTCCGCTTTGCTCCGTGCTAACCTTGAACATTGGCCCGACGGGAGGTACCTCCCAGATACGTCAGTCAGTCGCATGCACGGAGGTACCCTGCGTCAGGTCAAGTCAGGTCAGGTCGTCTCATGGAGAATCCTCCACTGAAAATAGGCCACCAGCTACGGCCTGATATCGGCAGTGCAACATCCATTGCCAGAGCGTCCAATGAAAACACCACCGCTTCCCTATCGCGATATCACGTCAATCCCAGACAGCGCACGCATCTGCGCCCCTGGAGCCGGTTGGCCAGCCAATGTCCGTATTGCTGGCATATGCATCTAGCAGTGGATCGGCGGGTCACGGCAGCACCAGAGATAGGTTGATAGGGCCAGAGACCAACCACAGATGCATCCGCACATGCAGAGTCGTTAGGCATCTGAGCATCCCAAGTTTTTGCTCCAGATGCTGCCTGCGCTCCATCTTGGCGATGGCCCAATGGGAGGAATGAATCTGACGGTGATGCAGATAAGTGTACAGTAGAGTATATTTATATATAGTAATACTATCACAGATGACTGCGATAGGCAAAGTACAATGAATGGATACAGATTTACGGATACACCAATGCATCAAATCTTATGGAGCCACTTCCACGCTGTGCTCATGCTCGTATGCCTCCGCTATCCTCTTGCCGACCGACTCTCCGCTCCAATACGCACCAGTTGCCGTCCCCAGTGCGACAAACGGCGCCGTGTGCTCGCCTGCTAACCACAGCCCTTGCTCCGGCAAACCCTGTCGCATCGTCTTGATGTCCTCATCGCCGTTTGCCAGGCCGACCTGGAAATTGCAGTAGCTGCCGTGTCCCGCCAGCTCGTCGCGTACCCAATTGGTGGAGAGACAGCAGACCGGCTGGCAGTCTGGCGATTCTTCAGAGTACTGCGGCAACCGGGAATAATAAGGCTTGAAGAAGTCCAGGAGGAAGGCGTCTTTCTTATCCGAGCTGTCCAATTCGGCCACCTTGGCAGTCAGGTAATCGGACTGCTCACCGTAAATGTAGAAGAGCAGCGTGGGGTGAGCAGCTTCAGGCGCAATGCTGGCAAGCTCAACCACCTCCTGATTCCACCCTCGAGGGTTCTCAGTATGATAGCTGGGAGCAATCCATTGGGCAAAGCCCTGGACTCTGCGACCGTCACCTTCGGCCGGCAGCCAGAATGCCTTGGGAAAGCTAATGTAGACCTGCAGGTTCGAGATTAGCATCTCCGTGAAGCAATCCTCATTCGTCGATCCAGGCACAGGCACAGGACAGGCACGCCAACTAACCTTCTCAAGGCTTCCGTAGCCGATGGAGCCAATGGCCTTTGTGAGCATTGACGGCAGGGGAGGGTCGAATGCGGTGAGATTTCGTTTCAGCCACCCCAGGGGGCATGTGACGACGACCTCGTCAAACGCCAAGGTTTGGCCGCCCTTGAGCTGGACTCGGACTTGATCATCTTGCTCTGTCCTGTAGGAGATCTTGTCGGCGACTGATTCGAATTGGATTGTGGCATGTGAAAGCGCTGGCCGTGCGACCTCTTGCAGGATCTTTTCGTATGTGCCGGCGCAAAACAGGTTCTCTGAGAGTCATGCCACGCGATAACATCAGTTTCCTTTCCCTGAAACAACACGAAACACAGGCCAACTTACCGCCCTCGATGCACTCCTCCAGCCAGAAGAACTTCAAGCTCTGGCGACCAACGGCGCTGCCGACGAAAGTACCCCACATCTCAGACATCTGCAGTACAGTCTCTCTCTTCTTCTGGAAGTTGTCCTCGGATTCGGGTATCTTTTCCACCACCTTTTCTTTGAAAAAGTCCAGCAGACTTATACTATCATCGATACCTGCAGAAGATTTGTTGGAATGTATAAAGGCATCCTGGATGATATCCCACACCAGAGTGGCATATTTTTCTCCTTCCTGCACCGGCAACAAGCTACCCTCCTCGTTAAAGACGTAGGACGTCAGATCCCAAGTTCCAACGGCCGTTCCCGTTTGCTTTGCCAGGTCCAGCATAGGGTTATCGTCAGTGCCGTGTATCCAATTAGGTCCCATATCAACCAAGTGGCCGTTGCCAAGTCTCTCCTGGTAAAGTCTGCCGCCGATGCGATCACGGCCCTCGATGATGGTCACTTGGAATCCATTTTGCAACAGTATATCCGCACACCGGAGACCAGCCAGTCCTGCACCAATGATACCCACGTGTGGTTTTGAACCTGGGACGCCTTTTCTACGCTGTTGCAAGTTGTGTGAGTAGCAGTTTTCAGTCTTTAGTCATTTGAGGAGAGTCCAGTGATTCAGTGCATGGTGATGTGTTTTTTGGCGATTGGAGTCAGCTGGGTGACACCAAAGGCTGTGTAAAGTGACTTATATGCGTGCGGCAAAATAGACCGTGGGCTGTACATGTAAAAGGCATAGGTGGAAAATGGCTTATACCTGCTTGAAACTCTCCATGGCTACGGTTTTCTTCAGCGAATGGTCCGATGCCAGTTGGACAAGGCTGTGGATTCGTGAAGCCCAAAGATCCTGGTATATTCTGGATGAGGCTTGTTTCGAGAGACTAGCTGGGTACATTGCATAAGCATCCATCTTGAAAAGTAGGTAGCGTCTCAAAGTAGATATCGGCAAGCGTATGATGATAATTGTCCAGTCACTTGACTTTAGGATTCCCAATAGAGTGGATGCGTTGGTGAGACTGAAGTAAAGGGCCCAAGTTGGCTGACAGCCAGGAATGTATGAGACGATAAGAGACAACCAAAATGATATAAGAGAGAAAATAAACAGGCACAAAGCAAAGCAAAGCAAGACAAAAATCCGGCCCCTAACAGTAAGGCCAATCTAATATGCGAGATAATGAGGCCAAGTTGCCGCTTCAGATGCAGATAAGATGAAAAGAGCGCTATTGGTCGATCACGAGGCCGGCCTCGAATCCAGGCCACGAGGCGCCAGCAGGTCCGGTGACTGGAGGTGGCCAAAATGCCGAGCACGGCGCTTGCCATAGCGCATCCTCAGTAAAAAGCGGCTGGACATATTAATGAGGAATCCATGACGAGTGTACGTGTAATTGCTGTGTGCAAGTGTAGAATAAAGATGGAAGACACAAGGCCATCCGGTGATCGCATCACCTCAAACAGTGCAATAGTCACTGGACTATTACAGTTTCATCCATTCCTAGAGATAAGAAAGAGAAAGAAAAAGACTCGAGTCAACGTACATGTACCAAGACGCAAGCTGCAGGTGCTCAGGATCCGAAGCATCAAATGTACCTCTCAAGTACCTCAAATACTTGATGAGTTGTCGCGTGTTATTGTCTGACCGAGTCTTGACTCCGTAAGCCGTAATGCAAGTGTTGCAGGTCCAACGCATCCAACGAGATGAAGCTGGAAAAAAAAAGTCGTCGCCGGGTTCCGAATAATTTGGTCCATCGCAGACGAAGAAGTGGATTCCACGGCTACTGTTTGGCCGGATTAGCACCAAACAGGCTGGTTTCCATTTTCAGGGTCCATTCAGCCCTCTCTGGTATAGCGGCAGAATGGCCTGGGCTGATCATGGCTTCAATGTCGTCCATCTGTGCACAGGATGCCTGAGCTGATGTTTTTTTGAATTGACCTATAGTGAGATAATAATCCTAGTCTATTGTAAGATATGCATTGTCGTGACTGTTGTTTGGTGGAATCGAGACAGTCATCACTCAAGATAAGAAGGCAAGTGTAGGTATAAGCTCGTAGCAAGCATACCTAGCGGTAGAATAACACATTGAGAAGAATATCTTCTCTTGGGAAATATCGCTATTACCGAATTATCTGATGAATTGCACTCTCCAGATCATTTACGAATACTCTGTATAATTACGAGGGTAGTGGTAGAGCAAGGTGCTTACGGTATTGCAGGGAAGCCCACAGATTCATCGTCCCACTGCATTTCACATGCCCCAGGCACAGATTTGTGAGATCAAGCCCCCCACAATCTACAAAAAGGCCCCTAGCCAATCACAAGCCCGCCATTTCGGTCTTCGTATGACAATGGTCCCGCTGTGTGATCTCTGCCGAGGCTGGAGGTCGGTCTGCCAAGGCGCTTTTATTTTCTCTAGTACGGAGTATTCACTGCTCTATCTACATATCTCGAATAATTGCTACTAGCCATAACCATATAATGGTGGATGTCTTAGAATTTGATGCCGAGCACAGGGCGATAGATGCCCCTCATTCCGGGGCAATGACAGATACCGTACTATCTAACTCATCGCGAAAATACACAGGAGTTGTCAGTCCATCAAAGGTACTCCGTAAACGTAACAAAAAGAAGCCGTTCTAATAGAGTCCTAGAAAGTATATTATAGTAGCCTGCAAACATGACGAGACCAATCGGTGCTTATGCTGTAATACTATCCGGGTGTAAGATGTCTGTATCAGGCAAGCTTCCCACAGGCAACAATGAATCTACAGCTGAAGCACTCCGTCGTAGGACCAAGGCATAAACCTTTCGCACACCGAGGATGGAGTTGGCTGAATCAAACGAAAAGACGCTGAAAAGAGTTACTCTGCATTAGCCCATCTCTCTCCAGACTGCATCCCCCAAAGCTGACTGGAAGAACAAGGGTGAGATCACAGCTGAAGTCTAAACCCTAAAAGTCCCCGAATGATCCGCCCCAGGCTCCCTTGGAGGCAGATTGTAGGCATCCAGCACTGCCAGCAGCCATCACAGACGAATCACGAAGAATACACGCCAAAACATCAACATCCAGTCGTAGAAATGCTCGTGTTCTCATCTATGCAACATTACCAATAAACGGGATTCTCTCCATACCGAAATTCCCACTACAGGGGGCCACTAGCAACTCAAAAATGGCACTACCGTCTCTGGCCAATCGCGCGCCGCTTATTTCCCCCAAAATATGGTACCCGCCCCCAGCTCTGCCGAGGCTCGCGGCTGGATGCATTTGGAGTTGGAGTAAGCCGGCCAGCATCAGGACCGAGACCCCAGCTTTAAAGCAACGTCGTCCTCAGGAATGCAATTGAGGCTGGCTTCCGTTTTAAGCTTCTCGCCCGGATACGATTTCTACTTCTTTTCTTTCTCCTTCTCTCCCTCGTGTCTCTGAAGCTCTTCAACTCCTGAGCTCCTCCTCCCTCTTCTTCCATCTACATCGTTCTTCAGCTTCCTCTTCTTCCTCTTCTTCTCCCTTAATTCGCCCACAATGGCTCCCCCGGCAAAGACCTTCTCCCGCGAAGAGGTTCGCAACCACACCTCCGAAGACTCCCTGTGGTGCATCATCGACAGCACCGTCTACGACCTGACCGAGTTCGTCGACGCCCACCCCGGCGGCGAGAGCGTGCTCAAGCAGATTGCCGGCCAAGACGCCACCTCTGCCTTCTACAACCTCCACCGCCACGAGGTGCTCTCGCGCTACGCCGACCTCGCCATCGGCACCGTCCAGGGCGAGAAGCCCGAGGTCATCACGCCCCAGCCCGGCGACCTCAGCCCCGTCCCCTACGCCGAGCCGCTGTGGTTGACCCCCCACTTCAAGAGCCCCTACTTCAAGGACTCGCACCGCAAGCTGCGCCATGCCGTCCGCGTCTTCACCGAGGAGGTCATCAAGCCCGAGGCCCTGGACTGCGAGGCCACCGGCCGGACCATCAGCCAGGAGGTCATTGACAAGATGAGCCAGGCCGGCATCCTGCACATGCGCCTCGGCCCGGGAAAGCACCTCCACGGCGTCAACATGCTCAACAATGTCGTCAAGGGCGAGGAGTTTGACTACTTCCACGACCTGGTCGCCTGCCAGGAGATGTGCCGCCCCATGATGCGAGGCTTCCAGGACGGAAACATGGCCGGTATGACCATTGGCCTGACCGCCGTGCTCAACTTTGCCAAGAACGAGACCTGGAAGAAGAAGATTGCCGACGAGGTCTTTAGCGGCAAGAAGAAGCTCTGCCTGGCCATCACCGAGGCCTTTGCCGGCTCTGACGTCGCCGGTCTCCGCACCACTGCTGAGAAGACGCCCGATGGCAAGCACTATGTAAGTTTGCTTCTTCTTCTTTTCCTTCATGAAAGCATTAGCGTTCCTAACTCGAGTGTTTCTTCATAGATTGTCAATGGCACCAAGAAGTGGATCACCAACGGTGTCTTCTGCGACTACTTCGTCGTCGGTGTCCGCACCGGCAAGGCCCTCAGCGTGCTACTGATTGAGCGCGGCCCCGGCGTCGAGACCAAGCCCATCAAGACCTCCTACTCCCCCGCCGCCGGCACCGCCTACATCACCTTTGACAACGTCAAGGTGCCCGTCGAGAACCTCCTCGGCGAGGAGAACAAGGGCATCCACGTCATCCTCAGCAACTTCAACCACGAGCGTTGGGTCATGGCCTGCGGCTCCCTTGCCGCGCAGCGTTTCATCATCGAGGAGTGCCTGAAGTGGTCCAACCAGCGCATCGTCTTTGGCAAGCGTCTCATTGACCAGCCCGTCATTCGTCAAAAGTAAGCTCCCAAATCAAAAATCCCCCTAAATACCAAAAGCAAAGGCATCTAACAATCTCTCTCTAGGCTCGCCAAGATGATTGCCCTCGTCGAGTCCAACCAGTCCTGGCTCGAGACCATCACCTACCAAATGTGCAACATGCCCTACAAGCAGCAGGCCCAGCACCTCGCCGGCCCCATCGGCCTGCTCAAGATGAGCATCACCCGCGGCGCCCACGAGATCGCCGACGAGGCCGTCCAGATCTGGGGCGGTCGCGGCCTCACCCAGTCCGGCATGGGCAAGTATATTGAGCACTTCAACCGCACCTACAAGTTCGACGCCATCCTCGGTGGTGCTGAGGAGATTCTCGGCGATCTGGGTGTCAGGCAGGCTATGCGCAACTTCCCCAAGGCTATGCTGTAAAAAACGTGTGTTTTGAAGGAAGGGGAAATGTATTGATGCTTTTTGTATAAGATATTTCTTGTTTACCTATGGGGGTTCATGCTATGGGGCTAGCTATATTGTACGGCGTTATTTTGATTCATGTATTTCAGGAGACAGACTCCAGCCATGTTATTTGTACACGCCTTACAGTAAGACATCTAAGAGAGGCACTTACAAACAAAGATTAAACATAGTACAGACATCACGCTCACCTATCAAACAAAAGCACTGATCAATTCCAATTACCACGATTCAGCCAAACAACCAGCACGATGCCCCAAACAAAACGCCCCCTTAACGCTACTAAAAAACTTCATCCACATCCCCCATATCCACAATCCAAAGCTTACCCGTTTCTAAGCGGCTTACAAAAGTAGCATAATATCGCGCAATCGGAAAACCCATCCAGCTAAATCACATCCGTTATCGAAGAAGAGCCTTAGGTTTGATATCGTATTCGTCTGCATTGCTATATCGATAGATGTACACAGGTAAACCCACCCCAGACCAGCCGAAAACCAACACCTCCCATCCGCCCTCCCTCCCTTTCCAATCAAATCGCCGTTCTTCTGTTACAACATGAAAGGAACAAAAATACAAAGCAAAACGAAGAAACGCTGCCCCGCCACTTCTCTCCAGATGCAGATAAAAAGGGGGAAAGGCAAATTACAGAAAAAAAATTGAAAATTTTGACGAATAAATAGGAAGAGAGATCCAGGGCCTGGACCTCAGAATCTCATATGAGAGTGGTGCTGCTACAAAATTCCGGTTCGGAAATCAGACTTTGTTCTATACCTACAATTTGGCCAAAAGGGTGTAAATAAAAGGGCGTAAGGGTCCGAAAGAAGGGTATATCTGACCCCGTGATACTTTGCTCATTGTTTCGTTAAATCCCATTTCCATAAACATATTGAAAGACAGAGAAGAGGAGCAAAACGATATCATCCATAACTGCGGATGAACCATCCTCTTCTGGATATAATCCGCCTGATGCATAACCCGCGTTTGTCCGATGGGCCTCAATCAAGGCTGCTCCTGCAGTGCCCGTTTTATCTCTAGAGCTTGGTTCTTCTTCTTGTTCAACTCCCTCATAACATATTCGTACGTAAGCATTGTTACCGTCGCAGCGGGAACGGCTCGCATCATGTTTGTACCCATGCCAGCATAAAACGCTCTCCATCCTTCCTCGTGGAGGATAGTCCGGAATGTATTGACGACGCCTCTATACTTGGGTCCGGTCACGGGTGGCTTGGCTCCGGGTGCTGCCATATCCACCAGGAAGGTCTCGCCCGCAACTGGTCGTCTCTGGGTTTGTAGCCTGGTTCGAATAACCTCGTGAGGATATGTTGCACTACTGGCAAGGATTTTCGATAGGATGGAAGCAGAAAGGATACCTGCCCAATGCGCCTTTTCCCCCTCCTGTACTTCGCCCATGCCTTGCCCGGTGAACGTCGTCTTCAAGAATTCATACGTAGGGAACTGAACAGCAACATGTGTCAAACCGAGAAGGGCCGGGGTGAGGCCGGAATAAAAGGAAGAAAGGCCTTCCGAGCTGTACATCTTCCTCGCTGCATCAATGGTCGATCTGTAGTGCCACTCGTGGAGAATCGGCCTTGCCGTCGGGGTATTGCCGGGGCGAGCAAACGCGTGATGATGGCCTCTAGCTGTGTTCGGGTTGCTCTGCGACATGAGACGGGTCTTGATGACCCAGATAGGGTTCGTGACAATGGTGCTGCTAGCGCCAGCAATTATGGAAGACCAAAAGCTTACGATATGAGGGTTTTCTGTTCATCAATGGAGAGTCAGTCGGGCAAGGTTCAATGGCAGGAACAAAGTATGACAATCTACCCACGCACCATTATACTGATGTAGGAATGTCTTGCTCTTGTTATAGACGGTAAACCACACTGCCCAGGTAGGGAGATATCCGAGCACAATCGGCCCCAAGCCTCGGTACAGCCCCCGAATACCCTCCTCACGCAGGATGACCTTGGCTGTCCCTACCAGCCCATTGTACAACTTGGGGTGGCCGACATGCCGGCCCTTATCCACCAAGGTGAAGCCGCCTTGAGCCTGCAGCTTCGTCTTGATAACATCGAGAGGACAAGTCACGACGCCGGACGTGAAGCCGCCAATGGCGCCTGACAAGGCATTGAACTGGGAGTCGGAGGCGGAGAGTGTCCATCGGTGCAGCGGGGAGAGACCCCCTGCTATGGGTGACATTGGAGAATCGGCAAGACGATAGGGTGATGACGCATGATCTGCAGAGGAGGGCTGAGCTTGTTCGGGGGACTGGTCGTGAGACATAGCACCCTCGGCGAAAAGAAGAAGGAAGAAGAAGTCTAAAGTTGCAGGTTGTCGGACCGGTGATTGTAGGTTCGCTGGCCGTTTATGGAAGCTAGAAGTTGGCGCCGATGGCTATGAGGTCTCGTGTTGAGGATTGTTGGTGGTGATGATACAAAAATCGGCTGTTTGTTCCGGCGTTGCTGCGTCTTCCGAGAGATTGTCCCAAGCGCAGCGGATGACGTCGAGCACGCCGCTCTGCGGCTCTACCAGTGAATATGAAGGTAGAAGAAGTATTAATCGTTCTCTCTCCAACCCTGCTCCTAATATGTGTGATATTCTCGAATCTGGGATCCGTTCGGTCCAGGAAAGTCCGGGTACTGCGGGGAATGCTCCCACGCGCAGTATCCGTCCTTGCCTAGCGAACGCCGCCGGCCATTGACTTGTGCAGCGTTTAGAAAGAGTCGCCCAGAGCGGCCGAGGCTGTGGGATGGATCGCACTGGTCGGGATGTGTAGAGGACGTGCGGACAGCCGCTCGGGAGGGACGAGGTCGAAGGTGGGAGGAGAGACGAGAGTGGGAAAAGAAGAAGAAGAGAGGGCGAGAATTGGTGGAGTGGGAAGAAGATAGCCGGGCAGGCAATCGGCGCTGTCCACTGACTGCAGAGCGCCGAAGCGGTTGAGATTTTGGGGCCTGCAGTGGGGACTGGCCCCTCCAAGCGCAGTACGGACAGTTACTGTGCAGGGCGCATGCGCTGGGGCTGGGCGTGTGCCGACTTATTCCATCGCCGGGAGTGATTTGATGGCAATGGCCTTGGTTACCTGTAAAGTACTGTGAATGTACGAGTGCGCCACTCGCTGTGATGAGGTCAAGTATTGATGTGTTAATAAGTTTGATTCCTTTCAAGACCAAGAACGGATCATATCAATGTTTTGATTGACGAAATACAGGGGACAAAAAATAAAAGTCGCTACGTCAGAGACAAATGACGCAAGGCGAGCCAGGGACAAGACGCCGAATAAATGCGAGGTACATGTACAGGTACGTAGCAGGCTAGTATCGATCCCGATACCGAGCAGCGCATTGTCCATTTATACACAAATTCTCAATCCATCCATTCAATCATACAGCATTATCGTGACAGTGCAGATAACAGTAGATCTAACCTCGCTCCCGGCCCATCATCACTTTCCGACCTTCACATGCTGCTCGGTCATGCACTGCAGCTGCACCGTCATCACATGCTGGCCTATGGCAAGACAACGGCATTGTCCTGCATCTTCCGTGCAGCAGCCAGAGACTTGTAACCCAATAGAATCCAATCCAACCATACCTAACCTAAACCATAGCTTGACGAAAAGCTCCCGGGACAAAATCAGGAAAATCAGCGAGTCGGGTCATCTGATCTGGATCGCTAGATGTCCGTACATGGCGGGGAAACCAGTTGAGGAATTCTTGATTTCATCCTCCAAGGTGTGGCCGCATTGCTTAATGGAGACCATGTTCTCGGTCGGCCGGGATTGATCGGGCTTCGTTGAATAGCATTAGCGAGACCCGAGTTTGCGCGTGTAAGAAGAAGACGGAGAGATTGACAACACATTAATTCTTTAGTAGATATACTCTCAAGCATACTGATAGCAATTACTAGAGTTGCTTACTGCCATTATGAGTCTGTTCGCAACTTAGATAAGTGGTCTTGGTAAATGAAATCGTGCATATCCAGTCTTGAGTTAACGATAAGTTTATTATTCATTACTCCTTACCTAGGTAGTCACCCTTGGGTATCAGACTTTGGCTCACCTCAGCCTTGGAGCTCAATCAATTCTTGCTCATAGTGGCTGGACATCGTAATGATCTAGCTGACGGACATGCAGGAAGCGGCACGGACTTCGTCTTCACCGGAGTCAATGTATGTATCAATGACAGCGCCGGCCTGCCTTCATACTTCTTGGTGACCATGATTCTCTGAAGAGAGTCAACAAATTCTAGCGATGCCACGTATTTTACTTATGTGAGGTTGGTGTTTTGGTTTCTGTATCTGGATCTGTCCAATATATGCTAAAAATACATGTACCAGGCAAGGCAGATGCGAGGCCCATCACTCTTGCCCACTACTGATCATGGCACATGCTGGAAGGAAAGTGATAGTGATATACATGGATAGAAAAAGGTCTAAGAAGAAGGCCATCTGGTGCTATTTCTAAGTCATTCAATTTGTTTTCCTTTCTTCACCACCAGGATTCTTCAACTTATCACTATTTGTCCAAGTAAATAGAGCATCGTCTCAAAGCAAAATGGACACACATGTTTGTTTAAAATGCCAGCTCAGTTGCGCCAACTTCCAAACTTGCAACAAAGTCGGAGCATTTCCGTGTACCCGCGGCTGTGCCTTGGTGGCTGTCAGTGACTCCAACCCTGACTCCTCGCGTGTACTGCTAACAGCATGTAAAGTATTGCAGTGTCATGTGCGAAGACGCTCACTGGCCAGAGCACAAGAAGGACTGCGAGGCCCTGTTGGTCAAAGACGGATGGCGTCCTGGGTATGAGACTGAGGGCCGCAAGAATTCATTCGTGGATTGGACTACGATCGAAACTGGCCCTCCGCCTCTTCCTCTGATGGAGGACAAAAGGCTTCTCTGGGGCGGCACACGAGCGGCTGACGTTCTCAACATGGAAAACAACGAGGCCCTGGATGAAGACGATAGATATTTGTCTTTACTTTTTACTGGCAAGGCAACCGTAGAGTAACAGTTGAGGCGGGTGGCTGTTGATGGTACGATGGCTAATGACTCAATGCACACATAGATTCCGGTGACTTGCGCCATCTTTTTCGGACAATAGCTAAACTACCGCCGCGGTCCGAGTGGTTCGTGGATGTCACGATCAACACTGAGAGGGTCGCTTTCCTTACACGAAACGTGATAGTGGGTTTGTGCGCTCTTGACGCCACACAGTCGGTGCAAGGCCACGACCAAGCATATATGTCTGGGACCATTGATACCATTATACATGTCTGGTACTCAGCTTTTTTGACTCGAGACATTGTGCAATATCTGGAAGAAAGGATTCAGCCCTTGTTGGAGCAAGTTCGTCCCAACTTGGACGGCAAAGCTCCCGATACCGTTCTCGAACACACGTGGAAATTTTCTGGAGGCAGAGGCAGCTATCTCCGTCTGTCCCTCCCAGTAGTACGCTGGAACTATGTCATTAACTTCTTAAAAAAATCCCCTGCGCTCAGCTATCAAGTCGCAAAGGCCCGAATGCAACATGTCACTCTGGATCCACGCAGACGCGATGCCCGAGAATATCATTATTCCAAGATGACAGACTCTCCGCATTTGCGCATGGTATATCAGAGGTTCCTCGAAGACGGGATGCTTTTGCCTTTTGGGCATTCACGTCTTGATTTTGTCTACCCAAATGGGTTAATATCCCTCCCCCCTCCTTTCCGCCTCTTCTTATACTAACACTCAAAAGCGCCCTGTTTCCAGAGGATATCAAGTACGGTTATGCTGAGAGTGGTAGCCCTCTTGCTGCATGGGGCGTCTTGGACGTGAACAAGACGCCGTGGGCTGCCGAGAACGATTTGTACGGGAAGCTTTACTGCTTTCTTAGGGGTGTGATTGGGAATATCCTTCGTTGGCTAGGGCCAAACGAAATCGGGCTGTGCTTTCACAATGTTCCCATTCGAACGCTTCCTAGTCGCCTGGCTAAGAGAAAGTATGATCGAATAGAGGTTAGCTAATCGCTCTTCAAAGGTAATTGCGTTGAGCTACTACTAAATTCCAAGTACTTCCTGGCTACACAGGTGTCGAATGTGTGCGGCAGAGAAGAATTGAGCGTTCGAGACACGTTTCAACTCTTCTCTGGGCACCTGAAGGACCCAGCAGATAATCCTCGTGCCACTCTAATGACGTGGTTCGTCAACGCAGCAAAGGAGCCGAAAGATGCCCGAGGCAATGCACAAAGTCTGTTTACCACCTTTCAACTCCAATTATTATACAATAATTTCGATGCAAAAGCCGCAGTCACCCACCAGCTTTTCACTCTGGTGAACTTGCCTAGACTTATTGACGAATACTTTACCGTGTTGAGTTGCCCTCCGCATCGCATATAGCGGCTCTAACTGACATCGTAATAGGTATATGAGGACACGTGAATTTGAGCAGAATGCTCTCGAGTCTGGGATGGAGATGAAGTCGGAGAATACCGTTGTGGACAAGTGGCCCGCGAGGCCCAAAATTAACACAATGAGTGACCATTGCCTATACTTGAGCTCCCCACATCCACTTATAGAGCGTTGCGTTGAATGGCGGAAGAGAAGATCTTGACAACCACGAGGGCTTGGGGGTAGCTGGATGAATTAGTTGGATCGGGTGTTGCAGGGGATTGCAGTGCAGTGAGGGATTCCATTGATAAGACTCCCAGTGCTGCCATAGTAGAGTACAAGATGGGTAGTATAAATGCCAATATCTCTACTACATGTTATCATTGTCCATTTGCCACAAAGAGTTTTCCAATTGTATCAAGAGAGTCAGTGTATCCATGGCTACATAATGTACAGGTGTCTACAGCAGACTTACATGCAGCCAATGATCTCGCGGCTATAACACATCAATTCGGAAAACGGAACGAAACGGAAAACCATCCCGCCTATTCTACCGTTCCATCTCCGTTCATTACGGCGTCTCCCCAAAAACACACCCAAACCACCCCACCAACGAAAAACGGCCGTTTTCTTCCCCACGTGACATCCCGAGCTCTCCCAACTTTTGCAAGGGCCCGCCGAATCATCCCATTTCGCGCATAATCTTGAGCATTCGAACGAACAGCCAAACCGTCTCCTCCTCCCTTCGCAACAGCAGCAACAGCCGCCTCGACAATGGTTTCCCTCGCTCCTTTTGTCCTGAAGAGGCCTTGGTTGGTCAAGGCGCTGACGCCCGCGGCCAATTGGTATGCTGGTGCTTCTGGATACCGCCAGCTCGGTCTGAGGTACGAATAGCCGAATTTAAATGCTCGCTTTTTTTTTTTTTTTGTTGGAGGATACCCAATGAGCTTGGGAATGAGAAGGATACGGCTTGAAGAAAGAAAAAGAGAGAGAAAGATTGTGATATGGGAAGCTGGTGGAGGAATTGCATGACATTGCGCAAAATGGAGAAGAGTCAAGTCACCCGAAATGCTAACGCAAGTGTTCCCCCAATTTAGATACGACGACCTCCTCGAGGAAGAGTCTGAAGCCGTGCAAATCGCCCTCAAGCGCCTCTCCGCAAAGGAGTCCTACGAGCGCGTCTACCGCATCCGCCGCTCCGTCCAGTGCAGCTACACCCACAAGCTTCTCCCCAAGGACCAGTGGACCAAGCCCGAGGAGGTACGAACGTCTCAAAAACTCTCTCTTCCCGCCTTTCACAACATTCAAACGAGAATCGAACCGCTTTCCTTGGACTAACACTGTAATGCTTTTTTTTTTTTCTAGGATGTCCCTTACCTGCGCAACATCCTTGCCCAGGTCGAGGCCGAGCTCGCTGAAAAGGACGCCCTGGATTCCATGACCGTCATCAAGAAGCACTAAACAAATACGAAAAAAATTACGGAACGAAATGGCACGTTATTTGGTTCGGAAGGAGCAGGATCAAGCAGCGGCGGCGAAAGTTGATGGATTGTTTAGAGATCTACACAGGTCTCTTTGTATTAAAATAAAAATGTATAGGCATGGTCTAAACCTTGACTCCCTTTGCTCATTATAAAACAAGTCCCTCCCCTCCCCTTCTCCCACAGTGATATATATATATATATATAGTATATGCATGTCATTACTCAAACTGGCTATGTGATATTGTACAGGAGTTGCAACGCAATTCTGGAAGCAGCAAAGAAAACGCTTCCCCAAAAAAGACGCTTTTACCCTGGCCCAAAAGCTCTCACGTTAAAGAGTCCAGTCTCTCCCCCAGTCCACCTTTTCGTCTTCTTTCAGTCTCGACAAAAGTCATGAAGAAATCCTGCCGAGACGCCGCAACGCCAAATCTGAGCCGCTAAACACCCGCCAACCCCTTGCCACCTTTTCCATCCATTTTGTTTTTCCTTCCTGCTCGAGCTGGTCTTTTTTCTTGCCCCCCTTTTGTCGCCCATGGTCTTTGCCAAGATGGATGGCTCCGACCTGGGATGCAATAGTAAGTGGTTTCCATATATCGATACATCGTGTAATTCTGTACACATCATGTACATAGGTACAAATCTTCCAGCAAAAAGCCTCCCAGTGCACACCAGCCACCGGCCATGAAATCCATTATATGTCGTAGTAGTATAAACGGATGCCCAGCCAGGTGCTGGCTTATATACGCTGATAAAACAAGAGATATGCGACCTTGTTATCTTTGATGCTGTCCTTGACTTGCTTCTCCTTGACAGCTCCATTAGCTCCACCGTTGACAACACTGCTCCATCGCTTGCCACCGTTAGTTGGCGCAGTGACTTGCTTCCAACCGTCTTCATCGCCAGTGTCGTCGTCGTTCATGGCTCCGAATCGGTTGCTGCTAATGTTCGAGGTGGCATCCTTGCGTACCTCCTTGGCATCTTCCTCGGACCCAGTTTCGGCAACGTCTTCGGGCCGGATGCGCCGAATGACGGTGTCATCCAGCCGAATCCACTCGCGACCATCTTGTCGCCTCACGTCTACTGTGTAATGGCCGCCACTAGCATTCTTTCCGTGGTGATACACCACGCTGATGAGCTTGTATCTAGGCATTGAAGCATCGTCGAGGTTCTGGCGTTTCTGTCTCGACAAAGCCTCGCGGGGAATTTCAAGCTCCAAAGGATACCCAATCTTTTTCCAGATCTTGACAGTTCCATGGCCTTCAGCATCAAACTGGAATCGTTTGAGGTGCAGGATCAAGACAGGTGGTAGGGTTTCAATAAAGACTTGTTTTGTGGCCGTAACATCCTTTCCGCGAGGGGAGTTGAAGTCTCCCTGAAGGCGCTCTGGGCGAGTCAGTCCACGTAGGGCATCAACAACATTTCTGACATCAGGAGATCCAATATCTAGCTGGAGAGGTTGATAGCGTTCAGTGGTGATGGAGTCCTTCAGTCCTGGCACGCGAAACTCGGATCTCAGGAGGCCACCAAAGATCTTGGTGATGGGGGTCGACGTATTATGACCCGACAAGCGAGAGACGGCGGCGCGTTGCTTGCGGCCGACTTCAAGCCAATCGTCAGAAGCCGCAACAGATCCCCCGGTAGAAGCGTCGGATGAAGGCACTTCCTCGTGTCCAACTGGCAAATCCTTCATGACGTGGGTACACTCATCGTCAAGTGACTGAAGCAGGAAACCCAAGAACTCTTCTGCATCCTGTTGATGACCACGCTACAAGAATAATTATTAGCCATACAAAATTCAAAGTAAGCTGCAGGAAGGTTCATCGCTTACTCGCATGCTAGCAAATCGGGAGAGCTGCCGGATAGCGTCATAGACAAACTCAGGGGTAAAGGGCTCGCCGTAACGTTCAAGATCTTCGTTCTTCAGAATTCGATTGAGCTGATCAACGGACGCAGATGATTTGAGCACACTGTATTCCCTCATGAACATTATCAAGGCATCAATCAAAGGAGTCTCGCTCTTGAAGCTGTGAGCGGCCTTTTTGCCGACTTGGTCAAGCAAGTCGTAAAACGGCACACAGAACATGAGCACTTGCAGCACCTAAGAAGCGTGTTAGCAGCAGGTTCTCTGTGGTCTATATGAGGCCTAGAAGAAACTTACAGAGTTCATGTAACACATATTACCAGTGTTGATGAGTCCGCGCGGCTCAAGGAAATCGATCTTGTCATTGTTCTCGACCTGGTATGACTGAATTGCCTGAGCAAGTGAGCTGGCGTTGGATTTGGAAAAGGCTGATCCGAGAAAGTTATTTGCGGCGTCTGTTGAATCACCATTGACAGCATCTCCACCAGCTGAACCATTCAGTCCTGTCTGAGCTCGAGTCGATGGCTTGGCAAAGAGATTTGCCCAGCTGGTAGGCGGAGCCTTAACCACGGGGCTAGGAGGGTGGCTCGTGCCATTGGATTGGAGCTCAGCGGAGGCATCAGTTGCGGCCTCTTGATCTTCAGACTTGGCAGCGTCTCCGTTGATCTTTTCCTGCTCCGCCGTCACAGAAGCGTCAGAAGCGGATGGCTTAGGGCCATGCTTTGGTAGCACTGGGACCACAGGAACAGCGGGCGCAGTTGGGCGCGTAACAGATGCATCAGCTTTGACGGGAGCTTTGGTCGTCCCTTCTTCCCCTGCGGATTTGGAGGTTTCAGCATGATCAGAGGTCGAAGTAGATCCTCCTTGCTTTTGGGCTGGCTCGCTTTGAGCAGATGCCGCAGGCTCCTGGTTGATTTGTTGTTCCACGGAGACATCAAACTGCCCCGTAGGCAGCGAGACTGCCTTATCCTCTGCACCCAAAAGCTTTCTCTGCCGTCTTGATCGCGGAGTCCTCACAGGAAATTCGACGTCGGGGCGTGACAGCCAGGGAAGCTAGTTCACCAAAGTTAGTAAGACATCCAAGTCTTGGCCAGGATTGCTTCAATAAAACTCACCGGTGGGCGAAAAGGCTCGCGTGACTCGATAACAGGGGCAACGACAGGGGAAGGAGCAACAGCAGCAGGAGCAGGAGTTGTCTCTTGAACAGGCACCGGCACAGGGGCTGGCTGAACGACCGGAGGCGTCTGAGGAGTCGTGGGCGTGGGCGGAGGAAGCAGCTGCGACGAGTGTGTCGAAGACGGAGTATGGGGCAAGCCAGGGGCGGGAGCAAGCGGAGGCTGGTACGGCGTCATCGGATTAGGAGACGCTCGAGGGTAGCTCGGCGGGATGCTGACTCCCACCATGGGGGCGTACTGCTGCATGGGCGGCGGGGATCTGGTGTTGTAGTTCTGATAGGGCATGTATCCGGGAGCTGGAACTCCTCCAGTCTGATACTGGTGCGGTGGCATGCCATAATACTGCTGAGGAGCATACGGCGCATAGTTGGAGTACATGTGGTTCATGTGCTGCGGATGTTGGTTCTGCAGCTGATGTTGGTGATAGGGATTCATGTACTGCTGCTGTCTCCGTCGAGGGCCCCCCATGTTTCCATTCAAATCCATGCCGCCGTTGATACCTCCGGCCGCGGCTTGTATGCCCTGCCCAGCCGGCAGATGGCGGTTACTCATCCTGCCGGCTTGGGAGATTGTACTGTTGCGGGTATCGCCCAGTGCTGCGACTCCCGCATCTACCTGCACTGCCGGAGGGTTGGAGGAGAGCAATGTCAATCTCGCAGTTGTAGCCAACAGCTAGGAATGGTGCACGTATGTGTTGTCGTGATGGCGAGCGTCGTTGGAGCTGCGCGACGCGGCTAAGAGTTGTTGCGCAACGAGGCAACGTGACTCGACGATAGTGACGATTGTCCTATCAACGTTGGAAAGGGAAGAATTAAAGGGATAATAAAAGAACCGGTGTCTTCATAAGAAGTCCAAGGCAAGGCCACAGCGGGCGCTCTGAATAGGGTGAGGCCGCAGCAAGTCGGTTGGGGGCAAGGAGTAGAAGTAAAAATGGGCTGTAGAAGCCGGCGGCGATATTTAGAAGCACCGTTGAGATGCGGCTGGTTTCTAGGCCTCGAGTCACTGTGGAGGCAGAATTGGTTGTGTGGCCATGGGTTGGTTTAGCGCGCTCAGATCGTCTTAGCATCCGTGCACTCCGCTGACTAGATCGTCCCGAGGATTGTCCGGCAACCTGGGATGCGATGTACGGAGCATTATGGGGTTCGGCGATTTAGAGATGAGATACGATAACTTAATATACAACTATAAATGTCATTGATTATGCGTTTCGAATAGAAGATAGCCGTTGGTTTGTATTAGTACTACAAGACAAAAGTTATCCATATATTTGTGTCTAGTTCTACTGCAAGTCAACACTTAGTACTCCGTACCTATATAAAAGCATAACGCCAATTCAGTGTACACCAAATCTCAGATCAAACCGCCCTCAACCAAGATAACCAGACGCCAATGCTTGCTTGTTTGCCCGCTCGCTCGATTCTTTGCCTTATACTTCCTGTCTCATAACGCGTCGCCACGTTCTATTCGTCTCTAAATAGCCACATGCCACCAGGCCGCATTGCTTCTCTATACCTGTCTGCAATTGTACGCTTCTCTCGTCTCAAAGCCTCTTCTTTGTCCGCTGCCAATTCTTGTGTATCCGGGAAATCGGCATTCCAAAATCCGGGTGGAGACTGCATGCGAGAGAAGCGATGTCTATGTCTGCCGTATTTGTTGGCCAGCTCTTCAGTCTTGGCCTCAATCCACATCTCAGCTCTTTCATCTTTTGTCATAGATGCCAGTTTGTAGGCAAATTCACCCAGATAGCCCTCCAGCAGTTTTTGCTCTTCCTGTCGCTGTTCTGCCGTCAACGGTGGATTTGGCCGCTGTGATAGAGCCAATGCCCTGAAATGTTTCCCACAGCAATGCATATCTGTACAGCCTCGTAGGGCTGCTCTGTCATCCTTATCCCTGACAACTTCCGAATAAGCAAAATCGTGCCCCTCATTTGATGAGGGGTTCACCTTGAAATCATCAAGCCGAAGTTCAGACAGGGGCTTATGACGGAGGCCAGAGGCGGATCCCCTACTTTTGAGCGGTGATACACTTCGACCAGGTGCTTTTTTGACCGATTTCTTAGAAGGTGTCGTCGCATCTGCGCTCAAGCCTTGACGCTTCTTAGTATGTCGCATCACCTTGTCAAAGGGTAGCTCCCGGGGTTGAGGAAAAAGAAGGTCAAGGGGCGTATCTTCAGCAAAAACGCGCTCTGGTTGGCGAGCTTTGGGTGTTCGCGAGATCGTGGCCGCATTCTCGGGAGTTGAAGTATTCAGCAGGGTATCCAGCAGGCTTTTGGCAACTGAAGTTGGCGTAGGCAGGGCTTGCAAGTTCTTGTCAACTCTTCGTTTCCCATAGGGAGTGCCATCTTCTGCTAAAACTGAAATTCCATGGGCCAATGTATCCTTCAGGGGGGCTTCCTCCGCATCAGCGGCCCACGTTGTAATTCTTTTATTGCCGCTTATTGGGGTGAGCACAGATGAGCCACGCATATCCTTAGCCGACTGCTTCACTCCACCCAATCGTACATAGCCGGGTCTTTGAACTGTATTAGAAACTGGAGATGTTGGTTCTTTTGCACCTTCGACAGCCGAAATCTCTAGGTCTTTGCGCTTTCGAGGAGTAGTTATCCTCTGCGCGATATCGTCAAGGTCGATACTTTCCTGTATGTTGAACTGGTACTGTTCCGAGGCAGCAATAGGACTAGAATCGTCTGGTTCGGCCTTTATTCTTGGGGTTGTCGCAGCTGTATATGCACCATCTTCAACTCTTCTCCTCTTCACCTTTCTCTCGGACACTACTACTGGGAGGTCGGAAGATGGTTCTGGCTTAATGAAAACCGGATCCTGGTCTTGGCCGGTCTTTGGTAAAGGCGGCAGATCCTCAGACTCTGCCTCGTCAGGATCGCCTTGAGTAGATTGCAGTTGCGCATCATCTACATTGGCGTTGTGATCGCTATCAGAGGTTGCCAGGACAGTTGGCGGTGGCATATCAGAAGTCGGGTTATCAAAAGCGAGACCTGTTTTATGTAATGCATGAGGTTCGTCGGCTTCTTCCAGTTCTAGAATCCGTATACCGTGCTTCTCTTCAGCAGCCCTAGCTTGTCTCTCCAACTTCTTTGCGCGGGCCATCCACCAGTCACGCTCATCCTTTCTCTTCCGGAGAGCCTCTTTTGCCACCTTGAAATTGTTTGAGAGTGCATGGAATCTCATTTTGGACTTGAAAAGCTCAGCATTTTCAGGAGTAATGTTTGGAAGAGGTGTCTTCGTTGTTGAAGAGGTTGAAGCCGGCTGAGCGACCGCGATACTCGAAGTGGGGGCATGTCTGCCTGCTGGGGTCGCATTCTCGATTGATGTATTTAATTCTGTCGAAGGAGGGCTCGAAGAAATAGTTGCCAGTTGAGCTCGCAGGTTCTTGTTTTCTTTCTCGAGTGCTTCGATATTGGCCAGTTTGCTTTTTAATGTTTCGTTGATCGCGGCGTAGTTCGCGGCCCTCCGGCCGAGCTCTTTTTCACGTCAATACAACGTAGCTACCGGTATTAGTAGTATTGCGACGTACCGTCTTGAATTTCACGGTCTATTGTTTCCCATACATGATTGAGAGCTTCGTGCACAGCTGGCCGGCCTTTCTCCGACCAGTTGTCCATCTCGAGGGTCGCAATTGAGTCGTGCTGTGCTGGGCCGTGAAGCCGGCTGCTGCTATTGTTGACGCTAATAAACAAGACCGTAAAGCTCCCGCGGCTCAAACCGCGCCACAACAACTGGGGAAAACGCCAGGCCACGTGACCTACATTAAGGCTACCTAGGAGAATGACTAGACACGTGCCCCACGAGTTGAATGGAGATGATGCTCTACACTGATATCTTGGAGTCTCCGCCGTAAAATATGCTACTTTTTGTGACTCGAGTGGAATCCTTGTGCTTCAATCCAGTGAGAAATCCCTAAATAGTTCGTCACTTCAATTGAGAGCTGCCAATGAGAAAGCAAGCATTTTTGTGCTGCAGCAGCATCTTGTATAAATACGTAGGGCTAGACTTTAGAATACTAGAAACCAAGTTGCTCGCATCTCCCAACCCCTGTTCCAGTCTATTACTACACTACCCAATGTCACATCTAGTATAAATACAGAAATACAGAACATCCATATTTGACACAATGTCAGGCTCTGTCCATCATCTGCCGCTGAAGCTTATTTGATGTGGTCTCCAGCTTCGGCATTCGCATTCCACACACACAGCGAAAGCCGGCTCAACATTTTTCCGCCGACTGGCAAGGGCCTCCCACGCTCGCCTGTGCTCAGCGGGCCACCGCCAGCAGCGCACTAGACCGGCCTAGGCTGAGGGCCCAATAGCTGGTTATCGTCAAAAACTTTTCCCTTTTTCGTCTACACGTTTTTTTTCCAATTATCGATTTGTGGAATCAACACTCTCGTCCCACAGCCTCTCGACGCTTCATTCCTGACCGTTATACTACCCAGTAAGTACCGTCTCTTTCGCGGCATCGCCTCGACCTGAGGAATGTCCTCAATTCTGCTATTTGCGTCGTTGGCCCTGGTGGGCAATGCGATATAGCGCTGTGAAATGGGTCGCCTGTTGCCCCTCAGCCTCAGGCCGGCAGATCGCCTTGCATTTTTGGGCTCACCTCGCAAAGCTCACATACAGTCGCTAACATTGCTCAACTCGCCCTCGCAGCCCGTTTCTCTTCTCCAATCGCCATATCAACCATGGACTACACTCCCCGAGGAGCGTGTTACTCTTGTGAGTCTCTTTTTCTCCCGTGTTTCATGAATTGCCACTTGTACTACCTCACCTGAAATTCCCCCGCGTTTTTGCTCCGTCAGGTACCTTGAATTTTTTTGAGGTTCCTGTCAGCCCCTCCAACCTTCCCTGCACTGCTTTCACCACATTCATGTGACCACAACATGATTTATCTTCTGGAGAGGGGCGTTTCTCGAATATATCGAGCTTCTAGCTTCTACTCTCATTTTCAAATTTGCTTTCTCTTTGTTCAGTCACTGACGAGTTCATGCAGGCGGTTCTACCGGCCACCAGGTACAGTGAAATTTCATGCTCAGGCCTTCAACAAGGCTCTCAATTCACACAATTTTTAGGCCCGTGACTGCCCCAGCAAAGGCCCTGCTAAATGGTATGTTTTTTGATCTCTTTCATATGAGAAGTCGACTGATGTACTAACTTTTTTGCCAGCTACAACTGCGGTGGTGCGTAATGTCTACACTTTACTGGCGTTGCTTATACTAACTGTTCTTAGGCGAGGGTCACATCAGTAAGCCCTGACAACTTTGACTAACCATTCCCCTCGTTCACCCACTGATTTTTCCCAGGCCGTGACTGCACTGAGCCCATGAAGGACAACAAGTCCTGCTACAAGTGCGGCCAGCAGGGACACATTTCCCGCGACTGCCCCCAGGCCGGAGGTGCTGGCGGCGGCCAGTCTACTGAGTGCTACAAGGTACGCAATTGAGTAGTTGGGCAGCTTTATTGGATGGAGACTAATCATTTGTTCCTCAGTGCGGTGAGAAGGGCCACATTGCCCGCAGCTGCCCCAAGTCTGGAGGTGGCTTCGGCGGCAACTCCTACGGCGGCAACAGTGGTTATGGCGGCGGTGCCGGCAAGACCTGCTACTCATGCGGTGGTTACGGCCACATGTCTCGTATGCATTACCTTCCCTGATGGCCATTTCAACCCCCTA
This sequence comes from Trichoderma semiorbis, assembly GCA_020045945.2. NCBI lineage: Eukaryota > Fungi > Ascomycota > Sordariomycetes > Hypocreales > Hypocreaceae > Trichoderma > Trichoderma semiorbis. The sequence goes on from CM034695.1 coordinate 6,943,934, forward strand.
CTAACTACGATGCAGGTGAGTGCGTCAACGGCATGAAGTGCTACAACTGTGGCGAGTCTGGCCACTACTCCCGTGATTGTCCTAAGGAGTCCGCTGGAGGCGAGAAGATCTGCTACAAGTGCCAGCAGAGCGGCCACGTTCAGGCTCAGTGCCCTAACTAAAATGGCGGAAGCTGTTTTCTCCATGACGGCTTGTTAATGGAGAGGAAGTTGGCGTGGCAGCTATGATACCCACGATGATGGCCCATCAGGGCCTTCTCTTTCCTTATGTCCTTATTCCGCGCATTTTCTAGGGTGCGGCCAAAAGTTGATTCGGCATGGTCCATGCGACGATATAACAGCTATTTTGCAACTCACGTTGCTAAGTGCTTGGAGGCTACGCAGGTTTTCGGCTCAAATGCTGAAACACGGTGAAATTGAAAACGTCTTGGGGATGATGCCTTCGATGCGGCTGATGATCTGACAATGGGGAGGGAAGATACACAAATTTGCCAACCAATATTGTGGTTTTTGTCACGGAGGATATTTGGAAGACAAAGATATCTCTTCCCTTGATATGACTTTACGTCCAGACTCTACTTCTGAAGAGGAGAGGCCAAAAAGCATGCGATGTACGTTGTTGATAGTAAGACGATGAATGCACCAGCATTAAAGTTGCTGAAGTCTACATACACTTGGGGCTCTCGTTTCATGTGCCAGGGATGTGGTGATGCCGCCGACTTACAGTATGGTGTGACCCAACTGCTCACAGCCTGCCTGTACCCGGCAATTATGTGCAGGACAGTAGTATCAGTGCTGCGATAATATCGGCACATGCCGCGCCGTGGCCAAGTGATACATGTCGGGTGCCAATTATAGACCCTGCGCGCGGAGCTGCAGATTTGATGCAAGTCATGCTAGATACTACTAGATCAGTACAGGTGTTTCCCCAGCAACAGCATTCGGTGCTTACTCGCCTCGCCAACAGTACGGAGTAGTAGTACCTAGTTTATTCGGTTAACCAGCAGCAGCAACTAGAGATTCGTGCCTGGCCAATGGCTCTGCCCTCGCATCCACGGGCGAATCAAGGCCCAAGACCCGGAGCGCTACGGAGACTTCCTGTCAGACACTGTCACTATCTCGGAAACCCCAGTCCAACGGCAACATTCCGTAAAATGGAGCTCCGCGTTAAGCAAATGGTCCAAGCTTCGACAAGCTCCCACGGCGCGGTCCAGGCCCTTGATTGGCCGCAGCTTGCCAGGGCCAATTGCACAGCTAACGGGCAGGTGGCTTGTACGGAGTAGGAATCGCATGCGACGGCAGAATTTCTGTGGTGGTTTTGCCCAGGGCTGTCGCTGTCACAACGACCGCCAGGCCAGGCCCAGACCTTCTCTCTTGTTTTTTTTTTCTCTCTTAGCTTACTGCAGCGCCTCCTTCTCACAACCGCGTTGCGCAGCTTTGTTGACCTGTACAACGTGTCATTTTCCCTTCTGATCCTTCAGGAGAGCTGCGGGAGCACCAAAAAATCGGGAAACTCGCTGCCGTAAAGCACCGCCAGACCAATATCATGCCTGTTGAGCTGCGCAAGCGCAAAGCCCCCGTGGCGCCGCCCGCGCCCGCGCCGAGCAAGAAGAAGGTGGCCACCAAGGCCAAGAAGCCCGCTGGAAAGGCCAAGGATGAGGTGAAGAAGCCCAGTGCAAAGGCAGACAAGCCTGTTAAGGACGACGAGGCCACCGAGTCTGCGCCGGAAGCCCCTGAGGAGAAAGAGACGGTGAAGGACAAGGACACCAAGGAGAGCACCAAGGACGACACTAAGGAAGAGTCCAAGGACGACAAGAAGGACGACAAGAAGAAGCTGGCTGCTGCTGCTGCTGCGGGTAAGATCGCGGTTGGCGATGTCATTGACCTCGAAGGATTTGGCGGCGAGATCCAGACCAATGATGGCGAGACGACTTCTCTGAAGAAGCTCCTCGACGACAGCAAGAGTGGCGTCGTCCTCTTTACTTACCCCAAGGCTTCGACACCCGGATGTAAGTGCTATGTTTCTCTTTTTTCCCTTGTGCGCAGATTGCTTCTGAATATGCAACCAATGCCCTCCCCTTGGGCTCCTACGCGTTTATCCGCGATCTTGTCTTGATATCAAGGTTTTTTTCACGCGACACGTATGCTGACTTGACAATTCTCAGGCACCAACCAAGTGTGCCTCTTCCGCGACTCCTATGAGCCTCTGACTGCTGATGGCCTCGCCATCTACGGTCTGAGCACTGATTCCACCAAGGCAAACACCTCGTTCAAGGAGAAGCAGAAGCTGCCCTACCCCCTTCTTTGCGATCCCCAAGCCACTCTCATTGACGCCATTGGCCTCAAGAAGCAGCCTAAGGGAACTCAGCGCGGAGTCTTTGTTGTCAACAAGGAGGGCAAGGTGCTTGTTGCCGAGGCTGGCGGCCCTGCTGCCACCGCGGACAGAGTCAAGGCTCTGGTCAAGGAGTTGAAGGGAGAGAACTAGGTCGTGGCTGGCTTTGTTTGTACCGATGCTGTGTGTCTTGAAAATTAATCGTCTTGCTTTTTTTACAAGTTGGCGTGGGAGTTGATGGCTGTCAGGGATAGCAAGCGTGCTTCTTTGTGTACTGGTACTGGGAATCTGTATAGGGCCCACTGTTATCGTATGTATTGCTCGTTAGTCTCCTGAGGGATAGTATCGAATTGATCCGGTTATTCGCTCTTTTTTGTTTTGTTACTGAGAAGATGTTTCTTATGCGGCCACCATGCCGCAACGTTGCAAGGGGATGATGCTGAGTTTGTCTTGCGGAAAGTGGTTGTGGTTGTGTTATTCTATGCGAAATCTAAGTAATTAGTAACTACGGCTGAGCTCTATGCCGAGAGAATCTAAGAATAAATTCAATCGATAAAATGATGGAATACGGCACCCTAGGGGAGAATAGGGAAATGTCATTGGCGAAACTAGACCAACTCTTTTCAATTCTGGAAGGGGGCTACGGAATTTTATCCTCAAAGAGCACTCCCAGCGACTACTCAGGTAGCACCATACAATTACAAACATCAATGGACTCAATAAATACACAGTTTCTCTCAGAGAATGATAATTTTCAAGATTCATCATCTCATTCTTATTTAATGAGTCTCAATTGGCTTCGTTGAGAAACCCCCCCGATATTCTCTCGTCGGCTGCAGGGTAGCTAGAAGGAAGCCATCGGCAAAGCCTCGGTTAGCCGAATCGCTAACATTGCTCTGCTTCGTCGAGATCAACCAACGCCGAGTCAATTCCCAGACGACACTCGACATATCGCACTGAGACTCTCCCATCGCTCACGCAAGATGGCTTCTCAGGCGGCAGCAAAGGCTGCTGGAGGCGTTGTTTCCATTGCAAAGGTTCGAAATACCTGCTCCATCCCGACCCCCTGCAGCGCCAATTGGCGTCAATTTACGCCTCAACTCTGGTGATTTGCGGCTTCGTTCAAAAAGGCTGACGTTGGAAATCCGCAGAAACAAACCCTCCAGTCCACCGGTTTGTGGGAGACCGTCCGCAAGGCCTTCGCCCTCGATCCCAATCGCTCCAACGGTGTTCCCCTGAACCCATACTTCCGAAACCCTACGCCCGGAGGCCTGGACCCCCTCAGCTACGACGACCCCGTCACTCTTCCCGCTGGCGATATTGCCGACAACGCCTACTGGAAGCGTGATGTCCGTCGCGCGTACCCGCAGCTCAGCGTCGTTTCCCAGGGCGACGTCGTGTCGTTGTTGACGGTTGGAAGCGCCGCGCAGCCCAAGGTCGAGCTGATTGGCGAGGCCGGCGAGAAGGCTCTCGTTGCGGCGCAGAAGGAGGGCGAGACGGGCCTGGCCAAGTTCCTGGAGAAGGCGCCCAAGGATGTGGCAAAGGACGTGTTCGTCAATGGCTTGCCTCCGCTACCGAGCGGACAGGCTCTGGCGGCTGGAGGATGGGATGTGCACAAGTACGAGCTCAACGAGGAACAGACATATGGCGAAGGGTAAGTTTCTTGCTTCTGGCATGACAATGGTTGAAGAATGGGACTGAGATTTGCTAATATTTGGGTGATATAGCTATCCTACCAGGACGTTTAAATAAGACGGGCAATAGGGTCGACTTGTGTAAATACAGATAAGATGAAGAAAGATTAGAATTTCCCATTTTTTGCTTCCTATAAACTCCCACAGTCCCTCTGGTATTCCCAAGCCTGATGCCATAACTCCACGAATGCTGAAAATTCTATGCCTTGGGGCTGTTTTATGTGTATGATGTATACGGTGACGCTCTCATCTTTTTGCAGAGCATTGAGACGGATATGAAACCTCTGTCTCAGTGAAGTTAAAATCTCCATCTCAGCTCAACATTCTCTCGATAATCTTGACCTTTCCCTGCGCCCTCTTAACCCGATCATCGAAATCCTGCACAGCCTCATCGCTGTTGTCCGTAGATAAGGTCTCTGGCTCGACCAAAGCATACGCGAGCTTGACATTCTTTTCCAGCCGGGGATTGCTCGGCAGCGGCGGCAGCGTGCATGTTTCTGAGCTCTTGTCTGAGGAGTTGGCTTGCTGGTCTGTGTTCTTTTCCGAGGAGCTGGCCTGCTGGACTGTGTTCTTGGGGAGTCTGTTTGCCCAGACGAGAGTCTTGCCGGCGAGGCGGCCGCTCTCGAGGAACTTTTCGAAGCCCTTTTCCATGCCGAATGAGCGGCCTTCTATTCTTCCCGCGCGGGCACCGTCTTCGACACCTTGGATGTAGCCTTGGGTGTAGAAACGGTCTTCCAGAGTGAAGACGTCATCGAGGGGATCTGAAGCCATTTTTGGGGATTATTGTCTTCACTTGAGAATGAAACACAATAATATAATAAAGTAGGTTCAGGTTGTTTTGCTTCTCCAAAGGGTATCTTTTCCGAGTCTCAGTATTAGCAATTCAATATGCGCCCCCATAGGCTCTTGACCACCCGCCCAAAACAGACAGAGGCTAGCGGCGGCAGAATTTTTGTGACACACCCCGCCATTAGCCATAGTGCGATAGCGGGGCAATGCGATGACTCGAATTGTCAATCTTGTAATAGTGTTTTGCACATGCGCCTTTCATTGATTGATTGATTACCGTACCCTGGTCGAGTTAGTCACTTACAATCGCGTGACGCTTGTTTTTGGAGTCTTTCACAGAAAAGATAAATATCGATAGAGACGGCCTTGTTTGTCTGGAGTTTGGAGTTTGAGCAGTCAACAGCAAGCAATCAAGTCGAATCGGAATCGCATCAATGGCGGTTGAAAATCCTATCTTGCCCGTCAAGGGCAAGAAGAACGTGCTCATCACCAGCGCTCTTCCCTACGTCAACAACGTTCCTCATCTTGGAAACGTCGTCGGCAGTGTCCTCAGTGCCGACGTCTACTCTCGCTTCAGCAAGCTTCGCGACCGGCCGACGCTGTACATCTGCGGCACAGACGAGTACGGCACTGCCACGGAGACCAAGGCCCTCGAGACGGGCCAGACCCCCAAGGAGCTCTGCGACGAGTTCCACGTCAAGCACAAGGAGATTTACGATTGGTTCGAGATTGGCTTCGACTACTTTGGTCGAACCTCGACCCAGAAGCAAACGGAGATTGTGCAGGACATCTTCCTCAAGCTGCACGAGAACGACTTCCTTGAGGAGCGGACGACAAAACAACCTTACTGTGAGAAGCACGATTCCTTCTTGGCGGATCGATTCGTCGAGGGAACGTGCCCCAAGTGCAACTACGACGATGCCAGAGGTGACCAGTGCGACAAGTGCGGCAGCCTGCTGGATCCGTTTGAGCTCATCAACCCGCGATGCAAGGTTGACGGCGCCACTCCCGTCCCTCGCGACACGACGCATGTCTTTATTCGCCTGGAGAAGCTGCAGCCCGAGATTGAAAAGTGGTTCCAGGATGCCCACAAGAAGTATGGATGGCCTCAGAACGGCATTTCCATCACCCAGTCGTGGTTGACAAAGGGCCTGGAACCCCGCAGTATCACCAGAGATCTGAAGTGGGGTGTGCCAGTTCCCCTGCCTGGCTACGAGAAGAAGGTCATTTACGTGTGGTTTGATGCCTGCATCGGCTACCCTTCCATCACGGCCAACTATACCGACAAGTGGGAGCAGTGGTGGAAGAATCCCGATGATGTTACCCTCTATCAGTTCATGGGCAAGGACAATGTGCCCTTCCACACAGGTTCGTATACTATTTTTTCTAATACCCTTTTTAAGTGAATTGTAGACTGACGAGTATGATGCCAGTCATCTTCCCCGGATCCGAGATTGGTACCGGATACAAATGGACCCTACTTAACCACCTCTCTACCACCGAGTACTTGAACTACGAGAACGGCAAGTTTTCTAAGTCAAGAGGCATTGGTGTTTTCGGCAACCAGGCCAGAGAAGTTGGCCTTTCGCCGTCCGTTTGGCGATACTACCTGCTCTCGAACCGACCGGAAACTAGCGATACCCAGTTCGAGTGGCAGGCATTCCAGCTGGCCAACAACAGCGAGCTGCTCGCCAACTTTGGCAACTTTGTCAACCGAATCGTCAAGTTTGTCAATGCCAAGCTGGACGGTGTTGTCCCCGAGTTCAACCCCTCTTACAAGGACGACACCTTTGACTTCCCCGCCTGGACCGAGACGGTCAACGGCCTGTTGAAGGAATATGTCGACCTCTTGGAGAAGGTGCACATCCGTGCTGGTGTCAAGGCCGTTATGGAGATTAGCAGGGAAGGCAACAACCTTCTTCAGGGCCGATTGGATAATGCCAACTTGGCCGAGAACCCCGAGCGAACCCACACTACCATTGGTCTCGCTCTCAACCTTTGCCACCTATTGGCCTCTGTCGTTTCGCCGTATATGCCCTCTACGAGTGAATCCATCTGCCAGCAGCTCAACACCAAGCTGGCATTCATCCCCGACACCTGGGAGCCTACCGCCATCAAGGCCGGCCACAAGATTGGCAAGGCCGCCTATCTCTTCACCAGGATAGACGACAAGAAGATTGAGGAGTGGAAAGAGAAGTTTGGCGGCTCTGCCGAGACTCGCGCCGCCGAGGAGGCTGCCAAGAAGAAGAAGCAAGAGGACAAGGAGAAGAAGAAGGCCAAGAAGGCAGCCAAGGCTGCCGAAGCTGCTAAGGCCGCTGATGCTGCCAAGGTGGATGTGGACACCAAGGCTCAGGACGAGGCCTCTGCCGCTGGAGGCATGACGGCGACGTCTGCTGAAGTCAGCAAGGACTTGCCGATCCGTGAGAAGAAGGTTGTAGACCAGAATTAGAAAAAGAGAATAAGGAAAAAAGAAAAAGAGAGAAGATAATAGATGTACAATTCAGCAAAGGTGCACATGTGCAGGGAAATTGACTTTTTTGATGCTTTTACATTAGGTAGTCTTTTGTAGTTTGTCTTTTATTTACGAGAATGAATGGTGCAATTTTCTTATCTAAACTTCTGAAATTCAATTATAATATTGCCATTATAATATAAAGTTTAATGTAGAGGAAAAGAAAAGAAAATAGCTGATGCTTGTTTGTCCGCAATTCTGGAGCTTCTGATACCTAAAGCGGGACCCGCAGTCGGACAAGGCTTTTGGTGGGGGAGACGCAAGACGCACTTTGGCCTGGCCTATTGAGTTTGGCAGCTTCATCTTGTGCTTCTGCCTCTTTGCATCTGCCTGTTCCTTTGACCACGCCACACACGGAACCGGATTCTTTTCCTCCGAATTGTCCCCGTTATATCGTCCTTGTACTATTATTTCTTCTCTATCTCCATCTATCTGGCTACCTCCATCTATCTGGCTACCTCCATCAACTCCAATCCCCCCCACGAACCGAAACCAGAACACCACAGAACACCACAACCATGGACATCCGCCTCCTCACCACGGCCGACCTGCCCTTGATCCAGCACGCCAACCTGGAGAACCTGCCGGAAAACTACTTCCTCAAGTACTACCTCTACCACGCCCTCTCCTGGCCGCAGCTCAGCTTCGTCGCCGTCGACGTCAGCCGCCCGCGCAAGGGGCCCTACGACTACCCGAAAATCGTGGGTTACGTGCTGGCCAAGATGGAAGAAGAGCCGACGGACGGCGTGCAGCACGGGCACATTACGAGCTTGAGCGTCATGAGGACGCATAGGAGGCTGGGGATTGCGGAGAAGCTTATGAGGCAGAGTCGTATGTTCTTGGCTACTAGCTCTTTACTTACTTGTTAAGGATGAAGGATTGTGTGTGCTAATGGGTTTGATGTGTGAATTTTAGAGCTTGCCATGGTGGAGACTTTCCAGGCGAAATACGTCTCCCTCCACGTCCGCGTGTCCAACGTCGCCGCTCGACACTTGTACGAAGATACCCTGCGCTTCCGCAACGAGAAGACGGAGAGCAAGTACTACGCCGACGGAGAGGATGCTTTCAGCATGCGCCTGGACCTAGATGACGTGGCGGAGCTGGCGAAGCGGTACGCCGACGAGGAAGAAGACAAGGAGAAGGAGAAGGATGAGGGCAAGAAGACTACTAATGGGGGAGATGCGACGATAAAGAGCGAGGGCGTGGATGAGGGTGAGGCGGTGGGCGAGGTGGGCAGGGATCCGGAGGCGGATGCTGGCAAGGAGAGGAAGATTAAGGTTGCTGTGGGAAGGGGGTTGGGGGTTGGGGATTTGGTGGAGAAGGATGAGAGTAAGCATTAGAAGTGTTTACTGTCTGTATAGTGAGGCTTGGTTGTATATGTATTATGGGTGGTTGCTATTTTTCTTTGTGCGTATTTACTTGCTGGGGATGGAGGTATTTTTCATGACTTTCATGGCATTGTGGTTGGTACGGAGGAAAAAAGAGGGGAGAGGATTAGATAAAAGCATTGCCGTACGAATCAAGAAATGTGGTCAAGGAGAGCAAGAGCAAGATGAAAAAGCTGAGTGACATTCTTTGTAGAGCAAACTATGATAAAACAGTATTTCCTTGGTATCACAAAACATCCAACGCTAGATAGTATCCTTTCTTGTACAATATTAAAAACAAGCCCATCACATATTTCATAATTCCCAGTCAATCTTCCATATAAAAACAGATCATCAATTCCCACTCAACTCCTTCGCATACTCCTCGTCAGCCTGCACCCTCAAAGCCTCCAACTGCTTCCTCATCGTCGCAATCGCCTTCTCCACCTGCTCCTTCTGAACACCCTCGGCCTTCTCCGCCGCCGCAGTCTGAGCCTGGATGGTCCTCTCAAGGGCCCCTATGGTGTTGTACTTTGCAGAAGCTCTCGGGCCAGGAGGCGGGATTTGCTCGTCGTCTTGAGAGGCTGAAGTTGGCTGCTGCTGCTGCTTTTTCTCGTCGGGCCAGGAGCCGGGCAGGGATGAGGCACTGTCTTGTCGTTGTTGATAATATTGTTGCCATTGCTGGTCCTGGTGTTGTTGCAGATGCTGTCTTTGCTGTTCTGCTTGTTGATTATAGTGTTGTCTCTGTTGTTCTGCTTGTTGTTGGTAGTGTTGCCTTTGCTGCTCTGCGTGTTGCCTCTGCTGTTCTGCTTGCTGTTGATAGTGTTGCCTCTGCTGCTCTGCATGTTGCTGCTGTTGCTGTCTTTGTTGTTCTGCGTGTTGTTGCTGTTGCTGCCTCTGTTGTTCTGCTTGCTGCCTCTGCTGCTCTGCTTGCTGCTGCTGCTGCTTCTCATCTTGGCCAGGTCCAAAGAAACCCTTTGGGCCAAACAGACCGTCGCCTCCAAAGATGCCCTTTTCACCAAACGGTCCTCCTGGACCAAATGGTCCCTCGGGACCGAACGGCCCGCGCGATCCAAACATGCTATTCTCACCGGAGGCTTGGGGATTATTCCATGCCCCCCAGCCTCCACCTCGAGGCAAACCGTAATGCGGTTGGTGAGGATGAGGGTGAGGGTGGGGATGGGGGTGAGGATGAGGATGATGGCGTCCCCCTCTGCCTCCTCTACCTCCTCTACCGCCCCATGGGAAGCTGCCGGTCCATGGCGCGGTACCCGCCGGAGGAACGGGAGGAATAGGCGGCACCGTGGCTCCAGGAACATGCGGTGGCAGAGGTGGGATACCAGGGGGAGGCGGAGGCGGAGGCGGAGGCGGAGGCACGGGGGGCACGGGAGTGCTTTGGCCTTTCCGGGCTTCCTTGCGCGCCTTTCTCATCTCCTTTCTATTCTGCCTCTTCTCCTTCCGCTCTGCCCTCCTCTGACCACGTCGCTCCTTTCTCTGGGCCCTGCGTTCTCTTCTCTGATTCTTCTTGACCTGTCTCCAAACAGTCGTCAATGTCTTGATTTGTGCTTTGAGAGCTTTCTTATCCACTTCAGTAACCACATCCTTAGACTTAGGAACGCTCTTGAGCTCGGCCTTGAGCTGCTTGACGTCACCCTTGGTGCGGAGCTGGTCGGGATTCTTGGTCCAATCTTGGAGTCGGGCAATGTAAAGCTGCACAGAGTTGACGGGAATATCATCGTAGCTGGGGAGAGAGCCAATGGATGATTCAGAGCTCGAAGAGGAAGAAGAAGATGTGGAGGAGACCGAGCAAGAGCGTTTGTGAGCTTCTTCATCGCCCTCGTGTTGATAGGCTGTGCGGCCGCGAACATCCCGGGCAGCTTCTGCGGCTGGCTGTTGACTTTGCTCAGCGCCATTCTGAAACCGAATGCCGCGCTGATCCATGATCAAGTTTCCGATGCGCAAACCATTTTGATCTGCCACAAAGCTGTTGCCATACCGAACACCGTTGTCATCGATTTGGAAACCGCCCCATGTATTACCGCTAGCCGGAGCAGAGCGGCCTGCAGTCTGCGAGGACTGGGTGGATCGACCAGCTTCGGATACTTGGTCAAAGTTGGCCTCCCAAGCACCTGGCATCTGCGCCGAGGGAGTTCTCGGGGGCTCGAGGCGAACTTGGATACCTCGAGGGCCGAAGAAGCCATCGTTCCATTGCTGGACGGTGGCTTCAACGTCTCTCCTCCGTCGCTGAGAATCAGGACTGGTAGGATTGCGAGCATCGGCGATTTGGTTGAGCTGAGCCTCTACCTGAGCTGTGCTGTTGTTGGTACTGCCTGCTTCTGATCTCTGCATCTCATCGAGCAGCTTTCTATGAATGACAACTTCATTCTGCCGTGTCGTATGATCAGGAATCAGGAAGTTGATAAAAGTAGACCAATCCAGCGCAGTGACATCTCGGGCCGCCCAGTCGCTCTCATAAGGGAAATCATCAGGTTGCGAGACATCATTTACCTCGATAGTATGGACAAGGGTCATGCGGATAATGTCAGCGCTGGTATCTTGCTGGGGAGCTGGCCTCAAATCAAAGTATAGTGTGGCTGCGGGTTGCCCAGAGCCAGGAGAAGTGCGAGGAGTTAGAGGAGGTGTGTAAATGACTTCCTCAGCAGTCGACGAAGCAGCATCGTCGACGAAGCTGTGTGATGGAGTTGCTGCAGCTGCTGTTGCCGATGCGGCCACTGATGGTGCTGATGCTGTGTGAGAGCGAGAGCTGCCTGAGGTGCTGTAGACATCAGTCTCTGAGTATGGCGGAGGAGGAACTTCGTCTCCGGGGACGTTGAGATGGCCGTTGCCAGTGTTGGCAGTGCCGCTGTCGTTGGGGTTCATGGTGATGTGTGTATAATGACGGCGATGATAATCTGCTGATGCTTCTTCTGCAGTGTAATGTAAAAAGTATGTGGAAAATAGAAGAATCAGGTACTATTCTCCTAGAGAATGTGTCGCTGCGCAATCTTGAACAGTATTGAATGATCCGAAAAAAGTGGAAGAAATCGCCGAAGGTTTAAAAGCGAATCCGAAAGCGAAGGCCACGATTCCTAGGCAGACTCCGGGTACTCGACCCAACAATTCTCTGGCCAGCTTCGTGAGCGTCGAAAAAGCGATGGCGAGGATAGTGGCAAACAAACCTCTTATGTATGGCTCAGCTCAGCTGTTCCTTTTGGACTGCAAGCGTGCAACAGTCAAAATCATGCATTGGATTCGTCCTGCTTGCATTACGCGGGGCTCCTCAGCCCATCCCTCCATCCCCTTGTGCCTCTTCACTTAGTGTCGAACCGATGGATTCATTCCCGCTGTAGCGGCCAATTAGTGCCATAAAGGCTCTCGGGCTATCCGCACGTTAGCAACAAGGACGCGCAGCCCAGTTACGTTGGCTGCTGTCGCTGCCTGTCCGCGCCGTTGGTTGAGATTGATTGGGGCCAAGTTGTGTGTCATTCATGGATTGCCTGATCCTTTTGGCGATGGAGGGGCAGCAGAACCTTGAGGCAGCTAATCTCCGGCCTCGTCCAATTAGGGCCTCTTAGCTGCCTGAGCTCGCTGACGCGGCCGCTACAGAGGTGACGTTTTTGAATCAAGCTTAAGCGAACAAGCTGTCAACGTGAACGGCATCAATAAGCCATTGTTGCCATTCAATCGATCACATTCAGACGATTAGAAACAAGAGATTCAAGGCTGATTGATGATGATTAGTTGGCACCAGGCACGGATGCAGCAGAAACGTTTATTAGTGACGACGCCTTTGAAGGTGTTCGTACACAATATCATAGTTGCTTTGCTAGGAACATTTTTATCCTTTTTTTCTTTCCTTCTACAGCATCCTTAACTATGTCATTGGATGCAGGGCCCCCTTTTTCTTCTTTTACTTTATTGTTGTAGTCATTCATCGTGAAGTCATCATCATCACGGGAGAGCCCCCTCCCAGATGTGAAAGTCGGCATCCTCTCGCTTGTAGTGGTCTGAGATGAGGCTTGACAAGTGGTCGCGCGAATGTGTGCCCCTGGGATAGTTAGCTACCGGCTCTCCTCTTCTTACTACAAGAGATATTATCCATAGGTCAACTTACAGGTTTGTGATGTAGGTGTCGACAAGCTCCGGCTGAATCAGCTCGGTGAGTGCCGTTCGAATCTCGGCACCACACACAAGAGGGCCATCCGCGAAGCTCACAAAGGTGGACGAGTCGCCCCACTCAATCAGCGAGCTCTCGTCAAAAGGGCTCTCTGGGCTTAGCTTGTAGACGCCGCTGAGCACGACGACAGCGGCGCCCTGTTCCTTGGCGGCTCGGGCAATAGCCGCGGAGCCAGCATCGGCCACGACACCTCCAGTAGCAACAATTGCTCTTGCTCCAATAATGACCTTGTTGACTCGTGACATGTAGGCCATGAGGCCGCCATTCATCACGTTGACCACTGTGATGCCCGCTGCCGACAGCTTCTTCCTAAAAGTTGTGTGCTGCTGGGTCTCAGCTGAGTGTCTTCTGGGTGGTGCCATGGCGATTAGCACGGTAAACTTGCGCTTCTGAGCAGCGCGGAGGATGAATCGCTCCACTGTTGTTGATGGCTGGTGGACGAGCACCAAGTCGCCGGGGTGAATCTGCACTTCGGCTGAAGCAGCGATCTGGTCGTCGACTTGGCTGATCTCGTCCTTGATTTCCTCGATACCATCAATGACTTCGGAGCGCAGCGCGTGGATCTGGCCCGAGTTACCCCTCCATGTCGGTGTCGACGATCCCGAGTTTCTAAAGGGCGACACGTCTCCATCTGCGGGCGGGGATGTCGACAGGAGATGGAAAAGCGACTTGGGAGGATTGATGGAGCTATAAGAAGAGACGATGGGAGGGCGCGCCGGCGGAGCTACGCTGTTGGCCGAGTCGAAGCGTTTTGACGACCACTGCTGGCTGATGGATGTTGGCGGGACGATGTCGGTTGGGGTTGGCGCATCGCTCGCAGACTCGTCGGCGGTGTCGCCTCGATCCTCGGAAGCTTCGTCTCGGATCAGGCCAAGGACTCGGCGCACAATGTTGCCAATGACGAGCTCGTTGGGCTGGGCGTCTACCAGCTTACGGCCGGTTCTTGAGACGTTGATCAAAAGGCTGTCCACATCGTGCCATTTTGAGCGGGCGACGACCTGGAGCAGGATATGGGCGGTGGCAACGGCGCAAGGCTCGGATCCCTTGATCTGTCTTCGCTTGAGGAGGCTGTAATGGAGTGCTGGTCAGTATTGCTATTTGCCTTGCTCGCTTCCCTTATCGCGGTTGGCGGCCAATAATGTCATGCCGCCATGCGACAATCTTATCGTGCCCCGCATTGCGAATACTGATAAATCACATCACATACGATATCAAGCTGTTGACGGAAGCTTCCAATGGCTGTCCCTTGAGAGATTTGAGGAATTTTTCCAGGTCGAGCGCGTGGCCCGTGGAAACGGAGGGCATCGTAACCTGGTGCGAGGGCGATGGTTGTGCGTTTTGCGTGCGGTTATCGAGGGGCCGATGCTCGGTGGGATGTTGCTTAGTAGTGCTATGACTCGAAATTTGTGCGACAGAAGGCGGCGTCTATAACGGCTGCGACTGCTCTCGACTCTGGGTGAAGCAGGAGTGAAAATACGGCCGTGATGCTGTCAAGTGATGCTCAAGGTGCGTTTGGTTTTGTCCTGTCTCAGAGGCTCCGGAATGGGTGTGGTGAGGTTGAGCGGGGTTGGTTTGGTTTGTGGGCGCAAAAAGAGCTGCTCGAGATCGTGACTCAACATGCGAGGCTGCTCGGATTGGCGACAAAAGAATTTCGTACATTCAGTTTAATGCAGCCCACTATGCACTAATGTAAGATTGCCAGTTAGCGCGAGAGGAACTGCCCCGATACCTGAATTGTAGGACGCACAACTCGGTGCAGGTACCGGTACTTTGGTTGCCTACTGCCTGCAGCCCAGATAAAGGACTTTTGTATTCTGTAATCTGTTCAGTACTTTTTGCACATGCTTGAAGTTTTTTTCTCTTGTTCTTTTCTTTTTCTGGCACCTTGGCATGTTCTGTAAATTAGCGGCCATGGGACAAAAATAAATTCAAACTTTAGCATGGGCTGATTCGACATTTGCTAGCGCAGGGCTAAGAATACGAGACTGCAAAGTTGAACTCTGGAGAAGAAGAGGAGGGAAAAAAAAGAAGAATACCTTGCTGTAGAAGATGGAGAAGCAGACAAGTGGTGTATTTTACTTTTAGTCTTTGGAGTTTGGAGTCTTCCCTCTAACCATCTCTGCTATTGCTACTCTATATACATTCAACCTCGTAGATATTCACCTCTTATAAAGCAGAAAAACCACACATCCTCGGCTGCATCAATGATACGATGCACTTCCAGGTTCCCATTGTATCGATACCGCTTCCCTCGGCACTCGACCGGAAACGGGCTCCAAGCAGAGCAGCGCATTGGGCCACGCTCGCAAATAGGGCTCCCCCAACAGCCCTGCTGATTCCGCTGCAAACCCCCCAAAAACCGCCCTAGCGTGGGCGGCATCTGACCTCCCAGTGGCCTTGGCCCGCTATTGCTAGCCGTGATGACGACCTGGCCCGATTTCCTTTGGGGCGACTTTTGGCCTCAACGCTTGCCAAGTGCGAGTACTTGTACTTGTTTCATTAAGACAATTCCCACCCTCGGAAAGGCGAACATACCGTCCAGTGCTATTTTCTGCGGCTCGCTCGTAGCGTCATTTCTTCTCTCTCGTCTCTGTCTGGCTGTTGTCTCTGCATCGCAATCCAAAACTCTGCGGCCGTCTCTCATCCGCCTCTCTCTCACCTCCTCTTCCCCCCTTGGAAGCGACTCACTCATGACACTCGTTTCCCGCGCGCCCTGCGGAGGCTCATTTTAACCCCCCTGGAGCGCGTTGCAGGGCCATTGGCAGACATCCTAGAGAGCCGGAAGCGGCCTCGAACGCCTCGGCATCTGCTGCGACGCTCCCTTTCGCTCCCTCCAACAAGTCGTTGCGCATCTCCTCCCGTCTCGACCCGAAGCCGCCTCAAATGTCCCATGGAGTGCTCTCCATGTTCGACATGAACTCGCTCAACATCATCACCGCGCGCGTGTCGCCGCCGCCGAGTCCAACCCACTCCCGATCCAACAGCATCAGCGCCGGCCTCGACGACAAGGCGCTCGACCTCGACGTGTCCGACGACAAGGCGGATGGACACGAGAACCAGCCCTCGGCCGCTGAGGGCTCGGGTTCCCTTTCTGAGAAGCGCTATGGCGGCGACGACGAAGCATCCTTTGCTACCGAAGAGACGCCGCTTTTTTGCGAATCCAAGCCGGATGGGAAGCGCTCGAGATGGTGGCATGTCCTGCCTAGGGGGATCGCCTCCAGCATCATCGGCACCATTCGGTGGCTGTTTGCTACGCTGACTGCGCCTGGATACTACCTGATCGCCTTCTTCTACGACGACTTTGGCAAGTTTGCGCCCATGACACAGCTGAAAAGGCTGTTTGGCTTCCACAGCGGCGATTTGGGCACGGATAGTCTGTATGGTTCTCCCGAAAAGGCGAACAAGGCTGGCCGAAATACACGGCATCTGGGAGTCCCGTCGAAAACGGTTCATTCCTCTAGTACCTCATCATCTGGTCTATCCTCCGAGTCCGAAGACGAACCCCGTGCTGCCGCCAAGAGCCGGCATAACCGCTCCAAATCAGCCCAGCCCGGCGAAGAGACGGGCGCTGCTCGGCGCTCTATTCGGATAAAACTAAACGACGAAGAACAACGAAAACATAGAAAATCACAATCCACCGCCTCTCATGGGAAAGGTGACCTCAGTCGGAGCGACTTGTCGGCGCAGCTCAAGTCTCCAACGTCTCCGATTGCCGCCCTGACCAAGTACCCAAAGACACCTGCGCCACCACGACCATTGATCCCCCGACGACAGCCATCCTATCTAAATCTTCTCGAGCCTTCGCGAAAGCAGCAGAAGACGCTTATCCTAGATCTCGACGAGACGCTCATCCACAGCATGTCTAAAGGAGGGCGGATGAACAGCGGTCACATGATAGAAGTCCAGCTCAACACTGCGACTTTGGGAATGAGCGGACAGAGCAGCGCTGCACAGCACCCCATCTTGTATTGGGTCAACAAGCGACCCTACTGCGACGAGTTTCTCCGTAGAGTGTGCAAGTGGTTCAACCTGGTTGTCTTTACCGCGTCTGTTCAGGAGTACGCCGACCCAGTGATTGATTGGCTGGAAACGGAAAGAAAGTTCTTCTCGGCAAGATACTATCGTCAACACTGCACATATCGACAAGGAGCCTACATAAAAGACCTGAGTTCTGTTGAGCCGGATCTGAGTAAAGTGATGATTCTGGACAATAGCCCGCTGAGCTATTTGTTCCATGAAGGTACGTTTACCGACTTGCGGTAGAGGCGCAAGCCCCCCCCAGCTAACTCGACCTACCAGATAACGCCATACCGATCCAAGGCTGGATCAACGACCCGACAGATGGCGACTTGATGCATTTAGTTCCTCTGCTGGAAGGTCTCCAGTACGTTCATGATGTTAGAGCTTTATTAGGGTTACGCAGCGGCGAGTATGGCCATCTCCAAGCATAGAGGGTTACTGGGAACATTCACACGGTAAAGATTTGTTTTTTGACTTTTTTTTTTTTACTCTCTCTCTTTCCCACTATTATCATCTCAGCTTTTTAAACACATAATGCAAAAACTGGGCAAAAAAAAAAAAAAACTGGCAGGTCTCCGAGGCGAAGAACGAAGTGACGAAAGCGTGAAAAAGGGAAGCTCATGGAAGAGAGAAGAGGGTACGTGGTTGATGCCAACCTGGATTCTTTTTTTTTTTTTTTTTTCGAAAAACGTGAAACAAAAGCGAACCTTGTACGAGATATTACAACGAGGAAAGGACGTTATGGGAGTTTTTTACATATTCTGCTGGCTGGCATGAGTTAACAGCAACATGGGTTTTTTCAACAAAGCGGCGAAGAGGAAGCGGGATCATTTTCTTGTTTAATAACGGCATTTGGTTTTTTATGGTTCTTGATGAGGATGGATGGGGCATGATGGGATGGGGAGCGGGAGATGACTTATGGTTACGGGTAACGTTGATTCAAGCCAATATGGAGACTGCCAGTGTTTTTTGCGCCAATGATTTATGTGCCTCTCTGTGTTGTGTCTGTCTTTTATGAATGTGATGTGATTTATGAGAGTGGTTGGCCATTGCAATATCATGACATGTGTCTACAAAGAACTAGATGATTACTCTCACTGATTACTACTATCCGGTAGTATCCGATTTATTTGAAACCGATGCGTTAGTAGTTATTGCTACTATCACTACCTTTTCCCGGAGTTCTTGTCGTCCAAAAAAGACCCCCAAGTTGGCATCACACCAAAAACCTGCCCCACGCCTCAAAATCCGAAGACGAACACATCCCCGCAGTGGAGAAAAAGGTCCCCAGAGCAAATAGGAATTCTGGTTCGCTTTTTCTACCAAGGATGCTGCATGTTAAAATATGTTGGGGGAAAAGAATCGGATGAGCTTCGCGGCTTTTCGATGGATGCGCAATGACAATTCGCTTTCGTATCCGGTGTGGCTCAAACGTCCGTGTCGTGCATGTCAGCGCTTCGTAAAGATACAGGAGGTTGGTTGTTGTTTGAACCGCTTCATTTTAGATTTAGGTAGCCCAGCGGTTTTGTGCCGAGGTTTTATTCTACAGTAGGATGATCGCCGTTCTGGAGAAACATGTATTTTTGCTCCGGCGCCCTGCATTCGATTTTCGTCTTGGGACGCATGCATTACATACATACGATGTCAAGCTGAGAGCCAAGGTTAGGCGTGAATAGCCGCAATCATTACATAACCACCCAAAACCGGGGTCAAATCAAAGCAACGAACATCTGACATCCAGCCACCCCACTAACAAGGAACTAATAAATGATCCGAAAAGGCTCTCAAAGAAGAATAACCAAGTCCGTCGTGAAATCATAGACACTGTGGAGTTCTGGAAAAAATGAATTTCCTCATCCGGGCCGCCTGTGTACCAAAATACAGAGCGTAGTGGTGACATCATCATCACAGTGACGAAATCGTTTCGCCAAGGACTCTCTCACCTTAGCGGAGCTCTCTTCCTTCTCCAGGGCGAAAATTAGAGAATTGGATAGACTTTTCTGGCGTTAGATCGAGATTTAGAGGGGGAGGGGGCACCAAGACGTAATGGATTGAGAGGGTGAAGCTAGAACGTGGCTTGTTTGATGATGCAAAGGGGGGGAGGGAGTACAAATACCCTGAGGGATGCTGTTCTTTGGGATTGAACTACTTCTTGTGACGGCACAGATACTACGGATATCATTGTATAGCTGTAAAATCACATCTCATAAACAGATCTCGTCCTTTTCATCTTTTCTTCTCAAGCTCAACCACAGCATCGTATCATCATAGTCAATATGTCTCTCCAATGTAAGTCCCAAGCTCAAGCTCAAGCTCAAGCTCATCCTCACTCATCCTCCTATTTCGCCACTCTCAATTGCAATTCACAGCTCTCCCCTCTTCATCTCCATCTCCATTTCTCACTCAAACTAATCATAAATAACACAGACTTCCCTCCCGTCAAACCCTCCGCCATCGCCCTCGGCACCTTCTTCAACCACGGCGTCGACCTCGTCGTCCTCGCCCCCGTCTTCGGCCAGACCTACCAGCGCGCAAAGGCCTCCAACACAAAGGAGGAGTTCATCCGCTCCCGCGAGGCCAGCGGCGCCGCCGTCGCCTGGGGCACTTCCTTTGTCGGCTCCGCCCTGCAGAGCTACGGCGTGGGCGCTCTGCTCAATGCCACGGGCACGCTGAGCCACAAGGGCGCTGCGTATCTCGGCGCCTTGATCTTTGCGGCGACGTCGGCTCCTGGAGTATGTTTTCTTTACCTTCACCTCTTTGATTTGCTTCTTCTTTTGATTGGTTGTTGAGACTGACTGTGTTTGTGTGTGTAGTTCATCTCTCAGATCTTTAGCGAAAAGAGGCCTCTTGACACTGTCGGCGTCAATGTCGCTGCTAAGCTGCTCGAGACTATTGGCCTGTCCCTGGTTCTCAACTGGTGGGGAACCAGGACCAATCCCTTTCAGTAAACGGGATATCTCTTGATAATTCTTTCCTGAGGCTGGTTCTGGGAGGAGTTGGACAGGGAATGGAAAGGCCCATCATATATGACGGCCTTTGTTGTATAACATCACACCTAAATTAGTCAAATTCAATTTGGATAGTAATAACTTCAACCTTTGTGATCAGAGTTCAACATTTTCAAGTCACATCCAATTAACAACTCGGGGCCAATAGCCATATAGTAGAAAGCCAAACTTGTTCCATTGATCAATGCAGTACTTTATATACCTGAACGCCGCCGTTGCCCCAACAATAGTCTTGCTGCAAGACAATCCCTCTGGTATGGTTAATGTACACCCAGATTAAGCGCTTCGCACCAACATCATTCTCCCAGCAAAAGTCTCTTCGCACTCTTGTCTAATACCGCGCCTCACTTTGCCACCTTTTCTTTTCTTTTTCTCTTACGCCTTTGATTCACCCTTTGTCCAGAACGCCTGCTTGCCACCCTCCTTCTGCACAAGCTTGACCAAGGAAGCGTAAGTCTCGCTGTAAGACTCGCTGCTGTCCTCGTCGTCGTCCTTGTCAGCCTCCTTGGCGGGCTTCTTCTTCCCCTCGGCCTTCTCCATGATCATGACCACGCTGGTGGGTCGCTTGGTCTTGGCGGCGGCACCCAGCTCAGCGCGCGATGTGACGAAGATGAAGGGCACGTTGTGGTCCTCGCACAGCACGGGCAGGTGTGAGATGACGTCCATGGGGGAGATGTCACCGGCAATGATGACGACTCCGGGGAATGAGGTGTAGCCGGGGGCGGTGGCGGGGGACTTTCGCAGGGTCTTGACGACTTCCTTGACACCACGCTTGAGAGTACCATTCTTGGCGGCTGTTGAAAGGAGTCGACGTTAGTAAACAGGACCCAATGCCTCTATATGAGTAGAAGGAAGCAAGATAAGGGAGGGAGAGCTGAAGAAAGGAAAAAAAGAGGCAGACTGTGCGATGCAGAGAGGGAGAAGCAACCTACCTTTTCGGATCGTCTTGCAAATCTTCTTCTGGCCCTTCTCATCGGCAAGAGGAACCGCAAACGGCACAACCTTTCTCTCAAGGGTCACCTCAGGGGTCTTGTCCTCTTCCATGTCTGAGCCCTCGTCAGAGGCCTTGACGGCGCTCTGCGCAGCGACATCCTGCTGGAGCTTCTCGTCCAGAGCAGAAGCGAGCTTGTCCTTCTTCTCCTTCTTTTCCTTCTTGTCCTTTTTGGATTTGGTCACGCCAGCATCTTCGCTGCGCTTCTCCTTCTTCTCCTTCTTCTCCTTCTTGTCAGGTCTGTCGGAGGCCATGGCTGCTGTATGGGATAATTTGAATACGACGAGGAAGTTTAAAAACTAGAGAAAAGGATGAAAAGAGAGTATCCAATCGACGATTGAAGGGATATTAAAGATATAGAGGGGTTCAATCGACTGAACAGAATTCAAACTGCCTCTGATGCACCAATTGAACGTCTTGCGCAACTGGATCGCGGTTTTTCAATGTCTGTCGTCCTCCCACGATTGAGGCGCTTCAAAAATTTCCTACTCAAACCAAACTTTTTTCTCGGTGAGGGACCCTCTAAAAATTTTCGGCGTTTTGTGGTGCCGACGCCGAGATCTTTACAACTTTGTCACGTGATGCAGCTTCAGCCTATCATGTCGGTCAAGATTTAGATGACCTAAGAGAGCATGAGCTCGCGAGAGTTTTTACTGTATGCTGGTCACTGGCAGATATACCTGAGAGGGAGCTTGTAACAAAAGTCTTGGAATTGAGTGTCATAAAGCATAAAGTCGTAGAATATCACTCAAGATAGAGGATGATAATGACCTTCATTCTGGCCAGTAACACACCCCTGTCTTTCTCTTTTGACGCTGCAACGCCATCTCATTATATCAATCAGTGCATTAACCTTTTGACGAAGAACGAAATCAAATATCTCGTAGAGTCAACCGTTTCTATTGTTTTCTCCTAATCTAGACGCTGATATACACTGGGTCCCCTGGACACCCATAATTCAACATGTTCGTGCACCATTTTACTCCGAGTCGGCAAACTCAGCACGGCCAGCCTTGGAGTTGAGGTAGTGGTTTCTATCATGTCAAGTTAGCTCTGGATTCAGCACCGGCAGCATTATATTTCACTTAGGCCGACATACCGCTCGGTGGCCCAGCTCAGCAGGTAGTAGCCGGCCAGCATGGGAGGGAGCCAGTAGAAGATCTGGGACTTGGTGCGGCGGAAGGTGTTGAAGATGGCATCGTGGGCAGCACCGGCAAAGGGGTTCTGACGGTTAGCAGACAGGCCGTAGTCGACAATGCCCTTCTGCTTGGCACCACCTATAGCATCATATGTTAGCATCTGAGTGACTCCTTCAATCTTTGCAGTTCGTCCCGACGAGTCCTTTGACGCAATCCCTGGTCCAATTGTTGCTCCGTAACGTTTTTAATGCCTTCCAACCCAATTGCTTCAGCTGAATCAAGGGGTCGGCCCATTGAAACGTCCTCCTCTTCCCTCCACCATCCGGCCTCTTGCGTCCTCAAAGTCTCTTTCGCGGGTGATTCGTTGCAATCGTTCGACAAGTAGAGTAAACTCACCAAAGGAGCCCCAGTCACCGAGCCAGCTATTATCAAAGATTAGCATCAGCATCAATTCGTCAAACATTCCGCCGCAGAGGCCGCATCATCGTCCATCGAACTCGACTTTCGCATCTCATGGAAAAGCCGCAAACTCGGGTGGTACGATTGCCGCATCTGCCCGGGGGAGAGGCTGCACATACTGGCCAGTCTTGGGTTGAGGGGCGCCGCCGCCCAGACGAACCTGAGTAGGTCTCATTGTGATTCAGCAGGATCTCGGAGTTGCGATTAATCCTTTTTCGATTGCGGGAAGAGAGGTAGAGGTGGAATGAGTTCGGGTTCGGAATTGGTGAAAACGCAGAGCCATCCTCGCGGGTCCAGCCGAGCTTGCCGTAACAGGTCTAGCGCCACTCGTCGGACGGAAAATCAAGCACCAACTGCGGGACAACCTTTGGATTCAGCAGGCAGGACGAAGCTTCATAATCCGCAAGAGCTTCAGTCGCATTTTCGCCGTTGGGAAATTCAGCAGTCAACTTTCTTCCAGGATCCCGGGGCTTTCTTGCTTGAAGCAACGAAATTCAAAATGGCGGCGTTTGCGCGAACTCTCAACCTCATGTACCGCATGGCCATCCCGGCCTCTGCTGGCGCATTCCTCATCACACAGTCCATCTACGACGTCCGGGGCGGAACAAGAGCCGTCATCTTCGACAGGTTGTCCGGTGTCAAGGAGGATGTCGTCAACGAGGGAACGCACTTTCTGATCCCTTGGCTGCAGAGGAGCGTCATCTTTGACGTGCGCACGAAGCCCAGGAACATTGCCACCACCACCGGCAGCAAGGATCTCCAGATGGTCAGCTTGACGCTGAGAGTCCTGCACCGGCCAGATGTCAAGGCCCTGCCAAAGATTTACCAGGTAAAGCATCTTCATTTGAGGCTGGATTAGAACAGCAAATCTACAGCTACAGTCAAAAGCTAACTAACAATGAATAGAATCTCGGCGCAGACTACGACGAGAGAGTCCTCCCCTCCATCGGCAACGAAGTCCTCAAGGCCATCGTCGCCCAATTCGACGCCGCCGAGCTCATCACCCAGCGCGAGGCCGTCTCCAACCGCATCCGCAGCGACCTCACCCGCCGCGCCGCCGAGTTCAACATTGCCCTCGAGGACGTGTCCATCACCCACATGACCTTTGGCCGCGAGTTCACAAAGGCCGTCGAGCAGAAGCAGATTGCCCAGCAGGACGCCGAGCGCGCGCGCTTCATCGTCGAAAAGGCCGAGCAGGAGCGCCAGGCCAGCGTCATCCGCGCGGAGGGCGAGGCCGAGAGCGCAGAGACCATCAGCAAGGCCATTTCCAAGTCTGGTGATGGGTTGGTGCAGATCCGAAAGATTGAGGCCAGCAGGGAGATTGCGCAGGCCTTGTCGTCGAACCCCAACGTGGCGTATCTGCCTTCGGGAGGAAAGGGAGGCAGTGGCAGCCAGTTGCTGCTGTCTGTAGGCAGGGCGTAAAGGCGGATTGTGTAAAAAGTAATGAAAGTTGAAGCACGGAGAACACCCCGCTCATTGCTGGGATATGAGGGGGGAAAGGAAATCCCCAATCACGAGAACCTTGTACTTTTAGCCATCAAAGGCCAATAGAAGCCTTATGTGAAAACAAAAAACTATATGCTGTAATTCTTGGTTCATGTATTGTGAAGCTTGCTTAATGCAAAAGTGTGCTTGACCTATTCTAAGAAAGAATAAGCGTAGGTGTAGACGTTTGAAATTAGATATGTACATTCATCAATGGCGGCCAATGCCGAACCGTAGGCATTCCTTCACCCCAGAGGGCATCGCCTCATGCTCATTCTCAGCAACCTTGCTGTCCAGTTTTAAGCCAACTTGAAATTGTTATTGCGCCCCTCGATAAACGCTTCCGTCAAACCACCCCCTTCGCCTTCAGGAGGCGTAAATTCGCCATCGACAACCCGCCAGCCAACCCTCTTCATATCATTCCACACATCCATGACCCTCAAGCGAACCAAATCCCCAGCCGCCCTGGCATCTTCACCAGAATCGTGGCCCAGCATTTTTGGACCTGTGTCTTGCTGGATCTTGCGGTTCATGTGGACATTCATCAGCGTCTTTAAGCCATGGCGATATGGCAAGCCCATCTTGTGCGGATAAAGCAGGACGGAGTCGATAATGGTCGGGTGAACGATGCGCACAGAATTGAGGTCGTTTTCCAAGCCGTGGCCAATGAGGGGCGTCGTAGGCGATATGAGTGAGAACAGGAGATCCCGCGCAACTTCAGGGGAAGATACGATCTTGAGCTTCTTCTTCTTAGCTTTCAGCTCGCCGTCCTCACTTCCCGTCTCATTGCCGTCCTTAGCTGGCTTGAGATCGTCGTTGACGGACCACGATTCCGCTGCAGCAAGGTCATCTGGCCAGACACCAGAAAAGCGGGAGTTGAGATCCAAGATTTCGCCCAGAGGCTGGACCAAGACATCCAGCAAGTCCTCTCCCGTAGGCCATGAGGTAGCTGTCAAGCGTACCAATTCGAGCCCGTGAACCGTGTAGCACATTTCGCAGTCAAAACAGACGGCTCTGTCCGTTGGCGCCAGGGGATTCTCCGGCGTCTCAGCAAAGTTCAGAACGGCGGCCAGTCTTTTCGCATCGCTCGCCTTGAATACATGATGCTCATGGGTGAAGCATCCGGCTGACTCGCCAACTTCTTGACCGCAGCAGTGGTATCGTTTGGGTACTCTTGTTTTATCACCAGGTGCTTTGCTTGGAACATAGGTTTTGCCCCAGTGGAACTTGCATGCTCCTCCCGTTGTAAGGGCGCCATCCTCCTCTCTTCGTCCAGGAAAGACTTGAAATCGTTGCTGGCAGCGGTCACACTTCTCCCATCCCTTTGCTGCCTCCATACCATCTCGAGCCGACTTGATTTGTTCCTCTGTCGGAACTGTAGGGACATAGCCGTGATTCCCCATGTTGTCGAGTGGTGTAAGGATACGCTTGAGCAACTCGACTTCTTGTGCGTGCGTGAGACCAGTCTCAATCTTTCTGGGTTCTCCGTCAATCTCGCTGTCTTTTCGAAGCTTCTTTTGAGCTTCCTGTCTCTCTTTAGCTCTGGCTTCTTTCCACTGAGCCGCAGTCATGCGCTTGTACTGCATGACTTTGTTCTTCATGACGTTGGAATATACGGCTGGCTTTTCAATGGCGCAAGCTTGCTCTTCGTCCAGGGCTCTGATAATTAGATCTTGATCGGATAAAAGGAGCTTCTGCTCTTGGTCGTTTACAGTCTTCCTCAGTTCCTCGTTTAGGCGCTTGAATTCCTGGTGGAGAAGCCTCAGAAGCTTTAATCGAATTTCATGGCTTGCTGGAGAGCTTTTGAGAAGTCGAGGGTTGAGAGACTCAGCCTTCTTTGGTTTAGCTGGTGCAGCCGCCTTGGAGGTGGAAGCACTTGGCTTCGTGGTCGGCTGCGGATTCTTTGAGGTGGCAGCGTTTGCGCTTGGAGTTGAAGCACTGGCCTTTCTCTTCAGCGGAGGAGGCGAGATTGGACGCGTAACGCTTTGTAACAAGCTTTGTTTCTGATTCTCGGCTGGTTTTGGCCCCGTCCGAGTATTGGAGGCTACACCAGTTTGTGATGAAAGGGAAGGTTTCTCTGCATCAACCTTTAAACGCTTGCTAGGACGATCTTGATTTGAAGGTGGCAATGCCTCATCTTTTACTGGCTCGCTAACGCTCTCCTCATCGATCTTAACGTTGTCCTTTTCGTGGCCGAATATACACTGGAAAGCGGTACATCTATTGCCTGCCGGGCAGGGGATGTGTTTGAGTGAGAGGCTCATGGCGGCCTAGCTGGAGGAGCTCCCGATCAAAGTGAGAGAAGAATGATGGGCGATCTATATCTGCCTAACCAAAGAGCTCTCCTGCGTCCTAAGCAATCATCGGTGTTGATAGAATAATGCGTTATGTCTCCCCGCAAAAGCAAGCGGCCAAGAGACGAGCTGGTTGTTTGATGGAGATCTGAGCTGTTCGGGGTTGTTTTGATGAAGCAAGCATGGATACACGGTTAGGCACTTATTTCTAGGCCTGTCGTGCTGCAGGGGCAAGTCAGGGGCCGATATTTAGGCGTGAGGCTGCCGAGCACAGGCATGGCATGGCCACTAGGGAACCTTGGAAGCCCGCTAAAGCAGCAGGATGGGGCATTGTCACTGCATGGCCAGAACATGAGACGACATCTGGAAATAAAGATGATGGTATTGAACAAGACTCCCAATATGAAGAGAACCCTTTTATGGACTGAATAATTGATCAAGTATTAATACTCAGCTTTTTAAATATTTACTAATGTGAGTAATTTGCACTACTAGTATTATTTATTCCAGCATCTGCTACTATTGGTCTATTCTTCTAGCTTCTGATACCTATTTTATTGCTTATAGCTTGGAATTTGAGACACGGGATGCTAGATATCAGACTTGGGGCGCTGGCTAGTATTTCTCCTTTCTCTTTTCCCCCTTTCCCTATTTATCTTTCCGTTTCGTTTCCTTTTTCCTTTTTTCCCATCATAAACGCTGCTGATGCTGCATTGAACTCCCTAGTTGAATGTTTCAGCGACCCATCTCAACAAGCTACTATAAAGCTGCCGTTCCCCCAACATCTTCATCTCAACAAATAAGGAAAAAGAATTAAGTTCCTTGGCTGCATATTGCAATGGCTTCACTTTGGGTTTGCTGTTGTCAATCACTTGATGATCAATCACTTAATCTTGACCAATACACTCTGCGCTTGTTTACAAGTGGTTACGCAACATGCAGGGTAAGAAATCGCTGGGTTGGAGATCGCAACCATGTGATATAATGAGCATACCAGGTTCTTTTTAGCTGATATAGATGGACAGACAAAGCCATGAAATGATGACGACGCTTTCATCAAACGGATTTCAACAAAGTCCATTACACGTATGTACTTGTAGCCTATCAATCACATCACCATGTGAGTGCATGTGGATATCAGCCCACTACAGTATCTAGCGCTCCGGCAAATACGGGGCTGCCGGACGCTGGCAGCACGATTACGCTTTTTACTCGATTGGGTGCCCAAAACCAAACGTGGACTTCGGACTTCCTTATCAAACCGCCTCGGACCTACGTAATGCGTCCCCCATGTAATATATACCTGCTTGCGCCCCTTTCGACGAGTCACGATAGCCTCTCCTGCAGCCAATGTCTGCTCGCTTGGCTGGCTCGAGACTCCTAGGTGCAGCGCTCAGGATGGATTTTGCTGGCGGAAGCACAAAGGCGGACCACCTCTGCGTCCTGGTTCACGGAGTGAGTATTTCGACATCTAAAGAGCTTTCCTGCGTGTAATCGAGCTAACTTGGTAAATCACAGCTATGGGGTAATCCGAACCACATGAACAATATCGCAAAGACGCTACGAGCCCAACATTCCCCTGACGACCTCTACCTCCTGCTGGCCAAGCGAAACAGCGGCAGCTTCACCTACGACGGCATCGAGCTTGGCGGCGAGCGAGTCTGCGCCGAAATTATAGAGGAGCTCAAGACGATAGAGCAGAATGGCGGCAAGATCAGGAAGCTGAGCGTTGTGGGATACTCTCTCGGCGGCCTGGTATCGCGGTATGCCGTTGGTCTGCTGTATGCAAAGGGCATCCTGGACTCGGTTGAGTGCATGGTAAGCGCATGTCTTTCTAGGTCGAGATATGGGCACTGCTGATACTGGAAAACAGAACTTTGCGACCTTTGCCTCGCCGCATCTCGGCGTACGGACTCCCCTCAAAGGATGGCACAACCACATGTGGAACGTGTTGGGCGCGAGGACGCTGTCCATGTCTGGGAGCCAATTGTTCACCATTGATAATTTCCGAGACACCGGCCGGCCCCTCCTATCTGTCATGGCCGATCCCCAGTCGATTTTCATGCTGGGACTGCAAAAGTTCAGGAGACATACGTTATACAGTAACATCGTTAATGACCGGAGCGCGGTTTACTACACGACTTGCATAGAAAAAACGGACCCATACAAGGAAATAGATCGGATCAAGGTCAACTTTCTTAAGAATGATCCAGAGGGTGTCCTATTAGATGCGGCGCACCCGTTCTCTCCACGACCAAAGGTTCCCGCGCCAATCACTCTGTCATCCCTTACTGAAGCGGGTGTGCGGTGGATGAGAGGAGTCCCGTTCATGATTACGGTGTCGGTGCTGGTTCCTATTGGCGTGGTGGCCTATCTTATCAACTCGGTTTTCCAAACTATACGAAGCACGAAGCGCATTAAGCTACATGAGGGCGGCCTCGCAGGCATCAATGTCGCAGAGTACCGGGTGCCGATCCTGATCAAGTCGTTTCGTGAAGAGGTCGAACACGTCTACGAGGCGCTGAATAATTCGCAGAACCAAGAGTATCTGGCAGATGAAGACGAAGATGAAGAGACAGGCATGAATGCCGAAGATAGAAGCACAATGGCGCGAGAGAGGCGGATGTCGATCCCGACGCAGCCAACTCTTGCGTTGGCACCAATCCAATTCGAAATGATCCGCTCACTGAACTCTCTCAAATGGAGAAAGTACCCGGTTTGGATCCAAAACGATAGACACACTCACGCCGCCGTCATTGTGCGATTTGAGAAGAAGACGTTTAATGAGGGTTGGGTGGTTCTGAGACACTTTGCTGGCGAAGAGTTCCTGTTGTAACAGCCGCCATGTAACATCGCCGAGGGGCCTTTTCGGAGCAGCGGGATAGAAATCGCCGACGCTTTGCCCTTTTCTGGGATTTTTGGATTTTTGGATTACTTGCGTATTAGTTACTGCGTATATACAAGATGCGCACATAGAGCGGCCGATACAGATACGGATATTAGCGCAGTAGGCTGGCATGCTGTATGTACTGTAACAGACAGACCGCCTGTATGATTGGATAGCAAACATTGCCTGTCAATTGATGATTGGACATTTGCCACATTATCCGGCTCTAATCCTCCGTAGAGGGTGTCAAGTCAAGCAAGTGTCGCTGTTTTGGCTGTTATGTCAAGGGTGACAAATTGCCCTCCATGTCATGGTTAGAAAAGCTGTGGCGGGGTACGGAGCAAGAGCTTGCAGCTTCTCATACGCTGGACCGCCGCCCGTCACGTGAAGCTGCAACCCCGGATTGAGGCCACTTGCAGCATTTCCCCTCACCAGTGGCCAATCACAGCCCCGCTGGCCGCGTGCTTATAACCGGCAAAAAAGTTGATGCTCGTGCCACTGCCATCGCCGTCAGTCGATTCCTCTCCTCTTGTCAGAGGCTTTGGGTTGATTGCCTTGCACCCTTTCCGACCTCTTGCGTGTTTCTCCTTTTTTCTTTACTTTACTTATCTTGTCACGATTGACATCCTTTCGCCTGTTGCTCGGAACATGCGGATTGCCGCTGGCTTAGCAATTCAAGCGACCAAACCAGAGCCGAGCCTCTGAATTTCATGCATCAATCTGACGTCTTTGACCGCTGAGCCTCTGGATTTTCCGCAAACCGCAGCAGCATTGAGCCAATACAGAATCCTTCTT
This sequence comes from Trichoderma semiorbis, assembly GCA_020045945.2. Classification (NCBI taxonomy): domain Eukaryota; kingdom Fungi; phylum Ascomycota; class Sordariomycetes; order Hypocreales; family Hypocreaceae; genus Trichoderma; species Trichoderma semiorbis. The sequence continues at coordinate 6,973,882 of CM034695.1, forward strand.
CTTCTTCTTCTTCATCTACGACTTGTAACAATATTCACAATGGTTCTCACGCACTCCACCAATCACACCTACTCCCACCCTTTCCCGACCGTCACCCTCGCCTACTTCCTGCGATACTCTTCGCCTCAGCTCAATCCCTTCGCCGCCCATGTCCTCAGCACCGACACCATCTCTAGCCATGTCGACCCGGAAACCCAACGCCTCTACACCACTCGCATCCACCTAAAGAAGAGCCGCATGCCTAGCGCAGTATACAAACTGCTGCCCGCAAGCGTTTCAGGTGGCAACTCTGGCGAGAAGGCCTCCTACATTCTCGAAACCAGTGTTGTGGACATCAAAGAAGGATGGATGAAGACGGAGAGTCGCAATCTCAACTTCACTGGTGTACTTTCCGTTGTCGAAAAGCAACACTTCAAAGTCCCCAGCTCACTTGAGGCTGTTGCCAGGAACGAGACCGACGTCAACTCCAGCGTCAGTTTCAAGTCAAGACTCGGAGAGAAGATCAGAGGAAAGATTGGTCAGGCACAGGAGAGCAGTGGCTGGGTGACTGGATTCCTTGGCGGCCTCGGCGCAAAGGGCATCCAGCGCAGCATTGAAAGCCTTGCCTCCACCAAGACCATCGACCAGCTCAGCAAGAGCCGTGACGGCATGCGGCTAGTTCTCGAGCGCCTTCGCAACGGCGGAGTCATCGGAGTTATGGAGAAACTCCGCCAAGAGCGCCAGAGACAGGCTGTGGCCATGTAACAAAACAAAACCTGTACGAATGAAAGAAGCAAAACGAACACTAGGCAGCGGTGTATGTCGGGGTTGGACGCAACCAACCAGGCCCGGGACGGATATTGCCCGCACACGCAACACCAGCTTTCATGATAACGCAACCTGTACCCCTACAATGTATATTACCACTCTTTTCCTTTTTTCTCTTAGCAAGGCGCTCTGTGTTTTCACTCGGTTTTGTATTTCTTTTCAACGGCGTCATGAGGGTTCATGGAATGGCTGCAGCACGAGTGCTGTGGTGCCCGAGGAGGAAAATTGACGCGTACCGAGTCACGCAGTGGGAAAATGTGTGACATCCCCTCTCTTGAATTGAGTCAAGATAACGAAAAGCAATAAAAATTGTTAACAATTATAAATATGTGACGTGATGTGAAGTTGTTTCTCCGTAGAATAAGGAGCTCGATACTCTTAGCCTCTAATGTAAGACCGTTTAAACAAGGTTGATGCTACATAGACCGTCTTGTACTAAGACGTCGATCCGGAGGATCATCCCGACAGCACAGTGGACGATCCTCTGGATTAACCTTGCGTGTATTGAAGTTGAGGACGTATGCTGCCACGAATGTTGCGTAGGTACAGCCTGGTTGCCATGTTGTCCATTCTAGTTTGATGTGGTGGACTGGTACTGCCGGCTCGAATATTAGAGCCTCCAGCCTGGGATTTCCACGTATACACAGCGATTGGTCTTACATAATTTGTATAAACTATAGGGAATTACCTATTGACAAACTACCTGATTTAGGTATCTAAGGAATCTACCGAATATTCAAAATGCCATCACAGCAGCTGCGAGTATACAAACTATGATTTGCATGGCGGATATCATATGCTGATTGACGGCTACTGAAGCAGGCATGGAAAAAGATGCGTTTACTTTGTAACTTTGTAGCAGTACGATTTCTACCTATCTTTGCCTCTCTCAGCTAACAACGCTCCGAACTCGTCGAAGATGTGCATTTCGAAGATGCCATGCATTTGTGAGGAACATTAGGGGAAGGAAAGGATATCTATTAATATTGGGGGGGTGTTGATCATGACGAGCATCATAAGGGGCTTGTGTATATAGATACAAAGGTTAGAGTGCTGAGAAAAGGAAATGTAAATCGCCCTGCTTGGGGCTGATGAAAGTGTCAAAATTGCTGAGAGAGAGAGGCTGTCCGCCTACGATTCCTCCGGACTTTTAAGACTCGATTGGCAAATGATGTGTATACATGAGCAGAAAGATGTTACTGATCTATCATGGCTAGTATTGAGAGATCTTGTCTCCACTACCGCATCCTATGTCTCTTGCATTGGGAACTCTGTTCATGAGAACCTTTGAGAGAATCTAGGCTATATGACGAATGGCATTATAGGTATGTAAATAAGATGTTTTGGGTGTATATATTTGGTAAACGAGTACCAACAATACTTCTCCTATCCCCGATTTGACTGTTCTTATCGTTCTTGGCAGTTGTAATCACAATCTATCTAAACAATTAAGTCGCAGAAATATCTCTTCCTACACTGCTTCCTTGCGTACGGTATTGATATCCACGGTTGTCAACGCTTAAGCTACGAACTGGAAATTTATTTTTTTAACCCCTCTCAAAACTCAAAATAGCAATATCTAACGACGCCGATATAGGTACTGTTATATAACAAGCCAGCGTACGTGAGAGACAGCAGGGCACTTACCGGTGATCCATCACCCGCACAATAGTCGGCGATATCGTCTAAGCCTCCCTTTTTACCATCCCGTCAACGATTGGAAAACGTCCTAGAGAAGGTCACGAACTGATAAATGCAAAGACAGCTTCGGCAAGGTACCTTCAGCAGCCCTAGTGCTGGCGGCTACACCCGCTGGCTTCTGCTGCAGCCTCTATGGGTAAGCCACCATCCTCACAACTGGTGTGTGATACACTCGTATTATGCATTCGCATTCTTGGCTAACCACGGCGGATGCCTTTCGCCTCACAGCTCTGTGGATTGTGCCCTTTCGGACAAAATACTTCCCGTTGCAGTGTTTACCTCCGAGGTTCCGCTGCTCTCTAACACTGATGTTCAAGGAATCCAGGGCCATTCTTAGAAGGTGTGGGCAGTGTTCTAGAAGCTTGGCTTGGGAAGGCTTGGAGGAATTCTAGATGGGCGGAGGTGATCTATCATTTTAATACCGAAATAAATCTATAATTGGCTACCAGTTCTTGTTGTGCCATCTTGTCTACTATCCAGCTACCAGCGATCTTTAGTTTCCACTTACATCTCAGCACATAGATACCAATGACTCCTTATATCAAATGTGTTCGGGCTTTCCCGTTCAATTAATGAGGTTCTAAAATTCAAGATAAATGCCGGTACTATCCACCAACCGCCAAATATTCCCAAAAATGTAGTGTATGTTCTAGACACGTTCTAGGCGTATTAGTTGTTTGTATAATCCGCGTATCCCCAGAGGGGGATCTCAAGTATTGGGTATCAAATTCCGCCCCAATTTCCATCTACTCCGATTGTCATCAAAAATATCGTAATGTTGCCGACCTCTCCCTCTTTCTCTTTGCCCGCCCTCTTTACTCGTTCATGACCACCTCTTGCAGAAAGTTCTTGGCAAAGCGAGAACACTGCTCGAATGCCTTGTCGAAACCGTCCTGGCCGCCGTAGTAGGGGTCGCTAACCACTTCGGCCTTCTTCGTGCCGCTGTATTCGCCAAAGAGCATCACCTTGGCCTTGGAGTCCTTGTTCTCGCGCTTGAGACGTTCGAGATCCGACAGGTTGGAGAGATCCATGGCGAAGATGTAGTCGAACCTATCAAAGTCGCTTCTCGTAATCTGAAAACAAATGATTCGTTAGTCCGTGCCTCTGCATAGCTCCAAGTCCATGATTCAAGAAGCTCGAGGTCGAGAGAGGCCCAAACTTACGCGGCGCGCATCGTGGTCGTAGTCGAAAATCTCGTGGCTCTCTAGCGTCTCCATTGTTCGGGAGTCTGGCGGGTCGCCGGCATGATACGCAGCTACACGGACGTTGTCCCATCGTTAGCATCTTGCCCAACATCTCGTTGTCGCTCTTGCGTTGGTCGTCACTGCTGCGACTAACCTGTTCCGCAAGAATCAATGTCGCCAATCTTGTCCTTGAACTGGGGCTGCTTTGCCAAATCTCGGAATATCCCCTCCGCCATTGTCGAACGGCAAATGTTGCCTAAGCACACAAACAGGACGGAAACGGGCTGGCCGGGCAATCTGGTCATGCTGGGCATGCTGCTGTGTCTCTTATTTTGCTGCTGCGCGGCAAAAGACGCTGTCCGGTTCGGCCGTACGGGAAACATTTGTTGTGATATTATAATTTTCTGGTCGTTGATGCTCGGGATCGTACACAAACAAGTCGAATGCAGGAGGAAACACACAAAATACAAAAGAAAGAAAAGGGGGCTTGTGGCACGAGAGGATGTGTAAAAGGAAGGTTAAAGAGTGAAGCTGGCCGTCAATTTGGGCCTCTTAACTCTTAATAATACAAACCATCGACTCCGTGCATGGAATATGGCATAACGACACCCCACATTACTGGCTGAAAGGCGCTGGCGAGCGGTGGGTTAAATTACCGAGTATTACCCTTGTGCCTGAGCTGAGATTGATTGCCTCCTTTCCGCCGATGTGCGTGGTTCGGTATACTCCGGAGTATATAGTCTATGCTCGTAAGAAAAGAAGCACAGAGCATTGCTCGCCCCCGTTGCTAGCACAGCTCATCTATAAAGGGCTGATGATGGGCTTATTTATAGGAACAGCAGCGATTAGCCCTTGTCTGGGCTGGGCTGGGACAGGGTGATGCGATAGAGATGTGCCGGTCTGGGATGCGGGTCTCGGGAGTGGCTGCAGTCGCTGGAATGGTCGCTGACAAGGACAAGGGCAATGCAGACTCTCTTCTATGTGCAAAGCATTTTACTGCATGCATAAGTAAAGTCGTGCTGCAGTTGAGAACTCTGGGATGGACGACATAATATCAGTACTGTAGCTCTGCTCTTGGACTCATATTGATACTCGGCACTGACTATCTTCTTTGATTGATTGTTTGACCGCCGCTGCCGCTCGTTCTCGGCCCACTCTGCGCCACCGCGAGAGCCTGAAGAAATCAGCTGTTAGTGCTTTTAGACTGCTGATGCATGAGCCGCCATGCCGTCTGACGAGATAATGTTGATGAGAATTGATGCCACAGATCCATTGAACAAGAACAAGGTGCTGTAGATTTCCAGCTCTCACCTCATGTCCCTATGGCCGAAGGTTACATTAGACCGCGGCTCTGCTGGTCAAATGCAGCTTACCAAAAGAGAGCAAACCTAATATCAAGATGACAGGGCTGGCGTTCTCTAGGCCAACAATCGTTCCGTCAAAAGCATGTGATACAATCTCCTCTACCAACGATGACAGCCGAAGACTCCATATCGATACTACAGGATAGAAGAGAAGATTGCACAATACCCGTGGAAAATGCCAAGGAGAAGGGGCTGATACACGAAGCAATGCGCGCGGCTAGAGCCCATCACATCTTGGGGTAAAACGCGATTGGTTGTGTACCGGGTTGCTCAGCCCAGCTGCGGAGAGCCAAAGAGAATCGAGCTTGTTGGTTCTTGTTCGTATCCACACACCGTTAGCGGCGCAGAGCTGATGGATCAAACGTCGTCTGTTGTACGGAGCAGCCAACCACGGCTCGTGAGTATATTCAGCGGTTTTGTGGTGGCCGCGTCTCCCTGATCACGCCGCAACTCGCTCTTCGCTTCTCCTCGACTATTACTTGCCCTCTTTCTCCTTCTTTCTCCCTCTTTCTTCTTCCTGTCTTCCTCTCTTGATTTTCTCTTTTTCCGAACCTATCCATTCCAGGTCCAGCACAGCTCTTCCCCCGTCCTGTGCGACCAACGATATCACACCTTTCCTTGTCTCTTGTCTAGCCGTCGTGCTTCACTTTTTTTTCTTTGTTGCGCTACGCCAGCGAGTTTGCTAGCACTCGACAGCGCTGTACCGCCCCCTACAAGCACCCTGTCCACAGCGGCTCAGCAGCACATAAACCCCTCTCTCCCCCACACCCACATTGAGAAATCCAAGCTACCTCACACAACTACACAAAGCGCAGCCATGGCGGATCTCCAAGGACGAAAGGTATTCAAGGTCTTTAACCAGGACTTTGTCGTTGACGAACGATATACCGTCACCAAGGAGCTGGGTCAGGGAGCCTACGGCATAGTATGGTGAGTTTTCTAGTGCTGCCCGAGTCATAGCTATGGCTATACCATCACACCCCGCTTGTCTGCCACTTTGCGAAACCCCCCGCCTCCACGATACCATCAACAGCTCGGCTTGCTAACGACCGGCTCCTAATTGGGGCAAGCACAACAGCGCCGCGGTTAACAACCAGACGAACGAGGGCGTGGCTATCAAGAAGGTCACCAATGTCTTTAGTAAGAAGATCCTCGCCAAGCGCGCTCTGCGCGAGATCAAGCTGCTGCAGCACTTCCGCGGCCATCGCAACGTGAGTGACAGCCCCCGACCCGACGAGCCACATTGATAAAGACTAACGTCTGTGGTAACCTCCAGATCACATGCCTTTATGATATGGACATTCCTAGACCCGATAACTTTAACGAGACGTACTTGTACGAAGGTCAGTATTACCGACGCTGGCGCGTGCAGCGCTGTTGCCCAGCAGAATAGGGGCCAGTACGACTGGAGAAAGCGTGACGATGCTAACATTCGTACGCAGAGCTGATGGAATGCGACTTGGCGGCTATCATCCGATCCGGCCAGCCTTTGACCGACGCCCACTTCCAGTCTTTTATCTATCAGATCCTCTGCGGTCTCAAGTATATCCATTCCGCCAACGTCCTCCACCGAGATTTGAAGCCCGGCAACTTGCTTGTCAACGCAGACTGCGAGCTGAAGATTTGCGATTTCGGGCTTGCCCGTGGCTTCTCTGTCGACCCCGAGGAGAATGCTGGATACATGACCGAGTACGTTGCCACGAGATGGTACCGTGCGCCCGAGATCATGCTGAGCTTCCAGAGCTACACCAAAGCTAGTACGTTGCCCATTGCAAGATAATTCAAGGCTTGCTCGCCAATCCCTTGGAAATAAACTCTAACATACATGATAGTTGACGTTTGGTCTGTCGGCTGCATTCTTGCTGAGCTCCTGGGTGGCCGGCCATTCTTCAAGGGCCGTGACTACGTCGACCAGCTTAACCAGATTCTGCACATTCTCGGAACCCCTAATGAGGAGACGCTCCGCCGCATAGGATCCCCCCGTGCCCAAGAATACGTCCGCAACCTGCCATTCATGCCCAAGAAGCCCTTCCCGGCTCTGTTCCCCGACGCCAACCCCGACGCCCTCGACCTTCTCGACAAGATGCTTGCCTTTGACCCCTCACAGCGTATCAGCGTTGAGCAGGCGCTTGAGCACCCATACCTCCACATCTGGCATGATGCTTCTGATGAGCCGGACTGCCCCACAACATTCAACTTTGACTTTGAAGTCGTCGAGGATGTGGGCGAAATGCGCAAGATGATTCTGGATGAGGTGCTGCGCTTCAGACAGCTGGTCCGCACTGCTCCTGCTTCTGGCAACCAGGCTGCGGCCCAGCAGATACAGGTTCCGATGCCATCGGCTGGTGGCCAATGGACCGCCGAGGACCCGCGACCACAGGAATATATGGGACACCCTAACGGACTCGAGCAGGATCTCCAGGCGGGCATGGACATCAGGAGGTAAATCCGCGTGTAGAACGCAAAAGAACAGGGTTGAAATGACTTTCTGTTATATGGGAGGCGAACATGGATGGAAAAGTCTATTCTGAATGCTGCACATTCCCTCATCATGACACGGAAGAGCAAAGAGACGGAAGAATTATGCAAAACAAAAGGAGTTTATTACGTTAGGAAGACTATTACTTGACACTGGATATGGGTATTAGTGAAGCGAGAATGCGTGCGTTGGAACAAGGCACAATTATTACAAGCGACGAATGCTGTATACAATACAATCTACATGGCGCATACCAGCATAATTTTCTGAATGATAAAGTGTCTTGTATGCTGCTTTGCTCTTGTTCTCTGGTCGGACGTTGGTTGACACACAAGGCTGACTTGGGGGCTGTCGCAACTGCACGTAGCCGAAACGCCTTGCTGAGTTGCGAACGCATCCTGCAATCTAGCGGTAAACCTAATCGCGAACTGGTAAAGTCAATCAAGTCCCTTAGTGTGGAACAAAGGGCATTTTGAGATATTGCGTAAGAACTAAAGCTGGCCTTTGACGAGATTGGTATTCCGTAGAAAAAGGGCTGTGAGATTTTAAAGCGATACGTCGTGGGGGGAAACAAGCACATGGTTACGAAATCGGCGAATCACCAGGGTGGTGGTGGGTTACTCGTGGTTTAGTCGTTTATTCACCGATTATGCAATGCCGTGTATTTTTGGAGCACTGTCTCTTTATCTTTGAGGTGTTCTTTTTGAATGAAGTAATGTATTGTTAAGGCGAGTTAATAATATCTCCCCCTTATAACTACTTCTGTCTATGCGATTTCGAAAGCAAACACAACTCCTGAACAACCTGAACTACCTAGTATGCAAATGAAGTGACAAGTAAGGGGAATAATGACAAAATGACCAAAAAATGTACATTTGCCTGCCTGCCTGCCTAGAAAATTTCGTATTGGTACCCAATTGTCATTTCCTGTTTGCCCATGAACTCGAAAAAAAAAAAAGTGTATCTTGAAACCGAGAGAAAAAGAAAACAAGAAGTCTTTTTAAACCCTTTCCCAACTCCCTCGTCTAAAAAGTCTTAGAAAGTTGAACCAAGGAGAATAAAAGAAATTAATACTGAAAAAAGAGAAGATGAAGAAAAGAGCCAGAAGTTTCTAAATTGCTGGCTTAGGACTTGGGACCGTAGAACCAGTACTGAGCAGCGTAGCTCGTGCTGTCCTGGCCAGCAGCCTTGGAGCAGCCGTGAGAGTTTCCTCCAGCAGTCTCGACACGGTAGACGAAAGTAGCGCCCTTCGAGTTGGCAGCGTCGAGAGCGAGCCAGGCGACAGCACCAGTGCCCATGGGACCGGGGTCAGCGCTGCCGGGAGCAGGGACGGAGGCCTTCTTCGCAGCAACGACGTTGAAGCTGCCGCGGCGGAGGATGAAAGTCGGTGCGCCGTCGGTGTTGAAGAAGTGGTGGCCGAGGAAAGGCAGCTTGCCGTACTCTTCACCGAGATCGAGGGCGGCAGCGCGGGTGAAGGGACGCTTGAGGGAAGCTCCGGGGGAAGCTCCCTCGACGCGGCCGACGGTGGAGTCGTTGAAGTGGAGGGGGATGGCGTGGTGGTTGAGGGCAAAGGCGGGCAGCTGGTTGAATTTCTCGATGGTGAGCGAGTTGGGGCCGGATTCGGGGTAGAGCAGGCTGATGTCGTAGAACATGGCGAGGGCGCCGGTCGAGACTGCGTCGGCGCCGACGGAGGCGCAGGTGTAGTTTTGGATGCCGAGGCCGAGGGCGATGACTTTGAGCTCGAGGCCTGCTGGGGGAGGAGGGAGTTCGGCGGCTGGAAGGGGGAAAATATGTTAGTTTTTGGTTTTGTTATGTGATATATAACTGTTTATATGTGTATATGTGAGTGTGTAAGTGGAATTGGTTACTTACCACCGCCGGTCAAGGGCAGAGAAGGGTCGGGCATGGGAGCTCGGCAGGAGACGGTCCTTTCGACGGGTGTGCCAAGGGCCAGAGCGGCCGAGGCGAGGAAGAGAAGGGATTTGCTGAGCATCTTTGCTGCTGATATTGTCGTTTGGATTGAAGGAGGAGAGAGTATGAGTGAGAAAAGATGGAAGAGCTGAGTGCTGAGCTGAAATCCAGAATCTCACCCCCAAAGAGCTGGGGAAGCTCGGGATAGTTATAAGCAGACACACAAAGAGCCAGAAGCTAAGCTCATGCACAGCAGAGGCTAAAAAAGGCAGCAAGAGAATGGAAATAGAAATCCAGGCTAGGGGTCCCTCTCGGAATGATGGTGTGGTCGAGGCAGCATGGCCCAGGGTCAGGTTTGGTTTCTCCGCTTGGGCGCTTAGAGCGGCGGGCTGCAGTAGTGCGGTCCGTGGCATTTTTTGGCGATTGTGGTCCGGAACTTTGCGAGATCCGGGATTTATTTTTGTTTCTTCTATTGTGGTGAATGACTACAGTATGACAATAATACTACTAGTAGATGTTGTGTTCTGGTTTAAGTGGTTTGTCATGAGGTTGATGGAGAGGCGAGTTTTGACGGGGAATTGGTCTCCCGTCTAAGACAAACGGACATGGATTCGCCAACTGAGACGTTGGGCTGAGATGAGATTCTGTACAAGCAAGTCCACAATGGCCGGAAAATCGGAATCCCAAGTCCCTCTCTCTCGCTTTGTGTGTGTGCCGCCCATGCAAGTAAGAGCCAGGGATCTGTGTGGCTGGACTGGGGTGGTTTTTTTCTAGGTACAGTAGCAATCTTGGGTTTACCCTCCTCTCTCGTTCTCTTTGTTTTTTCGGCTGGTTGCATCCGGATCAACAGACCCCAGCTGTAATCCCACTCAACTTGTTTGAGGCGCCCACTGAAGATTGCGATGAGGCCAGATGCGGGTTCGTGCAGCGAGTTGTTTTTGTCGTACGACCGCTTGTGTTGCTTTGGTGAGCCGAGGGACGGGGCGCTTCTTGGATGATTCGCGGTGTTTGACTCGATGATGGGTTGATGGACCAAGATTCTTGGCGGGCGGCAAATATAGTGGCCTTTGATGCTATGCTACGATTTCTTGCTGTATTGCAGACTCACGGACAATGGATTGGATGAGTGACATAGCTTGCCCCGTTCTAGCTGTGTCATTCATTGCTCGTTTCGTGGCATAGCTGTCATGGGAGGCGGTCATCCAGCACTCCGGGACGCTCTTCTCCGGCCGCGCAAACGACAATGGAAGTCCTCCGTCGAGAATAGAATGCTGACTGGCTTCAGCTAGTTCGTTTAGCCAGTTTGAGCTGAAAGAGGCAAGATAATCCTTTTGTTCCCTTGTTTCCCTCCTTTGTCATTCGCTTTCAAAACCTGTCTCAACTGGAATCGTGGGACACTGGACTGTAGCTACATGGCGAGGAACAGACAAACATCCATCGGAAGCCCCAGCTAGAACAAAACACTGGGCTTCGAATCCCTGCGCTGTTTTTCGCTGAGCTGCAAGGCTTAGCATGGATGTCCAGGCCATGTTGCACGGCCTAGGCTCAAAGGCGCAAGGCTGGCTTGGGGATTCCAAAAACGCCATGGCGCGGGTGAGATTGCAAGAGCGGAAAGTTTGATACCCGCGGCACCGCCACATGGCGCCGAGGGCTGAGGACTTTTTGGTTGGTCTTTGCTGGCTTCTTTTCTTCTTTGTTGGTTGATTGTTGTTGTTCATGCGAGGAGCCAGCTAATGACGACGAGTACATGAACATGAACATGCTCCATATTGATGGTTCGGAAGATAGACGAAGCCTTTTTTTTTTTTTTTTTTTTGTCCGGATCGGCATGAATTTGGAATTGGCTGCATGTAATACGCATACTTGACGCCCTGAATCTGTTTTTGTACGCGGATTTAATCTCCTTTTACTTGCTCTCACCTGTTTTGTGTCCCGGTAACGCAGCACAAACCTCGAATCTATCGACTCAATACTAATCACCACAATGTAGTACTACAAGACTCAGTCCTCGTCTCGCAACTCTTCGGACCAGCCACCTGCCGCATCAATACTATTCTCTCCTCTCGGACCTTTTGGCCATCTTGCTAAACTGGCCTGCCCACATGGCCATCTATTTTTAGAGCATCTCCACGCCATCAAATATGGGCCTCGCGCCGGCTTATCAACACTGTCTCCACCTGTCAGCGGTCAGATTAACGAACAGCGCCGGGCTCAAAAAATGAAATTGCGAGAGTTAGCTAATCTATTAGGACCATGTAACGTGATTCCAGTTCGCCAAGAGTAGTTCCTTGCTTTGACTTGCCTGTATAGTAGATTCGAGACGCTCTGTTTCCAAATCTGCTTGAATGGCAGAGACGGTGATGGAGGCACCGGGGGTGTTTTGTCATTGATCCTGGCGAGTGCTGGGATGAGACTACTCAGGCAGTGTAAATGGGCTCTTTGATCCTTGATCCTGCGCATCCTTCGACTTGGGTGAGTTGGTTTATGTAATTTCGTCTCTACTTGCCAATTTGTGCATATAAGTCATCATTTGCTTGTATCTCTTTTGCACTTTGACTCTCGCTATAACACACTTGCGCAGCTGTTGGCTCGCAAAAAGGCCAACCCGTTGGTAATGAATGAGTCTGCCTCGAACAAGCGCTGCTCGGAAGTTGAAACCTCCGGTGGCCACGTCGCCTGCTGTTAGCCGCTCCTTGGGCTGAATACCATTCTACTATAAATGGTTGAGCCTTACAAACAGCACGAAAACTTCTGTTGGATTGCCAGAAAAATATATATATTCTGTTGGTTGGCGAAGGATTTGGATTGGTCATTGCTTTGGGCTAACCGGGGCCGGCTGTGTCCTCGATCCATCTTTGATCCCATCCAACGCGCTGGTTGCACTAACAGCATTTGAATCCATTAGGAAAGGCACTGAGGCGTATCGAAGGATGAGATAGATCATCTGCATATGTACCGAACAATGGACTACATGCATGTTGAAGAGAAACAGGTTAGTGTCGAGGCACTGGTGGTCTGTTTAAAGGCTCGCTTCATCTAGCTTAAGCATTATTCATCTGTCTAAATTAAGATGGGCAGGGTTGGCTATAGATTCACAAGTGTCTTCACGGATTAGATGCTCTCTTCGCCTGGCTGTGTATATATAGGGGCTACGGTTCTTCTTATTTTGTGTCGTACATGTATAAATGTACGCAGCTTCTCCGGAGAGCAAACTCAACATTTGAGACTTTCGTATACACATTCATGGTTCTGCTATAGTATTGTAACAATATAAAATGATAATAGTTCCTGCTGAAATGTTCATCTTCTTCTCGTATCTCATTATGGCATGCCGAATATCAGGCATGCAAGTCGTTAGGTCATCTTAACAGTTCCTCTCAATCTGGGATGCTGGGTAAGCCTCCATAGCTAGCCAGCATATCTGTATTTGAGTGATGTCTGACACCCTTCATGTCAGGCCCAACTATATATACCAGTATGTCTTTGACCGCGGCAGCGCCTGACTTCCAACTTGCTTTCGGGGAATCTTATGCCCGGGGTTTGGGTTTCCGGTATTGTTGCCGTTGTTGTCCAACTCGGCTGGTCGTGAATACACCGACTGTCGGTATGTCGATGGCGCCGGATTCAGTTCAGACATTCTAGGTGTTCTGCTCAAAATATATCCATCCTCCAACTCGGCAATCATCAAAGGCTCCGAGCTGTCATCCGCCCTTCCCCACAGATCAAGCACAACAGGTGCTCTTTGAGGAACTATTGGCCTTCCCCATTGATCAAACGCAACAGAGGCTCTTTCAGGAACTGCTGGCCTTTCCCACTGGTCAGGCACAACAGGGGGGGTTCTTTCAGGAATTGCTGGCATGATCGAGATGTCCGAGTATGTAGAGCTCCTGTTCCTGTTCCTGTTGTTTGGTAGTGGCACATATCGGTGCCCGCCCGTCACAGCTGGCACTGCTGGCATAATCGGGATGTCCGAGTGTGTAGAGTTCCTGTTGCTGTTGTTGTTGTTGTTGTTGTTTGGCAGTGGTGCATATCGGTGCCCGCCCGTTTGGTACATCTCCTGAGTGGGAAAATCTGGCTTTGGACCATGAGGCGTACTTGGCTCTACTACGCAGCTCCAAGTGTCCGCATCCTCATCTGCTTCTTGTTTCGGTTCCCGGCTGGCGAAGTTATATAGCAAGAGCCCTATGGCTACTATCAACGCCAGTACCCCTAGAGTGATGCCGGCTCCTAGGCCTATCTTGGTTCCTTCATCCATGCCATTGCTTGTCTGGGTGGTGTTTGTTTGACTGCTGTTAATTTGGTTGGGTAGTTGAGTCGTCTGTGTACTTGTAGTAGTAGTAGTACATTCAATCGGCGGATACGAAAAGTCTCGCTCTACTGCTGTTCGGATTGCCGACTTTAATACTGGATGCGATGTCTGCTGGAGAAACTCCTTGGTGGGAGTTGGAGTTGCAGCATTTTCTAGAGAGCGAGTTGCGAGAAATTGTCCAAGTCGCATGGCCGCGGCGAATACATGCACCGAGTATTGCCGCAATACTCTGGTTGCGTCAGGAAATGCCTTTCGTCATCGCGACCGTGAGGATATTAAAACAGCGAAAAGAGAGGAGAGTCGGGGGAACGAAAACACCGTAGAAACTAAATAAAGCTGTGCGAATACTGCGAGAGAGGAAGCAGCGGGAATACATGTATATTAATAGTTATTCATTCAATAGGCGAAATCCCGAGGCCCTTGCAGCGAAAATCGTCGAGAGGCAGCCTGGGGCCGCTGCAGGTCTTCGCACATTCAACCATGAATCGAGCCATAGCGACACCCACAGCGTGCAAAAGCGGAAACGAACTCCATCCAGCCCAGACCAAAGTGAGACAAGCCGGAGACAGGAAAAGGGCCTGGATGCCGGACTAAACAGACAACTAAGACGAGTTGACAGGGGAGCTGTTGGACTCTGGATTGGGTGGTTGAGTTGGAGGGCTAAACAGTGATGGCGGGGACGAGTTCCGTCGTGTAAGGATTTGGCGGGATTCGGTCTAAGGCGTCATGCAGCCCAGCACCTGATGAGAATCCTCCCTGTTTGCCCGAGTGCGTGTGCATGAACATGAACTTGAATCACCTCCAGTGGACGGCGTTTGGATGTTGTGAGAGTGGATGTCACTCCACTGTCAGATGCAGTGGCCACGCGTTACAAATGCCATCGAGATCCAAAGGTCGCATTCGGATTCCCAGTGGATGGATAGGCTGCTGTGCTGTAAGCGAAGCTGTAGGTGTAGCTGTAGGTGGACGGAGTAGCTGTGGGTGTGCTGTAGGTGAGGTGCTGTATTAGGCGGGAGGTGGCCATAGCTCCAGCTCCAAAACCGCCCCCACCATAACCACAGCCGTCCCCAAGAAACACCTACCACATTGATTCGTGATCTGCAACTTGCACCAGCTTAGCATTCAACACCAGCCTCTGCTCACAAACGCCCATCATGTCGCGCCGTCCAGCAAAAGGAGACTATATTGAAACGGTAAGAATATCCTCGTTCGTTTTATAGCAATAATCAATATTGTCTCCATCTTAGCCGGAAGAAGTAGAAGAAAGCCTCACCTACTAACGTGGCATCATCATCACTTTAGGACACCGGCAACAAGGTCGCCCGCAAGGCCGTCCTCGTCGGCACCCAAAACATCATGCTCGGCGGAAAGACCGTCATCCAGCCCGAAGTCATGATCCGAGGCGACCTCGTCCGCACCGCCGCGCCGCCACCTTCGTCTGGCGGAAACGCCGCCCCGGCAAACACCACTGCCGTCGCCATCGGCCGCTATTGCTTCCTCTCGCGGGCCGTCCTGCTGCGGCCGCCCGGACGCATCTACAAGGGCGTCTTCACGTATATGCCGCTGAGGATCGGAGACCACGTCTTCATCGGGCAGGGCACCGTGGTGCAGGCGGCGAGCATCGGGAATCATGTGTCCATTGGGAATGGGTGCGTCATCAACGAGTTTGCCATTATCAAGGACTACGTCAAGGTCCTGGACGGTACGATTGTCCCTGCGAATATGGTCATTCCGAGCTTTTCTATAGTGGCTGGCCAACCGGGCCGCGTTGTGGGAGAGCTGCCTGATGGTGCGCACGAGGAGTTTGAGCTGAGAGACCTCTATAAGACGGTTGGCAACAATCCGCAACCCGCGGCAGCTTGACCGACTTTTACGCACAACTGACAGATGGATACCCTTTTACGAACGGTTGCTGGTCGAACCGCATGACAACGTGCTGGAATTGAGGCCTGGCTGGGAATATACCTCCAGAGAAGTGAAGACATGCATGACACTCGGGCCACGGCCCAACATCTGGGTGGTCATTGCCATCAAACACATGTCCTGGGGGCCGCAATCTGGCACCTAAGCACCGGAAGCTGCCTATGAAACAACAGAGCAATCCTTCGAAATGCAGCACAGATGCATCAGATATTGTGCTCGACTGTTCTCCGGTGCATTCATTTCACCAAGCAAAATCAGAGAAATTTACTCCCCCCGGCACTCCGTCCCGTTCACGGAAAATCCCGTTCGACGGCATATTCCATATCGGCTTTCGGCTCTGACCCGCGTCAGCTGCAGACAAAACAAAGCCCAAGAGCCTTAAGCCGATTACAGCGTATGGATTACTAGGACACAGACAGCTCAAGTACGGCATTTCACCACACCGCCGCCCCATCTTGCCGACGTCCTTGGTTACAGCTCATATTACCGAGGTTGAGGGTGCGATGTCGGCTTTTACAAAGAGAGGAGATTACCGTGGTTGTGATCATTTCCCTCAAGAGAGCAATACTGCGGGAGGAGATTGTCGAAAGCCCGGGGCCCCTCAGAGAGCATCGCAAAAGACACCTAGTGTCTTCCGCGAAACAAATCTTGTGAGATGAAGAAACGATAGAGCTTAAAAGCCGCAATCAGGTATCACCACGACAGATCCTGATAGGCATAGACGAATAGATATGAGTAGATTTAGGTTTTATATTCCACACGCTGTGATAATGCCTATACCAGAATGGCACCCTAGAGGAGCCATATAATGGCTACGAAAAAAAAGTATATATACAAAGATGAAATATAGGTGTATAGTGTATCCGGGGGTATCTCAGTTTCAGCTCGGATAGACAAACTCGTCATCGTAATCCCAAAACCGTGTGTATTCCTGCTCATCATCATCATCAAAAGATCTTTTGTCTTGTCTTCTTTCCCCTCTTTTATCGAATCGAAATCATCAACAGTTGGAAAATTGCCCTCGGCCCTTCCAATGAGCAGGCGGACGTCCGCCTCGGTTCCGAATAATCTCTACAACATCCCACGGATGCGCCTCCAACACATCCATACCCGCCGGCTCCAACCAGCCCAAAGCCTCGACGCCATTAAAGCCCTTGTGCCACGGCTGCAAGTCACACGCACCAGCCAGCGTCTCCATAAACTCACGCAGCCTCCTCGCGGCGGACTTTTGGACCGAATCATTCGGACAGAGGGACGCCAGCGCGGAATCTCCCGAGCCTAGCCACCACAGCCGGCGCTCGCTGCTGTCTTCAGGGGGTGGGTCGTCTTCCGGGTTTGCTCGCATTATGCTTTTCCATGGTTGAGTTCGTTCCTCTTTCCTTGCGGATTGGGAGAGCCAGGATATGTGGTTAGCTGCCCATTTGTCTACGGACGTGTTGGTGTCGATGCCCACTGATACCTGCATCGTCATGTGGTTCGGAACCCAGCCCTCGACGATGAGGTATAGTTTCCATATCCCCCGGCGAATGATGCCGTTCTCGTGATCAGGGTGAATAGGTCTATGTAGCTTGTTGATGAATTCTGGAATCAGGGGGATTTGCGCAGCATCGTCATCGCCCTCGCCCTCGTCGGTAGGACTGAAATGGTTCATACTCATAATCTCCGTCGGCACACACACGCCAATGTTCCGTGCGGCTTGGTTCGGACCAGGGGATAAGGTGAACGCGTTTCCTGCTGGGAGGTGTGTGACCTGGATAGGTGGAAAGTTCAAGACAACTAAATCATCGAATGGGATCCAGTCAAATGTCCGAAAGTCGGGCGGTTGCTCGTTGAAGTTGATGGTTCCGCCTGATAGAGGACACTTTATGCCGCGATGTCGACACATGTAGTATATCTCGACGAGACGTCGTGACTCTCGGCAAGTCGCAAGGAGAGTGTACACAGATAAATAACCAGAGTTACGCGAAGTGGTGGCACGCACACGAAACTCCTCGGTGGACCAGGAGGGCGCCAGATGACGTCTGCGCTGGTGATTCAACACATCGAAAAAGTGCACGCTTGGCCTCCTCGGAATCAGCTCGCACCAGATGCGATGTCGGATTTCGGGCGGAAGTTGTTGGAAAAGCGGAAAAGATTGCTTCATCGGCGTTCGGTCGCAGCTAGGGGAGACGCCTCGAATTTTACCAGACAAGGCCAGCTGGTCCTCTCTCCTAAGCTCTTCCTCGATCAGGGGGATCTGATCCAGTGCCCAACGCAGGAGTAATTCGTGACGCTCCGACCTCTCTTGGGCAAACCGATACGCATGTGTCTTGCGAGCAAAGTCGGAGATGACATAGCCTCTTTTGTTAATCATCCTCAGTCGTTCCCTGGCCTCTGTATATAGGCGTTGTTCTCGTTCCATTTGCTGGCTAGTCCGCGGCCCTCCAAGGGGATCTTTCCAGTTTAATCGGTTCCTGGCTGTCTCACATTCCTCCTCAGCCCTGCGGCGTTCATCTCTTCGTCTGGTAACCTCGAGGCTGGATGGGCGGCAAATGTCACTCGTTGGCGTCCTGACCTGCTCGAATGGGCCCAGAACCTGTGCATCCATGAGTTGGGCCAGTGCTGCATCATAGCCCGGCTGGCACGTCTCGAGCCACTTGTCATACTCGTCGCGCCTGGTAAATTCGTAGTTGATATATTCTATCCATGTTGCCAACTTGTTCTGCTGGTCTATATGTCTGCAGAACCCATTCGGTGGCTTGTCAAATCCAGGAGGAAGCGCAAAGCTGTGACGTTCTAGCCGCTCAGTGAGTTCCTCGAGATGATTGGGGTATCGGGGTGGGCGCCGGGATGATTTCTGGTGAGATAGGAACATCCTCCATCTGGTCAGCTGCTTGCTAAAGACCTGCCACTCGTCTGACTGGTCTTGCCAAAAGGCCAGGATGTCACGATATTTCCCCGGTGTAGAGACGATGCTTTTAAGTTGGCTCAACGGATGTGATGGACGGCCTCCTTCACTGACTAGAGCATGGTAGGCAAAGGTTTCGGCCTCGACTGCTCCTTCCGGGGGTCTATGACTGGGATTTGTGAAACCGAGGAGTATCTCGGCCTCGATCTCCGATGAGTGATTGGAGAAGGGGTCCGTCTCCTCGTCTGAGTCCATTGGTCGATCAAGTTGATGAGATTGAGATGGCGAGATGGAACGGCGAGGAGGCGACGAAGAGGGGAACGGCAGCATTTCTTTTAAATGGCACGACCTAGTCTCCTAATCCAAGCACCAATAAAGTAGCTGACTCATAAACTTCGGACTTGGGCCAATTGGAGCGATCGAGCTGTGTCTCAGTTGAATGCAGGGAGGCTACGCCAGCGGTCACTTGGTCGTTTTGCTCTAGCTCTAGGGAAGCAGGGAGAGCATTCGCAGGGGCATCTCATGCAAGCTGAGCGAGATGCGCGGGCGTTTGCCTCGACCTGTTTCTGAGAGTCCACGGCGATGCTGGGCCACGGGAGATGAAGTGACTTTTGGTGATGTTTTGTTGGAGTCGCGATTTGAAATCAGAGTGTGGCTTGAAGGGCGATTTGGGACCTGAAGCGGCTGACTAAGTAAACTGACGTTATGCTGCTGTGCATCGAGTCAGACGCTGCATCACATTACAGTTGGGCCGTGCAGGGAACAAACAAACAACCTGGTGAGAACGAACCGAGTGCCGCGACTGGGGTGGACTGAAATAGCAAATGGTAGAAGAAGAAAGAGAGGAAATGAAAGAGGAAAAGTAACCAAGAAAGAATGAAAGGAAAAAGGTGGTGACTAAATGCTGGGACTGGCGGGTTGATTAATATCGACTCCCGCAATCCTCCAGCTAGGCCAGTGTAGGCGTTTGGTGGACCGCCCCCTTTCCGTGTGAATCGAGCTGAAGCAGACCCAAAAATGCCGTGCGTCAACAAGACAAATCACTGCCCAGAAGGATTCCATGGCTTGCATGGCCATCTCAATCTACCTATGAACAGCCTGCAGATCATACACCGGCGACTAGGCCGGAAGTGGGCGCCAAAACGCTGGGCTATCTAGCCGACCATTGTTTCTTTTTTATCCCGTCTAATCAACAAACTGGCAAATGTACGCTCAAACTCGGTTGGTGGAATAATGGGCTTCCTCTGGGAAAAAGGAGTGGAATCGATTCTTGCTTCATCATACCTAAGTCATCTTCGTTGGCAATGCTGTGCCGGATATGATATCTCCCGAGCGAGACCCCCGAGATTCTCTAATAAGCATGACACGACTCCAGTCTCTTTGGATGACAGATCCTCCGTCATATTGTACATGACCAGCCTGAACCCTCTACGGACCTGTTGGGCAAAATGTGCTAGCACGACACAACATCGTTCCGATTACTCAACATGTGCGCGGCAAGATTTGCTGGCTCCAGCTCTTCGAGACCAGCACGGCATAAACCCGCCTGATTACTATACACGTCAAATCCCAAATTCCAAAATCCGAAACCACAGGTTTTTACGCCTTGTAATGTACAAAGTACGCTTTCTCTTTCTCGCACTCACTTTCTTTCTTTCTTTCTAAATTGTCACTCCAAGCCGCTGGCGAAAAAGTCCACCACCTTTGGTCCCGTCTCCCGCAGGTCGTCATATAGATCGAAGTGATTCTTGCCCGGCACCACGAATAACTCCTTGGGTCGTCTGGCCTGGTCAATGGCCGCCTGGCTGTAATGCAGCGTCTGCGCCTCTGATCCCGCAATCATCAACAGCGGCCGTGGCGCTATCAGATGCTGTAAATTGAACGAGTCGTAGCTGACCATGAGGTCGTAGCTTTGCGGAGGAACTCTTTGAGTACTTCGTTCGTGTTTTCCACGCCTTGTACCGTAGTATGCGGCTGCATCCCTGAAGAAGGAATCCGCGCCCTCGGCGACCTTGGATGGGTCCGTCTCGAACATGACGGGCGCCTCAGGCTTGGACGTCGGGTTCTTCGCAGCGTTGGACCGCCATTGGCCCGCGGCCTCGAGAGCCGTGGCAATGGCCTGCGGGTTCTCCCTGTGGTGCGGATGGACGCCGCCGCTGCGCGTCATGCGCCCGACGCAGGCTGCGCTCACCGTCGCCAGGCACTGGATGCGGCTGTCTGACTGTGTGGCGTACGAGGCGTATCCCCCCGAGGCGCAGATGCCCAGCAGCCCAATCTTCTCGGCGTCCACTCGGCCGCTGAGTGTTGTCAGGTAGCTCACCGCCGCCTTGATGTCTTCCACGCGCTGGCGGGGGTCTTCCAGCCCGCGAGGCTCGCCGCTGCTCTCGCCTTGGTACCCGGCGTCGAAGATGAGCGTGTAGAAGCCGGCCCTGGAGAGGAGCTTGGCGTAATCCGTCGACGTTTGCTCTTTGACGCCTGTCATCGGATGGCTTATGACGACTGCCGCACCCATGCGATTCGGTGACCCTGGCTCTGGCACGAAGAGCTCCCCGCAGATCTGCAGCTGAAACGCGGGAAAGAAGACTTTTGTAGGGGGTGTCATGGTGTAGATGTAGGAGAGCATTCTCTAAGCGGTGGTGCACTTGGATCAATTGCTGGTAATGAGCAAGAGGCCGTTTGCAATTCTTGTTTATAAGTCTTTCAAGATTCTTGAATCCCAATAGAATCTCGAGACTTCGAAATGGAATTCTTTTCCATTAGTTTTTGTAGCCTGTAGCCTCCGACGACGTTTAGGTGACGTCGGCGGTGCTTGGGTGTCCGGAACAGAGCATTAAAGTTTGCGCCATCGCCCGACTTTTGATAGGGACTTAGACGCGGATAAATCGAACGAGGGTTAGATAGGGCTATGTATGAACCTTTCCGAGGTCGGTCAGTGTCCGTCATTCCATTGATATTTAGTGCCTGATAGCAGGTAGCTGGAGACAGGTTGTCCGATGACAGCTCCGGGGTCTCGGTGACTCCACCCCGCCGACGCCCCACAGTTTCCGGTCATCAAGCTTTTGGTTTAGAAAAGGTTGAGCTTAACAAGCTCAACCATGTATATCGCTTACCATGGCAATATCAGAGAAGAGGTGTAGCGGATTAAATGTTCATCCAGCCTGAAAATAGGACATCACAACACAGCCGTACAATACACTTAATGGAGATATTAGACATTGCAAAACAAGATTCTGTTTAATAGTTATTCGCTTGCTCTGAAAGGTCTTATACAATTGTCCAAGCTCCACCAATTTAGGGCTGGAAATGAACCGCCATGGCGTTGGATATGGCATTGAACATCCCGTCCCTCTTCTCCAAAAACTCATGTGTTTCCTCCATGGTAGAGCCATGAAGGTTTCCGATGATGATTATCTCCTTATCTGTCGCAAGCTGGGCGTACGCTTGCTCAGTGAACTGGTCGAGGGGCATGCCCAGAGCTCGACCACGCTCAATGCCCATGTAATCATGCAATTCAGCTATTGCAGACGTCAGTGTTGCTCACTGTCAAGTAGCCTCACCGGAGTCTGGAGAAGTGGAACGCTTACTTTGTACAGCTGGAGGCAATATCTCAATAAACTTGACCTTTGAGAAGCCTTGGTTCTGTCGTCTAAGACAATCGAAAAAGGACCGGAGCGCAGCTTTGGAGGCACTGTACGCTGGCATGACAAAGGCGGGAATCAGGCCCAGGATTGACCCTGTGACGATGATGCTGGTGGGGTAATCCTTCTTCAGGAGGTGGGGCAGAAACTTGATGGTGAGGTTCACGACAGAAGTGTAGTTGACGTTGAATTCATGGTGAAAGGCTTCGAGATCGATTTCTTCTGGGCGAGTAAGTTTGGTTTGGGTTTGAGTGCCCGAGTTGAGGAAAACGCAGTCCAAATCGGGATATGTCTGGACAACCCTGTATTTCAGCCGCTCGTCAGCCTTTGCTCGCGAACGCATTAAGATTACGGCGTATATCATGCTCACTTGTTGACAAAAGCGTCGAGACCAGCCCTGTCGGTGACATCGTATCTGATGGCACTGGCACGCTCTGCGCCGTGCTTGGCCACAAAGGCATCAAGCCGCTCCTGGCGACGGCCAACGGCGATGACTTTGGATCCTTCTTCAATGAGCTTGTCTGCCATGGCAGCGCCGATGCCAGCGGTGGCGCCGACGAGGAGAACACGTTTATACTGAAACACCATTTTTGCGTATGTTTTTCGATGTAACTATGAAGTCGAGTCTGGTTTGTTGTTGCAACTGAGACAGACCTGGTTCAAGCGACCTTTTATATAAAGACATTACGATGTCCGGAGTTAGCAACCAGATGGAAATATCAGTGCCGGACTTAATTTCGCCGAGTTGTAAGCCGTTGAAGTCATCGTCAACTCGCCCACTGGTTGCTTCAACGGCTTGCAGGGGCCAAACGGAGCGGTGGATAGTTTGTCTTCCGGCAGACCAACCGCAGTTGAGTGGTGGTTGTACATCGGTCGACGCTTAGAAATCATGGCCCAAATAGGCATTGGCCTCGCGGTTTGATTTGGCTTTATCCCCGGTAGTTCGATCTGCTATGCAGCGATCAAGTAAAATGTAACCCAGAAGAGAGATAAACTCGGTTCGCCCTCTTCATAACCCCGATCTCCATGCCTGAGGAATGATTTCGGCATGTCAATACGTGTATCGTTCTGGAAGGGGGCAGGTACGGGATCCACCGATCTAAAACTCCGGAACGCTAGCCTCTGTAGGCCTAGCGCCCGCTGTTACGTAGGCCATGTCTGGAGGCCAACCGACACGCCGACTTTTAGCCCCGAGATGCAACCAACTTCCGCAGACGCCCAGGCTGGAGATTGCACAATGAAACTTCATCTTTCGACAAGGCCGTCGACTGTATGGAGTGCGTGCAATCGCTGTTTAGCGCCTTGATCGTCTCTTAGTGCCAGCTCTATTTGTCATCCCTCAGCGCGCATCCGAACAGGGGTCTGGTGTCGTACCGGTACCTCTTCACTCCCCTTGCCATTCATACATCAAACTAGGCACTGGAACTTGACGAAATGGTCTATCGGGGACCTTCCAAAGATTGCCTGCCATGCAGAAAGCGCAAGCTCAAAGTACGGATCACGCATGCACACCATCATTAATCACATGAGGTTCTCTTGGCTAACGCGGAAACGGGGTTTCTAGTGTGACCTGCGCAAGGATGGATGTGGCCAATGTTTGCGGGCCAACATCTCGTGCTTTGGATACCGGGACTCAAACGAGCTCATCTTCCGTGACCAGACGCGTAGTGTTGAGCGCAAGATGTTGGCTTCCAAGGCAACGACGGTGTCTTTGCAGTTTGGCACCCTGAATCATGTCATCTTGCCCAACACCAGCAGCAACCTGATTCCGCAGCCGCAGACGCCGTGGAATGTGCGCGCTCGCCATGACTTCTTTGCTCACTATGTATTTGGCTTATCCAGCAGTTATAACATCTTACCTTCCTTGTACGAAAAGGCAAAAGCGGATGATCACTTATCAGCTAGTGTAGACGCAGCCAGTCTCGCCTTTGCGGCGAATAAGAACCCGGTAGAGTCAAGGGAGCTGTTCCGGCTAGCAGCTCAGCAATACATGATTGCTCTACGGCGAGTCAATGCAGCTCTCTCCAACCCAGAACTCTCCAGCGCCGATTCCACGCTGCAATCGGTGCTACTTCTCGACCTCTACGAGAAGATTATGGGTCGTGATCTCAGGGCGGCGGCGCCTTGGCTGGCCCATCTTAATGGGGCTCTAGCATTAATCAAGGCCCGCGGTTACAACGACATGATAAGAAGCGAAGTCAGCAGAACGTTGGCAAACAAACTCTTTATAACCCTCCTCATCAGCTGCTACATCGCTTCTCACCGGATACCGGAAGGCGTAGCGGAATTAGGGCGAAGGCTCGACATATATCACGACAAAGATGATGCCAAGTGGCGCCTTTCCAAGATGAATCAACGGATGATCAATTTTCGAATCGATGTCGCCGAAGGGTTATTGTCTGACCGCGAGATTGTTGCAACGGCAAAGGACCTCCACGATTCGTATCGTGAAATTGAGGATACTGTGTCTCAGAGATGGCAGCCTAGGAAAGTGATGGCTTCGGAGGAGGACCCCGCCTATCGAGCTCTCATTTTTGCAGATTATTACCATGTTTACAGGGACCATTTCACAACGCAAGTGCGCAACACTGTTCGAATCATGCAACTTCAGCTTCAAGCCTACATCCAAACCCATTTGGAGGATGACGGGTCTGAGGAAGCGAGCAACACTCTCGCAGAATCATTGAGCCGTACGGAGCGCTTTGCAGAGGATATTTGTGCCGCAGTGCCTCCGTTTATCCTCCCCGCCGCCCGCCCGAACAACAGCATCCCTTTCTCCAGCATTCAGACGCTGAAATGCGGCATCCTCCTTCCAGCACTGTTTATAGCCGGCAGTGCATCGAGAAATCCTGAGCTACGTATCTGGGCGATTCGCACGCTGAGATACATGGCGGCATCTGGGGATATACGGTCGGCGTCGATGACTGCTGATATGTTGGAGAAGAATCCAGGCATGGACTTTAGATACATGTACGCCAGGCTAGGCGGATATGCATTCACATCTTGAACGGTTATGCGGTTTTAGCTTATGTTATTGTTTGTAGTTCGGTAGTACAATTAGCGAATATGTAAAATAGAGAACATACACAATTTATTCATCCGGTTTCCAATCTTGGAAATACCGTGAACAGGCTCGTCAAAAATCTTGACGAATAAACTATTTTGTAATCCTGCGGTGGATTACTAAACTTGGTGAAGCCATCACTAATCCTAAGACACCATTTTGTCAAGCTCACTTAACTTGCAGTGGCTGTGATTAGAATTAGAATATACCGAGGCTGGGTTTGTTACTCCATAGTTAGCTATTGTCAATCATTCATAAGCATCTTCGAACTTTTTTCGTTGCTGCCTTGGTTCTTGTCTGCCAGTTGCTTGATTGAAGTGTCATGTTGTATATGAGTTTGGATGTTTGATATCTTACAAGTGGGTTTTGAGATTCACACAGTTTAGTTAGGGAGTGGCCATTTAGCGCCCCAGTGACTGCGTAAAATTGAAGCAGTAGAATTGAAAGCCGTCCATTACTACTATCAATGTACTTGTAGTTCCAATCTTCTTTTACAGCACTCTCAAAGTCTACTTCAATTTACAGCTGCCGCTGTTGCTACATGTCTCTTCACTCTCTACAGGAACCTTTTGAGTATTGGTTCTGCAAAAACAGGAAGACTGTATAGGAGTATCAGCTAAACGTGTTGCAAGCTTCAACGGAAGCTCGA
The DNA here is from genome assembly GCA_020045945.2 of Trichoderma semiorbis. Lineage (NCBI taxonomy): Eukaryota > Fungi > Ascomycota > Sordariomycetes > Hypocreales > Hypocreaceae > Trichoderma > Trichoderma semiorbis. The sequence goes on from CM034695.1 coordinate 6,999,798, forward strand.
GCAATTTGGCCTCTGCCGTTCGTCCCAGCAACGTCAAGCACTCGTGATAACCTCGCAAAGCCCAGATATTATTTGGATGCTGATGGCCACGCGGTAAAGTCTCATCGAGGCCGAGATCTTCTGCATAAGCTGTAGCGGCCTCCTCCACACGGCCTTGTTCCAGCAGCAGCGCCGCATAGGCGTGACGGGCTGGTTGCATCCAGCCCCATGGCTCGCTGTATAAAAGTCTGTCATCCAGATGAATCGATCGACGTAAATGCTCAAAGGCTATTTCATAGTTACCCTGACGGTACTCAATCTCTCCCGCCAGCATTGCCGCGGCGACTTTCAGAATGTCAACACACTTGTTTGGGTAATCCATTCGTGAGGATGGTACCCGAGATAGAGCTTCAGTGAAGAACGCTTGTTGTTTCAAAGCTTCAGTCACGTTCCCTGTGGCGGCATAAGCGACACCTTTTGCATAATGAATCGTGGCGGTGGTAACGCAGTGAAGAGACTGATTTGTCGGTAGTGTGAGGTTGATGATATCGTTCCACCGGCCGAATCTGATCAAGACGTGAGGCCGAACAGCACAGAAGGCCTCCAACCAATCTGCCATGGGGGGAGATTCAACTACGAGCAGCTTCTCCGGTATCGCTTGTTCCAAGTGAGTGCAATTGTCAAGAGCAACTCGCGATTGCCCACACATCATAGCCGCGTATATCAGAGAGTGATAATCGTGAGCTCGGTAGAATGTATACATATTCATGCCACCAATCTTTTCGACAAATTTCGCATCTGCTTTAACAGCAGTAGTATTGGCAGCAACGGCGCTCCGGTAATCTCCAATAAGAACGTCGATATGCGATGGCATGTGGTTTAGATGACCACTGTCTGGCACGAGACCACGCAGCAAGTCGGCTGAAGGAACGGCAACTTCGGGTGTACGTGACATTTCCATCAGATGAATATGTAAATGAAGCAGTCCAGGATGTTCGTCGGCACCCTTTTGAGTCAATGCTTTCGAGACAGCTGCACAAGCATCAACTGTACGAGCTCCGGGACCCGGCTTGCCGGTGTATGGATCCCACATAGCCCAAGGAGTAAGATTCATGAGGGCGTCGGCATAAAGAACGACAATGTCCAAATTGTCACTAAACTGTTTGTACGCAGTCTCCATTGCATCAGCATAAGCCCGATTCCACATCGAGTAGTCGTCGGTCGGAGTTGACTTGGGATATCGAGCGACAATGGCGTGGATAAGAGCTTGCTCGGCTGGGCTGGCATTTCTTATAAGGTTCAATGCTTGACGTGACGCGCTGTAAGTAGCTTCCAGGGCTATCTTGAGATCTTTGGGATCAAATAGACGCCATGCCTTGTTATAATACGGCCCGCGGGTATACGCCAGCCCCCAGTATCCCATTGCGCAGTCTGGGTCTGCTTTGATGACTTTCTCGAAGCAATTGGACGCCTCTTGGGTATTGAAGCCATAGGCCCAGATGAGTCCTCGGTTAAACCACCGCTGAGCGTTGGGGCTTTTGGTCGTAATAGGACGATGATAGGTTCCGAGATTGAAGTAACCATCATCCTCGAGGGTAACCACCTGCTCGTTCATCTTATTTGCCCGTTCCTCTGACTTGTTGACTTTTTTAATCAGACATCAATATGACAAGTTAAATATGGCGTATAGGCGACAGCAGTCGGAGCCTTTATAGTAATTTGTGTCCATTGTGAGTACTGTGGCTCGTAAACGCCACGCCCTTCTAATCCCCTCTGCGGTAGTTTTGTAGTTCATGGATGTTTCCAGGTTGGTTTACATCTACCTAGGCTGTTTGTTTAGTTGTGGGTCGATTGGAAACCGTTCTTACAAATACGGGAATCTTTCCGAACAGCAAATGTCTACATAGTCATCTGGGTCTACAAGGCTTAGATCAGACCGGCTCTTATACTTATAAGCTCGGTGTGCTCCAGACTACTCCGAAGTACTCCGATTTGGTAACTGATATTCCCCGCCTGTCAAACAAATAAGCTAGGGACGGCCGACCCTTGTTCAACTAGGTTACCGATATCCGATGGAGAAGAAGCTGTCAGCAGTAGCTCAAAGAAGTGGCTAGGCGTCATATTGTCACTGCAAGTAGCTGGGAGTAGGAAGTAGCTGGAGCTGCTTAATATTATGCAATAAGAGATTTATGCCTTTATTGCCCTATATCGCGTGTGATGTCAGTCTTTTAGCTATGCAAAACGGCCGCCAGGGCATAGCTACAAGACATCATAACCAACGTACATCATCACCGGCTGAAGAGACATCGTTTTGAGATATGTCAGCATAAAAGTGACATATTGTTAAATATTGCGTGCTAATATTAAAAAAATGATTTCAGGTGGTCAATCTAGTTTCCAATCTGGATGACAACTTTTCCAAAGTGCTTGGCCTCCCACTGGTACTGGTACGCCTTCTTGATGTCCTCAAAAGAAAAGAGGTTTGAGTCAACCACGGGACGAATCTTTGCAGAGTCAATAGCTCGGTTCATCTCCTCAAACTGCTGTCGAGAGCCGACAAAGATGCCGCGGACAATGCAGAGGTGGTTGAGAGCGTCCATCAGAGGAGGCTGCTTGTCGGATGAAGTGAGGAAACCAATGATGGTGATGACACCCTCCAGCTTAATGGCCTTGAGTGACTGCGCGATGCTTGCGGCGCCGCCAATTTCGAGAATGTGGTCAAATCCCAAACCTCCGGGAGTCAAGGCTCGGGCAGCCTCGCCCCAGTTGGGAGTCTCCTTGTAGTTGATAACGTGGGAAGCTCCCAGCTTCTTCAAGGCGTCGGCCTTGTCACTTGTGGAAGTTGTAGAGACGACGGTTGCGCCGGCAGCAACGGCAAACTGAATAGCAGCAAGACTAACGCCCCCCGTACCCTGTGTCAAAACCCAGTCACCGGCCTTGATAGCCTTTGACTGCAGTCCGTACAGGGCGTTCCACGCGGTAAGGGGAGCGCATGTCAGAGTGCTAGCTTCAACGGCGTTGAGAGATGATGGAGCCTTGACAAGACAGTGTTCGCCAAAAACGCCGTAGTTGCGCAGTGTGCCATCAACCGCACCACCGAGGCCACTTCCAACAGCCTCGGGAGTAATCGGGCTCGTCTGGTGGTGCTCGTTGAAGAGGGTGCATACTCGGTCGCCCTTTGATACTCTGGTAACCTTAGTTCCAACGGCAAGAACAATACCGGCACTGTCGGAGCCAGGAACAACAGGCGTTTTCATGGGAAAAGGGTAGAGTCCCTTGTAAAGGAGTTAGCTTGTAGACGGCGCTAAGGGGTTGTATGTCTACTTACCCTTGGGATGGCCAGATCTCTGTAGTTGAGGGAGACAGCTTCGACCTGAATCAACACATCATGCTCGCCGAGCTTGGGAAGAGGAACATTGTTTTCCAGAACAAGGCCATCGAAAGTGTCGTTGATGATCTCGCGGACGGACCAAGCTCGTGAAGTGGTAGGGAGAGACATTGTAATGGATGGTAAAGTATAGACAGGTTTTAGAAGAGTAAGGTGATTTTGTCTGCTTGAATTATCTTGAGTTATTTCTGATGGAGTAGAATGACATGTATTGGCGGTCGTTGAGTAGTATTTATATCCGCAGAAGAGGCGAGATGTGTTGGAATCATAAATCCGAGTGGATATTTACACCATTGCCGAAAGTCTCGAAGAGTTCAAGAACAGTTTGAGATGACAAAGAGGCTTTCTCTATTATTAATGAAGATTAATTAACTGCCTCTTTCTACATTTAGACTGAATCTTTCAACTTCAAGGTCGCCCTGCCTAGCGGTCCAGATAGTGTTAGTCATCGGCAGTTGAAGCGAGGTGGAGCTTTTTGTATCGGACTTGTCTAAAAGAGGTTGCTTACCCAGTATGAATTGTAACAAGTTCAAGCTTAATTACTTGTTGGTTTCAAAGAAACTGAAGAATCGAACATCTTCAATAACTCTTTGGAATATTGAATCTGGAGGTTAGAAGCTTCATTGGCTCGCCCCATGCGCAAGCGTTGGCCGACCCCTGTCAGCGCACGGGCAAAATGATAGATGCGGAGCGGAAGCTAGGCCTAGATAGCGTCGGCCGACCCCTGCTCTTCAAGCGGCGTACACAGTTTGCCGTTGATTACATGAACACTGTCATGGTGATAGTGTATTGGGATCAAGTCTGCTTGGTTGCTTCTGATCGCTGAGTCATGAGAACATATTTATAACCAATGCGCCCAAGTCAGCTAATAAAAGGCTCGTTGTTGGCCCGTTCACACCTCTTGAGTTGTTTAGTTAACTATCCAAAAAGACCAATGGCTTCTGTCCTTCGCATTACCTCCCCCATTGCATCGTGCCATCTCGATCCACGATAAGGAAGTAACTCCCCAGTATGGGCCAGTTCAAGTTGTGGACAGAATATGGCGATGTTGATCCAAATTTATGTCTCTTCTACCCTAGACTGTTGGTACAGCTGTCGGACGACTCCGAGTGACATAGTGACACTTTGACTTTAGTTAACCTCTTAACTTTCTCAAAAGTTGCGTTCTCCAGAGGTATCAAACATATTCATATGAAGAACTTATTTCTATTTTTTTGGAGTAACCAGCAGAACCGTAAACTGGTGTGTTGTTCATTGTCTAACCAAAGCGAGGAACTTGCTTGGCTCCCTCTGTCGGTGGCACAATGCTCAACCTCCTCTCACAGTAAAACTCAAGCCCCACGTTCTTCAGGTCAGCTGCTCCGTTGTCCAGTCCGCCGCTCTTAATGACAATCTCTCCGGGCATGACGTCCAACACTCCGTACAGGCTAGATCCGCAGTTGGCGCAGAAAAAATGTCTGTTCTTCTTTCCAGAGTCACCGATAGTGTCGTAGAACTTGGGCTCGCCTAAAATCAATTAATACTAGTATTGTTATTCTCATTGAGTTAAAGAGTTCACCTTTAATAACCTTGAAGGACGCTTCGGGGACTACGGCATTTGCGGTGTATGTTGAGCCAGTCCACTATGAAATATTAGACAAGACGTTTGAACAGGGTTGTCTTGGTGCCTACCTTCTGGCAGTCTAGGCAGTGGCAGAGAGCCGTGAGCGTCGCAGGGCCTGTTGAACCATTCGCATTAGAAGACAAAGTGATAAAAAGTATGGTGTTATTGTGTAAAGACAACTCACTGCTGCTGGAATAAGCCACCTCTCCGCACAAGCAACTTCCTGTGAGAGACATTTTGTTTTGAATAGTTTGTATAGACGGTCAACAACTATGATTCAAGCTCCAATTGAGCTCGACGAGCGATATATATACTCGTAAGTCCATCTCCGAGAGTGCGGGGTGCCTAGGCGTCTGAAACTGGTAGTTGTATAGTTACACGGAGTGATATGAGTTCGGACACATAGAAACTGGGGTCAGGCACGAGCCATCATGCGATGGTCCGCATTCGCCCGCGATAGTCCGAGGATCTGCACGTAATAGCCAGGGCAGGTACGGTGGGATTCGCAGTGTATTTATTCACAACTATTTGCGAACATCGCAGTAATAGTCTGAGGGTGGATTCCGCTTCTGGCCGTACAGCCGTGATGGAGTCAAGTTGCGGCGGCAGAATTGGACTTGGCATTACATATGTATGTTTGAATCCCAATTCGAGGCATTGTGTGGTGTTATTGCATTGAGTGCAGAAATGTACGCGTACCGTTCGGACAAGTGGAAAATTTGCCGCTCCGCGGGGCCACCCTGGAATTAGAAAATTGCATTTACCGTATATGCGTCCGTAATACGACGTGAAGAGTCGGTTGTCATGAAGCTTTAATTTCAAATTGATAAGTATACTCGTATACGTTCAGCTAGCATTATTACTACTTGATCATAAGCCTTTTAGTGGTAGATTGAGTCACTTCTAAGTGTACCTGGGAGTATTGAGTTTACAAGACATGTACGTTCAATAATAAATCCAAAGGCCATTGAGTTAAGGCTACATGTACCTGTATTGTACGATGATCAAGTAGTTCTAGAAATAATTGAATCTCTTCGAGATTCCATCCTCGCCATTGATGACATCACCGGTGAAAGGGCACTCTCGCTAGATACATCAGCCGTGTTATTTGAAGCAATTCGGATCATCGGCGATGGCCGTGACAGGCCAATCTCTCGCTCTACAGTTCGCGCTGCACTGTAGTACAACTTCCGCTAGACTGTGGCTTAAGAACGCCTCAATTCTTTCCGCTATCCGAGATGTCTACGGGTATTAATCATCTATCTACAGAGCTTTTCTCGCCTCATCCCTTCGGCCCGCAACATCCACGGCGACAACTAAAATAGATAACTGACAAGGGTCGGCCGATCGTATATATGCACTGTCCCTCGCTTCCTCTTCAATTCCACTAACAAACATTGAAGTGAAGTGTGCTAGCTTCTCAGTGGTGGTCTCAATCATTCCGTCAAGCGCTGTCTTCAAACTACGTCAGATCTGGGTATAGATCTATCCACAGCAATATGACCGAGCATGTGGCTCTGCTGCCGAGCAGCAATCAACTCGAAGCAGATGTTGCTGCCAATGTGGCCGGGTCTGCGCCAGGGGCATGTTTGAATTGCCGCCGTCAAAAGCAGCGCTGCGACAGAATCATCCCTCAATGTTCTCGATGCTCCACGTAGGCATCTGCCAACCTCGACTTCACGTCTGTGACGACAGGCACCATACTAATACTAATATCATGGCTGTTAGGAAGGCAATTCGATGCGTCTATCCTACGAAAGACAACGGCGCCGTTGGCGGACTTGTGCCGGTGTCGAGCAGCACAAGTCATATGCTAATCCCTTGTTCCCGGCCTTGCAGCTTCCATCTATCTCCCCATGGCGAACGCGATTTACTCTGGGCAGCTTGTTCGAGGCAGGGCTCATACATGCAAGGCAACTATTCTCAGCCGACGCTGTATCACGTTGTGAGAGACATCTTTGACCATAGCGGCATCAGCGTAACGGATGTTGTAACCAGATACTTTGATCTGGCACATTATTGGCTACCTATTCTAGACAGAGGAGCCGTTTACGATGAAGCAACACGTTTCAATCTGGATGAGGCAGGCAACCATGACGCGTTTGCCTTGTTGCTTCTTTGTATGCATACCTTCACCGAGAGTCCTTGCGAAAACCAACTTCAGCCGACACAAAACCTTTTATATCGCACTTTGCGGCAGCTATTTGTCATTTTACAATCATCTCCAGATATCCTTGCGCGCACTTTGCTACAATGTGGCATTATCCTAACGGCATATGCCTGTGGCCATGGTATGACCCAAGAGGCGTATGAGACATTGACGATATGTATCGGCCTTATCCGCCGTCTCAGCATCGACAGCTATGTGACAGCAGAACCCAGGATGGGAGCGGGCCATGGCCTCTACGATCACTTGGAATTGGATCTCTGCTGGAGTGGTATAATTCTACTGGATAGGTAGGCTATAACTTCTGATGATAATTGCCTGGGATGTGATATTAACTCTTTCTATAGGACTATCGTTCTCTCCAACATCGACCAGTGCCTGCCATATTTGGTAGAAGCGCACCATATTCCGCCAAATTCTGGCATCTTTCAGGCATCAAAGTCGGATCTCTACAGCCGGGATGCTATCCGCAACCTGTTGGCACGAGCAGAGCACGTTCTCCGCCTCGGCGACATGCTAAAGAATGTGAATGGACCCGACGCAGAAAAGTACGAATTTGTCGAAACCGCCGTATGCAATGAAATTGCCGACTTTATCCGTACCACTGAAGGAGGCAAATTCCCTCTCTGTGAAACGGTTGCTATGGCACTTAGGTTCGTGACACGGCAGCTAGTACTCTCTTCTATCTTGCAAGTGGCCTATGCTGACCAACACCAAGTGCCCTCATCATGTTGTATCGCAAGCAAAATTATTATAGGATGACGATCGACAACTTCACCGTACTCAGAGCAGTCCTGACATTCAACAGCATACACAACATGATTATGGACACATGTCGTGACGAAGCCGAATGGGTCCAGGCGCACGGCTGGTCCAACAACAGTAGGCCGTGCTTCCTTGGACTCTGCTGCCTATATGGTGCTGCCGCTCACTTGGACGAGCTTCGCGCGGAAGGGTTATCGAGAGAGGATGTTTGGACGCTAAGAAATTCCTTGGTAGAATTCTCGCATCGCTGGAAACTTGGAGGTAGGCCGTTTTTCTCGCCCTTGGGCTGTGCGGTTGCATATTCTAATGGCCGAAGCAGAACGTTTCTTGAATCATCTCAACTCGGTGAAAAGAATAAGTGATGTGCAAAATCAAGGCAGCGCTTCTTGAGCTCGAATACGGACATCTAACAAGGTAAATGAAACGAATTTGCAACTCAATCATGCTGGAGATCGCCGTCCTAGCCCCAGAGCGTAGCCGTTCTTCTCAGTTCCGGGCCACTTTGTTGTGCCCCATCCTCGGACGTTGTCATGCTGGATTCCATTTTGGAGACTTGGGCGCAACTCATTGATATCTGATTCGTCTTGTTAAAGGAGGCATATCGGATAAATATGAGAAAAAATGGAGAGAGAAGAGCGGAGTTCCGCAGATGACTGTTGCAGCTGGATAGGATGGAATACTAGACTGGCATTCGTTTTTCGTGCTGGGATTAGGGGATCATCATACCCGTCATTACCCTCTCCGTTTGGGCAATCCCACCTTTCATTACATGCTTACACATAACACACAACGCAGAGGTCTCATCTACGATGGAGCGACTGGCCTTACGCTGGATATGGAACATTTCTACCGATACCCGTTACCAAACACTCGACTTTGATGTCGATGCGCTACGGGTAACTTGCTCTAAGGCACCTCGATTGGTATTTGGAACAAGCATGAATGTATGACAAAATATGACAAAGGTTTAGGCTAGCTGCAACCGCCACACAAACCCCTCGGCAATCTTTGATGTTCTCGGCTGCTGCTTACCCCGGATGATAACATATGACTAGCATGTCAGATTGAACCGTACCGTAGCTTGGGTAGAACGCATTTGGCGACTCAAACTAAGCAATTACTAAAAGGTCTTTAATCATGACTTCGTTGTATTTGCGCGGCATCTCCCATAAGCACGTCGACTGTAAGACCAGCGCATCTTTCTATAGAGGGACTAGGAGACTATGGGATATCTAGCCGCAGGAATCAATGGATGTTGCTGACGGCACGGAGAATATGATTATTAATGTAACTTATTTTCTCTTGACCCATGATTGTCGCAACTCAAATCGAGGGGTTGGTATGTGGAATAGCCAAATGCGTCTGTTGTGGTAATCCAACTACCTACACGGCTCTTGATGAGCTTTGGCTTCTCAAATACTCACAGGAGTATGCCAACTACAAGTTGCCTTAGTCATGGAATACCAGGCACTACAAATTCATTCTCGGCACATGTCACATTTGCTGGTTCTCAATGGCAGGTTGAAAGATGATTAAACTGAGCCTCTTAGCTGCAGATACCCTTGCCAGCTGGAAGAACTCCGATGGGGTTGGGCTCTTTAGCACATGTGATTGTACCTGAGCATTGGCGGACACCCCGCGAGGCAGTTTTTGATGCCCCGCATTGGATGCGAAGAGAAAAAAAAAAACAATGCTGCAGGTTCTGGATTTGAGGCTGAAGAGGGATGGAAACAGAAGTTGGTGGATAACCGTGTGTCTGATGGATTGGATGGATGCAATGTACATGGACCACGTCTATCTCGGGTACAGTTACCTTTGTACCTGTGCAGTCGAATTGAGTAATGCGCCGCCAAAGTCAATGGATCTTCGATTCAAGCCACGGAGAGTTCGTCCACTCATAGGTAAGTTTTACTCGTATCACGGCGGAATGTATGTACTGCAGGCATCCCGTCGGCCATTTGCAGCTCATGACTAGAGCCGTGGCCCGTTATAAAATCTGAATGCAGATCCTTATCAACGGTATGGAGAGGGGAAAAAATCACATAACAGACTTGCCCCAGATTGGCTCCGATCTAGCGAGTCCACTAGACGCATCAGCTGTGACGACGAGGCCGCGCGATGGGAGAGGCTTGGAGGCTCTGCTGAGCTCAGCTCTCGCGCTGTGAGAGTCGGTGATTGGCGGGTGGCAAACAGAGTTGGCGAGGCTGAGCTCATTAGGCCTGTCGTTGATTTGGGAGGTGTGTGCCTTGGCGTAGAAAAGTTGACAGTTGGTGGGCAACCTTTTCAAAGTGCTGCGTTTATTTTTGGAGATTCTTTGTAATGGCATGTTGCTGCTCGTATAGCAGGTTGTCGACTCGGAAGAGGGAATATCCAGGATAGAAAGACCTTGCTGCTGACGCCGGCTGGATTCAACGCTCGAGACGATATCGCGCAATGCACTGGGATGGAACATGAATGGAGGATCAGTAATAATGCCGCTCACCGTATGTATTATCTGGTGAACTGGATCCTCAGCAGGGACCCGGAGAGATTGGGTCTGGTGTTTTAATACTAATCCATACATGTAGATAGAAGAACAACTATTGTATTACACTACTGTAATACCTCAGATTAACGTTGTCGTACAAGATATCTCTCCCCCCTGAACCTACCTCAACTCCCAATTGTGCTCGTCTAATCCCTCTGCGCATGTGGCCCGTCTTTTTCTTTCTTATCGACGTCACTGCTTCCCGTCGCCAAGACAATGAAAATGGCCAATAAAGCCCTTGGTGGGGTGCTGCCAGCCAGTAGAATTCCCGCTACCGCCCTGGAGTCTGCCTCCCCAAGCCCCTACCAGCCCCTACAAGGCACTAAAACCCCCCGCTAGCGCCTCTGAAACCGACAGCTGGTCCAAGGGTCATCTGGCGAATGGATGCCAGGGGGGAGGAGTTTTGGCCCACGGCCCTGGTCGGCGAGAAGCTTCAGTGAAACTGTTACTTCATCACTTTGAAACCGCCGTTTGATCTTTTTTCCTCATCCCTCGTCCTCCTTCGACTTGGCTGTCTGTCCCCTGTACGTGTGCGATCAGCATCGGGAAAGGTCACTGAGGACAACGCATCTACGAGTACACCACACCACTGTATTTTAGGCGCGGACTGTTGATATTACACCACATCGGAGTTGCGATCGTCGGCATAGCCTGCGAACCGCGCAAGAGAAAAACAAAACCGACAGTACCTTGCATGCTCCAAAGCTACCATTGGCGAACTTCTTCGACGACTCAAGGGTCTTTGATCGCCTAGCCGAGAATCGTTCCGGGTACGCACAGGCCTCCTGCGTGTCTCGTTGTCTCGTCTCGTTGCCTCGCGCTCTGCAGTCTGGTGTTATCGAGCCGCATCATCAGACGAAGACGCAAAGCTGTTGCTGCGCCGCAATCCCGCTTCGCACAGCACTAGAATCTTTGTGTTGGCGGCACTTGGCGGCTTTGTCTGCCGTTACAGTAACTAGAAGCAGAAGCTGAGGCGACTCCAAAAATACATCCGAGTAGTCGTACAACTGCTCGCCTCACTTCCCCGGCCATTCATTCCAGGCGCCACCAGGGGGAACGCGGAGGGAACAAAGAACGCTCGCCCTTGGCTTGACTTGCTAGCCACGACGCGACACATCACCGTCGACTCTCTTCCACCAACCACTCGCCATTGACCGTTTCGTTCGCTATCCTCAACACAGCAAATCACACCGACCATGTCGTATAATCGCCTAGGCATGTGCTTGCAATCTCCAGTTTCCCCTTCTGACGGCCCTTGGCTTCACCCCCCCTGCCCGCTTAATCTCGAACACCCACTTTTGCCCACATCGTCCCTACGACGCATTGCTCCCTGTTGCGACATCTTCATCATTGCGATGCTCGACCTTCTGGGCTAGCCTCTTATCCTCTCCCCACGTTCCCTGCGCTGCGGCATCCTACCCGTGCTGGTGTACTCGTACGCATACAGATAGGCCCGTAGCGCGCCTTGTTGCGCCTCGTTTCCAACCATCTTCCTCCTCCTCAATCTTTTGCTACCTCTGCCTTGCTTCCTCTCTCGGTCCTCTCCTCTCACCGCAATCTAACGAATTCTACTTGCAGACCACGACTTCGACGACGGCCAACACATGGATCCCCGGGGCAACCCGTACAGGACTCCGTCGCCTGGGCATCCGCTCCAGCAAGGATACCAGCTTGACGAGAATCCGTACGGCCATCATCCTCAGAATCCCCAGATGCCTGATATTGGACGGCTAGCCAGTCCGAGTGATCAGCTACACATCAACCCTGCTGTAAGTGCCAGATGGAACCCTTTCCCATGAGCAATTGGAGAGCTGTCGAGTCTGACCGAATTCCTTTAGCACTCAGTCGATACTCTGTCCTACAACAACAGCCAGCACCCCGCGGATTACTCAATAAACCCAGAGGCCCATCACGATGCCTATTACAACGCGCCCTATGAGCCACACCCGCAAGACGGCCAAGGCTATGACCAGCACCCATATAGCGATCAGCAAGGCTACGATCAGCAGGGATATGAACAGCAGGGCTACGATTATGACGACCAGCGGCCGATGCTCTCCCACCAGAATACCGAACAACTTCCCCTCAATCAATATCAAGATACCCGGCCAGTCACGCCGACTGGTGGTATCAAAAGGTGGAAAACGGTAAAGCAGGTGCTCCTGTATCGCGGCAACCTGGTGCTTGATTGTCCAGTGCCTCCGGTGATGCTGCGCGAAAACCCCCACGGCGAGCGTGACGAGTTTACACACATGCGCTACTCGGCCGCGACCTGCGACCCCAAGGACTTCTACGACGAAAACTTCACCCTGCGCCAAAAGCTCTTCAGCAAGCCACGTCACACTGAGCTCTTCATTGTTGTCACCATGTACAATGAGGATGACGTCTTGTTTGCGCGAACCATGGTGGGTGTCTTCAAGAACATCGAATACATGTGCAACCGTCCCAATAGCAAGACGTGGGGCAAGGACGCTTGGAAAAAGATTGTCGTCTGCATAGTCAGCGATGGCCGTGCCAAGATCAATCCCCGAACAAGAGCCGTGTTGGCAGGTCTCGGAGTCTATCAAGAGGGTATCGCCAAACAGCAGGTCAACAACAAAGACGTGACTGCCCACATTTACGAGTACACCACACAGACACACTTGCAGCTTAACAAGGACGTTGTCTCGCTCGTCCACCGCCGACAGCCTGTTCAGCTACTTTTCTGCCTCAAGGAGAAGAACGCGAAAAAGATCAACTCTCACAGATGGTTCTTCCAAGCGTTTGGCCGTGTGTTGGACCCCAACATTTGCGTCCTCATTGACGCTGGTACGAGGCCCGGTGGTAGCTCCATCTATCACCTCTGGAAGGCGTTTGATTTGGAGCCCATGTGCGGAGGTGCCTGTGGTGAGATCAAGGCCATGTTGGGTACTGGTGGAAAGAACTTGATCAACCCCCTCGTTGCGACACAAAACTTTGAGTACAAGATGAGCAATATTCTGGACAAGCCCCTGGAATCGGCTTTTGGTTTCATTTCTGTGTTGCCTGGTGCCTTCTCAGCTTATCGATATGTTGCCTTGCAGAACGACAAGAACGGCCAAGGCCCGCTCGAAAAGTATTTCCTGGGTGAAACGCTCCACGGTGGTGGTAAAGCTGGTCTCTTCGAGTCCAACATGTATCTGGCCGAAGATCGTATTCTCTGCTTTGAGCTAGTTACCAAGCGAAACTGCCATTGGATTCTGCAATACGTCAAGTCCGCCACTGGTGAGACTGATGTGCCAGACACGGTGACGGAATTGGTTCTCCAACGACGTCGTTGGCTCAACGGTTCATTCTTTGCTGCTATTTATGCTATTGCTCACTTCCACGACTTCTTCCGCTCCGATCACTCCTTTTTCCGAAAGATGGCATTCTTCGTTGAGTTTGTGTTCAACACCATCAACATGATCTTTGCTTGGTTTGCGATTGGCAACTTCTTCCTGGTCTTCAAGATTCTGACGACAAGTTTGGGCTCGGATACCCTTTTGGGTAAGACGGGTGAAATCTTGGGCGTTGTGTTTGAATGGCTCTATGGCGTTATCCTCATCACCTGCTTCGTCTTGTCTTTGGGTAATCGGCCGGCAGGGTCTGGTAAGCTTTATTCGGCCATGGTCTGGTTCTGGGCAATTATTATGATGTAAGCTGATACCCCTTATCTTGTTTCTGTGTCCTTGTTCTGACCTGTTTTCTTTTAGCTACTTGATGTTTGCAGCCATCTTCATTGCCGTCAAGGCCATCATCGCGGATCTCAACGACGGAGACGGATTCAATATTAGCCAGCTATTTAAGAACCAGGTTTTTTATACGCTCATCGTTTCCGTCATGTCAACCTACGGTATCTGGCTTATTGCATCCCTCCTCATGTTCGACCCGTGGCACATGGTTACTTCTTTCGTCCAGTATATGCTTCTGACACCAACCTTTACCAACGTTCTCAACGTCTACGCCTTTTGCAACACCCACGACGTGTCTTGGGGTACAAAGGGTGACGACAAGGTGGAGAAGCTGCCGTCCGTCAACACCAAAGACGGCGAGGGTAAAACGGACCTTCCCGACGAGGGTGATTTGAACGCACAGTACCAGCGAGAAGTCGCAATGTTCAGCGTGAAGTTCAAGGAAGAAAAGAAGGATCCCACGCCGGCGCAGCTCCAGGAGAAGCATATGGACTACTACCGAGGTGTGCGTACTGGTGTCGTGCTCATCTGGATGATTACAAACTTTGCGCTTGCTGCTGTCGTCTTGAGCTCTGCTGGTCTGGAGAGGATCACGCCTGGTAATTCAGATGATCAGGAAGCACAGCAGACGGAGCGGTCCAACATTTACATGGCTGTGGTTTTGTGGAGTGTTGCTGCGTTGAGTAGCTTCAAGTTCCTCGGAGCTATGTGGTTCCTCATTGTCAGACTCTTCAGAGGTGTCTAAAGGAAAGAGGAAAATGAAAGGAAAATAAGAAAGAGGTGAAAAAAAAAAAAGAGTTATATGATGCTAAAGTGGTTACGAGAGAAAGTCTGTATTGTGTTATTAAATTTCTGGATTATACCCCCTTTTTATTTCTCCAAGTGGAGGGGCAGCAACTGAAGATGGGCCAACTACAAAAGGCTTTTTGTTTTTATCATGCATGTATACAACTTCCCCCCCTGTGTTATGTTTGGAGTTTTTTTATCGAAGCTGTAGCTTTTTAGTAACGGTCCGGAGCTCCTCCTCCTTTCATTCATATTCTTCCTGTATGCATTTACGGCCTGTTGGTGTGTGGCTTGGCGGCGTTTTCTTTCCACCTCTTGTTTGATGTTATTGCTTGGTAGGGAACGCATTTGTATAGCAGATACTCTAGAGTACGTTTGAATGATGATGATGTTTTGAGGTTTCCAATTGTGTGGTTTTGAAATGAAAATTTGTGAAACGTAGAATTATGATATTATTCAAACAGGTGTGCACAGTGCATGATCAGTAGCTAACTTCAATGATCAGATCATATACATCTTATCATATTCATAGAGTTTTAATTATACTCATATATTCATACCACGTAGTAATACATAAAATGAGGGCCCAGTCTACCATCTCGATTCGCCCGAGTACGTATTCTCCCAAATCTAAAACAGCCACGAGATGTAGCGATCGTAAAACTTGTGCAGTCCCTGGCTGTTCGCACGCTTAGCCTCCTGCTCCTCGAGATACTCGTTCTCCTGAGCATCGATAATTTCCTTTCCAGAGTAAAAGTCCGCCTCGTGAGGCTTGACACCCTTGCTCTTGGTAACGAGCATGTGGCCGAAGAGCATGATGATGTAGAGAGGGATTCCAAGATATCCAGTGATGAAGTTCTTGTAGTCAAACTTGCGGGCGGAGGTGTGGATGAAGACGTCGAAGTTCTTGGTCAAGGCGATGAGGATTGTGAAGAACAAGACGACGACGGTACCCCAGTAGCCTTGAGGGGCGACATAGGGCATGGCGCTATCGGGTATGTTTTGGGCGCGACGAGCGCGGAGGAAGAAGAGGTAGGTGACGAGGATGGAGATCCAGGTCAGGATACCGAAGATTGTGACGAGGTTGACGAAGTAACCAAAGACCACCGTACTGGCGGTAGAAGCATTCATAAACGCCAAGCAGGCAATCGCTGCGCAAAGGAAAAGCGCTGGGTAGGGAACACCACGCTTGTTAGTTCGCTTGAAGATGGCAGGAGCAGCGTCATCGGAGGCAAGGCCGTAGAGAGTTCGGCTGGCAATGTACAAGTCAGAGTTGGAGGCGGAAAAGACAAAGACCAGAATGCAGGCGTTGATGATGTGCGGCAGGACCTTGACGCCGGCGAGGGTGGCGGCGACGACGAAAGGCGAAGCGTTGGCACCGGTGCTCTGCTTGTTGGCGAAGGTGAGCTCGGGGCTGTTGTAAGGGACAATCATGCCGACGAGGAAGACGCTGAGGCAGTAGAAGAAGAGGATACGGAAGAAGGTGAGCTTGATGGCTGTGGTTGTATGCGTTAGCTCTTGTTCAGGAGAAGAGAGAACATGCCAAACGTACCCTTAGGGATGCTTCGTCGGGGGTTCTGAGCTTCACCAGCGGTGACACCGACCAGTTCGGTTCCGAGGTACGCAAAAGTGGCATTGACCATGACAGACCAAAAGCCGAGGAACTTGCCCAAGGAGCCCGTCTGATATAGTTCGGCAAAAGCACCGGGATGGTGCCAGTATCGGAAGCCAGGGGCATCGCCGTTGGGACCGCCTCCGCAGGCAATGCACAAGGAGAAGATGATGATACCAACGATGATGATGACTTTGAAAGAGGACAGCCAGAATTCCAGTTCACCAAACAGCTCAATTCCTAGGTAGTTCTATGAGGTAATTAGCACATGGTCCAAATTTGGGAGGAGAAATAGCAAAAGACGGATCGTATAGACATACCACAACAAGAATGGTGACTAGGAAGATAGCAATGAAGACGCCCGGATTGACCTTGTCTCGAGGACACCAGTACTGAATGACCAAGGCGGCAGCTGTCAACTGATTCGGGGTGGTAATGATGTACTTGAACCAATATCTTGAATCACCGTTAGCAAACCCACATATTGTCGAATGAAAACCACGACTCAAGACTTACGTCCAACCAAGAGCGAATCCCAGAGATGGGTGGCAGTATCGTGTCGCGTAGCCCGTAAATCCAGCACTCATAGGTAGCCAAGCAGCCATTTCTCCCAGAGAAGCCATGACACCGTAGACGAGAATTCCAACGAAACAATACGAGATGAGAAGCGAGCCGGGGCCAGCCTGGGCGAGGGCCTTTCCGGTACCAATGATGAGACCAGTGCCGAGCGCACCACCAATGGCAATCATGGAAATGTGTCGCGCCTTGAGACCGCGGTGTAGAGACGTCTCAGGCGAAGTCTCGAGACCACGGATGCGAACATTCTCGTAGTTTCCGATTCTGGCGCTGCTTTTCTCGACATCGTGTCCGTAGCCAGCGGGGCTAGTATGAGCGTAAAGCCCATCGTCGTCACTCATGGCGACGATATACCCGGAGGATTATATCGAGAGGAGGGAGACGGAAGTGGTTGGTCTATACCACTCAGGCGACAGATGTCTCAAACGGAACAGAGACGCGCCACTGTCGACTTCGTAAGATATACGAAGATGGACGACGGGTAGAAGAGATGGTAAGAAGAGGAAAAGAGGATGGTAGACAAAGAAGGTTGTCTCACGGAGGAGGCTGCCTCACTGGGTTATAAGTGTTCACCTGCTTGTCAAGCTTGGAGCTGCTGGGATTGGTTGGCCCATCCCGGCCTGTACTTTTTATGGAGTCTGAGACTTTGTGCTTGTTGAGCAGTTGGGTTCAGCCACATGCCATGGCTAGACCTGATGTACACCTGTGCGAGTACAGAGGCGAGTGCATGTACAGGTAAGGTGGACAGACATGGGATCCCCGAGGCTAAACACGCACCAAGCCGTGGAGATGGGCCTCTCCATGTCCTTGGCATGCTGCGTATCTCAACTCCTCCTCATGGTCAGCCTATCACCGCACCGGGTCTCCAGCAAGAACCAGCAAAAAGCCCGAGCCGGGGGTCTCAGCAGTGGAGAAGTAAGCTGAGAGAGGCAAGGGACATGGCCTCATGGTCTGCACGGACCGGGGCGAGGTCTCTGAGGCTGGACTAGCAGATTGAGATTGGGGAAGATGCAGCCTTTGGGCGGCTGGTGTGACGGCATTTTCCCGCTGCTGCTGGCGCGTCTGTCTCTGCCAAGGGAGCTAGCTGTTGTACGAAGGATTAGCTTAATTCAGGGCCATGCAATACCTGTTTGTGTGTTGGGAGCTTGATGTATTCTTGGGACGGACTCGGTGCTTCGTTGGAGAAAATCGGGGACCAATAATCCCACCTCGCCTGGGGAGGATGATGGTCGTGGTTGTGTGGGGTTGCCATGATCCCTGTATTTTTGACTTTTCTTCTGGTTACGGAGAACGGTATCACACTTACATCCATCAGAGCTGATTATCTGCAGGCAGGAATCTCTAGTCGGCTCCGTAGACATGCTTGGCAGCGTTGGTTTAGGACATGTTCTTCCCTCTTCGTCGTCATGACTTGACTCGTGTGCCTTCCGCCCTGGTTCTCCGACCACGCGCAAATGGAGGCTGTACGGGGTATTGGCATGACAAACGCCTCGATATTGGATGCTGATTTTGACACGGCGGGCTGCCTGTACGACAGGGCTCGTCGTACGAGCCTCTTTTTTCTTGCAGGGCGGATGACCGAACAATTCAGGTTTGCCTACTCGCCTCATTCGGGGCCTTCTAGACCTGTCACAGGCGAGCCGTCGCCTAGCGATGGGCACGGAAGGGAACGTGAGCCGATGACATTTCGGAGAAACCCTAATATTATTCGTAGTTTGCCACGAGACTGGGGCCATAGCGCTTCCAGTTGTAGAGTCGAGATATTGGGTTATCTGGCCCCGCTGGTGCGACGGCGGTTGGCACCTTATTTGCTCAGCCGACAACAGTACGAGTAGATGGTATTAGCTGACCTCGCTATTATACGCAGTCAATGTCTCAGTGTCTCAGGTAATCGACCTCATCCTGAGTTGTCTCGGTATCGTCTTGGTGGCTCATCCAATCCTGTAATGCTGCATCATTCTGATTTCGTATGCAGTAAACGCGGGGTGCGCCGTAGACTGAACGAAACCCCGAGGGACCGGGACGAGAAAGTGAATAAGACACCCGACGCCTTCCATGAATAGACGGCCTAGTCCATTCATCAGGCGAGCCAAGACGCCTGTGAGAAATGCTGGTGCCTGGCAGTCGATTGTTGGTTGATTCTGGTGGCGGACAGAAAGGACAAAAGAGATAAGCGGCCGAGACACTAGAAAGCGCCACACGTTGATCCGAAGCAAATGGCGCAGAAGCGTTCTAGAAGGGCAAGCTAAGAGGAATAAGCACTGCGCTTGGGGCTTTTAGGACCTGCGGAGGCGGATTTTACTCCAACTCGGGGGCGCTTTAGTGGCTGGTCGTAGCGAGAGTCCGGCACCTGATTCTGGGCGCCGAGCAAGCACGGACGGGGTGTTATCTCGCTGCTTACAGGTCCATTGATGTCGGCTACCTTATCTTTATTCTTTATCTTTACCTGGAACCTTGACATTTTGTCTCCTGTCAAAACAACATGATTCAGATAACAACATGGAAACTTTTCCATCTTCAATCATCTCCCATCCAAACCACCTCGTCTCCGATCAACCACAACAACTCCATTCGCAACGGCCCTAATCCCCTCTCTTCTCTTCTCCTCTTCTCTCCGAATGCCCGCACTAGTCAGGCATCGTCCGTTTTTGTGGGCTTCGTGCTTCTAGGTTATCTTAAGGTTGCTGAGACCCGCCACACCACGGCTTCTGATTTTCCCATTTGTCGGCATCCAGGGATAAGCATTTCGACCTGCCTATTTCGGGCCTTGACGTGATTTACCCCAGTCCTTAGGTCAAGGGCCAGCCGGTGGCTCGTCCCTCTGCATAAATGGAAAGGAGCGGTTGGAAAGAGCCAACATGCAGCAAAGGATCTCGCAGTCATCAGGCCGACGGTTGCCTCCAGGTGTGACGGTGGTTGCGTTGCTTACAAAAAACAGAAACAACAACAAAAAATCGTCCAGACAAGACCAGAAGCCTGATATTTTGAGCTTCGTCAAGCAAGTATTCGCATAGCGCCAAGCGAATCTGTACCTAGCTTGGCTCCCGCAGCCACAGACGCGCCCTTACGCCTTTCCATCTACAAATATCGCCATCGGCTAGTCACTCGTAGATGACATGCTTTGGTGCCGGTAGCCGTGAAGTGAACCGTTTAAAATGCCTCTCATGACCAGCATCGTCGCCAAATGCCATGATACCCGAGTGAATTCAGGCACAAATCATCCTCGTGCAGATATAATTCGTGTCTACGCCCTGGTGAATACATTCCTTGGGTTGCTTGAGCGTCAACGCTCCGCTGTCATATTCTCCGAAAGGGGAACCTGATAGTAGCTGCGTGTTTACTGATCCCATTACCAACCTGTGGGAATGCTCTCGGAGCACGGACCGGACTGACGAGGGCCCCTGGCCCTCTTTGTTTTGTCAAATCACACCGTCTTTTGTCGCCGTCTGTTTTGTCGAGCGGGGATATCGCCAAGGCTCTTATCACTTGTCCAACGGAGCATCAACGCGAACTCGCCGAGGCAATCAATCGTGTGGTATCAGCGTAGTAACACTTAGTCACATCAAAAGCAGAGATCAACACCTGGATCTTGGCATAAGCTTCTAGAACCTGACCAGCCCTGTGCTTTGCACTGCCTTTGGTTAGCCCTGAGGGGTTGGGTTAGGTTGGTCAACTTGTCTGGAGAGGCGCGTGCGACTCCAGCGACACAATCTTAGATGCTACACAAAATCTCCCCAGAATCCGCCTTGCAGGAGCGTATCTACGTAGCATTTTACAGTACACTGGTACC
Source organism: Trichoderma semiorbis (assembly GCA_020045945.2). Taxonomy (NCBI): domain Eukaryota; kingdom Fungi; phylum Ascomycota; class Sordariomycetes; order Hypocreales; family Hypocreaceae; genus Trichoderma; species Trichoderma semiorbis. Next base: position 7,020,683 of record CM034695.1, read on the forward strand.
TAAGGTTGGATCAAGGCCGATCACTTTTAACGTGTTTTGCATTGACAGCCCAGCCCGCTCTCCTGCAGATGAGAGTCGATTGCGGGAGCGCCAGATGCGACGCTGCATCTTTACTTTATTCACCATGTTGGGTCTAGGTGGCCAACGGCCGGAACATCGCTCCACAGACACGAATCGCCTCACAAAACGCTATGTTACGGCTTCCATCGGGACCTCGGAGTTTGCTTTCCATGATTGCCCGCCTCAGCTCACGGACCAAGTGAGCACTGCCATCTCTTGGTGTCTCTCTTTGGGCCTAAATTTGGCAAAGGGACACATGAGCTCCCTCGAAGTGCCTGTCTTTTTCACTGTAGTTGCTTGAATGACTTGAGACATGACAAACCGAGTGCGAATGGCAAAGAATAGAGAGACTATTGTGATTCTGCCTCACCTTCACATGCACCTGCATATGCACACATCAGTAGACACACAGTATGAGTCTATTGATCCCTAGATACAGCTGAGTATTGTGGCCTCATCGTATCCTAGTAGACTCATGACCCATTCCTGTGGGATCTAGTGCTACTACCTTGAGCCGTAGAATGGTTAGATGCAGTGCTCCGTAGACTTGTGACTTCTTTTGGACCAGAGCATCGGCTCGTTGCATCCGAAATTCTCCGCCAGCTTTCATCTGATACCCTATGTTTGTCAGAGCAACCCCCCAAGAGGCATACGAGTGCATTCTTCTCAAGCGGCATGGATTCAAAGAAAATGACCTTTCAATGATGTCTCCGTCAAAAAGATCATATAGAGGAAGACTGAAGAATGGGACGCTCTCATAATGATTGAAACTATACTCACAAAAAGCCTCTCAACCTCCCCTACGCCCTCAACAAGTCGTCCAAGATTTTGCCTATTGCCAACACCTTCTCTTCCTCCAACCTCCCTCCAACAATCTGGACTCCAACCGGAAGCCCCATCTCAGCCATCTCCCCTTTGCGATCCCTCCAAACGCTACCCATCCACTCATCCGTCTCATTTTGCGGAGCATAATCCCACTGCGTGTCACAATCACCAGCCTCGACTTTGCCTCCCGGAATGGCCAGCGCCACATAGTCGACCAAGTTCCATATCTTGGTGTAGCCCGTGTATCGGCTTGCTTGGTGCGGGACTGCCGAGTGAGGCATGACCGGCATCAATATCGCGTCTACAGTCCTCCCCGTTACAGGAGACTTGACGGATTTCCACTTTTCTAGGTGAGCTTGTCGTAGGGCGGCCTTGCGCTTATTGAGCTGCCAGTAGTCGTACACGGAGATGGCAGGGCCTGCGTTGACGAGGCTTTCTATAGCGGGTATAAAGGGCTCTCCTCCTGCCTCTACATCTTGTCGAATGTCCTGTCCACCGTCGACAACAAACAACTCGTCAATCAATTTGATGGATTCGGCATGGAGATCCAGTGGCCAGTCAATGACTTCATGGCCTGCGGCTCTAAGAGCTTCTGCTGCCTGCTGTAACACTCTGGTGATTGGCGGATGAGGCCTGACTATGCCATCGTCAAGAAAAAGGCCGATTGTCAGCTTCCTAGAAGAATACTCGTCATACATGTTCTGCCGCCATGCGATAGGCGAGACATTGTAGTCGCTCTGCCATGGCTCACGGAGAATGATCTCCCTCATGGCGTGGTGGATGGTGGAAAGAGAGCGAGCGAGCGGACCAACCGTTGACGGCGAATGCTCTTGGCCATCTGTCGAGACAAGGCATCCCCAGTGTGGCAATCTCGAGTTCTACGATGCATTAGCTGTCTTTCTGTACCACTGAGCAAGAATATAATTCGTAGACGTACACTGCATCTGAGGCCGTAGAGACCCATCATGTGGCTTGGGATACGAATGCTCCCGCCAATATCTGTTCCCCACCCCAAGATGCTGCCCTTCATGTATAATGCTGCACCTTCGCCACCGGTTGAACCTCCAGGAGTGTAGTCTACATTCATTGGGTTCGTCGTCAGCCCGTAAAGCGGATTGTCCGTCTCTCCCCACTGTACGTCGTTAGAAACATATTCTTCCTTTCTCTGTAGTTTGAAGGTTTGTTCTATACCATAACACTTTGAGGAACGTTTGTCTTGGCTATGACGACGGCACCCATTGATCGCAGCATTTTGACCAGTGCAGCATCCTCGGACGCAGGCTTGAGTGCTCTCACAGTATATCCAAGCGTGGTATCATAGCCCTTGACGTTGAACTGGTCCTTGAGCGTCACTGGGACTCCGTGTAAGGGGCCAATGGGTTTTCCATTCGCTCGAAGATACTCATCCAGCCTTTTAGCGTCCTGAATAGCTTCGGAGAATAGCACCTCCGTGAGGCTGTATTCCCAAGGGTTAGTTGTTGGTTATGCAGCTACATTAACCAGCTCATTCAGTGAGGGGGGCTTGCCAATTCGTCTGTTTTCACTATGGTTAGATGTCTGTAAAATATATCCACTCAGACAGGAGTATGCAAACTCACCTTGTTATGAGCTTCAATAGCTCTAAAACCGCCACAATGTCAGCCAATCCGGTGAAATCTGCAAGAGCGAAAGTCGCTACCTTGTAATGTATGCCTTTGTCACATCCTCACTCTTCAATTCTCCCTTAGCCAACAGTTTCGATAGAACGACGATATCATCAACGGCCGTGATTTTTTCCGTCAAGGCCGGATCCTGATCGGCGATGAAGGCATCTACGTTTGACTGCCTTTGCTGCTGCTTCGCCGCCACGGTCTGTCTCCAGTCACGTTCGGCGCTCATTGTGTCGACTGCTGACTCGCGCCTCTACTCTCTTGCCGGGACCTGAAGTCGGTATGTCTTCGGAACGGCCTCAACACTCAATCTCTCCGCCAAGATGCGATTCACAGATGCTAATTGTCTCACAAACTGCTCACTCCGCAGAGGCAACAAAATGAACCTCCTCCATATTATTCGGCGTTTGCGCTAAGTAATTTGTCGGTGTTAGCATTGTTGCCCATCACGGAACCGGTTCTGGGGGTTCCCCACTAGCGGAATCTTCCGTGGTTATGAACGGCTGCAGCTCGGCGTTGCAAAGGAAGGAAGAAGCCGATTCCGCGATGTTAAAATCGCCGGCCGTTTCCCTTGAGAGGGTTTTGAAGACGAAAATTTCAATCGATGCTTTTTTCTTTCTTTCTTAATGATTCTGGATAGGCCGACAATGAAGGGAGTGAAATTAGAAGCTTCCGGTATCCGAATAGAACTGGAGTTTACTAGCAAATAGTGGCTTTGTCGTTAGTGAGATGTCGCGGAATTTGTATGTACACAGCTTACCTGGTAGCGAATGCAGAAACAAGAAACTGGACGTCGGGAATTTAAAGATCCAGACTTTTACACAAATAAGTTGAAGGTCTAGGGCAACTATATACATGCCTATATGCACCATACAATTTTCGCTACAGCGTTTCAATATCCAGTGATTACTCTATGCTGCTAAGTTCATAACTCAATTCAGGCGAGATGTCAAAAACACCGCCGGTCTGCGGTATAAAATTGTATGGATGCTTTTTTGGCAACCCCCTATCAGTTTCCATTGCTTGGCACTAGGAAACATCCGCCCAAGAGCTAACCAAACATTGAACTGAATAGTCGCCACCAAACCCATATCCTACGGCGTCACCGAGTCGAGGAACGTCGATGCATCTCCGAGGACTTGTCCAATTTGCAGCATTCAACCATACATTTTGTGGTGCAAATTATCATTTCATTATGTGTTTCGTGGTGCATCTTTGCTGTCCTTCCATTTGCAGACCAATTCGTATAGTTGACGGGTTTAGACCATCGCCTCTTAGAAACGGATTATTAGGCGATACAAGCGACCCTAGCTACATCCAGGCGGTTGACTTCACTGTTATGCTTCTTTTGAATCTGCCGTGCATCAACCGGATGGAGGTAACGGCCGTTTAACAGAGTTTTTCGAGTGCCCGTGCTTATACTGCTAGCAATTAGCTGTTGACCGGAAATACAAGAGACAATGGACCTTTTGACCACTTCTTGCCGTTATAGACTTGATGAAGAAGATGCTCAAGTATAGTCCTCGTGTGGACCAAGTTAATATCTCAGTGTCGTTGGAACTCAATTCGAATTTGCATCAGTCTTCATCTCCCTTAATCTCTTCGTTTTCCGTTCCTCTATGACTTTTTCTGTCTGCCCCTTAACGCACAATTCCGGCTTCTATCAACGACCGGGAGAAGAAACACTCCTATAAATGCCTTGAAATTCTCTATGCCATGCAGAATGATAACCAGGAGAAAGAACAGGAAAAAGAGTTCACTTTTGTCGAATACACCGACGCAAAGCTACCTACCGATCCTGCCGTCCGCAACGTGATTCGACGACATGCTATGCGAAATGTTGCGGAAACACGACGTCAAAGAGATAATTACGGCAAAGTCGGCATCAAACAACCTCCCAAATGGATCTTGAACACAATTCTAAAATCTTCGAGCTCTATCCAATCCTCTTCTTCAACAGAGGCAGCATCTACTAGCCGTGATGATGCACAAACGAGCGCTAATGCTCCCACCAGACGGGAATATCTAACCGGTCCTCCAGCTCCACTGCCAATGAGCACTCCAGAAGCTACTTTTGCCGATAACTTTGCAATTCTACATCTGGTAGAGTCACTAGCGGGACTTCACCTCGGTTTCAAAACCCAACCATCTCCCAACCCGAGACTCGAGTTACATAAATCGCAGCTTCCCCAAAGCAAAACTCTACTATCTTTCATTCCATCTCGCTATGGACACGTTACACCGTTGACATGTGCTGTGGATTGCCTCGCAGCACGTGTTAGACAGATCACGCTCAAAGATGATGGCTTCTCAGATGACCCAGATTTAGAGGTCTATCGTCTATATGACAAAGCATTAAAGGCTCTCCAGGAAGCCCTTAATGATATAGAGGAGTGGAAGACACCGGAAACACTTTGTGCTGCGGAGCTATTGGGGTTCTTCGAGGTATTGGCGATATACAGCTTCATTGATGACATGTGCTGAAGCATCATTTTAGCTTTTAAATGGAAGGGCAGAAACAGCACATTCTTGGACACAACATGCTGCGGGCGTAGCTCAGCTTATACAGCATCAGGGGGCCGATCACTTCCAGACAGACTTTGAGTTGGCATTGATTGCGGCCTACGTTGGCCCTCTTGTAAGTCTCGTGTACTGCTGCTAAGCTTGAAGCCCACCCTAACAATGTACGATTATTCAAGGTTCACGAGGCGTTTCTCAATCATAACACGTGCTTCTTGGCAGAGGACGAATGGGAAAGGGTGATGCGAGAAGCAATTGGTGGTGACACATCCAACTCGACGGATGATAACAATGCCGTGTTCTCTCTATGGACGCATCTTATAGACGGACCAAATCTCTTCAAGAAAATTACCGAAATGGTCCTGTCCCCAGAGCCGGTTCCACCTAGCGATGTACAAGAAGCTGTAGAAGGCCTCATGGACGATTTGCAGGAAATACACGAATGGCTAGGCATGGAATATGATATCCACAATACCAATTACCCTCCACAAAGTACAAGTGGCAGTTTCTATGCGTGGCATATGAACTTTCGGCAATCCATTATCAGCTTGCAACAACAAAGGCAAGCCAGCTGGCCAATATTACAAGGAGCCTGTATAACATCCTGGCTTACGAGAGCACGCCTTCTCACGGCGTTGGCACCTGCTCGGTTTCACGATCTGGAGACGGTGAGCCAAAAGTTTGCTTACGATATCAAGAGCTGGAGGACGAATTCATCGTCTCTTGTGAACGCGGGCCTTTTAGGCGGCTTGTTCATGTGGCAGACTGTTTGCGCGGGGAGAGTGAATTGTAAAACGAACGCGGTATGGACCGAGGGTTGGTCTATGGGGTTGTATGGACGAGATAGGAAACATGGGGGGATGATTGAGAAGGAGAAATTCATGGCGTGGTTAGACACGATTGGGATAGATGTTGGGTGATGGCAGTGAAAACGAGGTGTGTTGAAGTTAGACTTGCTACAAGGAATCATTGCATCAATTTATACATACAGGCAAAAAAAAAAAGTAAAGACAATTGGTAACTCATTCTTATTACATGTACTTTTGATGTGCAAGAGTTTGAAGATCAGTGCTGTTACGGCATTATAAAGGTACCTTGGGCTACCATCTAACTAAAAGGAGCGCCCAAATAATACTGAGTACTAGACTCCCTTATGCAGAAGAGCTTCTCTATTGAAGATTGTGCCCTGTATGGATACAAAATCTATCCTCGCCAGGCTTCGTGTGAGAAGGGCCGCTATACAAATCATCATATCATGACTCTTAAAGTTACAACTTGGATCGCAGTGAGCTCAGCCATCCATTTGACTTATTCACCTTGCGTGCATAAGGATGTTTGAGGCCAGGCACCATCAAGTCCAGGGTGCTGGTATTCACAAAGTCTGGATGCGCATCTCTCATCAAATCTGTCATACCACATAGGCGCATAGCGGTTTCAATTTCGTCTTTGAGAACTAAAGAAACCATTAGTATCATGGCAGAGTCATTCCGAGAGAGAATTGGTAAAGCTTACTCCATGCTACACGCTCTACTCCTTCTTGACCGTACCCCAAGGAGTAGAGGAACGGCCTGCCAAGTCCAACGGCAGATGCGCCCAAACAAATAGCTTTGACAATATCAGAGCCTCGTCGGAACCCGCCGTCAATCAAAACCTCAAGCTGGCTGAATATCTCTGGACAATTCTTCTGCAACTCTAGCAAGACAAGGATGGTCGGCGGCGCAGTGTCAACCGCACGACCACCATGGTTACTTATCACGATACCTTGAACTCCCATTTTCGCAGCCATGATGGCGTCAGCTGCGGTTTGGACGCCCTTGACGACAATTGGCAACTCAGTGATGCTTCGCAGCCACTTCAAATCATCCCAGCTAAATGTCGGATCGATAAACGACGAGACTTGACGTGCCATGCCCGCGCCTTTATTGTCGCCAACGAACATTTCAGGTGTTAGACCAATTCCAGCTATCTGCAACTGCTCTTTTGACTTTACACGTTCGTCATCTTCTCGCTTAGGAATGACGGGGACGTCGACTGTCACGAGAATGGCCTTTACTTTGCCAGTAGCCTCGATTGTGCGGACAATGGCTTCAGATTTTGATCGATCTTTGTTGACATAGAGCTGGAAGAATGCCTGGTGTTTTGTCTCCTGGAGAATCTCCAGGTGCGTGTATGATGATGGCGTTGCGAAACAATGCACAATGCCGGCCTCACCAGCGCCTCGAGCCAAAGTCAGCTCACCCTCAGCACCGCCGGCTCGCGCAGCTCCAGTAGGTGAGATGAAGACGGGTATTTCAAGGTCGCATCCAAAAAGATTTGTCCGTGCCGTCACACTGCCTACATCGCGCATAACTTTGGGGCGCAGCCAGATCTGTCGAAGCATAGAGCTGTTGGCGTCTCTTGTGATGTTGTCATTTGAGGCTCCCTTGATGTATGCCCATGATTTGTCCGATAGCGTCACATGTGCCGCCTTTTCGAAATCATCCATGTTGAAAATTTCATCAAGCGCTGGCTTCTCTCGGGGTGTGGTCGAGGCAGACTGCTCTGTGGCCTGATTGGCGGCTTTCCAGTCTTCTGTTATCGTGGATGTGTCCAACGATCCAACATGGCCTTTTGCTCCCAGAGTCTCCTTAATTAATGAAGGCGAATGTACTCTGCTATACTCCTGAGTGGCGTCCATCCCAGAAAATTTGTGTATAACTAACAGCACATGAGTAACATGGCGGACAATTGCTCCATGAGATCGAACTTACTCTCAGGCCCTCCAGGATGCTCCGGGGCGAATTCAGTCATGTCGTAGACCTCGCCATCCACGACGATCCACGCATCGTCTCGCTTGTTGTGCTGGATAACTTCCTGTGTTGAAACTTTTCTTGTCATGGCGTCTTCTACTGTGAATCAAATATAAGTTATCAAGTTATTTTTGTGCAAAGATGAGCGGCTCAATGCCGAATTGGTGTGCAAGTAAATGAAGACGTGTGTTGTTCTACCCTCCCCGCATTCACCATTTATACTCGAGGCAAAGGTGTTAAGGTGGGTTGGATCACCAGTATCACGTTAATACTCCGTACATGGAATGAAACGATACGATAAGTAACATTGGATCATGGGCTGCAGTAGATAGACGAATTTCTGGCTACCATGCTCATGCCGACATCGCATCTAACGCCTCGGAAAATGATTAGCGAGACTTGAATTGATTGCCGAATTGGCGGGAAATAATAGGGAATAGCGTGTCGCTGGAGATGCGATCAAGCTGCATCTGAGATATTATGCGATTGCAATATTTTACATATGATTGCAAAAATCAAGCATCGGTTCGGTCTATCATGGACTTTGTCTATTCGACATTCCATTTTAAGCCAATAGATAGCAGAAGACTATCTGCATAACATGAGAAGGTCATATAGAGATTGGCTACAAACACGCAAAACATTCAACAAGTCCTCATTTTGTACAAAACCTCGGTCTAAAGCCGACCGACTCGTGCCGCTAATACCCCAATTTATTACAGCTGCGCCGGGTGGATTCGTGCTAGTCGGTGAGGCTAGTTTGGAGAAAGCTAGGGAAGTGCCATTGGGACGTAAAGCCGTATTATGTTGGCTGCTATTGGTAGTTTCCGACGGATGAATCGCTATAGCCGGCGGAAGACGGGCAAACGTGATCCCTCACGTATCAAGGAAACTATATCAAAACCAAGTAGGATAGAATAAATCTGGTTTTGATAGTACTCTGTGTGGTATATGATACACTCAAGCGCCTCTGTCAATTGTTTGTGCAGCTTTGGGCTGCGGCAACACTGATCAAATATAGGTTAATAGCGAGCTGAACAAATACACAAGAGTTCGGATAAACACCACTCTCACACGACTGACAAACAGACACGTTCACTCAACATACTGCTATGATATACTATTTAAAGTCCAATTTATGTGATATCCTTCTACGTGAGGTAAAAATAGAGTAATGCTTCAGCTGTCCTGCGGAAAGAGAGGTGGTAATATCGCGTCTCTCTCCAACTGCAGAAGCTGTACAATTTCGATAATACTTGCACCCTAAACCTACAATTTCTTGCAAAAAGGAGAATTGAGGAAGATACTAATGGTCTGCCTACGGCCTTCTCTCCCCTTGGGGACATGGGGATTTGACAACGGATAGGTGCATTAAAGCACGACACGAGTTGCTGGAATAATGCAAACAACGACAGATAACAAGCAACAATTAACTTCAGATCACTGTATTTGATATGGCTTGGCACAATGTTTGTTTGTTGTATTTGCTGAGGTCTTGATCATCACAGAGCTAAATATCTTCGGCCAACACAAAGCAGCTGTGCGAGCGAGAATCTCCTTTCCATGCAAGATCCTCAATACAAGGCAGAGAAACGACAATGCTCGTTTCTGAAGATGCGCATTCTGCAGGCGCCTTATCGGTTGCCAAATCAATGAGTATCTGCGGCTGATAAGAAGCGCTACAGCAGCTGCTCTCAAGAGCTTTGGCACCTGCTCAGCACTGGATAGGGGGCAGGTGCCCCTGTGTGCCTGAGGTACTGAATTTCATCCGATCTCTCGCCTGATAAAAAGAAAACAGAAATCTCAAGCCCTCCCTCCTTCTCTCTTCTCCTTCCATCCCACTTCACTCTTTTTTCACACTCTTTCCTTCACCTTCTCCTCCCACCTTCTTGACACAACACGCACAACGCTATTCCTCAACTCTTCTTGGGAATTCATCTCCATCAGCAGACTTCAGCATTATTTCCAAACGCTGGGATTGCCAATCGTCACGATGCATGGCCCAGATTCCGAGGAGGTCGTCAAGCAAGCCCTCATGGTAAGATGAACCTGATCAGCCTTCGACACCTTCCTGACGATCTCGTCGTTTCTCTTCACTTGATGAACGTGACGCTTCGATGAATGAAGAAGAATAGATGTAGCTAACCTTTCCAATTCTAGGCCGAGCTCGGAAGAGGCAGGCAAGATGAGCTTCCATTGAGCAATGTGTCGAAGCGACCAAGCTACCAGCCCATGCGCTCTGGAACGAGCCATATCCCGCAAGCTCGAAAGTATAACCTCGAGAGCAAATGGGGAAGTAAGTGAACGAAGCCTGGTTTTTATCTGATATCCTAACTAACGTGTGCATAGAAAAAATTGTCGATGAAGAAAGCCAACAAATGGAAGGGCTAGAGCTTGGCAGTAGCCGCCCTTGGGCTCAGATCACAAATCAGTACATGGCACGCCATGCAGTTGAGTCGTAAGTCAAGATACCTTGCATAGAGATTCCATGTTTCATCTGTGCTCACATCTTCTGCTAGTGCACCACCAAGGCTTGCAATGCCAGCACCCCAAATACGGCCCTTTGCCATTCCCAAGGCTCCCTCGTCTACTAGATCTTCAAGAGGGATGAGTAATGTTCTCGCGCAGGCATCGACTCATGCCTCTCATCAAAATGCGCCGCGCAATGGACTCCGAGTCAGTTCAGGCTCTAGCAGCCAAAGCCAGAATGCCGTCTCTGCGGGTAGAAATGTCGGCATTCCCAGGCCGACATCATCTGCTCCGCAACAGACCGTGGAGCACATACTGTCTCAAGGCGAATGCATGCTTATTGACGACAGCGATGGCTCATCCGTTTCTACAAAATTCGTAGCAAAGGTCTCTATGCAGCGAAACGAGGGACTGCTTATGCTTATGCCATCTGGCCAACCCCAATCAGTTTACAACGTCCTCAGCCTCGGTGTTCCGGTCATTCAAGGACCTTATTGTATCATTTATGGCGCAAGGAATGAGCGCCTGCACAAGGTGAAGCTCCGAACTGTCGCTGCTGCAGAAAGTTTTCAGTATTTACTGAAAACCCTCCAACAATCTGCTCGGCAGTTTTGTGAGCCGAGACCTGCGTCTCCCAAACTCGCCCCAATTGTCGCTGCGTCAAAGGAAGAAGCAGCTAGTCCTCTCCCAACTCCCTCGAAAGCAGCTCCGAAAGCCGTTTCTAAAGCACCAGAAGATGTTCCAGAGACGGCTGATGGCGATAAAAGAGCCACTCTACAAACGCCACAATCAACCGAAGCACCATTGCACCAAGATTCTGAAAGAAGCCTTCTTAACTTGGAGGATGAAGCTCAAGCGCAGCCATCACTGACAATAGAGGCCGCCGCTGACCACATGCAGCGCATTGTTCACCAAATATTATCAGAGATTACTGCAACTGGAGTCAATGTCCCTGAGAAGGGTGTTGCGGAAATCGAATCGACAGCGATCGCCAATTGGATGACCCAGGGATTCATGGAATCCGAGGCTGAATCTGACGAATTGAAAGAGGAGCTTGTTGATCTTCTCCGACTGCTCGTCCGCATCAAGAGAAAGGTACAGTATAGGCATGGCATCAGTGTTGGAAACAACGACGTCTCTATCTCGAGCGAAACACTGCAAGATCTCCAAGAAATTGCCGAGAAGCCAAGCAAGCGCATCAAATACACCACTGCGGATATCAAGGAACTGGAAACGCATGCCGTGTCGCGCCAAGATAAGATCAAGGCTTCAGGACTCCAAGAAATCCAAAGGAGGTCGCCTAAGCCGGCTGAAGTTGAATCCAAAAGGAGCTCACCTATTCCAGATGACTCTAGAACGGGTTCGCCTCTTGCAGATGAGCCGAAGAAGAAGATTGACCTGGGTATGGCCAAACATAGAGCTTAGGTAACATCTAGTTCTGGTCCACAGACTCCAGTTCGCCCTTCTGATTCTGGCTTGAAGGAACCAAGCATACCCTCGCAATCTACCTCGAGAGCTGAACTCCCAAACTCCATAGCGAAGGTAACAACCGATGTCTTAAGCCCTGCCCCAGCGGCGCCAACCGAACCGTTGAACTCTGCCTCCAAGGCATCAAGGGGAGTCACGAAATCTGACTTGAAAGCTCCAGGTGGACTTGCGACGTCTCGATGGGCCACTCCAGGCGGTATGTCATGCCAGAGAGTAACAGAGATGGATAAGATTACTGATCCTGCTTTCATAGCCTGTTCAGCCCCGACCACGACGACTGTGTGTGTGGCTGTGAAGAAAGAAGCAACGACCCCTCTTAAGCCTACAGCACCTATCTTCATCAGCCAAAAGCCTAAGCCTAGCCCAAAAGGCTTGAGCTCTTCCCGATGGGCGATGAGCGACAAGGCTGTCGCAAACAAGGGTGCCTTTGCTAGTTTCTGAGGGCCGGTGTCTGCAAAGACGTGATGGATTGGGGAAAGCTTTTTGAGGTATTATTGAGGGATTGGTAATCGTGGCTAATAGTGAGATTTTTTGGTGTGTGTGATGAATATTGAAAGGATCAAAATGGATTGCCTATCTATTTGGACCAAGGCTTAGGCACATCTCTAGGATGGTTGATAGAGATCCATTGAATGTAATGAATAGGCCCGACAAATGGGCTGTGTAGGACGATACGAGATTAATTGCATGTGTGGCCAAAAATCACAGGCGTGAAGGGGGTGTTGCTGAGTGGCTGTGTTGAGAAAAGGGTTGATTTAATCGTTTTGCTTCATTTTTTGCCTACATCTTGACTGATACATGGAGAGCAGCTCTCTTGACTCCTCATCCAAGCCGCCCTTGTCGCCTTCCAGATCGAGGACCTTTGATACGAGATCGACGACCTGCTGATAGCGGCGGAAGAAGTAGAGCTCTTCTGCCGCATGGATGACTTCCTGGACATGCTGCTTGTTGGCATCAGGCCCCAATGGGAGAGTAAGTGTCTGGTAAATCTGGATAATGGCACCGGTTAATCCTAGTCCTTTATCCAAGAGCCGTGTTATGAGTGCCTTACATTGCCATTCTCTACCTTGGCATGATATGTTTTTTTCACTGCCTTGAAGTCATCCTCTGACTGACCGGTACGCTTAGACTTTTTCTCCGCCTTGTCATCTTCTGAGTCGGAGATTTGAATGTTGAAAAGGTCGTTTTCGTCGGCGTCGGACATGGTGAGCTGGACAGTGAAGATGGCGATGTCGAAGAGGTGGATGCAAAGATGAAAGCCAAGAATGATGAAACTTGTGATTGATGGATCCACCTTTGCGGCAAACCACTAAACGGATATAAGCTGGCGCTGTCACTGCGTTTGACTTGCAGAATTAGGATTGATAATGCAGTGATTGACGGAATTTGAAACGACGAAACGGGCACAGCCGCGGTGGAGAGTCTGGGGCTTAGGACGTCGCTTGGGATCTGGGGTTTGGATTAGAGTATTTTGGGTACAGTAGCCTCTGTAATATTGAAGAATGGATGCATGTGAGATTCAAGAGAGCTGCATGGGTCGAGTCCCAGCCACAGAGGCGTTACTAATACTGGATGGATGCTCCGTGCTGTACGTTGCAATTCAGGAACAGTAAGGGCACAGATACAGGTACAGGTACGCACACTGGACTTTGTCATCCACGCATCCGGGCGCAGATTCACCGAACCAAGCGCTGCCATTGGACGCTTCCGCAGGCCGCTGGTCCCAGGACCTGAGCAGCACCCGGAGCCGATTGGCGCCCACTGAAAGTCCCCTTTGAGGCTTTGTGCTTGTACCCGACCGCCGCACCCCCCCAATCAATCCGAACGCCGGCAACTCTAAGAAATGGAACCATCCATTGATATCGTCCAGCGGATGGGCACTTTCCAATGGCAGCAAAGCGATTCGTGTCATCAGCACCAGCTGCTCATGTCACCGCACCGCATGGGGTCCCTTGAAAAAAAGCATTGGTCCGCCGTGGCGCAGCGCAAGAAGAGGACGACGACCGGACGGAGTAACTTGGTTCCCAGGCCCGGGACGACAAGTTTCCAAGGTTCAGGTTGCGTTAGCGTCAGATGGAGCTCCAAGCGCCCCTGGCTTTGAAGTCCGATTGCATCGGGGACGTGATGGATATATCATCATAGCTGGCTGCACCCGTCTTTGTTCCTCTCTCTGATTCATCTTGCCTTGTGTGTGGCATTTATTGCTCTTTAGCTACAGCTACTTATATCACGAACTCTTCCTCCTCTTCTTCTACATCCTGCCACAGCATCATCTTTTGTCGAAATGGCTGACCCAACTGGCCCCCCGCCACACTCGTTTACGGGCATCCTCAAGGACATCGAGCACCAAAACCCGCCCAGAGAAAGCGACGATGTTTCTCAAGGCCACGAAGAGCACCACGCACTGTCGGAAAAGGCGTCGTCTCACAGACGGTCCAAGTCGGCTTCCATCGACATCGACAAGACCCAGCCGCAGGACTTTGATGGCGAGCTGTCGACGAACAACGAGCTCCCGTCTGCCAATGTCCAGAAGATGATTGAAGACTACATCGTGCTGGACCGCCATGGCAAGTCGAGGACGTTCAAGAGCCTGTATATGGGCAACAACAAGGCCAGACGAGTGCTCGTCATCTTTATCCGGCACTTCTTCTGCGGCGTATGTCTTTTCTGTTTCTTACTGCTACTCTAGCTCTCCTTGTGACAGCACAGCTAACACCCAGCTCTAGAACTGCCAGGAATACCTCCGCACCCTGTCCGAACACATCACCCCCGATTCTCTTCTGCGACTCCCCATCAGCACCTTCATCACCGTCGTCGGATGCGGCGACCCCGCCCTGATCGACATGTATGCCAAAGAGACGGGCTGCCAGTTCCCCATATACACGGACCCGACTCGATCGCTATTCGACGCGCTGGGCATGGTCAAGACGCTTAACATGGGGGACAAGCCAGCATATGCTAAGAAGAGCACATCAAGGGGGATCTTTGACAGCATCGTCCAGGGGCTGAAGCAAGTGCCCAAGGGCCTGGCGCTGAAATCTGGTGACCATCGGCAGGTCGGCGGCGAGTTTCTCTACGAGCCGTTCCAAGTTTCGACGCCGGTTACAACGCCGCACGAGGAACAGCATCCCCAGTTTGGAACGTTTGAGAGGCCGCAAAACGGAAACGGAAACGGCAAGGCTAGAGAAGAGGATGAGAGGGCTGAAGAGAAGAAGATTACGTGGTGCCACAGGATGAAGACTACGAGGGACCATGCGGAGATTCCCGAGCTGATGGAGGTGCTGGGACTGGATAGCCAGGCGCATGTGCCAGACCCCAAGGACGAAAAGAGGTGGGTAGAAGCTACGCGGCAGAGAAAGGGTACGGGTGTCACCATGGTCCCTGAGATGAAGAGGCTTAGCCAAGCGGCTCGCGAAAGTGCTGAGCACTCTCATGAGCCTGTTGCGGCTGAAATCAATTAAGTATTAGCAGTTTGTTGGAGAAGATTTTGGATATTTGCTGTTTTACACGGTTTGCAGTGTTGTTGTTGGATTTTCTTTTCCTTGCTGATTGCATGGACATCAATATTCCCCTTTCTCTTTGTGACTATTTAGTCTTCTTTTTTTCCTCTTCTCTTTGAAGCGAGCTGCTACATATTTGCTTATTTGCTCGGCGTACATGATTTCAGCCTGGATGCTACTTGTCTTCTAAAAAAAAAAGTCTGGTTTTTGATCTATGTATATAAATTGCCATATTCTATTCATGGACCCAACTTCCATCCTCTCTACTCTGAACCAACTCGTGAACCTGCAACCTGCAGTCTATAATCTCTTTCCCATTTACCAAATCGTTCTCCATAGCCCTCTTATCGCCTTCTTCCACAGTCTTCACAATGCCCGCTCGTACATGCCTCTCCCTCAGCCTCTTCCTCGCCACCTCAAAGTCCACCTCGACGAACCACAGCTCATCGAACAAGGCCCCGGCATCTCGCCACACGTCCTTGTCCAACGTCAGGTACAGCCCTTCCAAGACAACAATTCGATGGGTCGGTAGCACTGCAATGTCGTTCTCCTTGGGATCCTTCACGGCGTGATCAAACGACGGCGCAAATATCGTTACGGTAGGCGAAATGGGCTCTCTTAGAGACTGTACGAGGGCGAGATACTTGGGGGCGTCAAAAGTGAATGGGGCGCCGCGACGGGCGTGGGCGGTGGCTGGGTCAGGCATGGCGGAGAGGGCGGCGCGGGTGAGGTGAAAGCCGTCCATGGGGACGAAGGCCGCTGGTGGGGGAGACGAGGGTTCATTTTTGAGGGAGAGGGCGTTGATTTTGTCTGTGATGATGTGGGCTAGTGTTGTTTTGCCTGGGGAGTATGTTAGTTGGGAGGCGAGAGTGAGAGTGAGAGTGAGAGGTTTGATGGGAGGAAGGGATACATGCCTGAGCCTGGGATGCCGCCTATTCCGATTACTGTATGAAAGAAGCGTTAGTAATTGCTGATTCTGGCTTTTGAAACTCCATAAGAATAGCGCAACAGGCTTTTATATCGATGGCCGTGATGTCTTATAAGAAGAAGCTGAGATGTGTGACCGGCTTACACAGGCGTTTGTCTTGAGGTGTTTCCTGGAACCTCTTCCAGACCTTGTCCAGCAACTTCTGTACTTGAGGCTCCATGTTATCTTCCGGAACTCATCTATCTGGAGTTGTGAAATATCGGAAGCTTTTCACGGCTTCCGCTTGAAGTTGAAAGCTCTTCGTTTGATGCCTGATCGACCGCTGAATGAGATCCGGTGTCGCCCCGCTGATTGAAGCAAACCCCACGTCTCTCCACTGAAATTCCGCATGTACAAATTAATTGTTAGACGAATCATGGATGGAATTTGTATTTTTGACGAAATGAGTTATTCCCGCTTATATACATGTAGAGAGATGACGCTCGTATTTTGATAAATTGGCGAATATACATGCATTTTGAACACAGTGACAATGAACGTATGCCATTGCGGATATACGGCTCTCTAACATGCTAAGCTTTCGGAGGTGCGACAAGTAAAGCATTGATGTCATCCGACCCTTGTCAAATTTAAAGACATAAAAATTGGTCACTCTACCATACAAAAAGGCGGCACGGATGACTACCGATTAGTGTACACAATTTTGTCAGCACCCATGGCGGGGTTTAGTCGCTGTAGAACCCTCTGCCAAAATTTGATCGCTTGGAAACCTCACACACGACACAACGCAAGTTGGCCAAGATGGCAGCCCAAATCCCCACTGAAGCTCTCAAGGAGCTGAAAGGTGAGAATCTACATAGTATAACAATCTCGGTATATGCTGACCGTGTGCAAAACTACAGTGGCCGAAGGAACCCAGCCGGCTGGCCAAGCTGGGAACTCGGCCAACGGCCATGCCGAAGACGCTCACGACGGAGAAGACTCCGAAGATGAGGCAGAAGAACCCTCCACCACCGGAGCTGCCAAGAAGAAGAAGAAGAGAAAGCCCAAGAAGAAGAAGAAGGCTCCCACCAGCCAGACCGAGCCTCCCCGGGTAATGGTCAGCCAGCTGTTCCCTAACAAGACGTTTCCTAAGGGCGAGGAGGTCGAGTACGTAAACGACAACGCCTACCGAACCACCAACGAGGAGAAGCGCCACCTCGACAACCTCAACAGCGAGTTTTTGGCCGACTACCGAGAGGCCGCTGAGGTGCACCGTCAAGTGCGACAGTATGCGCAAAAGGTCATCAAGCCCGGCCAGACCCTGACCGAGATTGCCGAAACCATTGAGGACAGCGTGCGAGCTCTTACGGGCCACGCGGGCCTGGAGGAGGGAGATGCCCACATTGCCGGTATGGGCTTTCCTTGCGGTCTCAGCTTGAACCACTGTGCCGCTCACTACACTCCCAATGCGGGCAACAAGATGGTGCTGCAGCAAAACGACGTCATGAAGGTGGACTTTGGCGTTCACGTCAACGGAAAGATTGTCGACTCTGCATTCACCATGGCATTCGAACCCAAGTACGACCCCCTGCTCGCAGCAGTTAGGGCCGCCACCAACGCCGGTGTGCGCGAAGCAGGCATTGATGCTCGCGTGGGCGAGATTGGTGGTGTCATCCAGGAGGTCATGGAGAGCTACGAGGTCGAGATTGACGGCACGACATACCCTGTCAAGAGTATCCGCAACCTGACGGGACACACCATCCTGCCGTACAGCATTCACGGCACCAAGGCCGTGCCCATTGTTAAGAGCAATGATCAGACCAAGATGGAGGAGGGCGACGTGTTTGCCATTGAGACATTTGGCAGCACGGGTAACGGATACGTCCGTGACGACGGAGAGGTGTCGCACTACGCAAAGGTTGGCGATGTGCAGCACGTCGACCTCCGCCTTAGCTCGGCCAAGGCGCTCCTGAATGTGATTAACAAGAACTTTGGAACGCTGCCCTTCTGCCGACGATACCTCGACCGCCTTGGCCAGGAGAAGTACCTATTGGGTGTAAGTAGTGGTATCCTCTTGATTTTCTTGCTGAACCCTCGGTGCTGACGTTTGCTTGCTCGCTTATAGCTCAACAGCCTGGTGCAAAACGACATTGTCGAGGCGTACCCGCCCTTGTGTGATAAGAAGGGCTCGTACACCGCTCAATATGAGCACGTAAGTTGACCCTTTTCTGACGTTGGAACATGCAGGAGACTAACACACTGTCTGCAGACTATACTTATCCGACCCACCGTGAAGGAGGTCATCAGCCGCGGAGAAGACTACTAGAGTCAAGATGAATTCTGAAATACGACATTCTTGATAGTCAGCCGAGGAAGACAAGAGATAAGTCACGGTGGAAGTGGTCATAGTGGTAGTAACGGTATTAACTGTTGCTGCTACTGTTGCTGCTGCTACTTGTTGAAGGGCCTTAGACAAGGCACCTAGCTAGTGCTAAGCTACCTACAGTATGGATATAGTACAGTAGAGATATAAGAAAAAAGAAACAAAGAATAAGTCAAAGATATTGCGACATGACTGGGTGCTATGATTATTCAGCCTCAATACTGTAGGTAAATACTCAATGGCGGTTGTCGGTTGATATCTGCGGGGTGCAATTGAAGAACCCGAGGATGCGGCTGAGTAGGGCAAGGCCATGCTTCTCCGCATCAGATCGAAGCGGCCTTCCCCGGGATCGTGGGATGCCCATAAGGCTTAAACAAAGGAAAATCCATGGATAATCAATCGAACACCAAGAATCCAAAAAGTTGGCATGTTTCCATAATTCTGGCCCAATGAGCGGCCCTCGATGACGATCGTCGCCGGCGTCGCCACCGCCTTGTTGCGGTACTGCCGTTTGCTCGCCACAAGAAATTGTTCTGCCAAGTTCTGCCTTTATCGAGCCGAGAGCGCAGAACCGCAGGACCGACCGCCACAACCGGACCGTAGCTGCCCTCTTTGTTGCCCCTCCCATGCATACCGTATTTTTGCTTTTGTTCTTGCCCTTTCTTGCCGATTCCCGCACCGCCGAAGTCCAATCAGATCCACTTCCGTCTTCCACCGTCCCGAAGATTTCTCGCTCGGCTGCAGCGGGCCTAACCTGATGCGTGCTGGATGCTCCCTCTTGCGGAATAGCCTCCTCGATAGCCAAGATGACTAAGTCCATGGAAGAGGGAGCCTCACAGCGAAAAAAACGAAGAAAAACCTTTTCCGGCGAGGTCGCTTGCTCCGATGCCGAAGCTCCTCTTCTAAGCCCGTTCACATGCGAAGCTGCTCCTGAGGAAAAAACCCGCACGAACCCTCACGGCTGACTAGATTTTTTTTTCCTCTTAACCCCGGCCTCCATATAATTGCGAATTCCCGCCCCCGGATCGTTTCGTTTCTTGATCATTTGCAAGAGTCATACTGTACAACGAAGATCCTGATCCCTTTTTTTTCTTTTAATAGACGGCAGCGTTCTTTCATTTACTCCACTGGACCACACCTCGATCGGACATCGCTGAGACGAGTCACAGCGTCAGGCACGCACGCGGTTGATCACTGCCCTAGCCTAGATAACATTGACGACATTGATTGGTTTTATCTTTGCCATCCGCGACCCGCCACCTGCATCGGAGCTTTTTCTTGATATAAACCAACAAACACCCTTTTCCCCTCCTTTCCCTCCCCCTTCGCTCATTTGCTTCTCCCATATACACCGACACACGAAAACGAAGCAATGAAGGTCTTTTCAAACCAAGTCACCTACGACTACTCGTGGGACGAAGTGTCAACGGCCAACTGGCGCAAGTACGGCCCATGGAACAACAAGTCTGAGCACGTCATCGCCGTCGACACGCTCTCGCGACGAGTCGACCCCGAGACCGGCGTCCTGCGCACCGAGCGCCTCATCACATGCAAGCAGGCTGCCCCCGACTGGATCAAGTCGCTGCTGGGCGGCAACATGGAGGAGAGCTTCGTCTACGAGGCCAGCTACGTCGACCCGCAGAGCAAGACGGTCACAATGGTCAGCCAGAACCTGACGTGGAGCAACCTGGTCCGCGTGCAAGAGGAGGTCGTCTACAAGCCCCTGAGCGACCACCAGACGCAGTTCATCCAGAGCGCCCGCATCACCGCTCTGTGCGGCGGCTGGCAGCGCATCAAGAACGGCATCGAGGACTCGCTGTGCACGCGCTTCAAGGAGAACGCCGTCAAGGGCCGCGAGGGCTTTGAGCGGGTTCTCGAGATGAGCCGCATCGTCTTTGCTGAAGAGAAGGAGAGGCTGCAGCAGCAGCTCATGTAAATTGCATGAGCTTCAATCTGCTCCAAAATGCCTCCAACATGACAAACCCAAACAAACAACAAACAACAACCCATCTCCACTATAACGACCAAACTTGTGTTTTTATCATCCTCTCTCCTTTGTTTGGGAAAGACACGGCGGCGGCATACATTTCTCTTTTTTTTTTTCTGCTTTTTTTATGGCGCGGCGTCACGGTTACACAAAAATTTGGGAGAAGAGGCACGAACAAAGAAACGAGAAGAGAGGGGGCCATCACGGCGAGACAAAAAGAAGAAGATGAGGAAGAAAAGGATGGCCAGGGTTAATTCGGCTTTTTATTTTGTTTGTTTTTTCATATATCCTCTACACTATCCTTGCTTTTTGGAGTGGAGGAGATACCAAGATCTTTTTTTTTCTGCTTTAGACAAAAATGGGGGAACGACTACATCATTTGTTTTCTGAGAACGGAAACAAAAGACACAGAGGAATGTCCGCGCAGCATTAACTGTTTACACGCTCATGAAATCAGCGTGCGGGCGATGATAGATTTTTGTTTTTTATTGTTTTTGTCTTCTTTATAGAGACTAGAACATGTATATTTAGAAGGGGCGGCTAAGTGCTGCAAATCTCCTTTTTTTTTGTTAGACGGCAATTCAACAATAGATGCCATGGCAAAAGATACAGCTCTCAATTCTTGGAAACGTGATTGTGATTACATGTGAATTGGACATAATGTGTAGATAGAGTGACGTCGTTTTTATGACGTACTTGGATGTAATTTTGTAGATCCTTGTGAGCTGATATCTTGAGAGACGAGATGGGAGGAAACTCCTGGCCAGCAATGTGGTCGAGCTGTGCCATCTACTACTTACTGCCTCTTCACAGCATTTCCAATCTCCCTCGAGACGTTGTAGATCTCTAGCCTGTTTGCAGGCTCGTGTGTGAAATGTCAGATGAGACGAATGAGACGAACGACCTTTCACAGCATTTTTAACCTCACCCGAGGCCATGTAAAGCTCCACAGGCCGTATTTGGTAGTTCATACCGATGTGTATATGCGTAGACGAGGTAATAGACGAGGCAGACGTGACTGACGGTCTGCGGCTCGCGCTCTGAGCCACGGTCCTCTTTCACAGCATTTTTACGCTCATTGAGAGCCTTGTGTGAGTTTACCTAGACTACCTTGGCTAGGGATGTCTGTTTGTAGTTCTATGGCGGCATCTACGAAGAGGTTTCCGTGGTGGCACACCAAAGTGGCTATGCAGATGGATTTTACGCTTCACAGCATTTTTAACCTCACCCAAGGCCATATAAGGCTCCCACACACCATTCTAATGTACATGAGATCCTGGATCTATTTCACTGCAATCCTAGCCTCTCCCGAGGCCATATAAGGCTCCACATCTTGGTTGTACTTTGTAATTTATGTCGATGTGTACCTATGGATGTAGTAGACTAGGCTGATGCATCTGACAGCCTACGGCTCGCGCCCTGAGCCACGGTCCTCTTTCACAGCATTTTACGCTCTCTGAGAGCCTTACGTATGTTTACCTAGTCTGCTTAAGCTGAAGATATCTGTTTGTAGTTCCATGGCGGTATTCATAGAGTGGCTACCTATTAGGTGTGTAAGTAATCCACAAATAAGAGATATAGAAGAAACCAGTCCCATCGTATAATTCTTCACAGCATTTTTAACCTCCGCCGAGGCTATGTATTTAATAGACCGAGAGATCGCGAATACCGAAATAACATCCGCGTAGAGAAGAAGTGTCTAAACCAATTTAATGGTATTTTGACCTTGAAAGAAACGTTACAATTATTTTTTATAGTCTACATGTTTTAACATTACAGCGTTTCACAGGTAGACAGGTAGCATCTTCCCATTACTTCCCTTACCACACTCCCAACCTTGCAAAACAACAAGATATGGGAAACTGAACCTAGCTCTAACCTCGCTGCCACTTGTTATCTGCAGCATTTTTATGTCTTGTCGTGGCCTTGTCTCTGGCTTGTTCCCGGATTTAGCACGCGATACTAGTTTGCGCTTTGCGCTCGCCCATCGAGCTTCTTGATCGTTGTTTGGGGCTAGTCGATCGTCATTCGTAGCGGCTCGGGCTTCAGCTGCGTCGAAACGCGTGGTAAGCTGACGCAGCTCCGTTCTTATATATATCCAGCAGGATGGCTGTGATCTGCTGAAGATCAGCCTGGGCATGCTCGGGAGAATACGCGTTACCGTTAAGATGGTTCTCCATCTCGAATAAGAAGCAAAGTTCTAGAGCTTGAAGGTATAAACAGCTTTCAAAGAATAAATGTAATGAAAAGAGGCAGCGTAAAAGAAAAAGAGGATCTAACTTGTTCCGTTTGACGTCATTACATGCAGAATCCTTGCAAATGTAGAAAATAAGTCAACCACGCCCCTGGACTTGCATATTTCACAGCAATCTTAACCTTCATCGAGATCACACCGCGGGGTAAGGCATAGGTAGGTTATTGTAGGCACTTTTCCAAGACAAATGGACAGGGATGATACAGCATATAAGTTATATCAAAGATGAATGAAGACAAAAATATACTCCGTACTGATAGAAAGACAACAGTGATTCCCTTCCAATCTAACACGACACTATAAACTAAGACTTGTTCAAGTGTCTTCTACTACAGCTACTCTGACTAGATCACTACTTTCTTATTACCCAAGTAATATTTACTGTTGTTACTACTATCTCTAGTATCTTCTACTATCACTATTTTCTTCTAGTGTCTGCTACTATAGCTATATTCCTCTAGTATCTGTTCATATCTCTATATCCCTCTAGTATCTGCTACTCTAGTCTGCCCGCAGCCTTTTTGGTCCCGCCATGACCTGCTGATCCGGAATAGTTCTCTGTTTCTAAGAAAGCCCTTCAAAATCATCACCAGGCTGTCCATCTTCGTCCGTCTCCATCTCGTCGTCAGTTTCAATCTCGACATCAGTTTCAATCTCGATCCCACCCTCAGCCTCTTCTCTCCACCGTAACACCTCAGGATAGTTGTTCTCTTCTGAAACAGATGAACAAGTCTCGTCCTCGCTATAGTAATCAATGTATTCCTCATCATCTGACTCCTCCCAGGGTTCTCCAACAGCAGCGCCACATATTGCAGCAACACGACGGAGATCCCATGACATCTTGAGGAGCTGGAAATTAGGTCTATGAGCCGGATTATCCGACTCTAAGGTAAAGGTTTGGCCTGTATCAAGCTTCAAACCGCTTCCTCGATGAGCAATTTTGTATCCCCAAGATTTACCTTGATCAATGCCACTTTGTGTCGTGAAAGTGCCGAAATCCGCTCCGACAGAGTTGGGCTTATAATTGCTCTCCCTGAGCCAGTGAAATTGAACGAAAACGCCGTTTTCTGTCTCTCCTATTGGTTTGAGCGCCATTTTGCAGTCATTAAACCAGGTATGAAGTTGACCATTCATGGAGATTAGGTTTTGAGGAGATTCCATAACATTACGGTCCCTGATCAACGAAACAAGTTGCGTCACTGTATCTGCGTCCCAAAATATCTCGAGCATATCCGTGATCATAGTTGAATTTTCTGGTAGATGTGATGGGAAAATATAAGCCTGGTGTGAGTCGGGCATACCAGTGAAACAGCATATATTGTCATCTCGCCGCTTGCACTAATAACTGTTAGTGAGATTAGATATCAATAATGGGCGGTCTAGGCACTCACAAGCTTCACTGCCTCGGAGATTCGCGTATGATTTGGTGATTCAGCAGTCGGCGGTGGTTGAAGAATGATCGGTTGGCTATTTGCCATCAATGGTGCCGCCGCCGACGCTCCTTTTTGACAGCCTCCTTTATTAACAACTAGAGAGCATAGGTTTAGTAAATAATCCTTCACGAAGTTTCATACTAGCTAATTTCGAGACGGAGACATACATGCTTGGATGCCTTGTAAACTCGTTTTTTGCCATTGAGAAAACATCTCATCGACTTCAGTCTGGTTTCCGCGATTATAGCTGTCCTCCAACGCAGCAAGTCTCGACTTTAAATCATGCACCGGGGCCACCATAAGGACTGCAAATAGCGCTGCTTTAATCTCGCTGCCGCGTGCCGATCTACACGCAACATATGTGATTCGGTTAAAAATGCGGCGCCGAATCTCGAATCCAGTCACATAATCATCAACGGGCTGTGTGTCGAGTCGGTCGCATACCAGATCAGGGATGTTGTGAGGAGCTTTCTTGGCTAGGTCGATTAGAAATCCCAGTTCGTAGCGGTCGTGCAGCCTCTGCAGCTCCTGTACTTGGTCCTCGTCAAGACTCGTCAACTTACGAAGCTTCCAAAGCTTCTCCAGCCGGGTCTCGTCGAGATTCGATATTAGCTCAAGTATTTTATCCACGGGCGGCGGGGAATCCATGACGGCTCTTTATGCTCGGGATTTTAGTCGATAGGTTAAAGATCGAAAAAGAATGGTAGAAGACTGAGGCGTAGATTCACCCGGGGGGGGGAGTAGTTTATACAGGCGAGATAGAAGAAATAAAAAAGCCTTGCGAAGTTGAACCTTTGCGAGTGGCGTGTGGTGATTGAAAGCTTAGAGTTTGGTCAAAGTCAACGGGGGATGTGGCTTGCCATGAGCTGTTGTGACTGGAAGATGGTGATAGCGCCAGATACCAGAGGGATATAGACATAATAGCAGATACTGGAGGACCATAGAGAAATATAGAGAACAGTAACAGATACTAGAGGAACATAGAAATAGGGATAGATACTACCTACTAATAAGGTACAGGAATATAGAGACAATGACTTACTGGAAGAAAGTAGCGATAGTGTCAGAGAGTGGCTACATGTAGCATTATAGAATGTCAATATTATAACAAAGATAATAAATGGCCTATAAACAAAGGCAAAACGAATGGCGTTTATTGTCAATAAAACGGTATATTTCAGATACCATCTCGCCACCCCAACGACTTCATAGAGTTCAATCATCAACAGGATGTAGATACAATGTCTTTTATTATGTACCTCTGTTGAAGTACCTATTAGTCCATATGAACAGATGTGAGTCTACCTATGTTTAGCTTGTATAAATATGCAGTTGGTAGAACGGCGATTGAATGGATTGCGTCGTAAGGACTCGCTTTTCCCAGGAGCTTTAAGTTCTGTAGGTTCTACGTTTAGATGTAGCGAGGATGGAATCAACTAATACTGCGTCCTCTCGGTACGGAGTATACGAGTCCGGTCATGGCGTTTTGAGGTAGTAGACCTCATGTTTCTTGTCCAATCAGTAAGAGACGATTTTCTTATAATTGTTTTAGTCTCATTTAGTAAGAAATTTCCCTTCTAACTGGAATCTTGAGGCTCTCTTGAAAATTCACAGCATTTTTAACCTCCCCCGACGGCTTCATCTCACGCCCCGCCGTCCTGCATGTTATCACGAATTCGGCCAGTAACTTGTTTCACAGCATCTTTGGTCTTCCAGAACACGTTGTCATTATTGTTATCGTTGCCACCTTGTTGCCATTTTCACAGCATTCTAAGGCCTCCGAAGGCTCCCCCTTTAGCGTAGTTGTATGGGATTTATTTTCGGCATCTAGTGGACAAGGCCTCGTGAGATGTTAAACATGCTGTGAAAAGGCGCAGCTTTCTGTTGCAACATGCCCCATCGTGATACATAAAACTCCACTAGTAAAACAAGAGTAAGAAAAACATACATTGGAAACACGGCCGCGGGAGGACTCAGATTTGCTGTGAAAATCTTACGGTCGAAGCGAATCAACTTCTCCTATTGGTCTGAAGTGCTTCCATACCTCCTAGGTAGACACTCCGTATAAAACGGTATAGAACTACAAACCGCTATCTCCAACTAAATCCTCTCTCATCTAGCCGTCTCTTACATGCATGATAGATTCAGTAATTTGTCAAACAACGGCGTGCCCAATCCCGTCACTGGATCCCATCCCGGTACGGCGCTCCAGCCTGCATTGGGTATCACAGGCGATTCAGCACCTGACATGCTGATGCCGTAGCAGCCAATTGACTTGGACTCCGTAATGCTGTCACTCTCGGGTTAGCATACACCAAAGTATTATGAACAAGTTCAAAGGAAGCCCAGATCCGACGTACTCTGTAAATGCATCATTACCAATGCTGTAGATCCAAGGGTTCAAGAATCCCATAGAAGGCCGCCCTTCCCCGTGTCGATGATCATTGAGCAGCGCAATGAGAGCCGCAAATGCGGGCGCAGACACACTGTATGCCATGTCAGTCAACCCAATTGCGTGGGCGTATAAAAGAGGGGGGAAAACATGCCTTGTTCCGGTGAATGAGCTCTCATTTCCATGACTCCAAGATTGGAAGTTTACCCCCTGGGCCGCCACATCTGGGAATCCTCTCCCAGAGGGATTGTAGTAGTCCTTCCACTCCTCTCCGTGCAACTCGAGGTATTTCCCAACAGTCTCATCCTGCCACTTCGGGCGATCGAAATAATCGGAAAAGCCACCCGACGAGAAATTAGCTGCTATTTCGGGGCTGATCTCGAAAGTGCCACCTACACTCGTCACATAGGGGCACGTTGCAGGGAACGACGGCATAAACTTTTGCTTTTTCGTGCCATCATTCGACTGGCACGACATACCGGGGCCGATGTCGCCAGAAGATACGACAATGGAGACGCCACGGGTACCAAGCTGTCCGAAAATGTCACAGACTTGCTGGGCGTACGCCTTGGGGAACAGTTGCTCGTTGGCGCCGTAAGAGATGGATACCACACTAGGTAGCTGGTCGTCATCGAGATCTAGGAGGTGGCGGGCGAATTCGAGATATGGCTCGAGCGATTCGCTCTTTGTATCATTCAGGCTATGGTTGTATTTGTCAGTGCCTCTCTTTGAGGTGGAATTGGGCAGTCACGAAACGAAGAAAAAACTTACTCCAGGTCCGGAACAATGTCGTGGTTATCACCACCAGTTGCGTAAAAGCGTACTGGTATGTTGTATCCTAGCGAAATAGCGTACTCCATGTCCGCGTTTGCCTCCCCTTGCGAGGTATCGTTTCCCTGATGGTTTAGCCCTCCGTTGACAGATTCGACGGAGAAGCTGGCGTTGGCTGCATAGGGTGCATAGTCGTTGAGAAATTTGGTGATTTGATCAAACTGAGCCGATTGCTAATATCAACATGTTAGTCTCTCTATTATAACATGGTAGAGTATTCCAGCTGATATGACTTACTCCTACGAAACCGACTATGCCAAAGAGACTGCTTGTCTCAGGCTGCGCACGATAATCACCGACATGATACAACTTTCTCAAGCAGCCGGGGGTGATTGTCGAATTGCATGCCTCCAAATCAACCGGAATCTCTGTCTGGTTCTGCTTGGGGTCCGGGCCTGGGACAGGTAAATTGTCTATGGGAAATGTCGCTGATACAGGTATCGGAGCATATTGGATGGTCGTGACATGGGTCCCAATCTCCTCTGGCAGAGAAGAAAGTGGTATTGTCTGTGAACCTAGAGTAGAGTTGTAGCCGGGGCCCAGCAGAGATTGAGCCTGTTCAACCTTGATCTCGGCATGAATGAATTGTCCATCGCTCTCAATATCAGCAGCAGCAATACCAGCCTTCAGCAGCCATCCCTTGACGGTATCGGTAGAGACTTGCCGAGGACGGAGTAGAGCTTTGGCTTCTTCACCGCTGAGGTACTTGCCGTATTGCTTGCTTGAGGGGTCAGAGACTTGATGGAGAGTTTGCTCGAGGAGTTCACGGCCGTCTGGTTGCAAAGCAATGGCAACTTTGGCAAACTTTGCTTGCTGGACCTCCTCTCGAGTCACGAGTGCTGGTTCCGCCGTTGGGTGTGAAGTGACAACGGTACCAATACCGAGCAAGAGCAGAAGTGCCCTCATCTTGAGTGCTGTCATCGAGATTCAGTTCAGGGAGGCTCTAGGCGTTTGAAGACGTCGTTCCTTAGGGAGAAGAGTGTTTTCCTATTGGAAGTGGGAATGATGCTGCAAATATAATATTACGCTGGATAACTAGGCTAGAGGCCAAGTTGTTATACTACATGTACTTCTATGTATATGTAACTTAATATTTATAATGACAAACCCCTCTGTAAAACACCGATACAATAGAAAGCGAAATAGGTGTCGCAGGTTACCTTGCTATAGTAGTATAAGTACTGTAGATAGGCAAATTACAGTACTGCACTTTAAGTTTTACCATATTCAATTCCTCCATTTAGCACCGCTTGGCATCCTGCCAGTCTATGGGCACGGTGTCGGCAGAGGCTCGAGATTTCGGAACGGGCCACCCCAAGGCACGGTACCAGACCTCAATAGGTTTCACTATGATAGGTAAATTTGGAGTATAATACCTATCCATTTTGACAAACAAATCTACAATAAAGAAACAGTACTCGAAAACGCGCATGGGCCGTCGGTTTAATATAGTATACCTCACTACATTTAAGTAAAGAGAAGTATTACAGGGTTCTTGGCCTTACAGAGAGCCGTTATTTGAAACAGATAAGGACCGAGCTTGCGAATTCAATGCAAGGAGTACTGGGAGCGAATTTCTTTCGGAGGGTTCCTAGGTTTTTCTTCCCCAGAGGGCTTTCCCAGGGTTTTCCTACATCAGCCGGCGTGCCTAGAATGGCTTTGTATTAGAGGGAGCGACAATACGTAGAGGTAGCTCGGCCCGGCCCAACGGCCAATGGCATGATCATGATGACGGTTCATAAGCGTTATGTAATTATTGGAAGCTTCCAAGTAGGATGATTAGATGTTAAAATGGTATTACGTTTTCCAGCAGTCTAATCGCCATGTAAAGGCCGCGACGCAAATCACATAGCGATGATGATGTGAGAGAACTTCAGCCATGTGGAGACAAGCTAGTGCAAGGAACAGATCGTGCATTAACTCCGCTGGCTGACAGCCACTGTTTCGATCTGGCTTTTCCCAAAAAGGTCATGCAAGATTGGCTTCCTGGACGGAGATTTTCGTGTAAAATCCGGAGTGCAAGTCGTTGAGCGTTCGGATCATAATGAGTTTCTTCGGCGATAATATCGCCATAGTATTGCCGGGAATGATTACATGTATAAAATATAAAGGATCTTGATGAGATAGTTGGAAGATTTGGATGGCTCATCATATTAACGACTCATAAGTTCAGTTCAAAATGACTTCGAATAGCAACTTTGGAGCAGAGACAACTGCCGAAGAAGTGGCAGCTTCTTTTCGCGACCAAATTACTGGAAAGACGAGTTAGTACATGACCATTCTATGTTGCCGTGAAAGCCTGTATCATAAGAGTTGACGTTTGAAACATCTAGTTCTCATCACTGGCGTCAGTCCCAATGGACTCGGTGCTGCAACTGCCCAAGCTCTCGCCAAGTATGACCCGGCGAACCTAATCTTCACTGCGCGGACTCTCTCCAAGGCCTCTGCCGTAGCTGACACCATCCGGGCCGAGAATCCAAATCTAAAAACGCAGATCCATCTCGTCCATATCGATTTGTCAGACCTGGACAGTGCTCGCCAGGCTGCCGCCAACATCCAAAAGTTGACACCACAAATTGACATCATTATCAACAATGCAGCGGTAATGGCCATGCCCGAGAGAGAGATGACAAAGTATGGGCTCGAAGCACACCTGGTCACCAATTTCCTCGGCCATTTCGTCCTCACGACGCTTCTTTCTCCGCAGTTGAAAGCCGCGGGATCCAAGGCGCGGGTTGTCAACATTGTCAGTGGCGGATTCTACGTCCAGCCGTTCCGTTTCAGTGATTACAACTTTGACGGCGGCAAAGACCTCCCAGAGGACGAGCAGGTCGACGTTGAAAATGCAGAAAAGCTCGGCATGGGGTGGGTTACGGGTATGGGCACAGGATACGTTCCATTTTTGGCGTACTCTCAAACCAGTACGGCACTGATGCTCCTCTCCAAGGGACTAACTGAGGGTTTCTCTGGAGAAAAGATCAAGGCCGTCAGTGCCGCTCCTGGAGGTGAGTCAATCATGCCTGGATAGGATATAGTACAGTTCATGAGGGTACATGCAAGCTGACATTGATCAGTTGTCTTGACGGAACTTCAACGACACCTTCCAGGCGAGTTTAGGAACCAGAAAATGGTGTACAAGACTGCAAGCCAGGGCGCTGCAAGCTTTCTCGTCGCTGCTTTGGACCCGAGTCTCGATGGTACGCAACTTTGTCGCGCTAATTTAAAGCATAAAGCTAATAAGGAATCAGACCATCCAGGATCGTTCATCGATGATTGTCAAATCAAAGAGACTCCGAAATATGCTCATGACGAAGCAGTTGCTCGTAGACTCTGGACATTGGCTGAATCATGGGCAACAAGCGCATGATCGGTAGCGGGACTGTCAAGAAGAGGGAATTGCTCATATCTTGCAAGGGTCGCCCATCACATGTAACTCTGCGACATGAACAGAGTATTGAGGCGTACATAGATAAACTTAATCGCAATCAATGGCTCATAAATTATAGTATTTTTGCTTTTTTATCAAGTCAAAGATGAATGATTCACACGCCGTGAAGCCTGAGAATCGAGGCAACGACAGATGCACTTATCGGTGCGGCCCATCCACAAAGGGCAAGCAACACCCGCGGTTGCCGCTTTGGTGATAGCCTGCCCCAATAAGTGCATTCCGTGTCTCCATTGCACCACACCAATTTCCACCACGACAGCCTAATTGTAAACCTGTATTTATTTTTCTTCCTCCTGAGTCTTTGTCAATACGCTGCCGGATGACCATTTGGCGTGTATACAAACACCGAAATCATGTGCGTTCCGCTTGTCGTGCGGCATTTTACACGCCATTCGCCATCTTGAGCCGGCCCTATTCTGTCTGATCCTCCGACAGACCCGAGCGAGCATTATACGATCATATGCAAATAACCCCCCTGAGGATCGAAGGCCAACAACCGAATTGACGACACCGACGACACCCCGAGTTCGAAACCCCGACGAATCACGAAAAAAATCGACAACTTCCTGGCCAGGACTAAACGGAGCAAGGCAGGGACGCCTGCCTTCTCCACTAGATAGACAGAGATGTAGGCGCCTGGTTTATCCCAAATAGGGTGTAACCTGGCGCCGAACTCTTTTGTCATTTGTGTCAATTTTTTTTTATCACGGGATGTAGATTCGATTGATATTTTTCTTCAGTTGAGGAGGATATCCTTGATCTCCTGGTGATCTTGGCTGCTTTGTTTTTTTGTTTGAGAGATCTACAGATCTGTATTTCTGTGGGTTGGAGAATTGGCGCAAAGGATTGCGTTGCGTAGCAGCACTTGGTGATATCTACGGTAGGTGAAAACTTGGTGTTGAGCGCGTAGAGTCGTAGTTTTGTAGAGCTCAGTGGGAATTTCTTTGGCGGCGCTGGTTCGCCATACCTGCTACGCACTATCTGCACAAAACTTCAGGTCCAGAGAATATCTGGTATTTTCCACTACTCTGGCAAATGCTACAAAGAGAAAAAAAAAAAAAGAAAACACCATTTGCAAGAGAAACAGACTCGTCGACTTTGCAAAAAGATCTGCCAGATTGATCAACGTTTTGGACGTTGAGAGTGTCGGCACGTGCAAACGGTGGCTAGCAAAGCTACGTTCTGAAATAAGCTTAAAATCGCTGGAACCTGGTCCTTTTGGAACTCGCCTAGACTCTGGCCCTGCAGATTGCGCGATACGCTCCAACAATTGCGAATGCCGCAACTGGTCAGTCTATTTGCGACACGAGGATGCTAATCGCTGCTCTTTGCTTGAGCCGACTAGAAAATGCTTCTGCCTAGTCGGAGCTAGAAGAATCCAGCCGCTGTTTGCGCCGCCAATTGCGGTCAGAAACGCCATTGAATCTTGTTCTACGCGGTAGGCCAGATCTGGTGGCTAAATTCTCCTGCGCAACGTTTCCGTGGAGGACAAGAGACTAACCCGCAAGTGTCTGCTTACTTCTCGCTTAGATTCCAAGATCCAAAGCCGACCAATGGCTACAATGGCCACCCACCGACGGTTCTACGAGTATTGTACGAAGCACCGTGGCGAGTAAGAATCAGATTAAAAGCCTCGATTCCAGGAACAAGCCACGAGAAAGTCTCACCAAGGGCGAATATCTGTTGGCCGCTCACGCAAGAGGCTTGGTCGAAACAGCCACCGAAAACTAGCCCGTCGCCTTGCCCAATCATCCCAATCCTCCATTCGGCGACTCCAGTCTTTTCTTCCCTTGCGTATTCAACTTCACCGAGCACGCAAGCAGGCTATCCATATCCTTGGTTGGAATGCGACCGACGAGTCGGCGAAGGGCCGTTTGCGACCACCCGCGAAGATCCCCCATCCACTCTTCGACGGAGCAAAGGCGGATCAATCGGCAAATTATCCCTTTGAGTGCGAAGTGGTGCACCCTATGTACCCGTATCCACTTTTATTCAACGCTAGATAGCTACATCATAGGACTTTGTGTACTAGCAAGAAAAACAACACTAAGATTGCTAGCAGCTGTTATTGACGATACCTTTTAATGGATATCAAAGATATTATAATTCAAAATGAATTCGACAATGAACTTGACGTACGACTAGATAACTGCCAAATTGAACAACCGGCTGATAGCAATACGGTGCGGCCGAACTTTGACCCGGAACCCTCACAAGGCCGTCATTTCAAACCTTTGCAAATTCAACAACGTTCCCCCGTCATCAACACTTTGCCAACAACGCCGCTATCGTTATTCCAGCTATTCCTACCTTTTTCAATTACAACCGAGTGGGCGGCCTTTACAAATAACGGTTAAATACCTAGTCCAGAAGGTCCGCCGACGAAGGCGTTGCGTAAACTTCGTTAGACCAATACAACAGCCGAAGAAATCTATCTCTAGCTGGCCCTTATGATCTATATAGGTATTCACAAAGAAATTAAGATAGCAGACTATTGGAAGTCCTCGCAACCGGGCAGCCAGCTTCCAATACATAAGATAGTTACCTTTATGCCAAGAGACCGGTTTTAAATTCTATTTTAACACGTCAGACCGTTCAACGCGGCCAGAGAAGGTTATATAACAACCTACGACCGGATCCACGCGTGGTCTGACCATTTGCAAGTTATATTACGTAAAATCTATTACCCAGGTACAGAAATAGCTGTTAACGAGTGTATTACAGGCTTCGAAGGCCGCGCTCGCGAGAAGGCGACGATTCTAACTAAACCGACGCCTACAGGTTATAAGAACTAGGTCGTGGCGCAACGCGGTTTCTTTCTAGGGTGGATTTAGCACACGCCACAAGCTATTAGCCTTCCAAAGCAGAAGCAGCAGCAGCAGCGGCAGCGGCCGCGGCCTAGGAAGAAAGACGCTGTAGATAGCCTCAATCCGACACAGTCAGTGGTTGTTGCCCTAGTTAATCTGCTGCCCAAGGCCAGCTACCACGTCTTTCTAAATAACCTATTCTCGTCGCCTTCCCTCTTCCAGGTCCTTCGTCAGCGAGGGATCGGGGCCACAGGCACCTGCCGTACGAATTGTGGTCTGTATCAGCCCTTCGTCACCGCAAAGAAAAAGGATACAGAAGGCCACTGCTGGCCACATAACAAGCTTAAGGCTATTCCAACGCCTGACGAGTCAGTCAACCAAATAGCTTGGAAGGATAACGCGCTGGTCCTCCTTCTATCGACTATTTATTCCGGAAACGAATTTAAACAACGCGTACGACGAAGACCGAATACAACGCAGCCGCGGGCTAGGCCGATAAAGGAGGCCTTTGGCAAGGAAAACAAGAAGACGATGACCCAGCCGTCTGCCGCGATCGACTATAATGACCATATGGGTGCCGTAGATGTGGGCGACCAGCTTCGAAGCTATACAGGCTACGACTACCGCTTCCGACGAGGTGGTTGGCAGTTAATTATGTGGTCCTTTTTGCTGGAAGTTGCCCTCGTCAATAGCTATCTTCTTCAACTACGCGGACAGCCAAGTTGGCAACGTTATACTACCCAAGTTGAGTGGCGACAGCGCCTAATTGACGATATCTGTGAGACGTACGGCAAGCAAGGGTCAAGCCGGAAGCTGTTGCGGGCCGGCGACGAATTTACACCTATTTTACAGCATAATCACGTCCATCGAGGAAAACGGGCTTGCTGCGCTGCTTGCCAAGGTCAGCAACTTAGACTAGCTAGATCGCGAAGGCCACTTAGAAATCTCGATGGAAATGGCCTCAATCGCAACCACAACGTTCCTATGACCCGGATGGGTTGCGATAAGTGTAATGTAGCAATTTGTACTCGGTCAAATTGCTGGGACTTATACCATAGGCCAATTTTAGCTGGCAACTAATGTACCTTTTATTTCCGGCGGTCCGATTGGCTACAACCCTAGTAAGGTACATAGGGTGCACCACTTCGCACTCAAAGGGATGTGAGTCGTGCGGAGCATTTTGCAGCAATTGGAGCAAGGCACAAGGCTCGGCCAGGGCTAAAATGATGCGACTCCACAGGATTCGTCGTGACGGGCTGCAGAGGCGGGCTAGAGGCCCTCAATCCATGCCCGCTAGATCGTGGAGGCGGAATAACGTCATCATTTGGCGAAGACTCTCCGGAGGCTGGCCTGCCTAACAGGTCCGTAGGAACATGGGAATATGGGGCCATTCAGCCATTCAAATGGTGTAGATATGGTCGCGGCGGTTGACGTGCTCGCGAGATCCCTGCCGTCTCTGCGCTAAGGGGCTCTTGGTGGTGCAAATCTTGCCTGCTTTTTTCTTCTACGCGGCCGTTTATTGGGCAGGAAACGGTCTACATACAGACAAGCAGCATCACTGCATGGGAAGAATCGCCGTTTTTATCTCGGGCCCTCGCTGCACCGACGCTCCATCATCCTTCCATCATCACCATCCTCTTCTTCTACTGCATATCAAAACCACACATTGCTTCCATAGAGTTGGAGTCGCTGTGCTTGGTTCATTCCTCGGAGTCCTGGTTTAAGGTTGAAGCGATCTTGTTGTTTGATTATTTCATCTTCCCTTTTCTTTCCCATTTCGGCCACTTCATTGTTATCTTGGCATCACCCCTCCCTGTCGCAACAATGTCTGAGAAATTCAAGACACCGCCCGAAGATCTCGAGGCGACAGTGTCTCACTCGAGTGGCTTCTCGCGGTTTGCCTCATTATTTGGCGGCTCCAGCGTCTGGGTTGGTCCCCGGATAGCACCGCTACCCGCCTACCTCAAGAGCGATCTCTCTGAAAGCGAAGAGTCTAGCGAAGCAATCCTCAACCGACAGCTCGCATCGGAAGATGGCACCTCGATCCAATATCGAACTTGCTCGTGGCAAAAGACTGCGGCGCTACTCTTCAGCGAGTACATTTGCTTGGCCATTATGAGTTTTCCTTGGTCCTACAGCGTGCTGGGTCTTGTCCCTGGCTTGATCTTGACTGTTGTTGTTGCGGCCCTTGTGCTCTATACAAGTCTTGTCCTGTGGGAGTTTTGCCTGCGACATCCAGAGGTGCGCGACGTGTGCGACATTGGCCAGATGCTCTTCTGGGGCAAGGAATGGGCGTGGTGGCTGACTGCCATCATGTTTGTCCTGAACAATACATTTATCCAGGCTCTTCACGTTCTGGTCGGCGCAGAGTACCTCAACACCATGACTGCAAGCGACAAGGTTGGCGGCTGCCGTACCGTGGAGTTTGGCGTCGTGGTCACAGTCATCTGCTTGATTGCGTCTCTGCCTCGCACGTTCAGCATGATGTCCAAGCTTGGTACTGCGTCGGCAATCTTTACCTTTATCTCTGTGTTGCTGGCAACCATCTTTGCTGGTGTTCAGAACAAGCCCGCAGGATACACTGCTGCTCTGGGCTCGCCTATTGTCACGGCTATTCCAGTCAAGGGCACGACTTTTGTCAACGGAATGTCGGCTTTCCTCAACATTAGCTACACCTTTATTGGCCAGATTACCCTCCCCAGTTTCATTGCTGAGATGCGCGATCCTCGGTAAGCTCTCTCGATTCTCCAACCCATTGTTTCCTTGTTGCGGTTATACTGACAAGATTGTTATTCAGGGAATTCCCTAAGTCGCTGTGGGCCTGCACGATTGCCGAAATCATCGTCTTCTCCATTGTCGGCGGCGTCATCTATGCTTACACGGGCAACCAATATGTCACGGCTCCGGCGTTTGGATCATTGGATGATCTTTACAAGAAGGTTTCCTTCTCCTTCATGATCCCAACTCTCATCTTCCTCGGATGCCTGTATGCCTCGGTGACGGCGCGCTTCGTCTTCTTCCGCGCGTTTCGCAACTCGGTGCACATGAATAGCCACACCGTTGTGGGATGGGGAAGCTGGTTCGGCATCCTGCTCGTCACCTGGATTTTCGCCTTTATCATTTCCCAGGTCATTCCTTTCTTCTCTTCACGTAAGTTCTAACCACTCTGCAACCGGCATCTATCCATACTGACGAGTGTTTTTTGTTCAGTCTTGTCCGTCATGTCATCCTTGTTCGACAGTTGGTTCGGCTTCATCTTTTGGGGTGTTGCATACCTGCGCATGCGAAACGCGGACAGGCAAGTTGGGCGGAAACGCAACAGCATTACTGCAGCGTTCTCCACGGCCGTGAACATTGCCATCATCATCATGGGCGTGTTCTTCCTGACTGTGGGCACCTATGCCAGTGTGCAGGGCATCATCGATCAATTCGACGCCGGCACAGTCCACGGCGTGTTTTCTTGCAAGAGCAACGGAATATGAGTCATGAAGATATTCACATATACACCCAAAAAGTAATGAGTTGGAAAAAAAAAAAGAAAAGAAGGGAATAAGGGAGCCGATTCTGGATAACGACGGCATCGAGATACATACCCCACCTATATTATACACACATACACATGATGGGCGGCGGCGGAGGTGTGCAAATAGATGAGCCGCGTACGAGGGGGCGGAGAAGACGAAATACTTACTACATCTCTCACGATGAATACTTTTTCTCGGAGAGCATTTGCAAAGACCTGCAGAAATGCACGGCGTTTTCCTGGATTTTTCCCGTACGACTTTTCTGATTTCGGCGGGAGCTGACTGACTTCGTAGATGTAGCGTAAGATTCGTAGATGCCTCGTACCTATAGAATTGTAGTTGTAGAAAGGTGTGATGATACCTACGATATGTGAAATAATGATGATGTAATCAGTGTAGTTGGTCTTTGAAAGCTGCTTGAGATCTAGAGTGAACTTGTCATTATTGACTTGTTGTAAATGAAGACAGAACTTCACATGTGATCCAACTCCAGGTATTCAATTTCTCACGGGTGGCATTTTCGTATCCTTTTTCCTCGCTGATCATGGCCACAAAAAGCATGGTATGAAAGATTCTTTTTTTGCCACTGAAATGATAGTACATGCTCAACAATTGAATCAGTTGACCAGGATTGCTCAATTAAGACATGATATTCTATTTCAATGTAGCAACAGTGATTTACTCCCGGGTATTCCTGCAGAGATCTGGTTATGGAGTCCCTCATAGGTACCTAGATATTGATACATTCCCAGCAGCCACCTATACACACACTTATCTCTTGATAATCGCAAACAATCTCATCAATCCAAAACTATCATTCCTCCCTCAAAATATCCCCATCGAATTCCCCCTCTCTGGATACCTGATCTTCACATATATCGTCCATCTTGTCGTAACACAACCCGTCCAAATCAGACCACCCCACCACCCTGATTGGCCCAGCGCCTCTCCCCTCCCTGAAGCTAAGCCTCTCCAGCGCCTCTTGCCCCTCTCCACAAATAGGCGGTTCTGGGTACCTGATGCACTGTAACCTCTCTGCGAATTTGTTTGTTGCAGTTTCGGTTTACTGCAAGAGGCTAGAGACACCGCTTTTGTGTTCGGTGTTACGAAACAGAAGAGCCAGCCCACTTGGTCCGGTGAGAGCTCGGAATACAGATGGCGAAGCTGCGCGGCCGTTTCTAACCTCAACAACATCTGTTCAACCACAGCCTTGAATTGCCATCATTCACAAGACAGGGCAATTGTTGCTGGTCTTCTCCTCTGATTCTAGTTGATCGCTGGAATATCACAACACCAGTCAATCTCCCTTAATGGCTCGGTCAGCCGCCACAACGGCCACCAAAGAGGCCAAGCCTCAGGCTGCTCCTCCAGCTCCAGCTCCAGCCGACGGCGATAATAAGCTGCACGAGTTCTTCTGGACTTACACCGAAGAGCCGCACCGCACACGCCGTCTAGCCATCATCAAGGCCCATCCCGAGGCAAGAAACTGCTCCCTCATCTACCCCCACGCCACTCGAAACAAAACCGCTAACTCAAGATTCCAATTGCAGGTCCTCAAGCTATGCGGCCCTGAGCCTCTGACCAAATATGTCGTCGCCGGCGTCGTCGGGCTCCAGATCGTCCTGGCCTACCTCCTGCGGTCAACGCCCTTCTGGTCCTGGAAGTTCTGGGCCGTCGCCTACGTCTTCGGCGCCACTGCCAACCAGAACCTGTTCCTGGCCATCCACGAAATCTCGCATAACCTCGCCTTCAGGAGCCCGCTGGCCAACCGGCTCATCGCCATCTTTGCCAACCTGCCCATTGGCATTCCTTATAGTGCTTCATTTAGGGTACGCCAAGCCCCAATATCGACATCACCATGCTTCCAAGCGCAGTCTCTTGTCAAACTAATACAGCGATATACTAACGCTTTATATAGCCGTATCACCTCACTCACCACAAGTCCCTCGGCGTGGATGGCCTTGACACCGATCTCCCAACCGCCCTAGAGGCCTTCGTCCTCGACTCCATCTTCGGCAAGGCCTTCTTCTGCACGTTCCAAATCTTCTTCTACGCCATCCGCCCCATGGCCGTCTACCGCATCCCCATGACCTGGATCCACCTCCTCAACGTCGTCACCCAAATCGCCTTTGACTTCCTCCTCTTCCGCTTCGCTTCTATCAACGCTCTCCTCTACCTGCTGCTCTCCTCCTTCCTCGCCGGCAGCCTGCACCCCCTGGCCGGCCACTTCATCGCCGAGCACTACGTCTACGA
The DNA here is from genome assembly GCA_020045945.2 of Trichoderma semiorbis. Taxonomy (NCBI): domain Eukaryota; kingdom Fungi; phylum Ascomycota; class Sordariomycetes; order Hypocreales; family Hypocreaceae; genus Trichoderma; species Trichoderma semiorbis. The sequence continues at coordinate 7,060,205 of CM034695.1, forward strand.
GACCGTCACCCCTACCCAGCGGAACCCCGACAACAAGGTCCCCGTTCCAGAGACATTTTCTTACTACGGCCCTCTCAACATTCTGACCTACAATGTCGGACTGCACAACGAGCACCACGACTTCCCGGCCATTCCCTGGACAAGACTCCATGCCGTGTATGACATTGCAAAGGAGTTTTACGAGCCTCTTCCCCGCCACGAGAGCTGGGTGTATGCCATTTGGCGCTTCATCTTCGACGAAAACGTGGGTATTAGCTGCCGTGTCAAGAGGAAGGAGGGCGGCCGTATCGTTGGCGGCGCTGTTAAATGGAAGCAGTCGGAAATCGAGGCTTAAAAAAAGAACATACCATCAAAGGGGGTGGTTTCATGTCGTTTTGTGGTGTACGCAACATACAACCAATGTTCAGGTTGGGAGGGCTAGAATCTTGTAATAAGCGTTTCTTTGCGATATAAAAAAAAAAGCACCTCACTCTGTCCTTTGGCGTTGTAACGAGAAAAGAAAAGAAAAATTAACGGTTATAGATGAAACCAAGACGGACGGGTTCAAGCTCTCGGGTTGGGGGCTATAGAATAGCTATGAGAAATGAAATAAAGTGCTACGTGGCATGATTAGGAAGAAGTTCGAGAATACAACAAGATTCATGTATGACAATTGTATAAAAACTTTCGCCAATTGATTTTTTCCCAATCCTACCTACCTGACTGACTGAGTACCTGTGATATTGCCCACCAAACGAGCAAGGCACGCATTCTACTTGGATCCACCGAATTACTTACAAAGGAATAAATACCTAGTAGCTGAAGCAACACCCCAAAATCGAAAAAACAAGCGAAATAACAAAACATGTAGAGTGAAATATTCAGAAAAGGGGAAAAGACAAAGGAATGACAGGACAGGAAAGCAAAGAAAGAAAGAAAGGAGCAAAGACACGCCTATGAGATACTAAGAGAACTACTGCAAAAAAACAAAGTAAAGTACAGAGAACTGCACGCACGCCCAGACTCACTCACGAGCCAAAACATGGACAGCCCTGCCTCCATCACAATTCTCTCTCTCTCCGCAAGGGAGTGAGTCATAAATATTGCCAGCACCCTTTTGGCATCGCTGAACGAGCACAGCTCACGCATCTTTTCTCCCACTTTCTTCGTACACACTCAAAATCAATGCGCCATCCCCATTCCATCATATATAATAATTGGCCCGGTCTGCCTCTCATGATTGGCGGTTTTCATTGCCGCCGAGATGTGGGCGAGAACCTCCTCTAATTCAAGGCTGGCCGTTAACCTTGGCAGTACTTCCCCTCCTCAATCCTCATTAGCTCGGAAAGTAACTTATACTCCTCATCAAGAGGAGAGGCTTAGAAGAAGACGTAGGCAAGCAGGAAGCTGACGAGACACAAGATGGCCACAATCTTGACAGGCACACCCTCGACACCCTGCTTGTTTTGCTGAGCAAGAGCTCCGCCTGAGCTCTTCTCCGTCTCGGAACTGCCCTTAACATTGCGTTGTCGGAGGCCGCCATTCTTGTAGTTTGCCAATTCAGCTTCCAGCTGGGCAATCTTGGCCTTGTAGTCTTCTGATCCCGCTAGGACTGAGCTGATGGCGGCAGTCTTGGAGGCGGCCGACTTGGCGGTCTGCGGTCTGGAATCATCATCCTCCCTATCGTCATTGGCATAGGGAGGAGGTGCGGCGTTTGAGGCGTCGTCAGCACTTGGAGAGGAGTAGGATCGAGGCGCATCGGGAGTATCGTATGCCTAATGGGCCACCGTTAGTTACATGCATCGTCAAGCTAGCGTAAAGATTGATACGCACTCCATTCACCGCGGCAGGCTTGCTAGGCGTCGCGACGGCGGTGGGACCATGGTCGGGGCTGTCACCTGCGGGTAGCCAGTTGACTCGGATCTTTCGTTCGTAGATGGCAGACTTTTCCGTCGTCTCGAGCTGTACGTGTAACGTGCCGTCAGTTCATGTGTCCGGGGATATAGGTAGGCGTCAAGGGACTCACCACTGAAGCAATGCTGGCGAATTCCTTGTCTGGAGTAATGGGGGCCGACTGGACGAGGAACTTGTCCCTGCACTTTGCATCCAGCGGGGGATCGGCCTTCATCGCCTGCAAAAGGACTATGCTAGTGTCAGCGGCATTGCCAAACCCGTTGCTGCCTTGTAGCGACCCAACGCACCTGTAACATCGAAATCCTGGCCAGGCTCAATACGGCCCGCATTTGGTCGAACGCAGTACCTGTCAAGGAGAAGAAAAAAAATGTTAAAATTCCGTCTTGACAAATCGGATATAGAATCGCAACGAGAGGGTCAATCATACTGCTTGGGAGCCGTCGTTTTCACCTGGAAAATAGAGTTAGCAGGGGTCTTGTTGAAACAGGAGGTATCCACAAACAAATGCAGTCGTGGGAAACTGCAGAAGCTACAGGTGGCACATGCGGATCACGACATAGACATACCTTGAATGCCAAAGGCGATGAGCTTGGGTTCTTGATCTTGAGGATCTGCGCGACCTCGACGGTGAAGGGCCCTATGCATTGCCAGTTCGTCAATGGATGCTCTCGCTCAGGATGGCGTCACGGCCACGTAGGGCGGAAAAGACAACATACGCCGAAAGGACAGCTCAGAAGGCTCAATCTCGACCGACATGGCGAATGAAGCTGCTGAGAAGATGCTGGAGTTGAGCTAGGGGCAAGGTCGGAAGCTGGGCACGAGCCGGAAAGCAAAAAGATGTCGTCGTGTTTGAATCGATGGCGCTGCAGCGGCGGGGAAACGCGGCGGGCTCGAAAATCGACAGACGGGATTGAAAAAAAAGGGAGGCAAGAATAACGAGTATCAAGAAGAAGAGACAAGAGGCTGTGCCAAAAGTATAATCGAAACAAGAGCGGGAGAGCAAGCGGTGGTTGAGAGGACGGGCAGCTGTTGTTTGATTACAAAGAAGAGATCCGGAGACGTGATTGATGGATGGCATGTCGCTTCGGCCCCTGTATCGAGATTGGCTGGCGAGGCTGAGCTGGCCAAATGAGATGCGGCATGACTAAGCCGACTTCAGGGTCTTGTGTCCGTGCAGGGGGGAGAAAGCACTGAGACAACAGCGAAGTTTGCACGCTACGGCGATTTAATTTACGCGAGAAGAGACTTGGGAGCTTGAGAAGAGCATCTTGTGATGGCGCACGTGTAGAAATTGATGGTAGCTAGGGGAGTGCTGGATCTCTATCATATGATGGAAGGGTCAGATGCTCTGGAGCTACAGTTTGCACCAGTGCAGAGCTGCTGCGTCTTGTGATATCATCTCTGAATTAGCTCAGAGAGAACTGGCGTATAAGTCCAGTAGGTAAAGTAACAGCTTTACACATTCAATCTACTGGTGATGTGATGCATACAAGAGCTCTACTGTATGCTCAGTGTCTCAGTATAGCTTGTCTCCATGCAGAATATTGCAGAATGTTCTGTAGGAGATAAGCACATGTACGTGAATATGTAGCACTGACGCCATCTTACGTAGGTGTTGGTACCTAACGATTCAGACGCCGTGCAGTCAAGACCACCTCCGAAGCTCAGTGAAACGAATAAAGGCGCTTCAATAAATCCCACGAGTCACGTTATTTGCTTACTTATCTCGGTGACTTATTTTATGATTTTCATCAATTGATATTTGCCTTGTTTTTTAAGCATCACTGTAAACTGTAACAGCTGCAACATCTCCACTACGAGCTTCGTTCTTCTACTGACCTTCTACCCCACACTCCTCCCCATTACCGTCACACCTATTTCATCACCTCACACCCCATCCTCTCCATCTCACAGCTCTCCATATCAAGAAGAGCAAAACTCAGCAAAGATGGCCTCCGATCTTGATACATTAATTGACATGGGCTTTGAGCGGGCTCGGGCTGAGCTCGCCGTCAAAAAGTCCGGAGGACGTGAGTATTCAAGACCACCATTTCCCAGCATCAGCGGCGCCTCATCTCACACGTGTCTTTACAAATCGCAGTACAGGGAGCTCTGCAGTGGCTAGAAGACAACCAGGACAAGTCACTCGAGGAAATCCAAGCTGCTCAGGCCGATGACGACGAGGACGAGGATGAGACCAAGGCAAAGATTGCCGAGCTGGAAACGGGCCAGTCCGCCAAGTCTCTCATCTGCAACGAGTGCGGGAAGCGGTTCAGGAACCCTGATTTGGCCAGCTACCATGCCAGCAAGACGTATGGTCGTCTTCTTTACTTTTGATTGAGGATTAAACCTAACACCGTCATAGTGAGCATACAGATTTCTCCGAGTCAACGGAGGAAATTGCGCCTTTGACCGAAGATGAGAAAAAGGCAAAGCTTGCGGAGCTGAGAGAACGGCTCAAGGCGAAGAAGGCTTCTCAGGCAGACCAAGACAAGGAGGACGCAAAGCGTAACGAGGTGATTATCTTCTCTCCCTCCGCCTGGCTGTACATTTTTGACCTCTCTTCTAACCCATTGATAGAAAATACGACAAAAGTCTACAAAGGAGACTCAGGAAGCAAAGGAGGAGTTGGCGCGCAAGGAGCAGATCAAGGAGGCTATGCAGAAGCGCAAGGAGAAGCTTGAGGAGGCCGAAGCTAAGAAGCGCATCAAGGCCAAGATCGAAGAGGACAGAGCTGAGCGCCGTCGCAAAGCCGAGGAAGCAAAGGCCGCTCGTGAAGGCAGAGCGCCTGAGGCTGCAGCTTCATCTTCTGCTCCCGCTCCCGCTGCTGCTGCGCCCCCACGACCCAAGGCAGATCACACGGAGGCGAAGTTGAAGCTGCAGACAGACTCGGGGAACATCATGAAGACGCTGCCCGCAGAGACGACGCTGTTTGAACTTGCGCAACAGCTGCAGAGCGAGACTGGCAAGCCAGTGACGACATTTACGACGACATTTCCCAGGAAGACATTCCAAGGGGATGTGGACATGTCCAAGACGCTCAAGGAAGCAGGACTTGTGCCTTCATCCGTGCTCATTGTAAAATAGACTGGTGTAGTCTTCTGTATTACTGTATCAAGGCAAGGCATGAGAAGGGATACGAGGCTGCGGCGATGAAACGAGCAGCCTTGGGACGAATCTTGAGCCAAGGGTAAACGTTTTCGAGCGCTTTTGTCAGTAGATGAACATAGCGTCCGTCATTACGGATACGGGGACTCCCAATCTCGAGCAGCTCGGGCCCCATTCACGCAGTTTCACAGCAAATAGGCAATGCATGCCAGTGCAAAAGTTCAACATTTGTCAAAAAATTTCTTTTTGTTCTTCCCAAGTCATTTAATTGACTATTTGTCCCCTCCCCGCGTGAACTCCGTCGTGTGAGAGCATTCATCATATTATCCTTATGAACGAAGCTACTCTGCCCAGGACGCAGGATATAGGCGCCCACTCCATCCTGTATGCATCCATCGATGTGTATAAAGACCCCGAAGTGCCATGCAGTTGAAGTACAAAGAAGCAAGAGAAAAAACAGTCGCCGCAACAGGTGGAGCTGGCCGTTTAGTCGAAGAGACCGAAACCCATGTCCTCGTCGGACTCCTCCTTCTCTGCACAAATGCGTTAGTATAATCAATCCCTCGGGTTCGCGGAGCAGCAGCCAGAACGTACCCTCCTCCTTAGCCTCCTCAGCAGGGGCGTCAGCGACGGCACCGCCAGCAGCAGCGGCAGCGCCAGGGGCAGCGGCAGCACCACCACCGGAGCCGACGTTGACCAGGAGGTCCTTGATGTCCTTGCCCTCAAGAGCCTGTGTGTCGAAAAAAACCATAACTCGTCAGCGACCAATTCATTTCTCTCGGTGTTTGGAAATTCGACTTCGTAGAGCCTATCATTCCGTCATGGGCGGGTGTCTTTCGGATATTCGTACCTTGGCGAAGATTGAGGTCCAGATGGGCTCAACCTCGACCTTGGCGGCGGCGATCAGGGTCTGGAGCTTGTCGGCCTATATGGTTGTGAAAATTGTCGCTTAGCACACAAAACACTCTCTCCCACGGTTTTTTTTTTTTTTTGTATATCGCCCTTTTCGCGGGGCACAGAATTTTCGACTCTGCGCCCAGCGACAAGGGCGAGGATTTGGAAAGCACTCACGGTGATCTCAATGCCATCGTCGGCAAGGATCAGGGCCGCGTAGGAAGATGCGAGCTCGGCGGTAGACATTGTGTGAGATTTGTCTGTGCGGATATGGGAAGATGTCAAGTCTGCACGGGAAAAGAGTAGTGGTTTGGACAATTCAATTATCACCACAAAAGGCCAGGCTAGGGGACCACAAAAAATTACCCTGGTCCAAAATTCGCGGGCTGGAAGGGCTTGAAGACCTAAAGCGAATGGGCCAATGGTTTTTCCGCGTGCCGGTTCGTGTGCCGCAAGCGGGGCTGCGCGCTGATTGGTCGGAGTTGCCGCAGCCAATCAGCGACCGGGCGTCAGCTGCAACGAGGCCGCCCGGATGCGCAACGTCGTCACTCTCCAAAAGCATCCAAACGCATCCAGAGCCCACCCCACCTTTGAGCTGAGCTTCCCCACCAGCATCTGCATTGAAGCAAGTCAAGCAGCATCGCGACTCGCTGCCGTTGCGCATCCAGGGACGCTTGTTTGTTTCTTCCATCTCCATCTACCAGCAGTTACAGCACCGACTCTCACTGAATCCGCGCCAACTTTTCCCCCTGCGAACGACCCCGAAGCGTACATCTCAGGGCTCTCAATTGGCCGACGAATCCCGGAACTAGCCATTGGATCCTGCATCGTCATTCCCGGAAGAACTGGAAGCCAGGGCGTCGACGAACATCTTTTCGGCTCCCTCAAGCAATCTAGCTGGTTTATGACAGCGCCGGTTTGCTTTTGATCCGTTCCAGCTCTCTCTCTTTCTCTACAAATTCTTGGTATCACAGCATCAGATATGGATACACCCGCAGTGCCTTTACCGCAGGATGCCCGGGAACAGGCCGTCCTGGACAGTCTCGTCGTCATCCGCGACAAGCTCCTGCTCTTGAAGCAGGATCGCACAACGTACATCCGGAGCCAGGACATTATCCCCCTCTACGATGAGACCATCTCAAGAGTCAAGGAGCTGGACGAAATCCGGACCGAGACGGGGAACAAGGAAGAGAACCGACGTAAGTTGAACCCGCTCAAAACCCTTCAGAGACCAGTCTACTAACCTGCGCATCCAACAGTCGACAAAGTCTTGGAAAGATGCTTCCAGCTTCTCTCTCTCTTCTACCTCACCATCGGACGCAACAATGATATCCCCGCAAGCTACGCGCTGACATCGACAATCAAGCGGCTGCTCGACCACTTGACCGAGGCTGACCTCTACTCCGCCAAGGACCTCGAGAGCATCAAATCCACCCTATCGAACCTTTCCAACAGCATAACACAAGCCAAAACTCGTGATAGCAAGCCCGAGAACTCTCCATACCTCCTCAAGTTGCTGTCGAACCGGGTGGGGAAATGCCTGGCGATGTTGGAGAACCTCCAGAAGCGGTTAGGTCGCATTGGCGAGCCTCTGCTTGCTACACATGAGAAGTTGATTTCCATTCTACGGTCCATTTCTTTGGCAAACACAAAAGCAAAGGTTCGTATCATCATCTAGAGAAATTGGATTTGAGTCGCTAACTCTAATATGGCGTAGTTCTCAAGTACTGAGGTCCAAAAACTTCAGAAGCAGCTTCTAGATATCGGAGAGAAGCGCAAAGGTGACCAATTTGTCAACGAGGATGGGTCTGTGCCCCAAGGCTCTGTTGAGATTGGTGAGCTCTACCAGCGAGTCTTCAAGTGGTCGGAGATTGTATTGGAGAGGTGAGTCAATGAACAGCCGCTACTGAAACGACCATGCAATTAATACTGCGTAATAGGAAGGGAATTATGCCAGAGCAGTTCCGCCCGACATATCACACCCTTGTTGGCATCCGCAACGAGTTGGAGAAGCTGTCCCTGACACAAGCCTGGGCTCTTCGCGAGACAGACCTGTATGACTTCCAACGCCAGCTCGACAAGATTGATGAAAGCCGGCAGAATGGAAACTTTTACGACGACAAGGGCAGGCCTGCTGACCTGTATACGCAACGGACGATGCTGTACTTGATTCGACGAAGCTACGCCTACATCTACTCCTTCATACTAGCCTCGGAGCCAGTTTCTGAGGCTCTTCTGCCCATCTACAACCAACTGCAAACTCTCAAGAGGTGTCTCGTCGAGGTACGGAACAGTGGTGGCGTATCATCTGTCAGAGAGCTGTATCCTTACAGCATGAAGGTATGTCTCATCAATGTCACTTGAAAAGTTTCATTCTATGTACTAACCAGTGTTTCAATAGCTCAACTCGCTCGATAACCTGAGGGTGGATGGCAAATTCGTTGTCAATGGCGACATTCCTGAAGGTCAAGGCAGTGTTAGTGAGCTCCTTGCTGAATGCTTCGATCTCAGCTATGATTTGAGAGTCGCAGCAGAGGAGAGCACCACAACCGATACCGACGGCAAGTGATTCGTGTCTCAACCAAGAAATATCGACCGTCCTCACGGGGTCGGTTATCTACCTCTTTGCTTATTTTGCTTTGGTCTAATTGGATGCTTTTGGATTTTACGTTAATCCTGCGTACGTTGCATTGGGAATTTACCTCTGGAGTGGTCGGGAAGACATTGGGGCCGTCCAGCGATGGTGTCTGATCAGCTACGCTGATGGGATGATGGCTAACGGGGTAATATCGGATACATCATATTGTTAACTTTGGCTGGGTGGCATTTGCAATTTTTCTATCTTTGTTAATTTTTTGGATTTTTTTTCTATGTTACCCTTCTATGTATGTAAGGATGTATCAGACATGGGCCCTTGCTGTGTGTACTGAGCTTCTATTCGAATCTGAAGCCGTTTTTGTAGGGGTAGACTTGGGCCTGATTATTTGGTAGTGTCAGTCTCCATTACCCGACCAGATCATGTTGAAATGCGAATTTTGGATTTTTTTACCTTTTCAAGATCCCAAACACCGGCTCTCACATAAATATCGTCCTTGACCTTGTTTATAGCGTCCTCTTTGGACTTTGCAACCAAAACCATGATACTGCCAGCAAAGTCATATGTGTTTGGATCGTTGTCATCTGCGGGAACCTCGTTGAGAATGCCGCCTAGTTATTGACTTGCATTTAGTTCACGTAACATGGGTCGTTGAATTTGGATCCTGTATATGAATACATACCGCCCATCTTCAGCCATCCGTCTTTGAGAGTGGGGGTCATGTCACTGAAATGCTGGCTACACAATAAACGGCGTTGCAATCAGCAAACTACCTCATCCTTGACAGCCGAACAAACAAAGCTCTCATTGCGTAAGAAAAGTCATTTGATGAATACGTACGGCCTCACTTGGAGACGCTTGGCCCGAACCTCGGGGCCAGGCTTGTCCGGAATGATAAGCACAAACTCATATTCGCTGGGTGGTGCCGTGGCCATTGTGCGGATGAAGGGACGCTGGATCTGTGAGAGTGGTGATAGAAAACGACGAGCAGTGAGGCGAGCAGCCATGACGGTGTTGAACGGACGCTTTATAACCGCAGCTTAACAAGAAAAGGTATGTATGATATGAGATGAGGTGATCGTTGCTGATGGAGGTTAATGTCGGCTTAGGATAAACTTGGAGTTGGAGAGGAGGGACAGGGCGCGCTAAATGTCAACCCGAGCAGTTCCCTCTTTGGGCGTCGATGCAACAGCTACAATACCGAAGATAGTGAGGAATCAATCTTCTATGTGCTTATCTCAATGTTGGAACTGCTGCCCGGTGACATTTAGGCCGCCATCATCCGCAGCATTTTATATATACATGCCTGGTGAGGCTGTATGTAGACTCAAGCTCCTCTTGATTGGCCCAGGCGAAAGTGGTTCCCCCCAGAACAAGCCATCCAAGGCGCGCCCTTGAAAACCACCACCGCAGTTTAGGGTAGGCTAAAGAGCCTTGAGAGCTTCAAAGTTGGGGTCAATTGGATGGTTATAAGCATGAACAAAGACAAATTGTTGCATAACCGACAAGCCTAGCCTCATGTCCGTAATCGGTACTGTGGCGGAACCATCAGACGAAAGCACATGCCCCGTGGAGGGTTGAAGCTCATTTCATGCAATCATGTTCGGCGGGTCACAAAACTCAAAGGCCTTAAATTGCGCTGCATGTCGTCACTGGATCTTGATTGCCAAGCCCCCCACTAGATGCGGATTGGGAAGATTTGCGGGCGAGATGACCTCAAAGAAACGCCATGAATCGTCGATGGAGATGGATCTGGCAGCAAGGGTTAGATGACTTGAAGCGTGCGAGGGGCCATGGCCACCACCACCATCAGTAAGTTTTTGTTTGACTTTTGGATTAATCCGAGTAGCAGAGCAGTATAAAAAGGCTAACCACGCATGTTTTCCACAGTCACCATCATCACCATCATCACCATCACCACCACGCACCCGAAGGCATAGCTTCTTCCGATTCGCGATTCATGCCCTACGTCATACTGGTAATGGGAAGCATTTGATACATATTCATCATCACTTGGGCTTCGCATCGTATGGCAAACGCAAACTGTGAAGCATCACCATCTCCATCACAACCACAAAAATTACTGCTGCAGTCACTCTCTGGACAGAGAAACCACCAAGATACTCGCATACATAAGGAAACGGTGGAAAAAGCCGACAACACCGCATCAATGGCATATCGTATGCCCCACGACCGAGACCGGCGGGTGTACATCGTCATCCACCAAGATGGCATGATAGTCCAGATTCTGGGCGTCTACGAAGAGCTGCAGGATGCCAACCGAGACTGTATCTTCCAGGCATCGCAAGGGGGAATCGAGCTGCTGCAGGACTCGCCGACGACAGGCCCCGACAAATACCACATCTCGCCCATTGAGCCCGCGCGGTGGGACACGCCTGACGGATTGTCCTGCTGGGTCGAGAGCCATACGGTTGAGCCGAGCCGAGTTGTGAGCGGGAACCTCGAGATACGCAGACCAATGGCGTGAACGACAGAACAAACGCCCATATACCTATTTGATAACGATGCAATGCGATGCGATGCAATGCGATGCTATATGATACCTTGATAGCAAAAAAATAAGAAATCATTACGAATACAATACCAGCACCTACCTACCTCTCTATCCGCTCGGTGTTGGTGATGATGACGATACTATAAGCTAGTAGTTTGTGTGAGGTGGCGAAGTGAGAGGAGAGGAGAATTACATGTAAGCTGCCTTTGTTCTCCGTACAGTACGTGTATGAGCAGCATGTACATAGTAAGCGAGATGGCGGCAAACAGGAGGGAATTTCTACACAGGAAACACCCACAGACACACACAAAGGGCATGCATTCAGTGCTCCTTAGTTTAAAGACAATGCATAAGCGCAAGCAATATAAAGAACATCAATCCAATAGCTTCATCCGTCATGCACGCAGCCCAGGTTGATGGAATCAATGAAATGAGTAAGCGTTCGCCCGGCTATTTCTCCGTGCCACGTTTTGCCGTTGCGTTTCTGGCGGGAGCGCTGGAGATTGGCGGGGTAGCACCTTGCAGGGTCTCCGCACAGGGGACCTCTTGGAACTTTGGGGGGAGAGCTACAGGCATATAGCCGCCGTGTTTTAGCGCCGCAAGCCCCTAAAAGCACGGGGCTAGTTGCCTGACCAACTCCAACAAGCTGCGCCTCGCTCGCCCTACCGAAAGCCCAATAGGGACAAAGCCGCGCATTCTCTCTCTCTTTAACCCCCCAATGTCACAAGTCTGACTTCCCCACGTCCGGGTCAAGAGAAACTGCATACGATAACGCAGGCCTTTTGCGCCCTTTTTTGAAGCATTGGCCTTGAGCAGTAGCAAGAAATAGCAAGAAGCAGGCATCTTTGGCTTTTATATGAGCTGCGCCCTTGTTCAACACCGTCAGTGGCTTCTCCCGTCATGGCCGAGGTGGACGTGCCCACCTTTGGCGCAGAGCTAAAGGTGCGTCTGAGTTGCGTGGCGATGGCTGTCTGTGAGGGATGAGTTTGGTGATGAAGGAAAAGGAGAAGGGAGAAGAACGAGAATAAGAAGAAAGAGGAGGAAGAGAGGGGAAATACGACAAGCAGAGACAGAAGCCTAAACAGGGCTTCCGTGATCCCTTGCGTGCGCGGCGCTGACAAACTCTCAGGATGGCTTCAAGGCGGCCAACGCCTGGGTCAACAATGGCATTACCTGGCTCGACGAGATCCAGCAGTTCTACCGCGATCGCGCCGCCATCGAAAAGGAATACAGCGCAAAGCTCGATGCGCTGGCCAAGAAGTACTTTGAGAAGAAGAATAGGAAGATCTCTCAGTTGAGCGTTGGCGACACCCCGACCCTGACCCCCGGCTCGCTGGAGAGGTAAGGCCCGATCTTCCGACAAAGAAATGAGAAGCTATAGACATGCGTGGCGTTGGTGCATCGCATCAGGAGAGAAACTGCTATTCAAGACGTCGTGATGCTGACGGTGCTTCTTCTCTATAGCGCTTCCTTGACGACCTGGTCCACGCAGCTTACGACGCTCGAGTCTCGCGCCTCCGAACACGATCGCTATGCGAACAACCTCCTCTCCCAAGTGGCCGAGCCCCTTAAATTCTACAACAACCGCTTCGACGACTTGCGCAAGCGCCATGCCGACTATGCCGACAAGCTCGAAGCCAGCCGCGACGCCGTCTATGCCGATTTGCGCAAAATAAAGACAAAGTACGACGGCACATGCCAAGAGCTCGAGAGCAAGCGCAAGAAGACCGAGTCGCACTACGACAAGGCCAAAGCCCAGAACGCCTACCAGCAGCAGCTTTTCGACATGAACAACGCCAAGAACACCTACCTCATCGCCATCAATGTTGCCAACAAGCAAAAGGAAAAATACTACCACGAATATGTCCCCGAAGTCATGGATAGCTTGCAGGACTTGAGCGAGTTCAAGACGCTCAAGCTCAACTTTCTGTGGGATGTAGCGACTCGTCTGGAAAGCACCATGCTTCAGCAGAGCAACGGCATGATCGAGCACCAGGGCAAGGAGATCCAGAGGAATCTGCCTCACTTGGACTCCATGATGTACATGCGCCACAACATGGGCGCCTTTCAAGAACCGGCAGACAAGGGCTTCGAACCCAGCCCCGTCTGGCACGACGACGACCTCATGATTGTGGACGAGACGGCCAAGATCTACCTGCGTAACGTACTAACCAAATCCAAGGGCCAGCTGGGGGAACTCCGGAGAGAGGTTGACAAGAAGCGCAAAGAGGTGGAATCTATGAAGCGGGTCAAGGAACGAGTTCGTGAAGGAAAGGAAAAGAAGGACGAGGTCGAAGTTATCCGCACGCTGTTCGCCATGCAAGAGGATCTGATTGCCGTGGACCAGAAGAGGCTCACAGCAGAGGTCGAAACCACCACCATCACAACCGCGGTTGGGGATGTTACACTGGGGGCCAAGAACCACAACTTTAAGAGCCAGACTTTCAAGATACCGACCAACTGCGACTTGTGCGGTGATCGCATCTGGGGCTTGAGCGCCAAGGGATTCGACTGTCGAGACTGCGGCTACACGTGTCACAGCAAATGCGAGATGAAGGTGCCTGCGGATTGTCCTGGCGAACAGAATAAGGAGGAGCGAAAGAAGCTCAAGGCTGAGCGCCAGGCCGCCACCAACAAGCACCTCACGCCCGACCCGGCGTCCATGTCAAACGAGAGCCTGGCCAGATCTAATACCATGAACTCGGTAAGCTCCACGTCAGCGCGACAGTCTGTCATCTCCGGGCCACAAACCCCGTCAGAGGACGCACCCTCTGAAATGGCCCCCAAGGCCACCGCACCTGCTGCAGCCGTAAAGACAACCGCTGCAGCTCCCGCCGCAAAGAGGAACAGAGTAATTGCACCCCCTCCCACGGCGTATATCTCGGCTCCACCGGCGGGTAGCACCAATGGCAATGTGGAAAGAGAAGAAAAGAAGGGCAAGGTGCTGTACCAGTTCGATGCCGGTGGTGACGGAGAGCTGTCGGTAGCGGAAGGCAAGGAGGTGGTGATATTGGAACCAGATGGTAAGTCGGAAGAGCCCCCCCCCTTTCTTAAATACCCTCAGATTCTCATACAATTTCTCAGACGGCTCCGGCTGGATCAAGGTCCGTGATGGGTACAAGGAAGGTCTCGTACCAGCAACATATCTAGACCTCAACATTACGCCATCAACGTCCTCGGCATCCGCTCGCCCATCCTCCACCTACTCTACGTCGACAACATCATCGCTGGCACTCAGCGCCGCTTCACGGAAGAAGGGCCCCGCGGTAGCGCCCAAGAGAGGCGCCAAGAAGCTGCAGTATGTGGAAGCTCTGTACGACTACACTGCGCAGAGCGACGCCGAGCATTCCATGACGGAGGGCGAGCGCTTCGTGCTGGTCAAGGAGGATTCCGGGGATGGCTGGGCGGAGGTCGAAAAGGCTGGCGTAACGGCTAGTGTGCCTGCCAATTATATCCAGGCTGTGTAGGGGAGACAGCGCTTGGTGAGATGGTAGGTGGCGCTCTGGTTTTCTTCGAATATAAAGAAGGTGAGGGGAAGAGTAAGAGTAAGAGAGGGGAAGTTTCTGGTACGAGACTGAAAAGAAGACTGAAACTTTGGTTTGCCGTTAGAGGAGATGGAAACACTCAGGGGGCATCGAACCAAACAAAAAGTAATAGGAGGAATGAAGATGCGAGCCCATGCTTACAAGAGGGAGAGCGTGTGTATATATATAGATGATTACGATGGCAGGGCTTTGGATGATTCAAATGTTTTCTTTTTTCCTTTTTTGACGGACGATTTTTTATGTTTTTGTACTTCCGCTTTGCATTGCATTGGGAGGAGTATGGCAGGAGAGGCAAAGAAATTGTGTACATATCCGTATATTATTTACACGAAGCGTTGCGAGCCCGTCATGCTGCTTGCTGGATCACTTTCACTTTCAGTTCTGTTTTGTCGATATCTTTAAGTAGCGGGATTTCGCATCGAAAGAGTGTATCATCAAATACTCAGAGGCACAGAATGATATGAGTGTGAATCCAATATTCAGAAGCACAACATAAGATGAGAGTGAATTCCAATATTTAGAAGCACAGCAAAATATGAGAGTGAAATTGTGTCTTGATTTTTTTTAGACTGTTATAACAGCCGTTATATCTTTATTTTAGTACAAGTGGTCCCATTTCCCATATCACGTAGAGGTAGAGGCGAGTTCGTCTATAGTACAAAAAAAAAAAAAAAAAAAAAAAGAAAAGGATAGGTGAAAGAGGAGAGAACAGGAGACAAGGGGAAAAAAAAAGCAGCGCTTGCGAGAAAGAAAAAAAGAAAAATCATACACAGGATGAATCTCATGCAATCTCCAGATCCATCCCGAAAACAACCTTGTATATATATATAAGTCATTTCCATAGCCTACCCTCCGTCCGGAAAAAAAAAAAAAAAAAAAAAAGAAGCAGCAAACAGCCAGCCCCATCCCCTTTAACCAGTCTTTCATATGCAGTTGAGCGTTAAAAACCTAGGATATCATGCATGCCGTATTTGCTCCCATACCACCTGCCCCTGATTACCCCGCGAAACGCCATGGGAAAAAGAAGAAATAATAATTGTGTATCCCTCAGAGCCACCTCTCCCAAACATAGATAAAAAAATAATGACAAGGGCTGAAAGTAAAAATAAAAACAAAGGGGAGATGAACCGAGAACCAGAAGCTCCTAATATGCGTTCACCATCTTGGTGATAGTTGATCTTTTGATCACCCCAAGGCGCAAAATAAGGAGGGGGGTGAAGGAAGCGCTCATAAAGGGGGAAAACAGAGGGGAAACAAGTCTATGGATTATATAATTTTGTCTTTGTGAGGGAGATGGTATGTGTATATAAAAACAAGAGGAGGGTATTTTGGAGGCAAATAGAAGAGCGGGGAGTGTGTGTGCAAAGTAGCAATTTTCATAGTCGCTTAAGACGGCATACCGCAATCTGGTGTCTCATCCATGTCGGGGAAGCTAAGCTCAGCAGGCAATGGTTCCTAGATCATCTGTGCTGTTGGGGCTCCAAGTCCATGAGGATTGAGGCTGTGACGTAAGGCGTCTTGCAGCTCTGCAATCTGTGCCATCATGGCTAGAGAGTGCTGTGATTGTTGATCCATCTCGGACTTGAGCTTTTCGTTCTCCTCTCGCACCCGCTTGATTTCGTCTCGAAGGTCGGACAGTTCGTCTATGCCCTGGCTGCTCAGACGGCGTTTGCGCTTCGACCCAGATTTCTCGCTCTCATCGTCTTCTGGAGAAGCAACAATTTCGATTGGAGAGGCAGAGGTGTCCATGTTGGTATGTACTCGTCGAAGATGCTCGTTAAGATTCTCCTGCCGAGAAAAGCCCTTGCCAGTATGTCGCTTGCAGTTGGGGTGTGGGCAGTTGACAGTGTTCTTGGGGCCACCGTGCTTCCCATGAACTTCTCGCTCATGTCGGAGAAGGCCGCCGGAATATGTAAATCCTGGTAGGTTTTCGCAACCTTCGGCCGGGCAGCGGTAGGGGCGTTCGTGCTTGTCCATATGTTTGCTGTGAGAGTGTTGGTTTGCTGCACAAGATCGAGGGACTGGGGAGATGACTTACTTCCATTCGCACTTGCGAGAGAATGCTCGAATATCCTCCTTACAGTCATCTAGTGGGCAGTGAAACTTGCCATCTGACTTCTTGTGAACCTCACGCTCGGGCTTGGGAATTTGTTTTAGCCGCGATGACGGAGAAGATATGTCACTTCGTGGAGGCTCCTTGTTTTCCGGTATGGGATCTGGTAGTGGCGGCGCATGCAGAGCAACTTGAAGAGGTGATGAGAATTCGGGTGCACCTAGGTCGAGCTGAGACGCTTCCGGAACGACGGCATCGTCGTCTGCTAGGATATCTCTTTCATCTCCAATGACGCCTCTGTCGTCCGGTAGCAGAGAGGCTTCTGCGGTATAATGGCTGAGGTGCTCGGCAACATCGGAGTCGGTATAACGCTGCTCGGTAACGTGATCGTGCTCGTCGCCTATGGGGGGATATGCGCCCTCATGGATAAAGGACCGAGGCTCGTATGCGACGCTCATGGTGGCCTGCAAGTCTGAGATGTACCCCAGGCGCAGTTTTGGGTGCTGGCGGCACAAGCCTTTAAGCTGTGCGATGCGCCGGAGCGATGATGAGGTCGAGGGTGGCGCTGCAGTCGAGATGGAAGCAGTCACTGCCCTCGGAGTGCGGCCTCTGGAGCAAAGAGCGGCGGCTGGCCGTTGGCTTATGATTCCCACGGCCTGTGACGAATTGCTGGGCCGGCTATCGATGCTTGGATTAGTTCGAGGTCGCGCAGAGCGGGATGATGGCCTGAAAATTCTGGTATGAATGTTTTCGACAAGGTTCTCGTCAGCTCCGCTTCCTGACCAGATCATTAGTGGATTAGTCAGGTGAAGATCACGTGATGTGGCGAGGTGCTGGCGTGGCTGGTTTGGTGGCTGTGCCGCGGTTGTGCGTGTACCAGGTTGTGCGCGGACTCCGGGAGGGAACTTGTTCTCGTATGAGTTCGCATGTGCTGCGTAATAATGCTCCGAGTCCTTGTCCTTGTGGGAAAAGCTGCTATTCCTTCAATGTCTTGTGAAATCCAAACGCGCTCTTCCGGGCCCTTAATATGTCCGAGAAGTTCTAGGCAGCTCCCCCTCTGAGGCGTGACTCGATTCCGGATCAAAGACTGCCAACCCACCACCACTAGACGCATGCCTATCGAATCGATCTCCGTGACTCATTACCGTAGGTGTATTATCTCGTAAAGGTCCATGACACACTCCACCTTGGCACGTGGGGCAAACTACAACGCAAAGCTGCGCCTCGGCGGCCGTGGTATAAGACGAAGACATAACGGCGTAAGAGCTGTGATGTGCGGTTTGCCAGGCGGCAGCCAAGGCGCTGCTCACTCGAGCATAGCACGTCTGTGAACCTTGTAGCTTGCTGGGAGCTAGGCACAGCTCCCCGACACGGTGAGAGACCAATCTGATGGGAGGGCTGAATGCTTGCCTAGAGTAGCTTAAGGTAACCAGGTAACCAGGTAGCCATTCATCTCGCATCGCCTCGCGCATCTCATAGGACCTCAAGGTGAAACGTAGCCGGCGTCTTTCCTTGGCTAGCCTGTCGACGCGCTAGGCTGAGAGATGGGAGAAGCTGTCGCCAACGAATATTCAGCTTCACGGTGGCTGTCGCCCTAAGCCATAAGACGAAGCTGGTGGGTGGCTGTCAAAGAGCTGTTGGAGCCGAGGATCCCCAAGGCTTATGCAGGACTTTGCGGGTGCGTCTGACGTCCCATGTGCCCCTGGCATGGCCATGTCTACCCGTGACGGAAGGGGTGGCATCCTACTAAGCGGCGGGCGATACCTATTTCTGCACTTTTGATAACGGTCGTGCTTGACTCAAACCATGTCGTACCAAGCAGCCTTGAGAGGAAGTGTACGTGATGAGAAATCCAATGAGGGCTGCTGAGAGAGCAATGTGGTGATGTGTTCAGTCCTTTGAATGAGACGACACCCCCGCCTCTCGTCTCATGGTCACTTGATGCACGAGAAGGAGGTTGTCGGCGATCCGTAAATAGCTCTGTGTCCGCGTAAGGATGGCGGATTTCCGCGTTGGCTACCAACAGGTTGAGAGATTCGCACCAGAAGACGTCTTGCGCATGACCTAGGGGGCTTGAGGGAGGACTTGTGTCATGGAGGTCGCCTCACGGACGAGGAGGAGCATCCTAGGCCAATTAATCCAGATAGCGACGTCGAAAGTCCAGCAGGGGACCCAGGCAAACATGGTGGTGCAGATGAGCTGGAGAGACGTTTGGCCTGAACCTTGGCCTTAGGCGAGCGATTGGGGAATTTATCATGTGTGGGAGAGCAGAGCCGCAAAATTGGGAGGGAATAATGAGGCTGTTGAAGCGGGGACTCGAACATCAGGCATTGACGCAGGCGAACCAAAGCACGAGGCTGGCAGGGCAGATGTTGGAGATTGGCGTCAACGCCTGGCATCCTCAGGCAGACAATATGCAGGTGCATGCGGCCGTGGGAGCTGCGACATTGATGCAATGTGGTTTACGTGCAAGATTGTCGACAAGTATCGAGTGCTAGCATGAACAGTGAGATGTTGCAAAGAATGAAAAATTCAGCCATGGCCAAAGGGTTTCCAACTGAGTTGTTGAAGCAAAATCCACGACGGCTGTTGTTGTGGTTACCATGGCCAAGCAAGCACGGCTCGGTACATGCAGATCAGCGATGCATGCACGGAGCTACGGGTATCTCACCGAACACATTTAGGCACCAGTTGGTCTACAGGTTGATTCCTTGCGGAGCCAATGAACCAAGACCTACATGTACCTTATGTAACACATGATGCAGAGCATGAAGAGCTTGATGTTAACCGGCCCTTCAAAATATCATTATCTTGCTCCATCTGCTCACCGAAATTTACAGACTTCCTTTCTATATACGAGTACTAAAATGGAGAGCTATTAGTGCGAGGACCCGCCTTGACAAGGTCAAATCGACAGCGAGATCCGACTGCCGAAGCTCAGGAAGCTCCCGTTGGAGCTACGGCAAAAGTACCTCGAGGTAGCAGTAGCTCATGCGCAGTGTCTCGGTTATCTCCTTGTAGATCTATTTGATACAGGATGTTCAGATTTCAAAATTTGGGTGAATAACAATAATCTTCGGCTACAAGTAATTGGACTAGAAACGTTGAGTTCCAATGCTTTCCATATTACATGATAGTTTCTGTCTTATCGCAATCCGGTGTCGGCCCTTGCATCTGTTGAGCTTAGCCCTCGGCTACCGAGGCGTTAAAAAGTTGGTGGTTAATCGCGGCAGACTCAATCACACAATCAACCTTAAAAAAAGATCCTCCCCCACTTTCTCATTGCTCTTTTCCTTCATTTTCTCCCTCATCAAGACTCTTGATACTATTATCATAAGTTGGGCTTGTGCCTTGAAAGTCACACAATCTCATAGTTGAATCTTTTATCCCTACGTCTCTTACTGTCGTGCCGGTCGGAATTGCCCTCATCATACACTTGAAGTGCGCTCTCCGAAGATGGCGTCGCAATCAGCATCGCCTCCTGGCGATTTCAAGCAAGCAACCATGAACGAAAGCACTGTCCGCTCTCCTTCTGTATCATCTCGCAATCCTGAAGGCGAGGAAGAGGGCGGTATCCGACCGGCCGACTACGACACAGAAACGGTGGAGAGAGTCTACAAGTATGTGCTCGGCATAAAGAAGTGGACATGATTTTAGCTAAGTCTCCATTTCTAGGAAAATTGATCTCAGAATTATTCCACGTGAGTACTAGACGTAACTTTTCCGATGCTTCTTCCCTAGCAGCATGGTGGCCTGAAAAGAGCTCAAACTAACTAGACCTTAGCTTTCTGGATATTGTACTTTCTTTGCTCGGCAATTCGCTCCAACATTGGTATTGCTCAGACGATGAATCGTGACAAGGGCCATGACTTGGAGACTGTCCTTGGACTCACTCCCAAAGACGTATCTACTGCCCTCGCCCTCTTCTATGTGTCCTACGTCATATTTGACTTCCCATCAAATCTCATCATGAGCAAACTCAGCCCTCGAGTGTGGATGGCTAGAATCGTCTTTGCCACTGGAGTTGTTGGCTCTTGCTTCGCAGCTGTTCAATCTCCTTGGAGCCTTAAATTTCTACGCTTCCTCCTGGGTTTGGTCATTGCTGGTATGTGGCCGGGCATGGCTTTCTACCTTACGCTGTTCTATCCGCCGTCTCGAACAGCCAAGCGAATTGGCATGTACTTTACTGCCTCTCAAGTGTCCGCTGCTGTGGTTGGCCTTGTATCAGCTGGATTCCAGTTGATGGATGGCGACAGGGGCTTAGTTGGCTTTAGATGGATGTTTCTCGTGTATGGACTTGTCGCTGTTGTCCTGAGCTTCGTGCTACTGTGGTGGCTTCCTGACCGACCCCTGGCACCAGGACAAGAGAGAAAGCGCACTGGCCTTTTCAAATGGCTTCCGGCTACTCCCGAAGTTCTCACCGGTGAAGATGCCAAAGTCCACTACTCTGAGTTGAAGCGTGTCTACCATGCTCGTCCGTGGGGCCTGAGAGATCTTGGTCTTGTGCTGCTTGATTGGAGGCTGTGGCCTTTGTGTCTGATGTACTTTGGAGTTGTCGGAGTCGGAATAGGCACCCAGCTCTACGGTTCAGTCATCATTGCTGCGATCCAGCCAGAGGCGAGTGATATAGTCGTCAGCTTGCTTTTTGCTCCTATCTGGATTGTGAGTCCTCCCCTCCTTTGGTCTCGTAGTCAAGATTCTAACTGGGCATACTACAGATGGACCTCATTGCCATTCTCCTGGTGACACCTGTTTCCGATCGCTTTCACCGCTTTAGGCCATTCTTCTTTTCTGCAGCCGTCTGCATCCAGATTGCTGGCCTACTGACGACCACTTTTGCTCTTGAAAATGGCTGGGCCCGGTACGGTGGTCTTTTGATGGTGGGCTTCGGCCTGGGGCCAACTGTCCCCATTTGCATGACGTGGACCTCGGAAATCTTTCAGCGCCGACATGGCGAAGTTGGTGTGGCAGCTGCCACAGCTCTGGTATCTGGTCTTGGAAACCTGGGCAGCGTCACCACCACATACGCCCTGTACTCTGGCTGGCCAGAGGATTCTAAGCCTGGACCTCACCAGTTCCGAAAGAGTAACCTTACCATGATCGGAATTCTCTGCCTCAGCGTTCTTAGCTCCGTGGTCATGCTGGTATTGCTCAAGGTCGTCGGCAATCCTCCGAGCTCCAAGCTCCACGACAACGACTCAGCCAGCGACTTTGAGGATGGCGCAGCAAGACGGGAGGCCACGCAACGTGGATTCGGGAAATTTTCTCGACGAGCCCAACACCAAGAGATCTAAATTCTCGCCTGTGGAGCGTCTCAATTAAGGCATGATAACCAGCCACGACTTGGCCTTCAACAACAGCTTGGCAATGACGTCTTCACAGCTCACTCTTTCATTCACAAATGGGCAATTCAACCTGTCATTCTTATTATGCTTATTTCAAGGGCGGCGTATACTCTGCCGCCATCTTGGATAACCCTCTCATTACCTTTATCCTTCTGCGGCCGCCATAGCCGCTCTTTCTTGTGGTCGAGCTCACTCCACACCTGCGGTCGCCACTCATGGTCCGTTGCCTCCGGTAACACCCCAAGACTGGCTCCCTCAATGTGGCAGTGCCTTACCATCAATTCCGAAAAGAATTGTGCAGTGGACTTGGAAAAAGCCTGGCCGTGACAATGCTGTCGCGCTATCACTCCAGGTTCATTTCCAAGCGCTCTCGCAATACACTCCGGCCTTCAACTTGTTCATGCGGTAACTCTCTACCTCATGGATTTTGGATGATTTTTTGTTTTGTTTTTCTGGTTATATTTTTATGATACCCCATCAGCGTTTATACCCGCTGTCTAACGAGTGGAACATGTGAGGAACGATAATTCTCGACAGCGAAAGTGCTATTACGCCATCGCTGGGACGGCGTGTTTGGACCGAGACTCAAGATCTGGCGACAATGCTGGTGCGCTATCGTCGGAGGGTCTCGTGGGCGTTTTTATTTGTGTGTGTGTTTTATATATATATATATATATATCAAGACTCTAGATGCGCTGTTTCATTGAATAATGAAATATCGTAGACGGTAGCTTTAATAACAGCTATTAGAGGCAATACTTGTGTGAATCTGATCTGCTTTATCGCTGTTCTAAATTTGTGATTCTAGAACATCTTGGTGAAAACATCATTTCCTTGTCTCAGCTGAACAAGCATCCCTTCATGTTCTAGGGTGACGATTCACCGACTTATTTCCAAGGGAAGAAGAGCAGGGAGGTGGCAAGCACGAAATCACTATCATTAACTAGTACTCCGTATGGTGTACAAATACACGATTACCATGCCACCATACGAAGTACCACGAGATGTAAGGAGGAAAACTCGGGATCCGGCTTCATAATAGAAGCCCTTGCAGATCCAATCTCTGTAGGGGACTCGCAGATGAATGTCCTCGCGTGTAAGACTTTGGGCCTCCAAGAATGTATATCTTTACGCTAGATGCAAGGGTCACCACATGTGTGATATCAAGACAATGCACTGGACCACCCAAATGTTACCCGAGAGCCATGCGGTTCCGATTCTCCAGCTCATACGACTCCAACTTGTACGAGGTAAGGCAGAGCAACCATCGCGGTGGTAATCAGGTCACACGCATGCCAAAGAAGTCAGTTGAGCTTCCTTTGTGCGACGCATTGACTTTTGGTTTCGTATTTAGGCTGTAGTGTTCATGAGCATCGTCGTGCTACTCGCGGGTACTAAATGGTTGGTTAAAAGCTGGCGAGTACGAGGTAGCTGAAAGTATCCATTGTTTGAACAAACATGATGCAAGCTGCCAGAAGATGCGAGTAACTGGCTGTCTAGAACCCTGTCTTTTAATACTTTTTATAGTAGCGGGTATATCTTTGGATCTAAAGATTCAGGCAACAAGTTCAGCTAACTCTATACCACATCAAAAATCCGACTCACGGGTAAGACGTCTGGAGCTCTAGTTCGTATGTCCACTAATAGCAACCCGAAAGACCCCGTGATTCAACTGTTCCTATCCGTGGTGATGTTGCATTAAATAGCACGAGACGTCTCTTGAACAACAGCTAGTTAATCTAAATAGGCTGCATGCTCCAAATCTGCGTTGGACAAACAATCTACAGTACAGAAATCGTGGTGGGGAAGCTATGCGCGCTGGGTCCTGAGATCCCATGATGCGGAGCAGAGTGGGGAGCGCTAAAGCCCTTTGTTAGAAAGAGCGTCTGAGACATGAAGCTCACCTTGCTCGAAGGGCGGAGATAAGAAAAGTGTCTCGAAAAAGGGCAGAGCGGCCGATGCAGGGACTCCTTTGTAAAAGAAGAGAATTTTAATTAGAGACAGTGACACAAGGTTGCCATCTGTCTTGGCTGCGCGGAGGAGTGATTCTTCCGCTGCCCGTACCTGCCTCGGTGTGTCTTGGGTGACTTCACTTTATCTCACGGCTGCTGAGCCTCTAAAAGAACACGCACTTGACACAGTACCTTTACTCCAGCATACATATCAATAAAGAATTCCTAGATGCACCACACACGGAATCATCAAACCTGACGCCAGGTCTCAACGGGAGAAAAAAGAATCGGGTGCGAATCTGTAAGATGCCATCGCAAAGGCCGTCTGTGTCCCTTGGGGGAGCCGCCTGATCTGACCCCTACCAGTGGTTTTGCCCGCAGTAGCGCCTAAGACACACGCCCTGGCTGTCGTTACCTCGATGCGATGCGATGTGATCGGTAGCTACGGAGCAAAGGTGCGGGAAACTGGGGTTGGCTCCGCTAAGGACCCAGCGTGAGACAGATCTAATTGAGGGGCGCTTTGGCACCGCTGCTGGTGTGTGTGGTCTCTCTCTCTATGAGCGTGTCTAGGTGACTCAAGGCGACTTATTGTGAGATATCTTTCCTAACCGCATCAAAGGCTGGATACATGAAGCAAGTATAGCCTACCTACCTCCTACTCTGCAACATGCCGAGCTGCCGCTCTGGTGCTGCCATCACTGTTTACAGCATATGAATGTGGAATTTACCGACACTGAACTGACATGCCATCTCCGCTGGCCAGGGCACAGCTAGCTGAGGGGCTAGTCACCGGATTTATCCACTTGGAAGACGACGGAACGTTGGGTAGCGAGCTTTCTTCACTAGCAGCCTGCATTCATCTTGGCAGTTCTGTGAGAGCTTTGGATGTGGATGGGATCCACGTCTCATGACCCCAGATTCCGAACCGAAGACTGCCGTCTAGACGCTGATGTCGTTGTATGACATGACATCAACTCTATCCCCGCCCTTCCTATTATGCTGCTTGCATGAACATCTTCACTTATTTCACTCAGGTCAGCGCGGCGTGTAATCCGGAACGAAAAATCTATACGCGCATGTAAGTTGAGCCAAGCCATCACGCGCATTCTCCAGTTGCTACACCTCATTTCCCAAGTCGAGCCAAGACCTAGCTTCTCCCTGCCTTACTCACGGCAGGGTTAATTACACAGTTCCAGCTAGTCAGTCGCTTGTATTTGTTGTGATAATTGACCATATATCGCGATTAGAAGCGGAGTCCAGGCGCATCTCCATATTTGATTGGTGTTTTTGCCAAGGCTACACAGCGCAGCAAGCCTCGCATCTGCGAGGTTACAGTCGGCCGCTTCCCACCACTCTCACGAGGTATAGCCAGCGGTCATTTCAAGAGACCGTGTGGTGGTATGTCAAATATTTTAGAGTTAACTGGAACCTTATACTTGGAAAGACGTTCCTAGAACACCTCGAGGCCTCAGTGCCGTGGTCATTCACTTGGAGTCGCGTTTTGGCTGAGCTCAACCATCCATACCGTCATAGGATCAACAAAGGCCCACCCGATCTGTCTCTCATCCCTTCTTACAGCCCAAGCGCCTCTCCCGGTTTCATTATAAAACGCAGATAGAATTCCCGTTTTATTGTTTTCTTTTTTATATACCCCCCTGTCTATGGTTTCTTCCCCTCTTTTGAACTCCGGTCGACGTGATACCTGCGGCTTGCATTGGACCATGAAGCTCTTACGAGTCGCTGCGGCGGCCTTGGTGGCTCTTGTTGGGCACGCAGAAGCAGTTTCAACCTTTGAGCCGGCAAGGCCTCCTGCAGCTCCTTTGGCTGTCCGAGCGCCTTATCTCAATGTCTGGCTCAATGGTCAAACCAATGGGCAGTCAAGTGGTTACCTCGCCGGTCAATGGCCTAGATATTGGACGTATGTATACCCGTTTCAAACCGATCTTTGTCAAATCGAAAGAACTTTATGGGATACTAAGCCGCTATAATAGACAAGGAATTCAGGCATGGCAAGGATTCATCAGAGTAGACGGAAAGACCTATAACTGGATGGGCGGGGCTCCTGGAGCGGACAATGTCGACCAACAGTCGCTCAAATACACATCGACTCGGACAACATTTACCATGAATGTGGGAGGGCAAGTCCAAATGATTGCCGAATTTTTCTCTCCGGTGTATCCAGACGACTTGAGGAGACAATCCATACCGTTTTCATACCTGAGAATCTCGACCGCGTCTCTGGACGGGCGTTCGCATTCTGTCCAAATCTACGCTGATGTATCAGGGGGTAAGTCACTGCAACTTGAAACACAAGGACATGGCTAATGGGTCGACAGAGTGGGCATCCGGTGATAGCTCACAAACCATCCAGTGGGAGCACCAGGCGGGCAGTGGGATACGTTCTCATAAATTTTATCGCCAAAATCAAGAGGCGTTCAAAGAAGCCAATGACCAAGCATCGTGGGGCAACTGGTATTGGTCCACTGGCGACATTGTAAGCCTAATGCGACATGTCTCATGAATGAAACGCTGACTTCGATTTTCAGAGAGGTGTGACTTATCAGATTGGTCAAGATACAGTCGTCCGCGGCCAATTCTTGTCCAACGGCACGCTTACCGGCCATATCGACACGGATTATCGCGCAGTCAATGACCGATGGTAAGATAAATTGCTCTGACAAAATGGCCGTTAGATTACTCATATCAATGTTATAGGCCCGTCTTTGCCTTTGCACGCGATCTAGGTGCAGTTAGAAAAAGTGGCTCTGCATCAACTCTTTTCACTATTGGCATTGCCCAAGATGATGCCATCTTGTTCCAAGGGCAAGGCAGCTCTCCCGAACAGGTTCCTTCGCTCTGGACGAACTACTTTGATGAAGAAGACCTTGCGCCGTTCTTTTACAAGGACTATACCTACGCCAGCCAGTATGCTACCAACTTGGACAACCGCATTGCACGGGATTCTATCGCGGCTGGCGGCCAAGATTACCTTACGATTACAAGCCTCGCGGTCCGGCAAGCCTTTGGCGCCCTCCAATATACGGGCACTCCGGACAATGTCAGAGTCTTTCTAAAGGAAATCAGCTCCAACAGTGACATCCAGACGGTGGACGTCATTTTCCCTACCTGGCCCATCATGTTGTACCTCGATCCCAATCTCATCAAATATACTCTCGCGCCCCTCCTCGAGAATCAAGAAAGTGGCCACTACCCAAACAAATATGCGATCCACGACCTGGGCAGGTTTCCACAGGCTTTGGGATATCCTCAGGGAAATGACGAAGCAATGCCTTTGGAAGAATGTGGCAACATGATTATCATGATGCTGTCCTACGCCCAGAAAACTGGAGATATCAACTATCTCAGACAACACTGGGTTCTAATGGCGCAATGGGCAGAGTATCTCATTGAAGATGCCAAGATCCCAGCAAATCAGCTGTCAACCGATGATTTCGCCGGCCATCTTGCGTGAGTGTTTCCTCCATTGTTATCGCCGATTGGCTGTGTGCTTACACGAACACAACAGGAACCAAACCAACCTTGCCATCAAAGGCATAATTGCCTTGGAAGCCATGTCTCGCATTGCTACCCTGACCGGTCATGATTTCTTGTCCTCAAACTACTCGAGCATTGCCAAGGATTATTTAGGCTTCTGGTCTCGCCATGGCGTCAACCGTGCATCTGTTCCTAATCACAGCGTGCTCCAGTATGATTCGGCTTCAACGTACGGTGAGTTTCTACAGTCCGCCAATTGAACCCTTGACCTGGCTGCGAACCATTGCTGACGAACCATTGCAATGTACAAGGCCTGCTGTACAACCTGTACCCCGACAAGGCTCTTGGGCTCAAGTTCATTCCCCAGTCCGTCTACGACATGCAGAGCGACTTTTACCAGACAAAGGTCAACAAATACGGCGTCATTCTCGACACACGCGGCACGCTAACCAAGACTGACTGGGAGATGTTTGCAGCAGCAGTGGCTGGACCCAAGACAAAGGCCATGTTCATCTCCTTGATTGCCAAGT
The DNA here is from genome assembly GCA_020045945.2 of Trichoderma semiorbis. Classification (NCBI taxonomy): domain Eukaryota; kingdom Fungi; phylum Ascomycota; class Sordariomycetes; order Hypocreales; family Hypocreaceae; genus Trichoderma; species Trichoderma semiorbis. Next base: position 7,088,131 of record CM034695.1, read on the forward strand.
GGATCAACGAGACGCCGACGTGGCGGGCTTTTACCGATCTGTATGACACGAACACGGGAGGATATCCCGGAAACCAGTTTACCGCCCGGCCGGTTGTGGGCGGTGTATTTGCTGTGTTGGCGTTGCAATGAGGGTTAGCGAGGTGAGGTCATGGGCACAGCAGATTTTTTTTTTCTCTTCCCTTTTTCCATTTTTTCTCCCATACCCGTCCCTATCCGTTCAGTTGTGTTTTTACCCCTTGAATTTTCAGGCAGGGTGCCACTGGTCTGCAGTAGCGCGCAGTTTGAAGGTAGTGGGCACTTTGTACCAGCTGATTATCCACATTTGATCTGGCACGAACATACATACTGTAGAGTAGGAATGCGTCTGTACCCCAGTACCTATTAGCTGATGATGATAGCCTTTACAAGTATTAATGAGAGAACATTGAAACGAGGCATTGTCATCCTGCATTGCATAGTTACCGGCATCATGCCATTGAGGGGTAACAGCACAACCGCAGCCTGTTCGCTGCAGAGATCGAGACTACGTGAATCAACTAGACGCTGTCAAGACACCAGGGAAGCGACGTGGACAAGTGAAGCAAGGGCAATTAGACGAGAGAAAGTGGCATTTCGCCATATTGTCGGTGAGGCAGGGGGCGGTTGCGAGTGGTTGGAGAAGTTGATGAGCGTGTGCCTGGTGATCGATCGCGCCCAATGGGGAGGCGATTGCATCTGCATGCCAGCGAGGGGCTGCATGAGTGCATGAGGCATGTCCATGTGTCTGTCTCAGGCTCTGCAGAAGGATAGGGACAGGGACGGGGCACGGAGGATTACGAGGTACTGGATGGAGAAGGATTCTAGGTGTCTGGAAGAAGAGAGTGAAAGGGGGGCGTGATGTGATGTGATCCATGCTTATTGGGGGCATAAGTTGAGCTTTGCTTGGGGTCAACATACAGTAGCACCGTCTTACTGTACTGTTGATGATACTTGCTCGTCCTAAGGCCTAATAATATCCGTGTATTACATCAGGCACAAGTTCTGCTGGGTATTCGATACGAGATGTAAGTACAGATACATGCCCATACATAACGAGGTACCATTTCAATTCTCGTCGTCATCCAGAAACGTAACAATGAATAAAAACAATTCGGCCTTGATCACGTTATGATGCAACGGTGATGATGAATCGCTGCTAAACCACAACACCGCAGCCGGGCTGGCGATGGAGAATGCGGGGAGCGGGTTCCGAGCAGCGCAGTGCCCCAACGCCCCTCTGAGGCGGCATTAGTAGGGCAGCTAGGGAGAGAGCCAGGGCTGGCTAACAGGGCCTTTTAGCGGCTGAGCTTGTGCCCCCCATCCCTAACATCCCCTAAACCTCACCCGACCTCACCTTTGCACACCTCCCGGATGGCGGAACCACAAGAACCGGCCGACCGCCCTTTACCGTTCCAGTTCCATCCAATCCTCCCAGGTACAAGTACTCGGGCGCCTCTGTGCCTTTATTTTCTCTTACATGCCCACCTGACACTCTGTCGGACTCGCAATCCCAGCAATCGCCTCTTCTTCTTTTCGATGGGCTCCCTTACGATGGCTTCGTCGACAATTGCTGTCGTCTTATGTTAATCTCCTCATAATTGCGCCTCTGCTTTTTGTTTTTCTTCTACTTCTTCGTTGTGTCCGTGCGTTTTACTCCTGTTGCTCTTCTTTGAACACACACCCCCCCTGTCTCGCCAATCCCGCCAATTTTCTCTTTAGTTTTTTGTTGGAGAGTCATTGAAACGACTTCTCGGCTTCCCGAGCTCGGAGACCGCCGGATTGTCGCGATTTGTGCTGTTGCTCCTACAGCATGGCTCGCTTTGTCGATCTGGACGAGGAGGACAGCCAGGCGCAGCCAATGGCCGCCTGGCACGACGCCGGCAGGCCTCTCGCGTTGGGTGACAACGGGGCCGCCGTCATGGTGGTTGGCGATGGGATTCCTCCCGCACGCCGCTTTCCCAGCAGGAAGAGCACCATGACGGAGAAGCTGCAGCAAGAAAACGCTTCTGCGGCCGGCGAGGGAAAGGAGTTGATGGCTCACAGTGCCATGGGAGAGGCATTCCAGTGCTATCCGTATGCAATCCATCCCTTTCTCACACGCTCTGCAAAGAAAACAAGACTAACGTTAAAACTTGTTACAATTCAGTATCGTCTTTGGCATTGTATCCCATATTGACCTCAACACTCTCGACGCATTGGCCCGCTCGTGCCGTGTTATTCACGATGGCTTGATCCAATACCGAGCGAGTCTCATGGGCGCGACGCTGCGCTGCTCCAAGGAGGCTGTGCCGGTCGACCCAGAGCAGACGCTGCGATACCGCGCGAGAGCGAGCGACTGGAATTATGGCGTGGAGGATAGTCGCAACTACAATGGGAAGGCGGGCAGCTGCGCTCGTGACCTGGTGACTGAGTGCAGGAGATGCGCCGACATCATTTGCAGGGTGAGTTGCTGTCACTTGTCAATCCTTGTCGTCGATGACGCATACGACAAAGATCGTCCATATAACGCAGCTGCTAACATTGAACGTTAGAATTGTGCTATTAAGCCCCCTCTTTCGACGGCTCTGCGCGAGCGACACCGTCGCCTGTGTGTCACTTGCGCAAAAGCTCCCATTGCGGCGCTCGCATCGCCGGCGCTGGATATATCTTTGCCTCTCACCTCTGAGGCTGTACAGCGTGCAGTCTGTCAGTGCGACACCGAGGGCGTCTGGCTATGTCAGCCTTGTGGCCATAGCATCCGCAATGCAGACCACGACTATAAGGGGTATGTTTTTGTCCCGACTACATCTTTTTGGCATTGTCCAAGGGGGTTGCAATTTGAATCTAACGCGACTTGTCAAAACAGTATCTGGCGCTGGCGTACCAAGTACGGGGGCTTCACAGGCATTGGAGACGGCGATCGCGGTGTAATCTGCGGCCGCGAAGAAGCTTGTCTCGCCGCTCGCGAAAAGGAGCAAGAAATCGACTGCGATGCCGAGGATGCCCGGGGTAGCACCCTAGCTCCGTGGTCGACCGGGTCCTCCTCCGGCACCCCGAGCCCGGGCCCACAGCACACCGGTACCCCCCCTGGCGGCGGTTCCGGGTTCCCGTTTCCCACCAACGGCACCGTCGAATCCATCATTGAGGAGATGCGCCATCAGCGGACGCCCTCGCCGCAGCTGGGACCCGGTTATGAGAGACACGAAATTGAGGGCATTGGCGGCATCGTCAAGCGCAAGCTCGTCCGCATGGTGCGGGTGGGGGCTTGCGTGCCCGAATGGGAAGACGAAAAGAACAGCAGCAATAAGATTCTGGCCCGCGAAGTGAATGGCGCTGCACGAAGCTGGTGCGGCTGGTGTTGGCGAGTCATTCCTGGAGACAAAGACAAGCGGCAATGTGCAAAAAGCTAAAGGCACGAGGGTACAATAAGGTACAACAAAGGATCAAAGGCACTAGACGGTTGGATATGGTTCATTCTTTTTTATGGGCGATGACGATGATGATGGGCGATGATGATGGTAGACGGTTGGATATGAATCATTTTTTTATGGGCGATGATGATGGTCTTTTTTCCATTTTTTTTTTTTTTTTTTTTTTTTTTTTTTTTTTTTTTTTTTTTTTTTTTTTTTTTTTTGCCTTACATTGATTGTATAAAGGCGTTTCATCTGGGTTGATTTATATAGCAATTGCTTTTCGGTTGAGCACTCTGCCCAACATTAATGGCGGCGTCACAATAGAGAACGGATCTCTCACTCACTCCACTTAACTTGCTCACATCATGAAATATGTATCCTGGTCATGAAGTCTTTCTCTCAAGTTTTGTATATCGTACACCACGCTGAGTCCATTTTTCTCCTCTCAATGCCCAAATCCCTCTGTATACCCATGCTTGTCTCAACTCATCATCTTTTCGGCATCCCATGCAACCCGAAAGTTGTGTATTTCCATTGATCAAATTTTATACAGACAGCCTCTCCCCAGCCATTTATAACTCGCCCCGATACAGCATCTCGGCTCTCCTCTTCCTATCCTCCCTCGCCGCCGTCTTCTTCGGTCCCCACCTTTCCATCTTCCTCTCCAACTTGCCCTTTAACCACTGCAAGTGCTCCGGCGGCGCCGGCGCAGCCATCTGCACGAAAACAGTCGAGCACTCAAACTTGCGAGCGAGCTTCTGCACGCTCCACGTCAGGGGATCTTCGTTGCGCAGGCGGCGCATCTCCTCGATGTGTTCCTTTGTCAAGTTGTATTTTGGCTGGCGGCGCTTGTAGCGCATCTCCGGGGGCAACTCGCCGTTTGTTTGTGAGTTGTACGCTGTGGGATCGACGTTGGCGGTGCTGCGCAGGCGCGTGATGGCGAGGCGGCGCGGGTCGTTGCGTGGGAGAAAGATGAAGGGCGTGTGCGAAGGCGAGGCCTCTGACGCGGGGGGGTTGTAGATGATGGAGTCGGCGGCGGGGAATTCGGCGGTGCGGGAGGGTAGGAAGGAGTCGTGGGGGGAGATCTTGAGGGCTCGCTTGGTGCGGGCGGTGGTTTTGTGGCCGCGGGAGGAGGTGAGCGGGAGAGAAACGACGGCTGCTCTGGGAGCGGAGAGGCAGCGGAGGGGAGTGAGCAGCTGGGAAGCTGGCCGGAGGAGAGATCGGAGATCCATGGTGTTGTGGTTTTTGAAAGGTGGGATGATGAGGTGGTCTTGAGAGTTTATGTGCGGGGGCCACCAATGGCGCTTCGAATTGGCTGGCGAAGCAGGAGACTCCTGGGAACTTGAGATTGAAGACAATCTCTAGGGGTGTAGATTGACCGGACAGCGGCGGGGTGCGTGGCTGCGTGGCTGCCCCGTGGTATCAAATATCGACTGATCGCCTGTTCGTGCTTCTGCGGTTTTGGGTATCTAAGTGAAGGTTTTTGCAACGGACGATGTATGATTACGTAAGTGGTGATTAGGTAAGGCACTCGAATTGAGTTGTCTGTCACGTGGGGCTTTGATTCCCGAGTCTTGATGATAGCTACGATGTACGAGTATGGCTGAGAGTTTGGCTCAGATCTACAGCATGCGTGACAGTATTTAGATAATCACCGTTGCAATGTAGACATTCTTCATTCGAAACTGGCTGTTGTAAGGGCATATTGTTGGGATCATACCAGACAATTTTAGAAACGTGAGCTTCATTGATCTGCAGTTGGCTTACTAAGACTTCCTTGAGGATCACCGACGGGCTTTAATCGACTCTAAGCATATCATCTGAACAATCTCGACGAATCTGGACTACAGGCATGTGCTATTGTTTCGAAGCGTTCTGACGGATGAGGATGTCAGGCACATGTGCAACACCTAGCAAAAGAGCTCCCTTGTTTGGAAATGGACAGGATATCGATAGTCTATGCTGCTCGAGTCGCTCCAGTCAGCACGCTCCACGATGCTCATTCTTACTCACCACGGACCGGACCAGCCAAAACTAGCTGTCGGGGACCTTGCATAGTGCCATGTGACGTCGGCAGCCTCAGCGGATGCTAGTGGCATCATCTCAGCAAGGTGCTTTTTTTTCTTTTCCCCTTCTCTTTTTCTGTTCTGCTTTTGGAGGCCGTCGGCCGCGGCTGGTCGAGATGACTGTCAAGTGGCAGCACCTCGGATGGATCCCGTCTCCCGACGTCCAGCGGAAGCGAAAAGAAATCACTCAGAGTCAAATCAATCTTTGACCACTCTAGCGTCGTTCGACAGAGGATGTGCAGCGCGCGAATGGCAGGGAAGCAATTGAATCACGATAGGAGCTAAATTGTCTCTGATACGTGATCACCATCGGCGACCTTGAAAACCCGTAGTCGCTGGTACTCGTACACGTACGACCAAAGCAGGCGACGCATGATGCGTAATGCTGGCCAGGGTTTCGTAGCAGTAGCATCGCCCTTGTCTCGCCTTGCTCACTTACAAACTCCCTTGAGATGATGCTAGCTATCGACCCGATCACTGTTATGGCGTAGTTTCTTTTAGTGTGCAACCAATTACGCGGGAACTTTGCCTTGGTGCTAAAGCTGGTGGCTTCGGGCTGGCACGTTGGTTCAGTTGAGGGGCAGACATCACGAGGACCGAAAAAAAGAGGGAAAAGAAAAACAAGCTCAGAATGCAATGCGCATAATGGGTTGCAATGCGTATCCGGCCGGCTGGAGCAGATCCATGGAGCCCGAGGTCTATTTTTTGCTTTTTCGAATTTGTTCTTTTTCGAGTGGATGGTGCCGTGATGGTGGATGTCTCTTGATGACATGCTTGGATTATCGTCGTTGGAGAGACCATGTGAGTCGCAAGGATCGATATTCTCGATTCGAGAAGCACCTTAAACATTGGCTAGCCCCAAGAGAGGTGTAATCAATTAGACGAGGTATTCAATACCAGGCAGATGAATACTTAAAAGCGTATCCCTCATTCACACGGGACGCAAAAGAGGGGGCCGATGAGGCTGAACCATGAGCTTGGTGTAAGTCGTAGGAGACAAAAAGTCTCAATACCACCGTGCACGTTCCCTGGAGATTGAGGTAGCACCAGAACGGGCGATATGGGAACCCCCAAAAGATGGGGGTTGAAGAAAAAAACGAGATGATGAAATGAAAGACAAGTCGATAGAATCAAGAGTGAATCACATGGTAACACTCGTGGGAGCCTAGCGAGCCAAAGTGAGGCCGAAAATGGCACAAGATGTGCAAAGGTGGTCTGCATTCAGCAACCGGTCCATTTCCCTGCTGCCACGTCTGAGCCCGACTTAATATAATCTGGATAAGTGAGTGCGCGGATCAATGCGCGAAAAAAAAGCCAATGGCCTGTGATTGCAAGAAATCGGCGGGTGCGGGAGCTCCTCGCATCAACCGAACTGGTGTCATTGTGCATTGCCGGCGGCATCATATTGATCCAATGTTTCTTGTGGTGGTACTCCGTGGCACTTTGGGGCTTTTCAGGTACCGGCCCAGCGCAGGTACACGAGAGGTACAAGCGGGACAGCAAGCTGGGCGAACTTGGAGCAGCAACATGAGCAAGTTGGACGCACCAAAAAGGGCTCCTGTGCCGCAGAGGGTGCGGTACCGGGTACTCACCGCAACCTTGGCAGCTTGGTGGGCGCGACGCCGGGGATGGGTCGATCGCTGAGGTACTCGGTACCGGGGGGAGTATGTACGTCACAGCTGGCGACGGCCCAGGCCGGCATGTCTTGAAAGGTCGCTTCCGCTTCCCTGGGTGTCTGGAATTCTCCCCTCATCACAAGTCGTCACAATCCTTCGCCCATCGGCTGCGACTCTTGGGGTTTCGCCGTCATCTCATCTGTGCCCTTGGGGGGAGCTATTTTACTTTATTTGATGCTATTTGCTCGCAGGGGGAAAGCTCGCATTCGAGAGAGTTTATTCTATCGAAAAAGTGAATCGCCCTCTTGCTTCCTCCAGATAAACTCTATACTGTACACGTATTGTAGCAGCAGCTGTTATCCACCAGACAGACAGACACCCCAGCTCTCTCTCTCTCTCTCTCTCTCTCTTCTCAGCTTCGCGTTAATCCACCAACCCGTCCGCCGACTTCTTGTTCCCATTCCCAATCTAGCGGGATCGCTGCAGTTCTAAGCCCAGGCCAAGCCTCTGCTTTTTGCGTCACGCTGCCTGTGCGAGTCTGGCCCCCAAACAAGACCAAGAGAGGCAGCAGAACAAAACAGGCACCGCCAAAAGAAAGGCCTGGGCTGGTGGTTTGGCGCCTGTCACACCAAAAGCTGTCCTGTTGCGCACTCAGCGGGTCCGTTCGTGTCATCTGAGGAACGACCGCGGCCCCCCCAGCAGGTACGACGTGCGAAGCAGCATTTGCTTCACCAATATTGGTCGCCACCCCCGTCTGTTCTTCTTTCCCTTCGCAGGGCAGCGGCGAATGGCGGCCCTTGAATCGCCCAACCGTCGTGCGTGCCGATAAAACACTCGTCAATCCTCTCTTTTCTCTCTCTCTCATACCATCATCGCCCTCATCTTCATCATCGTCCTCAACCAACGTCTCCTTCATCGCCCGTCTGTCCTTTCCTTGTTCCACCGATCATCGTCCCTCCTGTCGATCGCGCAACACGGTCCATCTACCTAGTCTGCGTCTTCCATTCCTTGACGACAGCCCTCTTTTTTGTACATACTTTGTACTAAACCCGAGCGAGCCCGTCTCCGTTGTTACGACGACCATTCCGTAAATCAGCAGACGCGTGCGTCTTTGCTCACCGGCATCCCGTCGACTGCCACCATCTCCCACAATGAGCCTCGCTGAACCAGCTCAAATCAATCCCGCCGCTGTTGCCGGCGACCGACGGAGCACAATGGGCGACGAGAGGAGCGTTGGTGGCGATTCAACGCCACGGGCGATTGATGGCACGTCATCCGACCGTCTGGTGGACCAGATCAAGAAGGAGAGCAAGAGCAAGAAGCGAAGCCTTTTCGGCTTTGGCAAGAAGAAGATGGAGGCGTCTCCCAAGGCTGGCCCTGGAAACGAGAGCTCGAGCGTCGCCAAAGAGCCGTCAAAAACACCCACCGCTCGCTCTACCGCTCGATCAACCACGTCGCCAATCCAGCTCACCCATGGCGAGCATCCATTTGCCCCTGTTTCTCCAACCCGTGCATTCTCCGGCTCTCCGAGAATATCATCACCTGCGACTTCCCAAATCTTCGAACGTGACGTGCAAGACTACTCCATCCTGAAATCTTCGTCTCCAGCCATCCCAAGCCACATCCAGACGGAGAACCACATCCCTCCTGTTCTGGATGATGCGTCAGAGGCAATCACCAACAACAGCTTGGATCCCGATAGCGTTGAGATTGTTACACACTCTTCACATCAGCCTGCTTCGGCAGTCGTCCCTGGCACAAGTGCCATTCACACCCCGTACGATCAAGGCTCGACCGACTGGGCCACCGAGCTCGCCTCATTTGCAGACCGCATTGGTTTCCCAGCGGACAGTGCTTCCAACTATGGCTCTCTTGACTCTGCCGACGTGCGTCGCCTCTCGTTCATCTCGTTTGCAGATGTCGTCCAGGCAGAGCACAGCGGCCACCACCTGCCTTCCATGTCATCTCGAGATAACATGCACATTGTCGGTCTCACATCACTTTCCGCATCGGCCATGAACCGGTCGCCGTCACCCATCCGTTCGCCAGTCTCTAGCCAGGGCCCCGGAACTAGCCCGCCAACAAGCAATCCCGGCAGCATAAAGGGTTTAGATATGAGCCCTTCAAGGAAACCGATAGGCAGCCCATCCAGCGGGCACTATACTCTGGCGACCCCAGGAGAGCTCAACATTGAGACAATGAGCCAAGCACTGAAACGCTCAGGAAGCCGAGATTTCAACAACAGCGTGCGCAGCCATCCTCAGAGCCCCATTGAGGGACCAGGTTCGCAATAAAGGGAAGAGGAGAGGGGAAAGCTTCAGTGACACGCTACGGACATTTCCAGTCATAACTGCCAACACAAACTTTTATTTACGAGTTCAATTCCTACCATCTTTAATTCTCCTCGTCAATTTGTACGAGCGGGCTTCTTTTTTTTCTTCAGCTATGTTATTTTATTCCCCATTGCTAGCTATATGCATGCAATGCCAAATTTGGACAATTGAGGGTTGCTAGGAGTTGGAAGAGACATGTTTAAATCCGGCGCTGAGCTGCGGGGTGGCCCTTGTGGCTTTTTTCTCTATTTTCTCTTCTTTGGTTTGGCTTTTTCTTTTCTATTTCTTCCTTTTTTTGCTTATTGGAGAACAGGAAGTTGCTCCTTTTATCTACACAACGTGAAAAGACGGGATGATTATTGACTGCGCTATGGGATGAATTTTGCTTATTCCTTTTTTTATTATATATCTTTGCAGGCAAGCTCGGTGCGAAGAAGTGGGATGCAGCTTGTTTTATATGTCGATTACTTGAATGATTATACTAAGAATGAAGAGAAGTGAAACCAAGGATACCTGATTTACTCTTGGCTGATTGCTCTAGTGATTTTGTGCTTGTGCTTATGCATTCGATGAGAAGAACGAAAAGAAGAAGAATATTTGTCAGTTCACTGCGTCTCTCCCAAATCATGAGTCTTACCCTGAGTGAGCAGTGGACAATGTCTGCGTTGCCTACTTTGCCTTGTCAACCAATCCGCATGTCAGTACGAGTACATCACGGAGAATTCTGTATACCACTACAGAAAGAATTCCGGACCGCTAGCATACATGTCAGTGCCACCCATGTGATGGACGTCTATCATATGCATGCACGTCGAGTCATTTGGAGTTGGGGCCCCTAGGACGAAAATCGCTAAGATGCCGGCCGTTCCACACGACGAGATCCATTGGACTGGGTCCTTGGAAAATGGAGACCAAAGCCACCCAAAACCAGTCATTTGTTGAAAGAAGAGAGAAAAAGTGAAAGAAGGAAAAGAAAGAGTATGCGAATTTGTTTTTTGCCCCGGCATGCAGAGCCAGTTGTGTGCATTTCTCGGGGGGATATCAGGTCATTCTGCTCCGCTGGCAATGTGTGTTGTTTACTTGTACTTGTTGCTTGAGTATCATCTCATGGAGCACTCTTTGTGTATGTGAATGAATGAGCAGGTGAGTGAGTGTTTTTTATTTTCGCCAAAACCTGTTTACTTCAACTTCCATTCGTACGGAGTATACTATGCAAGGCATGTCATGTGTCTGTATATCATAGGGGGGAGGCGTAACGCATCCTTGATTTTTTCTCGCCACAATGGCGAAGTTTCCTTAAAATTTTTTGAAAAATTAGATGAGATTAAGAATTTTCGTGTCGCGTGCTAGAGGCCATCATGTTTCACATTGTGAAGATTCCCTGAGCCAAATGTGAGATTTTTTTGTCCATCTCGTCTTTTTTTTCGGGGTCAGCTTATGTTGGATGTGTCGGAACAGTTTCAGATGGGCGGGAACCAAAGGTGCTACGGACGATGAATCGGACGGACGGCAATCCTTACGGCACTCTAATTAATTACCTGGTATCATTCATTACAGTTTATAGTAGTAACAGGGACTATGTATCTTGTTTGGAATGAAGCGTTTACCACCTCCTTATAGTAGTAGTAGCTCATAGTGTATTCCGCGAGTTCATCGTGTCTTGGGCTGGAAATTGCGCATCGTGTAACGTGTGAGACCAATTAAAGACACACGTGGCATGAATGTCTCGATTATTCCCTCGCAAAAAACGAAATGCCATGAGAGGGAGAAACAAAGAAGAAAAGAAAAACTTTCCATTGCTGAGTGAGAAGCTAATCAAACGACCCTGCATCCAATGCTACGCTTCCATTCTACTGCCAGGAACGCCCGTGTGATTGGCCCCCATTGGCCCCCTTCGGACACACTCCGTCCAATGTACGACAAAGGAGGTGTGCTGAGTATGAGTGGTATTTGCTTGTCAACCAACCTGGAGACACAACGAAGATGAATTTCTCGCGGCATTGAGATCTTCTTGTCCTCATCTCATAGCCGGTTACTCCGTTTCCAAGCAGGCGAGACGGGTGCCACAGTAGCTCGCATGCATGTCTCGCAGCGGGAATTACTAGCACTTATTGTCCTACGAGGGACTCAACGCGGTGCTACTTGTTGGCACCACGAGTCCGGATTTTTGCGCTTCAAGTTATTTCATCACAAGTGTCCCCAGACGGTACTCGTAGTTGGACCAGTTGGCCCCGTGTGATAGGCCCTTGATTCGCAACCAAATCCTGTTTCGTCTCTCCCATTGTCGCTCACTCCTTTTTCCCAGTCGTCTATCGCGTCAACCGTGGCATAAATTTCAATTGAGAGAAAAATAATCAACCCATCCAGAATGACCATCTGACCGATCCAAAGACGCTACCAGGGAGAGGCCCTCCAGCCTCTAGCGGAGCCACGCCGTAAACAGCCTGGGCCACGGAGCACGCCCCTCTTAAGAAAAGAAAAAGAAAGAAGAAAAAATGGTTTAACCCTGGCTGGGCTGGTATCTGTGGGGGTGGCTTCTGGTCGAACTGCGAGTGACTGCCGGCTGTACCTGGTCCCGTCTATCCTATCCTCGCACAGGTGGTCAGAAATGCTGCTTGGGAATAGTAGCAAGACTAGTCCGGAGCACTATTACCGTCCTGGCAATGCCTGTATCGTACCCAAGGACGAGGCTCGGAGAATCCATGACGGGGATTAGCATGGGAATGATGATCCCTGGGACACTCCCCATACTGAGATCCAAGTCGACGGTTCGCTCACGGGGGCTCACCGACGAGCCCCAACATATGGAGTTGCGTACGCAAGACTCGAGCAAGGTTCGAGAACGAAGCCCGGCACACCGCTTTTGACCATGTTGAGGATTTCCCGTCCTCTGATCTTGTAGCGTCATCCACCAGAGAAGCATACGAGTACTCCGTATTGGTCTGATACATGTGAGGTGCTTGTATTTCAGCCTCTACTTGTAGATTCGGTAGGCACCACTGCATCACCATTGGTACCAGCTCCATCTCTGCCAGCTCTGCACTGTAGCCACCAATTCTTCCATCGTCTTTCCCAAGAGACGGTGACCAACCCATCTGATTTATAATTAGCATGACGTTGCCTTGAACGCTGACAGGTGCTAGAGCATCTGTCGAGTTGATGCTGTTCTGATCCATGTCGTTCTCTTAGCTCCACCGTGACGCCACTAGCCAGCGAGCCAGACATGGTGCTGATGGGCTTACGGCAGTTTGATGCTATGCTATGGCCTCGATGCTGGCCGCTTGTCAAGTCGATTGATTGACCGTGTTCCGTGTAATGCGGCCATTGCCACTGTTCGGCCTCGTCCGGGTTTCCAATGCTTCGGTGCAGGACGGGTCCAGCAGGGCGTCATCTGTATAACGCATCACTAGCCGCAGGTAAGACTTCTGGTCGCACGAAGCTCCGTTAATACAAGACGGGCACACTCACTGTCACAAGCTCACACGTCCTGTATCATCATCAGCCGCTAGGCTCTCCGGCCCTGGCGAGGAATATGACATGGACAGGCAGACGAGAGAGCAGTGGCGTCCGGCCCCCAGCTAGCAGCCCAAGATTGATTTGATTTCGTGGCATCGCTCTCTAATTTAGGCGGAACGAACACGGGTCGGTACGGCTGGAGATAGATAGCTTTGCTAGTGAGACCTCATCCCGTTGATGACAGACGGCCTGCTTGTACAAAGTATCATACAGTAGTCGACTGCGCATAGGACAGAGGCTCTGTCCCTGGTGATACCCTGACTTGGTGGCATGCTGCCTGTTGTCTGTTGTCTGTTGCCTGCCTGCCGGTAGCTTGCGGCCTGGTAGTTGTTGGATATAGCACGGAGTTTCGTACTGTAGTAGTAATAGGAGCAGCCGTTCGGAGCACGGTTAGTAGTAATATTCGTACGAGGTGATGTGTAATATGTAAGATCCAAGGAACATCGCGTGTATCGACTGACAGCCTCGGGCTGAGCATGAGCCGTCTTCCAGGGGACGGGAAGGCTGCAACTGAGCATCGCTCTTGCTCAAGTACTGCTGACAGCCCCTTCCGCTTCCGCCTCTCCCATCAGAAGATTCTCATCGCACTTGTTCCATTTCTCTTTCTCTGCACGCAACTAGAACTCTTCTTCAGCTTCACACTTCACACACACCTCGCCTCTGTCTCTCGTGTTTCAATTGGATTTTTTTTTTCTTGGGCTCCAGATCCTTTTTGGGCGGTTCCTCTCACCTGTTGTTAGCTTCTGGCTTCACCTGCCGGAAGTGTCAAGAGGCCCGGTAGCGGCTTTTGAGGGGGAGAAAACGAACAAGGTCTCCAAGGCAGCCAGCCCTCCAATTTTTAGAAAAAGCCAGAATTGCTGCAAAAAGGCAGAGAGAAATTCCCGAAAGCTGACATTGGCCGAGCCAGGCTGCCGGTCGACACGAGATCAAGTCCTGGGCACGTCTGCTACGAGGCATCAAATTGCGGCGTTGCTGCTGCACAAACGCCAAAAGGTCCTCGTTCTTTTCTTACTTCGTACATACGACACCGACTGCATCAAGCCTAGCACCGCACAAAAAGTACATTTTGCGATCCAGCATCTGCTCGCCAAGGCCACAGCAAGCGGATACAGCAGCACGGCGGCCAATTCGGGCCCATCTCGCCAGTCCATTTGTCCGGCCGAACGAACAAAATCCTCCTAGAGCTAGGCTTCAATTGCTTGTGCTTGTCCACCGCCCAACTGGCCATCCCACCGCTCTGGTCCCGTATCCCCGTAACCTCTCTGGCAGGGGCTCCGTTGGACTCCGTTGGATCGACACCGCAGCACCACGAATGCTTGGATGCCCCAAGGGGTCCCCGCTTAAGGACTTTGGTTTGCGCCTGTATCCGCTGTGGGTATGCGAGCACAGTCGCTGAGACGGACGGGCCACTAGCATCCTCACACGACGTCAAGGCCCTTCTCAGAAGCCTCCGGCGACTTTTGGCCGGAACTCTATTCCCAGGGTGCGTCCGGCAGCCATACAGTGACTCGTACTTGTAAGCACGCCAAAGACACAACAAGTCGACTGAGGCGCTGCGCAGCCAAGGAGAGACTACTGCCGGTGCTGCCAGGGACAAGTCGACGGCTTACCACGCGAGCTTGCAGCACGCAAACTCTCTCTGTGTGGTATCTGCGTGTTTGGCAAGGGGATAACCAACCGTGGGCAATCCCGCAGATAGCTGGCACACACACTTTTACACACACACACTACAGAACACCACAGAACGCACTCTCCCTCCTTCTTCCTCTTCTCTCCTCTCTCCCCAAGTCATCGTGGGGAAGGGAACTGCGAGTACCTATCGTACTGTACTGTACAGACCCAAGATCCAGATCCCTCCCCTCTGGCATCAGGTAAATTCACTCAGCGTCTCTTCCCGCTCCGCCGAATCAGGTCTAACTGGCATCCTCGGTGTTCCGTCCACAGCACAATACCTACTAGCACCCATTGCTACCCTGCCGCATCCCCATTGTGCCTCCACTCCGGCCCTGTTGCAACCCCCATCTACGGTCCCCTAGTCCGCAACGTAGCGCCGCGAACAGTCGAGAACCCCGCTACGACCACGGCAGCGGCAGCATCGTCGGTATTGGAGCGTGAACGGCACGATACATGTACCTGAGAGTGACAAATGATAGTACTGATACCGGCGCAGCGGACGTTTCAACAAGCAGCCGTCGCCCATCGCCAGACCCAGCGTTCCGAAGACTAAGCAACGACCGTAACAGCAGCGTCCAAGACGACGTCAGTGCCAACAAGAACAACAGCAGCCAGACAAGTGCTACAGGTACGACGAGTAGTGGCAATAGTAGCAGCGGCGACGTTCGATGTGGCACTGGAGTCCGCATGGTGTTGAACAATGGCATGAGCATGTCACCGCCAGTCATGGATGGATATGCAACCCGCCTGCACGAGGGCGGTAGCGATAGCGAGGACCAGGCCCTGCTGCAGCGGCAGCAGCAACGACAGGCCCAGGATCAGAGCCTAATCCAGAGTCGGCATTACCACCAGGGCCATATGCAGAAGCAGCGACAGCGGCCCCAAACCCCTCTCGAATTCCACCGGATCAACTTGGAGCGCCTCAGCGCTTCGAATCTCAGGTCTTCATTTAGGGTCAATGCCAGCCCGAGACCTGGTCGTTCCATCACACCTGACCTCCCTCCAGGTCAAGGTGGTGCTGCGAGCGCTGCGCTTTCTGATTCAACCATGGCCCACCCATCCCGCGGCATTGGTTCTCAGCAGGGCTCGCCTAGGTCTATCCCGGGCAGCATTGGCCGTCGCCAAGGTGTCGTCTTCACCAGCGATGCTGCTTGCGATTCTTCGGATGGCACAGACTCCAGCCCCGCGACTCACCAGCAGAGAAGTTCAAACGGTCCCCCGATACGGCCCAGGACGCGCACAATGGACGCCTCTATGCTAGGGCCACGAGGGCCGTCTTCAGCAGCCGAATTTCGACATCGAGTTAGCAGCGTCTCGTCCGGGTCGCAGCCCTCCATCGACGACCCAAAATCGTTGACGCCAAGTTCCGACCCGAGCTACTCGACGATACCGACCGTCAGAGTCCCGGAAATCTCAACCCCAACCTCCACCTCCAAGGACAAGAGCAAATCATCTCACCACAATCGACGGCTTCTAAAGCGTCAACCTTCTCGACCGACCTCCCCATTGGTCGCACCCCAGCCCTCTGTCGATTCTTTCCCGTACCCCATCCCAACCGACGATGCGAACCGCCTAATATCGCTAATGAAGGCTCTGGGCGGGCGAATGCGTGGCGAACTAGAATACCAGGGTGAGTACCAGGGAACATGGCACACTGGAATGGCCTACATCGACGAGGAGAAGGGCACTCTCATGTTCGGGCTGGGCCATACCGGCCAGAGCGCTTCCTTCCACATCCCTCTAGTTTCCGACCTGCGAGGCTGCAAAGTTCACGTCACAGGCTACCCCGATGCCGAGAGGGAATGCCTAGAGATTGTCCCTAACCAGCTGGGCCTGGAGCTTCTGCTTAAGCCCATTATATCGGAGGAGCTGGAGCTGTGGCTCGCGGCGCTCTTGTGCTGGCAGCAGCTCGCGCCTCTCAACCTCAAAGTACTCAACGGAAAACCCAACAGCCCTTCTGGGCCTATTCGCCCGGAGATGAGGCGGCGGGCCAAGTCGAGCGATGCGGCGAGAGCCACAAACATCATCAAGGTCGGCAAGTTCATGCTCTGGGACAAGGGCCCTCCAAGGTCAGCACGTGCCGTCGTCCAGCGATCGTCAACGAGGGATCTCATGCATCCTTCCATGTTTTGGAGAAGGATTTCATGCGTTTTACAAGATAATGGAGAGTTTAGGCTCCTGATGGAGAATGACGTCTCAGTCTTGTCTAGCATCGAACTGTCGCAGCTTTCCCGGTGCGCCATCCAGGGCCTCGACCGCAGTGTCTTGGAGGAAGAGTATTGCATTGCCATTTTCCCCATCTATGCCTCCACGGCCACCCACGTTTCCATTTTCCGACCCGTCTATCTTGCCGTCGACAGCCGCATCGACTTCGAGGTTTGGTTCGCCCTACTTCGGACATTTGCCGTTCCCGACATCTTCTGCTTAGACGACCCCCAGACGGATGAAATTCAAGATGTCGCCGATATCGAGAAAGATCAACCAGGGGAGGTTTTCCGTATGGAGAAAATCATCAGAGTAAGAGTTATAGAGGCCAAGATCAAGGCCACTCCGAGCGTTGAATGGTTCTCGCCTGAGAAGTGCGGCAGAGTTGGCCCGGATCCTTTAGTCGGAAGCTATCTGGCAGAAGTCATATTGGATGGCGAGGTCAGAGCCAGAACGACTACCAAGATGGACACAAAAAATCCTTTTTGGAGAGAAGATTGCGAGTTTAACGATCTGCCGCCGATAATCCAAGACCTCTCCATTGTGCTAAAGCGAGTTGACTGCGGGCCTGACGGGTACTCAAAGTCGGCAAGCTCACCTGAGATTATTTGCGGGAGCGTAAGAATCCCCTTGAACGATGTGGAAAGAGGCCAGGGACAGGAACAGTGGCAGCCCATCTTGGACGAAAAACAACAGAATATTGGGTCGATGCTAATCAAAGTGTTTCACGATGAGCATGTCGCTCTTTTGTCGAAAGAATACGAGCCACTGTCCGAGATTCTGCACCGATTCCCTACGGGCCTAACCACACTCATCTCTGCATCTCTTCCCGGCCAGCTTCGGACACTATCAGAGCTGTTTCTCAACATCTTCCAGGCCTCTGGTTCTGCAAGCGAGTGGCTAATGGCTCTGGTTGAGGATGAGATTGATGGAATAGGAAGCCAGACCTCAATCAAGAAATACCGATTCAGCAATAGACTCAAGTCGAGTGAATCGATGGAATCCTCCAACGAGCGAGAGCTGATGGTCCGCGATATCCACAGAACACTGGCAGGAGAGGCCAACCTACTCTTCAGAGGTAACTCGTTGCTAACACAGTCTCTTGAGTTCCACATGCGACGCTTGGGCAAAGAATACCTGGAAGAGATATTACAGGACAAGATATACGAGATTAACGAATTGAACCCGGATTGCGAGGTTGATCCGAGCAAGCTGGCACATACTGGAGGAGATCTGGATCAACACTGGGGCCGTCTTATCCACCTCACGACGGAAATCTGGTTGTGCATCGCAGATTCGGCTGAAAGGATACCGGCAGAGTTGAGACACGTTCTCAAATACATCCGTGCCGTGGCCGACGACCGCTATGGCGACTTCCTCCGTACCGTCAGCTACACCTCCATCTCGGGTTTCCTTTTCTTGCGGTTTATATGCCCTGCTATCCTCTCACCCAAGCTGTTTGGGCTGCTCCGAGATCATCCTAGACCACAAGCACAACGTACCTTGACGCTCATTGCCAAGGCACTACAGAAACTTTCCAACCTTTCTACGTTTGGAAAGCGAGAAGAATATATGGAACCGATGAACCGCTTCCTAACTCAACAACGCCAGACCTTCCGAGGCTTCATCGACCACGTTTGCGGCATCCCCGCTGATCGAGGAGGCCGCACCCTACCCCCCAGCTACATCACACCTGTCACCATTCTGAACCGCTTGGGGCCTACAGCACGCGAAGGGTTCCCCAGTCTACCGTACTTGATCGACCAGGCCCGGGGCTTCGCGAGTCTTGTCAAGTTATGGGTGGATTCGCGTCCCATTGACGTCAAGCAGGCCCAGGTAGATGGAGAGTTGTTGATATTTAACGACTTGTGCTTTGGTTTGCAAAAGCGCGCCGACGCTTGCCTAGCCAAAGTCGTGGATTTCCGGAACAGAGAGGTCCCTTCGTTCATGTCTGCCGACCAACTTGCCGAAATCCTGGAACAGGTCAATTTTACCGGACCGTATCACCCATATTACGTAGGAAACCCATCCTCTATGCCCAGCAGCTACGAGCGGCCCCCTGGTAGCTCTAGCAGCGATGGGGGCGGGGATTCGAAAGAAAAAAGACGCAGTAAAGAATGGAAGCGCGGAAGAGACGAAGCGGACTCAAAGAAGGGGAACAGTCCCCGAAACACAAGCGGCTCGGCCACCGGGAGTGTGAAGCAGAAGAATGGAAAAGTTGGCAGGAGTCTTTTAAGCGGCATCATGAAGATTGGTGGCTCAAGAGCCGAGAGTCCAGAAACCAAAGGGTCAAGATGAGCCCGCACTTCCTCTTCTTTGGATATATATACACGCGCACAAACATATACATGACTTGGATTGTGGAGAGTATCAACCTACGAAGAATCCACACAAGGGGAATCCCTTTACACCAGCTTTTGATTATCTTTGTTTCTTCCTTTTTTCTTCATTTTTATTTCTTACTTTCCACTTTTACTCAGGCTATCTACATCTAGCTCTTGTCTGGTTTTTCTTTAGACGTCTTCCGGTTGGATACAGAAAATGGTGTTGGGACATAATGGCTCTTGCATGGAGAAAGTTGTCGAAAGCTTCACTCCCATCTTTCATTACGCTCTTTTCATTTTATATATTTTTCCCTCTCTATATCTCTTTCAAAGCTGTCTTTTCCTTTACCGGATTGATGGGCTGAATAGATTATGGGGAGTTATCATCATCATCACTGGAGGTCCTCTCGTTTTCATATATACATTATCGCATTTTGATCTCCCTTTTGTCTCTTTCTTTTCCCTCGCTGTCTAAAAGGGCTTGGCTCGTGTGCATGGTCCTTGTGATATGGCATCAATGGCAAATTAGATATACATGAGGGGAAAGAGAAAACAATAAGGGGAAAAAAGATACCTCTCAGCTCTCGTTACTGTTGTTTTCCTGAGTCCTTTCTTTACTGTTTTTCGGTTCCGTTATCTCCCACTTTGATATCAAAACACTGGTGGTGCCTTTTGTGAACGGAGGGGGATTCATTCCTACCCTCTTCTCATTTGTCTTTTCTCTTCTAATTTTCCCTCTGGTGTTTTTTCCGCCCAGTTCACAAATGTTGGATGAGGATTCCCTTGAGATGGTAATCGGGTCTTGGGAGCATATTATATGTATGTTTATGCGAAAAATCGGCAAAGCATTCTTGTTAGATGGATGGGCTCTTTGTGGCCAGTTGTGTTTTTGATGGGCTTTTTGTGGCCAAGTTGTGTTTTCTCATTTAGCAGTAAGGGCATGGAGGGAGAGGAGGGAGGGAGGGTTTGGAATAAGCAAACGAGATATCCAAATTGCCCTTTTTTCCTCTTCTTACTTTTTCTTTCTTACCTTCTTTTCTACTCTTCTCTACGTGACTTTTTATCTCCTTTTGTCGTGCTCTTGTGGTTGCTTCTTTCACTTGGCTTTTGTAATAAGCTCTCTCTCTCTTTCTTTTGTACCTATCTATGACATTTGCTCACTGTGACAACTCCTTTTTTTTTTTTTTTTTTTTTTTTTTTTTTGTTTTTGTCTTCACTTGATACGTAATACATAAAGCTAATTAAGGCAACACAATTTGAACTTTTTTTTATTTATGTGTGTGTAAATAAGTGTGCTGGTGGTATCTTCCCTCCTTCTTCCACGTTAAACTTATTGCAGAGAGTCTGCTGGTTTTCTTGCTCTAACCTTTACGCCTCCCATGCTTGATAAAGATGTTATTTTTTTCAACCACTTGTCCGCCATATCCCCCATTTTGCTGTTCTTACTTGTATGTTTGCTGGTTTTAATCGTTGGTAGATACTAGAAATATATTCATTTACTGAAAGAACTTCTTGTACGCGGCCTTCTCCTTTGCCGCCTTAGCAGCGGCCTTGGTTCGCACGGCGTTGAGCTCGACGTTGACGGCAGAGTCGTTGGGTGCCAGCTTGTGAGCCTCCTCGAGATCCTTGAGGGCCTCCTCCTCGTCCTTTTGGCGGACGTTGGCAAAGCCACGGCGGTAAAAGGCCTTTGCTCGGTCCGCAGGGGCGATGCCGGCAATGGCGAGGGCGGACGTGGCGCTTCGGACAGCCTCTGACCAAGCCTCTAGCTTGATGTGCAAGAGAGCAGAGTTGTTGTTGAGGGAGAAGCGGAGGGCGTCGAGCTGGGCCTTGCCTTCGGGCCAGTCATCCAAGTCAGGCTCCTCGTTGAGGTACCGCAGGCCCTTTTCGTACTTCTCAAGACCGAGAGTGATGTTGCCGGCCTTGAACGCCTTGTTGCCAAAGTCTTTGCAGTCTGAGGCAATCTTGTGGGTAGTCTTAGCATCGGGGGGCGTAGCGCAGTCCTCGGGGAAGTCTTCGTGAGGATCGCCCAGAGCATCGGGCTGCTTGACGTCGGCGCTCAGGGCTTCGTCACCGGAGAGCTCGCCACAGTCGGCGATGACGGCGTCGCGGGAGGGTCGGTCGCCAGCCTCGGTACGGACGTTTTCGATTTGGCGGACGATGGACTTGCCGTTGAGGACTTCGCCAAAGACCACGTGCTTGCCATCCAAATGAGGCGTGGGGACAGTGGTAATGAAGAATTGAGAGCCGTTGGTGTCTGAGAGAAAACACATTGATTAGATAAAGCTTCGGGGCATATGGAGGGAGATGTAACGTACTAGGGCCGGCGTTGGCCATGGATAGCAGGAAGGGCTTCTCATGCTTCTTGGGGAAAGCCTCGTCCTCGAACTTGGCACCATAGATGGATTCGCCGCCAGTGCCGTCTCCAGCTGTGAAATCACCACCCTGAAAGAGCTCATGTTAGAAAAAAAAAGTTCTGCGTAGAGGTCGTGCGACCAGAACAAGAGAGCAATGCAGGTTCGGTCATACCTGAATCATAAACTGCTTGATTACTCGATGGAAGGTGGAGCCCTTGTAATGCAGAGGCTTGCCTGACTTGCCCATTCCCTTCTCGCCAGTGCAGAGAGCACGGAAGTTCTCGGCCGTCTTGGGCACGAGATCAGAGTATAGCTCCATGTTGATTCGACCAAGAGGCTTGCCGCCAAGAGTGATGTCGAAGAAGACGCGGGGGCGCGCGGCCTTGGTCTCGGTTTCGGAAGCCATATCGAGAGTTGTAGAGAGAAGTGGAATGTATTAGAGGGGAGAGAATCGAATTGAAGGAGTCTGGGGAGAGGAAAAGAAAAAAAGAGGTTTAAAAGCTGGCGAGTCGTGGAAATGCCGAAGGAAGCACGTCTGCCTGCAAAAGATTCCTTGAGATTCTTTGGATATGACGATGCGGGGTCGAGCTAGCGATGGGTGCTTTAGCCAAGCGAGGCAGACAGAGGCGGGCTGGAAATTGGAAGAATTGCGAGAGGAAGAGAAAAGGTGGAAGAGGGAAGTGAAAGGGAGAGAGAAAAAAATTAGGGTGATGGAGAGGAGAAGGAGAGGAGGAGAGGGGGAGCTACAAAGCTACATAATACAGAGCTACGCGATGACCTGACCTGATCAGAGGCAGGAGAGCGAATCAATTCATCTATCAATCAAGCAACAGTCAATCGATACATTCTACATTGTACTATTAATATGTACCAAAAGTACCTGATTAGGTTGTATTGATTGAATTTTGCCTCAATTCTTACAGTACTCTTGGGCTCGTGCTAGTTCTAGAGCTCGTATACCTACCTACCTGTAAGCCCAACTTGCTGCTGTCATCAATTCGGTTCAATTCTTTACCTTAGGTTGACTCAATTTCACTGCCGATGCCCCTCCATTGATGCTTCCGGGCTGCCCCTCCATCGGCAAGGTCAGGCATCATTTCAGTGCTTGCAGTGGGGATTCGCCAATGGTGTTAGTGGCAGCGTTAGTGTCCAACCCCCGCCGCCGTGGAAGTTTCTAGCAGAGGTGGTTGGCTGGTGCTTCTGGGCCGCAGCGCCTTTGCATGGATGCGATATGATGTACATGCGGTACAAACACATCATTGCAGCCCTACCTTTACCATATCAAGCTGGACTATAGACGAGTACAATCAATGAGAACCGCTGTAGAGTACAAGGGAGTAGCATGTGCATAATCTACTAGATTATGCTTGTGAGTATGTACTGTATGTATGTAATCTGCATGCGTCGGTACGTGTGATGCATGGGGGGTAACCTTGTCACCAACAACCGCGGTGCAATTATGTACCACATAGGATGGGTGATTAGGCTCACGATGAACAGCCCTTTGTCCGAGCATTGAATAGTATCGGGGGGGGTTTTTTTCTCTCTCTATCCATCTTACTGCTGTACGGAACAGCGCTCAAGTTTGAAATCAATGCAAGTGATCAGTCACCTATGGTGGCCTACCTAGGTAAAACTAACACGCCGCTATTGAATCATCATCATCATCAGCTGCAGCCCGGCACTTGTTTAGGTATCAAGTAGTGACCCCAATCGCTCTATATTGCCATCTTGTATCCATTCCAAACAAGGCAATCCATATAGTCTATACATTGTATTGAATTCTATCCCATTCATCGTATGCATCATGTCGCCATCATCGGGTTTCACACTACCTCTCAGACACCGGTGCGCCGGCTTGGAGCTCCAACGTAACCTATCGAGATCAAACGACATCAGCATCAACGATGAGAGACTGGCCTTGGTCCAGCGGTGACTTACCGGTCCATCGTTAACAAGGGCAACCTCCATCATGGCCTGGAATTTACCGTCCTTGACTCGGTCCACCTGATACATATCCTTGACCTTCTGGACAAAGTAGTGATAGAGCCGACTCGCTTCTTCGGGATTTGCCGCTCCGTGGAAATCTGGCTTGGTGCCCTTCTTCGTCTTTGCCAACAGGGTAAACTGAGATACTGGATATTTCATCCATGAGCTTTGAAACATGCCGACAAGCTGGCCAAGCTAGTACTCACCGCATAGAACCTCGCCCTCAATGTCTGTTACACTCCTTTTCCACTGTCACCAATCACCGCCATTAGCTGTGTCTCACAGCCCAACAGGGAGCCTTCACTTACTCGTCCTCCGTCCTCGTCGTCCCAAAGTTTCATCTTGACAACTTTGTTGGCCAGTGAATCAGCCTCTTTTTCTGTGTCGCCAGGCGCAACCGCGGCAAACACGAGCACGCCTCGGCCAATGGATGACACAAGCTCTTTTTCTACCGTCACAGACGCAGAGAGCACACGTTGGATTATTGCTTCACATTGCAAGCATTAGATAAAATTGCCATGCTACTGTAATTTGTATACTTGGAATCTTGTCCAGATAAAAGAGTAGGAAAGTTTTGCCTACCCTTCATTATGACAGCCGGTCTCGGAACCAAGCGCCTTGTGCTGCCAAAAGCGCAAAAGGTTGGAATGTTTTAGAGGAAGAATAGGGTAGAAACTTAATTTGACAGCCTTGCTCCCCCTCACTGAGCGTAAGCCAAAAGAGAGACAAGGTTATCTATCCGCTGAACAGGAAATGTAGTTAAAGAGTACAGATACAAAAGAAGAAACTCCGTAGCGAGACCGGCGAGTTATCAACGCCTTGGCAGGAAAAGAAGCCCCAATCACTTTATAAATGCCTTGAATCGCGTATCAAAGTCTTGTGTCATGTGAGTAACGGCGTAGCCACTTATCAGACATCCCACACGGCTTAAGTACCTCTTGATAGAGACAATTGAGTTTGATGAAGAAAATCCCTCTTAAAATCTAGGTATCTTTGTATATAAAACGGTCAATTGTGTCATTTGAGTAATCTTATAATTGATAATGTAATTCAAACGGAGTTATACCACATTTTCAATAATTTTCCGCTGCAATCCTTGTTCGATCGGCTAATTGCCGCACAGCAATCGATACATGCCGCCTGCTAGCCCGTGCAGCCTCGCGACTTGGCCTCATCAACTTCAATCTCGCACGTACAACGCTTTCAAAGGCTTTTCCAGCTCAATATCGCCACCACGACGTCTGGACAGTGCTCCGGAATCACCTCTCGAGACGGCCGCCTCTTTCGCTTCTTTGCCGCGCACTTGTGCCTCGCAACTGTCACGTGGCGCATGCCGGATCTCGCCTGCATACCTTTGGCCATAAAGGTTGCCCCACGAAAACGGACCAGGTCTCGACCTCCCCTCTGACGAACTCTCACTGCACCCCCTTTGCAGGACCGCCGCGGAAACTTCACAGGCACAAAGCACAAACCGGAAAGGACGCCGCTCGGGCTTTTCTCCCTCCTCCTCCCGACAAAATGGCGGCGAGGAAACTACAACAAGAAGTCGACAAGTGCTTCAAAAAGGTGGCGGAAGGCGTTGCCGAGTTCGAGGCCATTTACGAAAAGATTGAGCAGTCAAATAACCCGGCCCAGAAGGAGAAGCTGGAAGACAACCTCAAGCGCGAAATCAAGAAGCTGCAAAGACTGCGCGACCAGATCAAAACATGGGCCGCCAGCAACGACATCAAGGACAAGGCTCCCTTATTGGAGCACCGCAAACTGATTGAGACTGTTGGTGGACCCCCAGTAATGTTGGGCATTGATGCATGTTCCGGCGCAT
Organism: Trichoderma semiorbis; assembly: GCA_020045945.2. NCBI lineage: Eukaryota > Fungi > Ascomycota > Sordariomycetes > Hypocreales > Hypocreaceae > Trichoderma > Trichoderma semiorbis. Next base: position 7,113,442 of record CM034695.1, read on the forward strand.
ACTGATGTACTTTTTTTCTCTCTCGCCCTTTTAGCAAATGGAAAAGTTCAAGGCCGTGGAGAAGGCCATGAAGACGAAGGCATACTCCAAAGTGGGCCTCGAGGCCGCCGCGAAATTGGATCCCAAAGAACAGGCCAAAGTCGAGGCATGCGAGTTTTTGAGCAACATGGTTGATGAGCTGGAGCTACAGATCGAGACGTTAGAGGCCGAGAACGAATCCATACAAGCCACCCTGAAAAAGGGCAAGAACAAGACCGCCCAAGAGAACCGCATGGCCGAGATCGACCAGATCATCGAACGACACAAGTGGCATCAAGGCAAGCTGGAGCTGATCCGAAGAACGCTGGAGAACGGAGGCATCGACACCGATCAGGTAGAAGGCTTGAAAGAGCAGATCAGTTACTATGTGTCCGACGGTATGAACGAAGACTACATTGACGACGAGGAAATCTACGACGAGCTGGACCTGGAAGAAGAGGAAGGCGTCTTTGGCATGGGCCAGGACACGGAGAAGAACTCATCCCAGGACACCCAATCCATACAAGACGACGTCCACGATCTCGAACCGCCGCCTAAAGCGAAGAAGGCCGTCAAGGATACCGACTCTGTGGCGTCGTCAACGCGGGGGAAATCGGCGTCCAAGTCCCCCTTACCGGCACTGGCCACACTGCATACACCGTTATCAACGATAGGGAATGGGGGGAGCGGTAGCCCTGCCATGAAGCCTGCTTCCATCCCCACAAGGCCGGCAGGGGAGGGGCTCAAGTATGCATCTGCCGCGGCCGCAGCGGCGGCCAGCGATAAGAACAACGTCGGCATTGCTCCTCTACCACCGCCACCAGGCTTCAACATGGGCATCTCGCCGCTGCCCCCCGCGCAGTCGAGGACGAGCGCAACAAACTCCCCCGCCGTCTCCTTCGTGCAGCCCGTTCAGGCTCCGACGCCACAATCCTCCGAACCCAAGCAGCCCGCGCCTGTGGCTGCACCGGTCCCGGCACCGGCACCCGTGGCCAACGAGAATGCCGAGCCTCCAAGTACGAAGCCGACGAAGAAATCAAAGGCATCAGGAAAGCAGCCGGCTACCTTGGAGGCATCGCAATCGGAGTCTTCTACCGGTAAGTTATTTACAAGACAGAAATTTTTTTTCATCTTTATCCCTTCATCACTTCCATCTTCATCTCCATCGTCATCACTTAGGGCGTCTCTGCTGACAGTCCAAACGCAGCCCCTCATATCAACGGATCCACAAACGGTGTCAAGTCTATTACGGAAGAGCGTGAAGAGGAGTCCATCTACCACCTACCTGCATCTTTACAAGACCTCGTTGATTCGTATGAGACGGCACGAAAACGGCCGTACCAGCCTCTTTCGCAGTCCACTCTGAGTCTCATGAAGTCGAGTCAGCTCAGCTATCCCAGTGCTTTTGAGGCCGATATCCCGAGGACGTATCGCCCTGACCTACCCGTGCCGCAAACTGGGTCCGGGTTCCCCACGCAGCCATTGCCCATATTCGATGACCCCCGGCTGTACTCGAGGATAGATCCCGATACGCTGTTCTACGTATTCTATTACAAGCAAGGAACAGCACAGCAATACTTGGCTGCAAAGGCGCTGAAAGACCAGAGCTGGCGGTTCCACAAGCAATACCAGACATGGTTCCAGCGACACGAGGAGCCCAAGAATATCACCGAAGAGTTCGAGCAGGGCACTTACCGGTTCTTTGATTACGAGAGCACTTGGTTAGACCACCTCTCTCGACTACACCCGAGTTGAACCTTACTAATATACCCTCTACAATAGGATGAACCGAAGAAAGGCAGACTTCAAGTTTGCCTACAAATTTCTCGAGGACGACATTTAGGACAGTTGTTGGCTTTTATGATGGGACGCACGGGCTAGGCTGGGACTTACATGTTGTTTTCGCTCTTGTTTCCGTGACTTTTCCATGAGGGTTTTTTCTTTTCTTCTTCTTTTCTTTATGGGAGTTCTAAGAGAGCATCATAGTAGCCGCGAGTATGCGCTACCAAAGTTGGGTTTCTCAAACGGGAATAACTAGTGCCAGAATAATCCATATGAGGCGGCCTTTTTTCATTCGCACAGGGAATCTGTTTGCCCTTTTGGCTTTTCTCCTCCTTCACTCTTTGCTTATTAGAGTGTGAATGATGCGCTACTAGCGGAAAGAAGTTGTTAGGATGCTAATTGAGTTGATACAACAGGGCCTGACTCGACGACTTGGGGTAATCGGCTTCAGATGCTAACTTTAGGTTGAGTATGCCCTCTCATTCCATGACTGGGACCTGGCGCATCATACCTTAGCGCCCTGCAGGGACTATGGAGTCATTGAGTACCATGCTGGCTTTCAGAACAAGAGAGAGGGTGTCAAGCACAGCCTCCGATGTGCAGTACCCAAAAGGAACTCGAAGCGGATAGAGACAACAACTCAGCTCGAAAGCTGAATGGCAGCTCCCAAAGTCCCTAGTTCACCCCGGACAGTCGCTAGGATGTGCCAAGACCTCCCCATAACGTGGCTGTTGGCACCTATCGCAGCGTCCTCATGACAGCAGTTGACGGGGGGTTCTTATTAGCTCAAAGGCATAGCCGTGGGGTTGGCGTTGGCGGCTGAAGGTGGCGATTTTGCAACGATCGAGATACGAAAGTACGGGAGGCCTATCCCGTCCCCCCACAGAGTCCCCTCCTCCCCTCCCCCGAGTCAAGATGCTTGCAGATGCCTTTATCGAACCCCCCTCACTCGCGACTTCGGGATTTCAGAGTGAAGCGGGGAAAACGGACGTAAAAAAAGGGGGCCAGAATGCTACTGTATCTGCATCATGTCGAGGCATGACTCGCCAAAGTATAATCTCACCACTCTTTTGAGCAAGTGGAGATGTGCGCTCGCACGCATCGCATCTGTGTGCGTATGGTATGTGTGTATATACATCCAGATGCCGATGATCTGATCCGCAAATTCCCATGTTTTATGCTGTCAGCGCGCTCTAGATCTCACATCTGAGTAGATAGTTTCCGCGCGGTGGTCACTGCAGGTACGGAAACGTGTATGTGACAGGATGGGGGGCCGGCTGGGATCCACATGGGATCGAGATTGGCATGTCGGGAGCTAGGTTGTTTAGAGGTATTGTTGTTTTATATGTTGTTTTATATGTTTTGCTTGTTGAGCATTTAGCATCTTGAGGCTTACTATTCTAGAGGAGATTCATTATCAGCGATGGTTTTATGTGGGATGAGATGCTGGGAGAATGGTAAGTGGTATTTCATTCTATGGTGTTTACATTGCTAAACTCGAGTCTGTTGTTGTTTAGGTTGGAGTTGGTTGGACGTCTTGGCATGGTAGCATCGAGGCGAGAAAGGAGGGGGTGGAATTGTGGGTATGAGGAAGATCGTACGATGAAGCTCGATCAAGCAAACGAATGCGATGTACTTGTGTACATTGGGAGCATTGCTCTACATTGGGAAAACTTGCTATTGGAGACGAAACTGTAGAGTTCCGAGATTCTGTTTGCAGAAAGGGGGGCGTGTGGATTCAGTGGCAGTAACTATGATTCACTACAGGATATGAATTCCGTTTGATGTTGAGGATTGGATGAAAGATGAGTGAATTAATTTTTTTGTGGCTGTTGTGTTTTCGTTGGTTCGATCCTGAGAGGATATAAACCATATCTTCCTCTCGAGTCCTTGGGGTGACGGACTTCCTCCTACAACCTCTTTCACTACTCTCAAGAGAGATCAAGATCAGGACTTGAACCTATTTTACGGTAAGTACATTGATATGCTGCAAAGAAATTTTATACAGTGACTAATTCAGTGGATTAGGATCATTGCAACGATGGGTGGCGACTCGCAGTCTGTGTCGTGGCACGACAACTCCTACAAGAAGGAGAAGAAGAAGGGCACTTCCACCAATCAACAAGGAAGAATGACTCCATCCTCCCCCGAAATCGAGCAAAACTCTGACGAGAGCACTGAAGTCACTGACCCCAGCACCGTCAATCTCAAAGCCAACGTCTTCACCAAGGTTGCCAACACCTTTACGCTGCTCTTCAACAAGGACACCAACCGCTACGACCGCCGCCCCGAGACTCCCGCCGGATGGACCACCACGGGCGAGCTGGGCTGTCTCCGCGCCGAGCAAGATGCGCAGTACGAGCTCATGGAGGAACTCGAGTTGAAGATTGAGGATCTGAAGAAGGAGGTTGACCAGCAGAAGCTGCTTATCAAAGCATACGAGACCAGGGTCAACCAGAACGAGGAGCTTCTGCAGCACTGCATGCATTGGATCAGCATGGCCCAGATCTTTGGTGACGTACCTGTTTCCAAGGAGCGGATGAATTGGAAGGCTGGTCGAGACGCGGCGCTAGTTGGGCCCGCCGGTGAGGATGATAGTGATGGTGATGATGATGATGGTGGTGATGAAAACGGAGAAATTGTTGAGGATATCAATATCAACAATGGCAGGGATGGCGAGGATATCAACGGTGCCAAGGAAATCAAAGATATCAAAGATGCCCAGGATGGAAAGGCTGCCAAGGATGGCAACGTCTTCAAGTGCACCCACGCACTCAATGCAGACAAGGGCATCTAAACTCGGCAAGGCTCCTTCATCTCGGATCGAGGGCGGTGTTTGCTGCGGAGGTCATGAGGCAAAATTTGGAGAGCCAAACGAGACAAGAGAGACAAGACGAAGGCTTCTGATTCGTATTTGTTCGGGCCATCTGCCGGATGCCACCGTAGCATGCAAGTCGTATGCAGTCTCATACAGTAGCACGCAGGTAGCATCAACAAGGACCCAATGACAATTAGCCTGAAAGAAAAAAGACAGACTAAAGCGTCTTCTAGAACCGCCCAGCCCACGTCATAGCGTCGGCTGTACTCCCTGTCTGTGATGTCTAATAGTTGTCTAATACTATTACAGTACTGTCTAGTACATCTGCAATCTGCATGGCTTGTATGCAAAGGATTTGGTGTTTGTGGTATTTTCCGGTTTCTCCTAATTAATCAATCAATCAAACCTTGTTTTTTCATTTGCTGCTTCCATTTTCCGCCAGCCTTTGCCGAATGCTCCTTCACTTGCCGTCATCCAAACCGTCCTAGCGCTTTGGGAAGGCGCAACATCTTGCATCCTGTCATTTTCTTTCCACTTATCGGAGGTCGAGCCCAAATGCTGCTCCTTGCAAGCCTTGAAAGAATTTTCTTTTCCCTTTTTTCCTTTTTTGCTTCTAGCTGCCAACCTTATGATAACCCGGGCGTTTTGGGGGTCTTGCAGCGGTTTGAGGCCACGGCAGACGCACCTTGTTTTGCCATTTGTTCCATCCTCTTCTTTGACTCTGACCGCCTCCGGTTAGATGGCACGGCTTCGCAAGCTGTTTCCTCGATATCGTGACGTGCCCAGATTTATTGGCGCACAAATATCCGCTGGCTGCTAACCTAATGCTAACCTAATGCTGATGCTGATGGGTGCTGATGCACGTTGTCTCAGCACGGCATAGTGAGCGAACAAATTAAGGCAAAGTCTGATGCCTTCAAAACCTCCATTTCTCCGGCATTCAGCCCGGGAAGGCACTGGTGCGTCGACGGCTTCAACTTGCGGGAGGCTGCCGGAACAATGCACCGGCTTCTTTCGCCCATCTGATAAGCTTCCTGGGCACGAGGCAACGGGCAGATCATGTGTGGTGTTGCCGCTGTAAGTCTAGGTTGTCAGATCGCCCCTGGCAATTACTGTCCTGGCTTTTGGCTTTTCTGCAAGACGGCTGATAAAGGGGCTAGGTGCAGGTGATGGGATTCTCCCCCTGTGTTGCTCTGCTACTCGTCCGCCGCCCGCCTAGGCCCATATCACCACCCATGACGGCAAGATTTTATGCCCGCCTGTGCTAGGATGCTTCAGAGGGCCACGAGGACCAATCAATGGGCACGCGCGTACGCAAGACTGCATGAAGATCACCCAGACTTGGCTTCGGAAACCCTCCTGATCTACGGCCAAACCACCCCCCAACACCACCGAGGCTTGCCGTTGTGATGGCTTCAGGATGCAGAGATTTTCTGGTGCTTTGCACGCCACGTTGTAAAAAGGGTGGGGGACATAGCCTGTCACCGCTTACTCCATTGCTTGCCCGAGAGCACGAATAGGCATTCAACAGACACATTATTAGGGACGGCTCCTTGTTTAGGGCCCGAAATGAGAGGGAAATGGAAAAATCCATCCAGCTTCGAACACGTACGCCCGATGAATAACGCTTACACATATCAGCCATCTCGGAGCACGCCGACAAAGAAGGTTCAATCATGAGTGATCCTCTCGACGAAGAAGCAGTCTAGAAGAGGAAAAGAATGATGATGGTGATGTGTGTAAGTGAAGTTCTGGCTCACAGTGTCAACCGCGGTGGTACAAGGCTCAAAGAGATCGACTTCAACCACACCCCTTCTATGAGATGTCGGGTCATCCTGCACCATGCCCGAGATGGGGTACTTTGCATTGCACTGCAGTGCTTCATTGTTGTGTAGTATCATCCTTCCTGGAAGCCCGCTCTATTACAACATCAAATACTCAAGGTGGCCCAAGCTCGGCATCGGCCGGTATTATAGAACACTTTCGAGCCGTAGTTTCAAGAGACAGCCGCTCGTTTGTTGCGGCAATCCATCTGGCGCCTACTCGTCGTCTTGTAGTAGTCCCACTGGTGAACTGCAGTACAACCAATATTTGATACAGAAACATCTTCCTCGAGACATCACCATACCAGGTAACTCGTACCTGGATGGCGCCAACTGCACACCCCCCCTCCCAGGACCAACGGCTATTGATCCATTATTGGCTCGCTAGTGGAACAACATCTGTTGCCGACATGACTGTACAGCCACTAATACTGGTAGCTGCATCTTGAGGCTCACGACCAGGGCTGGCCCCCCGTGCTGGCCTTTGGGATTCGGGATTCGTGAGCTGCATACATACTCGCACATAAGGTGGGGGTTGAGAGGGGCCCCAGAGGTACTTTTCTTTGAGTGCCCAAGTCTTTGTACTAACCCCTACGTAGACAAATCTTTTTACCCAAATAGGATCGTTCCATTAGAGGCATGGACGTTCTTGCGTGTTCAGAACATCTGCCGAACTGGGTACAGAGCAACACATATGTTTGGACAGGGTAACTAGCCGCCTGGTGATCTTTGGCCGTGTCGGTGGCTGCACTTCTCGGTCTGAAAACACGACGTTGTTATTTGGGATGACTCCTGTGGATACATCCGTCAAGACTACCCGTGTTTTGTATGCATGATGTTGTGATCGCAAACCTTGACCTTGGTGCCTTTTCCCTCCTTGCAACGGTTTATTGTATCGTCGTTGGCCTCGCTGGCCAATGAGCATGGAGCAACATACAGATGTCTAGCGCTGCCGAATGAGCCGAGTCTGAAGTTTTCACGATGAACACTGTGACTTCGATCCTCGCTAGTCTTAGTGCCCGGCAACTCTGCAGTCGCGCTCCACCGAATGCTGTCCTGGGAGGGCAGTTCAAGATGCCGAATTCGAATGCCTATGGTATATGCAACATTACGCATTGCCATCATTTCTGATAGTATCGGATAAGAAGGGGCTGGCAGGGGGTGATCCTGGGAGTGGAACTCCCCAACTATTCTGGCGGAGTCTGTGCTGCCAGTCCTGCAAAATCGGAATGACCCACGGCAAATATACGATACACGACGTCCTCGACAACGTCCTCGTACTGTAACTATAGTACTAGCGGGATAACGGTTCAAGTTCACCACGTTGAGAACAACAGCTGGCACCACGGATGGAAGTGTCGGGTTGGATTGGATTGGCTTGGCTTGAAAGCCATCGCCAGCCATAGTTCAGCCGCACGGGCTGTCAAACTCATGAATTAGGATTGAATGGCAACTCCAGCGACGCCGGATGCGGGAACCGTGAAGTCAGAAATAGACGTCAAATGGCTTTAGCCACATGGCATTGGCCCAAGGTCGCGATGGCTTTGCCTTTGGGAGGGGACCGCATGTGGTTGCCGAGTTGTTGCTGCGTGAGAATAGAGTATGCCTCCTCCTGGCTGCTCATTGATGATCTCTCGGCTGTCCCAAACGGTTTCCAGGGTCTGACCATCCAACTCCACATGGCTCTGACCATTCTGCATGTCGCACAGCGTCCAGTCCCTGCCAAACCTACTGGGCGGTACTTGGCGGAGTCCGGTTTGATACCAACTTGCCAAGCCCGATACCTCGACTTACTGGACGCCCCTCTACAAAGCTGTGTATCGACTAACGTCTTAGTGTGTACTGCTTCTCTACGTCACGCTTTGGAGGAGGTACTTCTGAAGAGGCGCCACGTTTGAGACCCATTTCCGCCCTGCCGGGTTCCATAGGCGGTAAATCTAGATAGCTTCTAGAAGCTTGGCACAGATGTTACCCCGAAAGTACGAGGTTCAAGGTTCGTTATCTGGGTTGTGTCGAAATAAACACAGGCCTTCCCCCTGGTCACGCCCAGATTGGCAGGCCTTGCATATAGACTACCCGCTACATCGTTTCCACGAGCCATTGGACTCATAAGCCACCGACTGCCCTCGTCTCTTGGCTCTCGGTGCCGCCTTATAACTATTCCAATTCACATCCTCATCTTTTCTTTTACTACCTCCAAGAGTCGTCGCTACTTTGACTTCACTTGGCAATTGGGTTCACCCACATACACACTACACACTACACAGCTTCACCGGACTCACACAAGCGAATTGCTTGCCCCAACTGTCCAATTCAGCAGGGACGACAGCAGCTCAGCCTGTTTTTTTGCCATTGTTCGCTCAGTCATTGACGTTCTGTCGTATAACCGGACACCATGACCGAGAATATGCAACTCAGTACGTACAGCCAGCTCTGCGTTGAGGCTCGGCTGTACGACGAGTGCCAGACGTTTGAAGAGGCGCAGCTGTTTGAAGAGAACCTGCCATATGGCGACTGGTTTTCCTTCGACGTCAACGACTACAATTCCATGGCAAATGTCCCCGAGCTCTGCGATTCACAGCCTCTGTCCCAGTACGGGGGCTCAGAAATGGGATCAGAAGCGAGCTCCCCCGCATCGCCCATGTCTACAGACTCCTTCTTCACACAGCAGACGTCGCCGACCCCCAGCTTATCTTACCTCCCGCCTTATGCAAGCGCCAGTACGCCTGCGACGTCTGCTTACAGCAGCCCGGATGCCACTCCCGGCCTGGAGGTGACCTCGCCAACAGTTGAATCGCCAACGTAAGTTGTGTGTTCCTTGTGCATTGGGAGGGGGATTTTTAGGTGGTTAACCGATTTGAGCATAGATTTGCCTCGAGTGGCCGTGACTATCCAGTATGCTGCCTCCACCCCGGCTGCGATGCGAAACCCTTCAAGCGTCGTGCCGATCTGGACCGTCACTACAAGCACAAGCACGCTCCGTCGTCTCAGAAGGACTCGTATCATTGCGATTACGCCCGCTGTGGGCGGCGCCGAGATCCGTTCCACCGTCGCGATCACTTCCGCGACCACCTGAGAGACTTTCACAAGGAGGACATTGAGAAGCGTGGAGTCGCAGCCAAGGAAGATTGGTTCGAAGGCCGCAATGCCTCTCACACTTGGTGGCGATGCACCAAATGCCTGAAGCGAATCTACATCAGCCGCCATGGTTACGAATGCCCTACCTGCAAAACATCCCTGCAAGCGAAACGAAAGGAGATTCGCCGGCGAGAGTAACGGAATTCGAGAGCGAGAGCAGCAGCTAGCTAGCAGCTCAGAAGCAAGCCAAATTCGTACTCGGGGAACGGAACAGTGTGCGGTTCAACCGCCAGCACCAGCACCAGCCCGGCGTCATCAAGCACCGAGGCTACCCCCCTGTCCCCCTACCTCCTCCCTCTGACTACATGCATCCACCATCCCACCAAACAGCAGCTGAGCTTGGATCCGTCAGAGTTTCGACTTACATCTGCCGACATACTATTAGAGCGGTTTACTTCCCAATGAATCTTACGAATGGGTGGATTTTTACCATGTCCTTTTTTTTTTATTACACATACACGTTAGCCTGTGTTATTTTTTTTCTGCTTCTAATGCAGGCCGACCCATTGGGTACAGTTGCTATACAGGAAAGATACCTACCTAGTATTACTTACTAGTCACAAGCAAAAATGTTCAAGTTATCAAAGTCTCTCTCTCTCTCTCTCTTCCTCTACTCCGAACATTGAGTGCGGAGAAACTGGCTTTGCTTTGGTACATTGCTGTCTCGTCTCGTTAACTTACACGAGAGAAGTGCACTACTGCTCCGAGGCTAACAGTATTGCGGCATTGCCCTCTTCTCTCTTCAGCTAAAACTACAGCCAAGTTCCGCCCTAGCCTCAGCTGTGCGGCTTGGATCCGTTGGAGCTTCATGATCTTCCCCTCCTCACTTACCCCCTCCTGGCTTTTTTCTGAGATATTCCATCTGCCGAAGTTGGGAACACTCACCACACAAAGGCCAAAGTGTCTATGGTTACATGGTACATACAACTTTGGGCAAAAAGCGGGGAGGCGGCCGATGGCTCTGCAAAAGATACGGATAGTTGAGAGAGAGAGACAGAGAAAAAAAAAAAACTGGGACTAGGGATTCATTACACGAAGCTTGCATCGCTAGCGTTTTTGAGCTGGCAGCCTCGGGAGGAGGGACATTTCATTCTCGGAGCATGACTGGACCAGGCTACTTGCGCGCCTGGGGAGGGGTGTGAGTTTTACAGTACTTTAGCTGGGCTGGTGCTGGGCCAGTAAGGTTATCAAAGGCACACACCATGGTTTTTGGGGCTGATGGAGAGAGGGCGGACAGCCTATTGGACAGCCTTTACGATGGGATAGAATGGATATAACATGCATGGGCGTTTGGTATTGGTATTGGTATCTTTTTTCTTTGTCTTTTTGTTTTTTCATTGGTGGTGGCTTTTGGGCAAAAAGGGCTGAAAGGGAGGAGGACAAGAAAAAAAAGAGCAGCTCCAAAAGAGCTATTGATTTACATACATACACATCCTTATTTTTGGGGGTAACGGCAACCCAACAGTCCTATCTTGTATCTACATACAAAAAAGTTTTGGTTTCCCTTTGTCGGCAATTGTTTTTCTACTTCGGTTTTTTTACTGGGGTTTCCTATTATTGTTTTTTTTTTGCGGGTTTTTCTTGCTTCTGATGCCCCCATTCATTTTCCAAAATAGACTAGACAACAAGAAATGCACATGCACATCACACTCACCACCGCAACAACCGCTCGCGACGTCACATCTAGAGGAATGCAAATGATGCGATAATGAGCTTTTTGCACGGGTATCGGGGGCTCGGTTTCGGTTCAGCAGTGGCGGCTGCGTTGGTGCCGGGTTAATATTGGCACGAAAAACGGGGGCGCCCCCGGAGCTTCTTCAACGGCTTGGATTGCGTCTATGCTATTCAAAGTGAAGCTCGGCTTCGGCTTGCTAGTCTCGATGCGAAAAGGCTTTTGGGTTATCAGAATCACGGACAAGGCACGGCTGTCGTCTCTCTTGGTCAGTCTCTTCCATACCGTATTGTTCCCTGTCTTGTAAGAGAAGGGCCCCCATCCCACCCCGAATCCCCTGTGCACCGTCTCATTGATCCCTCCCCCCCGTCCCAATCAGCTCCCGTAGCAAATCAAAATTCCTCCTCCAATCGACTTTGATCTCTTCCTAGCTAACCTGTCAACTTACAGTAGCCCCCATCCTCAATCCCTCGAGGCCCGGTTGCTTGGCGCCGCCATAGCAAAACTGACTTTGCACCGGCGCACAGCTTGCCTCGCTGCATCGGCTCAAACGCACGAGAAGCGACGGCGCCCATCGCATGGCCTGGCACACAATCTAGACTTCGACAGCTTCGCGCTTCTAAACTCTGTATGTTTCCCGCGTCTACTCAGTACATTAGCCCGATACTTGTTCGTTCCATCGTGGCCGGATGGCTGGCACGTTGGGTTGGCAAGGGCATTAGGCTCGTCGCAGGCGGCATGCACCCAGGCCTTTTGGGGCTGGACCTGGGAGCTGAAGTCAAATGATACGACACAGGATAGGCCGGCAAAGTTCCCTCTGTCTCTAAGGGTCCTGATGCAGTAGTGTTGCTCCTTTTGCCGACCGTGAGGCAAGTGCGTGACTCCAGGGACTTTTTGGACAACGTGGTGGCTTTGGAGAAGCTCTGCTGCAGCGTTCAATCTGCCGCCAAGTGCACTAACAAGCGCTCCCTACAGATGTCTGACAGCAACGTGTGCAGGAATATTGTCCACAGTGCCTTTTTGCTTCTTGTTTCCTCTCGGGGAGTTGCCGTGGAAAGCCAGAGGAGGAAGAGGAAACAAAACTTGTTGATCTCTGACCTAGTTTTGCCTGTGTTGCTTCGATACATGATAACTCTCGCTTGCAGCCATGAAGCACGAGGCAGGCCTTACATCACATCAGGAACTGGCTGCAGCTGAAGTACGCCACTATGATTTGGAATTCGGAGCTTCCTCCCATCGCGTGCGCTTTTCCGCCCTCTGGTAGCTGTTTCCTCGTGGCCTTTCAGCAGCAGCCAAAAGTGGCTGGTGATGGCTTCAACGTAGAGCTTGGCGCTGCGTTCCTCCGGCGAATCGATAGACAGGGTGGGCTCGTGAGAACCACCTGGCTAACAAGGCCTTCCCTGACAAGGACAAGACCCTGCGATCCTCCAATGGTCCAATGGAGCTTATGGCCATTCAGCCTCCCAAGGCTCAGCGCCCAAACTACCACCGGCCCTTTGTTCGGCCAGACAGGCGCGGCCTGCGGTGGATGACAGCGAGCCGTCGGGGCTCTGGCGCCGGAACCGCGGTCTTCGGCACGTGGTCCTGGATTGCCTGAGATTGAGCCCAGATGGAACTCCACCTTGCCACTCGGAACGGCGGCCGGTGGAGAAGAGACAAGGGAGCTTGCCGCTCTGGTCCTGGGTCTTGTCGTCTCCGCGAAGCGTCAGTGTCACGGTCACGGTCCCGTCTGGTTTGCATCGCTCTGTATCCTGAACTGATCATTTCCCATCCAGATCCATGACCAGATTCTCACCTGCTTTTCATCCTTGCCGACGGGTGGCCTCAAATCCTTGACCCCCACTTGTTAGCTGCGCTCGTCTGAGCACGTCGTGGTGCCTTTGCAGCTTCTGACCGCACTAAAATTTCGGCAGTTGTGTTTTTCAACTTCGTGTGGGTCTCGTCGTCCCTTAACATGTGGTTTTCCGTATCACCCCCCGAGCGCTGATGCTGTTACTCGTCCACCACTTCGGCTATATGCTTCGAAAGGGTATATGATACGCGAGTTATGGTCAATCCTCCGCTGAAGTGACTTTCGGCATATCATCTAGCCTCTGGGTGGAAAAATCCGTCGCCGGCGCGGTATCGGCAGCCTCCCAGTTGCCAATCCCTGGGCTGCCATGAAGCACGAGTGTTTGTTCCATAGGACTCTGTCAAAATCTGACGGTACCTGTAATTTGGCCTGAGTTTTCTGTTGGCACAGGGTTAACCCTGGCTGTTATGTCACCCCAGCCACTCTCTCCAAACCCGTTCTTCCTCCGTCTCGCCTTCTGGCGTGATTTCGAAATCACCGATCTGGACGGCTACGCTGCCCGTAGACTCTGTTTCGGACGTTGATGATGGCTTTTTTGCCGCTCCACAGGCACAATCTAGTAGCGGGCGCTCGAATTCTGCCGAAGGCGCGCCTACGATTTTCTTTGGTGAATTGTACACATTTTGACGTCGAGCCGCTCTATCTCGGCATGGCGACGACAGTAGCAGATCGCTGCTCGTACTCGGCGGAGAACAGCCTGTAAAAGACTCACCGGCAATGTAGGACGCAATATTGGCACCTCCAAGCCGTGTGGTGTGCGTTGTTTGTTCGGCTTCGGGTCCAATGCTTTGGGCTTCCGAGTGATCACCGAAAGTGGGATTTCCGATGGACTCTGTGATGGGAATCTGGATGGAATTTCTTTCCTCACTCCATCGAAAATCTTCACTGCCGATGCATATCCTGATCGACCTAAGGCTAGGCGGAGGTGTGTTCTGGGCCACTCTTCTTTCTCTTACACCTCTCTGTTTGTCAAGTTTCGACCGGAATTCGCGACGGGCGACGGAAGTTCTGTGCTGCTGATCCAAGATATGCCTCGAAAGGGGTGGGCGCTCAAAAATCTGCCGCGTGGGCTCCTTGACTGAGAGTTTCGGCAGTTTGACTTTTGCAAAATCTCCTTCTTGGAAAGCTTTCCGATGCACAGTTCTTTGATTAGAAGCACCCATGGGGTGATTCTCTAACGACTGGTCCAGCACAGGGAATCCACCTGTCTCGCCAGACGAAGCAATTAATGGCAGTTCGGCAACATCTCCTCGCAATGTTCTTAACGGATCATTCAAGCTTCTTGATGCCTCATCTGCAGCGCCTGTGGGTTCACTAATCGGCATGGATGCTGGAAATGCTGCTTCCCCTAGGCTCGTGGTAGCTTGTGGCGGAGGTGCATAATTGGGGATGAAATTAGCTGCAGAGAGCGGTACAGGGCTCGATTTTGCACCCTCACGCTGTCGAGAGCGGGCCTTGGCGAAGTATTCTTTTTGTCGTGCCATTTCCTCCTTCCAGCCCTTTCCCCGACGGTGCCGAGAGAGATTTCCTCCCATCCAATTCATGCCGAGATCCGTGACAGAGGAAAGAGTTGGCGAGAGACGAGTATCGAGAGTATCGAGGATATCGAGATTGTTGAGGCTATCGAGAGATCATGGATGGAGAGGGAAAGGTGAAGAGTTGGAGGTTGAAGAGTGCAATAAAAGGATAAGGTAAGGTACGAGAATGATGCTGAAGCAGAGGAGGAACAATTGTGTTGAACGCACCTGCTCCATGCCATGTGTTGGTTACGCATGCAATTTGGCAAGATGCAGAGGTAGGAGCAATCCTAACTATCACAGCATTTCCAAAGCTTGACACAGGCAGTACCCAGTAGGTGCTTCAGGTGTTTCAGGTGCCTGTGCTCTAAGGCAAATGTCCTAAGAGATACATATCCTCATGTACCTGCAAAACCCGCTGGGCATATTAGGACGTATCGTGGTGTCTTTACATGCAAAATAAACAGCGCCAAGCCAACAGTATCAATTTGCTACTTGCTGTGAACGGCAATACGGCACGTTATTTTGATGTTTCGTTTTCGAGAACCGCCGTGATGTCTCTAGAGCGGTGGCGATAAATTAAATAGACACAAGCAGTGAAAGCGGGACTTGATTAAACTGTTGCATTTCCATCGATTACAGCGCCTATCTACCAGGATAGCATCATATTTTCCTCATGACTATAGAATGATATGGCCATTTGTAAATGATCTTGACAATTTATGGCGAGATACCTATTGCAACACAATTTGCTCTTATCCTCAGACCTCGTCCATCGGTACAGTATAGTGGCACAGTGTTGACCAATAGCACTGTATGAGCTGCAGTAGAATCGCACGCTCTGCTTCTTCCATCCCCTTCTCCTCATCCCGTCTTACCTCCCCCGAAAAAGCTAATGGCACTCGCCCGCGCCCTCCAACACCATTCTCGGGGTTCCTCTACCATTTGAAATTCATTCACGTTAGCGACGGTTCAGTAGAAGATGGGAAGGACTTTACCACCGCCAAGATCGATCGATTGCTGTTTTGGCTTCAATTATTGTAAAAATGCAATACAATCGGGAAGATAACGTAGGAATATGTGCTTCTTTGCTCTGTACTGACTTCTTTTTTCAGCTTCAGCCACAGCTCGAGGTTATTGCGAATCAAAATAGGACAAGTCCTCATGCACCCGTCGTTTCTATGCACATTCACAGGGATGCTTGCAATGTGGCTGGCTGGCGGAGTGATGCCTATGCTACGGCCTTGTACAGCTGTCGGCAAAACTAACCATTATCTGTTTCCCAACAAATGGGGGTTAAGATGACATGACCTTGATGGATTACGTCCTGAAAGTCTAATGATATGATTCATCAAGGCGAAAAGTTAGCTAGATCTCCCAACAGCCCTAGAAGCCCAGCCCTGTTGGGAAATATATTGGACAGTTAACAGGGGATTCGAAGCAGTCAGTCCGACCGGTGATAGCCAGGCGCGTAGGAAATCATCATGAAGCTGCCCGTTTTTCTAGACTTCAGACATTGACGAACAAGATGCTTTGGTGAAAGCTACTGGTTGTGATGTAGATCGTTTGGATGGCCATTTCAACTCTTCGCTGCGCGCTCTAGTACTGAAGAGATCCTGGGCGCCGCACCCTATTCATACATGCAATTTTCCCGGTATGCAGTGCAAATATCATTCTATGCCCAGCGTAGTCTTTCGCGACCTGGTAACTGACAACGACGGGATAAAGGTTTGAAAACGGGCGAGATGGAAGCTCGGAATAATGAAAGCAGCAGTCGAAAGAGAACAAGGAACAAAAATTTCATTTGCCCAGGATAGGTATCCTAGGTAGATAAGTATGTACTTGATAGATATTCCTACTAAATGTCTTGCTTAGCATGGGCAGTAAATAAAATCTATGGCGATAAAGAACAGAACTGTTAACAATTATTATCCTCTATAAACGTCACATAATCAGCTCTAGTCCTCCGCTTCCCCGCCCAATCTATCTTGTTCATCCATCTCTATCAAAGATTTGTCCACAAACTTCGTCTTGGCTGCAATTTTCAGGCTCAAACCCGTAATGGTACTCCCTCCCATAATGTCAAACACTGGCACATCTGCGTGATAGTCCCGAAACAACCAATACCTGATCACGACCGCCACCAGCGAGTCCACTCCATACGTGTACAACGGCTTGTTCACATCAAGATCATCCGGGTTGATGCTCAGAACTTTGCACAGCTTAGCCACAAAAGCTACTCGAATCAATCCAGCAGCCTCATCGAGAGATTTCACTGAGCGTAAAGCAGCGATGGTCTGCGCAGTCAGTTCGCGCTCTTGGTCGTCGCCGCCGAGCGCAGACGAATTTTCATCCCTGTTGGCAATCTGAAGATGACTGAAGAACGGATCCTTGAAGTAATATGGCTTCTCGAGACCCTTGGCGCGCATCAAGGCAGGATTTTCGATACCAGTAACCACTTGACACGTTGTGGGAGTCGGACGAGGTGTACTGGGGTTGACGCAGTACTCTATGATGGCGAGGAACTCCTCTTCACGAATGCCCATGAATCCCCATGCACTTAGGTTGTTGTCAATTTCAGCATTGCCACCCTCAGCCACATATCCAACGGAGAGAACGAAACCGAGGTCGATGGCGATGGCGTGTTGACCTTGGCTGACTCGATGGTGTGCTACTGCATCTTGGAACGTGTTGCCTGCAGCATAGTTCGCCTGGCCACGAGTCCCATTAATACCAGATGAGGAAGAAAGTATGACGAAGAAGTCTAGCGAATCCGGCAGCATACTATGGAGGTTCCAGGTTCCTGGAACTTTGCTGCGCAGGGGCTCTTGGAAGTCATCGTATGACATGTTCTCGAAAGTCGAATCCTGCAGAACCAAATGTGAGAAATAAAATACTACCAAGTCACTGCGAATGTTCTCAACACTTACTCGTAATACCATGGCTGCTTGTATGCACCCTTTGATTGGTGGCATCTTCCGTGCACAATCCTCCAATACTGCGCCAAGTTCACTGGCGTTGCTCACATCACAAGCGTAAATAGCTGCATTCACGCCTCTCTCTCGCAGCTCCTTTGCCATCGCTTTGCCCTTGTCACTATTTGGCCCTGATCGCGAGCATAGGATCACATTCTTCAGGTTCTTGTCAACCATCCACCTCACCATGCTCCGGGCAAGGCCGCCAAGACCACCTGATATCAAGTAAGATGCATTCTCATCAAAGTATTGCGGTATCTTCATCGGAGGGAGTGCCTTGAAAACAAATTAGCATGTTACTTACCTAGAGAAAAAAAAGGTTGTCTCGAGACTTACTGGTACGACGTCGTCATCATGAGGTTCAAGGATAATCTTCCCAATGTGCTTGGCCGCCTGCATGAATCGGAAAGCCACCTCCATTTTCGAATACGGGAAGAGATTCAAGGGTTTTGCAGGAGAAATCTTCTTCTCCCTTGCCAGATCCATAATCTCTCTCAAGATTCGACCAACCATGTCGCGATTGTCCTTGAGGACCACGGCGACAGATGAAAAGGTGGCGCCTCTAGCAAACACACTCATTTCAAGACGTCTGTTCAGATCAATGTCTCGTCTGCCAATCTCGATGAATCGACCTGATGGATCCATGAGTTCCCATGACTGCCGGAGTGCTTCTCCAGATAGAGAATTGAGAACAACGTCAACGCCACGTTGGTTCGTCAATCGCATGACTCCCTTAGCAAAGGAAAGGTCTCGACTCGAAAAGATGCGGTCTTCTCTGATATTATACGTCTCCATCAAGAACTGTTTCTTCTCCGCCGTACCAACAGTGACAAAGATTTCCGCGCCAATGAGCTGAGAAAGCACAATGGCTGTTTGGCCAACGCCTCTCGCGGCAGCGTGGATTAGCACACTCTTGCCCTTCTTCAACCTATCCAGCTCGAAGAGGGAGTAGTATGCTGTCCAGTAGACGAGCGGCAATGCAGCGGCTTCCGCAAAGCTCATGTGGTCCGGTATCCTCTGAAACAGGCGAGCATCATCCCTGTAGAAAGTTCGGAATGTTCCAACACCGACGCTGCAGACCCTGTCTCCAACCGTGAAGTCACTCACATCTTTGCCCACCCTGGTTATGACGCCTGAGCATTCATTGCCCAGCCAAGTATCGCTAAGCTGGCCCATTGCAATCATCACGTCCTTGAAGTTGAGTCCTACAGCTTTGACTTTGACCTCAATCTCATTGGGACCGAGTTCAACACCATATACATCATCGTCCTTGAAGTGAAAGGTACTTAGTGTTCCTGGAGACGAAATGTCCAGTTTCAGAGCTCGGTTGTCCTTGCTAAAGGGGACAAGCTGAGTCTCCGGCTTCGCGTACAAAGATGTGAAAGTTTCGGCAAATTGATCGTCATGAACCAGTCTGGAGATGAAGAGGTTCCCGTGCTTGACTGCATACTCATTCTCAGTGATTGCAGGCGATGTTGAGAGACGCATGTACACTTTGGTAATTGAATCCGCTGCCGACTCCGTGGTCACATCCTCCTCCAAGTCAAGTCTGACAAATCGGTACCCTTCGCGCTCGGCCCTGACATTGCGTCCAAAGCCATTTGATAGAGCAGACAGCGGGTTTTCTGTGGCAAAGGTGCCTCCCTTCGTGACCCAGACTATAGCTGAAGCAGCCCCGACCATGTGTTGTAGGTCTGCATATTCATCCTCTTTGAGTTTATGAAGCATGGTGTCGTGGAGCTCAGCAATACATATGACTGGTTTCCTAGCAATGTCATGCTTCCTGATTGACGTGAAAGGCAAGATGGTGACTGTTTGACCCTGTGCCTGCAGTCTATCTTGGACTTCTGATGCGAGAGCCTCCTGTGGGTTGCTAGGGGATGTTACCAGTACGACATCTGTTGCGGAGATTTGACGGTCGGGCATATAGGTACTAATCAGAATACTAGCTTGGTGAAGACTGTGATCTTCCATGTCTTTGATGATATGGTCGCAGGCCTCAAAACCGTGGCGCTGAAGCAAATTGTTCCACTCGTCCGCAGTAATGGTAGGTCCCCATTTCCTATTCTTCTCCTTGGACAGCCACCACCCAGGAAGCAGACCAAAGAGAAACGGCGAGCGTAAGAGGTCCTGGTTCGTGATTTCCACCAGTATGAGCTTACCGCCCGGTTTCAGCAACTTCTTGGTGTTTTCCAACGTGACGTCCAGTCGCGCGGTAGCATGCAAAACGTGAGACGCTACAATCACATCGTACTTGTTGAGCTCGAAACCTTGCTCCACTGGGTCGACCTCGATGTTGAGACTCTTATATGTCATGATGTCGATCCAGTCTTGGAACTTCTCTTTCGCTTTGTCGAAGAAGCCGCCTGATATATCCGTGTACATGTACCTGGCAATCCTCACCATTCCTTCGCCAGTAAGTGCATTAAGAATGGTCTTCGTGGCAGAGCCAGTGCCAGCTCCAATCTCAAGGATATTCATGTCTGGATTCTTAAAGGCAGCCGTGTCTAGGTAGGTGGCAAGGTGTTGATGAAGTGTCTCGCTGCCAATGGCGAACTCGTAAAACCGGTCCAGAAGCTGATCTTCGGCCAACAGCTCCAGTAAACCAGTTTCTTGCTTCAAGATCCGACCTAGGTTTCGACCAATTCTTGTCATGGCTTGACCGTCCACTGAGGAAGCCTCAACCTTTTCTTCTAGTGCGACTCGGTCAACCTCTTGCTCTTCGCCTTGTCCAAACCTCTCCGCCTGGAATCTCATCCAGGCGACGTATTTCTCCAAGTGTTCAGGCAGATTTAGGCTTGAGTCCTGGTTCAAGGTGGCAAGTGTCTCCTTGATATAGCTGATGCCCAGCAACTCCAGGTCATGCGTTTCAGTTGTCCAGTCTTTCTGTTTTGCGTCTCCCGACAGTCGCATAAGATGTTTCGTGTCAACAAAGTCCACGTCTGGTTGCCATGCAATGTTGAAGGAACCAACCTGTCTGTTTTGGGACGCTTGGGGTGCTGTGGAAAAGTCCGCAGAGTGCACAACTTTCGAGACAGAGTCTCTGAGAATAACCCACGGCGATTGCTGAGCTTCGTCCATAAGAACGCCCCAACCTCTGGCCTCTCGGGCACTCATCCACCTTGCGTTACCATAGCCCGCGAATCTGTAGTCTGCGTCGACAGATATTGAAGCTGAGACCCAAAGCTTTCCGATGAGAGTTGGTATGATTGGCTCGTCCAGACTTGCAATGCCACGTCCCATGGCAGGAAGCAATAGTTGCAGTAAGTTGTCCAGTGTGATTGGGTGGATCACGGGCTGGTGATAGTAGCCGTTTGGCATGATTGCCTTTAAATCTGGGTTCTTGATATTCCCAATGGCTTCGTTGTCAGTGTATCTGATGTTGTGGATTGCCCTGAATGTCGGACCGTACTGCAGCCCAATAGATTCGTAGTGATCGTACATCTGTTTTCGACCCAGTTCTTTCTGGCAACGAGTCTCTGCGCCTTTGACGAGCTCTCGGAGCTCCCGTGCCTCGGCTTCAACTTCGCTTTCTTTACCAAGGGAATCCGTAGGCTGGGTCTCGTATTTAACGGAGACAAGTCCACGGCAATGCTCACGCCATTCATATTCTTCACTGTAAGAATATACGTGGAACTCATTCCATGTAGCAGAGCCTCCGAAGCTGTTATCACCGTGCGGTCTCATGCAGAACATTGTCTCCACGCCGTCGGCTGTTTTAGGTATTGCCAGAGCTTGATGAAGAGTAATCTCACGTAATTGATAGCCAGATATTGTCCGAGTAACATCGGCAAGTTGGCGCGATGCTTCGATGGCCATGACGAGAGATGCCGCAGCTGGATAGAGCACCACATCCGTTATCATATGGTCCACCAGCCAGGGATTCTCAGAAACCCTGAGGACATTCCGCCATTGAGGTTCGAGAGGGTTCCAATCCGAGACGGGCGCTCCAAGGATATCATGCCGTGGAAACTTCCGAAAGCGAAACCCCTTGCTCATGCGGCTCTCGCACCAGTACTTGTTCTCATGGTTCCATGCGTAGCTCGGCAAGTCAACAAGCATCTCCCGAGAACCAGGATTGTTGATATATTGGAAGTCCAGTTTCGAGCCGTACTTGTAAAGATTTCCCGCCAACTGCAAGGTAGTTTCTACTGCTGATCTGCTCCGAGATAGCATCGAAAAATACTGCATGCCCTTACAGCTGCTCTCTGCAGCTAATGTCTGCTTCATCGGTCCTTGTAGCGCCGAGTGTGGCCCAACCTCGATGAGAATATCCAGGGGGCTATCTTGGCTACCAATCGTGATTCCCTTCTTCGTCGGCCGCTGCGTGCACATGGCTTGAGATGATTGATGAAACAGCACTGGGGAGACCAGGTTGGACACCCAGTAATCTGGAGTCGCAACGGACGCCTTGTCGGCAATCGTCCCGGTGACCGACGAAAACATGTCGATCTTGTTCTTTTGGCCGGACGATGCAAAGTCGAGTATTTCGAGTTTGGCACGGTATGCCTCTGCGACTCTGTTCATGTATGGAGAATGATACGCAGCCTTAACACGAAGCTTGCGGGAGAAGATGCCCTCTTCATCGAGGAGAAGCTTCAGCTTGTCAACCATATCCTCGTCCCCCGAAACCGTGACATTGGTAGGACTATTTACGCATGCGACGACGAGTATCTTGCTGCTTTCTTCGAGACTTGAGATGTATTGAAGCGTCACTTGCTCAGATGCTCCAACCGCCATCATTGCGCCAGTACTCTCAGAAGACACCGCTTCCATCACCGCTTCACCACGATAATAAGCGATGCCCCAGGCGCATTCTCTGCTGATAACGCCGGCTGAGAACGCTGCGGCTATCTCGCCAGACGAATGACCGACGACCCTCGACGGCGCCAATTCCCAGCTCGAAAGCAGCTCCACGAGCGCCACTTGCAAAGCCGTGGAAAGAGGTTGGCTGATGGCCGGATCATGAATCCTAGTTGTGTTTTCATCATCCAGGAATGTGTCTAATAGAGACCACGTGGCACCCAGAGATTCTCGTAAGTAAACGTCCGCTGCCCTTAAGCTGTCTGCGAAGATGGGATATCTCGAGTACAGAGCTCTTCCCATGCCTTGCCACTCAGCTCCCTGGCCTGTGAATATAAATCCAATATTTGGCACTTGACTAGAGCGAACGGGCTTAAGGGGTGAGTTGTCCATTTCCTGAACGAGTTGATCAACTGAACTTGCCACTGTGAAAGACTTCCAGGGCAGGGATGTTCTCTTGGTAGATAGGGTGTAAGCAAGCCTCTCCAGAAACATTCTTTCCTGTTGTTTGTCGGCGTCGTTGCGAAGGAATTTTGAGTATTCCTTGACTACTCGTTCTATTCCCTTTTGATCCGAGGCAGACCACGAGAATAGGTTCGCAGAGGTCAAGTCTGTACCATTCATAGGGGTGCCATTGTGCAAGTCGCCATTTGTATGCGTTCCGTTAACACCATTCAACGGGCCACCGGGACCTACAACTGTATTATGCCGACATTTGAGCCCGTGCTGCTGCAGATAGTGGTATGCATCGTCAAGAATGACGTGAGAGTTGCTTCCTCCGTAGCCGAAAGAGTTGATCGAGGCCCGCCTCAATCCGCTGCATGGCCACGGAGTATTGGACGTGGGAAACTGTGAAGTGATGTCAGCGAGATTCTCATACTCAAGTCAAATAGATTCTTACCTTGAGTTTCCATTGCTTTGCTGGAATCTTTGGATTGACTTTCTCCATCCAAATGTTAGGAGGAATATTGCCAGTCTCCAACACCAGAATGGTCTTGATGAGCCCAGCTAAACCACTTGAACCTTCAAGATGCCCGATGTTGGATTTGATTGCCCCGACAATGAGTGGTTCGCCGTCATCTTTTGTTCTAGCCTCAGCAAAAGTCGCTGCTATGGCTCCAGCTTCCAGAGGGTCACCGGCCGCTGTGCCTGTACCATGTGCTTCAAAGTATCTGGTTTGCCCCAGCTCGAGTCCAGCTTTAGCATATGTTTCCCTAATCAAGGACCTTTGTGCTTCTTGACTTGGAAGTGTAATGCCCGGTGTGCGGCCATCTTGATTGACGCCTGTTCCTCGCACCACGGCACGAATTGTGTCGCCGTCTCGGATGGCACTGGAGAGCCTTTTTATAATCACCGCTCCAAGTCCTTCGCCTCGAGCGTAGCCATTTGCCCGGTGATCAAAAGAGTAGCACTTGCTATCAGGGGAAAGGAAGCGCATGGCTGTTGAGGGAACCATCTGGTCGGGATTATAGAAGAGATTGGACCCTGCCACGACCGCCTATGAGTGGATAATTAGCGAGGCATCTTTACGGACTACTTGGTGGCTCTGACCATTTCTGCTTCTTCATGTTGCAGGCTTCGGCAAGCTAGATGGAAAGCTGTCAAGCTGCTTGAACACGCCGTATCGAGACTCATGCTGGGGCCTTTGAGATCGTAAAACCAGCTGACTCTGTTGGAAAGCATCGCCATTCCATTACCCGTTGCCTGATACGCCGAAAGATTCTCCGGGTCTCGACCCAAGAGTCCTTCGTAGTCGCGAGTAAAAGCGCCGACGAAACACGCTGTGCGCGAAGATACATATTTGCTCATGGGAATGCCCGCATTCTCAAAGCCTTCATAGACCACCTCGAGCAGCAAACGCTGCTGTGGATCCATTGTCTTTGCTTCATCGGGAGAAATTGAGAAAAAAGGGGCATCAAAAGCAGATATATCTTGCTGTAAGTAATGACCACCTCGAAAGTTTACCTGCATTGCGTTCAGTTACATAACCCAAAGCACCCAAGTGCGGTTTACTTACGGTACCGCCATGATCGGCGTTTGGATGATAAAATGCGTCGACATTATATCGATTTTTGGGAGTCGTCGTAAGAGCTGAGCGCCCATCGCATAACAATTCCCATAGACCTTTGGGGCTTGAAGCGTCTTGGGGGAAGCGAACTGAGATGCCGACGATCACAACGGGATCGTCATTAAGGGGAGCATCCATCTGAACAAGAACGAATATACACAAAACACTCCACTGAGATTAAATGTAAACTATAGATAAGAGAATGAGAGATGGATTCTGCAGACTCAGTAGTCCCTCCCTTCTTTTAAAGATACTAGCTAGTAAATAGTAAATCCCAAAGTGTTGCTATTATAATTATTCAGGGGTTATACTGTATTTGCGATAATCATTTGCTACGTTGCTGTAGAGTGTTGACTGCAGTGTTCACCGCTCCTGAGCGCACTTGTACTCTTGATGTTGATCCAAACAAATGCCCATGTTACATTATCCAGAGTCAGGTTTGTACTTGTGGGATATGTGATACTCGTATGCTAGAAGCACAGCACCTGCTAGGCTTGACAAGCGGCATGGAGCTGGTAAGCACTAGATAAATCAGACCCCCGGGAGGTATTGACAAGGTACGGAGTACAAGTCGTTTAACCAGAGCACTGCTGTTTAAAGACAAATCCGAGTTTACAGTAAAGACATCCAATCGTTCACTTGGATTGAAACCAACTTACTTGAGATTAGCGACGATACCTACCCAGTGGTCACAACATGAACATCTTGTGCCTACACGGAACTGGAACCAACATATCGGTGAGGTTCACCACATGATCTGGGGTAATTCTCTGACAAGCAGCAGATCTTCCAACTGCAATCGGGTAAGACTTCAACGGCAAGTCCTGAAAGTCTGTTCTAATTAATTAAGCGGCTCTACGACACGAACTCGAGAGAGATGGCATGTCCTTTGAATACGCGCAGGGTGGCCTCCGATGTCCCGCAGCAGAAGGTAGATGATAGTGATACATCCAATGCTCGAAGCAAGCCTACAGACTGACACATAACAGAGATAGCGGGCTTGTTTCCGGACTTTTGCGACTTTTACACGTACTACGACCCACGAGAAGCCCATACCATCGTCGAAGCGGAAGATCAACTATTGGAGATGCTAAGGGAGCGGGAAGGACAATTTGACGGAATACTGGCCTTTTCCGAGTCTGCTGCGCTGGCCGCTGCTCTCATCATCCGGCATGCTCGAGAAAACCCATTCAAAGCCGAGGGGCTTTTTCGATTTGCTATCTTCATATGCGGGCTGGCTCCGTTTGATCATGAGACACTGGGCGTTGCCGGAGGTCCTTTGGCGTCTAAGCCAACGCGTGTCAAGCCAGATGACAACAAGTCTGCGGAACAGCACCTCATCAACATTCCCACGTATCATGTAATGGGCAGCGAAGATGAGTTATATCCCTATGGGTTGGCCTTGTATAATTGCTGCGATCCTGAAATGGCCATCAAGACGATACATCGTGGAGGACATGAGATACCCAGCCAAGTGGAGCTGGTGAAGGAGATGACGAGAAACATCAATGTTACCATTCAGCGAGCAAATTTCATGTGTTAATACTCGTACTCGTACACATTTGTTGGCAGATCGTCGGTGCCTGGACATGACTGATGATGAGTCGTATTGCTTTACTTTGAGGTTATCTTACCTATCTCATTGAGGAAGTCGAATTCCCTACTTTGTTTCCCTAAATGGTAGATCGACATGATGACGTGAGATTCTTGTGGTTGGGATCGGGATGTTGTCAATCTCCGAAGGGGTAATCGCTCGATTCGGAAGCTATGAACTCGTATTATTAGATAGACGAGACGCTAGAATTCTTCTTTACGGGATCTAAGGCCGGGATATGTTCATTCGGATTCGGACCTCACCGCCCAAATACCCGGTTGCCTTGACCGTGTAAGTCCCTTGGATGTTTAGGTTCGCTTACGGTAGGTCCATGTAATTATAAGGTCACTTGTAGAGTAATGTAAAAATATGAGTGCTGATTGGATTTGACGTTCAACCTTACAGCAGTAGCTTTTCAAGCAGAGCGACGAATGTATGGCTACAGTAAACACCTTTCTTGATCGGATGATGCTCAATGAGTATTCAGTCGTTCTGCCAGTCGTTGTGTTATGCGTGTTGCTGTATCTTGCAACAAGACGACAGCTTTCCCTACCCGTAGTCGGTAGATTGACCTCGCCCGGTCTTTTCGGATTCTGGTTTCCCGGAGTGATTGCGAATATCCTCAGCACAAGGGAAGTCCTAGAAAAGGGATATTGAAAGGTGTGCATTGGAGCAAAATTCGAGTTGGGGTCTTCGCTTACATGCTCGTTTTGCAGTATAGTCTGAATGACAAAGCATTCTTTATTCCACAGCTCGAAGCAAATAACATCTTGATCCCACCAGCATGGATCAAAGCATACAAACGAGCTCCGACGACCGATCTGAATCTGGATGGAGCAATTGAAGATGTAAGAGGACTTTGCTGCCATGATATCATATCCTTGTCCTAACCCTTTTGAAGAAGCTTCAGATCAGATATCTTCTCGGCCCTCAAATACGACAAAACTCATACCATATCGAATGGACGCGCGACAGCTTGACCCCCCTCATGCCGTCCGTCTTGGACTGGCTACACGAGGAAATCGCAGACAGTTTGGATCAGGTTCTGGGCAAAGATAATCATGACTTCCAGAAAGTCAAAATCTTTCCGTTCTCGCTTTCTCTGAACTGCAGAATAGCGGCTAGAATCGTGGTGGGAAAGCCTTTATGCCGGGATGTCAAGTTCCAACATCTTTGCGAGCAGCATTCTCAGCTGCTGGTTGCGCTCAGCATGATTCTCAAATTTCTTCCTAACTGGTGCAAGCCTTTGGTCGTGAGAACGTCGCCTTTGCGGGGAGTCCAGCGTCAAATTACCGACTTGGTTCGACCATTGGTGCTGGAAAGCTACAGGAAGCTGAAGCAAGGCGATCAAGATTCTAAGTGGGCTGCGAGTGAACCACCCGAAGGCGAACAGCAATCATTGATGGATTCTCTTGTTCGCACTGCTGTATCGAGGACACCGTCTTTGACTACTGAGGAGGACATTGTCCACGAAATTACTATGCGATTTCTCAGCATCCTATTCCTCTTTTCGGGGAGTCCAACACTGACGGTTGCGAACATGGTTCTTGATCTTGTCAGCGAGCCACGGGAGCTATATTTTGATGCTCTACGTTCCGAGATTACGTCTGTATTCGAAAAGTACGGCGGCAGATGGACATTGGAGAATATCAAAGAACTTGATCTCACAGACAGGTAGGTAGGCTAGAGCTGCTTCGAAGACTTTCCACTGCCTGCTAATAGGGATATATAGCTTCATTAAAGAGTCGATGCGCTTACGTCCAGCAGCTTTTACCATTGCTGGCCGCAAGTCATCAATCCTAAGGGATACACTCTCCCAGATAACTCAGCCACCGTGCCATTTGGCTCCTATCTGACTCTTCCCATGTACGCCATACATCACGATCAAAACCACTACCCTCCTCGAGCTGGAGATGGGTCCGATTTCGATGGTTTTCGGTTCAAAGCTACGGAAAATAATGAAGCTTTGCCACTTGTGGGAAGCAGTGAAACGTTTCTGTCTTGGGGCGCCGGCCGTCACATCTGGTAAGCAAGTCTTTTTTCCTCTTCAGCGTAAGAATCTGCTTTTTAACATGCTATTATTAGTCCGGGGAGATTTGCAAGTGCTGCCATACTCAAAATGTGCCTAGCTGAACTGATCCGAAAATGTGATTTCAAGCCTCGTAGTCGGATCACCGATATCACGTTTGCAAATATTTATGTGCCGAGCAAGACACTGACGGTGGAGATACGGAGGCGGAACTCAGAGTGAATATAGAGGGCACCGAATTAATAGATTTTATCTTAGTATCTAATGTATAATACAATAACTACCATATTCATAGGCCAACGAAGTAAGGAGGAGAGCTCGCTGTGAGTTTAGGTCACAACCACAGACAACCACAGACTTGACTAACATACCAGGAGACAGGCAGAGCCATATCGGCTCCTCTGTATTGCTATTTACAACATTTCTACTCCTTCTTTCTTAAGTTAGTGGCAGACCCAGCAGATTTTTTTCCTTCACCCTGTTGCGAGTGTCAGTTCCAATGGATTCATAAGCGCTAGAATATAGCAATACAACGCATACTGTAGATCTGGAACCCCTTTTTGCAGGGTTGTCTGCCCGCTCATCTTAGAGATAGTATTATCGCCGATGTGTAGCCTGCATACTTCGTAAGGCGATTTATATTCCCCGGCGTGGCGGTGTAAGTGAAATGACATGGAACGTCTCATTGCAAGGCCCAGCACATCCGCCTTGATAAGTGCCCCCCACGGCAGCCAACAGCTACGAGTATATGTATGATTCTGTGGCATATGCCGTCGTGAATCAACATCATTACGATTGGAAGTTTGGTTAACGATACATTACCATACGGTATGGCTGCGATTGACGTTGAGACATTCACCACTGGCCAGATCGGCCTATGGAATGGAACACAGGACGGCAAGGATGGCATCGTCGACTACAAGAACGGGCAAGCAAGCGCCGAGACGAATCTCCTGTTTCCACGAGATGTGGACATCACGGTCCAAGACATGCGATATCTGAGTCCTTCACCGGCACTCATGAAGAATGGATATCAGCTCATCACAAGTCCAACGGCGATATCCGATCAAGACTTTGAAACCGCCGATTCAACGACCAAAGGCCTAATCGAGAGCGATTATTACAAGGAAGTAGGCAAAGTGGTTCGAGAGATGACACAATGCGACCATGTGTTCCCGTACAACTTCGAGACTCGAAACCAACAGGCCAAGGTGCAGGACTACTTGAGGGACGCAATAGACCAGCCAGGGCCGCGACCTGTTGCCCACGTCGACCGAGACCTACCAAATGCCATTGTATCGCTGCAATGCGCTCTAGGCAAGGACAAGGCCGACGAACTCTTGAAGCGACATAAACGGTGGGCGCAGGTCAATCTCTGGAGACCCATCGGCCGACCAGTTGTCAAGTGGCCGCTCGTCTTTGCGAATCACGATGCGATTCCAGACTGGGACTACGACACGCACATGGCACGCGTCTACAGCGTCAACGACCCCCGGATCGCCGACCGAGGGGGCAAGAGTCACAACTGCATCTTGATCGACGACGATCGATACGCTTATCACTACGCGAGCAACGTCGCGCCAGAGGAGGCGCTGGTGTTTTTCTCGTTTCACTCGGACCCGAAGATGGTGCTGCCGCATGGAGCATTTTGGGACAATAAGACGCCGGACGATGCGCCGCCTAGGCGATCCTTGGAGGTGCGATGCTTTGTATTTTTCGACGATGATGAGGTATGAGGATGAGGATGAACCGTAGGTGGATGGCGAGATTATATAGTAGATACAAGGTGAAAGCGGGACTAAGTTAAACAATGGCATTTGCTTCGGTTACAGCGCCCATCTGCCAGGATAACATTATATTTTGATCACGACTATAGATTGATATGTTGATATGACCGTTTATACATGATCTTAGCAATTCATCTATTGCAAGACAATTTGCTCTTCTTATCCATAGACTTCATTCATCGGTACAGTGCAATGACACAGTGCTGATCAATAACACTGTATAAGCTCCAGTGGCCACCTATGACGAAGGTCCCGCTAACACAAGGGCGACGGCACCGCGTATCGTCACCAGCAAAGAGAGCTTCAAAACAACTTGCAATAGCTGCCTCTACCTCGACGAATTGGCAATGGCAGACGCAGACGAAAAAGAGCGCCAGAAGCAGGAGAAGCTTGCCGCCGCGAGGAAGCGCGTGAGGATCCCGAGCTTAGCTACCCTGTCTTGTCTGGGTCCATCAAGGTATCTGTTGGCTGACAAGGCTTCTCCAGGTCGAGCAAATGAAGAAGAAGAAGAAGAAGGATGCCTCATCTACAAAGGCAGAGCCCAAGGGTGAAGTAGAGGCATCCGCTCCCGACACTGTTGAGGATACCGCAGAGCAACCCCCGGCAGATGACAGCGCCATCGCAGACGACAAGGCTACCGAAGATGACAAGGTTGTCGACGAACCCAAAGTCGAAGAAGAAGCGAAGACTGAGGAAGAGTCCAAGCCCGAGGAAGAATCTTTAGAAAAATCCATCGAGTCGCCCCCCTCCTCCGACACACCATCCCTTGCGCAACAATCAAAGCTCAGGTCCACCTCTTTCCGCGCCGGCTCGATCGTAGGTCCAGGACCAATGTCACCCGGACCATTCAGTCCCGAGGGTGACACAGCCCCTGATATCTATAGAAAGCATGTGGCTAGAATCGAAGAGCTGGAGAAGGAGAACAAGCGACTCGCAAAGGATGCAACCGACTCGGAAAAGAGGTGGAAGAAGGCAGAGGAAGAATTGGCTGATTTGCGCGAGTCTGACGGCAAAGAAAGCAAAGATGGTCAAACGGAGAAGCTGGTATGTGGCACAGAGAGAAAGAATTATCATCGCTTATATGCGCAGAGGTTTACACACTTACTAACGGCGTCGTAGAAGGAGGAGATTGCGTCTCTACAGCGCCAAAACTCTCAGCTACAACAGCAAATGTCTCGCACCTCTGGCCACGCACATCGACAATCAGTGTCAATAAACTCTCCGCCTCCGTCACTCCAAGCTGAGCTGGACGCCAAATCAGCCACAATTGAGTCCATGGAAATCGAAATATCAAAACTCAAGGCTCGTGTCGAGCGCCAGGAGAGCGGGGCATCGTCAGAAAAGGAACAGGTCGCCGCACTCGAAGACAAGCTTGCCCGCGCTGAAGCCGCAGCTGGCAAGGCTCAGCGTGAGTTGCAAGACTTGAAGAAGAACCTCGAGCGGACCACCGAGAAGGCTGTCCGCGAAGGCAGCGAGCGAACTAGCGCTGAGACAAAGGCGAAGACGTTGGAACGCGAACTCGACGAAGCAAACAAGGCAAAGGAGGAACTGGAGAAGAAGGTTGAGGCACTTGACAAGAAGGTCACAACATTGACTACGCTGCATAAAGAGCAAGACGCACGATCACAAACTCTAAGGAAAGACAAGGAGAAGGCAGAAAGCGAGGCTCAGGAGCTTCGGTCCAAGGTTGAAAAGCTAGAGAGCGAAAACGCCAAGCTTGCAAGCCGCAAGTCAACAGAAGGCGGTGGCGGCCTCGATGACGAAGGCGTTGATGAGCTTGAGGATGAGGGCAGGCTCAAGCTCGAGAAGAAGATTCGCAGCCTCGAAGCTGAGATTCACGAGCTTCGCAGCGGTGCATGGATTGAGAGACGGCGCGAGATGGAAGCCACCAGTCCCGGCTTCGACGACGTAGATCTCTCGGGCAACAACTACCCCCCTGCACACAAGAAGGGCTCAACAGGCGGTATTGGCGACTTTATTGCACACGGCCTGAATGCTCTGGCAGGAGGAGGTGATGACGAGCTGCTGGCTGATGACGATGTGGAATTTGACGAAGAGGCTTTCAGAAAGGCGCACGAGGAAGAGGCCAAGAGGCGGATAGAGAGAATCAAGGAGATTAAGCGGTCGCTGAAGCACTGGGAAGGATGGAGGCTGGACGTTGTGGATGTGCGGAGAGGTGGAGGGCAAGGAATTGGAGATATATTTGACATTTAGTCACTAGCTTGTACTCTGATTTGACAATACGAATAAATAAAGACAAGTGCATTTCAAATCTTCTCGAACGTCGTTCAGTGAAATGCTATACCCAGGCAAGTAAAGATCGGAAAAAGCGAGACCGGTAAATGAGTAAGTACATACATCTAGTAATATGAGCACCAACCTAATCAACTCATCGAGTAGTGCCCTCAAAGGGAAACGCTTATAGTATTCAGCCATTTCATATAGATATAATAGCAGTTACTAGAGAAATATAAATATAGGAGCAGTTATTAGGGAAATGTACTTGATCTATAGATATCGCAGCTACTCCCTTTGTAGGCGTATTATTCAACTCGTGGGTGTTCGATATGTTCTCGGTCTCGGTTTTTCTGTCCCCCGCTTGCCAGGGTATCTCCTTGATCAAAGTGACACAACAAGTCCGAATTCCACCTGACCAACCGTACAGTAAAGACTCGTATAACGCCATCGGTTAGATATATCGCAGGCTGCTCAGTTTAACAGCTCCAAGGAGATAAATAAACAACCATCCCAGCCGTGACGACCAAGAAGGCAAAAGCCGCGATTCATAATACCGCTGATGCCAACCCCAAGACTCGCAACGAGGACGTTATCAATGGCGCAGGCTTCTTAGCGCTGCTGCTGCTGCTGCTCATCCCGCTGGATGAGTCGTTAACAACCCTGCATCATGATAACGTTCTCATTGCGAGTCGTGATGTCGGAATCATCGGCATCCCATTATCGACAGCTTTCGCCTAATATTGGTCGCTGCGGAGGACTGATCGTAAAAAGTGTCGGAGGATTAAGTTGCCTTGGTGTATGTGTGCGTAGCTCGCAGTCTTTATATACCTCGATAAATGAGCGCAATGTTGTTCATGGAACCCCCTGTGGAATCCTTGCCGAACTTTATTGCTTGCCATAAACTCTATTGCTTGGGTCCAGAACGAGAGTCGTTGAGTCATCACCGAATCCGGTGAGTTGGGCCTACAGAACGGTGGGCTTTGGTATCGCTGCGGTGTTTCTGATGAGTAAAGTGCCTTGCTGATGCGGTAGCCGTCCTTTAAAGTCATTGTTGCCGAAAACTTCATGTTAGCAGTCCAAAACACTGTGAAGTGTTAAGAGTTGGAAGGTGCATGTTGAATATGCCAAGTGACATCATCGGCCGTGTAAAATATGTAAGCGGGGAGGGGAGTAAAAGCTTCATTCAACTTGCATCTCACAGTTTCCCATCTCCACTTTGCGTATATTCCCCTCTCATCCGCGAAGCAATGGCATCGGGTCAAAAGACGTTCCTCATCACCGGCGCCGGGCGGGGCATCGGCCGGGGTCTGTCCCGGATCCTGCTCCAGACCGGTCACCGGGTCTTCCTCCTGGACAACAACAAGGCCGAGCTGGACCACACCGCCGGGCTGCTGGCAAAATCCCACTGGCGCGGACACGACTTCGAGACGGCGCTGTGTGACCTTCGACAGCCGCGGGAGATTAGCGCGGCGGTGCAGCAGGCGGACAAGCTGTTTGCGAGCCGGCTGGATTGTCTGGTGAACAACGCGGCGTACACGGGCGGCGTGGGCGGCACGAGCCTAGCGGACATGACGCTGGAGGAGTGGAACAAGAGCATCGAGACGAACGTGACGGCGCCAATGCTCATGACGCAGGCGTGTCTGGGGATGCTGCGAGCGGCAAAGGGCTGCGTGATCCACGTCTCGTCCACCCGGGCCCTCATGAGCGAGCCCAACAACGAGCCCTACTCCACGACAAAGGCCGGGATGCTGGGCCTGGCGCAGAGCATGGCGGTGTCTCTGGCGCCAGATAGCATCCGCGTGAGCGCTGTGCTTCCTGGCTGGATTCACGTCTTGAACGAGAGCCGTGAGGCAGATGAAAAGGGCGTCAAGTGGGAGGACGGCTTGAGCGAGGCGGACCACAGGTGGCAGCTTACGGGGAGGGTGGGAAAGGTGGAGGATGTTGCAAAGGCGGTGCTGTATCTGGCGGAGAGCGACGGCGTGACGGGGGTAGAGATGGTAGTAGATGGAGGAGTGACGAGAAAGATGGTGTATCCAGAGTGATGGACATGTGGACAAGATACGGGATATCCGGGGGAGGAGGGGAGAAGCGTGTGGGGGATTTGACAGGTCACAGTGGTGGTACAATATTCGAGGACATCATCTCCTGATATTGGAGGAGGAGAATCAGAACCGGGCCGACACAAAACAATGAACCAAGCTTCGGTGCAACAAGATGCGAAATAGTGTGCAGCAGGCGATCATGACGACGGCGGAAGACTCGGTGCTGCTCCCCCTTGCATCGCCTTGCATCACTCACACGAGAAGCGAGAAGAGGGGAGGGGAATTAGAGCACAGCTGCATTGCTGCATCTCCAACATTTCCTCATTCGACAACTGGCAGGGAACCCCGCACGCGCCGCACGGGTTGGTGTGCTTGTTTACAGCAGCTGGTTATTTTCTTGGTCGCGCGGCTGAGCCCGGATAAAGGGATGTGTGTGTGTGAGTGGTAGTGGTGCATTGAGCGAGTTTGGGGGAGAATCAGGAAGTTGGAGAAGAAGAGGACAAGTTGGCGTTTATTTTGGTGTTGAAGTAGTTGAGCCTCACGAAGCAACACAAGCACTGATACTCGCCCTGTAACCTGGTGTAGTGTACTGTAGTTGCTATTGACGTCAGTTACTTAGTCATTTAACGTGTAGCAAAAAGACAGGCTCCTACATCGGCGTCGGCCGAGACATGCCATTCAAAACCCACGCCCTGCTGTATGCAAATCACCCTGCTGGAAGCAAGTAATAAAATCTCGTCGAGTTAGTAATAACCTGTCCCT
Organism: Trichoderma semiorbis; assembly: GCA_020045945.2. Classification (NCBI taxonomy): domain Eukaryota; kingdom Fungi; phylum Ascomycota; class Sordariomycetes; order Hypocreales; family Hypocreaceae; genus Trichoderma; species Trichoderma semiorbis. The sequence goes on from CM034695.1 coordinate 7,148,360, forward strand.
TGCAGTGGATCCTCCAACTGTGGGGGAGACACACACACACAAAGAAGACAAGGACAAGGACAAGGACAGGCGTGGGAAGACGGAGAAGCTGGACTTGGAGTAGTATTCCGGCTTAAAAAGTCCGATACGAGGCGAGGGGCAAGAGAGAGAGAGAGGAACACCTCGCCTATTACTCAGGTTGGCTGTCCAGAAGCATTGGCATAGAGCTTCACTGTACTCTGAAGCAGACAAAGCATGAAAAAGATCTTGTAATAGTTCATAGTAATATCTGCATTGCCGTAGTGAAATTATGGGCTTCCCATGGGTCCAGCTCCGTTTGTCGGCGCCCGTCATATCGATATCGACTAATTGATAACGACGATTGCTTCTCTCAATCTTTTTTTTTCTCTCGTGTCTCTCTTATTCCCGGTCTCGTTGGCTGTCATTCTCCAAAAGGGTATGTATTATGCGTCACACAATTAGACATATAAACCCCCATCGATCCCGTCCTCCTTTGCTAACCTCGACATCTTCCCCCCCCTCAGCAGCGTTGTAATCGAAAAGTCGATCTCCGTTCGGCTCCCCGCGCGTTCTCCGATCCGTGTTGCTGCACCCCACCTTTTGATCGCATCGCATCGGCTATCGTTGTGCCTTCGGCTTCGCCACCAAAATAAACAGCTTGAACCAACAGCTTGGTCGCAACAACGCCTCCGGTTTCGCCTTTGATATACGCGCTGTCGAAAGACAGAATCAGCACAAAGCGAATCATACAAAACAAGATTGAATCATAAAAAAAGGGAAAAGAGGAGGAATACAGCTAGCTACCTCTGGCATCTCCCGGCTATACCATAGATCGTCCCGCTATCGGCTTCATCTTTTGCGACAGTTACCTCGGGAAACACTCGCCCACGCCAATTATACCGAGCCTCTTGGTCCAAGGCTAAGCAGCCTCTACTCTTGAAATAACCTATATTCACATCCACTTCTTCCTCTCGCCCATCATGAGTGCCGCTCCTCGCCTCCTCGCCTCCCTCTCCCGCCGCGCCGCCCTCCGTCCTCTCCAGCCTCTCCGACCTCTTCGACCTTCCTTCGGCGCTGTCCAGACTCTGTCCATGGCCGCTCGCACCATGGCCACCGCAAGCAAGATCAAGGTCCAGAACCCCGTCGTCGAGCTGGACGGCGACGAGATGACCCGCATCATCTGGCAGAGCATCAAGGACCGCTTCATCTACCCCTATCTCGACATTGACCTCAAGTACTACGACCTGGGGCTCGAGTACCGTGACGAGACAAACGACCAGGTCACCCTGGATGCGGCCGAGGCCATCAAGAAGTACTCTGTCGGAGTCAAGTGCGCCACCATCACCCCTGACGAGGCCCGTGTCAAGGAGTTTAACCTCAAGCAGAGTAAGTTGCTTTCTCCTGAACTCTTGTAAATTCCTCTTGTAAACTCGTCTAATTCATATTCCAGTGTGGCTCTCTCCCAACGGCACCATCCGAAACGCTCTTGGCGGCACCGTCTTCCGCGAGCCCATCGTCATCCCCCGCGTCCCCCGTCTCGTCCCCGGCTGGAAGCAGCCCATCATCATCGGCCGCCACGCCTTTGGCGACCAGTACCGCGCCAAGGACCGAGTCATCCCCGGCCCGGGCAAGCTGAGCATGGTCTTCACCCCCGAGGGCGGCAAGCCCGAGGAGATTGAGGTCTTCCAGTTCAAGGAGGGCGGCGGCGTCTCCCAGACCCAGTACAACACTGACGAATCCATCACCGGTTTCGCTCACGCCTCGTTTAAGCTGGCCTTGGACAAGAAGCTGCCCCTGTACATGAGCACCAAGAACACCATCCTTAAGAAGTACGACGGCCGCTTCAAGGACATCTTCCAGGAGATTTACGACACCAAGTACAAGTCCGAGTTCGAGGCCAAGGGCATCTGGTACGAGCACCGTCTGATTGACGACATGGTTGCCCAGATGATCAAGAGCTCTGGCGGCTACATCATGGCTCTCAAGAGTAAGCATTCTTTCTCTTTTTTCTATCCCCCCTGATTCCAAAAAGGGTTCAAACTGACTGATTGCTCTTGCAGACTACGACGGCGACGTCCAGTCCGACATTGTCGCCCAGGGCTTCGGCTCCCTCGGCCTCATGACCTCCGTCCTCATCACCCCCGACGGCAAGACCTTCGAGTCCGAGGCCGCCCACGGCACCGTCACCCGCCACTACCGCGAGCACCAAAAGGGCCGCGAGACCTCCACCAACCCCATCGCCTCCATCTTCGCCTGGACCCGCGGCCTCGTCCAGCGCGGCAAGCTCGACAACACCCCCGAGCTCGTCGCTTTCGCCGAGAGCCTCGAGAAGGCTTGTGTTGACACCGTTGATGTTGACGGCATCATGACCAAGGATCTCGCACTGGCGTGCGGCAAGACTGGTCGTGAGGACTATGTTACGACGAATGAATACATGGATGCCGTTGAGAGGAGGCTCAAGTCTATGCTTGGCGCTAAGCTGTAAATTGGGACTTCGATATCTCGATTTACTGAGACGATGAGCGTGATTTGACACAAAAAAGAAGAAAGAAACACAATAACCAAATCTCTGCTAGGATAGAGAGAGGAGGTGGAAAACAACAAGGGAAATGATGTATAAAAGAGGGGACGAAATGAGCGCAATTGTATACCACTATGTATCAAGTATTTCTATAGAGATGTCATGTACATAGAATTGTTTTGTTCAAAGACCATTTGTTGAGTTGTCTAGAAATGAAACACAGCGTTGGAGAAGCAAAAAAACTACCATTCAGCATTGCCGCCTCAGTTTTCGTGTGTATAAAAACTACAGCCATCACTTCACTCCATATCAGCGTAGATTGAGTCCTCATAATTTGAATTTCTGTTTTGTTGCTAGAATACATCTATTATTACCAACACATTCGAGTTTTTTAGGGAATAGAAAAGAAAAAAAGAAAAAAGAAAGCGGCATGAAGAATTACACGTAAAGTAAAAAAACATCCGACAGTTCCCCCTAAGGAGGGCATCCAAACACATCCGCCGTCCCCCAAAGCCCGAGGTTTTCATTAGCCTCCTTTGATTCCTCCGTTATCCTCTTCCTCTGACAAATGCAAAAGTTGGTTCCTCCTGGTTTGGAAAAAACAACAACGTTCTCACTTTGTTCCCATGCCGATTGGCAGGGTAACAAAGAGGCGACAACAAATCTGCGAAAGAAGAAGAAAATGCAATTCCGACTCCTTCCAGACGTTATGAATAGAGCCGAGACCAGATAGTAGCATAAAATTTTGATGATGGTGCACGCCATTATGACTGCACAAACAACCGCATCTCTCAAGTGCATAATCCCCAAAAGAAATGATCATCGGGGAACTCCCTATTCGTCCTTGCTCGCTGCCGCAGCGTCCTTCTTGGATTTACGCGCCGTGGGCGTTGCCTCGACATCGCTCTTTCGCTTCTTTTTAGTCGGCCGGCTCGAAGACCCTCTGGGCTTGTATCCGGTATCGTCGTCCCTCTTGCGCTTGCTGCTGCGGGCCGCGGGTGTCGCTCCGAAATCGCCATCGTCGTCCATGCTGGCATCGCCGTCTCCGCGCTCAGCCGCAGCACTGAGCCGCGCAGCCGCGCCACCCTTCTTGCCCTTGCCGCTGGCTTTACTGCCGCCGCGCTCGCCTTTAGCACTTCCGCGTGGCTTTCGCGCGCTGGCGTGACTGCTTCCACCGCCGGCGCCCGTGCCAGCCCCCGCGGCCTCGTCGTCGCCATCACCATGCGTCTCTCCGTCTTGGAGGAAGATCTTTGGTGCATGTTTCCGCAGCCAATTTGTGACACTAGTAGGGTTCTTGGTCTGGGGATTTGAAGGGGGACGCGCAATGGGGTGGGCGAGCGGCGCCATCGTGGGCAGGGTAGAATCAGGGTCGATTCCAGTATCGACGAGGTAGATGTAGTCGTCAATATCGTCGGCCGAGAGGAAGTGTGCAGGATGGGACTCGCCATCGGGAGCACCCAAGTCGGCAAGAAACGAGGATTTGGTCTCTTTAGCCGAGTCATAAGTCGAATGGGGGATGTCGTTGAGCATCTGCTCGAGTTTCTTCATGGCAGCCTCTTTATCCTTGCTGCGATCACGGTCCATGGGCAAGCAGAGGGCGTTGTCGTCCGAGGGAGGCTTGAGAGACAGGTCTATCCGTCGGTCTGTGGGAATCTGCGGAGAGTTGTTGACTTCGAGGAGAAGATCCAGTAGCCGACTGCAGGTAGGGTTGACGGGTTAGAATGTAATTCCGAACTGGTGATGATTAAGAACAGCAAGAATTGCACATACTCATTCTCTATGGCCAAGCGCTTCACCGTGTTGGCGGCCTTGGCCTCTTGCTTGTGCAGCTCCTCGCACTCGTGCATCTTGTGGTCGAAGACGATACGCATCTTCCGATACTTCTTTTTCCACGACTTGTAGCCCGCTGGCCTCCGCTCGGAGCCGCCGTCGGCTTTGGCTGGGGAATCAGCCATCGCGGCGGCTGGATGGGGGTGGATTGGCAGGGTTGATGAAGCTATCGTGAATGCGGTGCGGAATGCGCGATTCCGGCGTTGATTCGAGAGCAGTCGCGCGATGTATTCGGAGCAAATGCGTTGTCAAAATGAACGACTATTGGATTCGTAGCAGGCTCGAGAAAAGACGTGTTGGGCGATGGCATTGACGATGGAAGGGAAAAGAGAAAGTAAGAGAGAGAGGTCGTTAACGCATTATGGACAGAAAAGAAAAAAAAAGTGGGTGGTAACGAAAGGATGAAGCGTCAAAGGAGGCTGATGGAAAAGCAAAGGGGCGTTCGGCGCGATGCTGTTCGTGCCTCTAGCATCAATCCATTGGATCAACCGACTCGATCAAACCTGATTCAATTTTTGTCCAGTCTTCAGACGCGCTGAAGGTTGGCGCTACTGGTGTGTGCTGCAGGTGCTCCAGGGCCTGCACAGGCACTAAAGGGCGCTGTTTCAACGGCACTTTGATGCAGCTCGTGTCATTGAGGCGACGCCAGACTGCAGTAGCGTCCGTTGGTCACTTTGCATCCAAATAGCTCCCAACGCTGCAATTACAGGGTAACAGGGCAAACATTGAATTACAGATGACCAAGAGACCGATTCACGTAGATAGTTCCATCAATATTGGGTATGATTAATTATTACGCATGTCTATTTCACATTTACATCTTCAACACAAACAATGATTATTGTTTTGAGCCTTGCTTCTTTCTCTGTCGGCTCTTCTAATATTATTCATCCATTACTGTATATGCTTTACATAGTGCTCAACAACACCACATTTTCAGCCTGATATCAACTAACCCGCCATTGGAATTGTTTCCTTTGCCTGACCCCTATCATTGTTTTTTCTGTTGCTCTCCATCTGCCGTAAATGGAACCCAACCCAATCCCCTCTCACTAATCACGATGAGACCTCCTTGCCTAGTCTCTCCAACTCTTCGCTGATGAATTGTGAAGCGTTAATCATCTCCGTGCTGCCATATACCACCCGCTTGCGGGCACGATCCCCGCTTGTTCTGCTAACCCACTCGTGCAGGTTTCCATATTCCTCCATGCTGCCGCCGCCAACTGTGAAGACGACCGCTTCACTAAAGCCCTGTCGCCGTTGTCCAAAGCTTGCTGTTTGGCCAGCCTGTGATCCCGGGAGACCGCCCGGTGCACTTCCTGCTCCGCCGGATCGGATGGCGCTCGGTGGTGGCATAGTACCTCGCGCATTGGCAGAGCGAGGATCAAAGTACAGATAGTTCTCCGTCTTGGCAATTGCCGAAGATGAGGCCGTGGAGGGCTCCATAATAGACTCGACAATCTTGGTAATCGTGAGATCGCGATCCGCTGGTAAAAAGTTCTTAACTCCGCTAATCAGAGAATCAAAGTTCGATGTTAGGCCAGATGGGACACCAGTCTCCTTGAGGCGGTCCGTCAAGCGGGAGGAAATGGAAGAAAATCGTCCAAATAGGTCCGACGAAGCGGCCTGTTGGTTGGAGTTGTTGTTGATAGTGGTCAGTTGTGTCATCTTGGTAGTAGCCCGTACCCTGATTCATTGTTAGCAAACAAACCCGTAGCCATAGTTGCTGGAAGAGATTTGCAACTCACTGTCGAACGTAGGACAGAGATGAAACATCTGCGCCCGCTGCTTCGAGAGCCTTCTCAAACGACTCAAAATCGGCCCGCCCGACTTCTTGTTCCGTGCTTAGGAACCAAATGATAAACAGCCGTAGCTTGTCTGTAGGATTGTTGCCCTTATTCTCGTCCTTGATGATTTCCAAAATCTGAGCCTTTGTTTGCTTCATAACGTTTTCTTCCGTCTGGAAGTAGTTATCCAGCTGTCGATCCTTGATACCAGATAATAACGCCGCCAGAATGTTCATGTGCATGTCCAGAATGCTTTTACGCTCCCGCATCTCTGGCAACAATGTTATCGCAGCCTTGAGGTGCTGTGCGCTTGCACTCGTGTCATTTTGCAAGTCTTCCAAGCTCGACACTCCCGTCGTTTTCGTGATGGCAGCTGTTTCCTCCTTATACTTGGTTAATTCTGCGTCGATATCCTCTGCCACCTGCGGGAATGGGACGCCGGCATTCTTGATCCAAAAGAAATCGTTGGCAGTCAAGTCGTAACCCTTCTTTGACGTGCCCTTGGCGGGGTTGCTCTCATCAACTGGTGACTCGATTGTGATACGGTTGAGTTTGATAGAGAGAACATCGTGTACAAGAGATTGATACGTCCATGAATGCGACAGCATGGGTATCAAGTCAACGTTGCGGTCGAGGAGGATAAGTACTGGCCTAGAACTTGGAGTGCCGGCTGCTGTAGGTCGCGTGTTGGAGAATAGGTTATCTTTTGAGTTTAGAATATGATCTCGGAGTTTGCGGTCGAGCCGTTGCGCAACCATCTCTGCGGCGGCACCCTTGGGGCAGCGAATGATTGGAATAACGCCTAGAACGTTGCAAGTCAATATATGGATCCTCTCGCAATATACTCAATTGTCTCGACTCACCCATGGTCACCACAACGCTGAAAAGACCACTGACAATCCTATCCACTACCGCATCCAGCTCGGCATCGCTTGTCTTTGCACTGTTGAGAGCCCAATATGTGTGCTCGTTTTGCATCCCCAAACTGAAGAGATCCGGCTCGGCAACAATAAAGTTCAGATATTGGTCAAAAAGCTGCGCGATCTTGTCCGATGTTCCTGCTTCAGCGGTTTGTGTGGCGAATTCTTCTAGCAAGACTCGAGGAAGAGAGGACAGGAAGTTGACGTAAGCCGGCGAGTACAGTCCCTTTTGTAAATCTTCAGTCATGAGCTGTAGGTTCCGCGCATTCGGCTCGAGCAGATATATGACTGGGACATCGGGTATGGGATATCGCGGAGTGCCGATGTGCCTGCGTGGCGAACAATTAGACGCGGTCTCGCATTGTCGTAGACATCAAACGGGTGAAACTAACATGTGCATTGTCACTCCCATAGAGCGCAAGTCGCTGACGCGCATGACACTGCTGATGACATCTCTACCAAGGTCATCGAAGACGAGGACTTTCCAGATGGGGTTTCCTTCAGCGTCGAGAATCGGGGCAACGGGGGCCAGCAATCCGTTGGCGTGGGCTTCTTCCGTCTCGCTCGACTCGATGGTTTCGTTGAGGTTGAGGATCTTTTTGAGAGACGCTGCAGCACACCAGGTTGTCAGAATTGGACACCACACACAATGCTAGCCAAGCTTTTCTCACCTATCTGGCGATCCCGCAGAGAGTTTGCTTTGGATGCCATGGTCGGAGGGAGCTCGAGTTGTCGTATTTAAGTAGATACGTAGGTATGGGGAGTAATCTCGACTTGCGAGGCAACGCAATGGGAGACGGCCGAGGACTCGCTCGCTGCTCCACAACTATGGCAGGATCGATATCAATCGTTGGAACACATGCGCATGCAATCGCCGAGCACAAAAGAAGAGAAATCCGCAGCCGAATGGAGTTTGCGCCGGTTGTTGATCAGAGTCTGAGCTTGAGGCCACGATATCGAATTACCCCCCCAAAGCCAGCTGCGAAACAGAGCTCTCCCGCTATAACTGCCCCCCCAGCAGGTCACTGACTTGCACGCTAAAAGCACCTGCTGGGCGATAGCTGCTGTGGCGTGTCGCGGACCGACTGAATGGCCGAGCTGCCGTTCCAAACATTTGAGCCTTCCAAGGTGAAGCTCCACTATGACATGCCCCCGGCAAAGCACGATTCCGGGCGCGTTGGTGCCTGACTTCTGGGGCGGCCAGCCAGCACGGCTTGTCTACCAAACACGACTTTTCACAAGCATCGACAACGCTCCGTCAACATCAATCTCCCGTCCCCATCGGGTTGCGACAATTCCAGCATCGGCGCCATCGCGGAACGGCGTGTCTAGACCGCTGGCGCTTCGAGAAGAGGGAATTCGCGACCAATAACTCCCGCGACGGCACTTTTCTGTTGTTTCCCACCCCCCCTTACTTTCCTGGTGCGTCTTGCACGGCTGGGAGAGGGCGAGCTACGTGTTCGCCTCCGGATAATACTGTAAACACCTGGCGGCAAAGGGGGCCATGAAGTTTCTGTTTCTACCGAGTACGAGTACAGAGTAGGCTGTGAACAGGATAGAAATCAATCTGCCGCGTCAAGTGCAGCAGCCGCAGGGTATGCCCACCTCCTCCAATCCCCTCTAGCACTCATTTCCCCGATTCCTGTCTGCAGCCCGCAACATGCAAGTCCCTTCATCTTCTTCCCGAGAGCGGTTTTCTTTCTTCTACTTTCTTTGCCTGCGCAAGCGTCTGTCTGGCGTTGGCGCGGCCATGATGTTGGAGCGGCCCTTTTTGTATCGCGTGACGACCATGATCAAAATCTATGGGCCGCGCTCTCTATAATCCTTTTGTTACCATTAAAATGCGAGACGTTGAGCAAAGCGACTTGCGCGGCCTCGGCCTTGAATGGTGTTGGACATGGGCCTCTCTGTAAAAAATCAGGGAGCTCCCAGCCGCCAAGAGGGTGTGTTATCGTTGAGGCCTGACGAGCAGTGTTCCGCCGTGCCTTGCATCCTAGCCGCGCCCGGGTCTAGATGTGAAAGGCTGCGAGATGTCGGCAAGGCGATTAAAGTACCGTGTCGTTGCGCCTTGTCGCAGCCCATCGGCAGGTTGCCAATCACGCGACGCCCACCTTGGGCTGTCGTGGCGGCGTCACTTGGAGGCTTTGGGGATGCCTTTCGTCACAACCGGGATCGGGACATGCCTGCTCTCCGTCTGTCAGCACTCCGACCGGCATTTAAAATGGAAAAGGAAAAAAAGAGAAGCAAACAAGAAGAGAAAAAGAAGCTGTTTCGAAAATCATCTTCCAATTATTTTCGATCCAAGCAGCTCTTTTTTATTTTTCTTGTCCTTAATCCGCCTGGCGCCCTGTCACCCTGATGGCGACACACATGCTCTATGTTTGCTTGCCTTGCCGATCCTTGGCTAGCGACGGCGCTCCACCCTCTGTACTGGCAACTTTTACCTTTCCATCAATGTTTCGCATCAAATTGCGGACTGGCGTCTCGTCTCGCCTTTGTGGTGCTCAGCTGCTTCATACTTCACACCGCTGACAGCTTCATTTTTCATTTGTTATTTTCATTTTTCGCATGAAGCCATCGCAGTTGTCTTCACTCCATCTCACTTCATTCTTCTCTGCAAAATGCTAACCCACCCTCTTTTTCCTTCAACAGAACTCGCCCTACGACCCCTTGTCCATGCAAATTTGCCTTTTTCTGTACTAGCGCTCTGCTGCCGAACTCTGCCGACAATCTCCCGCTAGGCCTCGAGTGGCTTGTGCCAAGTACCATCACACATCAAATTCTTCGGGTGAGTACTTAGAGCTTTGGTTGCACCGCCTCACATCCGCCCTGCAGCACTTCTGCATGAACGCCACAGCCACACCCACGCGACATTCGCAGCTCGCGTTTCTAGCATCGACGTCACATTAACAGAACCCAAACTTTCCCTTTGTTTTCCCTTGAATGCTGGAGTAAACAAAACCAATCATCTCCTCGGTTACTGATGGAATCTTAATAGTTCTAGAATCTGATCCATCTGTTTCTATGATTTGCGTATGTTGCTGCCTGTACCAGATATAATTGTCCGAAAATGCAGTCCTGGTCTGGCTCTGGCCAGAATGGCGCAAATGATGGGCATAATTCCTGGCAGTCCGGCTACACATATCAAAACCAAGGCAACCAGTTCGATCCTAACCAGGCCTGGTCACAGCCGGAAACTGAGCAGGGCTCATACCCTCATTTAAATCAGCAGGATCCATCTACATCCAACTTCTTTGAAGCGTCCCACCAGGGAAATGCCTTTCTTGCTGGAGGCCTTCACTCCGCTGCCTCCAGCCAAGCCCCGTTCCATGCTGGCCATGGCGCTCTTTCTTTGAACCAACAGTACTCGCAGCCGGGTCAAGATGTGATGGATCCTGCCTTCAGTAATATTCACCCTGATTTATATGGACACCAGCCAAAGGTTAACCTGGGCGGAGATGGAATTGGCCATATGGGACAGGTTCAGAGCCACCCGCATACGTCAGCTCAGTTCACGCAACATGAATTTGCATTCGCTCCCCAGAATGAGCAACTGTACGATCCTGCCGTTCCGTTTAACCGCCAGCCTCAGCAAGTGTCTCAGCCAACTCGTCAAGGAAGTCACACTCCCGTCCAGCAGTTTGATAACTTGCAAGGAGGATATCCCCAGGGCCATCAGTTCAGGCAGGCACCGCAGCAAGTGCCGGTTCAACACCAACAGCAGCAGGCATATCATCAGGGACAGCCCTTCCCAGCCGCTGTTGGTGGACAGGGTGACCAATACCAGCTAAATAATAACATGGTCTATCAACAGCCGAACCCTCAGTATAATTCACAGCAAGGATATGCACCCCAAAAAGCAAATGCATATGCTACACCCCCTCAAGGAACGCCTGTACAGCAACAAGCACAACCGCTTCAGCAGCCTTCAGTGCCATCCTCCAATCATCCGAGTGCTGCTCCTGGTATACAATATGGAGTATCCCAGCAGCCGATTAATAGCGGCATCGTAGCCACCTCTGCTTCTATTGGCCAATCGGTGATGGAGGGGGCGCCAAAGAAAAGGAAGCGTATGACGAAGAGTGCTGCCGAGCCGATAGTTCTGGAGCAGCCGGCATATCCCATAGATTTCCCGGTCGATGCTCTTGGAAGAAGAGGCGAAGAATCCGAAATCCTGTCCGTTCCTGTACCGTCAGAGGAAGAGGCGCAACTTATGGCCCAGTTTGCGAAGCGGACCAAGGCTGCACAGATCAAATATCCTTCGATTAATGGACTTCCACACCTAGTGTATGATGGGACTATTAAAATTCCAGGTACGAAGTTGCCAGGCACTATGAGCTCTCTTCTTCCCTGTCTCTCACGTGTAGCTAACATCTTCTTCCTTCACACAGCACCCAAGAGCTATGACAAGTTGACTCCTTGCATTGCCCTGCCGCCACGCCACGACCGTCCCGCGATTCCCGAGCTTGGATACCTGCCTTGCGAAATTCAGGGTAAATTTACCATTCAGTATCGGCCATCTGCGGAAAAGGGCGGTTTGGACGAACGCCGAGACGAAGCAAGCCAGTTATTGGATGAATATGATCGCTCTATGAATGCTCTCGGTAAACGCAGACCAAAATACACCGAGTATCCACGTATGTTGAAGGAAATCTGGGATTTTTGTGTGACTGTAGACGATACTAACTCATCTGCAGATGCTTTCAAAGAGCAGCTTAAATCCGACGAAGCTTCGAAGAACAAGGCAGAAAAGAGGGCTAAGAAGGAACAGGAGGATGACCGAGCGAAGCCGGTATGTTGTTTTATATTGCTGAGCTGAATGAATTTGTGCGCCGCTAACAATTTTCTAGATCCGTTCACCCGTCCGCCCAACTGATCCTGCCGAAGCCGCTGCCTGGGATGCCATTGGAATTGTCCATATTGAGGCCTCTGTTGCTCGCACAAATGCTCTTATTGCTGGAAGAGTTCAGCAAGCTGGCGAATTCTTCATCAAACTTCGTGGCGAAATGAACAAGGCCAAGTTGGACGTGGACGCTGCTGTTAAGAACAAGGTGCCGGATGCCGAACTTGCAGAGCTAAAGCACCTAGCAGAGCAGAAGAAGGAGGCCTTCTACCGCGCCCTCGACGTCACCATTGAGCATGCCGACGACAGCGTCTTGGATAACCTCGGAGGCCACCAGAAATTGGTTCTCAGTCTCGTCAACGCCATGATTTCATCAATCAAAGCAGGCGACTTCTCCGGGAAGCTCCCCAAAGCATTACTCGAAATTTTTACTCATTTCCGCATGACAAAAAAGATTGCCGAGACGACAAATTTTGAAACAGTCAGAAAAAGGTTCGAAGATAAGGGCGATGATGAGGTCAAAGAGATGGCACGCGAAATTGCTGCGAATATGAAAAAGGTTACCAAAACTGCAGAGTCAGAGACGGCCACGGGATACGCCGGAACCTCTGCAGCTAGCAGAGCTAAAGCTGGCGTCAAGCCATCTACAGAAGCTCCTTCAGTCAAGCGAGGCCGAGACGACGACACAGACTCTCGGACCGTAAAAAAGATCGCGGTGGAGCTCGGTAACAGCTCTCTGAGCAAGAAGCTGGCCCAGCCAAAGATTCACCCTCCGGCCGCATCGAAAATCATTCCACCCAAAGCGCCCTCGTCGATACTGCCTGGTAAAGCACGACCTGTACCAAAACCAGTGGTCAAGTCAGAGGCAGACAGTCCATCTGCGTCTAGTGATGATAAGAGCAAGATAGACGTCAAGAAAGCGGTAGCAAAGGCGGAAGCTGGCAAGCCGGCTGTTAATAAAGTGGAAGCCAAGCCTCTCGCACAAAAGGCATCTTCGACACAAAGCGCCAGCGCCTTGTCGGGAATTGCTTCTCTGCTCGACTCCATCAACGCTCCTAAACCGACAGAAGCTCTTGTCTCAGTGGTCAGAGAGACACGGGAGTCTGATACCCCAGAAGCGCCGGAAGAAAAAGCTAAACGACTTCGTAAAGAGGCTCGTCGAAAGCTTAGGGTCAGCTGGAAGCCTGAATCAGAGCTTGTGCAAGTCAAAATCTTCCACAAAGACGACGAAGAAGATGAGGGCAGGGAGAGCAACATGATACGAGACGCAGCTGATGACCGCTCCGAGGGTATGGTTCTGAAACAGCGCGCAAACGTGGAAGAGGACGAAGATGACGACGACATTCCTTACCAGCCTTGGTTGGGACCGGTCGAGATGGACTTTTCAGTGCTGGCTGACGATGTACGGAGTAAGAACTACGTTACGCGTGGCGGCACTGTGACGTTCACGACCGACGAGCAGCAACGAATCGCAGAGAGGGAGCAGAGAGAGCTCATGGCCATCTACACTGACATTGACGATATTCCTCCAACGCCCAAGTCCCCTATTCCGGAGACGGCAACTACGAATCCCGAAGCCAAGACTGGCTACCTTCCCCGAGAAGATGCCAAGTATGAAGAAATCCAGCTTAGATGGCGAGATGAACAACAGTACGGACTCGATGAGGCGCTACGGTCTGCTATGAAGCGGCTCGACGCTAAAAATAGCCCGTCTAATAAGCTTGATTCCATTCTCGGTCGGCTTCAAGGAGGTGTATCGTCATCATCTGCACCCTCCTCACAACCCGCATCTTCCGTGCAATCTCGACAGACTTATCACCAGCTCCCGCTTCTCTTGGGTCCCGCAGCAGAGGCACTTGTACTTGCGGCGCTTCAGTCAGACAAGACCAAGGCTTGGCGCGACACCAACCCCGTTCAATACAGCGATACTGTGCGTTCCTACAACTATACCGACCCGACAGTACGACTTAATGGAAACGCTGTCGAGGATGCTGCGAGGAGCTTGATTAGCAAACCGTTTCCTGCAACCGCACCACCAGACTGGCTTTCGTTTGATCAAGAAAGGGTCAGGGAATGGTGGTTTGGATATAACAAGGAGGTGGCGGTCAGACAGAAGAAGGAAGAAGAAGCACGGGCCAGAGCTGAAGCTGAAGCAAACGCGCTTAAGATTGCCGCTGCTACTGCCGCTGCCGCTGCGAACCCCTCGAATAATGGTCAGTCTCAAGACTGGGCGACGGCGCAGTTTGCCCAGCAACAGAATTACGCCCCGTACATGGCACTGCTACAGCAGATGACTGGTGGGCAGCATCAAGCTATTCCCCAAATTCCATCGATAGCAGCACCAGCGCCATCCCAAATTCCCGACGGTCAACTACAGTCGATTCTCGCAGCCATCAACCAACCTCAACAAGCTGCTGCAGCGGTGCAAGCTGCGAACATTACTAGCTACTTGAACCCGAACGACCCCTCATACCAGCAGCTGATGATGCTCACTCAAATGGCACAAGGCCAGCAGCCACCTCCACCTCCGCCGCCGCCGCCATCCTTTGGCCATGGGGCGGAGCGAGATTGGGATCGAAACGATAATTCGAGAGGAGGCGACAGAGGAGGCGATCACGGAAAGGAAGGCAGGAAAAAGAAGGGTACGCTGCCACCCCATAAGCCTGCCAACAAGGCTCTCATAGGAACCAAGCCATGCACTTTCTGGCAGCAAGGCAAGTGTGCTCGAGGTGATAAGTGCACCTTTAGACACGGGTGAAGAGAAGTCTACCATTTTTGTTTCTCTCTTTTTCATTTTTTTTCTTTTCTTTTCATCATTCTATCAAGGGATTGTGTCGAGGCACATTAAAAACAAACGTGGCATAACGCTCGAATAAGTTTATCATGGACAGCGGGATAACTGGAAAACCTGAAAGGCGTTGAAGTTTAGAAGGGTGGGTGGAATAGGGCAACAATTGTTTCAACAAACAGTTTGGGCGTACCTGCATGCCTGTATATTAGATATGAGTCGTCTTAGTTTACAATCTTCGGATATTCTTTGTTAAACACAGATATATAGTCTGTGCATAGGGAACAGTATTCTTTATGCATATAGCTTTTATTCCTAAGCCACGCGTAATAAAATGCATCATGATCAATCACTTGGGGCCTGAGTCTGAAGCTACACTTTGAAGATGAATCGGAGGCTAGGTAATACTTTTCATGCTAGCCATAATGAAACAAATCCGTTATATTCCATTACAATAGAAAGTAGATGAGTGCAATTGTCTTCACATGAACCCTTTCATCTCAGATGCTAATTTTCGTCCCAACTCCTCGCCTCTCTTTTCCCCATCTACTCAGCAGCCTCCATCTCCGTATCCCCAGCCGCCCCAGGCCTCTGAATCAAGCCCCTAAGGCTCAAATCATAGACAATGTCCTCGACCCTCTTGACCTCGTACTTTACGCCGTCTGCGCGCTTGCGAATAATATCGTTCTTGAGGTTGAGCAGCTGGAATCCCGCAAAGAGGTCCTTGACGAAGGCGCTGATGGTGAGGGGGAGCTGGAAGTCGCCGAGGGTGACGCTGTTTGTGGCGAGGCGGGAGAGGTCCTGGGTGAGGTCGACGAGGGAGAGGAGGTATTCTTCGATGGTGATGTGGAAGGCGTCGCGGTCTTTGAGGTTGGTTGGGACTTTTTTTTTTTGGTTTAGGTTAGTTTGTGAAGCTTCTTTTTTGTTTTTGTATGGGGAGGGGGAAGGAGGGTTTACCGGAGAAGATTGTGCCGACTTCTTCGAGGGTGAGGAGGCGGCCGATTTCAGCGGGTGAGGAAGATTCGGAATCAGAGGTTTGGGAGGGGGGGAAACCGCCTAGCCAGGCGCAGTAGATTGCTGTGCCGATGGCGTGCTGCATTGAGCGCGTCCATTTCTGGTTGTATCTGGAAGAGAAGAGTTAATTTGGTGTGAAGAGAGATAGAGATAGAGAGAGGGAGGGAGAACAAACTTGTAGTAAGGGTGCTGAGAGGCGACGGTGTTGAGCTCGCTGATGATGGCGGCTTCTTCTTTGACAGCGGCCTCGACTTGGGAGACTAGCTGGGGGTCTGTGAATGTGAGAGTTAGTATGGGTTTGCTTGATTCTGATACTGTATTTGAGATGGATGTGATGTGATAGAGGGTGAGCATTTACAGCGTGAGCGAGGCGTTGAGTGAACTCGTGAGAGCAGGCCCTGGGCTGTGGACACGACCCGGTCCAGTCGCTGGATGAGCTGTGAGAGAGTATCGCGGATCTGGGTCTCTTCCTCGAGCTTGGCTTCCAGAGAGGCGAAGATGGAAGGGTCGAGGAGAGCTGGCGGAGGGGCGGACATTGTGACTGAAGCCTTGTGGTTTGTTTGTTTGTGGTGAGATGGGCAAGGCTGAGATGGGTGGCTTTGGTTGGGCAAAAGTTTTTTTTGTTCCCTCTCTTTCTCTTCTCCTAGTGGCTGGAGATTTTTGAGATCTGACTGGCCTTTGGGGATGGAGATACAGCAGTTATTGCTACAGGCTCTACAGATGGATGGATGAGAGCAGGATTTTACGGATTTGGGGAGATGGCGAGGCTGCGTCAAAACAAGGTTGCATCTAGATTTTGGTGACGTCGCGAGGCTACAACTTGGGAGCACAATCAAGCAGATCTAGAAGCATTTTTACAGTCACTTCACGTCACAAGTTCTTGTCAGAAAACTATCTACGGTGTCTATGGAAAGAATCTCTTCTTCACCACCAGGGCAAGCCCCAGCAAGCAATGAAAAGAAAGATGGTTGTCGCGTCGCCTGGAGGCAGTGTAATACCAGGGACACTGTGGGCGGAATCATGTGCAAGCACAGAGGAAACCGCCCCAAAACCAAAAATAAGAATAATCACGATTGGTCTCCTTAGAGACCTTTCAGAGATTAAACTGAAAAGAACAGATACTACACTTGATCTAAGCCAAAAGGCAAAGAGAGCTAAAGAAGAAAGGAAAAAAAAGATTCTAAAATGCCGGCGAGCTGCGAGAAGTTTTATAGCTGTGAATTGGGCGGTGGAGGGGTGGGGCGGCAGAATGGCAAAGTGGGTGGGGATTGGCTGGGTTGGAGCGGTTGGGGGCTGTTGCCTGGGGCTGAGAAGGTCAAGTATCATAGTGAGTTATCTGCCTTGATACGACCAGTTATTATACAAGCACCGCACAGCACTGTCGTGTAGGTAAGTACGAGTACGGAATCGAGAATCGTTGAAAAAGCTTTTGGTGTACCTCCAAGATTATATACAAGCATTGGATGGTGTCTTAGTACTCAAGGCTCGTGGCGCCAGCCATTATGGCAAACGGTGAGCTGCATTCATATTGCCATGAATCAAGGGAGCTCAAAAGCGGCCTGCCTCGTCTCCGATATCCCACGTCGGACCAGTCAGTTTGTGACGGCCGAAAATCTCAATGGCGTCGCGCACAGTCCATTTCTTCCAGTTTGCATCAGCATGGCGGCCGTACCACTCCCTCGCAAAATCCCAAACCTGCTTGATCGGACGCACGTCTCCCTTTGCAATCCCTCTTGTAGCACACCATTCGTCCACCTCGGCTTCATTGCGAAACAGCAGCTGGACCGAGCAGGTGTAGATGACGTTGTCCCAGACCTTGGTCATGGGCACTGGAAAGTGAATCACGAAATCATCCGAGTCCACCAGCTGTCCGTCTCGAGCTGTGATTGTTACTTCGTCGCCGATGGCGCCAGTCCGTGTCGTAAACGTCGAGGTTCCGCCTGCGAGGTGCATCACGCCGAATGAGCACCAGGCACAGTTTCCCCACCACTTGCGATCCTCTGAAGACACAATGCAGGTTGTGGGTGCTGCCGAGAAGGGATGGCAAACCCACACCTCGTCGGATTTGGGGTGTAAGACAACTCCATGGTATTCTGCCAGGGCTTGCAGGCCTTGTCTCGTCGTAGCTACATCACTTTCGAAGCGGGTGGCGATGTCGCTGACAGTGGGAGCACGCTGGTTCTTGAGAAAAGAGGAGATGATGAATTCGTGCAAGCTGGAGTGATCCATGATTGCAGGCCTTGAGTATATTGTACGTGGCTTCGGGTTTCGATTGTTGCGGCTCAAGCAGGCTTGACTTTCATCAAATGCCGGAAAGGGCCTCGATTACACATTTATATATTCCGGATGTACCAGGTCGTGATATTACCTCAATTCGGTAGTGATCATGTAAGTTGGCTGAATCAGCATGATTAGATGATCGCGCGGACCGTCGAAAGGCGTGCCCAAGGGCTGAAGAGAAATACCTAGGTAGGTAGTAAGAGTGGAGAGTTCCACTGTCTTTGTACGCCATGTTGATTTAACCAGAAAATGCAGTGTATGTTGACTTTAAGTGGGATGAATCGGCTTGGTGGAAGAGGGAAGCACAAGGTGCGTTGCTCTTTGTAACTTGCATAGTACAGAGCAAAGATTATACTAAGCAAGTTTAACAGGTTCTGTGAATGCAAACAGTGAATCTTGATTGCAATATAATATTTGAACTAAACACAGTTTTAGAGCCGCATTACTGTTCCAATTGCCTAGCGGTACAGTAGCAAACCCGACGGCGAAACTCTCGAACATGCCCAGACGACGCCACGAAAACCCGATGGTGGTGGTTGAACAACCTCCCAAGGGACGGACAGAAGAGCAGCTCCTTCAGTTGCAAATGGAATATCTCGCTCTGCAGAAAGACTATTGTAGTTTAAACCGCATTCACACGGCGAATTCTACAGTAGCAGCGCAGATGAAGAAGCGTACTGCGAAAGTCTGGTGCGAGGGGCCTTTGCACTGGCCGAGACAGATCCAGCAGAGCATCTTCCGTGCTTGATAGCATCTGTCGAGAAGTGTTTAAACACGAGCGCACTGCAGGTTGAGAGATGGAGGACCTGGGGAGACTACATGGACGCCCAGTGAATGTATGTAAACAGACTGGCGGCCCTCTCTGCAGAAGCTGGTAACATCCACATCCTTCCAGCAACCATGGTCGTCGCGATAGTCGTGGTTAACTCTTGTAGTCGCTTATGGCCACCACTAAACCATTGACTTGAAAAGGCCCCTGTTTCGTAGGTGGTTTCGGACATCAACCAACAAAGCCAAAACCGGCTATGCCAACCCTGCTGTACGAGTATGTACGGTATCATTGCGTCTAGTACATAGGCCTATAGTAGATATCGAAATAAGGGTCCGGGATTTGTTATAGTGCACACTTTTCAACTGGACCTAACATCCTCCAGAAATGGATTTCGTGGTACATAGTGGTGACTGTGACCTTCAAGTTGTTTCTATTACCTACATGTAGGTAGGCAGCCACAAGCCTGGATGAGTCGTCAGCTAACGATGCATGCAACCCGCCAGATTGCGTCAAGGTATGCGCCCACAGAGGCTCGAAAATCTAGCCATAAGCTTCCTCCGCCCACATACTCCCAGACTCCGTTATCTCATAGTTCACCCTCATTCATCAAGGTAGCGCAATGAACGATGACGACGATAAGGACCAGTCACTTCACGAACTCAGCCTAGGCCACGGAGCATCTATCATCTCGCAGCTCGTCGATATAGGCAGCGAGCAAAATCAACAAAGACACACCAAGTTCCGTCCCTTCATCAGCCACCTCCAGTGCCTCTGGCCGCAAGGCAGTGAGCTGCGCCGCACGTCTATCAACGCCTTTCACGAGCAACAATATGTCGCGCTATCATATACCTGGGAGCCTTCAGAGTTTGAAGATCCTTGCAATGGGCGGTACCGCGTTGAGGGCTGGGATGTCAACCGTCTCGAACTTTCGGCAGTTCGGAATTGCGTTCTTGATCGCGTCCTCAGCTACATGCGCTACGCCAAAGTTCAGTTCCTCTGGATCGACGCCGAATGCATTTACCAAGACACGTGCGACGATGTTGCCGCTTGCACCAGCCACCACCGTTGCACTCAGAAGCGTGATGCTCTACAAGCTATGGACCTCGTCTACCGGCTCAGCAAGCACCCCGTTGCGCTATTAGCCCGTCCCCTGCAAATGGAATTCGAGCTGGACCTCCTGACACACATCCTCTCGGGGCATCTCGTCGACGGCGACTGTAACTTTCGGCTCTCGCGACCGACTACCGTCCCCAAAGCGACCGAGGCCTTGTGGCTACTTGGCGAGATCACCCGGGACATTTGGTGGAGCCGTGCCTGGACTTTCCAGGAGAACTATCACGGCGGAGACCGAATGCGGCTGCTGATCCGCCATGATCAATCACTAGAGCCGCAAAAGCTACGCCATGGGATATTTGGTAAGATACCGGGCGAGTTGTGCGTGTGGTCCGTCACCTTCTCCACAGAGGCGACACGCCTGTGCCTGGCGCTCCGCGGTGCAGGGGTAGAACTGCAGCCGGATGACGTCCGCCGGATCGACGACGTGCTTCAAGCGGCTACGAGGTATACAGCGGTGCTGCACGAGTCGAGCACAATGACACCGGCAGTAGTCACTGACATCGAGGCGCGTGGGTTGTCAAAGCCGTGGGACCGGCTTGCTATTCTTGCAAACTGCTGTCAATACCCGGTGCGGTTGGATTGTGAAGCTCTCAGCAAGCAGTATCATAGCCTAAGTTTGTCGGTGCTGGCCATGTGTTTACTTAATGGGGAAATTCTCGACAATAACGACAGCAGCCTAGAGCTGGTGGCCCCGCTAACGACATCGGGGTTTCTTAAAAGAAAGCTGTTTGGAGCATTCAGCGCGCCAGAAGACGAACCCAGGCGGCTATCATTCAACAAGGGCTGCCGACTGACCGACGTGAAGCTAACAGTGGGTGGTATCTTGACAAAGGGGCACTTGTGGAAGTTAAGCCGTGTTATTGACACCTCCATGTTTCGGAAGAAGCTGCCCTGGATCAACAACCCGAGCGGTCGACTAAAACCGAACCAGCGGAGGCGTCTATTACAGCTGGTTTACCGCTTAAATGAACTTAAACACTACCCTCTCGCTGGCCAGATGGACGAATATCTTGCCACCGACGCCAAATCTAACGCTAACAAGGTCTATACCTCCTTTACTGAGAATTATCTCCACTGCATGGCCGCTGAATTAGCAGCAGCGATTAAGGCGTGCCGAAAACTAAGGTTAGGCAGCATATGGTACCCGACGAGGCGGTCGGCGCCCTATAGCGCAGTCTTTGTGTGGCCTGATAAAGACGAGGACGAGGACGAGGACGAGGACGAGGCGCATCCACCGCCGGCGTTCGTCTTCACCTCGGCATGGTTCCGCGATCCGGGCTCAGAGACTTACGAAGCCAACGACATCGACCGCCACGTCTCGCTTGAGGTTAGCCCCGAGGAGGCCCTCGACGGCACCGGTGTCCCACACCTCCGTGTCCGCAGGTCCCTGCTCGGCATGTGCTTCTTCGACGGGTACCCACGCACCAAAGTTGTGTTTCCCTGGCCGCGAGCGCTTCAAGCAGTTAAGCCTTAGTACAAGGCCTACAGGCAGTAGTGAGGAGTAGAAGTACCCATGATAGTCGGTATTAACCTCACTAATTACTAATATGTGACTTTAAGTGGGATGAATCGGCTTGGTGGACGAGGGAAGGACAAGGTGCGTTGCTCTTTGTATCTTGGATAGTACAGAGTGTATATAAGATGATACTACAGGCAAATTCAACAGGTCATGTGAATGCAAACAAGATTACTGTTCCAATTGCCTTATGACTCTTATAGTCGCTTACGATTACCAGTTAAAGACCTCGTAGGTAAGGTAGTTTAGTATGGCGCCATCGGCATTATATCGCACCAATATCACAAGTTCCTAGGACATCAACCAACAGAGCCAAAACCGACTGTACTTTGTCGACAGCTAGAGAACGCACTTTTGAACTAGTCCGGCTAGCATCCAACACAAAACAAGAAATCTAGCTTGACTGATCCAAAATCCCTTATGGGCAAAAGGGTCGGACGTAAGAAGTCATGATGATTAATCCCGTCACGCTGCGTCGATCAGCCCCTTATAGCCCATCAATCCCGTGCCGTCTAAGCAACCAATGTACTCTGCTTCAAAGTCGCTTCTTTTTAATATCCCTACCTCGACAGAGAGCTGAGTTCGTCCCTTCCCCATACCAAGAGCCCCAGAGCTTTTGTGACGTTTCTCAAACGCCATACGGGCCTTGAAGTGGTCTCGGGTGGATTTGCCAGAGTATTCGAAGGCGGCAAGATCTAGATAGAAAACAAATTGACTCGTGATTCTGGATTCCGGTAACGTTGAAGTGAGGTCGTCGTTTATCTGTGTCAAAACAGTGTTGCGAAAGGATAAGACGCCATGCTTGCTGCGCTCCTTGTCTAGTGAACCCATCCAGCCCCTCACAAAGGTATTGATGTGCTTGTCCCAAATCTCCTCTTCTTGTTCCGTCATTTGCGAATAGTCTTGGAATTCCCACACGTATAACATGTTGTCAATGCCATGTGGCAGTACTACCCTCCCAAGACGTATCTGATCAATCGACGTGTCTGCTGATGGTGGGGGATCTCGAAGCACCACCGTCTTCTTATCAGGTATCGTCTTTGCTTTTTTCTCTTCCATTTCCTTTCTCTGTGTCTGTGAGATGAATGCAGACTCAAAGTCGTCTGATTCATGATCGGGGATACGCTCACGATAAATACCCCAGTATTTCTGCTGTGGCGCAATATCGACATAATCGACGTCTGCTAATTCTGGCACCAGAGCAAGTCCTTGCTTTTTCGTCGACCCGGTAGCATGCATGAAGCGCCGGGGGCTTATATGCATAATCTCACGCCAAATGCCGGCATCTTCTTCGAGCGAGTTCCAGAAGCTTGATACAGTAGCGCTCTGCCACCAGGCTTCGTAGTTTGTGCTGGAGAACCAGAACGCTTGGAATATGGTAGTGTTGCAGTCTGACGAGGAGTTGCTCGGTTGTTGGGATTCTAGTACTATCTGGACATGGCCAGGGCCATTTTTGAGGGCGAATATGTCTTTCAGAGCTGTGATCAAGTTTCGTTTAAGAGGTGTGAGGGACTGTGGATGCTGTACGCTGAATAACGCCAGAACTGACGGAGTGTCGTCTGAACGAGCTTCCTTGGTGGCAAGAAGCGGCAATTTGTAGGTCATTGTAAATATTTCCAATAAACTGTTTAAGGGTATTTATTGAGAAGGAGTAGTCAAACTATTGAGTTTTGTAGAACGGAGTCGTGAACTTGAGAGGCGCTCAGGAAACTACTTGATCGTACCTATGTACGGGACAAGAAAGACTACAAAGAATTGCTACAATTAATATTACGAAGTAAAACAAAATGACAACACAAAGCGAATTCTCGCATAAATAGAGATTTGACATTAAGATCATTAGTTCTTCCGCCGCCAATGCCGAAGTAATGGGGCGTCAACGATGCTCGTGGGCGCTAAGCGACTTAAACGAGCTAGACGATGATCACCGAACTGCAATAGTTGGTGAAACTGCCGATCAAAGCAGCTACATCTCTTGTAATTGAAGCTTAACTGTTGGAAACTTACGTTATATTACATGATATCGTCATGAAGACCTAACTATTACCGTTGAGGCTTCCGTCTGGGTGGATCTTGTTGTAGCATCTCCGTTCAAAGGCAGGATTCTATAGCCGTGGTGTTCCGGCCTCCCTTGGTCCGGTTTTGATTCCAAATTCTCATGCGTGTCAAAATCTTTTTAACTATTTGTATCCAATTTAATGCTATATCAGATGCTTATGAATCCTAGCCGATCGCTTTCCAACGACTATCGAGGAGATAATGACTTTCCGAAAGAGCGACGCCCTTTCAGAAGACATACCGCCATCAAACATCTCATCAGTCCAGAGACTACATATAGATGCCATCATATAGATCGTACAACTAAAAGGAATAACGCCAAGATTTTTATTAAAGATTTATATCAGGATGGGGGCCAAGAAACTCGTCACGGTTGTTGGCGCCACTGGCGCCCAAGGGGGCTCAGTGGTCGATTACCTACTCAAAAACAGATCTCAAGAATTCACTATCCGCGCAGTAACTCGGTCCACAGAGAGCGCAGCTGCAAAAGCTCTTGCAACTCGTGGCGTTGAAGTGGTTCGGGCGGATTTGACTGACACCGCGGCACTCAAAGCAGCATTTGCTGGATCATACGCTATTTTCGCAGTCACAAACTTCTGGGGTTTGTTTTCGGACGCCCAGAAACAATTTCCCGACGAAAAAGATGTTGCTTTATTGGCTGGCCAGGCTGCGGCCATTGAGACTCAGATGGGCATCAACATGGTAGACGCAGCATTAGCCACCGATACGCTGCAGCATTACATTTGGTCGACTCTCACAGATGCATATACAGTTAGTGGTGGTAGAATCAAGCCTCCACACTACGAGTCCAAGGCCCAAGTCACTCGATATATCCAATCCAAGCCAGAAATGTTGGCAAAGACCACGTTCGTGTGGTGCGCCTACTATGCGACAAACTTTGCGGGCCTGACTCGACCTATTTACGTCCCAGCTACTGGTCAATATATACAGATACAAGCCACTCCATCCGATCAGCCGATTGCCTGTATTGGAAACACCCGTTCTAATTTTGGAATCTTTGTGGAAGCTGCGCTTGCTCAACCGGATAAGACTCGCGGTGGACAGACTGTGTTTGCGTTTGTGGAGAGCACGACTCTAGGAGGCTTGTTGCAGACTTGGGCGGAAGCACATAACGTCAAGGCCACGTATATCCAGGTATCTCGTGAAACTCTTTTCTCTTCATGGCCTATGGAAGTGCAGGAATTTACTGTTGGGATGGAGTTTTGGGATATGATTCGGGATAAGGAGTGGACTGGCAAGGACAGCCTTCTGACTTATTCTGACTTGGGGATAGATGTTTTGACGTTGAAAAGTGTGAAGGATTCTTTTGCAGAGCTGGAACTCTAAGTGTTTGCGACAAGGATGGAACAGTGGAGATGGACGGCGACTAGACTGTATCTAATGAAGGATATTAACGATCAGCAATCATTCAAACGGACAAAATTTATTACCTAGTTAAGAGAATACGAGCTCCGGTTAGGTTAGAGTCGAAATTCAATGTACTCGCATCAGGGGAGGATGAGATGCAGCCACTCTAAAACTGTGCCCATGATCCATGTCAGCGAGGATCGGTCTGAGTAGCGGTAGCAACTCATTTCAATACTCAACAGTCTTGTAGATAGATGTACGAGGCCATTCATGTTGGCCAAAGTGCTGACGACTTTGCTGCAAGGTGTGATTGCGGTGCTGGTTGCATGCCTTATATACTACGTATTACGTTACAATTCGTAACAGTTTCCAAGTTATGTCCTACCATTATAGACAAGTCTGTCAAAATCGAGTTTCCTTCTCTACGGCACTGTTAAACGCCCCAGTTAATCTTATGAAAAGGTGAGGGAGTGAGGTATATATGGAGACATGGATGCTACACACAAAATCGTACTAGCCAAAGATTTGCGCTTCGTGGGAAACGGTCCTTCAGCTATACCAAATACTGCATAATCTATACGAGATTAACATTTGAAAACATAACCCAGCATAGTTGCCCGACATGTCTGGCTCGTTCGGGGTCTGAAGGACTCTGTTCTTCAAGATGATCGCCGAATATCAGATCCCGAAGGATTCTTTTCTTCAAGATGATCGCCGACCATCAACCCCAGCAATGAATGCAAGACTGAGATGTAAGCTGCGGCATCAATGCCGCGGGTGTTTAATATGTCTTTTGTAACAGCTTCTTTCGTGGGTGCCCGATGTGGGCACTCAGGGGGGTGGGCTGAATAGGCGAGCTTCGAGCCTTCAACTGGGTCTTCAGCCAGGCCAACCTTGCCAACCTTGCCAACTACCGGACTACAACCAACTCAGAAAACATTGCAGATGATCTCGAGTGGCAATCCTATTCGGCAAGCCGTATTTGTCCGAGGGATGGGGGGATTCCCCGACGCCCGAGAGACGACAACCGGAATTCAAAGCTTCGTAACAACCGGATCTGCAGCTAGGAGAAGCACCTATGGTAGGGTTGCATCCCACCGGCGGCTGGGCATCTTTTAACCGATTTTGAAGTCTTTTCGCCCCATTGGAAGAGCATTGATGTTGCCCGGATCCTTCCAAGAGACCGATAAAGCCGCTGAGGTTTGCGTTAGCGCCGCCGACAATCGCTTCAATGGCCACTGGGACGTTGAGGGGAGGGTAGATGATGATCAAGGGGCTTTATTGGCCCATTGGCAAGTTAAATACAATGTTACATATTCAATGGAACCTCATCGATGCAAGTCTTACTTGGCCACGCAGACTACCACCAGTAGTATGCTCCTGTGAGTGGGACAGCGGTCCAGACTCGAGTCATCCATGGGCAGGTGTATCTACAAGTAACCCGAAAGCCGGGCTAGGCCGGGCTGGTCTAGCTAGCCGCCAGACTGGGGTCTCTTGATCGTCGAATACGCGGCGAAAGGAGCTAAATCTGGCAAAGGATTCAGAACTCTGGACGCCCCTGACGAGGTTGGTTCTTCCGCGGAATCAAACACGAAGTGGGATAACTATTGAAACTGAAAACCACGGCAGGATGGAAGTAATACATGCTGATATGGCGTAAGTATCAACGATCATCTTATTTGTCAGAGTAGTTCAAAAGTTGCAGAAGGGGTGTGGAGATTCCTATTTCCAGCTGGAGGGTCGGATCCTGTCATGATGTTTGAGGACAAATTTAGCTTGTGAAGATACAATTGGGTAGAAATGCAATGTCAGAACTAAGATTGGGGCTTTGTGTAGAGCTAGATATATATGGCTAAGGTGATATGTATAGCAAGTGTGCTTGACTCGGTATACTTGATGTTTACTATCTAGTAGGCATATGAAAGGAACTACATCGTGATCACAGGCAGACTCTAGAAGGCACGAATCTATATGGATGCCTAAATATGAAATACAAGTTTACATGTATTTATGTATCTACCACAGGCAGGCAAACATACATAACGTACTATACACTTTCCTATCATGTTTAGATACACGGAGTGTGAGACAAAATTTTCCCATCGCTCCGGTTTGGTGCCGGTTCAGCGGAACGGTGATTTTCGGCAGAATTTGGAATGCATCTGATTATTTTTTAACCTCAACGTTATAAATAAGATTTTAGCATTGCTGCAGACGTTTTTGAGAGTCTTTCAAACCCAGCGAGACTCCCCGGTGTCCTCATGAATCATGAAGGCAGGATTTACTGAATTATGATTACTAAACTCACGGAGCAACCGCTGCCCAATGACACGCTGGGCTTGACGGTTATAGGCTACACTGGGTGACATTTTCGGTTGACAGTATCTCAAACCCTTTGTGATACTAGGTAGTTGACTCATTGAATAATGCACTTTTCTCAGTAGCTTGCAGGATTTTTACTCTGTTTCGTAGAGTTTGTTTCGATGCCGCAGCATTGCCGCTTGGGTTACCTGACTAACTATCCGAGACACCTCGGATAAAGTCTATAGTTGGAGGCGAAACTGTCCTGAAATTCCATCGTGGAGATGATACGAGAGTCATCTTCTAGCTTAAAAAGGCAATTATACTAGCAGTACAGCCTCGGCCTGGTTGCATCTACGATAGGTGTAAAATATGCCGCCGTAGGAAGAGATTGGCGGTAGATGCTTAGTTATACGAGGCCCGGAAGGGGATAGTCTCCGCCAGCTGGCCCGTATTTGTCAGAAACAAGCATCACCTTTAATTCTGGCAGAATCCTTTCGGCGAATCTCAGTGTATTTTGTAAGCAAAAGCATGGCCTTGATAGCGACTCGAGCCCGTCGGAATCGTCTGATGGGATGTGCATAAGGCATAAAAGCGCTGGGCGGATGCATCAGGAACTGAACTACTTATGGCCATGGTTTAGGAGAGTTGGTGGCCGAGACGACGGCTGCAACTGGATGATTAAACTGGAAACCATCAACCTCCTGATTCTCGCCACCAGATAAACTACAACCTCACGATGTCTTCAGAGAAACCACCACGACGCAGCGCACGGCGGGCAGAGCCAAAACCACAAAACAACTCACCGGAGAACGACGAAAGTCTGGAGGTTTGTTTCATGCATGTTTACGCTCACATTCCGGTCAACGCAGACTGACTCGCCAACCCAACAACAGAAACGGCGGCAGCGGAATCGCAAAGCACAGCGCTTATTTCGGCTACGGCGTCAAGCAGCCCACGCAAACTATGAGAAGAACCTGATCCATATGGAGGGCGCCCTTGAGCAGATGGCTTCCACCTTTCTCGACTTCACCAACGGGATCCTTCAGTCACCGCTCATTAGCCGGGATCCTGCTCTCATTTCAAAGCTGCGGACGGCAACCGACAGCATTCTGTTTCTGTGCCAGGGCAGCAACAATGATCTGGACGACAACTCTGATAACAGTCCACCCACCATCAAGGTTGTTGGCCCCAGCCCTGTCTCCAGCCCTGATAACGCTGCTATCCAGCAAGGCTTTCACGGAAACGGGCAGCTTCCTCAGCCAACTGCCGTAGACAACATGTTTCTTGATCTCAATGCCTTTAATCAGCCCCGGTCTGTACCTCAACCAGGCGTTCAGCACAACAACCCGCTGTCAGGATGGCATTCACCACAGATTAGAAACATATTTGGCAACGGCTTCATGAGCCTACCGCCTATCGACTTTGCCGATTGTGCCGACACCGATACCATGCTGCAAATGTATCCGGCCGAGGACTCCCTGAGTATGATTGTGACCAGAGCCTCGTTGCAAAACGCCTATGATGCCATACTGAGCGATACGCAGGCTACTACCCCGATGGTAGATAGGATATTTGGATTCCCATTGAAATTCCGTTCCCGCGAGGAAATCCTCATGGTACTGCGCTGGTACTTGAGACCCTCTTCTCCAGAAGTTGTTCGATTAGCCACGGCCGAGTTTGACGACTACTTGGTGGCCCAGTACTATCACGGAATCGTCACGTCGCAGTATAGAGCTGTCGAGGGAGTGTTTCGGGGAGATATTGTAGCGCCGCAGGAGAAGGGCTCTCCTCCACCGGCGCAGAGTCGGATTCTGAATGCCTACCAGATTGAGCAGTGGCTGTTAGCTTGCGGCTTGAGATATATCGACTTTGATACCATTGCGCTCACGGATCTCAAACCAACAGGCTTGCCTCTGAACACCAGACCCCCCGACGATCCAGATGTCCTCCTGGCAACCCTTAGAGCCCTACAACAAGAGGATTCCATTTTGGACGGCCAGACGGCAACTGGATATCACACGGCCTCTGAAGCATTTTCCAAAAACATTCGCCTGTCTAGATCACGATTGATACATGTTCTGACGGGAATATCCTTTTGCATAGACAAAGGGCCGGCGTATTGCGAACAGGCCCTGTTGGAGGCAGTGGTTACAGCCATGATTCCCGACAGCTAGGTACGGAGTAATCAAGCAAACCAAGGCATTAGCTGTATGATTGGGAACGAACAAAAAGTCTAATAATAAAGCGTCTTTTTATAGAAATACATTCATGTTGCGGCTCTGCACATATATAGCTACTTCTCGGCCCCTTTGAAAAATTTCGCCGCATGCACATTCGACCACCCTTCTCGCTGTGCGCAACGTGAAGCAATCCGACCCCCCTGCTCTCTTAACTGCAGGTTACGTGTTGGCACATACCCATACTACAGCGGATAGGTATATAATTGTCGAGCATTTCGCTGTCCGACCCACGGAGGGCGTCTGTTTTGGGGTTTCGGTGGGCTGGAATTTAGGGGCGCGCGGCTCTTATTACGAAAGATCTCGGAGCTGCTTTGTTAACATGAAGCGAACAAACTGCCAGCTATGTCTTAGCAGCTGATTATTCTACAGCTCTTACACTCGGAGAGCATTACCGAACAATATTTTGTGTCGAGTCCCGCTGCTGAGTCGCTGATTGGGCGGCGATGTTTGGAAGTCGGAGCACTTAGCTAAGACCTCCGACTCAGCATCTCACCACCACAGACCTTTACTTGTAGCACTCGGAGGAAAGTCTCGTCGGTTCCCTGGTCAAATGCCATCAAATTGGCTGTATTTTACAAATACATTGCTTTCAAAGCATAAACTCTGTTAATTGGAATTATGTCTTATAAAGGTGTTAGCTCACCTGGCCCGTGGCTCACCGATTGTAGTCGGCATTTCTTAGGTGAATGCAGCGAAGGGAAACAAAAGAGAAGGGAAAGAGGAAAAATGCAGCAAAAGATTGATCTGCAGGATATTATTTCCAAATGGCGGCCGATGAGGAACTGAAAGTGGATCGACCGAACGAGCAGTCAACTCCAGAATCGGGCGAAAGCACAACCACCATCGATGCCGAACCGACGAACCAGATAGAAGCGGCCGGGGAGGATGTGGTAAAGGGGGATAAGGGAATTCGGAAGCACTTGATTGCCTTGAGCATTGTGCTATGCCAGCTTGTCGTGGTATGTGGGCATTGAGCAATTTTTACATGCATGAAGGAATCTCTCGTCTTAACCGAAAGCGCTCCAGGCTCTTCCTTTCGGCTCTGGCCTTTTGGTTGCCTTTACTGTTCCAGCGGAGTTGGGCGCTGACCCTAATCTGGGCATCTGGATTGCTGCAGCATACCCGTAAGTGCTATCCTTTTACTTGTATATGCCGTCGGCCAAATACGCGTGTTGTAACTGACAAGGAGGGTTGTCTTCTTCTTCCGCAACAGGTTAACTCAGGCGACTTTTGTTCTCATGGGTGGGCGTGTTGGCGCCGTACACGGACACAAAAAGATTCTAGTCATTGGCAGCATCATTTATATCCTCTTCAACCTGATTTGTGGATTCATGCGGACGGTCGAGACCATCATCGTGATGCGGGCTCTTAGCGGCGTGGGAGCTGGCATAATCGTCCCGAACGCCATTGCCCTGCTCACCACATCGTTTCCTCCCGGCATGGGTCGCCTGATATGGGTCGGATTGTTTGGAGCCATGGCCCCTGTTGGCGCTGGCGGAGGATCTGTGTTTCCTGGCTTCTTTGGCCAACTGCTACCTTGGTGGTGGCTCTTCTTCTTTTTGTATGTGAGAGACGGTGATGTGGAGAGGGGCCCTGGTTTGACAATACGAGCAAGGCTAACGATGGGCGATCATGTAGTGCCATTGCCGGAGCCGTGATTTTCGGAGCCGCTGCCATTATTGTACCGGCCGAAGAGGTTACAATGGATCCGAACGGCAAGGTCGATTATCTAGGCTCTTACTTGGGCGTCGGTGGCCTGATCTTGTTCAACTATTCCTGGACGTTAGTATCTGTCAAAACTTGAAACTCGATCTTGACAACATCTGCTAATGTCGATACAGCGAGGCCGCCATCAAAGGCTGGAGTGTCAGCTATGTCTACGTTCTCCTCATCCTTTCCGTGCTACACATAGCACTCTTTTTAATATGGGAGGCCAAGTTTGCAAAGGAACCAATCCTGCCGTTTACGGTTTGGTCGGCGCCGTCTTTCAAGCCAATGCTGCTGTCGGCCTTCTTCACCTTTATGAGCACGGGCATTCTCCTATACTACATCACACGATGGCATATTGAGATTCGCCATTTCTCCAACTTTCTCAACGCTGCTGGATTTGTGACGTTTACCGTCATGGCAACGATAGCATGCGGCGCGAGTGCGTTTAGCATCCGATATCTGCCTGCGCAGTTTGTGATGGCGATCGGGACGGTCGCGGCCCTTGTTGCGGGTATCCTGCTGGCGACGATGCCGGCACATCAGACTTACTGGCCGCAGGAATTCCCAGCATTGTTTATCTTGGGCTTTAGCCCGGATTTCATCTTCACTGCTGCTCAAATCATCACCAGTAACAGCGTCAAACGAAGGCTCCAGGGCGTGGCCGGATCGCTCGTTGGAACGGTCCAGCTGTACGGCTTGAGCACGGGTCTGGGATTCGCTGGTACGATTGAGCGGTACACGAATAAGAATGGAGGTGACCCGATTGGCGGCATAAGACATGCCTTGTGGTTTTCTGTTGCACTGGCTGGTGTAGCGACGCTGGTGTGTGTGATTATTCGGATTCCCAAGGATGAGCGCGAGGGCTGGGATGAAGATGAGGAGCAGCCTCATGCATAATTTGCTCCTAAAGAAGTATCGTCATTTCGTCAATGAATGACCGGTGATGGTTCATTTACGACGAAAGCGAGATTTCGACCAATTTTGTCACCTTTCAGATTGTTATTGTTAGTGTCGGTACATGATACCGGCCTATAAAAACGGATGCATACCTAGGTAGTAGGTATGGATAGACATATTTTAGATAAGGTTCCATTTTGAAAACGTATTAGCGATAACATAGCTCTTTCTAATTTAACTTTGATAGAAGAAAACTCACATTATTCGATATTGATTCTTATCTCTATAGTTAGATATTGAATAGACTGTATATGCGTGGGTTACTATTATCTTGCTAGAGTTTATATAGCGTCTCCAGCCCGCTAATAAAGACTGTGGCTAAACTCTCGCGACAGCGTCTTATTCGGGCCATTCATGACCGAATAAATCTAGATAGCAAAACTGGATCGTCGATACCACATCAAACAGCCAAGATCTAGTCTACCTAATTATATCTTCAAATCATTGATGCAAATGCGCATCTCAATACCAACTTTTCCTTGCCCTGTGGCTAGTGTCTGGTCACTCAAACGCGCCACAGTCGTCATCCGCAGAGCTGATCCCCAAGCATGTGACGTGACCTATTAATGCTATCGCAGCCTTGGGCGTTCGTTTCTTCCAAGCCTCCAGCACATAACTTTTTACATCGTCGATATAAATCCAACCCGACAACTGACTGCTTCACTCGTTTCGTCCCTTGAATTCGACACATTGTCACAGACTATTTCAGATCACATGTGGCTGCGACATTGCGACGTCGCTCACGTGCAGATAAGGATAAGCAACCGCTCCGAAGTCTGGACACTTCACAAGCTTTTGGTTTGTCATACGAGCTAAAAAATCATATCGGGGTAGTGGGCAAGGGAAATCGGAGCTGCTCTGGCTCGCGCTTTTTGCAGACGAACAACGACTCGGGGAGAAGAAGAAGAAGAAGAAGAACCAAAAAGGGGGACGCCTTGCGCTCTTTTTTGCATCTCCCACCTCCTGGACAAAAAGGACGACAGTGCAAACGGCAAGCCGGGCAAGACAGATGAGTAGCCGCTGGTGAGGGAGCGATTCCGGGCGACTGCATCTCGGGGATTGTCATCTTCGCATCGCGGCGGCCACCGAAAACCGGGGAAGCGGTTGTGTTTCGTTTGCTGGCTTTTCTTTTGGATCTCCGCAACGACAGATAGAAAGCAATACAACAACAGCATCGCGCTTCGTTCCTCCCCACGGCGAGACTGTCGCCCCCCGCCGCACTCATGTGGTGGCCATTCAGCATCTTCTTCAGCAGCATCTTCCTCTTCGCCATCGTCCTGTCCATCCCCGTCGCCTTCGATGTGGGCGGGCGAGACAGCGGGCTGGCTTACAGCCTGAGCCTGTCCATCTTCTACATCTTCTACTCGGCCATCCGACTAGCCACGCCCGAGACTTCGCGCATCCGCTGGACCATTGTATCGCTGCTGAGGCTGGCGCAATGGTTCGTCATCCCGTCGCTGCTAATCTGGGCGCTGGGCAAGTTCGCCGTGGACGCCGACGACGCGAGCTGGGTGGAGAGGACCTTTGACGGCGTCTTCCACTCCAAGAGCACAAGCTGGACCGAATGGATGTTTGGCAAGGAGGGCGTGCTGGAGACGGTGATGCTGGGCTCGTGGGACAATGTGCTGCGCTATTCGGGCCCCGTCTTCCAGCTGCTCGAGGGCTTCTGCACGCTGCTCGTGATCCAGGCGGCGGGACAGATTACTCGATGGCTGGTCAACAGAGGGAGGAGCGATACCTGGGTGGTGAGTGCGATCCTGCGAAAAGAACTGATAGCGATATCATGTCGGTAGCTAACTGTCGCATCTTGCAGATCTTCTTGCTTGCGTTTTCCGGCTCCATCATTGCCAGCGCTGTCTATTTCCTGTGGCGTGTTGCTCAGTTCCCCCAAATCAGCAACATTGATGCCACGCTCATTGGTGCCACCATGACCACGGCCGTGTTTCTCTGCGCCTACGGCATTGGCAGCGGTCGCGGCAGCCCTGTCGAGTCATCGCTTCTCTTTGCTTACGTCGTGCTCTGCGTCTACCAGATCTTTACCGACTACCTCCCTTCCGACGGCACCTATTCGGCCGAGGATCAGGCATCGTCTCAGCCGGAAATCCCTCCGCTGCCGCCCATTATTATGGCCTCATACTCAACCTTGCTTCATATCGTCAGCACTCTCCCTGGCGCTCTCCACTCCTCGCTCGCCCTATTGTACGCCGCTTTCCAGACTATTACGCCGTCCGTCATCATCTCCCTCGCATACCGTCTCTTCGTCTTCTACTGTGCCACTCGCATCATTCCTTCGGTACGGGACCTGGGTGCCCGAGCCATGCTGCACGAGCCTGACTGGGATGAGTCAGAAGCGGCGTCAATGTTCCTCAGCATTCTCAGCTACTTTTCACCGACAATTTTGATAGCTGTCTACACCAGCCTGCTGTTACAACACTTTTCGACCAGCGAGGGGCCAGATGGATGGACGCTCAGGGGCGGAGACGTGGGCGGCAGCACCTGGAGATGGATCAACGTAGGACTTACGATGGTCCTGTACGGTATAGAGCTTACGCTCAGCACAGACGACCAGGATCATTGGAAGGTGGATTGAAGTGGCATAGGAGAAAAAAATGGAGAAATCAAAACAGGAGAAGGAACGCGGCTTGAACCACAGTTGGCCGTTTGACCGATGGGAAAAAGAAGGGGACTATAACCAATCGCCATGGAAAGAGGATATTACCTACAAAGAGCGAATCAGGGGCGGATTACTGCATGTACGGAAGTGGAAACATGCGAAATGTCTGCTTCACCACGAGAAACGAGATGTTGCACCTTGACTTCTGCAGTTCGTCAGTTCAGCTACTACCTTTGTTGCAAGGGGGGAGCATATAGAGCGAGCAAATCCTTTTTCGATGCTCTTGTTATCTTGTTAGACAGCACTATATGAATACCTTATTTGAAGCTGCTATTTTGTTACAGGATCTGTATGTTAGACGTATTAGTGACTGCTATTGTCCTGATTTGGTCTGCCGAGGTTCACCGGGATTGCGAGGGATTGCGATTAATGAATTTTATCTAGGCTAAGCTAGACGGTATGGAGATGCAGTTGCCAAGTTGGGCACTAATTCGTGATGGAGAATGCAATCAACTAGCCCCAGAACAGGCTAAGGCCATCGGTTAACTCAATTGATCAACATTCATCCATCAATCTGTTCCTCTTCTAAGCAAGACGCAACTTACACCCCATTTCTCACTCTTCACCTCTCTCATTCTTTTTCTCTCTCTTTCATCCATCTTAATTCTTGAATCTACCTTTTACTCACACTCAAAATGGCTTCCAAAGAACGCCAATACGCAACAAAAGGCCTCCCGGCCCCTCCCAATGTCTCTGTCATCACCAAGCCCATGGCCGGCCTCCTAGTCGACATATACGGCTTACAAGAGCTCCCTCCTGCTCCCGCACCAGTAACTTGCTTATGGCTTCTCCATCCCAGAACCCGGTCCAAGGGCGTCATGAATGACATTGCGCGGCGGGCCGTGCATTCTTGGAACCAGAGCCCGAAGCAGAAGCAGCGGGGGCTCGTGGCGCTGGTGTTTGACATGCCCAATCACGGGACGAGGATGGTGAGCGAGTTGGCGAACAAGGCGTGGGATGAGGGCAATGAGCAGCATGCAATTGATATGCTGGGCTTGGTTAAGGCGGGTGCGGGGGATGCAAGTGGGTTGATGGACCTGGTGGCGGGGTATTTGGGGAGAGAGACGGATGCTCATGTGTGTTTGGGGTGGAGTTTGGGAGGACATGCGGCGTGGCAGGCGTGGTTTGGGGAGGAGAGGATGGATGCTGCTGTGGTGATTGTTGGATGTCCTGATCTTGCGGGTGAGTGAAGTCTTTGTGTGGAAACGGAGTGGAGGAGATGTTACAAGCCTCGAGACGCTGACACGATGGAAATAGGCTTGCTGGGAAGTCGTGCTGCGGCATCCAAGTTAGAACATGGCGAGGGAGGCTTCTTGGGTAGCAAGTATTTCCCATCAGACACCATCGCTACTATTCGGAAGAGCGATCCCAAGGGCATCCTCTTCGGGACGAATCCCATCCCCTCATTGCCCCTTTCATCAGCTGAGCAGGACCGGCTGCGCAAGATCTTGGACGGCCGCGTTCGGGGGAAGAAGTTGCTTTTGTGCTCGGGAGGGGCTGATGATTTGGTGCCGTATGCGCAGGGGGAGCCGTTTATTCGGGTGTTGAAGGATGCGGTGGACGGGTGGTATGCTGATGGGAGCGTGGAGGTGGATAATCGGGTGTATGAGGGCGTGGGACATAGGTTTGCGGCGGATATGGTGAATGATGCGGTTGCGTTTTTGATGAGGGTTGTTGCGGAGGGGCCGAGGCAGAAGAGTGAGAATAGAGCGAAGATGTAGATGTAGAATGTGAATTGCTACTTGATGCCTGAAGTCATGATTATACCGGATAGACGTGAGTTGAGTGACTCGGAGAATGTCTCAGCATTGTTGTTTCTGGAAAGATTCAAGGTGCTAGAGATGGATTTACCTCTATATTACTAGGTAGGTCTATCCATCTCTAGTAGGTCTATCTATCTTTAGAAGATCTATCCATTCCTAGGAGACATATCCTATCTACATGTACTTAAGACGAACACACTCCCGAGTGACTGATGTGTTCACTACTGATAGAATAGATACATCATCTATGGAGAGAATATAGTCAACCGTAAATCTTTTCTACAAGATTTATATCACTGAAAATCTACATCAAATTCCCTAGAGATTGGATTGGGTGTCATTGGAAGCCTTTTCTTCGCCTTGGTTGCCGTTCTCCACCTCAACCTCCCCCATCCATTGATGTATTAGGGCATTCTGGTTTTCCTGCCATTTACCGAGATGAGCATCGACATCGACGCCATCATTGTCATCGCAATCTTCGTTATCATCATGTCCTTCATCATCACCAGAATACTCTTCCTCATCATCGTACAACTCATCCTCGGGCTCTCGATATGCGCCACAAATCGCAGCAACACGACGAAGATCCCACGACAGCTGGAGAAGATCGAAGTTTGGGAGATAGCTTTCGTCTACCCAATCCCAAAAAGTGAAAGTATGTCCTGTTTTTAGCGGAACACCCGAAGACCAATAAACATTGGTCATCCAACTGGGGAAACTACCAACTCGCCTCGTTAAATCGTCAAAACAGACACCACGTAAACTCGTATCTGGCGTCAATCGGCCTGGCTCGATCCAGTGAAGCTGCACACAGACTGTTCCACCTTCCATCACCCATAATGGTTTGAGCGCCATGCGGCCATTGTTGGACCACCAGTGCAGTTGACGATTGAGCGAGAGCAGATTCTGAGGGGACTCGCTAATGCTTTGATCCCCAGCCATCAATGCTGCGAGCCGAGCAGCCGAATCAGTGCCCCAAAAGATGTCGATCATGGCTGTGATGCTGGATAGATTCGAACCAACCAAGGGGAAATATGAGCCATTACAGGGTTTGGCTGGACGCTAAGGCAACAAACTTTGCGATCCCGGTACCTGCACTATTGGACGTTAGAAGGACGTTGTTGAATGATGGGCTGGGAAAGCCTGTTGAAGCACTTACGAGTCTTGCAGCCCATGCTGCTCTCTCGTCAGCCAGGCCTTGTGCCTGTGGGTTCGGAGATGGCAGGTCGAGGGGTTTTGAGGTGAGCGATGAGACGGGAGCACCTCTTGGGTCAGATGGAACGCTTTCCTGAGAGAGACGCCGCGCTTTTGTCGGCACTTCTTGAACAGATGAGGCTTAATGATGGTAGCCCGTGCCAGCACTCCCTGATCGTCGTACTTCTTTATTCGCAACTAAAGAGGATTATTGTTAGTAGGCGACGTTTCTTCCTATAACCATCCACAAGTCTCTCAGAGACGGAGTCATTCGCTAGAAGCAGGACTCGGGAAGACATACATGCTTGAATACCGGCCAGACTTATTTCCCGCCACTGAGTGAGCATGGTTTTGACAGCAGTTTGATTGTTATCGCGATGGCTCATCTCCAGCATCTCGACTTTGGACTGTAAATTGTCGACCGGGGCGACCATCAAGACCGCAAATAGCGCCATGTGAATGTCGTAGCTTGGATCGACCTCGTGCGCAATCTGTGTAATTTTTTCCAGCAGCTGTTGTCGAATCCTTCGTTCGCTAATGTAGGGTGAGACGGGCTCTTTAGGGGCAGTTCGGGTGGGAACAGAATCGAGAACTTCAGGACAATTCTTGACTGCATAGAGGAACTTGTCGAGCTGCCATTTTTCTTGTAGTTCTAATAGTCGCTGTACTTGATCTTCGTTCAGAGACCCTGCTAGCTCGCGTAAATTGCTCTCAGATGTAGATGAATACATGATGCCTGTCTCTTTTTGGGGGGTTTTAGTCGGTCTGCAGTAATGATTGAGAAAGGCTGGAGAGGACAGAAGCCGAATTTATAGCAGAGAATTAAGATTTGCCCTAACAATGAAACCTTGAGAGTAGCCTGTGATGTATAATTGTATTCTCATCAACGCCACTTGAACTCACTCACATCAATCGAGAAATCTACATCACTCGCACTGAACCATGATACCAGATGGGTTGAAACATACGGTGACTGCTTCTTCTTAACTTCGCAGTGAACCCATAAGCCCGCTCTGTATTATACCAGCGGCAACCTCCAATCCCGGCTATAGCTGTATCTCCCGAGTCCATTCTACCTTTAGGGTTGAATAGATACCAAGTAGCACCATGAACACTGTCAGTTTGATTGCATTCAGCCAGTGCTCTGTTAACACTGACTACTACAGTCATTCTTGCATCCGCAAACCGACCGTAAGTACCAACAAGATGCTTCCTATTCTAGCCAAATGAAGACATTGTGACATATATGACTCCCTGGTATGTATATTATGGCTAACTACGCCACACAGAGGTAATGTCAACCCAGGGCTTGCTCCCTTCACTCTCCTCCTAGTACGCCTGCTTGCCATTCCCAGATGATTCCAGCTTCCTGTTTTCTCCAAAACTACAGTACAAGCTTATAGTAGTGATGTCAAATAAACGTGGCCAATGCTCCCCCTTCTCCGAATACTTAACGTAATGGAATGCGGGCCCTTGTCCGCTGCCATCAGTAGCCGCACTACGACATTCACCTTGGCTGGTGAGCAGTGTACTTTGCTTGTAAGACTATCTTATCCTTATAGCTATAGCTACCCCTACAATCCCTAGTCTATATAGTATTGAGATGTGAGGGCCTCTAAGTGATAGTAGAGCTCAATAGAATGACTAGACTAAAGTTCAAGCAAATATCATGGGAAGATTACGTGATAGTAGCCGCTAATATATATATCAGAACCATATAACACTACCAAACATTACGGAAAGAATACGTAATAGCAGCCGCTAGTATATATCTCTTCGAGTAACCCATTGACGTGAGCAGACTTTTGTCTAGCTCTTATTTGATGCATATTTTTGGGCTCTATGAAGGATCAGCAAAGAACTCAAGTAAGCTCGTATATGAGTTCTAATAAAAGCACGAAGCGGAGGAAGCTATTCCCATCAACTCTTACTTCAGTCTAGACACACGATCCGAATTTCACAATGAATTTCGGATCGGCGAACTTCCCTACTCGACGACCGGCTTTCAGCATACAGCCTGTGGCGGGAGAAAGCTGTGACACCTGAACACTTGTCTCCCTTCCTCAAAATGGTACTGAAAGTATTCGTTAATCCCTCCGCAGACCCCATCCATAGAGATATACCTAAATTTACGCTTGATTTAAGCAGAGACAGAGTGGAGAAGAGCTGGCTTGGAGTGGACGCGCAGGTCGAAAACGTCTTGGCCAGCACCAGCCAGTCTACAAAGCCACACCGCCATGTGTTGGGCACCAGGAAAATACCTCTGAGTGATATAAGGAGATGTAAAAAAGAAAGAGCCCCATGTATGCCAGAGATACAGGACGATACCAAATCGGGATGGCAATATAGACTCCAACACTTCTACCGGCATTTCGAAAAGGGGAGATCACCTAACCATCCAGGTGCAGTTACCAAAGAACACCTCCTTTGACCCAATGCTCTATGGGTTAAGGATCGACTAGGAGGATGAACGTACTCATTTTAAGCTTACGATTTAGACATCTAACTCGGGTCATACGTAAATCATTCTCATTGTCATCTCTGCCCGGAGGAATCAAGACGGAGGGAAATACGTAACGGCCACCAGCCACGGCCATTGCTTTTATACCCTCGCGACGTCCGTTGTTTTTCTTCTTCTGCTCCAGCAACATTAGATCGACAAGCTACTACCATCAAACTATTTCAACTTATTTCCATCCTTCTCGCCACACGCTCCTAAAGATGAAATTTTTCTCGCCTTCCGCTCTCGTCCTGTCGCTATGGGCTGCGGGTTTTGCCTCCGCAGATTTCCACATCGTTGAAACGGCGGGCACCACGGAAAAGATGGCTATTCCGTCAAATAAATACAACTGCGGCGGAATCAATTATTCCCTCAACAATAACAACGATATCAAGGGCTCTATTGGCTCATCTTTCATGTCGATGCGTGGCGGCAATCTCTGCGGGGCCAAGGATCTCGACTTTTACAAGCAGTCTGATGGAACGTACGTGTTTTATATTCACAATGGAGACGGCTCGGCACAGGGCCAGTGCTTTCATAACGAAGCTTCGAAGGGGGTGATTAAGGGTTGCGGCTTCGGACTTCAATATGTTGAGAAGTTTGTTTGCTACACTTACTTTTGTAATAAATGAGTTGTCACGGACAGCCAGGAGATGTTATGACGCAACGCGTTCATGGGTGCAACAATAGGCCTATCAAATTACATCACGGGTAATTAGCAGACATCTGATTCTTCTAGAACTGCATCTATATATTGATTGCTATTGTCTTTGCTGAGCTCTACTATCGCTACGTAGGTCTAGTATCCGATACTATCGCTACTTCGGTATTGAAATGAGGTAATAAAAATGTTAGTTGAAAGACTTGTTTTAAAAACAGCTTCTTGTGATTCGTTCTGTATAATTTTGATGCAGATCATCTCCAGCATGTCCTTTTTCCTACCTTAGGTATGCAGAGTGAGGCGGAACAAGCCAGCTTCTCGTGCATAATCGCCAAGTCGTTTTAGCTTCTAATCAACGCTATTTTCTCCCACCAATCTGCCAATTCAAATCCAATCAATTCGCCATTCACAATGGCTCTACCAAACCACTTAATCATCGTCTGCTGCCACGGCATCTGGACCGGCGGCCCATCAAATGGCGCCAATGAAGACGAATGGCTAATCGCCGATTTTCAGCGCGGCGAAACGGACACGTTTATCGAGCACATTAAAGCAGGCGTCCGATGCCTTGCCCAGGACTATGACAATGCCGTGCTCGCATTTTCGGGGTGAGCAGTATCATATTGAATGATATCAAGACCAAAACTTTAGTCTGATGCATCTGCAGCGGCCCAACACGCAAAGAAACAACTCTGAGTGAGGCCCAAAGCTATGCCAACATCGCCTCTGCCCACGGCTACTTCAACCTCATCAACTCCGCGCAAGACTTGAATAACTCGTCCAAAATTCTAATAGAGGATCGCGCATTGGATTCATACCACAATGTACTCTTTAGCCTTACTCTGTTTTACGCCCGCTTCCATACTTGGCCTGCTTCTTTAACCATTGTATCCCACGCTTTCAAGAAGTTCCGACTCATCGACGGCCATTGCGCTGCCATTGGATTCCCTCTTGAAAAGACTTCATTTGTTGGTATTGATCCGCCTGGGATGGCTAGCGGAGAGAATGAAACTGCGATAAAGGGCGTAGGACAGGCGGTGGATGACTGGATAGCCGATCCATATGGTAGAGGAGAGAAATTGGCGGGGAAGAGGGCAAAGAGGAATCCGTGGGGAGTATGGCAGGGAGCTTTTGATGAGAAGACTGAAAAAGATGGTCTTACTTTGGAGAAATTAGTGACAGAGGGTGAAGGCGAGAAGGAGACGTTGGTTGAAGATGCGCCACGGCCGTGGCAGTGAATGGCGTTTAAGATACCTATTAGAGGCAAGTTTAGAAACTTGCTATTACATAGAAGAGGAAATCAAGAGTCTAGAATCTGATGAAATCGTTGCTTGAAGATGTACACACCCGATCAGTCGCGCATTCGTCCCCCCAGGAAAAATAAAGGAGTTCATCATCTCACCAGCCACCACGACGATATTCAGAAGGTCAAATACAAGAGATCAAAAAAGTACGATTCATCTAGCACCTTATAAATTACTTCATCGTGATGAGCCTTTTATAGACAACTTCAACAACATGGAGAAGCGACTTAAGAACTATATCGACGAGAATGTAGAAGATCTGAAAAACCAGTTAGATCAACTACACGACCGATTCGTAACGGACTCGGCAAACAGCAAGGTGACTATGCGATTCCTCGGCCAGAGCATAACAAATACAGAAAAGGATATCAAGGAGCACTTCATTGAGATGCTGGGAACAGTGGAGCAGCGGATGCAAAAGATACAGAAAGAGATAAACCAAGATTTTGAGGCGGTTATAGCAGAAAGACTCAACACCAACAAAAAGCGATCAGTGTGTGTTGCTTTTGGGGACATTGGTGACACACAGGAACCTACAGATGCTCAACGGTCTTTGATTCGCAACTATCCGGCGGCTCGAGTGTCTGAGATGAACCTAGAGTCTCATCAAATAGGACGTAACTATCCATTTATGCAATTTGGGAAACGGTTCGAGATTCAGCTCAACGATGTGCAAACGCATCTGGAGTCGGCCGTTTGCGAAATGAAGTCGGGCACCTACAAGAGACTAGCGGGTTTGGACAAGAGAGTTGGTGCTATGGAAGAGAAAATGGACAAGATGATCTTACTGATAGAGAAAATGGAGGCCTCTAATGTTGACAAGAGTGTTGTCAGTTGATCTTACAAAGGCCGTTCATATGGTTAGACGCTCATTCTTAGGATGCTTTCTAGTTGAAAAGGCTATGTCTAGCAGGAGACAGAAAATACACGTTATGTCTATAAAGTGTTATATCTTTTATCCTCTCATGATATCATCTAGGCGTTAATTAGACGTTCGCTTGTCAGCGGCCCGAGTAATAGCAGTGATCACAATCACTTCTATAGTCACATTCTTACTTTATACCATATAGCGGAAGGAGACAGAAGAGAGTGGAGGTAGTAGAAAGTGGTAGATGTAGTAAGAGATAGTAGCGGAGACTACATACTTCCGGTCCTCTACATGAACAAAAAGCTTTTATCCTTGGTGCCAAAAAGCCTTCAAGATACTTTCCACTTTTGACCTTAAAGTTTACGGAGTGAATATATAGATAATTCACGGCGGGACACATAAACTGCAGTGAATTTCTACCGCAAAAACCAGGGCTGCCTTAACCACCTCTCCTTTCTTTCTTGGAACCCATCGCGATCTCGCTTCACAACATGGAAGACCAGGCTGCAAAAGAATTGGCATCAGGATTGAATGAGCAACAGATGCAGCAGCTGTTGTATTTGAATGAATACTCCCTACTTGGCAGGCTCCTCGACTTAACCAAGAAAAATCCGTCACCCGTCTTCAGACTCCTTGAGACTAATGAAAGAGCAGCCAAAGAACCTGTTTCGGACTACGTCTCGGATTCCTTGAAGAGAATTAACTGCTTCCGCCGGCTACAGGAAAACATCAAACGGCATGAACTACCCTTTGCACCAAGTATGACGGTTTTCGCATTGTTCATGGTTGCTCCAATCGACGTGCTGCAATGCCGACTTGATAATCTGGAGAGAAACGCCCAAGAGAGGAACACGACGGAGGTCCAAGAGTTTATTGAGCAGTGCCGCACCGCTGCCGCTGTTATACAAGAGTGTATGTCACCGAGTCGCAATATCTAGGACAGGCATGTTATAGAACTTCTGTACTAATGTCTTTGCGCTATAGTTGTAAGCAGAGAAGGACGACAAGTCGAGGACACTGGTGAAGACAATTTGTTTCTATTGCAATCAATGCATCTTGTAAGTGCCTACATTGACAACCATCTAATTAACATCTCCCTGACCCATTTTTAGTGCAAGAGACGAGACTTGAGGAGATGTATAATCTCGGGCATGGAGGACCCTGAAGCCGTTCCCATCTTCCCCATTACGAGAAATTCTGTCAATTTTTTATCTATGTTGGAAACCTTCTGGGGTACAGAGACAGCTACTCGCCTCTCTAAACTAATCTTGGACCCAAATTTCCCAAGATCTCCCCAAAATATGCTATCTCTTAATCGACAACTTAGTTGGTGGTTTCAGAGCGGGAAAGTTGCATTTAAGCCGTTGCGCAAGACGAATACCGACCCGCTTACAGTCCAGGTTCACTGGCTGAAGAAAAGCGAACTGAAGCCAACACAACTCTTTACAGACGACATGTCCCTTTGTAGGGTTGCAGACTCGGCCGGTATTATATACGGCTGTGCGGGC
Source organism: Trichoderma semiorbis (assembly GCA_020045945.2). Classification (NCBI taxonomy): domain Eukaryota; kingdom Fungi; phylum Ascomycota; class Sordariomycetes; order Hypocreales; family Hypocreaceae; genus Trichoderma; species Trichoderma semiorbis. The sequence goes on from CM034695.1 coordinate 7,192,856, forward strand.
AAGGAAGGATGGGGGCGTTGTGTCACTCCTTACTACGGTGATTTGGGCATGGAAACCGGCCATGTTCATGGACTTGTCGAAAACTACGGAATCGAGCGCCCAAACTTTGAGCTCCTGCAACTCTCGTGGGACTTGCTTCGCGTTGCTGCAATCTGTGGAGCAACCCAGCCAGTCTATTGGTCGGACGAAGTTCATGAGGATAATAATGATTATTATGATGATGATGTCGATTATGGGGATGACCAGTTTGATGATGACTATGATGAAGATGGGATAGAATCACAGCCGGACATGTACATGGACAAGAACTATGCTCAGCTGCTTCGTTGGGCAGGGGGAATCGAAGGGCAAGAAGTTGGGGGGGAAGAAGTCGAGGGGCAGGAAGTCGAAAGACAAGAAATCGAGGGACAAGAAGTCGAGGGACAAGAAGTCGAGGGACTAGAGGACCTACCTATAGAGGAATGTACTCTCCAGTAGAATAGGTAGATCTAGTAAATATCGCTAGCAGAAATAGCTAGATGTAGTAGATGTATAAAAGAAGATCTATAAGCTCGCGGAACAGTTGCACCAACAGCCGAAGAATAACAGCAGTTAAACATGTTTGGTAGTCAAAGTGTATAAACAAGATGGAATCCGATTCTATGTATTTCCCACAATATCCCTTTTTAAGCCGATTTGCTTTTCCCTCTCCTCATCTATATATAATACACGCCGACCCTTTTTCACAGGTCAGTCTCCCCTACTCAGGGCTTGTTGCTCGATCCTTCACTGCTGACACGCTCTCTTGTCAGCTTGTCGACAAGATCGTGCGCTTCTGTCACAGTCTTGTCCTTCCGCTTGTCATCACGACGGGTCCTTTTTCCAAATCGTGAACTTTGTAATTCTGCCCTCTTCTCCTCATCAGGAATTTTGGCAGATTGAGAACCGGCGCTAACCTCGGGCGAAGCAGATACATCTTCATGTGGTTTCGCAGAAGTTACGCTCGCATCATCCTCAGGAAAGGGAAAGTTCTTGAACTTGGGCTTCGGCGGCCGTCCAAACACTTCCTCGTAACTCATAAACTTCTTCTCAGGCGAAGCAACATGGCCGCGGAGCTTGAACATGGCGCTGTTGTAGGCGCCGATATGTTCCTGGTGTCGCTGCTTGAGGGTTTCCAGGCTGATTTGGAAATCAGAAGACTCGGTGGCAGCAGCCACATCGGCTGATTCCGTCGCCAAGTCCTTTTCCATGCTGTCAATGGCGCTCCGGTATCCTTCAGCCTGCTTTCTATGGAACTCCGACTGTTGCTGAAGGGCACGTATCCTCTCGGGAACGCGGGCAGATCTGGGTAGGCCGCCGTATTTCACCCCTCTAAATGTAGAATTCCGTACAGGCGATAGATGCCAATGTCTCCGCGCTCGCTTGAACTCTCGGGCTTCCTCGGGGGTCAGCGCTCTTTCCTGCGATAGTTGTATGTAATGCCATAGCTGTGCGGCACCAGGCCTCCTTGTTTTGGTCTTTCTCTTGGGCTCAACGCCTTCCACGTTGTAAAAGTTTCTAATCATGTAGAGACTGCCCGTTACTATAACCGGGCCTTCTCCTGCCTTTTCGCAAGCCCATTGCACACCAGCGCTGATCCGGGGATCGCCATCGTATAGTTGAGACTCATTGCTAACAATAGACCTTCCAATCTCACGACCGAGCTCAGCAGAGGCTGGGGGTGGCTCGTTAGGAGCAGGGAGGTATTCAACAAAGGCGAAATTGTCTTGGGGCTGTACCAGGGCGGATATGACTTTTGCAAAGGGTTTGGACTTGCTAGCTGATAATCCCATGACCCATGAAACTGGCTGATTCCCTTGGCGAACTTGGTGCTGGACATAAGAAGCCAGCGCTTCGGCACCAAGCAGGTTGTGAGCGCCGTCTACAAGGACAGGGTTTTGACGAGTTCCGCCGGTGAGACCAAGCACCTTGACCTGCTCTTTTCGTCCAGATGGGAAAGGCTCCATGGCCAGTAGCTTATTAACATCGATTTCAAGATTTGGGAACAGGTGACGGAAGGCCAGTGTTGCACAGAGAAGATTCTGCTTCTCATAGTCCTCCAGCTTGAACCGCTCAGTATCAAGATTGTCCAGTAGAGATTGTCCTTTCCACGACGGGCTGATTTGAGTGCCAATGCTGCTCGCATGGCGCCGAAGTACTTTCATGACGGAGCTGGGATTAGAATGATCGACAATGCAGGGCACGCCGGGTCTCATGATGCCGGCCTTGACCTTGGCAATCTCCTCGATGGTGTTGCCGAGGTACTCCTGGTGGTCGAGATCGATCTTGGTGATGACGGTGACTGACTTTTGCTTCATGATGTTTGTTGCATCAGTAGCACCGCCCATTCCCACCTCAACAACGCCATAGTTGACGTGCATCTTGTCAAAGACACGAAAGGCAGCAGCTGTCTCGAGCTCAAAAGGCGTCAGATTTCCCGGGTCCTCTCCAGCAGCAAACCGCCAGCCAGAGGCAATGCGCTTGAACTTTTCCTCAATGTGCTTGACCTCCATCTCATACATGCGGCGGTTGACATAGAGGCCGTTGATGGTGACGCCGTTGTGCCTCTCGGGCATTGCTGGCGACGTGTACATGCCATGGCTGACGCCGGACAGCCTGAAGAGCCCCGACAACAGACTACAGACGGATCCCTTGCCATTGGTGCCGCCAACATGGACGCCTAGCCAGCCCTGCTCCTGCGGCACGACATGGCTGATGCGCTCCAGGCCGAGGCGGATGTTGCGATTTGCGGATGCCACCTTTTTCTCGGCGGGCATGGCGGCTCTGATGCGAGCCAGCGCTCGATTGACCTCCTTGGCAGACGGCATGGCAGCATCAGGAGATAGAAGCCATAGGGGAGATGAGCCTCGCCGAGGAGACGCGAGTGATGCTGGTCAAGAGCGAAATCGGGTTCGAGATGGCAGAAGTGCTGGGCATTATCAGTTTATCAGTCGCTATCACGGCAAAATCTCACACCATCTCCACAAAGCCCAGCCCATGCACCAGCCACAGAATCATCATGCTTTGAACTGTGGCTCAGTTGACTTTAGCCTTTAGCCTCTAATAGCGATCCGCTAGCGGTGTTATGAGCAGCATTAGTGCCTGGATAGCCAGTAAACCGCCATCCCGCCTTCAGTTTAATTCGCCCTCGCGCCACACATCTATTACCGAGTCCAGGTCCAGTCCAGCCCAGTCGCATCTCCCGCTTCCGCAGCCTCTTCCATCTTTCAGCCTCTCCTCGCATTCCTTTCTCCTTCGCCTTCGCTTTCGCCTTCTCCCGATCCATCAACCCACCGCCACTCGCTCTCATTTCGTCTCTTGATTCCATCGCATCTGCAGGCTGAAGCCGATCAGCTCTCTTTCTCTCCAGCAAAAAATTCCCACTGCCGCCAACCAGCTTCCGCGGCGACAGATCGCCAGGGTGCCGCTGCTAGTTGCCAAGCGCCGTCTGTCCGACTTTTGCCCATTTCTTATCGTTTGCATCTCGGATATCGCTCCTTTGCAAATCATCTGCAAATCATCCATATGCGCTATGGGTCGACCGTGAGTTTCAATTTCTGCCGCTGCTTGGACCATTGGTGGCCCCATGCCCTCGCCGCTTTTGCTTTTTTATCTGCTTCTGCCTCGAGTCTCTCCACTGCAATCAATGTTTGCTCGCGCGTCATGTGCATCGTCACTTGGCATCGCGGCGCGCCTGTTGCCTCTGGCTCAGCTTCAAGACCAGACCATCGGCCGCCACAACCGAGGCATCGCATTCACTGCTGCTGACATTTCGTCCCTCTTTTCTACTTCTTTTGTCATCTTTTGTCGCTTTCGATTAATGCCCCTCGCGCTCTCTCTTCGCGTCGCAGCCGCCCCAGCTAATCATTCGTCGCTACATCAGACTCTTTGTTGCACCTGTTGACACCGACCTCCCCCACAAGGATGCGCCAAAGCGCGATGTTCTCTCTCCGTCTCGTTCTGCCATCAGGCGCTCAACCCAGACAGAAACACGCGAGCGACGGAATCCCAACAGACGCTCCGGCGTCCGCATCGTAGCCCTTCAACAACCACACACTCGTTCTACGCGACGGTATCCTCCATGGGGTGTCGGCGATGGCGCCAGGAATATTATCCCGCCCCTGTACGACGAACCACCTCCTGGGTCCGCAGGTGACGTGCCCCGAGATGTCTCCTCTAGGCCACCTCGGAGTGACCGCCATCTAGAAGACCGGATGAGCTCCCTATTTGGCGGTGCTTGGCATAACATCGGGACTCCTTCTTCACCACGGAATGATGAACCTCCACCGGATGGAGACTTTTGGGGGAATATTGAGCCTCGGCCGCGGCGTGCGCGCATCGTAAGTTGTTCCCTTGCGGAACTTGAATGTTGATCGGTCGCTAATCATCACCCGCAAAGGTTGCACCAGATAATCCCAGGCGCAATCGCAGCCCCCTAGGACGTCGCTCATACCATATCGGCACACCCCCCTACCGGCCGACGCGGGCCGGGTCTGAGAGGTTGCAGAGCGAGTCGGCGACGACATCAAATGATGATGCTGTACAACACTACGCTCTGCCAACATTTAGATCTCTGCGCCGAAACACGGCACGAGCATTTCGAACTGTAATGGCTGGGGATGCAGCCGGGCGCAATCGTCAGCGAAGCCATGCTGCCGATGGTTTGGGAGACCGCGACAGAAGCCTCAGCCCAGAGGTTTGGGACACTTTACTCTCGACACTGACTCCCGACCCGCAACCACCTAGCGCAAGCTCTTCATTTGCATCCGCAGCAGTACCTCAAAGCGCGGATCCATCCAACGCGCCTCCATCTGCTCCAGGCCTGCCTGAAGAACTTGTGGATGGGGCTTGCGAATCGGGACACGAAATATCTGACGATGAAGAAGACGAGTGGTACTCTCAGCTCCCTGCTGCAATGCGTAGCATCACCCACTTTCGCCGCCGCTTTCGACGACGCCCAGCAGTGCCAGAGTATAATCTGGATGGACCATCAGATGGACCCTTGGACGGACTACTATCCGACCAGTCCCAATCTGAGCGGCCTGGCCACAGTCTGCACGATTCGCGGACAAACGGCTACGCCCTGCTGTTGACCCCCAACTGGATCCCCCAGGCAGGGTCAGAAGATGAAAGGAGAGCTGACCGGCTTCGACCAAACCGAGAAGGATCGACAGGAAGCGGGCCTGGCGCCCAGACAGGAGATGAAGAGTGGCTAGGCATGCGACGGATCGTTCAGAGCCTTGCGGCGAGAGAAGATATCCCAGATGAGTGGTGGGCTGAGGCTGGTCTCAGTCGAACCCTTCCTCATGACGAGTCCAATTGAGAAGAGAGCCTCCTGTCTGCTTAAGACGGGAGAGAGGTTCTCGTGTGAAGGCCGAGAATCGGCATATTTGCTTAATTGATTTACTTGTTCGCTTATTTACTCGTTACGGAGAGCCCTCGGAAAGAGAGGCCAGCACCACCAGATTGGACGCCAAGGATGAGAAAACGCACTGTATGATTATGGTTTTTGGTAATGGAACTTGAAGACAGCGGGATGGGCAGCGATTTAAAGGTGCCGTATTGGCATGATGTTTTTGTGGATTGATGGGTTTAAAAAGGCCCTAACATGGACTATATATCCAATATATTGATAAAAGTTTGTCGCACAAATTCATTCACATGAGCCGTAACTGGTAGTATCCGGCACCAAACAGTGAATCAATATCAACTAGGTATGTGTAAGTTACGTAAATCGATATTGTGATAAATGTTGGTAGCAGCACTTGTGCAGCTCTTTTTAGTTTATAAGCAGAACTTTCAAACCTAACAAGCTCGGCTATATTCTGCGCACTGACAATCCGCAGCAAAACTGATACACGACAGTCAAGATAAGACTAGTTGAGGGGAATGGCGATGGGCAACTAGCAGGTGGCAACGAGGGAATTGAACGCTTAGGATGCATAGAATATCATAATGTAATATATCAGATTCTCAGGGGTGCCAAACAGGTACAAGTGCAAACTCTATCGTGTGCATGTGCTGAAAAGAGGATGGAGGTTGCGGATGAAGCTTTTTGTTAGCGGTGGTTTGCTCTCGTAAGTGAGTAAATGGATGGAATAAATGGACAAGGGTTTGATGGGGGTGGAGTTTTGAAGCCCGTCCGTCCACTTCAGCTGTGGGAGCTTATTAGCAGGCGTCATCACTAATAAGCACACAGCAAAAAGTAAGAGGCCCGGAGTGCCCTTTTCAGGATATATCCATCAACGCTGTGATAAGTTCGCGGTGTTGTTTTTGTTGCTGTTGTTTTGGCAAGGGGTATACCAATAGGCAATGTAACTCAATAGTAATATTAGTTAGTAGGCAATATAATGTCCAATAAAACATGCAGTCAAAACAGTCTCAACTCTCTCTCTCCCTCCAACTGCTCAATCCCTTCCAATCCACCGCCCAAAATCCAACTCCACCCTTCGCAACCACAGCGCCGGAATTGGCACCCAGACTGCACTACTAATTACTACATCGGCACGCGCCTTGGGCAAAACCAATCCGCGTTCGCCTTGCCTGCTCGATCTTGACCTTTTTTCCTTCTTCTTTTCTTTTCCCTCTTCTTTCTTCTTTGCTTCTTCTACTCTCTTCGGCACTCTCCCTCCCTCCCCCCAGTGCTGTCTCTCCTCCGCCCATCTTCGACCTCCATGCGTGACCCTCGTCCTTGTTGCAGCGATCTTCCCCCGCCGCCTTTTCGATGAACACCGCTCGCCGCCGCTGAAAAAAAAAAAAAGATAATATCGGGCGAATGCGAGCGACGCACGAAGCCACAGACCCATCGGCGGGCATGCCATCGATTCCTCGACGAACCATCTCCCTTCCGCCTCGCCAGTCCCTGCTGTCCTGCCTGCCGCCGAGGTAGAGAGTCTGCCGGCTGCGCAGACCCAAGAAGAGGAGGGGAAACACAGCCCTTCGAGCTCAAGCTGAAGCTGAAGCTCAGGCCCCAGCCCAACACCATCACGACGACGACAACGACGACGACGACGCAGAAATGCCGGCCGAGAACATTTATCCCGCTAGCAATGGGCGATTCGCCGCTCCCCCTCCGCGCGAGAGGTCAAATGCCCCGTCCACGCCCTCTCGCAAGGACCGCCAAAGGGAGAGCGCGGCCATGCAGGACCCTGGGCTCAAGGACTATGTATGTTCTTTACACTTTGACGCAATTTCGAATCGGCAATGCTGCTGGGACGAGATTGGGAGAATGTGCCCCCTTGTGAGATGAGATGGCGTGCTGATTGGATTATAGCGCTTGGGCGAATGCCTTGGAAAGGGAGCCTTTGGATCGGTGTACAAGGCCTTCAACTGGGGGACCGGAGAGGCCGTCGCCATTAAGCAGATCAAGCTAACAGATTTGCCAAAGAGTGAGCAGCGGATGATAGAGGTAAGCTTGCAGCGGCGTTGCAGAACGTTTTCTCTCCTACGGTTCTTTACTGTGTAGATTTGGATGACGCTGACCAAGATCGATTATGATTACTAGAGCGAAATTGACCTGCTCAAGAACCTTTTTGTAAGAACGACCAAAGATTAATCCTCTGGAGGATACAGTGCGTCAGGGCTAACAACAAGCAGCATGAGAACATTGTCAAGTATATCGGTTTCGTCAGGTCAACCGAATGCCTCAACATCATCCTGGAGTAGGCAATTCCACCTTATCTCCGGTCAAGTATCAAGTTTGTAAGCTAACATGAAGGATTCCATAGATACTGTGAGAATGGCTCGCTCCATTCAATATGTCGAGAATATGGCAAGTTTCCAGAAAACCTCGTCGGCGTCTACACCACCCAAGTTCTCCAAGGCCTTCAGTACCTTCACGACCAAGGTGTCATCCATCGCGACATCAAGGGCGCCAACATTCTCACCACCAAGGACGGGACAGTCAAGCTTGCCGACTTTGGTGTCTCGACCAGCACGCTTGCTGGTGGACAGGACAAGGAGGCGCAAGTCGTGGGCACTCCTTACTGGATGGCCCCTGAGATCATCCAGCTGTCCGGTGCCAGCTCCGCCTCGGATATCTGGAGTGTTGGATGTACCGTTATTGAGCTTCTCCAGGGCAAGCCGCCATATCACAACTTGGCCGCCATGCCAGCGTTATTCGCCATTGTCAACGATGACCACCCTCCACTGCCCGAAGGCATCTCAGCTGTATGTCTTTGCCATTCCCGACTTTTATCTGGACAGAGATGGCCTCCAAACTGGTACAGATACTAACATGTAAATACAGGCTGCCCGAGATTTCCTCATGCAGTGCTTTCAAAAGGACCCCAATCTCAGAGTTTCGGCTCGAAAACTACTCAGGCATGCCTGGATTGTGGGGTGCCGCCGCACAGACGCGCCCGTTTCAAGGACACCGGCCAACTTTGACGATGCGGTCGAAGAGGTCAAGCAATGGAACAAGGCCCTCAACTCCTCGGGGACTTCACTCCGCACATCTTTAGGCTCCGACGCCGTCTCTCGAATCTCTAGCGGAACACCGTCTAAGGGCCGGTTAGGCCTTGCTAAACCAAGGCTCAGTGCTGGTGCAGGTGCGGGAATAGGTGCCTTCAAACTCGCTGAGCTAGGTATGCCTGCAATCTACTCACTCTGTTTGCAATAGTTGGAGACTAATTTTTGTAACTCAGATGGTGATAACTGGGACGACGATTTTGCCACAGCAATTTCTCCTAGTGCTCTGCAACTTCCACATCTAAGACCGCAAGATAATTTTGGGGGGCTCCTCTCCGCTGACAAACTAAAGGCTTTTGCGTCAGTGAATGATCTCAGGGGCGATGTAAACAACTACGATAACGATTTTGAAGGCGACATGATGACCATCAAGGGGCCCAACAATGAGCTCTACCAGGAATCTCAGGAGCAGACAATACGACCCGTCTCCAGGAGAATGACAGCGTCAAAACCTGCATCACCGCCAAAAGTAGTTCACCAAGCATCCAGGCCGACCCTTAGTCAAGCAGTTACTTCGCCTAACCTGTCTCGGACGAAATCCCCTCCAAAGCCGCATTTCGGAAACAAGTTCGAGTTGCCTCCTCGTCCTGGCGCTATTTACCGAGAGCAAAGCTCTGAGGACTACTCCGATCTCTTTTCTGATGAAGATAGCGTGTTTGACCAAAAGGTTCATCAAGCCGTCCGAAAGGTAAGTTCTCTTTTCTCTCTTTATGCCTACCACCCATTGGAAAAAGCGCCGTATCAGCTAACATGGATATCTACGTCAAGGGCGGCCTGCGTCAACCTGAAGCGCCTCAGCTCTTCCACCCATCCGACCTAACCAGCTTGCCTCGATCAATGCAGGCGCCCGACGGCAGCGTGGTCAGGAAAAAGGCACTGTCAAGGCCGTCAGTCCTTCCCGATCGTCCCATGAGACGTACTCGCTCTTCTATCGAGATTCAGAAGTTCGCCGAAGATGATGATGAGGATTTCTCCGACGTTTTCGGGCCCGAGGAATCCATAGCCGAACGAGAAGAAAGTGAGCGAGGCTCAGAAGAAACCGGTCTCATGCTCCTATCAAGAATGTCAGGAACCTCTTGGTTAGGCGACGATGATGACGAAGATGACCCATTCGCGTCCATGGATCCAGGGTGGGACGAGATGGACATGGACGCGAAGATTGCGCGAGACAGGCATGCACGGCTTGCTGAAAAGATAGAAGAACTGGTTGGCTCTCTGAAGATGACTGAAGGCGAAGACATATTAGCGGATCTCTCTGAACATTTAGTAAGTTGTGCTCAAAGAAATTACCGGATAGGGGCTTTTGAACTAACCTGTGCCTCAGCTGGGATTGCTATGGGAAAACCCAGAAGCAAAAAACCTCATCATCAGTGCTCATGGGCTGCTGCCTCTATTGGAAATTTTGGAGCCCTGTACGGTAAAGAGCAGACACCACATGATTCTTCAGCTGCTTAAAGTCGTCAATGCGGTACGTATTACCAAGATGCAAACAAACCCTTATATGGATCTGCATTTACTAATGTGAAATTTTCCTCATAGATTATTCTCGATGACGTTGAAATTCAGGAGAACTTGTGCTTCGTTGGAGGAATACCTATCATCACCAAGTTTGCCGCACGACAATATTCTAATGAGATTCGCCTTGAGGCCGCCGCATTCGTCCGTCAAATGTACCAGACCTCGACTTTGACGCTACAAATGTTTGTCTCGGCAGGTGGTCTGAACGTTCTTGTCGAGTTTCTGGACGAAGATTACGATAGTTCTCGGGACCTTGTGCTCATCGGGGTAAACGGCATCTGGAACGTGTTTGAACTGCAGGGCCCGACTCCCAAGAACGACTTTTGCCGAATCTTCTCAAGGAGTAAAATCCTTTATCCGCTTGCGCTCGTTTTGCATCGTGTTCTTGATGAAGAAGGGGAAGACGAGCTGAGTGAGCTCATCGAGGGGCGTATCGTCAACATCTTTTACCTCTTTAGCCAAGCCGAGAACTATGTCAAGGAAGTGGTGGCAGATCGTCAGGTGCTGAAGAGCGTCCTCAAAGATCTCCGTCGAATGACGCCGGCACATCAGATTATCATGCTCAGATTCATCAAAAACTTGTCCATGCTGTCAACAACCATCGAATCATTGCACTCAGCTGATGCCATCGACTTCCTCATCGACTTGTTAAGTTACAGCATGAAGAAAAATCACCAACACCTCCGTGAGATCTCTAATCAGGTTCTCAATACGATGTTCAACCTCTGCCGGCTAAGCAAGGAGAGGCAGGAAGATGCTGCCGTTGGAGGCATCATCCCGCTGCTGCTGCGAATTATGAAGACGGACCGGCCGCCGAAAGAGTTTGCCTTGCCAATCCTCTGCGACATGGCACATTCTGGATCCAAGGGGCGAAGATACCTCTGGCAGAACAAGGGTCTCGACTTCTACGTGTCACTACTGTCAGACCAGTATTGGCAAGTTACCGCGCTGGATGCCATTTTGGTCTGGCTCCAGGAGGAAACGGCCAACGTGGAAAACCATCTGATGGACAACAACTTCTCGCGAGCGATTGTCTCTTGCTTTGGCACTAACAGACTCAACGCGTTTGACTTTAATCTTTTGGAGCCGCTGCTCAAGCTTCTTCGTCTAAGTCCAGGCTTGACAGCATCACTAGCAAAGCCCGAGATGTTTGCTGGCATTACCCAGAGGTTGGGGCACAAGAAGGCTGTAGTACGGCTTAACTTGTTGAGGCTTGTGCGTGCCATTATGGACGTCTGCGACCCTGGAGTTCTTGGGAGCGGGGACGGAGCCCGGACACTCAACAGCGCCCAGATGCGATCCCTCATGGACTCGATTCAGCTTCTGGCAGAGAAGGATTCCGCTGTGCTCGTTCGTAACCTTGCTTCAGAGCTTATCAAGGCACATTCTTCCCAGCCAGCATCACCAGTCATGATGAGGCACGAAGGGATGATTTCCTCCACCCAGGTCAATCTATCAGCCTCATCAAGACGCGGGTCTAGACACAACACAAACTACACTCCGCAAAGCCTACAGTCGTCCATGTCTATGCCTCAGACCCCAACCCATAGGAGTAGAGGCAGTAGTAATGCCTTCATCGAGGTTGCTGCCAGTCCTCGGCGGTCAGGGGCGGCCCTAGACCGAGAGAATGCCATGTACCGGCCTCAGAGCCGAGAAGGCCCCCCGCGGCGAGTGAGCAACGACTCCAACTCGATGGCTAGCAGCAGCAGTGGCGGAGCCGGTGGCTACGGACTGAAGAGCCGATTAACGCCGCGAACGCCAATCACGTCGAGCATACAGCAGCGTAGCAGCGCGGGTATGTTGAGAGGAGAGTTCATGGCTCCTATGGTTGTTCGTAGTGAGAGCAATCTTAGTAGCAATGGGTCTCGGCCAAGTAGTAGCGCTAGCTCGGGTATTGTTTCTACGCCGAAAGCGAGACATAAGACGTCGTCGTCGTCGATTGACGTTATGCGGCAGTCAAGTCGATGATATGACATATATAACCCCCGCACTTTCTATTAGAAAGACATACCACACACACATGCCCATGAGACCAAAAGAAGAGTCATTTTTGTCACTTAGACATGTACTCCTGAAACGAAAGCATTTATTATTACACCTCACAACAAACAAGCAAGCAAACGGAGTCCAAAGAAAAAGGAGAGAAAAGAAGACCAAGAGCGATGAGACACATGAGCTAGACACGAAAAATGAAATCAGTCACACCCATTCATGGCATCAGATACAACTTAACCATAACATACATATATACCTACTTACCTTATCCATCTATATACATACACACATCGCACACATACACGGTACCACATTCACCAAAAAGCGAATGAATAGAAGTTGAAAACGAAACAAAGAAAGAAAGAAAATGAGGCGTCATTAACGCCATACGGGAAACAACGGAAAAGAGAGAAAGAAAAAACAAGGGACGCAGACGGGATAATGGTTTGAAGTGTGACTGGCTGGGCTGGCTTCGTTTGTTTGATCTGTCTTGGGAAACTTGAACTGGACGTGTTTTGGTTGATGGTTAATATGCAGAAAGCATGCTCTGAAACCTTAGTATATAATAATGTGTTGCTGTTGTAAATTCTGCTCTCATTTGGTCATGTATGGCACGAATAAAGATATATCTATGACCTGTGATACAAGTGCACAGCAGTTGTCATAGAATTAACCTTCACATTGAGAAATACAAGAGAAAAATGTCCGTGGCCATCAATTTGTATTGCGTGCCACTATCTGTAAACTATCACTACCTACTTAGATCCCCATCCTCCCTCATCGTCATTCAACCCCCGTAGAAGTCAAAAACCATACACGTTTGAGTAAGACGGAGCAACAAGATGCATCAAAAGAATGTCAAGAGGGTAAAATTGGTTCATGTCTACCTCGCCAGGCCCTCCTCGAAAAGTCCCGCAACCTATGGCTCCATCAAGAGCACGGTTGTATTCCACTCTCGAGAAAAGGCAGCAGAATGCAACCCTCGTCTTTTTTTCGTTGATCACGTCGTCTCTCACTAGTGGTATAAGTTCCCCAACGTCCTCTACCATGAAGCAAAAACAGTCCCTGGGCAAACCGCCCCCATGTTCCAGTCCAGAGAAAAAAGAAATTCGTTTTGAATGACAGTCGAGAATTGAATTATGAATAATCATTGATAAAGGTATGGCCACTGCCTCGCCTCGCGCACCACAAGTACGCATGCCTTAGCGAGAGTGGTCTGTAATAAAAAAAAATGGACAAGCGAAAAGTTGTCGAGTTCGTGTCGATAAAGATGCAGTTCGCAGGTCCAAAAGGGTCGTATCAAAAAAGTTTCCGGGAGCGTCAAGTCATAAGAATTAGAATAATAAGGGCAGAAGAAGAGTAAAAATGTATAAAAACACACGACTTGAGCGCTTATGCAACAGAAGCCATCTTACGCTTCTCAACGCTGGTCAGAACCAGCCTGGGTGCCTTGCGCTGACCGTCTGCAGCCTCCTGTGCCTTGGATGCTCGCAGAGCACCGTTCTTGAAAACGTCAGCGAAGGAGTTGCTGTCGCTCTCGCAGCTAGAGTTGCTGTCAACACTGCCGCGGATCTTTTGTCGCGAGCCGGGTCGATCTGAGCCGATGGCGCCCCAACCGCCAGCAGTGGAGACTCGCGCAGCGCCGCACTCAATCTCACCAGCCAAGCTGCCCGAGCCGCTGCGACCTGAGTCAGAATCGTTGTCCGTAATAGGGGTGGTGGACTCTTCGGCGGTCTCGGATACAGGGCTCATGCTGCCGCTGGAGCTGCCAGATCCCTTGCGGCGCTCCAGACCAGCGCGGACAAGGTTGTGGACGGCCGATCGTCGGGTGCGGGTGGCAAAGTTCTTGCTGCCCTCGTGTCGGGCCGTGGGCTTCGCCTTGAGCTCGTCCATGGAGGGCGGTCCACGAGGCTGACGAACTGGGTGCTCACCGGCACGAGCCTGACCAGGGCCGTATCCGCCGAGTCCGGGAGTGGCCGGGAAGACGGCAGTCTTGGGCGCCGGGGTCTTGCCGGAATCGCCTACAGCCGCGGCAGCAGCCAGCACGCTGTTAACGGCCAGGGAAGACGACTTCTTATGTCCGCGTCGGAAGGCGTTAGCAGATGGCGGGGGGAGAGGAGTGACCTCTGTGGGAGAATCAAAGCGTCGCGGGGGCGAGGGGCCACGGAATGAGCCCTGCTGGCTCTCAGGGGGAGGCGAAACTTGAACGCGAGGGGCCTGCTGTTGCTGCTGCTGTTGTTGTTGCTGGAGCAGTTGCTGGCGCTGCTGTTGTTGCTGCAGCTGCTGCTGGAAATTGTTGAAGCCGGGAGACATGGGCTGCTCGAGATTGACCGAGGAAACCACCTTGGCAGACGAGGTGTCGACGTAGTACTGACCAGTGGCAGCATCGTAGTAGACTTGCTGGCCTTGGGCGGCCGCAGCCTGGGCAGCGAGATGTTGCTGCTGCTCGTAAAAGGCGGCCTGCTGCTGAGCAAGCTGGTTGTTGCTGATGTTGAGCTGCTGGAACTGGTGAGCAGCGGCTTGGACGCTCCTGAGCTGCTGCTGGAGCCTCTGCTGCTGCTGTGCCAGATAGAGATTGGTAGCCACGAGCTGGGCATACAGGTTGGGGTCCATCTGCTCCTGGAGCTGCTCATCCATCGAGAGCTGAGGGGGGGCGAGCACCTGGTCAACAGTGTACTGCTGTCCCATCATGCTCTGGTAGGCCTGCTGCTGCTGCTGCTGCTGCTGCTGGCCGTACTGAGGGAAAGCCGTCTTGGGAGCATTGTAGGCGTTGCCCTGGGCGTAGCCATAGGCATTGGCGGCCATGCTGTTTCGAGCAAACTGCTGCACAGGACCTTCGGCCGTGGGCGACATGGGACCAAAGGAAGCCACAGTAGCAGACTTGGGGGCCGTTCTCAGGCCCGCAAGCAGATGAGATCGGCTGGTGCGGGGAGTGGGAACGCCGCCGTCAGTGTTCTTGTTGCCCTGCTTGATGGCATCAAAGGACAGCGGCTTGATGTTTTGGCTGCCGCGGCGAGAGGCCAGGCCGCCGGGAGAAACAAAGTTGTTGGAGGTCATTTGAGCGAGACTGCCTGCGTCCATAACTCAGAATGAGAAGAATGAAGGAAAGATGGTTGCGAGTCAAATGACGCGGGAGAAAACAGGTGCTGCGGGGCGAGCCGAAGGAACAGGTTCAACCGTGTCTTGAGAGCGCTTTGAAAAAAGAATTAGAAATCTAATATGAAGTTGAATCAAGTTTTGATAAAAAAAATTGGCGCAAGCGATGCTGTAAATCGAGAGCTGACGAAGGTGATGATCGTCAGGCGAAGATGACTCGAAACGGCCTCGGTCGGTGAATTGTGTCGAAGTCGCGAGGACACCCAAGTAGAGAGAAAGCCAAAAATCCAAGAAATCGTAGTATTTTCACAAGAAGAAACCTCCGAGCATTAAAAAACGGCAAGGAGAGTGGAAATTAAACCAAGGGATTTTGATGAAAAGATGAGCGAAAAAAAAAATATGTCAAGGATGGTTTGGAAAGAAGCAGATTGACCGCAGACGAAGGGAAGCAACGACGTTGTTGGCGAGTAAGCGACGCGCCAAAAGGCAACACGGAGGGAACTGGCGATGGGATTTTGCTGCCTAGAGCAATTCGTGATTGAAGTCGAACTTTCCGTCAAAGGTAAACCTGAACGATTGCGCCGTGGCGGACAAGCCGAAAAGCAACAGGCGCGTTCTTTTCCAGAGTTTTGGTGAGACGCGATTTGGGAAACGCCACACGAAAAGGCCTCTCGTATTATAGTCGTAGCGTGCCGGCGAGGGAGTCGATGCTCTGTAATCTAAATTCGGGATGGAAATACACGGTTGGATGGGTGCAAAAATGCTGCGGGTTGTGAATGCTCGGACGAATTAGAATGCTGGCGTGATGCGGTTGTTGCGTTGCGTTGCGTTGCGTTGGAAGCAAGGAGCGGTCGAAGAATAAATTACAGTCGATTAACGGCGAGAGTCACTAGTGAATGCGCTTTCCATAAAACCCGGTGGGAGTCTCCTTGTTCCTGTCCTCGTTTTTGTCCCTGAAGTGAAGCGTGTTTGATTTTTTTAAAACGTTCTTTTTTCTTTTTTTCAATTTTTTCCAGGGTCCGAAAGTCCCGATGTGCGAGATGGGTGGCGATAAGACGCGAAAGGGCGAATCCGCAAGACGAGACTCGACTTGAAAAACGAAGAAAGAGAAAAATAAGGCGAGGCAAGAAGGGGCCACAGAAGGGAGAAGAGAGGGAAGAATAGATGCGAAGGGCGGTGTAAATGGCGATGGGACAAAGACGGACGGAGGTGGAGGAGGGTGGAGAGGAAGATGGAAAAAAAGAAGGGAAAAAAAAAAACGAGCCGGTGGCGTCGAGGATTTGGGAAATTTCAGGTGGACTGGCTTGGAGGGAGAGGCAGAGGAGGCGCTAAACTAGCAGTGACTAGCAAGTAGAGGAGACAGGAGGCGCCCTAGAGCCGGAAGTGGAGAGGCCTCGGACCCCTGGAGGTGCGCTGTCCAGAGGAACAGGGCGCTGTGACAGGCCCCGACAGCCCCCGACAGCCCCCCGACAGGCCACTTGACAGCTGGAGCCAGCGCGCTGTAGCCACTGAAGGGCGACGTCCAGGACCCGAGGTGCGGCATGGCGGCCAATGGCAGCGCCTGGAAGCCGGTGGCCACCTTCTGGAGCGCGCTCTGGGGAACCAAAGAGGCGCTGTGGCGTGCAGCCAATCAGGGCGGCGGAGGTGCTTGTTGTGAGGAGCTGCACGGACGGGCGAGGTAGAGGATACGGTCAATCGCAATTCAGGGCATGTACCTCTTACGCAGCACGAATGAGGCAGTTGCTGTACTGCATCCATCAAGTCGCCTCTAAGTATTCGCATATATCTTGATACACACAGCTGGGGCTTGATACTGTTTACTGCAGACAATACAATGCAATGCAGACCAGAGACAAAACACCTCGCATCCATGCTTGATCTTCTCCTTCTCTCCCCTTACAACTACATCCAAAACTGAACTGACTCCGCCGGTGAGCGATGGAGTGAGTCGCCAAAAATGTGCCGCGTGACAAGCGCCCAAGAATGGAGACAGACAGAGACGGCTCCAGCAAAGTCAGAGGTACGGGCGCATGTACCTCCACCAAAGATCAACAGCAGGTACCGGATACTCGCACCAACACGGCTGTGGCATTTCGCGTCGTGGCCTCTGACTGGTCCGCCCAGCCCAACAGCTGCCCAACCCGTGCCCCATCGAGGGCGGCAAAAAAAGAAAACCAGCACGAAGAAAAAGGCCTCCCCTGTTCTTGGAATAGCTGGTATGTACTTGTACATCCCGTTCAGGCTCAGGGGCGTCATGGAGGTGTGTTGTGCCTTTTTAGATGCAGGGGATGCCAGGCTATTCTTGCCCGGACTCGGCCAATCAGCGGGCTTGCTCGGGTACAGGTACTCGTACATAGTACACACAGCCATGGGCTAAGCCGGCGTGACGACACCCTCAACGCTGCTGCTGCTCCTCTTTGGCTGTTTTTCCCCCGCCATTGGCCGCGAGACAAGAAAAGAGTCAGGCATTTGCAGAAGAAAGACGAAGAAGCGAAGAAGCCGGAAAAGATGGAGAAGAAGAAGCAGCATCGGGGACGTGCGTCATTGTCATCGTCGTCAGTCTTTCTCTCTTGTCAGCAGAGAGACACGTGAGAGTTGGATGACACAGAGAAGAGACAGACACAGAGGAGAACAGAGACACAGAGAGACCCTCGGAAAAGAAACCCTCAATCATCCAGGAACGGACAAGACAAGCCCACCACACCTTGACCCAACGATGCTCGTGACTCGACAAGAACAGCCAACACGCACATTGCGGGGTCCATCCCATCCATCCAAGCTAAATCGTGTTTGGCTCCCGCCGTCGACTCTTTACCCGTCCGTGTCGAGTCTCTCTGTCTCAGTCTCCAGCCCTTTTGCCGGCTGTGCGCCTAACCTGCAGAATCGCTGCCCAGCTCCTTTTCCTCTGCCCGCCATTGGGTCTCTGGATCGTCATTGAATGCTCTTTGCAAGTGCTGACCGTCAGTTCTGCTCACGACTCCTCTAAGTCTCCTAGCCGGGCCCGAGGACACGATACGAGGCCGACGACCAGCAAACCGTCTCTCTACTGTACGACCGCTTCGCATGTACGAGTACTTACCTGTGCGAGTCTTCAGACAATTCTTCGACCCCCATGTCAGACTCCATCCAGATCGTCGACTCCACACCGCAGCCTCCCGTGTTTCAAGTCGCCCTGCTAGCACATGATTGCGCGAAAAAGGACAGCACAGCCCAAGAGGCTCATTCGAGTTGCTGGTCTCAGCCTGGCCTGCTCGTGTATGTACGAGCATACTTGCAGATATGTGGGAACAGTTATTATTACCACCTACGCTACTGAGCACAGAGTTTACAGCTAGCAATACCTTAAGAACTGTGCCTGAGCGATAGGTAGACACATTCAGGCTACCTCCTAGAGGCATGAAACGATCCCCAGAGGTAGCCCGTGGTTGATGTGCTACTGTACTGCACATGCACCAGATGGCGGCAATGCAGCGAGGGGCAAGGTTCTGCTCCAGGGGCCCCTCGAGGCTATGACGAGACTATTGAATCTTGTCAACCTCATGCCTGTCGCCAAACCCGGCATATTAGCTATGATGAGGATCTCTCACCGAGCTCGCTGTACTTGTACAGGGCAGGCAGACAGGCATTGATATCAGGGACGACTCGAAAGGCTGACGCGGAGACTCTCAAACACGAAACACGAAACTCATCAAAGGCGAGACGAGGCGAGATCCACTAATGCGCACAGGGCTCTTGGACCATGTCTTCACAGTACTCGCATGTACTCGTATGAGTACTACAAAGACCACCTGCAAGGCGTCCATCAGATACCACTGCCGCTCTTCATCTCTCCATCATGCCCTGCTGCTAACTTGACCTGGACGTGTGTGCCCGCCAGAATGGTGGAATGCATGTCGCATGCCTTTCATTTTGGCGCATCGCTAAATAACATTGAACCGTAGCAAGTGGCTGCTGATGTGCATTAGCAGATATGCAGAATGCACACCATGGCCAATTGCGCGTCTGACTTCATTTCCTTCAAGCTTTGGCTTTCCGGGGATACGGACCCTGGCGAACGGAGTGGTCCGAGGCTTTGTTTCATAACCTAGGCCTAGCACTCCGAAACTATGGCTAATAAGTTGATGAACCCAGCCTCGTGGTCCCCCGGGCCGAACTCTCTCAGATGAAGGCCGAGAGAGAGACTGACGACCGAGTTGTCGCGGCATGTGACTTGTCATTCCATCGACGTCGACGCACGACTCGCAGCGATGGCGTCTCCTCCACGAACGACATACGATACGAGCCCAGGTGAGGAGTCAGTCTGTACCGCCATCGACACATGCCGGATCGCTGGCCGAGCGACAATGGACCGGGATCGAGACTCTTGCTCCTCATTAGCCGCGGTGCAGCGTGCATGTTACCGTTATGCATGGCCTACTGCGTGACTTGACTTCTGGCGCTTAACGGCATAGCCGAGCCCTGCCGGCGCCAATCAGCCCGCATGCTGCACCACCATTACATTACCGCCTCTCGTTGCGACGGCGTCAAAAGCATCAATTGGCATGCTTCCTTGGGTTGGTGGCGAGGGCTTTATCTTCACTCTCGTGCGGAGTTCAAGTACCGACGGAGTTTCTCACGGCGTGTAACAGCAGCAGCAGCAGCAGTTCGTGGCATTCGGATGACAGACCAGAGATGTAGATCCATCGATGACTTTCCGTAACGGGTAGGCGTTTGTTTCGACGCCCATGTCGATGACTATTATACTTTTACTTGCCTATTCCGTCCATGAATAATCCATGCCAACGATCGGAGTGTATTCCAAATTGTCGACGAGGAAATTACTCTAGGTTACGTCTATGGATGATGTGGAAAGCAGCGTCTAGTATAGATCTAATTTAAACCTCATATGGTGCTCTTATTAGCGACAGACTTTCTAATGTGATATCCAAATGAGTGAAAGTATCTTGATATGGTAAGAGTCTAATAATCACGCATGTATGTAATATACACATGCTGGGCATAAAAATCCTGACCTGAACAGCTAAATGGATACATGTATGGTGGCAATTGCCTACAAAACCTACAATGACTGGATACGTAAATTGAATACATGTTGTCAAGCCCCAATCCAATACCTTTAATGACTCAACAGATCAACGCAACATGCCCTGTTGTACACAATCGCTGGTTGACTCATCTCATTGAACCTTGTTGCCCGGGCTTATAGCCCGCTGGGGCGTCATTGAACTTAATCATCAGACCTATATGGCAATTCAATTCATCTTTGATGTTGCTATGTAGCGTTTCTCATTTAACGAAAACTCTTTTTGCTACATCCACATCGTAGCTGTGGCTGTCTGCATGTGGTCACAGATGGATTGGACCGGATATCCATCGATACGACTGGAAGCCATTTGATCCAAAAGCTGGTATTACCAAACAGGCTCGCTTGACTCACATTGAACTCTCGTGCTATCTGAATTGAAGTCTTCCTGGTTGAAAAGCAGTGCATGCGTGCAAAATCGTGACTTCAGCTTTTCGCACAGTGATAACCTACAACAGGTTTGTCACTTCCC
Source organism: Trichoderma semiorbis (assembly GCA_020045945.2). Classification (NCBI taxonomy): domain Eukaryota; kingdom Fungi; phylum Ascomycota; class Sordariomycetes; order Hypocreales; family Hypocreaceae; genus Trichoderma; species Trichoderma semiorbis. The sequence continues at coordinate 7,213,507 of CM034695.1, forward strand.
TCGGCATCCCATTTATTCGAACATCCTGCATGTACAGTATTACAATATTAGTCTTATTGATTGAAATAAATTCAACTTTGAATTGAAAGCTATGTCGCATCTTGTCAATCGGCACAAGGACGGTAGCGGTCCGACCAATCATTTGATTCTTTGGAATAAACTGAACCCACCATTCAAGCCGCGTTTTTGAAGGCGCAGCGAGTCATTAGTACAGCTTTCGGAAATAGATTGTGTACAATTTTTGAAGAATTGCTGATATGAATGCTATCAACATCTGTTGTTCAATTTCTCTGTGCTTCTTGTGTGGCTTGCTTCTCAAAAACATTTTTTCCCCCTTCTTCTCCTCCTTCTTTCTTCCTATCTTTTCATTCTTTCTTCATAGTATTTTCTTCATATTATTTTCTTCCTTTTTTCTCTTTCTTCTTTCTTTCTTTACTCTCTCTCTCTCTTTCGCTTCCTCCCCTTTGAAATTCTCTCTCCATGGTACTTGAATTATCTACCAGCTTTAATATAGGAGAGCATCTTGCCGAACAGATGTCCAGCCCACTCACCAAAAAGAATGATTGAATAACCAACATTCTAGTTTTGGCAATAAGTAAACCAAACACGGCTTCGAATATCTCATATGTTACTATAACCGAACAGACTTTCCATTGTTCGCAATGGAAAGGATCGTCTACTATGTCATCACCGACTTATTTCGACGTAAGCTTGTTATTTATCTGTTTTTACGGAGGAGTCTGGGCTGCGACAGACTATTACACAACGTAATGACTTCAACCAGGCCCACATCAGCTGTTACCCTCTCCCATAATTCCGGCCTAGCGTGATGGTTGACGGCATTGCCAATACTCCATACGCACTCCGCCTATTCCCCCAGACGGTCTGCCCATGTGCCCGCAATAGCTGATTGTTAATGTTTCCCCGTCTTACGGGAGCTTATGGTCCGATATTGGTGACCATGGGCTGTCCGATCCTAGCAAGATATTGCATTTTCTGTAATGATCTGCCAGTAGACTTGCTGTCATTACATGTAATTCAACACCTGCTATCCATGTAATAGGTCGGTTCCGTAATTCGGCAGTTGAATTACGAGCATGTACCATCTCAGAGAAACACTTTCCTACTGAAATATTCCACGTAACGTTCATTCGACAAGGTTAGGGGTTATAATACGCCCATGTCTGAGCGTAAGCGAAGAGAGGGTAACAATTGCGGCCCAGCTTTGTCAACAGTAAGTCTTATGTCCGAAATACACATCTACGCGTATATTCCTTGTACAAAGCAAGTAAGAAAGACTCGTATGACTCGCTCTCTGTCTCTGTCTCTCTCTTTGCAATGTATATATCTGTCTGTCCTAGCATTGAATATCATGCCATACTGCGAATATTTATGCTCATGGAGAAATTTACAAAGGACACGAGCTTCCGTAGTAGTGACTAAAGCTACTGACTCAATTGATTTCCACCGGCGCTTACGGGCGAGTCGGGCAAACTGCATCAGGGGCTCTATATCTAGGCGCTGACCGACAACGATGGCCCCTGTTTCTGCAACAAGGGACGCATTCCGCGGATAGAAAAAGGCCACTTTTGCTTATATTGTTGTTGGTCGAGGGAATATCTTTACCAACAAGAATCACGTATCCGCAGTTTGCATGAAGTTGATTTAACCCCCCTGGAAATTGTCATCTTATATGGGAATGGATGTTCAGTGCTCCAGTGACTCTTACGTATGCTTTTCGTAGCAGGAGACCGAAGTCTTAATCAGGCCACCTGGGTCGGTATATTGATTATCGTATCCTTAATTTGTCTACCCACTTCTCCGACCTGGCAGTATGAATCGCAGCTAATACATACAAATATACGTACAAATGCTATGACAACCTACCTTGGTCTGACATCAGTCCCTGCTTACAGTATATGAAATACATTTAGTCTTCTATAAACTCGGAATGTGGGATAAACCACGCCACCGGATCTCCTCCCTTGTATAATTCACCACTCCGCTAATCCTCCTCCTCCCCGCTTAGAAGTGACAGGACTGGGTCTGGCATAAACGAAATCATGCTCCGGAACACTTACGGAACTCGGAACAACGGACACCTATGCAGAAATTCAATTCAAACCCGCGGCGGAACTCCACGGTGGTCGCCGACCGACCCCGAGCCCTTGACCTCCCGCCAATACGGATCACCCCGGTCGAACACACAGACCTAGCTCAATCATCATCTCATCTTAGTTGGTGCCGCTTACTTACAGACATGGATCCGAGATTGACAGGTTTGCAATGCTTGTCTAGCATGGAGCTGATTTCTTGTTACGAGAATGTTTAGCGATTAGTAGTAGTTCTTGGATTGGCAGCTCGTCACGAGACAAAGGTCTCTTGTTTGTTTAGCGAGACACAAGCTCGACAAATCAAAGCTGATTGTCACTTCTATTTCAATATACGTGTATTTAAAGCACACCACTACCCATAATAGGAAAGCCAGGGCATATACACTCATCTCAGCTGGACAAAATACAAAACAAATAAGCAAATAAATAAACACAGCATCTTTTTGCCCAGAATACAAAATACACACTTATCGACCATCGCATAAAATTGCTCAGCCATGTTTCCCCTTGAACAAGCTGACCCCCCCAGCTCAGCCAAGTGGATCTTCCCTTTTTGTCCCTCCCACAGCCCTGGATAGATTACCAAACATCGCCAAATCTCGTCAGCAAAGCATCTCTCTTACTGTACGGGCCCCAAAATCAATAAACCCTGCAAGAACAACAACTTTGTATATTCCGTATTCCTCGCAAAGCTCTCCCAGACAGGAAAATACACATACACACTACTACACGGTAAACGGTATATGCATAATATCAGTCATTTTTTCCCCTCACGCTCCTCCTCATGAGTTTCCCCCCCATGTCCGTCCGCGCTTCTCCGCTCCCCTCTCGTTTGAAAAAAAAAAAAAAGCAAGCCCACTCCGTAACCCAGTTTATGGCTGCTGACCAGGTTTTGACACAGGCTCACGTCAGAACCATAAAACGCCTCCCCAGGTCAGTAGCGATATTTCTCTTGCGCCGTTTTATCTCAAAAAGCGTACCACATCGAGATTTATTAACGCCATCATTGCTTTGGAATAATTCCGCGCGGTTGCTGAGTATAGCAAGACCCATTCGTTCTCTCGAGATCTTCTCTCTATCTTATGTGTACCTTTAAATAGCTAACATATGCGCTTTTAAAAAGAAGTAACAGGGGAAGAAAAGAGGGACAAGGACAGGACCGCGGAGACACAGCATTTGCTCATCTTTCACATGGTAAAAGCAAACCAGGCGAACGAACGGACGAACGAGCCATGCCAGGCCAAGGCGTCCCATTTCTCCGAACAGGACTTGTGGCGCCCCGGTTCAGCCTTGTACGACCACATTTTCCGCGTCCGCGTTCCTCCAGGGATTCGGGGGAGGCGTTCGATAGGTGATTTCGTGAGCGGTTTTGCTTGGGTGTGCTAGCGGTTCTTTTTTTTCCCGCAACCCTGCTTTTGCTTTTACTGCATGGCTTCTTCGTTCATCAATATGGGGTGACTCAAAACAAAAGGTAAGAGAAGGGAAGCCGGCGTGACAGATACATATGCTCAGGTCATCAAGTCATGTCGTTGGTCATTAAGGAAGAACCATTACTCATGTCTGTCTGTCTTTCTAACCCCCCTGGCCACGTCTATATACTGGAGCTCTTCTTACTGACTAGCTAACACCTTGTCAAGAAATTCCTCGGCAGCAAGGCAAACCAGTAAGCCAGGCCAAAAAGACAATAACCAGGCCCCTAGGACTTAGGACCATCAACGCCCGAGCCGACCATCTCTGACTGGACTGAGTCACCAGGCCAATCATCAAAGAAACTCCCAATCCGGCTTCCGTCCGTGCCCTTGTTTCTCCCGTCTCTCTCAAAGAGTGACAAATCCAAGGCCCTTGTTTCTTTTCCTCTTCGTCCCCTTCCGTGTCCGTTTGTGTGTCATGTCATCTCCGTGAGGCAACTCGTCTCGTCACCGATGAGTGACATCTCTCTTCCACCCTCCCTCCGGGGGGAATCTACTAAGCTTGGCAAAACAAACGACCAAGAAGACCTTGTCCACAAGACCCCCCGGTTACCAAAACGATCAAGAGGAAAGTGACTGATCGGGGACTGCGAACGGGAAAGAACATGGACCAGGCTGGTATGACCCAAGCCTAAGAGGTGCCCGCTTACTTGCCCTGATGAGATCTAGGTTCTTCATAGCTCTTATGTTTCACACCCCTATTTGTCATGGGAGCTGGTGCCCTTTTATTCACTCTCCAGGGATTCCGCAGACGGAAAGAAGGCGTCAAGGATGCGGCACTCTTGCTCGGGAGAAGGGTCATGAATAAGGTTACGGGCTAGGAACGATACAGGACCCGAGCCCATCATCCTCAGGCAGCATTTGCTACTTGTAGACCTTCGGCCGAGAGGGGGGGGAGGGAGGGGATCCCGGTTCATTAATCCTCTATGCCCATTGTGATAGAGAGAGAAAAAAAGAGGCGTCGAACCTAGTAAAGATGGGCTGGCGGGTCGTCAAGCATCTCCGCTACGATCAATCACATGGCGCGTGTTATGATCAAGTTTCATTATTAATCTGACCAAAATCTTTTGCCCATTTATTCAAAAATTAAGAGAGGAGAAGAAAAAAGTCTTGTAGAAAGAAACAGAGTCATCATATCGTCATAATATTCATAACCTAATAAGCTGTAGACCAGGAGGAGGAGGAGGAGAAACAGGAGGAAAGGGGAAAACGTAAAGGGCCCAATCACAACCCTCTTTTTTTAACATTCCAATAAAACAGAACTGACTCCATATTACAGTGCAGCTTAAAAAGTGCTTTTGAATGAGAATAAATAAATACCAGGGGCGGGGGATCAGAAGCATGCAATCAGGCGCAATGACAATGAAGCGGCCATCTACCGGAAAACAAGTCAAAAGTAAGCTGGTAGGGGAAAAGCTGAAAGAAGCAAAAGAGGAAAAAAAGGGGAGCTTGGGAAACAAGGTTGAAACAAGGAGATGTAACGAGGCGCCACCCCATGTGAAGAAGTACAAAAAAAATTGAAATAAGAATAAAGAAGAGAAACAGCAAAGGGATAAAACAAGCATCCTGCGCCTCCCCGACTTAGTTTCATGCATAAGACAAATGCAGCAATCCGCTCCTCCCCCCTTGCAAGCGCCATGCCCTCAGAAAATAGAGGATGGCGGAAGGGGGGAGAAAACGGAAGGGCAATAGGGAGAAACAGAGTAATGATTAGCGAGAGCCGAGTTGGTCCGGCTGAGGCACCAGAGTTGTTGCGCGCGCACACACGCACACACGCACACGCGCCCCTCCCCCTTTTGAGATGGCTGGGCTTTCTTTCTTCCTCCCTTCTCACTTTGCTACCCATCACCGCATCTCCTCTGGAGTCACAGTAGCACCGTAAAAACCACCGCCGCTGGCAGCGCACGCTAGACAAGCTCCGCCACCGTAGACACGTGTATGGCGAGTCCAGCCAGCTCCGTCGCGATCGAGAACCGAGAGAATCTCGCCTTGGACGTCGACGTTTCGATGGCCGTGATCATCTGGCTCTGAGCCAAGACCCGAGGGAGGCGCAGGCGGCAACAAGCCGGCCGATGGCGGGTAGGAGCTGGGCGAAAAGGTTGGATCCACGGATTCAGCCTCGGGAGACTGCGCTTGAGGAGAGTGAGACCCAGACCCAGGGACGCTAATGGGGAGCGTCCTAGTGTATGATCGCCGCCGCGGGATAGACGCAGAGTCCGGGCTGCCTGTCTGGAAAGCCGTGGTGGACGTCGAAGACATGTAGTCGGGGTTGGGCTGGTGAATGAAGCTCTGGCTGCTGGGTGACGGTTCGTTGTCCAAGGTGAAGACGGCTGTGCTCAGCTCCGGCGGAGTCAAAGGTGGCGCGGGAGGCAGCCGGGAGATGAAAGGTCCAGGCAAGGTGCCACCGGCGCTTCTCCAGTGCGGGTGCCCATTCATTGCAGCTGTAGTCGTGTTCGTCGTCGTCGTCGTAGTCGTCGTAGTCGGCGCCCTCAGTTCCTCGTGTTGGTCGTTGACCCCTTCAATGTGCTTTTCATCGTCCATTGGCCCAAGGTGTGGCTTGTAATCGTACTGTCTCTGCAGCGGCAGGTTGTTAGTGGGGAGAAGAGTAGCAGTGTTGCGCCTCGCGGTTGGTCTAAGCCATCGGTAGATCGTCTGCACACAGTAGCGTGCAATGATGACCAAGGCAAAAATAGACAGTCCGGTTCGAACAGACTCCCAGGAGGGCGGTTGGGCTTTCAAGTAATTGTAGTCGGCGCCGGGTAGGCCTCCACGATTGGTTACGGGCATGGTGGACTGGGAGGTGACTGCTTATGGAAATTCGGCCTGGCGCCGTCAGCCGGGGTCCCTGCCAAGTCGCACTATTCCTGCGGTCAGACGGCACTCTTCTGCCCTACGGCGTTTGGTAGGGCGTTTGCTGGCGACCAAGATACGATTGAGGCGTTTGACGGTGATGTGCTGCCGTGGGGCGGTCTTGCGCAAAGCAGCAGACTCTAATTGGTAACCTCCGGCTTGTCTCGAGGTCGGCACTCTCGGATATTGGTTTGTCAATGATGCCCTTTAAATGACCAAGGGCGGGAGGCTGAATACGGCGCAAGCCGAAGTGACACGGGGGTCCTGAGTAAGGTGGCGATTTGCGCAGACTTTTTTCTTGCTTGTTTAGCTACCAGGTGCTGTTCCAGCGAGTCTCTTGGGTTGTCTCGTGTCGAAGTATGGACTAATAAGCCGGTACGACATCGACATCGATAAGTCGTTGCCTGTGACAAGGGGAGTGCTGCTGCGGCTCAGTTGATCAGAGGCTCCTTTTTTCCTTTTTCCTTTGTTGGCGCAAAAGAGAACGGCTGACAGAAAGAGTGAGTGAGTGAGACACAACCACAGGGGGGAAAGAAAACAAGAACATTTTGTCGGGGTGAGATGAACCTTAATATAATTCAAAATGGGATGGGATAGGATACGGTGTGTCTCTCGTGCGTGTGGCCTTTTCCTCATTCTTTCTGCGAACAGAGGGGCAAAGCGACGAGAGAAACTTGCCAACGGCGCTAGATCCCACTGGGGAAGCGCAAACGCAAGTACAAGTACAGTACAGGACAGGACAGGACTGAAAGAAGAAAGCAAGGCCTGAGATGCCCAGCGGGAGTAGCCTCTCAGCCATCCCAAGCTAGCATTAGAGAAACATCCGAGCGAGAGAAGGGGGGTGGCAGTAAGAGACTCTACTCGTACTCGTAGCACCGCTAGAAGACGCTTGGGCAGCAGACACCATGTACAAGTACGGGTATGGGCCCAGGAGGCGTACGAGTAGGTACGCAAGAAGTACAGTCAAGCAAGACTCGGTTGCTGATGGCAGCTGGAGTCGTCGAGCTGGGGGTGTGGGATCATAGTGACAAGGCCTGTGCTTGCTGGGTTTGGGTGCTTGTGATTTGCCTCGCATGGCCTCGCATGGCATGGCATGGCATGGCATGGCATAGTATGGATGCTGCTAGTACTAGGAGCAGCAGCAGCATGGCAGTCCTGTCGTAGCATGTCCGGCCGGCTCCATTTCCATGTCCATTTCCATGGTGCATTTCCACTCTGGCCCCTCCCTCTTCCAGCTGGCGGGAAGCACCCTACCGCTGCCATGGGGTATCGGCGCCGGCAAAGACAAGAATGCGGAATTGTGGTCGCGCCAAGCGGATGATCCTCTTTTGTGGACGACGGGCTGTGTTCTGCAGTAGCGGCAGGGTGCGGCCGACTGGGAACAGAACGGAACCAGAGAATAGAAGAAAAAAAAAATGAGAAGTTACCGCGGCATATCGTCCAAACAAGGGCACAGCTGCGTACGAGTAGCCGCACTGCTGGTTAGTATGCACAAGCAGGTATTGGTAATAACGGCACCGCACCAGACAGAGTACAGGATAGTACGAGTGCTTGTAGGCGCCAAAACCAGCAAGGCCCGGAGCAGAGGGGAGTGTTTCGAGGCCCTGGCGGCACGACAGAGATCCCTGTTTTCAGCAGACAACAAGGCAGCCCGTTGTACTGACGGCGTCCCTGACTCGAGGGCTAAGCACGCAGGCTTGGAACTTATTTGGGGCATGTTTCAGTGCTTCGGTACCGTCCCCGCCAGCTTGTGGTTTCGGTAGCGAGATCCAAGGAGCCCAGAGGCGATTTGCTTTGCTCTTAGCGGTGCCCGCAATCGGCGGGAGCTGGCATCCGGCCAGCATTTCAGCTGAGGTGAGCCCTATCGAGACACCCTCGGTGCGAGTTGAGTTCCATGTCTCTTGTCCTGTCTTGTCCTCGTTCGCTCTCTGGTTCTTTTTCTGGATACACAGACGCTGCTGACGGAGACGATTGGTCAGAGGCTGGCCATGTGGCCGATCCGGGGCAGGGAGAGACTTGATTCTGTGCTTCCCGAGAGCGAAGAGACGACAGAAGGGCGGTACTCGCATGTACTCGTTGCTGCAGGGCGCTCTGTCTCTGGCTGTGCCTATTCGGGCAGGCCAGGGATATGAAGCGACACCATCCTTTTTGTCCGGGTTTCGTCTCAAGTCAGCACATGGCATGGTATGGTGATGGATTTGCGTTCGAAACTAGAGCTGGGCCAGTTTCGGGCACAAGATCAGAAGAAGCAAAAATGAGGGGGCGGGCATGCAAGAGACAGAGTGCGACCACCCCCTCAGTGTAGGACTTTCAATGCGCTGCAGTGCAGTGCTTCAGTTTAGGTACATTGATGGAGCATGTACGTGTACGTGTAGTACCTTGCAGTGGGTGAGCCAGCGAGTGCAGGTACAATCGCGTTTCCATGGTTTCCCAGCCTGCCCGGTTTCCATTATGCAAGAGATATAGTACAGATTGGATACGATACAGGCAGCAGGGCCCAGAGCGACTCGTGGCTTGGCAGCAGCTTCCGCGGCAGCACAGGTATCGCCAGCCGCGGCTCCTTGTACTATCTTGGTCGGTATACTCTGTACTATCATCACCCACACGGCAGCTCGTATATCGTGCTTTCATTTTGCCTTTTGTCTGCTTACGGCGACGGACTGACGGACTGACTTGTCCTCGCATCAAAAACTGCTTCTGTGGCTGACCCGGTCAAGCTAGACCCTGCTGAAAGCGTACGCGCACTGGCCACGGCGCATCTGGTGGCGTGCTGGGCTCCCGTCATCGGGGCCTGAAGAGGTTCGATAGTTGCAGTCGTTGAGAAATTGCACCGGGTGGCACCGTAAGTACTAAGCTGGGCGATTGACTTTGTCAGGCCTGTTCATGTCTGCTGGGTTTGAGTGAGGTATTCCAACTTGAAGTTAGCGCTGTGCTGAGGCTTGCATGCAGCGCTTGTAGCGGCAAGTACTCGGCGGGCGCTGGCTCGCCCGGGACGGGAGTGTACAGGGAGTACATGTACATGCATCTACTTGCCAGGCACGAGACCTGCCCAGCTGAAAGGCGCAGCCCTAACTTGGCGATCCCAGGGGGCCCAGACGTTTGATGATGCTCCTGTGCAGGGACACTTGCCACTGGCGATATGCAGCAGCCAGCTTGTAGGAGGAGGCGAACAAACAGCTGGAGAGTAAAGAGGAAAAGTCACTGAGAAAACAACAAAATATTCTGGAGCCCCTCCATCATCATCCCCATCACCATCAACCGGCCGGATCCCAGCGGGCGGGTGCCAAAGTGCGCCAGGAACCGGTGCGGTTTGCGCATTGAATTGGTTGGCAAATAGAGTTAAAAGTGCGTCACTTGCATGGCCCAAGGCAGCTGAAAAAACCTGGTGGGTGCGGGATATCGCGCGGGACATGGTGCGCAAGTGGTGTGGCCGTTTAATTGCGTAGCCAATGCTCTGCCGGCAAGAAAAGCAGCATCGAGTCACAGGGACCGCAAGATGCAGCAGCCCCGATATTACTGCGAGATGCAAGCAGGGGAGGGCATCATGACCATGAGGAAGGATGGAGCATGGAGCAGGAGGAGCCACGGAGAGGTGACAACAAGACGAGGGCTACAGTAGCGCAGGAAGAAGCATCGCATCGCCCTTCGTACGCTTCTCTCTTCTCGGCAAGATGCGGTATCTCGTACATTTATCCAGGTTCATGCTCCTTGTTGCTTGCCCCCCGTTTCCAGTATCCCGAGCTCTTTCTCGCTCTCCTCTCTCCTCTATCCGGCAAGCAAGCAAGCATCATCGCACTAACACGCACCTCGCAACATGCTTCGTGCATGCAGTTAGCAGCACACAAACAAACCCTGAGGGCCGGAACATGGCCGTCCTGCCCTGCCAATGTGATAGATAGCATAGCATAACAGACAGCGCGCATGCGACCACTCCCGCGTCTGTCAGATTAATTAATTCTCTCAGTCGGTGGATTCTCGCTCGTGATGCATGCCGTCTGGGACACAATGACGCTATGGCCACGGCGCTCTGCATGTCTAAGGTAGGTGTACCGTGCCGAACCGTACCATGCCCAAAGTATTCCGAGAATCCGAACAGACAGAAACAAGAGGCATTCGCCGAGGATGAATTAGGCAAGCCAACTAATATCGTCACGACCATTAGTTGAGCTGTCCAAGCCATCCGAAGAGGCGTGGCTGGCTCTCCAAATCCAGAAAGTCGGTAGCGAATCCCATCCAATGCTTGCTACGACTATCCATTCGAGGCGGTGCCTGCGCGGTAGCTGTAGCCGTAGCGGTGGCGGTAGCGGTACAAGCAGCTCTTGATACCTGCCCAGCTGACCGGCCTGCAAGACGCGGGCTTCTAGAACGCTGAGCCGTCGAGCTTCTGCCGATCTCCACTGCTGTGCGAGTCCATCCCGTCCCGGTATTGGAAATGGCCGTCTCGAGATGGGCTCCTCCTAAATACCTAGACAGGGTCCCAAAACCGACCCCAGGCATTTCGAGCGTATAATGTAGTCGGGTATGTATTGTACTCGTATTAGTAGTACTGGACAGTACTACGGAGTACTCGTAATCACTTCTGCTTCGTAATGTCTTGACAGGGCTTTGCTGTATCTGGCCCGGGAATGATGTATGACTCCTCATGCGTCGCTACGATAACGAGATGAGACGAGATGAGACGAGAGCTGGTTGAGGAATGTGTAGAGTACGAAATACAGGTATAGGTACAAGTAAGTACAAGTACAGTTACTCTCGTCTCAGCACTTGCTTCCAGAAACGTACAGTAGTGTACTAACAGACGAGGGCGCACTTTCCACTTTCGAGCCCATGACAGCTGATGCCTGCTCCTCCTCTCCTCGCCTCCCGCCTTCCCTTCGTCGACTTGAAGATTTTTTTCTTCTTCATCTTCTTCTCCCCCTTGCTAGCAACAAAATAGTTGATCAAAATTTTCAACAGTGGCCAAATTCTCTTCAGCCTCACACTCTCGGCGAAGCAACTTGCACAAGCGCATCGTCGGCGTTCCGATCGATCTCAACTGAAATCCCGACTATTGAGGCATCGACGCTACGCTACGCACTCTGCTAGCCCGAATGTCCGCTGTCCAGCGCTGCGGTTGGCCCAAGCAATCGTCACTCGTGGGGCGATAGATTTCTCCGGCCCAAGCCAGACGCACCACCAGGCCCCCAGACAGCCAGACAGCCAGACACCGCTTCCACTCGTCATTTCGTTTTCAGCTGGCCGTGGCACGAACCCTGGCATCCTGACCGCTGCGGCTCTGCAGCCAGACCTCCATTTTGACGCACACTAGCATCACACTCCAAGTATGCATGTGTACTTGCTTGTCTCGAAAGGGTTCAGAGTATGCACGCCAGCATGCTAGCACCACCACGCCAGTGTTGCTCCAAGACACCTGCAGTATATGTACTCGTACCTGTACAGATTGCGCCCACGACGCAGCGACGGGCTGTTTTCCCTCGACACTGCGGATACTTACTCGTACAGTAGTCTAGCAATGCACCGCATGGATCGGGCATCAGCAAGCTATCTTCATTTGGGCAGTGTGTGACACAACTCTCGACGGATCAGCTTCAATCCGACTCTCACTTAGTGCATTCTTGCCCTAGCTCTCCTCTTGCTCCTCCCCACCACGGCTGACCGTGATCGTGACCGTGCATCCGTGGGAAAAGCTCCGTTGTCTGAGCTAGGGACTCTTTTGCCCTGCTTCTTTTCCCTGATGCATCATGCCAGTATGCTGCGTCAGCAAGTCAGCTTGGGCCGCCGTGCCATCAGCAGCGAAAGCGGGTGTGCCCAGTTCTGCCATGTTCCCAGCAAGACGTCGACTTGTCTTGCCTGTACAAAACGCCGACTCCTCCGTTTGGGGTGTTTCCGTCAGCCTTACAGCGATTGGGCTACCCCTCCCCCGCTCGTCAGCATGCTATTAACCTCTTCCTCTTCATGGTTTAAATTGGCACGCTCCAGGGCTTTACCGCCTAGCTGCTGAATCTGGGCGTCTCTGGATGACATTTGTCGACTTTGCAGGCGCTATCTCGTGGTGCCACATTCGTTGCCAGCGCTAGCATGGGCGACGCAGCAAATCACGACTTGCAGACGGGAAAACCTCACCGTCTGGGTCTCAACGCACAGTTAAACTTGGTACGAGCTACCTGCATAGTTTGGCGGATCCCACCTTGACTTGTTGCTCCTACTCCTACCCTTACGCTCCGCTGATACATGGCTCTATTGGAGAAGAGTAATTGATATTACCCCGTACTCGGCGCCAGTCAAGCATGTATGCCACGCTCAATTCGCCCCCAAGCTCTCAAAACTCTACCACATGATGACCTCCGCCGCGTTTGTGCAACCGCAGGTGAACCACTAGTAATATCGAGTCTCCATTGCTGGATGTCACGTCGGCTTGCCTCGTTGTTTACGTGGGGCAGAGGGCCATTACTTGAAATCCGAAGCTATTTTCAGGTCGACAAGCATCCGCCTCTAAGCGATCAACATATCGTGCCTCTGCTCTTTGCCACTTTGACGGTGAGAGTTCGTCTAGATGGCTGCAGAAGCCATGCTACGCACTTGTGTGGGGGGTCTCAGTTTCATTGCTGCTGATATTGGTCCGGCTGAGCGTTTCTGTCCGAAATGTTGGTGGAGCCATCTGCAGGCTATCGGGCATCTATTGATGGTTCAGCTGCAATAGTTTTGTCTCTCTGCCTGACTACTACGTGGTCAAGATGTCTCTTATTCTGTCGACTCCCTGGCATTGTTTCACGGATACGCTACAATTCTCCCCTCACAAGTGCCGGCATAGCAAGTCCTAGACAAGGCCTCGTGACTTGTGTTTCACCGCATTAGACTGCATGTTGGCCCGGTCATTGGACTTTCACAAGCCAATGCGCTCTGCACAATAGGGTCCGAGAATCTTTATCATATATACAAAAACGGCAGCCATCCTACCTGAGCCAGTCGTGAGGTAGACGCCGCCACAGGAGCTGAGAATGTAATTACACCGATTCGCCATGACAAAGCGATTGGATGCGGGATGATCATGTTCCGCAGCAACAAGGCACGGCAGAGTTACATAAGGTATGGCTAAGCTCAGACGTTTATCTGTTGTACCTGACATGACTCGCTAGTTGTTCCTATGACGCCAGTGCGTCGAGATGGCATCCAGAGGAGCAGCAATTGGCCTCGTTCCTAAGCGACTTATACGGAGAGCCATCATGGCGTCTAATGCTCGACCAGTCATCTCCGCCAGCTTACGGTGTATTTATACAGGCGCCCTGACTCAGCTGCTCACCTGACGCCCATACTATGCAAGCCGCCTGAGCCGGTCGCCGGCTAGCTCCTCCCTGAAGCGGTAATAACCAGTCCCACCAACTCCGGCAGACCCATGACCGGGCCTGTGTCGTCGGCCTTTGATGTTTGACTCGGAGCTTGCTATTTCCATCATTCATTGGTCTCCTTCATCTTGAAGAGGTTGGGACGATGGTGGTGATGAGTCCTAGGTGTTTAGAAATTTCACCCATGTTGCGGAGCCTATCGTTCTCGTTGCGGAACGGAATGTCATTGCTCTTGTCGCCTCATAATCTCACGCGAGGAGAAATGCTTGGCATCTGGCCGCCTGGCCATTTGGTTGGATGCGGTCCGAGCTGCCCGGCCACCGTCTCCGGAGAAGGCTGGGCCAAGTCGGGCCCGAGGTGGCCACCCGTTTCCCAAGTCAAGCCTAGGCCGCGCGCAAATCTGGAAAGACGTCGTCTTTTTCCGTGTCATGTCCTATTCATCGCGCCGCGCATACGACATACGATATACGAAAGGCGAATCGCTCGTCATGATCATCTTATACCCATGGAGGGGCCATCAAGGTTGCATGAGATGCCGTGACTCTGTCCCCGGCGCACTCGGGCTCCACAGAACTCCCACCTCCGAATATGCCGGACCGAGGGCCGCGGCCTGTTTTTTTACGTGTTGCTTTTCATTTTCTGATCGTCGCAGCACCATCATGAATCAGTTGCAAAATGCTGGTCACAAAATTCCATTGGCGTGCTTGATTAAGCCAGTCGATTCAGTAAGATATACTAGCGTTCCGGCAATATATCTGAAGATAGGGAAGAAAAGCCAAGGAGTATGTAAAAAAAAAAAATGTTAACCACCGGCGCCGGATCCGCCCCCACGAGTCGTTCCTTTAGTGCTATATGCGCTCCGCTCGACAACTGACTGCTATATACTTGCTCTTACAAGAAGATGACCTAGGTAAGGTAACCACTACGTAAACCGCTAAAAAAAAAAAACAACGACGACGTCCTTCATAGATGCTCTCACTACCGCTAGTAGTTGGGCAGTAAGCTGCCCACCACCCTGACGTGGTAAAAGCACATTATCTGATGTCCCTCGGCTACTCAAGAAAAAAAAGAGAGATGGAGAGTAAGCCGGGGTAGCTTGATGACCTCTAAAAAAAAGGGACAGATTATCCAGGGCTGTCCTTGTGAGAGGGAAAGAGGAAGAGGGTGGAACTTTTGCGATTCAAGAGCGCGGCATCTTCTTCTTTCTCTTTGCTCTCCCTCGCGCAATCTCCTTTTTTTGGCATTTCGTCATCGTCTTGCCATCCATCTTGATCTTTTTGGCTCTCAGACACACTCTCTGCGTGGAGGTGTGAAGAAAAAAATGAAAAGGAAACATGGGGGGAGGAAAAAAATATAAAAATAAATCATCACATAACTGCAAAATCCATCGGCTCACCCCTCGCTGTTGTCGACCCGTCCATGTCATGTACTTCGCGCTCCTCCTCCATCATGTCAATCAGGCTGTCGAGATTCGCGTCCAGGACCTCGCCGTCTTTGGAATCGAGGCAGCGCTTCAGCAGGCGGCGGTACTTTTCGATCTTGTCGCCGACACCCACCATGCTTAGGGCGTCGACGTATTCCGTCTCTGCCTGCCGCTGCTCCATAAGCATCTGGCTGAGCTGTCGCGCGAGAGTAAGCCGTTCCTCGTAAGAGTCGTCCTGCATGCTGCTTGGGTTGTTGTTGGGATTACTGCTGCTGCCGCTGCCAACGTCGCCGTTCAGCTTGCTCATTTCGTTTTCCACCGTCTGGTGGATATGCAACCTGTTTTGGTGGGTAATTAGGGACAGCACGTTGTGCCTGACGAGGTTAGCCTCGCTCATGACCTTGGCAGCCACGTCGTCTGGTTCGAGCTGAGCTTCGAGCTCCGTGATTTGCTGCCGCACGGCGTTCAGCTCGGCCTGGGTGTTTGTCAAGATGCGCCGGGCCTCGGCCTCAGCCACGTCCTTTTCGTGCCACTCCTCGTCATAGCTTTTCGCGAGCAGCTGAAACTTTTCCATAATGAGCGGGGAGATGCGCGACTGAACCGTCGTGGCCGCCGCTGATTGGAAGGACAAAGGGGGCTTCCGCGCCTTGTCGCCCGCACCCGAGAAGGCGTCCCTAAACGTGGCGCGCCGCTGGGAATCCGGCGCAAAGGGAGAAGATGACCGCTGTGGCCCACGGTCCTTCTTTTGAGCATTGAGCTCCATGATGAGGTCTTCTGCGCGGACCCCGTCGTTGTTGGGAATGTCCGTCGAGGCATTGCGGCCCAGCAGCGCACGAATGCATTTCCTAGCGTTGCGCAGGGCAGCGAGATGCAGCGCTGTGTTTCCGTCAGTGTCCTGCACGTCAATGAGCCGCTGGAAGGCACTCGGCTCCAGCGCCTCCTGCAGCTTATTCAGTATGTTGTCCAGGTAGTATCTTGAGCACGACGGGCTGTAGACGCGGCCGTTCTTCATGATGGCTGCATGGTGGATGACGGTGCATCCCTGGCTGTCCCTAACATCCACTGTCTCAAAGAGCTCCTTCATGACGGAGGGGAACGTCTGCTTGTCGTAGCAGTTTGTGAAGTTGACTGATCGCATAAATGGTGTCTCGCCGCGAATGTTGCGGACGGCAACGTCTGCATTGAATCTCTTGAGCTGCTTGATCACGTCCACGTCGCCCATAGCGGAAGCCCAGTGCAGGGCCGTGTGGTTCTCTGCATCAATAAGCCAGTTGGGCTGGAAGTTTGGCGGCGGATCGGGCTTGACTGCTGGCTGCTCATTTCTAGAAAGGAGGAAATAGTCCAGAAGCTCATCGCCATACACGGCGTGCTGCTGCTCCGTGAGATCCTGTAACTGCTCTTCTCTCTTTCTCTTTCGGTGGCCAGTGGACATGTGGCCCATGTCGTAGCGATCATCATCGGCAACGTACGAGGCCGAAGCTACGGTGAGGTTGTCCGGCGTATCGTCTTCCACGCCCGCCATGACGCTCTCACTGTTCTCGTACTCTTCGACAACTGGCATGGCGGCTGCCGCTGCGTTAGTGACGCTAGGAGCCATGCCTGCGGCCTTTGACCTACCCGAATTCCATTTGGGAAGCGGAGGACGGGACTTTGGTGCTTTAGGCTTGCTGGCATGCCTGGGAGCGGGAGGGGGGCTCTCGTTTCCTGGAACAAACTCGAAGATGGGCCGTATTCGGTCATAGACGCTGTGCCGCTGGGCGAGGGCCTCGCCGGCTTCGAGGGGGATCCATGTTCCCTGATATTTGCCGTAGCCACCTTGAATCTTTTCGTGAACATCCTTCTGCACGTCTCTTTCCAGAATTCTCGTTCGGGCGGGTTTGTCGAAGCCTGCGGCTTTCAAGATGTGTGTTGCGTTGATCCAGTCATCGTGCCTCCTTCGCATGACATGTTCTTTTAGGTCGCCGCCGAATTGGAATTCATAAACGGGAATCTGGAGGAGAGAGAAGTAATTAGTTTGTGTTGAGCAATGTAGATGGTCTTTTTTAATTTCAAATTGGGGTTCGCAATGTTAAAAAAAAATTGGAAAAAAGCAAAGAAAAGCAGGGAGGGAGAAGCTCCTAGGACGACCATCATAGCTTCCCCTCCCCCCTTTGCGATTGACGATGGGGAGCTTGATATCTAATGGCTGGATATCTGTGATTCCCACGCCTCCATGCTCCCCAATTGAAGGCCCGTATCCAACAACCAAGCTGCCCGCACATGTCTGCCGCATCCAAGATTCACTGGGGATCGCTTACTCCACTGTACGTGGCACTGAAAATGCCGGTTCCTGCACTGGCCTTGACCATCTCGGCGATGGCGAATCCGACGCAAATATCAACAAACGAGGGTCGCAGGCAGGGTCAATTCCGGCAGGGCGAAGGTGCGATCGCTGGAGAAGCTGCTATGGCACGAAAGAGTCGCTTGTCGGGGTCATGCACAGCGCTTGTTGCCTCGCCATACGGCAGATTTGAGGAAGCTGGAAGCAAATTGTCAAATTGTCACGTCTGCGACGCGGTCGGTGGTTGAGGAGACGCGGCAGACGCGAAACCACTTTAACAGGCCCTTTCCTGCCTGAGGCGCCACAGCCACAAGCAAAAAGCGGCGAGCAGCCCCACGTGATGCGGGTGTGGCTTGCGCTTGGGCGGGCAACTGGGCGGGCGGGTGTGGCTGGTAGCTGGAGCTCCATATTCCAGTGATGTGCATTACTGGGGACGAGACATGGCCAATCACCCTCGACCACAACTTTGGAGCTGGTGAACCTGCAAGGCCTCCAACCCGACGGGAATCGTGATATCCGACAAGGCTACCCAAGGCTGCTACCCAAGGCTTCTAGACGTCGCCAATGCTGCGGACGCTGTGATCGAAGGGCCGGACAAAGCAAAGCAACTCTGTCCAGTACAGCAACACCAAGTGGCGGCCACCAAGGACGAAATTAAAGGGGGAGCCAACGCCGAGGAGGACGGCAACGACGTAGCCGCAAAGTGCTTCTTTGGGCTCAGAACGCCAAGATGACGGAAATACTGCACAATGCCCCAATTGTGCTGGACAACGGCTCGGGCACCATCCGCGCTGGTTTCGCGGGGGAGGATCTGCCCAAATGCTTCTTCCCCTCGTGGGTCGGCCGGCCGAAGCATCTGCGAGTCCTGGCCGGCGCGCTGGAGGGTGATTTGTTTATAGGGAACAAGGCGTCCAACGAGCTGAGGGGGCTGCTCAAGATCCACTACCCGCTGGAGCACGGCGTTGTGACTGATTGGGACGACATGGAGCGAATTTGGGAGTATGTGTATGGCGAGGGGCTCAAGACGCTGAGCGAGGAGGTTTGTGCATCAAAAACAACCACAACAGTGACGGAAGAGAAGAGAGGCCGCTGACACCCACCGCAGCACCCAGTTCTGCTGACAGAGCCTCCTCTGAACCCCCGGAGCAACCGCGACACGGCGGCCCAGATTCTCTTTGAGACGTTCAACGTCCCCGCGCTGCACACGTCCATCCAGGCCGTGCTGTCGCTATATGCCAGTGGCCGGACGACAGGTATCGTCCTCGACTCTGGCGACGGCGTGTCGCATGCGGTGCCTGTCTACGAGGGCTTTGCCATGCCCAGCAGCATACAGCGGATTGACGTTGCGGGCCGAGACGTGACCGAGTACTTACAGACGCTGCTGCGCAAGAGCGGCTACATCTTCCATACGAGTGCTGAGAAGGAGGTTGTTCGACTGATCAAGGAGAGTGTGTCATATGTGGCGCACGACCCCAAGAAGGAGGAGAGGGATTGGATCGGGGTGAAGCCCAACGAGAGCAAGTTTGCCGAATACGTCTTGCCAGATGGCCACAAGCTAAAGGTGAGCATTTTTGGCCGGGGTGGCTCAACCCTCCTACCACTTTTCTGGATACTAACTCGTTTTGATAGATTGGCGCTGAGCGATTTAGAGCTCCTGAGATCCTGTTTGATCCCGAAATCATCGGCCAGGAGTATCCTGGTGTTCACCAGATTGTGGTTGATGCCATCAGCCGCACTGATTTGGATCTACGAAAATCGCTCTACAGCAACATTGTCCTGTCCGGAGGCAGCACGCTGACAAAGGGCTTTGGTGATCGACTCCTGACGGAGCTACAGAAGCTCGCGGTCAAGGACATGAGGATAAAGATCTTTGCGCCCCCGGAGCGTAAATACTCTACATGGATCGGAGGAAGCATTCTCGCTGGCTTGAGCACCTTCCGCAAGGTAAGCGGCCCGTGGATCTGATTGACCAAGTAGATGTGCGTTACTAACAAGTGAGATAGATGCTGGTGAGCATTGATGATTGGCACGAAAACCCGGATATTATCCACACAAAATTCACATGATTCACGAAATGGAAGCGGGCGTATCGGCATAAAGGAGAGCGAAAGTCGTCTTTTTCATGTCTGGCTGCTTTGGTTCAAGAGAGCGCGCAGTAATATTGAACATTTCTCAATTGGCCGTAGCTGACGCGGCAGGTCTGGCAAAATCTGCTCGGGTACCAAAGGAGACCAAAGAATAAAAAAAAGAAGAGAAGAAAAAAAACTTGATGAGATTTCACAGAGGTTAGAAGTCAGCCGGTGGGTGTACAACTAATTTTCTTTTTTTTCTCCTTCTTTCTCACGAAAACAAAGAACTTGGTTTATGATACAGAGACGGGAGGGATTCTTTTACAGGGAGCGAGCGGGCATTAGACCGAGGGAGTTGTAGGACTTTGTCTGATTACCTAGATGAAGGGAGCCTAATGATACCCCGATTTGCAGTTGATGGTTGGATTGGGGCGGGTTGAGTGATGGTTTTTATGTAGTAGCTGGGGAGGCACTTTTTTACACTCTGTAACGTGTGGTTGATAATTCATGAGGTTATGCTGAGTTGAATGACGGTTCTCTTGTTTCTTCTTCTTTTTGTTTCGTCTCTTTGCGTGTTGAGGGCAAAGGTTTGTATGTGACTTGTGCATAGGCGGAATAGCATCAAATCCTTTGATAGAATGGTTTCGTGGTCTAGTTGGTCATGACATTTCGTTAACAGTTTCGTTGACACCACCGAAAAGGTCCCCGGTTCGAGCCCGGGCGAGATCACTATCTTGTTTTGGAGACTTGCGTTCCATCTTCTCTTTTTGGTCTAATATATTCTCAGCTACTCGACGATGCAGATAAAAGATGAGGCTGTTACAAGCTGAGGCTGTTGGTGAGCCAAGTTGCGTGTGAATGGTTCATGAGATGTTGGATGCACTTTCACTCAACTCGAAACTCTATTGATCAGAGCAACTGCCACTCAGTTGAATAGCTGCTGCATCATCTACTCTCTACACGCATTTAAACCTTCCATTGTTAAGTTATGGCAACGTGTTTTGCTTTCTATTTCTGTCTTCTTCCTCTCCTCTCTTGTACATACATTCTTTGCCCCGCCTTCATCGTTATCTTTATTCTCGCGATTATAGTTGAAATATCCAGAAGATCTTAGAACGTTTCATCACAGGTGAGAGACAAACAAATAATGATTTAGAAACAGTCTAATAGTGACTGATACCTTTAGACATGGCCCCTCACGCTACTGACGAATCGCCTCCCGAGACAAACGGGAACACGTCGGCGCCGCCTAATGGTCCAGGAGGAGATAACCCAGATTCACCCGCTCAGAGAGAACACAATTTAGGCGTTCAGAGAGAACGCGCTCGGAGATACGCTAACGTACTGTCTGCTTTGGATACAGGGGGTATATCTCGTGCAATAAGAGAAGTAGAAATAACACTACCCTCAGAAGAAAGAGAAGAACTCAGACGAGAATTAGAAAGACGACAAGCAGAAAGACAAGAACAAATAAGCCGAGACATAGAAAGAGACGAACTCAGACGAGTGGAAAGACGACTAGAAGAAGAATACAGACGAGGAGGAGGAGTACAACGAGCCGAAAGACGACTAGAAGAAGAATACAGACGAGGAGGAGTACAACGAGCAGAAAGACGACGAGCAGAAAGAGCAGAAGACTTCAGACGACGAGCAGAAGAAATTCAAGATGAAGAAGTCAGACGACGAGTAGTAGAAATTCATGAAGACCAAAGACGGCAAATAGAAGAACGACTAAGACGACAAGTAGAAGAAGTCAGACGAAGAATAGGAGCCCCTACACCACGATCTCGTTTCCGTGCTGGGAGTCTGGGGGCCTCGGAGCAACTTCACCGTGAGCCACCTCATAGTGCAGAAGTTCATCGCCCATACCCACGTCACCTTGAGCCACCTCATGGTCCAGAAGTCCATCATCCACGCCCACATTCAGGTTGGCATCCCAGTAACAGATCGTCTTCTACGGACAGAGGGGCGATGGTTCGTGCAATCAGGCAAGAACAAGATCGACTAGCCCGTGCACGAGCCCGTTACGAAGCTTTGCAAGCTCAGGCGCTGGGAAGCTCGAGGCAACATCATCATGAGCCCGGTCCTATGGGAATCGATGACCCATCTTGGATAGAGCAACGCTTACAGCAACGCATGTGGCGCGGGTTCCCTGTTCCCCCTGAGCCAACTCGGCATCCGAGACTAAACGGTATAAATGGTATCAATGGAGATCAGCGTCCAATACAAAACGGTATAAATGGTATAAATGGAAATCAACCTCCGAGACACAATGGTGTGAATGGTATAAATGGAAATCAACCTCCGAGACTCAACGGCATCAATGGCATAAATGGAGATCAACGTCCGAGACAAAACGGTATAAATGGCATAAATGGCGTAAACGGGCATTCCCACGAGGGCGAGGAAGCTAGCCAAGTTGAGCACTCGGACGAGGATGATAAAGATGCGTCAGGCCAACCCACGGAGCAACTGAACATAAATGGCGTACATGAGGATCCCGACGAGAGCGACGGCCATGAGCAACGAGACACGGGCGAGGCGAATCATCATAGAGTACTATGGCGAAGGTCTCCGGAACTTTGAAAACTTGGTGGACAGGATCTTAGATCTTGCAGAGCGCTTCAAATTGTACATGTGGTCTTGGAGAGGGTCACCACGTGATGAACGATGGGTTCAAAAGAAAAAGAGACAAGACTGTCGTCGTGGTGGAGAGAATGCTCGCGGAGGCATTTGATTCGGTATCAATGGATGTCTACTCTCCTTGGCGAGACGCTGTGGTAGCTCTTTGTCAACGGAAACCTGTTTGGTGGTTTGCAGTCAGCGAATAGGGTCAAGGGAAAGGGTTCCTTTGTTGGATTCTTTCAAGCGGTTATTGGTTTTGGTTCGTCTTGTCCGACATTGGCTATTATGACACAGGATTGATTGGTTCTTGGGCAGAGAGTTTTGTTTGTCTATTATTGCAGCCTGTTGGTAGATTTCCTTTTTTGGTATTTGTGTAGTCTTTCAGCGGTAGGCAGAATCAGAGATTGCTTAAGTCTTCTTCCTTTCTTTGTTCTTGCTCTATTCCTTTGTTTCTTTTTTGCCTCTTCTCATTTTTGTCTGTTCCCACCTCTCTCCACGCTTTTATCCTTTGCCTATATAAACTGTTCAATTATCCTCTTTCCGAGATGAACCTACAGATAATCACCAGAGGTTTCAGCATCACAAGTAAGATTCAAAAGTCACACAGCAAGGACCTGCCACTGACGGATATATACCAGACACGGCTCATCACCTACAGCTTAAATTGCTTTTTGATACCCACCAGGACACAAACCGGCGCCTTTCAGCGAGCCAAGAGGATTTCGTAAAAATGGGAAACGCACACGAGCAGCCCGAGAGCTCCACTGCCTATTCTGGGACTATCAGGTTCAATAAGAGAGCGCTTGATCAAAAAGTCAACGCATTTTTGGACAAAGACGAGGAGGAGTACAACTCCAGGAAGAAAGCTTTCCTCGACATTATTCGGGAAGAGACCCACCGTGAGGGTAAGAATGAGCAGGAAATCCAGTTCCATATACTTGCGGCCGAATCCATGATGGCGATAAAGCGCCAGGGTCGAGCTTGCTACGACCGCCTCGAACTTCAAGAAAAGAGGAAGACGGATAGGAACGAAGAGGCTAAGATAAAAAATGGTAGGATCAAAAAGAACAAGATCGAGAGGAAGAACATCGAGAGGAAGAACATCGAGAGGAAGAACATCGAGAGGAAGAACATCGAGAGGAAGAACATCGAGGAAGAGAACATCGAGGAAGAGAACATCGAGGAAGAGAACATCGAGAAGGATAAGATCGAGAACGAGAAGGCTGAGATGGATAACAATAAGGAAGAGGAGATCGAGAAGGATAAGAGTAGGGAGGAAAAGATTAAGGAGGAGGAGATCGAGGAAGTTATGAAGAATTTTGAGGAGGAATTTATAAAGGAGCTTCAGGAGCTTAACAGAATCAGGTGGGGAATTTTAGTCAAAATCCCCCGGCTAAAGGATAATGGCTTGCCGACGGAGGATATTCTTTCAACGGTGGTTGAAAGCTTGCGCGAGGACGGTATGAGTGAAGAGTTTATTGGCTTGGTATCGAATGATATACTGGATATTTCGGCTCAGATGGAGACTGGCAATGCTCAGACTCGGGATGCTTAATTTTGGTACAGGGAGTTTAGTCTGCCGACTCACGGAAGCAAAATGAGTGCTTGCACAAATGGAATCCCACTCTGTGTCTATTTAGTCTATTTAGTCTAGTTATTACAAGAAAATTCTCGATTCTACAATTGTCAAGTCGATGATATGCAAATGGCTCCTCTATCTCACTTACTACATGTTGAAGACGCCCATACGGCATCCACTTACAGGTAGTCTCTCACTTGCAAAGTAATGAGACGTTAAAGCTCGCTGCCCTACTAAATACTAGATAGTCTGCTTCTACGTAAATGTATCTAATAGGATACAGCATGATACTATACATACATCGGTCCAATATTCAGCGCCGACTACTCATTGATTGCACCAGAAGCGCGACCTCGAACCCATAGTTCAGCCTTTTGTAGGCTCAATACAACAATATTGCGGTGGTTGCCGGACCGTGCTGCCCACAGCAAGGAGGTCCAGTTATCGTGATCTGACACATTGACGTCTGCATGCTTCAAGTTGTTCATGAATGGCACGTACTTGGTCTTTCAGACGTAGAGAAACTCAGGGATTGGTTACTTCCTGTCATTCTTTGTGCCTCCTTATTTTTCTTTATACTCGTCTTTCTTTATTTTCTTCTGTGTTCTTCCCCGCCTTTCTTTGTTTTTCCTTCTCTTTGTCTATTTATCCTCCTTTTTGAGTACTTAAACAGCCCGTTCCTCCTCCCTCTCGAAATCTACACATAGGTAACTGCCACAGGCTTCAATATCGCACATAAGATTCCAAAGGTAATACAGGAAAGAATTTGCTATTCAGAGATATATTTGCTTGCTACAGCCTTTAGCCTCATTATGTAAATTATAGTTTGGGTTGCTTTTCTAATATCTATTAGGCATTCACCAACGCGTCTTAACAAGCAAGAAGAGGATTTCGCCAAGATGGCAGACGCGCACGAGCAGCAACACAAGGGCTCCAGTGCAAAAAATAAGGTTTCCATGACCAACGAGAAAACGTTAAGAGGCAAATTCGAAGAAGTCAAAGGCAAGGCTAAGAGGTTAGTGGCCTACGATGAGATTTTAGAGTCTGAGAGGAAGATTTTTGAGTCTGAGAAAGAGGATTTCGAATCCAAGAGAAAGGAGTTCGAGTCCCAAAAGACGGATCTCGATTCCCAAAAGACGGATCTCGAGTCCCAGAAGACGAATTTCGAGCTCCAGAAGGCGGAGTTTAAGCTCCAGAAGGCGAAGTTTGAGCTCCAGAAGGCGGATTTCGAGCTTAAAAAGATGACCTTTGCTTCCCAGGAGATAGCTTTCATGAGACAGAAAGCGAATTTCGAATCCGAAAAGGACTCTCTCCGAGAGATAGAGGAGACGAGGAAAACAATTTTTAAGCTTAGAGAGAGGTGTTTCATGGACATGGAGGAAGAGCTTATGTCAAACGCTCGAGATATGATGCGCGGTCCGAGTATGCATGAAAGGGAAATCGAGTCCAGGATGTGGTGCGCCGAAGAAAAACTGGCGTCCTTCAGAATGGATTATGACTACAGCAAGCAACTTTATTCGGTATTGGACGAAGTGGAAACTTCGCCCTTTTCGCTGACGGAGGTACCATTGCCGCCCTCGGACGAGGAGAGGTTCGGATAAAGAGGAGAAGGGTACGCTCCAAAGGGCGTAATATGGCTGAGATCCTGTAGTGGAAGATGCACAGAACGGTTGCAGATTTGATCCTCTTGATGAGACTCATAGAAGCACAATAACTAGACCAATGAAATCCTACTTGGTCTATCAAGTCGATCAATGCAAGAAAACCCTCGATTCTTTGATTGACAGGTCTGTTGATGTGTAGATCATTCCTCTGGTTCACCAGGAGCCTACTGGAAGACGGATTGGTGACTACATGTACTTGTGCTCGTCTGTTTCTGCATCCACCCGTTTTCTGTATTCACTCGTTCTTCCTTTTCCCTTATCATCCTTGCGCTCTCCTCTCCAGCTAGCAACAGCTGCTACCTACACGATTATTCAAATACTTGCCTACGTTGGTATGTAATAGCTGCTACCACCTCGACCTTTGCCAACTATCGTCTTAAATTTGGAACAAGGATTGTTGAAGGAGCCGAACTCTAGGGGTTGAGTACCAGTGTCGAGGAGGCATCCAGCCTCGACGCAAAGTAGAAGCTAAATGTAGATGTTGACATCGATGTCGGTCTCGGGCTTAGTTCAACAAATAATTCAGCCATCTCTGTTTCAATTGACAAGCTACATTTTTGGTGTTGGTAGTCGTTACTAGGCATGCTGGAGTGGAAAACGCATAGAATTCGGCTGAGTCACGATTATCCGGTGCAGGGTAGGTCGGGTACTGATATTTGACTCATCGAGGGGTAGCTTTGTGGTGACAGTCATTCATCAGCAAGAGTACAAACGTAGCAATAGTAGAAGAAAGTAATGGTAGCAAATCGTCTCAATCATGTCACAACATATGGAAGTACAGTATAGATTGTTTAGCGAGTAGAATGTGTTCGCATTGATTTAGCATTATCAACTAATGTATCTCTCGAGTAACTTTTCCGCCTATATTCTCTCAAAGCAGCATCCATTCCGTGCTGCTTGATTCTGCTCCAAAAAACTCCAATGTAATTCAATTCCCAGATAGCCTATAAACCAGGCGGGTATATTCGTAATCGTAAATCCATCACACCTATATATGTATGTGTTTTTTTGTGTTGTGTGTATATCAAAATCGCTCTCCAAAAGGCTTCCAGTGCCATGCCGTGTCCTCAACGCCAGTTTTTTGATTATATATGTTTTCGGTTTTTCGAGTCCAGTTACATCCTCAACCAAATGTAGACTGATGGCTAAGTGTGTAGACATCTTTCTCTACTTCCGTGAGAATGAGCCACTCACGCGAGACGCCCACATCTTCGCCTTCTCGCCAACAGAGCTAGCAGTGCTACCCGCGCTCGACACGCTGCTCGCATCGCTAGGCTTGCGGTTGTAGACGTTGCCCGCACCGCCGCGGCCGACGTGGCCCCGCGAAGGGTTCTGGTTGCCGGGGGTCTCGAGGGAGCGCAGCAGAGCGGGTTGGAGCTGGTCGGCCTGGTGGACATTGCCGGCGCCGCCGATGCCAGAGAAGAATCGCTGGTTGGGGAGCTGGCGGGATGCTGAGGAGGAGGCGGAGGATGATGATGTGGGAGGGAGGGCTGAGGAGCGGACAATGTTGCCGGCGCCGCCGCGGCCGGATCTGATGTAGTTGTTTTGGGAGGGGGCGGACTCTGTGAAGACGTAGTTGACGGGCATTGTGTCGGTTGTTGTTGTTGTTTTGGTGTTGGTGATTTATGTGGTGATTGTGTGTGTGTTGTATGTAAGTGTTGTAGCTTGGTAGTGTAGTAGCTCAATGGGTTGTAATTGATGTCTTAAGGTTCAATTCAAAGAACAATCAGTTCGGTAACAGAGTAAACAAGGTAGTAAATCTCTTCGTAGCTCAAGCAGTAGCACCTCAACCCCAGAGAAGAGGCCCTCACAACCTCTTATACCAACTTGCCCCCCCCTTCGTCTCCCCCAAATTACCAAATCGATTCCACCATCAAGGTCACACAACCATGGAGGTCCCCTCAAAACGCCAGCAAGTCACCAGACCAAAAACGCATCCGGCACTAATGACCAACCGCAAAATTAATTTTTCAGCGAGCCTCACTCAAATCCTTTCTCCGGCCTTCTCTGGCTACTCCCCCCCTTGCCTTGTCTGTGCTGGTTTTTGTTGCCCCTGGCTCCGCACCGCTGGTTCCGCCTGCTGATCCATTTTCTGGAACATGCCACCCAATCCCGTGCTGCTGCTAGTTTTTTTTCTTCGTTTTTTTTCTTTTCTTTTTTTTTTCCCCCGCAAAACGCTATGCTCAAGCCGGGCTGGCTTGATGGAGACAAAGACCCATTTGATCCATGAGAACAAGCCCTTCCATGGCCTTGCCACTACTTGTACCTAATTTCCAAGCTTT
Organism: Trichoderma semiorbis; assembly: GCA_020045945.2. NCBI lineage: Eukaryota > Fungi > Ascomycota > Sordariomycetes > Hypocreales > Hypocreaceae > Trichoderma > Trichoderma semiorbis. The sequence continues at coordinate 7,241,245 of CM034695.1, forward strand.
TCTCGGCCACTCACGTCCGCTGGTGCTCCTCAGGTGGGCAATTTTGGGACTGAAGCGGGACTGCGCCCCTCCCGCCAATATGCGCACCTAACTAAGTGATCTCTACGCGGGATATACCCGCCGTCACTACACTTTTACTATGGTAACAACGAGTACATGCGCTGTAGCTGCGACTTGGATGAGGTGGCCAGATCCGACCGGAGCTCAGCGAGTTGTGCTGGTTTTTCGCTTCGGTTCCAGCGCCTTACAGCGGTCATTGAAACATTCCAGGCCACTAAAAATCCCCCTGTGCTGTAGCGCTGCGGCCGGAGCCTCCTGGTGACCCGATGGCGTGCGTCACGCGGGCCCTTCAGCGAGTTTTCTGTAGGTAATGAGAATCGCCCGAAGCGGTTTCGTTCATTTTTTTTTTCCTGCAGCGAATTTTTTCTTTTTTCTTGGGAGCTGAGGTTGCAGCCAACAGCCAACGTTGACCCCCCAATTGCCGCGAGTAAGCTGTGCTGTACGTGTACTCGTATTTGAGAATACGCACCTGTTGCAGTAAATTGCGTGCACGTTTTCTGTGACATTGTTACATTCTTACCTAACCGCTCGTAATAACCAATTGTCAAATGAATTGACTCCAACTCCCCTTCCCACTCACTCCAATTCCCCCTCATCCAACCGCCAAACCACGAGGCCTGCAATTGACGACATTCATTAGGCCATTCCCCGAGTCAATGATCCAATTCCCTCTCTCTCCCCCTACAGCAGAATGTTTCCATGTTGGTTCACTGCCCAGAATTAGGTAAGCGTAGTGGCTCGACAAAAAGATATTTGAGTGGCATCATCACGAGGTGCAATTGGGTTTTTTTTTTCGCTCTCGGCGCCTTTTGCGTCATTCCCGTGGCCACATGAGCACAATGCAAGCACCTTCTCAGGGGCAAAATTCTCATTTTCCCAGCTTCCCAGCTTCCCAGCTTTTTCTGTCTTTCTATTCTTACACTTCGCTTCTTTTCGGCCCGCCGGCTCGCAATGCGCATCGCAAATTGTTAATCCCGATTTTCCACTTTCAATTTCCATCTGCTGCTTCTGCCGGCTTCTGCGAGCTTACCTGTACCTTTTCCCACCCGCACTTCACATTCCCATCTGGCCTGACCCTGGCATGACACTTGCCTGAGAAATCCCGATCGGAGTCGCCATCCCGATATTCTTACTTCATTGTTCTTTTGACTAATCCGCGTATGACTCTTTTATTATGTACCCAGCGTACATTAGTTTAAGCTGGGACATGCAAAATCGACAATTCGAGTTCCATCCAATTCCCACCAGTGCAACGCGTTAATGACGTATCGGTGACTTGCACCCAATGGAGCTGCCGACGATCGCCGCCCCTCTTCCGAACTGATGACTGACTGACTTTGACAGACCAGGGGGGATCTTGATGGATCGTCATCATCATCATCTTGCCGGCCGATGCGGATGTCAATCCTAATCTCAATGCTTTTGTCGGATGCATCGTTACCCTTGTATGGTTCAATGTTACGGTACCACGAGTCTATAATTCGCGCGCAGGGCTCAAAACTCCATTAAGGAAAATTGCCATTCCATCGTGAGGTTACTACTATATTCGTAACTATCCTAGACAGTCATATTCATATCCTCGAATCGACTCATCCAACATCATCGATACTCATCATCCCGTCATCCAGACCATTCATCAGCTCTCAAAGAGTCGGTATTTATCCTGCCATCTAGCAGATAGCAACAACAGCGTTGCCCCTCCCCCATCATCATGAAGAGGGGCAGAAGAAGAAAGAAAGCGCATAAAAAAACAGAGAAATGCTAGATGATCCCAGTAAACGTACATTCCAACGCCGAATAGCAAAAGTCGTAAAAGTGCTACCAGTCCTCCCTCCTGAACAGCCAACCCAAACACCATACAAGGAGTCTTAGCCAAGCATTGGCCATGACAGACCCGTCATAAGTTTTTCAAATTTTGTTTTGTTGAAAAGAAACGAAATGCCCACGCGAAAAAGGTGCAAGCCGCTTCAAGGGCCGAGACTCATCCAGGCGAGTCCTGTACATAGAGACCCGATGATGATGACTGTGACGATGCCCGCTCCGGCCTTGTCGCCCGCTGTCACGGGCGCCACCGGCCTTAGGAAACTGTTCGGGTTGCTGCCGGCGTTGGGATTTCCCTTGGACGTACCACCCGTGTCGTTGGTGACGGGGACGTGCGCCGTACCGATGAGGAGCGATGACACGGCACCCACAACGTTCATTTCTTGACCTGCTCCGGTTCGACCATCGTATTGACCCGTGTTCCATTTAAGTCCGCACTGGCGCCCCAGGGCACCGCCTGTACATTGCTTGATGGCCGCCTGCGCCGATGTCTTGAGCACAGGCAGGATTTTGGGAGCCAAGAAGGGGGCCAGCTGTGTCGTCGTGGCATACCATCGGTGGATGTAGCCCTTGAAGGACACCATGTCGGTGCTGCAAGTGTTGACGCTCTCGCAAGACGGCTCGTAGGCGATGCCCTTGGGGAAAAACGTCTCGAGGCCGTGGTCGACCAGCTTTTCCAGTCTCGTCTTCCATACATCGCTTTCGGTCTACTGGGGGGTTAGCTGTTGAACTTGAAGAGCAACATTGCGATTTTCAGCATAGAAAGACTCACGTGGTTGTACATGTATGCTGTGCCAAGAACAAAAACCGCGCTATTGTACGAAAACTCGGCCTTGTTGATTTCAGTGCAGTTGTTGGATACGTCTGCGCCGTCGTAGATGGCATAGGTATCGTTGTCCAAGAAACCTATCTTGGTCATCCAGTCCCATGTGTTGTCAGCCCAGTCGGAATACGTCTTGTTGCCGGTGTAGCGGGCTAGGCGCGCTCCCAAATTGAAGAAACAACCATTGGCAATACCTAAGGTATGTGTTAGCCGCTATCACGATACATAGCCCGATAGACTTGGCATGATGTCGCGCTTACTGTTCTTGTAGCTGTATCCGGGGTTGGTCGGAGGAATCTGCCAACGGATACCACCGCCGCAGGTGCCGTCGTGGCGATCGGGACTGGCTTGGGTGTTGAAGACTCCCTGGGCCAGGGCCAGCCAACCGGGTCTATCAGCGGGAGGGTCTGGGAACTTTTCCTCAGCCGCCAGCATGGCCGTCATGCCCCAGAAACCTTGGTCGTCGTTACCCAGCGAGAGGGTGACGTTGGGGGGTTGGAAGTCGTCGTTGGGGCCCGTCTGCCATTGAATGGCCTGCATAACGAGGTCGTTGTAAGTGGTGTCGTTGGTCAAATACCAGTAATCGATCAGTGTCCCCCACATGGCACCACCTTCCCACCAGTAGTAATCACCAGCAGGAGGTGGTCCGGGGAGAATACCTGGGGTCTGGCCAGATTCGTTTCCGTGGTAGTACTGCAGCATATCCCACGCGACAGTGCTTGCTGTTTTCTTAATGTCGCCTGGAGAGGAGAAGAGAAGAAAGAAACATTAGTTACCAGCATCGTCAAGACAGAGGGAGAGCGCATGCTCACTGGTCGAGGAAATGGAGAATGGGCTCTGCTGTGCGACGGCCATATCTGCCACAGAGAGGAGGGCAGCCATGGCGCCCGGCCGAAAGAATGATCTCATGATACCGACGCCAGGTTTTACGGGTTTAAAAAACAACAGTTGGTCGGGGCGTCAACCCAAGCATAAGAATCCAACGAAGGATGGCGCAGTAGCGAGCGCAAAGTCGAGTGAAAATGGCTGTCGTGCGATGCAATGCAATGCGATGCGATTCGGTTCCGGTTCGTTTTCCGTGAGGGTGAGATGCGGATTTGCTTACGAGCGCATCTAGTCGGGTAACGAGGGAAAAAAAATAGCGAACGAGGGAGGAAGCGAAAGTGGATGGATGGAGGGCGGTTCCTCGGCTGCGGATTCGCGAGCGAGAGCAGCAGAAGCTGAAAGGAACAGACGATGATGAAGAATGAAGATGATGATGAAAGAAGAAAAGAGTGAGAGTGAGAGCGAAAGTGAACCGGCAGACCGGGAAACAGGCTCAAGATGTCAAGACAGACAAGACAAGGGGGGCTGCAGTGCGTGTGTGTGTTTGGTTGTCACTTGGACTTGGGACGATTGAAGATGTGAGGTGTGAGAGCTGGGGAATAAACTGGAGCGGTGGCGCAAAAATTGGTGATGGGCTGGCGCTACTTGCTGGAGGGCAGAGGGATTGGCATGTTTGATGTTACGCCGGCCGGTACCACTGCCGCTCATGACGCGTGCAAAGATACCTGCGAGCGCATGCCGGTTGGCCGGGTAAAATGAGCGAGAATCCTGTATTCTACGAGTACCATCTGGGCTGTGCTGTCTTTGCCGTTGCTGTCAAATACGTATACAAAAACAGACTTCTGCCCGGGTGAGATTGTTATTTTGTCTGTCCTCGTATCGTCTGTCTGTTTGTCTGCGTGTCTTTTACGGAATACGGGCGGGCTTTGATGCGGAGAAGCATGGCATGGCAGGGCATGGGACGGGCGATATGCGCAAGCAATATGCATGGGACCCAACAAGCGCCGAGTTGGGCCATTCTCTGCCTCGCTGTATTTCCATATCTGGCAGCTGCGGCGGCGATTTGGAGGGAGAAGAAATAAATACGAAGTCCGGAATGGGTGGGATAATAATGGAGTTGCTCTGCAAAAATGAGAGTGACGGCAGAGTCGAACACGCAATGCTACTGGACAAGGTTGGCTTGAAGGTTCATTCGGCGGCGCACGTATTGGCTGAAGCTGGGCCATCTGCTATTTTTGGAGACGGCCCGTTTGGAGTGTCGGTAGGTACTTTGTACATACAGGTAGGATGTAAGCAGCAGTTAGCAGGCTTTACATGGATCTCATCACTCTCACCACAGGAAAACGAAGAGTGTCAGCAGGTATCACTCTCTCTGCAGTTCATACCTTGATCAGCCCAACAACATCTGTCAGTCACGATACGTCAAACCACATCGTCGAGTGATCTCTTGGCCCTTTCTTGGCCCGCCTCAAGCCCGCTGCCACGAGATCTCGCCAGCGTTAGCGCTCCATGATTTGCTGCCCTGATTCCACCCTGGCCCGCCATCCTCCAAGGGTTCCTGCGCCTCTGGGCATTTTAGGCTGGAGCTAGAGCACCCACTGCCTTTTGAATGTCTGTGCTCAACTAACTGTGTTACCAGACAGTCAGTATTGTGTGAACGGCTACAGTATGTACGCGGAACAAGCAAAAGGTGTGGACTTGTTGCAGAGCGCAGAGCAACGCGTAGCTTCATGTACCATACTTAGCTTCGCCTGGTACTCTGCGACGGAGAACAACAGAATAGGAACAGACGATCAAGTGTCTTACTGTATGGAGAACCTACGGAGCATCCTGATCATGAGTCAAACCAACGCGACAATGGCCACAATACACCGCAAATGATTCAATCCCTCAAAATCATTCCGTCGATCCAAATGGACACACCTGCACCCCATATTTGGCAGCATTTCTGCATTCCATAGCGCACCCATTGCTGAGCTGAAAATCAGCCACCGCCCAGCATGCCGGTGAGCGTTTTGGCGTTCCAGACCATCGGGCCGCCGATATTCCGGTCGCAAGTCTCCCGGCCAATCACCGTCAGCCTTGGCACCAGGGAAGCGAATTGGAGACGTGTCCAGCTGTGGTTTCTAAGAGAAAGACGCTGATGCTGATGCCATCAAACCGGTGCTTTCACATGCGCCGCTGCCCGCCACGCCTTGCACAGGACTTGGTTGAGGCCGAATCGTGATTTCGACACTGCGCACGCCTCCATTGGATCGAATTGAGCTGCTGGAGTGCCGCGGGTCGACAAGCTGCAGCTTCTGTGGAATGAGGTAGCCTTCAACAAGCCGTAGCTCGCCGTCTGCTTGTGGGCTTCTCTCTTTTCTTTTGCTCGCTTTCTCGCTTTGTCTCGGCTGCTTAAATGCCAATTTCGACTCTTTGAACAATAGACATCTACTACAGAATCACAAATTTCCACAATGGACGGCTACGAGAAGTCGAGCTTGAATGAGGATGACTTTGGCGCAAAGGGTGGCATTGTCAGTGCCTTTGATGCATTCCGTACGACTTGACCCTCCAACCTATATACTAGCTCTGCATTGCCTGTCATCGAATCGCGTGTGCTAATTCCTCCTGTTGCAGCCAAATCAAAACCTCAGTATGTGACAAAGACGTCAGGCGGCGGCAAATGGACCGTCGCCATGCTCTTCATCTCCTGCATTTTCCTGTGGACCGAGATAGGCCAATGGTGGCGCGGCGCCGAGCATCACACGTTTGCCGTCGAAAAGGGTATCGGGCACGACATGCAGGTCAACCTCGACATTGTCGTCAAGATGGACTGCAACGACCTCCACGTCAACGTCCAGGACGCATCGGGTGACCGCATCCTTGCTGGAGACAAGCTGAAGCGCGATGCCACGACCTGGCACCAGTGGGTTGACGCACAGGGCATGCACAGACTCGGCAAGAGTGAGAATGGCAAGCTGGACACTGGTGAAGGCTGGCACGGCGCTCACGATGAGGGCTTTGGCGAGGAGCATGTGCACGACATTGTGGCTCTCAGTCGAAAGAAGGCCAAGTGGGCAAAGACGCCGTCGCCAAAGGGCAGGCCTGATAGCTGCCGCATGTATGGCAGCCTGGATCTGAACAGGGTGCAGGGCGACTTTCACATCACGGCCAGAGGCCACGGCTATGGTGGCCAGCACTTGGACCATGACAGTATGTTTCCTTTTAACTTACGCTCTCACATGCCATTCCTGCGAATGTCTTCTGACTAACGGCGTTCAGAGTTCAACTTCTCTCACATCATCTCGGAAATGTCCTACGGCCCCTTTTACCCATCGCTGGTCAACCCCCTCGACCGCACCGTCAACCCCGCCATTGTTCACTTCCACAAGTTCCAGTACTTCCTCTCCGTCGTCCCCACCGTCTACCTCACAAGTAACAGGGTCGTCAACACCAACCAGTACGCCGTCACGGAGCAGAGCAAGGTCATCTCGGACCACCAAGTCCCCGGCATCTTCTTCAAGTACGACATCGAGCCCATCATGCTGAGCGTCGCGGAGACACGCCATGGCTTCTTTAGCTTTTTGGTCAAGATTGTCAACATCTTCAGCGGCGTCATGGTGGCTGGCCACTGGGGGTTTACGCTGAGCGACTGGGTGCGCGAGGTCATTGGCAAGAGGCGGCGCAGTAACGGCGGTATCGGCGTCTTGGGCAACAAGCACGGATACGATGAGTAAGTAGATGGATGCCGTTGGCTGTGGTGTATATGGATGGAATGGATACAATAACCTCAGATTGGGTCAAAACGAGGCGTAGCTGGTGCATGGACTTTCTTTTTTGGGCATCTTGATTGGTTTCTTCATTTTACATGTGATATAGTACTTTGGGCAGTTTTGAGAGAGGCTGTGAACCGAGTATAGCAAGTCGTAACATAGCAGCATAGTACCTTACATACAGACATAGAAATCGGATATCCAGAATTCTTCACCTTGTATCAACCAATAAGCAGCTGCAGAATGGCATCTCGGAGCCAGCGCCGGCTTCTAGGTGGCTTTTCGGCTTTCATCTGTAAGGGACAGCAGTTTTTGGCATAAGCGCTACTGGGCTCATCCGTCGGCTTCCTTTCAGGGCAATATAAGGCGGCTGCCAATAGAAGCACCGCTACTAAGGTAATACGGCTCGTAATACTGGTAGGGCGCAAGCTCCGGTAGCGCACAGTCAAGTTGGCAGGCTGATTCGGAGGCATACCGGCAATGGCCGAAAAAGACTCCACGAGTCAATGCGGCACTTGGCGGTGATTTTTTTTTTCTTTCTTTCCTTTCGGTGATGCCTTGATGATGGTGCCAGACATGCAGCTATTCTGTGCATAAACTGACCTACTGGGTGGGATTTAGTGGGCTGCTTGGAAGCGACAGGCCTAAAATGGAGCCATGACGACATTCCCGCCCAGCCCAGCAGCTTTTCCCCCTCCTCGCCAAACAGCTTCTTCCCTGGCATTTTCCCTGGCACTTTGACTCTTCCCCCCCCCCCCTCTAACTGCATCTGCTTGTCCAGTCCAGGAACCAGGACGGACTCCTCCGTTCCAGTAGAAAATAGAAGAAAGCAACGGAGGGGGCGTTTTAGCGCGGAACGGCGCGATGCGAGGACACAAGACGGCCGGGCTCAAACTCTCTCAACAGCAACAAGGGCGACCGATCGGGTAAATGAAACCTGGGCGTCACACTGCACTGGACTGGGCCCTCACAGCCTGTCCTGTCGGTCCCTGATCCATGACGTTGGGTGCAAAGCGCAGCACAGCATGCCAGCCAAGAGAAACAAACAGACAGAAGGAGATTGGGCGAGAAATATCTAGAAGAAAAAAAGTGAGGCTGAGACGGTGCCACAGCATCTGCAGGATCGGGTGGTGCTGAGCGCTCGCCGTCTGAGACAAGTTGGCGCCCTCGTGGATGCAACAGACCGACTACTGAGGCCCCGCGCCACGCTTCTGCCTGGTCACAAGGCGGTGCTCGTTTCTTCCAGATTCATGCAGGTGACCAACCACAGCTGGGTTGCTTGGTTTGTTGAGAGGGGAGGGGGGTGAGGGCACGAATGCAGAGAGAGGAGAGGAGGGGGGCCAAGAGACAGGAAAACGATCAGTAACAGTTGTACCGTGTTGGGGTGCACTGTGGGATGGACGAGGGATGAGGGAGGGGGAGGGGGGAAGACGAGACGCTGTTTGTTGTGATGTTGGCGATGCTGGTGATGATGGTGCTGGTGACGATGATGAGGCTATACGATATGCTGTCAAGGGACGACACGAGGGAGACCATTCAAAGACGAGACGAGAGAAGACGAGACAAGACAAGACAGCAGAAACAACACCGAGCAGCTGCGAGATGCCCGAGCTGACAAGCCGAAATAACATGACCCGGGCACAGAAGACTGCAGAAATCACAGCTTCGCCTTAGCCTTACCAGGGCCCTGTCTAGCCTCCCCATTAGCTGGCTCACAAGGCCTCAAAGTCAGCAGCCCACCCTTCGAGCAGCTTCTGCTCTCCCCAATGAAACATCGTCATCAGCTGCCCACTGCGAAGAGGCCCGCTATTGGTACTGTCCTGACGTTATCCTGCTTCCTCCGTTGGTGCCGTCTCGACACCCAAAAGCCCTATTACAGCAGGGGTTCCTCGGCCTCTGCGACTCTTCTGCGTCATATCCTTTGCATTCCCACACACAATCGTTACCCCTCCTTGTGCTCTTCAGCCTCTTGGGATCCTCTACTGTTTTTACTGTGTCCCTCTGGTTGCCTGGCTGCCTTTTCTCTTTTCGCCTCATCTTCCGACACCTTTAGCTCTTCTGAGTGACGTCTCCAGCAGCAGAAGCAGCAGACAAACGAAAGATAGACACTGTGAGAGAACTGCGAGAGAAAGAGAGTAGTTCGGCAGAGAGATAGGTAGTGCCGGGTCTGGAGCAATGGCCGACTATAGAACCACCCGGGTCTATCGAGAACGCCGCGAAAGTGATTCTGACGACGAGCGCTTTAAAGCCACCACCGTTACCCGATACAAGGTCAACCAGCCGCGAATAGAACGATACGACCGCACTGAGAAGTTTATTGAGATGGACGACGAACGACGCTCGCGCTACTCCGGGGAGCGTAACAACGACTATGTAGAGTATGAGCGGAGAGAGCGCTATGTCCCCGACAGGCCGCGCTCCGCCATCGATGTTGAGGGCGATCGCACTCGCACCGTCTTTTACGAGCGAGATGTTGAGCGCCGCGAGACGGACCGCGACTGGGAGAGACGCCCCCGCCATCATGATGAGGATGTGCGCATCGAAAAGAGGGTTGAGGAGCGCTTTGAGGATAACCACGGCCACGAGGTTGAGCGTTATCGCAAGGAAACCGATTATTATCGAGAGCCGGAGCACTCTTCACCTGTTGTTGTGCGCCAGCGCGCCCCGGACCAGAAAATCATTGTCCAGGAAGCGCCCCCGCAGCAGATTGTCATTCCCAGACAGGACCCAAACATCATTGTGCTCAGGGAGAGAGAGGGTGATCGAGAAGTCGCCCGTGTTCCCTACGACGAAGAGTATTATTACCGCCGTGAGCGGAGAGAGGTGGGCGACCGCCGTCAACACCGCCGCGATGACTACCACAGCGACGAGGATGACTATTATTACTCTCGCCGCACCGTTCGCCGCAACCGCAGCCAGAGCTCGGATCACCACAAGCGCCACCTCGCTGAGGGTGCCCTTGCCGGCGCCGGCATCACCGCCTTGCTCTCAAGTCGCCCCAATGAGTACGGGGAGATTGCCGAGGGTCGTGGCAAGAAGGTTCTTGCTGGCGCTGCTCTGGGAGCTCTTGGAACTGAGGCCATTAGGCGAGCGCATAGCGCATATGAGGATCGCTGGGGAGACGGCGACGAATCCCCCGATCGCCATTCCGCTCTCAAAAAGGGTCTCGGCCTTGCGGCAGTTGCTCTCGCTGCAGCCGGTGCCGTCAAGTACCACCAGGCCAGCAAAGCCGACAAGGAAGAGAGACGCCGGGGCCGCAGCCGAGGCCGCGGCTACTATTCCGGCGATGACTACTCGTCTTCTCGGTCTCGCTCACGCTCACGCCGACCTAGCCGTAAGCGTAGCCTTTCAACCTTGGCCAAGGCCGCCGTTGGAACCGCCGCAGCCGCTGGCCTGGTCAAACATTTCCGCGACAAGTCAAAGTCGCGATCCAAGTCACGACATGGAAGCAGATCTCGTAGCAAGTCGACGCTGCGACGTGGCGCTGAGCTTGCCGGTGCGGCCGCCGCTGCTGGCATAGCCGGCAAGGTGTGGAAGGACCACCACGACAAGAAGAAGGAGAGAGAGAGAGAGGCTTCGACCTCTCGTGGATACAGCGATGACGATCATCACGATCGCGATTATGATAGGCGCGACTCTCCCAGCCGAAGCAGGAGCAGGAGCAGGAGCAGGTCGAGGGCCAGATCCCTTTATTCCGAAACCGCGGCTGATCCTGGGCTAGGCTTGATTGAGTACGGGCACGATCCCCTACCACCCGATCCGCGCTCTCCCACGGGCCAAGGATATGAATCCGAGGCTGAGGAGAGGCGACGAAACCGACGGAGAAGACAAAGAGATCCCTCTTCTGAATCCGATGAAGAGAGGAAACGGAGCAGGAGCAGGAGTGAGCTACGAGACGCAGTGGGCGCGGGCGCAGCGGCCGCTGGCATTAAAGCGTACAAGGACCACAAGGACAAAGAGAGGAAGGCAAAGGAAGAGGAGAGGCGAGAAGAGAGGAGAGCGGAGCGGAAGGAAGAGAGGAGAGATGAGAAGAGAGAGAGGCGCTCGAAGGAGAGGCGCTCAAGGGAGCGCGATGAACAAGGACAACGTGAGAATCCCCCCAACCCCTCATAGCCAAGCAAGCTGGCTGTCCGTAAACGATAACTTACTTTTGAGCTTTGTGCAGGCTATCCCGATGTCCCTCCAAACGGTGGCTTCTTTGATGAAGGCAGGCCGCACTCCCCCCCAACTGCCTCTGGCGGTGCCTACTATCCCCCCTACCCCATGACTCCGGGATCGAGCACTCCCGGAACCGCCCCCCCTCCTACCAGTATTCCTCCCCCAGCTCCGCCTCCACCTCCAGCGGTCCCGCCGCCTGTTGGTGTTCCACCGCGAGAGCACAGCTACACGCCATATACTGATCCTAACGTGCCTCCACCTCGGGAGTACCATCCCTACGTGCCACAAGACTATCACGGGTATGCTCCTCCGCCCCCGCCGGCCGGTCCCCCGCCACCCTCCGGACCGCCGCCTCGCGTCAACTCCTCGGGAATACCCGGTTACGTACCTCCTCCGCCGGCTGGTCCGCCGACTTTGGGTCCGGCACCTCCGCCCGGACCTCCTCCTGCAGGACCACCGGCGGGCGGTATCTTCCCGAATGATCAAGTGAGTGACCTCTCCAGAAGCAACAGTCTGCCTAATCAGAAAGGTGGACAACATGAGGGTGCGTTTGAATCGTACTTTTGTGCGGGACTACCTTGAATTCCTTTTTGATTCAGGTTTTGTTAAGAGGGAAAGTCGTTCATTGAAGCTAACGTGTAGCACTAGAGGCTGTAAAACCGCTCAAGGCACTGCCACCGCCTCGCATTGAGATTCCCGAGATTGTGTTTCCTATTCGTACCAGGAGAAAGTCTGTGTCGTTTGGACCGCTTTCTCCGACGAGTTCCAAGACAATGCAGAGGCATAAAAAGGAGCATGACGTCAAGTCTGAATCAGACAGTTCCGAGTCTGAGGACGACAGGCGGCGTGAGAATCAATTTAAGCGGTCGAGCCACCACCGTCGATTAACGTCTGATACGACTCACGACCGCTCTCCTAACCGCGATGGCGAGGGTAGGCGTCGGAGACATCGTCACTCTGATTCAGATGACGATGTCGAAAATCTACCTGATCGTTTCGACTCGCATGGCAAACCACTGGATGGCGGACGCCACGGCAAGAACCGCATCGTTACTCGAAGCGGCGAGTTCCACCGTCCAGCGCAACGGCCTGGCGGCATGGAAGTTCACGGCGGATGGGCGCTTGGCGGGACGGACCCTGAGCAAATCGAAAAATTGGTGAGAAACGTGACGGGGGCTCTGGAGGGGCGGAAAAGCTGGGTGAGTGTGATTGGGGAGGTGCTTGGTGGTGACATGTTGGGACAGTTGGCGGGACCGTTGGCGGGAGTATTGCAACCTCCTGGTGGTGGTGGTGGTGGTGGTGAGGGAGAGGGGAGACGAAGACAGATTGAGGATGATGATGATGATAGGGAGAGGAGGCACAAGAGGCGGAGATGATTGGGATGATTTGATGACGATGACGACTTTTGATGACGATATATTTCTTGTTTTTTGTTTTGTGTCTATGTCGTTATGTCTCTCTTCTCTTTTTTTACGTTATGATTGATGATTTTGTTTTCCTCTTTCTTAATTTATATATCGGGTACAAGAAGAAATGATGGGCAAAGTTAATTTTTGGCTTGTTTGTTTTCCTTTCTTTTTTGGTCAGATTTATAGAAAAGAAGCGAGTGCTAATGATTTATGGATGACTTTTCTGACGATGATGTGTGGGTTTGAGTGATTGGGGTTTAATGAGATGGAGGTTGGATGAGAATAACTGTTTTCTTTTTTTTTTTTTAATGAATTTTGTTAATTTTATATTGTATCTTGATGAATGAATTGTATCTTATCAGAGTGTTTGATGAAAATCTGCGTTGGCTGATGAGAACGAATGTGTAAGGTAGTGAATTGCAGGGTATGTCTAGTTGGTGAGTGCTTCAATACGTGTGCAGTTTCGATCAGCGGTAATCTAGCAGGCATTATCACGATGACGAGAAAAGAACAGAGTATACAGCTTTGTGCATTGACCAATTTTTTTTCAACAAGCCACGTATTGACTTATTATCCATATGAATCACCATAGTCCTAGCTATAGGTAAAGGTGAATCATGTATACCAAGTGTATAGGATAATAGCACAGCCCCAAATCTGTCTCCAACTTCAGCTCGCTGCCCAACATTCCAATATTCAGCCCAACTCAAATAAATCAGCATTGAATAATTTGTCCTCAAAATAAGTCGACCATAATAATAATACGTGTAATAAATAATACGTGTAAAGTAAATGTGTCAACCGGAATCCTTTATCCGGTTGCCGAACCTGCAGCTCCGCCTCAGCAGTCTCACCTCCAGTTTAGGCATCCTACGATCGGGAATTTTCACGCCGCAAGGCAACAGGATGCACTGCCCCTCTATTCCTTTCAACACAAGAGGACAGAACTCCTACTGAATCATCCTTTTTTTTGCTACTATTATCTGATTGTGCCACTTGTCCGTAAGATTCTGGGCTTTTGTCTCGTCTGATATTGAACAAAAGTGACGTATATAAGGATGACCCGCGCCTATGGCTTCAGGGATCGGGATTGATCAATAATACCTACGGTAGGCACCTATTTGAGAGCCGCAGCTTTAGCAGCTTTAGGCAAACGCAAACGCAGTCCGCGGCCAGAGTTACGGTGAAGCCCCCAACTCAATTTCAGCCTCCAATCGTTGTTGTTCCATTTATTATATAAGTATACGCTACGCATACTTCGTATACACCATGCTTTCCAGGCTCTTCAAATCCATTACTTCCCCAGCGCCTGAACAACAACAGCCCAACATGTCTGCCAGTCGATCTGCAAACGGCTTCATCCGCGTGGATTACTCGTCCAACCATGTTGACATTCCCGACTCATTTCTCACTGGTCCAGCCTCTGATCCCGTCACATTCCGTCCCGTGCCGTGGAAAGAAACCGATGTACCTGAATACGCCAAGTGCAAAGCCTGGATCCTCGACAATGTCCTTTCCCTTGAAGAGTGCAATGAGCTGATTGCCCTCGCCGAGGCCTCGGCGCCGCGCGAGAAGCCGGAAGATTCGCCCTGGAGACCCGCCCTAATCAGCGTCGCGCCCGGGGTGGAAACTCGGGCTCCGGGATACCGCAATAGCGACCGTATCATCTGGGATAAGCAGCTCCTCGTGGACCGTCTGTGGGATCGTTGTGCCCAGGCTGAGGGACTGCAAGAGCTGGTTGCCACTGCCCAGTGCTCGAGGCCGGACCATAACCGCGGCAGAAAGGGCACATGGCAGTTTCATGGGCTGAATGAGCGGATGCGCTTCCTCAAGTACACGCCTGGCATGTTTTTCAGACGTAAGTACTCGCTGAGAATCATGCGAGACCGAATATTCTCTGTACCCCTTCCGATGTTTCAGCAGCTAATATGCCATCTCAGCACACTGTGATGCGGCGTACCGAGCCGACAACCCCGATGGCCCCATCATAGAGACGTATTATACCCTGCATCTCTACCTGAATGATGAAGGCCTCGTCGGCGGCGCAACCGCCTTTTTGTCGCCTGATCGGAAGCGGCGCCTAGATGTCAACCCCAAGGCGGGTAGCGTCCTCATTTTTCAACACCCTCTGCTGTTACACGAGGGAGCGGATGTAATCGAAGGAACTAAGTATACCATGAGGACGGAGATCATGTACCGATGGGAGGATGAGGCCAAAAACTAAGCGTCCTTTGTTTCTGCGATTGTCATAATATGTATGTATGTAGCATTATACCAACTTGAGAATGAATTAGAAAGGCGGGTATCGAAATATCAGTCTCATCGCCCTTGCTTTGGCATCTTCTTTTCCTCCAATGCCTCAATGTCTTTCTTCTTGTGAAAGTGAGGCGCTAGCTCTGCTAGCCATCCAGCCTCAATCGGCATTACGCTGCGCATATACTCCTTGGTCGTCTGCACCAGTTCAAAGTAAATCACCATCTTTTCTGGCGGGTCTATCGACATCAGCACGCTGCTCGGGTGAATCCACACCGTCGTGCTGTTCTTGACCGTCCGGTAGCTGTCGCCGCTCTTCTGCAGGCGTGCAGCGTTGGGGAAGAATCCAGCCGTGATGGCGCGCTTGATAGGTCGTAGGTTGGTGGCGCCGCATGTCGAGGGAGCGACCTCAACGCGCTCACAAAGCTTGGCTAGTTGATCTCGCACATCTCGGGCGCGAGTTAGGGACCGCTGCTGCAAAAAGTTCTCCTTGGCCCAGATGGGTGAAAAGCCGCTGTCGACCCACTGATTCCAGATGTTGAGCAGTGTAACGTGGTCACCGCCATCCTTGATGGTGAAGCGGTTTCGGGCGCTATCGGCATGAATCTTCTTGTCCTTTGGTCTGAAGAAGAGCGCAGATGCTTCACCCAGCATGGAGACGATGGAGAGAACCTCCTCGACACAGCCCTCTTTGTCGGCTGCCAGCACGGCCTTGGCTAGCATCGGATCCGTAGGAAACTCGGCCATTTGCCGACCAATCTTGGTCAGTTCTCCCTTGTGGTTGAGAGCCTGAAGGGCAAACAGCTGGTTCAAGGCACCGATGAGAGTCTCTGTCGGAGGTGGATCCATAAACTCAAAGTCCAAAAGTTCATTGATGCCCAGTGACTTGAGCTGCAGCACGACTCCGTTGAGGTTTGTCCGCTGGATTTCCGGTAGCGGCGACTCCTCCATCTCGTTCATGTACGCAAACTTGGTATATAATCGGAAGCACTTGCCCGGCCCTACACGACCGGCACGACCACTCCGCTGATTGGCTGAAGCTCGAGAGCAAGGGACGACGACCAGGTTCGACATGCCGGTGGCTGGGTTGTAGACATTCTCCTTGACGTAACCGGGGTCGATGACATATACAATGCCGTCAATAGTCAAACTTGTCTCGGCAATGTTTGTTGCCAGTACGACTTTGCGTGCGCCGTCTGGAGTAGGTTCAAAAATCTTTGCTTGGAGTTCTGATGGCAAGTTGGCGTAGATAGGGCAGATGACCAGTTCTTTGATGCGATTTCCTAGCTTCTTTGCTGTCTCGGCAATTTCCATTTCGGCGGCTTCAATCTCGTCTTGTCCGGTAAGGAAAATGAGAATATCTCCTTTGCCCTGGGTTGTATGGATCTGGAACACTGTTGTGATAGCTGCAGCTAGATAGTTGGCCTCGGGAGCAGGGGTATAGTAAATGTCAACGGGATACCGTCGACCAGGGATGTTGAAGATGGGAGCGTCGTCGAAATATGCCGCAAACTTCTCGGCGTTCATGGTAGCAGAAGAGATGAGGAGCTTCAGGTCTTTCCGTTCTCTCGCCAGATCCTTCACCAAGGCCAGCAAAATGTCGGTATGCACTGTCCGCTCGTGGGCCTCGTCGATCATGATGGCCGAGTATCCTGCCAAGTCTGGCTCAGTCATAAACTCTCTCAGTAACATACCGTCCGTCATGTACTTGAGAATCGTCTTTTCGCTGGAGCAGTCTTCGAATCGGATAGAGTAGCCGACTTCGTGGCCAAGCTTGACACCAACTTCGTCGGCAACACGAGCAGCTACACTCATGGCAGCCACTCGTCGTGGTTGTGTGCACCCAACTTTCATGCCATTCTTTGTATAACCGGCCTCATGTAGATATTGAGGGAGCTGAGTAGTCTTGCCACTGCCGGTTTCACCTACAATGACAAGGATCTGATACTGCTCCAAGGCTTCCAGGAACTGATCCCGGTACTGGTAGATGGGCAGACTCTTCCTCGTCTCCTGGATGGATAGGGCCTTCTTCTCTGCTGCTTCGATCTGGGCTTCCAGAAATTGCTGCTCCTTGGTCAGAGTCTTGCCCTCGCCTGGCATCCGTGAATCCATACTCCACTGGATATACTGGGCATCGTCCAAGACATAGCTGTAGTCTTCGTTTTCCCGTTCCCGGCCCTGGATCTGTGCTTTGGCCTTTGTGGTCTGTTCCCTCTCCCACTCGTCGTGCTCAGTGACAAACTTCTCCTGGCCGTACTCATCCCGCTCGACATGGCGTTTGTACAGCGCCTCTTCCTTCTTTTTCCGGTCCAGCTTGCCCTTTTCAGTGATGTAATCCTCTGGCATCACGTATCCATCCTGGTGGTCGTCGATCCTCAGCCGCTCCTCGGCCAGGCGCAGCAGCTCTCTGTTCTTTGCAAACTCTGCCTTTTCCCTTTCTGACAGTCTGACGCCGCTCCTGAGCTCTGCCGTCTCCTCGGCGACTTGCCTCCTCAGCAGGGCCAGACGCTCAGCCTCTCTCTTCTTGAGATACTCCTGCCGCGACCTCATGCGGCTCTCCTGGTGGCGATCCGAGGAGGAACCGCCATCGTCCATCGGGACAAAGGCATATTTCTTGGAACTCATCTTGCTGGGCTGAGCTGAGCTGTAACAGTAACAAGCCTCACTTCACTTGGACCAAGCAGAGAGAGAGATGATGCTCTTTGTTTCTTTTCTCTGGCTTGACCGCGGCCAGCCTGTTCAAGATGAGACGCGATGCTTGCCTAAAGTAGAGAGCCAGTGTCGAATTTTAGTGGAGATGGAGATGCTGGGTCTCGTTAGTCCGCTGTTAATCCGCCAGCCAATCGGCGCACTCCGATAGCGCTGTCAACCGGCTTATCGGCGATGATGCATGCTGCAGGCTAATTTGGCCCATTGAATGCCGCTGGAAATGTTAACACGCTGTAAACTTACAAACCGTCGTTCGGCCTTGTGTCGAGCTTGTCCTTCCTTTTGCACAGCCCTGCCACCGAAGCAGCTCAGAAGGGGAGATTTGGCTTTACGGTCCCTTCGAACCTTTAACCTCTGTTTTAATTCATTTCTTTTTCGATTTGAACATCATTGGCATAGTTCACAGAGTACCTGCACATCATGATACTTCGCGGGGCGATCTTCGTCTTGCTGGCGCTGGTATCGCTTGCGTTCTGCGCCGAAGACTTTTACAAAGTACGACAAGATTCTTTCTTCTCCCTGAGTATCAATTATGCTAACGAGATTGTATTAGCTTCTTGGAGTCGACAAATCCGCCACAGACAAGCAGCTCAAGTCTGCATATCGCCAGCTCTCCAAGAAGTACCACCCAGACAAGAACCCGTACGCCACCTTTCCTCTGACTAGTTACAACCTCTCTTCTTGCCAACGTTGACTAATTGCTCTGTTATTTCTAGAGGCGATGAAACTGCGCACGAGAAATTCGTTCAAGTCTCCGAAGCCTACGAAGTCCTAAGCGATTCCGAGCTTCGCAAGGTCTACGATCGCTATGGTCACGAGGGCGTCAAGTCCCATCGCCAGGGTGGTGGTGGCGGCGGTGGTGATCCCTACGACCTGTTTAGCAGATTCTTTGGTGGCCACGGTCACTTTGGCAGATCTAACCGTGAGCCCCGAGGCAGCAACATCGAAGTTCAAGTAGAGATTTCCCTTCGCGACTTTTACAACGGCGCAACTACCGAGTTCCAGTGGGAGAAGCAGCATATCTGTGAAAGGTGCGAGGGATCAGGCAGCGCAGACGGAAAGGTTGAAACCTGCAATGTTTGTGGTGGACACGGTATCCGGATCGTCAAGCAGCAGCTTGTTCCTGGCATGTTCCAGCAGATGCAGGTTCGCTGCGATCACTGTGGCGGCTCAGGAAAGACCATTAAGAACAAGTGTCCCATCTGCCATGGCAGCCGAGTCGAGCGCAAGTTGGCAACCATTAGCCTGACCGTGGAGAGAGGCGTCGCACGAGACTCCAAAGTGGTGTTTGAGAATGAAGCCGACCAGAGTCCTGATTGGGTTCCCGGCGATCTCATTGTCAACTTGGGCGAGAAGGCTCCGTCTTACGAAGACAACCCCGATCGCGTCGATGGCACTTTCTTCCGGCGCAAAGGTCACGACTTGTACTGGACCGAAGTCCTCTCCCTACGTGAGGCCTGGATGGGAGGCTGGACTCGCAACCTCACCCACCTCGACAAGCATGTTGTGCGTCTTGGCCGCGAACGAGGCCAGGTCATTCAGAGCGGACACGTGGAGACTGTTCCTGGAGAGGGTATGCCCAAGTGGCACGAGGAGGGCGAGAGTGTCTACCATACTCACGAATTTGGAAACCTATACGTTACGTATGAAGTCATCTTGCCAGATCAGATGGACAAGAAGATGGAGGGCGAATTCTGGGACCTCTGGGAGAAGTGGAGGCTCAAGAAGGGTGTAGATTTGCACAAAGATAGCGGGCGGCCTGACAAGCCGCATGAACGTGATGAGTTATGAGATGTGATAAAAGGGATACAATTGCAGCAAAAGGGGAGCAAGAGGAGTTATGTAGGGCATGTCATGTAATCTTTTCATCTACCATAGACTTGTGGATCGTATATATACAGAGCGTGAAAAGTACCATCTGCTATCGGATGTTTGTGTGATATCGCCATAGTCAGTGTGTCTTCTGGAAGAATAATACAAGGCCAATTGCTTGACGGAAAGCCACAGCGGTCATCTTAAAACATGGATTTCCTATGATCATTTCAATGGGACACCTTTTGCGGCTTTCTGACTAGGTACTCGGACACTCTCTGTCTCCTCTCTTTCAGTACCATCTACATTTCTACGGATTGGTACATGTAGCCTGGTCAGCTTCCTTTGTCGATGGACATGATGGAAAGAACCGAGGTACTATTTGATACAGAGTTCTACAGTGATTTGGAGTGCTGTCTACATGTACACGTATGTAAATTGTATGCATAAGTTAATCGGTTCCATTAAGATATACTTCTGATAAGTAAGGTATACTTTAACACTTAATAATACTGGTCAAGTAAACAAACAAGGTAAACAAACAACAAGCCAATGTATTCCCATGATCTTCCCAAACCCCCTTCAATTTCCCTTCTTGTTCCCTTCCCCGAGATACGACTCCTTCAGGGGGATACCCCGCTCCTTTCCAAATGCCAACCACTTCATCATGGCCTTTTCCTGCTTCTTGAACTTGGGCATGACGATGAATTCGCTCCTCTCCTTTATTTGGAACATGCGGAGATCTTCCGCCAGAGCCTTCATGGCAGCTTCGCTTCTGATGCGTTCTGCCTCTGTGAGGACGGGTCGAGGACCCGGTCGGACGTAATTGCGGCTGATGTTGGTGTTCATGGGTGCCCAGACTGGTCTAGAGGAAGGCATGATGAACGTTGTTGTGGTATGGAGTGGTGAGTGTTGAGAGGTGTTGTTGTTTGGAGTGGTTGATGTTTGTAGCGAGGTACAAGAAGATTGTACTATTGAGAGTGAGAGTTGGATTATGTGAGCGTGTGAAGAAGGTTTGAGCGTGTGAAGAAAGCTGGAGCTGGATGTGTGTGGTTGAAAGGGGGAAGAGGAGGAGAGGGGAACTGGGGGGATGAGGCCCCCTTATATAGACGCCACCAGAGAGAGGAATTTGAGTTCAGATGATCTTCTGGATGTTATCTATAGTTTCTGTAGTTGAGAGATATGAGGCACGAGAGTGGAACTAAATCTCGCCCTGAATTACGCCATGGGCCACGTAGGTTATGGGGGTGTAAGAGGGCAGATGTTGCTTCAGTCAAACGTGGATTCTAGGACAAGGCAGAGAAGCAATTGAGAAATATATAACATCAAAAGATGGATCAATTCGACTATATAACGTAGCTTAATGTCTTGGATGTTTCTCCCGGTGGACATAGGTGATACTGTGTTGTTGACTAGAAGCAATCTCTCGTATATTTTCATCTCAATATTTGCAAAGTACTAGCAGCTGTTTTATAAACAACGCAATTCCTGCCTTTACACTTCTCTTGGACAAAGGATGTCTCATTGACCTGTGACTCATCGTCAAACTATCGCCATATCAGAGTTCCTGTTATGCAAGCCAGTGATGGTTTATCGTACACCACAGAAATAACTTCAGTAGCCCATTCGTTGTTGATTAAACAAACTCTGTGAGCACAACACGTTGCGATGGTAACCATGTGTACCTTTGGTGGGATGAACCGTATTCGGGTTATTAAGATGTGTTTGTTTTGTTGTGGCGTTCAATATGGTATGACTCATGGGCGAATGATGGCCTTGTTGGATTGCTGAGAGTACTTGCAGGATGTATTTATTTTGGACGTATTATGTCCAGTCGGATCATCTACTGCGGTAGATTCCCTTCGTTGTGTGAATGGGGAGGCCCAGAAGAGGAGTTGTAAATCGCCAAAGTGCGTAACTACTTGGGACGCATATTCAATATCTCAGTGATAAATCGACGTTGATTCAGCTGTGTATTGTGCTGTGTATTGTTGACTATACAATTTTCAAGCAAATTTCAAGCCTGTATTGTCAAACGAGCACCCATGATCAAGTAGAGCGGGCTTCCTCAATCTGCACCCATAGTTTATGTCCAGCGGTCTCATGGATTGGCTTAACCCACAAGATATCGCTCAACTCTGCCTGCAATGACTTCCAGCCATCCTCGCCAGACATGTTGTTCTCCGATGTGGCAGTTGCTAGATGTTGGAGGAACCACTGCTGTTCAGCGGTTCCATCTGTAGCAGCCATGCCGCCGATGAACAGTTTCCACCTTGTCAACGGTGCTGAAGAGTGTAGACAGCCTTGGATGGAAGCTTGGAGTTTGCGAACCAAATTCATCGATGTCACGTTTAGGCGATCTGTTGATACGATGGATTTGATGTATGTGATGAGGCAGATTCGCAGGCTGTCATCGCAACTGGGCATTGTGTCGGATTGACAGTTGAGGAGGCGGTTGTAGAGCCCAAAGACAGTTTCGTAGAGATAAGTCGTGTCCAACTTGATGTTTCGAGTCATTGCATCTTCAATAGTGGTGCTAACTTGTAAGACATCCTGAAATATGCTGAAAAGTCTCGATGGAATCCGGCATTCAGATGGAGAGCCTTCAGATGCCTCCGAGTATGGACTATCTTCAGAGGTAGTACTTGGAGAGTCACAGAGACCTTCAATAAGCGGGGGTCTATCCAGGTCTACCGCGATATCAAAAACGCCTCTGACAGGATATTGTTAGCTAGGGTTATTCAAGAGTGAATTTGCATTTCTTACCGGTATAACTTGGATCTCATTCCTTCATTAATCTTGGAGAAGCCTCCTCGTAACTTGACGAGTTCTGCGAGACCTTTGGCGTGGATCCATGCCTTGTCATAATTGCCTTGTTCATTCTGGACCTCGTTAGCTGATGCGACCGATGAGGGGAATAGAATATGGAAAGCAGAGAGAAGTTTCAAGAACTTACGCTCCACATGGACAGGCACGAAATTGCACCCAGGGTTTGATCAGAGGGAAGAGCGCCCGATGCGACTCGGCCCTTGAGTTGGCGCAGCGCTTCATCGAGAAGAGTGTGGGAATCTACATAGTTGGAAGAAGACCCTGTCACCGCAGCAAGCGAGCTGGCGGATAGAGATAAGATGATGCACCGCCAAGCTTCATCCTGCATCATCCTGGGGAACCAGTCCCTTTTGGCAGGGTTGAACATCAGGCATGGAAGGGTGTAAGCGTCAGCGGCTATTGAGTGAAAGTCTTTTTTCTCGCAGTCAGTTATTCTGAGATGCAATAATCAGATGGTGGAGTAGGATGTATAAAGCAGCATACAAAAGTTTATATAAAGCAGCGCATGCCCAACCAGGGTCACAGGTAGATCTGGAAAATTGGCGCTTGGATTCTGAGACAACGACAACTTCGGCTGCGGCTGCTGTTTTACAGAGATGACAGCTCGCTCTTTTGGTGAGACGGTTGGGCCTTCATTGCGCCGCCTGCGCTTGTCTTTTGGTCGCCTTGCTAGTTGCTGGTCTTTGCGAGGCGTGTAGGAGACAAACTCCCACGAAGCTCCGTCGGCAGCCTCGCTCTTTGCCTTGACACTTTTACTTGCACTTGGTGCTACAGTTGCGAGGGGGGTTGGGTCGGGAGCTGCGCGCATCGTCTTGGAGCGAGTCTCCCATTGAATCTCGCGCCCGGGTTTAGAGCTGCTGACCTTGTGGACCAGGAAGACGGCATTGCTGGGGAGAATGACGCTCTCGCCTTTGTTCGACATGGCGGCTGAAGAGAGCTAAGATGGATTCATAGACTGGGGTTGAATATCTGTACTGTGTAGTTGTAGATGAGGAGAGAGGCAAATTGATCGTGAGACGTCGTGTGATTGGGATGAATTACCGAGACTTGACGACACTTGGAATACGGCCAATGACAAAGCAAGCACCCATTTCGGTCGGTCCGTCGGTCAGCTTTAGGATTTTAGTGCTGGAGCTTGTTATCTCTTAGACTCGCATCGCCACAATTGTTCGATCAATCGACACTGTTGCCGCAATGCATGATCTTCCTTTTATATTACTCATTTGGCTTCTCAAGTTGGAATTGGTATATTTGGGTAGATTGGAGGATATTCGATAATTGGATGAACGTCCCAATGCAAAGCGCAGTACTATGGCAGCGTGCTTATAGGGGATTTGGTGACTCTTCGCACAACTCATGATATTGCTTCACTTCTATCTTCTGACGTCAACCACAACCACATCCCAAAAGAACAAAAGGTAAGACGACTTTCTATTCGATAACCATGTTAAGTAAGCCAGTTTACTGTGCAAGTTGTTTTTGCGCATGTCAAATTACAATTACCAATTACTTCTCAATTTGTCTCTGTCCACGCGACGTCTTAGTTCCCGTATTTATTTGAAACAATGTATTATAACTGTGCAACTATGTCCGGTGATTAGTATATATACTCCAAATGTCCTCACTATATCGCCAAAGTGCAGGAATTGGTAAGCAGCAGCAACACCCCCGTCAGCGTCGCACCACTCTGTCAACTAATCAACAAATCAATTTGAAGTCTCTCTCGACAAGGCGATTTGCTGGGCTTCTAGCGCCTGACGAAAAACTCCTAAGCGACGTGCGTTAGCTCCATGGATCTCGCTTTCGAATGATTTGACTCGAATAAGCAGCTTACCTGCGAGCTGCCACCTCTTGTCCAGCCACATTAGCGCCGTCTTGAGCTTCTCTACGCGTGTTTCGCCCCAGTCTCCTCCGTTTTTAGGACGTTCTCCCTTTAAGAGTTGGACAGATGTCAGGTATAAAATCTGAATTAAGAAGGGGGAAATTTCGTCTCGTCCGCGGCGCGCTGCGGTCACCATGTGCTCGTAGTTGGAACTGTCCAAGACGTCCGCAAGAGGCTCTATAAAATTATCCGGCATCTCAACAGGAATTTTTGGCGAGATGTACATTGTGATCAAAGAGCTTCGTGTTCTTGGTGGTCAGGTTTGGCTGTTCTATAACGACCCGGGGAATTAATTACTCACATGTGAGAGATTGAGTGAAGCTCACAGCTCGGAACACCGTTTCGCCATTTGCACTCCATTTGTCCAAAGTACAGCAAGGCCTTAACTGTGCGTTCTAATTGCTGTGCCTCGTCTTTTAGAAGGTGTGATTGCTCATCTCGCGAAGACATGAGCCGGAGCACTTTGGATAGCAGTACAAAGGCTTGTATTAGCAATGCGAACCTCCCAAATTCCATGCTGACGGGATTTTTCAGTAATGGTGAAAATGGCACTTTTGAAGCCTGTAATAAATACGTTAGCATTGTTGTAAGGTGACTGTCTTCGTGAAAGATACTTACTCCTTCGTCCCAAAGCGCATCGTCAGTGGGTAGAGGGTCCTCTGGTCTGGGCTCGTCAATCGCAGCTGGACAGCCTGGACAAGTCATGCCAGAGAGTCTAAATCTACAGTTAGAAATGTACAGTTGGGTCTTGCCTTATGTGGTCTCTCAGCTTACCGATCTAGTAGAAACGCAGACCACCACACCCTTTTCCGTTCTTCTTCTTCCACCCACGATAACGGTAATTTCAACCTCTGCATTCCTCCAGGTTGTATCCCTAAACCATGGGCGTATCGTACACTCGCCGCTACAGACATGAATGCAGCAGGGTAGATTGCATGCCCGATCTCGTAGAGTGCCACCAGAATCATCCCCTGAAGTACTCGAAGAGAGATCACCCCAGCCGTTTCAAGTTCAAAACCGAACTGTTTTGCTGCACGATAAGTTGCCGTTCTGGCTGTCAGATCCACAACGGGAGCGTCACCTTCTGATGAAGGAGGGCGCCATGTCATCAGTTTCATGGCTAACAACAAGAAACCCAAGTCAGCAGCCGTGGTGACACCTTCAGCGGACACATGCAAGTCGTCATAGAAGCGTTTTCGGGAAACCATCGGGAACCAGGAATGAATGGTATGAAAGAAAAGGCGGCCTATTTGCTCCTGCTGCTGATTGCTGCCGAGCTCTCCGGCAACATAGCTCGGTATGCTGGCTCTGGGTAGCTCGACATGATGATTGTGAAAGACGGATGGATCGACGAAGTACAAGGCTGGAAAAGTGGAAGGCGGAAGAGTGTATGGATTTGGTGGGCAGATTATTGACTGGACTGAGAGATAGTTTTCTTCATAGGAATCTGATTGCTCGGAGTTGATGGGTGAGATCTTGTTAACATAGTCATAGTTGCAGCGCCGCTTTTTCCTGCTCTTGCATCAGCGCTCTTCTTTTTCTGTGACCAACCAATCCGACTCGTAACCTATCACGAAATTTACCTACTTTGTGCACTCAAGACACCGTGGAAGCTTCTTATCGCAACGCCGTTTCTTCGTCTTGCACGAATAGCACGCATTTGGCGCGAGGTCAGACTTTCCCCTCACGGGTGCCATTGCTAGCCGGAAGAGGCGTATTGAAAAGAACCTCGCAAACTGGAAGGAAAGGTACGTCAAATAAATGAAGGGATAAAAAATATTAAAGGCCATTCCGGTAAAGGTACTGTTGATGAGAAGCGTGTTGTTGAAAGAGTCGGAATTGTCCTCGTAAAGCGCATCACGTAAGCACCACACGTATCCATTTGTCGACGGCCGCAGCATGATGATGATAATTACCATACATTGCATCTACCCATTATAAGTCAAGTACGAGTTGGTATCGCCCTTTCATGGTAGGATTTTGCGCGTATACAGGGAATATATATAAAAAGGGAAAACACTTTACTGCTTCTTGATGGCATCATGATGTCATCGCCTTAATCGGGCTCTTTTGGCTTGTGTCTAGGCGTCATGGTTGATGCTAACTCGAGCTGAATTCGTCAGCCTTGGCCTTTGGGGAAATGTGGCCACAATTTTATTTGACTGTTAGATAGGTGTATGGAATGTATGGTTTTAAGCAGCTATCTGTAGTTCTTATTTAAGCGCATGGTAGGCTTGGAAGAAGCAACCTTAACGCTGGTAGGTAAATGTCACATGCATACATACATATATAGACCATGTCTGCCTCAAATCTTTAAACCCATAGAACTTATGGCCAAAAATCGTGATTTCCCCCTAAGAGGCCTCTGTGAATATGTAACTACATCTTGGGATTTAAATGACAGAGACTGAGCCAATCGTAGGGTCAACTTTCTCAAACTCCTCCACAAGTTCCTTCCAGAGCTCCTTTTGCAGTGTTTGGCCGTCAGAGCTCAAAGAATAAGGGGAGCGACTAGATTTATAAGATTAGTAACGGAGATTATGCCATTCAATTAGGCAACTCGAAGACCACTTACGGAGCAATCATGTTGTCGTCGAGGTACTGGCCATGAACATCGTCATCAGCGACAATGGCGACAATGTAAGTCAACGCAGATTCATCAACTGGCAATCCGACTTCATCCATCATCTTTCTGGCAGCCTGCCTAGCTGGTCCATCAGGATAGCTTGCGCCGAAGTTTGTGAGAGTCCACGGAGGAGTGGGCTCTACTACAATGACCTTGCTCTTATCAAGACGCTGGCCCAATTCGTTGGTAATTAGGCCGTTGAGAAGTTGAGTGTCAGGATATCTGCGAGGATCGAAATTGGCCTCATCATCGAGATGCTTGATCACATCGTGAGTGAGTTTCTTCTCAGCGATGGAGGTGCCGAATTGCGTCCAGCTGCCAACCATGATGAGACGGCTTGGTGTGCCCTTGACTTCAGCCGTCTTCTCAAGAAGAGGAATCAATTTGAGGGCCAAATAAGTGGTAGACAGCACGTCCACCTGTAGCATCTTCTCGTGGCCAGTCGGCTTCGCAGTACTGTACTGCACGCCACCAACAGCTGCGTTCATGACGGCGACATCGAGTGTAGGTGTCGTGTCTTCAACTTTAGCAGCAAATGCTGCAACACTCTTGTAATCTTCCATTTCAAGTTCAAAGACATCAATCTTGGCATTGGGATTTGCAGCTGCCACAGCAGAGTCGCCCAGCAGCTTGGCCTTTAGTGCCTCGCCTCGAGGCACATTCCGCACGCCCATGATCAGCCTATCAACTTTACGGACAAGAATGTGCTTGCTGACAGCTTCTCCGAGGCCATTGGTAGTTCCAGTCACCAAGATTGTTTTGCCACTAAAGTCAACAGCGTCCAAGAGATCGAGAGTTTCTTTGGGCAATCGAGTGCCATTGCCCTTGCCTTGGGTACCGTCGCCTCTGGGGACTTGCATTTTGATCAGGAATGATGTGTTGAGCTGAGTATGCAATAGTGTATTTTGTGATGGATTGTGATGAATGATGAGGTTAATTTGTGAGACCTCGTCTGCCCTTATATACCATGAGGTTAATGCTCGGGCAAGCCTTTGATGGCATCAAGGCACAGGATTGGTAATTCGCCATGTCATTGATCTAAGAATATTACTCAATCAAGTTGCAGTGATTAATCGTAATTAATTGCAAATTTATGGGGAAATATAGGGATTCGAGTTGTCTCAGGAGATGGAAGACTGCAGTTACAGAAGAGGCGCCCGCATTGCGGCCGCAGTCTGCGGCCGCAACTCACCCGCAGCCAGCCGCACTTTCAATGGCATAGGTAAAGAGCCACAGAACCAATGAAACAAATGTATTATATTCATTTATAAGCTGAAATTCAATTTTATTGCGCCATTCGCCATACAAGCGTCCTTCATATCCTTTCATTGTGTTTGTAACTCTCTACCCTCCAGGAACAGCCGATTCTCTGGCGCCTGATAGCCCGCAAGAGATTTCGAAGTGAACAATAGTCATCCATCATAATCCATTCACGTATATATTTCGAAACTAACTTTGAAATAGCCAATGACTTGTCCGCATTCTTGTAAATGCCGCCAAGTGGATATAGTTCCCAGTCTGTATATGCCTAGTAGATTTAACAAAATCGTACGCTGGGTGGGCTCGGAAGGACACGCAAGGGTAGACACAGCAGCTAGAATGGGTATTTCATTACATCAAGTATTAAAAATATCTTATTGAGAACCATTTTGCATAGTTGTAAACCAGAATTCTTGTGGCTTTGTGAGAAGGGAGTAGCCTTGGCCAGGCGAAGAACAGATAACCGCTGTTGTTCAATCCATCTAGCTTTCAAAGGCAGTATAATACACAAGAACAACATTCACTCTCCAGTATTAATAAAATACTCCTTTTCATCGGCGCCTGATCTCGAGGTGCCAGTTCGACCCTTATGTGTGCTTAATGGCCCACGTTGAGCATTGGCAATGGGCGTATACTCTTTTCCATTGATGATCACGGGCTTCAGTATTTTTCCTACCGGCGTTGTTAGCTCAATGTAATTCATCAGAATATGTCACTACATACCAATGCCCGTGAGGTGATAATTGATGAAGATGTTTTCCCAGTTCTTCTTTGGCGCAGAGTATACTTCGTGCATGATACTCAAATGCTTATGCGTCTTGCTCAGCTCGACAAACCAATCCCAGACTTCACGATGAAGCGGGGCGTGAGCGAACCGATTGATATCCTCGACGCTACGAAAATAGAGCACCGACATGAAACCGTTGGCCTACGAAGTATGTGAGTGATGGTTCTCTCCACTAAACGTGAATAACTTACCGTCGGTCGCTCATTGGCAGCTTTATACCCACACATACCAAGAACTGTAACTTTTGTCAGCTCATGAGAATTGCCATGGATGACTGTGCAGAGTTGAACAAGGTTTGGAACTTACAGCCGGAGTCCGGATCATTCTCAAGATCCTTCAACATCGCTTGAAACTTGAGGGAGGTCTCCAGCCCGCCTGCTCCAAACATACCGAGGGCGCTGTTGCGATGCTGTGTTAGCAGGAATCATTGCGACAGATGGAATATATAGACGAGCGTAACGCACGAATTGTTTCTGAAGCCCAGCATGATGACGGCCATGCCTGTCCCCGACGGCTCGCTTGGCGGTTTACCGTCCTTGTCGGGAATCTGCACGGTATACTTTCCCATGATAACATCTTCCATCTGCGTGTTGCGAATAATGCCGTAGTGCATGAGCATCGTGTGAGAGAATCGGTAAAGCAAAACGAGCGCTGCCGGTGCGACTGCGAAAGTAGGCCGAGCGAATAAGACTAAAAGACCCTGGAGGGTGGCTCCAATGGCTATCCATGTCGAGATGGAGAAGTTGTCGCGGACAGTCTGTAGAAGCCTTGGGGTCAGCGCCTGAGTTTTTTTCCACTTCGTCTTATTCGTGATGCCTGGAATTATCTTTTCGCGAGATGTAATGGGGATGACCAACATTCCAAAGAGCAGTAGAAGCTATTTGCTTCGGTGAAACCTTGGGGATCCTGTCGATTTGCGGCGCAAAGTGTTGGAAATCCATCTTGGTGGTCGTTTTGAGATGTTGTGGTTCGAAGTGTGGTATTCATGAGATCAGCAGCACGACGGGGCCTGCGTTTGCTTATATATGTAGTAGAGATTCAAGATATGTCTGAAAGTTCTGACAGTCATCCAGCAAAACTATGTAAGGGAAACTTTAACGGATGCAAGGGCGCACTACATGTGACAACGCAGACGCCCGTTTGTGCAACCCGTTTGCAAGTCGTTTTGCCAACCGAGTGCGAGATTTAGCAGCTCGGCAGTCGAGACAACCAATCATCTGAAAGGCATATTAAATGGCGGTCCATCGGTGTAACTAAGTTGCCGTCAATTCCTTTGTCTAACACCCCTCCCGAGTGCGTGGCTTGATGACGACCATCTTTTAGCTGAAGAAATTTGGCTTGTCAAAGGGAGTCGCCGGGCTAAGGGACTGGAGTCAGCCCTACATGTAGACCGGCCTTGATCTTACGATGACGGGTATCTTCTACGGAATGCTACTTATAAAGAATGGGGCGCGCCGGAGTATCTGTACATTGGGACATGAAATTTCGGCAACAAACAGGGATTAAACCGAGTGCGAAGCTGGGGCCGAGTCCGAACTGTGGCGCATGAATCAATGACGAGGAGATTTCAGTTAGACGTACATGTACGAATATTTCGGACATGATTTCTTTCCAAAGGAGGCAGATGATGACATATCAGTTATGATGGATCAGTATAACCACTTGACTGTGAGAAGGCGGCGTGTGGCACAGTGAGGTTGAGTGAACAATGTGAAAGACTAAGCTGATTGCCATCCTAATTAACCATGTGTTTTCTATCGCATCTTGGGAATAAAAGACGGAGAGCTAAGGAATTATCGCAGTGCATTATTTTCGTCCCAACCAAGTAACGAATGGGCCAAATCTTGCCAATGCTGAATCTAGGCCTCTGTCACCCTAAAGGAAGCGGTGATGCGTCTCTGGTATTGAAACACGGCAAACTTACTCGCAGGCATCGTACCCTCATCTTCTCTACCGATATGATGTAAATTCAACATTTAAGAATCAGTGAAACGAAGCTAGACATAACCATAAACAAGTCATAGGAGAAAAGTTATTAAATATAAAGATATAGCTAGAGACATATATGGAATGATTATCTCCTACTCTAGGCAAATTATTTGTAAAGAACGACCAAATATCTTTCAGTATGGCACCATTGATACCCATCTTAAGGCCAATACGCATTTCTATCCAGGTGCGTGTCAACTTACAAGTTACAGACTTGGAGACGATGCTGGAAACTTTATTGTGTTCGCTTCTAAGATAATATGAATTCACGCAATATGTGACGGCGTTCACCATGCCAAATGAATTAGAAAGAAAATGGAAGAGACATATTATTTTTTGAGCTGAGTTAAGGATACGGCCCTAAACTGGACATCCTAAATATAACCACTCTTCCAGTATTATTACACAGAGCCATAGCTACGTCTGTTGACGATTCTTGTGGCGGCATTAAAGGCTGTTTATTAGGCCATACTGCCTCTATGGAAGGCCAGTACTCGGGCGGAAGCCACAGTATGTTATGCCCGTTCCATGTGATCCAACATTTATCGGTGCTTATGCCGTAGCCAAAACGGGCTATCTCTTGAGTATCATCAATAATTTGTTGGCGTTGATCTTGGTCCTGAGTGATCTGTAGATCTAAGGATAGAATTCGAGTTACCGTCGTATATTGGGCTTCAGGTTGATCTCTTGCACGTAATCTTGTAGTGATGATATCCGTCCTCGGGCGTGGAGCAATCTTGTCGAAGGATGTAGCATATCGTCCATCATAAACTCGACGTTTATGTTGTTTCTTGCATTTGACGCCACTGATTTTATCGACTGACCACAAAATAATATAGCGGTTATCTGCCGAGAAAGAAACTGACTGAATCCAACGTCTATTTGAGTGTATTGTATATCTTTTGGCAGTCTCCTCCCAAACCGTAACGGCCTCTATTGATGCTGAGGCAAGGCAATGGCCATCTGGTGAGAAAGCAACTGAATGAACCCAGCTTTCATGGCGATGGGCATCGAGAATCTTTTGTTCTTCGCCTGTTGTTAGATTCCAAATCGTAATAATGTTCTTTGATGCCGAGGCAAGATAACAGCCATCTGCTGAAAAGGTAACTGCCTGAATCATATCGCTACGGCCCTTGAGAGTTTGAGATCTTTTACCAGTCATATCCCAGATCATAATAGTCTTATCGCTTGAGCCCCGAAGCAAAATAGCGGCCATTTGCAGAAAAAACAGCTGACTGGACCGAGCCTTTATGGCCCTTGAGCTTTCGTTGTTCTTTGACTGTTATATCCCAGATCTTAATAGTCCTATCGTCTGATCCTGAAGCAAGGAAATGATTATCTGCTGAGAAAGCAACCGATTGGACCCAACTATTATGGCCCTTGAGAGTTCGTAATTTCTTGCCAGTTAAATCCCAGATCTTAATAGTCTTATCGTCTGATCCTGAAGCAAGATATTGACCATCTGCTGAGAAAGTAACTGATCGAACCCAATCGCTATGGCCCTCAAGGGTTTGTAGCTCTTTACCTATTGCTATATCCCAAATCCTAACGGTCTTATCGCTTGATCCTGAGGCAAGGTAGCGACCATTTGCAGAGAAAGTAACTGACCAAACCCAACCACCATGGCCTTCGAGGGTCTTTTGTTCTTTCCCTCTTGTTATATCCCAGATCTTAAGAATTCTTTGAGACCCTGAGGCGAGGTATTGAGCATCTGCTGAGAAAGCAACTGACTGAACTGAATTAATATGACCCTTGAGGGTTTGTCGGTCTTTACCTGTTGTTATATCCCAGATCTTAATAGTTCTATCATCTGATCCCGAGGCAAGATAGCAACTATCTGCTGAGAAAGCAACTGATAGAACTGAATTGCCATGGCCTTCGAGGGTTTGTAGACTTTTACCCGTTGTTATATTCCAGATCTTAATAGTTGTATCTTCTGATCCTGAGGCAAGGTAGCGACTATTTGTTGAGAAAGCAACTGAATTAATCCAGCTGCTATGACCCTCGAGTGTTTGTTGTTCTTTGCCTGTTGTTGTATCCCAGATCTTGATAGTCGTATCGCTTGAGCCTGAAGCAAGATAGCGACCATCTGCTGAAAAAGCAACTGACTTAACTGAACTTCCGTGGCCTCTAAGAGTTTGCAAATAGGGCCTCTAATGATGTTCCACTGTAGGCTTATTTTTTAACCAGTGCGGTTCTTCCTTCTTAAATATTTTGCGTATTAAGCTATTCGATGGGCTGAATATAAGTGCCGACATATATATCTGGAGTGGACTATCTGCAATCAACGAACTGTTCTGCCGGATAAACCGCCGTGCGTCTTGTGTAAGTTCGAGTAATTGATAGTCTAATGATTGACGATCTGGTGATTTCACCTTTTTGGATTAGTTCCATTGTCGGCCATTGTGGTCTTATAATATCTACTTACTCTTATTAGATTCTCAAATCTCCATCTGAAGGGGTGAAACCATCGCGACTCCTCTTCTCGGCTTTCTAACGATTTGACCTTCATTGATCAGTTTCGATCCTAATTGTGATGGCACCACCGGCTTACTCTTAGTAAATCCTCCAGCCTCGCCATGGAAACAACACCATCTTCAATATGCTTCAAAAGACCCAGAGCTTCGAGCCAGTACAGAAAGTACTTTCGAAGGAATAAGTAAACTAGCTCGCACCTCTCGCTGTTAACTTCATTCCGTGGTTGGCCGTTATGCATATCACAGAAATGATCGACCCAATGGATACAAGGATAACATATGGCACTTAGCGGATCCGGATTTGGTGCCTTGATTTCTTTATTTGGGAGTCCAGGAGAATCTAAGGAATAGATATTCCGTCGTAATGTGGCGGACATAACTTATATCGACCGCGAGAAGATGTCACCGTGGATATCGGCGGGGCTGGGACAGAAGGTGGTGGATAGTACCCTAGTGTTCAAAAAGTCCTTGGCTGAGTGGTGGATAATATAAACCCGGCTATCTCTCACAGTAAGAAAGGAGCCGCACAGTCCTATTACCTTGTAGATTGACTCATAATCTGCAAGATTATCGCCTGGGGACTTAATAAGGGAGCCAAGCTCAGCCAGTGTAACAGGCCAATACACAAGCAACACAGTCGCAAGCGTTCGATAACAAAATTTGGTATCGTTACCATCCTCTAGATAACATATTTACTCCACCATCCTCTTATATAAAGCCTCGAGTCCAGGTAGAAACTCATTCAGCTTTGAAAGGGTACTTTTCAGTAAGATATTCTCTAAGTTCTGACAGACTAATGCCACCTAGAGGAAAGTATCGTTAGAATTAAAGGACAAGTAATGCTAAACGGCACCCTTTGTTTCAGCGTTATATTTCCTCTTCTGCGCCAACTTGTTGACTTGGTGCTCGATATATACATTAACAGCTGCAGAGATAGACTTTTCATTAAGCTCTAGACAGAGCTTCATTTGCTTAGCAGTAGAATTAAGTCGCCCCTTAATCTCAGGCCAGTTACGACTAGACACTATCTATTTAACGTGGGCAAAGAGTGCTGATCCCTTGTTGATAAAATTAAGCAGCTTTAGTAAATCAGTTACGCATTCGTCGAGTGCGTTAATAATCACATAAGTTTGCTCCAGGTTTATTTCTTCTAAAATATTTAGGAAGATTTCTAATACTGCAGACTATGCATTCACATCCTTAAAAATTGCCGCCCCTCCATATTTATACTTTTTCTGTATATGGGAGACGAGCGACGGTTGTTATTCCACAATCAGGTAGATAAGGCCTCGCAGCACAGCTGTGGCGCTAATAATGCGCTCGTCGGCGGCCTGGCAAAAGAAATAGGATAGTAATTTGTTAGCTTTCTTGTCCCTTAGTCTCGTTTAGGGGGTTAACTCGTTCACAATTCCGCAGAGCAACATCGTCTTGCCCTTGCCGGGATCGCCCTTTATCCAGAGCAGTCGGCTCTGTTCGTCGTCGCGCCATTGTCGGAAGTCGCTATGCTCGAGGATCCAACGGTATGAATCTTCAAATAGACCTCCCTTTGTGTCCTCAATGCGAGCTTTATCGAGGCGGGGGTTGGTGTTTCGCAGGTCGGAAAGGCAGCGGTCCTCCGTCTGATGGAAATGCACCACGTTTCCGACATGAGCCTTTGCGTTGTCTCTGAGGTCAACGAAGCCGACATGCGTATTCGATGTCATGTCTGCCATGGTTTTGTGATCTTCCTGCGATTGTTTGCGTGGAAGTAGCCCAATGTTTGTAGACTCTCAAGTACGTATGCTAGAGCTTCAGTCTGATGTTGTCGTGGTTTGCAAATGACACAGGTGTACAAAAATCTCTGGGATAGAAAACCCCGCAGGATCTCAGCCTTGGAGTATCGTGTGTGGCGCGACAAGTAAGGAGCTGGTCTGGAAGCAGCCTGATTGATTCATTGGTCACAAACCCCTCGCAGCTGCTCTGCTGCCCAACTGCATGCATGGCGGCCAAGTGCTTTCTCACCACAGCCTTTTTGAGTTGAATCATCAGGCATCAACGATTATCTCCTTCCTGCAAGCTCACTATACATTTGAGAATGGCTGAAATGATCGGAATCGCCAACGGTGCGTTGAGCGTTGCAGCACTCTTTAACAATTGCGTCGACACTTTCGAGTACATCCAACTCAGCCGCCATTTTGGAGAGGATTATCAGAGATATCAGCTGAAATTAGACGTTGCGGAGACTCGCCTAGGACGATGGGGTGAGGCTGTCGGGGTCAACAGCGATATACGATTCACATCTGCCTCACCAAGTGATAAAGCAGTAAAGGACGCTTTAGGAATTCTCGAGGATATTGCAGATTGTTTTGAGGCTGCTCAGAAGAAATCGAGACGATATGCAGATCGTGCTGACAAAAAGGAGCTAGTGGTTCATAATGATCATGATATGAACCTCTTGTTCCAACGGCTGCATAAGCGCTCCAAGGACATCGCTCGTCGGAGACAGAAAGGCATAAGCATTGTAAAAAAAGCTGCATGGGCATTATATGATAAGAAAAGTCTCGAGAACATCGTTAATCAGATTACATCCTGGGTTGACGAGCTGGAGAAGTTATTCCCTATTGAGTTGACTCAGCAGAAGTTTATCGAGAATGAGATTAAAGAGGTTAATGACGAGCTGAGCCTTAAGACTCTTAAAGATGCCGCCCGTGATATCGATCCGGCCTTAGAACGCGCGGTGGAACATAAGGTGGACTCTATCGAGGGAAAGAACTCTGCCAGGGACATCACAATGGAGGACAAGGCGAGATTCCACGTGGGCAACGTATTCTCAGAGGGAGTCCTCCAGCACCAGATACTCGTCAAGGATCAGGCAAACAACTCCATAGAGGCAATTTCAGCGAAAATTGAGACTCGAATCCAAATAGGAAATGTTTACGGTGGCAAGGGGATCTGGGATGATTAGCAGTTTAGCAAATAGTATTACAATGGTCGTCAATTGACTATTGAGCTCACACCCGTTTATTAAGCTATGAAGATTGACACTTAAATGCAGATTGAAAAATAGTAACAGCAAATATGAACTGTCGAGGGATATATATGGTTAAAAAACTCCAAGTCTCCAAAGGTATATGAGAGGCTAAATGTTGATTTGATCTCGTCCTGATAATATATGATATATTGCAACTCCTTTCGCAACCAATCATTTCCAACACGATCAACCGACCAATTCAATGACGTTTTACTAAATTAGCTAGTATTTTTGTACCAATGCAGGTTCTTCGTCTTTAAGATCATTGTAAGCTTGATCTAAAGTTACTGAAAGAGCTAGCGCAGATAGAGGTGCTGCAGAAGCAGTTCAGGAGATCTCGCTTCTTGGTCGAGATTTTTGAGACTCAAGTCGATTTATTCGTTCTGTGATGATATTGGGTCCGGAGATGTCTCTGATAAGGAAATTTTGTCGAAGAATCCATCTTCATGTATTTCCGGGACCCCATATTCCTCAGCGGTTCCGATTTCGTCGTCCAGAGTGGTCCCTTCAGAGTCTTCATCGCTGCCGAATGATTGCGAGCTGGAGAAGGTATGTATGTAGCCATCCGAGAGCTTTGCTGCTGATAATCGCAATGTGAGCAAGGCTAGGAATTGCAGATGGTCGGCGATGTGATTTAGCATGAGATCCATCGTAGACTTCTTCATAGGAGCAACAATCTTCGTCTCTGAGTCAGCCATACTCCGGGCCGTTGGATCCTCCGGTGGTTCCTCTTCAGATCCAGACTTGGGAACGTCGAACTGTGCTTTTTTGGAGCCCTCTTTGGTACTCGCAAAGTCTTTATTGGACTCCGGTGGCGACGTTACCAGCACTTCGTCCAAGTTCTGTGACCCGGACGATGCTGAGAGTAGAGGAATGCTCTTTGACTTGGGCCGAGTTTTGTCAAGTGGAAGGCAACAAAGGGGACAGATATCCATGGATCGGCCAACATCAAATGAATCTTGGAAATTGGGGTTGAGAGACTGATTACCACTGCCAATCGGATTAGATGGGACTTGTCGCCAAAAGACGCCATGATATCGCTCGGTGTGGGCTTTCCAGTCAGATCGGCTAGCAAAGGCTGGAGATTGCAAACATGAACTTGAAATGCACACAAAAGGCAACAAATCTTCGTTCGCGTGGCATCTGTGCCATACTCATTAGCATCAAGGATGGGATTCGGAAGAGGACCGACTTACCTCCACCATACGTTATCAGTATAGTTAGCTTTGAGGAAGACTTTTCGACAGAGGGGACAGGGCTTCTCAAATTCTCTATCTTCGAACTGTGGAGGGCTGGGAAATTTTGCTGTGCTTTCAAAGACAGTTGACGCTCCAGCACGCCTTGGAGAAGGCATCTTGGCTTCTGCTATCGGTAATAGTGAATCTGGAACCTAGATCTGATGCCAAGGTCCCGGATAGAGCTGGAGTCTCAATGGAAACTCTGCCTGGCTCGAGTTTCTGTGACATAGGGTTTTGACCTGTGGCTGACGGTTGTGGCAGTGATTCTTTGGTAGGCAAAGGTGACGATTCTCGTCTCGATTGCACATATTCATCTTGAGACTTCTCATCGCGGCGATGGTCTGTACGCAGTTTCTTCTCGTGTGACCGCCAATATAATAGCTTCATATGCCTCTTTGTCATTGACTTACTCAAGTACTTACGAAGGCTTTTAGAGGCTTCGGGATAGAGCACGTTGACCGTGAGCCCCGACTTGATCTCAAAGGAAGAGGCCTCTATGGGCTTCCTTGATGCAAATGCTTTGACTCGGACATCAAGAAAGGACGAAGAAGGCTGTCGCATATGAATGGCGAGTCGATCAAGTTCGTTCATTGATCTCTGAATACCGTTGAGTCCAACCTTTCTTCTATCCGCCTCGTCATCTGAGGACTCATCTGAGCTGAGCTCACTCGGGTCGGTGGTTACTACCATTCAGTAAGCTTACTATCCTGAAGAGTCTTCGTGCCCCAACCTTACTCTGAAGAAGATTCATTTTGAGTATGTCTAGTACTAAAAGAATAAGGTCGCGGTGTTGTGGATAATGCTTCAGGCGCTGGTCAAGACCTGCGTTCGCCCCAGCGAAGACGCCAAGATACGCTGCCCAGTCGAGGAATCTCTTCTCAAGCTTCTGCATAATAATTTTGTGCTTATCTTCCCCTTCCGAAATTAAGAGCTGGAGTCCTTTTCTAAATTTTGATTCGCATTCAGTGGCCACAATTGAGATGGGCTGCTCTTCCTCCTCGTTCAGGCCAAACCCCCCAGGCTTGGCATCTGCTTGATCTCCAAGGGCAGCCATCGCTGACCGCTTGGGAATATTTATTTCGGGAATTCTGGTTAAGATTTATTCTAACAATGTGCACGTTTGGCGGGCGTCGACTAGCTCCTCTCGTCCGCTTGTTTGGTGAGGGATCGTTGACGTTCATTGAGTTGAGCGGGAGAGGAAGGTATGTGTTTTAAGTTCGAACGATAGCTGAACAAATTAAAAAAGCTGAGTGATCAAAGACATGTAGCTCGGAAATTATGAATTCTCAAAATCCGGCGATGCGTGTCTAGGATGATACCTTGGAATGCTGATACGGTGGCGAACAAAAGGCCTTATGATACATGCGCAAATGTACAACAAAGGACAACAAAGACTCAGA
The DNA here is from genome assembly GCA_020045945.2 of Trichoderma semiorbis. Taxonomy (NCBI): domain Eukaryota; kingdom Fungi; phylum Ascomycota; class Sordariomycetes; order Hypocreales; family Hypocreaceae; genus Trichoderma; species Trichoderma semiorbis. The sequence continues at coordinate 7,280,371 of CM034695.1, forward strand.
TATGGTTTTAAACCTCTCAGCCAACGTCTGGTAGGCCCTCTGAGTGTCACAAAATGGATTCGTCTTGTCCAATCGATGCAATGACTCTCAAAGCTATACCATTCCCCCCCGACCGCAATTCCATCCGAAGATAAGTATTCTCTTTCACCCTCGCTACAGCCACGCGCCCGACCGGTTTTGCGTTCGAATTTTGGAGGCACTCTGATTGCAATATAGTCCAAGCCAGCTCACCCAGATCATTACTTCTAAGCCTGAGGCAAAACATGCGCCGCAATTCCCTTTGAACAAAACGATCTATATGCGCAAGTCGGAGACAAAGCAACCCCGCTACCTCGACTGTCACCGTATACTTTGACTTTACCAGGAATCAACGGGGTTTATAACACAAGTATACTAGCTTTAGAATAGATAAAGACTATACTTGTAGATAGGGAAAAAGTTTTTATATAGAGGAGGACTCTTAAGCAATTCTATTAAGTATATTCAATACTATTATTTATGTAGCTCCTAAGCTCTTCTATTATTTTCGACAGTACAGTATACTAATCCAATCCCCTGCGAGGATTACCATCCGTGGTGGTGACCGCCACTAGTGGTCTTGTGGCTCTTGTACAAAGTCGCAGAGTCGAGGACGGTATTGTTGTTGCTAGCAATAAAGTCGTGCGTCAAGTGTGTAGCGTTGTGGAACGTCAGCTTGCTCCATCCGTAGACAGCGTTAGTAGTATCAAGACCAAATCGACTGTACTCCTGGCGAGGGGTCTGAATAGTATCCAATCCGTCGTAATGACCAGCAGCTCCGTTGGTGATGTACCAAGGGGAGGTCGGGTTGTTCAATTCCTTGGGGTCAATTTTCTGGTCGGCGATAGGAGCCAGGCGCTCGTAGACGTGGGCGTGACCAGATAGAACAAGATCAACACCGTACTTGATGAAGAGAGGCTCGAAAACGTCCTTGCAGCTCCAGCAGATGGTACCAGTGACGTTTGCGTGGCTAAGATACCAGGGGCGGTGACCACCAACGATGACCCAGGGAGTGACGCTGCGGTCGATTGACTTGAGATCAGCCTCAAGCCAATTGACTTGAGCATTCATCTTCGCGTTGACGAGGCTGGCGCCCTCACCCTCAGTGCCTCCAATCTCGTCGGGGCCAATAAATCCGTGGCCAAGATCGGTCTCAGTGTCGAGTTGGATAAAGTGAGCCATGCCGCTGTTCCAGCTGTACCAAAAGTTTCCAGTGCCTTTAGAAACATCGCTGGGCATGCGGAAGTGGTTCTTGAAGCCGGTAAAGTTGGTCTGTCCGGGCATGCAGATGCTAAGATCGTAGGTGATGTTGTGTGCCTTGTCAGCGGTGCCACCGTTGTCGCAGTTGGCCTCGTGGTTACCAGGTCCAACCATGTAGGCCTTGGAAGCAGTAACGGGCATCATCTCGTTGTAGAAGTCGTTTAAGATAGCCTCATAAACCTTGTATCCCTCCTCGACGGTGGTGTTAGGCAGGAATCCCTGAATCTCCTCCTTCAGCCAGTAGTCGGCATATGCAATGTCTCCGACGTGCCACAGGAACTCATAGTCGCCCATGGTGCTGATGAGAGAGTCGACCGTGTTCTTCTCACCAGGCTTCAAGACGTTGGTAGGCGCAACACCAGTTCCGGCTGAAGTATACAGACCCTTTGAGCCCATGGTGCCCAAGTCGGCGACAACAGCAACGGAAAAAGGCGTTTTATCACCGACCCTTCGGCTAGTGGTGAAGTTGAATGGCTCATAGCACACATCCTCGTTCAATTGCGCAGGCAGGTAGTAGTAGGTGGTGTCCGGCTTCAGCCCCTTGATCAAGACGTGGTTGTTGTAAGTTGTCGAAGTGGGATAAGTGACAGACACGGCCGAAGATGCGACATTGGTGAGGTGCTCCTTTGACCTGCCCCAGTAGACGCTTGGACGACGAACATGGTCAAACGTGTTCCAGCTGACCATCATTCCATCGTCGCCGTGGTAGGCAATTCGGATCTGCGAGTTGGCAGCATCGCTGTCCGCAGCCACCAGAGGCAGCAGGCTTGCCAGGAGAGTGCTCTTCTTCATCTTGTCAACGGTGCAATTATTCAGGACCTGTCGTGCTGGCTACCAATGCGGCTGCCAGGATTGGAGAAGGTAACTACTAGTATATATATATCCATTCTGAGTCGGCTGGAGTGTGCGCCCATCGCCGTCATAACTATCTGTACTTCATTGCCACTACTGCTCACAGTAGTATCAACGCCATGTACGGAAGCTCAACAACTAACACAGCTCAACATGATGCGATACCTTGTTAATTGCTCTGCTAGTATTGGCTCGGCGATACCATCCATGTGCGATTTGCGGGGAGATACACTGCATGCCTCTAGCATTCTTTCGGCACCGAAGCCAGGGGTCAGCCGTTGCATGTGCTCTCACTGAGGCGTCAGATTGGCCACACCACGGGATCTGCAGCCGATTCAGGAACCGAATCTCTAGATTTCGGTCTGCACTGTCGTATATACGAGTAAAAACTGCTGTGTGAATTCATTACCTTTGAGAGTATGTCATGAACAGAGTAATGGAATTTTTTCAGCTGGTTGAACAGGCTAAATTGCAGCAAAACAGGAGCCAAGAGGTGAACTATTTCCACCATCGCCAAAGAGTCCCGCTTACTGATGCATCTAAACAATACCAAGTCGCCTATAAACTCGATATCTAGAATTATACTCATCTTAAGTCCTCAAAGGGTATAATTGAGCACGACGCTCGCCAGGGAGAGGGTGGGGGTGGGGGGGGGCGGGGGGGTAGAATGAGTTGAATTGGACCTGAGGTTATTCCCGCAGTGGCGGTGTCTAGTAATGGGTTCATCCTAAAACTAAACCACCGCTCGACCTAGTACACATCGCTATTCAATCATTCGCAACTCGAGTTAGAGCTATGGACTAGTAATCTTCAGCTTATCAAACGCAGGCGTCATTTTGGTCGGGCTGGTAGCAGCTTTCATAGTGAATCAGCCCAGGTATTCCACTTACAGACTTAGCCTTCCAACCATGTCTGGTACTGTTCTCACGTTCTCACTAGATCTTGGATAGTGTTGGTATATATTGAAACAACCGCCTATTATAACACGGCGGAGCATGCCCCTATTATGCGGCGTTCCTTCCATTGTTAAGGAAAAGCATGAATCTCATGAACCTCCGGTGATTTTTTCCGTAGTTCGCCCCCGTTTACTAGCCTCCATGTAAGATGGTGTCTCAAAGAGAGCTCCATAGTATATCCTACTTATTTAGCAAATGGTTAGTTGTAAGCCTGCCTTCAGCAGGACATTTATCAATAACCTCAGAGACTTTAAATTGGGAGAGCAATTTCTTTTCAACTAGATTCGGTCTATTAATAAATGCATCATAAAGTTGTAAATTCTTTATACGATAAAATGACAATATCCGTTGCAGATTTTGCAATACTAGCCGTTAATAGACATAAGTCCTCATACGGTATTCTAGCAAATAAACCGAGCAAAGCATAACACAGCTATCTATCTCACTCGATACTCTATCTAACAATGGAAACTCCTGTAGATGTTTTGATATTTTTTTGCCTTGGTAATATATGCTTTTTGCCTTGGTAATATATTAATAAAGCAGTATTTTATAGACGTCCTATCACCTTTATATGGCGATATATTTATATTCTGGGATATGTATTACAAAATTCGGTATTGCGAGCCCAAAGATAGCCTTCCATGAAGCCAATGAAGTTAACATTGAAGCTATGTGTTCTCACGGCTCCATTAATTTTCAACCCGATCTTTCGATGAATATTATTCGCAAAAGTGGACAGAGTCTCTTCAACATATCACCGATCAGCTTCATAAGCTCAAAGCCGTTATACAAGCTGGCTCAACAGATAAAGGGTGCAATTCCCGTCCTGAAACTCGACCAATGGTAGGCAATGTCGTTGTGCCTTGCAGGGTACCATTCGAATGATTACATCTAAGTAGCTCTATTTACACTCTGTGGATGGCACGAGAGCACCAATAGCGAGATGCATAGAGTCACCACCAATGGGGAGCCTCAAAGATGAACAAGGTTAGGCACTCACCGCCTGATGTCAATGTGATCACTACTTGGGATGAGGGATTTTAATCAACGATATGCGAAGTAATGCCTTTGCATTTGCCTTTGCAAACAATTCGTTCGCAAGTACAAAAGCAACATCCCATTGCTTCACTCAGGCGTAAAAGCCCAATAGAGCGTCACCATATCGAGAGAATAAGGCACAATGAAAAGAAAAGCGCGGTCGCATCGACGCGTTATTCGCCAGAGCCAATTTCGCGATAACACTGTAATTACACAGGGTGATGCACACATTCACCTGCCTCATCAACCGGCCCGAGCTGCGATCCACGTCATTCCATATCCACCAAATGAAGATTTTATCAAACGGCCAGATATTGTTGATAAACTTGATCAGCTCTTACCGCGATCATCAGACTACTATAGTGCGGCTCTTTGTGGGCTAGGCGGATCAGGGTATGTATATGCCATGCGATCAGAAGCATTTACTGAATAGCCCAAATGTAGGAAAACCCAGATTGCGCTCAATTATATATACCGACAATGTGGTACTCGCTCCGTCTTTTGGGTACACGCGGATACAAAAGCAACAATCCTAAATGATTATAAAATAATCGCAAAAAAGCTTGGCATTATGGATAAACTGGTCGACGACGAAGCTTTACTCATGGCAGTTTGCAGTCGCATCGAAGAAGAGCCAGAGTGGCTCTTAGTCCTTGATAATGCTGATGATCTATCATTGTTTGGGGTCGGGGTACCGTCTACTTCGTCAGAGAGTCTACCAAATTGTGTCCCTCGAGGTCCCAAGGGGGTCGTTCTGTGGACGAGTCGTGACAAGCGCATCATGGGGACATTGGTCAGCCCTCTCAGAGTAATTGAAGTATGTGATATGTCACTCGAGGAAGCAAAGAAATTGCTCGCGCTAGCAACGGCAATGGTACAAATCGAACCACCGAGTGAAGACACCGAGGACATAGACAAATTACTGGAAAGCCTTCAGTATCACGCATTAGCAATTTCGCAAGCCGGTGCCTATATGCGAAGAACGTCGACACCAGTGAGGGATTATTTATCTATGCTTTCAGAAAAACAGAAACGACAGCAACTTTTAGAGAAAAGCGAGTTCGATCGACATCGAAAATTTGGGGCGCCTAATAGTATTCTAGACACATGGAGCATCTCAATTACGCGTATCCAGCAAGAAAACATGCGAGCATTTTATTTGTTTCATATTATGGTATACTTTGATTGCCAGAGAATTCCTGAACAATTGGTTCAAGTTACCGGCACGGATTGCGGCTTAGAAGACGACGAACTGAAGGAAGCTCTGACACGACTTCAGGAATTTTATCTCATTTATCAACGCAAGGATGAAATAGGTTCTACGATCTATGAAATACACAAGCTTGTACAAGAGGCTGCACGATATGGGTTGTGTAGAAGGAATATATTGGACAAGAGCTTGACAACACTAAACGTCAATTTTCCACGGGAGGAAGAGGGAGATTCAGAAGACGAAGGAGATTTGGAAGACGAAGGAGATTTGGAAGAGAAGCCAGAAACGTTTTTCGCAATGTGTGCCTTAGATGCTATCGGGTTTCAGTCCAAACGCCTTCATGGATCTGACACAATTTGGGTTCTGGGCGATGATTATCTGACACATGCTCTCCAGGTGGTTGAATGGATAGACATTTACGAAGAGGAGGTTATAACATCGACCAATCTTTTTTTTGTTGCGAACTTGCTGGCGCACCTTCACAGATGGAAAGAGTCAGAATTATTACTTAAGAGGGTATTAACAATGAGACGAAAGATGCTAGGAGAGGAGCATCCCGATACGATCCAAGGCATGCATGCTCTTGCCGCAACGTACCTCGGGCAAGTTTTCGGATATCGAGATTCAGGGCCACTTCAATTTAATTTTGATTTTGAGCGGGAAGAAATTGGTCAAGAGCTGTGTGATGAAGCTAAAAAAAAATAGGCAAAAAGGTGGTGAAGTTTCGACAAAAGATGCTTGGGCCAACAGACCCAGAAACAATCGCGAGCTTGAAGCTTATGGTGGATGTGTACTGCGGACAACGCCTATACAAAAAGGCCAGAGTGTTTGCAAGAAAAATATTACGCCTTCAATGGAAAAGATACGGAAAAATTCACCAAAATACACTGATTGCGATGGAAAATCTTGCTTATGTCTTCTACTTCCATGATACATCAAGCTTACGCAAAAGGGCGGTGCGTATCAGAGAAAAGATTTTGAAAATTCAGAAAGAAACGACTGGAGAGAAAACTCTAGCTACAATAGTTGCTATGTACAATCTCGCGACTTCTTGGGAGCGGTGTGGAAAGGTTCGTGATGCTATCACTCTGCTGAATCAGTGCGCCAATTTATCGAAAGAGCTCTTTATAGACGATCATGATATGAAATTTGAATGCACGTGGCTTGCAAGAGTTTGGACTGAAGACCTTTCCCGAGATGATGAAGAGAATGAAGCTGTCAATACAATGAGCTGTGCATAAGCTATACTACACGGGAACTGAAGTGATCATCGACGATTTTATAGCTGAGTATATAGCTTCATCTTCTAGAAAATAAAATATATACTGTAGAAACTGTATGGATATAAAGTCATCAAGTCATATTGTAAATGGCGTTTTCCAATAATAGGACTCAAAGTGTTGTTTCATCAAGACAGCTGTTCGAATCAACAGCGCTGTAACATTCGCCCGTGTGTAGCAAGCGACCACACTTCTCTATTATATGACACTTGAGCATCGACTCTCATATGGAAACTGTTTAGATAGGCATGGCAGATCGAGGTCGTCTTTAAGACAGGTCTCAAGATAGCATCATATGTTTGATGTATACTACGAAACTTCCGTATGCAGCCAGTCAAACGTATCCAATAGGTCAAAATTAAAATCCAGAGGCTGTGGAAAGTCGTACGCCAGAGCTGCTCGGGGACTATTGCCGTCTACACTGCCATCCAAAGTATGATCCAGCACCCGCTGTATAATGACTTTGCAGTCCATGCACAAATCTCCATTTGGTGCGGATGGACGCACCCAGTCGAGAAAGCCTACCAAGAGACTGAGATTTTGTATTATACTTGACCGGGAGATTCGTGCATCTTTGGGATGTTTGCCTGTAAATGTAGGGTTGAGAAGTTCCAGACAAAGGATGCCGCCTGCGGGTGCGGCGTGGGCCATGAGCTGGTTTCATAATTAGCAACAGACTATAAATAATAAAATGGATTGTACTACTCACAAGCCATTCAAAATTGCGCCGCATTGCTGCGAAGCGGTCTTTGTGCGTCCACATGGTGAGAGTCAGCGTGAGCATCTCAAAACTAAACAGTAGCAGATTGCCTTCTTCCAAGCTGCCATTTAGTAGTAGTAGCCTCTCCAAGAAGAACATTGTCTGTAAGTGAGTTAGACGAATAAGTATCCGAGCATAGACAGACTTGGTGTCTATATCAGGATCTAACACGTCTTGCGGATCATATCTGAGATACGGTGGAAATGCCGCAACCAATTCCAGTTGTCGGCCCTGCATGTTTCTAGCCGATGCTGTTAGCCTCCATCTACTTTTGAAGAGAGTTACGTGTGGGAACATACCGTAGCTCATCAAGAGTTACACAAACCTGGCAGCCCAGGGCAATCTCCATTACTTCCTCAAGAGCGGCCGCCAGCATACGCCGAGCTCGAATAAGCGTAACTGGATATATCTCGCCTTTTGTGTTCCAGCCGCGATCATCCAGCTCTTGCACAGCCTTTTGTAGCGTTGACTGATCTGCAACCAAATCTTCATCTCTGAGATCGAGGGGCAGAGGTGTTGTGCAGTATCGACGACTGAGCAGTGGAGGTCGCCCCGAGAACGCGACGCAAAACTTATCGTTGTTGAAGATCTGAGCGACGAGCCTTCTGCTATACTCGGAGGATAAGGTAGGTGTATACGGAACCTCCTTCTCCATGGCATGTAGGCCCATGAAGGTCAACATGGACACAGCCGCGCCGTGGGCGTACCAACACGATCCAGCTATTCAGTCATTATTATGAAAGAGAAAATTAACTCGGAGACATTCATATGCTTACCGGCATCGCCGTCCAGACAAGACACTAAAATGGTTCGACGTCGGTGAAGATCCAATAACACAGGACTGCCATCACAAAACTGCTTAGACAAATCGATGCAATAATTTATATACGTTCTGGAAAGTTCCTTGGATCCCTTTCCAGGAATCCACTCAACGTGACAGGGCCGAAAAGAGTTCATGGTATCCGCAAGACGCTCCAAGCCTCCCCATATTAGCCCGATTGACTCCCATCTGAGATTGCTGCCACAAAACTGATCCATCCACTCATGCGGATCATCGATCTCTCTAAAAGGCTGTGCAGTGTTATGGCATATCATCTCGGCAATGCTTTCCAAGTTGGGACCAACCCCGTCCGCGTTCTTTTTGAGCAAGTCTTGGAGATATCTGGTGATACGGGCCAGCGCGGCTTGAGTCGAGCCCCAATCCGGGATATCTTCGTCGTTGAAGACAATCTGCTCATTACATTGCCCTGGCAGAGCCTCCAAAACGTAGATGCTCATGTGGCGCACTATAGGGGAGAGCTGGTTGAAAGAGCGCCTCGGAGTCATCCGATCATCGGCAGGTAGCGAGAGCCGAGGGTCCGCTTCCGGGCCTTGAAGACGGCTGAGACTTCGCTTTGTCGCCTCGAATACGTTGGTATGGCTGGTGAAGCCCATGTAACCAGAAGGCGATCCGTGTCCATTTGTATGTCCGTTTGTATGCCCGTTTGTGTGTCCATTTGAATGGCTCTGCGTTGGCGATGTGTTCAGGGACATGGAAATCGATGGCCTCACTACTGGTCTCGGGCGCCGTACGCGCCGCCGTGGCTGAATGACTTCTCCGACGGTGTAGGTGCATTCGCTGGCCTGGTTTCTCTTAAGGCATCGGTTGCACACTGGACGAGCATGATCGCAGGCGACTTTGCGCGCGCGACACTGATCGCAGGCCTGGAGTCGCCCGTTTAGACGCCGCAGCGGTTCGTTGTCGCTCATCTTGATATTGGCAATGAATATGAAGAGGTTAGCCTTACAGTGAAGGTCGAGTCAGTTGACCGAAAGGCGTAAGAGAGGAATTTCTGAGTGCTTAGTAAGGCGAAACGTAGTGGCAGCGCGACGTAAATTGGCATGGAAGGATCCAAGTCAAATAGTTATTAGTTTAGTCGATAACAAAATTGTGAACGATGATGCTCGTTGTTTCGTCCAAAGACAGAAATGTTACAAGAAGTCAACTTTTGGTGCAGTCGAGCGTTGATTGTGAGGGAAACCAGCAAGTTGCCATTCGAAGTGACGCTAATTATGTGGCTGACAGATGAGTAAGTATGTATAAGCTATTCGTCCATAGTCTAGAGTCCTTACGATTCAGGCTAAACTTGTTTAACTCAGACTCAATATACGTGATTTTTCTTGGGAGTTGGGTTACTAATTCTATGACTATATGTCTACTTCATTTTCTTAAGTGTAATTGAGGCACCCTTTCCATATGATATAGTTGTTGAATCAAGAGAAATAGCGGGGTGTCGTGAGAAAGACTACCGACAACACCGGCGCCAATTATGGTCCCTGCTGCCAAGAGATCCAATCCATGAGATCCGGAAGCGATAGCCGGCTTATTATGCTCCGTCTCGTTCATCAACTCTTACTGCCATGATTGGTCACGGTAGATTTAGATCTCTTCTTTGGTTGCTTGGCGATCCTCTTGGGAAGAGCAGACACAACCCTCCCAGGAACTCTACCAGTCTTCGATTGTGGGTGGATTCAAGATTGCCCCTGGATCGATGCCATGCATCACAGGTCTCTGATGCGAGGTATCGTCGTTCATCTTGAGCGTAACATCAGCACGTGGCCTACCTAGATATCGAACTATATGACGGACGATCACACCTGATTCGAAATAATTTGTCTGCTACACGCTTCCAAAATAACAGTTGTCATAAAGACTCGTCATTGGTATTATAGCATTATTAAAGTATTACTAGCCCAATAATAGCCATCTCTTTATACCCTCACATCATCCTCGTCATCAAACTTGTACGAGGCAAACTTCCTCGCGGGAACGCCTCTTTCGAACATGATATCCAACTCTTCGTAGGTTCGGCCCTTAGTCTCCGGCTGCATTAAAGAAAAACTGTTAGCAATATGTACTTGAAAAGGTCGAGTTATCGGAAGTTGTACTCACCATTCTGAAAATGGTCCAGATAAGAGAAAAGACAGAAATGCCGCCGTACAAAAACTCAATCTTGGCTCCAGCACCTGCAGCACCAGGGTTGAGCAAGTAAGGTCCAATGACGGAAGTAACCAGTCCAGTAAGGGCATCGATCATGGTGGCGATGGCAATGGTCTTTGATCGGAGCTTCGTTGATGGAGTCTCGCAGACGACGACATAAGTCAGGGGACCAAGAGTTGCCTGCCAGACAAACTGGAGGATGATGAGCAAAGTAGCTTGAGCCCATCGGTATGAGAAGTTGGTTGTATAATCGTGAGCGAAAGTCAGGAGAGCGACGATGAAGAGGATGGTGACCATGAAGCTAAGTCCGAAGATATAGGCAGGACGACGACCGAGGTAGATCAGAGGAATGGCAGAGAGACAGGTGCCGATAAAACCGACTCCGTTGAGACCGACTCCCATGTCGAATGCCTGGACGTTGTTGAGACCGATCTGTTCGAAAAAGTAGGTTGCGAAGCCGACGGGGTTACCACTAAAGTTCTGGATAACAAACAGCAAGATGCAAATCTCCATACGGCGGCGGTTGTGTCCCTTCCAGCAGTCGGCGTAAGTGGTACCGACTTCCAGCTCTCGCTCGAGGAGATCGGTCTTGACCATCATGGCAAGGGTTTCCTTGATGTTGATGCCCGAGTCCTTCTGAACAAGCTTCGAGAGAGATTTCTCAGCCTTTTCCATGCTGTTCTGGCGAACCAGCCACCAAGGAGACTCGGGGGCAAAAGGAAGACCGGCAAGCAGGACGACGGGCCAGATCCACTGGATGGCAAAGGGAATCTTGTATGCCCACTGGTCGGGTCGGTTGATGAAGCCACGGGTAACACCGGTCTGGATGAACTGGCCCATGACGTAGCAGAGGTTGATGTAACCAGTGAGGAAACCACGGAGACTGAGAGGAAGAACCTCAGAGGCGTATGTCGTGGCAATAACACAGTAGCCTCCCCAAACAATACCGCTGAGGTACTGACTGGCCGTCAAGACACCAATGGTGTTGGCGAAGAATTGCATAAAGGTCAGGATGGCCGTCAGAACAAGGCAGACGGCAAATGTCTTCTTACGACCAAACCTCTCCATGGGGAACGAAACGAGGTACGCTCCCACAATCTGACCGACCAAGCTGCCCATGCCCATGGCAACCTGCCATCTGGCGGGAATCTGGAACCCTCCGTGATCCGGGCCGTAGTCCACGCCAAAGTGCGTCTGGAAAGCGGGCAGCGCGAAGAAGTTGCCGCTAATCTCAATGTCGTAGGCGCGCATGATGATGCTCAGCGAGATGAACATGGACCAGAAGGCGCCCTTGCGGTAGAGCTTGAAGGCCTCCCAAGAGCCGAGTCGATGCTCCTGGGCTGTGCCGTTGTTGGCCATGGCCTCGCTGATGCTGGCCATCTTGCCAGTCTCCCCCGCGTTGGTGAGCTCATGCTCGATGTTGCTGGCGACATTTTCGAGCGCCGTGGAATGGGCCTCCTTCTCCATGATGGGCAGACGTGTTGATGGATCTTTGACACTTGTGAGTTGACAGGAGAAGAAGAGGCAGCCTGTTAGGAAAAAAGTCCTTGAACCAAAAGGCACTCTTGAAGGACAAACCGAAAAGACCCTGCTCTTCACCACCAGATCAGCGTTGCATGCATCGTATTTATATGTCTTGTATAGTCCGAGTTCACAAATAGTCATCCCCGGACTAATAAGGTCAAGTTGCGGGGCTCCGCAAGATCAACTTAGTGCAATCCTGGTTCTGGGGAAGCGACACGAGCCGCATGGAGATGGACGAGCGGCGATATTTTTGCCGAAGCCGGCTTTGTTATTGGCAGTTGGAAAACAAGTGAAGTAGCATCGAGATGAGATGAGGTGAGATCCGTCGGGCATTTACGACATGGTTCAATTCAATGTCAGAATGACTACATGTTGGTTGCTGTATGATGTGGGCTGTTTTCAAGTCTCAACCAACCTACCTACTTACAGCGTATTAGTTAGTTGCAAGGGCTTCAATTCCCGTCGGCTTGGTAGTAGATCAGCCTTCGGGTAAATTCATTTTACAGTATCACAGGTTTTCCAGTCCTTTTTAACCAAACTATTGGAAATTTTACCATATAACAGCTGAGAAACTTTGGCAAACATCGAAAGACTCCAGGTCGATGTTTCGGACGAAAACCCGGGATGCGGCATCTAGTGGCGCTCGATCTAGGCCACAACTCTCCCGGACCAATATCCGGCTCAATATCCGGGAGGAATTTCAGCTAGATCGACCAATCAACCAGGGCCCTAGTCGTGGTAAAGCCAAGGAAGGCCAAGAGTCCACCCGAACAATGCTCCCGCAGCTAAACCCCACAACGAACAGCTGACTCTTTTTTTGCTCCGGCTGCCGGCTATCGTGGTCGGGGAATTGCGAGCTTGGGGGTTCTCAGCTGTCTTTATTGGTGATGCATTGGTTTTCCGGCTTGGCATCTAGCAACGGTTCATAGACTTACGAGCCGTGGGGGGTTATACAGAGTAGAGTCTGCTGAAACATCTCCGCAGCTGCGAACTGAACGTGGAAGCTGCATACATGTCATGTTCGTTTGCTTCAGAGCTGACTCATAGCATAGACAAAGCTTGATTCGCAGCATCAGCTCTACAAGATGTCTTCAGAACACAGACTTCATTATATCACTCCCTCAACTACATTCCCTACCTCGCTCCCTCTTGGCAATGGCCGTTTCGCTGCCTCGGTGCTCTCTTCCCTCGCAAAGGAATCCTTCATCTTGAACGAAGTCTCCTTCTGGTCTGGGAAAGAGGAGAAGGCGGGCGATGGACTAGCAGAGCGACCCACAGATCCCAAAGCCGAGTTGAGAGAAACACAAAAAAGCTATCTCAATGGCGATTATGCTCAAGGAAAGAAGCGAGCGGAGAAGTATCTCGAAAGCAAAAAGAACAATTTCGGAACCAACCTTGGCGTTGGGACGCTTGACATTGTCGTCAATGGCCAAGGAAGCATTGACCAGGTTCATAACTTCGAGAGAGAGTTACGATTAGACGAAGCCGTAGCCGAGACAAGATATACTACAAACGGCCGCCAGTTCAAGAGGAGATCTTTTCTAAGTCATCCGAATCAAGTGCTCGTGGTGCAATTCGATGGCGATGATCTAAGTGGCCTGGAGGTTGTGGTTGGCGTGCAGGGCGAGAACGAAGCATTTACATCCAAGGTGACTGATGATGGAAAGCTCGAATTCAACGCCCAAGCCCTCGAGTCTGTTCACAGCGATGGAACATGTGGTGTCAAGGGCTACGGTATTGTCGCGGCAACTGTCGATGATGGAAAAGTCGAACACCGAGATGCCAAGCTTGTCATTTCAGCAAAGAAGAGCATCACAATATTGGTAACCTTCAACACTGACTACAGCGAGCCGAATGACGAATGGAGAAAGAGAACTCCTCTACAGATGGAAGCGGCTCTTAAGCTCTCCGCAGCTGATCTTCTCAAAGCTCATCTGGAAGACTATCAGCCTTTATACCTTCGGATGAGCATCTCTTTGGGATCCAAATCAAGTACTACCGCCAGCATTCCTACAGACCAGCGTCGAGAGAGCTTTGAGTCTTCTGGATATGCCGACCCCAGCATGTTTGCGCTCTACTTTCACTATGCCCGCTACCTTACAATTGCTGGTACTCGTCATGATTCACCCTTGCCGCTACATCTTCAAGGCTTGTGGAATGATGGCGAGGCCTGCAAAATGGGCTGGAGCTGTGACTACCATCTAGACATTAACACGCAGATGAACTACTTTGCGATCCTCAACGGCGGTTTCTCCGATCTTATGCAGCCTTTGGTCAACTATCTGATAAGACTTGCTGCGAGCGGGCAGCACGCTGCACGAGTTTGTTATGGCTGCCCAGGTTGGGTCGCTCACGTCTTCAGCAACGTATGGGGTTTTGCAGATCCCGGTTGGGAGGTTTCGTACGGCCTCAACGTGACGGGAGGTCTTTGGATGGCAAACCATCTAATCGAGATGTTTGAGTATTCTCTTGATGAAGCTTTCATGGCCAACGATGCATGGCCGGTGTTGGCGGGTGCAAGCAAGTTTTTCCTTGACTATATGGTTGAAGATCCGAAGACGGGCAGGCTTCTCACAGGCCCATCCGTAAGCCCAGAGAACAGCTTCTTCACTGTCAACGAAAATGGTGAAAAGGAAGAGCATTATGCGGGCTTGGCCCCGACTCTTGACGTCGTCTTAGTCCGCGACCTCTTGGCATTCTGCGAGTACGCCGCGACAAAGTTCAACAGTGAAAAGTTCAATTGGGAGGATGATATCCGGAAATATCGAGAAGCACAGGCGAAGTTGCCTCCATTCCAGATCGGCAAGAATGGTCAGCTTCAGGAGTGGCTGCACGACTTTGAAGAAGCTCAGCCCTACCACCGACATCTCTCCCACACCATGGCCCTCTGCCGATCAGCGCTAATCTCCGCTCGGCACCAGCCTGATCTTGCAGAAGCAGCGCGTGTGACGCTCGAGCGAAGGCAAGGTCGCGACGATCTCGAAGACATTGAGTTTACGGCGGCTCTGTTTGCTCTCAACTACGCCCGCTTGGGGGACGCAGAGAAGGCTGTTGCCCAGATTGGTCATTTGGTGGGCGAGCTGAGTTTCGATAACCTGCTCAGCTACAGCAAGCCAGGCGTAGCAGGGGCAGAGAAGAACATTTTCGTGATTGATGGCAATTTTGGAGGCGCGGCGGCTATTTCTGAGATGCTGATTCGGTCCATCATTCCTCGTCTGGGAGGTCCAGTTGAGGTAGATTTGCTTCCGGCTTTACCCGCGGCTTGGTCTGAAGGAACGGTGGATGGCATACGAATTAGAGGCGGTTTGGAAGCTCATTTCGAATGGCATGATGGGAAGCTGGACGGCGTGACTTTCAAGGCCTCTGCGGCATCTGCAGCATCGTCGTTGATTGTGTATTATGGTAAGCATCGATATGAGGCAACGTATCAACCTGGAGACATTATTAAGCTGGGGCCGTCGCTGCAACTGCAGAACTAGGTAAGACGGGTTAGAAGAGTAGAAGCACTACTGTAGACTATGGTCCAAAGCTGGCAATAAATAGAGAAGATGCATGATGAAATAAACGACGCAGCTATAATTATCAGATATCATTTGATGTTACAAATCGAAGATGATTGGAGATGAAAGTGAAAGTCCGTTGCCTTGTTCGGCTCAACTCAAACCCCCGGCTCTCTTGTTTCCATTCCGAGCCCAGCCCGAGCCCGGACTTGTTTGCCCAATTGATCGTTTACCCAATTAATCATACGGAGGGTAATACGATGTGCTATAGGGTATAGTCCACTATAGATCGAGCGCTAATGGCGCTATACTGCGAAGCTTATGCCGGTTAGGGCTCAGAGTAGGAATAAAGGATTGAGCTGCGTCGTGATAGCGTGCTGGGATTGGGATGCGAGCGTAAGATACAGTTGGTTTGGATGGCGATAAGGTTATATGCGCCATCCGTCAGAATAGTTTCCTATCCAGTAGATGAGCGGGAAATTAATATGTCTTGTGTATATACTGTGTAATATAGTTAGTTATAGGGGCAACTCTCCGTGTTGAGAACTAAACGTTAATAAGGCTCCTCTATTTGCCGCTGACCTTTTCTACTATAAACGGCCCGGCAGTTTTCGGAATTCGCAAGCTCGACTCGTGTCTGTGCGAAGTCCGCAATAATTGTCTTCTAAAGTCCGAAACTCTTGTCTCAAGCACGGAAAGAGTTGTACCAACGGGCTTTCACAATCATCACATCATTAAACCTTTTCACAACCATGGAGCCACATAGTCAGGCGGCGGCGCTAAATTCCATGGAGCTGAATCAAGCATGGCAGATTCAAACTCTAAAATCACCCATACATTGACACTTGATCGCTTCTGTCGTTGATTGATCCTCTCTTCCCGCCATCGTGAAAAATAATTCCGCCCTCAACCTTTCTTCTCTACTGCTTCTCTCTCTGTTCCACACATTCTTCCATTTCCATTCTTCGCCCTTGATTAATAATCATCACGAATCATCAACATTACCTAATGCCTCCATCTATGCCGTGCCTTTGTTAGTTGGTTCAAAAAGGCAATCAATCAATGCTCTTATCGGCCAAAGTCATGAAAACTGCACGATACGCCACCTCTCGACAAAAGGCCTGCCAAGAATGTTCAGTCGCCAAGGCACGATGTGACCGCAAGGAGAGATGCTGCTCGAGATGTGCTCAACGCGGCCTGGCCTGTCTTTATCCGCATTCCACTTCCACCTCTGCTCCGTCTTCAACCACATCCACATCTTCAGCATCAAAACCACACACACAGTCACAGACACAACCACAAACTCAAACTCATATTCACACTACATCTCACATCCCCGTCTTCGTCGACAGCAGCGATCCCAGCCCTATTCCCAGCTTCTCCCGCGCTTCTGGCGGTTCTCTCCCCAGCCCTGAGCGCGACGAACTGTCACCACCGGGCGTAACCCAAGACCCAGCGACGCCGTCGGTTCACCCTGGCTTCGCGGATCACAGCCCCATCAGCTTCTCAGCGCCGGCTGCCACGAGGGCGGAGTGGCCGGTCGCTACGTCGCTCGACAGCCCAGCCTCGGTCCCGGAGTTTTTCGACTTCTCCAACCTCGATCTCATCTGCCCCATCACCCCGGAGGAAATCAGCAACCGATGGCTCAACGCGTACATCCCGATCCCTGGCCAGAGTGTCAAAAACTACCCACCCACTGTGGCGGCCTTTATCTACCGGCTGCTAAAGTCGTACACCGGCATGGCTGTGCATGGCCGCGGGTTTCCGCCATTTGTGCACACTGCCCAGCTCACGGCCCAGGGGCCCAACCCGCAGCTGTCGTCTTGTCTGAGCATTATCCGGATATGTGACAAGCCACTGCCGGGCAGCGAGAATGTCACTGCCGAGATTATGCAGAGGGAGATGAACAATCTCTTTGAGCAGCGTGATACGTATGACCATCTGGCGCTGCTTAGTGCATTCCAGGCCTATCTCATGTACACCATGTTTCTCTTCTTCAGGCTTAGTCAAGGTCTCAGCCCTTTTCTGCGCCAGGCAATGATGAATCTGCAAGAGCTGGCGTGCGTCACGGCTCGTCAGGGGCTCATGTGCGTGGCAGAGCAGCAGCGCACCCGCCCCAAGTGGGAAAGCTGGATCATTGCCGAGGCTTCACGGCGAACACTCTTCACCATGTATCTCTTTGACAGCGTTCTCTCGTCTGAAGATGGATTGCCGACGTTTCTTGGGATAGAGCTGGAAGGGTTGCCGGCAGTATCGAGCAAAACTCTGTGGTTCGCTCAGACACGGCGCGACTGGGAAACGGGGTACAACATATATCTTACCGCATGGGACGAGGGCATGCTCCGCATCAATGAACTCTGGCCGATCCCTGAAAGTCTAGAAGAATCAGTGGTTGCAAGGAGGCGCCAGAGAGTTGACAGTTGGCTGGAGGATCTAGACGAATTTGGCACCATGCTCTACGCAGTCACAAGCTGCACGCATGGAGGGTGAATTGACATGCTGCAGCACAATTTACCCATGCCTCTAATTTAATGATAATCTATACACCACCTGCACCCTTTATTCACTGCCATTCTTCATTAAGCCCAACTTTATCATCGTTCTATGGAATAAATTCTAAGAATGCTCAAGAGCCTCTAGTGCTTCTTCGAGTGTAACAACCTTGAGGTTCATTTTCGGCATGAGATAATCCAAATACACAGAGGCAAATTGCTCATGTTGGGATATTGGCATTTCCAACACGTTGTCCTTAATCACGACGATGTTGTAATCCAAATCAAACAGTCGATAGACGGTGCTCATGACGACTCCGGAGAGACTTAGACCAGACTGGTACAGAAACAAAGTTAGCTATATCAATATTATATCCAATAGACAACTACACTGCGTGGATATGACTTACAATGACAACGGTGTCGATATCGTTCTTCTTGAGAATGTCTTCCAGCTCATTCCCTGCACCACCATACCATCGTATCTTCTGAAGGACAACATCCTTTTCATCCACGTTCATATACTCAGGTACTTTGACGCCAGGATTATGCTCATCAAAGGTAGTAAACCCATTGACAAGCTTGGTAAAAGGGGCTTCTGCCGGAAGCTCGGCCTGAGAAGGACTGGTGAAGTACAGAGTCGTGAAGATGTTTGGGGGTCGAGGATCCCGCTTGTGCACCGCATCGACCCAACGAGTGCAGTTGGCCACGAACTTTGTTCCCTCGGGCGTGCCCTTGGCAATATCGAACAGGATGTTCATGAAATCAAGGTTCAGCACGGCATATCGCTTACCGAAGCTCAGGGGGGAGGAGCCGTTAGTATTCGCGGACGACATTTTTGCTGGATGGGCAGATGGAAGTGTGCTGCTTTGACACAGGCGGAATTGGGAATATGAGCAATCATCCTGTTTTATTTTTGGGTCTCTCCTGTTGATGTTGCTGGAACTGGGCTCTGTCAGTTGATTCTGGAGAGAATGCATATCAGCTCCGGAAATATCCGGACATTGTATTGTTGAATGTCATTAAGTCCTGTTCCAATATGGATGGCAAGTGAGATGTGATTGGATGCTTCGAGACAGTGTTTCGTCTCAACTCCGGAGTGCTCCACGCTCAACTCCGACATTCCAATCCTCAGCTCCGAGGCCCGTGTTGCACTTGCCCCTGCAGAGAGTATATAGAACGATCGAATTCTTTGGTCAATCCGAATATGGCATCGTCTTTCGATAAGCCACAATAAAATACAAATAAGAATTGAATAAAATGTCATCGAAACCTGATAATGAACAAGATGTTGAAAATGCTTCGCCCACGATAACGCCTCCGTCGACTCCAGAGGCAACCGAGCCTTACAGCATATTCGACAGCCGACAGAGAGCCTTCATCGTGATAATAGTCTCCACAGCAGCAACTTGTAAGTGAATTGCTCCGATCCTACTAGAGCCCATACTGTTAGGTCTCCATCTTTACTAATAGCTTCCATACTGCAGTCTCTGGATTCGCGTCCAACATCTACTTCCCGGCCCTCCCTACTATCGCAAAGGACCTCAATGTCTCTGTCGAGCTCGTCAATCTCACAGTTACTTCATACCTCATTTTCCAAGGAATCGCTCCCAGCTTGTGGGGTCCCGTTTCTGATGTTAAGGGACGCCGAGTTGCGTACTGCTGTACCTTTCTCGTCTTCGTTGGTGCATGTATCGGTCTTGCTGAGACCAAGAACTATGCCACTTTGATTGTTCTCCGATGTCTCCAGAGCACGGGAAGTGCGAGCACAATCGCCATTGGCTCTGGTGTCATTGGAGACATCACCACTCGAGCGAACCGCGGAAGTCTCATGGGAATCTTCCAAGCCGGTTTACTTGTTCCCGTTGCCATTGGTCCTGTGATTGGAGGTGCTATTGCCGGCTCACTAGGATGGAAGGCCATATTTTGGTTTTTGACAGCATATGGCGGCGGTTTTCTGTTATTCCTCATTATCTTTCTGCCGGAGACTCTTCGATCCATCGTCGCAAACGGCAGCCGAACTCCGTCATCGCTCATCGGAAGATATCCTCTTACCGTGTATCAAAGACTGTCAAAGATTGAATGGAATCGAGAGGCATCGACTGCAGCGCCAGACGCGAAGAAACGGATTGATATTTTCGGTCCTTTCCGAATTCTCATTAGCAAGCAAGCGACTCCCATTATTGTCTTCCTAGCTATATACTACGCTGTCTGGCAAATGAGCATTACTGCCATGTCGACTCTCTTTGAGCAAAAGTACAACTTGAAGGAGACTCAAATCGGTTTGACATTCATTGCCAATGGAGTGGGATCCATGGTAGGAACCCTCATCACGGGCAAAATCCTCGACAAAGACTACAAAAAGGTCAAGGCAGCCTATGACGCTCAGGTGGCCCAGACAGATCTTGAAAATGGCACCGAACTTACTCGCTCTGCTACTCAATCAGAGGAAGATTTCCCCATTGAAAAGGCTCGCCTTCGTCTGATCCCCATCTTCTCCATCATCCAATGCCTGTCGATTCTTTTGTTCGGTTGGACAATCAATTATCCCCATCGTGTCCCCATCGCTATTCCCATTATATCTACATTCATCACTGGCTGGACTGCCGTCTCGACGCAATCCACCATCATGACATACCTCGTCGACATCTTTTCTGACCGCAGTGCCGCGGCCAGCGCCAGCTTGAACCTCGCGAGATGTCTCTTTGCCGCCGGCGGCACCAGTCTCGTGATGCCGATGGTGAATGGCATTGGCGTTGGACTGGCGTTTACCATTTGCGCCATTGTACAGTTCGTTGCGCTTCTTGGACCAGCAATTCAGTGGAAATTTGCTGCTGGTTGGCGGAAACAGGCCCAGATGCAGAAAAAGTAAGCATCGCTTTGTTTAAAGAGCTAGAGTAGCTATCACTGCAACTCTGCCCATAACATCAAAAGTATCGTGTGGATTGGAAAAGTGTATTATAGACAATTCGGCGCTTCGACTTGAAGAATGCCTGATAGCCCTAGCATATTATAGAGATTGCGTATTAGATTGAGAGCCATAATAATAATACTAATAGAGTACGGAGTTTATAGACTATATCAGTCGCCTTCATAAATCGAAACAGTGTCAAAATCTACAGTATGTGAGAGTGGGATTAACAGGGAAAGTATCTAATATTATTGCTTTATACATGTCTAAGAAATGCTCATTATTCGTAATCTAGTCGTTATGGCCCGTAGCCACTCCCCAAAAGTACGTTGCCCAAGCTCCCAACAATAATACTATTGTAGCAGCGAAGCAAGACATGCTCAGCTTCTTCTGGAACTCTCTGTTTGACCCTTCCTCGAAATCTTCCTTGAGGGCATTGATCTTTTCGCCCCTAATGATTCTCTGCTTTCGCGTCCACTGTAGCCTGCCCATTGTAGGGTTGAAAAAGCCAAGGCCAACCATTATCGCGCCGACGACGACAGAGCCCGCTGCAAGGACGACGTAGAGGATAATGACCCGGTTGTAACTGTCGTTATCGTGGTCTTGGATGACACCTGCCACGATGCCGATGATGATTGTCATGCTGTTGTTGATGGCAATTTTGATAGCATAGCCAGAGCCGAAAACTTCCTGGTACCACATGCTGGTGCGGATGCTGTCAATGATGACCGTGGGGCCGAGTGAAGCCGCAAACGCATAGATACCGAAACTGGCTGCGGTACCTCCAATGGTAGGACCAAAGGCGGCAAGACACATGGAAAGCAGCATACCGAGACCGCAGACTAGCATAATGGTGTTACGTTGACCTAGTGTATCGATAAAAACGCCCAGGAGAGGCACCAAGAAGAATCCGAGGTATTGGGACATGGCTGAATACCAGCCTGCAGTGACGGCAGAAATGTTGAAACGTTTCTGGGCAAACTCGGTCGCATTGGAGGAGAAGACGCTGGCAACGGACGTCTGGAAGAGAGAAAACAAGGCCACGAGCCAGAACGGCCAAGGGAGTCGCAGCATCTTGGTGATCTCGAACTTCTTGTTCTTCTCCGTCAATCTTTCACCGGTTGCCGGATCGTTTGTGCCGGCGTATCGCCGCTCGCAGTAATTTGTGAAGATGTAGAAGCCAACAGTCACCACGTTCGTAAAGAGGTTAATGAAGACAGCACACCAATACACCCAGCTGAAATTTCCAGTATTCTTGGCGATGACGTTGGCAGATGCCTGACCAACAAAGCTGCCGATTTTGCCAAGGCCCAGCTCAAAGCCAAGAGTAGAGGCAAATCCGTTTGAGGGCGCGAACCATGACGAGAAGACCTTGTACTGCGCGCACTGGGTAGCGACATCGCCGAGTGCCTGAACGACGCTGCCAAAGATCATGAACTTGAAATTGCGAACTTGGGTTGCCGCCGCAATGAGAATGGCTCCGATGCTGTATACGGCGTTGCCCCAAAGCATAGCTCCTGGTGGTTGATGACTGTTAGTTCACAATGGTTACAGAAGCATAACGGGAGTTGTACGTACTTGCACCACCAATTCGGTCTGTGACGACGCCGCTGACAAGGATAAGAGCCGTCTTGATGAAATTTTCACTTGCATCCAACGTTGCATATTGGGCGTTGTTGATGTGCAGTTCCTATGACTGTGTCAATGGCAATTCCCATCCATGTACAAGCAAGAGAGCCAACCTTTTTCAGAGTGCTCTTCATGGCTCCCGTCACTCCGCTGCTCCAGTGAGATCCAAAGCCAACCAAACTGACAAGTATGACAGACAAAATCTTCATGCTCCACGGGATGTTGGTCGTCCGCTGTCGATCAGACGCAGAGTCCGACTCATCACCAACCGGCACACCGACAACGTCGGCGGGATGCTTTTCCTCGTCACTCATGATGCGCAGCACTCTTCCCCTTGCAGAGGTCACAAAGAGTATGATCTAGTTGAAGTGACTGGAGCGAGTAAACTACAACGGGCAGACGCTGGGAGCAGCACCATGGATGGGCGACACTTGGGGTTTTAAGAAGGGAATGCATGCTGGCAGGGATCTTATCTGATTGATTGATATGGAGACTGATTGATAAAGTGTGTGATGGCCAAGGTGGATCGAGGGGGCCACATGGCCATCGATTTGTGCCCGTTTAGTTGACCGTGTTCGGACCTTTAGCCGGTTCTAATCACCTCGTGCATAAGCTATATGGATCTTAAACTTGCTCTCCGAGCAAAATTCCCACCTGGAAGAAAACCGAGATGGTGCTGTGTCCACGATGCCAAGACATTTCAACCAGGGAGATGCATGACAAGCGCTGACTAGCCAGTAGAAAATTTTCAACAAGTGCGGAGAGCCGAATGTGGTTCATGATTTGTTCGACAGGCAGTATCCAGAGTCGCATCCGTAATATAGACGTGCATACATAGAGAGGATTTGACCATGAGCCTCAGGGAAGAGCTCTTGACCCTTGGCGTCCATCACGCTGAAGATGGCATAAGCGGGCATTAGGATGCCTTGCCAATTGCCTTCATGTTGCCTTTCACGGAAATTCTCATGGTGAAGCTGCCCCTGCGATTGGCCAACCCAAGGCTTTGGGCTCTACTGGGTATATGAGCACTAGTAGATCGGCCATTCTCCTTGCAAAATGACTCGAGAAATGGGACTGAGGGGGTCCTTGTTGAACCAGTGCCGGTTATCCAGTGTCATTCGATAATGCCTCATGTTCTGCTTTAGTGGTCCAGAGGGGGCTCTCCGTTACGTATTCGCTCAAGTCCTTCGTACAAAGGAAAACGTGCCTGTTTTCGAGGTGGATTCTGTCTCGTTATCCGCCGGGCAAACTGAGTGATCCGAGCGACTCCAGACCCGCTTGTCAAACCAAGAAGCATGGCTACATTAGCACGGAATTAACCGTAGAACATGCATGATATGGTTAAACGCTTTGTTCAAGGGCATCGGAAGACTGTCTGAAACTGTATATCAGGCCTGTCGCTCAAAGCTTTGGTAACGCAAATCGCCCGAGAATTTGTCCCAAAGATGGATGGAAATCGGGTAACGGAGGGTAGCGTCACATTGTGTTACCGAATTGAGCCGCCCATACAGTAAATCGTTGACAGCCTAATCATTCTATCCCAGTTTCACGGGCGATGAGCTTCTAATCGATCAATGACATCTTCGAGTTGTGTGGAGGTTGCCAAGTTACCGCACGCACTCTACCAGTGCATGATTTGGGTCAGGCGTTATAGTGCTAAAATGTACGTACGCAGGAAACATTGACTTTGCGACGATAGAAAATCTTCAACGCATCACAATGGAATGAATTAAGCCACAATGAATCAAGATGAACGAATGAGAAAGAAAATTGCAATATTGAAGCAGATCTTTGAGAGCAATGGCAAAGAGTCGCAGTTCAGTGAATTGGAAGGTGCTCTGAACGTTCAGGTGCAGGGATCGCCCCACCATGAGCGCGATAATCGATAAGATAAGCCACTGCAGCAGCTCTTTTGGAAAAAAAAATTTCCCTAGCAAACAAGCTTCATTCATCCCATTGAGAGCATCGGCCGGAAGATTTGCGACAAAATGTCCGCCTCAATTGCGTCGCCCGAGCCGGCAATTTCAAAATCCGAAAAGAAGCACAAGAAAGACAAGGCGTCCAAGTCAGAAAAAAAGAGAGACAGAGAAGAGGATGCCCTAACCGATAGAACCCGCAAGCACAAGAAATCCAAGAGCGCATCCGTCGAGGAGAACCAGGACGAAGAGGTCGAGGCTTCACAACTGCTGGACGACGATGCCGAAGTAACGCACAAGAAGAAGAAGAAGGAGCACAAGAAGAATCACAAGGAAGAAGAGCACGAGGCCGAGGATGCTGGCGAAGAGAAGCCGAAGAAGAAGAAAAAGTCCAAGAAGCATGCCGACGAGGAAGCCGAGAACGATGACGCTCCTGAGGCTGCTGATGCCGATGCTAGTGTCATGGATGTCGAACAATCCACCCAGCAGACATCTTCTGAAATCTACCAACCTCCCGATATCCCTGCGAACCCTCAGTATCCATTCTACAGCCAGACTGTTTCTCTTTACGAGCCCATATACCCCATCGGCTGGTCGCAACCCGTAACGAACAGCGAGTACCAACACCTACAACACCTCAAGAACAAATACGTTCCGTCCCTGAGGGGTGTGTTGATGAACTACAAGAACGTCGCTCTGGGCGAGAACCCCGGCCGCAAAGGCGCCGCCGCTTCAGACGACGACCCGACCACCCTAAAGTCAGTCAACGAGTTCGCCGTTGGCTTTGGCTGGATCACCGCTGAGGTCGACCTGTTTGTCCCCAGCCGTGGTGCGTGGATGGAAGGCAGCATCAACCTTCAGACCGAAGGTCACATTGGTGTCGTCTGCTTCGGTCAATTCAACGCCTCTATTGAGGCTCGACGCCTACCATCTGCCTGGAAGTGGGTCTCTAATGAGGATCCTGAGGCTTATGGCATGGAGGAGACTGCATCAGTGATTACTGCGGACGACCACGGTGTTGTGCGCCAGATTCACAGCACGGGCTTCTGGGTTGACGGAGATGGAAAGAAGGTTAAGGGCAAGATTCGTTTCCGCATTCGCAACTTCGATGTCGGTGTCAGCGGCGAGACGAGCTACCTCAGTCTGGAGGGAACCATGTTGGACAGGGAGGCTGAAAAGGCACTCGTCAAGGAGGAGGCTGCTACGGCAGCTTTGAGAAAAGGAACCAAGGGGGCTCACAAGGTCCAGCGAAGAAGAGCACCAGAGTTTGCCATGACTCGTTTCATGGATGAGGCGGAGCAACCGGCCGAGGCGCAACCTGCAGAGGCAGAGGCAGCTACGGCAGAAGCGATTATGGCATAAAAGGGGGGGAAAAGAATTCTGGCATCACTGACAGGGCATCGAGTGGTAGAAGGAGGCCATACAGCCGGGGAAAACATGCTTTCGGAGTTTACTATAATACCCTCTCTGGATGGGGGCTTGTCACAATATCTACGAGCGTTGTACATTTGAGAATCGATTCAAAAATTCATTGCATTGCTAAGCATGGGCCGTCTCTGTCATTGAACTGTGACAACCCTTTCAGCTATCCTATAATTCCAAAATGCAGAGTACTCTGTACAACTGCCAAGCCAGATGTGTGTGCTGCGTGAATCCTGTCCCGGCTGCACTCTGGTCTCCTATGCCGATGCCTTTACCATCGGCTCCCATGGTCGTGCCAAATTCCAGAGATATATCTCCCCAATCGGCTCACTTGTTGTGTTCTTTACAACAACATGCTGAAAGGAGTCCATGGCTGACGACAGCAGCAGCGAAGTGTCAACCCAGGGAGAAACATCTTCCCAGCTAGGCTGCTCACAGAATCTGTCCACCTGTTCTCTAAAGGTATTCCAATCCGAATGGTCATTTACAACGACTTGAAATCGCACTCCTTGAATATCAACCGTGATGCGCTGGACCATGCTGGGAAACTCATCAGAGCACCCGCTGCTGAGAATCCACGAGTAATCGGTTCTGTCGCCGTTGCTTTCCCAGTCGTACCACACCTGCGTTCCCCTTTCTGAAAAGTCGCTCAGCACCAGTCGTGACTGTGCGTCGAAGCTGATTGCGCAGTGTTGTTTCGATATACCCTCGACGCTGGGTAAGATGATATCGCAGGTCCTCGGATCCGTGCCGAGGATGAAGCTGCCTGGTCGTTTAGGCGGTTGTGAGAATGTGAGTTGAATGGCTCTCCCGGGAGCATGGTTTGTGAGGTTCGAGAGACGAGATGAGAGGTATGGGTATGAGTTTGTAGATGAGATGATTCGGGAGGCGTTTTCGGGGAGCTGAGTGGATTTGTCGGCCCAAGAATGATGTGTGGTTGGGACGAGCCAGGCGATGATGTCGTCGGGGTGAGATTCCATGGTGAGATGTTTTGAGTTATTAAGATTGTATAATTATTGTATATGGTCAAAAGTGAATGCAGTTGAAATGAAAGTAAGCGCCGTGGTGATACAGTGTGCTGAAGTTGGTGGTAAAGAGTGAATCACAAATAAGTGTGTTGTTGCATGTGCGTATTAAATCCGTGTTGTAGACGGATGACGATTCAAAAATGAGAGAAAGCAAGTTGATAAAAAAGAATTTGAGCAAGATTCGAAGACCAAAAGAGAGATAGTTGTACAGAAACAAGATTGAAGACAAGGAAAAGCACACATCTGAGGGATTCCAGCCTGTCTACTTATACAGAACCTACCTTACATACAACATGCGGCATGCAAAATCTTCATCTCAGCCCAACAGCCCGACCGATCCACGACAAACGCGCTCGTCGCATAGAAAACGAGCATCTACTGGCCACGATCTCGTGCTGCCGCGTCGCGAAAACAGCTGACTTGCATGAACTATAAGCAGATGACGCATATTTTTATGAGTCTGCAGCCCTTTAGTGGTGGCTGGTCGCTGCATCGTGAAGAAAGTGAGGCTTTGGGCAGTAATGAGATTCACGGTGATGTGGCGGAAGGCTGGGAGCCAATCATTTGCTGCTGGACGACCTAGTTTGGTGCGCGACGCACGCGAGATGCGCGTTTGGGAATGTCGCGGGTCGCGAGGATTGGAGATGGTGAAGTAAGTTTTCATGTCTAACGCTGGTTTCAGATTTGGGTTGGTGAATCATGTTTGTGGTGCTTTTTCCATGTTGTTTGTGTAGGGTGATACAGAGCAAGTTCAACGCTGCACCAAGCAAACAGCAGCAGCTTGACGTATACTACAAAGAATCGTGCGGCTGCTGCCTGGACTCGGTGACATGAGATGACATTTTGGGAGTCATCAGGAGACTCGATCGACATGTATTGAGGGCATCAACATTCAATGGCTGTTGTTTATTTTATCGAGAGGCAGCAATTTCATGACAGTTGAGCCATCACCATCAGCTCTTTTACAGTGGGTGTGAGAGGTACTTACGCTGAGGTACCATTAAAAATTGCTGCCTCACATTTAGGGCCGCAAAACCAGCTCCTCTGGCGGCCGACCTTCACCCGAACAGGACCTTTGCGGCATCCGAATGCCTCATCCCACGACATCATCGAAGGCCAATTGAATCGCAAAAATGGCTTCCGACGCAGCTACAGATGCGCGGCGTAAGTGCACCTGCTCTCGCTCACTCCGATGAGCCTCCAAATCTCGATCCGCAGCCGCTGACCCAACCGCAGAGGCGACCCGCGAGGAGATGCGCGATGCCAAGCTCCCTCTCGCCTACAGAGACAGCTGCGCTCACCTCCTGATTCCCCTGAACAAGTGCCGAAGAGAGACCTGGTACGCTCCGTGGAGTTGCACGGTATGTTTTTCATCCAGCCCGGAGTCGAACGAGCCGCGATTTGTGGAGGGGGAGGGTCGCTGGGAGCAAAATGACAGTCTTTGCTAATTTGTATCGGATGGGGATGCTAGGACGAGCGACACGGCTACGAGAAATGCCAGTACGTCGAGTTCAAGAAGCGGGTGGCCAAGATGAACGAGCTGCGGGAGTCAAAAGAGGGCGCACGAAGCAATTAGGGTGCTGCGAGGACGATGGGACGCCGTGTCCATATCATCCATGCATGAGGAACGGGAATAGAAAAATTTCTAAAGATCCGGATCTTGAATGGTGCACGTGTTTTCTTTTGGTACTCTGGAACTACGGAGCTTCAGTCTTTCAGGGAATGATGTCGACAATCTCATCCGAACACTCTGAGGGAATGGCGAATGTGGCCAAATTATATCGAGCAGTAAGGACCGACATGATATTTCTTCCGAAATCAGACTTCATCCACCAGGTCGCTCTTATTATCTAGCCCGGCCCATTTTGGTTTTCCGTCAGGTATATCCACAACCCGCTGCGGATAGAAGAGGTGACACATGTATGCAATGTTAGGTATCGTGTTCAAGCCAAAATCACAGGAAGTTACATACTGGACAGCGAAATTCTTCCTCTGGGCCTCGTTCCGGAATGATAGGAGCGTCGGAAATAGCAGGACCATATTTCGTCCTTCATCCATAATGAGGGTGCCGCAATGAGAGCAGCTCACTTTGCAGGGTAGTTCATGTTCTGGTGACTGTGACCCGGAGTTGTAGAAGCGCAGGCTTTCGGTGCCTTTCTGGAACGCCATATCTGACTTTTGGAATATTGCTGCCCATTGGAAAGGGGCACCTATTACTTGATATGAGTCTATTTGGGAGCATGACATAACGTAGAGAAGCAAGGTGGGCTAATAAGTCGAGGATATGCTTTACCGTGGATGACTTTACAATCGCCGCAGTGACAATATTTGGAGGCTAGGGGTTTATCTTTGCTGAGCCAGTATTTTATTTGGCCGCAGTGACAAGCTCCTTCTAGCACCTTGTTGAAATTCTGGTCAGGTTGTTGGTAAGGTGGCTGCGTTTTCCAGTCTTGGTCCGTCATTTTGGGATATAGCACGATTGTTGACAGAGACGGCGGTATATCAAATTAACAAACACAAGAATATGCTGAGACGTTAATCATAAAAGACGATAATGTGCACAAAGATCATTCGCAACTGTTCATGGAAACGGTTATATTACTATGAGAGTACATGACGTAACAGATGTGACGATATCATGATGGTTGATCCCTGGGTATGGTCTTGGGTAGACGTAGGGAATAGCATTGGTCGTGAATGGCAATGGACATGATGTTTTCGTGTAGTCACACAAAGAATCACCAACAAATTAAATTTAAATCACAAGCACGGAGGTGAGAGAAGTAAAGGTTTCAAGCTTTCAAGCCTTCAGATAACACGCTCGTCTTCTGTTGCTCGCACTGGACCGTCTAAGCCAAAAGTGGCTCAATTCCGACTTCCGTGTTTTGACAAGAGGCCATCCGTATTTAAGAAGAAACCACCTACACGGACTTAACGCGGATTTAAGATTGTATGGACTTTATGGAGGAATCTCAAATAGGTAAGTAATTCGTATCTTGATAGAAAAGTCCCAATACATATCTACTGCATGGGTCTAATCAAGAATGTGCTGCTTTTGGTCCTTTCAGTTGCGCATTCTGGATCTAAGACGGGCTGTCGCTAAAAGCGGGGTGAAATGGAAAAGAATTCCGCGCAATGACCCCGCCTTAAGAAAAAAAAGGAACTGATAGGTGGCGATTTGCATTGGCGCTGTGTAATAGACTGAGAATGGATGTCTGTTACGCAAAAGCGTGTTGGTTGTGTTGAGTACATGTAAACACCACAACTGCATCTTGTTCTTGGTGCCAAGCTTTGGAGATACTATTGAAGTTCTCCCCAAAATGCAATAATTTTATCACAAATTGAACTCCGTGACTCGCAGCCTCTAAGCCCCTCTTGGGGGTTTGCCGCCCTGTCGGGGTTTTGCCGCAGTCACACCCGCCGGCCGTATCGGCACCGACGCCGGCAATAACAGATGCTCGATATGGAGCCCTTCCACCCTTCCAACTGCCAATCCCAGGACTCGGCTTTCTCGTTGGCGGGTTTGAAGATCCCATTTTGTAACTATGAAGCTACTGTGCCGTTACCGAGTATCAAATTTGTCCGCGCAAGACCCACCTTGAGGAAAAAGAGGTGCAAGTTGGGTATATAAAGACGGAGAAGATGAAGCCCACTATGCTTGTCAACAACTCGTTGAGCTTTAGAGTCTCGACACAACCATCTCTTCTTCTTCCTCTTCACCTCCAACCCCTCACACATCAAATTAGACACCATGGCTAGCGAGGCGTGCTGCAAGTTGGCTCCGGTCACCGTTGACTACACTCCCAAGGGCAAATACGAGAGGATTGCCGGCATCAACACCTGTAAGATCTGAGCCATCTCTAATGAACCTCAGCCTCAACCTCAACGGCACAAGGGCAGCATTCCTGATACATGACACCTAGACATCGTGGGACCTGAGAACGCCACCAAGGGAATCATCGACATCTACGACATCTTCGGCATCTGGCACCAGACCATCCAGGGCGCTGACCGTCTCTCTGCCCACACTGGATTCGTCGTCCTGGTCCCCGACTTCTTCGATGGCCCGGGTCTGGACATTGACGCCGTTCCCATGGACACCGAGGAGAAGCAGAAAAAGGTGCAGGCCTTCTTCGGCTCAACTGGCAACCCCCAGACCAACCTGGAGAAGCTGTTGGTCCTCCGCAAGGCACTGACGGAGAAGTTCCCGGCTGTGGAGGGCAACTGGGGTCTCTTCGGCCTTTGCTGGGGTGGCAAGCTGGCTGTTTTGGCTTGCGGAGAGGGCAACGAGGGTGTTGGTCGACGATTCAGCGCCAGCGGAACGGCTCATCCTGGGTAAGTCATTTATTGAGAGAGTGTTCGTGAGGGATATGACATTGTTCGCTAACCAAGCATGTATCGGGTAGTCTCATGGATGAGAATGACGCCAAGGTCCAGACGGCTCCTCATCTCTTGCTGGCTTCCAAGGATGAGCCTGCCGACAAGGTTGCTCTGTACAAGGAGATTATGGGTGACAAGATCGAATCTACTACTTATGAGACTATGCACCACGGATGGATGGGTGCCAGAGCTGACCTGAAGAACGAGGCTAATGTCAAGGAGTATGAGCGCGGTTATAAGCAGGCCGCCGACTTCTTCGCCAAGCACCTTTAAGCAGAGAGAGTTGGTTGTTGGAGTTCAAAGGCAAAAAATATGTAAAAGAAAGAATCTGATACCCAAAGTCATCTTTTACTCGTCAAAGACGGTGAAATCTCAGAGACAGTGAAATCTCAAAGACGATGACGTCTCAAAGACAATGAAATCCCAGAGACAGTGAAATCTCAAAGACGATGACGTCTCAAAGAGAATGAAATCTCAAAGAGAATGGAATCTCAAAGACAATGAAATCTCAAAGACGGTGAAATCTCAAATTTACTGCGCCAAGTATAGGCGTGTTCCACCATTACCTCTAGCATACTGCTTGGTTGCTTGGCAGAGAGTGTGTTGGTCAGATTACGTATGTTTTCTACGCCCTAGTGGGGGCTCAGCTGCAGGATATCTTCCGTTTATGGATTCTAAATACTCCTATTGGAAGGAAGAGCACTCTTTCATTATGTTTAATGCAAGCTGTAACCTGCGTAGGCAAAACTTCTGATCATAGTTCTTGGATAGGGGAATTTCTTTGTTACACATGCCTGTCTTTCTGTCCAAGTTGCAACGGAACGTAGCAACCGAGTACTTGATCTGGTTTGGTGAAGTCGCCCGTTAAAACTCCAGTACGCAGCATCATGACCGCCGCGCATAGTTTTGCCCAAATAGTATAATTGTTTCGAGGCAATGGAAGATATCTTTCCACCAATTTGTGAACGTCTTGTATTTATCTCTATTGGCGCGAGTAACACTACAGCTGGGTGGAACTCAATTGACAAATGATTGACATACATCAGGCCCTTGCACCATGGTCAGCATTTAGTAACCACCCCATGGGGGGATCCCCTTCCAGAATGACACAATGGTTTCCTATTTGGTTTCGTATTTTCCCGTACAGACACGCGTTTATTAATCCGAATGAGCCTCACAGGTTATGAAGCTTACCACGGATGCTTACGCGGGCATGTGTCTGTTCACACTTTTGGAATAGCCGCTCCACAATCTTGAAGAAACGCCTAATATAAGCATAATAACCGGTCAACAGAAAAAGAAGCCGCAGGGAAGCATTTTGAGTTCAGGATCAGCAACAATCTGGTAGAGATTTTCAGGGCGAACGGCTAGCTCATAGCCTCAACTAGGTAGTATGAACAACAGCAGGGAAGCTACTAGTAATTAGTCCCTCCATCAACAGGGATTTAGTGAGATTTGCCCAACTTATTTCTGCTCAAGTAATTGTTATTACTTATTTTTCCGTACAATTTAATCACTTGACTTGAAAGTAAGTTACTACAGAGTTCTCTTTCTTCTCTTTCTATGGAGCCCTATCGGTTACAAATCTAGGTAATCCCTGACAGAAAAGGAATGTACAAGTTTTGCTATCTATCTCTCACTATTTGTGTTTGTCTTAGAGGAGACTCAATCTGCCAAATTGCTCCACGAAATCCAAGATTATGCGCGAATCGCATCATGCTAATCCCCAGATAGGCAGGTCCAAGCCTTTCATAACCATTATTCACCCACCTACATACCCTAATTCAAGGATGTGTAGATATATACCCCAGTTTAGCATCCGCCGAAGGACGCAATTCGCAACTCCTCGACGATCAACGGTCTTGGCATGACTTGCGGTGATATATTCGGGTTTCAGGGGCCTGGCATTATGTAAATAATACCAGTAAGAGACCATGTATACTCTTGCTCTGACGTAGTGCTAGCACACTTTCGCCAATTTTTGCTCCAACCGGCTGAATGGAGCTGGGATTGGGTCGTGATAAGTCGTAGATATTGGCTGAGCCGACGGTCCGTCTGACCACTCTTTCTAGGACATGGTATTTCCACAAATAGCAGGTAGAGTGAACAAACTTAAGCGAGCGATCCATTCAGTATCAGCTCCAATTATCTGTTAGTTATGACGACATTGCGAAGAGTGGTAGATGAGAGGCTCAGGTCTTATTGGAAATCATTGAACCGAGGATATCTCAGAGTGAAGTATGAGAAAGATATAAAAGGCGTTGCATTCCTGCCGAGTAATCGTTGAAAGAGAGACAGATACCAGCCAAGATAGTCTCTGGATCTTTAATTCATCCATACAAGTCCACTTTTCATCTACTATTTCAATATGAAGTTCTCAACGACTCAACTCCTTGCTGCTCTTGGCTTTGCGAGCTATGCCGCAGCCGATTTCCACATCCTGACAGGACCATGCTCTATCGCCCCTGGCTGGGGTGGTAGTCTTGAAGACTACGCCGTTGCTTGTCCTTCAAACTACTACAACTGCAAATGCATGATGGATGGAGATCGTACCGGCCATGTCATTAATGGCGAAACGCCAAAATACGGCATTCACGATACTGGATCCAATTATTTCGAACTTGACGGCATGTGCGGCGTGGGAAACATGAACTTTTATCTGCAGGGCGATGGTACATGGTTGTTCTACATTGCTGGAGGAGACGGCTCCGTGCAAGGCCAGTGCTGGCCGGGCGATAACAGCATCAAGGACTGCAATGAGTTCAGTGCTGCCTGCAGTTTGAGCAACATCTTGGTGTGCTACTCATACATTTGCGAACCATGAAAGGGATGAAGGACATATACTTGGCGTAAGGTCTCAGTGTGGTTCTCATGAGCTGTTTTGTATATTTGCAAATGTTCACGATGGAAAATGAGGGCGGGAATGGACCGGCTAGAACATAATTTGCTTGGTCGGATGTCTCACTACTTGATAATTGTATGAACTGTTGTTTATTAAATTTATGTAGTACACATGATTATAAGAATCTCTGGAAACGAACGATGGAATAATAAACAAAGTCTGGCAATTTGATATGAAAGCTTGCTGTATACAATAGAAAGACTAATGAAATCGATTCGACAGCTGTGAGATTCCGTATTAATCGCCAATAGGCTGCAAATAATGCTCGTGTAATTATGATAAACTAAAATGTATCACTTTGGTTAATCAATACATACCCAAAGCTGACTAGTCCTCTGCGTCGCAGTATTGCGACCATTTCGTGAGGATATTATTTTAACGCTCGATGTGAACTGATGAACTACAAGGGCTAATTTTATGAAATTTTATGATTAATCAACAAATTAATTTACTAGAATTGATTCCTAGATTAGGTCCGATCGGTAGCGGCCGATCGAACCGAACTTTAGAGACACGAGCCGTGATTGACAGCGGAACCCGCAGAGCCCGACAAATCAAATTCGAATCCCTCGAAACGCTCCCAAATCCTACTGAATTCAGCCAACGTTCCACCTTGGTCACTGTATGTGAGTCATTATGACTGCTGCTTATGCTTTCCGCACACATGCGCCGTGCTAAGTCAACTTTGGTCAAATCCTGGAGCTATCGGCATTTTACGACATTTCCTTATCAAGGCACTTCTATGGTAACTAGTATCACTTCGCTATGCTTGGGGATTAGTTAAAGCCTGTATGGAACATGTCACGCATTTGGGCGTTCTGCTCGGAATTGTTGTTGTTTATTCATCGAGCTCTCCAGCAAGTTCTATTATAGACTAACCTTGGGCGCTACGGCCTCACCCTGGGAGATGTTTATCACTTTTAATGGTGTAAATAATGCGACCAGTCGTTTATTTCTGTAGGTCGATCATCAAGTCAGGGACTAGCCTGTTGTTCCTAAAAAATCTAGTCTTTCTGCAGCTGGCATAGCATCATCTACAACTCGGCAGACTTGAACCTCGGCTGGCGCAATATCTTACACTTCAAGATTCGGACGGACTAATTGACCAGATCTTGCGCAAAAGCGGATCCGCCAGTTCCTGACTAACGGACACTCTATTCGACCGATCACTCCATTTTCTCAAAAGTTGACCACATTTGCAGAAGGTGGAGGTTTCCTAATTAGTTAGTTCTGTCCGCGTCCATGACTCGGCTTCGCCGTCTATGATGCCATTGGCGGACATTCTTCCGTACACTGTTTCATTCACCTCGGCTTGAAGTAACTATGTCTACTATTTCGCCTCTTTGCCAAAAGAGAGAAGATTTTGCCTATAACATTCTTCTCTTCGCAATTCATCCTAACCATATTTTTTTCACAATTTGTAAAGGATCTACATTCATCATGTCGAAAACCTTGCAGGCGTGGCAAGTTGCCGCTCCTGGACCTATCGAGGAAACCTTGAAGCTTGTCGACGACGTTGCGCAGCCAACGGCGCCCCTTCAAAATGGACAAGTTCTTATCGAAGTTGCCAGCGCAGGCCTTAATCCTGCAGATTACAAAATGCTCAGATTGGGCCTCGCATCCAAAGCCCTCACGACTTTTCCCAAAATACTAGGCATGGATCTCAGCGGTCGAGTTATTTCGGTAGCAGATGATGTTACAGACACCAAAACTGGAGACGTCGTGCTGGTTCGCTTGGACCCTACCAAAGGCCCTGGGGCGCTCTCCCAATATGTCATCGCCAATCGCGCAGATTATGCTGTTTTGCCGCCAAATTTCGATCTGGATCTCGCTGCTGGCGCGCCGACAACCGCGTTGACAGCATACCAGTCCATCAAGTCATACATCCAAACCGGCTCCAAAGTCTTTATTAATGGTGGATCTGGAGGAGCTGGCACCATTGGCATCCAGATTGCCAAAGCTCTTGGATGCCATGTCACAGTTTCTTGTTCTACGGAGAAAAAGGAGCTTTGTGAGCGAGTGGGCGCGGATGAGATTATCGACTACAAGACTGGAGACGTCGTGGCGCAACTGAAACAGAACGGCAAAATCTTTGACCATATTGTCGACAACGTCGGCTCTTCCTTTTCAGACCTCTACCACCAGGCGAGCCATTACCTTAAGCCAGAGGGAGCATTCATACTGGTTGGTGGTCCGGCGTCTTTAAGTGGTGTCAAAAACGTCCTGGCGGCAAAATTCCTTCCTTCGTTCTTGGGCGGAGGTAAACACCAATTCGTGCTGTATATGACGAAGAATGACCGTGACGACCTTGCGCAAGTTGCAAAGTGGTTGGCAGACGGAGTGATCAAAACTGTCATTGACTCGACATTCGAGTTTCAAGAGGCTTTGGAGGCCTTTGAGCATCTCAAGAAGGGTTCAAGTGGTGGAAAGGTGATTGTTCATGTTTCCAGCAAGGCGTAAATCATGGGACTTGGATTTGGAACGACACATAATTCGGCTACGCTCAACGAACAAGTCAATTCCCCCTACGGCTAACTACGATACTCAAGCCGTACTTGACAGTGGCTGTCTATCATCATTACTGCTGTCTTTGTCGCTCAGATAAACAGTAGTGTTTGGCCAGAAACACTTCATCTACGGTATTGCTTAGCAACCCCCGTACATCAAAATCAGTTGATGCAGCAGAACTAGGATACCCATCCGAAGGGATAGAAAATGCACGAGAGGTCATTCACTCGCTGCGGTAATTATTGATTATTTAAAGAAAATTTATAGCGTGAAAAATGGCATACTTTTCGTTTCGTTGGAACTTTATCCAGCTCTTCCTCTTCTTTGAACCAGTGCGGCCTAAATGTGAAAAGCAGAGCTTTTAATCTCGTCATCGGCCGCTTCTCCAAAGGTTCCCTCATATCCATTCTCTTCAAGATACGCACGGAATCGGGCGTCTTCACTTTCGAGGTCCTTTTCCTTGTCAGGGATCAAGAACCATGTAACAAGGCCACCAACCATGGCAAATGCGGCGCCGATAAGAAAGACCCCCTGAACTCCCTTTTGCGAATCCGAAAAAGAGTTTTGAATGGGTGTAAAAACTTGGGTCCCAATCGCAGCACCTGCTTTTCCCACGGCAGCGGCAAGGCCAAGGAAGTGGCCTCGTACTGGCGTCGGGAAGGATTCAGCTCCGCAGAGAAAGGTGCCAACCTGGGAAATTTTAGTCTCATTGCGAGCATGTTTAGATTGCGAATATGGGATATACGTACACCTGGTCCCATCTCCCCAAGGGTGTTGAAGATTCCATACAAAACGACAAAGAGCGGGAACACACTCGTGATGGGGTTGAGAGCGCCTCCAATGATGAAGGCAAGAATCGACCAGAGGAAGAAACCCAGTGCCATGGTCTGTTTGCGACCAATCTTGTCCATGAGAAGACCGCCAATAAGAGTACCAGGAAGGTAAAAGCAGTTGAGAACAGTGCCATAGCCGATGTTTTGGACGAGGGTGTTGTTGGGATTCAGGGTTCCAATGATCGTGGAACCAAAGATTCCGAAGGGATAAGTCTGTTAAAAAGAGGTTATTATATCGTCATTTCACACTTTCAAAGACATCAAGTTTTACTTACGACAAAGTCGTAGAAAAACCACGCCAGAGATGTTCCAAGCATCGGTCTCCAATAGCGCTTAATGACTAGCCAGTATGGAATGTGCGTCTTCATCGCATGCTTCTTATACTGCGATGAGTTGATCAACCGAAGACGGAAGAACTGGAGTCCAACAG
The DNA here is from genome assembly GCA_020045945.2 of Trichoderma semiorbis. Lineage (NCBI taxonomy): Eukaryota > Fungi > Ascomycota > Sordariomycetes > Hypocreales > Hypocreaceae > Trichoderma > Trichoderma semiorbis. The sequence continues at coordinate 7,318,206 of CM034695.1, forward strand.
GAAGAATGAAACCGAGGCCAAAGGAGACACGCCACACGCCATCGTTGATATGCTGATGGTAGGCTGCGAGGACAATGAGCACGATGACACCGGCCATCACAAATCCCAGATCAATGGCGAAGTCAGTAGCGACAGCGACGAGCATGCCACGGCGTCGCCTCACAAAGGCAGTTTCATCCGAAGCTTCAGCACTGCCAGTACCGCATGTGGGATATTCTCCTGTTGTCGTGGATCTCATCAGTGGCTGATCTTTCTGTTCACGCTGAATCCGAGACATGAGACTCACCTCCAGCTCCGAACCCGGCAACACCACGACCAACAATCATCATCCAGAACATGCCAGTCGGGGTTTTGCCATGCGCCGCAGTAGCTAGCACGATACCCAAGATTAAAAACAGAGTTGCAAAGAAGATACCAGTGCGGCGACCAAGCTTGTCGATTCCCCAGCCAAAGAACAGCATGCCAAATACTTCACCGATAAGAAAAGCGTTGGACAATCTGGTCTTAATGGTCGAGGTGAATGCATCTGGATACAGCTCTGCAAAGAGAGGATTCATGTATCCGATGACCTGTGCATTGTAACCATCTGAGAACAGGGCCAAACCGCCGACAAGAACCATCAAAATTGACGAGATGCGGCTGGCGCGTGACAGCGTGCTTGGCTGAGCGACAACATCTTTGTTGGAGTCGTTGGTTGGCTCAAGAGAGGGCGAAATAGCCACTTCATTGACCTGAGCAGTCTTGGCATCCATCGGTGCTGTTTGCTGTAAATAATTTTGCCAAGATTTAAAACAGCAAGAACGGAAAAGGATGTGAGTGAAAGGTTTTGTTCCCCCTCAGTGTCTCAGTGTCTTGTCACAGGGAAAGTTTACGCGCAACTGGGGACTTATACTTTTATGCAATGTAACTTTATATGCGACAGACGATAACAAGATTGGTTCACCGATGAAATCGCCTGTTATCTCTAGACCATGCACGTGAATAGATGTAGCTGCGAATCATTGGTGAACTTTTGCTCGACTCGTATCAAGAGGGCATATAAGCAGTAAATCCTGATAGACCCGTAGGAAAGCGGCGAACCGCTGCTAGAAACTGATCTCATTACGAACACAAAAGTCCAAATCTCATCCACTGAGGGGTTCGCGACGGCGACACACTGAATCACTCGTGAGCTTTCCGATTCCCACGTGCGTGTGTTGGTGAGAAGTCATTTCCAGCTGCAGGTTTGTCAATCATACCCTTTCCGTCCATCAGGATTCTGACCATCTGCCTCGCGATTGGTGTTGTATTGACTCTAGAAGTTGCATCTCGTGCCGATCGCCCGGCAGAGGTACCCACGTGGGCCGAGAATATCGCTTGATTCATCGGGAGGAGGCGCACCGGCAGCCCTCCAGTTTGTCCAGTTTCGGCACGTTAGCCACTTGGTGGGGTGGTCCCGTAATCCACAAGCTTCTGGACGTGGATCCTGGAAGAATGATCTCCATCGGCTAGGGAGAGCATTCCCGTAAGCGATATGTCTAGCTTGGCGGGAAACTTCCGAGTATACGATGCGATGCAAGCCGTTCGTGTAAGAAGAAGGGCGGGTAAAAGAAAGACGAGGAGTTGGGGGTTACAAAAGAGCTGGTAAGCTCTATGCAGGTCCTGCTACCCATGTCGTTGATCGTTTATCGAAAGTGCACCGCATCACTATGTTGTCAGCTGAACAGGTTGCCTTCTTCAAGGCGAATGGCTATCTCATCGTTCGAGATATCCTCAACGATGCCGAGACTGCTGAAGTACAGAAGTGGGCGCAGGAGGTCCACGACTGGACGCCAACTGCTGACTCCCAATTTATGCCCTACGAGGTGAGATGACTTGACCATGACAGCCCATGTTGTTGTATGTGGTGATTTAGAGGCGTATTTACAGTAATGAACAGGAGATAAATTCTCGTGGAGAGACGGTTCTTTGCCGTACGGAAAACTACGCCGATAGCCACGAGGGGTTCAATGGACTTCTCCGCGGCGAAAGGCTCTTGGGGATTCTGGAGGAGCTGTCAGGAGAGTCCATGTATCTTTTCAAAGAAAAGATTAATTATAAGCTCGCAGGAAGTGGTAGGTGCTTTTGTATTTCCGTGAGAAAGAAGCGAGATGGCTAATTGAAGTAGGTGGATTTGCGCCGCATATTGATGCCGTGGCTTACAATCACATTAAAGATGTGAAGCATCTCACCATCTTGCTTGCTGTTGACAAATCGACTCTGAACAACGGAGGCCTAGAGGTTGTTGATGCTAGCCACAGCATGGATATTCCCCTCAATGTTGAAGATCACTGCATCGCCGATGAGTGGGTTGACTCCCATGAGTGGAAGCCCGTTGAGCTTGAGCCCGGTAAGTGCAATTGTGTAGCCATGAAAGATAATTTTCTTTCCTATATCGGGCGCTTTCTGACATTTTCGCTAGGCCAGTTGCTCATCTTCACTTCATACCTGGCTCATCGCAGTGGACCTAACCACAGTAATGAGAACCGCAAAGCGCTCTATGCTACGTATAACCGTGCTAGCGAAGGTGATTTGCATCAGGATTACTACGAACTGAGGAAGAAGGAGTGGCCCGCCACTCACATGCGTAAGGAGGGAGAAACATATGAAGATGGAGCTCTGAGATACGCGTTCGGTTCGCCGATGCTGAGCGTTGATGCCGGCCGCCAACTGGCTTTCTAGATACAAACTTACAAATAATTCGGTTAGCTCTTGGAAAAGTGTTTACATAAAGACTTAGTTTGCATTAATTGAAGATAGTGATGTTCCGTATCGCCCGACAAAGTGAACGCTATGCGCATTTGAACTTCAAAGGATGGTTCTTCAAGCTGTCTCAAAGGTTTTCATGTAAGTCGGCTCCCTGCGGCACACTCTTCCAAGTCAATTCCTGTGCTAGATCTTTTGTAACAGGATTCGACCCATCCACGTGCAGACGGCATTGTGCCGAGTGGACGATCTATCCACGTGTTAATGCATGAAGATTAGGGGGTGGAGATATGGAGCGAATACTCCAGTATCTCGTAGTATAGCCGATATAGTGCTTACCCACAGATTATATGTGCATGAGTGCTGTATATCTAATGCGTCCCAGTCGCCTGCATGCTGGTCACCAAAACCCAGAACAGCCTTACTGCCTGTCGCCACTTTCACCATCAAAATGGCCATCCCTGCAACCCTTGAACCAGAGGCCGTCACCTCTTACATAATTTCCATCATTCAAGCCTCAGACTACACTCCTTACATCGGCGAACCAATCTCTCAGTTGCAGCATTCCCTGCAATGTGCTGCGTTGGCCGCCGAAGCATCTCCAGCCGTGGACGAAGCCACCCAAGTTGCTGCGCTACTTCATGATGTTGGGCAATTTGCTCCAGCGGATGACTTGATTGCCTCAGCAAGTCTTCCGATTCAAAATTTAGGAGATGCTCCAGCTACGCAGAGCGTTGGACGTGTCGGGCACGAGACTCTAGGGGCCCGCCTCCTGCTCTCACTAGGCTTTTCTGACAAAGTCGCTCGCCTGGTGGAATCGCACGTAGCAGCCAAACGCTATTTGTGTGCCGTAGATGGGTCTTATAATGACTTACTCTCAGAGGCAAGCAAGAAGAGCCTATTTTACCAAGGCGGGCCAATGTCTTCAGAAGAAGTAAAGGAATTCAGCTCGGGTCCATGGTGTCAGGAGATGTGCCAGCTCAGGAAGTGGGATGACGAGGCAAAGATTGAAGGACTCGTAGTGAGAGATTTGGAGAGCTGGAGAGAGGCGATTCAGAGGCAGATTGAGCGAAGATGAGGGATTATATCAAACGAGATTTCTTGTATACAATACCACACGACATTCATCTGATAAATATTATTACCATACTCATACATAAGATTTCCACAAGACGCGATTATCTGAACACCTGCTGACTGGCCATTTTCACGTACATTGACCACTAGGTGACATACAGTTACAGTTTTACCATTTTATTATTTACATACAGCTCGATGCTTTTATTTTAAATACATTCTGGTCGTACAAATATTCAGACTGTTGACATCAAACATTGAGCGGCATCAAATAATTTCTCTATGCGCCAAGCTTCAGATTTACAAGCGGGGTCTGGAGTCAGACTCCTTCAGGTCAAAGCGATCCAAGTTGGAGACCTTTGTCCAAGCAGTGACAAAGTCGTTGACGAACTTCTGGCTGGCATCAGAGCTGCCGTAGACTTCGGAGACGGCACGCAGCTCAGGGTGAGAACCAAAGACAAGGTCAACGCGGGTACCAGTCCACTTCTTGGCACCGCTCTTGCGATCGCTGCCCTCGAAGAGGTCGCCGTCGGAGGGGTTGGCCTTCCAGACGGTTCCCATGTCCAGGAGGTTGACAAAGAAGTCGTTGGTCAGAGTTCCAGGACGGTTGGTGAAGACACCGTGAGTTGATCCGTCAAAGTTGGTGCCCAGAACACGTAGACCACCAACGAGAACAGTCAGCTCGGGAACAGAGAGGGTCAAAAGGTGTGCCCTGTCAACCAGGAAGTGCTCCAGCTTGACTCTTGGAGTCGACTTGCCGTAGTTGCGGAAGCCATCAGCAAAGGGCTCGAGGTGGCCAACTGACTCAACATCAGTCTGCTCCTGAGTAGCGTCGTTACGACCAGGAGTAAAGGGGACAGTGATGTTGTGTCCTGCATCCTTGGCAGCCTTCTCAATAGCAGCAGCTCCCGCCAGGACAATCAGGTCAGCAAGAGAAACCTTCTTGCCGCTCTGAGAGCCGTTGAAGTTCTGCTGAATCTTTTCTAGAGCCTGCAGAACCTCGGCCAGCTGAGGAGGGTTGTTCACCTTCCAGTCCTTCTGCGGTGACAGGCGGATACGAGCACCGTTGGCACCACCACGCTTGTCGCTGCCTCGGAAGGTTGAAGCAGAAGCCCATGCGGTGGAAACAAGCTTGGATGGTGACACTCCAGAAGCCAAGATCTGGCTCTTGAGCGTGGCAATGTCGCTGTCGTTGATAAGAGTGTAGTTGACAGCGGGGATGGGATCTTGCCAAGAGAATTCCTCCTTGGGAACTTCAGGGCCGACGTATCGGCTGAGAGGTCCCATGTCACGATGCGTCAGCTTGAACCAGGCCTTGGCAAAAGCTTCAGCAAACTGATCTTGGTTCTCCAAGAAACGACGAGAGATCTTCTCGTACTCAGGGTCAAAACGCAGTGCCAGATCCGTGGTCAACATGGTAGGCAGCAGCTTCTTGGAAGAATCAAAAGCGTGGGGAATGATGGGCTCAGCGTTCTTAGCCACCCACTGCTTGGCACCGGCAGGGCTTGTGGTGAGCTCCCATTCGAACTTGAAGAGGTACTCGAAGAACTGGTTGCTCCACTGGGTCGGTGTCTTGGTCCAGGTCACCTCAAGACCACTCGTGATGGTATCAGGACCCTTTCCAGAGTTGAAGGAGCTGACCCAGCCGAGACCTTGGTTCTCGAGCGGAGCACCGGCGGGCTCAGTGCCAACATGGCTTGCAGGACCGGCACCGTGAGTCTTACCGAAGGTGTGGCCACCAGCAATAAGAGCGACAGTCTCTTCATCATTCATAGCCATGCGGGCAAAAGTGACACGGATGTCCCGAGCGGCAGCCAAAATATCGGCGCTACCATCAGGGCCCTCCGGGTTGACGTAAATCAGACCCATGTGTACCTATACGCATTGTATCGTCAGCTAAGTATTTTTTGTGGCTAAACCTAGATAGAAAAAAAAGAAAAGAAAACATACAGCACCGAGGGGAGACTCCAGGTCGCGAGAGTGGATGTCTTTGTGTTTCTTTTCGTCGACGATGAGGACGCCGTGGCCTGCGCCGGCAGGGTCGTTAGGGCCTGCAAAACCATGCGAATATCGAACATCGTTGCCGAGCCATGTAGTTTCGCCACCCCAGTAGACAGACTCATCGGCTTCCCAGGTGTCTGAACGGCCGCCGGCAAATCCAAGCGTCTTGAATCCCATGGACTCGAGAGCAACGTTGCCGGACAGGATGAAGAGATCAGCCCATGAAAGCTTGTTGCCATACTTTTGCTTGATGGGCCACAGCAGACGACGGCCCTTGTCCAAGCTCACGTTGTCCGGCCAGCTGTTGAGCGGTGCGAATCGTTGTTGGCCCTGTTACATGGGAAACCAGGTCAGCTACATATGTTCAAGGTGTTGGTCGAAATAAGAACATTCAAGGTTGCTTACCTGGCCACCACCACCGCGACCATCAAAGACACGGTATGTACCAGCGCTGTGCCACGCCAGACGAACAAACAGACCTCCGTAGTGACCGAAATCAGCGGGCCACCAGTCTTGGGAATCGGTCATAAGGGCTGTAAGGTCCTTCTTGACAGCGGCATAGTCAAGAGACTTGAAAGCAGTGGGGTAGTCAAAGTCGGCTCCAAGAGGGTTCGTCACATTCGTGTGCTGGCGAAGAATGTTGAGCTTGAGAGACTCGGGCCACCAATCCTTGTTTCTGGTTCCGCCGCCCGCGGCGTTGACGTGGTTCACAGGACACTTGCCGGCGTCACCCATTTTTGCAGTCTGTAATTGCTATCAAACGAAGAGGGATTGACAACAGTAGAGGGTGCAGTATAGAGCAAGCTTGTCACTTCCAGGAGCAAAACTTGTCGAGACTACTGAAGAAATGTTGTGAGAAGAAAGAAAACAAAAGTCTAAGAGACGAGAGAAAGGCAAAAAAGAGGAGACCACAACATATAAAACGCCAAGCGAAGAGGAGAGAATTGGAGAGGGGTTGCGGACAACCCCGCGTTCTCTCACGGCCAAATCGCATGTCATCGGGCTTCCGACATGTCGCGATTGCGCTGCTCTGAATCCTCATCTGGATCTGCGGTGAAACACTATTGGCGGCGGTTGTGTCATCGCCTGCTTGTCTGACGAACCGCCGCCTCGCAATTTCAAAGGCCCACGTCCTTTCTAGCTCTGGGCCGGCATCCAAGTGGACAAGCGGGGTTCGTTGTGGAGGGGAAGTTTAAAGATGGGGGCAACTTTGTTCGCGGATTGGCCACTCTGCTTGGCTTCGGATGCTACTATCCGAGCTTTCGCGCGTTACAGAGCAGCTTGGCTGTTGGTGAGCTCTCGGTACTTTGCGTTCTAATGTAGGTAGCTAGCCCCAAGTTGGTAGCACCGAGCGATGCTTGTGTCCAGTGCTTATAGCTGCTCGGCATTGTTAGCCCAAAGGGTACATCTGTGCAGAGACATAATGAGCAATAGACTATACTAGGTCGGATATTTGAGCAGCCGAGTGTGTCCTCTTCCAGTAGTTGTCAGCGACTCAGTCCTTCCGGAGGAGCACCCTCCGCGAGCAGTTGGATATTCGGGCTTTCATTCTCCGCTTAGATATGAATTCAACATAATTGGCCGAAGCTCATTCGTTTATTAACGAGACGACTTTGACGGATTCTATGCGTATATACTATTCTTGAGTTGCTACAAAGGGAGGTATAGCGTGATATGTGATGCGTTTTTACTGGCCTTTGAGACACCTTTTGCGCTACATATGACCTTGTATCAAACGATATCGCAACTTACTTCAAAAGCCTGCAAGCGGCACAATATTCATTCATAAGGGCATTGCGCCATCTGCTCACAGCTATTATTATACATTCTCGCTATTCACGGATGCTCGTATCCTGCGACGCCCGCCATGTGACGAGCCATACACACTTCGGTCTCAGAGCCATGATGCTAAAACTTGCATGTAAGCATGCATGCAAACAATTAGCACCGCGATGACAATGCATGCAGTTTTGCGCATGTAAGGGTCCACTGATTGCCGCTCTAAATATAATAGCAACATATATGCATGTAGTTACAAATCTTTTGGCGACCTCTGGAATTTTACAATTGCCATCAGCACTCCCTCTCTGGCTCTCATCTAATTCCCCAAGTTGTCCAACATGGCTTTGCATCTTGTTTAGGTGGTAAAATTGGCCCACAGAACTGTCCCACATGTGTTCTATTGCCCTGTTCGGGACAAATACAGTGCCTAGGCGTCAACGGCGGTGCGCGCGCATCCCAGCCGCCAGCGGCTGTAAGTAGTTGATCAAGTGGGTTTTAAATTAGATCTTCATGTGGTGTTGCACATTGTCAATACCTTGTAATTGAACAAATATTGTTCGAAGAACGCCTCTAGAGCGGGACAGTATCGCTATGGGAATCTGCAAGTCGCCATGTAGGGAATAAAGATAAGAATTACACTTCACCTTCATCAACAAAGACTATGGCTCTGCTGCGAACAACTAAAGCGTAGAGTCAACACAACTATAGCGGCGCTACCGAGAGGTGTTCATACTTGCAAATGAGCGCCGACAGCACAGCTGCTTAAACTTATACTCACATAAGAATGCAATACAATGTCTCAAACATCTGAGTGGCTAATACGACTTTCCTGAAGCAACTTGTTGAGCATTTCAAACTGCCAATCCATTTCGCTTCAAACGTGTCTATAAGCCATTCTATCGAGGAATAATGTATGAGCACCTCCAAAGAGCGCAATCAACTCCATGTGTAGATTACGCTGAACACCTATATACTTAACGAGATAATGACTGAAAAGCCCCTATTTACCAGGGTATATTTCGTGGCTAAATTCTCTTTGTCTCGTAATGTTTTTTTCCCTAGGTAGTAGAGAAATAATGCCTAGGTATAACACAGTCGTGTTACCCTGTATAAGCTTATCTCTTCGAAATTTGGCGGACTTTGTATGTCTACCGTCCTTTTAGTCTACTCTTTTAAGTCCAAAACTAGAGAAACAAAAACAATTCAACCATATACAGAGGCAGTGGAAAATTTATAGATCTACTTAGAACTCTTGGTGTCTACATAAAGCTGATGATTCTTCTTCACGTGATCTCATCGCCGCAACCTGCATTGTTTAACCGCTTGGCTTTAGACTATTCTGCGAGTCTGCATGAACGACTCCTCCTCACATCACTCTCTAGTCACATATTACTGTGCACTAATAAAATCGCTTTAAGAAGCGAAAAATGCTTCCGCGCAACCTACTTCTTCTTCTGATAGACATCGTTACTGCAATTCTGGTTGTTGTAATACTTGTGGCAGGATATTTTACACTCGATATATCACAATTCGGCCAAGGATCTTTCCCTGGATCCATATTCAGCTTGACGCGTTATTATCTGACGGACCCTTGTCGGCCTCATACCGATGGTGGCCTTCCTCATGGCGGCTGCATCCGCCTGGTGCAGATAAACTCAACTGTAGATGCAGATATTGTCTTGTCTTGGAGCGTGTTTCCCTTGGACTCAGCCCCTGCATACCACGCATTGAGCTACACTTGGGGGTTTGCTCGCGGAGTACCTGAGCATGAAGATCCAGTGTTCCGCTATAAAGGTCAGCATGGTGTTCCAACGTCCATGCCAAAAAATCTTCTTCTGGCCTTGTATCGCATTATCAAGCTAGATGAAGGGGTGTATTATTGGATTGACTCCCTATGTATTGACCAGGAGAATACGAGAGAGCGTAGTGAGCAGGTAGCCATGATGAAAGAGATTTACGACCATGCTGCGGTCGTTGATGTCTGGCTTGGACCAACTACGGACTCTGAAGCCAAAGCCCTTGATCTCGTGTTGGGCGATCTATCTACCATGGCACAAACGTATGGAACCGCATGGACTCCTGGGGCAAACGCATCAAGAAGCCTCTTCGTGCAGTATCCACAACATCTGCTATCAAAAGATGAATGGGATACGCTGATCAGTTTTATGTCGCGACGATGGTTTCACCGACTCTGGACACTGCAAGAGTTCGCCTTGGCAAAAAAGATCAGGATCCTTTGTGGAGATCATTTCATAAACCAAGATGACCTTCATAATGCAGCATTGTTTTTGCAAACACTCGGGCTCACCATGGAATTGCAATATGGAAATAACGGGACTGCTGGTACAGCAGTAATGCAGCAGAGCATATTAAGGGCATGCCTGGGAGATATGAATCAACTCATGAAGTTTGTTTCTCAGATACCAGGAGTGGCTAGCGGTGAATACAGCGTGCCGGACTATGAATCTGTTTTGGCCTGGGTTTTCTGGCGTAGTGCAAATACCTATGCTACAGACCCGAGAGACTTTGTTTATGGAATTCTTGGCTTGGCAGAAGCAATCATGGAGCGCTTGTCTAACATGACCAATGATGTTGATTCATCCATATCTTCATACAACCCAATTGTTCCAGACTACAGTCTTTCAACTGCCGATGTTTTCCGAGCTTTCATTCTTCGTCTCATGCACAGTAAATTGGGTATCAGAGCAGTTGCTCTCATCACTCCTGGAGTGCAAACGGGCGACAGGCCTGGGTATACCCTTCAACGCCGAAGTGTTCCATCTTGGGTGGATGTCAAGCATGAACTGCCTTCATGGGTTCCAAATTTGGCTAACCGGGAACAATTTTCCTTATCCAATGGTGGTGCTCTTTTCTTGAATAGTTCCAAGAGCGATTTCAACATTCATGGCTCAGCTTTGGCTGTACAGATACAACGCTTCCACGTCAAGGGCAATAATCTCCATGTTTTTGGTCGAAGGCTGGGTATTTCAAGAGGGTCTTCAAGATTCCCTTCAGCCCTAGAGTGGGCACCATGTGCAACTTTTTTAATGAACTTTTTTGGCCCCCTAAGCCTTTTAGCATCAAAATATCCCATACGTTGCACGGATGGGAACCTGCCATCGGAACGACTGTCGCCTGTCGAGGTATTCCTGTCCTGCATCTCTTTGGGATCTTGGCACCCTGGGAATAAATTCACATCTCCCAATGGCCCATCCTTGCCGGTGTGGAAAGTTGAGAGATTCATTGTAGACGGAATAACCCAATACTTGTGTGTACAGCTGGTGTCCACTGCTGGAAATGAAACTGTCGACCATGTCCTTACTCAAGATACCTATGATATCATCTCGCGTGCACAGTCAATAAAGGGAATCGACGAAAAATACCTTTATGAGGCTTATAAGCGTTTAAAGATGCCATCACGAATATTTGACAAACACGACTTCCTCAGCTGTGTCCGTGACATGGATGATGCAACCGACTTTTCACAAACTTGTTCACATCTTATTCGTCAATTTCACTGGGCAAGAGGAAGGGCCGTATTTACAATGCAGTTGGACGATGAGTACGTCAGACGATTCTTCACTTGTTCTGGAGCCAGCGACCGGCAAGAAGTAACGAAGATGCTTCTTGGGCTTGGCCCCGAGAGAATGAGAAAAGAAGACGAAGTATGGGCAATTCAGGGGTCAGAATGGCCATTTTTGCTCCGTCCTCTCTACATCGACAAGGAAAGAAAGTTGCCTGTGATGGATATGCCATTTGAAGAAAAGAAAGGAGGTTGGTGGGGTCAAACAGATGAGAGGCCTCATCCGATAAAGGTATATGAATTGATAGGAGAAGTGTATGTTCACGGCATCATGCGTGGTGAGCTCTTTGATCACGAAAATGATGTATCCGATTTTGAAGAGATTGTTATACGTTAAGTAGCGAGCTTTCTCTTGTCATTAACGACAGTATCAAAGAGCATTGGATGTTCATTGGGTTCGGTATAGCAAATGATTGCTTCATATCTTCAAGGTGGTAGAAAGTACATATATTGGAGTAGTTTACGAGAAACTCATGTCGCTTATATGATATATTTATAGCTAATGATAAAGATCGAATTTGATGCTTTCTACGCGAATTGTTCTATTGGCTGTACCCTCGAAGCTCTGTGGCTGGGAGATTGGTATTGTTCAGTCCACTAACCCGCGACTTCAAGCATCCAGACGGTACAGAAGAGTACCGAATCCGAGCTGATCATAACCACCGCTGTTCGGGCCATAGTCTCCGCCACCACCCTCGGCTCCGCTTCCGTTGGTCACAACTAGGTCACGATACTGCTTCGACCAGGTTGCATTCAAGCCTTTGAGGGATCCGTAATGGCCATAGATCAGTTCCCAGATTGGGCGGATATCACCGCGACTGTTGTTACTGATGACGCTTTGAGTCACATCACTGTTGACATACGTGGTGTAAGGTACGTCGAAACCGAGGTTGTACTTCGCTGCGTACTCCGCTCTAACCATTGTTAGCCTTCATCCTATTATTTAACGTAGAGATCGGGACAAAATTTCTTACCCTGCTAAGATTCTGTTGGATAGGTAGCCAAACAAGTCATTTCCCTGATTGTATGCTTGCTGAGCAAGCACTCCTAGGAGGGCGAAATCTAGCATGGCGTGGCCTTGATCTCTACCAGCTTCTTGGTTTTGCCCCAGGATTTTGCTGCTCCCTGACTCGGTGTATGTAACCCAAATGGTCTTGTCAATAGCCCCATTACCCGCACCACTCTTGAAATAGTTGACGGCTTCGTTTGCCATGGTAGTATTATCGGACAGAACTCCAATAGCATACATAGTGCAGAGATTTGCCAGATCCCAGTTGGCCCAATAGTGATCGATCTTGGCACCATTGTGGTTGACTAGGAAGTCATGGTTCATAGGATAGAACACATTTTTAAGCATAGTATTCATGGCAGAAAGACCCGTCCAGCCAGAGTAGCCACGAAGGATCTCAGCCGCATTGGCCAGCTGGTACCCATAGATGCCACTGGCGAGGAACTTGTCAGAGGTACCGTCGATGAAGGTGAGAGTGCTACTCCAAGCGTCCAGTGTCTTCGCTGCAGCCGTGGCGTAAGCCGTGTCCCCCGTGACTTTCCAGTAGATGGCGTTGGCATACGCAGAAGCTGCATCGCGGTACAAGCTGGCATAATTCTCAGGCGAACCTGTGCCTCGATAGACGGTGGGCTTGGGGCTAGGAACATAGCCGGAGTTGGCATGAGCTACCAACTTGTTCCAACCCGCATACCACGGATTTGTCTTCGCGTTAACCTTCGATTTAATACGAGTAAAATCTGCTTCGGTGTGGAGGAGACCTGGGTGAACAAAACTAGCGCGGGAATCAAGGGGTTGGGAATCGATAGTCGACGAAGGCGCCGCTTGAGACAGATCGAATAGCGCGAAGCTACAGAGCAACGCTGCAACAAGTGAAGGTGCCATGTTCAAGGTTGTAAGAAGAGCAGAAACTTTTGCTAAATTGCAGACGCACTGGCTCACGGGCGTCCAGAAAACCATTCCATTCAAAGATTTTGTTTCATTTATACTTCTGCTTCGTGACAACCATTCTTCGTCGACTGTAGGGTTTAATTACAGCTCGTACCTGGGCTGAGCGGATGCAACCCAAGGGTCAGTTTGAAACCACACGCGTCAACTCATCACCAGCCGTGACCAGCTCCAAGAAAACCCTGTAGTCAGAATCGGAATGAGTTTCGGACCGCAGAAACTTACAGATGAGGACCCCGGATTACCCCAGACTACCCCGCGAAAGGCCAAAGAAACAGGAGAGCATTATGGGGTAAACGGCAGGGGTTTCTCGTGGGGTATGCATTTTTGCTGCTTGAACAAAGCCCCTATTGCAGCGGCAATACGTCCCTTGCTGCTATTGCTCAATTGCCGGGCCGAAATTGAGCTCCTGGTCATTCAATGGCTGACGCCGGGAATTGCTCCGGGACTTGACCCGGAGGCCGGCGCGCTATACTTGCGCTTATGTGTGTTGAGAGAGGGGACAATGTGGAGAAAAGAGGTTAAACAACACGAAAAGTCGGTATCCAGCGATTCGGGGTACAGGGATCTTGGTTTAGTGAAAGTCGAGAGATTGATTGAACATGACAATGTTGTCATTAATATCACCCCTGCCTCCGGTCGTTTGGGGGTTGCTTTTCTCTCGCATATGAGCGCCCTCTTCAACATCTCGCACGTGCTGATAGATCTTCAGTCTCTCCACAAACATCAAGATGGTTCTGCTTGGTTCGAGCCTTGCTTCGGTGGTAACGGCATTTGGGCTGTTGGTCAACATTGTCGTTGCCACTGGGCCACTGAATGGGCTTCCGATACTCAATGGACCTGTACCGGTTGTCCCCCAAGTTTTTGGATCCAAAAAGCATGTCGGCGATTTCGTACATCCCGGACTCTGGCATACTCATGACGATCTCGAGCGCATCCGATTGGGGGTAGCGAAGGGTCAAGAGCCATGGAAATCAGCATACGAGAAATTCAGTGCGGATTCGTTCTCCCAGGCCTCTGTAAGTCGGACATACTCTCAGTTTTGGACCTCCATGAGGCTGACTTTTAATCTCAGTACACCATGCAAGGCCCAAAAAGCGTCATCTGCCGAGGTGGATGCAGCAATAACTACACAACTTTTAGCAACGATGTGCGCGCGGCCTACCAGAATGCACTAATGTGGTATATCACGAAGAATCAGAGCCACTGGGATCGATCAACCACGATCCTGGACGCTTGGGGTACGAATCTGACTTCGATCATTGGCACTGACACCTCTCTTCTCGTCGGACTTGAAGGAGACATGTTTGCAAATGCGGCAGAGATCATGCGCTGGGAAGGGGGCTGGATCGAGGCCGGAGCGAAAGCTTCAGGTGGAAGTGGGTTCTCGAACCAACTGTACTGGCTATTCGCCCGACAGTCCGTCATTATTGGCCAGGCAAACTATGGCATGGTCAGCATCAAGGCTCTGCTGTCCTTTGCCGTTTACTTAGATGACGTGACGCTGGTGAGCTTCAACTTCCTAACTACAATAGAGACGCGATGTTCGTGGTTAATGAATAGTGGTAGTACAATTACGCTGTATACGCCTTTCAGAACGATCTCTGTGCTGGGATATATGGCAATTTCCACCCAGAAACGGGACAAGGTGCAGAAACTGGCCGCGACCAGGGCCATGCACAAGGCGCCCTAGGTTGGACTGCAGAAGCGGCTAGAATCATGCAGTCTCAAGGAACAGATGTGTATTCACTTGGAGACAATCTTTTACTCAAGGCTGCGGAATACACAGCTAAGTACAACTTGGGATACGATGTGCCCTACGACCCCAAATTTTACCGATGCGAGGCAATTCTGATCAATGGGCCTTGGGCTGTGCCATCCAACATCAGCCGGGGAGTCGCCAAGCCACCCCCCAAAGTTTGGGATGTAAGTTGTGTTTTCGATGACACATTTCTTTGAGATTTGTATTGACCTTGATGTAGATTCTATACTACCAATATGTTGTCAAACGAGGACTTCGCGCTCCTTATACGACTAAAATGAAGGTCACGATCAATGGCCTCGGAGGTGAAGGTAACCGTAAGTATAGCTGACACTGGCCGTCAATCAAACTTATGCTGACCTCATCAAACAGCCGGTACAACTAGCCCCGGTGACCATCCGAGCTGGGGCGATTTGATTTGGTCCTATAACAAGAAGGGTCAGTACCTTAATGACAACGATAGGACTATCTGGGGAGGTGGCGAGATTGGGCCAAAGGGCAAAGGAATGATCAACTCAGCTTGAGCGCAATATGTTACTGCATAATAGAATAATAATTTATCTAATAAACGTACAAATATTGCCCTCCTCTCTCGTTCTATATTCTTTCTAGAGTAGCAATTACGTCAACGCCGTTTCATCTCGGAATAGATACAGTCGATTAGTTCAGATGGGACAATGCTCTATGACTCTCAATATACTTCTTGCGTAATACTATGGTCTATATTTAAGTAGTTCTAAGTTTGAGACATGCAAACCGTTGTCCTTGGTTGTCTTTGCTCCGTCGAATTCGTTATGGGACAAGCCATAGATAGCGCCTGGCTACCAGTATTCCGAACACAATGGTAATACAGCAGGCCGTGGAATTTTGAACTCTTTGCTATATAACATCTCTATCTGTTTCCTGGATTATTTCTTTGAGAAAACTAATACTTTGGTCTGGTTCAAAGCCACGTCTTTCAGCACGAGCTTGTTGCCTCCATGGTATCCTTGCTTTCCAGCCCACACATCTCTTACGGAATACTCAGACAGGCTAGACCCCTTCAACCCAGGCAATCCACTGAGAGGAATTGTGATGTCGGTAATGTTAGGACCATAGTTGAGAGCTAATACAACGTAGCGTGACTTGCCAGAGGCAAGAGGCCCGCCCCAGACTTGGATCTTGTGCTCGGTCGATAGCTCGGGCAGGTAGTTGACCGCTACGCCGGCGTCATCCTGGGAGATTGCGATGATCTCTTTATTCAGCAAGATGTTCAAAGATGACTTGCTGATCGTGTTGATGTTGGCGCCAATGATCAGCGGTGACTTGAGCGCAGCCCAGAAAGAGAAATGGGTCTGCTCTTGGTATAAGTTCATAGTGCCAGTACCAATCTCGAGCATATCCATGTCACCTAGGTCAAGGTTAAAGGCAATTCTTGAGTAGCCAATGGAAAAATATTGCTTACCCCATGAACCAGGTCTTTGGAATCGCGACAACTCCCGCATCTTGCGGATCATTGTCAGCACACTGACTCCTGCATAACCGGTGTTCAGGCAGTAAGCAGATTGGCAGACACCACTACTATCCTCGCCAAATGCACTCTTAATGTCACCAGAGATTCTGTAGCTATCTGAGAAAGATGCCCAATGCCACGGAAACTGATTTCCCCATTGGCATAGCGAGTAGAGGATGTCGCGGCCAGATCGGTTCAATGCGTCGCCCATGCGCAGGAAACGTTCCTGAGGAGAAACTGTGCCGGCAAAAAAGCCGCCACAGTTATCATACTTGAGATAATCTATCTTCCATGACGCATAAGTAGCAGCATCTCGCTCCTCGTAACCATAGCTTCCAGGATAAAAGGCACAGTCATATATGCCCGCGTCGCTTGAGGGACTTGGTGTTAATGGAGTGTTTCTCAGATGGATGTGCATCACCCGCTCACCTGTAAATTCCAATCTTTAGTCCTAGACCATGCACGAAATCTGCCAATGCCCTAATGCCGCTGGGGAACCTGGTAGAGTTTGGCTGCTGGCGACCCAAGGAATCTCGTGTAAAGGCTTGCCACCCGTCGTCCAGGTTGACGTATTTGTAGCCAGCCCGAGCAAGGCCAGTGTCTACCAGGCTCTTTGCGCTTGTCTTGATCAATGTCTCATTTATATTGCTCTTGAATGTGTTCCAGGTGTTCCATCCTTGAGGCGTTTAGTCGTTTTTATCCATACGAGTCGATGCATTTACTTACCCATCTGAGGCTTTGCTGGATTTACACTGCCTAAGCAAGGCACCGCCAGAAGTCCAACGAGTAATGTTGTGGCCAACATTGTGGGCACAAAGACCGGCGCAAAAAAAGAAGAAAAGAAAGGAAACTGTGATCCTAGAGTGTTAGA
Source organism: Trichoderma semiorbis (assembly GCA_020045945.2). Taxonomy (NCBI): domain Eukaryota; kingdom Fungi; phylum Ascomycota; class Sordariomycetes; order Hypocreales; family Hypocreaceae; genus Trichoderma; species Trichoderma semiorbis. The sequence goes on from CM034695.1 coordinate 7,335,452, forward strand.
TTTCTGATGGATCTTAGGATTGTCTCCTCAAAGCTACCATATACCCTTACTTCTTCATAGCCCTTCGTCATCTCTCGGCTCAGCTCATAATTAGACCACTATCAACCCCGAATTTCTTCTCCTCACCGGGCCTGGGATTGCCCCGAGACATTTAGAATATGCTAAAGTCCGGGGCCTGGGTTAGTTCCAGACGCTTGAACCCTGTCCCGGAGCATCGTGCGGGGGATCGCCGGGCGCAAAGCTCACCGATGTTGACAGTTCTACGCCGCCCATGGTAGCCCCAGTCCATCTCCATAAGCAGCACATTTGGGGTCAGCTTCCGCCTAAAGACCTGCCCTCATCTGGAACTAACAGCCAGGAAACTCTTTGTTATCATCAATCTTTCTCATTCTGGGCAATTGGGAGCATACGTTTTTCAGCAAGAATGTTAAAGCTTCGAATACTTTTCCTCTCCCTTTTGGGAGGTCTCGCCTCTGCGGATGTTGTTGATCACGATCCCTTGGCATATTATCCAGCTCCAGCTGGCACTTACATCCCTCCTAAAGATCCCAGCATCAATACATTACTCGATTTTGTCAAGTCAAGAGATGATCTGAGTATCCTGGCGACGGTGCTAAGTGAATGCGCTGGTATGCGTACTTGACGTTATATCCCGCCGTTTATCAATGACAGCTGACGACTCTATAGGATTTAGCGAAGCTTTTGACACAGCTCCTTCTTGGTCGTACACTTTCTTCGCCCCTTCAGATACAGCTTTCAGAAATACGGGAGCGTACTATTCTACGTTTGCAGCTACTCCAAAGGGCAAGTGGTGGCTGGGGAATCTACTACAGCACCATTACGTGCCGAATTCCCAGCTTTTGGTCAAGAACTTTAACACAACATATACGCGCTTTCAGACCGGGACCTTTCTTTTTGTTGGAGCACAGATCGTCAATGGGAATCTTACTCTGAATAAAGTTTCCAGCGTCACTGAAGCGGATATTCCCGTTACGAAGGTAAGGCTGCATTGCAACATGACGCTACGCAATTAAGAACACATCTTGACGGGTACATGATAGGGTATCGTCCACATCATCGATCATTTGTTAGATCCTTCAGCGCAGATATTGGAGGTTGATCTGGGGAAAACCAGCCAGGGTTTTATACCCGGGAGCTGCTCAAACCCAGCTTTGCCGTATTGTTGAGCTTGGTTACATCATTAAACTTTGTCTTTCGGGCCGCTGCAGTAGTTTGTTCCATTGTCTCTGAACTTTATTCTTCGGCCAGCCGCTGATTGAACATTGAATTGACCCCGGTCCACCGCATCAAAGTTCACTGAACCAGCCATCACAGCCAATTGGCCACACATACCGCTTGAAGTAGCCTCTACAATTTTTAAATACAAAATTGGATAGCAATTAGTTAAGCATCGTTATTGAGTGACAGATGGATGCTAGTTTCATTGTAAAAAGTACCTCCCTAAGGGAGACGCCATTCCTCGCAGTGAGTCCCTGAGATCCAATCTGACCGTAGCCATTAGACTACACACTGCTGCGATCATCTCAACATATGTTCATTATTCGATATCCACCTAAAGTTGTTTCTCATATGACCTAACAATTAAGTTCAAGTTCTATGTCGTTAATTGTCGGATTTTCTGGCAGCGTTTGGTTTACTGGACATCTTTTGTTGCCTAGCGTAATCGCTCAGCATGCGTTTACGCCACTTCAACTAACTCAATAGCCAAGTCGCTGCTGCTTCCCCCATTTCTTCGATTCCAATCCTTCAATCCCTTCTCTCCTTCATCTTCCAATATCTCTTGTTCGTCCACCAAAATTGACATGGCCGCTGTTCTAGTGCGGCAATTCGAGCTGAAAGCTTAGTTGCCTCGGCCGCTGATGGGCATCAGTAGACAACTCTACTCTAACCTTCATCACCAGCCCGCACGATTCAAGCATCGCCCCAGCGCCATCCTTGCAGCCCATCAACTAATTTGAAGCAACAACTTGTTCAAACGGTCATTCATGGCTTTGGTCAGATCCCATGAGAAGGAAAAAATGGGCATGGACTATTACGATCTCTCCGACGAGCGCAAAATCCAGTGGATGTTGTCTGGCTCGAGCGAAGAGAAATGGGGCTGGGTCATCTACCGATGCAGCTACAAGCCGGAGCTCCAAAGTACCTGGGAAAGTTACAAAGATTATGTCGAGAAAAAGACACGCAAGCAAATCGCCGAGTCAGATGCTCCCGACATCGCCGATAAGCTAGACTGGGCCTTTGTCGAGGACCCCGAGCTGGAAGGCGCCTTGTTGGATGAACTGAAGCGCAGATTTAGGGCGTGGGCACGCTCTGAAGTCAAAGGGAGGTTTGATGTAGATAATCCTCCTTATGTCCGTGGCTCGAGGTACGAGTATTTCATCCAAGTAGATGAGGCTGCTCTGCGGAGCTTGGTTGGCAACCCTTCAAACGGGCATGTGAATATTGTCCGGGCATGGGTCGATCCGCTGCCACCTGACGAGGCAACGGATGAGTTTGGTGATGCCATCGACATCGAGGATTGGATGAAGATGAAATCTGATATGATTGTGCCCTATTGGTATCTCGTGCTGGATAACCCAGAAGAGTGGTATGTGGAATATTGTCCACCGCCAGATGGCTTGTGTGTATATTAGCTGTGGAAGATTGCGCTATGTTTGGCTCTCACTGGTGCCTCTGCTGCTGTCTCATCCTCCACTCTTTCCTTTGCCCTAGTGGCTGTACTTGTATGAAAAACGTTATTGAATACAGATAAATTCATGAGTGTTGGTAATTTTATGTTGTCTCGGGCTCCAAAGAGAAGGCCCGTAGAGCTAAGATAGCTCTAAATGACATTTGTGATATTTGATGGCTAATTGGTCTTGGTTCCGATTAGAAGGTAGGTAAAACAATGCACATACATTGCACGGATGCGATAATGAAATAGCATAAGGCTAGTCATATTTAGAATTCAAGACTATTGACAAAAATAGGGAAAAGGATATGAAAGAGTATGCAAGGCAACGACAGTCTTTTGCATTAAGGGTAAGGTACTTCTACATAAAGTACCAACGTAATACGCCTACTTAGCTTGGGTATTTCAGCTAGAACTCTCTTCTTCACATATTATGCCTACTATAAGTTCGTTGTAATGCCATTAATAGTGCAGTCGCTCCGTTTCTTTCACTGTTTCCCAAGTTCGGTATGACTGATTTTTGTAAGGCTAGGTAGGAACCTAGACACAGTTCTTTATTAGTCCTGTCAAGCTGGAAACTGTTTAATTATATGATCAATTGGCTTACTTCCTTACTGGATTGTCAGGGCAGAGAGCCCTTATTCACCTATACTATTTACTACTAATCCCTTATATTCATCTTGTATAGATATCTTCATGGTCATTGCCTCTTTTCAGCATAAATTACCAACTAAAATAAGATTATGCCAAGCGATGATTTTCTTATGTCTTCTCAAAGTAATATCAATACCTGTGAGCCATTTGTACACTGGATTCTCTCACTTAAATCACCACTGCCACGGAATTCGATGCTTTCCCGTAGGGTGACATACCGCAGCACTCCACAGGCAGGCCCATCCGTTTCGAAATGGGGGCAGCCGCTCGGGTGCGTTATTTTTGAAGTTCATACGTAATGGGCCCCAGCTAGAGAAGGACAGTCATTTCACCTTTTGAACATACTTGGCGACGGAATTATGCCACCCAGGCGTTGATCTCGCGACATCCGACCAAGTGAGATGTGCCCATCCGTTTCCAGTACAAATTGCCCTTTTAGGAAATTACCTGTTTCGATTCATTTTGTGGAGATCGCCGATGCGGCGAGACTCAAACGCCCCGATTCCGCCTTGTAGACTGCTTCGGTCTTTACAACTATTCCGCGGAGTATGAACAGATTAGTTGTTGTACTCAGGGAGTTTCAGAATATACCTGCCAATATAGAAATAACTAACCTGATTTATCGTTGAATTTCCAAGTTAGGCTCTGCCGTTTTGGTCCATTTCAACCATGGCGATTCTTTGTACCTAGCAATGAAGTGACCTAGCTGTGAACAAAGTAGAAATCGCATCATGGAATTTTGGTAAGAGGTAAAAAGGTCATAAACAGAGAAATAAAAACTCCATTGTGTTATGGTATATAAACAGGTCCATCCGCAAATGCAATATGCTCAGTTTGATATCTGCCCTCACACAGCTCCTCATACACACTGCGCCCAGGCTACCACAAACCAGAATAATCCATCATGTCAACCCACCAAACAGCCCCGACGCAGTACATCATCGCTTCTGATGGTGTCAAATATGCGTACCGTCGCATTGGCTCATCAGAGGGCCTACCTCTTGTGATGCATGGATTTTTCCGATCCAATGTGGATTTCTGGGACCCTATCCTCATCAACAATCTTGCACAAAAGCGGCCTGTGATTCTATTTGATCAGGCAGGCGTGGGCCGTAGCAGCGGTACAATCCCTATGACGTACCAGGGATGGGCAGACTGCCAAATAAATCTCACGAATGCCCTCGGTATCGACCGTTACGATGTTGCCGGCTTCTCAATGGGTGGGCTTTCCGCTCAATTAGTGGCGTTGACAGTACCGAACAAGGTCCGCAAGCTCGTCCTGCTGGGAACTACTTCTGCAGCTCCTTACGAAGAGTCATCGGACATTGCCGGTATTGTTTGGCCGCGTGAAAAAGCCCAGCCTGAGCCTATGGCTGTTCTTACAACAGCTGAGAGCACCCCAGAAGAAGTGCAGCATGCTATTGCGTATTCATTCTTTTACCAGACCGATGCTGGCCTTAAAGCGGCACAAGGATGGTGGGACCGTGTCAACGAACGAAAAGTCGACGGCGAGGCCCCTCTATTGGAGTTTGTCAACCCCGAGGGTACGGCTCGGCAAGTTGAAGCCGTGGTTCACTGGAACACGCCAGAAAAGAATGGTGCATTTGATCGTCTGAGCGACTTGAAAATGCCAGTCTTAGTGATGAATGGCGATGATGACCTTCTTATACCACCAAGCCGTAGCTGGGAATTGGCTAAGAAAATTCCCAACTCTCAACTCATCATCTATCCCAAGGCTGGACATGGCTTTCTGTACCAGTACGCCGAGCTCACCGCTACGCATATCAACATGTTCTTGGATGGATTTGGGGGCTTGCATGGAGACGAGTAGAGAGTTGCATGAATCGAATGAGATTGATACAAGGCATGAACAGTATAGACATCTTCCTTGAACTATCTAGTTATCAAGGACCAAATCGCATTTGTATGCTTCCCATGTACAAACTCAATCCACATTACACTGTTCAGTTCATTTTGAAAGGCACATTGACCACCCTCTCCTCTCATGTCTTGTGACAAGCATTCGACAAGAGATGAGACGAACCATTTCTTTTCAAGCGTTCCGTCTGCAGCAGCCAGGCAGCCCATGAATAGCATCCATCTCGTCAAGCGCGTTGGCGTCAATAAACAACCTTCCATATAAGACTGCAATTTCCTAACTAGAGTCGTTGAAGTCACAACGAATCGTGCAATCGTGCATGTTAGTGACTTAATGTATAGAATAAGACAGATTCGAAATGCGTTGTGACATGCGCTCATATGCTGAGAGGTACAGAGTAGTAGCCGCTGGAGAAGGGCAAAAACAGCCGAATCCATGTATTGGGGATTGAGTTTTGTTTGCCTCATCATGGCATCTTCAAGTGCGCCGCTCAGTGATGAAATGTCGCAGAATATACTGGCTAAATCCATGCTTATTTCACACGAGCACGGAAGCTTGGCCGGGACAATCTCATTGACTTGACCGGAGGAACCTCCAGTAATCTCCACGAGATCAGATAGAAGCTGGGTCTTTGGAATATTATCAGAGTCTACCGCGATTTCAAGAATGCCGCTGAAAATCGTCAATACTCTGGTATATAACATGGGCCCTGCGCTCGCTTACCGGTACATCTTGGACCTGAGGGTCTCATTGATGCTGGATAGTCCTCCTCGAATGCTGACTAGCTCTGCTAGTCCTCGAGCGTGGGCCCACGACTTCTCGTGGTCGCCTAATGAATTCTAAAGAAGAGTTTCAGATAATTGTTCTAGCAGTCAAAATACTGTCATGGGAGAGAGCTTACACTCCAATTAGCTAAGACAGGCAATAGCGCCTAATGTCTCATCAGTTTGCATATATCCTGTGGATATTCTGTGATTCAGTCTCCGTAAGGCTTCGTTTAATAAGCTGCGAGCGTCTTGAAGATTGACGCTATTCTGGGTGACCTTTGCAAGAGTCCTCGCAGAGTATGACAGAATGATGTAGCGCCACACATCGTCCCCTAACATACGGGGGAACCAATGTTGTTTGGCAGGATTGAACGATAGGAGTGATGACAGCGGATATGTATCAGTGGCGATGACATGGAAGTCTGTGAGAAGCGTTAGCAGTTTCGTAGTGGACAATGGCAATATTCACGAACAGTAATTGATATATAGAATGACATGATGTGACAATGATGGAGGCATTCTATCCAACAAAGGTGGCATTGCAAGACTCAGAAATTCATGGTTGGAAGTTGCATGTAAACTTGGTGCATGATCTTTTATGCCCAGGTGTTGATGACGATGCACTCCACTGGCATTTGTTGACTGCTTCAGTAGCCGACTCGAGGGTTGGTGAATCAGAGGCTTTTTTTGGATGCGAAAAGTGGCCGCATTTCTCTTTTCTTGTCGTTTCTTCTTCTCTCGAGGCTGATTTCCTTGCCTGTTGCAGTCGATAAACCGAATTTTCCCTTTCTTTGTATCTTCTCTCTTCCCCACTGATCCGGTTGGGGTACTCGCGATGCCGCTGGGCTTAGGGGTGGCCTGTAATTTCCTGGGCCGAGTCTGCCACTGAGAAATCCTACCAAGGCTCGTTCCCTGATGAATCTTATGAACAAGATAGAGCGACTTATCTGGGAAAATTATTTTCTCTCCGTAGCTAGACATTGTGTTTTTTAATTAGTGAGCAACCGTCTACCTTGTATGGAGTCAAGTTTGCTGCATGCACAAAATGCAGCGACCGAGCAAGAGAGTGGAATTAATAGAAGCCGGACTACGGACGACAGTACGGACGAAGCATATCCACACCAACTGACCCTTGTTCAGGATGGGTGGGCGGGGCAGCGGAGTCTCGCCATCTGCTTAGTTATGTCCGTAGTTTTAAGAATTCAGTCTACCGAGGTTATTTAATCGACAGGTCTGGAACTCGGTGACATCGATTGGGGGATGTTTGTGATATTTCGGGTGATGTCATTTGTTATTGCTTGAACTGTGGAACTATAGCTCGTGCTTTGTTTAAATTTGTTATGATGATTTCCCATATCAGGCTTGTAATGGCTCCTTATCTCATCACAAGCAGCGAAACCGTGTAATATGATAACTAATTTCAAATAAATAAAGCGGTGCCAGATATAGCAGAATTATCGACCAATGGACTCCCGTCTTCTTGCAATATTGCCTCCCTTGACGGGTTTATTGGCATTACTTCTGGGCGCTTATGGCCATGATACAATCCTTGTACCAATCCCAGGACCGGCTGGGTTCCATGCTCGTCAAGAGAGCTTTCCAATTGAACTTCCGCCAAAAAGTATTGTGCCTCGGAGGCAGAGACCACATTGATGTTCCCCTCTATCAAAATCCGAACCTTGAGTGCCAGCTCCTCGCAGGCGTGATAAACTTGTTGGAACTGCCTGTTTCTTAATTTCGCAGCTATCGGCACTAGTGATTGTATGGCGGCCTCGACAAGTCTCTGGTCTGCTATCAGCATCTCATGCTGAGGCTCCGTCAGATTGTTCACTAGGAGCAGAAGGAGTCCCGTGATTCGACCACATAGCGTGGACCTGTATATTGTGACTCTCATTAGTGGCTTTCCAATTCCCCCTTCCTGAATTATCATGAAATCTTACCAGATCAACGGTTCATTGTACGTCAGTATGCTATCCCAAAGCTTCATGCACGCCCGTGAAGAGCTAACCAACTTAGACCAGGACCCTGGTAGAGACGGCTGTGGGCTAGTGATGGCACATCTGATCGGTTCGTCGATGACAATAGCGCTGCGTTGAAGGATAATCTGTATCCACTTCTGATTATGTGAATGAGCCCGATGTATCAGGGCCGAGGTATGGAGATAGGTCCAGTGCAGGGAAGCCAGGTGTTGTACGGTCCCTGGAGGAGCGGATTCAAGTATAGAATCTGGCATGAACGCTCTTGGTAAACTTTCTTCCCATTGATGGAGCGTACACTCGATTGACTGTACGAATTGTTCTTTCGCAGCTGACAACAGTTTATCCGCAGTCACAGAATACAGCCAGTCATATACCTTTCCCTGAATGATCCCAAGCTGTACTCGAAGGCGGAAGAAGTTTATCTTACTCGTTCCTTGGAGGCTATAGACGACGCCGGCTCCATCAATGGGGTCAACTTCAGGCAGATCGATATCTGTCCACGCATCGGAGAGTAAAGGCGGCTGCTGCGCTCGTAAACTGATACTCTTATCCAGGATGTAGGCGATCCAGAACAAGCGGTCGCGCTGTCTGATATCTGCCTGGCTAAGATTCTCTTGTCCTGACCGACTATAGAGTCTGAGTCTGTGCACCAATGTGACAGCTGTTGCGACCAAGACACTTGCAGGCTGAGGATCGGGCGATTCTTGAAAAAGGATACAGAGACCAAGAACGATTTGTGCGCTGAGTATGTCTTCTTCGCGAGTGACTATCTCATCAAGGACCGATTGCGCATTCTTGACGAGCGTTGCTACTGTCAAACCCCCTCCAGCATCAATATGTGGCTGTAGGAGTAAACCAAGTGCAAGAACAACATTGATAGCTGCCCAAGTAGCCGAATCACGCTGATTTGAGGCCGAGTACCAACCACGCAGCATCTGCATGAACTTTGTCTGTTCAAATAGAGGTAAGAGCCGATTAGTGGATGAGAAGTATTCGTCCACGATAGGAAGAATGTCAGGGAGCGGTGGGAGATTCCGTTCATCCTCTCGTTCATTGCTTGACGGAAGGGCCTCTTGAACATCTTCAATCGCTGATTCAATCTCCCCTCTCTGAGACAGGATATTAATCTGCGTCTTCAGACCCTTGAGCATTAACTCCATGTGGTCCATGCGAGCCTCGAGAGACTCAACTCTAGGGGCACTATAGGATATCAGCTTTAACTTCCTCACCATCGTAGCCCGTAATACAGCAGTTTCCGCTCTTACCTATTGACCCGTGGAACTGTCTTCCGCAGCACGCCATTATACACGCATTCGGACTCGTAGATCTGGCAATGAGAGCACCGCGGCTTTGCACCGTTGCAACGAATCTTCTTTTGGCAACATAGATCGCATGCCTACATTCGCTTAGCTTAGCGTATGGTCAAGGAAGACTGGCTCAATGCCATCTCATCCAAACAGTTGGGCGGCATAACTGCCTATGTACCTTTCTTCTTCCTCCCCTCCGAGACGAGACAGTTACATCCGTAGAGTCTTTCATTCTTCAGGCCAATTTCATTGACTCAGCAAATCACAAAGCAACATTTGAAAACTCCCCGCGGGCATAGTCTATACATATACTTCCGCTGCTCCTGACTTAATCACATATGGTCTGATTACGCTAGCCAGAATGGAATACATCTTGCAAACTCCCCGCGGAGCTCGAGCGATGACAAAGCCGCCAGTCCGCCGCTATCCCAGTCAACTAATTAGAAAGTCCGCAACGACGAAATAATCTTTACAACTTAGATGAACGTCCGCGGTGTGCGATTAGCCCGCTGCATTGGTGATTTCCAGCCCGCTGAAGGCTTTCTCGACTAGAGACAGTCGCATTGCAGCCCATAGTCCAAGATTACAACTCCCCGCGGAATTCAACATCCCACGAGATGCATCATAATGAAAATAGTGGATTCCAGGGTCGGTCTCGATAGGGGATGGTTCAGGTTTCTGTATGTTATAAGAAGATGGCGAGACAGCAGGTTGTAGATTATCGACCAAAGCAATCAGACCAGAGCTCTAAGTATCACTCACATCTTACACTCTATAATAATAACTAGAACCAACAGTCCTCTCTTCCGCAATGGCTTCCGCACTTGATTCTCAGGTGGATATCGTGGTTCCAGAGATGCCTTCCTTCACCAAAGGTTATCATCACCGTCCCTACCCTGCCATCTCTCCGTCGCGACCCGAGATCTCAGCCGCGGCAGCAGGGAAGAACATTGTCGTCACAGGTGGCGGTACAGGCATTGGCAAAGCTATCGCCATCGCCTTTGCGCAGGCGGGAGCCCGTTCTGTAGCCATCTTGGGCCGGCGCGCCGACCGGCTACAACAAACTGCGGCTGAGATGGAATCAGAGGCCGCCAAGCATGGGCATTCGCCAATTATCGTCACAGAGGTGGCGGACCTTATGCAGAGTGAGACGGTGAACGCTGCGCTCCGTTCCATCCAGACCAAAATCAGCACCGAGGCAAGCCCGACTTATCTCGACGTGCTCGTGTCTAATGCCGGCATGGCACCGAAAATGGGAACTGTGTTAGGCTATGACGCACAAGTGATGATGAACACCTTTGGACTCAACGTGCTGAGTGCCTTTAATGTAGTCAACGCATGGGTGCCGCTAGCACCACCGGGCGACAGGGCCGTATTGATCAATGTGTCATCAATGATGGCACACGCAAGTCCAGTGGTCACCAACTTCGCCTACTCAATGGCCAAGGCGGCCAATCTCAAGATGATTGATTACTTCGCTGCCGAAAACCCTACTATTCACGTGGTTAGCTTGCAGCCTGGCATTATCAACACGGAGCTCGGCGGCGAAGATATGCCTGTCTTTGTTGCGCCGGACACAAGTGAGTCTTCCTTTACAAGCCTTTCTCACTCATCCTGTTGCAATTGCTTCCATCGACTTCTTCTCTTCATTTCAGATTATAATTGCTGACAATGTTGCTCTCCAATAGCTGAGTTGCCAGGCCAGTTCTGCGTCTGGCTTCTAACGGACGAGGCGCGGTTCCTCAAGAACAAGTTTGTATGGGCCAACTGGGACGTCGAAGATCTCGTCGCTCGCAAAGATGAGGTTCTAACGACTAGGGCACTTACATGGGGAGTTGAGGGAGTTCCTGTGTAACACTGTAGCTATTCAATAATAGCTCGCTGCGTTGAACATAGATGAAGACAGAATCTATGTGTGGTATCTCGAACAAGAGTCCTTCTTTAGATTTAATTTACGTACGATCAAAAGACGAATTATATTGATCAATAGGAGGAGCGCAGTCCATTTTCTGGCCTGACTTCCATCGAACAGTATGAATATGCGCCTCTGTGTCTAGAAGTAGTAAATATCGGCCTTAGCTAGGGATATCTCCGGAATCATATCTCCGGAATGCAGTGGTCTGCTTCTAAATTAATAGCAGCCAGTAAAATGTCCTTTTTGCAATATAGTTTCTCTCAAATCCACATTCTCTCAATAGTTATCCCGATCGATATGGATCTGACATTTATTAATAACAATAGTGTTATCGACAACAAAACAAGGTCCGTGATCCGTCGTCAAGCCGCCAAGGGACAAAACCTTGGCCGTAGGATCACTCGGCCATCACGTGTGAAAGCATTCGAACGCCAAGCCTTGGTACAACCTCTCTTCGCTGTCAAGTCCAAACATGAGTCTTCAGAGATACATCAAGACAACCGCTACGGGGACCATAGCCCTCGTAGAGACATTGAGGATGCGCTCTCACGAATTGAGCCTGTCATAGGCGACAGTATATCAGTTCTGAGCCTACCTATAGATATAGCGCAAGAAGATAGAGTGCTCATGTACGAAGGTTAGTTGACAGGAAGTCTGAGCTGGTAAACTCCATGAGTTTCTTAGACTTACATGACCAATAGCCGTGGCTTTTATGAATGCGCCTCGCTGCTTACCTAGCCTCGCTCAAGCTTTTGGCGATGGTAGCGTCGGTCACTCCCTCTTTCTACAACTCATCTTCACGGACCAAGCATATATGTTGCGCTCCTCTGTTATAGGCCCTGAAAAATAAGCTTAAATCATGTGAATCGGCTAGACTATCATTGTGCCCTGGCCACAGTTCTCGAGTGCAACCACATCTCACCACAGGCCGGTGTCTCTATAATCCGCCATCTTACCCAGGCTTTTCGTCTGATTAACGAGCGCATCTCCCGAGCAGAACATGTATCCAACTCCACACTTGCCGTGGTAATGAGCTTATCGACCTATGAGTCTACACGTGGTCGCTACGACCGCGGCATGATTCACCTCTCAGGTCTTTTTCGCATGGTCGAGACGCGAGGTGGCCCGGAACGTATCGGGTCCGAAGAGCCAGAGATAATGCAGAAAATCTATAGGTAAGTTGAATCTGTTGCAACTTTATTAAATATAGTAGTAACGCATAAATACAGGGCCGACCTTGACTATGCACTCAGGTTTGGTGCTACTCCCAAACTGAATATAAAGCTCTTTGAGAATTCTAAAGCTATGGAAAGGCTAAATATGCCTTCTGCGCGAGATCATAGTACGCTTTCGCTCAGCATCAACCCGGAGTTTCGAGAGCAACTTGGCCCAGAACTATGCGAGCTCTGGCAAAGCGCAGCTGGGATGTCTATGTTAGTCAACGAGGCGAGCGCAAACAAACGTTCCAAGTTATCTAGGTCGAAGTTTTTGAGGAGCTACATCTGGCTTGGCCACAGTCTTCTCAACTATGCTCCATTGAACAAGCCGCGCTCACTTAATCGCCTCCAGAGTATGGCACACTTAGGCCTCCTGATGCTAGTCAGCTCCCTCCTATGCGGCCTCGATCGGCGCGTGGTGGAAAACGCAATCTTATCACAGCTACTTCGCTATGAAGCAAGTAGAGAGACTAGTTCTGAAACGCAGGAAATCCTTCTATGGCTGTTATTCTTGGGGGCAGCTGGTGTTCTGCAGGATCCTACTCACGATATTTGGCTGGTCCCAAAGACTTGGGAGACGATGCAGGCACTTGGACTAGACACCTGGGATAGTATAAGAAGCGTTCTTTTTAAGTTTCCATGGATGAACGACTTCTACGAGAGCGGCGCTTCAGCGTTATTCGCCAAGGTGACTCAATACCAAAGTAGTCAACTGTCTCTTTAGGAACTATCATCAAATCTTAGATAGAATACAATATTAGCCTACATCAACAGCCCCAAAATATTACTCCAGAGCTCTTGAGACACAACCTGGCTCGATTTTCTCGAGCTCTTTAGCAATGCTATCCCAACCCTGCTTGTTTGCAGTAGCGTCCATCCAATCCGGTATCATGTTGCTGCAATATGTTAGTAAACATTCGACCAGTATAAGAGTAACGAAAACATGTATGAATAGATATACTTACTCAGCCGGAACGCAGTCGTCCATATAGGAACCGTGACTATCCTCGCCTGCAACTGCTGCGGCAAGAAGGGTGCGGCTACCACACTCAGCGGTTCGACCACACTGCTCCAGCATCTTGTTCAAATTAGCCTTAAACTCTTCTGGTGCGTTCCGCGAGAGTGATGTTTCGCATAAGCCGGGGTTGATGAGGTTGATAATGACACCGCCGCGAGCCACTGGAAGTAACCTTGCGATCTCGCGGACAGCAAAGATTTCCATCATCTTGGATGCCGGGTAGCTAGAGAAGTTTTTGTTAGTATTTGCAATTGAATATTGTATGTATCAAAGGATGTGGATCACCAATTACCTCTTCATGCCCAATTCGTCGTCTGCATCCATGTTCACAATCGGATCATTGGCAATCTTGGACCAGTATTCACCTAAGTCAAGGCCTGTACCACTGGAGACAATGCTGAGGCGAGGGGTGTATCCATATTTAGCTGAGTCGGAGCGCAATTTTGGAAGCAGAAGAATAGCCAAAAGGAAAGTGCTTATAACATTGACTGTCAGTGTCAAATGATGGCCCTCCGCTGTCCCGCCCGATCCTGCAACGGCTGCATTCTCAATGACAGAATCAATGCGCTCAAGCATGTCAACTGCCTTGGATGCGAATGCGCGGACGGATGCGTAACTAGAAAGGTCTAGATGCCAGACCTCAGCAACGCCCTTGATTCCCGTCGAGGCCTCAATGTCCTTCTTGGCAGCCTCACCGGCCTCGAGATTGCGTACTGCGAGAATGATCTTTGCCGCCCCTACACCTACTAAATGACGTGCAGCCTCAAGTCCAAGACCAACATTGGCACCAGTGACAATGTAGGTTCGGCCCGCGCATAGTTCTTTGGAGATGTTGAGCGGGAGATCGCGTTTCTGGACGAGAGCCCGGTCGGTGGCAGACGCAGACATGTTGAGAACGGGATTTATGGTGGAGAATTCAAAGGAATCATGCGCTCAAGTGATTAAGAAGTAGCACGAGAACAGTCTTCAATGTTTTGAGAATTTGATGTTGTTGATGTAGGAAAGGGACCAAGAAATGTTGGCCTCTACCTCCGTTTTTATAACAGTTCAACATGGCAGGATCGTATAGATATTTCAATACGCACCGGAATTTGCATAATCTCCGCCTCTTCAAGCTCTGTAAAGTCCGCTGAGATATATTTTCATATCGTTAATTTGTTCCATACGGCATCACACAACACATGAGGGCGAACAGGATATACATTGAACAGCCAATAGGAGACTGGCATCCGTATTGGGTCTGGTCTGCGTCGTGTTCATAGCGTATTAGCCAATGGGAGAGCGGCAGCCAAAAATGGTAAGGGCCGATTAAAGCAGACCTACCTTACCTAGGTAGGGACGGATTACTGGAAAGAGAAAGAAAATTCACACATTCAACAGAGTGCAAGGGTGGAAATCAGTAGATACCTAGGTATAAATTATTGTATTGAATATCCGAAGTATAAGGCATTGGCTAGAATGAAGGGCCCCAAGAGCCGGCCGTTCTTGTTTAAGTTATCTCCAAGGTATGATTTTGGCTATGTCTATATCTCCATATCGAAAATCCGCTCCCTAACTCGGACATCTCGATTATTTGCCTCATGAGCATTTGTAGTATTTGCTTCAGGCGTACCGATATTCCATCCCATCTAGCTGAGGAATTTTTTTGTGTGTCTCAAGTGTGCTGATGTAATTCCCTTTTAACTTAGATTGCCGGTCTCACATCGAAAGCTGCATAACGCTGTTGTGCTGCTTTTGTATAGCAGACATGAGTCTAGTCGTGTTCGTCAGATATGCCCATATTTGCTCCCCAATCTAGCAGTATCTGGGCAATGCCTTCATGCTTCTTCTTAATGGCCCATATAAGTGGTGTCTGTCCCTTTTTATCACACTCCATGGCGTCAGCTCCCCGTTCAAGGAGTGTCCGAACCGTGCCTTTACGCCCCTCTTTAGCCGCCCATATAAGTGGTGTCTGACCCTTTTTATCGGATTTGTCTAAATCAGCTCCCCATAAGAGTAATTTATAGAAACGCCATTGGTAATTCTTTTTGATGGCCCATATGAGTGGTGTACGGCCAAAAATATCACCCTGGTTCACATCAGCGCCTGCAGATAGTAGTTGCTGAGCAATCCACCCTTGACCCAGTCGAATAGCAAGTAATAATGGTGTCTGGCCGTCATGATTCTCGTTTATATCAGCGCCTGCACTCATTAGTTGTTTAACAATCAATTCGTTACCCAGCTGAATAGCAAGTAATAATGGTGTCTG
The DNA here is from genome assembly GCA_020045945.2 of Trichoderma semiorbis. Classification (NCBI taxonomy): domain Eukaryota; kingdom Fungi; phylum Ascomycota; class Sordariomycetes; order Hypocreales; family Hypocreaceae; genus Trichoderma; species Trichoderma semiorbis. Next base: position 7,351,128 of record CM034695.1, read on the forward strand.
GCCATGATGATTCTCGTTTATATCGGCGCCTGCACTCAGTAGTTGCTTAACAATCAGCTTGTTACCCAGCTGAATAGCAAGTAATAATGGTGTCTGGCCATGATGATTCTCGTTTATATCAGCGCCTGCAATCAGTAGTTGTTCAACAATGAACTCATTACCCCACTGGATAACAAGTAGTAGTGGTGTCCGGCCATCGGTGTCTCTCCCATTCACATAGGCACCCTCTTTTATTAGAAGCTCGACAACATATACATCCCTCATCTTGATAAATTTCAATAATGCCGTAGCGCCCATACTCCTTTCAGATTTAGTATGAGCATCCAACTCAAGCAAAAGCCTAACAATAGATGTCTGCCTTCGTGCTGCAGCCCATGCGAGTGGCGTCCAGCCACTCTTATTTTGCACCTCGAGGTTGACTCCGCTCGGAAGCAACAACTTGAGAGTGGTATCACGGCTATTAGAAATAGCTAAAAACACCGCTGTCCGGTCGTATGCGTTATCTTTCACCTCAGTATCGGCTCCGTTCTCAAGAAGCAGTTTTACAACGGCATCATGTCCTCCCTCCGCAGCCCACATTAGCGGCGTCTGGCCAAATGTGGCATCTTTTGTCTCAATCTCGGCTTTCTTATTCAGAAGTAGTTTAACAACAGCTTTATGCCCTTGTTTAGCAGCCCATAACAGGGGTGTCTGGCCATAAGGGTTGTCCTTTACTTCTGTATCAGCTCCCGCCTCAAGCAACAACTTAACAATAACCTCATGACCCAGTTTGGAGGCCCATAGTAGTGATGTACGGCCATGTTCATTTGCATTAATGTCAGCTCCCCTCTCAATTAGTAGCTGGACAGCGCCGTCTCGTCCCTCAGTGGCGGCCCATAATAGTGGTGTTCGACTGTATGTAGTATCTCTGGCCTCAGTATTTGACTCATTGTCTAGACATATCTTGGCAACAGAAGTATAGCCACAGTAAGAAGCAATCATAAGATCGGTAAAATTGTTGGTCGATTGCAAATTTGTGGTCTGCCAAAAGAGGTCAAACCACGCTGAAGAGCTCTTCGAATTCGTATCACATATCTTGAGAACGAATGGTAGAATAGCACTATCATCCATAACGTGAGCTTCGCGGAAGTGCGTGCTCCAATTTCTGGCCGAATATTCTAAGAATGCGTATGTATCGCTTAGTAGATCGCGTTTACTAATAGTATTTGACGAGTTGAATAGATCAAGGTAGAGGATACAGAGATCTGCGAGAACTGTTTGTGCCTCGCGAAGAGTGATTGAGTGTTTCCATCGTAGGCCAGGCGTGATAGATCCTAATGGCGCCAAATCCGATAGAAGGAAATCGCGGGCAGTTTGATGAAGGAAGTAGATATTTCCATGATAAATTGTGATGAATAGTCCACAACAAAATCTTAGACGTGACTCGAAGCAATCTTCAGCCTCCAGGTCAAGTTCATTGAAATTGTGTACCGTATTATCCATGCTCATAGCCACGTTCATTTCCGACAGTGTTAGTGGTCGGCTAGAAGCTAAGATAATACTCAAAGCTTTCCGAACCATCGAATGATGCTTTGACCTGCTAAGTATCTGTTCATATGCCTCGTCAATGTTTCTCGGAAGAGTCGTAATAATAACCTCAACTTCTTTAAGCGTTTTTTTGAAGATCTCTTTATCCAAGTAGTCAAATATAAAAAATACCCAGAGATAGGTGCGATTGGGAGTATCGCAAAGCCTAGACTCTAGATAATTTTTAATTTCTGGTGATAGATGACTCTTCCTAGAGAGCTGCTCGACACGATATGTGATAACGCAGTTTATCTCTTGGCTTATTGTATCCAATTCTTTCTCCCCAGGTATATGTATGTTTGGAAAGTTATTCCGTAGGTAGAGGAACCTGGAAACGATTTGCTCATAGGGGCGGCATGTAAGAAGGAACTTTAACTTGCAGTGGCCTAAATTCGTTTCTGAGATTTGGTTTTCGATATTTTTCATCAGATTCTCGAATTCTGCCTCAGCGCATTCATCCAGGGCATCGAGGACTATAATCACAGATCCAGCCTGTATATCATTAATGGCGGTTCGTAAGACTTCCCAGAGCGATTCTGTTGATTTAATTAAACCTTTTCCGTCTATCCGAAATTTTGGTATTGCATGTTTAATTAACCCCGGTTTCTGAGTGAACAGCTGGTGAAAGAGTGCGCACAGCGCTTGTCGAATAGTGGTTTGGTCTTGGTCCTTGAAGAAGAAATAGCAAATAGTTGCTGATCTTGGTAAGCCGTGATCTATCAGATACTTGGCTAATACCGACTTTCCGCAACCGGGATCTGCAGTTACCACCAAAGGCCCGGATTCTTGCTGTAGCCATTTCTGGAAATACTCGTGATGGAGAAACCACATGCATGTGCCTTCGACTCTTACTTCCACTAAGTCTTTATACCATTCATAGGTGGCATCCTTGTCACTAGTTGTGAGGCGAAACAGCTGGTGGCATATTTGCTCACTTTCAGTCAGCCGCTCTTTGGCAAAGTCTTTTTGTATTTGGACATTCTCCTTGGCAGCGGCTAGATGCTGCGCTGAAATGCCGACAAGATCTATAATTCATATTAGCATAGATCGAATGATGAGATTTTACATCGAAAATTTACCTGACAGACTGTCTTTAATTGTCTTCTCAGCTTCTAATTTGTTTGGAGCTATTCGACAGATAAGAGCTTTCGCATAGGCTGTGGCAGTCATAGCAGCATAACCCTGCCATTGATCGTTTTTGTGCGAGTCTGCATAGTCGCAGATGCCACGGACAATAAGGCATGGGAAGTGATTTATAAGGCCGGCAGCTTCCATTTCAAAGCAAAGAACATCTTTTTCGGCAATAAGTCCATCCCGAACTAAGGCATCTTCCATGTGCCGGTTCGCTGAGGCGATTAGACCATAATGGACTGCCGGATCTTTATCATCGTCGGTCCGTTCAAGTCGGTTGATGAGATTCAGTGGATCATCACCACATACAGCGGCACACTCTTCGGCGTTGCCTGAAGGATGAACAAAATGAGATTTATATAGCCTATCGGAGGTTGCTTCAGGTCGTCCATATTTCCTGCGTAATCTAGGCTTTCCATCAAGTACACTGCTAACAGCTTTGGCAAGCTGGTTCCCTTCGTATTCGTATTGTGCCATGAGTCCATTCACAGCTGAGAGTAGAACCTGTGGTGACTTATTTAAGGATGCCAAGGTTCGCAATCCTGGGTCTTGTCCCTGTAGAGTTTCGCCGTAGTCATATTGGAAAACACTTCCACTCCCGTTGCTAGAAACGCCTACCACGACGTCTCCAAGGCGGATGTCATGCTTTGGACTTGGCGCGCCGCTGCCTATTCCAACCATGAGGCCTATCCTGATGTTGGGAAATGTGTGCAGCATGTCTCTTGCGACGCCCGCGGCAGATGCCAACCCGTTTTCGCCATAGGGCAAGACAGCGATAGCCACATTATGTCTTCCAATTCTGCCCAGCGTGTAATCGTTCCTATCGTGTGTTGATATTCCCTCATGCTCTTCGTGCCGTTAGTCGAGAAAAGCCTGAGCAGCGACGTACTCTGTATGTACAGCGCAAATCCAGCCAACGGTGTACAGATTCAGATTCTGCATTATTTCTCATCACAATTCATGAGACTCACTGAAGAGGCCGATTGAGCATTTTGTAGTTGAAATTGACGCAAACTTTTATTCTTTCAGCCTTGTTCATGTGTTGAATTGGAACTTCCCCGCCTTCATTCCAAGTTGGCTGCACCAATCGCGAGCACCCTCGCGCGTTCCTCCAATAACATCATGCCAGCTCTTGCTAGGGTGTATTAGCAAACATCCGGGCGCATGTACTTTATCTAAATTCATGGTCAACTTGAAGTATACTGAGACCTCCTTGTTTCATTGTCTTAAGTTCTACTTGAGTAGACTACGGGAAAAACTTTCTAGTAGCAGGTCCAGGCAAGTAGATGTTGGTCCTGCTGTGGTTCAGATTGCCAGCGAACTAATGTTGCCAAAAAAAGGTGCCGACAATGTCTTTATTATGGAATAATTATAAATCATACTTGCGGGTTGCGTCTAGGTTGATGAGGCCTGATGTAACTCTCGGTAGCTAGAGCCGCGAAAATTCCTGCAAGCAGTATGGATAGTTGCCAAGAAATGTAACATAGATGTGCCAAAGGCAGGGGTAGCAACTTATTTTCTTGGACGCGAAATATATCAGGTTGACCAAGCTGCCGCTAATGGTAATAGCCAGTTGCAATGTTCTCTTAACCCGCCCGTTAAGTATACAATACTTGGTCTAAAAGAACGTAGAGGGAAAAAAAGGTATAGGCAGTGAGTAGGGCTTTCAATCTATATTCGGTGAAATTGCCAGCGTTAAAAATTGTAGAAATTACAACTTACGACAGGTCTCTTTGCCGAGATCCTAAATAGGAATGTATTTTCGAATTCCCCGCAAAGAAAACAAGTCTCCGTAGAATATCGGCACATACATGCAGTAACGTCTACTTGCTGTAGCATTCTGAAAGAATTAATTTAGGAGACAAGAAATGCCTAGAGCGGGAGCGGGCGCAAATAGGACCATTTCTCGTGTGGTTCCAGGAATGTGTTATTTGGCAATATGCCAAATTCCCGCACACCAAACCAACGACGACTTAGTGGTGTCTTCATTCACCGCGGTTAGAAGAGAGTGATCAATATACAATGTGTCAAGGCTAGCCATAACTCTCAGATAACTTCACCAATAGGTATCGGCACTTGTAGCTGTTAACTCGGAAAAAATCCCGCTCAACCCGCGGATATTAACCAGTTGCGGCAGGTCATGCAATGATATCCACAAGGGTATAGACGGCAAATTGGGCGGTTTTCCCGTTATATTAAACCAACTGCGTGTTTCGCTAGCTCAGCAGCCAAGTCGCTCGGCGTAAGTGACAGGTGTCTCGGTGCTTATTTGCAGCATTGCATATTCAGCCTAATCGTATTCTTTCATCACCATCCTCATAGAGTTAAGCTCAGGCTACGGAGTAGTTTGTCACAATTAAGCATCCTTGCTAGAGCTGTCAAAATCCCGTTTCACTGAATCCACTAGCCTTGTGAAATGTATATAAAGAAGCCAATAGACCGCATTTCACTAATCAATCAGATCAGTTAAGATATCTAGCACTCGTTCGAACAAAGTACATACAACATGAAGGTTCAATTTCCTTCTCCGTTTCTTCTCCTTAATTCCTGTGCTTAAATTAATTGATCTGGCAGGCTATCATTGTCTCTGCCCTTGCCGGGCTTGCTTCCGCAGCCCCCTCAGCACTTGCTGGTGTCAACTACAACCAATGGTGGGATGCGGGTTGCAACGGCCGAGCGCTCCTCGGAGGCTCACTGACCCAGGGATTTTGCACCATAGTTGCGAACTTCCCTGGCGCAAGCATCAAGCTTACGCCGACAAGCCCATGCCCTGAAGGCACCTCGCCACAGGTTACTATTTCCACCACGAACGACTGCGACAATGATCAGCCTGACTGGACGTTTATCGCGACAGACGAATGTGTTAACGTCACCATTCAACCATCGGCAATCCACCTTAACTGCGTGTAGTGGAAATTGGGGGGCATGAAGTGATGATAAAGACAGATGGTGTTGAAAAATGAGGGAGATTTGTGATTTGTTCTTGTTGTACAGACTCTGAATGAATAAACCGCAATCCAACAACTCGATTGCTGTGCTATATTATCTCGCTCAAGTTTAGCAACCGGACCTGTGAAACTATTATTATAGAGGTATAATATGTAGAGGTTGCGGTATACTCTCACTTATTTGCTCACATAACCTCATACAAGTTCTGATTTCATGATACGGAGTCTTCTGATTACATCTGTAGGCTATTAAACATGATGTAAGAGATTAAACTTATCGAACAATTACGTATAAAGCGCTCAGACCGATTCAGCCTTATGTTCTTGCTGAAGTGCCACGTCACTAATTTGATTGAGAGTAGACAATATTGAAATATTTCCAAGAACTTTTGAGGGAATTGCTGAAGGCATAGTCTAAGAAGCGCCTCAGAAGCCACAAAGCTAGACCACAATGATATCATCGTGGGTGAATGACAAAGTCAAAAGGCTACGCCAGCACCATTATGGAGACGCTTGTAGCATAGAACCATGAGGTTGATGATCATTCTGTGTAGAAATTGATATTAAATCTAAAGTACGTTCTATAAATTGCGAAGCTAATTAGTGCAAAAAGTAGGTTGGCATAAGCCAAACCACCAACGGTCCCGGTTACCGTCCCCAAACTCCCTTGCAAGCCATTACAGATCAATCCCCATAATTATTTCTTCCCCTCCAAATTCCACTGAAACATTTTTTGGAATATCTCCTTTCCATTACCCTCAAGGACATCTCCATGGCAAGGAATGATCGTTGAGAAGTCCCACTTGTTGATGACTCTTAGGCTGTCGTTCATGCTATTACGATCCTTGGCGCCATGCCAGATAATTCGCTTGGGCCATGTAGCGTCTCCGTAGGTGTGCTGCACTCCCTGGAACAGCTTGTTGAGGAAGCCGCTTGGCCGCTGAGACGCAGGCACCTTGCTGTACTGCTCGGTAGCAGGTAGATTGAACAGAAGATCAGCCTCGATAAGGGTCTTGTCTGGCCGGTAGTTGAAGACAAGTTCCTTGTTTGCATGGCCATCGACATACTCGTAGTCGAAATCGGCGTCAAATTCGTCGCTAATTTTGATGTCACGCTTGCCATTCTTGGTAAAGACAACGGAGAATTTGTTATCATCAATCTTAGGGTCCTTGGTTTGGGTTGCGCGCTTCTCAGGAAGGCCCTCCGGACCGATGATTTTGGCGTCAGGGTATTGCTTAGCCCATTCAGAGATGAAGATGTGATGCTCAAAGTCGAGAGCGACGATGTATCCTACGCGACCTCCTTGCTCTGCGACTTTGGTCTTGGTTGCTTCTGTGAGGGCAACGGGAGAGAAGACAGCGAGGGCGCCAGATGTGAGTCTCACTATGTGATGAATGAGTATCAATGTTATCAACAGTGAGTTTCATATGGGAGATTTGAGACATACCAAGTGTTCCACGGCCGCCAATGCTGAGCTTGCCAAATCGTGAAAAGGGTACAGAGAAAGTGGTGACGTTGGGAGTGACATTGCGGATGACCATGAGGTCCGCCGGATTAGTTGGGATCAAACCAGACGACATGATGTTTCTCTTTTGAATAGGTCGAAGTAAAAGCGAAAATATGCGTTTGAAGCTCTGTTGTGCGAAACTGTGTGTAGAACAATGAGTTGAAGTGTTAAAAGTTGGTGGTGGCGGTGGTGGTGTTATTTAAATGATTTGTTGCGTGAAGTCATAATGAAAACATTCGATCTCAATGATGCAACGCGACCTATTTAAACACTTACGCCATCATGCTAAAACAGACCTGATACACGTATCGTCGATAACTCAAATCATGGATGGATACGCTCGGTTCATCCGTAGGGCAGATTTAGTAAGCACGTTAAACGTCGGGGCCTTGATACGAAAAAAGCCAGGCGCGTCGTTAGTGGCGAAGGATGCGTTCGTGCATTTGGAATTCCAAATTCCTCTGCAGGGCGCCCCAGCCAGAATGTAATGGAGAGTTGAGCTTAGCTAACCATGATCCGAATGTGGCTGGTCGTCAAGCCGAGGCTCACCACCAGAACCCCAGAAGAAGAAGATCTACCTCGGGAAAGACCTAATCGAACCTATTGTTAATGTCAGATTTCAGGGAGCTAGAGCGAGGCCAGGGCAATGACATCAAGGCCGTTGAACTCGGACACGGAGCAAGATTGCCCGGCCGTCGTGCCACCCCGGCTTTTCGGTCTGATTGAGCAACCCGTCGATATAAAATACAGCGGGCTTGTCCGAACTCGTCCGGATAGGATATTTGATAGGATATTTTATTTCATTCACTTTGCTTTGCTTTGCGCAAGCGATAGTATTTGAGTTATTGTTAATTTGTCGCGTATGTTTGTTGTTTGAACCGACGCAGAAACAGCATGCCCCCTGGGTGAATTAGCGCAAAGCCCCCAAGATCACTAATAAACACGTAAGATGCCTAAATCTCAAATTGCAAAACTAAAATCCAACTTCGCCAAAACAGTAAACACTTCAACCAGATATCTACCACTGCAGCTCAATATCGACGAATTATAAGTATCGCGTAAATTAATCAGCTGTTATTCATACTGTTCAGATACTTTACACCCTCGCTGTCGAATACCTCTAGCTTATGCTCCTCTCCATGGAGCTTCCGGCCCAGGCTCTTATAGAGGTCAGGACTTTTTGCACTTCAGCCTTGGTGAGCCGCACCTACTCTATGCCAACAATGTCTTGTACTTATTTACCAGCAGTACAGAGGTAGGATGTTAACTCACAAAAAAAAAAAAAAAAAAAAAAAAAAGATGAACTCACTCTGAAGCTGCGTCATGTCAATATATATTGATCTCTTCGCATATCTTCTTGTCGACCGATATCCAATGATAGGTCGTTGATCTGGCCAACCTTCTGCTATATTTCAATCCGCCACTGTTGAAAACACAACTATATGGAGACCGCCTTCTATACATGTACGTATGATTCAAGTACCAGAGTACGTCAGACCTGCCCTGGGCATCACGAAAACTTTCTGTGGCGCCTTACACCAAACAAGTCTTGAATCCTCGAATATGTCGAATTTAATGTGTTCTGTTTTTCTTTCAAATTCTGTGTCATATAGATGAATTTGTAACGACATCTTATTGGCTTCCGTTTTTCTGCCTGACTTTTTAGGTAGGGTGTAGCAAGCAATCGACCCATCCAACAATAACTCCTATAAAAAGGAGGTGCTATTTCTTCATCCAAGCAATATTTTATTGTTTACTAGAGTTCGTTCTTCGCTCTTTAAAATAAACGGCGGAGCGTTGTAGCGTAAACAAATGAAAGCGAAGGGGTTGCCACGACGTCGACAACTCAACTCAAGTCAATCCGACCCGGCCATAGGTCTCTCAAAATTCCTCTCCATTTCCTTTTATTGGGAATTTTTCTATTAATACTGCGACTGTGTCGTTATTTCTTTCACCTAGAGTTCTCGTCAACCGCATAGCCGGCATCCACGACGTTGTGGAGGCCGCTGACAATTGAATGCGTGGATTGACTTGTTACCATACACACGCCAGACTAGATGGAGTGCTCTAAGCCTCCCAAGCCGTTTGTATTGTTCAATCAAAGCAATCAGCTCTAAACCAGAAATATTAATCTTGTCCAGAGACTCCTGTAGATGCCTTCCAAGCCTTGGTAAGGTAGGCAATAGTTGGCTTGTAGAAGTCGGCGAGAATAAAATTATATCATTGAACGATTATTGTCCCCTTGAAGAAACAAGGGGTAGCTCATACCTGCTATAAATTGCACAATCACTTACTCCAACATGAAGCAGTCCATTCCGCATATTTGACTGCCAATACGCAGTGACATGCAACGCCTTAAAAGTAAGGGGCCATCAAAAAGTCCGTTGATAGCAGACAAGTTGTCCCAAGTTGATGTATCATGCGCACTGGTATATCCAAACACTATGTCAAACCTGACATCTCAAACCCTCAGCAATTCCATTGCCACCTCCTCGTCTTCCGACGTTCCCATTTTGATCCGATTTCTAAATGCTCGACAAGAGGCGTTAAAATCCCCGCCAATAAAAGAACAAAGGAAAATAATAAAACGACCCCAACGCCCAGCGCGTGTTCAACACGTTTACCTCGGCGAGGTAGATTGCTGAAACTCCGTCTGTACTCGGATTCCGTGCAGTGGTATATCGTCCCTTGTATCGTCAGCCGGAGGTTCGTTCATCCAGGAGGTTTTAACAGTGTGTCTATACCCTTTCGTATCAGGTCTAAATTGAGAGTTCATCACAACCGGATGAGACCCATTGTTGAGGCTACCGTCGGATTCAGTTTCGTCATCGAGGCGGTAGAAGGCGCTGCCACTCGCCCTGCGCTTCGACTCTCCGGCGAGCCCATTGACGCTCTTGTTCTGGCTGGGGCCGCTCAGGTTCGACTTGTTGAGGTTGGAAGACTTGGCGCCGCTGGTTCCTCGGTTCGGGGACAGAAAGTTACGCTTGATGCCGATGCTTCTAGCGAAGAGTCGAAGAACAGGTAGTAGGGTAGGAAGACAGGCAGAAACGATACCGGCAGAAACTTCGATGACTGTCCAGCCAACGGTTGGCGCCAGGGTGTAAGTGGGATCGCTGTTGGTGTATGTGAAAAGCACCGAGGTACGGTAAGCCGAGGCAAAAACGACGCTATAGACAGTTGTCAGTAAAAGTGGCACATAAAAGGAGAAGGATGCCGCAGCAGAAATGTCGGCAGGACTCTACAAAGCACAACAGCACGTACAAGAAACCCAAGCCGAAGGCAAAGGTCAAACCCATCTTCTCCGTTGTCCTCAGCTGAAGCTTCCAAATCTGAGGGATGGGCATTAACAGGATGGCGAGATCGGTAAAGATGGTTGACGAGGCGTTGGCGATCCAAGTGCCGACCTGGTTGATGCAGTGGCCAGGGAGATCAGGGTACCACAGCTTCTGGACGGGCACGCAGATGAAGATGAAGAGGAAGGTAATGCAAACGACCCAAGCCATCACGAAGCCACCGACCGCCCAGGCCATCTTTTTGAAGTATGGCACGTGGAAAATGCGGTAGTACATGAGCAATAGACTGATCTTGGTCCAGCCAAGGTTCCAGGCGTAGAGGATTTCGGCCACCAGCAGCCACTTTGCCATCATGACAATCCTCGCAGGCTCAACCTTGTCAGCATGGAGGCCCATGCCATTGTCGTACATGGCAAAGATGAAGCCAACAACAACGAGATACCATCCCTATCGAAGTTTTACAACTTTAGCTATTTTGGTCCTGTTTGGAGGCAAAGCCTGACTGGTCAAACAAGCCTCGCCGTTTGAGCAAACCTACCAGTGAGAATATAATCATGCGGTCATCCCATCCCAACGCTTGCTGTCTGAGCCGACGACTGATGATGCGCAGGATGACACAAACAACAGCCAGGACAGTCATGGACGCCGTTACTTGCACGGTCCATGGCTGAAGGTTGTCGGCGTTGAAGCCCGGCAGACCCGGCAGAACTGATGGAGTTTCCTCTGCCATGACGATTCCCTCAATCGGAGCCATGGAGCATTTCGGAGTTTTGAAGGTCAATGAATATTGCACATTCCGGGGCTGGACAGGATGAGGCGGTCTTTCATACTTGTTTCCTTTTTTCCCCTCTGCTTTGCCTTACCGTTGCCTCGCCATTGCCTTGCCGTTGCCTTACTGTTGCCTCGCTTATCCCCTTCGTTATTAGTGTCTCTCTGTCAATCAGACGGCCCCCATGGCAATCAGGTCCACGCTACCGGGCTCATGTCAGGGGGAATGATGTATTGAATGTGGACACCTTGGCGGTGGGCTTGGACCATGAATAAGTGGGAGGCGAACATCATCCCTTGGCCCTTCAGGAACTACATACTAGATGAGGTCTTTTTCCGCGGTGGCACGACTCGCTAGACGTCGATATGTAACCAGTCAAGACGACGATCAGCTCTGGTGCCGTAACGGTCCGTCTTGGTGCCTTATGCAAGCAACGGCGGCCCCATAGGAGCTTTAAACCTACGGTACTTGCTCCACGTCCAACAACTTGTTGACTGTGGCCACGGCGATATGCCAGGGTAGTATACAAAAGATGGGCGTATTCAGGCAGGTCCATACGGAGTACTATACATAGGCACTGCCGGCACGATTTAGGTAGGTCGTTCGTCGTAATAATACAAGGTATATACGCATGCACTATTCCTCTTGAACACCGAATCGGCGATACCAAGTAATAATCTGACGGGATCAGCGTTCACGTGGGTTAGCGAACTGCTCTGCAAGCATTCTCCCATCGTGCTCATACAGCTTCTGGCCAGGATACCTCGTACTTCGTACATGAGTCTAATTCCATTCTGCCAAGGAACCACCTGAAGAGCCGGGGAATGGGAATGTTAAAAAAACAAGATACAAAACGGTCCGGCATATCCAACCCTCTTTGTGCCCTTGCAAGAATAGCGCCAAACACAGAATTACGGGCCTCGGAGCGCGCCGTACCCTTGTCTCAACTCCAATTCAGAGCGAGGTTGCGTGACTCCAAGGGTTTGGCCGTGTGCAAGAGGTGCTGTGTGAGAAGGGAAGTGGGCAGCTCAACTCCCGGGACCGGGAACGAGTCAGTGGCTCTTCGGCAAGGCTTCAGCATTGTCTCCGGCTTGCCCTCCCAGCTTCTTCTCACGATTCAAGCCATGCTCCGTCAAGTCCTTAACCACACCAATGGGAATCATCTTTCACCATCCCGATTCGTCGACTGGCATTTGCGGCTACCTGATTAGCGCAGACGAACCAAGTGGAGGGACAGGGGCGGACCGCTTCCCAAGTGCCTTCAAGCATGTCTCGTAGCAGAAATTGGAGTTGCTCCCAATGAAAGTTGCTAGAATGAATGTAGAAAAATTTGTCCGGGTATGTCCTGTAGCCCAGGCTTGCCAGGCTATAATGCTACTATCCTGTTCTTTCTTTAGCATTAGTGTTAGGGATCTTCAGGCTATGGATCCTACCTCAACTCCGCACACTCTGCTCTGCCGTCTCCATTTCGCACATTACCGTCCTCAGGCTGCTTTATGCACGCATATTTGTACTGTAACATACCAGAAGTATGCTTGAACCCAATACTACCTATGGATATAGGACTGATTGTGTTAAAACTGTCAAGCAGCATGAGGCATTCTCTCTGTTCTAAGACTAGAGCTATGGTGGCACAGTCCGGCCGAACTACTACCCGCATCCTGTAGCTTGCACTTATATACGAATCCCGGACTTTGGGGTCTAGTGTCGAAACGAAGCATAGCCTAGGAGCAGCACCAAGCAGAAACTATACTCCATGTATGTAAGGTACCTACGCGTCATGGCCTGTCACCGATCCGAGTGTAACCAACATACATACTCGTACATACGCTAGCCACCACTAACACCCTGCATGCACACACACCTCGGACTACTCCATACGAGTGGTACATGCTCCCTAAACCCATGAGACAGATGGCCTTGTCCCCCCATGTATGTACATAGACCGGAGGGTAGGCCGGAGGGAAAGGATAAATATCTACACCGCTAGGGAGGAGGCGGGTCGTCCAATTGATGCAGTTTCAACCCCCGCCAAGGCTAGTTCCAAAGCCTGGAGGCATCCGAGGCTCAACTCAAAGACGCGCTTGAGGGGCAATAAAGGCGGCTCCCTTTTTGACCCGTTGCCGGTCCAGCTATCTACATACAAGTACAGGTAAATATTTAGTCCCCCACGCTTCGCCAGCTCTCTCTCAACCTTGACATAGAAAGGAGCAAGGAAAAACAAGAAACCCAATCCGCTCATCAGCCCTGATTCCACCTCTGCTAGACACTTACACGAGATACCCTACCTAAGCATATTTGTCTCTCCACACCATCATGACTGCCGGAACCACCATCAGAGTGCCGCATCTCGGCGGAATCGATGCCGGCTACCGTCTTTCCAACGGTGCCGTCGACCCCGCCAAGCCTACCGTCGTGCTCGTCAACTCCATGTGCATGACTTCAGCTCTGTACGACATTCAGTTCGGCAACAAGGCTCTCACTGACGTTGCCAACCTGCTCGCCATCGAGCCTCTCGGCCATGGAGCCACTGAGACCAAGGCAGAGAACTACACCTACTGGGACACGGCCATCATGGCCGTCCAGGTCCTGGATGCTCTCAACATCGAGAAGGCTTTTGCCCTCGGAACCAGCCAGGGAGGCTGGATTGTCACCAGAATGGCTCTTGTAGCCCCCGAGAAGGTATGTAAGAGCAGTCTTTGTCAAGCCAACTGCCGTACATATATGTATGAGGATGCAAGACACTTATATGGAAAGAACCCATCCTTGTCCAGCATCCCCGTTTTTATTCTTACCTACTGCACGGCTTCCTACCCGCATGTCTCATTTACATTCGCCTAACTCGCATGTATCATACACTACTGCTAGTAACAGTAGTGTCCTCTCATTGTGAACACAGAGCTGAGATCACCCTGGGAATACGACACTAACTAGCCTCAACTACAGATCCAGGGTCTCCTGCTCCTGGGAACTTCGCTCGACTACGAGTCCGATGCCTCCCGTCAAAAGGGATGCTGGGATCCCGCAACTATGCTGGGTCCGGTTGTCGACAGCCTGTATAGCACTGAGCCGACCCCAGATTTCCTCATTGACTCAGGTCTGCGGGAGAGCGTCGTTACCCTTGGATTCTCGGGCACCGTCACAGAGGAGACAGCACAGTTCTGGAGAGACACTCTCAACAGCATATACACTGGTGATGAAGGACGAAAGAAGCTGCGTGGTGCCTTCACCAACCTCTTGGAGAGGGATGGCCTGCTGAGACGGGTGAGGGACATCAAGTGCCCTGTCTACTGGATTCAGGTGGGTCATTAATCTGCACTCCTTTAACTTCATTGTCTCAGTCGTTGATATTGACCAAAACCACAGGGCAACCAGGATCTCGTGTATGGCGTCGATGTACCAAAGGACCACATCAAGGCCTTCTCTGGATCAGTGGAGACTGATTTGTCTTTTACTGACGGCGGTCACTACCTGAATGCCACTTCCCCCAAGGATGTGGACGCAAAGTTACTGCAGCTCATTAACAAATATTCTGCGTTGTAAATATCCAATATCAGACAGTCTTTTTACAAGTTAAACCACCACAAAGTTCCTAGCATAGCAATATCCAAAGTCGTTATTGAACATCATATACTCCGTACTCGTCAGTTCACGATAAAGTGGCTCATAGACTCAAATGTGATATGCAGAAAATATGACAGATGAAAGCTCCACCAGAGCGCCTTCTCTAATGTATTGAATAGGAGACTGAGCTTTGAAACCCATCAACGATTAATATACTAGCAGCAGCTTAATTCAACGGTCGACGATCTTGCACGAAGTAGGCATCTGTGATCTTCCATTTTACCTTCAAGTACCTCATCCATCAGACTAACTCTCCTCATATGTCGCCGTCGCTTAAGTCATTGCCATGTAAACCAGCTCTGTGATTTGCTTCCACCGATTACGTGTCGACCAAATGGAGACTCTTTCAACAGGGGAACCCAAAAACGAACCCACAGGCGAATCCACAGCGCGAATTTGGCGGGTATTGTCGACCAAAGCGGTCAACCGTCGCCCCCAAAATCTTTTACGAGATCTGTAGTGAACGACAGGGTCTGAGACATTTTGGTTCGGCGCCGTCCAGACTGCCGAGCTTCTAACCCATGCAAGCCGCTCGACCGGCGCCAGGTGCTAAATGTTGCCCATCAATCTGTTACTTCAGGGGGGAGGTTAAATGGCGATCAGTTGGCTCTGTGACATTCCAATCGGGCAGTAGTATAGCCGACCGTCCGAACTTGGAAAGTTTTGCAATTCAATGCGTTGTTGGTTCTCACCTTGCATTTATGGCGATATATTAAAATCTCACCAAATCCGAATAGCTGGGAAGATTGACCCCGGCAGAGGCGAGCGAACTCTGGCCTGTAAGCATCGGCTGCAATGCACAGACAGATCCTTCGCGCAGCCATTCAAGGTTCTTATTTTTTATTTTATCCTTGCCAATAGGAAGCGTTCCGCACGTACTCGCAGCTGGTGGTGTGTTACTAACAGGAGGCCAACATTTTGTGTGTGTGTGCAACTGAATCAAGAAAAAATGGTTCAACTCCAATACTGTAGTCATACGACATCGCCACTTTAAACTTGTGACTGCTGCTCCTTTCCGCAAGAAATCCGGGCCGTGAAATTTTTTCCTTCTTTTTCTCTTCTTCTGCCTTCTAAATTTACTCAAGGAGGAGACGCCGTTACCTGAAATTATGGGGATTGAAGTGGTTTCCATCCACTAAATAGCCCATGGCCAGCAACCCGGAGCCGCTCGGGCTATTTTCAACTCCGGTCATGCCTTTGGACGCCATGACTACGTTCTTCTGACCCTTGAACCGGGGAATCGGCGGGAATGCGAATTACCAGGGGAAACTGAAGCCCTATCTCCTGGCCCAAAGGCGCGGAATCTTCCGTGTTTACCTAAGGCTAATAATTTCCTCAAACGCGGAAGATTTGCTCCTTGTTGCTTTAGATGACATTCTCATTGTCCTGCCCTTGGCCAGCTCCCCAGGTAGAAGCGTCGAACTAGTTCGCCGGCTGGATGTCTTGGGGGGCGGAGTTAATTCGTCTTCGGCCGCCGCCAGATGTTGAGCGGGCTAATTATAACCGAGGATAATGTTTCTGAAGCGTTCGTAAAAGAAGTCTTGGACGAAAGGAGAGTTGTTTGCGACAATTCATGCACCAAATGGAGATTGAATGCTGGTGCTACAGAGTGGTGGTCTGTAAACCACGGCTTGGAAGATGCGGGTATCGTAACATGGGCTCGTAACGACGCTGCTTCCGTGCGTTCTGATCAGACAAGACGACAGATATCCTGGCCGTTGTACAACCTACCGTAGATGCTTGAAGCATATTCTCTAAAACGTAAGCTAAAGCTTACACACTAATGGGTGCTCAATAATGGCAGGATAGGAGTAACCTCGAATCGCTCACCCCTGAGCATCACGACCACGGGATGAGTACATATTTTCTCCGCGCGTGGTGACTGGCGTTGGCAATTACCGAAAGAAGTGCTTATTGTAGTTCACTTACAAGACATACACGGGTGTGATTGTTAACAAGAACTCTGTTGCTCCAGAAGAGACTATATGCTGGGAAATATTGAGATTGGAGCAAGTTTCGATCGGCAACGAAGAGCGGCTACCAATTACTTCAGTAAACAACCCATATACACATTTCTAGCAAACCTATGGCTAACATGTCTCAGCCTTATTTACAGATCGACTTATTGATCATTCACGCCCAGATCAAGTCTCTACTCGGATGCCTTGTAAACCTGCTTTCCTTCAAACCACGTCTCCTTAACGACGCCCCTTATCAAACTCTCAGGCTTCAGCTCAACATCACAAAAAACGAAATCTGCCTTGAGACCCTTTTTTAAGCTTCCAGTCCATTCATCCGCAAATGTCGAATACGCCGACCCATGCGTCGCCGCCACGACAGCCTGACAAACTGTGAGTGCAAATTCCGGATTCACAACAGTCTCCAACTCAGGCTCGCGGTACGATCTCCTCGTCGTCGCCACATACATGTTTGGAATGGGGAAATGGGGAGCCGTGGGCGCATCAGAGCCGAGAGCTAGCGGTGCGCCTCCATCTGCAAACTCGCGATAGGCAAATGCCCTCTTGCATCGGTGATCTCCGATGAGTCTCGGCCAGGCTCGTAGGATGGCTGGATCCGAGTGGACCGGCTGAATGGACGCCGTGATGCCCAGTTTGCCCAGACGCATAGCATCTTCCGCATTGGATAGCTCGATATGTTCAATGCGAGGACGCCTTGAGCGGTCTGTGTTCCTCTCCAAAACATCAATCGCCATGCGAATGGTCCTGTCGCCAATTGCATGCAGCGCAACCTGAAGCCCTGCAGCGTGAGCCTTGGACACAATGGTATTCAGATACTCTTCTGGCCAGATAGGATCGGGAGTTATTCCTGTCGAATACGGCTCCGTCAGCGAAGCCGTGCAGGCATCAATGATTCCGTCACAAATGACTTTGACGCCGACGATGCGACAGTCTGGTGTGTTGCGAGAATTGTATTGTCCAGCCAGCTCAATGGCGCGTTCGATCTGAGGAATCACACCCTCGAGAGAATCGCTAGGTTTCATGAGCCAATACGCAGCAATTCGCATGCCGCCAAGGCCTTCTTCATTTCTCAGCGCAACCAGAGGCTCCCAGATAGTCTCGTCCATAGCCATGTCAACCATTCCGGTATAGCCAACCGAGTTGAAAGCTTTGATGGCCGCCTTAATGGACTCTTTTCGCTGCTCGATGGACGCTACCTTTGCTGTAAAGGGCCAGATGTATTCGAACACGGCGCTCTCGTTGAAGACACCGTTGAGTTTGCCGTCTTTTCCTCGCTGGAAAGTTCCACCCACAGGATCTGGAGCATCGTCTGGAATATTCATAACACGGAGAACCTCCTCTAGTCCTGCCGTATTGCACCATGTCGAATGCAAGTCTTTGGTATCAACAAAGATGGGCCTAGGATCCAAGTCGTCCAGCAAAGTAGAATCGACGCCGTCAGGAGTCATGGAGTGCATCCAGCCTCGGCAAAAGATACGAGGCACATTTGGATGGGTTTCGGCATATCGCTTGATCTCAGCCCGAATATCCTCCAAGCTCTTGCAGGCCTCCAAGCCAACTTTGACGAGAGACTGTCCAAGTAGCAGAAGATGCAGGTGACCATCGATGAATCCAGGAAGCACAGTCTGATTGCCGAGATCTTTGACCGTCGCGCCGGCAGCTTTAGCAGCTGCTACCTCTGCGTCTGCTTCAGAGCCAACATACTGAATGATGCCATCTCGTATGATCATACACTCCGCAAAGGAAGGGCCAGCGTCCGCAGCATCAGTCTCTGGAGACTGGTACACCTTGCCATTGAGCAACACGACGGAATCTCGAGAAGCATGTAGTTCGCCCATTTTCCAGACTTAAGCTCAATGCAAAGAAGCATGCAAAGACGTTGTAGCGAACTTCTTCGTCTGCATCAGCCGATCCAGGAATGTCACTCATTACAAAACTCCCCGTATGGAGAACGTGGGGAAGCTATTAGAGCCGAAGCCGGATCTGATAACTGCGACCCGAGCCTCCGTTTAAAGCCGAATGGCTCAGGCGTAAAAAATTGGTTAAAGCACACTTGGCATGGAACACTGGGGCCGTGGACGGCGAAAGTGTTTAACGGTGGCGGTTTGATGGGTTTTGACTGGCTGTTCGCGTGAGCTAGACACATGGGATTCGACGAACACATATAACATCGCCTTGAACGCGAGTCAGATACACGGATAATACCAATTCACCTTTGGGAATACAGTTTATTAATGTATTATTGCTCCCCTCTGTTTGTTTCATTCACGTTGTGGAATCAAGGATTTAAGAGTTCTCGAAGGATCATGATCCTATGCACAATCCCCACAATCTGCCGCTCCATGATCTGAATTAACGTTCATTGAATCGCGATGATGCGGGCGCACAGAGTTCTCATGTCATGCATATTCGCAGATCAATGACAATAAATACTAGATTGAGTACTTTACCAGATCCGGTCCTATTATTCGAAATTAATAGGCCTCAATCGTTATGCGGGTCCCTTAGATGAAGTCTCTTGCTAGATTACCCGGGAGGTTGATTTGTCGTGGGCGCGATTATTTATTACCTTGGTGTCTGGATTATACAGCTACGTGGTAGTGATAGCATCAGGTATTAGAGAAATACAACTATGATAGTAGAAAATCGGGATGATTAGTTTCGTCGCATACACCTACATGTACCTAGGTAGGACTGAGAATATACTAGGGTATCTCGCATCTCGCATCATCCCCTTCATATTCCTCTATGATGTTTGAACTTTATGCCTTCTCTAGGGTGTCGAATAGCTAAGCTAGGATCCTAAATGGTCAGTCTTAATCACTAGATGCGGCATTACACTCAACTTCTTCGATAGCTTAACATCGATAAGCAGCAAATATTCACATTGCAAAAGATTGAATCATTTGAATCATATCCTATCTCACTGAAACGGCAGCCAGTTCACGTATATAGACACTTCTACCCTGTAATAAAAACGCCATTCTCTAAATTCCATAATATGTTCATATATGAAGCCCAACAACACCTTAGTGTGGAACGTTGGATGGGATTTCAGGCCAGGGGGTTCGGGTAGCAGAGATGATATAATCTCCCAGAATACGGGTCCTAAATCCAGCCTCGCAGTATTGGAAGTAGTACTAAAACAATAGAAGTCAGCAACTGGGTATTAAGAAAAAAAAAAAAACAGGGAGCAATCAGGTATACGTACCACCCATGTTCGTCGATAGGCTTCAATCATCAGATCTGTGGCATCAGGATTCTTGGACACATAATCTTGTCTGATGGTGTCCCAATTCTCGTCAAAATTCTCTTTCCAACACTGCAGCGTGCGAATGTAATGAGGCCCAATGCTCTGAACAGTCTCTACTTCCAGGGTACCACCGGAGCCATTGTGTATTGATGTCATGAGCTGGTTAATGGTTGGGAGGTATCCTCCTGGGAAGATGTATCGCTCCAAAAAACAATCAACTGTATCGCCAGTGGTAGAGAACTGTTAAAGTCAGTATTATCGCTTGACAAACAATGACATATAGACTAACCGAGTTAATTCTGGTAATGCCTTGGACTACCATCCTTCCACCGCTTGGTTTCAAAAGAGTAGAGATCTGCTGAAAATACTTGTTCATATACTTGTCTCCCACATGCTCCAACATTTCAATGGAGATGATGCGGTCATATCCGCCCTCTGGCACGGGAGCCTTGCGGTAGTCACACAGCAAAATAGTAATCTTGTCTTCAAAGCCTGCAGCTTTAATCCTCTCTTCAGCAAGCGCCTTTTGCTCTTTGGAAAGTGTGAGCCCAGTTACTCGGCATCCAGTCTGCCGGACTGCTGTGATGGCCAAGTTACCCCAGCCACATCCGATATCGAGAATGTGGTCAGTGGATGATATTTCAGCTTTGTCGAGAATGGTTTGTATTTTTCGACGCTGAGCGGACTCTAACGATTCGCCCTTTTCTCCTGACCAGATGGCGGAACTGTAGTTCATGTCGGGAGAGAGAAAGTTGGCAAAGTGGTCATTGGAAGTATCGTAGTGAAACGATGCATTTTTGAGAGCGGTTGTGTTGTCGTTAGTCGGGATGAGATAGTGAGCCGCGCGTGGTATCAGAGTGTATAAGAGGTTGCCAGCTCCGACACCTAGAGTGTCTTGGTTTCTGACATAGAGCTGCAGAGGATGATGTATAAGTTTTCAAAGGTTCCTTTTCCGGAAATGGGATATGCAATTAGAAGGTGAACTCACTGAAAATAGTTCGACAAGGTTATCGCACTCTACATCTTGGACCAGGTATGACTCTGATAGCCCCTGTAAAGATGTCAGTAATTGCTTCAGTAGATGTGGGATATCGTCTCTGTATTCTTACCAAGTCGAATGCCTGACACAGTCGAACAAACACTTGAGGGTTCTTGATGATGACAACAATCTCTGGATCTGATTCGGAGCTGCTGCCGAAAGAAACGCTTTCGTTGTTGTCGCTGGCATATTTTGTGTTGATTGTCACACGTCCTCGATGAATACGCTTCAAAGCCTGGTAGACCAGGCTCCGAGCTGTTGACTGAACCCACGTCTCTGCCATTTTCAGATATTATACAACAAATTTCTGCTTTTATGGAACAAAAGCTTTCTTGTAGAGACAAGGAGCCCATTAAATACTCTACCCCCAAGAGTCCGAAGGCTCGCGCCATATTCTGGCCCCCATAGCTTCAAGTCCTCAAGGGCCCACCGGCAATGGCCTCAAAAGTAGGCATCTAAGCAAGGGGTTACACCAGCCTTGCTGCTTGAAGACTAATTTGGGCCATTTGCATGCATTCGGTGATGCACTCGGTGACCCCTGTCCTCGTGATAGCTGGCTGTGGTTGGCCTCTGAGATGAATTATGGCGAGCACGGTAGCCTGGAAAGGTCGGAGTTTGGACTATTCAGCTGCATTCAATTGCCGAATGAGGAATTTGAAATGGGATTTGGCTACAGGTTTTCTTCCTTATCATGCGTCTTGTTCTGCAACTAGCCAAAGCTCAGCTCACCACAGTTTGGCTGTCGACGCCCAGCAAAAGAGTCTCTTTGGCCAGATCTGCAGAGTTATAATGGATCGAGTATTCCAGGTGGTATTAGCCAGATGGGTCCATATGCAAGGTGAGGAATTGGTACAGGATCTGGCTCAGCTGCCCTCACGACGGCTGTGCTAGCCCGAATAAGATGTCAATGCTGCCTCTTGTCGTTCATTGGTGGTTACATTGTACGTAAAAGTTGTGCGAGCTGCATCCTTTCTTATCTTGATCACTAAATATGAAGCTAGAGGAGTTGACTGGCAAGCGGAAGTCTTTGCAAAGCAGGTGAGTGGCTACTGAACCTCTTGATGGGCATATTCACCGATTCGCGACTATTAGTAGCGGTCATCGTGCAGCAGCTAGACGTTAGACTAGACTCTGAACATGCTGCTGAAGAAGATTTGACGTTTTGAAGTTTGCGGAGCACTCATACCTGTTAACAACCCAGAGTTCCGGATACGAGTATGATGGAAACACTAAATCGGACATCGTCAACTTAGACCATGAACTAATCGATTTGTTCGTAATTGGGTGTGTAACATAGACCGAAACCCCTCTCTCATATGGTTCTAGACTCACCCAAACGTTGCATCGCCACCGTCAGGCATCCCATTCTCCGGAATGCAACTTCAGCTGTACAATATTAACATCAATTGATGGCTTTCGCTATGTAATAAAGATCTCACTATCAGCCGCCATCCCGCTCATTTCTATTCGATCACTGTCACCGAAATGCGCCGCCACACGGAAAGTCTTCAGCCACGAGTGCCAGATCTGGGGTCACAGCAGCAACGGCTTACATGGGGTAAAAAGAGCCCCAATATAATGCACACACTATGCAGAAATTGCCCCATTCCCCAGCCATCTCCAATACGCCGTAATGCAGACACAAACCCTGCAAGTTTCCCTCGAAAAAGCAAATAATGCACACATAACCACGCCACATGAAGGGGCAAAGCTTCGCCCTCGTGCACGTCCAATAACCGCTGAGGCGCCTCATTGAACCGAGGCTCCCTTATCCGCCAATCCCCCAACCGTGCCGGCCCATCTGATTCGATACTGGGCGGAGCGAGCGGCATCGACAACTGGGAACTTCATCGCCAATTTCCTGTTCCTTTTGCCTTGGAGGAGCATCGCCAGGCGAATCGTCGGCATGCACCAGAACAACAACCAACGCGTCAGCACGGCACCAGGCGCAGCGTGCGACGCAATTGTCATCGTCGGGTGAGCTCCACCGTCCCCTTGAGGCTCTCACAGCCCCGTCTACTGTATCTTGTATGAGTACTGGCTCACTGTGTTTCCATTGCTTATAGCGCGGGCATCATCGGCCTGGACGTTGCTCTCGTACTGGCTGAGCGGGGACTGGGGCCGTTCATTACCATCATTGCAGAGCATCTGCCCGGAGATACGTCTGCAAACTATACGTCGCCTTGGTGAGTGGCCGCTCTTGTTTGTTGTGAGGTGTTGTCCCACGTGATGCTATATGTGTTTAGCATGTATCAAGACACATGCATACATGCATACAAGCCGGCGTTTGACTGACCTTCTGGCCATATATAGGGCTGGATGCAACTTTTCCGGCATCTCAGGCACTGATGCAAATGCTCTCAAATGGGATCGCCTAGGTTATGCTCATCTCATCAAGCTCGCCTCTGAGCATGGGGACGAGGCGTATATCCGTCGAACAGACTCGATAGAGTACTGGGATGAGCACGTGCCCCACGACAAGATCAAGGCCATTTCCGAGTATCTTGAAGATGTAAGTTGTCTTCTCATCCATCTACATCTCTCTCCACAGCGCCGCTCATCCAGTCGCAGTTTAAAGAGATCCCAAGCCAGGAGCTCCCCGCCGGCGTCAGATTCGGCATCTCCTTCACCACCCTGACGCTCAACGCCCCTAAGCACATTGAGTATCTCTTCCACAGGCTAAGGGACCAATATGGCGTACACTTTGTGAGACAGAGGTTTCCAACCATTCAAGCTGCGTACTCCAGTCCAACTACAAGGGTCGTCATTAACTGCACCGGCCTCTCAGCAAAGACGCTGCCTGGGGTGGAGGATGCCAAGTGTTACCCGACTCGGGGTCAGGTTGTCCTTGTAAAGGCACCGCGTGTAAAGCGAAATATTATGCGTCATGGGAGGGACTATGAGACGTATGTGATTCCGCGACCTGGCACGGATGGCCATGTCATTCTGGGAGGATACATGCAAAAGGGCGTGAGGTAAGTTCATTGCATTCCATTGTGTTTAACCCACAATCAGATTGATCATCTAACCCGACTACAGCGATGGATCAACGTATTCTTACGAGACAGAGTCCATCGTCAACCGCTGCGTAAAGCTATGCCCCGAGCTGCAGCCATTCGAGATGATTGCATCATTTGCAGGCCTACGACCATCCCGCGAAGGCGGCGCACGCATTGAGAGAGAAGAGATTGTTGTCGACGGCAAGAAGAAAGTTCTTGTGCACAACTACGGCGCTGGAGGCACTGGGTATCAAGCGGGATATGGCATGGCATTAGAAGCGGTTGGCACTGTGGACGATGTGTTGCGAGATTTAGAGCGGGCCAGTCGACGATCGCGGCTGTGAGAGTTATATGAGACGGCCGGTTGTTGTATACATTTATTGTTTTATTGTTTTATTGTTTCTTTGTTTGCTTATATGTAGATTTGGGTTGCATATGGTTTCAGTATATCTCAGTTTTTAGGTGTAAATCGAAAACGGGCACATGGATCGGGGTCAGCGTCGATGTTCTGTGACACCAATTCGTGTGGCTTCTCCTGTGTGTGATCTTGTACTTACGAGT
Source organism: Trichoderma semiorbis (assembly GCA_020045945.2). Taxonomy (NCBI): domain Eukaryota; kingdom Fungi; phylum Ascomycota; class Sordariomycetes; order Hypocreales; family Hypocreaceae; genus Trichoderma; species Trichoderma semiorbis. The sequence goes on from CM034695.1 coordinate 7,375,797, forward strand.
CAGGCATGATTCAATGATTATACACACAGTGTATAATCAAACATGAAGTGCCTCCTACTGCTATATATAATATCCATGGATATTATTCCAAAATACTGTATGTATCACCGTTATACGGAGTACAACGTCCAGATTCACCATTCGCTCCAACTTTCATCCGAGCTAAGTAAAACTCGCAGACTCTTGCAAAACGGCGCCCTCTCGGAAATAACTCGCCTGTCCTCCCTTGCCATTTTCAGACTCTCCGTCAGACCCATATCCTCTTAGCGGGCGGAGCGAATCGAATCGTTCAGGTCCTGTTTATCTTTCCCCGCGCTCCGGTTGAACAACGAACCCCTCTATGATGCTATTTGCGGGCGATTTGGTTTGCTGAGCGGTGCCTGTTAGTCGTTTTGATAGGATGGCGAGACCGCAGCGAATTGAGCCGAGCCGGGATAGACGAGGCTGATGCAAGGAATCTTTGTTCTTGCAGGGGCTTTATTCAATCTCTACTGATAATTTCTGCGTAAAAGTCTTGGTGTTCGCAGAGCTGGCTTCCACATACGCGTACCTTGTGCCTCTCCTCGAACGACACCTTTACACAAGTCGCGCAGAGACAAACAACAGCATATTTAGAGCTCTCTGAATAAAATCACCGCCGCAATGCCTCTCGAAAGCTCTTCCGTGTTCGAGGATCCCACTTATGACATGTTCAAATTCCCCTCGCGCCGAAGCGTCGTCCACAGCACTGAGGGAATTGTCGCATGCTCACAACCTCTCGCAGCGAAATGCGGCCTCGAAATATTGCGCGCAGGAGGAAATGCCGCTGTGAGTAAGATGCAATTTCATTTCTATTAAACATTTGCTAACAGCTATGATGATAGGATGCTGCCGTAGCAGTTGGTGCGTAAATCATCACTACATGTGATTTGCGATTTCTCATTTACACATGCACTCAACTAACTTTGCTTGTACACAGCCGCCGGCCTCAACATGACCGAGCCTTGCTCAACAGGCATTGGAGGCGACATGTTCATTCTCTACTGGGATGCCGCCAAGCAGCAAGTCTTTGCAATGAACGGCTCCGGCCGCTCAGGCGCAAACTGCACGCTCGAGCAGATTCGGAGCGACCTCAAGATCGAGGACGGCCTCACGGGGCAGATTCCCATGGCGAGCGTCCATGCGGTGACGGTTCCTGGAGCTGCAGCTGGATGGGCTGACACAGTTGAGCGGTTTGGCAGCGGAAATCTGAGCCTGAGCCAGATCTTGAACCCGGCGATCCAGCTGGGCGAAAAGGGATTCCCCGTGTCTGAAGTTACTGGATACTACGTACGTTTTCGATACCCATTGAGGTCAAGCGCTGCATTATATTCTGACTGAAGTGTTATAACAAAAGTGGACAAGTGCAGAGCATCTCATTCGAAAGGCCTCTCCAAACTACGCAGAGATGCTCAAGGTCGATCCCAGCCAAGCAGACGGCGTCAGAGCCCCTCGGCCGGGCGAAATCATGAAGAACCCCAACCTGGCCAGGACATTCCGCACACTGGCCGAAGAAGGAAAGGAAGGCTTCTACACGGGAAGAATAGCCCAAGAACTCGTCAAGGTCGTCCAAGATCTCGGCGGCCACCTAACTCTAGATGATCTAAAACACCACCTCGAGCAGGGCAGCGAGCCAGTCGACCCCATTTCCCTCAAATTCCGCGGCCAGGGCCTCACCAGCCAAGCTGCCGATGAGGGCATCGAGCTGTGGGAGCACCCTCCCAACGGCCAGGGAATCATTGCCCTGATGGCCCTGGGCATCATCCAGGAGCTCGAGAAGCAGGGCGAGATCCCCACGTTCAAGCCCGAAGACTTCAACACCACGCCGTACCTCCACGCCGTCATCGAGGCCCTCCGCCTGTCCTTTTCCGACGGCAACTGGTACATTGCCGACCCCAACGTCACTCCCGTGCCCATCGAGGGCCTCCTTTCTGAAAAGTACCTCTTCCAGCGAGCCTCCCTCTTCAACTCCTCCCACGCCTTGGATCTCGTCGAGCACGGCGAGCCAAACTACCCCTCGCCCGCCCTCCAGAGCAGTGATACCGTCTACTTCACCGTCTCTGATTCGCAAGGAAACGCCGCCTCCTTTATCAACTCCAACTACGGCGGCTTCGGCACCTGCATCATCCCCAAGGGCTGCGGCTTCACCCTCCAGAACCGAGGCGCGGGCTTCTCTCTCGACGCCGAACACCCCAACAAGCTGGAGCCTCGCAAGCGACCTTACCACACCATCATCCCCGCCATGGCCACCAACATCAAGGACGGCTCGCTTCACTCCTCTTTTGGCGTCATGGGTGGTTTCATGCAGCCTCAGGGCCACGTGCAAGTCCTCCTCGGCCAGATCGTCGGTAAGCTGAACCCTCAGCAGGCACTCGATGCGCCCCGGATATGCATCGGCGCAGGATTCCCAGAGCATGGCAAGCCCGTCGACTGGACGGTGAACGTGGAGGAGTCGATGGACCCCGAAGTGATTGAGGGCCTGAGACAGCTGGGCCATAATGTGGTGGTTGTTGGTGGTGGGCCAAAGAGAGGCCTGTTTGGACGGGGACAGATCATTCGGTACACGCTTGATCCTGTGGACAAGACTCCTATTTGGTCGGCAGGCAGTGACATGAGAGCAGATGGAGCGGCATACCCATTGTAAGACAGACATGATATAGACAAAAATAAAGGACGGATAACAACGCCAGAGTGCCGGAGTTGCTTCAGCCCCCGTTGAAACTGGAACGTACAAAGTGTCGTGTGTCATGCATCATGTGTATTTTGCTAGCCCTTCTTCATACAACGCCATCCATCGTATATCGTACACTTGTTTCGTATATCGACCGTCTTTTTCTTTTACCCCTTCTCTACTCCTTCTTCTCCCCCTCCTCCCCCTCCACCAAGACCTTCTGCTCCTCAAACAGCTTCTGCAAATCGCCGTTCTGGTGCATGGAAACCAGAATGTCGCACCCGCCCACAAACTGCTTGTCGACGTACAGCTGCGGGATCGTCGGCCAGTCCGAGTACTCCTTGATGCCCGCCCGCAGCTCCGGGTCCTCGAGCACGTTGAAGGCGGCGAATTTCTCGGGGCTGACGCCCTGGATGCCGAGGATCTGGATGACGGCGCGCGAGAAGCCGCACTGGGGCGTCTCGGGCGTGCCCTTCATGAAGAGCACGACGGGCGCCGAGGCGATGGCCTTGTCGATGGCGGTTCGTGTCGTGTCGGACAGGAGACGGATCTGAAAGGGCGTCAACAGAGGGGCGACGGGGGCGCGGAAGGCCGATAGGGGAGCTCGAGATGCTGCTGCTGCTGGGCGGGCAGCTTGCCGCAGGAAGCTCTGTTGCAGCGCATCAAATGTCAGCAGATTGTTATTTGCATTGGATGGATATCGTGGATAGCATAGTTTGAAAGGGAAACGTACAGAGGCGAGTGATCGTGAGAACATGGCTGTGAATGTGACTTGCTTGCAAATGCAAAAGGTAAACCAAAAAGTCTGGGCCAAGAAAAAAAGTGAGCCGTTGATGACTAGAATTGAGCCGAATTCTGGAGGGGTGATGCAATTGCTGGGGCTGACCAATCACCGATAAGGTAATCCGCAGATCGGCTGGGTGACAAATCTCACCACTTTAACTCACATGCCGGTATTCATGCAAGCTCTGAGCCGTTTTGTTGCCACAAGGAGAGAGATTGCGGCTCTATATGCGGAATTCTTCTCACGTATCTAATATTAAAAAGATATTCTGTCAACTGTTGCAACCCAAAAAACTCACAATAGTGCTACAGAGACATCTCACCTCTCTCTCAGTTCGTTCATCTTAAAGGGTTCATTCACAATGTCCATCAACCCGGCGCAAGAGGTTACACAAGCTCGCAGCGATGGCAAAGTGCATCTCCTGTTGGCTGCATCTGGGTCAGTAGCGACCATCAAGATCCCCAATATTATCAAGGGCCTGTCACGGCATCCCAACTTGTCCATCCGACTCGTACTCACCAGCTCTGCTGCTCAATTTCTTCAGGGCCAGGCCGAGGAGCAGCCAAGCGTCGCAGACATTCGCAACTATCCCAACGTTGATGCAATATACACGGATGAGTCTGAATGGGTGCAGCCATGGACGCGAGGGGCCCCGATTCTGCATATTGAGCTCAGAAAATGCAAGTCACTCAACCATTCCTCACCTGTAGATAAAGTTGCTAACCATTTGATGTTTCGTCTACACAGGGGCTGATCTGCTAGGCATGTTGCTTCCCGACTACCTACCTCATATAAAGATACTACAAGACATTTACTAACAATAGCACAACTCCAGTCATCGCTCCACTCAGCGCAAACACTCTCGCCAAGATGGTCCACGGCATCAGCGACTCTCTCCTATCCTCCACCATCCTAGCCTGGGACACAGACGGCTTTGTAGACGGAAAGAAGAAGAAGATTCTTGTCGCCACGGCCATGAACACGGCAATGTTTCAAAACCCTATTACGAAGCGCAACCTGAAGCTGCTCAACGAGCTCATGGGCGGCGCCGATGGATGGGTCGAAGAGCTTCAGACCATCTCAAAAGGACTTGCCTGTGGCGATGTTGGTCAGGGAGCGATGGCGACGGTGGATACGATTGTGGAAGCGATCGAGGAAAAGCTCGGGTTGGCAGCAAAGGAGAGTCGTGATGAAGAGTAAGGTGTGGCTCCCGATTCATTAGAGAAGCTCAAGGAATCCGTGCCCCTAAACCCGCCATCTCTGCTTCATGGATATCTCACAGCGAATATTTTCTCCGAGCAACAAAGGAATTGCAGATTATACAGCCACTGTGTGTATGGGATTGGCTCAAGGGTCAAGACGTCTTGCCATCGGTACATGCACTTTGTACCAGTGAGTCTGCCTGAGGGTTGACCGTGGGAGTTCCTTCCTTCCCAGCCAGCATACCTGACCCTCGCTTCTTTGCAATTCACTTTTTTCACCATCGCACAATTCTTTTTCTTTCTCTTTTTCTTTCTCTTGTCCTATCGCATCATCAAAATTTCCCTTCTACACGTCCAACTGCTACAACAACCTTTTCAGCCATGGCGCACCCTAACAAATCGTCTCTCCTAAACCGTCTCTTCCCCCAGGAGCAACATCTGACCAACCAGTTTTCCTCTGGCGAAGATCTTTCATCGTCGACACTCTTCGCCCACATAAGCAGTCCAGGGCTATTTTCTGCATCCAAAGCGCCGTACTTCTCGTCCTCGTCTCGGGAAGAGCAGCTTCGTCCGAATGACCTCTTTCGCGCATGCTTTGCTAATTTCAGCAACGACACGGCAAGAAGCAAGCCTCTTGAAGAAAAGGCTGCCAAAGGAGATGCATTGGAACAGTTGAGAGGTATGCCATCAGTCCATTCTCTCCGCACTCAATAGCTTTGTGTTTGTCTGTTTCGTCAACTAAGCATTTCCATTCATAGAGGCTTTTGCCCAAGAGGGCGTGGAGTTGTACACTTCGGTCGCCAGCAAACTCGCCGAAGCCCAGCAAGAGATTGCCTCTCAAATCTCCGACTTTGCCACCATGTCGTCCTCCATGGCAGCCGACATGGATGAGTTGTACGCAAACTTGTCATATCCACTTTCGACAACCCTCTGCCACTCAAAGAATTTCCCTCGAGCCACCATTGAGGTCCATCTGGCAAACGTCAAGGAGGGCCTCAGAAATGCCGAAAATGAGCTGCAAGGGTTAGAGCGTGAATGGCAAGACAACGTTCAATTGGAACAGAAGCTACGCCAGGAACTGCTCGACATGGAAGGGACACCCGCCCAGGCCAGAGAACATGGTTACCATGGCGAGGATGATCTCAAGAAAACTGGGTTCAGACAGGAGATTGAACAAATCGTTGCGGAGGCTGCTCAAGCTCTGGAAGAAATAGACGAGGTCAGTATCTTCGAGCCCAGCGCCATTCAAGAAGCCACAATCGCTAACTCATATCACAGGGGTACAAAGAGGGGATTCAAGCTTTGACTATGAAGATGATGCAAGCCATGCGGGCAGATTGAACCTTATTTGTGGATTATAGGCAAATGAGCAAATATTTGTCTATTTTTCTCATTGAGCTACGCATGTATGTATCTATTTTCCCCAGTCGGCGCTTCAAATCACCCCGCCGCTTTGCTGCCCCTTTTGTTGGGACTACAGCCATGTCGCTACATGCTCCCATTCGCCATTGAACGCCAGTTCCCCTGTACATCATGAAAAGAAACACGGCCCTAGATTTTCCGTGCCAAAAAGATAATAGTAGAAAAAAATGTCGAACCAAAAACTCATACTCGTCAACGTCGTCGCTTCTTCTCGCTCATCGGAGAGATTTACTGCTCCTTCTCAGGGATCACGACGCCCCACTTGTGGTTGACGTTTCCGTACATAATGTCACCGATCCAAGTCTTGATCTTGGAGGTGTAGACGTTGGGCTGGTTCTCGGGGCCCATGGGGATGTTGATGTCCTTGCCGCGGTGGTGGATGGAGGAGATGGGGCACACGAAGTACTAAAATAACAAGTCAGCTTCAGTTTGTCTACAATCTTGTGGAATGACAGAATCAACACTTACGGCAGTTCCAGCAGCAAAGGACTCGATCAGGCGTCCCTCGGCGTCAGCCTCAATAACCTCGTCAATGGTGTACTTGCGCTCAGTAATCTCCAGCTCGTCGCTCAGACGCTCACGAGCCAGCTCCAGGATGCTTCGGCGAGTCACTCCGTCCAGGATCAGCTTGTCGTCCAGAGGAGCAGTGATGAGCTCCTTCTTGCCGTCCTTGCGCTTCCAGACAACGAAGAAGTTGCTGGCGCCGGCCTCGGTACACTCGCCGTCCTTGCCATACAACCACAGGATCTGGTGGTAGCCGCGGCTACGGGCCTCGGAGGTGGCAGCCAGACTAGGGCCGTAGTTGGCACCGACCTTGGCATATCCAAAGCCACCGACCCAGGCGCGGACCATATCCTCGGGGGAAGTGTGCAGGCGCATGCCGCCAGGCGGGCTGTCGAGCTTGGGCATGTAGGTGACGATGATGTACAGCATGGCCTCCTTAGGGGCCTGGACACCGAGCTGGGACTGGGTTCCGATCAGGGTGGGACGGATGTACAGGTAGCGGCCAGGCTGGTCGCGGGGCAGCCAGCGGGGACCATCGACGGACAGCAGGGCAATGATGAGCTTCTCCAGCTCGGCAGGCTCAAACAGAGGCAGGGAGATACGGCCGGCAGACAGGTGCATACGGGCACAGTTGCAGTCGGGACGGAAGACGCGCAGCTTTCCATCGTAACCACGGTAGGCCTTGAGGCCCTCGAAGCACTCGGTGGCATAGTGGAGGACCGAGGCAGTGGGCATGAGGCTCAGGGGACCGTAGGGCTTGAGCTCGGGAGTGGCCCAACCCTCGGAGGCAGTCCAATTGACGGTGACCATGTGGTCGGTGCAGATGGTCTGGGAAAGGGAGTTGGCAGTAGCATCATCTAGCACGGGCTGAGGGTTCTTGGTGTAGGTGTAGGTGAGCTTGGAGGCATCGAGGGGAGTAGGAGTGGTGCCATTGCTGGGCTTGACGGGCTGAGTGGCCTCCTTGACCTGGATGTTGGCGGCGGTCAGGTCGACGTCCTGGGATGGGATAGCAGAGGGAGCCATTGTGACGGATGAGGATGTTGTAGACGTGAGAGGATGATGAATGATTGGATTTCCTTTTCAGTAAAGAAAAGAGAAAGAAGAAGAGAAGAAGAAAAAGAAGTTGTGGTGGGAGATAAAAGTTTGGAAGGGAAGCCCGGGAGTTAAGAGGAAAGTCGGCAAGACAAGGCTCTGATGGCGGGTCAAACGTCGAATGGAGAATGACTCAAAAGAAGAAAAAAAAAAATGGCGGCTCGATGTACTATCTGACGCCAAAGTTGGAGACGATTGGAGGCGATTGGAGAGAGGATACTCCACGGTTGTAACTGGGTCCTGTACGGAGTACGTCTGGCTTAATTTGGGAATCCCAAGAAATTTGATTCCGGCAGTGAAGATGCTCTGCTCTTTTGAGAAGGGTGAGAATCTTACTCAAGTGCGTCAATATTACGAAGATGAAAAAGGGCAGATATACAAAGAGATTATCTCAGCTGGTACTGTCTCACCAACAGACAAGAGGGCTGTTTAAAAAAGGAAAAAAAAAAGGTTCTTATCCCGCCGGGGGACCACAAAAAAATGGCGACGAACGACGAGTACCTCGACGTTGGACAGCGGCTACTCAAGGAGCGTACTCGGCACACGGCGTAAAGTGGGGTCACTCTTGGGTCGCTTCCATGTCACTTCGCACAAGAGCGGCGCTAGAAGGAAAGAAATGGAACCGAGGGAGGCAAACGGCAGCAGCGATAGGAATTAACTAGGGCCGGAGTGAAGAAAAAAGAAAAAATTGATAGGTGTTCATGTAGGCGTCTTGGCCTTTGCTAGTTACTAAGTAGCAGAACTGGAGAGCTGGATTCGGCTTTTGGAGGCTCTGGCACTGGAGATTACTATTCTGTGCTGGATCTACTGTATTTATGTGTTACTCCTTCATCTATGCTGTACCTCGGGGCACTATAAGCAGGAGGAGAGTTGCACTGAAGCTATCCCGCCAGTAAGCCAACCAACACCGCCAAAAGAAAACCAAGACGCCAACCCAACGGAAATAAGAACAAAAAGAGATAACATGGACCATCGTGATATGCCTGAAAATAGCCAGTGAGAAAAGGGATGGCGGATCTGGTTGGCTGGGCAAAAGAGGGCAGGTGACCAGTTCGGCGGCCGAAGCTTGTTTGTTTCGCCAGCAGCTCACTTGGAAATTCTTAATCCGTGTCTGCCCGCACCGCCCTGTGCCTAACCCGGTGACAAGCCCAGCGCTTTGTATCGTCCAGTTGGGTTTGTACATAGCTGGCGTGGACTTAGGGGGGGGGTTTGTACGTAATTTTAAAATTACAGGAAGCTTCTTAGTTAGATTGATTGCTTATGGTACTGCATGGATGCTTCTCAATTGATGCACCCCGTGATGCCAATTGCAGCGGTTCGACTGGATGAATTGGATTCAAACTGATTGAATCGTCCAGCACGCAAACCCGCCAAAAGCGGAGACCAAGCCGCCGATACCGAAGGCCCGACTCCACGTTCCGGCGTGCGGAAATGCTCCGCCCCGCTTCTTTCGCGGCACATCTAGAAGAAGGGAGCTTGAGAAGTGATAAGCCGCGATTTAACTCGGTACTGTATCATCTCACCCATCAAGGTACGAGTACATTCTGTAAGACGGATAATCTATTAAACACAACGGCCAGAGATACGAAACTCTCCGATCCGAGATGTCGTTTTGACAAGCAATGCGGGGGAAAGGGCGCGCCTGTTTGTTTCGATCCAAAAAAAAGCAACAGTTGCATTGCATTATCAATGGAGAAATGGAGAAGAATCAAAGAAACACGTCCAATTGTCAGATCCAGATCGATTGCGTAATAACCAGTCCCTTCTCCAATTCCGATCCCCCGATCCCAACATCAAACAAACAAACAGCATCCCATGACACTTTCTTGTAATATTTGCTTTCTCAGCAAAATCCTCCCTCCCTCGTTATTTTTTCTCTTATCAGCAGCTCCGATCCGGCAGACGCAGCGCATAAATGTGCATCGCATCCCTCCAATCCCCCCACCATGCAGCGGAATTCTCAGCCCCTGGGTTAGTTGCGTTTTGCGCCGTCGATAGCCGCCAGCCAGTTACGCAACTCCCTTGTGTTGGTATGACAATTAGGTTAGCTATGAGATCATCCATAATGGCCCGCCGCATCTTTAACATAACATTTACAGCATGTCATCGCACGCACGGGGCGAAGGGCATAAGCAGGTGGTCAGAAGCCATGGCGATGCCAAAAGCCAACCACAGAACAGGTATCGAGCGCCATCCGTTTCATCTGCTTCAGCTTTCCTCCCTACTGTACTTGGCATCGAATCTCCCCCAGCTGAAGTCTCCGTGTCACCCAATTCGACGAGCTGTACTCCGCATGTAGTAAGAAAACAACAAACTACTAATGATGCAAACTCAACTCTATTAGGTACTTTTATCTTCTCTGTGTGTCCTCTACTTTTGGGTCTCTCCGCGGCCTGTTGAAGACTCTGTCTGTCATTATCCAAAAACTCCAAAATCAGCAAAATCACATCCCATCGCCTGCTTTCGTGCTTTCAACGCAAAAAACATGGCTCCTCTCAGCTTGACATGACGCCCCTCTCGGCCTCCTTCTTGCGCTGCTCCTCCTCCATCAGCTCTCGAGCCCTCGCTGCGGCTTCTACCTCGGCCTTGACGCCCTTGGCCCGCTGTCGCGCCTCGTACATGTCGCGGCTCTTCATGATTCGCTGCACGATTTCCCCCGCGTTGACGTGCGAGAAGGTGTGCTCGCCAATCTGTCGGTAGATGCCCATCTCCTTTGGCGCCGTGTACGGATCGTATGTCAGGGGCATGAACGCCGTCGGACCGTGGTAGACCGCATCGGGGATGCCCCACGGCATATCTGTGAGATAGCTCTTGGTCGGCGTAAACGGGGCTCCGAACACAGCGGCATTGATATACTACAACAAAGGCGTCAGTTCTTAGTGTCGGCGTCCGGAATGATGGTGATGGGCAAACGCTTACCTTGCATTGGAGAACGCAGAGTCCACGCTCGTAAATGTTCATGATGGGATAATTTACCCCCTTCCACTCGTTGATGACTCTGTCTTCGTGAACTCCCGCCACCACGTAGGCCGGGCCGTAGTCCTTTCCGCCGTTGGCGCTCTTCCTCTTCTCCGTCGCCTCTTCGGAGAACCAGCCCGCCTCCCGCGCAAGCTTGTCTTCCTCTTCTAGCACCTTGCACAGAAAAGCAATGTGGCCGCTAGAGAAGAGGTCGAAGCCACCGTCGACGTAGACCACACGCTGGCCAGGTTTCGGCCCCGGTCCCTTCAGGAAACTCTCGTAGGATCCACGATCTCCTTCGCTAGAACCCAGCTTTTCTGGCGTCTCTGAATTCCAGAACCAGACATCGACACCGGGGTTCTTGGCTGTTTCGTCCGTCGCGTACAGCTTGAATCTCTCGAGCATCGCCTCGGACTGGGCTTTGCGCTCCTCCTCAGTGCCCATGCCTTCCTGCCCAGCCAGCGTCTTCTTTAGCGATTTGATGAAATGCGTCTTAGTGCACAGCAGCATGCGGCCAACGAGATCGGTGGTGGAGATGCCGGGAGATCGCTTGACGACCTTGAAGCGGCCAGCCTCCTTGACAAAGCGGTAGCAGTCGTTTCCATCGCTGTCCGAGGTAATGTCGTCGCCGTGAACAACGTATCGACAGCCGTAGTGTGAGATGTAGGGGAGCTGCGTCACGTAGGGGGCGTATCCGACCGACTTGGTAACCCAACGACAGGCATCTGTGGCGGCGAGACTGTTTTTGCACACTACTGGTCAGCCATTGCGCCTCTCTTTTGGCACTTCCTCTTTTCTCATTCCGCAAACATACCGCTCCTCAAGGTTCATGACCGTCGGGCCTTTGTTGGCAAGGATCGCTTCGTCGGAATGGACGCCGACGTATAGCTCGTCGCCAAGCTGTCTGGCCTGGACCATTGCGCCGGCGTGGCCTGACCATGACGCCCAAACTCATTAGCAAGATACTCCCGTGGGTCAATTGGAAACTAGCGGTGGTCTTACCATGGTGGAAAAAGTCCCAGCAGCCGTCCACCCAGATGCGACCGTCGAGGAGCTCAGGCGCGGGCTCGCCCTGAGGCTGCTCGAGATCGTCCTGGTTCAAGCTGGAGGCGCTCATGTTGCGACAGGCGGAACGTGGGGGTTGAGAATTTAGTAGAGGGGGGGTCGGGCGCTGAGCTAATGCAAAATAAAATTGCGCAGCTGCGTGTTCCGACTGAAGAGATGTCGATTCGATATCAAATGTCGCTGGCGCTGTTGGACAGCTGCGAAGACGGAGCTGGCGTTTGTTGGAGGAAGCTTGAGCTCAACGTGTCTCAGGGGTTCTGCAGCGACTGCGGGGAAATGAAGGTGACATTCACTGATTGCTATCTTATCGCATTCGTTAGCGGCCTTAGCAGCTGCTGGAGCCTCTGCTGGAGCCCTACTGGAGCCCTTTTGGGGGCTGTTCATCCAGCTAAAGGCGCCTCAAGCGACGGGCGCTAGCACGTGCAAAAGAGTTGCGGCATTCTGTTAACCTTAAACCTTAGGCAATTGACTGCCCTATTCCAGTTTACAAGTCATTCCGACTTCATTCATCTTCTCTTCATCTCTTCACTCCTCTTCATGCTCTTCATCAATGAGCACCACCGTAATCGCTGCTCTAATATCCTGCGCAAATCCAACTCGATAGTCCCCTGCTAGGCACTTTTACCTGTACAGGCAAATGTAAATCGCAGAGTGGGACTCTGGTCTCACCGACCATGCGAGCACAAGCATCGACATCCCGCATCGCCATGCCCATCCAACAAAACTTCAAGCTTGGTCCTTTTGTCAGCTCCACGATTTCGTCCTAGCACAACGGATACACGGCCTCAATCGTATTAGCACCACCTCGATACTACTCTGCCAGATCCAGGAACCATCGGCCAACCCAGCAATCGCCTGAAAACGCTGCCAAAGTGCGCTTCCACGTGCGCTGCCAGACGGCTTGAAGCCTCTAGTCCCCGGATTGGCCCGCCACGTTGTCGATCGATTGGAGCAGACATGGGCTTGCATGGGGCTTCACCTGCTGTCGCATCCACGGCCGTTCTTCTCTCGACACCGAAGACAGCACGCTAGACACGGCGCATCGGCCCAATTGCTGACAAGGCCCCAGAGTAGCATTGACAGGCTCCATATGACTTCACGGTTGCAGCAACAGCCCTGGCGACGGTTACATTTTCAGCATGTCTAGGAAACTCACCACGATACTTAAGCCGTCGCATTCGCCCGTCGGCGCATTGACGTCCTCTTCGCTCGCCAGGTCGCCTGTCCCCCGTCGCAACCAAGCAAGTCTGAGCATCTGGATCTGCATCGTCACCTGCATCTTCATCTTCATCGTCATCTCAAGCACCGTCAAGATGAAGGCCTCCATGCTGTCTGTTGCCCTGGCGCTCGCCCCCGGCGCCATGGCCTGGAAGGAAGTTTCCGACTGTGACGAGATCAAGTACACTTCCGTCCCGGGCTTCTTCCTCCAGGACGATGCCAACACTGACCCCAACACCTTTGACTATGTACGTATCCAAAGAGAGGATGAATCAAATCTCAATTACCTCGACTCGCGCCTGACATTCATAGGCCAACTTCAACTTTGGTCTTCTCAACAGGACTTACCCCACTGATGCCAAGTTCGACCCTCGCCACAAGAAGACCCAGTGGCAGCGCTTCGCCAACTACGTCGAGTCTCTCAACGACGACTGCAAGAAGAACAAGAAGGACCAGACCACTTACAAGGTGCTCTTCATGGGTCGCCACGGCGAGGGATGGCACAACGCCGCCGAGACCTTTTACGGCACCCCGGCCTGGAACGTAAGTATATTCTCAAAGGCCGACTTTTGAGTCTTCACACCAGGCTTCGACATGGCTGCTAACTTTCATGCAGTGCTACTGGGCTGAGCAGAATGGCAACAGCACCGCTACCTGGGCTGACGCCGAGCTGACCAACAACGGCATTGCCCAGACCACAAAGGCCAACGCCTACTTCAAGTCTCGCTTCGCCGACGGTCTCCCCTACTTTGAGTCGTACTACAGCTCGCCTCTCCGACGATGCCTCCAGACGGCCCAGCTCACCTTTGGCAGCCTGAAGCTGCCTCACCCCTTCAAGCCCACCATCAAGGAGCTTTTCCGTGAGAGCATCAGCATCCACACTTGCGACCGTCGCTCCACCAAGACTCAGATTCACGCTTTTGCTCCCAACTTCCAGTTCGAGGCGGGCTTCACCGAGGATGACGAGCTCTGGGAGGGCGCCCAGGACAAGGGCGAGACCTCTGCTCACCAGGTCGCCCGCAGCAAGATTGTCATCGACGACGTCTTCTCCCACGACGACAACACCTGGCTCAGCATCACCAGCCACTCTGGCGAGATTGGCGCCATCCTCACCGTGCTGAACCACCGCTCCTTCAGCCTGTCCACCGGCCAAATCATCCCCGTCCTCGTCAAGGCCGAGCTGGTTGAGCCCACCGTCGAGCCCACCAGCACCTACGCCTCCTTCACCAGCGAGCCCACCTGCAAGTCCCCTCCCATCACCAGCATTTCTGGCCAGGGATGCGTGTGCGCCACTGCTACCACCACTTTCGCCACTGCCACCATTACCTCTGGCTGCAAGGCTCATTAAGTACCCGTTTGAAAATAATGAGGATGAAGATGCATCGTGATAGTCACGGCCTCTGAAGAAGGAAAGAGAAGCAGTAATGTATTGACCATGAAAATTACTTTAATATGTACATAGTAACCCTAAATGATAATGATGTGCAAAATGCCTGTATCTTGGAAGTTCTGTGAGTAATGGTCCAGATTTGAAGATCTAGCCCAGCAACAACAAGCCCAACAACAGTCAAGAATAAAGCAGCCACATCAAGATGGGCCAAGACAGACAGTCACGTTTAAAGTCTATGACGACGGAACGATAGTATCCCTACTTTCTTCTACTAACCATAGTATCCTCTGCTTTCTTCTACTAGCGATAGTATCCTTTACTATCTCTTACTAACGACAGTATCTCCTACTCTCTTCTACTAGCGATAGTTTCAATATTATCCACTACTAACAATAAGTTCAATCACTACCGTTTAACACAGGATAGAATACATATCTTTAATCCTGAGAAGAGAATACCCGGATTGGTAGGGGTCATTCACACCCAAGTAGTGGCCGCACCTTGGTCCTGACACAGTCAAGGAACCTACCTCCGCCTTAAGCAATACGGTCTGCCGATATGAAGATTGGACGTTGAAGTCGCGAGGCCCGACTTTAGGACGGCTCCTTCAACGCTCCTCTCTGACGATATGACGACCGGTTCCCCTAGACAGAGGGACACCCATCCGAGTTCGCGCGTCTATGCTCCTGTGGGAGGAGCAACAGCGTTGGGTTATTGTTACCCTTAAGCATCATCGCCTCATATTACTTTTGAGGCCCCATCGATATAAGCCAATCACATACGGCTTTGGACTTTAGTTGATGCAAAGGGGGATCTAATTCACGAACTCACCAATGAGTAAAACAAACATGGCCAATTAAATCCTTCTCCTCAAGTAGCCGGGACAGACTTTTCTTCAAACTGTCTGGGGCAGTCTTGGCTACAATACTCACATCATGTCTCGTCGAAACCACTAACGACAAGATAAGTAAATCGACTTGGATTGTCTTCGGGCTAGTACTGTCGAATTCCCTCAGCGTCAATTGGATAAAACTCCGTGCTAACCTCCCTCTTTTGTACTGTCAGTGGGATGGTGCCCCCTCGTTTCCTCCTCCTTGTTGGCTATACTTCATCTTCAAAAACAAAAGAGTAAACATTGAAGCTGCTAAGTTTGCTTACTTCTCCGCCTTCGCTCTACATCTACCCTTGCCAATCGTTTGCTGGCTTGAATCAACTGGATAACATTAATAATTTGCTTCAGCGCCATGAACGGAAAGCAAATCTTGGCAATGATACCCGGCAGGTATCCGTCCATTTTGTTTGCCCGCGCCATTTCAAGCGCCGCAGAACTATAAGGGTTTGGGAAGATCTGGGTCAATAGCGAGGTGTCGACTTCTGTCCCCGTCTGCAGATGCTCGCTTCCGTCAATATCCGCGTTCAGGTAGAGAGGGTCAACTGGTGAAGAGAAGGAGACAAGGTAGCAGGCGATGAAGAAGAGCTCGTTGAGAGCACAGAGAGAAAACAAGAGAATCTGAATTACAGGTCAGAGTTTAGTGTATAGATTTGGCCATGGCAGTCTCGCACCTTGTTGGTGTAATACACCCTCATCAACCAGTGTTGGCTATTGCCGACGTCTTTGTGGCTCGTTCCAGCACCGCCGACGACAAGAGATGCATACATGTGCATATAATGGCTTGCAAGATCCAACACAATCAGGCCCTGGAAAACAATGGCCCAGCGAGGCATCGCCGCCGCTAAAAAAACCAGGAGGCATGTCGTGGTGCAACGGTCCGTGACCATGTCCAGAACTGCGCCAAATTGCGTTCCCTGATCCAACATACGCGCAGCATATCCATCAAGAGCGTCAAGAAGACATGATATCGTGTAGAGAAGAGAGCAGGTGCGTGGATGGAGTGGCATATAGTATAGGGAGGCTATGGCCAAGATCACTCGGAGATATCCTAGACATAATGCCAGATTAGTAGTGAACAGGATAGATGTTGTAGCATAGAGAAAAAAGACGCACCAATGATGTTGGGCCAGAATAAAAATATGTTTTCCGAAGACGTTTGACTAGAATCCTGGTCTGGAGACTGGTCAGAGGCATTGTCTCGTTGGCGATTCTGATCTCGCTGCGCCACAACTCGCCGTGGAGGCATTGCGAAGAAACGATTTAATGGGTCTAGGGAGACTGAAGAGAGCGGAAGAAAGATGAAAATAATAAACAAATTTAAAAGAGTTGAATGATGGTCGACTGTAAAGGATGGCCCACGCGACGCCAAGGCTGGTGATGGCGACGGCCAAGAACAAGCAAATGCTGCCTTGTAGGAGCTCCAATAGGCACCCAAAAGAGGCCTATTTTCTGAATTTGACTGCTGACTAATTTGGCACGTGTAATAATGTCTTTGAAAACTCATTGATTCGCAAACGACTACAGCCAACAGCGCTCTGCATTTTTTGCCTTGTTGGTCTTAGTGCATAACATTTTGAATCACGGCTGAATAACTTCACAGTGAACAGCAACATGTTGCAGCAGGTAGCGGTACAGCTGCTCTACAAGATTATCTGTTTTTACGACCAATTGTTATGCCATTCATTTCTTACGGATAGTCTTTCAATTCTGACCTGAACTTTGCAACAAAAGGTGCAGCAATTCGCTAGCTACAATGAGAACCTACCCTAAATGAACTGCATATTCAAAAGGTTTTGCTTGGTTGTGAGGTCTGAATATTAATACTGCTACAAACGTATGTAATTTTTTAATAATACAGTGATCAACTAGCAACTGGTGCAGGTGTCTGTGATCGAGACTCAGCGCTGCGAAGCTCTTGGATGTCATCGGAGAATAGGCCAAGATTAGGTATGGATGAGAAAGCAGTAGTAACTTGTTGGAAATGATTCATCAACTAAAAGGACCTCAGGATTCGTCCCTAGATTCTCTCCAACTATGTTTGCTCTTTCCGCACCAAACGCACATTTTCTATAGTCACCTAGCCCTCGCCAGGCAGACTGCTATGCTATTGTTTGTCTCATAACATACTAGGACTCGAAGGATAGGGTCAACTTCAAACGAGAGCAATTTGAAGTACAAACCTGACAGTCCTTGCGTTTGCTGCGAGTCAGGAACCAAGGCAACAGCGTCGCGTCAAAGCACCTCCGCCAGGCTTGAAGTTTTCCAAAGAGAATCGGATCCACGTAGCTATCTTTCAGACCGCCGGTTGCAAGATTAGAGAGTGTACACTGTCATTTTACAAAGGGTACGTGATGAAACTCCATTCTCTGCATTTCAGTTCCGAGGCAGACTACATGATGCCAGGGCCCTTCAAGCATCCGACGCCCCTGCTGCTAACCTGCTAACCTCGCTGCTCTCCGTCTCTAGAAAGAAATTCTCACAATCCTAGCTATCCACAGAGTGACGTTGGTAAACAGCAGCCCAATGGCTACCAGCATCCATCCACTCGTCGCAAGATGCTGTCAAACATGACAGGTCCCCCGCAGAAACTCACGGGGGCTAATATCTCAGATAGCCGTGAGGAGCCCCATAAGTTAATCTACAGCAATTTAGTCCCGTGGATGCTTCTAGAGGCTCATCTTTCATTTATCGTTACCGCCTTTTGCCGAGCCGCCGTTACGCCGTTACGCTTATACGAGTCTGTTCATGTTTTCCATCTTGTCACTGGCTCTCCCCCCTCCTCACCCTCCCTCAGCGCTGATTTACGCCCGTGAGTTGCGGCGGGATCGAGTTCGAATCGAAACCTGTTAGATGGAACAAAACGGCGTGTCCGTGATTAATGCCATGGGCTCTTGTACTCCATGTCTACCTCCGCATCATTTTACGGGCTGCAAGGGACCCGATTGGTACGACTCCCATCTCCGATGTAAATCGTCTCGGTGAGTGTCACGACGAAGTATCCACGGCCCCCATCAATATGGCTCACACCGTCGCTTGCTGTTTAGATCCTAAAACCAGCCACCTCTTGAAGCTAAACTCGGGCTTTGGATCGACATGGCCCTTGAATTCCGGGCTCGCCGTGTAAGCGACAGCAGCCGCTGTGGCCACTTTTTATACAAGCAAGCAAGCAATCAAGCAAGCAACTGTCCAAAAGGCGAGACATGCATCTGGGGAGTCTCGAGAACTCCGTCACCGCCTTGTTTGCCTCCGGTTTGATTGGCTCTGCTTCATCCCGACCCCCAGTTAACAATGGCCGGTTACGCTTGAAATCATTGGGCTAAGAAAACAGACATGCATAATGGGCATGCAGCCATTGCTGCTACCTTGGTGCCACGGGTTATACGTATGTATACCTGACTCTTTTCAAATCAAATCACAAGATGGTGCGCCGTTGCGCCGACTTGGCCCTTGTTTCCCTTGCTCTTGTGCCGAAACAGAGAGTAAGAATAGCATTGGGGAGCAGTAGCCACAACGCGAAATAGAGCTGCCAGGGAATGAAACCGGTCGTGGTGCGTTTGTGCGACTGTCACAGCAAGACGAAGCTTGTCATTGAGGCTGTTGAGCACCCAGATTTTCCCTCCTTTAGCTCTTTTGGCCTCGTACGAACATACCTAACGTCTAGCTGACTTGAGAAAGAGAAGATGCCAAAAAATACATGCTCCTTGGACACACCTACACCTTTGAACAACCACCCCCATGTGCTGAAACATGCCCCTTGAATCCTTTAGCCTCACCACGAGGTTGGTGATATCCCTGTCGCAGAACACGGTTGATCTTCTCGAATCAAGGCCTAATTTGCCCATGTTTTGCTCTAAACCTAGATGACGCTCAGATCAACTGCTGGAATTTGCAGCCTTGCGAGCGTTTGTTTGCTCATTGGCTGACAACGCCATTTCAGTACCAGGGATTGGACACACTCCCTTGCACACCCTGCTCGATCACATCCAATCGCTAAGCACTCCTCAGTAACACCATCGGTTGAATGCAGGAACATGACGGGACTACAGCGCTGCAAAGGACCGTGCCCGCTTTCAACAGTGGGGAGAAAGGGCGGCTGCCTAAGGAGAATTAATTCCGTCTTTTTGAGGACAAGGACTTATCTCTCTTTGGGGCGGGTATCTCGAAAAGATGCTGGAGCATGTTTGGCGGCAAAGGGGGGGGGGAGTGAGTTGAGGCTTTGACCAGGTTCTGATCAGACGCAAGCTGAAGATTTATTCGCTAAGCAGCGCAACATACTCGGCCGTTCCGAGGCGTTTTGAAACCGGTTAGCAGGCAGATTTTAATTAATTAACTTGAAGAGACGAGGGTCCCCAACGGCGATGGCCGTGTAAGCGTCACTCTGTCCAGATCGGATCCAAACAGAAAGGGGAAAGGGGGGGAGTGTGTGAGAGAGGAGAGGAGAGGTCGCCACACAGCTGAAAGAGAGATGCCGGCAATAGATACCGCTCGGCTGTTTGATCAGAAACACTTGAATTTTATGCATAGTGCAGGATGAAACTTTGGTGGAGCGAGTGTGTTGTGTGTTATTCACCGCTGCCAATCCCTGTGGTTTGTACAGCTCAACTATGTGCGGCATCTGAGACTGGCCATGTACATGTGTGTGTGCACGCATCATCGTCTCTGCCTGTCTCACAAGTCTTGTTCAACTCACCTATGGCGGGCAGTGAAGTGCCTTGCACGCCCTCTGCCATGTGCGCGCTGGGCTGCCTTTCTGGAAACGCCTCGATTCACTCACCGTCTTGTCCCTTGCAGGGCCCGGGATCTCGCCCCCGTCAAGCCGCTGGCGCGTTGGCGTGTGCCTTGCTTTGGTCGGTCTGGTGTAGCTCAGGCGGCATCATGCGCCTCTTCTTGGTCGAGACAGACGTTGGGAGGTGTCTGCCGTGTGCCCGGACAGATTTTAACCCACAAGTAAAGGGGGGAGGGAGAGGCAGCTGGCCAGCTCATACGGCAGCCACAGCATCGCCAAACGCCAGTGTCGAAGGATGCAGCTTTGCCATACTCGAAATGCACCTTGAGAACAAAGACAGGCTGGCCATTGGCACTATTGTACATGTAATCAGTAAAGCGACTGCTACTCGTTGACGTTTCTCGTATGCATGTATGTCTGTGTGTGATCATGATGTTCTGCGGGTTCGTGTCGAGTATCAGAGACACACCAGCGCAGCTCGCCCATGTCGATCAAACATTGACTCTCTGCGTCCACGCCTCTTGAACAAGATTCACTGATCTCTCTCCATCTTTCTCTATCTCTCTCTCTCTCTGGCCCTGCCGCCTCCCTTGCCCCCTTTCCTCCTAGCGACCTTCTGGAAGCAACGGTTTCCCGTTGTCATGACCTAACAACACTGCAATATCCCATTTAATTGCCGAGCAACACGTGCGTGCTCCTTGTACATTGCTTCTGTGAGGAGTGACAGAGCAGATTGGGGGTAGTAATCCTTCCCGTTTGCCCGGTACAGGGACCACGCCTCTCGACAATGTCTCGTCTTCCTCGTGTGCTGTTCGTCATGTGCCTGGTTCAACTCCAGTTTCTCGCCTCAAGTTTCACACGGATGGAGGCTCCCAATGTACCAGGTAGCAAGGTACATGTATCTACATGTACGCTGCGTAGGGTGACTTGTCCCTTGGGCGGAAACAAGTCGGTGGCTCCTTGTACGACGTTGAGCTGGGGGGACTTTGCTTGGGGGCCCTTCTGCAGGCTGCTATGCGGAGTTGCACAGAGGAAAATAACTTGCATCTCATTTACTCTGACCGCTACGTTATTGTAACAATACGTGATGACCTTGATGGCCCGCAGTTTTGCAATGCGATGGCGCGTATCTTTGGCTGGTCTGGATGATTTGCGCGGTGTATGATGAGGTCACTTCACTGCCCGTCTGTTTTGTATGGTAAAACAAGTCGAAGCAGAAATAGACTGGTGAACAGGCATCTGAATGGAAACAAGTTGACATTAGCAGTGAACTCGTATTCTCTGAATCCTTGAAAGAAATTATAAGGCTCGATATGTGCTCCATGCTCTTCCATTCCTGGAATTGACTGTAAGAGTGTTGTCGTGTGTAGACGAGGTGTCTGACGGAAAGGAAACGGTTTGCATACTACGCACTGACCTTGGATCCATCACCATGACCGCTTACAGGGCCATCCCAGAGAGACCAGGGAAGACAAGGTTCCTCGAAATAGAACGAGAAACAAGAGTTGGACGGCCAGAGCCTGTACATCAATGTTGTGCAGGACGCGGTTTGCAAGGGGAAATCTAATCTAGATTTCCCTGAGATAGAGAACGGCCAGGGCCAAAGGGGGCCAACAGGTATCCGGCCCGAGAATCCGGTGAGATCGATGAGGAGGGTCCCTCCTCCACGTGTGTTGCTTTGTCGGCAAAAGAAGAACAGGGTTAAAGCGAACCACGTACAGATGTGTAGATCTGCACCAAGCCTTTGATTCCGCAACTCCCTGCCATCATGGCACAGCTTCTCCACTCCCTTGCGTAGCCCTGACAAGAGAGACTTTGGGCATTCTGGGGGGGATGACAAGGTCGACGAGCTTGTCAACTGCTGTGTACCGGCAGCATATGCGGCCGTGGTGACTTTTTTCTGGCAGCTGTGTTTTTTGTTTTGTTGAGCGCCTGCGATGGCCGAGTGGGAAGAGAGTGTCAGTCCAGGGAAAAGGCAGAGGATGAAAATAATTGGACGACCAGGCCGGGAATCGTGCAAGCAAACAAACAAGATGAGAAAAATGATTAAAAATAAATAAAATGCAAAACGGGAAAATTGGGGAATCGAGGAGACGACGGGCGCGTACCGAACATGTATAACTATTCCCGAGCTACAGCTCCTTCGTCCCGGATCTCTTGTTCTAGATTCTTTCATCCTCTTCCCATTTGCCTTTGCTTCTTCTTCTTATCTTTCCCCAGATTGCCTCGTTCATATTACTTTGCCAAATCATTCACACCCGGCTGCCTTCTACAAGTTGCCTTGCCTCAAACGAAACCCCCTGATTCGCCACCAAAACAGACTATAGGCACAGCCTTTACACTCTGCCTCTTTGTCTTGGTACCAACCAGCATCACCGAGTCACAGTTGAGGCCCAAGTGAGCACAAGACGTCAGACCCATCGTTTCCCGTCTCTCACTTTCTCTCTCTCTCTATCTATTGCTATCAAACGGCCAGAGCAGTGTTCCTCTGCCAACAAGATTGTATCGAGAGCCTCGCCCGTTTGCTCATCCGATCTTAAAGTGGACACTTGACTCGAGAGGTCAAACGATACTTGGCACACACACCACCTGTATACGCCACCCTAGGTATCTGCCTTGTCCTCTTTTTCGATCCTCCAATCATGGGTTCTTCAAGCACCCACTCCTCCAACCACACAAGGTACTCTTCTCCTCGTGGCGGCATCTCTCCCTACGGAACGCCCTACGCGGACCGCAGATCCAACTCTTACCACAGTGACTCTCGAGGCAGCATGATGAGTGACCGGGAGTCGACTGAGGAGTCGAACCCCCAGCGGAAGAGAATCGCTGTTGCGGTAAGCTGATCTTCCCCCATCTTCTCTTCTCAACTCTGAGATACAAACAGAGACAAGATTGCTGACTTGATGTGGGCTGCAGTGCATGCGATGCCGCAAAAGAAAGATTCGATGCACGGGAGACAGTGGAAATGGCCAGCCGTGCCTCAACTGCAAGAATGCTGGCTTCGAGCCATGCCAGTTCCTTCGGGTGAGATCATGATGCCTCTTGTCTGTGCTGATTCACCACATGGCTAACCACCTTCTTCTCCCCAACTCAGGTATCTTCTCACGAGACCCATCTCAAGAACGAGCAGTTTACCTACAGCCTCGAAGTTGCTCGCAACTTCCAAGCTCGAGGATCCTCAGTCGTGCCCCCCATCCCAACAACTCCCCTGCCATCGCCATATCCGGAACCCATGAGCATGCCCAGCGGCGAGACCCTGCCGTATAGGAACGGCTCTACCTCTACCTACGCCTACGGCAACAAGTATTATCCCTTGTCAGGATGGTCCAACGGATACACCGACGACAACAGCATCGATTATTCGGTCTATCAGCAGTCTTACCCGCCGCAGCACGATGCCGCCTACATGGTGGGCTATCGAATGGGCTCTAATCCCCCTTCAAACAAGCCCTCTGGAGGTAGCACGCCCTTGTATATCGAACCAGAGACTGCTTATGGCTATCCCGCTGGTCCTTCAGCTGCCGCAGCAACAACGATGGTACATCGGCCTGCTCCCGTACCCGAGGCAAACACCGGCTTTGCCTACCATGGCATCGCCTCCCTCCCCAGCGAGAGACTGCTGCCCACGCCTTCCTCGCGGCCCATGACGAGCGCTCCTCAGCAGCATCCCTATCGAGCAGAGTCCATCTCTTCAGCCTACAGCAAGACATCCCAGTCTTCCACCGGCAGCTCCTCTCCCGCTGCTCTCTCCGAGGCAGCAACTACATACGCCAGCTTCGAGAACTCGCCCCTGTCCTCGTATCCCACGCCCACTACAACAAACTCGCACCTCCGCAGCGAGTACACGACAAGTGCAAACCCGTCTCTCGACGCAATCATGGCGCCGTCTGAAGAGCCGCCGCGCATGACGGCCCCTGAGATGCAGTACAAGTACATTGACACGACTAGACGCTATGCCAGCACGTACACCGGCAATCTTGGAGGCTACAGCATGGCGAGCAGCCACGGCCACTCGGGTTATTCGATGGGCGGCGATGAAAACGACCGCAAGGCTGGCATGCGGACGTAGAAGTGGACGAACAGATGAGTTTCTACGACGTCTGTGCAAAGGGGGTGTTCCCATTACCGCATTACCCCATGAAGAGGGATTTCCATGTACTATTTCGTTTGCTTTGTGTGGTTTTCTTTAGCTGTTTGTTTTCTCTCTTAATTCTCTCTAAACTCAGTCCTCCAATTGATCAGATCTGCGTTGTGAGAACGGTTTCCCATCCAAAGCCATCACCAGGATTTTCTCGCCGACCTTCCAAAGGCATCTTGCAGATTCAACTACAAAAGATTCCGAAAAGGAGGATTATGAAAAACAAGAAAAACACAAAACTTCAAGCCTCCTCGCCAAATCTATGCAGGGCGCAACGCCACCTCGTGTCTCTCGATAGAAAGAGCCAAACAATCTTCAGGGGGGCGGCCAGAAAAAGGCATCCTACTCGCCAAGAGATGACCAAAGACTTATTTCTTTTTTTATCTCTGCTTGTCTGCCCTCCCCTCCATCTCGGCAATTTGTTTTTTGGCTTAGAAACGCCAAAAGTCAAGATCGGTTGCATTGCGTCTCTGGCGGTGGGACTTCATTGGCCCGTTTGGCCTCGCGCAAGTGTTTTGGTCGCAGCATATGCAGATACGCCACCAGATGCGGAACTTCGCTTCTGTGATCCTCTTCTCCCTCTAATCACTTTCTTCCTTATGTCTTTCGTTCTTTGCTCGGATACACTCATCTTCTCTTGCTGCGTCTCGTATTCATTTGGTTCTTTTTCTGCTGTTGTTGTCTTTCATTTGTCATGTTTGAGATTCTATTTGTGTTTGTTTGACTAATTCTGCCTCGGCAAATTTCACCTCTTTGCTTTTACTTTTCGTTTACTTTTTCGGTTCTTCTATCACGAGTTGGATCGCTTTACCATGAAATCGGAAAGGAAAACATAAAAACGTGGTGGAAGGACGAATATCTGGCAACTCGACGTGAGCGTGTGACTCCGGGGTCTGATACTCTTCTCTTTTTGCTCTTCATTAGGTTGGTCTGTGTATGGTATGGTATGGGTATGGGTTGTTTTGCTCTATTTCTGTTTTGTTTCTTACATTTTTGCTCTCGGAAAAAGGGAAGAGGGATGTAATGCAGTGGTCATCGTCACACTTCGTGGACTTCCTTCTGGCCGTAGCCAGAGGTACCATGAAGAGCACGAGGGAGAAGCCGTATACAAATGGCAGATAGGTAACGGGGAAAATAGCTCTTTTTTTACGGAATGTACTTAGACATAATACAAACGGTATCTCATTTTCTTAACCAGTCGTAAGATGACCAATGAAAATATCCAGAACTGCTTGGGATGACGGATGATTCTGAAAGCAAGACATGAGGGCATGGTTACCTACACACTCACGACCTGTCGCACGGCATGCGCCGTCAAGAGCACCATCTGTTTCACTTCCTTTGGGTTGCTGCAATTTCTTTGGAAGATCAAGTCGCTTGCCGTGAGTCCTTTTCTCCCACTGTCTCGATTGAAAGAGGGGGCAGGCAGCCAGAGCAGGAAGGGGGGATGTGTCTATATAAAGGGGAGGATGGCCCAGCATGAATCCAAGAACAGGATGCGAGGTGTCAAAGAAACCCTGTACCTTACGAGAAGCTGTGCAATGTTGCGACGACATGAGGGGGGTAACATGGAGATCACCTCTCTCTAGCTCTTTGGGTTCTTGGTCGCTTTTTGGTAGTGCAGCTAGAATGGCAAGGGATAGTTGCATCTGATATCGCCGGGAGGACTGGAGGCAAGGCATAGCTGGATGCTGTATGAGGGTGTGAAGATGATACAAAGGGGGGATGCGGCAGATGGAAGCTTGGTAATACGGCGCGGCAGTACTTTGGAAAGGATGGGACAACCCAAGATCTTTGAGAGACATCCAAGTACTAGCCAGGTGCTAAGGGTAAGAATAGAGTTGAAGACGTTGTGTTTGAGAAGCACAGCCAGTCTGTGGGCATGATTAGAGCGATTGGTTAACACGGTATGTTGTGAGTACATGTTATATATACATTGTTTGCTATTCGGCCGAGGAACGTGATAGGAGGTGGTAAATGATGAAGATGCATACCAGGTATGCATGCGTCTAGACGTTGTACGCAGAGACGAGCTGGCCAAGCATCGTCAAGAATGTCGGTAGCTGATGGAACGCTTTCACACCGCAATATTCTACAAAGAAAAGAAAGGACGGGAGGATAGAAGATACTAAGTCAGGTCGTGGGAACAATAGGGTGTGTATCATTGCGGCGCTCAAGTCGTACACGAGCTGTCCTATTTGACGCCAAAGACTCGCCGGCTAAGCACCGTCTGCTGTAGCTGTAACACACCGGCCTGGACGCCGTCTACAATGGATACGTCCTTGGTCTTGTCCCGGCCGTATTCTTGGACGATGATGTCGCGAATCATGTCTTGCAAGCCTCCCATGCCACCGCAGCCCATGACGACACAGGTGACGTTTCCCGAGGAGAGCAGCCGCTTGGTGGCTTCTCTGAGGCGCACGTTGATTTGCTCTTGTGAGATTGTGTGAAAGTCACCTGCGTTGAGGCCGGTAGAGAAGACACCGGCGAATCTATGATCGTTGATACTCTGAGACAGTGGTTGACCCAAAAAGGCAGCGACCCCATTGGAGAGGTGCGCCTCCCAGAAGGCTCCCGTTGTTACGATGCCCCATTTCTGCTGCTCCTTTTCAACAAGAGGGACAAGAGAGAGACTTGCCAGAATGCTGGCTTCAAAAATCCCAATTACGGGAGTGGGTTTCAGAGAGCGAGCAAGCTGCTTGACGAGGGGGTGGACACTAAAGCAGGCAACAAGCACGGCATCGTAGCCCTCGGGTTTGAATTCTGGATCGTTGGAAACAGCTTCAACGCTGGCCTGGACGTCTTCATCATCGTCGATGCTGGCCGGAGCTGGCTCAGGGGCCGTGTATGTGCTGATGGATACGGACTCGACAGAGTCAGCTTGGGAGGCAATTTGGTGGGCTACGGTGGGTGGGTTGGCGGATTTACTGGAAGAAGAGTTGCTATTGAGTTGGCGGCTGATTCCATGGTCTTTGTCATGGCGCGAGAGGAATTGGGGTTGAGGAGGAGGATGTTGATGTTGGAGGTGAGTCGAGGAGGAGGCATTGTAGATGTTGTAGCTGAGAGCTGAAGCTGAGAGAGCGAGTGAAAGAGAGAAGAGGAAGAGGAAGAGGAAGAAGGAGAAATCCGGTGATGCAATAAAGAAGAGAATGAGGAATTGATAAAGTAGGTGACTCAGCTGAGAGAATTAAGAGAATGAAAGAGAATGGGATCAACAGGCATCCATGGAAATGTTATGTGAAGTTGAAGCTTCAGTGGATGAGTGATGCTGTAAATAGATGGCTGATAGTGGCCGATAGCAGTTGATAGCGCTGCGGGGTATCACGTGACGCCTGCAATGCCCGCCTCTGACGACAATCGACCCTCTGAGAGCCTTCTGAAGCCCCCACCATGTGGCTCAACTGTCATTTAGTCGGTAGACACGAACGGACTGACGACGCCTCCACACTCGTGCCAGCCTCCAGCTTCCAGCTCCTCACCCAAAGCCTCAGCTTCGCTCAACGCCCGAATTGATCCCATCGCCAACATGGTCCCTCCCATCGGTACGTGGAAATGCCCTGAAACCTTCCGCTGAAGCCCCCGGAGCTGCCCTGGAGCTGCGTCTGCCGTGGCTGGAGCTGCTGCCGAGCTTCCCCCTACTCCCCTCCTGAGCACACGGAGGAATCCCACGATCCTCTCCCTTGCTATCTACTAATGCGGCAAAATGTCTTACAGTTCTCGACGGCGGAACTGGATTCCTCAAGGTCGGATACGCCGCCCAAAACTTCCCCGAGCACCAGTACCCATCCATTGTCGGCCGACCCATCCTGCGTTCCGAAGAGCGGACAGACAACGATGTCATCATCAAGGACATCATGTGCGGTGACGACGCGGCCGCGGCCCGGACGATGCTGCAGATCAGCTACCCCATGGAGAACGGAATTGTCAAGAACTGGGAGGACATGCAGCACCTCTGGGACTACACCTTCTTCGAGAAGCTCCAGATCAACCCGCAGGGCCAGAAGATCCTGCTGACCGAGCCGCCCATGAATCCCCTAAAGAACCGAGAGAAGATGTGCGAGGTCATGTTTGACAGATATGGCTTTGGCGGAGTCTACGTTGCCATCCAGGCCGTGCTAGCATTATACGCACAAGGTATATGATGATTGCTTCCATCCTCCCATTGTTCTCCTCTCCAACGTTTGTCACCGATCTTGTGCATTGTGCGGCGGACTAACATGACGGTGAAACTGCGCAGGTCTGAGCTCGGGCGTTGTCGTCGACTCTGGTGACGGTGTCACCCACATTGTCCCCGTCTACGAATCCGTCGTGCTGAATCACCTTACCAAGCGGTTGGATGTCGCCGGTCGAGATGTCACCCGCAACCTGATTAAGCTGCTCCTGCGTCGAGGCTATGCGCTCAACCGAACTGCCGACTTCGAGACGGTCCGCCAGATCAAGGAGAAGCTCTGCTACGTTTCATACGACCTAGAGCTTGACAAGCGTCTGAGCGAAGACACAACCGTGCTGGTCGAGGACTACACCCTTCCCGACGGCCGAGTCATCCGCGTGGGAAGTGAGCGATTCGAGGCTCCCGAGTGTCTGTTCCAGCCTCACCTGGTGGACAATGAGTCTCCCGGACTGGGCGAGTTCCTGTTCAACACAATCCAGTCGGCCGATGTGGACATCCGAGCGTCGCTGTTCAAGGCAATTGTGCTGTCGGGAGGCAGCAGCATGTACCCGGGTCTCCCGTCACGACTGGAGAAGGAGCTGAAGCAGCTATGGCTGACGCGGGCCCTCCAGGGCAACCCCGAACGTTTGAGCAAGTTCAAGGTGCGCATAGAGGACCCTCCCCGGAGAAGACACATGGTGTTCCTGGGAGGAGCCGTGCTGGCCAACATTATGGCGGAGAACGAGGCCATGTGGGTGACCAAGGCCGAGTGGGAGGAGCAGGGAGTGCGAGCTCTGGAGAAGCTCGGACCGCGATGAGTGTGCGCAGGGAGATGAGATGGTGTGATGCGAGCTGGGCGAGATGTTGTTATATATTTATACGGCTAGATGAAGCATGTTAAAAGACGTTGATATTTGGCTCTCTCTTCTGATTGGTGAATGGTGTTGACAAGAGACTTGATATTCAATGGATTGATCTCTCAACGTCAGTTTCACTTGATATTATCAGCGTACTTGATATACAGGTCTCTCTCCCCTCCCTCTTTTGGGCATTCCCGGTACTACTATTCCTAAATAGTGAAGCCATTCCTCTTATCATCTTGGCTTGACACAAGCTGAGACAATTAGATGTCTGGTACCAGCTACACCACGGCGGCTTAGTCATCTGCCACACCTACACCTTGCATCTCGGCATTCTCTGTAGTTTATACTTTTCCATGTTGCCATTTGTTTGTTCAACCAACTTCAATTGACTTCATCACAAACGCCATTTCCTACCTCTGCATTGTATATCACGCGCTGCTCTCTGCACTTGACTCCCCTGCATCATCACATCATCCGTCATTACGCTATAGACGAGCATCTCCGTCTCTTCAACAACTACTGTAACAATCATCCGCTATTTTGTCTCTCGGCTTGTCGCCACTTCTCGGATTTCTCCGCACCAGCCGGCTAAAGGCAGCATCGCATCAGCTCAAATTCCTCATCTCATTCGTCCTGGGCTTCCTTTATTCCACCATTCTCTTCACCACTACCGTTGCGATCTACCCAATCAATCCGCCTAGCCACGTGCGAATACGGATCAACCACGTATCATTCCCCCTTCCAGATGCCGCATGTCTAGCTCGCATCATCTGAGATCAGTCCAGACACAACCGCAAACCAAATCGTTGACTAACGGAACGGAGCCCTGAGTCGTATCGTGTGGGTGCGTGCATGCCTTGCCTACCTTGGTTGCTCCACACTCGCTCACAGGCCAACAAGAGCTCTTCGGAAGTCGTCAAATCGACGCTTTTGCTCCATGCTGACAGGCCGTGGCGTCTCGCTCGCAAGGGAAGCCGGGATACGGCCTCGACCAAGTTACAGCCGCTGAGACCAAAGACAAAAGGCATCGAGGAATATGAATCTGACAAACTCGTCGACGGGATCCGGGCCCAGTACAGCAAAGACTGCCAGCGTGATGAATGCAAGGGCCATCCAGACCACGAAGCGGAGCGTGTTGGCGGCGTTTGAAGGTGCGTGCTATTAACTAGTTGCTGTTTGTCTTTATCCTATTTTCTTTCATCTCCAACCTGTCTCCGGGATAGCGGTTGATTTCCCCGTCTACACTTGGGCCATCAATGTTTATCCAACGCCCTCTTCTTTTACCCACTCAAGATCCACCTTGGATCAACCCACCGCGTGCCCTTTTTTAGGTGCTTTGTCTGCTTCTGATTTGTTCCTGTTCACCATCTTGTGCTGCTACTGCTACTGTCCTCTTCTTAGTGGCATCGTCTCTTGTGCATACCCCAACCGACGATATCATCCACCACAGCGGCAACAAGTCTTTTTGTCATGTCATGACCCCCTTGAACTCTTTCATTCTCACTCCCACTATCACTGTCACTCTCTGATATTCCCGGGGCGTATTGAAGTCGCCCCCCGTCCCCATCCATACCCATTTATTTCTCATGGCCAGCTAGTCAGATAATCTGACCCGTGCCAAGACCCGCGTGGGTTTATATTACACGATACCCGATCTGGCTCATCTTGCAAGGCTATTCTTTTTCACCCAGCCATCCATCTAAGCTCGCATTAACCTCCATCTCATCCGCTTACCCACACACATGCGATTTGTACATATAACACATCACCACACACACCACGCGCGCTTAGTCTCAGTCTCAGTCTCAGTCTCAGCCCTCCATTCTTCATTCTCTTCTTTCCTCTCTCACTCACTCGCAATCTCACACCACACATCCTGAGTAGCCCTCACTTCTCCCAGCATCTCGCCATTCCCCAGCCATGCCTCTGAGGCTGAGGCCAGGCTATCCTCACTCGTCGTCATCGCATCACTTGTTCGCATCGTCTGCATCCTCGTCTTCGTCTGCTCACCGCCTATATACAGATGGTCGCGACCAGTCGGCTGGTTACCAGCCCAAGGCACGTGTAACCGAGCGATACCGTATCATTGGTTTCATCAGCAGCGGCACCTACGGGCGTGTCTACAAAGCCGTGAGCAGAACCAGCAATGGCGAAGGAATTGCCGTCGTCCGGACGTCCAGTGGCCTCACGCCCACCTCTGGCTCTGGTCAGGCTCCGATCGAGGTAGCTATCAAAAAGTTCAAGCCGGATAAGGAGGGCGAGCAGGTCAGCTACACAGGCATCTCGCAGAGCGCCATCCGTGAGATGAGCCTCTGCAGCGAGCTTCGCCACTCCAACGTCATCCGGCTGGTGGAGATTATTCTGGAGGACAAGTGCATTTTCATGGTGTTTGAGTACGCCGAACACGACCTCTTGCAGATTATTCATCACCACACCCAGCAGCCACGTCACCCAATACCCCCGGCCACGGTCAAAAGCATCATGTTTCAGCTCCTCAACGGCTGCCAGTATCTTCACACCAACTGGGTCCTGCACCGCGATCTCAAGCCCGCCAACATCATGGTCACATCTGGTGGAGAAGTCAAGATTGGAGACTTGGGTCTGGCTCGCCGCTTCGACAAACCGTTACATTCCCTCTTTAGTGGTGATAAGGTTGTCGTAACGATATGGTATCGCGCACCGGAGCTCATCCTGGGCTCGTACCACTACACTCCTGCTATCGACATGTGGGCTGTGGGGTGCATTTTCGCTGAACTGTTGTCTTTACGGCCGATATTCAAGGGGGAGGAAGCCAAGATGGACAGCAAGAAGACGGTTCCGTTCCAGAGAAACCAGATGCACAAGATTGCCGAGATCATGGGCATGCCGACCAAAGAACGATGGCCGCTGCTCCCCGCCATGCCCGAATATATCCAGCTCAACACGCTGTCGGCGATGCAGCACAGCACACATAGCCACCATCATCACAGCCACCACCAGAACCCTCCTAGCCGCGGCTACGCGACCACTTCGAGCCTCGAGAAGTGGTACTACAGCACCATCAATAACAACTCGGGTGCCGGATCTGCCGCCTCAGGCCCCAACGGCCAGCCCGCGCTCCAGTCCCTCGGCGCCGAAGGCTACAAGCTGCTCGCAGGCCTCCTCGAGTACGACCCGGAAAAGCGCCTCACCACCGCGCAGGCACTGCAGTCGGTCTTTTTCAGCTCGGGCGACCGCGTCAGCGCAAACTGCTTTGAGGGGGTCAAGGTCGAGTATCCGCACCGTCGCGTCAGCCAGGACGACAACGACATTCGCACCAGCAGTCTGCCGGGTACCAAGCGCAGCGGGCTTCCGGATGATACGTTGTTACGGCCGGCCAAGCGCATGAAGGAATGATTTTCTTCTACACTCTGAATAGGCCCTTTTCGATTGGATTCGGAAGGCGATTTCTTTACTTTTGGGAGTTGACATCTCCACGCATGAAAGCACAATAATTACAGGCTAGCTATGAATGATTGCTTTGGGGCGAGAGCGAGTATGTATAGAGCAAGCATCACGAAGTTAGAAAATTTGGGGTTTTCCTATGGCGTTTCATCATTGTAAGGGGACGGCGCAACGGGGGACATTTCACGACTCAGGGAATGACACACACATGCGGCGAATCACGGCGTTGACGAGAGAATGGCACGTTTTTTTTATTATAGACCGGCATTGTGTTCAATGTTAAATAAGGCATGTGGACTTATCATCCACTCAAGAATATAAAACCTCTTTGACTCAAGGAAATATTAAGATTAAAGAACGAGCCGCACATCTCAGATATGCCCTCTCAAGGAACCACTCACCAACGAAAACAGGATACAACAGTGGATAGGTAAAAAGAGTTCTCCTACATTAAGTGTGTGTACATGACAAAAAAAAAGCTCGACTAGCCATAGTATGGTGTTCCCTCCCTTTCTCACCTCTCTTCTCTTCCCTCCTCCATTCGCTCCAAAAACTTCCCCCTTATCCCGCAACCTTTTCTTTCTTCCACCAACTTTTTTCGCCCCATCTTGTGCTGCTATCCTCTCTCTCACTCTTGTAGGACAAAGATGCAAGAAAAATAAAAAGGAAGCACGGGGTATTTCAACGTTAACTAAAAAAAAGCGTTTTGCGTTATAAGAGGAACAAAAAAAATGCTAAGATATGCGCTTCAAAATAAGACGAAGCTGACGAGACAATTAAAAAAAAAAGGAGAGAGATAACAGTCTCCCACACAAATAAAGTACCACGTTAGAAAAGCACAGACAGTTTTGTCCCTCCCGCAACAAGACATGGTATACAGCAGCAACAGTTCCATCACCTCTCTCTTCCTTCGATACCCCCTCTTCTCCTTATACCTCCTCCATCTCCAGATCCTATCAATCTCTTTCCTTCTCTGTCAAAAACACAAAGATACAGCGACGGTAAAAGCGCGTCCAGTCGAAATAATCGGCCATCGATCGAGAGTAAAACACATGGCTGCCAAATCAGACAAAAAGACGGCGCCGTCGGGACTGGGGTGCAAGTCCCGACACAAAAAATATTAATGGGTTGAGCGGGAGATCCGTAAGCGGGGACCAAGGGGGGTTTTGTTTGTATGCATCATTGAAAAGATTTCCATTAAGCGTCGTAGTTTTTTCGCGAAACCAAAAGGACAAGGTGTATCATCGTTTTTATTTCTTGACGGGGGCGGCGGGGGCCTTGACGTTGTTGGAGAGCCAGGCCAGACCCTCGAGCAGACCCTCGCCGGTCGTGGCACAGCTGGGCACGACGTACCAGACCTTGTCCTTGAGCTTGGAGAGCTGGAGAGCCTCGGTGACTTCTTGGGGTGACATGGCTGTTGTAGACGTTAGCATTTGAAAGGGTGTGATAAAAAGGGGAGAAAAAGAAAAAGATAAGGAAGAACGACGCACCTTCTTTAAGATCCTGCTTGTTGGCAAACACCAGGAGCAGGCTATCTTTCATTTCTCGGTCGTTGATGATGCGATGTAATTCCTGTCGGGCCTCGTCCATACGGGCGCGGTCGGAAGAGTCAATGACGAAGATGAGACCTTGGGTACCTGGATTGGAGAAAAGAACATTAGCGCTCAGTCAGCTGGAAAAGGAAGACGCCGTGAGTTGTGCAGCCCATACCGCTGAAGTAGTGCCTCCACAGAGGACGGATCTTGTCCTGGCCACCGACATCCCAGACGTTGAACTTGACGTTCTTGTAGGTGACGGTCTCGACGTTGAAGCCGACGGTGGGGATGGTGGTGACGTCCTGGCCGAGCTTGAGCTTGTACAGGATTGTTGTTTTACCAGCGGCATCGAGACCCAGCATCAGCAGTCGCATCTCCTTGGATCCGAAGATCTTGCTCATAACCTTGGAAAGTTGGCCACCCATGATTGCGGTATCGGTTATTTCCTGACGATTCGATTTTGTTGGAGCGGTTCTTCAATTGTTTCGATGGCGGGAGAGGAAAAGGAGGTTGTCGCGGGAGAAAGTGAAAAAAAGGAGGGAGGGGCTTGCAGCGTCGCAAAAAAAGGTCAGGTCGAATGAAACGGAATCTGGACGCAGGGAGGTTAGCAAAAGGGTCAGACAGAAGAGATTCAACGCAAACGCGTTTGCAATGCAATGCAGCCAAGCCTCATCTTATTTCCCCCACCTCGTTCTCCTGCAGAAGTCACAAAGAAACAGGCAAAAGTTGCAGAGAGAGAGACATGAAGACTGCGCATGGAGAGAAAGCGCGAGAGGATCCAATAATGGCAGCGTGTCAGCTCCAACATACCAAAAACGTGACACTCGAGCTCCTAAAGCCGAGAAGAATGCGACCAGTATGTATCCGATTGCAACAAAGCGCAAAAGGGCCCAAAAACGTATTGTCGAGGAACGGAAGAAGGTCTGCGAGGGCGAAAACGCGCGCGAAAACCGAAAAGGAACGTGGACAGACGGGGATCGTGGGAAGACGAAGAACGAAGCCCGCAAGAGTTGGAGAGAAGTTTCGACAAAAGAGAATGAAGATGGAAGAAGGGAATGAAGAGAGAGAAGAGAGAGAGCGGGGACAAGAGAAAAGACGTCAAGGCGGCAGTGCGATGCCAAGGGCGATCCGAGAAAAAAAAAAGTCTGAGCGTTTCTCGTTGTGCTGTGCTGGCGATTTTGGGGCAAAGGAGGGACGAGGAAGAAGCAAATGCGATGCGACGCGCACGTGTGGATTTCGGGGCGGGTGTTGCTGCTGCAGGTCACAGGTACAGGTACAGGGACAGATGCGGGTGCTGGTTCAGGTACAGGTACAACAAGCTGGACTGAATCTACAGGACGCTGGGGGAAAGTTTAGCTTAGCACAGCACAGATGAGGTGTCCTCTTTTCTCGCTAACAAGTGGTTGATGTACGAGTACCTGTACTGGACTGTAGTCGGCAGAGGGAGGGGCCTGCACGAGCAATCAAATCTTTGTAAGTGTGCATTGAATTGGATTGATTTCATCACAGCGCATCCAATTCCCTCCAGCTGCTATCTACAGGGCATCCACTGCCTAACCCAGTAAAGTACAGGTACAGGCACAGGCTCATTATTAGCATTCTCCCCCCGCCGCTAGGGGAATGGCCCAATGACGGCAGTGGAGCTGGGCTGCAGCCAATTTTCAGGGGTAACCGCCTGATAATCTCCGCTCGTCGCTGTTTTAGACGGGCCATAGCAAAGTACCGGTACGAGCACCGCCAGCAAGATCAAATTGATGATTTCTGGGGATCCAAATTCGTCAATGTCGGGCTTAAAGGGGACATTGGAGCTATTTATTAGGCCAAAACTCATTATGAGCATGAAGATGGGCGGCATTGGCTAATATTAGCAGCGCATGGATTAACACATCAGTCAAAATTAGCATTAGCATTGTCGCCAAGCTTTAAAGGTTAGCCTGTCTGCCTGCAGTTGTCACGACAAATAACGGGCTGCATTAGCCTCGATTGGTAGGTGCCGTCAAAACAGCTGCAGCTTATAAACAACAGAATTAATTCAATACGAGGCCATGATACTCACGCAACTACACCGACTTGAAGCTTGTTTTTTCCCCCAGGATATAGATTAAACAGAATTGAATTAGCAATTCAAATACAAAGAGATTATTAACCCAAACAAGCAAAATCCACCACTTCAACCATCACAACGTCTACCTACCCTACTACTCCAAACAAAGAACAAAAGATTCAGTTGACAACTCAATCCCACAGACTCCATCCAATCCCAGCTCAACCAACTCAAATTCAACTCAATCCAATCAACCCCAACTCAACCCCCCAAACACCCCCCACGTAAATACATACATATACGAGAACAACAGTCAACCTTCTTTTTAAACTCGGCTCTACTCCCACCTTCAAACTCCCATCACCTGCCCCATCCGGCAACTCACACCTTACGATCTCACATAAAGTACAGTAGTGCCGAAGCGGCCAAGAGCGGGTAGCGGTCAATGGAGCATTCTCGGACGCCGCCTTGTTGCGTTGTAGATCGCAGGTCCAAAAGTAAGCATAACTCGGCCTTTTGAAACATCTTGGCGGCAGCCCATGCGCTAAAGAAGAAGGAAACTTGATCAGCCCGATGACGAAAAAGCTCACCAGTCCGGACATGGCAGGTTATATGTCTTCCTTTGACAGCATGAATGAGTCGATACGAGATGAATCAGTCCAATTTTTTCTCTTATAAAGTCTTCTCACTCGAGCTGTATCTATCCCATCGTTTCTCTTTCCAAACTCATTCTATTACTTGCAATCTTGTAAAAGACAACATCCCCAAACATGAAGTTCTCATCCACCCTCTCCGCGGCTCTCGCCGCATCCCCTGCCCTCGCAGCTCCCACCTCCGAAGCCGCCTCCTCCACCAAAGTCGTCTACGCCAACTCCGGCCACATCTACCTAGCCTCCTACGACGGCACCAAGTTCACCACCACCGTAAACTCCTCCTTCCGCAACACCGACCCCTCGTGGCTCGCCTATGTGCCCCCAAGCTCCCTCTACGCCGTCAACGACATCGCCTCAAACACCTTCCTCTACAACATCGACGTCAACGGCAACGCCATCAAGCAGGTCACCAACAAGCAAGGCTCCGGCGGCGTCGTCCACCTCGAGGTCAACAAGGCCAACACCCGCATGCTCGGCGCCGGCTACGGCTCCGGCAAGATCGACGTCTGGAACATTGAAAACGGCGGCCTGACTCTCATCAAGTCCATCCAGTCCACGGGTCCCCTCGGCCCCAACCCTGACCGCCAGGATGCTCCTCACCCTCACCAGACCGTCAACGACCCCACGGGCCGCTTCTTTGTAGCCAACGACCTCGGCACCGACTCCATCCTGGTCATTGACTCTCAGAACGACGCCTTCAACATCGTCAACCGCTTCCCCGTTGTGCCCGCCGGTGCCGGCCCTCGTCACGGCATCTTCTTCCCCTTTGGTGCCGCCCAGGCAACCCACTACTTCCTGCTCTGCGAGATGGGCAACGTCGTTATCGCCTACAAAGTCACCTACACCGACGACGGCAGGGGCATGACCTTTGAGACCACCCAGGTCCTCAACACCTTTGGCCCCAACACCAACGCGCCCGCCGGTGCCGGTGCAGGCGAGCTTGTGCTCTCCCCCGATAACAAGGACCTGTACCTGTCGAACCGCCTGACCGGCCAAGCGACGGATAACATTGCCCACGTCAAGATCATCGACAATGGTGCCGGCAACCTGAGGCTCCTTTGGATCAACTCTGTCTCCTCAGGAGGCACTGGACCGAGAATGTTCAGCATCAGCAACGACGGCAGCTCGCTGTTTGTCACCAACCAAGATGGCGCTCTTGGTGTGACCGCCATCTCTCGAAAGGCAGACGACGGCTCACTGGATACCAACTTCCACGGCACAATCAGCTCCAGTGCATTTGGTCAGAGCGGCCAGGGTCCTCAGTACATTAAGCAGATCCAGTAAGGGAGGACGATTTGGGCTTGAGAGCCGCTTGGCCTCATCCATAACCTATTTTCTTGTGTATATGTCAAGAAGGGAGAAGCACATAGGAGACAGTGAAGTGTATATAGTCTCGAAAAAAACAAGTGAAGCTTTCCTGCTCCACGAGCATCTTTGGTTTCATAATGGTTGCACAATAGACTAGAGAAACAAAGAAATAAAGAAGCAGATACTGTAGTCCTGCTTCTGACACCAAAAACTCCACCCCTGTCCGTTCTAAACCATCCGTAAAGACCTAATTTTTGTTCTGTTCAAAGAAAACCAAAACACCGTACGGAGCGTTGCCGCTCGCTTGTCTGGATAAGTCAAGCAAAACACATAATCATACAAAGGCTTGCAGCCCAAAAAAAACTCCACATCCTGGTATCAGACATGATAAATCATGAACTCTCAAGAAACGGAACATAAACAGAAAAAAAGAAAAAGAAACACGCCCGGTTGGAATTGCGGTCGTCAAGAGGTGGACCAGACGGGACTTAGACCCGGTACTCGATGACGAATCTTCGCTCCACCTGCTGCAGTGTCGTTGAATCGTTTTCGCCCTCAAACTTGAGATCAACCTTGCCCGTTGATGTCATGCTATGAACCTCGGCCTTGTAAAACGTCGTCGTCTGAGGATAAAGGGCGAGGACCACATGGCCAGCTTCGTAATCCTTGAGCGAGCTGGCCTGGCTTTCCGGGGTGATGGGAATCATACTGCTGGCGCTAGAGCGGTACTCCTTTTGCTTGCTCTGGTCGTCCGGCTCAATGTCGATAACCTTGTACCGCCGACTCTTGCCCTCCCCCAGCACCTGTGCCACCTCGCCCAGTATCCAGTCTGAAGTCTGTTCGCCATTGACAGCCTTGGGCTTGAATGCTACCTCGTCGCCCTTGGAGAAGAGAACCTTGGATTTGTTGGTTGAGCTCCCCGCAGCACCGCTCGTAGACCCCGGGGGTTCGACACTATCCGCCTTGGGTGGAATGCTGTTCCTATCAATGGTGCTGCTCCGCTCACCATGCTTTCGAGAGGAGCCCACCATGGGGCTGGGCACTGGGGAATCGCCTGGTTCGTTGAATTCGTAGAGAGAGGCGGCTGCGGCGGCAGCACTGTCGGTCCTGGTGGTGGATCTCTTAGATGGCCCCGTGGGTGGTGCTTCCGCCTGCTCCTTGGCCACGACAACTGCTCGTATCACTTTGAGACGCTCCATAAGGTTCTTGGCGGCGGTGATGTTGTCCTCGGATTTCTTGACGCCGGATCGGCACAGCTCCTCCATCTGCTTCATAGTGTCGGTGGGTACGCTGTCCGAGTCCATCGTGCCAGCCTGCTTGTCCATGTTGACCAGCTGGCCCAGGTTGTCGTTGTCGGAATTGATGCCGTTGATGAGGTCGTTGAAGGACGCTTTGGCCTCGTCCCATATCTGAACCTCCTCGCCGTGAGCTCCCCCATTGTTGCGGTTGGAGCCACGGCCGCTCCGATTTCGTTGCGACATGTCGCGGCGGCCCGGCTGGCTGTAGTAGGGGCCGAGTTCTTCGGCGAGGTTGCTGAGTTCGCGCTGTTGTTTCCGATTAGCCATTGTGGTTGTTGACTCGTACGGTCGGGGCGGGTTCGCGAAAACCGCGCGGCCGCCGAGGGAGTCCACGACTGGCGAGAGAGACGGAGAGAGATGGAGAAGGACACGGTGGAGGAGGGGAGGAGAAGAGAGGAGAGGAGAGGAGAGGGGGGAGAGATGCAGATGCAGATGCAGATGCAGATGCAGAGGGGAATTGAGTGGATAAATGAATAAAACAAGTGCAATGCTGTGAGCCAAAAAAAAGAAGTTTCGAGAGATGATTCGCGCGGAGGGAAACAGAAGAACACCAGCTTGCTAGATGAGAGATGCAGTCAAATCAAATCAAATGCAATGCAAATGCAGGATGGACGAGAACAGAGCAAAGCAAAGCAAAGCAGAACTGAACAGATCAAGCCAACTGGACTCGATATTAAGCAGCATAAGGCTAAGAGGAACAGGCACAGAAAGACTGGGGGTGCTGCGGACTTACTGGCTGTTTTGCTGTCCAAACCCTGCCCGAGTGGGTGCAGCCGCTGGCTGACTCGCCTGTTGCTCGCTAGCCAGCGCTTCTGGCGTCCCGAAGCTGCGCTTTTGCAGTCGCGACGCGTGTCTCCGGCGGTCGGAGAGAGTGCAGAGGCGAGGGGAAAAAGAATGAGAATGAGGGGAGAAGAGCCGAGAGAGCAGGGAAGCGCAGAAGTCGTGTGGTCTTGCGTTTGTAAGAGATGCGAGAGGGAAGATTAAGAAACAACAAGGTCGGGCCGGGGCATAAGTTTCAACCCATTTTATGCGCTAGGCATGGCTCTGGAAGGGCTGGAAGGGCTGGACGGTGAGCGACCTGGAGGATACCAGAGGGCGCCCTGTTGGTAGCTAGAGAGCTGCGTGTACCTGTGTCGTACTCGATGTCGCGCAGCCTTACTGCAATCTTACTCGTATGTCTTCTTTTTTGCCGGGGGTGGGAACGAGGTTGTTGCAAGGTTTACGTTGAGACAAGGCGCGAACCTTGTTGAGCTCTGTGATTGACTGCGCTGTGATTAGATGACGGCATCTCTTTGGTGGCAGCCTTCAATTCCAGAGGTACCAACCATACCTTAATTTTTCGGGCCATCTATGTCCCGCAAGCACTTAGTGGACAACGCCTGGGATACTACAGGCGTCTCTGTGTGTGCGCGCGACAGCAGGGTACCCAGCAGGTCGAGCTCTATGGATGCTGAAACTGCCCTTGAGCGTTCCATGTTGCCTTATTAATCCAGCACTGTACCTGCTCTGTAGCACTTGACCTTATCTTTACTTGTACCTTTCTTCCATTTGATGCCATTTGATCATTTGATTTTGCCTCTCAGTGATGATTTGAGGGGTGAGTTCACTCAGCAGCAGCTTCTATGTGCCATTCTTCTCTCATAATTACAGTATACAGATGTAGCTGGAACTAGGTTAGTAGATAGGCAGAGAGAAGGCCAACAACATATTGGCATACTCACTGCATGGTATTGGTAGAGTTGTAACACAATTGTGTTATCAGCTCCATCAGGACGTCAGTGGGTGCAACCCTATTCAGCCTCAACGCCACATTCAAATAATGGAATGAGGCCGTGACCTTGATTGGCGATAAAACATAGGCTACAGTCGATTTTCTCAGACAGGGCCTACATACTATGTACATACACTCTATACTAGCACTATCGTCGCTCATCCGTCTTCTCCAACGAAGTCCTACCAAGACATTCTCATCTTTGAAACACTTGCTTACAGTACTTTTTTGATACACTGCTAGAATTCTGAGCACAAAAACCTGATATCATTATCCTACCATGGCGCTCCATTAGATCCCCGCACGAAATCCAA
Organism: Trichoderma semiorbis; assembly: GCA_020045945.2. Taxonomy (NCBI): domain Eukaryota; kingdom Fungi; phylum Ascomycota; class Sordariomycetes; order Hypocreales; family Hypocreaceae; genus Trichoderma; species Trichoderma semiorbis. Next base: position 7,417,236 of record CM034695.1, read on the forward strand.
CACGAGCTTCGTACTCATGGAAGCATCTCATCGAACTCTGGTATACCAATGTTCTGCTGACATACGTTGGATATAACAACCAAATGTCACACACTTAATTCTTTAAGTGCCGATATGACTCTAGAACGACTGCTGTAACAAAGCGGCCCCTATTTACATCATCTTGACAAAGCGCACACCCTTTCTGCGTTTCTTCTTCCACTTCGTACACAAATATTTATATGAAAAGTGGCATAGTCCTTGCTGGAACGGAATTGAATACGCGCGGTTCCTGACAAAAACATTTCTTCCGTGGTTCTGGCCTAGCGATCTCCAACTCGGACCTTTCATCGACCTCGCCGTCTATGTACATGCAGTTATTTTGCGATAGAGTGGAAGCCGCCCGTGATGCAGTCAAGGATCTTGATCCAAATCACATTTAGGAACTACTAGGCCCTAATATGCCGAAAAAATCGGGATGGTGTGCAGATATGGACACTCTAGAGACCCATCCGTAGCTGGAAATACTTTGCACTTCGACCACTCTTCCGGGCAATTATTATTTCGATAAGGATCGAAGCGCATCTTAACGTGGATACAAATGTGAGCCAGGTTCGGATTTTGCTAATTTGTATGGATGTGGAAGACTGGGCTGAGCGCGCCCGTCTCGTTCCATCCAATTACATCCAAAATCTACGGTTATATCCTTGGCTCCCATGGACAAGTTGCTGCCAAGATGATGCTTGAGAAAGTAGTGGACTTTGTCATAAGTTTTGGCAACCGTGAATCTGCAGCTTTTGGTTGCCAGCCAGATCTGGTGCTATGTACCAAAGTCCTCAAGGACGGTAATCTTGTTGGCCCAGGAATTCCAAGTGAGGCTCGGAAGCTTGGATGGGGAGATGAGCTATTGGCTGGGCTAAGCTCTCGATGGGTAGAAGATCTGAAAAAGTGCCCCAAGGAGTCTAGATGGAGTCGAAGTACTGACCGCATTCTCAGCCTTTGGAAAGGCTATGACGAGGAAATCTTAGGTGCGTAAAGGTAGAGCCCGAGGGGGCATTTGTGTTTCCCTAGACACGCAAGATACATTTCTAGTGAGCCTGCATCTACTTTCAACTCCGAATTTCACTGGCGGACATATATGGAGCTACTACAAATGGATGTGGTTGGTATAGAGCATCATTCCATATAGGAGGAAAGTTTGGCATTTGGCGCTCCAAGTGGATGTTCAAATGACAGCTATAAAATAATAGCTAGTAGGTATACGTATTACTTAGTAGTATCTCTGGTAGATGAGAACAGAGATAGCTACCTCAGATAGACGGGAACATCGAAAAGTACCACAAATAGTAAAAGTATCAGCAACTATTGCAAATAGCAAAAGTAGATATATAATCTTGAATAGAAGAGATAGCGGTAGGTATATCAAGTAGAAAAAAGTAGCCATAGTAGAAACAAGTAGCCATGATAGCTATAATAGCATCCTATTTTATCCAGCTGCTTCTCTGCCACGCGCCTCTTTACCGTCCTAACGTCGGGCATCGCGACTCGGCAGACCGTATTGCTTAAGGCGGATGTAGGTTCCTTGGTTGTGTCGGGGTATGGTGATGCGATATACAGGCAGGTGGGTAATTAACCTATAGAGGATTTTCTTATCTCTTTCTTCTGAGCTCGCTTGGCTTTGCGGGACAGGGGGCCGTCGTGCCTTGGCTTCTGCTTCTCGAGAAACCAGCAAAGGTTGGGGGATCCGTCGGGATATACCCTGACTCGGACCATCTTCTTCCCGCCGAAATACTTCGGATTTGTGGCCCACATACGTGCCGGTTCTTTCCTATGGACCGCGCCGTTGGTCTCGTCGTTCACGATGCTGACTCTCACTCTCCAAATAGCCTTGAATTGTTCCAGTGTTGATCCACCATTAACATTCATAACTCTAGAGGCAGACACTGCCATGTATGGTGGATTTATGGAAGTAATATAGCGGGGGGCGATCTCGGGGAAAGGAGTATATATTTGTCCTCTCTCGTCAATCGTTTGCTCAAGCTCGGCCTTGGATTTCCGGGATTTCTGGTCCATCATCTCCAACAAATCGTAAGCCATTCGGAGCACTCTTGGCATTTGGCCGCAAGGGTGTTCATCTGCTCGGGAGACATTATTTCCAGAAACAGACACAAAAAAGGACATAGCAGAGACACAGAAACGTAGAAGATTAAACCACTGGAGAAGCAAGAAATGACTACGTATGGACGGCTCTACAATAAACATAAACGTCATTTCCCCACTGCCCTTTCCTTTATCAAATGGCTATGATTGAAATAGGTAGTAACCTGGCAACTATAAATGGGGAATAACAAGTCAGGTACATGTAGATAGCAATGTTGATCTTGTCAACACTGATGCTGATCGCGGTTTCTACTTAGGCCTTAACCAGAACTCTATCCAGCATCTATGACGATTTACGCTCGATAAGCCAAACTATATAGGAGGTAGCTATGAGTATGAATCCGTCTAAGTTTACAAGGAATTCGTCGTGGCGCATCAGTGCCCCGGGCTGCTTTAAGATTTTTCCTCCAAGGCTGCACATGTGGTTCACCACAACCACGTATTACACGGATACAAAAGCAGCTTTCCCCCATCAGCAAGGAAAGGCCAAACCCATTAAACACTACTTTGCTTGAGTATCGCGTCCTTTGACCATATCCCCTACCCTATTGATCCGTCACACTCTACTCGCCCATTCTTTCAAAATGGCGTATGAATTTGGCAAGGTGCCCCAGGCGCCTCAACCACCGCACGCGATTCTACACTACCTGCGCGGTCTCCAAGAGAAAAAGCATCGTTACCTGATACATGGGCGTTCGACGGATCCCCGTTGGATCTACCAACCGAACATTTCCGATCTCGTGTATATGGCAGCCGAGATGACACTTCAAGAAGCCAACGATTGCTGCAACAAAGCTGCGCCTTTATACATTTTCTCGGCGAAGCGCACAATTTATCCATCTCTGTTTGTACAAGTGCTGCACAACTATCTTTATCACAAGTGGTTTATTCCTTATAAAAGCGAGATTGAATACTTGCAATTCGTTACAAAGACTTTCCTCCCAGAATTGCTTCCCGACGATCTTCAACCCGGCCCGTTAGTCGATCTCGCTATCCCAGTTCATGCGGCAATCTGTGCAAGAGCACAAGAGGTTCGAGATGCAGTTAAAGAGCTTGAGCCGCCTTATCCCTTGCAGCTAATACCTCCCAAGGGTCCGAAGAAATGGGGCCTTTACAAGTACGCATGCATTGATCAAATCGTCCGTGACCAAGAGTTGTTCCTCCTTCGGCCTTTATTCCGAGCAATCATGATCATCATCAGACTCGAAGAATACAACGATGAAAATCTTGACATCCGTCAACTTCCTGTTCTCCTGGTTCGGACAGGAATAGAAGAAGGCCTCAGAGCTCCTATTTCATTTGAGCCCATAGCTCACAAAATTAAAACCGTCGTTCAGCGCACTAACAGTAGCGAGGCTGTGGTTCAAGTGACACTTGAATCTGCGGTGGACTTTGTCATGAGCATGGACAAGCGAGAGATTGCCGCCTTTGGACATCTGCCAGACCCAATTCTTTCTACACGAAATCTTGGAGACGGTGGCCTCTACGGTCCATCTATTCTTACTTGGGCTCAAGAAATAGGCTGGGGTGACGAAGAATTGAGAGGCCCAAGTTCCAAATGGGTGGATACTGAGAGATATTCTGAATGGTCTGGCGGAGGTGCCCATGAAGATCACATGATACGGCGAATGGAGGATGCGGTGCGCGAAGATTTCCGCATGAGAAAAGACTTTATCCGACCTTGGCCGGAGGATAATTCAAGAGGAAAGAAACATTGGAATATATATTAGTTCAGCTTTGTCTTCATCTAAGGATCTCACTACTGGATACAATTAGAGCCATTGAAGAGTGATATGGCCAGTCCGGGGGTTTGAGTTTCATCATCATCTAGGCAGGTATGGCATTTGGCGTCTCAAGCGGACAAAAGGAACAACAACAAAGAGGCAACGACTATGTACCATTGGTATCTTTGATAGACGGATTTAGCAATCGTTATCTCTGACAGACGAAAATTTGGAAAACTATAGCATGCATGGAAAGTAACGATACTGTCTCAAGTAGAGAGAAGTAACAACATAGCTTTCTATATATCAAGCAGCCGAAGATTGATAGTAACTTCATACTGTGATGCTTATTAACTTCCACTTTATATTACGTCTTTATCATGAAAAGCTACATTAAGCCTAGACTGAGCGTGTCTTTCATGTCTAGTATGCCAAAGTGGGAAGTACTTGTATCAAGTCATAATTTTTGTTTCTCATTTGACTAGGTCTAATTGTCCAATATTCTTGTCTACAGAATCGAGACTAGCCAATTCAGCACCACGATTTCTCCATATATCCAGAGTAAAAAACATGAGCCATTCATAGACTTCTCACTCCAATTTCGGTCGTCACATCAATTCATTTAGCTGACAGTGATGGAAGCAGAACCAGAGCTAAAGTATCCCTCCACAGCAACAATCTGGTAGTCCATGGTGCCGAGAGTGAGGCCATGAGAAGCCCAAGCGTTGAAGTGGTTGGCCGTGTTGACCGAGCCGCTGGAGCGGTGGTTGCGGCGGACCGACCAGTACTGGTAAAAGGTGGCGGTTCCGATGATGGAGGGCTGGTTGACACGCTGAGTTCGGTAGATGTCGTAGACACTGCCGTCAGATGTAACCTCACCCAGCTTGGTGGCACCAGTAGACGGGTTGTAGGTTCCAAAGTTCTCGACGATGTAGTACTCGATGAGAGGGTTGCGAGACCAGCCGTAGATGGAGAGGTAGCTGTTTCCGTTGGGGTTGTAGCTACCAGAGAAGTTGATGACCCTAGAGAGATATACGTTAGTTTTTGGCAACAATATTTCGCATATCGGGTGTAAATTCTTACTTGTTCTTGGTACCCGGCTGCCATCCCTTGCCTCCGACAAAGTTACCAGAGTTGGACCAGTTGACGGTGAATGAACCGCCACCACCGTTGGTGTATGTAACGCCAGCATGGCCATCGTTCCAGTAAGAGTAGTAGTAGCCATTGCTGTAGCCGGTGCCAGGTCCAATGGTCTGACGCTTTTCCACCTCAACGGAGGATTCAGTGGGAGCAGACAGGACTCCGGCAATGGCGGCGAAGCCAGCGAGAAGGGAAGTAAAGGCAACCATGGTTTCAAATTGTTGTTCTTGTTTCTTGCTGTGATGGACTTTGCGAGCTGATTGATTGATGACTTTTCTTTCTCAGTTTCCGGGAGGATGGCGTCGCGCTTTATAAATGAGTTTGCGGATAATTGTAACAGGATGCTTTCATGCCTCCGCACAGCCATACGGCCGACAATTGAGCAATTTACCCCGCCTGAATATGATCCTTTTCACAAAAACATTACGCCTTGGAATCCCATCGTAGCATGGCGATGCTGCCGTCCCAGCAACACCAAGCCAGATCACATGTAGTTTGCCACAAGTCGTGGGCTGATGGACCCCTGGGTCCCGGTACATGTACGAAGAAGCAGCATGTTTCATTTACTGGCTCACGGCTAATTTCGTCTTGGCGTATCCGGCACTGGGGTTAAAAAAAGAAATATCAAAAAAAGGGAAAAAGTTCCGAACATACAACCGATTCGATGTTTTAACAATGGCTTGTTGACGAAGCTCTCATTTGCGGAGACTAGACAACAAGGTAAACCACAACAGGCAGTGTGACGAATCATCAGGAATAGCCGCCTACAAGATCACAATATCCCGTGGTGAAATGACGAATGGTCCCATCTCTGCCGTAATGCACAAGTTGTGCCCAAGGCATCCATGGGCCACCATGTTACATCTATTACCATATGCCCAATATATTATGACATATACTTAACCCGTATGCTTCCAATTAACCATAACGCCATGTGCCCCCGGTCCGAAGCTGCATGCACCCCAACTCTTCAGCAAACAGCCTACGACGGCATTCCACGCGGCTTTCTCTCCATTGGCCTAGTGCCGATGAAGCAATCTAGGAGAAAAAAAACGGGACTCCAGCCGTGATTCGCGGGGGGAAACGGGGCAGAGGTGCAGCCCGTCTAACGGCTAAATTGGATATAATCGAACTCGGGCAGATGTAAGCAAAAAGTTGGCTGCCAGGGTCGTCTCGGCGGCATGTTTTTTGATCATGCACCTACCCCAGGAGTACGGAGGAAAAATATCGACCGTGATCGAACAATGATGAGCTGTTTTGCCTAAAATCAGCTGGGATGGGGCGGCCCAATGAGAGATGCTGCCCTTGTAGCCATTGGAGTGCGAGTCACAACATGTAGTCAGGAGGGAAGCTAGCTCTTCTTTTGACTGAAGACTTCTGTTATTTTGGAGGCTGAATTAGACATCCAACGTCACTTGCTCAGAAAAGAAACTTCAAGTATCGTCTTGGACACCTGGTAAAGAATGCAACAGCCTTGAGGGATTGTACTGCAAGCAAACCAAGGTCATTCTTCTCCTTCGCTTTCCCAGTTTTAGCAGCGTTCTGGTATAGCATCTGTTTTAAAGTGGTTTTCACTTCTATGTCTCGATATCTTAATTATTTATCTCGCTCAAATACGTCCAGCATCGTCTTGGACTGTAATACTTTCCAATGGCTTCCAATGACTACTCTGCGGCCAAGTTGGTATCGCAGTATAATGTTACCGGACGGAATTATCGAAAAAGCAGTGTCCGTGATGCGTCTTTCTTTGTGGGAGACCAGCAGCGAGACGTCTAGAGATATGCACTCGGCCTCTGATCTAGAACCGTCTTTCAAGTGCTGAGACAGAAGTTGGAGCTCACGATGGACTCTTGGTAGGAAAGAACTCTGCCAATCCCGGTATTTTTCAGCCATGATCTGAGAAGATGAATACCATTCTGTTTAGGGGACACAATTTAAGTCTTCTTTATTATTTCTCCTTCCTTGAGTAGGCGTAATGTGTCTGCCCACGTTGGCAAATTATCCGACTGTAACTTTCTGAGTTCATCTAACTTTTTTGATCAAGCAGATTCAAAGATTTACTCCAACGAAATTAATCCAGTAGTATCTAATTCATAGAGTATAGACAAATTCAGGATTCTCCTTATCCGTCAAATCCAACCACCTATCCAATAATTAGTCAGAATATCATCTCTCATACACAGGGGTGCTACACTTACTCAGAGTTCTCTTGTGTTACATACCCCGGTTGTGCTCTAAGGGCTGCCTTCTTTTGATTCATCCGTCTACAATACCACCAGATAAAGATGACATCGATCATGCAAAGGACATAGCAGACAAGAATGGTGACTTTAGCCGGGATAAAACCAGGTGCATCCGCCGGGCGAAAGGTTTGAGGGCCTTGCATCTCAATTGGTCAGTTAGACTGTTGCCATGCAAGTTTTAGAGAGCATACATGTACATACCAATGATGTTGCCGGCACAATAGAAGATCAGATACATGGCAGCCACAGTGGTCTTCTTGGTGTATCCGGCAATATTAGAAGAAATTAGACTCAACAGTGCCACGAATGGTGTCGTCCCAGCCAGAGTCAAGTAGTAACCGACAAGCTTACCCGCCTTTGCAGCATCAGGCAATGCAACGAGCAGGATGGCTCCCAGTACTGCCAAACTCAGTCCACCAAGTGATACCAATAGTCGATTTTTGTATTTATCGCCATAGTAACCACTAAGCAACAAGCTGACAACTTGAACGGCACCGGCGGGGGTTCCAAGAAGCAGAGATTGTGTGGGACTGTAGCCAAACGAGACGATCTAAGGCAGTCACATTAGTCAAAGATAGAGCCATATCTCCCCTGGGTGCCACTTACGAGCTGACTAAAGAAGTTGCTGATACCCCCGTTTGGTATATTGGAAGCAATGCTATAGAAAGCAAATGCCCAGGCCAAGGGATCCATAAGGGCCTCCTTGAATTGATACGTCTTGAAGTGCTTGTTGCCGATTCCCTGCTGGTTGACTCTAACTCTTGCTACGGCGAGAACTCGGTCAGTCTCACTAAGCCATCTCGACTTGAGCTGATTGTCCGGTACGACAATCAGAAAGATGATGCCAAGAACAAAAGTGAGCGAGCCTGTGAGGATGAAGAGGATCCTCCAGGATTGAATAGTGTAGATGTCTCTCTCGCCACCAATAGCGATGCCGTAGGCGATGACACCGCCAAAGATCTGAGCAAAGCCATTGAAACTGAACCACAGTCCTGTTCTGGACCCCTGCTCAGACCTTTTGTACCATTGGGATGTGATGAGAGCCCAACCCGGAGTCACCGCTGACTCGAAGGCTCCGAGGAGGAATCGAATGATGGCGGCGCCCTTGAAATCGTGAACAACGGCGAATAGGGCAAGAGTCACGCCCCAGCAGATAACGCAGAACCCCGAGTATTTGGCAATTGGCAATCTCTGCAGCAGACGTACTGTAGGCCATTCCCATGTAAGATACCCAAAGTAGAAGAGCGACGCTAACCACTGGTAGTTGTCCCCTACCAGGTGGATGTCCTCTTTCAGTCCCATGATGCTGGCGTATGAAAGAGTTGTTTTGTCGAGGTAGTTCATGCAATATACCGCGCACATTATAGGTAGGATATGTCGGTCAATCTTGCGGAGCAGTCGTCTGTTGGTATCCTCGTCAACGTCCACAATCTGGCCATCTTGAAATGCTGCCATTGCTTCATCTCCATCATGGACGCCAATGGCCTTATGCTTCCCAACATCAACATCATCCACGGTCTCATGCTTCTCAACATCAGCCCCATTATTGATTGAGCTGTCTTTCGCTTCTGTCGTATGCATGATGTCTGTCATTTCTTCTGATTCTGAGATGTAAGGTGTTGCATTGGCATATTCATAGCGGCCAAAATAGGACTTATATAGATTTGCCCACAGGACCGTTCAATATCTGAATAGTTAAGCCATCAATATTGACCCCTCGCCAATTTAGAGTTATAATGGTGGTTTGTTCTGTACGGCTATGCTCTGTTAAGCTTAGAGTAAGTTCTATACTAGCATGATTAAGAGTTGTGGCGTGTGCCATCTCCTCATCAGCGTTGCCCAACTCCACCCAATTTGCCGACCATCGCTTCCCCCCGAGATTCCAAGGGACTAGTCTGGGGTAAAGTCACTCTCCACTACCCCACGAAATACTAGTTTGGAAATTCGAGGGTCTGAATTGCTGCAAGTCATATCGAGAACTGTTCGAAACCTCCTGATGTCAAACAAGCCTGGAAATCTAAGCGTTCCCCTTTCCGTTCTTCCTCCGCAACGAAAGACTCAACAAAAACCGCTGCCCTTGAGTAATTCTTGCCGAATTTTCCGAGCGCACGCAGCCGAGCGATTAACCACTCCCTGTGGAGGAGATCGTCGGTTTCGAGTATCGCAATGAAGAGTGGCCAAGCGATCCGTAGCATAGCCTCGTCCCCCTCAAGTTTGAAGGCTTGGTATGCTAATTTCATAATCATCTTTAACGATGCCATCCGTCTGTCCGGAGAGGATCGTCGGGGATCCGCACATCTTACGTAGTAAAGTATGGCGGCATGGTAGTGAGGGACGATGAACCGAAGATTCTTGATAACGCGGAGACTATTGTCCGTCTCGACGGTTATTTTGCTCGCCAGTAGGAAGGTCTCGGTATATGTTTCAGCTATTTCCTGAAAGGCCAGCTCAATAACGTCTTCACACTGCTCGGCGGCTGTTGAAACCTGCTTCCTCAGGCTATCCAGCCTCGAGGCCATGTACCTGACCTGAAAGCAAGAGCCGTACAATAAGAATATGTCGTGGTTGCTGATGTCATCCATAAGTTCCTGTATCGGATAATCATCTCCCCATACTCTGCAAAACAATGGATTTGAGTACTTTGCTACTTCAGTAAAGCTTCGGAAGAGACTGGTTTGCAGTCGAGAATCACATCCGTCGCAGATGTGAGCATGTTCTTCAAGTAATCCATGGAGCGACGCGTTAAAGTCTCCTCCCAATCCAGTTGAAGCGGCTCCAGCATCAAGGAGCGATATCCAAATCAGCATTCGTGCAGAAAAGAGAGAAAGGGTGTGCATGCGTCTCTGAGAAGAATCGAGTTCCATGGTGTTGGCAGAGGAAGGGATATGGTGGTTTGCGTCTGCCGGAAGAGTTAGGGCTTGCCTGGCCTCACTCTGTACTATTGTTGCAAGTCCTTTCAGATGACTGGATAGACCAACACCGTTGCCATCACCAAACTTCTGCTCATAGGTCAACATGAGCCAGATACTGGCTAGGATGGTGTCAAGCCCAGTGACAGCGTCGGCTCCGTTTACAAACTCGGCCAATTGACTCAGGGCAGCCGAATAGTGCAGAATAGAGATATCGTCGTCCTTGACATCAGTTTGACCATTGTTTTGAAGGCAAAGCATTTCTCGTCTCGCAACCGAAACGGCCATGTGCATTGCTAGTTCGGACTTAGTTGCAATATTGTATATGACCGAGATGACATTGTATTGGGGGTTTTTGGTATGTTGATGTCTGGAAAATGTGGTCCGGAAGTATTGGATGGCTTCCCGCTCCTGAAGCCCAAATGTCAAAGAACAGGCAGCAGGGATATTTGGAGGGCTCGGCGAGTAGTGACAGAGATAACCCGTACCCATGTTGGACACAATGACTTGTGAGGAGTTGTCGGCCTCTTCGTCGGAGGATCGGATGCCTGCGTCCTGATTCTCACTCTCACTCTCACCCCGGGTAAGCCTTGACTCTTCTTCCTGTGGTTCTTGTGTAGCTGCTTTTGTTCTTCTCCGAACATACGGTTTTCTTGCCCTTGGCTGATAGTCGCAAAACAAATGCAATCGACAACATCTGCTGCAAACAGGTTGTTGTTCATCGCATTTGACCTTCTTGCTTCTGCATGTCCAGCAACCAGCGACGGACCGTCGCGAATGCCGGCCAGAAGCCGCTGCAGAAGGATCCCGCCCTTGCGGCATTCCTGGGGTTCCTGGGGCTCCTGGGGCTTACTGTGCCGGCAAAAGCACAAGATGAAATCTCGCAGGTTCAAATTCGCGAGGGGATTCTGCTGGGGATGGGTATGAGAAACGCAGCCGTCTGACCGAAACGCTGTCGATTAAAGACATGGAGGCATAGAAGTCTATTGGCCATGAGCATCGAAAGAAAGAGATCTGCGGGGGGAGAAGAGCTGAATCTGCTGAATTTGCCGGTCGGCTAATTTAGCCTCCTTCACAAAGATCGTGGTCTCTGTGCCACATCCCTTCTTTACCTTAAACTCTCAAGCGCAATCTCACTTGCAGGTTATTACCTTAGATTCGTATCTTTTGATGTCCCTCTCATGAAAAAAGGGGGCAGAATATTTCCAAAAATAGGTAGCTCTGGATTTGGGATTCTAGGCGTTAATATCCCAGTACCAGCATTGACATCGTCTCCAGATGTTATTGGCATAGAAATGTAAGAAGCACCATATTTCTTTCCTTGTGGCTCAAGAATGAGACTACACTACTCATGCAATCATCTCCAAATCGCTCCCCGCAGACCCAACCACTTCAAATGTCATCTTAACGCCACTGGGGTATGATAGCTTACGCCGCTTGTCCGAGAACCGACCAGTACGAAATGCTTCAATAGTTCCAGACGCTAGGCTATATGGATGTTCCACGTAGAAATTTACACATTGTCTGCAGTATTTCCATCCCATCATGCCCCAGATTGAGCCTTGTGAGCGCATAACCATAAAGCTCTTGCCCCACCAAGCCCTCCTTGTACCTTTGATCTAGCCAAGATTTGGAGATTCTTGAATCAAATTCTGGATGTCCCTGGATCGTGAGAACTCTCCCCGGCTGGAACATCATCTGAACCTTGCAGGAACAGCTTGAAGCAATAACATCGATGTTTGGAGGAACTTCAACCACAGCATCTCTATGCATCTGGTGAACCATCTAACAATTAAGCAAAGGCGTTAGTATAATCTGCGTAATTCATATCTACGAAGAACCTACCAGAGCATTCCTTCCGAAAAGCTTTTGGCCTATGGATGTCATGTCCATTTTGCAAACGCCGAGTTCCCACCCTGCTGGGTTACGCGATATCTTACCACCCAGAGCCCGTCCAATTATTTGATGACCATAGCACACCCCAATCATAGGCATCTTCATTATATACGCCATCTGGATCGTCCTTATCAAAGATGTAACCCATGGGTCATCATCAGAGGCTGTGTACCCTTGAAACTAACTTGTTAGTACTCACGGCGCTATTGGAGGAGATGCATCTTACTGCTTCCTAGTAAGAGAAGACCATGGATTTCGTTCCACGGGGGCAGCATATCTTGTTCAAAGACGCTCTGCTTTATAATTCTCAAGGTTGGCGACGCAGTTGGATGATAACGCCAACATTTGTGTAGACAATGGGAAATAATATCGCCGTATGTGCCGTAGATATTGAGAATCTCATCCGCGGGCAATTCGAACTCCAGAACAAGAAGTTTGAAAGTTGTGTCCATCTTCCTCTGTAATGAGTGTAGTGGGAAATTCGGTTATTATCCTTCCGAAGTTTCTGATGACTCCATCTAGAGTAGTTGACAATCTCTGATGGAGGCAGCATGGTATTTATGTTGAATGTGTTAGTCGGCTCGGGCATATCGTGAAATGGTCAAATCCAAAGAATAGATTAGGCCATTCTGTGGGTATCTCCAGGTCGCTATATTGGAACTTGGTGCTTTTTTATTCTCATTACGCTCATCAAATCACATGATTCGTTACGGAAGCCTCCAAGAAGCTGACGAGGCCGATCGAGAACCCCAACTAGTCCAGCCAGCCCAGCCCTTGCATATAATAGATCATTGGCTCAGTTTACAGTCGGCACGTCTGCCCACTGTAGGGCCTGAATGTTCCGCGGATGCTAGTCGGAGCTTGGGCTGCAGCGATGGGGAAGATGTCCACATCCCTGAATACGGGCAGACAGCCTGACACCTCTGGATTCACCTGTATATGCAAATTCTAGCAAGCGAATGTCATATTACACATAGCTTCCAAGTCCCTCAGCGAGTGGTAAATGCTCATTATCTTATCCCAAAAATTACTAGTATCTTGGGTTACATTAGTCAATGTCGGTGACCTTGCAATGAACAAAGCGACAAGTCGTGATAAACAAGGAGGAACTGTATATGGCAAGATTTATCTTCTTGAGTGGCGAATAGCTGCGAACGCCAAATGAACTTGATAGCAAAATACCTACATATGCCATCAAGCGATACTCCCTATGGGATTCTATCATCTACTATCTGACAGCACATGTAGGCATATTCGCGGATATTCCCGCTACTATGTGATAGCAGGGATACTCTCATAGATTCCAACTATTTTCCAATAGTAGAGATGTACCATCTTCTAGTAGATAGATGTAGACGTAGTATAGAACAGTATTGTTAATCACTTACGGAGTATACAGTCAAGGCTTCAAATACTTCCCAATATTTACGATCTACCTCCTGGTGAAGAATTCATTACTGTCTGATCCACTAAAGCAATTGTCTACTAAGCAGCTCTCTATCCGCCTTCTTAATCATCTAAATTTTAAAAAGCGAAGTTCAAGTCAACAGCCGAATTTGCCGAGTAAACTAGAAAAGCCGGGCCTAAACTTGCCGATGGTCGGAAGATCTGCTCTCTACTAGAAAGTAAGCATAGCCAAGTACCAACTAGCCAGTTGAAATACGACTAAATTTGCTAACAGTTAGGGCATTAGCCAAAGGCGCTATATGATGCAAAGGCTACAAGTTGATTAATGTTGAAGTCAGCCAATTGAAACGTACCAGGCACTGTTGAGCAATCTCTTCGAGACTCAGCTTTCTATGGTTTGCATGGCGAGTGTACTTATATAAACCAGAAACATCCCATGGATTGAGAACTAAAATCTTCTCAGTACTTGTTTCATTACCTCTCATCTCATATCCACAATCTTGTTAATACTAAAACATATCTTTGACAAAACCCTCCCACAGTCAACATGGTCCATCTTAAATCCAATGATCCCGTAGCTGAAGATACGGTGAAGCGGCTACTCAACAACTCACATGATGCCATCGACGCCGCTGACCAAGACCTGCGAGCACTCAATAAAGCTATCCATGATAACCCGGAATTAGGTTACCAGGAATTCTATGCTGTGGAGACAATATCTTCGTTCTTACAAAAACATGGGTATGCCGTCACTAAGCAAGCATATGGCTTGGAGACATCTTTCATGGCCGAGATTGGCTCAAGTGGCCCTCTCGTGATCATATGTGTTGAGTATGATGCGTTACCTAACATTGGCCATGCTTGTGGCCATAACTTAATCACAACTTCTTCGATGGCAGCTTTCCTTGGAGCCGCAAAAGTGCTTCAGTCAGAAAGCTTTCCTGGAAGGATACGCATTTTGGGCACGCCTGCAGAAGAAGGTGGAGGAGGAAAAGTCAAACTGATCGAAGCCGGCGCCTTCGACGACGAAGACATTGCCGCAGCCATCATGGCCCATCCGTTGGCGGCGCATCAGTTCGCAGAGGGGTACGATGGACTCGCCGGCTTGAAGTTTATTGCCTCGCAAAAGTTCGAGGTAGAGTTTCGTGGTCGATCTGCTCACGCCGCGGGTGAGCCATGGAATGGTGTTAATGCACTTGACGCTGCAGTGATGGCATACAACGGCATTTCCATGCTGCGGCAGCAGATGAGACCAGACGAACGAGTTCACGGAGTCATTAACGACGGCGGCACGGCACCTAATGTTATTGCCAATTATACTAGAATGACCTGGCTTGTCCGCAGTCCATCGACGAAACGAAGCGAGACGCTTTTGAAGAAAGTTCAGCAGTCTTTTAATGCTGCTGCCTTGAGCACAGGCTGCGAGTACAACATTATTCCGTATGTTTCATCCGGCGTCTATGGCGTATTTGTAAAGTTACTTACTCACTCCATCGATAGGGGCCCGACTTATGAAGATCTAAGAGTCAACGACGCAATATGTCAACAGTATGCCGCTGATATGTTGTCTATCGGGCAGAAGATCCTGGTAAAGGATGACAACTCGTACACTGCATCGACTGACATGGGTAACATAACTTTCTTACCATCTACAAGTCCTGGAACTGACTCATAACAGGCAGTGTTTCTTATAAAGTCCCAAGTTTTCACGGAGCATTCCCTATCCCTACAGACGAAGGTGTATCGCTACACCACCCACGATTTGCAGACCATGCAGGAAGTGACAGCGCCCATGAAGCAGCGATAAAATCTGGAAAGGGGATGGCAATGTTAACAATCCGTCTGCTAACAAACCCACGCCTTGTAGAGGCTGCAAGAAAAGACTTTAACGAGCTTGTTGAGGTATGAATGCCTCTGAGATTAGAGAAAAGAAAGTTAGGCCTAAGTAGAATTTGCAAATCTGTGGTTGTTTTTACCCATTCATATCTTGCTTTAGTTAAGCCTCGAGAAACAGATGCTTCCGTGACCCAAGTACTTGTTGGAGCCCTTTGGAGGCGACTAGAAAATGCTTCTCGCCTCTGTAAAGAAGCACAAAGGCCTCCTCAAGCCTTATCTCTCCAGAACTGAGATTTCTTCGTGAAAATTGTCCCAAAGACTGCAGACACAGTCAGGTTTCAGTCCGTTAGGAGATGCTAACTTTTCGAGTGCAACCCAATACATGTATGTAGTCAAGATGAATACAAGCCGCCCTTGTGATTGAAGTCGTCTGCTATTTCGGAGGCCGGAGGGGGCATCGAATGTCAATTGCTGAGAAAAGAAGCTTCTAGTATCACTTTAAATAACTAAGAAAGAATCTCTAAATTGAGACAGCTCGAAACAGAGCATGATGCTTTCTATTACAAGATTCTGCATGATGAGCTACTTTGAACATATAAACATTATAGGCAAATCACACAAAATTACTAGTATCCAACTGCCACCAACGGCACAGCTGGCACCATGGTTTTAAATCGTCGTAACAGCTCCTTGGGTGGTGTTCCAACCAGCGGTGCGGGCTTTCTCTTGTCGATCTTCTCAGGTTCATCACCGTCCTTTTCATCTCCGATCCTCGTCACTTCATCCTTTTGCACCTCGAATCCCAACCTCTTTGCCCATATTTTCACAGCGTCCTCAGGCGTCTTGCGGCCAATATCCTGCCACGTCTTCTGTACTTGCTGCCAGGACTCGCTCTGTCCCTTGGGCGACCAAGCCTTGTCTGAGTAAGGAGTGTTGGGGAAGTATGAGTTGTGCTTCTTCTTGTCCCCGTCGTCAAATACTTGCTTCATCCTGTCTTGCACAATGTTGAATGGATTAACCTTGTCATCAGCGAGACCGGGACAAGGAGGTTTGATCGCCAGGCCCATGACTAGAGGGATGGTTGTGTTTTCACCATTGAGCAGCGTCTTGACGTGATTACCCGCGACGCTTGGATCTTCACTGCGATTATCTGTTGAAGTCATTCATGTTAGCACGCAGATTCTGTACCGCACAGCAGAAAAATACCTACATATTCCCCAGATAGAGCTCTGCACAGGCTTTACTATGGGCTCAATCCGCCACTCCATCGCCTGCCAGTCCTTCATAATGCTGAACCGATGATCGTCCAACGGTTTTGGCGTGGTCGACTCAACCAGGATCGTAGCCTCAGAAGTCAGCGAGTCGGTAAGCTGC
Organism: Trichoderma semiorbis; assembly: GCA_020045945.2. Taxonomy (NCBI): domain Eukaryota; kingdom Fungi; phylum Ascomycota; class Sordariomycetes; order Hypocreales; family Hypocreaceae; genus Trichoderma; species Trichoderma semiorbis. Next base: position 7,433,904 of record CM034695.1, read on the forward strand.
ATAGGCTTCCCGTAGACCTTCTGGTGCTCTGGTTTGATCTTGGCAGATGCACACTTGCGGTCTTTGCCATCGCGTATTTCGACGACGGATGCCTTATTGATGGCAAACTGGAACGTGACCAAGAAGGAAAAGGAGCCACCACGCACCAGCCAAGGATCGTCATCTTTGGCTGTTGTCCCCGGAGGTGCTGGTTCGAGACCAGCCTCGCAAGTTAGTAGGATAGCTGCATTATCTTGCTTCTTCTTCTTGTCATCATCTTTGCTGTCATCAGTGAGCATCGATGGCGGTGATGACCCAGACGACTTGAGCACAACGTTCCAGAAACGCTCGAGAGTGACAGCCGGAGGTGGCTGTGGCGGAGCTCCAAAGTTCACGTCGAAACCAAACACCCAGAAGTCAACATGAACAACGCCGCCAAAAGGCGGACCGGACATGTCGAGTGTAGCGCTGACCTCGGCATTGATGCGCACCGTGACGATCCACAGATCCATGGTGAATCGCACTCCCACAGAGAGACGGCTCTGCAGCTGGAAATGGAAGGGTTCAAAGTTGATTAGGAAATCGATAAACGCGTCGAACCAGGCATAGAGAGCGCCGAGGCTGAGTGCCGCATGCAAACGGCCGCCTCCCATGCATACCTTTGGTGTGATGGCAAAGTAAGCTTCACCTGTTACACTGAGACAAGAATCCAACGACCAGCTGATTCCCAAACGCGGCGGCTTTGGATACTGCGACGGTGGACTGAATGCTTGATGATATCCGCCCAAGGTGAGAACCCAATCTCCAGCAGCGATGTTGTCCTTCACATCATCTTTGAACCATGCATACATGGCCAGTCCGCCGGTGAGATGGCATTGTGGCGCCAGGACGAATGAACGTGGCGATAACTGCGCCTCGAGCTTGAAGACGCCCCTGTTCACATCAAATGTACAGATGATGCCGAGTTCAACATGAGCAAACTTGACGGGCGACTCCAAAGCAGGGACATCGCACGTGGCGACACCAAACAGACCAAACTGCAAGCCAGATCCAAACTGCACCACGATGACAATGTTCGCAGCGAGCATCTGGAATGCCGTGATACGAACTCCGGCAACGGCCCAGTACAGCCCTTCGGCGGGACGAAACCAAATGCCTCGCATCAGGCGCGTCATCGTGTCGACGGGACTTTCCTTCGTCCCTTCTCCACGCTCGGCAACGAAGGGAAACTCGACAACTTGCTCGACGGTGGGCAGTGCAATGTCAGAGTTCATGCCGAAGCCTCCAACCAGCCCGGCAAAGTCTGCAAATCCTACGGAGAACAGCGGGCCGTTGAGTTTGCAAAAGATGAATGCAAAGGTGAATTTGTTGCCCTCTTCTTCCTTCTCTTCTCCATCATCTGTGAAGCGCATGTTTTGGCTGAAGGGGGATAGACTGATGACGGAAGACGAAGACGGCTTGGTAATGTCGTCCTTGCTAACGCTTGCATAGACACCCATGGCTTGGAACATCCACGGCTTGAAACCAATGATTAGCCCTCCCGCGTACATGTCGACCTTGGGATCCGATGTATCGTGCATGAAGCCACCCGCAACAGTCAGTGGTGGACGGTCTAGAGAGACAATGAGGCCCTGGAGGCCGAATGTAATATCCTCTAAGGCCGGCGGGTTCGAGAGGCTGGTTGTGCTATTCAGGGGCACACCGATGGTGAAGCCGAGCAATGCAATACCAATAGGACCCATCAACAGCGTAGCATCGAGAGTGATGCCCAAAACACCATCGCCGTTCTTGTCTGACTTATACCAGAGACCAATATTCTCAACAGACAGCGGGCCAAGCGTCATCTTGTGCGGTGCCTTGGACCCCTTCTCGGACCCCGTCGGGTCAGGGGGCCCAGATTTCTCGTCCTTGGGTGCCATGAGCGCCCTGTTCTGTCCGTCGTAAGATCTTATGCTCGACTTCTTATCGCCAGACCTTTTGTTCGGTTTACCAAAAGCATAATCGAGGATTACACTTGTCTTGCCGGCTGATGGGCTCTTCGCCACTACCACGAAATGCGAGCCTGCAGATACCACGGTTTCAGTGTCAGCTGCCTTTTCTTGTTTCCTTGGCTTATACAATAAAAATTCTTCTTCTGGAATTTGGGCCTTAGTCGTCAAGCACTCCTTCAAGATCTCGAACTCGGCCTGTGATATACCAGGGACAGCCGTATCGCTCTTTTCGTCCGGCTTGTAGCTAGTGTCCTGAACCCACATAAAGAACATCTGCTCAAAGGGGCTGTCGAGAGTGGTGTTGAAGACGGGCACGTCGACCGAGATCTTGCTGATAGCAGCCTTGACAAGGCGTTTCACTAGCTTTCCCTCTGATCGGAACTGCACAAACCAGAGCGAAATGCTTCCAATGTTAATGAGGAGGGCAAACACAGTCATCGTCTTGTGCTTTGCGCAGAGAACACGCAGCGGCTTCTCTCCCCTCTTGCCACCCAACTTCGCGCCTAGGATGGCTGTGGGCAGGCCGGCTATGTTCTTTGGGTCGATAAGAGCATCGAGCACCTGTTCTATGGTGCAGGCCGTCCCATCTTTGCTTTCAGCCGCAAGACTGCCCTCGAATAACCAATTCTCAGATCCCTCGTTCTCATATGTGAGACCGAGCTTGAGAATCTCGCCGAGAGCTAGAACGCCAGTGAACTTGAAGTGAGTTCCAGCACCCCCCTTGGCATAACTATACTCGAGCCCGGCGTATTCGATCTCAAGCTTTCCGAGAAAGTCAATCACGTCGTTCTGGTCGCCGTTATGCCAGAACGATGCCAAGTGTCCGATGTTCAGATTCGAAACGTCAGCAGCCAGCTTCCAGTTCCCCTTGTCGTACGCAAGCATGCCGTGAAGGTTGGCAGCCTGCAGTTCTTGCAAGTCGGGGTCCTTGTCTGGATCAAATTTTCCATTCTCGTATAGTTTGATGGCGACGGCAAGTCTCATACTAAAGCCTTTGTCATCGGGGCTCTTGACCCCCCAATTATAACCTGCATCTAGTTGAAGGTCATCTAATGCAATGGGCGGCGGCTTAGACCTGTCTGCTGTATCCCGATTTGGTGTTGGACAGCGGATGGCACCGCTGAACCAGATCTTTTGTTGCGACAGCTCAATCTCGGCACGATAGATCTGCGTTGGAATACCGGCGGGCAGCTTGAACGGCTCGCCGCTGGGCGATGCGAGGAGATTCTCAACGTCCAAAGTACGCAGTTGGTTATCCGGGTCCGGATCTGTCAACGGGTCCAGTTCCATGTACGGCTCGTACTCAGGTAAGGCTTTACCGTACTCATCATAGGGAGTTGGAGGTACAGCACACCAAAGATTGCCCTTGAGGAACACGCCAAGCGTCTTGGACCATCCAAACTTGAGCAAGAACAAGATGGGCTTCTTGGCGAGGACGGCCGCAGAAGACTTTCCGATCTTGAGACAAGCCTCGAGTGTTATATCGACTGAGTCAACTCCCTCTATATTACCTTTCTCATCGAGGTTCAGAATAAGCTGCATTCGGCGCGGGAAAATGGTGTTTCTATCAACAGCACCCCCATCTTCAGACTTCGCCTTGTCCAGTATGTCCGTTATCTCGAGCGATTTGAGCTTCAAGGCTGTGCAGAGCCAGGTCACAATAGCATCAAGAGCATCCTCACGCATGGCGTTAATCTCAAGTGCCGTTTTTGGTTTGCGTATCGTCAAGGTCAATGTCGCTGACAACGTCTCCAAGGTCAGGGCTGCATCAAAGCCAAGGCCCGGTATGGAGAACTGCAGAAGAAAAGTAAGACTGCCCTCCGGCTCGATTCTATCGGCGTCAGCTCCAAAGGCAAATTGTGCCTTCTTGCGAGTAACCACAGTGACACTCTCGATTGTGATGCTAGGGAGACATTTTCCGAGCCATTCACTAAATTCAGAGTGATCGGCCTGGAACCCGAGACGCAAGTGTGTCTGATAGTTGATGCTTGGACGGAACCAGAGGGCGTTGCGGAAGTCTTTCGTTGTATTGAGAGTGAGCTCGATCGGTCCAAACAACTTGAGCACGGGATGATGGGATAGTGTTGGATCGCTGGTTACCATCCCAGCTACCTCACCGAGCGTTGTCATAAGGGGTTTGTCCGTAGGCAGTGCCTCCAGCCCGAAAACCAATGTACGGCGCTTAACTAGCATGCTTTGCAGAGCCAGTTTGTCAACTTTGACATCCGAAAACGTCAACTCTGCACCGATAGAAGTACTCATGGTCAACGGTCGACCTCCAAAGAGAAATGTGAGCTTGAATTCTAGTCCAGTGGAACTATTAAGTGGCCAAACAGCTGGTGTCATCGAGAGGTTGAAGCCAGCAGGTGTCCCCGGACTGTCATAGTCCCACTGAAAGAAGAGACGGAGCCAGAGGAACCATTCATCATCATCAGCGAGCAACGCTTCTTCTTTGGCATTTGGTACGGTTCTCAGGCTAAAGAGCCTATAGTGTAGAGTGTCAACGAGGCCAAAATGATCATGTTCCCTTGGAAGCGGTATGATAGGCACACCGGCCGGGAATTTGGCTTTTTCAGAGATTAGCGACTCTGAAGCAATATAAACGGCTGGTGAAGCTGCAATATGAAGAGGAACATGGCGACGCTCTGCTATCAACGTCTTGGTCTCTCCATCGATATCACTCCATGAATCGTCATCAGACTCGGATTCAGATGAGCCTAGAAGGCGGACATCAACCCAAGACCCCTGCCTCTGATGATTATTTCCCCTCGTGCTTCTGGTTGTCTTTTTGGGGAATTTGGGGTTTCCCCTGGACAAATCCCACGCACCAGGTCTGTCTTCGCCAGGATTTGCATAGAGACTGACTCTCCGCGGTTCTTCTTTGTTGGCAACGGCGAAAGCATGCATGGTATTTACGTGCGGGAGCTTCCAACTGAAAGAGGGATCAGGAAATGTGTATGGCTTTTGGTTCAGGTACACAACCACAACCCGTCCATCAAAGCCAGAGTCGTTTGGTGCTGAGATGAGATTGATGGCCACAACCTTCTGCACGCCGAGTCGAGGAATCTTGATTGCCACATTTCCAACCAAGACAGTGTTGATGACCCATGTATCTTCTGGGCCATTGGGGAGCGACGTGAGGTCCGCCATCATGCTGTAGGTCATATTACAGATTTCCTGTCGTTGTTCATTTTCGTCTGGCAATTTGCCGTGACAAATATTGTACTTGTTTCTCCAGTCCGCAAACTCCTCCAACGGTGACAGGGGGATTGCATCAAGCCCTCTCTCCTTTCGTTCCTCAATGTACTGCTCCTGGTATGCGTCCATCCACGGCCGTAGAGTTCCATTTGGGTCGTACATCTCGCCGATACTCCATTTGTGAGGATTATACATACCATACTCGTTCTTGAAGAGATACGAAGGTAGTTGGCACGGCAAAAATGGCCGCCAGCGCGGTGCTTTATTCTCTGATGCATCAATGGACTTTTGGAATCGAAACCATGACGCGAGAATCCAGATAATCTCCCACCCTACATGACCAAATCAGAAATCTGTCCTAGAATTTGGGTTTATGAAAACTGAGAAACCAAAGAGGGTGAGACTTACTGGGGTGGCCGTACTGTAAGCCGGCAGAGACGACAACGTTGCGAGGGCTGAAGTCTACTATCATCTTAGGAGGGTTAGATGATCGTGAACCGTGGTGGCTCAACTTCATCGATGTCACTTGACGGTCGTGGACCGCCCCATCAGGCGTTTTATATTTGGTCCAATCCGCTATATTTTTCTCGAGGGTGTCATGCGCGTCTCCCGCAAAGTAGTGGGAAATGTGCCCATCGCCCCAAATAACCAAGAGCACAATGCTTGACTTGTTCTGCGCCGTGTGTAGCGCGTTGGCGCCGTTATACAGGGTTTTTTCGGACACTGCCACGCAGTAGAGCCCTGGAAACTTGGCATATTGTTGCGAACCGGGTTGCCTTGGTGGATTGACTGCCAACAATCCGTCCAGTGTGCCCATCTGTGCCCATTGCTGTTGCCAACCGTTGTCGTCGTCCCAACTCATGAAGAAATTGCGCCCCAAGAGTGCCTGGTAACCCCATCTCGCCCTGAGGGTACCAACCGCATCTCGGGTTTGACCATTGTTGTCTTGGACTGTAATGGTAAGATTGTTTTCGTTGTCAATTACCATGTTATCCTTGTTTATCTTCCAAGGTGCATAAAACCACGACAGGGGCTTCCAGGTCTGCTCATCGTAAAACACTCGGTTGAGTATTAATAGGTTATTGTTACCAAGGTTATTGTTGGCAGCGTCTCTAGCCAACTTGAAGAGATATGCAATGACACCCTCATAGTGATCTCCGTCCCAATGGGTGATGATAAATCCGTCAAAATACAACCAACGGTAAGCTCCTTGATTAGGGTTATCTTGAAGCTTCGGTCGTTGGCAGACATAATTAAGTTCGATCTGTTTAATTGTGTTCTCAAGTGCTGCTTGGACCGCATTACCCGGAGCGCGGCCGCCATCAATCATCCATGCTTGCTCAACGAGCCGTCTTCCGTCTCCAAAAACTGGCTCTGAGGTGAGCAGATGAATTGCTGCATCGCCGGCACCGACGTTGATGTGAAACGACTCTACTCGGTAATGGGCCATCTAGATGTCGTTTGGAAGGAGCTCGTGGTGAGCTGAGAAGAACTGGAACCACTGAGCATCTTTAGGGGTTTTCTCTGAATGATTGATGTCCAGAGCTTACACACTTGATAGAGTCGAACCCCTTTCTTCCGCGCCTAGAGATTGTTATTTACACGCCTCTTCGCCCCCCGCCCCCCAGACACCACCTCCATTGTCCAGTTTCCCAGAAACCCCTACCATGTACCAGGAAGTACCGATCGTGATGAGCGTTAGCTACGTGGAGAGAAGCAGAGCTGAAATCAGCAACTATTAAGCAGGGGCTCATCTCAGCTGGAGCTAGCGATTCTCCTAGCCTCCTCTCAGGCTTGCAGAGTGGACATGGACAGCTTGTCAGAACTCAATTCTAACACTTGCCACGCGACATGATGGCTACTGTATGTCCGGAACATGTAGGTATTCTCTAACAATAAAGCTCTTTTGGGGCCAAACTCATAGAAGTTCTATGAGGATTGAGATTGAAGATTGAGGGCAAACTGAATTACAGGTGAATACTACGGCCTCCAGAAATACACCGCCTTTGTCGTTTGTGCAAGCATAAGTCAGATCAGATGGGAATCAGAGATGGAAAATGGCACCGCATTTATTAACCACTAGAAAAGTATCTCTTTGCGTGTACAGATACTGATAACCTAGACAATAGCATACATCATAATTTCGCCCGAATCCGAATCTTCAACTTGTCCGTTATTACTGTTCCGGCAGGCAGGTCAAGTTCAACCTCAACCTCAGCTTCTAGCCCAGCTACTCGACTAACAGCCTCGCCGCTGAAGCTTGGCCTACGACTGTCAAGTCACTTTTCCTCGTTGCTGTCTGCAGCCCAGTTGTCACGGATGGCGCTGACGGTGTCACTCTCCTCCATGAGGGTGTAGATCCAGTTGCACTGCTGCTCGTGGTCTACAACAACGCTCATCTGTGCCGTAGCCTGGACGGCCTGCGGGCCCTTGCCGGCCTCGATGGGGCCCTTCCAGTCGGGAGCATACTTTTTGTCTTCGATATCCGCATATCTGCGTTGCAAGATGTTGTTGCCGCCGTGTTTGTAGAGATAGTAGACAAAGGCCCGTCCAAGCACGTTGGCATCAGGCTTGAAACTGGGCACCTTGCTGGGGTCGATGTTCTTGGAAGGGACGAATGCGCAGGCAATTGGAGTGTACGGCATGAACGTTTTCTCGTCATCGTCAATATCGGAGTCTAATAGTTCAACGTAGTGAGCACAGTGTTATTTGATGGAGCATGATACTTGGAAGCTCACCTTTTCCCTTGTTTGCGTTAAAGATGGTAAGACGGTTGTTGTCAGACTGGAAGACAACCCATTGGGATTTGCCATCGTAGAAAGCCCCCAGCCACGTCTTCTCCAACACATGCTCAACTGAGAGATTGGTAATGTTGGCCGTAGCTCCGGATACTTCGCTTCTCTTGATGATGACGTTCTTGCCATCGGCTGATTTCCTACATTCGGTCAGCACTGCAAATCTTCACACCGGGTTAATTCGCTACAGATACGTACGACTGGTAGTATATCCAGAGGTGTTCGTTGTCGGTGCAGCCAGCGATGAAACCGTTCGGCACCACGATCTTGTTTCCTTCTTCATCCTTGGCAACATGCTGATGGACTGGATGGAAAAGTGAGAGCACAGCGATGGGCTCTGGTTGTGTTTCTCCAGTCTTTGGGGGCGTATGCATACTCACGCCATAGACGAACGCGGCGTCATCGTAGTTGATTGTCACCAACGACGATGGGTTCTTGACCTTCTGTGAGAGAGGGCCACCGCTCATGCCATCGTGACGACGAGGAGTCTTCTCTGCGGTTCGGAGTTTGCGTTGCTCGAATGAGACGGTGTTATACTTGGAGGTTGCAGAAAAGATGAGGACACGCTTGTCGCCGACTGAGCTGGGTCTGTCGGCAGTGACGGGGTTGATGACAGCAGAAACGGCGCTCATCGTGGCGGGTGAACTAGCACGGACCAAAGGCAATGATGAAGAGACTGAAGCAAGAGTCAGACAATTGAAGATTAATGAGTTGTGTTAACAGCCAGGATCGAATCCGTTGTGTAAAGTAGAGCAAGGACCACTGCTTTTGATCAGGGGAAGTTATTGCATCTTCTATAAGGCCATGCATCAACTCCATCCAGCTGAGCGGACGGCATTGTATATCCATGTGTCGATAATGCCGTTCAGCTCATCAGTTGAGCTCTAAGCCTTCCTTTCTTAGGATAGCAATACATTTCAGAGTGCCTGACAATGACAGATGGCTCCAGTCTTTCATCCAGGTGATAGTCCACATCTTCGCAACCGCCCGCTTCAGCACAAACTATTGGCTTGGTAAATCGCCTGAGTGCTGAAGTGCCCAGTGAAGCTAGGCGGTTTTTGCGATTGTGTCTCGCTTCAGACAAACACTTCCACATGGTTAAACTTGAAGTCTGGGGCAAAACAAGCCGGGATTGACAGTCTAGGCTCACGACGAGGCATTCTAACTTCTTCACGGGCCATATCCGATGGCCAATGGACAAAAAAATGGTAACATGATAGGGCCATTACGGTTTTGCAGGCGGAAAGAGGATGGCTGTGAATGTTGAAGTTTGCATACCAGTCACTATCACGGCGTAAACGACAAAACTACAAACACGGGTGGCTCAATAGTGCATTGTTGGACCTGGTCTAGCGGCATGATCAAGCCAATAGCGTATTATTGAACCTGGCCTAGCTGCGATCATGTCGGGAAATAGTGCTGATGCAATGTATCTATCGGATGGAATTGTCCGGTCCAATCCTCAGGACCCGGCTGATTGCCACACGCCATTCATCAATCAAGGGAGCATCGTGTCTCGGAACTCAGCAACAGCTAATGAACTCAGCCAGGCAACGGAGTTTCCCAGCCGTTACTACAAGGGTGTTTCACTCTAAGCTGAATAACCAGATCGAGAGCTGGAGCTGAGGTCTGGACTTACACCCTGGATCAAAAGCATCAATAGTCTTCACTAATAGCGTCTCTCTATTAATGGCGTTCGACGGCTAGCCCCGGCTCCGATTCCCCATACGCCACGCGGCCCGGTAACGGTAACGGGCCGCAGTTAACACGACAGTGATTAGAGTCGTAGACAAGACTACATGTTTCCAGCCGCTGTTGTTTACGCCTCCCACGCAGTTGTGAGGAATATGAGTAGTTATTGGCTCTCGTGATCTCAAGAGGCTGTCAATACTTGCCATCGGCCAATCCTATGGTCAGGTATTTTGATACATTGTCCGCACTATACGGGAGACTATTCTGAGCAGCAAACATCTGCCATCTCGTAGACTAACCATTCTCCTCTAATGCAGCCTTCTACTTCTCATTAACGCCCGCAGCCATCTGCAGGTACCCCTCGATGGCCGTATATGGCCCCCGCTCCAGCTTCGACTCTTCACCCAACACCTCAACCGCCAACGGCATGAACTTTTCCCGTGGCTTCGCTTCCTCTTCATCACCCGTGATACTCTTTCCATGTTCTTCGTCAACGTCGTAAGGCTGGAGCCAGCTCCACATCCCCAACGCGCCACCCGGTAGCCCCACGGATTGCTTCTCCTCCCCCTCCACGCCCTCAACCACTTTGGGTGGCAAATCCCCCTGCTTCAGCTGCCTCGCCTCCACGAACCCTGGCACGTCGCCCGTGATTAGCACAGGTCCGGCATGGAAAAAGGCGGATAGCTTGTCCAGGGCTCCCTGCCATGTCCACGTCGGGAGGGAAAACTCCTTGACGGGCAAGATACCAGTGTACGCATGCACGGGGAGGAAAGGGTCGATCAGGGCGCCGAAAACGGCAAGTTTTTCGTTGGCATCCGCGGCGCGTGATGCTGGCGTGCGGTTGTTGTTGTCCGGGTCGAGATAGTATGGCTTCAGGAGAGGATAGTTGTCCTTCTTAATGGTAATTATCTTGGTGACTGTTGGATTTGGCTGCTCATCTTCGTAAGCAGAAACCGGCGGAGAAATCTTTGCCAGTTCTTCAGTTGCTATATCGTGAACACCGGGTGGGAAATGTGTGTAGAATGTCGATACGTCAAGAGCATTGCCTTCTTTTAGCTCGGACTCGGGAAGAGGAGGAAAGTATCCTACCAACCCATCAAACCCGCGCTCTCGATCCCCCAGCTTGACACGGAATTCGTAATCGAGGAGTGTCTTCTTGAGTTTATTATCCTGCGACAAGTGACTTTCCCACGGCGAACCGGCAAGTTCCAAGGAGACTCCAAAGTACGTGAGGGCCAGGGGTCGACCGAGCAAGGCGCTTCGAAATTCGGCATACGCGCTTGGTGCAGGTGCTATTGATGTTGTAGCAGCATTGATGGTGGCAATGAACCTGCGGAGATAGGGGTAATTCTCTCCCAAGATCTTGACCAGTCGCGCGAGCTGTTTGGCTGCAGCACCGCCGTCTTCCTTGCCGCCGCGTCTGGACGGATCGTCAGGTTTCTCAAAGGGCAGCCACTCTGGCGACAAGAGTGCTCCCGTAGGACCAGCACAGCGAACCTCTCGATAGAAGGCACCCGAGGGGAGGAAGAACTGCACTCCAAAGTTGGCGTAGTTGACCACAACCCAGCCCCAGATGGGTTGGTCCCAGTCATGCGTAGCCCTCCAGAAAGGCGGCTTTGGGTCATCTTCGTGTAGAGGGGGCTCTGATGGAATCGTGAAACCCGCATTGAGACGTGCTGGCTGATTGATCTGCGGCGGCACTTGGATGTATTCGCACTTTGTCTCGTTCTCCTTCTTCAGCTTTCCAACGACGTTGGGAGACTCTGGGTTCGAGCTTTTGGCCTGTGGTGCGTACCAGTCGCTGATGCAGGGATACAGCTTCGGAGTCAGCTCCTCAGTCGTGGGCTTAGGGTCGATTGCGTGGATGGCTTGGCCGAACTTGTCAATGATGTTGAGTTTGGTGATGCGGAACTGGCCATGGGTTACGGGTTTAAAGACGGCCGGCCCATCGTCATCGGGTTTACTTTTGCTGCGTCCATACGGCGTGAGATCTGTCTCGATGCCCATATTTTCGAGCACCTGCTCAGAAAATCCGGCTTCTTCGCGAGCCGCTTCGCCCATGAACCTCACTGAGCCAGTCACAGGATCGCGTATCGACGGCTTAACATGATTTCCCTGCTCGACGGTGAGCATGTGGCTGTTAAACCCAGATAGAGGCGCAGAGAGAAAGTCGAATTTCCTCAGGCTCTTGGCGAGCTCCTCGCGGTCCTCAAACGGGAGCAGCTTTTCTAGCTTCTCCGCTGCCGTATCGGAAAATAGTTGTAGAATTTTGGCCTCAAGCGAGAAGCTCGGCTGTGGGAGGATGAGAGCTCGGCCTGAGAATCGCCGGTTGTCGACTTCTTTCTTAGTCTTGTCGCCGTACTTGTCCTCCAATTTCATGTCTGGCTTGATGGCATAGTGTAGCTTGGCACCTTCGCTGTGCCACCATTTCGACTCCGCAAGCTCCCAATCCTCGTGGTCAATGTGAGTGTATTCCACCTCCCATTCAAGAAACAAGGGGAACCAAGGTTGCGTATTGTTCCAGGAGTCACGCCAAACAGGCTTCCCTTTATGATCCAAACCTTGACGGTCATGAAAAGTTGGCATCTCAGGGCTTATTTTTCTTCTCTCCGGTTTCTTGGGGCCATCATCGGATATTCCGCCCATGAATCCATGAGTCCTCAAGAAACTTGGTGTCTTTGGTGTACCGTCATCCTCATCTCTTCTCCTTGTTCGCAGCACAACAAATTCGCGGAGTAGGGCTTGGGCTGATGCTCTTAGTGGTTCAGGCATCTTCTTGGTTACAAACTCTTTGAAGAGATTCCCCCAACCATCCTCCTCCTCACCGGGGACAGCTGTTTTTGTTTCTTCGAGCAATTGGGCATCGAGTCTGATCAACAGTGTGTGCAAGTAGTCCGGTTCCCAGCCAGATCGCACGCCGCCAACAAGCAACGTCGGGTCGCGCTGTTGGTGAAAGGGCGGATGAACCCCTGGCTCGAATTCCGTTGCTTCATCTCCTTTCTTTCCGTCAGTTAAAACTGAGATTAAATCCTGCTTGCTTATACCCAGCAATTTCTCCAAGGCGTCAATGCTGTCCAAGATTGGCTTCAGCGCATTCTTCACGTCTAATTCCTTCTTGGCCAGCGTCACAGCCTGCCACCACTCCGCAAAGACCGCCCAGCGCTGTCTCTTGAGCTTCCTGTCTGCTGCATCTCGGAAGCGACACAAGTCGTTCAGCTTGATCAAGTCTTTCCTCTTGTCTTCAGGAATAACCGGCTTCCCGCCACTTTCACCTCCAGAAACATGATACTGTTGCCCGCCATCCAGCCTTGTATAATTCCAGTTATACATCATGTCTGCCCCCTGCGCGTGCGCTTCAACGCCATCATCCCTGCTCAAGAGCACCGTCTCGAGGCGTTTCAGTGCCGATTCAATCTTTTTGACATCATCATTGGGATTGCTCGTATCTGCCTCGTGCGCGCCCGCATATGCCATCAGCGCGTCCATTGGCGTCGTTCCTACTGCTACAGGGAGCTTCTGGCTCAACATCTCAGCATATTTATCCGCAAGGATAATCTCTGGTGCCCTGTGGAGATCCCAAGAAACATCATACACCGCGCCGTGGCAAAGACTTCGTGTGCCTTGTTCCCTTCGGGGAAGACATTCGTCAACCCAGTCGACGATTTCCTGAGGGATAATGTCGTCAAAGTCAAGCCCCCGTGGGTGAAAACCTTTAAAGTCCACGTCTAGCCTCTTCAGGAGCTGTGCGCGGGCTTCAGACTTCCCTTTGAGCCAGACAATGTCCTTTTGTGGTTTGGAGTGCCATCCGAGGACAGAGTAGCTGACTGATGGAACCCGGGAGGCGTACAATGGCTTGGTTTTGTTGTCTCCGATATCAACACGGTCGTACTCAAAGTTATCGACGATTGAGAAAACATTGGAATTATGCGGCTGGTAATCTGGAAAGAGCTCATTGGACGAAGATAGGAGTTGTAGATTGACGCGTGACTTGCTGGTATCTGTGGTTCCGTCCTCAGGCTGGGTTTCCTTCCACTCTGATGCTTTTCTCTTGTCACCTATAAAGATTTCGGCTTGTTTCTCCAAGACATCTGAATCTCCGTTGACCACAGAGTCGGATGCGCTGACAAAAGGTGAAACGTCAACTTGAAGATCAACTGTGCCATCAAGAACATTCCAGGGTTTCTCGAGTGTACCGTCGTCGGGTTTTCGTTCTCCGTCGAGCGTTCGGCAGCGGTCACTTTCGACAACCCACGCAGAGACGCTTTTCAGCTTGTCCTTTGCTGCACAAGGTTCGACGGCCTCAAGGTCATGTATGTGACGAACGACTAGCCATCGTGTAGGGACCTCGGGAAAGATGGGAAGCCCATTTCTGCCTTTTTCTGCATCGCTCGTTGCAGCGCTACCACTCCGGTATATGCGAGGCAGCGTCCAGTGGAGATAGATGCCCTGTCGGTTTTCACGCCGAGAGCGAGACCCGAGATCTGTAATGCGCGAGTTGAAGTCGGCCGGACAGGCGTTGTGTAAGTCGGTATGGTACAGAATGTCTGATTGGAGATAGGACTTTTTCAGACGTAGAAATGAGTAATTGGGCTGTGAGATGGGTGCAATTTTGGCTTTTCGTGCTCTCAGTTCATCGTTATCATAGCCGCCATCACAGACTTTGTCATTGAGGACGAATGCATCAAGCTTGATAGGGATGAGCACGTTTTGATCTGCGTTGGGTACCATCGTGACAAATTTGTGAATACTTCTGGCTGTGTCTTCAAGGAAAATATGAAGCACAACCACCGCTCATTTTCCCTTTTGCTCGCCAAACCGAAGGCACGTCGTTCATGTGAAGATGCGGGTAGGCATAAGACAACCTTGATCAAAGATACATGGAAGAATCCAAGGGTCCATTTTCACGGTAGATAGTGCAAGCTAGGATCCTTGTTCCGGGACCCTACAAGTATCAATAGCGTGGTTCTTCCCGCTCAGCTGGGCTTTTGTCTTGACACCCCCTGCTGGGATTCGCACTATTGATTCGCTAGTACAAAGCAGTGGCGATGTAGTGATCCCATGCTTCGAGTCCACACAGATCGGTACTTCTCTCTACCTTTTTCTTATTTGCCTGTGATGGAGACATCCAAGCATCTTGGCAAGCGGGTGGGTCAGCCAGAGGAGGGCGTGGGCTATCGAACTCTTTGGTGTGTGTCTTCTCAGCTGTGTAGACCCCTCCATAGCTGTTGAGCTTTTCACAGATGGCTTCAAGCTCTGCCTCCCAAGTGATATCTCCGTGCTGTTGTTTCATTCTTTTCTTACCACGGATGCGGTAGAGCCAAGGTCAAATCTTCTGGAACCTGCAAAATGTCTCTCAAAGGACAGTATCGTCACTTGACTCTCCGTCATGAGCAACGCATTCTATGCGACGAAGTCCCCAAGCTTCAACCTGGAGAAGCCCAGTTCCATTCTTGCTATCTCCCTTCCTTGACCGCAGGTCTGCACGATCTTACCATCTCACAGACTGTCACGCCAAACAAAGATGATCCTAAACACGGCAAGGAACCCCCGGCACGAGCGATTGACGTCAAGCGGCAGTTTGACGTCCTTGCTCCGGAATGGTCCCTCAGCAGCAGCGATGGCGGTGGTGGTGGCAGTAGTGACGACCAGACGTCCACAGTCATGTCCGTCTTTCCAGCACCAGGACAAACAGCACAGTTCCGGACCCTGCCGCACATGGTATTCCGTGACCCTCACCTCCCGTGGGCACGGCGTGTGTCTGAACAGAGTCTTCCGGACAAAGAAAAGAACACGATTCCTTGGTTTGCTCTCATAGCTTTTACAGCAGAGGAGCTCGAATTAACGAATAACGAAAGAGACGCAATCTTCCCGCCAGGGGTGGGTGCCACACCCAATGAAAACCTTGGCTGGGACCTCAGGGCCGTTGCAATCGACAGCATAAAAAGCAATGACACGCTCCTAAACACGATCCATAAACCCGCGAAGCGTGATGAGCAGATCAAAACCAGTGTTGTGGCTATTCCTGGACCGCTGTTTAAGAAGCTCTTCACCGATTCCGAGGACCCAAATCCAACGCAGTGCGACGTTGCCAAGTTCCGATTTCTATCCCATGTCCGGACAGTCGCTACCGAGGGCACGATGTCGGCCATCGAGGGGGATTCAGGAACATTCAGTATTGTCGTCTCGCATCGGATTGGCCCTGTCGATGTAGATTCGGCCACGCCAGTCATGGTGCACTTGGTTTCTCTCCAGGGCCTTGACGGCTTGCAGTTGTCAGAGGTCAAAGACAAAGTTCTCATGACCAGCTTATACAGTTGGACCTATACGGCTCTGCCGCCTGGTTCCTTTGATGTGCGGAGCGCGCTTCAAAATATCGGCACTGGTGGAAAGGGGCTCAAGGTCTTGCGAACCGACAACACCGGCACGCCCAAGGCTGACAAGTCAGGACCAGAGTCAGGCAAGGAAAACGTCGGACTATCCATGGAAGAGCTGATAACGAAACGACAGAACGATGGATATACCCTCGTCCGACACCGCACCGTCACGGGCGAGCAAACAGCGGCCATGTATCGGGGGCCGCTCTCTCCCACGAGAGTTGCTCATCCATTAAACGCCAATGTTTCTTTCCAATCGAACTTTGGCACAGACCTCCAAATCCTCGATCCCAATCTTGGACTCATGGACATTTCTTATGCGACTGCCTGGCAGCTTGGCAAAACGCTGGCCATGAGTGACCAGTCCTTTACAGCCTCCTTGGCTCGTCTTCGAACCGCGATCCATCGAGACGCGCTCGCCAGAGCCAAAGAAGACATTTACAAGCGGTTAGGAAGTGCAGATTCACAGACCATCGACACAGTGGCATATCATAGCCGTGCCCGCGTCGTGTCGGACATTGGCTCAACGGTTGCTTGCCTCAACGATATCAACACTGCTCTGCATGCCTCGGCAATGCCAACCGTATCCGCGAACCGGTGGAAGCGACGTGAACCAGTTTCCGAGGTCAACCTGTCCCTCCGTTCAAACCACATCTTCAACCAGATGTATTCCCAGGCCCTGTATGTTTCAACCGGCTTGTCTACTTCGGCCGATGGCGGGCCGTATTGTTATCACACCGTCCCTACAAATACCGACTACGCAGTAGTTCAAGAGTGGGTGCTCGACAAACTTCATCTCGCCGGCGTCCCAGCTCACCACTTCATTCCGGACCCGTCGTATCTCTCGCCGGAGACGATTCGATTCTTTCACGTCGACGCCAACTGGACCGACGCCATGGTTGATGGAGCATTGAGTCTTGCCAACCACGTCACAGACGATCCTGCAGAGGACTTCTGCCGCAGCGCACTGAAAGCTCGGCTCAATGAGTATCTCGCTACTCCCCTCAAGGGCATCGGATACTGCCAGCAGATGCCTACGTACGGTTTCTTGATGAAGAGCCAGCTGCTAGTCCAGTTCCCTGATATTGCAGTCAGTGCCGAGTTTGAAGAACAGTTCCATACTCAGGAGGACTGGGATAAAGCCAAACCCACCGCTCCGATTCTGGTGCAGCGAAAGCTAGCTTCGGATACTATGTTAGTACTGTTTGATCGTGAGCCGCCTGGGTTGGTGAGTTTGAAATTTACTCTGCCGGCGCACCAACAGACCTTTGTGGTAGCAGCAGGCCTGCATAAAGAAGACAGGGCACAGGGTCGCATGCAGGATGAGATTGAAATTGAACATCAAAAGATATTTGCGTCTGAAAATCCCGAGACAGAGCCTATCAAGCGGGGTGGGTGGTTGGGTGGTGGCTCAAAGACTTATCCGATGGGAGAACTCTTTGACTGGCAGTCGAGGACGATGCGCATTGTCGAGTATGCGAAGAAGATACACGAAGTGCTCAGCAAGGAAATGTTTCGAGATCCGAAGGAGGACGGAAAGCATGGGCCCCTAGATCAGTATACCGAACCGAAACAGACGGCAGCTGTGTTTGCTCTCCAGCTCAACGAGCCCATCTATACACTCGTTATTGAGCCCGCACCAAGAGATTCCAACACAGTGGCAGGGGCAAAGACAAGGAAAGATGACTCGTCCATTTCATCAGACTGGGAGCATCTTTCGTTGCCTCTTCTCAGACCTAAGCAACGCACTTCATCTTTCCGCTTCCACCCGCCCCCTTTTCCAGCAGACAAATACACTCCCTCGGCGCTGCCTTCACCACCACCCAAGCCTTTATACCAGCCGACCAATTTGCTCCAGTACGTCCCAACGGAATCCATTATTCTCCCTCCAGCACCGCCGATGCCGGCCAGTCCGCCCATCAGCCCCGATATAGTTGTCGCAAATCCCAGCTTCGACCTAAAGGTCTCGCCCATCGAATACGACAGCTTCGTCCCTACAAACCGCACCGTCCCCTTTGATCTCATATTCTCCATCCTCGTCCCTCCTGCATCCCAGTCCACGTTCACCTACCGTCTTACCAAGCTCACCGTACGCCTCACCCTCGGGGACCTCAAGGATGCGGGCCTTCCCAGCCCCGACGACGATAAGTCCTACCGCCCTCTGATCGTGCGGAAGCCGAAAAACTCGGAGCCCCCGGCCCCGACTATGCTGTCCAATTTGCGCTTCAATGTCCTGCGGAGCTATGACGGGGACGTGATGATCCTGGAGGTGGTTTCTCGAACGGCGTGGGGGGTGGACATGTATACGCTCAAGGAGGCGAGCTTCGTGCTGCCGATGGTGGAGGTGATACCCTGGGAAGTGCCGTTTGGGAAGGATAAAGATGGCGCGGAGAGGTATTGGCGGACGTGGGTACAAATGAAGAGTGAGTTCTTGATGGGCAATGATCCGTTAGAGTGGGAACATGGCAGAGAGGTTCTGTTGAAGCGAGAGGTCAAAGCGACTCCTTGAGTGTGCTCCTGTGGTCGAGATAACACCAGCGTAGTTTGCGAGTGAGCTTTTCGAATCTATTTCTGAATATTTTCACATTGTTGATGTCATATTCATACCAATAAATGACTGATGAACTTTGGAATGATCATAGCAATCTCATTGTCTTTTTGCACCTCGCAAGTCTTGACGGCATAGATGTTCCATAGAGTTTCGTTAATTGTTAACATCCTTGTTGACTAGCTCGCATTAAATTATTCGCCGTACAGCCGTGATAAATAACGTAGAATGAAGATGCATATAGAAAAAGTTTCGCTATGTAACATAGAGCTCGCCTATTCTTTGTTAATCCTCTGTCGAAAGGTCATCAGTGTCAAATGTAGGATTGTCCGGCCACAATCGCAGCGTTTCAGTGTAAAACTGTCGTCGTTCTCACGCATTGATCAGTTGATTCAAGCCAGAGTCGATGGGTGAAATAGCCGCCATCACCAACCAATTCGCCAGTGACACCCAGAAACAGGCTCGTGTAATTATTTTATACATTATTCAATCATGTCATTAATGTGCCCCCAATATGTCATCACCTGTCTCTGCGCTTGTAATCTCCATCTCTATCCCTCCTATCATGACGGCAGCCATCCCTTGACCTAAATTGTCTATCGCGGTCATCGTCCCTGTTTCCTCGACGAGGGCTCCTACTTCGGTTTCGGTTCTGGCGCCCATTGTCTCGACCTGAAGGTCGCTTATTAGGTCGGTCATCGTTTCTACGGTCGAATCGACCGTCATTCCTTCGGTCAGGCCTGTCATCATTCCTTCGGTCGGGTCCGTCATCGTTTCTCCGGCCGTTAGGCCCTCGATCATGTCTCCCCTTCATCTCCTCCTTGCTGTACACCATGTTGTAATTCTTCCCAGAGCTCCTCTCATCTTCTTCTCGGTACTGCCGTCGCTTTTCAAGTTCCTGCACGCCGCCCCATCCACCTCGCACCCTTGCTCTGCGTTTATTATTCGTGTCTTGCCTCCACACGTCGCTGAGTTTGCTGACACTCTGTGAAAAGTCGACATGGATTCGCCGGTCGTCGATGAGAACGTCTTGCATTTTGGTATATGCCACTTCGCACGATGCCTTGTCTTCGTATTCGATAAAGGCGTACTGCAGGCTGTCGCCCGTCTTTTGGTCTCGAATCACCTCGCAGCTCAGAATCTTGCCAAATCGACCAAAGATGAGCTCCAGGTCTTCGTCTTGCGTGACAGGGTTCAGTTTGCAGACGAATAAGACGTTTTCCGGTGGCTTCACCTCGGCAAAGGGGAGGTCGCCCATAAGCTCGAGTGTTAGAGCCTGTGCCCTGGCATCTCTCTCCCGCCTTCTCTTTTCCAGCTCTTCCTCATCTACATCATCGTTCTCGTGGAGTTCTTCTTCGTTGGCGATTCGTACTGTCCGTAGTTGTTCGTCTGAAGGTGGAGGGCTGGAGCTGGGTTCTCTCAGGCCCGGAGGATCAGGGTAAGGGTCATCCAGGATGACTGTGTGTTTGATTCGGATATCGACAAACGGGTATCCCTTGTCGTCGACCATGGCCTCGTTGATCTTTTCCAAAGAGTCAAAGCCCTCCACAACCTTGCCGAAAATGGCAGCCTTGCTGTCGAGGAAATCCGTCTCTTCGCCCAGAGTGATGATGAACTGTGATGCCGCCACCCGCGTGTCTGGGTCTGAGGCAAGCGGAACCGTCGCCATACTGACGGTTCCTCTTTCTAGATGCTTCAGCTTGGGGTGAAAGGGGGCTGTGAATGTGCGTTTTGACGGATCGCCCGATAGGTGCCCCCATATTGAGCAGCCTCCATCTGATTGTTTGGCGAGAGGGCCGAGAGGATCGCCGGTCTGGAAGGAGAAGTTTTTTTGGACGGAGTGGATGGGGGAGAAGTTGTAGTATTTGACTTTGCAGAGCTTTAAGAAACTATACGGATGATTAGCAATTGCTTGAATAGAAGACAAGACAAGTCAGAAGAGAGGAGAGAAGAGAGCTTACTTTTCGCACAGCTTGGGAGAGTGATCGATGAGCAGATCAATGACGATGTCACCGACAGTGGTTTCTAACAAGACTGACATGGCGGTGAATTGAATCCCAAGATTCAAGATCCGAACAACGAGATGCGGATTGGATTTGCTTTGCTTTGCAGCCGCGTTTTGTCTGACGCGCGAGGCTGCGATTGACCTGGATGTATGATGACAATTTTAGTGGAGAAGCCACTGCAAGGATGATGGCCTGTGACTGATTACATAATGCTGGTGATGCTCTAAGAAATCGTGATGCCGTAAAACACCACAGCACGAGAGTAGAAGCTCGATAAAGAAAACTGATGAGTAATGTAATTTATGTCTTCCAGTCAATTTTCACAGAATGTTGAGTTTATGTGTCTAATAACTTGGCTCTCATGCATCTGAGTTATGCATAATCACACGGTACGACTTGGTCCTCTGCAGCCATACCCAGAATCACATGCATGCATCACGATAGAAATGAAATACAGTCACAGGCTCAAGGAAGCAACTCTGTCCCGTTCGCCCCGAAAATTATGCTCAGAAGCTTCATCTCAACCTACAATCCTCCGTAATCCGTATTTTACCCCCAATCATCCAAGCTCAAGCATCTCAAATAACCTGACACCGCAACGCCGCTCGCCTATCCCCGAGCTTGTCGCCAATTTGCAGGGCTGCCGTTTCAGTCGCAGTCAATGCACGTATCCAATCCCGTCGCAGGTGGCAATTTTGCGTTGTACAGGTTTTGCATACAATCCTACGGAGGATTTTATTTACCTAACGCATGCACACAGAATTCGACGCATCATTTTCTTTTACGAGGCGAGTGGCGTGGTGTAGGTGTAGTGGTGTCTTGATATATTCCGTGATAACTTATTGGACTTGTACTTGCACTAATGCGAATGGTAGGTCTAGATGCACTTTGAAAACTTGAAACTTGAACTCAACCATTTGTATTGATGAATTGTGACTGTCTTGACAGCCTAGACTTGTTTGCTTGCTCGCTAGTGAGCTACGATAAAATACAACAGACAAAACAAATGACAAAAATCCCAGATGATGAAAAACAAAACCCTCAGATGCTATGTGGAATACATATAAATATATCAACAGCAGGCTCGCTTCCCATTTTTAGTGATGCCCCCCGTAAAACCGCCGATCCACAGCAGACAAAGTGAAAAGATACCTAGACAATAAACACTATAAGATGGCAAGAGAAGAAAACAAAATAAAACAAAGCAAGATTGCACCAGACAAGGTCAGGTAGGTATGTTATGTACATCAAAACAAGAAAATGGCTTCCATGTACAGTTTTGTGATGAAGATGAAAAATTGCGCGCACGCAATGCGATGCCAGAAAAACGGAACAGCCGCGATGAAATAATAGTTTTGTTTTGCATCATGCAACAAAAACAGGGCAGTCAGCCGCATCATGCCCAAATCGGGTAGGTGGGTTGAGCGGAATACATGAAAAAAGGAAATGGAAGGCAGAAGATAAGAAAACAAATGAATGTCCCCAATTTTGCGCACTTTTTTGTATTCCCCTAATCAGTCATGGAAATAGAAAAAAAAAGAAGAAGAAGAAAGTCCCATATCGTATGAATGGTGTCAGCTCTCCACTTGAGCCTGTGGTATCTTTTGTTTTTCCCCCAATACACAAAAAAAAAAAAGGATGGATAAAAAATTGGGTGTGCCGCGTCAAAACGGTTCCATTGGTATAAATATAGAAGGCTAGTGTGATAGCCCATTGGTGGGATTAGAATTAAGAATATTGCAGATGAAAGGAGTGACTTGGTGATAGTTGATGATGAAGATGGCGGATCGTCGGCGGGTCTTAATGGAGTTTTGTTTTGGCGTGATCAGCCCTCTCCACAAATGGCTGCGTAATGATATTCGCCTTGCCATGTTATCGACGATTTCAAGTGTCTTTGACTCGTCGACTCTTTCACTCCCGGCTTGGGGAGCTTCTCCTCCGCCGCCCCGACCGAAGTTCCTTCTCCGTCTCCATCAGCCGGGCCTGAGCCCACATGCGCGTCGTCATGTCGTTGCGGACGGCATCGCAGTTGAGCAGCTCCGTCAAGGCCCGCTTGATGCTCTCGTTGACGTCAAACAGCCGCTGCTCCTCGGCGGAAATCTGGTAGATGGTCTCTTCGTCGAGGATGGTGTCGAGCTGGTCCTCCCAGCCGTTGTTGCTCTGGCGCGGCTGTCTGGAACCGCGGCGTGAGGGGCCTCCGGATCGCGAGTGGCGCCGTGATGAGGTGAGGATGGAGGAGCGGACGGGCGACGTGCTGGGCGACGAGATGGTGGACAGGGTGCCGGTGGAGGCGGTTCGCGGGCGGATCTGCTCGAGGTTGTTGCAGAGCTGCTCGTGTTGCTGCTGCAGGCGCAGATACTTTTGCAAAGTAAATGCGTAGTTGTGGTGATAGCTCTCAAAGTCCATATCCATTGTGAACATTGAATGTGTTGTGAATGTACTTGTTGTACTTAACAAGGTGTTGTTGTAGGTGGTCGGTTTGGGCGGGTTTGTTGCTTCGCTTTCAAACGTGGTTCTCTCTTCAGCGGCTGCAGCGATATGATCGAGGTATTGCTCTTGTTCCCAGCTGTGACGAAACCATCGGACACACGAAAGAATAAAAATAAAATCGGTTTCCACTCCGCGCAGCAGGTGATGAAGAAGAGAACAATGGTCGAAAGTAGAGATGAATGATATCGAGATCAAAAGGGTTCGACCGTTGGCGATGATAGGAATAGAAACTCGATGGAGTTCTCGCTTCGTAATAATAGAAGTGATGGGAAAGTGGTTGATGTGCAGAACGTTGGAACCTTGTCTTCCGGGTCTGGCCAGGGGGTGGTCGAGGACGGATATTAAAGGTGCAACGAAGAAGACCTTCTGTTGATTCTAGGGCAGGGAAAGAGATTGCCTCTTTTGCGCAAGCGTAAAGTTCCGCCGCCGGTAGATGATGTGTGTGTGTAAAGTAGTTTCTTTTTGTGGAATATATCAAGCCCGGACCAACAGGAACCACAAAAGGTCGATGGCAAGGGGGGTTTTGCTTTATACAAATAGGACGAGGGTGATGGAAGACTGACGTCGAGAAGTCAAGGTCAGGTCAAAAAGCACCGGGGTTGGCGTGATGATTGTAGTGTTGCAGCATCCGATGCAAGAGGCGGCGGCTCCCAGGAGAAGGTGGACCGACGGTAGTGGGAATTATGGGCGTTCCAAGTGGGAACAGGCCGTTTACTTTTGTCGCAGCACTAACAAAGGCCACTCGCACGATGCCCCGGCTAATGAGGGTGTGGAGAAAGAAATAAGGCACGGAGTATCGATAAAATGAAGCGGGAATAGTGTAGCATGGGATGGATGGGAGGGCTGATGAGCTAGTAATATACTCACTTTCGTACTTGGGGACTTGAGAGAGGGGAGGCAACAAACGGTCAATGGCAATACTTGTCTACGTGTACAGGACTCCGTATGTTTTTCTTTTTTCTGATAAGTTACCGCAGGCTTGCATACATCGAATCAATAATCCGGTCCAGCTGGCGGTCCCACGACGCAGAGCAAAAGCTTACTTTGCCTGGTTCCAAGACGACGTCGCAATCGCTCGGCAGCATGAGCATGGGTACAGACTTACAAGGGCAAGCAACCGCCAGCCAATGACAACAGCGGCCAGAGCTTCGTGAAGGCGAAGCTGAGGAAGGGGGTTGCTTCGGATGCTTTCTGGTCTAGATCCTTCCTGGGCTGGTCCGGCCTCTAGCTTGCTGCGCCGGGGCCTGAACAATCTACTCTGCCGTAGCATTTGGGCGTCAAAGGGGGCGAAGGGAGGGGAAACGATGATATGCAATATGCAAGGCCTGGTTCCTCTTCAGACGGTGTAGTAGCTTGGCTTTGAAACCTTTCTGTTCCGGTACTGTACAAGAGTTGCTAGACCAGCTTTAAGGTTCATGGGAGGCAAACCACAGCCTACAACGTACACGGCGTCGTTCCCATCCAATGGCAGCCCGGCGGGTGGCGAAGAGCGGCTTCTGCTCCAGTTCTTTGCTGGCAAAACCTGGATACGAAGAGGGGGGCCCTACGCCTTACCTTGCCTTGGCTGCGGGCGAGTTGGACGATGGCGCTGCTGCACGTTGCTATGCTTGGTACGGAGTATGCTTGTTCTTTTGCTCTCGGGGCTGGTGGGCCTGGGAGCCCGTTTTCGAGCGAACAGGGGTCTCCGTTTTTTTGATTAATTTCTGGGTATCTTGCTATCACGCTTGCTTTTGTTGCGTGCTTTTCACTGCTGCTTCTGCGGTTGAGTAACCAAAGGGGGGAGGGCAGTTAATATCAAACCCGTGCAGCTGTCACCGCATCATCCAAGGCGGCTCGGGGGTCTCGTCTTCTGAATCAAAGCTCGACTCGCCTGTGGTCACGAGGCCGCGTCCTTTTCGAATCCCAATATTTAGTGGTATACGATACATACACATATGCATATGCCATGCAACAATGCAATGGCCGCGGGAGACGGCGCGTGGAGTGGCTGTTTTGGCGGTACTCGGCCGCGCCCTTTTAACTGGCACAGTCGGCGTTGCTTGAGCGACACGGAGTTGCGCCATGGACTGGACCTTGACCTGCGTGTGTGAGTGTGAGAAAAAAGCAACAGCTGAATCAATTGGGCTCGACTGAATGCTGTAATTTGCGCCAAAGATAACGAAGCGCCCTGAGCCGCTTTCCTCTACCACTTTGACCACCCCCCTTGTGAGCTTGAGAGAAGCACGCCAATGAAGCCCAAGATAACGGCAGCCGGTGGCAGTAGAATTGACTGGCTGGCAATGGCCCGCGGTTATCTGGCGCATCTCCCAACAGTCATACCCGTATCTTTTGATCTGTACCTACGATGCGGTACAGTACAGGTACAGGTTCGGAGTAATACAGCTCATGGCGGGAAAAGATAAGCCTCAGCTACTGCTCCGTGTCATTGGGCATCTCCGGATGTACTCGCAGCTGTCCTAGACATTGATCGGCCAGTCAGTGTTACAGAGACCTTCTATTTTTGCCTCGTGATCCGTACTGATCGACGGTACTCGTACATGTCATTCGGAGGAGAAGAAAAATAAATTGCAGCTATCAAAAGCCACCCCTGACCATCATTTCCACAATACAGAGCCGATCACTGGGTAACAGCCCAAACAGTGGCAAGATTTGCAAAGAGAAAAAGAACGAAAAAAAGCTTGAGAGCCCAATGGACGGAGTACGCGGAAGGAGGTTGCAGTTAATTTATTTTCAACGCCTAGAACACGAATCCAGGTGTAAAAGCATTAGGCAGCGAGCAGAGTAGCATCCAATGTGCATGTAAATCCAGCAACTCCGGTGATGGCTCTGGCTTTCCAAGTTCACAGTGTCGCATGCAGATATGCTGTAGCGACAGAATCCTACCTTGGCCTCAGCCCACCTCGAGCTCAAAAGAATGCCCAAGGCTGTGTCTGTGCCGTCTTTGTACGTAAACTTGGGATATTGTATGTACGAGTAACAACTACATACCTACGCGAGGTGCATTTACCTCACGGGACCATCGGCTAGTGATCCGCACAAGGACGAGAAAACCGCTCTTTTTCTCACGACTTCCGGTGTTGCAATGCATCGTCCCCGATCAATTGGCCACACCGGCGGACAAGGGGGCGGTTCAAAGATCCCGAGAGCAACAAAAGCCCTGTCGTCAAAGGCTCACCATCTCGTTACTCGTGCATGTAACGAGTGAGAACACATCCAGCGTTCAAAAGTGCGGTGTCCAGCCCCCAAGCTTTGCTAGTGGTCACGTTCATCAGAGACTCTGTGACGCCTCTGCCGATCAGCGATCATCTCTTGCCAACGTGGGCTCGCTAAAGCCTCAGATTGTTCACCAACAAAAAGCAAAACGCAACGTCGACCGCCTCTTTTTTCTAGTACTTTTTTTCTCATCCCTGCGTTGCGGAGACTCAGTCACATTTCACAGCAACCGAAAGACAAGACAAGACAAGAATAGAGAAAAAAACGATCAAATTGCTCATGAGGTGGAGCTTGGAAACCTGCAGGATGCTGCAACTTTACGGAGCACCTTTGCATGTACTCCGTGCCAACTCTGTGCTTCGTCCGGTGAACTAGCTTTTTTGTCTTATTTTTCCTTGTCCAGCCCTTCGACCAAACATCGTCGACTTCCGAACCGGGGTATCATGGAGGCTGCAACTTCTGCACGGTGACCAATCTTTTCCTCTCCAGCCAGCCGGCCGGCGTGTTAATTCCTCTCCCCGCTCATGCAAACTACAAAGTTCTACCGGCTGAAGTTGTTGCGCACCTGCAAAGAGACCCAAGCCAAAGGATGACAAAGAGTATAGCTTCATAGGCCGCCCGGCGTCGGCAGCCGGCCCAAGGCTTCGGTTTGATCCCATTTGCCCGTCATCCTCGGTGGCTTTTTCTCTTCCCCCGCAGCTGCAACCTCCTCTCACCCGCTTCAAAGCCGTGTAAATGCGCACTACTCGTACATGCAGGCATGTAGGTTTCAATGCTCTCCGAGTCTCGAGTGATAAACCATGCCACAGTCGTAAGACTGGGTTGCCGCTTACATTTTTTTTGTGTCTCCGGCTCTTACCGTATACCGTACAGACACTGTAGCCGGGATGAATCAATAGCCCTCCCCGGCTGTTGTCTGACTTCCCCAGACTTTGGTGTCTTGTCCATGACCTCACCTTGCGGGAGAGAAGCTGCATGTTGGAGGGAGGAAAACTCCGGCCGGGCCAGGGTCTGTCCAGAGTCCAGACCAAAGCATGGGGAGATGGTCACGCTGTTTTAAGTGACGTCAACAATCGGGGAGCATCGTATTGAGCATCCGTGCTGTAGTTGATGTATGTACGTGTATGCACGAAGGGAAAACACAGGCAATGCAGGCATCCGGACAGTTACGGCTGGAGCAATATTGAAATGCCTCAATTTGCCGTCAGAGGTGCCTGGCGAGAAATCATATTGGCAAAGCCACAAAACTTCTACAACAAAACAAGCCATTGACCTTTGTGGCTTGACCCCCAAAGCGCCATCAAGGTGATCCTGTCCCTGGTGCCATACTGTATGTGTAGCCTGGCGCCATCGCCATGCAGCTCGCTTGGGCTTACCCTAAAGCTTAACACTCGTGGACGCCGCATTATTTCACCCTGGCATCAGCGGGTAAGCTAGAGTTCTCAGAAGCTTTCCGTGGATGAATATCCTTATCAGCCTCTTTGTAATGGATTGAGTTGTGAGGTGATACAGTTTGAAGCATATCCCGTATACACTGCAAACTCACAAACGTTCCGTCTTCGTCTTACAAGGAAATATCCTGGACATTGAATCAGACATTCGAGAAACCGCAAAGTGAACCGTGTTGAGATTGAAATGATTGAGTTGAGACTCTGTGTCATAATTTGGATACTCTACAGATTCTAATAGCAACCTGGTCGTTATAAAATGGCCCTTCTTGTTGGTCACGCGACGGATTCTCAAATGAGACATCTTCCACCTTCAACCCCTCGTCGCGGCACTTTACCAAAAACACCTGAAACGTTTCCAGATTACGCTGAGTCGCTGCAATGATGACCTCAACATGAGGATACAGGCCAAAGAGTTCCAGAAGCGTGCTGACAAGGGCTGGGATTATACTTGGGTCGTATGTGATGTCCGCCCCGAGCACAACATCCAACGGACGGCCGCCGTTCCACCGCTCTTCTTCGGTTCCTACAAGTGCATACCCCCACTTGAGATCCATGGGACGTATTGCATCTGAACCCTCGAGCTGATTCAGAAAGAGGTTTTCAGGGAGGTTGTTGATGACGTCGTCTGATCCATCTGATGCTATGACATGAGTTGACCCCAAGTACTTGATGCACAGAATGGCGAGATAGCCGGTCCCGGTCCCAAGCTCCAGCACTCGCTTTCCCGAGACAATGCTGGGATCATGACAGAGAAGCTGTCCTAGGTGAAGCGCTGCCTCCCATGTCCTCAATCCCGTAGTGCCGCCGGCGGCGACGAGAGAACGGTTCTCAAACAGATTGATACTGGCCTCGTGATCTGGCAACGATGCGAGATGATAGACAACGCGGCACTTTTGCTGCACAGCATCATCCTCGTTGGGGGCCGGTGTGGAGAACAAGACAGAGAGGCAGGACATGAGGCCATCGGACACTCCCTGCTCTCGGTCAGAAAAAGCCGTCTTGACAGCTGCAAGGGTCACACAACTTACATGTTCATCCCAGTCGTCTATGCTGGCTTCAATGCGGGAGACTAGCTCCTTCAGCACTCTCACCTGGTACCTCAGCGGAGGAGGGCCTCCGGGAAGGGAATCATCTGCAAAGAGTCTCTGATAGATGACATCTTGAACTTCGGGCAGCCTGATGTTTTGAGGCTCGGGATAGTCCAAGTTTTGCTCCAATTGGAGATATTGGTGACAGAAGCGGTCGACTTGCTTCTGCACTGAGGCTTCCATGGCCATGACTTAGTATATCAAGATGCACATGTACACATACGCATATACGAGAATGATATATGACTTAATTGGAGAAGAAGATGTATTTCTCAATGCTCTGCTTGTTCATCACATTTTTGCTGGATTTGCTGCTCTGCAGTTGCTCCATGACGATCTGCCAGCAGCCAGCGCTACAGCAGGTAAAAATGGTGGAGAGAGCAAATCCCAAGCAATTCATTGGATGGGATGAGCGGGGACCATCCGGCGACAAAAATAGCAGTTTTCAGCAAACACCCGAACATTACCCCGCACGTGATGACGCACATGCTCATGCACTCTCACTTTGCTGTGAAAATTGTTGGTTTGTGCTTGCTGACATAACACACGCCCGCGCACAAACCCCTGCATTTCTCTTAGGGTTTGGGACCCAGGCTAAGCGACACGACTTGCTGCTTCGGAATTTTCGCTGCCCCGGTTTTTACTTTTGCGGCGAGCCCTTTCTCCCACGACCGCAACCACGACGCCAAACCGCCGAGTCTCTCCTTCGTTACTCTCTCAGAGACAAGCAGCACAACACCGCAACCATGGCGGATAACGACGCTCCCGTTACCCTGCGAACTCGCAAGTTCATCCGCAACCCCCTGCTTGGCCGCAAGCAGATGGTGGTGTGAGTTGGAATCCCTCTTCCGTGTCCGTGTCCGTGTCGCCAGATTCGAATTCGCCTCGCCTCGTCAGATCCTTCTATCCATGAGCAAACGTCCATCGAAAACATCGGCCTTTTCTTTCAGTGCGGAGGGAGAAAAGAAATTGCTCTCTTACTCTCCTGCTGTCTGTGGATTTTTCTCATTATTCCTATGCACACACAACACACTCGCCTGCAGAATTGGCATGACGTTTCGATTGGATTTGGATAGTGGATTCTCGACGAGGCGATGGGAAGATTCGAAAGACCGACACCGCAAACCCCCAATCAAATGGGCTGGAAAAAAACAAGATTCACGGGCTGACCTCTTTCTCTTCAATGCATATAGTGACATCCTCCACCCCGGCCGTGCCAACATCTCCAAGACTGAGCTCTCCGAGAAGCTCGCCAGCCTGTACAAGGCCCAGAAGGAGCAGGTCCAGGTCTTCGGCCTGCGCACCCAGTTCGGTGGCGGCAAGACCACCGGCTTCGCCCTCATCTACGACTCCCCCGAGGCTCTGAAGAAGTTCGAGCCCAAGTACCGCCTGATCCGGGTCGGACTCGCTACCAAGCCCGAGCGTGCCAGCAGACAGCAGCGTACGTTGAAATCCATCATTGGCAGCGGAGCAGCGACACCGCTGCCAATTCCCCTAATTATTGTGTATATGTGTGATCTTTTTTTGACTGACTTGACATGTGGCAATACAGGCAAGCAACGCAAGAACCGACAGAAGACCCTGCGCGGAACCGCAAAGGTCAAGGGTGCCAAGGCGAAGAAGGAGAAATAAACGCAACGCTCTGGATATTGTTGCTTGCTGGTGCTGGTGGGAGGTGCGGCGTGGCGCTGTGGTACTGGTACTGGGTTGGGCATTTTATTTGCGCACCTGCGATGTGCTGCGGACTTTTTTCTCTCGGCATGTAAAAAAAAGACAAATTTTGTCGTTGTCGATGAACCTCTAGAAACGGCTGGGAAGGGGAGTGATGGCTCGGCCCCTCCCCAGGGTTGTGTGCCTTCGATACACTAGCATGAAATCAACGGTGTTTTCGGGTTTCGGTCCAAATATGCGTCTCTCTTTATTTTGGTGGTTTTCGGAACATATGGTTCATGCATTTTCCACGTGCTGGATGAAGTGTCGTTTTTTTATGTCATGACGGTCCGACTCCCAAGAAAATTCGGTGATGATCAGTGGGCAATTCAATGAAGAAAAGAAAAAATCCCTGTTATTGAATGATATTCTGGATTGTGGTCGTAGCACTTGTCTTTCCCATCATCCCATACCTTTCTGCTCCCCGATGCTACACTGTTTGTCTAATGCTGCCAGATATCTACCAATCCTTTGTAGTGCGAGAAAAGACAACTTCACAGAATATAACATCAGTACAGGCTAACCACAGATACGAATCAAATCCTATTCCAAGTCGCAAAACGCTACAAACTAAGAATCAATCTTAAACCCAAATTACAAGACGCCAGAGAATTCAACCAAGATCTACGAATATGCCAATTGTCACTCTCAGTTACCAGTGGCCCCATGGAAGCGCAGGGACCTAAATGACCAAGTCACAAACACAAACGAAACGGCAGCCAGGCCAGCAAAGATGAAGTAGACCCAGCCAGCGCCACCAAGCCATGTGTTGAGAGCCTTGTTGATGATGGGAAAGAATTGGGCCACCAGGAACGTCGCCACATAGTTGGCTCCCAAGCACCAACTCTGCGTTGCGCCAACGGCTTCCTGGCCCACGAGCTCCGAGGCCAGGATAAATGGCACAGGACCCAAGCCCACGGCGAAGAAGCCGACAAAGAAGAGCACGGCAAAGGCAGACACAATCTTAACGCCAAAGACGATGGACAGGGCTAGAACAAGAGCGCTGCTGCCCTGGCCTACGACGGACATGATCAGACAGGTCTTGCGTCCGAGTCGGTCTGGCAAGGGCGAACATGCGATAGTCGTAACCAGGTTGACCAATGAGACTATGATGCTGAGGAGAGCAGAGGAGATGGGCAGAAGATCGGCGAGAAGCGAGACAGAGTACATGATGACGGAGTTGATACCGCAGAACTGCTGCACGAACATGATGCCGACGAGGGCAACGATGACGGGCCGAGTGCTGGGATCCTTGGCGACCTGCAGGAAGCCGAGGTGAACAGGCTCGTTCTTGGCCAATGTGGCATTGGGAGGAGGGATCTCGTCGGCATTTTGAGAGAGAAGGCCTTCCTCCTCTCCGGCACCTGATCCATCCCGGCCCCAATCCTCGCTCTCTTCCCTAATATCAACCGCCTGGCCGCGGATCCTCTGAAGGGTCCTCTTCGCACTAGCCACGTCGTCGTGCGCGGCGAGCCAGGCTGGGCTTTCGGGGACGATGAGCAGCCCAATGCCCTGTGCGGCAGCAATCAACGCTCCAATACCAAGGTTCCACCTCCATGCGCTTCCGTAACTCAGGAAGAAGCCCAGCGTCTGCGTAATGAGGATACCGATATTGATAGAGATCTGTGTCATGAAGCCGAAGAAGCCTCTTCGATCAGGCGGGCAAACCTCGCTAATGTACAGAGGAACAATGACGGTCGAGGCTCCAGCCCCGATGCCCGACAGGAAGCGGCCAGTCGCCATGACGAAGACGCTGCTGGCAGTGGTCTCGACGACGGAGCCGACGATGAAGAGAAGAGCCGTCACACGCATGGCGAGGAGGCGGCCGCGGCGAGAGGAGAATGGTCCAGCGGCAAGAGCGCCAATGAGGCCTCCGACTGTGAAGATGGAGGAGACGGTGGCAAAGGCCGCCTCGTCCATGGGGATGCAGTCGTTGGCGGCATCGGCATCGTGGACGGAGGTGACGAAGCGGGCGAGACGAGTGAGGGCTGAGACGGACTTTCGGTGGCAGGTTATGACATCTTGGGGGGCGTTGAGCTCGGCCTGTAGGAGAGATGTGTTAGCAAGTGGGATTTTGAACGTTTATAAACGAATAGATGCTCAGGGTCAAGTTTGTAGCTTGAAATGAAGCTGGGATTGAAGCTCGAGGGAGTGACAAGCAGAGCGGTGAATGTAGAGGATAACACTGCGAAACGACGCACCAAGTGGAAGCCAAACTGGAGCGACCCGAGAGTCGAGATTGCGATGAGGATGATAAGATACGCGGTGACTCCTTGGCCCGCCATCGTCGCGGATGGTTTGGAGCTGGAGCTGGTTGATGATGGAAAGTTGAAGCTGTCGCGACTCGAGTCCGACGATCAGCTGCCCGGCAGCTAGGCGCTGTCGTTTTAGTGGTGGGGGGAGAAGCCCCGGGAGGTGCCGCTGTTGGCTGATAAGTTCCAGGGGGGGTTGGGCCACGTTTTTTTCCCCAGCTTAGGGGCTGGGATTTCTTGGTATTAAGTACCGCTCAGTGATATCGATGCTTGACAACTTCAGCTTTTTGACGAGATTGAGTAATTCATTGTCTACTTTATATAGATAGTTGTTATCTGATAGCCAAGATTAATATCAATTTGTTCCATCTCTCTGTCATAGTTGACTGCACAATGTTGATATCTTGTACGACCATCGTGACCATGATGACATCCATACGACACCTACCCTATATGAAACTGACCGATTTCGAGGAGCTCCCATCATATGATGCTCTACCGTTCCATTGCAGCTACATGCAGGTACACAGCTTAGAATTACTGACGTGTTATCAATTGTGGACTTTGGAAAAGCTATTGGCCAAGAATGATGATGATTGTGTACGAGTTGACGTTTACTTCAAACACCGATACCAAAACACTTTCATCAGATATGTGCAAAAACACGACAGTCCAGTGTAAAATGCTGAGTGTGGTTCATACTATGTCAAATTCATTTGTATTTTGCTAATGCATCTCAGCACGGCAAGGTATCTCAAGAACCAAATTCTATAATCGCCATGTACTTTTCTCAATGCCCAGCATTAAGCCTTGAAATCCTCCACTACGGTACCAATATAATTCAGGTACACTTCTTCTCACAAGGCCATTCAAGCAGCTACTCCCAATCAAAAAAGACAAAATAGTTAATCATCATCGTTACAATCCTAAAAAGTCAAGAATCTGTTGCTCACCCAAATTCTTCAGCACCTTGCGTCCCTGAATGCAGTCCGCCTCGCAACGGGCCAGGATGCCCGCCTCCACGATGCCATCCTCGACCCACGCCTGGACGGCAGGGTGCTCATACAGCCGGTCAATGTACTCTCCCGCAGGCCCAGCCAGCTGGATGCCAAACGTCTTGCACCGCGACGCAATCGGCGCGTAAAAGGCGTCCGCCGCGGAGAATTCCTTGCCGGCGATCCAGGGGCCGCCAAACTTACTGATGCCCTCGTTGAAGAGCTCCGTGAGCCGGTTGATGTCCCGCTGCAGGGCCTCGCTCGGGGTGCCCAGCTCGATCCGCAGGGCCACGTTCATGGAGCACTCGTTGCGGATGGCGGGGAAGCCCGAGTGCATCTCGGCCGCGGCACAGCGGGCAAAGGCTCGGGCGAGCTTGTCGCTGGGCCAGACGGCCGGGAAGTCCTCGGCGAGGTACTCTGCAATGGCGAGGGAGTCGTGGACGAGGGTCGAGTTGTCGTTGTCGACGAGGGTGGGCACCTTGGCGGAGGGCGAGAAGGTGAGATAGTCGCGGCGCTGTTCGGCCAGGTCCTCCCGGAGAAAGCGAAGCTTCTCTTCAAAGGGGATGTCGAGGGCCTTGAAGAGAACCCAAGGCCGCATCGACCATGACGAGTAGCGCTTGTTGGCGATGTGGAGCGTGTAAGTCATATTGAATGCTGGATGTTGGCGGTTTGGCTGTTGGTCGTCGGTTGTTGGCTGTCGATGGTCGATGGTCCGTTGGTCCTCTGTTGTCGATTGCGCCCTTTCTATGACTTGTGGCTTTCCCCCAGGCTTCTTGATATTGAAATCAAGACAGCGTTATATAGCTGAACCTCAGAAGGTAGTGACAAGCTCAATGCTCTGTTGAATTACGAGCAATTGGACTCTCAGTCTCCGACTCAAGCTCCAAGTTTGATCAGAAAAACGCCTTAGATTTGACCTTTGACACTACTCCAATTTTCAAGCCACCAATACTTTTATCACTTGGCGCCCTGTGGCTTCCTTTCCAGCGACAAGCCCTGAGTCAACTTGTCTATATTAAATGGACAAGATTCTTCCCCACGGTCCGATCCGAGACCGATAGAAAGCGGTTCACTGAGTCGCGTTTCATTTCCTAATTGTGTTGCGAGAGGTTAACACATGTTGGGATTGGGCTGAGAGCAAATGTCGTGGGCCGCATTTGTAAGCATTTCTTAGCCGAGGCGAGACGGCTTCATCTTTTCACGAGCATCGTCGTAGAGTCCATTTCCATGGTATTAGTGCCGTTCAGCATTGAAGCGTAAATCAAGCTGCCAATCAAGCAAACGGGATCTCCAGAAGCTTATGTGGCTAGATCTCGCCGGCTTCTTTTGATCTTTCTTTATACTCGTACACATTTTGCATAAGCGCTTGATTGATCACCCGATAAACCTCGGACTCGAGCCGCCAGTCTCAAAGGCGGCGGGCAATGCCCGATTGGTGGCGGCGAGATGCGGCGAGATGCGGCCTAGCAGCAAAACGAACCCACCGGCTTTCTTGTTAGACACGAGATCAGGTTGGGTCGAATTACCTACCCGTTGGTTCCACTTTTAGATACCAACTGTTCAATACCCTCACAGTTGGGCCGGAATTCCCTGAAACACCCGAAAAATCAATACACTTCCATTTATAAGGGAAATAGACCGAATTTAATGTTATTTTATTTACCGTTAGTTTATAATTATATTCTCTAAGGAATTAAAGGTTATATTTAATTATTCTCTATAAAATTCTCTTTTTATTTCTTTCTTCTTTAAAGATCTCTTTAATTTTCTTATATATTAATCTAGGCGGCGATTTTAACCTAGGCAAGGTTAGCGATAACGGTAAACTTTAGAAATCCTCCTCGCCGCTAATATCGTTGGTAAAGTTAACTAATATCTTTTATAATACTTCCTATATAGCTTCCTATATTATTTTTTATATTTTTTTTTATATAGCCTTATTATCTTTATTATCTTTATTACTAAAAAACCCCAGCTTAATATTTATTAAACTATTAGTTACTACGCCTTAGGAATACTTTAATATTTAGTCTAAGATATATAGCTTAGTTTAGGCTTATTACAGAACCTCCCTTATATACTATAACTAAGATCCTAATGTATTAATAATAAAAAGATTTTCTTTATAGTTAATAAGGTAAGAATATTCTTTATTTTAGACTTTAAGGATAAGGAATTCCTTATACTTCTTAGTAGCTTTAAACTATATTTTTTTTATTATCCTTAGTAGCTTAGCGGCTTATTGTTTAGCTTAGGCTTTGTAATATAGCGTAAGAAGTCGGTTAAGTTTAATATTAATAACCTAGCGGCCTTTTTATAGCTATATCTTTATTATTTTAACCTTATTAGCCTTCCTTAACTACTTATTTTATTATTTAATTTAGCTAAAACTTAAAGTAGTATAAAAGTTATTAAATAGCTTAATAAGGCTTTTACGCTTATAGTAATTTATTATTTTCTTAATTTATAGATTTTAATTAATTATAAAATTATTAATTTAGTTTTTTAAAGTAGCAGCTTTTATAATTATTAAGCTGGCCTAACGAAGGCTTTCTTAAGTTAGGGAACTTAAAAGATTATTATACTTCTCTTAGGTATTATATATTAAAGTTAAGGCTTAATAAAATTAAGTCTCCTTAGGCAGAAGACTTAAGAATACTAGGTTAATAGCCTTTTTTTTCTTTTACTATTATAAAAAAACTTTTATTACTAAAGGTTATATATTAAAAAGGAAAATATTAGTTTTTTTAAACCTTTTTATAATATTATACTTTATAAAGCCTTTATTATATATTATTTAAAAGGTATTAAGGAAATCCTTCTTTATAAAGGTAAGGTTGCCTTTAAAGAGTAATTATTATAGTATTTTTTAATAGATATACTTAAGGGGTTGGAAGATACTAACGTTAAGAGGTTAAAGAATATAAGTTAAATATAATAAAAATACTATAATAATAATATTAAATTTAATATAGTATTTAATAAAGTCTAGCCTTATATAGTTTATAAAGTTATTAATAATAAAAAGATAATATATTTTTTTATTTTTAAGTCTTTAGATTAGTGGGACTTTATATAGCGGTAACTATAGCTTATAAGGGTTTTATAGTTATATATTATAGCTAAAGTATTCCTTAAAGCTTAATCTTAACCGTTATACTTATGCTAATAGCTTCTAAGACTATAAATTAAAGTAATAAAGCTATTTAAATAAGATTTTACTGTTAAAAAAGCTGGTCTTTAATTAGGTGAAGTATATAGCTTTATTAGCCTTAATCTTTACCTAAGACTTAGTTAAAAAGGTTTTAAAGATTAGCTAGGGTAGAATTAACTTATTAATAGTATTAACTAATGCTATTACTATAGAAGATTTTTAATTACTAGGATTAAGGACTTCTGGCTGCTGTACTTTTATTATATATATAATAATAACTTAAAAAGTTTTATAAAGGTAGTTAAGTTAGATGCTATATTTGTTTTTATTTTAGTACTTTAATGCGCTAATATAATATTATATAATAATTTTCTTTAATTTATTAAAGAAATTTATAAGATTCTTTATATTTAACGCTTTAAATAACTTCCTAGCTTTTTTAATAGCCTTAATATATAATTTTTAAACTTCTGGATAGTTTAGGAGCTATTAAGTATACTAGTTCTTTCCTAGATCTGTAATTTCAGGATTTTTTTATTATTAAAGGTTATTAATAGCAGCTATAATCTATAGCTTTATTATAGGAAATCCTCTTTATTATAGCTATATTATAAATATAACGAGGGAGTTATCTTCTTTATTAATTAAGGAGCGCAGCTGGCTAGGCTATTGAGGAAAAGGATTAGGGCGTTAGAGGGAGGAAATTATGCGTTAAACGGCAGCAGGGCTTACGTTAAAGTCTATAGCAGCCTTCCCTATAGAATATGCTTTTTAAGTCCTTAGAGGTTAATTATAATTAGCTATAACGGCAGCAGCAGCCTTAAAAGCAGGAGGAAATTTTAATATTTTATTTAATAATAATTTTAATCGTTAATTATGCGTTATTATTGTTGTTTACTAGTAAATTGTATATGGGCTAGAACTAAACTAGGTGTGTATTAATTTTTCAGTTGTTTTAGGGAATTCCGGCCCAACTGTGAGGGTATTGAACAGTTGGTATCTAAAAGTGGAACCAACGGGTAACTGGATAATGACAATGGCATCCCAGAGGGCGCCCTGCTCGAGTACTGCAGTTGACGGACTGGTTCCTCCGCCGATCCTCGGGCTGGTATTATACCCTGCTTATACCCATTGCAATCGTCTCTCTTCGTAGCAGGATAGGAAAAGTTTTCCGTAGTTCGAAGAGCAGCACTGAGTAACAATAGACGGCAAATGACTGTAGCTGATCCACATCACGATTTAGCCGCGCCTTACCATCGACCATCGACCACCTTACCTTAGTAGGCATGTAGGTGATGCCTCTTGTGGATGGTCTTTTATGTAGTCGATCGTTGGAATCCAGATTCTCCTTGTAGATAGCCAGTCGCTTTTCCAGCAGTCAAGTTGCTATAAGCACTCTGTCTGGAGTTGACAACTTTGACCTGTAACATTTCAGTATCACCACCGGCGATTACCATCACGCAAGTATCCAACTTTTCCGGTTTAAAAATTGGACCAGCGGACGTGGAAGGCCGAACAACGGGGCCCACAGAATCTTGAGCCGTCTAGGTCCAACGCAATCGGATGTCGGCCGAATGACCGCAACTGTTTCCATCTGGATATATATGACTGACGCTGCTCCGTACCCCGGACGCCCTCTCTGCTTACCACACTGCATTGCATTGAGCGCGCGTCTGGCTGTAATTTGAACTCGGCCTCCGTATCATAACCATAGTTGATTCATGAAAGTGTCGTTAACACTTCACCTACTCGACCTAGAGTGCCATAAGTTGTATTCTGTGCCGCGGAGATTCGTTATTCTTTGCTAGGATCCAAACAGCGACATCGGCATCATTCTAACAAGACCCAAAGACTGTCTAGTCTCAAGCATCGACTGTGCAAGAGATACCTACGAGGAAAAATAATTAGTTTTGATCAACCAAAAGGCGAATATTCGACTCGACTCCCGGTTCCAATCTAGTGAGCACCAACAAAAGCCGAAGAACCGAGGCATCTGTGCCATCATGGCACTTACACAACCAACGACAGGCCTAGGGTCTGCTGAAGCGTCTTCCACCGAGGGAGACGTTACCGAGGGAGACTTTACTTTAGAACCTAAAATCGAACCAAAAATCGAAACGCCCGGCCACAATGCGCAGGAAATGCCCGCTATTGAAGCACAGGCTACAGCTGATGCCACCTCAGAACCTCCGCCGGACGGGGGTCTCAGGGCGTGGCTTCAGATTGTTGCCGGGCATCTCGTTGTCTTCAACACATGGGGCTACATCATCAGCTTCGGCATCTTCCAGCCATACTACATGGAGATGCTCAACCTCCCAGCCTCGGCCGTGTCTTGGATTGGGAGCATCCAGACCTGCCTCTTATTTCTCATTGGCACCTTCTCTGGACGTGCCTTTGATGCTGGATACACCAGAACATTCTTGATAATAGGTTTCATCATGCAGGTGGTGGGAATTTTCACGACGAGCGTCTCGACCACATACTGGCAGCTGTTCCTTGCGCAAGGAATTTGCCAGGGCTTGGGCTGTGGGCTTGTCTTTGCGCCGACGATTGCCAACATGTCGACGTATTTTTCTAAGAAGAAGATCCTGGCCTTGTCGGCAGCTGCTTGCGGTGGTGGAACTGGGGGCGTCGTTTTCCCTCTGATTGCGCAGCAGTTGATTCCCAAGGTCGGATTTCGCTGGACGGTCCGAGTCATGGGCTTTGTGGTTCTGGCCAGCAGCGTCATCATCGTTTCGCTCATGAGGACAAGACTGCCACCGCGAAAGGCTGGCCCTCTGGTTGACTGGTCTGCTTTCAAAGAGTTGACCTATGTCCTGTTTGCCATTAGCATGTTCATCACGCTTTGGGCAACGTATTTTGCATACTACTACGTGAGTCTCGTTCTGCCCTTTGCTTTCCATATCACATGTTTCTGACAGCAATTATTAGGCACGACCGTACTCAATAGATCGACTCGACGGATCTCAATCGACGTCTTTTAATATGCTCATGATCATCAATGCCATTGGCATTCCAGGACGACTTGTACCGGCTTTCCTGGCTGACCGATACTTTGGAGCCGTCAACATGTTCATCCCCACGATCCTGGCCGCGGCCATTTGCATATTTGCTTGGGCGGGCGTCAATTCCATCACTGGAGACTATATCTGGGTCGTCTTCTTTGGTTTCTTTGGCGCCGGCATCCAGGGCATGTTTCCCGCAACAACAGCCGGGCTGACCAAGGACCTGAGCAAGGCTGGTGTGCGAATCGGCATGATATTCACCATAATCAGCGTTGCAGCACTTACTGGGCCGCCGCTGGCTGGAAAGTTGGTTGCAGTGGCTAATGGAAGCTATATCGGAGCTCAGATCTGGGGAGGAGTTTGTCTCGTCGTTGGAGCGCTGTTTCT
The DNA here is from genome assembly GCA_020045945.2 of Trichoderma semiorbis. Taxonomy (NCBI): domain Eukaryota; kingdom Fungi; phylum Ascomycota; class Sordariomycetes; order Hypocreales; family Hypocreaceae; genus Trichoderma; species Trichoderma semiorbis. Next base: position 7,474,232 of record CM034695.1, read on the forward strand.
AATAGGCGCGAGTTGGGCGAGCCAGCAGGAGCTTAAAAAGAGCAAGGAGCAATCGATTTCTCAGGAGTGAAAAAAGCATGAAGAATTAAAGGATTAAAAGAAGAAATAAAAGGAGGAAAGCATATATAGAGGATGGTTGTTTGTTTATGACTGCATGTGGCTGCGATAACGTTATCATATCATAGATTCCCGCTATCGATACCGAAAGGGTCGAACTTAATCACTAATAGAGATTCAATACTTCGAATGACATCTTTCTGAAAACCACAACAAACACTACCTAGGTAGTCGTAGACAGTTTTTGCGTGGTATTAAAAGGAAAAAAGCCTTTTACAGAGACGAACGAGCTGTTCGGATAGATTGATAACCATCTGTAGCGTGTCAATTGCTGTGCCGAATCTCTTGCAGCAAAATCGCCTGCTAAACTGCCCCGCCACATCTTCAACCCGAGAAAGAAAATCTCAAGCTCACATCAAACACAACTTTCTCTCGCCATAACCGACAACTGCGGTCATGTCAGCAGTGCCATGGATCTGCCGCAGCTGCGCCAGAGCTCTGCGACGATCCCAACAGCTGCAGATTGTCCGATTCTCTTCCAATGGTGTGCCACAGCCTGCCTGCCTGCTCTCTACGTTGAGCGAATCCCTCAGCTGACAGTTTATGCGCCCAAGATGCTTCCAGTTCTCTCGCTCCAAGCCTCCTCCGCCGAGCTCAATCGCTCTCCGAAGAGCATGACGACCTTCAAAAGAGTCTCAACAGTTCCTTTGACGCCACCAAGGCCAAGCGCGCGGGCGAATTGGGCCGTGTAGCCTCCGCCCTACGAGCATGGGAGACGGCCCAGTCGTCGATTACAGAACTTGTCTCGATGACAGAAGACCCAGACCAGGATCCAGATCTTGCTTCTATCGCCAAAGACGAGCTGGAAGGAGAGCGCGCGAAGCTGGACGTGCTGGAGAAGAGACTCAAGGAAAGTCTCACGCCGAGACACGCCTTTGCCGATTTACCATGCATGGTTGAGTTTCGACCCGGGCCGGGAGGTCTCGAGGGCAGATACTTCACCGACACGCTGTTCAAGATGTACAAGGCGCTGTGTGCACGGCGAGGCTACAGGGCCAACGTACTCAAGTACGAAATGGCTGAAGCTGCAGGCGATCAGTCTTCGTCCTCTGGCGAACAGCCCGTCCAGGAAGCTGTCCTCGAAATCCAGGACCAGGGCGCCTACGATATCTTTCGAGGAGAGGCGGGCATGCACCGTGTGCAGCGTATCCCCAGCACCGAGAGTAAAGGTCGAGTGCACACGAGTGCTGTGGCTGTCTGGGTTCTGCCGTCGTTTCCTGAGGGCGGCAGCGGCGCAGACAATGTCGATGTGGACGATCCGGAGAGCGACTTTTACGTCAATCCTCAGGACGTCAAGATTGAGACGATGCGAGCTAGGGGAGCTGGTGGACAGCACGTCAACAAGACCGAATCTGCCATTCGTATGACGCACATCCCTACTGGCACCGTAGTCTCCATGCAGGACCACCGTTCGCAGCAGCGCAATCGCGAAGATGCGTGGAAAGTGCTTCGTTCCCGTATTGCCAGTCAGCGTGCCGAGCAGCGGGAAGAGGAGGCATCCAAACTTCGCAGCAGCGTCTTGTCACAGGCACAGATCACGCGAGGTGACAAGATCCGCACGTATAATTACAACCAAGACAGATGTACGGATCATAGAGCTGGGATGGATGTGCATAATTTGCCGGATGTGCTGGAGGGGGGAGAGACGCTGGATAAAGTGATGGAGGCGGCGAGAGAGTGGCTGGTGGGCAAGGAGGTTGAAATGCTGGTCCTGGAGGAAGAGGCCAAGGCGAAGAAGTGAAGGGGCAGTTTTGTAAGAATGCATGTGTATGATGAAAAGAAGAAGGATTGTGTAAGTCTCCCGTTTTACGATATAGATCATTGTATGATGTACGATATATATGAGTATATACCTTAGTATGTGTATATGAGTGAACTTGGGTATGCATCACTTGAGAGAAATTGTCAAAAATAGACTCTTTTTTGGAATGAATGAGTTCATCATACATTGATGAAAACATTAAAGTTCCTTTCTGGCCCGTTTTCAGCCGTCTTAATTGCACCAACTATTCCACATAGCTGTCTATCCACCATAACTCCAAGTAATTCGCATCTCAGCCGCTTCCAAATCCACCGTAATACGTCAATCCAATATAACCAATTATGACCCCCATTCGGGCCTGGTATAGCCGCCGTGATTCCAGCACCGCATAATTCCATAGGGAAACAAAAAGAAAAAAAAGGAAAAGAAAAAAGTAGCCTGCACTTGTATGTCTGCTTCACATTAACCCCCCCAAGACGACTTTGCCCAAGCCCGCCACTTCGGACCTGGCGTGTGATCTGCTGTGGTCTTCAAAGTCCTTCACCACGCCCTGTACGATGATTTTCCGGATTTTTGAATCCGCCTTGGTGAAGAGCTCGGCAATGGGAGCTGAGCACTCTCTGGGCGACGGCACTAGCGCCAGGAATCGCGTGTAGCAGTCAATAAGTACATCGCACAGCGTGGCAAACGTCTCGAAGAAGTCGGGATCGAACGGCAATGACGGCGTCAGGAGATATGTGTATTCCTCGCCAGGAAGCAGGTCAGACTCGGAGGCCGCAAAGTTCATAACCGCGGGCGCGGGACCGGCGTTGTTGGAACCACCGGCGGGTGAGTGATGACCAGAGGCCGACGAATCGTCAATGGTGACGTCTGCGGATGTAGAGCGGCGGGTTTTCGTGCCGGGACGGCGGAACATGTTGGGGATGCGGGCGCGGGTCAGGGCGGCGGTGGAAGAGTCGCCGTGAAGCTGCTGAAAGGAGTCGAACTCGGCGAGGAGGGCGTTGAGGCAGCGGAGGAACTCGAGGGGCGTGGAGGAGTAGAGGTCGTGGATGGTGGGGATGGAGAGGCCGAGGAGGAGGTAGTTGGTGGCCTTGCGGGAGAGCTTGCGAGGGTCGAAGCTGGGCATGCGGGAGAGGTCGGGCTTGTCGAAGAGGTATGTGTTGAACCAGTAGACGCGGCCTTCGTGGCTGTTTTGATGGTGATGGTCAATTCATGCATGTGTCTTACTGTAGATAGAGGATGACTTACGCCTTTCGCAGGTAGTCCAGCGTCGACACCCGCTTCTGGGCTGTCTCCGTGATCTGCTGGTGAAGCACATGAGCCTCGCCCTGCGCCAACGCCCACATGGTGCTGCTCATGCCCGGACGCGCCTCGACCGGCGTTGCTGGAGGAGGAACCATGGCAGCGACTGTGGCGGCTCGCGAGATCATGGATGGTTCGGGGGGGCTAAACGGCACTCGAGGCCCTTCAATGGCGTCCCTCCGGCTGTCCTTTTCCTGGTCCCTCTCCTTTTCCCTCTCCTTTTCTTTTTCTTTTTCCTTGTCCTTTATGGCACCGTCCTTGCTCACAATCTTGGCCGCAGCAGCGAGTGCCTGTGCGAGGTCGGGAACAGCAGGTGTATCGGTGTTAGCGTTGGCGGTGTTTGCGTTGTTGGCAGCGTTGCGACGTCGAGAGCCGGGCAGCGAAGCCTTGAGGGAGGAGAAGGACGCCTTGCGCTCCTTGCTGCTGCTGCGGACGGCGGACAGCGACGAGGAGGAGTTGTCGGGAGGGCCTCGATCACGGTCACGATCACGGCCACGATCCTTATCCTTATCTCGGTCACGATCTCGGTGATCTCGGTCGCGGGTGGATGGTCGCGGCAGGTTGAGCGACACTGGACTGAAGAGGGCGCCCGAGGTGGCGCTTGAAGGCGCCATGGCCGTTGCTCTGGGCTGCTTTTATTGGATTGGCACTATTGGGGTCTGGTCTTGGGTCGTGGGGGCTTTTCGCCTTGCAACGTTTTTGCGCGCTCGGGATCGAGACGATAAGCGGCGCTTAATTTTGTCTTGCGTTAGCGAGTTGTGCTACTCCGTTTCTCGTGGCAAAGTAATAATTGGAAATTCATGCAAACTGTCGTAAAAGGCAGGGCAGATGGGAGATGACAGATGATAGATGACACGACACGATACGAGGCCGTATTGAATCATGGCATGGCATTGAGCCAGGGAGGTGGAATGAAGAAGAACAAAAATAAACAAACAGTGAAAATGAAAACACAGGGCAACCTACGAGAGTCGCTCCCTTTTTCTCCCTTGTTGTTCTCTCTTCTTTTTCTCTTCTAGTTTCTTTTTCGTATCGGGCGTCAGCTCATGGCGGTGGATTGTTTCGACTGGATATGCGCTGGTAGAATGGATGAGATGGATGCACGAGTGATTATTATTGCAGTTTGGCGGTAAAGGAGAGAGACGTCGGTGCTGTCCAATTTAACTGCATGTAGATTTCTTTGCAGACCCAGAGTCGTATTGCCTGTTGCTTTTGGAAGCCGACATGCGACAATTGGCCAGGCTGTGATGCAACGCGATGCAGTCACGGCGCAATCAGGGAGAAGCGTTATTCCGAACTTGATCCCGAAATTCTTATCTCTTTCTGTTCTTGCAATTTTTACAATTGAATTGAGCTCAATTGATACTGGAGAATTACTAGCAATAATGGCGTGACGCTGAATGGAGAAAGGGGACGGGGTTAAATCTTAAAATCACATGGGTTTCACGTTGGCGGAGACGGGACAGAACTTGTAAGTGCAGTAAAGCATCTCAGTCTCAATGGTATCAACAGCATCACCAGCCCATCACATTAATAGATGCATGTACAGGTAGGTACAGGTATATAGATATAAAAAACATTTCAACAAGGTACTCATTCATTTCATTCATATCATCAGTTACACGGCCTTGTCGGGGGTAACCTCCTCACGCTCAACGTGCTCGAGCTCAACGCCCTTGTTGAGCACATGCTCCACGTCCGCCTGTCGCTGGTCCTCACTGATGAGGCCGAACAAAATGTCCATGTCCTCAAGAGTGCGGCCCTTGGTCTCCTTGATAAAGAGGATGACAAACGCCAACATGCCGCAGCAGAAGCAGCCAAACATGATGAATGTGCGCCAGCCGACGTGGTTGACGGCAGCGGGTGTGATTTCTGTAATGACAAAGTTGAACAGCCACTGTGTAGAGGCGGCGAGACCGACACCGTATTCACGGAGACGTGTAGGGAAGATCTAACAAGTTTAGTGTTGGTTAGCATACGGGGGCATAGTGTACTTGGTGTTGACGATGATGGACACATGTATAGGAAATCTCTTACCTCAGAAACATAGACCCAGGGGGTTGGGCCCCAGGAAAAGGAGTATCCGATCACGTAGAGATAGATCATGACAACCATGGCAATGGACGCCGACGAAACCGTGCTGCTCTTGGGGTCCGGCGGATGCGTCGCGAGAACGGCACCAATGATGAACATCATAGTAGCCATCCAGATGGCACCGCCGATCAAACTCCTCTTGCGGCCCCATCGATCGATGCCAATGAACAGGAAGATGGCCGTGGCAACAACCTTGACGGTGCCGTAGACACCAGTTGCAAACAGCGACGAGTTTGTGCTGCTGACGCCGACCGTCTCGAAGATCTCGGGGGCATAGTATCCAATGCTGTTGGTTCCGGAGAACTGCTGCCAGAACATGATGCCAAAGGCCAGCGCGAAGCGGTTCCAGTTGCCCTTCTTCAACGTCTCCTTCCAGGTGACGCCTTCGGTAAGGGCCATCTCTTCCTCGATGGAGGCTCGGATCTCAGCCATTTCCTTCTGTACCTCGATGTTGTCTGCAGACTCGTTGCGGATGTATGCCAGAGACCGCAGGGCCTCTTCATGGCGTTGCTTCTTCATCAGCCATCGCGGCGACTCCTTGAGGAAGAAGAGGCCGCACAGCATGAGGCCTCCTGGCACGAGCTGGATGCCGACGGGGACGCGCCACTGCTTGGTGCTCTGCTTGATGTGCAGAGACACGCCGTAGTCGAGCCAGTAGGCAAAGGTGCTTCCGATGACGAGAAACTCCTGGAACAGACCGGCGACACGGCCACGGATGGCCGGCGGGCAGTTCTCGCTAACAAAGACGGGCGTGATGGCGGACATGCCGCCGATGCCGAAGCCGGCAATGACACGGCCGCCGTAGATCTGGCCAATGGTGTGCTGGGCGCTCGTCTGGACGGCCGCGCCGACGAGGAAGATGACGGTGAAGAGCATGAGGGAGTAGCGTCGGCCGAAGCGTTCGTTGAGGAAAGCCGCCGTGATGGCGCCGAAGAAGCAGCCGGCCGTGAGCAGGGACACGACGTTGGAGGCTACATGGGCGTTTTCGGTGGACGCGAAGCCGCTTGAGTCTGTGGGCAGGCCAAAGTCTGATTTGAAGCTCTTGAGGGCGAGCACGCTGCCCATAACACCCGTATCATAACCTTAAAGAGAGAGAGAGGAGATGTTAGCACATGCACATTATATGGATCTCGGTTTCGTGGGCCGTGAATGACTGGAACATGGTGATGAAAGTCGGAAACAAGACAAGAGAGTTGTAATAGCTCTTCTGATTTGATTCCAAATGTTGTGAAGAGAAAGAGACAAAGTAGAAAGAGGGAAACACACCAAAGAGCAGTGAGCCAAGGTAGGCCACCGATGTGAGGATATACACGCGATAATTCTTAAAGAACTTCATATTGGCGACTTTTACTTCCAGTCCCAACCACAGAAGATGCCAACTACTGTACGACAAACAGACATCAACTGGATGGGGGTCTCATGCCCTTGATATATGAACGAGAGCTCTCTCCCGTCTTTTACCCAATTCATCCTTTCGTCCCATCCACAAGTGAGCAACAACGTTAAACAAGCCGATCATCCATATTGCGGTGCGCTAACGCCCGTAGCTGTGCGTCGGTTGGTGGGATAAAGGTGGATAGACCTCGAGCAGGGCCGTTATCCCTTGTTTGTTTTTTTTTTTCGCCTTCTCTTGCTTAGTAGTGTGTAGAACCTTTTCTCTCTCACTTTCCCCAACTCCAGACCCCCATGGGGGGAGAAAATCGTGGAGGATGGCGCCTGTGGTTCCGCATTTCAAGGGCAAGGGACAAATCGCGCGAAGCTGATTCCTTGATTTCCCCAGCTAGACTCCCCGCATAGAGGCTGATATCCCCGCACCTACGCACGGCTCAAGACGGCTAAGGAGGACTTTTTGGGCCAAGGCTGGGGCAATGGCCTCGCTTTAAAACAGCCCGAAGGGTGTGGGGGATGGAGTCATGCCTTCGCTGGGAGCGTTGCCGAGATGCCGGTGGCTTTTACTGTATGCTTGGATTTACCCGCCAATGAGGAGGGAGGATAGAAAGGACACTTTGTTGACGAGGATGGAGCACTATTGGATTCTTTTACTGGTCATGAGGTTTTGATTGTATTTTTACAAGTCTTGGTAGTAGGTGAAAGAGTGTGATTTATAGGGAGAAGAGAAAACAACATTGAAGGTTGACTACATGTATCAAGCTCGGTCATATGGCTGCCGATCCTTCCACCCTCCAGAGCCAACAGCAAGGGGAGCGTTCCTCCATCCGTATTCATGCCTTTGCATTTAGCTTCCAGATTAGACCATATTCCCATGGTTGGGGTGGCATCCGACGCTACACAACCACATGCCAGGCCGCACAACACTTGGGCTTACCAGGATTCGCGCACAATGGAAGCGTTCCAATAGGACGGCCACCAAGAGCTCCTTGGTCATGCTTCAAATAGCCTTCAATAATTCTTTTTTGTCTTTGCTGCACCTCGGGGTCTTCTTCCGAGCTACACATGCTTTTTACATTCACCACGAGTCACTTAAGACACACAAAAGTGCTGTGAAGCTGAGAGTTTTGGAGACAATTTTGGACGCGGATTCATGGAAAATCTGGATCCACAGCTTTGGCCAAGAAGGCTGAGTTGGCGTCTTCGAATAGAAGCTATGGGGACTCAAGAAACAAGGTCTCCAAAAGTATATCTCCATTTCTTGTGATCGTTGGAAAATCCGTCTTTGGTAGCGCGTGTAATGATACTTGGTTGGGGTCATTTCTCGGCGTCTTGGCTTTCCCACGGCGGCTTCGCGGGACCGACTGCCGTACGCAGTTATACGGGCCCTAGGGATTAATAACCACGAATTCACCCGTAGTCTAACTTGGCGCTTGGCGGCATCAGCTGTCTTTGAAGTCTGTCTTATTCATACATGGCCATGTTTTCCATATACTGATTCCTTTTGGCTAAATTTAGGTGGCTGAAACTATCCTTGGACAAAAATCCTTCCTTCATACAGAGTGTTTGTCATATCAAATCGTGACGTTGAGAAATATTCTATTCGCCCCTTGCGTTCTCCATCATTTGTGGCTTCGACGCCACCACGAGGCACAGAACACGGAAAGGAACTCGGCAGAGACTTGGCGCAGCATTTCCAAGAAATTAATCGGCGCGGGATGTGGTGGGATTGATGCTAGCTTCAGTACTACATGCACACTACATGTCTTCTAGGGCCTTGGCAATTGAACTCCAAAGGATGGTTGCTTCTAGGTGCAATGATGGCGAGAGGCTGAGAAGTAGTCTAGGTGACGGGACCGTTAGTTAACACCAGAGGCGATACAAGTTCATACAAAGAATTAATCATTCGTTTATTAGCGCCTTGACAATACTCGTGATGTAGAAACTGGAAGCGTTGAGAGCCTCAAAATCAGCCAAGGAGCTAGCTGTGTAGATCTCACACCCCAGAAACACTGCCTGTGTTTTATTGGCCAAGACATGACTTATGAACCGTTTACAAATCAGTTCTTTCTCAATGTTGAGCACACGTATCACGAGATCACTTGCACAAGTATACGGGAACCAACACGAAGCAAAGGGGAGCCATCATGAAGAGTACAATTGTAAAATGAACTAAAAATTGAAATGATATATCCGATAACTATAAAATTTCTATATACAAGCCCAATCTATTTGGGTAAACGTCCTTTTTCTAAAACAAACAACTCATTTAGTCCTGGGGCCTCAGTCCCTCGGCCATGGCCAGCAACAGGCCAAGTGCCTTGTGGGCTGGAGACAGTGTCTTCTTCTTGGAAGAAGATGTGTCCTTGGACGCCGCGGGAGTGTCATCCGAAGAGTGTGTAGAAGTTGGCTTAGGAGCCGCCGTAGTAGTCGGATCAGACTTGACGGATCCAGAGGATGGGGTGGCATCGTCGTCAGACTTGATGGCCTTTGTAGGGGCGACTGAAAAGGCACATGCACCGTTGTGCCAGGCAGCCTTTGCGGCGTTCACCCAGAGCAATTCAGGCTTGCCAAGCATCTCAGCGGTGTAGAACAGGCGGCAGTCGGCAGGCTGGTAGATGAAGTGGGTAGGGACCTGATCGTTGAATGGAGCAAATGCGTTTCTAAAGTTGACTGATCCTGAGCTGACTCTGAAGGGAAGCTTGTCAAGGGGAGGAGGGATGGCAGCTGAGAACACGGAGTATTCCTTTTCGGTGAACAGAGGCTTCTTGGCGTCAGTGGCGTTTTGAACGAGTTCATTGGCCTCGTCGTAAAGCTGTGAGATGAATTCAAGTTCGAGAATCTGGCTGCCCTTGACACCACCGATTCCCTGCATGGGGCCGTTCTGGGCGCGACCACCAGCGGCGAAGACACGGACACCATAGGGAATCATGTGGTTGACGAAGATGGCGCAGGTTGAGGAGCACCGGCCATCAGTGAGCTAGCGGTAGTGTTAGTAAACGAACAAAGATGGAATTATCAGGGGAGAGAAACGGCTGCTTACAATGACAATGTTCTCGGGCTTGAAAGGAGGCTCTGTTCCATTGAGGCCTCCTCCAAGACCAAAGATGTTGATGGGGGCGAAGTTGGGGTCAGTTTCGTCAAAGTCGTCGCCGGCGACTTGTGCCGTTGAGGGGACACCGAATGTTTCAAAGGGGCCCAGGAAATCCGCCGTGGTCTTAAACGTAGTCTTTTGGTCTGGCTGGACCAATTCGGGGACGAAGAAGCCGAACTGAGTCAGCAGCAAGTTGTCAGAGGGATTCTTGACGCGGCTGACGGTTTCGACAATAAACTGGGTAGTGGGAACAGAGCGGAATCGGGTCGCCGAGAAGATGGTCATGTTGGGGAAGAAGATGCTGACCAAACCGTAGCCCGAGTTGACAATACCACCGCCGTTGTTGGTGACGTCGATGATGATCCTGGACTTGCCGGCAGCGAGAGCCCTTTTGACAAAATCTTGAGCCTCGAGAGCAAAGTTCTTAATCTGGCCATCTGGGAGGCCATCGCCTGCCGTCGAAAAGGTAGGAACAGTCAGGACAGCAACGTCCTTGAGCTCCGTATCATCAGGAAAGTATCCGATCAACAGGTTGAAGGGATCCTTGACAACGGGCTTGGGGTATGTCTCGGGTGCGGCTTTCTCCTGTGCTGCCTCATCCCTTCGCTTTATGTTCTTGACAATGTCTTCGTTAGACCTCTTCTTCGAGGGCTTAGCAGACTTAGGGTCGCAGATGGCATCCCACAGCGCCTCGCCAGTTTGGAAAGTGAAGCCGCCGAGGGCTGTGGGGATGCCTGTGCTGAGAGGGTAAGAAGCCAGGGTTCCGTTGCCATATGTCACGTTGAACTCGTGGACGCCCGGGAATGACTGGAAGAAGGAAAAGCCGCCGTCGTTCTCCGAACCATCGCGGCCAATAGGCACGTTGGCCAACATAAAGTTGTATCGAGCATCGGCGTCCTGGAGACCGATATTCTCGGAGAGCTCCTCGATATACACCTCGGCACCAACTCCGTTGATGAGTATCACAGGGGATACGTCTGTGTTTCCGGCTGCTAGGAGTTCGCCGTCCGCTGTTTGCCATACTTGGTTAGACAACTGCATCTGACCATGGGGATGGAAGGTACATATATAGATGCATTAGTACTTACATAGCGTGTAAAGTTTGGGAATAGCAACACCATCAGTAGAGAGTGAAACTAGAGAAAGAGGGCTGACCCAGGCAATGGCGCCGAATGAACACGGCGTGAGAGAGAGATGGCCATCATTTGCAAAGCCAATGAGATGGGCCAAGTCGAGGTCAAAGTCGTATTGGGACTTGTACAGGTTGGCGGATGCCCTATCACGAATGTTTGCCATGCCACCAAAGAGGTCGATGGTGGAGGAGACGGAGCCTTTGGGCGGATCTAGATATGCCCTATTAGACCCTGCTACAGGAAGGAAGAGGACGAAGGACAAGACATACCTCTCAGAATCTCGCTTGTGGATTGCCATTGGAGATATTTGGTGTAGTCGTCGACGAAGCTCACTGCGAGGTCGGACTTGAAAGGTAGTGATTCCACGCAAGCAAGTCCAAGCTCACTCGAAAATCGGGTCACATCTTTTTTAAACAAGGCGGCAATCTGTGCACAAGGCTCGGCAGCGGGAGCTTTTGCTGATGATGTTGATGCTTCTGCAGCGAGTGCCGTTGTCGCGAGAGCCGCGACGGCGGAGAGGCGTGATAACCAAGCCATCACTTCTATGAAGACAAAAGGAATAAAGACAAAACGCTGTACACAAATAATAAAACAATGCTGGATGGAGAGAGGGGAGAGAGAGAAAGGATTAGAGAGCCACGACACTACTAATAAGTATTTGTGGTAATACTCTTACTTCTCTTTGGCTTGGCTGTTATGGAGTAGAGCTTGGCCTGTCCCCTTGAATATTTATCTGAACTTGCCGCACACAGCCCACCAACTCAGAGCCTCACTATCAAGCTAGGATAGGTCGACTCCATCAAGGCCATTTTCTTTTTTTAGGGCGCAGCGCTTTCCCCAAAGAGATCTAAGAATCGAGGCATAATGGAGTTCACACAGCCCACCCCTGTCTGGGCTGACGGCGACCCGCAAACACAGCCTAACTTCTCAAAGCTGCGGTGAAGTTGGGTGCTTACACAGATGTGTATTCAAAACACGGTAGGAATGCTAGTTTAGGTCCTGAACTTGATGTAATTTCACATGATTAGTTTTTGATTTGTGTGTCGTTCTATTTCCAACCACCCCAAGCTAAGGAGTACACGATGTTGATTTGGCACATGAGGCCATTGGGTTGAACTATGCACTCGGGACCTCACTACCAATCATCGGACAAACTGTAATAGAGCGTCAAATAGAAATAGATACAAGATATCAAGAAATAGACAAAATATATAATAGTAGTACAGCTTGAGTACAGCTAGAGCCGAGTTCTAAACGCCTATGCGGGCGCTTGACGTGATCAGTGATCACAGACATCTGCTAGCACGGGCAAGTTCGGCAGGCATATGATGTGATGAACAGGCATCTACAAGCACGGACAAACTCGGCAATGTGCCGTTGGGCTGATATGGATCCTCCTGCATCCTACTCTACACCTTTCGCACCATAATAACTGCCGTAGTATCATGAGCACCAACAGATTTACGGAGCTCCAAAAGAACCGCCCGAATCTGGCGGGGGAAGGAAGACACTAGAGAAAAATAGTGTGCTGGCTGCTTCACGCTGTACGAATGGGTCCGGCTCAACAAGTCTGGTCCGATTCTGGGATCAAACTCCGACGAAAGAGTCCGGTGTTAAAGCTATTCCCAGAGACTATTCACTGTGATGAACTCCGCGAAATTGTTTACCGGCATGGTTCACTAAACAATATATGCTGATCCCTGACGATCTTGTCAACTGTAAGCCCAGAGCAGGGCTCATCTGCAACGCCGGCACACCTCTGGCACCTCTCCAGGAACAGAAAACGAGCGTTTCCCCCTATCGAAGCTGTCAGCTTCTAACCACAATCATACTAAGCTCTTCGACCGTGTCATACTAAGCTCTTCCCAACCATGCAACCCTGTCAACTCGCTTCAGGGTCTTGCTCCACACTCTGTCAGATAGCTAATGCCAGCGTGGCTGAGCCCATGATGACCGGCCCGCTTCTAGGCTGATTCTAAATTTATACTTAGTTTGCTAATTAGGAGCTTGCTGTGCATTGGCGCTCGAACAGTTGGCCTTGGTTCATTTATTATAGCAAACGGCCTTTTTCTGTTGAAGAGTTCCCTGTTATTTGCGGGCTTACAGAACTAGTACTTACTCTGCGCACGCCCTGCTTTGTATGTTTCGAGCCGCTTCCCGCCAGAGCGTGGCATAAGTATATTGGCAAAACTCGAGCCGTCTGCGTTGACATTCTTTTCTTTCCTTTCTTTGTCAAATCTTTAGCAATTGTCGTATCGTCTTCTATTCAAAAATGGGTAAGGGAGGTCGCATCGCGTGCATCGCGGTGCCATATCTATGGACGATAGGTGCTTTAGTTGCCATCATTTTCGTGGGCATCGGTTCTACGGACTCTGATTCAGCTACACTAAACAAGCTGTATTTTATGAGGGTGAGTTTTCTTGGCTTGCGTCGCAGATTTCGAATGGCGTCTATCTGCGTAGAATCCTCTAACCAATTCCCATAGGCCGATCTCTCCAATGTCACGGCCGTTGAAGCGACTAGATTCGGCGACCAGCTGCTGAACCTCACCTCAACCGCTATGCGAAATGCTAATGCTACCGAGGAGCTTGCCGCAGCTATGGAGGAGGCGGAGAAGGACGGCGATCTACGCGATTTCTACAACATTGGTCTCTTCGGTTATTGCTCTGGAGAAAAGGAACACAACGAATTTAACGTCGACTTCTGTAGCAAGCCCAAGGGAAGCTTCTGGTTCAACCCGCTGGAGGTCTGGCACTTGAACATAAGCGGCGTGCCTGATTTGCTCCCAACACACCTCCAGTCTGAGCTCAAGACTTACCAAAAGGTGTCTCACTGGATGTTTGTGTCATATGTCCTTGCCTTTGCCACTACATGTCTTCAGCTGCTTGTTGGCTTTTCGGCCATTTTCAGCCGCATTGGAAGCTTGGCTACAACCGTCGTGGCTGTGGTAAGTCTAAATCTGTCTCAATTGAGCATCTGCCGTACCGGTTTACCAACAGAATGTCTACAGGTTGCAACCATCTTCATGTTTGCCGCAAGCATTACTTCAACCGCTCTGTTTGTAGTCCTGACCGGTGTCTTCAACTCCTCCCTCAAAGAATACGGTGTCAAGGCCAACTTGGGCGGCAACCTCTTTGCCGCATCATGGCTTGCCGCTGCGTTATCCCTGGCAAGCTCCGTTCTGTGGCTCTTCAGCTCTTGTTGCTGCTCGGGCCGCTCTTCAGCTCCTCGCTCTGCTCCGCAGCACAACTACGAAAAGGTTGATATGGGAGCTGGCTCTGCCTCTCACACGGGCCATACCACAGCACCAGCGCCCACTTTCGATAACACGAATACGGCATATGAGCCATACCGCCACAAATAAACACGCAATGGGATACCAACTTCCTATGTTATGAGGACGGGGAAAAGAGAGAATTTACACGGTGTATATAGTATTTTTAGCTTAGGAGGGGCTGGCTTTTCTCTTCTTTTTTTTTTCTTGATGTATAGAGCGTGATTTTTGTCAACGGACGGGGACAAATTATAGGCGCCAGTGCTGGAACTCTTATATCAGAGCTGTTATGCTCAAGCAAAATGTATAAATTTTAAGACATTCGTCTCACTTGGTTTACTCAGCATGCTTTGATGCGTCACTTTCACACAAGCCTACATGTTTTCTCATAATATTCCGGCAAGGTGTAGGGTTTGATGCTTTTGTGGAATAATGTAGAACCCATTGCTGTAAGTCAAAGTCCGATCCCTAGAAGCCGTCACCTTCATCGGCTTCCGATACATGTATCAAATAACCTATCACATTGGAACATAATGTGACAGCTTTGACCACTCTCTCCTGCTATTCACAATTCGCCGAATATGCAGCCAGGTGGATTTGGAGCTGGAATATGGAGCAATAATACCCTGCGGCCGCATTAGGTAGGCTGAATCACTTGCTGCAAGCAGGGAAGCTGAGCCTACGAACTCCGTCGCTAACGATATTGGTATATAAATTCCTTACGCGTGACATAATCCTGGTTCAAGGGCGCAACCCATAGGGATTTGATAAGTGTGCAACGAGAAGTCATGTACGCCTTTGCTGCAATAGCCTCGGACAAGTGGAAAGTCCTAGGAAGGTTAATAATGCCGGCCCAATAAATGAAAGAGAACGCTTCACGATGACGCCAATACTGCCACTATTGGCTTCAGCCCTACGACGAGGGTCTGGACGAACTGTATAGCCCCATTTTACCGCGCAGGGAGGCTGTGATGCCAACGACCATTGCTCTATCACATTCGGTAAGGTCTCCATGAACAATTGTGGCGGTGTCTCACAGCTGAGGCTTCTTTGTGAACTACACTTAAAAACGAGCTGAACAAGCGGGAAACTTAGTATGAACAATAGTGTCCAAGATTCACTGTAAAAAGAATTCATGGGAGTAGAACTAAGCTGGGTGGAATTCTGCTTCTTCTTCTGCATCATTTTGGATTAGACTATATGCTCAAGGTAATTGTTTCTGTAGTAACGAAGCTAACATGATAACAAGATTACAGGCAACTCTTGTGATTCATCTAAATATATGTGCTGTACTATAAAATTGTATGCATCATGATGATATATATACCGTCTAGCAAGTATTTTTAGCCCAATGCTTGCGATCGGAATATTGGTTCAGGGTAAGTTGAGTACGGGTGTCTCCATTCAGGGAAAATGTCCAGTCCAGCAACTGCTTCCCAGCCTTCCACTGCCTCGAATTCAGCTTTATCATAGTTGGACCTATTTTACCTAGTGATATCGTCAAACACTTCTGGGCAAACGTTGGTTGAGTGCAGTATCATTTTGAACAACTCTCCTTTGATACAGCCATACCCACATCAACTTCTAACAGACACAATATAACGTTGAAGATTGATGGTATTTGAAGTCATAGAGTACATTGCAAGGTAGTCCGTGAACAGAGATACAGTATTTCCCCACTTTCAAACTAGAATATGGCTCTCCAACGTCGGAAACTTTGATGAATCTAAGCGACTATTGCAGTGGTTTCTTGAAGAAATCCACGAATAACGCTCTCGATCACCAAAAGTAGCCCATTGAATCAGCCACCTAAGACTCCAAAAAGTTCAGCACATCCCTGCCGAATTGGGTCGGGAAATGGAACAGGAAGCCGTGGCCACTTCGCGGGTAAACAATGAGCGTTCCGTTGGGTACTTTTTGCTAAATCACCCAACTGTTAACAGTGGGGAGCATATAATCGTCCTACAGTAAGCAGATATTAGCATAAGGGCTTCGTAAAAATGGTAAAGGACACTCACATGACCGTTTGCTCCTAGAACAGGCATCTTCAAATCCGCGAGTCTGTCATAGGATCCGTTGAGTCCTTGAGAGGTCTCCGGCGTAAAGAACTCAGTAATACCGTTGCGCATTGTGTTCATTCCGTCGCCTCCATTAGTCAGACCGTCGCTGAGAAACTTAACGTGCTCTTCACCGGAGCTCTCGACGCCTCGTTTGTGGATTCTCTCCCAATAACCTCGAGCAGCATATTCTCCTTCTTTGGTCATGGGAAAGAACAAGATTCGCATTTGCGGCAACTCCATGTGCTTGGCTCCAGAGTATTCCAAAACGCCAGCCATGTTTGGAGTAGGAACCAACTCTGGTCCAGCACTAGGACCGGTGCCGCAAAGAACAAGCTTCCGTACATTGACGGTAGACGGTGCGTTCAGTCCGACGAGCTGGTCACCATTCCACCAATGCTAAATCCTAGAACATCGACTTCAGTGACGCCAATAAGGCCGAGGAACGTGTGTACATCAGCAGCCATCTGACGGATTATTGAAGCGACCTGCCCAGTGCTTCGACCAGCGCCAGGATAATCGTAGAGAATCACATTTCGACGCGCTGCGATGGTATTGATCAACAGAGGGTCCCAATGATCCATCGTAGACCTGAAATGGCCCAAGCAGAGCAAGGGAGTTCCTGTGGCTGCTCCAATGCGGTGGTAAGCATACTTGGCTCCATTGGGAGCCTCTACATATTGGGTCTTGGCTGTTTGCTGGGTTGACATGTTGATGAAGAGATGAGGAATAGTTTGTCTTGAAATATATATCGAGTTTGATCTTGTTATCTGATGATGAACGTGTTGTTGAACGGGAGAGCATACAGCGTTTTATATACAGTGCTATGTGCTGGGCAAGTGCAGGCAACATTGACAACTCTTTCTATCCCATAATGAATCCCGACAAATCCGAATCTGCTATCCACATGTTCAAGAAAACCATACATCGAGGCAGTTTCCTATTTCAGGAAGCAACCCTCTTGCTATCACAAAGCAACAAAGCTCCCGAGAGATTACGGAGTAGCTTTACCGGATTTGCATCTCGGTAAATAGAGCGGTAATAATCGAGATCTCCCTCGCAGCCATGTCGGGTTAGAATCGATGCGCTTTGCCCAACTAGGAACCTGCACGACGAGCGAGTTCCGGTGCAATTTATTTTTATGCATCATCTGGTGCCTTGAATTGTTTACAAATCGCTAGATGAAATAATTGGCTATGATTTGCTGTCGATTGGAACCGGCTGTATTACGAATTGGGTCACATTAATCTCCACAGTCGGTCACAGTCAGACATGCGCTCTGTGGGAGCATCTAATCAACTCGGCAGTAAGTACGGCAAGAGAAGGGCATCAACATATTCGATCATAAACATTGATTTTCGTAAACTATGTGGTGATAGAAGTTAAAATATCAACATGAATATACCAGTCTCTATATACGGAATAACGAGATGGTAGATACTAATAATTCCTTAAACTGCTTAGGAATACCAGAGCTCAGCATCATCAACGATAAGGGTGGTGGAGGTGATAACAGAAGAGCCAGTATAGGCGAAAGCATAGCCTTGAACCTGGATCCAATCGGCACTGGTCTCATTGACAAAAACCTGCCAAGGTCCAAAGTTTCCAGACGTGAGAGGAAAGTCTTGGAACAACTGGTCCTTTCCGTCGGAAGTCTTGACATGAATCTGAACAGTGACGTTCGTGATACCCGGGGCAAGCTGATCCTCGCCGTAGACAAATCCTGCATGGAAGAAGCCGGAACTAAGTTTCTTCTCCTCTGGGGCGTGGAATCGGATACCATCGGCGAGGTTGAGGAGAACGTTGCTGCCGGAGGAAGCCCATTCAGCAAAGTAGGTGAAGGGCTGAGAGTTGGGACAAGCAGCAGTCTTGGTGGAGTTGATAACCAAGTTGTATTCAGTACCGGTAATAATGATGCCCTAAAGTTGCCATTAGCTCACTAACATGCACAGAGAAAAGGCATCAGTAACTTACGTGGTAAGGATCCTCCTGAGAAAGCTGCGATCTTCCGCATGATTCCTCGTTAGAGACCGCAATATCATCGAACTAATAGAGATGAGCCATCTTGTTAATAACATTCTACTGCCTGACTCACTGTCAAAGTAACATCAGGAGCACCGAGAGCAGAGGCCCCGAGGGCGGCGGCAGCGGCGGCCAGGAAGACGCGAGACAGAACAGCCATTGCGAATTGCGATATTGGAGAATGTGTAAAAGATCTAGGGATGTTTGTTCTCTGAAGTCCTGTGTTGAATTCTTCTTTAACAGGAGGAAACGGACGTCCCTTTTATACATAATTGAACTCTTCGATTTGTATAAGCCATGGCCCAATTGACTAATGTGGAGTCCGATTTGCACAGGGGAGTGTCGATTCGAGATGCAACGAAAGTATCAGGCCACTCAACTAGTCCTAGCATGTATAAGATCATCATAGCAACATACTAAAGAGGCATAAATAACAAGGTCAGCGTAGCAATATGTTGACAATATTCGTATATGCTAAGTTGCTGATGCCATCTTTCGCGATCGAATTAGAGCCTTCCTAAGTGGGTTACGAAATGCGAAACCTTACTTGCTACCTGTCCATTGGCTTAGTAACATTTCCACTAGCCTGTTAAGGGTTGAAACCAACAGTTGCGAGTGTATAAGCGAGGCCTATAAGCTCTCCGTAGACTCTGCAAGTAATTCAAATACTCTATAGTAGTGAAATAAATGCAAAGATCTTTAACAAAGTTTATCATTGTAAATCAACAGTACTCCAAGTTGGCACAATACATCAACAGCTGTATTAACCGGAAAATTAAAATTAGACATATGTTTGACTAGTTGATTGTGAGACAAAGACTATAGTTAGCCGGCAACTAAAACTATCATGGGTCGGCAACTCAATGTTACGGTGAGCATTACTTCGCAGACCCTAGGCAGACATCTATACACATTCTCCTTCCCTGTTAGGCAATCCAATTCAACACGAGAAACATCACATCTGTGGTATGAATGTCCATTGAAACAACAAATAATGCATCAGCAAGGGGTGCATGATGCTATTCGCAAAGCATATTAGTCTATAGAAATGATTCAGTTGGGCTCACATGGCTCTCGTGTTGCATGTGTTGCTGCGTTACAGTATTGTGTGTTGCTGTGTTATTGAGTCTCACTTCTTACAAGAAAGGAAAGGCTTACGAGAGAGAGGCAATGCCAAGAATAAGCTATTGGTTTCCTTGGTGTCCGAAGCTGCATGAAATGTATACGCGTTCATTGTATTTTCCTCGTAGATTCTTCTGATTGTATTCTTCGCAAGCCCGTGGGAGAAAAGAAAAGCTCACGAATGATTATCTTGGAATACAATCAATGAATTTGCATATGATATAAAGGCTTAAAACTTTCACAATCATCTGGTCAGTGATTCTAAATTAATTAATTATACATACAATTGGAAAACCATATGACCTTGCTGCTATGGTAAGCTGTATGATTGCTATGGCAAGCTGTATGAACTTGCTGCTATGGTAAGCCTTTTGATCTTGTAGCTAATTCCCATACACACTTTATGAATAACTACTACATCTACTAAACTCGCAACACTACCTACCATAATAGCATAAGTAGTTAGTATTTCCTATACTAGCACATGCCGAATATAACGCTCCGGACATATTGATCGATGTATCTATAAGAAAAGAACCCCCACCTCTGTTTCTTTCTATACTGCCAAACTTCTTAGAAAGAGCCTGATTTTGAGATTTAGCCTCACTTTTGGCGGCGGATGTTTTAAAGCTTACTTCCAAATCAGATATCTTGCCAATAGGAATGCCCTAGCATCTGAGACTGAGTTCACGCTGGAGGGAATGCCAGTCTACCAATATCTATAGCACTTGGACGATCAACGTACCATATACCACTTTGTCTGTACCGGCCAGTATTCTCAGGATGGCGAGTCTCTGCTACTGCACTACAATAACTTGATGGTGGACAGCGAGTCAGCCTGTATCCGTCGTATAGGGGAAGCTGACTACGGTGGTCCACTTACCGAGTACGAGTCTCCTTGGTTTGTGCAACACATGTCAATTTTGGCGCCCTGGACCTGTGCTTACTCTTGATAGCGGTCTAAAGTCCTGAGAGACCTGATATTATACACTCTGCCAGCGTCTACTTTGTTAGCTTGGTACTGATCGTCATCAACTTGCCAATCGCATCCTGTAAAGTACCAAGCTAACAAAGTAGATGTCGGCGGAGTGTAACAGCTATCATGGATGCCTAGGCACTAGCTCTATTCTTACTAAGTAGTATTCAGGTTGGCTATGTAAGGAATTGAGGCTCTGCTGCTACTAAATTACGTATATTTCGTAACCGCATTCTTAAAGCTAGCTTCAATTTAACCTTACTGAGGACATGGGTCGGGCTTTATTGTTATGACATTAGAGGATGGAGGCATGATGATCGAGAACAATGTCCGGAGACATCTATATAATCCAACTATCCCTCCTGATTGCTTCTTATGGGCACACTCTTCATCAGTACAAAAAGATCTAGTAAGGCATTCGACTCTTTCTCTTCTGACCAACTACCTTCTTACATCTAACCTTAGCCTTAGAAGCGAAACATCAGCACAAATCGGTCTTACTTCTATCAACCATCTTAACCAACATGTCCATCTGCACTTCTGATCGGGGCCCGTCTAATATGGACGGGGCTTGTTATCACACTTACAGCGATGAAGCATTTGATGCATTCACAAAATGCTGCGGTTCCGCTCCTGTAGCTCAGGTGTATGACCCTAAACGACTGGTCGAAGAAGATAATACTCGGGGTGGGTGCTTTGTCTACTGCCCAACTGTTGACGATGGCCCGAGTCCCTCTAAGCTCGAAAAATGCCTTAATGCAGAGAGTGATTCCGTTCGATGCGACCCATTTGGGTTCTACTCAGCTACGGATCAAGTCGAGCTCGCCACGGAACAGGCGAAAGACACTGGATTTTGTCAGGCTTGTCTGGCAGACATAGCAGACACCGTGGAGCCGTCGACAACGGACAACGAAACCTTTTTATCAGAAACTGCCACCGTAGAGCCGTCGACAACTGACAGCGAAAACTTTGTCTCGGAAACTACTAGCGGCACAACGGCCAAGAATACTAAGTCGCCAAACACTGCTTCAACCACTCCCGCTCCGTCAAGAACCGAGGCTTCTGCAACTGCACCTTCAATTGCTAAAGCGACCAGTACTAATGCTGCTATTGGAGTGTATAAAGCGGATACCGTCCCATGGAAGACCGGATTTGCTATGGGAGCTATGTTATTTACAAGTGCAGTTGCTGGGATGCTGGTCTAACTTAAAGGGGGTATAGTGAGATAACGGTTTATACCTAGCTGAAGGTAAACCTGGGTCAAGTAAGGGTGCTCTACTACTTTCATTTCAGTCAAGTGAGACTTTTTCTCAAGTATTTTTACATTCAAGTTTTCAAGTTCGGCTTTTCTATCGTACTATTTTCTTTTTTGAATAGAGTATATTAATTATTAGAAAGCTACTAAGCTTCATATTCATCAATTCATTTCATTATTATTAATGTATTAAGTACATAATTACAGCATTTCATAAATGATTGGAAGAAGCCGCGGCGTGGACTAGAAAATACTTTCACGAGGAAGAATCATGTCTGAGTGGTGCTTCTTCGACAGCTCTAGCGCATGTGTTCCCCTGCGTGAACTTTGGCTCCTCTGCAGCTTCCTATGATGAAACGCCTGTCCGGCCTTCTCCCATGTACAACAATAGGCTCACAAGGACGCAGTTTGGCTGTGTATCCGAGCTTATCCATTATGATGCGTCCTCGCCAGCTAGAATACGTGACTGTCCGTCATCACTATCACATTGATTATCCATGACATAGAACTACGATGAGTTTCTTCGATCATCAGCTGCCTTGGAAAACTCCATTTCTTCTAAAGACTATCCCGACGACACACAAGGTGTAGAGTAAACCCCAGTATGTGTATGATAGGTCCGGTCAACGAAACATCCACAAGGTCACAGAGCGTAAAAGTCACGGCGGCAAACTCAAGGAAAGAATTTATCTAGGTGGTGTCGATATTTTCCATTGATCCCCATGTAAATTCACATCCCCAACCACACCTTCAGCTTCCCGGAGTATTCTCTCTGTCGAGTCCGAAATTCTCACCGTCCATGGTAAAGCTACCACAAACTTTGTAAGACCTTAAGTTAATGAAATCATTTCCCTATAATATAGGTAAAACGAAAAAAAAGTCCCATTTAGAAAGGTAATGGACCTGCATAAATTAATTCTACTATAACAAGTCCAGAAGAGTGGTATTTCGAAACAGCTTCATCATGCGATAGCGTGAGAATTTTTGGACAAAATTTAGAGTATACTCTGATCTGGACTGCTGACATTGGAGACAATGTGAGTATAGCGGGCACACATATCAGGATATTTATGTAAGATGCTCAACTCTCTAATCTTCTTTATCAGTGATTGGAATTATATCGGTAAAGACAGTAGCAGGCCAATGGTCGGCCGAGCTTAAACTCTGAGTAGAGAACTCCATACAACGACCAAAGGTGCCAATCAACCCTAATAGCGTTCTCAATCCTTTTGTACAAAGAGATGTTAGGCACTGCATTACCTCAGGACTGCTGGGATATTCAAGGTAAAGTCCGATAGCTCTATTGCATAAGCAATAAGCTGCAGTTAGTTGAAGCTGATGTTGAGTAAGACTTGGAAAAACCCACCTGAATTTGGTGATTATTTTGGACCCTAGTCGCTGACACCACTGCAACCCCAATCGTGTATGTAGTAGTCTCGGAATTTTGTCTAAAGCTCGCCTTCAACCCAGCAGCCACGGTCATGGTTATGCACATTAATCTTGTCACAGCAAGATTTAGTAGCTTGACCCTTGTATGATTCTATTGGGCAGGTGTTTGCATTTGAAAAGCACCATGTCGCGGTCGAAGGCGCGATCAAGGAAACAAAGTAAACAACAGGCAATAACTTCATGATGACTTGAGATTGAGATTCAGTTGTTCTTGAGGAAGAGAGTGTTTTAGAATAGTAGATGAGAAGATAACGAGACACACTATTAGATGCACAAGCATTTATATATCTTTTCGCTTCTCTGCAGAATGCTAGGAAATCTTGTGATTGGTACTTATTCGTGGGAATTGATCCATCTTAGTTGTGGTGCTACATAATGATATCAGCAATGATGCTGTAAATTGCTGTCGACATTGTGCATGCAGTAAGTTTTGAAACATACGTTACACTTGTCTCAAGATGAAGATCAATCCTCAACAGCATGATGATATCAGTACGACGAGTAAAAAATTGACCTGATTATTTATATGGCCGAATTTTATCTTAGATGACCTATTGTATACTTAGAGCCACTCCGCGGCATAGTGACTAGATAGCACTACTGGCTCACATCTATATTAGGTCCAACTGATGTCTTTGAGTCTCCAGCACCCTAATACCTCGCTTCTCTTGTTCTTCTATTTCGTCTAATAAGTTGCAGAGATCGCTGAGAGTGGATGTAGTCTCTCAAAGCAGGTATATTAGCCGCCTATCAAAACAGTATATTCGGCCCAACAAACTTCATTGGTGCAGCGATTTTTCATCGTGTTACACCACTGGGCGAAGGAGTGGCGGACTGATCTTTGAGCTACTATGTAAGCTGAAAGGATCTGTTACATACAGATGATCTATGGAGTCGGAATGGTAACAGTTGGTGATTTGTTTCAGATAATTCCTTCCCCACATCGGTCAGGAAGAGGTGAGGAGTCTTCCAGGCCAATAAGGATTTAATCGGCCGGTCGGGGATGATTCATCTCCGATGAACCGATACAAACCAGATTGTTGACCATATGACATGCATGTATCACAAAGAGAAACATTTTACATCATTGGCCAGAGAGGCATCAATTTATAGCGGTCAGTGAGTAAGCCGTCTCATGAATATTGGGTTTCTGCTTTGCCTAAAGGTTCTCAAATTGATTCAGAAACTAAACAGTAATATCTAGCAATATCTCTGTATTCTAATGACTACATGTAGCGTAGCAGAGTTGAAGCGCACTTAGGAATGGATCAGGTGATTTCCGCTTCTATTTCTTGCGCATCTCATTTCTTTACATCAATTCACGAATAGATCATAAATGCCGTCATGTGTCTCGAGCTTACTGCCTTCCTCTGCAAATCAACTAGCTTATTCGAGTCATTTGGGTTTATTTGGTAGGATTTTCATGACTCGGGCTTCATCATCAAGAAAAAATCTTCAGTGATACTGGAGTTTTCTAAATCCGTAAGACGCTCTTCTAAATAAGGAACACACCGAAAGATTCTTGTAGGGCATTGAGCTGGCCGTGCGCGGCGAGTTGTCCGCTGGTAACACCAATAGGACCTGGGCATACAGGATTCCTAAAATATATGCCCTACTTGCTCCAAATTGAGAAGGAAGAGACATGAGAGAAAAGCAATATAACGTAGCACTCAGTTGACCATGTGGATGTTTTGCTCAATCTCTCCCATTTGGGTAATTTGGACGAGGAACAAGAAGTTTTTATTTGTAAACAGAGAAACCCCCGTAGCATGTCACAACAACAGCTGACCCATGCTTCTGCGACGCGCGTAAAGAACCCGCGGTTGGCTAGATCCAACTTGCATAGCTCGGCGCGATCCGAAAGCTTGCGTCGTTCTATCTAAAACTTGGCTTCTGCACCTTATTTATAGAGTTAATATAGCACTAAGGACAAGGCAGCCTCTGATCGTAAGGAGGGAGATCCCTTGTTAGTGCATACGCCGTGATGCGTAGGAGATGACGACGACTTATATCCACTATACACGCGGCTATGCGGGTATCCCCAGAAGTGGGGGAGTTTTGCTCTTACACAGATTTTGGTTACCCGTCGAGCTGAGAGGGTTAGTTGATAGGCGGCTCCGGATACTACTGTACAGGCATTGAGAACTTTTGCACTCATTGGCAACGTAGTTACATAATTGTTCATGCTTTCGGCCGAGAAGTCCCCGTAGTTTGCGCCTGCGCCACGGCTGTTGAAGCACGCGATAGCCTTGCATCGTCTGCCAAGTGCTAGCTGAGCTATGAGACGGGGATGCTTGCTGACGAGCCTCATGAAGCAACCCGGCTAATCTCGCCGGCAGCTGGACTCAAGCTCCCAATTAGATCCACCTGATATGATGGAATTGGACCACACCTTACGTGTTCAAGTAGCTGATAGTATGTGCTTTTTAGCCTTGCGAGAAGCCCTGCGAGTTGAACCAACCAACGGCCTCGTAATGCTGCTGAGAAGCCGAAGAGCGTGGCCTCCTTCCTTCAGCTCCGCATTAAGAGCATGGTGCTTTAGCGATGATACGTATGTAATAATGCTACCAATTTGCCCAATTTGTCCCAAATATGAGAATATTTTGTAACATTGATTCGTAATTTGGATGGGTTGGTGCTCGTTTGATAAGTGATGAAGAACAACTACCGGAGTCCTCCAGTCTTTGCAAGGATCAAACTACAACGGACAGTAAAAATCTACTTCAATCTAGTTTCTTTCGAGCAATTCCTTCTAATTCGGGAACTTCTGTAGCATTAAGCATCTATAAGAGGTTTAACCCTACTTCCAACATACATCCAGCCTCCCATTAACAGCCACAGCCGCAACGTTGGCAACGTTTGCCGCAACCAAAATCATCATCATCTAAACCGCAATCTTCAAAGGTTTTGCATGTTGCCCAAGCACCGTATCCACCTTGAGAAGCAGTCCAGCACCATTTGCCGTCATCATCACAGGCCTTCCAGCAATATCCCCTGGTACAACCATAAGGGGCAGCGTAATAACAAGCCCGCTTTACCCCAAAATAGAGCGGGAGAGCCGATATGCCACCGCTTTGACTAACATGAGCGGGAGAGAGAGATGCCCCGTCCAATATATCAATGTCTTCCTGATTGAGAGGGTGCTCTTCGCACATCCGGACGCTGTCCGGGGAGATGCTGGTGGGCAGCTGGTTGACGTCCATCTTCATGGCTTCAAGGTCTCCACAGAGTTGCTGGGCATCAATATCTTGCGGAGAAATATTTTCCGGTCTTACAACAGACGCAGCAATGACAATGAATAGCAGTGTGGTGGTTGCTGTTTTCATGATGACGGCCTCCAAGGGTTTGGTGGATATATCCGAGCCCTACACAGGGGCAAGAATAGGCTACTTTGTGTTGCTTCGAATACGGTGTTAAAAGCCTCTTAATAAGCGGAGTTGGAAGAAACTTGCAAAGTGTTTAAACACTGATTTAGACCTTGACAGACTGGGGGATATTCATCCTTTTTTTATAGAGGACAAAAATCCTCAGTTGCCAACATTCACATGTGCTATTTTGAGCATTTGGGTTTTCATTTGTTGTTCATAACTCGTATTCCCCATTTGGTGGTATTCTCTATTTGGTATAGACATTCTCGTGTCGTGATAGGCGCGTGGAGACCTGGAATGGAAGTTGCGGGAATGCCGTCACATGGGACCATCTGCATAGACGAATTAACTGACTGATGGGATGAAGACAAACAAACCAATCTCGAGGGCTGTGCAATGGCCAATGGGTGGATAATACCATGTATGTGAGTGGTGGCTTCTTTCTTGGGCGTCAGAGCCGTTATTTTTGCTGACCCTGGTTGTTCCGCCAATTGCAGATATAGGGAGTCTCCCTTCCGTCCCTCCCACTCCTCCCCATCTTTCATCATCCAGTTAGCACTAGGGCATTACTTTACCAACCAATCCATTACAACACCATCTTTACCAACGCTAGAAATTTGGAAAGTCTATCGAAAATGCTAGCAAACCGCCTCCTCCAAATTGCGGCCGTTGTTGTCCCTGTTACCGCCGAGGTTGTCTCTGGTAAGGGCTAATAATGATTCCAAACTGAGGCTTTTTCTCCTATTGCTCACCGATAATAGCAACCTTCGATCCTCTCTACGATGACCCTTCTCGATCTTTGAACACAGTCGCCTGCTGGAGAAAGAATATCGGGTTCATGCCCAACTTGGATTGGCAGATTCAACAAGATGCCGTTGGCTTCATTGGTTCAAACAAAATCGATCGATTGAACTCTGGCAAGTGTTTCACTTGCTGGACACTCGAATACAACGACAAAACTATATCACTCCTTGCTATCGACAGTGCCGAGTCTGGAATTGTAATGTCTCTCAACGCTTTACAATATCTTACCGATGGACGAGCCCACGAGCTGGGTCGCGTCGATGTACATGCCAAGGAAGTAGACACGTCAGAATGTGGACTACCGGCAAACATACTGCATGCATATGATTTCTAATTGATCATGCTTGCTCGTATAGATGGGTTTCGAGTACGTCATGAAGTTGTACTGGATCATTTACCCTCGCCCCATAGTGTGAAACTAAAGTCTTGTTTGTGTTGTGGCTTCTATGTAACATTGATCATGCATAGCTATACAGTTCCAAAAACATTATGTTGACCTTTCATTCTCAGGCAGCCCATTTACCAATACATTTTCATACTCTACACATGGTACTACGCGTTTCGGTCGAATTTCGGTCGAAGGAGTGACGGAGTTTTGGCATAACATGCCGAAGTTATCTTCTAATAATAGAAGGAGTGCTTGATATTGTCTTATATTTTGGTACACATATACTAGTAATACACGACAGTGTCTAAGCCACGATCTATATGCTATTACTTCATCTACTTGTTCATTCATTGCAAGTATGTAGTCGTATCTCTACCTAGGTAGTTGCTGATACTTTGGTTCGATGACATCCATTGAGTATGCAATTTCTATAACTATTCTTGTATGTTAAGAATGTTCCTACTTCACTTGATACAATTACGCGTTATATCTTTAAGGCGGCGATAGTGCTTTTTTCCACCCTCACGAGACTTGGCATTGTCGGGGGGCAGACATGTCTTGATCGTTATACCAATGTGTATACGAATTCGTTTTCTTTCCTGGCAGCCCTCAAATGGGAGAATAGTCTTCAAGGCCGTATGTCGACCACAGAAATGATCGGTTAGTAATTTGCCTGAGGCTCCGCCACATCTAGGTATCTCTGATCCCGCGGCCCACCCAATCCTTTCGGGTATCGGACACAACCCAAGTCCGCATATGTCCTCGTAAGCTTTTAAAATTTGCCTTACTGGAAAAGCTACCGTCTAGGTCGTCTCTCCCTAATGTCTTAAAACCGGGGTTGCTCTCACTAATCGATACGTTTTGAAAGATAGCCTGGCGTGGTTGAGATAGTCAATAACTGCTAGTTGTCACCTTTCGCTCTCTATGTTCTGGGAAATGATGAATGTACAGTGTATTTTATGACATTGTCGGCATTATATCAGCCACTGCTGATTGAGAATTCATTGTGCTACTAATGCTACTAATATTAACTAACTATTGCCTCCCCCCATCATGTCCACGGTCTGCACGAGTCGTCGCATTCTAAGCCTCGCCAGAGCCCGGCTCCTTCCTAGCTGTATCCTCGATATAGGTAGCTGTGGGAGTCACCTGAACTTTGCTGAAATTGCGCAGCGATTCTCCCGATGCAAAAAGTTCATCAACTTCTTCGAGACTCCGTCCCTTCATCTCAGGAATGAAGAAGTACGCCACACCAACCATCACCCAGTTGATGGAGCCGTAAATGAAGCCAACTTTAGCACCCAGTGCGGCGTACGGCGCGTTGAGCAGATAAGGAATTGTGAATGAGGTGACAAATGTGGTGATGATAGAAATGACGGATGCAAAGAGATTGGTCTTTTCCTTGACACGAGTGGAGGCTGCCTCGGACACCACGACGTATGACACTGGGGCCCATGACAGGTTGTAAGAGCAAGCGAATAAGATGAAAGATGCCACCTAAGAATCGTAAGTATACATACTTTTAAGGGGGGGAAGAGCCTCATAACTTACCAATGCTCCCCTCTCAGAGTCGTTGGGATGCTTCTCAAGTCCAACGCCGCCAACAATAAACAGAAAGATGGCCATTCCTGAGCCACCAATCATGAGCATTGGGCGTCTACCAATTTGGTCAATCATAAACCAAGTAGCAATGAGACAGACGAGACCAGTAACGTTGCTCAAGATGTTGAACAGGAAAGCCTGGCTCTTGTAGCCCTGAGACTGGTAGAACACAACAGAGTACTGGCTGGAGAAGGCCTGTCCGGTAATCTGCTGGCCGAACATGGCAATCACAGCAACCATGGTACGCTTTCGGTTTTCCTTGTTGAAGACCTCTGACCACGGGCCCTTTTCCTCCGTAGAGTGAGCATGACGGAGAATGTCGATTTCCTGCTCAATTTCGGCTTCGGTGTGGTTCTTGTAGAGTCTTCGCAGGGAAACTTTTGCCTCCTCAGTTCGGTTTCGAGTCAGGAGCCTGTATTTTGCGAATAATTAGCTTATTTTCAATCAAGAAAACTTGGTTTACTGCTTACCATCGCGGAGATTCGGGAACAAGAGGCAGAAGTGCCACAATAAATGCGGGAGCAATGAATTGCAGACCAACGGGAATCTGCCAGCCCTTATCACCAGCGATGTGCTGAGTTCCAAAGGTGACCAGCGAAGCAATCAACTGGCCAAAAACAATCATGAGTTGCAGCGTGGATGTCATCATTCCACGGAGAACCTTGGGAGAGGTCTCAGCTAGGTAGATGGGGACAACAACGATGGTCATTCCTGTCATGCCGAAGCTGATGAATCTGCCCACAGTGAACTGTGCGCTCGACCTTGCAGTTGTTTGCAGAAGAACACCGCTGTAGAATCCATTGTCAGTAAACGTTGTATTCTACAGGAGAAATTCATTAAATCCAGTCGTTTATATCAAAGGGGCGACCCACATGAAGGACAGGCAGGCCAGAACCAGGACACACATCTTGCGTCCGTATCGCTCGGCAATCGGTCCACAAGCAATGGCACCCAGAGCTTTACCCAGGAAGGGCAGCGACGTCATAAGAGAAGACAACCATGGGGGAAGTTTGCAGACGCCTGTTGTAGGATCACATTGGCCGAACCGCTTGCCGAAGCTCTGCATGCCTTGAACTCCTCCAAAGTTGCCAACATCGTAACCAAAGTTGAAGGCGCAGCTGCACATGTACCTGGAAGCATTGTGTTGATTAGAATTACGTTTGATTTAGATAATATGGAAGTAAGTTGGGCACTTACAGCATGATGAACAGAATCGTGCTGTTAAACTGCTTCAAGCGGTGACCTACCGAGAGGTCTACCGAACCTGTATCGCCGGCCATTTTGGACGTTTGGATATAGCAATACTTTGACGATGATTGCGATGATGATAATAAGGAGCAAGAGTAGGAGAGTTGATGAATGGAATCAAGGATAAAGTCGAGATGATCTTCTATATCCTGGCAGCGAAAGCTTGATCGCGTTCGACCGCGTTTCCGATGCTGCAGACTCTGCCACCATCTCCGGGCGGAAAAAAGACAGGATTATTCACGACATATATAGAATGTTTGAGCATCGACGCTTTGCAGCCACAACTGTATTGGCACGTCGCTTTGTCAATCCTTGACGCGCCGTGCCTGGATCGCAGACCATTGCACCATCTCAATGGATCAACTCGCAATGGACGTTGTCCGCAGCAAATGCTGGGAGTAGCGACCGAAGGCCGTTAACTAGGAGGCCGAAGTCCGGGGCGAAAGCCGGGAGTCAGCGAGGGCCGCGAGTCAGAACAGTCTCGCCTCTCCGCATCGAGAACTCATGCGGAGAGCCTGGCTGGAACTAGACTGGCAGACTGGCTTATGGCCCCACGATCTCATGCTTTTAGACAACTCTACTATGGAGAATCCCCGTATCACAGGTCTCGGGAACACAAAGTATGTTCATGTAGGCGAGAACCAGAAAGCTGGGGGAGCTCGGTTCCGCCAAAGCCACCCCGAATTCCATGTGGTCATGCACAGTTTCTGACCAGGACGGATGCCGACATTAGTTGCCATCTCTAGTGATGTAGCAACGGTTCAGGCACTTGGGATGGATGGATCCATACCTAATGCAAGATAAAAAAAAAATGACATGCTCCATATACTATTGAACTTGACCTTATGATCATCGCGTTTCCTACCTTCTGCTACTCTGCTCTTTCTGTCCTTTCAACTAAACTCGCCTCTTGCACTGCCAACAACATTGAAAGTATCAAGCAATGGGCAGCCAAAAGGATACTCGACCCAATTTCCTCGTCATTGTTGCTGATGACCTTGGCTTCAGTGATCTTGGCTGCTATGGCTCCGAGATAACAACCCCTCACATCGATTCGCTGGCCTCCCTGCAAGGGTCTCTGCGCTTCACACAATTCCACGTTGCCGCAGCTTGCAGTCCTACTCGTTCGATGCTTATGACGGGGACGGACCATCACATTGCTGGACTTGGACAGTTACACGAGTTTGTGCGCAGTTCACCTGCTCACCAGGGCCAACCAGGCCATGAAGGTTACCTACATGAAAGGGTAGTTGCTCTTCCGGAGCTCTTATCTGATGGAGGGTACTTTACGGTCATGAGTGGCAAATGGCATTTGGGTCTACAAAAGCAGCATCTACCCATCAAGCGTGGCTTCAAGAAGAGCCTGGCGCTGCTGCCGGGGTGCGCGAATCATTACGGTCCGTATGATGTGTGCTGGCCAGTCGGATCCCGGCATCGTATCCCATCTGCAGCCAATTGTGTGTTTACTAACAAGACAAATCAATAGCTTATGAGCCTGAATACCAGGATCCCACCTCAGAGCCCGGGCGATTCTTCGAAACCGCAACGCGAGCCCTGCATGCAGAGGACGACCGCTATCTAAATGAAAAAGAGCTCGGCGAGGATTGGTATTCGTCAGACGGCTATGCGAGTCGGATGATTTCTTACCTCGAAAATCGTACCGATGAGGAGCGTCAGCAGCCCTTCTTCGCCTACCTCCCCTTCTCCGCACCACACTGGCCGCTACAAGCACCCAAAGAGGTGTGTGACAAGTACAAGGGTCAATATGCAGATGGACCAGAGGCACTGCGCCAGAAGCGCCTGGAGCGACTCAAGTCTGCCGGGCTGGTCAGTCAAGATGCAGTGGCCCACCCTGTTGTAACGACAGGGGCCGAAGTCAAGAACTGGGAATCTCTCAATGAGGAGACACGTGCCGCCTCTGCAAGGGCCATGGAGGTGTACGCGGGGATGGTGGATCGCATGGACTGGAACATTGGTCGTGTTCTTGATTATCTGCGAAAGGCGGGCGAATTCGACAACACATTCATCCTGTTCATGAGCGACAATGGTGCTGAGGGAGCGAGTTACGAGGCAAGCCCCCTAGTTGGCGACAGCATCATGGCGCATGTGAATAAGTACTACAACAACAGTCTAGACAACATCGGCAGGGGAGACTCCTTTGTCTGGTACGGCCCTCTTTGGGCTCAAGCCGCAACCGCGCCATCACGGCTGTACAAGATGTTTTCTACCGAAGGAGGCTGCAGGGTGCCCCTAGTGGTAAAGCCTCATTCAGGCATTAACAACCAGCGTGGCAGCGATGGCAGCGGTGTGATCACCGACGCCTTCTGCACCGTCATGGATATCGTGCCCACGGTTCTGGACCTCGCAGGGCTGAAACACCCTGGCACAGAGTACAATGGCCGCAAAGTTGCGTCTCTCCGTGGCCAGAGCTGGAGAAGCTATCTCGAATCAATCAGTGGCTGGAGTCGAAAGTCGCCTATCCATGAGGCTGACTATGTTGCCGGGTTTGAGATTGCGGGATCCGGAGCCCTGCGTCGCGGCAACTGGAAGATTACGTTTGTACCTGCACCCAAGGGTCCTCAGCGGTGGGAGTTGTTCAACCTTGATGCTGACCCTGGTGAAACAAACGACCTGAGTAAAGACGAGCCAGAAAGACTCATGGAGATGCTCGTTCTGTGGGAAGAATATAGAAAGGAGGTCGGTGTCGTTGGCCTTGCTGGCGAATACCCGAAGGCCATCCAGGGCGCACAGCAAACCACGCTCAAGGACGAGATGGAAGATCCATATGCTTGGATCAAGTATATAGGGCGGCCAGAAATAACGCCAAAAGAGCTGACAGTAATTGTCCCAACTGTATAAACAAGATACGCTTGGGCAACCCGCTGTAATGAAAGAAGAAATAAAAATAATGATATAGAACAAATAAGAATGAGTAATACGGAGCAATTGCTCTCCATAACAGGGGCCAGCCACTGCTTCTTGGCGTGCTAGTACCCGGTCCTTCACATTATACTTCTTCTATAATAAGGGATGAAAATTGTTCTCTTGTCGTCCTCCAGAGTCTGGGCAGACGATGCTGTCATATATTACTCGAACTAATATCGAAATCTAACCATGAAGGCGGCTCCGATATGTCCCACGATATGTAGTTGGCCATCTCACCTGCCATCCGGATGTAATCCTCTGCAAGATCTGATAAGTCTACCATCTCTTTTGGCACTCCCTCCTGGATCTGAGCCGCAACATCCTGGTCGTTGACTCCAGTAGGCGTAGGATGTGATGTAGATGCTAGCTGAATGCGGTCTAGAGAAAACTCCGTGTTTTCCAAGACACCGCCGTTTCCAATGCCGCCACCGACGCCGCTGAGCGCCCCCTTTTGAGGCATGGAGATGATGGGCGGTGGGCGGACTGCTGAGGGTGAGACGGGATGATCGTTTGCGGCTGGTGATGAGCCCCTTCGTTGCTTCTTTTGAGCTCGAATTTCTTCTTTGGCGAGGCGGAATGGAGCTAAGCTGCTTAGAAAACCAGTATCTTCTGGGCCTGTAACCTCGGCCTGTTCTGAGTCCATTGATCTAAAAAGAAGAAAAAGACGATTGTTAGACAGTCCTGGCAGGATTGGGGGAGGGGAGAGACGAACACTGGGCTTGGGTAAGCTTGCCACTCGGCCACTACGTTATTAAAGTCGAATTTTTCCAGCAGTGGTAGCAAGGCCTTGTGCTATTGTCACAGTCAGCTTCAATTGTATCCTTCGTATTTCCAACTAAGAATGTATACTGACGTAGGGATTTGGTTTGTCTTTCTGAAGGTGAAGAATATCCAATGCTCTCATGTTTAGCTGGATATTGTAGCTCGCCCGCTCTCTTACGTCGATGGCATTGGACGTAGCCGTGGCAGTGTGAATGATCTGAATCTTGGTTGATTCGAATGTGGCCATGAGGCTGTGTAAATCATCGAAAACACGGACGCCATAGCTGAACCCAACGCGCACAAGTCGTGATATTTCGTCTGCGTGGAATCGACATCGTTCTTGGCACTGCCTGCGAAATTCGAGAGGGGCGGAATGGAAAGCAGCTGATAGCGGAAAGACGTATCCTGGGAGTGAAACTCGAAGTAGGTCGCACACAATTGAGTGGTAGAGGAAATGTAGCATGAAGACAGCGCTGATGATGCTGAGTTCTTTATGAACGTATGCGTTGAGATCCGATATGACGAGTTGCTCGGGCAATCCAGCGTACCATATTTCTAACCGCTGAATAATGTCGAGGAGTGCAGATCCAGGATCCCATATGTTGGCCTCCTGACTGTTGCTTCTAATCAGTCTAAAGATATGGTTAGTGATGCGCCTGGAGACAGCCAAATTCTCTTCGTAACAAACCTTAATACCCGAGTCCGAAGCTGCACGAGATATATCGTATGAGAGCGAAGATTGAGGTAACTTCGATCTGGGAAAAGCTCAAACGTGCTCAATTTTGGTGCGTTGAAGTCGAGATATTGTTGTTCCTGGGCAACAAAGTTTGCATCCGAGCAAGGTAGCGGTACGCATGGATAATCGTCTTTCCAGTACAGATTCCCATCTACACCACCGCCCAAAAAGCTATCAAGGATATAGCAAGACCATAAAAGCCTTCTTTCGGTCTCCAGCTGAGTCATCTGGGCAAGCCCAGGTGAAGCAGGCACCTTTTTGGGAGAGTCAAGGCTGAGTAATCTCATGATGCGAAGACAGGAGCCGAAGACGACAAAGGCCAGAGCGTGCTGGTCCATAGAGATGGAGTGTTCACATATAAGAACCATTGCCTACGATTCAAGATTAGAGAAAGATGGCCAAGGACGGCACAAGCCAAGTATTGCTATCACAAACCATCATCGTTGAAAGGGAAGGGTTTGCTATCTCCCTCATAGCAAGATCCCTAGCTCGTTCAGCCCAAGCCGCTCCAGGAATGCCGTGAAACGGATTGTTAAACTCTGAAGGGGTATCCAACAGATACATTCTATCGCAATGGTCAGTACCACAAATCCACATCAATGCACAGGGCGCTGTTCTCACCTTGCTCCAAGCGCAGCAACTATGTAGATGACAGCCTCTCCAAAGTCCTCACTTAGTGTGCCTCTGTCCAACGCTTGATAAAAAGTTGGCTTATGGATGAATCCCAAACAGCGTAGAGTAGATATCCGATCAAAGAATTTATCGGCTAAGGACTGTAAATGAAACCTGTCTTGTGGTAGGGCATCCGAAAAGAGCCTGCAATGAGACGGCAGAAGATGGTAAGCTTTTGTCGGGCCAGAAGTCTCATGATGCTCTGTTCTTTCTTTTTTCTCCTTCTACTTTTTAAACTCTCGATTATACATACCATTGAATACTAGGTGATAAGTGCGCTGATAGGGATACGCCCATCAAGTTGGCTTGGCTCCCAGGAGTAGAAACGCTGCCGCTGCGATTGGATGTGGTTAACATCTGGTCGTCCACTGGCATCGATGACGAAGGCGATTGGCTGGCGGCAGCGTCGTATTTGGCGTCGTATTTGGCATTGTATTTGCATGCAAAGCCTTTCCTCGTGCATCGCTTGCATGTCGGCCTCGTCCGAGAGCAGCGACTCTTTGTCCGGCGACATTCATCACAAGATCCGACCTTGCGCTTCTCAACTCCGGACGCTCGGTAGATGGTGTCCACCGAGTCTTGGATCCGCTGCCGTGACCCATCCTTGTGCGATAAAATCGCCGCCGTGTCACTATAACCGGGACAATTTACCCCAAGGCGATCGCAGTTGTGGCATGTTGGTGTTTTGCGGTCGCACCGAACCTGCAGGGGATGTAAGTACAAGTGCTCATTGCTACCTGAAATTCTGGAATTGAATTGTCCGAATACGGCAAAAAGCAATTCAAATAGGGTTTGGTCAGCTTCCCTTTCGCGAACGGCAGACGACACATCCTGTTGACATCGTATCTTCCTCCGGGGGGGTGATTATGCATATGAAGGTGGGTGAGTGAAGAGTTTCAAGGCAAAATAAATGGAGATCTGGGGTAGCGGAGAAGTGGAGAGGAGCATGACACATGCGATCACAAAATGGACAATAGAAATGGCGTAATGGAATTGTCCAGGATGGAGTATAGATGGAGTATATACGAGTACCTATACAGCATGTAAGTAAGCACTGCTGCTGGAAGGCGACTGTAATCAACGCGTGACCCCTATTATGTGCATTGCATTTTCATCTTCATGTTTAGGTTATGAAGCAAGGAAGCTACTGCAACAACATGAAAGATATTCGACAGTCCGAGTCTCGCGCTGTTCCAGCCATCAGCACCTTGGGTCTGGACCGAGGCGGAAGTCGGGAGCGAGATGCTTGATTCCGACTCCTCCCCAGCATTTTCTACCAATAGCTTTCGGCGCTAATTCTCTTTAGCGTTGCGGCTACTTTTTATTTGGGCAAGTTGGGCTAGCAAGGGTTGCTTTGATGGAGACTTGTTTTGCGCTCGTGATGTCTCTAGCTTGGTGGATTTTCTTCTCTTACTGAGGCTACGTGTAAGAATGACTAGACACTCCATGACTATACCAGCACTCATACTAACTCCATAACTGATGCTCCTAGTTGACACGTCCTGTATAATAGTGCAATTCTTGTTATTGAGTTGACAGAAGAAGAGTTCATTCCTACCCTTTGCAGTTGAACGTCTCTGTTACTTAACCTGGAGCTCCTTTCAGATTATAAACAACTCCCTCACATGCTTCAGATGCTAAGTAAAGTTTACCGATCATTTTTCAAAGGATCTAGTGCTCAATAAATCATGGGTATATTCTCCATAGTATGTGTGCCTCTATGGTTACCGATACGCCGCGTAACTCAACTGATTGCAACTCGTCCTTCTTTGCCATAGGCCCTTTTCTCTCTCCTTCGTGTACTGTGTACATTTCTACTAAAAAGTGTAGAAGAAGACATATTTAGCTTTGTGTGTCAAGGTTAGTAAAAAGAAAACAAATGAGTAGATATATATAAAGCCTTGACTCCTCTCCCCCAAACAATGGTATTATTAACCAGAACCGTAAAAAGTTCTGCATCAACTTTCAGGCGTCTCTTCATTATGCGTCCGTCCACGAATACGATCCATGCGATCAATGGCAAACGCTTGTCCCGCTAGCCACATGTCGTGGAACAGGTTCTTAGTAGCCGTCCAGGATGTGACGACGTAGACGAGACAATTCCAGAATCCTTGCAGCGGAAGCACAAAGACGCTCATAAATTCCAGTGGGACGGAAACGGAGTTGTGGTGGGTGAGAGAGTATAGACGATTGGCGCTAGACGGTATCCATGTAATAAGCATGGCGGTAAAGAAAAGGAGAGCGCACTTGGTATACGACCAAGCGGCATTATCTCGCTCGTGATTCCGTCGGCGAATGAGGCGGAGAGCTCGTGATGTTGCTGAGTGAGAGGGCTGCCGTGGCTGCGGTGGGTTTGATCCTCTGTGAGGAGGCGTGGCGTAATCATAATAGGTTGCGTGTGGCCCATCAGATTGGTTCGACTGAGTGGATTTATTAGTTGCAAGATGGACTGAATGAGGTCTCGTCGCGGTTTCTGAGCTCGAACCACCCGCATAGCTGTTGGGTTGTTGGAGGCCGAGATTATGTTCAAGCTTTGTTGGATCAGGGTCGTGAATGGCCTCCATGGTAAGGGTTGGATCAGTCGAAGGGAAGGATGTCACTTCATCTATTGAAATGGGGTCGAGATCAGACGACTGGAAGACGTAGACCTGCTTCCGGACTTGGAAGATGGTACGGCCAGCTCGAATATAGATGGCGAATATGAAGAGGATGCAAAACCTTTGGCATGGTTAATAAATGTTACTGTTCGTTTACTGTCGAAATCCATTCTCAAGCGTCACCTACCACATCGGGGCATAAAAAGCCGCCACCCTGAGAACATCCCATTCACGCGATATCCAGCACCATGAGACGGCAGGTCCATAAATCCGATCCCCTCCGCGATCTTTTACGAAAAGAAATGTGAATCCCGGTACGAACGGAATGCCATAACAGAGTAGTAAATATATGGGCTCTATCCTGCGCAGATCTCTGGCTTCGAACTTGTGATAAAAGGTGAGATAGACATTAATTGCCATGCATAACGTCCAAAGTACATCAGCTGGTGGGAAGCTGTGATTGAATGTTAGTCTAAGTTGTGCTCGCGGCTCGGGATAGCTAGAATAGAGGTCCGGACAACATACGTTTGGATCAAAAATGCTTGCGCCTGACAACCAGCCGAGTCCGGCTCGTCTATAAACGATCGAGCCATCATTGTGCCAGTATTGGTCAAGATGTTGCCAAACGACGCATAAAAGATCAGGCGGTTAATTGATTTGCTGAAATACTTTGAGCAACAAAACGTGAGAATCGTAAACGCGCATGCCACCAGAGATATCGTTGAGCAAGTGCGCTCAATGACGACGAGGGCGTTGAACTGCTCCTCCGTAAGGCCGGCCATGATGTGATCGGTTTGATAGCTGAA
Organism: Trichoderma semiorbis; assembly: GCA_020045945.2. Classification (NCBI taxonomy): domain Eukaryota; kingdom Fungi; phylum Ascomycota; class Sordariomycetes; order Hypocreales; family Hypocreaceae; genus Trichoderma; species Trichoderma semiorbis. Next base: position 7,513,186 of record CM034695.1, read on the forward strand.
TACATCTGCAGGCTCAACCGTGGTAGATTGCTCGCTCAAGCGAGGTTGAGGACGTTTCTTCTTCTTCTTCTATTTTTCTTTTTTTCGTACGTGAAGATGGTGGCGATGGCGATACCAAAGGGTTTGCGCGGAGTCTTTGGAGCAATGTATGATAGAGGTATGGCGATGATAGCTGCTGTCACTGATGTTCTGACGGTAAAGATTATCCTCCTCTTGTCGCCCTCGAAAGCGAATCGAGTACGAGTCCAGCGAAGCTGTGTCGCGGCCTTGGAAAAGGGCCTTTAGCATCCATGCTCGGTCATTCTGGCGCTGAACTAGGACGAGGAGAGCTCAAGCTGATAATGAGACGAACAAGCGATTGTCATTGCGCAAATGGACCGTCGCAAGCGTTGGAAGCCGGGTCTGAACAACCTTGAACAACCTGGATTGCACCAGCGCAGGCGCAAGGCGAATCGTCTGCGGTCAGCTCTTCTTTTTTGTAACTCTCGGGCAGATTCTCGCGGTCGTAATCTCGTCTAAGGCTCTCCGATCTCAGTTCCCCCACGGCGTGTGGCGCCAAGATGCCATTAATATTACAGCCTGGCACCTGGAGAGACGTGATCCTTCTGCTACTACCCTGTACGGAAAACCCTTGCCGAGTGTCCCATGCCAGAAACAATTGCTGGGAACGAAAAGCTGAAGCGGTGAAATATGACAGCCCAGCCCAGCCCAGTTAGCGGAGAGACCCCAAAGAAACCCCCCTTCAGCCCTTGAGAAATTGCCGACAGGTTGGCCGATCCCATGCCAATGAGCTCCCACCTTTATTCGCTGATGCTCCTGTGTCTGCTAATCATTGGCTGCATTAATTGCTGGGGGTGGCTGGCATGGCTTGTCTTCAACGATCTTGCCAGGCTCATCTTGGCCAAAGAGGCGTGTCCTCCTCCCCCTCGCAGGAATTGGGACGCAAAAGTACAGCATACAACCAACTCAAGCGTAAGCTCGGCACGGAATATACGAACTTCTCCGTACTAAGAACCCTCACGTGGATGTGCGTAATCCCTCCTTTGGTCAACGTTCGTAAGACAGCAACAGACACACTGCCAATCGGATATCGTGCTGTCTTCGGCGCTTAACGGCCGATCTTGTCCCACACTGCTGCAGTAGCACGTACATAGCTACCAGCATCTCGGCATCGCCGCTCGGACGAGATGCTTGCCGGCTGCCATATTCATACCTTGGCTGGGCGAAGGAGGCTTTCCCCCGACTCCCTCCCTCGGGTGACGGTCTGCGAGTAGCATTGCGACTTCTACGTCAGCCAAACATCATGCTAGCCAGAATACAATTTGGCGTCGAAAGTATCGAAAGTAATTGGTGCCCGCTTCATGTGTTAAGCCTTATTTTGTGCAGCTAGACTGTATTAGTGCCGCTTTGGTTTTTGTTGGATCTGCCCTTTTGCGGACATTGACGAGGCTGCTTGCGGCAGTTTCCAGCTTGAGCTTTCAGCCAGCCGAGGAGCAATTCACCTCCTCCGTTTCTTCCGCGACAGAACTAACTACTAGCTTGCCAGATTTTGTTCCGATTGTTGTTTTCTGCGATGCGATTTACCGACAATACAGCTCGAATTCCGAACCGCATTTCGTGGTCCGAACATGCAACGACGCAACCTCTTGACAGCCAGGTGGAGTACGCGTAACCAGATCGTGCATCAGCTCGGTGAGCCAATAGAGCAAGAAAGCAATGCAAGTTGAGAGGATCGACTTGCTGCAGTGAACTGCTTGACTTGACCAAGGATCAGCGGTGACACCGTGAGAGACATAGCAATTTTATTCAAAATTTCTCTCCAGCTGAGTCGCTGAGTTACAGCTATACTAGCTAGCTGTCCACAATTTTAACAATTCCGCGGATAGTTAGGAATGTCTCAGACCCTACCCGCTGCTATTATATGGTTAAGTACTAGTAAACCACGGCTCAACAAATTAGAGACAATTGTGTCGAAACGGTATCGACTAACAGCTGCCGATTCCTTCAATCGGTTAGTTTTTGAGAGCCCCTCAAGTCAATGACAACCTTTCCCAGGTGTTTTCGGTCCAACTAGTTGCCATGAGCGTCAGGAGAGTAGCTGCACAAAATAGGACATGTTCTACCTACCATATGTTGATACGCCTCGCGGGCTTCGTCCATGTTAAAGACCTTCTTGTCAATAACGGGTTTGATCTGGTTGGCATCGATTGCCCTCATGAGAGCTATGAAATCTTGGCGGTTGCCGGCTCCAATAGCTCGAATGGTAGCTTGGCTGGCAAGCACCTCGACTGGATTAAACGGCGGGTCTAGCGGCTCAGATGAGTCGAGATGGCCAACGAGGGAGATGATGCCTCCCATGCGGACGGCCTTGAGGCTTTGGCGCACAGACGACGCACCCCCTACCTAAAATAGTTTCAACTGCATGAGAGCCCGGCATCGTGACCAGGTTGCTGGACGGCACTGCTTACCTCGACTACGATATCAACGCCGGCCCCATCCCTTGTCAGACTCTTGGCCGTCTCACCCCAGTTCTTGTCCTCGCTGTAGTTGAGCACATGCGTGGCCCCCAAGCCTTTTAACAGTTGAATCTTTTCAGCCGAGGAAGTCGTAGCAATGACAATGGCGCCAGCGGCGACTGCTAACTGGAAACGAATCAGGGGATGCAGCCAAACTCTTTAGAGAACAGCTTTACATACCTGCAGAGCAAATAAGCTTACTCCGCTGGTCCCCTGAGTAAGCACGACGTCGCCTGGTTGTAAATAACGATCCCCGTAGAGCGAGGTCCATGCTGTAACACCAGCACACGGAAGTGAACTGGCCTCGAGCAAGCTTAGGTTATCTGCAATACGGACAAGGCTGTGCTCAGGATACACGCCGTACTCCCTTAGAGTTCCGTCTACAACGGCTCCGAGAGAAGATAGGACGGCTGCTGGAGTTATTGGTCCCGCTATATGGTCCCGCATGAAGGTCGGCGCAACTCTATCACCGGCACGGAACGTGGTGACTTTGGGGCCTACTGATACAACTATACCCGCTCCATCTGATACTGGAACGACGTCCTTTTTCAGCGGAAAGGGATTCTTGCCCTATGAGAATATATAAGCATCCGTAATCCAAAAGAGAGATGGATGTTGAGAGAAGCGGGGAGGCGGAAATAACTTGTGCGATCAAGATGTCTCGATAGTTGAGAGACGCAAAGTGAAGGTTGACTAGTACATCATAGTCACCAATTGTTGAAGGTATAGTGGCAGAAGAGAGGTGAAGCGACTCAAGGCCATTTACATCCCTCAGAAACCATTGCTTAAACGTATTTTGTGCCATTTTGTGTCGATTGAAGTTGTAAACAGGATATTAGTAGCTGAGACGATAAGGGAGTTTACAAGGGCTTTCTGCATGAGGCTGCTATTTCATTCCACAATTGCGGGCGATACACATGAATTGGTCTTTAAATAAAAACTGCATCCTCTATTGCCTTATTTTTCTGACGGGTGACAAGTTCTTCATTCATACACGCATTTCGCTGTACTTTAAATTTTCTGACGTACATGTATGATTCTGACTGTTAGTGGTAAGGTTTCTGACAACGGGGTACGTGGGGCTGAATCTACAACGTCGAATCATGCCATATCCAAAATCTATATAATACCTGGAAATCTGCCTCTGAAGAATTGGAAGATCAAAATCTCAAGATTGACAAGTTTGCAAATTAACAACCTCATTTCTCCCTTTATAACATTCATCCACCAACATGAGCGACAACAAGAGTGCTTCTATCCCCCTTAGTGGTGTGTGGAGAGCTACCGTTTCAGCACGAAGAAAGGAAGGCTTGACGAAGGAAGAATTCTCTCGTCGATTTGCTCGTCACGGAACACTGGCTGGGCTAGTTGTGGTGAAGCATAACGGCATCTCCTACTTACAGGTACCTATGCATGGTCGAGGATGAGATGGCCATGTAAGAGAAACAGCGTTGGCTAACTTTAAGGAATAACAAAGCATCACCTTACGGACACTTTGGCAACCAAGTTCAAGGAAGAGCTTGGTCCCCAGCTCGCACCACATTTTCCCATTGCTGAGATCGATGGCATCACCACTCTCATATTCCCAACTGCCAAAGACTTGGCTGCATTCTTTGCCGATCCTGCTCACAATGAGAGTTTGAATGCCGACGTAGCTGAATTTGCGGACGTCACGTCGGTGCAGTTCTCTGTAGGAGATGAATTGGCTGTGGTTGAAGGTGGCAAGCTGTTGCTTTGATTGGCTAGAAGCACCTACAAGATGCCAGCAGTGATTGTACAGGCAGGATATAGGGATACATATAGCGTCAATAGTACTACTTTGTGATATATTCAAATTTGGTTTCTCATAAAAAGAGAATTCTATCTCTATTTGTGCCATCTTGAATTATCCCTAATGTGGTTTTGCTCGAGTATACCAAGCACGCAAAATCACCACCCCAAAGCTTGTACTACAACTTGGTTTCTTTGGTGGCGCAAGTCGAAGGGCGTCTACAAACCTACCGCAGTAATCCACTACAGTATGACATTGTAATAAAGACTTTGCTTATTGGACCCGTTATTGTCATACAGAAAACGGAGTTAGAGACATGTTCAGACAACTCTACTCTGTAATTCCGTCTTAGTCAGTATAAAAAGACAACTCCCGCGGAGTTTGAATTAAGGAAAGACACAAACATGACATAACGGCTCACTGTTAACGAAGACGGCGCATTGCTATGTAATCAGTATTGTAAACTTAGTTCAAGGTTAAAATGTATGCTTTGCAACTTGCAACTACAGCCAACATGGCTGAAATTCTTGCTCTTGTACTCCGTACCATTGGACCGGAACCGGCGGCAGCGGGTCTCGGCTTTCCTTCTCACCAGAGATTCATGGAGAGCCGATTCTGTCGGTAGTCCTGACTCGGAAATAGACAAGTTGCTGGATTAGTAACCAAACAACTACGGTACTGTCAGAGGCCCCGCTATTTCTTCACACGGCCGTCAGAATCTCGCTGTCAGAAAGTTCCCATAGAAGCTGCTGCAGCCAATTGACCGATTTTCCTCTATCTGGCAATTGGGCTTTGCTTCCGATTTGCTTCCGACTCATACCAAATTTCCGAATTAGGACAGGGAGCGAGAAAAAGAAAGTGAGGCAAAAAAGAGCCTAGCTTGCTAACAATGCGAGACACTTGGATACCCTTTGTGCTGGGCCCGCAGGATGACTGGTCTAAAGTGACCAATGGCGAAGATCGCAAGAGAATCCAGAATCGACTCTCACAAAGAGCCAGAAGTGAGTATTTCACAATTCATAAAGTGTTACAATGGAGAAAATAGATGATGAAGCGGAGAATTGACCTTGTTCATGTTTCACAAGGAGCTCAACTGAAAGCCAAGCGATCACCGCCCAAAACTATCTCTGCAAGAGCCGTGGATGATATTACAACACAATCTTCACCCGATACAGAAACTTCATCTAGTAGTGTGCTGTCGCTGGTCGACGACTTGAATGCCGAATCTCTTTTATCATCACCAGACGGCAGTAACACCGCATATCCTTCACAGAGGCCAGTCCTGATGAAGACATACCCACTCAGTCCCAGCCAACTGAAGCTTTAGTCACAACATCGCGTCATTCAGCCCATTATCCTGAAACTCCACCGCTCAACTTGAACCAAGAATTCCTTTTCCTAACGTCAACCAACATTATTGCTGCTTATATAGCAAACGCTACTCTTCTTCAAATTTCTTGCACCACAACGCACCCTCGAACTTTCCAGATAACAAACTCCTCCGCGCCTGCATCACTTGAACCTACGTTATTACAGAAAACTATTCCCCATCCTCCAGTAATAGACATCATACCATTTCCTGGAGTTCGTAACCGTCTTATTCGTTCTCTTGACGTCATTGACTTGGGAAAACTGTCGCAGGATTTGGTTGATGGTGCTTTCCGAGTTTGGGGTCACGCAGCGTGGGACGGCATGGGGTGGGAGGTTAGTGAGGCGTTTGCCAGAAGGTGGTGGTTTCTTATGGATGAACAACTAATTAGTGTGTCGAATTTCTGGAGACGGCAAAGACTCGAAAGCGAACTGATCATGAGAAATGACGAAGTGTCCGTCGAGACGTAGAATAGTGTCAGATAGAGACAACGGCGTAGTTCCAGTGGTATGGGATGTTTTTAATCACACGCCTCTATTTCTGCCAAGACTGTTTCAGGAACGGTCCGATCCTTGCTAGAAACACAAGAAAGTGGGTTGGTGATGGGAAGATCGAGCGCTACTATGGTTGGTTTCGCATTTTTCTGGACCGTTCAACTAGCTAGGGCCCTTTCACCTTTCACCTTTCAACACTGATTCCTTCTTCATCCTTGTGAACATGATAGACCATAGGTATAATAACGCATACTCATCTTATGGCATGAGGAAGTTGCCAAGTTCATACCTTGCCGAGAAACATACGCCCCGGGAGTTACAACTACGACTCACACTGCATTAATGGGACTCCGAGGACATTACAAGAGCAATTCAAGGAAAGATGTTCACGGCCTAAGATCTGCCACTAGTTGTAGATGCCAGTTCGAAACGGACCGCGCAATGTCCAGGCGATCTCGAGATAGTTTCGTGGGGAAGGGTAGATGCGATGCGATCCTAGCTTTGGAAAGCATGGACCTCCCTGTTCCTATTGAAATCGGCCACGAGATCTGAGATCGATTGTTAGATCTAGCACCAATTTAGATCCAAGACAGGGCAATCCTGGTACTGGGGTAAGGCAATCTCTCGGACTAGCCGAGATCATTGACACAGAACACCGTGCCTCTTAAAGGGACTAATTTCAACATCATTTGAATAATCCAGCTACAAGAGAAGCTCAAATGCCTTAAAGATCAATAGACAGACACTGTTCTCAGATAATTGCCACGTTGGTGATCGTAAACTACGGTAGCAACCCACTTCCAAGCGTACACTAAGCACCGGGAAGATGGATCGTCAAGATTTCGCAACAGCAGGAGAAATTTCTTCGACCGATGACTAAGAGGGCGTGTAGCCGGGTGCCCGAATGCAACCTGACCCCTTTACCCTTAGCAGGTCGGGTAAAGAACCCCCTTAATCGCGCAGTTGGACCGCTATCTCCCCGTTTCTTCGGGCTCCACGATCGTGATCAAGTAGTAGCAGTGGACTTACCCCGGTTTTGACCGGGTATTGACCCGGTATTGCTTGCATGGACTCCACAATGCGGTCCGCTTTGGACTTCGAGATGATTCAGATCGGCTGTGATTTGTCGTCACCTCCTCAGTTGCGTGAAATCTCTGAACATGGACCGTTTCGAAAATTCTGTAAAAAGAGGCACCAAAGTTTTAGGGCCTTTTTTGCGAAAAAGCCGATGGGGAACTCCTCAATTGTCCAACAGGGTCCACATAAAGTGTTCGATATATTGGAAGTTTCCGAACAATTGATTCCTAAGAATTCTTCTAGAAGGCCCATTGTCAAGCACCGTGCTGGGATACTGTCCAATGCTGAGGAGGCTGTTGACTTTCGGAGTTAAATCTAAGGTCAGGAAAATGCGAATAGAAATTTTCAAGCCTTCGGAGAGCCGCAATTGCCCCCCAGGGGGAGGCAATGGATATGGGTAACAATACCTACTGTATGGACCCTCTCCGCTTATCCACCTCTTCTCGAAGGCCCAGAAACGTGACGCGGCGTTTTACTTGTGCTTTTGACATTCGGAAGTTGCCTTGGAAGTTCTTTTGTTTCCAATTGTTCGGTTGTCACATGGTGGCGCTACTTACTCGGTGTGGTGGCGCTTTACATCGACGCTTCACCCACTTTTGTCGTTAGACGGCGACCAGCCGGTTCAGATTTTTCATTGACCAAACGTCCTAAAAAAATCTGAACGTGTTCCGTTTCGATATAGTTCTCCGGGTGAATTGCACTTTTGGAATCTGAAGTACTTTGTATTCGTTGATGGATGGGAAGCACGAATGTTGGCGGGTCACGCGACAACTTATAAACATGGCAGTAATTACATCGTGATTGGGGTTAAACTTGGTTGCTGTCGGGCTGTCTAGAGTAGATACTATATATCATATCTGAAAAAGACTTGGGCACTTTGCTGTACTCCTTTGTCTCATACCCGTGGCCATCATTTTCTCCTATTCCTCGCTTGGTGAAGGTATGGCCATTTCCCGTTTAGGCTTCTACACCCGAGCCGACTTCGGACAACAAGAGCAGGCGTTTGACTTTTGACAAGACATCCATCAAGAGCCACTATTCACATGTAGCTGACCCGTTCAAACAGAGAGTTGAACACCGATGACCGAAACAATAAAGGTGGAACCACGTGGAAGCCTTCGAGGCTAGGACGCGTACCTGCTTTCCCCCCTGGTGGCAGCCGCTGTCACATCGGGGGGCACAGAACGTGTGTCGATTCGGGTTCCTGAGTCCAAACTGTGTTCAGTTTAGGTGCGTCATTTAAAATATGGACCCTTTTTACCCATAATGGAAGTCTGTTGCCCACAAGCACTAAGCTTGTCGGTTGCCACACCGAGTCACCGTGAATGTCCCGAGAATATGGAACGACTCGCCTCCAGACACTGTGATGGAGATGGAACAAACGAGCTCGACCCGCAACCCGCGCGGCTCTCAAGCGTACCGTCGGTCCGTATGGAATCGTAGTCGTAGCTTCGATGGGCATGAAAATCTCTGAAAGCTGCGGGGGAAAATGGGTCGTCCCATAGAGTCGAATTGGATATAAATATGGCCGTTGATCCCTCCCTCAAAGACAGAACTTTTCTCTTCATTCTACAACACAAACAATCATTTCAATACCCTTTTCAGCTTCGATTCATTCCTTCACATTGAAGCTTGTGTGTCATTCCTTTTGCACACATATCCAACTACTACAACTTTTCGGTTCGACAACCACTTCATTACACTCCCTCTTTTACAAAAGCAGTTGACTTGCTTCCCACTTTCCAAACCTTCAAAATGTTCACCACCATCGCTGCTCTCCTCGCTGCTTCTGCTGCTTCCGTCTCAGCTGTTGCCGTCCCCCGCGGTAACAGTGGAAGCGCCAGCGTCACCCCCCACGAGCAATACTCCTCCTCCGTCGGTGTCCTGGGCTGCCTGATCAACACCAACCGTGTTGCCTACTGGCCCATGGGCGTTGGCTGCGACAACATCTGCGTCAAGGTCACCAACGGCGACCGCAGCCTCAACCTCCTCAAGATTGACCAGTCTGGCGGTGCCTACGACATCTCCTACGATGCCTGGAACTACCTTGGCTTCGGCGAGGGTGCCGAGCAGGACCCCCACACTGGCGGCGGCATTGCCATGAACTACGAGTTTGTCGATGCCAGCGAGTGCGCTGATCTCATGCACGGCGGCAAGCTTCCTCTCTCTGCTTCCAACAGCATGAACTACGTCGCCAGCTGCATGAGCGAGCCCAACAGCTGGGTCAACAAGAACCACCAGCTCATCAACATTGCTGATCCTCTCTGCAAGTACGGATACGACGAGACCTGCACTCTGGATCTCGCCAAGAGCAACCAGCCTTCATGCCCTCACACCCTGGGTGCCCAGACTGCTTACTCTGGCAAGGGCGTCACCAACATTGCTTACGGCACCGGCAAGGCTGAGGCTGCTGCTTAAGCTGTGAACAATTTGTTTGGTTCTATACGTCTAGAAATGTCATTAGATCAATAGAAGAACTTGCTTTAGAATGATAGAAGTACATACAATAAAAAGCCCATTATGAATCTGGCAATGACCTACAAGAAACTCTCAATGTCCCATTACACACTTGACACATTTGACTTACTACTAATGATCTGCGTGGCTTGTGAAGCTGAGGCTTACAAGACTCGGATTGGCTGCAAGAAAAGCCATCAGTCAAAGTTGTCAGTATGCTAGATGCAGTGGCTGGATGACGTCTTTGGCTGACAATGAGGATTCGGCGCTCGGAGTGGTCGGATAAGATAAGGGACGAGTTATAGTTGTTATGCGCATATTCATTATTAGATCCATCTTTTGTTTATAACGATGGAACAGCGGGTATATGTAACAAACAGAGACATAGCGTTAAAGAGTGGGAGATGGGGCGAGCTTGGGGTAAAAGTGAGACCGAATCGAATGGATGGTTTGGGATATGGAGGACGAAGTCCGTTTGGGGATATTTTGGTACCAAGCAATGAATGGGGAAGTCCATCGCAGGTTACTCTACCCATCGATGATACCTCGGTAGATCGATTATATGCTCGTCCGCTCTCAGATAGTTACCCCCAAATTACTGCTACCAAGTATCACCATTTGTGCTACAGATGCACCAGAGACGTCAATATTCTGCATCCTTACGAGATTGCCTGCGCGAGACGCTGCAGAGACCCGCTGCATGTTCCAGGTTGCATTGAACCCCTTCTTTCGGCTTCTACGAGCCGCTTCTCTCCAATTCTCTTTTCCCGCGCAAAAAGTGCGTCACAAGCTGCGAATTCCCGAACCTGCGCACTCCGAGCGGCCGACCCCACCGCATTGCTTTGCTAGCCCGGCTCTTAGTCATTTTGCGAGGACCGTCGCCCGGAAATTGATAATCAGCATCAAACAATCCCGCGCGCTTGTTTTTGCGAATAGAGCCATTGGCCAGAATAAGACGGTACGTACGTCGCTGCAAACTCGGCAGCTGTTTCTGCTTCTCTCCCTCTCTCTCCATTTACGCTGCCTGTTGCTGTTGCTGTCCACCTTTCCCTCTTCTCTCTGTCGCAATCAATCCGCCACAATCCGGTCGAGTCAGACATTATATCATCCCACTAATAATGCCCTCAGCTCTCGAGACACAGGCCGTGCGCCCCATTCACTACAAAATGACGTCGGATGCGAGATCTTCTGCTGCCGACAGCACTCAGCTGCCCTCCTTCTACTCTCCCCGAACCGCTGCAGTCGACACTCCCCAGGGCCGCGATGGCCAGCCAATCGACCATCTGTCGCTGTCGTCCAGCCGTGTCGACTCCCCCAAGACTCAACCGCCCCCGCCGTCTCTCCTCTCACCAGCCTTCACTCCGCCGGCCACCCCGGGAAATCAGACGCCCACAACCGCCGGTCTGAGAGGAATTCCGGTCGACAGCTCGATTGCAACGGGAGGATGTGGTAGCAAGAAGCCGAGACTGCTAGAAACATTACCCGAGGTACAATGCGTTGTCCGGGCCCGCATCCCCACCGTCAACGGAACCGAGATGTTCCTCCATCTATACACAAACAATGTCGATAACAAGGAGCATTTGGCCATTGTGTTTGGCAATCACATCCGGAGCGAGTCCCTGGACGCTCCCCGCGAGGGCGAGACCGAGCTGGACCGCATGATTCGGGGCGCCTACACAGGCCGGCTGTACCCCGGCCGGACAACCAGCGGCATGGGCGGCCCTTCATCGGAGACGGAATCTCAAGACGAAAAGACGCCCAACACAGATATACCCTTGGTGCGAATACACTCGGAATGCTATACCGGAGAGACTGCGTGGTCTGCGCGGTGCGACTGTGGCGAACAGCTTGACGAGGCTGCACGACTCATGGCGTTACCGGGCAATAAAGCGGGCGGCATCATCATCTATCTGCGACAGGAGGGCCGTGGTATCGGTCTTGGAGAGAAGCTCAAGGCCTATAACCTGCAAGATCTCGGATCCGATACCGTCGAGGCGAATCTGCTACTGCGACACCCCGCTGATGCTCGAAGCTACGGCTTGGCTACCGCCATGCTCAGGGACCTGGGCCAGAAAGACGTGCGTCTGTTGACGAACAACCCGGACAAGATCCGTGCCATTGAGGGACCCAACCGGGAGGTTGTTGTAAAGGAGCGAGTTGCCATGGTGCCGCTATCATGGAAGGGCAAGGGCGGCTTCCGAAGCCAGGAAGTGGAGGGCTACTTGAAGACAAAGGTAAGAAACGAGCGATTCCTATAGTAGTTTACTGGACGAGTCTGTTTACTGATACTTGTTGGTTAGATCGAGAAGATGGGCCACATGCTAGACATGGGAGGCCTTACCCAGTAGTTCAGGCATCATCAACGAAGAAGAGGACGATGTGTACTATTTTTTTTTTCCGTTTCGACTATCGGGCATTGGGGAGCATAAATGGAGTTTTTGTTTTTCATTTTCCAGTCCAAAATGGAAATCATGGTTGTTTTTTTTGTCAGTTGACCTTTGTTTTTTGGGTCACGTATATACCAGTTTGACTGCATAGGCTGGAGGAAAGCCAACCAAGTCGCAAACCTACATAATTGCCAGCCAGCGATGCCGAGCACACAAAATGATGATTTATCTAGAAAAAAAAAATAAGTAAAGGAATAAATAAAAATCTACATTCAATACAAACGAATCTACAAAAATCGAACATGATAAAAGCATGAATAATTTATTTCTTCTTGTTCACGGTCCGTCGGTGCCTTGAGTCCCCTGGGCGATAAGATCTCCAGCTGGAAGTCAATTGAAGGTCATCCGTTACACGGGGCGAATCCCCACCGCTGGCGGCTCCACTAAAATTTCAGCAGGACGAGGCAGCAGCAGCAGCTGATTTGATTGATGGCGCTTCTACAGCGCGTCAAGGCTGCACCTCCAGCGGCGCATTTTTCTGGCTATCAGGGAGCCCTGGGCAGCATCGAACCTTAAACCTCCACTGATTCATCTCCAAACTTCCGCCGTCGCTCAAACCTCTCCAACAATTCGAACAACGTCTCCTCGCCTGTTCCGACTTTCTGCCTCCTCCAAACACCTAAACCCAACCCGTCATGCCGCTGCATTGACGTCAACACCGCCGCCGAACATGCAACCTCAGGACATCCGCCTTCGGCTGGTGATCCGCCGCCACGGTCTCCCAGAGGTCAAGCTCTTGTGGCCATGTTCCTGCTCCGAAGACCTCACCGTCGCGAGGGTTTTAGAACAGGTCAACGAGGTCGTGCCTCTCGAGAGCGGCGAATGGGGTCTCGAGGACTATGCCGTGGAGCTTGCCGATGAAAAGGGCGAAACCTTTGAGTGTCTGCACTTTCAGCAAGTTGGTCGCATTCTGAAAGACGAAGACCAAGTCTTGTGGGTGTTTTCCCCTCTTCTCTTCTTCTCCCCCCTGTCTAACCTTGCTTTTGACAGCATTCGATCGCTCCTCACCGAAGACTTGAAAAGACGGCGGCTCAGCGGACGGCATCAAATCTCTGACGACGGAAGGCACTTGGTCGACGGCCTCCCTTTCGGCAGGGCTTGGCGGCGACCTCCCCACGACCGTCCTCACATCGAATTACCCCCACGGAAACGTATTCGAGTCTTTTCTGGGGATGACGACGAGGAAGAGGAGATTGCGCCAGGCAGACAGCCCCCATTCTATTCGATCCCCAAGACGCCGCGCGTCATCGACCTGCACCAGGACCAGTATTACGATGACGAGGATGATGAGGATGAAGACGATGACGAGGATGTAGACGACTATGAAGCATATGACAATGACTCGAGTTCAGTGTCCAACAGCCCTCCTCCCGGAATACGCCGTGTCGAAGATATATTAGCAGAAATGGATGAGTATACCGACGAAGAGGAAGATGATGAGGATCTAGAAAGGGAACTGCAATTGCTAAGGGAAGAAGCTGGCGCCGATATCAACAGCCTTCAAGCAGACAACTCCAACTCTTCACATTATGAAGAGGGAGATGATGAAACAGACGACCTGCATGACCCAAGAGACCTGGACATAGGTCGATACCTAGATCCATTGGGAAAAGTTCCAAGTCCATTCCGCAGGGCAACTCCATCTTCAGCTGCCCCAGCTGCGAAAGATTACACCAACGTACCTGTGGAAATCCTCATAACTGTATTCCAGACGGCATTTCCCGAGTTGAACGCAGACATCAGGGATATTCTGAACCGAACGAACAAGGATCTGAGAAAAGCATACCTATCGCTCAGCATGCTTTGCGAGCCTCTTTGCACTTTTGATCAAATGATGGACGACTCTTATTTTCATCTCGCTCCATTCGCTCGTCGCGATGGGAGTGGTAGCGCCGCCAAGCCGGTTGAGCAGGGCAAATTGCCCCCCTTTGACACTCTGAAGGGGGTAACTAAAAAGCCGATGATTGAAGAGGTCGATGATTCGGAAGATTCTACAACAAATGGTGTTCCAATCCCCGCCCCAAAATCGAGGCAGAGCTGGTTTATGAAGGGCGTCAAGTCTCCAGACTCGGAGTTTGACGATGCAAAAGCGATAGAGGATTCCACGAGCGAGTCCGAAAGTGATTCGGAGAGTGATTCGGAGAGTGACTCGTCAAGCGGCTCTAGCGATGCTTCTCTGGAGAGTGAATCGTCAGGCGGAGAAGAAGAGGGCCAGATTAGCAATCATCCTGGGATAACAGTTGTCAATGATGAGTCGAACGATGTCTCGTCAAATGAAAGCTCCGATGACGACAGTGACAGCAGTAGCATCGATGCTGGGCAGAATGCTCAGACTAGCCCCAAGAATCAGGTCGAAAGCTCGTTCGATGTGAGCAGCAGCGAGTCCAGTGAAGCGGATTCATCCGAGTCCGAGTCTGAGTCCGAGTCGGAATCTGAGTCTGACTCTGAATCCGAATCAGAATCAGAAGTGGAAGAAATTTCGTCAAAACAACCGTTGCTGGTACCAGCTCAACAGCGTCATGCCACGACTGCACTACAACCCAAAGTGAAGATACCTGCCAAAGTGGAAGTCACCGGCCTTACGCGAACGCAAAAGCGAAATGCTAGAAGGAGACGCCTCAAGGCTCTGAAAGAACTGGAACCTGAGTCACCCGAGTTGGCAAACAGTACTGGAGAGGACGCCATGAGCGAAGATTTCTTGGCACGAAAGAAAGCCCTCTTGGCTGCTATTCTTGACGAAACTCATGAAGGTGACGATGCACACAACGAAGCAGAGATGAGAGATGCTCCTTCTCTGGATGCGGCGCCAAAAGAAGACTCGCGAGAGACTAAGACGAATGCCCCGAATGCAGAGGAGACAGAGGTGCCGGATCCCAAAGATGAGCCAGCAAAGCGCCACGCTCGTGTGGATATGGGTGCAGGTCGGCGACTGGTGTTTGGTGCTCTGGGCTTAAAGGCCCCAGCGAACAAAGCGGACGAGCAAAAGATTCGCGATAGTCTGATGAAAGATGTTCGACCTCTTGTCAACCCTCGAGTGCAGGACGCCGGTGCAGACGATGCCAACGACCAGCCGCAGGATGATAACGATAATGAGGATCCGGATGCATGGAGGGAAAAGATCATCTATAAGGCCGTGGAATGCTGCCACGAGAACATGACACTCAGCGAGCCTCCGTTTCCCTTTGTCCAGCGCTGGGACCCTCAGCAGAATTATGGAGCCATGAAGAAACGGAAGCGCGCATCGGAAAACTACCAAGCCGATACATCCTACGATGACTCGACATATTACTATGACGATGAGGCTGAGGAAGAGTACGTGGCAGAGACCAGGAAGAAGAGCAAAAAGAAGAAAGGAAAGTCTGTGAGCTTGCAGCATGGCAGCGTAAACCAGGACGAGCAAGACGTTGTACTCGATTACGACGAAGCACCCGCCAAGAGCAGCCAGTTCACAGACGTGGACGATCTTCCGTCCTTGCCCAAAGATGTCAAGGCGCTGCCTCTTTTGGAGCCCGCGGCCGCTCAGCATGGCATGGTCATTACATGGAATCAACTGGTCATGTCAAAAGCTACGAATTGGCAACCAGAAATGTTGCCCGTTACCGGCCTGATAGTTCCTGGAGGCGAAAACGGTGCCGTCAACGTCATTTTGGCAAGACGAGACCGCGAAGACAACGAAAAGACCTACGACGAGATCACTGGAGAGCGAATCTACGGCAAATTCGAGATTCCCGACGATCTAGAAGAGGG
This sequence comes from Trichoderma semiorbis, assembly GCA_020045945.2. Classification (NCBI taxonomy): domain Eukaryota; kingdom Fungi; phylum Ascomycota; class Sordariomycetes; order Hypocreales; family Hypocreaceae; genus Trichoderma; species Trichoderma semiorbis. The sequence goes on from CM034695.1 coordinate 7,529,064, forward strand.
TGATGAAGAAGAGGATACAGGGTTCAGGTCGCTACAATGGGCAGAGATGATTGAGCCTCGCATTCTGCAACAAGCACCCGCCGGCGAAGTGGCTCAAACCTCCGCGGATGCCGCAGCAGCTGCGGAGGAGGAGGCGACGCCGTTGGCCCATGACAAGGTAAGCGAATTCCAGTCGGGACAAGATTCCTTGGAGAGCGGATTCAGCACGGGACAGGTGCGAGCTGCTACTGAAGATGATTTGATGCACGATTCTCTTGGTACACAAACTCACCCGGAGACGGCTTCAATACAGTCTGGTCAACGACTGCCGAGGCTGGACCTTTCCATGTCTGAAGTGCAAATATCCACTGCCAGCAACAGCTTCGAGCACATTGGCCACCACCACCCCAAAGTAGTAGACGCCCAATCGGAGCACGTGCTGACCGCTGCCGCCAACCCCCAAAATGCATACTCCCCAAAGCTGAATCGTTGGGTAGAGCGTGGAGACGAGACAGCTGCTGACCAAGAGGCAGAACTAGGACCTAGCCTAGCGGATGCTGTAGCAGAAGATGTCTCGAATTCGGGCACGCTTGCATCGAAGAAGACAGAGTCGTCTGAAGATAATGGAGGAGAGGAGGAGAGAGAGGAAGAAGCACGAAACTCGACGGACGGCGGCAATGGTGCGTCGATGACGAGCGAGTCAAACTTGGTCATTGCCTCATCGCAGTTCAGCGTCCCGAGTGGGCGCCAGCCACGAACGAGCTATTCCCTTGCAGAGGGCGCTCACGACACGATTATCCCCGAAACATTACCACAACTTCGCGAGACCACACCGATAGAGAGTCACGCGAAGTCTCAGAGCACACCATCTAGCCCCGCCAGCAGCAGCCCGTTTCCATCACTGGAGCAGATATTCATGTCAGCTCAGCCCACACAAAGTTCCGGGAGAAAGAGAGAGACCCCTTCCTTTTCAGCAAGTCAATCTGTGCCTGCATGGGATGCGGAATACGAAGAAGCAATGCGCAAACTTGACGAGGGACATGAATCGGATGCCGTGCCCGCGAAGGAAGAGCCAGAGGAAGAAGCAGTAGTGGAGAGAAAATTATTTCCTAACGCGACGCAACCATCGTTATCCGCGCACCACTTGGATCAAGACCTTCCTGCACCGCGTATTTCTCTTTCTCAATCTGAGAACGCCAAGGAGAGCAAGTCACAATTTGCTATTCCGGCGGGAAGTCAAATCATTGTCTTGAGCTCCAGTCCAGCCTCAAGCAATGGTGTGCCTGATGAGGTCAATGGATCAGACAGTGAGAAGGGGAAACCGACGCGGAAGCGAGGCTTGCTGCCTACGGGCCCTGGATGGGTGAGGAAGGGTCCTCGGCACGAGAGAGAGGTGTCGGGTAAAACTACGACAAAACCCGCGCCGGCAGCTCCATCTAGAGCCAGTCGGCGAAGGAGATTAAATAATGAGGCTCTTGCGATGGCACCACTTGTGAGCCCCGTTAGCAAGCATAAGGGGGGGAGAAGGAGATAGAATATTCCTAAGGTGGCTCTCTATGTGGCAGTAATGGTAGTTACCACTTGGGGTATCACGAAGAGCCTGTCGGTCATGATACCATGTATAAATTAAGCTGTGTATAAACACGAGACAGAAATATTAATATTAGAATCCATGGATGTTCTCTCCACCCTTTCCATTTTCAGATATTACACACAATTATACATCATACTCCAACGACAACTTAATTACATCATTATAACTCGTGATAATAACAAATCTTCAAGCCATCTTAATAAGTAAGCACCGCCATACCATTAAAGTCCGCAGCAGCCCCGAGAGAACTCGTGTTATACAGTTCAACAAGTTTAGGAATGCGCTTCTCGCTGTCACTCAGGTCGAGGACTGAGACCGCAGAGTTTCCCTTGCGAGTATACAGGAAGTTTCCCACAAAGGCAAAATCAAAGGAACCGCCTGATGTAGCCGGAAGAGGGATAACGTATTTGATGTTTTCCCTCGTGGCATCCAGGACGGTGATGTCGGCAACTCCGCCGTCGCCTAGGAACACGAGATCGTAGGCGGGCACGTATTTGATCCAGCAAGTGGCCATTTGGCCGGCGACGTCGATGACACGGCTTACGCTGACTTTGTATTCGGGCGTGATGTCGAGGAATGCAGCGCCAAAGGTGGTGTCTGCGATGACTGCGCGTCTGTCTGAGATGAAGGTCAAAGCAAAGTCGGCGTGCAATTGCGAGGGTCGTGAAATGATAGGGTGGTCGCTTGGCACGCCGTTGATCAAAGGGTAGACGTAGATATAGCCTGGAGTGGTATTGTTGTTACTGCCATCACCCTTGACTGTGACAAAAATGGCAGTCTGAGAAGGGTTGAAGAGAATATCAGAGACAGTCCCTGCGGCGGCGGGAGGGGGCGTCGGCTCGTCTACTTTCAACGGCTTCAGTTTGCCCAAAGGCTCAAGACGGCCCTGTTTGGAGATGGAATAGCATTGTACGCCAGGAACGGCACCGCTGTTGGCTACACATGCGAGTCTATGCTTGGCTGACAGTGCGACTGTGTTGGGATATTCGCCGCCGGTTGATACAGGCTTTCCGGCGAGTATAGGTCGCGAAGGATCGTTTTCGGGGATTTCGAATAGGGATACTGTGTTTGAACCGGAGTTTAAAGTGAGTAGCCATGGGTAATCGATAGCGAGGGCATCTTGAGAGTGCAATCCAGCTGATATCAGTTAGCATATCAAATCATATGGCCTCAGCTTGCATCGTATATACTGCTTACCAGGAACAAGTTGTCCATTCGCGCCGGCAATACCGAAACCTTTGCCGCCTGTGGACGTGTGCCGTGGTTCGGACAGCTTGCCATCTCGGCCAATGCTCAGTGAAACTACTGATGATCCCGTAGGGTTATCTTGGAGAAAGTATAGTTCGCCTTTGCTGGGATTCTGGGGCTTAGGGAAGGCACTGGCTAGATGCACCTCAAGCGCAAGGAGAGGGAGAGATAAAGTGAAAAGCTTCATGCTGATCTTTGATATGAATAGATACAAATAGTATTAATAGCTTTCAAAGATGGATAAAAAGAATGAGGAGTTAATTATAGAATAGATAGGAGATCTGGTGATGCTTTGACTGAAAGATGTATACCAATTGCTCGTCTCTCATGTTCTTTTTATATACTTATCATAGCTGCCCGACGTTTTGTTTATTGATGCTATTGCCTATTGTAGCCATTGCCTATAGTAGCTAATATCCAGGGGAAATCCGCCATGATGGAATCATTGCTTCTGACTTAGGCAAAGTGTGGGATCTTTGCGGAGCTTCATGCACAGCATATATCTACGGCACATCGTAGCCGTGCTAGCGCTTACAGGGAAGGGGAGCTTTGAGAGAGCATTGGCTTCATAGAAATGCTTGTATCCCAAGGAGGCAACGAACGGCCAGGGGTTCGTCTGGAATCGCCCGCTTCATCGGCATCGACAATAGGAGTGATGAAGTTATCGTCGTATAAGTCACTGCATGTTTTGCGCCTAATTGGCCCCGAGGCGGTGGAAATTCAGCCCGAGATACACAGCCTATCTTTACTGGACTACGCATAGCGCTGGGAAGAGTAATCTTTTTTTGGAATCTAGTATAGAACATATATGGCATCTTGACTCCTTATTCCCACGGCATAGCCGAGTTTCTTGGGTTTTCGTCATGGTTACCTCCATGTAGTCTTCTTCTTCGAGGGCTGCCTCATTATACAACAATGGAAGCTTATCAGCCAATAATCGGGGGTGCTGACTACTATTTGTTACGTTATTGTCGTGACATAGGAAAGCTGCAAAGTGTTTCCATTAGCAAGCTGGTATATAGGAGAAAACGCAATTGCGATTTCTCGTGATATCTATTGGCTTGTAATAGCTCGGCTTGTTAAAACGCCAGAGAGAGCCTTGAAAATGTAGGGTAGGGACTCAAGCCGCCGAGTGTTATCTATGCTGTTTCTTCGTCCTGCGAGCAAACAAACATTCTGGTGCAGTATCACTTCTTGGCGGTATTACTAGCACTGCTAGGCAGCTTCATGTAGGCAGCTGCAGCCATGTTTGCACTGGTTTAATGGCGGCGCGTTTCACCACGTCGAGCATCACACGGCTGAGGTGTTGGTGGCATGATTGGTTGGTAGTGAGCTGGCGACAGTTTAGCCCAATAGACTGCTAGCGGGAGGGGGAGTCAAGCTCGAATAGTGAGTAAGCTGTGGGAGAATTTAAAGTGTCCAGGTCCGTGTATTACGCTGTAGTGTGAGCACACTTGGAGCCAAAGGATGGGACAGGGCTGATGTGCGGGAGGAGGGGGAGGGGACTTGCATGGACGGGGGGTGAAAGGGGACGATCGCCAGCCAACCATTTGAGGCTGAAGCGGTGCGTTTTGGGATTTTGCATTTCGTTGGAGCACAGGCGTGTTTTTTCGGGGTTGGTTGATGATGGATGCGAGATTGATTGGTGAAAAGAGGAGCGACGACGATGGGGGGTTTTTAGGTTCATTTTCCAAGGAGTGCAGAGGATAGATACTGTGGTGCAGGAGCTTGATTTACTTCAATAGTTTGCCCAACGAATATGAAGCATCATGGTGACTGATTGCGGTGTTGTAAGAGGGGATATAAAAGGACGCTGATGAAGGACAGTGAAACATTGATGCGAATGTTGCGGTGCTGCGTGTGTTTTGTTTGACAATAAGAGGTCGCCAGCGTTCGTCGGGCACGAATGACGGATTGACTCATTCGAGGTTGTTTGCTTTTTTTCATCTCCTCTGATTTAAATCTCTCAATTTTTTTTCTTAATTTGTTGAATTTCTCTTTTTCTTGATTTTAAGCTTATTTTTTCTGTGTATCTCGGGTTTGAGTACAACAAACTTTCTCACTCACTCGGGGGGCGATATTGGGATTGTCACGATTCCCCGATTTAATCGTCTGCTCCGGCGGGTGATTTTCCATTGCTCTGCACTTGGACTGCGCAATTACATCAGGGCGGTGTTTCAGCTGGAGCGAAGATCTGATATCGAGCTTCCTTGTTTTTTTTGTTCTTTTTTCTTCACAGTTTTTCTCCCTTTATTGCAGGGTTGAAACTCGCTGACGTCGACGATCTTCCAATTGCACGCCCAAAAAACTGCCCCGAGCTTCAGAGTTTCCGCAGTGGGGCCGGCCTATCCCAGCTCACGCTCAACAGGCGCTGTCATGCGACACCCAAAGCGCCAGTCATGGTCTTGTGCCCTTTTCTGCGTTTTCTTTCTCTTCTTCTTCAACATTCTCACCAGCCCGGCTTTTGCACTTCCGGCGACGCCATCTACCTCTATTTCAGCATCTTTAGCATCTCCAACATCTTCAGCACAGCTCGCGCCCTCGCGGAACAGAAAAAGAGCCTCTTCAGCAGCATCAGCGCCATCGCCGGGCCTCGGCAGCGAGACTCCACAAGCCACCGAAGGCGCCGCTCCAGCTCCAGCGACCTCGACAACAGCGCCCGACGAGAGAATCCCGCAGCATTTGGTTCAGCTTGAGGCCGCCGGAGTAGACAATCTCGAGTCGGCGGCTGCATCTCCTATTCTTTCTCCTCCCCCCTACAAGCCCATCGTCACGCCGCCGCCGGACCAAGATTCCAAGCTGGCCAAGATGGGCTACAGCATGACGACCTTTTACACCTGCGACACCATCGGTGGCCAGGAACACTGCGGGTGGCACGTGCCGGTTCTCAAGGCGGATGCGCCGACGACGAGGACGGATGTTCGCGTGGTGCTGGCGGTGGTGAGTTGCTTGGCCGGGATACTGGCCTGGGGATTGGTGTGAATGAAGAAAAGAGAGAGGATGAAGATGATGGTTGACTTGGGTCACTCACGACAGCACACCCATGGGACACGAGAGGACACACGACCCCAAAAATTGGCTAACGAAAACACAACTTGGTACCTGTATTTTTTTTGTCTTTTGTTTTAACCGGATGGGCGGTAAACGGATCAAATGGCTTCCATTGTTGGAAGGGCTTCCCTTTTGGGAGCTATTGGGCGGACGGATGGCTGGCCTGGGCTTGTGCTTTATTTTAGGCTGTCGATGATATCATTGGTCGCGGATGTTATAAGGAGTTACTGTTAAGAGCTGGGCGTTTGGACACGGATTATACCTCTGAGACTGGATTTGTGTTTGTTTCTTCTTACTATTATTACTATCATCGCTAGACTGATACAATGTTGGCATTGATCACATCCATCATTTCTTTCACTGCATCTTGACCCTTTTGCCACCTACCGAGTTCGTTATTCCGTATACGAGCTCAAGAATTGAATGCAGTGCAACAGCAGCTCCACAGCGGGGTTCCAACTTTGGTGGCGGGGCGGCGGGGTAAAAACTGCTGCAATTAGTGCAGACCTTACTCTGTACAGGGCAGTAGAAGCGCTGAAGAGTCGAGCTTTGTGAATCCAAGCTCCAATCACAGCTCCATCATCACAAACGCCTTTCTTTTCCAGGTTCCTGCTTGTCGGTCTGTCTGGCACCGATTTTTCCAATCCTCCCCCCTTTTCCATATCCTTTCGTTTCGTTTCTCCAACCAATTCCAGATACCCATATTCATCATCAACATCAACATCAACATCACCGAAAATGCAGGTCCCTCTCATCCGTCTGCAGTGCGGCGTCAACTCGTACGAATGGGGCAAAAAGGGGAGCGAGTCGGCCGCCGCCAGATTTGCCGCTGCCACGCCCTCAGACAATCTGTCCATCCAGGCCGACAAGCCCTACGCTGAGGTACATAGCATGCGATTCTAATCATTCAACTCTGCGTCTTCAACTGCTAACCCTTTACACCGCCATAGCTGTGGATGGGCACTCACCCCTCCAACCCCTCCAAAGATCTCACCACCGGCCGAACCCTCCTCGATCTCTGCGCCGAAAACCAGCTGCTCCTCTCCGAGTCTGTCGCTTCCAAATATGGCTCCAAGCTGCCCTTCCTCTTCAAGGTCCTGTCCATCCACAAGGCCCTCTCCATCCAGGCCCACCCCAACAAGAAGCTCGCCGAACAGCTCCATGCGCGCGACTCGAAAAACTACCCCGATGACAACCACAAGCCCGAGATGGCCATTGCAATTACCCCCTTCGAGGGACTCTGCGGATTCAGGCCTCTAGGAGAGATTGCCCACTTCCTGGAGACGGTGAAGCCATTGAGGACTCTGGTCGGAGAGAGTGAGGCGTCGCAGTTTGTGCAGGCTGCCAATCAAGAGGGCGGTGACGAGGCGGCGAAGAAGAAGGCCCTGCAGACGGCGTTTGGAGGATTGATGTCGTCCTCTCCCGAAGACGTCGACAGAGAAACTGCTAGCCTCGTTAAGCTTGCCGAGTCTGAGGGTGCCGACTTCGCTGCCGGTGGTGTGTCATCCACCAAGGGCGCTGTCCTCGCCGAGCTTGTCACTCGCCTCAACGGCCAGTTTGGCTCCGACATTGGCATTTTCGTCCTCTTCTTCCTCAACTTTGTCACACTACAGCCCGGAGAGGCGCTGTTCCTCGTCGCCGATGACATCCACGCCTATGTCTCCGGTGACATTGTCGAATGCATGGCAGCTTCTGACAACGTCGTCCGCGCCGGTCTTACACCAAAGTTCAAGGACGTATCTACCCTAGTCGACATGCTTACCTACAACTACGCGCCCATCGATGAGCAAAAGATGACTCCTACCGAATATCCCTATGCGACGCTGAACCGAAATGCTTATAGCTCTGGGTCTTCTGTCATGCTGTACGACCCTCCGATTGAGGAGTTTAGCGTTGTGCGCACTCTGCTTCGCGGAGAGGGAGCCAAGGCTACGTTCGACCCCTTGGAGGGACCCAGCATCGTCATCTGCACTGGTGGCAAGGGCACAATCGCCGTGGGACCGACAAAACAGGAGATTCAGGAGGGTTACGTGTTTTTCGTCGGATCTACCGCGGAACTGGTCCTGGAATCCGCCGTCGGACAGGACGAGGAGTTTACCACGTTCAAGGCATTCTGTGAGATTGATGCATCTGGAAAATAGAGGCTGCAATCATCTTCTTCAAATTCTTTTCCGCATTATCGAAAGATAAACGAATTCATGAGCAATTGGAAATTTTGGTAGGGCAAATAATACAAAACAAGTTAGAATTGAACTTTGGACAGTATTCAGTCATGTAGAACATGCCCTGTCACATCTTGTCTGCCCAATGCCCACCACGTCACGTCATTGACGCTCCTCCGAATCTCGCTCTCATACGAAGCTGTCATTCCCGAGCGCCTTATTTTAACAAGTCTTCTCATTGTGTGATCCATTCAACCAATACCTGCACATCACTGCACATCACTGCGTTTCTGCATCCAATGGCCTGACTCACAGTTGATCAACATCTCCAGTTGCTACACTTTCACGTGACGGCTGCCGGATGACTCATCCACTGCCCCTCCATGAAAACATATTCAAGAAACACCTACCCCACCACAGTCGTGATACTCAAATCCCGTATCAACCTTTTGATAACCGCAAACCCAAAATGGCTGAAGAGACGAAACCCGCCGTTCCTCCGGCCGAGAATCCCGCCGCCGATGCTGAGGCTGGCCCCTCAAAGAAGGCCGCCAAGAAGGCTGAAGCCAAGGCCAAGAAGGAGGCGCTGAAAGCCCAGCGAGCTGCCGAACGAATTGCGGTTGCTTCAACCTCCAACGAGCCCGAGGAAGACCCCGCCAAAGACTTTTACGGCCCCGCCACTCCGGCCCTGCTCAAGTCCTTCTCGGCCGATGCTGAGGACGTCACCCTTCGATCCATCAGCGAGTCTCATATCGGAAAGAAGGTCGTCATCCGGGCATGGCTGCAGAACACGCGCATGCAGGGCGCAAAGATGGCCTTTGTCGAGCTGCGCGAGGAGGGCAATTGGGCCATCCAGGGCATTGTCGCCGCTACGGGCGATGTCAAGGAGGGCGACTCGACACCCGTCATCAGCAAGCGCATGGTCAAGTGGGCGGGAGCTGTCAACCCCGAGAGTTTCGTGACGGTCGAGGCCAAGGTCGAGAAGCCCTTTGCTCCCGTCAAGAGCTGCCGCGTGTCCGACTTTGAGCTGCACATCTCCAAGATCTTTGTCATTTCTGCTGCCCCGGCTACCCTGGGCATGACCTTGGCTGCGGCGAACCGAGCAGTCACAAACTTTAGCGATGAGGAGGTCAAGCCCGAGGAGGGTGCCCAGGAGAAGGAGGCTGAGGGTGGCCCTCCGGCCGCTTCTATGCTGACTCACTTGGACAACATTGTCATGCACAAGCGATCACCCGTTCAGCAGGCTATTGCCGTACGTTTTATATACACACAGAGACGGGTGGTTTCAGTGCGCTAACTGCAAGCTTTAGGATATTCGTGTCGAGGTCAAGCACCTGTTCCGTGACTACCTGAGGGAGCGCGGCTTCAAGGAGTTTGAGCCGCCGTGCCTCATTGGTGCTGCTTCAGAAGGTGGTGCTGGCGTTTTCTCCATGCCCTACTTCAACCAAAAGGCCTACCTTGCGCAGTCACCGCAGTTCTATAAGCAGTTTGAGATTGCTGGTGGCCGAAAGCGCGTCTTCAGCATTGGACCCGTGTTCAGAGCCGAAAACTCCAACACCCCGAGACACATGACTGAGGTATGCCTGCTCTGTCCTCCTGGTTGTTTTCACCATCTGTGATTTGTATGCTGACGCGCTATTTTTTCCCAGTTCACTGGTCTCGATCTGGAGATGGAGATTCGCAAGGACTACCACGAAGTCCTTTCCGTACTGGAAGGCGTGCTGTTGCACATTTTCCGTGGCATTGAGAGTATGTTTCTTTTTTCTAGCCCGTTGGTTTACTGCTCACAAACGTTGTCGTACTAATCAATTGCTATAGAGAACTGCGCTGCCGAAATCGAAGTCGTTCGTTCCGTCTATCCTTCCCCCGAGATTCTCCTCCCCGAGCCTGGAAAGGAACTGCGCTTGACGTTTGCAGAGGCCCAGAAGCTGCTTCGTGAAGAGGGCCCCGAGGAATTCCGCAACGTTCGTGACGATGAGGATATGTCAACACCACAGGAGAAGGCATTGGGTGCTCTGATTCGCGAAAAGTACAAGACCGATTTCTTCGCAGTCGACAAGTTCCCCGAATCCGCGAGACCCTTCTACGCCAAGGTCGACCCTGCTAGCGACCCCAAGGAGCCAGTCACCAATGCATTCGACATGTTCTTGCGCGGACAGGAGATCTTGTCCGGTGGTGAGCGTATTGCCGACCCCGATGAGCTTGAGGCTCGCATTCGTTACAAGGGAGTCGACCCCACCAGCGCTGGAATCAAGGAGTACATTGGGGTCTTCCGCGAGGCTGGTGTGCCTCCTCACGGTGGAGGTGGTATCGGTCTTGACCGTGTTGTTGCGTGGTATCTTGCCCTACCTAGCGTGCACTTGGCCGCCTATTACCCAAGAACGCCCAAGAGACTATTGCCATAGATGTCTAAGAGGAAAGATGTACAAAAGATGAATAGAAAGTTTTGAGTTGAATAACCAGAGAGCCTTGGCACGTTTGGATCTAACCTCAGCTGAACCAAATGTGAGACTATATGCGCGACGAACTGTAATTCATGGTTTATTATGCATCTATGATTTGAATTTGTGACCTCCTGGACCTATGTCACCCTTGAACGCCTGGCTTTTGAGTAGTCCTTCAGCAATTATTTCATCTTGATGCTTCTCCAAGTCAGTGACATCCCAGTTTGCAGCAATAAAGCGGTTCCCCAAGAAATCTGCTTTCGGCCCGCTGAGATAGATGGTAAGACTGCCGAAAAGTTCGACTGTATCTTTAGCGTAAATATGTAATTCAGGGCGCAGCACTTTGCTCAGTGCCATGCCTGGATGCACATTAAAGACTCGCAGGTTGCCGTATTCTGCCATTTAACGTATGAGCGTATGTCTACTTCATTTTCAATGAGATCAGATTTACCTTCGTGAAGCTGGCTGAGGATCATGTTGGTCGCGAGCTTCGACGCTGTATATGAAGACTGCTGTGCGCTTGCGAAATATGACGCCGCAGTGCCGGTTTGGATGAATGTGGCTTCGTTGTTGGCTGATACGCGAGCAAGTTCTCGTGCTATAAGGAAAGTTCCCTTGACGTTGATCTCCTACCAGCTGGCTCAGTATATGAAATGATCGGGGTCCTCAGTAGGTAGAATTGAGGGTACGAACAAAGGATTGCCACCACTCATCGACAGGAGCATCGCCAATTAATTCAAGAGGCCCAAGTACTCCAGCACAATGAACAACAACGTCTATCTTTCCAAAAGCCTGAATTGCCCTTTGGAATAGATTGTGAACATCAGTTTCAGAAGAAACGTCTGTTGCAATTGGTAAGAACTGTGTAGTTGAACCAGTTTTCTTCAGGCTTTCGGCAACTTCGTCGATGCTCTGCTGGATTCTCGCTGCGAGTACTATGGCGGAGGCGTTTGCTGCTGCCCATTGCTTTGCTGCGCCCTGTACCCAGCTGCTTGTTACTACGGGAAGTCGATGTCGAAATTCGTATAGAGTGACCAGAAAATACCTTGCCGAATCCACTGCCTGCTCCGGTGATTAAGACTAGTTTTCCGTGTGCAGTTTGCTGGATGTCTTCGTTTGATGGGCTGATGGCGGGGTATACATCTCGATGGATTGTAGGCGTGAACTGCAGTGCCTCTGTCCAGAAATCGGGATGGTTAGTGTCTAAAGGCATGTTTCAATACAAGTCAATGAATATACGTCGAATGAATAGTAGCGATAGCTGAAATATCGTAGTCAGATTTGTTTTATTGGTCTATTCTATACTTGTACTACAGGTTCTTTCCCCCGGCTACCCGGGCATATTAACGGTCGCTAATCGGACTTGGTCCCGACCGGAGTAGAAGCGGGAGACCCATCTCCGGTGAGATCTCCGAAGAGTTGACTTGAACAATAAGCCAAGCTTCCGTCTAGAAAACGATCAAATGATGGAAGATGAACTCTATCTCTTATCTTTGATAATTCAAAATCTCAAAACAATAAAGCCATAAGCCTAATACTTATGTGTACATCTAGGGTAATGATCTGAAACATGGGGCACAAAGCGTGCTATTGTCTCGTTAGGCCTGGGCGCTTTTTTTTTTGTTTCGACAGGTCAGAAGGGCGCGACACATCTTTTCTGCGTTATAACATATTTCGAATACTGAGCCTAACATTGACGCTTCGTGATCTACAAGGTCTCAAAGATGCACAGAAGCACTAAGCACGTGTCAAGTTAAGCACCTGCTTCTGGAAGAACTAGCTGTGTGACCCTTAAAAAGGGTCTTTCGCAAATGGAAATGAAGGGTACAAATGACGTCACACTCTCAATAGGCAAAGAAGGGATGAGGCTGAGGCAGAATTAGGTTTGCGATGTGGAATATCGGCGGTGATGAAGCGCGTCTGGGGTGAGAGGCCGGAATCTCGGAATGTTCTGCTGGGCATCGGCAATCTTTTTTTCTCAAGGCCCACAGATACAAGTACGCGGAAGCCGTGCACCCACTGCAGCTCTGCGTATGATCTGGACCTCATCAAGGTTGCGAGATCTGTTGATTTCCAATGCTAGTAGGGCGTTAGTGGCTGCTACTAACTTCGTTGTAGCCTAGTAGATGGCCTCAGTCGCCTGACGGTGAAGGAGAGATGCAAGACATGGCGGTCTGTGTTCTCGCCTCGAACGGCTCTCGGAGAAACTTGATCATGATCTTGGTTGAGAAATCCGTCGCCCTGATAGTTTACGGCGGGACCGCGCTGGGATGTCGTCCGGCTCGGTTAGCCCGCGGCATCAGTTGGATGAGGTTTTATTTTTCCTCTTCCTTTTGTCCTCTTTCTTGATGTACGCCTGACCGAGTCATCCGGCAGGTGATGACACACGTGGAATCAATGAGCCACTTTCACTCTGCGGGAATATGGAAAACACTGCCAGAAGCTGTGTATTGCACATAGTGAAATACTGATAAGAATGGTTCAAGTTGCTATCATTCTGTACGCGTAAGGGAACACGCCTCATGATGTTGGTTGAATACGCCTACAAACCTTGTCAGCTGCTCCAATCTCTAGCGAGAGTTTTGCTTTGAAATGGCTGGGCGCTCTCACCGTATTCGTGCTCGGTAATTGATCCATGTGCCGGCGCCGGGCTATTCCGCAATGGCTTGGTTAGTACAAGGATAATTTCACGCCCCCCTTTGCCGAGAACTGATTCGGGGTCTTGAGCTTAAAGACCTGCCTAGGGAACAAGCGAGGAAAAAAATCTCGAGCTCATTTATCTCTGAACCTATTCTTATAATCTTTGCTTGTGTATCGGAAGACTATACCTGGGATTACGGCGTTTCATCAACTCGACTTATTCGACCACGAGAGAGAGCTACCGACTGCTTTCTAAGACGCTTGAAAATTGGGGCCATGGGGGTACCTGAAGATCAGGAAACAGGGGCCGCTGAGCCTTCAGTGCCAGCTCAGAACCTAACTCAGGATTCAACACGAGATTCAACTCAGGATCAAACATCTGATATAGACGAGAAGGAGCAGCAACGACCTGCTGCAGAGAACACAAAAGACGAAGCTAGATCAAAAACTGTACCTAGCTCACGCTTCACGGGTCATCAACTTTTTTACATCTTTGGCTTGGATGGTATTGGCGCGTTAATAATCTCGGGCGGCATCAATTTTGCTATTGCCTATGGTAAGCTTATCCCATCTCCCGAGTCTGTCTACAACACGCGTTGCTAATCAAGATATTTTAGCCATGTATACTAGGCAAAGCAAGCCTATTCGTCTCTGGCAGCTTCCCAATACATTTGCTGGTGATGCTGCCGTTACCATCATTATACAGTGTATAATTACCTGGTTCGTCGAGCTTTTTATCCTACGCTACGATCTTAGCCACGGCGGAGTGCAACCCATCGGCTTCATCTCACAGCCTACCCATCCATGGCTACGATTCTTCTTCTTCCTCCCTAAAGACCCAACTGCCGAGATTGAGCGGAAACCTCGACCATGGTCGTTACTGGAAATTATTCAACAGGCTTTGAGAGGATTCAGCTTTGCTGTTGTGAGCTTCTTCATACTATGGCCCATCTTCATGGGCGCACTGACTGCTTTTGGTGTGAAGGAAGGAGGCGACTATTACTACCATAACAAGTGGGTGCCTCAAGTGTTTAAGCTGATATTGGGTGGAGTGCTGGGCCTGCTCGTCACACCGTGGATGGCCATGTTTTGGTTGGTCAAGGCTGGTTGGGAGCGCAGAGGGGAAGATTCGACGACTGCAGAAGTATAGACGTGCAAGACGTGCATATGACTTGATGAAACTATAGACTTATAGATAAAGACTTTTTAATAGCTAATACTTAATGCGCATATGCGGTTAGACTACAACGAGACAGGTCGGTCTCAGCTGGCCTGTATCTAGCTGAATAACCAATACCTGGATGAGGCTGTAATACGGATGTAACCTGCATGCTAATTCGCCTCGTCCATAATGTGCCTACCTGGGTGCCTAGTGTGCCTAACGTCAAGGTGCCCAATCATGCTTAGAATGCCTAATGTGCCTTATTTGCTTCACCATCCATGCTTATTAAGGTCGGGAGCCGAGATTGCCTTGGTCTATACACAGGTGCAGTGCGTAAAGAAGAAAAAGAAAACACTCCAATCTTCCTTTGGCTACAATTTCATGATAAGCAAACACCCAAATTATGGATTGCGAAACTACAGACAGTTACGCCTTCAAAAAAGCGGTCGCAGAATGTCGAGAGATCAGTGAAAAGACGTCCTACTTGGAAATCTTTTCTTATTCGGTATGCGCACTATCAACGAGAGTCGTCCAACAACATACTGAGAGTGATTTCTGCAGGATTCTAGCCTCAACTCAATTGAACAACATCCTCTCTCTATGAGCGAATTCGACAATTTCCTGCATAAAAAGGTGAGCGAATTCATTATCTTCTTTTGGTGTCTTAACAAGTACATTAGATGATTGACCAAATTCTCTGGTAACAGGGCCCTTTTGAGCCGGCCAGGCTGCCAGACGGCGTACAGCTCGACGTTGGGCTGCGATTAATGTATGTTTGTACTTTGCCAACAAGGCAACAAGGGCCGAACGGCCGTAACTAACTTATCAAGACTCCAAGTAGATGCCCAACACAATGACACGTTTGCACCTCGGTGCATCAGCTTGCCACGTGAAAATTACTCTGCAATGGTGCACGCTCTACACCTCCCTCAGATGGCCATTGAAACATCGAGCGTTGTCGGCCCATTCTTCTGGAGCACTGTAGACCGTGATGATGATGGCGTCACACGATTGCGTCAGTGAATATCCAATGCTTAGCTACTCAGGATCTGACGCATTAACTCATATATAGATATGATATTTCGCAAGAGTGATGTTTTTAAAAAGGGCAGGACAAGGGGCTGGGAGCTTATCTTGAGCCATGAGTTTAGCACAGGTATCACGACCGGCTTTTACAAGGGTACTCCTTCATCCAGCATGTCGGAATCCATTCAGCAGCTCAAGGCTTGTTCCTCAGAAATAGGGCATGCAATGCTCCTCCCATTAATCATTTTCAGTCGCGAATCTTCATCGGCCTCGGATATAAGGCAGCGCGACGTGCGGCACTGGCTGCAAAGACTTGAGCGAGCTATCTCCACGCGTGATGGAATTGAAGTCGAAGCATACGACGAATATGCTATAGACCTTGACGCTGTTAACAGAGACCTGGTGGAGTGCCAGGCGCAGGTGCTGTGGAAGCGTCCAGCCTCTTACATTGCCATCATTGACTCCCTAGAGGAAGTGAGCCGGCTTTTCATTCAAACGCTCCCAGAGTCGAGGAAATCCCCAGTGGTAGAAAAGTTCCAGATGCGAATGATTGCGAGGTTGGATCTCTATAGGAAGAGGTGGGCGGGGATACAAATGTACGCCGACACGTCGATGCAGAGACTCGAGATACAGCGAAGCGCCGTATGTGCACTATTCATCTCTTACCACTTTCAAATGATTTGTTGACAAATAACTTTTAGCTATACACCATGATGTCTCAAAAGGAGAGTAGGCTGAATCTTGAGATTGCTTCCGATTCGAAAAAACTGGCACACGCGACCAAACGCGAATCCAAATCCATGAAAGGCATATCACTCCTTGGTACCATTTTCCTTCCTGGGACATTTTTGGCAGTAGGAAATATGCTCGAACTTCTAATTTTACTTTGAGACGCGCGACTAATCTTCAATTTTTGTCCTAGTCCATCTTTTCAACAACGTTTTTCGACTTTGGGAATGGCACAGATGCAGCTGCTGTGGTTTCCCCCAAATTTTGGGTATACTGGGTTTTTACCATTCCTTTTACTTTGGTCGTTGTCGGCCTGTACCTCCTCTGGGAGAGGAGACGACTAAGGTCATATATGCGTGAGGATGCAGAATTAGAGCGAGATCTGGAGACGATGGAGCGGAACATCATAAACAGTTTAAGAAAGCGGACTCAGGCAAAAACTGTGACCTGGACTGCAAGGAATGAAAGAAAGGCTGGGCTTGCGGCTGATGAGGAAAATGACTATGGAGGATTTAAAGCACCTGCAGCTACTACTGCTACATCTTCAAATACTTTAGCAATACCTAGTTGGAATAATCCTTAACACTATTAAAGTATTATTACAGCTGCTAAATACTTTATAGATACCAAATTAGTAACCAAGAAACTCAATATCAACTGAAATTGTTTTTTGTATTATAGTTGTTTATTTTATGAAAATGTTTCATCTTGGAATGTTGGCCGAGTTCTCATTCTAAAGGTAAGAATTGATCAATACCCGTACTGAGATTCCACAAATACTTCTTGGGGGTGAACAAAAACAGATTAGCTAAAACATTTACATGGAAATAATCCTTGGATAGATATGTAGATTGAGGTCTCTCTTCAAACGAATTTCTATAGCCATACAAGTTATTCAGATGCCTCCGTCCGTCCATCCGCGCTCTTTTGGACCCTGACAACTGTTTTGCGAGTAGTATCGGCACCAAGCCAAAGCAAATCTGGTCGGCTGTCTACATTAAGGAAGTTAGCTTTGTTTCCCGGATTGTTTGATGGAATCCACTCACAATGTCCACTCGCATCCGCGAAAAGCTTGGCTTTTGTGGCATCTGTCAAATCTATATCTGCAATGATGAGTTCCTCTCCTCCAGTGTTTGCTTTTTTAAGAACACGTCCGTCGGGACCAATGATGGCGGAGCAGCCCCCAAGAGGCGTTCCCATTATGGGACTGCCTTTAGTCCTCATCACATCAATTCCTGCGTCGCTGAGCACCGCTGTGGCATGCAGGACAAACGATTGGGATTCGATCGCATATTGTTGTGAGTGGTTTAGGGCTCCTGGATATTGAATGGTTAGTAATACGCATATGATAAGTTTCAGGTTCAACAAACCTTCAGCCGACATGGACCAGAATCCAGAAGAACCCTCCACAAACGGGTCCAGCGGCGGCCATCCAGCGACGTGTATCTGCTCGTGCTGGGAAAAAGTAAAGTATTTCAACAAAGGCTGATTATGCTCCCAGCATGAAAGACATCCTACCCTACCCACACCGGGTAGCTCGATGACATTCGCTAGGCTGTCTCCAGATCCATCTCCATAGATGGTACGTTCCATGTGTATTGGCTTCATCTTGCGGCGCCTCATTTTGATCTCGCCGTCTTCGTTGATCAAAGCCTGGGAGATATACACAGAGTCTCCATCACGTTCGGAGAACCCGAGCGATGATTTTGTTCGATGCAGCGGCATCGCAGATAAGTTTCATTTCTGGACTCTCAATCTTCAGCGAGTTTTGGACATATCGAATTCCAAGTTCAAAGTCAACAGGTCGGTCCCTTTTTCATATCAAACAACATTAGTTAGTAAGTAGTCATAAACAAAGGATGCTGCATCAGTCGCTCAAACGCTCACCAAAACCATGCTGGATATCCGGGAATCCAAGTTTCAGGAAAGGCGACAAGCTTGGCGCCAGCCTTTGAGGCCTCTTCTATAATGGAGCATGTTTTTTTCACAGTTCCCTCAAGATCAAGCCACACAGCCTCATGTTGAGTAACTGCAACCCGGACTACGGAGGTATTCGCGGCTGGGCTCATATTGAAGTCTTTAAGCTGATAGCTGTTATGATAATATGCTAGAAGTTAAACTATGTGAAGTAGATGCGGCATTCCCTGCGTGCCTTTGCGAACTCTTATATATCTGCCTCCTTAGGTATAAGAGGATGCTACACCTATTTCTCACACATTCCGTGTAAGTGCACATTACTACGGGCCAATACAGGTAATTAGTGGAGATGAATCTTTCCTGTGGGATGAACAGAACATCTCCGCGGCGTTAGTAATGGAGAAGTACAGGCCGATTGGCTGTAAGTTTCGGAATCGATTGAAGAGCCGGAATCCCACTGCTCTAAATTAGATGGCGCTAGGAACATAGTGTTCTCGGAGGCTAATCACAAACTTTAGGTCGTCAACTTTTAATCGTTTTAGGAAAGTCCTCCTCCAGCTTTTTATAGGGCTACTACTACATTACTCATTTTGAAGAGCTTCAAAATATTATTACTTAATAATGAAGAATATTATCGAATCAAGTTGCTACATCTATATAATGGAGGATAGAAACAAGGAATCACAGCATACAAAACAGCACTCAAAGTCTATCATTCTTTAATTCTCTACCTTTTCGCAAAAAAAAAAGCCCAAAATCCAAGAGCTTACACAACTCCCACGCATCTCTATCTGCACTATGTCTGTCAAAGTTGCGGTTGCGGGCGCCACAGGTTCTGCCGGAATCCCGATTATTAATGAGCTGTTGAAAGCTGGGCATCATGTTACCGCTCTCAGTCGAAGTATAAGCAGTGCCTCTTCTAAGCTTCCTAAGCACTCAAACTTGGACATCGTCGAGATCGATTACGACTCAGTCCCTTCGCTCACTGCTGCCCTGCAGAATCACGACGTTGTTATCGCCACCTTGCCAGTTGATACTCCAATCGGCAGCCAGGACACGCTCATTGATGCATCTGTTGCTGCTGGCGTGAGTCGTTTCTTTCCAGCTGAATTCGGCACCGACACCGACAATGAGAAATGCATGAAGCTCCCTGTATTTGAAAATAAGATGCATGCTCTTGAATATCTTAGAGCAAAGGTGGCCAAGCATCCCAACTTCAGTTACACTGCTCTTTGCACTGGAGCTTTCTTTGACTGGGGCTTGGAGGCTGGCTTCTTAGCTCACCCTAAGACGCATACTGCTACTATATACGATGATGGAAACCTTCCTTGGAGTAAAACTACTCTTGCAACCATTAGCAAAGCTGTGGCATCCTTGATGAGCCATCTCGAAGAGACAAAGAATCGACATGTCTACATCCATGACGCGGTCGTTACGCAAAACAAGATCATTGAAATAGCGAAGAGAATCGACGGTAAAGATTGGGAGTTGACGTACGTCGACTCGGCTGCTGTCTTAGAGGAGGCACAAGTTGAGTATAGGAAGGCAGATTCTGATTACAAGAAAGGGCTTATGCCGCTTCTGCACATTTCTGTGCTTGGAAAGGGCTATGGAGGAGATTTTTCCGGGCGCCTGGATAACGAGCTACTTGGCATCAAACTCATGAGCGATGAAGAGCTCGGGGAAGTGATTGCCAAGTACTTGTGACATTAATAACAAGTAGCTAGTTGCTATAAGTGATTCGAAATTTTATTTATAAGCAACATTGTCTTGGCTGCTAGTATGATGAAGTCAGGATGCGGAATCGGTCATCCCACTTGTATACTAATACACGGAATAGCAATACGTGTTCATGGTCTGCCTGCAGTGTTTTGCATACTCTTCTTTTCTCTGGTTTTCTTTGCCTATCGCTATAGTTAGCGCATATATCATGTATTTAAAGTTCGTCAATCAGGCTGCCTTTGGCTCTTCTCAATGTGTTTGTCCTTGATTCATTGGGTTTGCATAATATCACACTTCTTTGTAGATCTATTGTACTACTTTCTTACAAAATGGACGCTGGGCAAAGTTCTAAGCAGCTTTTCAGGCTGAATGAGTGAGCACGCTTATGGCTGCATATTCTGCACTCTCTCTAACAGAAGCTAAAGCCAGGCTACCACGTATAAGCGACCGAGCTTACAGGAGCTTCTTGAAGGCAATGCGTACGTTATACATCGACAACCTGAGTGAAAGATGCTAATTCAAGATGTAGCCAGAGAGCTCAAGACTTCAAGCCTATCCTGACATTCGATGATTTGAGTAACTTGCCAGTGGAAAAGCAGATACCAATGCCAAAAATATTCATTGGTGCGAAACTATTCCCCTTCACCAAGCGAGTATTCTAATTCTTCTTTGAATAGTTAGTTGCGACGACCCTCGAATTATTGCCTCGGATTTCCTTGGCTTGAAGCAGTGGGGTATTATTATTTCAATGACTTGTTTCACGAGCAATTGCAGGCTAATCTTCTCATAGATGCGGTTGTGGCTACCGGCGTCGCAGGCCGTATAGCACACCAATTCGAAAACATGCTGTTTTTGGACCACTTTCTTCACTTTGAAGACATAATGATCATCCACCATACAAGTAATGCCAAGCATGAATATCCAATCCATCGTAAATAGCTAATATCTTCCCATAGACTGCTCGGCTGGAATATTCAAGAACGATGAGATTCGCAAAACCCTAGAAGAGCAGGCGCCCGGCTACCCAAGCATTCGGCTCCCGGGATATGAAGAGTAAGAGGAATTGCTATTGAGATTCCATGTTATCCACTAGCTGATCATATGATAATTAGCCTTGAACAAAGTGTTCGAGATGACATCGAATTTGTTAAAAACTCGCCTCTTGTTAGAAAAGAGCTTGCCGATCGAACCACGGGATATATCTACGATATACATACGGGAAAACTTAATCCTGTGGTTTAATTGGAGGTCTTATAGATTTATGCAAAATAGCATTCCTTTGGCAGATTACATATCCTCCAAGCTATATGGTGAACTACAGCCGTACATCGAAAATAGGCCCAATATTTTTAAAGTCGGGGGATTTCTAATGGCGGGGGAGCTGAAGTAGTGACACTGTACTTTCTGCTTCCTTGACCTTTGACGTTTCACATGAGATGACAGTTGCTACCCCAACATTTATCAGAGTAAAGCGATCTCAGTTTCCATCAAATGTCTAGCGTATTGAAAGCAGATTTATAATTTGATCTTTCCGTTACTGTGAGCATCATTAATTGCTGCTGCTGCTGCTGCTGGGAATCACTTAGCCTAAGGCCAATTCAGTAAAGACGTCGAGATGATAATACAGCTTGCATTTCATGATCAATCTGATATTGAAACGACCCCTAAAGGAATAGATACATTATAGCTTTGAGGCCGCCTGTGCGCCTTCCGGATCATGAGCAACCACCTCAATTTCTATGAGCATATCATCCTCAGCCAGACGTGCCACCCCCACAGCTGTCCAAATCGGTTGATGACCAGGCATATACTGTCGAATATTCCTCGTGACGGCTTCCAATGACTCGTTGCTTATCGGCACATGGTAAGTATTGATGCGATAAACTTGAGACCAGCCTTTGCCACCGGCGTCTTTTAAGGCTATCTCAACATTGGCGAAAGCCTGGTCAATTTGTGCATTAAGGTCTTTTTGGTATGCGCCAGTCTTAGGGTCCCAGCCTCCTAAGAATGTTCATCAGCATTGAATGCATACCTGAATCGTGTCCAGCGAATTGCGGTCTCTTGGCCACCTACCTTGACCAGCGCATTCGATTCGGTCTCCCACACGCACAGCCTGGCTGTAACCGAATATCTCTCTGTTTCTCACGCCGACGCCTTCGTAGGAGTAATACTTTAGATGAGACATGCTGCCGACGATTCTACTGATGATGTATTGAGGAGATGAAGAAAAGGATGCGAGTTGTAAGAAAGTAACTTTTAAACTTGCTCAATTCACGGGGAGCGCCCTTCCATATACATAAGCACCGTGCTAAACTGGAATGTTTAGCCACTTTTCATGCAACTGTTTGTAATATGTGGGCAGGCCGATTTACAACCGAACTTTACAGCCGAAGTTTGGAGCCGATCTCTATAACCGGCGTATTCGGAGCCGAATTTTATAACCGATCTTTGCAGTCAACAATTACACAGTTTGCTGTGGTGTATCTATAGCATCGTTTGAGTATCGTCAACACTGGCTTCAGCTGCGGTAGAGCTACCCTCGGTACAATCAGATGATGTGGCATTTACGACAGTTTGAGGGGCGCTTTGGAAGGTCATCATTTCAATATTCAGCTTCAGTAGATAGATGCTAAGCTGAAATAAAAGCTGGTAGCCTGATGCAATGGCCGTGAGCAATTGTATCACCAAGCCCAAACGTTACCTGTTAAAGTACTGATCCATAGTGAAACCACTTATTTAGCCGCCTCCAAATTCCATTTTTAAACATGATTGCATTGGTCTCATTAGATGTGGGATAATAAATAACGGTGTGGAAATTTATAGTGAATGTAATACATACTAAACGCTGGGTCGCTGGATTAACACACCTGAGTATACCACGGCCGAAACTGCATGGACTGTCAACGATACCTTAAGCCTTAGCGACACCATTTTGCTTCCAAAAGAGAATCCTAGATGCTCCGAAACAACAAAATCCAACCATTAGCCCGGTTGCCGAATACGCGATAAGTCCCATCCATCTGGAATGTAGGCCACTCCCCAGAATCGCACCAGCAATTGGTGTTCCAATAAGGAGAGATATTCCAGCAAACCCAAAAGACATTCCCATTCTGGTACCGATATACTTTATATCAGGAGACAGCGTTATTATGCAGCTGGGCTAACAAGGGAGCCAGAGAAGAGCCCGTAAAGTAAAGCGAAAAAGATAACGCCCACTAAATTATGCAAACCAAACCAACCAAATAAGACAATACCAGATGCAAGGCAACAAAGTGTAATGACATTGAGGGAGCTGAACTTGTCCGCTAGAAAGTTGGGTACAATGCGGCCGAATATACTGCCAACATTAAGTATGGTTACTATGTATGGTCCAAACTCTAGCCCAGAGTCGTCAAGCTGCTGATAGAAAAGCTCTAGGTAGAAAAATGCGATATATAACGTAAGAAAGGCAAAAAAAGCCCCAATTCTCATGAAGATGAATGGCAAATCTCGCACCGCGGTTTTGTCGATCAACGGGCGCACACCAACTGGCCGGGTGTGATAATGCATAAATGCGATTGGTATAGCAGAAAGACCGAGAAGAATGAAACCAATTACTCGAGTGGCCCATCCAAACCCAATTATTGGCTGAAGCTTGCTGAAAATGATGGAAAATATGATTCCACCTATTGGTGATCCTGTTGAAGACAACCCAATTGCCAAAGCTCGCCGCTTCTGGAAATACTGAGCCAAGACAGCTGTAGCGGGTAGAACGATAATTCCCATACCGATGCCAGCACAAATACCCTGTGCGAGAAGTATTTGATAGTATTTTGTGGAAATAGATGTCATGAATTGAGCAAAGACAATGAGAAATGAGCCAGTCATGAGTTGTGCCCTGAGATAGACTGCATCGAAGAGAGGTCCCGATATGACACCGACCCAATTCAGGAGTGCACCTTGTAGTGATCCAATCCATGATATGGCCGATGGCGAATGTGACTTCAAGAGTTGTTGTTCATAAAACGTCTGAAAGACGCCAAAGGAATTAACCAACCCCCAAGAGAGACTGAGAACTGCCCATGACCCCAGCACTTGCAGCCAAGCATCAAGACGCCCGTCGGATACAGATATGGAAGTTGACGAGAGCTCCATATTTGAGAGCGCGTGCAAAAGGATTTCTCAAATTCTAAGACTGCGAATCAATCGGACAGAGGAATGGCTGATTGCTCACGTCCTCTTACTTTGTAGATACATAGCTGAGCGATATATATATACTTTAAGAAGCAGCGATGAATGACTGCAGATATACTACATATTGTTGAGAACTTGATACAATTGGTTGCAGGCACAAGGGTCGTGTCTTTGCCTAGCAACAGCCAGCGGATCATCGGCATCTAGGGGTCAATGTTTCTCAGGGGAGGGTAAGCAGGAGTACATTTCTCCATGCAGAGGGGCAAATGGTCAATAAAACAGAGAACAAAAGAAAATGATGAAGAAATGAGTCAAAGTTTTGTTCAATATCATTGTTTCAATAAAAAATTGCCAAGAATCTTGAGCAATTGCAAATATACGGCCTACAAATTCGCACAATAATGCTCGTGTTATCATGATAGCCTGCTACTGAGCGGCGGATCCCTTGTATACTAGACAGATGTTGAAACTAGTTGATTTTTTTTACGAAAGGTGCATCACATTGCGTCTTACTTGAGAAAGCTCCAACGAGTCAACATCTGCCAAGACGTTGTCTTGCAGTTTCGTTGCAACTGGGAATGAAGATCTCGGCGAATGAGTCACACCGAGCGCCTGCTGTTTCCCCGCTACTGGAAACAATACAAATCAGATAAAGTGGATTGTATAAACAATGAATGCTACATCACGACCGTCGACAGCTTTTGTGCCACTGTAGATTTATGCTCCCAGGGCATGACCTGCCAGCCCACGAGTTTCAACAGTTTGAAGCCGCTGGAACGAAAACCAAGGAAAGAGTTGCCGGGAAGTTCATCATTGCATGTATGGGTCTACCAGGAGGATTTAGAAGGAGTAGTTATGCCTTATATGAGATATATAGTATGTCTCCTAGTAGCTGGATCATAATGCTCACAAGGTAAAGTTGTTTCATTGCCTTGTTTCGCCATATATAGCTTTCTTTTAGACCTATCGTGTACGTAGAGTCTCCCAATCCTCCGGAAGCGATTCATGCTAACATCTGCCAGCTCCACGAGTAAGCATGTCAACGAGTCATCGTCTCGTTTAGACTTTGATGGCAAGTGAGAGTTCCAACAATCTTGCCAGGGGATATAGTACAAGTTATCTTTAGCCGCCAACGCGACTACGTCGTCGTTGTTGACTTGGAAGTCGAGGGTGGCCTCTGCGGTTTCTTTTGAGATAGACTCAGACCAATCTTCCATTTTCTTGGAGCTGCCGCTGGGGCTATCCGGAACGACATAGAAATCCGTCATTTCGCCGTCAAAATACGGCTGCAACCGCATCTTTTTCAATGTTCCAACAACTAGAATCTCAATCATCGGACTCGATAAAGGCCCAAAAATGTCGCCAGTCCAATCTTCAACTGGCGCATTGGAGCAGTCTCGAAATTTAATACATCTCACACCGATGATGAAACCCACATTGTCCTTCATATGATTTGGCTCAATTGGCACCGCAGTTGATGCCCATGAAAAGCTTGGCGCACGGTAAGCACCTTCTTTGTCATTCTTAAATAAAAAAAGTCGTTCTTTTGTATCTTCGACGACAGCCGTTGTGAGAAGTCGATGTCGAAACCACATCATCTAAGAGGCCAAATTTCGGAGCCACAGCCCGGCAATATAGTTGTCGTCCACTAATGATCGAAAGAATTTTGCGATTCCAGAGAAAGCGACAGTTCGGTCGCTTGCGTAAGTTAGATAACACCTGGAGTATTTGGATAAAACATCGCCCCATGCAGTATAAAGCTCGGTCCCTGGAGTGGCTGGCAAGAGTGTTGCCTGTGGGCTCTTTAGAGTCTGAAGATTGCTAAAAGCGGATTTGAGAATGACGTCTCCTTCTAGGAGGGGTTCCGGGAAGGCTTTTGGAAACCTTTCAGATAATGTAGTTTGACCACACTCGAAGAAAACTTCGCGGGGGCCGAAGCGGAGGTTTCTTGGGCATAACCAGCGTTCTTGCACTACCCAGCCCCTAACACTCAACGGAGATCTAGATACTTGATCTTCCCAGAATTCGTTCTCCACCAGTAGGCATTCTTCCGCAACAACCACATCCCGATTTGGCTCTCTTTTGACTCGCCAGTCGAATTTTGGCTTATCAATCATCCGCAGATCTCTCTCAAAGTATAAGCCACGCTTGGGAGATCCCCAATCAGCAGAGACATTGCAATACGAGTTCATGTAGACCTTGTCCATGGTAAGTGCCTCAGTTCGCCAGTCCTTACCGTTGTCGCCCTCCTGAATGATACACAGTGAATATATCCAAACGTAGCGGATTTGGAGGCGCTGGGCAAGCATAATGAAGTCTTGGAATGTTTTTGGCAAAGTTTTGACAGAAAGTCCTTGTGCCCAGTTAGTGATGGTTTTGGTGGTGAGTGTTGGCACTTTGGCATCTCCCCATCGATGACTTAATGTCATGTATTTCTCGTCTTTGTCTATAGCTTGAGCGCTATGGACGAGTAAAATTGAAGAGCCGCCCTCGGGGCCAACATCCAAGAGCCTAGTCGGATACCATGGGGCTTGACTTCGAAAACGAGTGCATTGGGTATGATCTTGCTCGCATCGGTGGATCCAGTCACTAATATTAGTAAATGTCTCGTCTGATGCCGTGGAAGTTGATGACACGTTAATGTCTATATTGAATCAGCATTTGGCAAGATGTTAAGAAAATGCATATTGTAGGCAACTGGGGATAGTATCTGTAGTACCTGATGGTTCACGTAGAATAGCGATCATGGACCCTCCTGCGCGACGGTTGTCATCACTGCCCTTGGGTTGAACGAGTTTCTCCAGAGCTTCAATATCTGGTAGCAGCTCAGATAAATCTTCGTGGGAAATTTTTAGAGCATGGAGATACTCTGTGTTGAACATCGGCCACATGCGGCGACGACCAGCCCAGACGTGTGTTACGCATCGCCGATCGGAAGACAGCCACGCTCTTTCAGCGACCCTCTTTGGGCTTGAGGTGACACGTGCTATTCTTTCCAAGTATCCTCTCGCTCGTGCATGATTTGTAAAAGAGTTGCGAAAGATTCTCCAACATATGAAGCATTTTTGATCTATCGATTTGAGAAACTCGGCCAGAGAGAAATGATGAGGATATTCATCCGTCACATCGGCAATGTAAAAGTCGAAGACTTGAGTGCGAAAGAAACCGTGGCATGTTGCACAAAGCGGCATGCCTGCTCTCCCTTACAGTAAAGTCGTAGTTAGCAGAAAAGACTCAGATGGAATTATTTGAGGGAATGGTCAGTAGACAACATTTAGTATGTGGTTATACTAGTTATAAGTACATCATGAGACTAAGATACCACGATAGAGGACCCTAATATCACGTAAGATTGCGTACTGGTGCGTCGACTATTGATTTCATCTGTAGCAATATGGAGAACTGCGTCGTAAGTGATTAGGCGATTAGTATTCATGCGTAAAAGATCCCCGCAAATGAACCAACTCTTCGGAAGCCGGCATCCTTTAGAACAGGATCAAGGCGGCGAACTCCGAAATTTGCCTCTAAGAATCGACTAATGTGCAGGGGTAATATTGTATGGGTCAAGGTCAACCAGAGAAGTTATGTGAGGCTCACTTTGGACGCATCATCGGTGTAGAGTTCTCCACAGTTCGAGTAACGAAGGAATGGCGATATCTTTGCTGGTTAGCCGCATCTATAAGAGAATCGAGCATCATGGGTAGTCAGACTGGACTAGCTCCTCCATGACCATCTGGATATTAAAAGTTTTCTTATCATAATGACTCCCTTGCGAGCTTTCAATGCAAGTTACACAATACACGAGTGATACCTGCAAGTTTAGACGTACTAGATGAACATGGACGTGAGATTATAATAATAATCTCATTTGACAGGAAATATGTAGAACATTAACATTCAACTTGCTAAGCTACTGACCCATCAATGGACACAAGCTTGTTGACTAATGTCAAAGTCCAGTAGAGATGACTCGTCATTTGATCCAGGCTTCAGCTTGAATCTCAACCAATTGCTCCGCAAAGGCCAGTCCTGTGACACCCACTGCTGTCCATGTAGGAAGGACTTTAGGGATCCTCTTTTCCATAACAGCAGTGACATTTCCAAGCCCAGACGCAAGATCTCCCACGTGGTAGCTGTTGATTGAAATTAGGTCTGCAAGCCCATTGCTAGAGCCAGCAGCCTTTAGTGCCAAAGTCAAGCTATCAAAAGCATTGTTGACTTGAGTTGCGATGTCCGCGACTAGCTCCCCTGTTTGAGGATCCCAGCCTCCCTGTCCCGAGATTTTTACATAGTTGCCAATGCGGACTGCTTGCGAATAATGAAACTCGGTGCTTAGATTTTGGCCAAAGCCCGGAGTGCCTATGAAGATAGGACCTGCAGCGGCATCATCTAAGGTAGGCTTGCTGGTTGCCAGGACGCAGGTGGCCAGCGATGAAGTGATCAAAGATAGGATGGACATGATGATTCAGGGATGTAAAGTAAAATTGGAGGATGGTGTGGTGAACGTTGAGAGTCCATGAAGAGTAAAACTTCTACATGGTGATTTCTGTTCTTTAATAGTTGGAGTATTGACCTGCTGTGGGCGGGATGATGGAACAGTAAGCGGGAAAATGGTGCCTAACACTCTGATACCATCATCAGTAGTCAGCGGGAATGCAAGGGACAAAGCAAATGGTGGTGACACGGGTGAGATTCGTGAAACAGTCTCCAATTGCTTACACAATTATAGTCCAACTGCAGCGACGGGTATTTAGTCTATTACAAATAAGAAAGGTATTTTTAATATTAAAACACTATAGAAAGTATATTCAGTTTGCAATCTTAGTAATATCTGCAACTGTAGTAACGTCTGCAAGCTTAGGAGCCAAGTTGCAAGTCTTTCACACAACAAGCAAATCTACTGTAGCAGGTTCCCTCCTTTCCCCGCAAATGCATTATAGCAAGATAGATAGATCTGCTGTTAGCGAAGATTATCTCACTTCTACTTTCTTTCTAGCTCAAGCCTTAACATCCGGACATCTAGACGTGTTGCTTTATTGTCCTCTCCAATCTCAAATACCCAGTCATCGAGCGACCTCTGCCCGTATAATGGCGCACCCAACCCAGTCCAGGCGAAGAGGCATGGGTCTCCTAATTCTCCTGGTTTTGTTTCATTGAAGAATGTAGCCCTGAAGCCTAGTCGAGATTCATAGATTCCCGAACCGTTCGTGTACCGGCCTACCGTTTTCAACTGTGACGGGTATAATCGCCCTGACTGCCCGGCTCCGTAAAGCCCAATTAGTGGGCTCTCAGGACCAATAATCTCCACGCCATGGCTGATTAGGCTGATAATTCCAAGTCCCGGGCGGCCCTTGTCTTCAACGACGATGACCGCTGAGCTGTTGGTGGCCTCATCAGCATACGTGCCGTTGAAGTTAACAACTGCCTCGTGATTGGCCTGATCTTCAGCCGCTGGGAGAAATATATCGCCAAAGGCATTAAACAGTTCAGTGCGAGTGTCGGACGCAGTCGAATTGATTGTTCCACCAGCGAGCACGACCCAACCAAGGCTATGTTCTGGCGATAGCACTAGAGCTGCATGATAGCTTCCTAAATCGCCTTGTTTCGTGTAACACTGGACGATGCGATCGTCTGAGAATTCCAGGTTTCGAATCTCCCATGGACCACCAACTGCGGTGCTTATGTAGCCCGTTTGGATCAGGGGCTTGAGCCAACGGCGAGTTTGAGCAGGTGAGACGAGCGTGGACTCGAGTATTGCTCTGCCGGCTTTGACCATGTCATTGACGGAGCTGTACATCGATCCCGAGGGTGCTGTTTGCCCAAGGTTCAAATCCCATCCGACTTCTGAGGCATTATTACCGGGGATAACTCCGCCAGATGACGGGGTCTCGTCGAAACTGCTATTTGTCATGTTCAAAGAATCAAATATGCTCTTTGTAACAGCGTACTTGACGCTTTTCCCCGTGATGGCCTCTTGAGCATAGCCAAGCAACGTAAAGGCAATGTTGCTATAAGCAGGCGAATGTGCACTCGGAAAGATGGGATGCTGCTTCAGAAGATAGAAAAATGTCTCTGTTCCGATCAGCGTCAGCACTGTGTTTCTTCTTGGTGGACAAGAGGGCTTCCCTACCTTTGCGTGTGCAAGGTCGCGTCACCCCGGGTACTCCACAGACCGGTACTTCCATTTTATCAAGGACGGGAAATCCTAAGCCTTGGGCCTGGAATGAGGTAATCTCTGCTGATAAGTCGCCGTCGGTTGCTATACACGTTTTTTTATTGTTAGCCATTGATCTGATGGCAGCTGTAGCAATGCCTGGCTTACCATCCCGAGCTATGCCTGCTGCCTGGCTGGCGAGCTCACCCAGAGTGACATCTTCCCATCTGACATGGTCAATGTCATCATACAATATGTAACCCTGGGAACTGTTATAAGAAAAAGACAGGTTTGCAAGCTCAGGGACATATTTGGTGACGGGGTCGTTGAAGTAACGGTCACCGGCTTCGATAAGAAACGCCCATACGCTGAAAACTTTTAAGACGCTTCCAATGCGGAATATGGAGTCACCATTGACCTCTTTTGCCCCAACGTTGATCGGAGGCGTGTAATAGTGTTCATAGATGGTTCTGTTCTCTTTGGTCGAGAAAAGGGACACACCCCAAGCCGTATCATGCGGTTGAAGATTAAGAGTTTCGTCCGTTAGAAGGCGTTCAAACTCGGTGATGGCACTTGAAAGTCTCTGGCTGCCTGAGAGGTGTAATGGTTGTGGCCAACGAGGACCAGCTAGGACACAATCGTTGAACTGGCTGCCTGCAGCAACTACAGTTGCCACGGCTAATAATATTGCAGTAGAAAACATGAGTAATTGGAAATATATTAGCGCTTGATTAGATTGCAAGTTTCCTTCATAAGATCCTATTTCAGTATGTGGAATAGAGACAAGTTAAATAGGTTTTTCACATGCAACTAGCGACCTCAATTTACCAGACTCTTGCCATACGCAGCCGCATACACAGCCCTGAAACTCATGATGTCTAATTTTAGTGTGAATGGCTCGGATATGCCCCGCCTCCTGACGGATTTGCCCCATCCTGTCCCGCGCCCTGGCGTCGCACTCGGAGAGTCGTAAACCTGGCTCGAGGTCTGTAGAGGCGGAGGGCCCTACAATACGAAAAATGAAGGATTCATGCGTGCATCCTTCGTCCAAGGCTAGTCCCTGAAGAAGAGATGATGGCAACTTCGTCGTCTGACGCTTGCAAAGATGGAAAGAATGGAGGCAAGGGAATATGCATTGGGTAACGGATACGAGAAATCGCGTAAGTGAAGACAACTTTGCTTGAGTGGATATTGCTTCGGGCGAGAAGTTCCTCAGGTAGGATTTCGGATTGTATGATATATGGCGTTCGCTGGCATTACATACACGTATCTACCAGACGAACATAACACGCTCTTCAGTAACACATCCAGCACAACCCCGTTTAACTGCCTTTACTCTCCACGGTTCCAAGTTGCTCGAGTCCGGCCATGGCCTCGCAGGCCTCCCGCCAGGCGTTGTCGCCCTCTACAAGCTGGCTTCTCAAGTACGCCCAAGTCATACGCTGCACGGCTCCCAGCATTTCCGGACTCTCGTCCTCGGTCTCTGCCACATCCCAGCCATTGATGCCACCCAGCCCATGCTTTCCGCCCTTGACGGTGAACAGGTCCTTTGGGCCCTGAGCTTGCGTGTAAGGACCCGCATGCCACTCTGCGCCGCAGTTCAGGTGAGGGCCTGTACCTTCGTCGCCGTAGACGATGAGAGCTGGTGTGATCATTCTGCTGAAGTCGGGGCCATAGAAGGGGGTCATGGCCTTGAGGGTGTCTTTGAGCTTTGCACCACCCTCCCCGGTTCCCCCAAGAATAACACCAGCCTTTACGCGGTCGTCGAAGAGGCGGACCGGAGGACCATTGCCACGTGGGTCGGTGTTGTCCATACCGAGCAGCATAGAAGCAGTGAAAGCGCCGTAGGAGTACCCAGCCACGGCAATTTGGATCTTTGCAAGACGTCCCTTGAGTGCTGGAACAGCTGTCTCGATGTCATCAAGGTGATCAAGTACATGGACTAAATCTTCTGCATTAGACTGCCAGAACATTTCTTGTCCCGGTGGAGCGCTGTCAAGTCCGAGGAATCTGGACGACAGATGCGTGGGCTGGAGAACGACAAATCCATGTGAGCCCCAGAACTCGTACAATGGCGCGCAGGAGTTCAAAGACGAGAGCCAGTTACTTGGTCCATGGCCATGAGAGAGTATTATGATGGGCAAGTTGTCTCCTGTGACAGGAGTCGTTACTCGCAACTCGATATCTAGGCGTCTCTTGGGCGTGGGGAGAACTATCGGACTGACAGACATGACTGCCACGGGCTTGTTGACGGGGATCTTGGCGGCAGCGCCAATGAGTCTGTGGTTGCCGAAATGCATCACGATGGCCGGGAGTCGTTGATGCCTATGGTATAGGTACAGGTCTGCGTATCTGTGCTTTAGTGGTCTTGGTCAACTGCACGCCAAACCGAGCCAATGAGCTACAAATTGTCTGGTGGTGACACTTTGGACTCTATTTTACATGGAATTTACACATATCGGCACGCCTTTACTTCATTATATAGTTCATGCTGGCGAGGCCACGAAGCTGCTGTTGGACGGAGATAAGGTCTAAAATACGACACAGTCGGTAAACTCGAAAAGTCCAGTAGGCGGTTAACCCCGGGCAACACTTAACAGTCACCATACTTCTAACCGGAGAATCGGTATGGACTTATAGGTCTCGCCAATGGAAAGATAACATGCAAACCAATTGCGGCCCGACCGTTAAATTGACTTCCGGCTCCGATGTTGTAACATATTGAACTTGGCTTTGGGGTTCAACGGAGACACTAGGACAAAGGGTGACGCTTTTATAGAGATGAGATGCATGGCCACTAAGATAGTGGTACATCCGATGGTTCATCTATGTTCTTGAACCAATTGGCTCTGACTGAAGAGTAAGTGGGAATATTTTTCAAATATTCTCTTAAGATTGCTGGTGGCAGATTTACTTGATCAATGTTCATCGTCTTAGTATGCCAGGGGGGCCGAAGTAGTACCTCAGGCAGCCGACTTATCCATCTCTACCAGATACTCAAACAACTTCTCTGCCCCTGTAGCAAACGCTACTTCGTCCATGGCCGCTGTAAATTCTTCTTTGCCCGTACCTTTCCCATCTATACCCCATTTTCGGCCAAAAAAGCCTACAAAGTTGTCGTATGTCGTCTCTGGTTTCTCGCGGCATAGACCACACATAACGCCCTTTAATCCTTCATAATTAAAGCCAGCTCGAGGGAAAAGTTTCATAACCGCATGATATTCTTCCACAGTAATCACATTTTTAATGCCGCCAGGCGTGTACTGCGGCCCAAAAAAGTCCGCACCAATACCCAGACTTGTTAGAGCCACCTCAGGCTCGGCCTCCGGCGTGATAGTAAAGGTCGTATGAAGCGCAATTGCATACCATGACTGTTGGATACGTCTTTCATTCCAGTCATCAGAAGTAGCTAAGCTTCCTAGGTTGCTGCGAATAAAATCGCGTGCGATATTTGCTCCATCCACCTCGAAGCGCTTGTGAGCTGAAAGGAGTTCTTTGGTCTCAGCCCAGCCCATATCGTGAAGAATACAGCTCAGTGTAACCAGTTCAAGGTCTGCATTGGCTAAATGAGGTAGCTTCTTTGCCAGGATTAAGGACCAGTATGCTGATCGTACGGCATGATTATGAACCAATGGAGTACAGTGCTGCTCAGAATACTTGAAGGCTGCTTCTGCAAGCGACGACCGTGGAAATACAATACTGATTTCAGGGATATCTGGAAGAGACGTGGTTGCCATTGTGAAGGTTGAGATTGAAGGAGTTTCTTGAGTTGGTTGAGTGGTATAGAGAATAAGGCCTTCGACAACTGTTGTCGAAAGAAGGGCGTTATTTATAAGCCACACAGTAGGAGGCAAATTATGTAAAATATCCGATTCAGATCGGATACTTGCCAGCGGCATCGACGCAATTAGCAGCTTAGAAATCACACGTAGGAGACGATTGTTTTATAATTGTTCAATACGTTAAGAATGCGATTCAAAAATTTCTAGTCGGAACCCAAGTGGGTGGTTATTGTCATATCACGGACAGCCAACAACATAGCAACTAACAGCAGAGTAACCAACAGCATTAATGTGTGTGTCCATGTGTTATACGATTTAGCGCAACCTGTTACGCACTGTATATTTAATTTCAACTACTGTAATAAAATCTTTCATTAGCAACCGCGATGAAAGAGCCTTTGATGGAAGGGGAAACCCGCCTGCCACAGCCTTTGGGCGGCACTTGACCTACATTGTTGATAAACGATGCAAGCGGTTGTGGTATCCCAAGAAAACAATACTTTGACAAATTCTTTTTCTTTTTTGTATATGTGCAGAATTAAGACTATATCAAGATAATATGAACAAAAAACCTCCGCCTATAGAGACAAGACCTGCTTATCTTCCGCCAGCCTGTCGCTTAACTGAGCCATGTCTACATCCTGAATATTTACACACTGCTCAATTGCAAACACGGCAGCTGTCGCTGCGCTCTGCCCCATAATCATGTAAGTCGGCTCCATCCGAATAGCTGCAAAAGCTACATGCGTGCTGCTCATTGTAACTGGGTTCAAGAAATTGACCACATCGGAAGATTGTGGGATAATGCTGCCCAGCGGGATGGGGAAAGGCTGTGGAACTGGAGTATGGACCAATCCCTCATTGTAAACTTCTGAATCAATGACGATTCTCTCCGCTTCATGACAGTCAAGAGTATAGGACCCAAGGCCAATGACGCTGTCATCAGCAAACGTTTGAGGGGTCTGTACGTCGCCTTGTGTCATAGTAAAGTTTCCTTGCATGCGTCTGGCTTCGCGAATGTAGATTTCATAAGGCCAGTTTCCGTTGGTGGTCCATTCGTCTTTAGCATAACCCCAAGTGCTTGCAGAGTCCCTAAATCTTTGAGGTACCCGTGGATGGTTAGCAAGTGTCCAGAAGAACCCTTGCGTGTAAGTCTTGTAGGTCTGTCGAATCGCCGCGCGCTGTGCGTAGCTTTCCTCGATATAGTTTGTTTTCTTGACGTTGTCGAAATTTCCACCCAAAAAGTCAGTGCTTACTCCTCCATTCGAGTTTGTGTCTGTTTTCAGGTTTGGCATGAGTTGCTTGGTGAAAAATAGGTCATGGTAGCCAGCTTCAATATAGCGAAGTAAGATCTCATAAGAAGCTTCATCGTAATCATCTGGCTTCGTAAAAGGAATCTGGTTGTCGGTTGTTTGTGTGAGGCTAAGCCGATAGTTGAAAGCCTGAAGCCGATAATTATCAGCTGTACCATTCAACGTCTTCGCCTCGTCATCTGTGACAATGTGGTCGATTCCTTTAATAAGGCCACTATCTGGATCCCCTTGTGTAAGGTATGGATCCATTCCAAGGTAGCCTTCTTCTGCTGCAATTTGTACCCCGGCCAAGGATTCGCCGAATTCAGATTGTGCTTCACGCCCTATTCTAAACGGTATTTGGGCCGCCGCCATAAAGTCTCCTTCGTAGCTAGCATCCATAAAAATTAATGCGTCATACACATGACCTGATTCTGTCGTTATGGAAGTGATTCGATTGTCTTTTATCGTTACACTGTCAGTCGACATAGGAAGAGTCTCGTTTCGAAAAATTGGTATGTTTAACTCTTCCATCCAGTCTTCGAATATTGATTCAGCAACGTGTGGTTCAAAGGTCCACTGTACTTGGTTTGTTACATCGATTGCTGGTCCCGGCTGTGCAGCTATTTGTTTGTTGATGTAATCTGTTCTTGTCTCCCTAGTCCACACCGAGTCGGATAGGTAGTAATTATATACTCGATTATAGAACTCTCTGGCAATGCCTCCAATGGCGTTTCCGTTTTTGGAGTCTGTCCAACCAAGGCCCGACGTGGTCATGCCACCAATATGATTTGATGGACTGACAATCGCAACGGTCCTATTCATACGCGTAGTCTGGATAGCTGCAACAAGTGCTGCCGGAGTGGATCCATATATGACGATGTCATAGGTTGTGGCCCCTGGTTGTGGGCAATCTGATCGTTTACCGATCTGAGAACGCAGGGGGAAGGGAGTACTAATATTAGGGAACATTGCAAAAATTAATAGGAAGATCATTGTGAAGTTAAAGTCAGAGAAGTATGACGGTTCGTACAATCGTTTAATTGTCATTCTGATGATTGACCTCCATCAACTAACTGATGGGAAAATAGTAGCGATGATAGCCGCTCTCAAACGCGGTAGGAGCGCGTTCGTGATGTATTTATATCCACGAAGGGAGGTTTAGTTCATGCTGTGCTCCCTCGATCTATGTGACCCTACACCCTGGCATCAGTTCATGGAAACCACGTGTTTCATGTCCCATGCCAATACATAAGGCTTTTCTTTTGTCCATATTTTGAACTCACTACTCTTCGGTCTCTTGGCGTATAGTACAGTAATTTAAACTTTTGCGCAGGGGATGGCTTTTTGAGGGTATCAAATATGTTCCTATCTTCCGCATTAGCCGGCGTAGCTGATGTTTTCTGCGCGCATGGCATCCTATACACAAGAAAGTTATCGCAGCGTGACCAGCTTGACACCACTATGTGCAGATTGCGTAGTAATATTGGCCTCGGTATGCAACGCTGGGGATAGGATTCTTGTCAGCAGATATGA
Organism: Trichoderma semiorbis; assembly: GCA_020045945.2. Lineage (NCBI taxonomy): Eukaryota > Fungi > Ascomycota > Sordariomycetes > Hypocreales > Hypocreaceae > Trichoderma > Trichoderma semiorbis. The sequence continues at coordinate 7,565,675 of CM034695.1, forward strand.
GTCTGTGATAGTTTCCATTAATGAATATGGTGCGCCTGTAACCCGTGAGAGTCTCTCAATATTCAAGGTCCTACTGCTTCTAATTGTTGGGGTAAAACGAATGCACTGTTATAATACAGCGCGTTTCATCCTGGCGTAAAGCAAGGGACACTTAGCGCTGCATAAGCTAAGCACGGGATAATCAGCAAGCCAAGCAGCTGCGAGTAATAGAAGAAGCAACATTTACCAAGCAGTATTGTACTCACCCACCTAACGTTGAACTATGCGCAGATGATTCCAGAAGATGTGACGAAGATCGCGTGCGTGCAAAGAGTGAGGAGGTAACGTCGTTCGGAGTCGGCCAGCTATTTTGCGGGGTTGAGGGAATCAACCGCACGAATTAAAAGTCTCAAGCAGTAAAGTACCCCTCAGTCGATGGAAAGATCGCACTCTTGTCGCTGAGAGTTTGAACTGATCTGCAAGCCAAGATGCTTCCCCACCTCGCATGGTCTACCCCAGACATAAACACAAGATCCCATGACCAGATTGCCTCTTGGTTGATTCGCAAATTGCTCAGCTGATGAAGGCTCTGATCAATGCATGACGTTTCTGCTATACCCGGCTGCATGAAAGGCATCATCGTGTCACCGATTAAATCGGCCGCCAGCGATCCTCTGGGAGACGAGAGCGTGTAACACGAGCAGCAACTGTTCTTGAAATGAGACAACAATCGTCAAAAGTTCTACAACGCGTCATATGAGCACTTATTATACGAGACCAGGGTTATAAACTGTAGTCGATGTGATGTGATCTCTGAGTTCAGCCTATTACCTCTGTTGGATGAAGTAACCAGAGTCCGCATTCGCGCTGTTCACTTTGAGATTGAATATTGATTGCAGCATCCGTTTTACGGCCATGGCAAGTAAGATTGAATAGGACTCGACTTTCCTATCTATTTTAAATAATTTTGTTTATATACATAGGTGCGATTGCCTGAGAAAACCGCAGATCTCTTTAGATACCGGGTAGCCTGTACGAGTAGGTGGATAAAAGCCTGTAGTTAATGTCTTTATTCCCCTTATTTCTAGAAGAAAGTCTTGGATGCATCCGTCGCCAGAGAAATATCCCAATTCATGGCACCTGGGATGACATCATTGCCTTGGTTGGGGAATTCCAGATCGTAAATCCATTGGTGATATATGCCTGGCATTATTTGAGGTGCGGAGAACCCTGATGCACTGATACCATCTAGTGCTGCAGTGTCCATGAAATTTCCAGCCAGTAAGACTCCGCTCCCTACTCCTCCGATTGCCGTTCCTGGCTCGTCTTGCGTTGCTGTGTTTGTTACTCCTACTTGCGGTACTTGAGCAACACTTTCTTTTGGCAGGGAGTTTCGGGATCTCGCGGCACGAGCTTTTTCTATCAGCCTACGTAAGGGCTTATACGCATCGCAAGATGTTTCGTCAACTTCTGACAACCCCTTTGGATCCACACCGGCTCTTTTATGGGAAGTGCTTGAGAGCTTGAGACCCAGACGAAGAGTGGCATCTACTGCATTCCAAGCTCTGTCTACTTCTTCGCTGTCCGAGCGAACGCACAAAGCGGAGAGTAAAAATGTAAGTGCGTACCACTGAATGTATGTCTCGCACAACCATCTCCATTTTCTGGTCTTCTTTTCCGTATTCAAGGCCAGCCAGTATTCAAGAATTGTGATAGAGGAAGTAAACAGTCGATCTTGCGTCTCTCGAGGTAGCTCTGCATAACCAGCACGACGCAAGGATGGATGGTGTGCAACAAGGCGCATTTTTGTGAAAACAATTTGCGCAATAGTATAGATATACCATGAGAAAGGGTCTGACAAGTCGCAGTACTTCAAATAGAGCTCTTCAAGACGCTGTTGGCTTTCAGAGACTTCCTTCATCTTTTCTGCAAGATCTTGGTCTTTATCACCTTTCTCTACAGGACTAGTGAAGGCGTATTGGAGTCGTCGAAATAAACTTGTTGCCTCGAAACGAACAAGACTGAAACTCATCTCCGTGAGACCAACTCTAGGCTGAGGAGGCTCCTTCATTTGCACAATTAAATCTGTATCGTTGATATTGAGCGGTATGTAAGTGTCGGCGCCACCATGTGGAAGCGTAGCATCATGGCCAGAGTCTTCGCAGGCGCGAGAGTCGAGAACACAGATACTCCACCACAATCTCCGTCTCATTTCTACCGTAAAGGGAGATAGATTGAAGTGCGTGCCATCGCGGTGAATGCCAGCATTCTGAGCAAGACGAACTACCAGAGCAGTGAGACTCCACATCAGTCTAATGCTACAATGATTGCGTAGACTCATCAGAAAGATGACGAAAGCTTGCAAAACAATTAATTCGTCCGTTTCCAGGAATTTTGCTCGGGCCAGTGCTTGTTCAGTCGCAAACTTATACGTGTCGATGAGATCGCCCTTGTGACTGCCGAAGATCTCACAGCATTCATCCTCTGAAAGGCTCTCCACGGCAGAAAAGTATATCGAGAATATCAGCGCTTCAAGGCCTTTAGGTATGCCAATTGGCTGCTTGACAGCTTGAAGAATCATCGGCTCAAATGTAGGGATGTGCAAAACCTTGATAAGGCGGTCACAATTTTCCTTGAACAGACGCCAATAGAGCAATGCGTGTTGCATGGGAGGATGCAAGCCAGACAAAGACTGATGCTGAGCACCGGTTCCAAATATGAAACTTTGATTGGTAACTCCAATTTCCAAAGGATTTGGTGTATTCCACACCTTTTGATCATCTGGTAGTTCCATCAACAAACTCTTGAGATCATCTACCTGATGAAGGGAGGTCGAATTAGGTCAACTTTCCAATAAAGTCAATTGCAACAAGTGACATACCTCTTCATCCAAGCTTGCCCAGAAGCTACTGCTGATATATCTACTACGTCCATCTCCGATCGCCAGCCTGCCAAGCTCTGTTCCCAATTCGGTAACGGCATCGTTTTGGTTTTGCGTTCCTCTGTTGTTGGTCGGGCTAGATCGGCGTGTAGCCTCTCTCCCTTCTATGATGGCATTCGCACGGGCTTCTGTGGTCTTAGGAGATTGCTGTGTTCCTCCTTGGTTGTAATTGTCTCGCAAGTGACCAATGACTCCCTCAAGATGTTGAAGCCTCTCAAGCATACCTTGGGTAGTCTTTGGCCTAGTTGATGGCCGTCTCGGCACAAACAGGCAATCAGCACCAGCTTTGCGACAATTAACACAAGGGTACACTCTGTCGCATTTCTTTTTCTTCTTCCGACACGACAAGCACGAGTACGGATTCAATTGTGGGTGTCCAGCATTTGATTCGGTTCCTCGGCCATCAGTTCGCGGGGAACCTGGCTCATCGGCTTTGGTGGGCTGGGCAATCTGAGCGGAACTCATCTCGTGGGCTTCGTGGGATTCTTCCACAGTTGTCTCGAAAGAAAATGCTGATTCACAGTTAGTTGCAGGTTGTCGGCCTTTTCGGAGTGCGATGTTCTTAGAGACAGTCTTACAAGGCATGAGTTGAGAACTAACCTTGCCACACAGCTTTTTCGGGGCGGAGTCTTGGCAAACACCGCCAAACACATTTGCCGAAGTCTTGTGGAGATCTACTAAGCCGAAAATCACAGTGGCTTGCTTGAGTCAGTTTAAGCTCGCCTTCTATTGCGAAGACCTTTTTGTTACCCCGCCTAGTTACCAGCAGTTTCTTAGGTCATCAGAAATGTTGGTTATATAAACAATAACTCTTGATTTGAAACGGCATTGGTTGTTTTAAATAAAGTTCTCTCGTAATCTGCCTAGTGTTACGTTGGAATCCAATCACAAGAGTCTGTTGAATGAGTTGTACGTAGTCTTAGTTAACTTCATGATGATCATGTTAATTAGCTTCAATTAATCGTGAGGAGCGAAGCAAATTAATCCCGCGGATGTTTCGTCTATTAAAGGACAATAATCTCTCAATCAGTTTGCCATAGCCTTCATTGCAATCATATCGACTTGCTTCCTCAACCTCAACGCGGCTCAAGACGCGGCTCTACTCCCTCCTCGAGCTACCCACTTATACCCACACCAACTTCAACAACACGATTCGAGACAGCCACTTTTCCTGAATTAAGCTTATATTTTGGACCCTATCACATTCCAAACCATCAAATTACACAAAATGCCGGAGAGTTCCTACCGAGGTCGCTTAACGCGAGACAATGCAGTTTTGCTCATCGTGGACCATCAAGTGGGCCTCTACACTGGAGTTCGCGACATTGACACCCTAGAGCTTAAGCACAACATACTGGGTCTGACAAAGGCTGCTGTAGCCCTTAAAGTTCCGGTGGTTGTCACCACAACGACTGAGAGTATGTGGGGACCTTTGATCCCAGAACTCCAGGAAGTGCTACCTGGCATTGAACGAATTGAACGCACGACTGTCAATGCCTGGGATGACGAGCGTGTCGTTGCAGCTGTGAAGGCTACGGGTCGGAAGAATCTGATTGTTACTGGCATTTCGACCGACGTATGCTTAGCGTTTCCAGCAATGGCTGCTCTCGCAGACAACTATACGACCTATGCCGTTGTAGATGCCTCTGGTAGCTTTACGAAGCGACAATCGGAGATGGGTGTTCTCCGTATGACTCAAGCCGGCGTCATTCCTGTCTGCTATTCCAATGTTGCTGTTGAGATCTTGGCAGATAATGTTGCTCCTGAATCAGCTGAGGTTTATGCTGCTCTGGGTATGCCATTTGCTGGACTGGTATACGGGCTACAACAATACTTCTCAGTCAACTAGTATGAAACTGCGTCTGAGTCAAAGATAGAGCACAGTACCGATAGATCTTGGAGATAGCAGGGAAATACGAAAAATTAAGTTGAATATATGTAATCTGATTGCGTACGGAAGTAAGGACAAATAGTGTCCATACAGCCGAGAAGCTTTTCATGCGTGGGCGCTTTTGTCGGATAGTTCGTCTGACATTAGGGGTGATTACCCATAAGAAGAATGCACATTAAAAATGACATTATATGAGTCATCTTGACTACATTTCTCTAGAGTACGCCAAACTTGAGAACGCTACTGCATTGTGTAGAACATACCAAAATGATGGCTGGCGGACATTATCTAGCTAGGGATACAACCGTAATACTGCGTAAGTTCAATCCTCCGAAAGAGCCCAGACGGAGAAGAATTGTTTGCACACCTCATTTTACAACTAAGACATCTCTTAACTGGTTCTAGTTTTCGCGCCCCTACACAATGTTACTTTAATAATGGATCATCATTTCTTGCTGTATTGTAATTGTAAGCCGAATTTAATAGTGATATCAGCATAGCACGCTCACTGAGCGTAAATATTTTGGTGAATGAGATAGTAAATGTAAACACATAGATTCGGGGACTACCTATACTGCGTACTATGTACAATAGGGAATTGCACTGCTGTACATCAATCGGGCGAATGTTATGACCGCATTTAAACATATGCATGTTTTGCTACGCTAAATCTAGAAATTGCCGAGTTGATTAGTCCAAGCTTCGGATGAGACTCGATAAAATGCCCTTTAATATTGGGTCTTGCGCCCACATTGTGATATTGCTAGCTTCATCCTATGTCCTTGGAATGCTGCCAAGCAGCACTCCATCTACATGTGTAAGCCGCTGTCAGCGAGATCTTTTTTTAACAAGTAAAACACCACAAGAAGAATATTTGATCATATCTTGGCCTCAAAAACCATCGCAAAATAGTCATAATTCACGTCATTTCTGCGAAGATTGTATTTTGCTACATTGCTCAAGGCGATTTACGACAAACACGTCAAAGGCAATTAGAAAGAACCTCATAAGATTGTCCGCTTATTACTTTGTCGGACCAGATAGATTGACCGTCATACCCTGGAAAGTGCAATGTTCATGCAATGCTCATATTCTGATGAATACAATAAAACTATATATATGTCGATATGAAGCCAAAGGATCAGTTGCCCACAGACTGAAGGATAAGGTTTTAAGCATAAATGGAGCTAAATACCGCAGATCCTTCATGTATAAGCTGTTGAACTGTTGCTCTCATACTTTAAGAATCTTACATCATTTTTTCTCCGAGTGAACTGTCGCATATGGCCTGTCTGTCTCGAATCCAGTTCGTAGCCTAATGGCTCCAGTTTCACGAAAATAACTACATGGATATGCTTGTTTGGTTATTTGAGCAGACAGTATTCGTGCGAGACATCCAGCACCATCGACGCTACTTTCTTCTAATAGCTGCAAGTCACATCATGAACAAACTAAATCTCGCCTATTCACAATAAAATATCCGACCTGTTCTTTCTATAATACTTTCGCATATAATGTTTTTGCTATATACTGCAGATTTCATGCTTTTGTTTCATCGTTTTGTTTCACCAAAGTCTTGTGCTAAGATTGTCGGCTACACTTTACAGGCGAAATGTCTGCGAAACGTGTGTACCCGCTAATAATGCCCGTAAGGGTGTTCGGAGACTTCTGGCACTTTGGTGACAGCTTGCATCAATTAACGTAAATCCCTTACCTGATATATGCATGCTCGGTATGTGCATAAATTTTTTTTTCCATTTTCATGAATGAATGAATTGAAAGTTGATAGAATAAACTTCTGCCTTTCATCTACTTGGTCTGCATTGAATTAAAATTGAGTGAGCCCCTGGTGCGTGTTACTTGGGAGCTAGGTTTGTTGTGGTGTCCACACAAAGCCAATGAAATATATGGAAGTGGATATGCGAATGACTCCGAAACCCAGAAACCTATATGCAGAAAGTTGCTTAAGGTTAGATAATAGCGCCATCTATTGTCTACTAAATGCCGTCTATCCAGGTGAGCGAGAGCTTCCTATTTTAGATTTCGTGCACCCTACGGGGTTACCTGTGGATGCGCCTTATTTAAAGACGTGTCTTATATCAGCTTAGTTATCGGCCGGTACTCAAAGGATCACGAAATACAATGCTAGCGAATACTCGGTCAGCATTACGGAGTCCACGAAGCACTAACGTATAGAGGGCCCCGATTCTAAGACCTCGACGATATATTATATAGCCGGATGTCTCATTATTGCTCCAATGATATCCCTTTCTCAAATTGGGCCCTTTTTTTATAACATATCTGTTTCCGTCGCATGACCGGGACCCATGTAATCTCGCCGTTAAGAGGCTCTTTCATAAGATCCCTGTGCAACTCGTTTTCAAACTTCGTATCATGGGCCAATCCGAACTTCACAACTGTGTCAGTGGGCTTCCAAACACCTTGTCATAGTTGCAACAACCATGCAAACTACGCCTCGCACATGTGAAAGGATTCTTACCAGCCCTATGGACGCAATTGCGCTAGATCATATCTAGCAAGTAATCTTGTAGCCCGTAAAAGTTCTATTGGGCTTCTATGCTGCCGCCCTGGAATATTAAATGTATGATGTTTCCTCAGCGTTATAAATGTTGTTTGGTGAGAGGACATAAGAGTCTCAGACCAGACTTAACTTTGGTTCAATTTTGACACCACATAACCCTCAACCTGTTGTACGGTTCAACTTTCACCCAAACCCTTGAAGATGCCCTTGCGCAAGCATACGAAGCCCCCGCCAAGATTCACTTTTGTGACTCCAGAATTTGAAGGCAACCAAATGAGATGGTTAAAGACTCATTCAGACGCAACAAGAAGTCACGCAGCATATTGGAGTGGGCCTGCAAAACGTCGATGGCAATCCGGCAAAGAGAGCATCAAAAAGGAGGATAGCGCCAGCGCTCGAGGGACTTTTGCAGATGAGCGCACTTACCCACACACCGCCCAAGTTGAGCATCGCTGTTCAGTTGCTCGGACTCTCCAATGCCAGGGGTCAACAGCGGCGACGGATAGAAAGACTTTACCCCAGAGAGGAGATTACTCGACATTTCGCCCGATCGAGCCCACTGGTTCGCGATGTCCCCAAACTCTTCCGCCAGGTTTGAAAGAGACCAATTCTCTTTCGGTCGACTTGACAGTTCTCAAATTCTATAACGAAGACTTTATGAGAAGGTTTGTCATGGTTGACAATGCCGACAGTACCCTGATTTTCACTAGCTGCCTTCTACTTGGCTACGCTTATCACCTGGCACTGACAGGGCAGGGGACCATGACCATGTTGCTAGAATTGAAGAGCCAGGTTATACGACACCTGACAGCGAAGATGAATATTTCAGATGGACTGCTTAGTCCCCGATGCCTCATTGCAATATTGGCCTTGGGAGCTCCAATTGTCTGTCTAGTATCCAGAGACTTACCAAGATGCCTCAGAATTGGGGAATCTATCAACATGATGTTGGAGGAAGAGTGTTTATTCAGTGAAGAATCGGCAACGTTCTCTCCGGCGTCACTCCACGAGCAAGTTGTTCACCGGTCAGCATTACGCAGACTGTTCCTGAAAGCTAGGGCCAATTTCCAGGACCCGGAAAGCGTCGCATTACTGCAGTATATCTCTAATTATATGAATATGTGCGTATCTATAAGCTTTTCTGTATACTGTTTTAATTCTAACGAAGCTCTCAGATCAATGGCTATCGGGGACGCTGATTGTTTACACACTACTCCGCCGGAGATTAAGAAACTGTTTTCAGCTACCACTCCATGTCAGGGTTGTACTGTACCAGGGCAGTGGATATCTCCTCTTACACCTCTTACTTCCCAATGGCAGGAAGACTCGTCTACGGTGTACAATGAAAGCCCGTTGATGTTGCTTACAGCACTGATGCAGAAGTGGCTGGCGACATTCCTTGACGAAAACGATCAATTATTACCTCTCACGGAGGAGTTGTTACGAAATCGTGCAGATCTTCGTGAAAAGATTGAGAATTTTTCGCCGGCAATAATGAAGCCTAGTGTTGAAGAAGAGGCCATGTATGAATGTTGCCGGCTCGTCACTTCAATGGTATTGACCGCCGAAAAGCTACGCATCTCAATCCATGCTGCAGCAAAACATGTGGAATCTAAAATTAATCTTACAAAGTCGTTTCGCCAGACAGATCTCACAAATCTCTGGGGAAAGCACAAGGGTTTGCTATTTTGGGTTGCCGCAACATGTCAGTTCGCAACAGCGAGTCAGTGCTCTCCTTTACTATATACAACGCTTCTTGCACGACTAGTACAGGAGCTCTCGATGTCGAACATTTACACCGAGATAGCTCTTGGCTCTTTAAAAAGACTAAAGCAATTTGAAGGCTTGTGCTGCTATCAGGAATCTCAGGCAAGCTGCGGCAAGTAGATTACATAGAAATAAATACTACAAATCTTTGGTTTCAATATTCCGAATAGAGAGAGTCATACCATGAGTATTGCACACATATGAAGCAATTATGCACCACGAATGAACGTTGTTTTATGTTTGATATAAAATATTTATCCTCCAACTTGCTTTCACGGCGATCAGCAGTTAAAGCAACGATCACACTCCGCAACCATTCGCAACTCTTCGGGATTAACAGCGGGGTCCTACACGAGGAGACTAACTGAATCGGTAAAGCAATCCTTGGAGATTTCATATGACAGATGCATGGAGTAATATTTTAGTGTCCAAAGCTGATAGTTTGAAACTTTAACCTCTCGCTCTTGACTGGTGGGCTACCTGAAAGCCTGTCTACCCCAAGATAAGGCCCGAATGATTCCGCCCAACCGAGCACTACGTATCTGTCACGTTTTGTCGTGGTGTTATAGGGAGCCCTACGAGATGATGATTTCATACCCCCGCACCACACAGACTTCGCTGGCGATAGTAGTACACAAATTGTTATAGTTTCAGCTAATTATCTTAGGAGAGAGAGATCGATAGGTACAAGTTTTTATCCTTTCCATCCCAGATCTTTACCCAAAAATAGAAAAGTCGTCTGACAGTCACTACGTTTTGCATAGCAAAATACTCGCATATAATGAAAACTCTTCGTGGTGAAGTTTTAGCAAGCAGTGAAATAGATAAACTTTATATTGCATACCATCCAGCAAACTTTCCTTCTTGATCTTGGCGCAGCCACTACGGTGTACAAATGACAGCATACAAGTATGCACGTCGCTAGATTAGTATCGAATTTGTATTAGCCGGAGGATGGAAACTCTAGTATCACTATACCAAGTATCACTGTACCATTGCGTAGTTCTAGAGTACCTCTTATCAACCTCAGGTGGTTAGACTCTGATTTAACTTAAGGTTGTAGGCACGGCTGTTTCGGAGTATAAGAGTCTGAAGATGTCCTCGCTAGATTCTCCTAGAACAATCAACACTAGGTTAAACTTTCATAGATAACCCTGTACCTGATTTGACAATCTGAATTTGATCTTGTTTCTCACACAATCTATTTACAATGGTCATTCTCATAACCGGCAGCACTGGCTACCTGGGTGGCCATTTGGTCAATGAAGCATTGACACGAGGCCACAGTGTCCGCGCCGTTGTACGAACTGAGTCATCATTCAAGAAGCTTGCTGAGAAATTTCCCCAGTATGCGTCGAAGCTTTCACATGTCATCGTGTCTGATATCACCGTACCAGAGGCGTTCGAGGGTGCGTTCGATGGCGTCGTCGGTGTGATTCATTCCGCCTCTCCATTCAACTTGGAACCAAAGAACAACGAAGAAGATCTTCTCGTACCCGCCATTAAGGGCTCTGTAGCTATACTCGATGCCGCATTGCGCTACGGTAAAGATGTCAAGCGTGTAGTTGTTACATCTTCTCACGCCTCTGTCGCCGACACTTCCAAGGGATTGCGACCTGGTTATGTGTACAACGAGAAAGACTGGAATCCTATGACCTACGAGCAGGCTGCTGATCAAGCCACCGATGGTGTGACGGCCTACTGTGCTTCAAAGGCCCTGGCCGAGCGCGCTGTGTGGAAGTGGGCTGATGAGCACAAGGATGCGCCATTCGATGTCGTTACAATCACTCCGCCGTGGATCTTTGGGCCATATGTTACGGAGCTCACATCTACGGCTCATTTAAGTGAAAGCGTTCGATTGATTTACAATCTTCTTGGAGCCAAAGAAGTGCCCATGTTCGATTTTGGTGGATATGCAGATGTCCGCGAAGTCGGTGCTGCCCACTTGCTTGCCCTCGAAGTGCCTGCCGCTGGTGGACAGCGTTTCTGGGTTGGACAGTCTCTCCGATGGCAGGCTGTGGTCGACGTCGGGCGAGAAGAGTTTCCAGAGCTAAGGTCAAGGTTACCAGAAGGAAAACCGGGATGGAGAGAAGATGCTTATGGTGTGGATGGCAGCAAAGCAGAACGAGTGTTGGGTCTCAAATATCTCACATTCAAGGAGACTATTAAAGATACCTTTGCTCAGCTATTATCTGCGGAACGCGCTGAGGCTGCAGCATAGCTTGGTTTTAGTCCAAGTCTCTTATGATTATCTACAATAAAAAGTTAATGCTTGCTGAAGTCTCCCCAACTTGTTTCACTTATACTTTCTGTGAAACATGACGCGCAAGATGTATAGCCTCATATCATGAGACTCATAGCCCAATTGATATACCTGGAGACGATGTATTTCAGAGACAATGTTACCTGGAGAGTATTTAGTTAAGATGACATATAAGTACCATTAAAGAGGGTCGCCCGAGTCGAGGACGAGTATCTTGCATCACCGTTGAGTCATCATCTCGCGAAGATCACAATTTGTGGCCGAGAAGTCGTAATTTCCCACAGCAAGGTATATCACAGGTATAGAGATAGAAGCAATCAGGAGGAAGATGCTAGCTACACAAACTATAGCAGATATCCGTGTCAATTTAGTGGCTGATTAGTCTTTGCAAGGTACAAATGGAAGGGGGAGAAGTATAGAGTAAGATCTCCCCCAATGGGTTTGGTCTCATACCACTTTACGGATAACTGATAGAGCGCGTTTAGGTTATACAAATAGTCGAACAGTAATAGTATTGTGGACGGAGCATCCTTTCTAAGTTCTATCTTGACGCCTTATGCAGCAATACTCTTATGTTTTATTAGATAAATCAAATTTCCGGAGCTGTGGCCTGCTTCATAAGGCAAAAGGGAGATCTTTGGCTTTACCACTTTTGTCGCAAGGCGCGAATTGCCAGCAGTCAGAGTGCTTCCCAAAATAAAGAAGTTTTAGAAAGAAGAAGATAATAGACGGGACTGGCGGCCAACTGCCAACTTGTTCGAACGCAATCTCGTGATTATGTACCATAAAGGGCAAATCCACAACCTAGAGAGAGTCGTCTTATCGTCAGAATTCGTTCATATATACAAATGAGTTCTGAAAAGCCTATTTTATACCCCATGACAAGAGAGGGGAGCAAGAGGAGCACGAAGATATCAAGATACACTTACCATGCCATCAGCAGTCTGGGTCGCCTTTATCGCTTTTGATGCTGTCTCCTTTGTCCACTTGGCCCAGTCGGTTTTATCCTTATACTTTTCAAAAGCTTTGAGAGTAAAGATCTCATCTTGCAAATGCTGTCTAAGAACAGGCATGAATGAGTCTATTATACTCTTGAGCTTAGCCCCGTCATACGTTCCCTTGCCAGTTCCCGCATCCTCCAAATGAGCGTTGTACTGTTTGAGGCCTTCGTCAAAGGCATGGTGTTGCTCGACGTTGACGTCCATGATGCCTTTCTCGCCAGTGATTGCCTCGATCTCGGGAAAAAACCATTTCTCTTCGGTTGTGTGATGTTCATGAAGAATGTGGCCCCATGCGGTTGCCTATTTAATGAAGGCTGGAATGCTCTCTGGCGAACGTTCCACGTTGACGCACTGGAGATAGACGCTGTTGATGCCCCTTAATAAGCAATTATGGACGGTGATCATTTCCGCGGCCATGGAATGGTATGGCGCGACCTTCTCCCCGGGCTGGCACTGGAGTGAGCATTTGTTCTTTTGAAGATGCACTGGCGTATCATCGTATGATGCAGGCTTACCTTGTACCCAAGAGATGTAATCGAAATCAGTTCAAAAGGTTCGTCGGCCCACGGCCGACTGCTGTTGGCCTCTGTGCTTGCCATTATACCCAGCACTAGGGAATTGATCGGTAGCTATTTTGTGGCCCGCGAGGAAAAGGAAAGATCAACAGCGAAGGTATACCGACGAAGCTTTCAAGGACGGCTGCTGTACTCAAATATAAAAGATGATCACACAGTGCACACTTGCAATTTAAATGTTTGAGCCGCATACCCCATGTCTTCAATTTGTTCGATTATTTGTACAACGGTGAGACTACTGACGCTATCATCCAGAGCAACAATACTCTTTGGACCAAACATGCGGCTGAGCAGTGGTGCATACTCCTGCTAAAATCTGACGCGCAGTTAATTATGGAGTGTTGGCAGCGCTGTAGTTACCGCTAGACGAAATTACCTGTAACTATAGGGCCATTAGGCGAAGTCATAATGAGGCAAGTTGTGTATGGTCTTCAGCCATTTGCTACTGCTCTTCGTATTTAGCGAATGAAAAAGTCTAGATGTCTGACGGATACGACACACAGGTCAGCATAACAAATGACGTGTGATTTAAGCTCTCTCCTGCAAGGATAACAAGTACGGGTAGATAAAAGGTTTCTCCCATCTTTACAGAGACTTATAAGCAAATCAAAAGGGTACTCTCATTATATCTTTACGCACAATGGCGAAGAAAGCTTTCTTAAAACGTATTTGATGTTCTAGCCATCCAGATAAGATCTCACAAGCCTGAGTCTTCAAATCGGTACCAAGTAGCGGTTATAATCGACCTCGTTTCTTCCATTGAGTTTAAGCGCTGGGAGCTACTCCGTTCCGGCCGCTTTTGAGATGACAGATCAATTGTCCGCCGCTGAGATAAAGATCGTATTTTCGCTGCCATAGTTGGTTGTAATGAAGTAGTCGAATGATGCAGGTAGTTCAGATATTCGCTAGGCAATAGCGTTTGAAATGAGTTGCAGGGACTCAATGGACTTTACCTGGCATTTTCCACAGGCAACAGATATTTGCCCCGCGCGTCGCGGATACTGTGCTGGGCCTTGTGGGGAGGGGAAAACATTCCACGCCTTACTTTCGGATAAGAACAAAGTTGCAGAGATAGCGTAGGACTCATTCATGCAATTAATTACATCAGGCAAGCTCCTCCATCCTTCAGGATGCAAAAGTGGGATTTCGCGCCAATGAAAAATAAAACAAAGTAATCCAAAACTCTGATATCAACATCGTCGATACATTTTGAGACTTTTAATTTACCGCTACATATTTGCCATCATGACAACCGAAGACGCTGATGCAGACGCTGCTTCTAAGCATGTTCTGCAACAGCTGTCAGATACAGTGTATGCATGCTCCTCGCTGTCGCCGCTGTCTAGCAGGCCTGGCAATTTTGTTTACCGTGGTGTCTTGGTTCATCCCCTCTCCGCCAAGGATGAGGCCCCTATTCGGACTGTTATAATCAAGCATTGCACCACTTCTACGAGCGAAGATGTTCCGAACCACGTGGCTCGCCGTGTAGATGGACCTGTAGTTATTTTTCATCTGGTAGCGACATATGCATGAAACAAGATACTAATGTTTACTACATGGCAGAACTTCGAGGAGCTCTTGCTCAACTCAATCGCTCATTTTTCACCCCTCACCGATCCATCTATTCTGATCAAGGTACCGCGTTTAAATTTACTAGATGAAGCGAGTAATATTCAGGTCCTTGAAGATTTCATTGATACTACTGGACTGAAATCCATGTTGCTTTCCGCTGAAGCCAGTGATCTTCTTCCTTCCAGCCTAGAGGCCATTGGCTTTGCATTAGGTTCGTGGGTTCGGGCGTTTCATATGTGGGCGGCGGCGCCTGAGCAGGCCGCCCTCAGAGCGCAAATGTGGCAAAGTGATCCGATGCGAAAGACAAAATATATCTTCACCTATCACGGCTTTCTGAAAGTGCTAGAGATGCATCCGGAAGTTCTAGAAGGTCACAGAGAGATCTTGGAGAAAATCCGAGATACCATATCGAAGGAATATGAGAGACCCAGGACTGAAGACGATGAAGACTTGGGACTTATTCATGGGGACTTTTGGTCAGGAAAGTACGTTTTGTCTCTTAAGCTACCTTGCAATTCATGCCAATCATGTTGGATTCTTTGGTCTAACGGAGCGCGTATCAGCATCTTGCTTCCTGCCACGCCGTGGCGAGAGCCTCCACTATCAGACGTGCCTAACAAGCTCTTTGTTATTGACTGGGAATTTGCGCAATTTGGTCACCGATCCAATGACATAGGTCAACTCATTGGTGACCTTTATGAAAGGAAGTTGTACGGTAATGTTGAGACTGTTGCACCCGTTATGGAGGGAGTCATCAAGGGATATGGTGAGCTAAGTGAGCAATTGGCGTTTCGGGTTGCCATTTATGTGGGTGTTCATTTAATCGGCTGGTATAACCGAAGGCCCCGAAAAGGCCCCAAAGTGGTTCCCTCACATGTCATCTTGGAGGGGTTGACGATTGGAAGAGATTTCATTATAAAGGGATGGGAGAAAGACAGAAAGTACTTCGAGAACAGTGCACTGACATCATTATTCAGGAGAGAATGAGCGAAAGCTGCGAAGATATCTACTGTTCTCCTGAAATTGGAGATGGTTTATTCCTCCTAAATTGCGTTCTACGGCTGACAACTTGTTTATATACTCAATGCTCAAACTAAACTCTGCCCGTGATACAGCAGCCTACACGGTTCCCCACTGCAATATGGCACCAGAATCTATCTACAGGTCCGGTCTATGCCTGCGAGCTTTACTTATTGAATGATCACGGAAAGCGATTCAAGTAAGCTTCATTTCTCAAGAGACTGGCTGCATTGGGACACAAGAACCACAGATTGAAGTCTTATCCCTAATGCGTAGGCAAAAATTTAAAGACACTTATATCAATACTAATACTGATACTATTGCTTGGAATCTGTAGTTAACATAATTGGGCTGTGTCTTAATTTGTCTTCGAAGTTCGTCGATTTTGACTGGAGGCGTAATAATGTGTACCAGTGTACTTTGAGATTCCCAGGATAGTATAGTATATTATAGAGCAGGTACGCGTCTAGGCAGTGCTGAAGCGTGCTAAAAACAATTGTACGTCAGCCCGATTCCCATTTCGAATCCATCGTCCGCTGTCTCTGCGCATTCACACCGCGCCTTTATATGCTGAAACCATTGGTCACTTCTTGTTCTAGCAATCGCCGACACATCCTAAAATATGTTATTTTCAAGCTTAATCTCAACATTTTCCAGCGCTAACGGTTTCTGTCTACAACGTAGCCAAAATCTGATGGATTTGGATCCTCGCAATGCGAGATCCTGCAAGCTAATTTAGACCCTGGAAGTCAGTTTCTGCATCAGAGCAATGATAGACCTTTTGCGTTCCGAGAACGAGAACGAAGTTACGTGGCATTGGTGAGTAGGCAGTTGTGTATAGCATCACACATTTAGGTAGACGATATCAAAGTCTATGAATACAATAGGAGTAATGTAAAAGGTATATAAACCGCCAGTTGCTGTGAGGTCCAGTTTGTTCCCTCTCATTGCATTCACAGCTACAATTATCATCAACACTACGGCAATATCTCGTACTTGACCATGTTTCCGCGACTTCTTATACTCATTGGCTCGGCTGCGACAGTCCTCGCGACCGGTGCTTGTGGTACTGGAATTTACCACTCGCCCATTGCCAAGTCATTTGTCACCATCGACCTGCTAGTTAATATTCCTGTGAATACAACGACTCCCGAAGGCGTAGTTGGTCCTGTGGGCATTCGTGGAGGCACTATCAATGGCCAGTTTAACGGGCATCTTGTGGCGAACATCTCTTCTGAGGTTGAGCATGTACTCCCTCTTACGAATGGAGAATTTACTGTGAGTTATCAATATCTTGATACAACATATTTTCGCAGATACTAACGTATCCAAGTCCGTTTCGAGTCAATGGATTTTCGAAAACGATAAAAATGAACACATTTTGGCTACACTTTCAGGTCTTACAACCTATGCTAACAATGCTCTGCATGGATTCGGCAACGCGTAATAATATTTCATCCCTACATAGTAAAATCGATGAACTAATAATTGCTTTAGTATCCTGGCTACCGAGGCAAAAGACTTTTACTGGGTCAACTCGGCCACTTTTCTCATCGAGTGGCAGGGCGATTTTAATACTGGGAAGGCTCAGTTTGAGTTTTTCCAAATTACTACAGGAGGTCGCCTCGACGGTCAGCCTATTACTGCCTTACTCCCGCCAGGTGGTAAATAAACGGCAGAGGAGGTGTATGACACCACCTCATGTACAGGTTGCATCCAGATACCACATGATCCGCCATAGATGCCGATACACCTAGAACGTTTTATTCTTGGGCACAGCTATTGCAATTTTTTTGCCAGTGGATAACGACTGTCAAGTTGGATATACATCTAGTAGAAGGAATGTTCACAAGCGTAGCATAGTTTTACTTCTTTCATTTTGTACTATCCGTCCATCGTTTTCCATTTTTATTCAACAAGCCATGACTTTTTCGTGACTCAACTTAATGTCAAATAATCTTCTACGTATGGGTTAGTGGATATTTCAGTGTAATACATGTTTGAGCATCTATACAGGTAAACTATATGGTATATATCCACATACATTGCTACACTTCCAGATACGTACGCTAATAGCATTTCATCTCAACTATAGTCCTGGAAGATAAACACAACATGAGGCCATTTTACAGCTGAAGCGAGGAAATGATGGGCAAAATCGGTTCCTAGGCAATAATTGCTCTTATAAAAATACGCCCCTCAATGTGAAGCCAAGTAATAACAATGAGATTGGGCGTTCAGATGAGAAAACCTTAATGTCCTTCTAGTACGATGTATTTAAACATTAGCGAAAAGGCATGGAGATAGGTAGATTACAATCTAAAAATATGCAATATTTTCGATGCCAAACGATCTCCCAGATACAAGGCACCGCATATGCCCCTCTCGTGTTTAACCTTTCCCATGCGATTGGTTGTAACTTTCTCTATTTTTAACTTAGGATTCACAAATCCTTCCACTGTAGAAGTGCCAAATTATTGGCTGCTAGTATATTCATGGCGTCAAACACGTCTTACCCTGCATGTTTGGTCTGCTCTACTAATGTTAATCCAGTTAAGCTGGTGCTGATTGAATTGAAGATTTATTCCTTTTATTTGGCGGAATGCGTCGCCTTGGTATAACCAATTCTTTTTCATTCTTACCACATTCTTCATTCTTCTATATTATAGCAGTCTCCAGTAAGCTGCGACATGGCATCAGCCCCTGGAAAATGGGCCGACGGCCCCCTTAAGCTCATCGAGACTCCCTCCTTCACGAAGCGTACAGTGAGCTGTGTTCTTATTTTCCAATAAAGCGTCACAGCGCTAATGCCATCCCCAGGACGATCATTCGGCCCACTATATCGCCAACGAGATGGCCTTCGCCCACAACGCTATGCTTCGCGGCCTTAACGCCATCTATTTGCAGGCACCCTACATACCAAAGGCCGACGTCTCCGAGTTTCTCTTTTTTGTAGCCTCGTGGTCTGGTTGGGTACAACATCATCATATTCTGGAGGAGACGCGCATGTTCACAGGCTTCGAGCGCATTCCCGGTATTAAGGCCGGGCAGCTCTCGCCCAATATCGAACAACACCATCTCTTCTCTACTGGCCTCGATGACCTTAAAAAATACGCTACAAATACCACTGAAGCCGATTATGACGGTGGAACGCTGCGTAAGCTCATTACTAGCTTTTCTACATACATGCGTGAGCATTTAGCCGACGAAATCGACACTCTATGGAGCCTCGAGTGTTGCGAGAAGGGGCAGGAAGAAAACCTACTCAAGGTGTATAAGGACTGCGAAGCTGAAGCTGGAAAGCAAGACAAGACAGTAGTGCCACCTATGGTTCTGGGGCTATGCGACAAAACATTCCAGGGTGGCAATAGCTGGCCTGCCATGCCTATAGGCTCAGAATACATTGTCCACTATCTACTTGGCAGGAAACATAGAGGCGCATGGAGGTTTTTGCCGTCCGACACATTTCGAAGGCCAAGACCGTTACCTTTTTTAGGCGACGGAAGTTGATGGGCGAGGTGGGTTGAGAGTATCACCTCAACAGCAACTTGAAACGGCATATGTCAGGCGGTTATCAATGACGTTAGTCATTTTCTGCGTTATATCATTTCAGCTAAGCTAATTGCGATGCTATGAACACGTTGAAGCCATATCTGAATTGTCCCGTCTCTCCTCAATGAGGCATCAGGACAAGGTTGGAGTTGTCCAATCAACCCACTGGCTGGGAGAGAATGTAAAATCGCTCTGGAATATCGCAGTATTTGTGTTTTGATTGAGCAAGAACTTCTGGACAAATGCTGTAAGTTGAGACTGCTGGTTCGACGGGAATGCGCAGTGTGCGTGGGAGCCAATCTGCGAGTAACCAATGTTGTTTGGCACGCCTAGAGCTTGCCATGCCGAACGAGCCGCTGTCATACAGCCAAAGCAACTCTGGGGGCCAAGCCAGTCAATGTTGTTGTCAATAACGAACAAGCCTCTTGGTGCAATAAGCGCTGCTAGCGAATGATGATCGAATGGCAATGTAGGCACTTGGTTGACATAGCTGTTGAAAGCTGTTGCGAACCAAGGGTCTTCGCCAATAATCTCGGATGCCGTCTGAATGTTGGCCCCTTGGGAATGCAAGTAGTCAGAAATTCTCCAACAAGCAGAACCACCCGCGCCTGATTCCTGGGGGAGCGTTAGTACGATGCGCTTCTCGAAAGCCCCTGCAACCATAGCGCCCTTTCCGTTTCGTGAACATCCCGTCACGCCAATTCTTGTGGTATCGATTCTTGCTGATGGCGTCAATTCGAGGGCATCAATAACACGGCTTACTCCCCATGCCCACGCGGTCATGGCGCCTGCCGAATGCGTTTTCCCATAAAGATCGTAGAATTTACCCTGTCCTCGGCTACCTGTGTTGACTTGGGCGGCTATGTTATCATTGTTGAAGTTGATCATGGCGACGCCCGCAGGCGCTGGGAGACTGCCACCTCCGTACCCAATGATAGCGGGATAAGGTGCCGATCCAGAAGAAGGATAAGTGATAGTTACGGTAAATGATATCGACTTTCCGGAATCACCACAATTAATAGTCAAAGTATTTCCAGAGAAAGATGCGGTAACAGTGGCCGGACGACCTGGCAGAGTTCCAAGTTCATAGCGCTGGATGAGCTCCGACATCTCTGCCTGACGACACGCAAATTTGTCTTTTGTTGTTACTTTATCTCCATTAAACATTGTAAACAGGTCATTGAGCTTTGCGTTGGCTTTCAAACTAATTGAACCTAGTAATGCCGAGCACGTCGCCGCACTGGTAGAAGTAGCACGAGTTGCAGACGCTGATGATGCACTCGAGGCAGGTGGAGGTGTAACAGATGTAACCAACGTAGTAGTTGGGATAGTCGACGATGCCTGTGTACTAGGAATGCATTGAGAGTAATAATCGCTGTATGATATGCAAGTTGTGCCCGCAACACAAGTTGTCGGGCCGCCCCAGCCAATTCCGCCGCCTGTGATGTATGTGAGCTCTTTGTCCTACAAATTTTGACTGATGAAGGCCACGAACATTGTCCCCATACTGGGGATTGCGCCTGAATAGGGATGGCTAGGAGGAGGAGAGTGAAAACGCGAGCAGCCATGTTGTTTATTCTCATCAATGAGCTGTTGACTTCTTACACAGCGTTTACATTTTGTCGTAGTTTGAGCGCTCTCGCAATCTCATTTATATCTGCTCGTAGCCGCTCGTCCGGCATCTGGCATCGTAAATGTTTACACCTATCTCACTGTTACAGCATATCTGACTGCGTTCAATATTGCTTTCGTCTAAACTATTTTCCACCACCATTGCTCGCGCCAAGAACATATATCACAAAATGAGCGGTGCTCCGTAAAGCCGAGGAAGGACTGATTGGAGGGAAAACACTCTCTTCACTCGCCACCTGAAACGGATAAATAGATTCGGCTATTCAGCATAAAATATTCAATGGGGAGAATGGATCAAAGATCACATGGCGCAACATATGCTCGCGCCGTTTGCTTCCCCAATAGTGGTTCAACACCTGGGCCCAGTATGTTCCCCAGCTTTTGTATATAGAGCCTGAAAGGAAATGCCGGGTCTGGAATTAAGATGTCGGCTAAATAAGGTTATGCATCAAGAAATATTGGTATATTGTTGATGAGCCTATTAGATTCGAGGACTACCCGGTTGAGGTAGCTATGTAGGCTAACTTGCTTTATCAATAGCCGAGTAAGGTAACGGTCTTCAATTCATCCTGGCGGTGAGTACGACTTCTCCATATACTCATAGTAGTAGTGATCCATATTACCCCAGATATACGCACACTGGTTTCCGAAAGCTTAAATTTAAGAATGCTTGATGCTTGGTTGTATTGGAGCAGTCATTGTAAGCCTTCAGCACATTCACCGCCAATATGATGACCCTACCGTGTCAGGGTCTGTGATACATTGCTCATATATTGACTGAGTATTGTGACATCAAACGTTGTACAAAATCGGCACGTATCGCTCTGAAAGTACGGTTATTTTCCTCTCAAATGATGTTTGTGCCATCTCCTTAGTGTTAGTTTCTCCTTTAAATCTGTGTACGCCTTTTGATGGAAATGCTATCGGACGGCTTGTGAGTTCAACTGAACTACAATCATCAGCGCAAGCTGGGCCCACTAAGATGTACTATGTCTCTAATGGATATAGTGAGCCATATATTTTACTACGAAACGGAGAGCACGATACTCAGTACTTATTTGAGCAGAAGTTGATCTCCACGAGACTAATATTGAGAAGACGGAGAGTTGGACCCAGCCATTACATAGCCGAACACGTTCTGACTACTATTTATATATCTTAGCACTATACGAAAGAAGACTCTCTAGCCTCGACTTCATAAAGACTCTAGGTAGTAAGAACGCTAAGAACGAAGTAACATAGGGGTGATGTAAACAAGCAAATAAAGACAGCATGATGTGTCTATGATCTGTTTAAGTAGCTCTAAAGAACAAGAGACAATGTCGACTGCAGCCACGATGAGGTTACATTTGAATGGAGAATACAGACAATACCCCATATTAGGCAGTATATCTCCCGAGATGCCGAAATGCTAACAGTAGTCTCGTAGGTAGCTAATCATGTAATTGCTTAGCTGCTTCGAATATCTCCAACATTTCACACTTTCGTGAGATCATCTCAAACATTAATTAAAGCACTATTTTAAAGAACCCGAGTGATCATGCCGGCAAATGCTAATTTTAAGAGTCCTATTCTCCCTATAATTACCATGTCAAATCGGTTTCGACATCTCGCATGTGGAGTCTAATGGTCCTACATGAAGTTCTTCTCACCCCGACGTGGTATTCGGTTGGAATACATAGGTTCAAGGATAAATGGAAATACGAACCAGGTTAATAAATGTGTCATTTAACCGTTTTATGCAACATATGGTATGTAACGCTGGATAACTGGCTCCCCTGGACAGGTGCCTCGTGTTTATTAAGAACATAACATGCTTTCACACGATCACCCCATGAAGCTACTGAACTTCATGTTTCAAGCTGAGCCTAGCTGACATGGCAATGTGCCCAAAAGGACGGGGAGATATGTGGATACACGGCTATGTGTCGAATGCTTTTGATATATACTGGTAACTGCCGTCCCCTCAGGACAGGCAATTGGACTTTAGTGCCTTCTTTCAGCGTGGTCTAATCCTTTCTTGTAATTCGAAAGAGACAGCATGATGACATTGGGACACTTATTGATCTTGGCAAATATTGCTACTCTATCCGTAGCCCAAACCACCATCACAGTCAATGTTGGCACCAAGTTCCAGCAGATTGATGGCTTCGGCTTTTCGCAAGCGTTCGGCCGTGCTAGTGAATTCCAGAATGCCAATGCCAATACTCAGAAGCAGGCCTTAGATTATCTTTTCAGCACGACCACTGGCGCCGGTTTTAGTATTATACGGAACCGTATTGGATCCGGAGGTTCTGGTGATAGCATCGAACCAAATAATCCCGGCTCGCCATCAGCGACACCAAACTACGTTTGGGACAACAATGACAGTGGCCAGTTATGGTTCACGAAACAGGCAGTCTCGTATGGCGTGAAGACCATATACGCAGATGCGTGGGGTGCCCCTGGTTTCATGAAAACCAGCGGCTCTGACTCGTCGCCAGGGTGAGTGGGCGCTATCAGCATTCTCAAATGTTTCGAGACTGACATAAGTGATTGTGAAACAGATACCTTTGCGGCAGCACCGGTCATTCTTGTTCTTCTGGTGACTGGAGACAAGCATATGCCAACTTTCTTGTGCAATATGTCAAGTATTATGCAGCGGCAGGCTACAACATCACACACCTAGGATTCTTGAATGAACCAGATTTCCAAACCACGTACTCTCAGATGCAGATCAGTTCAAACGCTCAAGAAGCCATCTCCTTTATCCCTATCCTCTCTAACACGGTCAAGGCAGCCGGCCTCAGCACCAAGCTCACCTGCTGCGATGCAGTTGGATGGACGACTCAGAGCACCTACACCACCAACTTGGTCAATGCTGGCTCAACAGGGTATCTTAGTGTGATCACATCCCATTCATACAGTGCAGATGCAACCTCTCCACTAAGTCAAACATCTCTACCTAAATGGAACACAGAGGGCGGTCCCAGCACGCCGTTTGTGACAACGTGGTATGGGAATGGCGGGACCAACGAGGGCTTCACATGGGCCAACAAACTCGCTGTTGCAATGGTCAACGCACAGCTCTCAGCCTACCTCTTCTGGGAAGGCTTCGAGATTCAACAATCCCAGTCAGGTAGCCATTTGATCGATGCACTGGACAGGCAGACGGCTACCCCATCGGGCATCTTCTGGGCTTTTGCCATGTGGTCGAGATATATCCGCCCAGGAGCTTTTAGAGTAGCAACATCAGGATCCATATCCAGCGTTATTACCGGCGCCTTCCAGAACACTGATGGCTCTGTAGTTGTTGTGTTCACAAACAGCGGAACATCGGCGCAGTCAGCAAAAGTCGCCTTCACTGGCTTTACTCCCCGTTCCGCTGCCGCATATGTTACGGATAATAGCCACACATTCGCTTCTACATCTTCGGGACTTTCTGGTAGTACTATTACAGTATCTGTACCCAGCAGGGGAGTTGTCACAGTGAAGTTGACTTGAGAAGGGAGGTGGTCTACTGGATTGTTATCTAGAGCTTCCAGATTCCCTACAGTAGCAGGCAGTTCAGTAGCTCAATATTGCAACTACTCTAAGCCTATATACCTACAGAATGTTCCAGCGATGACATATGCATAGCCCTCCGTTAGAACTTAGGGTAAGGTACACTCGAGGATATCATTTCACCAAGGCGTAGCTTCATACATAGTAGCATTTGACCCGATATTGTCACTTGAGCGTTGTTCAATCACCATTGAAGTACAGAGTCATTGCCAATTTAAGCCATGGTTGGTAATATATAGATTTTAGCTCTTTTCAATCGTTATCTTCGTATTATAACCCCTCTCTAGAATATGTGTGAGTACAGAGTTCTTAACAATTTCAACAAGATGTTCTTCGGCGTCACTATCCAATCCGCCGTGAGAGAGGAAATCAACATGCACTTTCAGCTCGTCAAGTTCCTCATGCACTTCGAGTAGAGCTGCCCCGTCAACATCTATGGTATCAATGGCTTTATCACAGCTTGTACGCAGGTCCTCAAGTTCCTCTTTAAGATCCTTGTTCTCTTTCTCAAGTCGCTCGACTCGCTTTGCTAGCCTATGCATCTCCTTGCGCATATCGGATAATGCAGCCCAAACATCATGATCGTTGTCAATCTCAGATGAGGTACTTGAATCGTTCAGTCGGCGTCTCTTTTTGTCGTTTCTCTCAATTGAGGGGCCGACGGGTGGCGGAGATTGGGATTTGGAATGCGATGATGTTTCGAAGTCGGGAGGAGGCGGTGGTTCTAGTTCGGCGTATGACGGTGGCTCATCATTTGGCAGTGTAGACGAGTTGTGTGGCGGCAAAGGAAGACTAATAATCTTGCCTCCCTTCCCGCCATAAAGCAAAGCCAGAGTAGCTTGAGTATCAGAGTCAAGTGGCTGTAGAGTGTTTTGAGCGACAGCTTCGCGGATAGCCGACAGCTTGGCTTGAGAAACCTCTCTTGCCGAGATGTAAACATCCAGGGCTGTGACTTTGCTAAGCGAACGTAGAGAATCGAAAGCTTGGCCAGATAGCCGCTTCCTTGGCTGAACAGGTTCGGCTGCTGCGGTTGAAGCAACAAGATCCAGAGGTTGACGGAGATCGAAATGCAATCGGACAGCTCTACAGTTGAGTTTCTTTCGCACAATCTCAGGAACTTCGGGATTCTCGTCGTAGTCGAACAAGGTGATGGAATGTGTGTGGATCAAGCCGATGATGTGGGATTGAGATTCAATGCCTTTCACTCTGATGGGACAATGCAGTTGAAAACATGCCGACGACGTCTCCTGAGAGAACCGGCTCTCGAACGTCACGCGGCCTCGTTGCGGATCAGGGTCGACCAGATATTGCGCCACGTCGTCTGATCTCCATTCTACGCAGGCGGGCGTCTTCAAATCGAAATCGAGGCATGGAAATGTCGACATGGTTCAATCGTTTTGGCTCGTGGCGTACTACATAAGCAAAACAGATGGGAACAACATACCAATTTCAAGAATCACGCGCAACAGAGGGAACGAGTTTCGCAGACAGGCGGCCTGCTCAGAGCTCCAGAAAAACCTGCGAGCTCAAGCAGGTCCCTTCCCTCAGCCCCGGGTCTTCCAAAGAAGGAGGGCGAGTCTCGTTCAGTGGGTAGAAATCCGGAAGGCTGGCCAAGGGCGCGAAAGCAACGTTCCGTTCTGAGGGCGTGATTCGATGCGGGCGAGGAGAAACAAGATCAAAGGAGAAAGCTTTGCAGACAGGCGAACGGCCCAGAGCTCCAGAAACACCTGCGAGCCCAGGCAGATCCCTTCTCTTGACCCCGGGTCTTCCAAAGAAGAGATACAATCTCGTTCAGTGGGTAGAAATCCGGACAGCTGGCCAAGAGCGCAGTGCAGACTCCTTCGATGGCGATGATTGCTGCGAATGATGATGCACAAGCGATGCGCGTGAAATTGACAAAACAAGGAGGCTGGGAGGAGTTTCAAGATGCACGTGACCGGCGCTCGGCTTTGTCAGCGAGGCCCCACTTTCACATTAGACACCGCTTGGCTAAAATAGGAAAGGCGCCTGACTAACCTTTAGCACTTGTCAGCATGCCTCAACTGCTTTTACAGCGAGTTCATCACTGTGAATATCTGTTACACACACTTCTTGCGATAAAAACAATAAGAACTCTTAAACATCAACCATTTCTTTATTTCTTAACAGAGTATCACGGTGATGAAAATCATACGATGTGGAGATCAATTGCAATTTGCGAGTGACAGTTACTTACAGAAAAGGATGCACTCTACTACGTAAGAAGAAATGTCCCTTCCCAGCTGCCTAGTAAGCATTCAAAAGTACCCAGTAGCTGCTTGATGCCATCCTCAATCCCGTTTTTAGCCGAGTATTAATCTTGAATTATAACGTCTATATCAAAAAAGGTACTGGCCGAGAGAAACTCAGTGGAACCGCGGTGAGGACCGCTGTCAGCAGGCTCTTTCATGTGAATCCTTCGAGTGAATAGACCTCAACTAGTAGTTGACTAGGCAGGTAGAGATGCTTCGACGCTTTCAAGATTCAAAATTTCCCAATGTGGATGAAATCCGAACTTCTTGTCTCCACAAAAGCCCGAATGGCCGGACTACTGGAAATGTCACAATGCATAATAAATGATGTGATAGGACTCAACGTGAGAGTGTTTTCTATATCATACCACTAATTCCGCTGTTCAATAGATCAATACATATATAACTTCAATGTATTAAATACAGAAACTAATGTCTTGCGTGTACGTTACAGTAAATCTTTGCCTAAGCTCCATCGGTGGAGTACGCCGGGGCTTACTACGCCACGTCCGAGACGCCAACGGAGAAGGATTCGCATCTTGACATATATAAGTGCTCCTTCAGTCATAGTCACTCATTCGAAATTACCGCGTTCCTAAATTCTGTAATCTCTTTGCATTAATACGCTCAATAACTCATTTCATCACTCTCACGCCGAAGCCTGGAAGCCAACTCTACCACACTCGCTCGCTACTATGGCTACTGATAATAATGCTGCCGAAGATCTCCAGAGGATCAACAACCAAACGCTGGGGACAGATGGGAAAGCGTTTCCACTTGTAACGCTTCCCGGCGGCCAAAAAGTCCCAACTGGCACTGTGGGAGCACTTCTCGTCAACATCAAGACATACGATGCAGCCAATGATGAGGAGAGAAAGAACATAGAACCGGCAATTCGGGCCGCAATACCCGTACTCCAGAATGTTGGCATGTTTGATCTCTTTAAGCCGCAGGAATGGGTTCAAGGGGGAAGCCCAGGGCGGGCTCTTGTCGGAAAACTGGCAATGGAGCATGGAGAGTCTGAGCAGTGATGAAACGTCGTTTGTATATCGTCCAGGTGCGATGTCATGTAAAAGACAGTAAGCGTTAGCAAATCAAGTATAGTCATATTACACAAACAGTGTTTTCTTGATTATTGACTAAATCTTGCGGTGTTGGCCTTCGTGCATGAAGGTGCAATCATCCTGGCCACTTGTCACCATGATGGCGACGTCAAGACAACGGCATGGTTTGTATGGACAGCGGCATGATGGATGTTGTGATCAAAGAGTCATTTCGGCGGCAACAATGTGAACACATTAATATTTACGAGTAACGTTAGATCTTCCACTGGCTCTATATATTGAGATCCACGCTAACGCTCGATGCAGGCCCAAGCCAAATTGTTCCGGTCCCATTTCTTCTTATTATGTGTATGGTTGCTACGCTCACATCTCATCCAACAACTTCCTATACAGACCGTCCTATTGGCCCGCCGAGTCTACATATCTAAGAACAATAATAATGCCCAATTCGCCTTCAAGACAATACGACAACAGAAGATACACTGTATGTCTCGATAAGAAGACAGCAACTGAGTTCAAACGGAAGATAGACCAGATAGCTCTTCTGGCCCATGCACGCGTAATACGGGGTGCTGTTGTATTAATCACGGCGGCGACCATGTCGATGTTCTCTTCGCTCGTGTCGCCTATACGTCTAGTTAGTAAGCCGTCATATCATCCTAAGGTGAGATGCGAGTCGATAAGATGAGAAAAGGATCAAGGATATGATGCAAAAGACGTACTTGTAGGCATGTTCGAGCATATTCGCGCCGATAGCACCCGCCGCCGCTCCACCAATTGCGCCAAGCAACCCACCACCAGATTTCTTGGCCGCAAAAGCTCCGATGCCACCACCAACGACGGTAGCGCCGAGACCTCGCTCACCATTGGCCTCCTCGGAACCTAGAGCCGTGCCAAGAGGGAACGGCTGCGTGAATGGAACGTTGTGATCCCTATTTTGGTCGTGTTGGGGCTGGCCATTTAGATTGGCGGGTGGACGGCTGTTAGCATCGTAGCCCTGGAAAGGCGGAGCTTGGCTCAGCTGCTATTGAGTGATGGTTGATAAAACATTTCAAATAGGTGTCATAATCGGACATCAGAACACGAACCTGCTGAGGAGTGCTACCCTGCTGTGGGTAGCTTCCGTTCGTATTATATTGCTGTTGGCCATAGTACTGAGGTTGCGACGTATTACTGTCGCTGCTGGGGGCGCTGTTGTAGTATTCTTGCGCTGACATGATGGTGCTGGGATAGGCTTGGATGCAGGGGACAGCAATCAATCGAATGACCTGGCCTAAAGAAGTAAAATGTTTTGGAAATAAAACGACAGTATGAGAATAAGATAGAAGGAAAAAGGAAAGAAATTCATCAACTACAGGCGACTTTATTTATATTCCCTATTCGTTCTACTTCGCAGGATCACTCACCAACGATCGCTTGTCAGTAGAATGCGTCGCTGCTCGTCGTTCTCGTTCTCGTTTGGGTGGAGGAGTCTAAGATTGGCTGTCTCACACAGAGTGTTAGGATCTGACAGGCAAGCGACCAATGATTCAAACAGATCTAAGATGGTCATCGTTATGTAGCGGCGTTGAAACCGATACGTATTAAGCTACACTGCCGATCGCACCTTTTTATGCATTAGTAGTTTGATCAATTACCCTTTTCATCGCGCAAATTGAAATGCCAGTTTGACAAGCATGCTAAGCGGATAGTTTGGCTAATAATTTCGCAGCATTTTTTATATAAAGCCCCTCAGTACTCGTGTGTGCTGGAAGTCATTTCCCATTGCCGCCCCAGTTGTTCACACTGGGTTTCAATGCACTGTTCATTGTCTTGAACAATATGAACCTATTCGTTCCATTTTGACAGTTCAACTTTGCTGCAATATTGTCTGTGTCACACACAAACCAGTGGAAAAGAAAAATGCCGTTCACAGACGCTACAATAGGGTAAGCAGTATACAGACTTCCCTGCTACACGGCACGATACAGGTCACGTCTAATCACGCAATGCCAGCTAATATTACAACCTGCGCTCAAAGTGCCATTGGGAGGTCCTCATATCATACAAGTCTTGTTGATATATTTTCGGTTAGCTCATTTACCTCGAATACCTATGCCTCCACGAAGTACCTAGTGAGGGAAAGCGCTGGGCCACGTGTATTTCCCAATCCATCCTATCTACATCTCATTAGCCTACTTAGGCTATGAGATAGATATCGCATTCTATTATTCCTTCACGCCATGGAATGTTCGGCCTATCTCGGAAGCAATTATGTCCTGATCCAACTCGCCTGGAATCGGATCAGGCGCCTGACCTAAAATACCTCTTCCAAATATGCAAAAGTGGGTAGGCCCGCAAGTACTTTCTGTCACCCCAGTCAATACACTAGTCTATAATAAGAAGAGAGATTCTTACCGCCTTCTAACCCCTCCTTAACATTAGCAAGGCTGTATTAAATATTTTTTAATAACTGTAATCTAAAATACCTTAAATTCTATACAATTCTCCTTATAAAATAAGTTATAATAAGCTAAAGTTTAAGTTAATTATTTATAGGGATTATAATAGTATTACTGTAAAGTAAGCTAAGGTAGGAAAAGACTAAAATTTTATATTTCCTTAGCCTTATCCTTAAAGCAACCCATTAAGGCGCTATAAAGTTAGCTAAGTTATTATATTTAGTATAGAACTTTAAGTTAATAGTTAAAATAATAAAAATATAGTATCCTTATTAATCTTAGATTATAAAAGTCCTTAAGGGGAAGTATTATAACTTAAGGAAGTTGTGGTAAGTATTTTATATTATATATAAGATATTAGGGACTACCTATAATAAGATTACTAATGCCCTTAGTCTTAGCCCTTAAAATAAGAAGCTTTTAAGGACTTAGTATAAAACTATTAGTAATATTATTATAAAAAAAAACCTTTTTATTAAAGAGGGAATTATAATTAATTCTTAGGAGGAAATCTTTACGGGAGATTAGCTAGCTGGGTTAAATATTTAAAAAGCCAGTGATGCTAATAGCTTTACTTTTGCTAAGGGAAATAGCAGCCTGGAAAATACTTAAATTAGTAAAGGTTTTAAAGAAGAGATCGCCGGCTTATCTAAGGTTTTTAGGGAAGATAATAAGGTATTTAAAAGCAACGAAAATAATAATATTTCCTATTTATCTTAGACTTAACTATAACTATCTACTTCGCCAGCTTTTTTATTACCGCTGCCTTAAGTATAAAAAAAAAAAGATTATTATTAATAGCTTTTTTAAATAATAAAGCTGTAGTTATAATAGCTTTAAGGAAAAGGAAGGCAGGAAGGTTACTATAGTAAGAAATAGCTACTGCTTTAATAGCTTTATTAAAAGCTATACTAAAAATTATAGCTTTAATAACCTTATTATATAATAACTTATAGCCCTGCAAGTATATTATTATATATAAGCAGCTTCTTCCTTAAGAGGAATTATATTAAAATACTATTAAAAATTGCATTAAGATTACTGGCGACAGAGGTATAGATTTCTAACTTAAAATAGTGCATTAGATAAAGGCAGATCCCCTTAATCTGGTAATATAGAATTTATTATTATTAAGGGAGTTAAAGGAAGCGTGGTTAGTAGAGAACTTAAGCTAGAATTTTAGTAGATTTTATATAATATTACTATAGATAGCTTTAGAAAATAATAATTAGCTTAGCCTATTACTAGCCCTGCTGCTGCCTAAAGGTCTAATAGTAAATTAATGTTATTTAACGCCCTTTTAACCCTGTAACTTTGTTTTTTTCCTATAATACTATCCTTTATTACTATTTTTATTACTGCCGACCTTACTACCGCCGCCGCTACTGCTTCTGCCTTTATTCTAAGTCCTAAGATATAGTTAATAACTACTCTAAACTCTTTTAGCTATATATATCCTTATTTTATTCCTTAATAACCCTAGGATTATAATATCTACCTTATTTTATACCTAAAGAAGGACTAACTAGTTTTTAGTTATTAAAGTAAGTTTAACTTTATAATACCTCTTATTAAGTGTTTTCTCTTTAAATAAAATAAAGTTATAAAGGCCTGTAATAGTATATATAAATAATATTTAATTAATAAAGTTATACTTTAGCATACTTTTCTATATAATCTTCTACTTCCTTTTATAATAGCTAAAGACGTTTTTTATAATAACTCTTAACGTTATATATTATAAATTATAGAGTTTTTCTTTATTTTAAGGCCCTTAAATAAAATTTACCTAATCTTTAAGATAATAATAAAGACTAGGATAAGGAATTATAATACCCTACTATATTATAAAGCTAGTATTAGTAAGATAGTATCTGCCCGGCAGTAACTTAAAGCTTTAAGTTATAGCCTGCGGTAAAAGTAAGGTATTATTTATTAATCCCTCTGCTCCGGCTAATATATAATAAAATAGGCTGTTAAAGGTTATAGTAGTAAGTACATTCTATAATATATTATTTTTTTAAGACTAAAACCTTTGCTAATTTACCTTAGGGACTGTTACGACCTGATCCGAAGTATGTACCTTTTGGGAAAACTACAGAAGGGATAGCTAATTATAACGGAACTTTACTAGCTTACTAAGATACATATACTATAATACATAAGCCTTAACACCAAGGTTACAGGCTTACTAGGTATAATAAGACTTTATTAAGTAAGCTACTAGGAATAACTAAATATATAAAATTCAATTCTCTACGCTCTTTAAATAACTTAAATAAATAATTATTAATAAAATATTAAGATTAAATATAGACTAAATCTTTATTACGTTTTACTAACTTTATAATTATACTTACTTAAAGTTACTTCCTATCCTTTTTACTAATATAAATTAATTAACCTTAGCTTATTACCTTAGGAACTTACCCTATACTACTTAAATATTAGGTTAGGATGTTATATATTAACAACTCTTATTTAAAAAAATACCAAATACCTTTAGGTAATATAAACTACTATACCTAAAGCAGGACCAGCCCCTAAAATCCCAGTCACTAACCCTAGTATATTTACTATAAATAATAATAAAAATATTACTATATAAAACCTACCTAATATTACCTTTTTTAAAAATAATTAACTTTCAGCTCTTATCTAGAATATATACAAACTTAATAAGGTTCTAGTTAATAAACTTAATAAAAATAAGCCTAAGATAGTTAATATTAAAATCCTTATTAAATAATAACTACCTCCTATATTTAAAGAAGATATTAAAGAACTCCGCTTATATTTAATTTAACTTAAAGTATACTTTAAAGATTTTAAAAATATTTTTAATACTACTAAAAAAAAGGTTTACTTTACTACCTTACGCTTTAAAAACACTACTTTAAAATAGTTTAGACCTATTTTAAATAACTACTTAAAAAGTCTAGCTAAAAAAGTAGAAAAATAAACTTAATAAATCTTTAATAATTATAATAAATATATCTTTAAACTAAAGAAAGTATTTAGGGATATTAGTAAAAATAAAATAGTTAAAAATACCTTAGTTACTATATACTAAAAAGGAAAATACTTAAACTACGCTATAAAATTCTAAGATATTACTATATGCCTTAACTAAAATAAGTTAGCACTTATAAAACAATTCTATAATAATCTTAAATAAGAAGTTAAAGAAAAAGTATATAATATTAATTAATTAACTTATACCTTAATTTTATTTATAAACGTCTGTATTTAAGCCAATAACCTATTATATAAACTTAAAACTAGCACTATTTAACAGTATTAGTAAAATAAATACTAAGCTAATTAAAGTAAGAAATAAAATAAAAAAATTACTAAAGATAATAATAGTAAACTAAAAAAAATAAATCTAAATATTCTATAGCGTAAAAAGGAATTTAAATACTATAACTATAGTAAAATAGGATATATAGCCTAAAATTACCAAACACTTAAAAAAGAACGTAAGAATAAGATTCTAAAACCAAGGAAAAAAGTCTATATTATAAACATAAATAAACAATCTTTTAATCTATTATAATAAAAAAATAATAGCTACCCTTAGTATAAGGAAAAACTAGAAGAATTAAATAAACCAAGAGGAATAACCCCGCTTAAAAATATACCTAATCTAGTTAAAGACCCCATAATTAAAGCTACAGCTTAACAAAACTACAGGCTACCTTTATATAAAAAACAAATTAAAAATATTACTAACTTTATTAAAAGCAAATCTAAGGAAATTAATAAACTTATTAAATTCCAGCAACAGGTCTATATTTATAATCCTAAGTAAAATATTAAAACACTTATTTACTAAAAAATTTAAAATAAACTTACATAATAGTAACTATATAATAAAAAACAATGAATTATTATAAGCCTAAATGTAAATAAAACATAAGAACTTAAAAGAAAATATTAATAAACGCCTTAAAACCACCCTTAGATTAATCCTATAAACAATAACTATTATTAAATCTATTAGATAAATTATATTACTTACTAATATATATATTACTTAAAATAAAAAGCAGAATATAATACCTTTTTATAATAAAACTTAGTAATTCCTATTACAGACCTCTACTATAAAAGATAATATAGTAAATAAAAGATTACTTATAAATTCTAAGAATTATAAATTATAATTCTTAAACCTCACCTAACTACACCTTATAAATATAGAAATCATAGATAGATAGAAAACTACCTAAGCTACTAATATACTATCTACTAAATTATAAAACTTATCTAATAGTATAAACAGAATAAAGGAACTTAAGTATATACCTTTAAATAGTATTAATAATATAATAAACCAGACTGCCTTAAATATTAAAAGTATAAGCTAAAAGACTAGTATAACTTAGTCTTAGAAGAAAAACAAGTTATAGAATAATAACTAGTAAACTAATTATATAGTATTAAATTTAACTTTAGAACCTATATAAAAGCACCTAAGGAATTACTTAAAAGATATTATAAATATAAAAAAACTCCTAATAACCTATAAAACAATTAAGTCACTTACAAAATCTATATTAGATAAATAAAATTATATTATAGAGCAGTAGAATAGGATAATTACGAAAACCTATACTATAAATTATACATACTACGTAAAATTAAAGACTAGTACTTAAAAAACTAGAACAGTCTTTAGATAAAAGGTACTATAAGACTAATAGAGAATTTATATCCCTTAAAAAGGAATATAAATATAATAGTAATAAAGAATAAACAGTTTTTAAAAAAAAGATTACTTTTATAATAATATAGAATAAGGAACTGCTTAAAGTCTTAGTAAACTCTAAAGTAAATAGGAACTATATATTAACCATAACTATAATATACCTACAGTTACTATAAACGTAAAAGAAAAAACTATACTAACTTTTTTATAAAAAAGGAAAATAGTTCGAATATAATAATAAATAAATAAAAAAACGGACTAATTACCTATATTTTAAAGTATTTAGTTAAATTACTTTAGTAATATATAATATTATTAATACCCTAAAATATAATATTATCTTAGGTATACTATAATTATACTAATATAAACCCTTAATAATATAAAATAAAGGCCTAATTTATTAATAAAATAATAAAAAAACTTTAAATTAAAAAAAAAATAAAGGAAACTAGAAACCTTAACTCCCTAAGCCTAAAAAAATCCCTACGTAATAATAATAGAAATAATTTAAAGCTGCAGAAGCTTAATCCTTAAAAAAGTTTACTAAAGGGAAATAAAACTTATATAAACTTAATTAATTCCTAGAAGTTATAAAAGAAAAACAGGATAGTTAGGAAAAAGGAGAATCTATAGACCTAATAACTAATATTCTAAAATTATATTAGAAGTTCAGGGCTCTGTTTTAGAAGACCCTAACTAATCTAGACAAAAGTATATAAATACTACTATATACTAAATAAGACTATATAATAGAATTAAAGAAAGGGAAATAACTAAAATACTTTCTATTATATAACCTTAATTAATTAAAACTTAATACTTTTAATAAGTAAATACAGGAGCAGAAGAAGAAAGGATATATTAAAATCTCTAACTCCTTAGTATAATACCCTATTATCTTTATTCTAAAGAAGAATAGAAAACTATAATTAATTATTAACTATAGATAATTAAATAATATTATAATTAAAGATTAAACCCTTTTACTACTAATATCTAAACTAAAAAATTAATTATAAAAAGCTATAATATATTCTTAGCTAAACTTTACTAATACTTATAGATTAACTTAAATAAAGGAAGGATATAAATAAATAATAGCCTTTAGTACCCTAGGAGAATTCTATAAATTCTTAGTAATACCTTAAGGATTAATAAATATACCTATATCCTTTTAAAAAAAGATTAACTATATCCTTTAGAAATATTAAAATAAATTTATTATTATTTATTTAAATAATATTTTAATATACTTTAAGATTAAAGAAAAATATAAGGAATATATATACTTAATACTTTAAATATTATAAAATAATTACCTCTTTATAAACCCTGAAAAATACTAATTTTATATATAAGAAGTAGAATTCTTAAGATATATTATTACCCTTAGAACTATTTAAATAAATCTAAAGAAAGTTACTGTAATTAATAAATAGCTAATACTAACGTTAGTTAAAGAAGTATAAAGTTTTATTAGATTAGTAAACTACTATTAATATTTTATTTAAAACTTCTTTAATCTTACTTAACCTTTAACTAATATAATAAAAAAAGATTAGAAGTTTAACTAAATAAAAGAAGTAGAATAAGTATTCTAAGTAATTAAACAAGCTATAGCTTTAGAACCTATGCTAGCTATATATAACCCTAAGAAACTAGTAGAAATTAAGACTAATATATTAAAATATATAATTAAAGAAGTACTGAATTAATAAAATAATAAAAGGAAACTTTACCCTATTGTATTCTACTTATAAAAGCTTAATAAAGCTAAATTTAATTATATAATCTATAATAAAGAATTTTTAAAAATTAAGAGCTGCTTAAAATAGTAAAGCTAATATTATAGAGGAAGCAAATTCTAAATTAAGATCTTTACTAATTATTAGAATATTACTTACTTTATATTTACTTAGAAGTTATTTAAATAATAGTTAAAATACTTTAAATTCCTAAGTAAATTTAATTATAAACTTATACACTATAAAGGATTAGAAAATAAAAAAGCTAATATACTTAGTAAAAAAATTAACTATTTTTAAAAAATCCTTAATTACTAAAGTATTATACTATATTAAAATATATAAGGTAACTATAAATAAAGATTTTTTAATATAATCTTTAAAGTATAAAAGTATAATAAACTTTTTAAGGAAATTAAAAAGTATATAAAAGACTAGGAATTATATTAGTTTTTATCTTAAGTTATACTATAGAATAGATATCCTATAAACAAAAATAAACACTAAGTACCTCCTAACCTATAAAAGAAAGTTATAAAATATATCTATAAGCATCTGCTATTTAAATATTAAGGAATTATAACTACGTACTAGTAAATATTTATAATATATTAATTTAAAAAAATAAAAAAGACTGCTGCTAATATTATAGCAACCTATAATAAGTATTAATATACTAAACACAGAAGATATAAATCTTATAAAAAATTATAACCCCTACTAGTACCTAAATTACTATAAAAAATAGTTACCTTTAACTATATTATAGACCTACTACCTTCTAGGGAACCTTTTACTAAAGCAACCTATAATAATATTTTAGTAGTAGTAAATAAATTTATAAAATAAGTATACTTTCTACCTTATTAAAAGTTATACTTAGTAGAAGACCTTATATATATATACCTAAGAATAATAATAGCTAATTACAGTATACCCTAAGAAATTATCTTTAATAAAGGATAAACTTTCGCCTTTAAATTCTAATAAAAATTTATAGTAAAACTTAAAGTAAATTATAAACTTAGTAATATATACTACCCTAAAATAAATAGATAAATAAAATAAATAAATTAGATTATAGAATAATACTTAAGATATTTTATTAACCTACAGTAAGATAATTAAGTTAAATAGTTACCTCTTACCTAACTATACTATAATAATATAAAATCTAAATTTACTAAGTTAATACTATTTTATACTTTATATAAATACATTCCTTTAGTATATAGGCTACCTTAAAAAAAACCTAACGCTAATAAAGTATAACTTAAAGCAGAATTAATAATTAATCTATATAAGGAATTAAAAGTATAGCTAAAGCTTATCCAAAAACACATAAAGTATTACGTAAATAAGGATAAGATTAAGGAACTAACCCTTTAAAAGGGGGATATAGTTTACCTACTTTAATATATATAAGGCTATAAAATACTAAACATTAAAATAAACTAACTAAATAATAAGTTTAATTTTAGAAAAATCAGCCTATTTAAAATTCTAAAGAAAATTAGTAACATTAACTATAAATTAAAAATACTAGAAGGTATATAACTAAAATACCCCGTATTTTATATATTACTTCTAAAAAAGGTATAAATTAACAAAGCAATAGGAAGACTAATTTTAAACGAAATTATTATTATAAAAGATAAAGAAAAATAGGAAGTTGAAAAAGTTTTAGCAGTATAAAGAAATCCAGAAGAAAACAACAGGATCGAATACTAAGTGTTACGACCTAATCCAATATAAGTACGTACTCCAGTTAAAGTACGGCCCAAGAAGCTAATTAGGAAAGGATTACTTATATAGCGCACCCTTAATAGATCACCACCGTAATCTATTGTAATCTAATTAAACTATAATTTAACAGTAATCTAAAGGAACGACTAAATATATAAGACTTTATTCTCTTTACTCTTTAGGTAACTTAGATAGATAGTCGTTAATAAAGCATTAAAATTAAATATAAACTAAATCTTTATTATATTTTACTTACTTTATAATTACATCTACTTAAAGCTACTTCCTATCCTTTTTGCTAATATAAAATAATTAACCTTAACTTATTACCTTAAAAACTTACCCTATACTATTTAAATATTAGGTTAGGATATTATATATTAATAACTCTTATTTAGAAAAATACCAAATACCTTTAAGTAATATAAACTATTATATCTAAAGTAGGACCAGCCGCTAGAACTTCTATCGCTAACCCTAATATATTTACCATAGATAATAATAAAAATATTACTATATAAGACCTACCTAATATTACCTCTTTTAAAAATAATTAACTTTTAGCTTTTATTTAAAATATATATAAACT
Source organism: Trichoderma semiorbis (assembly GCA_020045945.2). Lineage (NCBI taxonomy): Eukaryota > Fungi > Ascomycota > Sordariomycetes > Hypocreales > Hypocreaceae > Trichoderma > Trichoderma semiorbis. The sequence goes on from CM034695.1 coordinate 7,604,525, forward strand.
TAATAAGGTTTTAGTTAATAAACTTAATAAAGATAAACTTAAGATAGTTAATATTAGAATCCTTATTAAATAACAGCTACCTCTTATATTTAAAGAAGATATTAAAAAACTCTGCTTATATCTAATTTAACTTAAAGTATACTTTAAGGATTTTAAAAATACTTTTAATACTACTAAAAAAAAGGTTTACTTTACTACCTTATATTTAAAAGGCACTACTTTAAAATAGTTTAGACCTATCCTAGATAACTACTTAGAAAGTCTAGCTGGAGGAGTAGAAAAATAAACTTAATAAATCTTTAATAATTATAATAAATATATTTTTAAACTAAAGAAAGTATTTAGGGATATTAATAAAAATAAAATAGCTAAAAATACCTTAGTTACTATATATTAGAAAGGAAAATACTTAAACTATATTATAAAATTCTAAAATATTACTATATACTTTAACTAAAATAAGTTAGTACTTATAAAATAATTCTATAATAGTCTTAAATAAGAAGTTAAAGAGAAGGTATATAATATTAATTAATTAACTTATACCCTAATTTTATTTATAAACGTCTGTGTTTAAGCTAATAACCTACTATATAAACTTAAAACTAGTACTACTTAATAATATTAGTAAAATAAATACTAAGTTAATTAAGGTAAAAAATAAAATAATAAAATTACTAAAGATAATAATAGTAAACTAGGAAAAATAGATCTAGATATTCTATAATACAAAAGGGAATTTAAGTACTATAACTATAGTAAAATAGGATATATAGCCTAAAATTACTAAATACTTAAGAAAAAGCGTAAGGATAAGATTCTAGAACTAAGGAAAAAAGTCTATATTATAGATATAAATAAACAATCTTTTGATTTATTATAATAAGAAGATAACAGTTACCCTTAGTATAAAGAAGAACTGGGAGAAATAAATAGACTAAGAGAAACAACCCTGCTTAAAAATATACCTAATCTAGTTAAAGACCTTATAATTAAAGCTATAGCTTAATAAAACTACAGGCTACCCTTATATAAAAGATAAGTTAGGAATATTATTAACTTTATCAGAAGTAAATCTAAGGAAATTAATAAACTTATTAAATTTTAGCAATAGGTTAATATTTATAATCCTAAGTAAAACATTAAAATACTTATTTACTAAGAAATTTAGGATAAACTTATATAATAGTAACTATATAATAAGAAATAATAAATTATTATAAGCCTAGATGTAGATAAAATATAGGAACTTAAAGGAAAATATTAATAAATACCTTAAGATTACCTTTAGATTAATTTTATAAATAATAACTATTATTAAATCTATTAGATAAATTATATTACTTACTAATATATATATTACTTAAAATAAAAAGTAGAATATAATACCTTTTTATAATAAAACTTAGTAATTCCTATTATAGACCCCTACTATAAAAAATAGTATAGTAGATAGAAGGTTATTTATAAATTCTAAGAATTGCAAATTACGATTTTTAAACCTTACTTAACTACACCTTATAAATATAGAAATTATAAACGGATAGAAAATTACTTAAGCTACTAGTGTATTATTTACTAAATTATAAAACTTATTTAATAGTATAAATAGAATAAAGGAACTTAAATATATACTTTTAAATAGTATTAATAATATAATAAACTAAACTACCTTAAATATTAAAAGCATAAGCTTAAAAATTAATATAACTTACTTTCGGAAGAAAAATAAGCTATAGGATAATAACTAGTAAACTAACTACATAGTATTAGATTTAACTTTAGAACTTATATAGGAGTACCTAAGGAATTACTTAGAAGATATTATAAGTATAGAAAAACTTCTAATAATCTATAAGATAATTAAGTCACTTACGAAATCTACATTAGAGAGATAAGATTATATTATAGAATAGTAAAATAAGATAATTGCAAAAACCTATGTTATAAATTATATATATTATATAAGATTAAAGACTAGTACTTAAAAAACTAGAATAGTCTCTGGATAAAGGGTACTATAAGACTAATAGAGAATTTATATCCTTTAAAAAGGAATATAAATATAATAGTAATAAAGAATTAATAACTCTTAAGAAAAAGATTACTTTTATAATAATATAGAATAAAGAACTATTTAAAGTCTTAGTAAACTTTAGAGCAGATGGGAACTATATATTAGCTATAACTATAATATACCTGTAGTTGCTATAGATATAAAAGAAAAAACTATATTAATTTTTTTATAAAGAAGGAAAATAGTTTAAATATAATAATAAATAGGTAAAGAGATAGATTAATTACCTATATTTTAAAGTATTTAGTTAAATTACTTTAGTAGTATATAATATTATTAATATTTTAAAATATAATATTATCCTAGGTATACTATAGTTATATTAATATAAACCTTTAATAATATAAAGTAAAGGCTTAATTTATTAGTAAAATAATAAAAGAACTTTAGATTAGAAGGAGGATAGAGGAAGTTAGAAACTTTAACTCCTTAAGCTTAAAAAAATCCCTGTATAATAATAATAGAAACGATTTAAAGCTACAGAAGCTTAATCTTTAAAAAGGTTTATTAAAGGGAAATAAGACTTATATAAACTTAATTAATTTTTAGAAGCTATAAAAAAAAAATAGGATAGTTAGGAAGAAGGAGAATCTGTAGACTAAATAGCTAATATTCTAAAATAATACTAGAAATTTAAGACTTTGTTTTAGAAAACCTTAACTAATCTAGACGAAAGTATATAAATACTACTATATATTAAATAGGATTATATAATAGAATTAAAGGAAGGGAAATAACTAAAATATTTTCTATTGTATAACCTTAATTAGTTAGAATTTAATACTTTTAATAAGTGGATATAGGAGTAAAAGGAGAAAGGATATATTAGAATTTCTAACTCCTTAGTATAATACCTTATTATTTTTATTTTAAAGAAGAATAGAAAACTATAATTAGTTATTAACTATAAATAATTAAATAATATTATAATTAAGGATTAAATCCTTTTATTATTAATATCTAAAGTAAGAGATTAATTATAAAGAGCTGTAATATATTCTTAGCTAGATTTTACTAATACTTATAGATTAACTTAAATAAAAGAAGGATATAAATAAATAATAGCCTTTAGTACCCTAGGAAAATCCTATAAATTCTTAGTAATACCTTAAGGATTAATAAATATACCTGTATCCTTTTAAAAAAGGATTAACTATATTTTTTAAAAATATTAAAATAAATTTATTATTATTTATTTAGATAATATTTTAATATATTCTAAGACTAAAGAGGAATATAAGGAATATATATACTTAATACTTTAAGTATTATAAGATAATTACCTCCTTATAAACTTTAAAAAATACTGATTTTATATATAAGAAGTAGAATTCTTAAGATATATTATTACCCCTAGAACTATTTAAATAAATCTAAAGAAAGTTACTGTAATTAATAAATAGCTAATATTAATATTAGTTAAAGAAGTATAAAGTTTTATTAAATTAGTAAACTATTATTAATGTTTTATCTAAAACTTCTTTAGTTTTACTTAACTTTTAACTAATATAATAAAAAAGGATTAGAAGTTTAACTAGATAAAAGAAGTAGAATAAGCATTTTAGGTAATTAAGTAAGCTATAGCTTTAGAACCTATACTAGCTATATATAACTTTAAAAAACTAGTAGAAATTAAGACTAATGTATTAAAATATATAATTAGAGGAGTATTAAATTAATAAAATAATAAAGGGAAACTTTACCTTATTATATTCTATTTACAAAAGCTTAATAAAGCCGAACTTAATTATATAATCTATAATAAAGAATTCTTAGGAATTAAGAGCTACTTAAAATAGTAGAGCTAATATTACAGAAGAAGTAAATTCTAAATTAAGATCTTTATTAATTATTAAAATATTACTTACTTTACATCTACTTAGAAGTTATTTAAATAACAGTTAGGATATTTTAAATTCTTAAGTAAATTTAATTATAAACTTATATACTATAAAGAATTAAAAAATAAAAAAGCTAATACACTTAGCAGAAGAATTAACTATTTTTAAAAAATCCTTAATTACTAAGGCACTATATTATATTAGAATATATAAAGTAATTATAAATAAAGATTTTTTAATATAATCTTTAAAATATAAGAGTATAATAAACTTTTTAAGAAAATTAAGGAATATATAAAAGACTAGGAACTACATTAGTTTCTATCTTAGGTTATACTATAGGATAGATATCCTATAAACAAAAGTAAACACTAGGTACCTCTTAATTTATAAAAAAAAGTTATAAAATATATCTATAAGTACCCGCTGTTTAGATATTAAAGAATTATAATTATACACCAGTAAGTATTTATAATATATTAATTTAAAGAAATAAAGAAGACTGCTGCTAATATTATAGTAACCTGCGATAAGTATTAACGTACTAAATACAGAAGGTATAAACCTTATAGAAAATTATAACCTCTACTAGTACCTAAATTACTATAGGAAACAGTTACCTTTAACTATATTACAGACCTACTACCTTCTAGGGAACCTTTTATTAAGGTAACTTATAATAGTATTTTAATAGTAGTAGATAAATTTATAAAATAAGTATACTTCCTACTTTATTAAAAGTTATACTTAGTAGAAGACCTTATATATATATACCTAAGAATAATAGCAGCTAATTATAGTATACCCTAAGAAATTATCTTTAATAAAGGATAAACTTTTACCTTTAAATTTTAGTAAGAACTTATAGTAAGACTTAGAGTAAATTATAAACTTAGTAGTATATACTACTTTAAAATAGATAGATAAATAAAATAAATAAATTAAATTATAGAATAATACTTAAGATATTTTATTAACCTATAGTAAGATGACTAAGTTAAATAATTACCTTTTACTTAGTTATACTATAATAGTATAAAATCTAAATTTACTAAGTTAATACTATTTTATACTTTATATAGATATACCCCTTTAGTATATAGGCCACCTTAAAAAGGACCTAATGCTAATAAAGTATAACTTAAAGCAGAATTAATAATTAATCTACATAAAGAATTAAAAGTACAGCTAGAGCTTATTTAAAAATGCATAAAGTATTATATAAATAAAGATAGGATTAAGGGATTAATCCTTTAGGAGGGGGATATAGTCTACCTATTTTAACATATATAAGGCTATAAAATACTAAATATTAAGATAAACTAACTAAACAATAAGCTTAATTTTAGAAAAATTAGCCTATTTAAAATTCTAAAGAAAATTAGTAACGTTAACTATAAATTAGAAATACCAGAAGGTATATAACTAAAATACCCTATGTTTTATATATTACTTTTAGAAAAGGTATAAATTAATAAAGTAATAGGAAGATTAATTTTAAATGAAATTATTATTATAGAAGATAAAGAAAAATAGGAAGTTAAAAAAGTTTTAGTAGTATAAAGAAATTTAGAAGAAAATAATAGGATTAAATACTAAGTTAGATGGAAAGGGTATAACTTAATTTACGATACTTAGGAACCTGTTGAAAGTTTTAATATAATAGAACTAATCTAAGACTTTTAAGAAAATCTAGGATTGCACTTAAAACTTCCGACACCGGCTACTTAATGAATAAAGAAACAACTAAAGAAAAAGGCACTAGAATTCTTGCCTTTACTATAAGAAGACCTGAATTTCTATACCCTAAACCGGAGACTTAGGAAGAAGAGGGATTAACGACGATTTTAGATAAGTTTAAAAAAGTATTACTAAATATAGCGTTTTAATTAATAATATCTACTGCCCCCGCTACTTAAACATTGATTACTGTCTTAGACTCCGCTTTTTCTGTATTATTTAACTTATCTAAACTTTTTAAACCCTGATTAACTATTTTAGTACCCCGATGTACTAAAGATTTGCGCTGAGATTGAATGTGCGATAAACGAGCTAAAGCCTTAGTAGCCTTTTGCTGGTATTTAGCTAACTGTTCCTCGGCCTCCTTTTCTTACGTATATAATCGTCTATGTTTAGACGTTATTTAGCTTACTACTATAGTTATTACTAATATTTTTAACTAAACTAATAAAACTAACTTATATATATTGATGGGAACTCTACTTTTATTATAAGAACGACCCCGGCGAATATACTCTTTACAGCAGGACACCCTATCTATTATTTTACAACGGTTACTTATACTGTGCTTTTTATAGAAGGAATATACTATTACCAGAAAGCCTAACTCTTTAATAGTATTTGCTAAAGAAAGACGTTCTTAAGATTTATGTAATAAATTTTTCAAGACTCGATAAGATATACTATTACGCCAGTAGGTAAGAAAAAACAAGGATTACGGATTAGCGACAAAAGGGTAGTAATATTTATTTATACTGGCCTTAGGGATAAGACTAATAGGAAGGGAGTATTATATTACAACCTAATCTAATATAGGTACGTACTCTGGTTAAAGTACGGCCTAAGAAGCTAATTAAGAAAGGATTACTTATGTAGCGCACCCTTAATAAATTACCACCGTGATCTATTATAATCTAACTGAATTATAATCTAACAGTAATCTAAAGGAATGACTGGATATATAAGACTTTATTCTCTTTACTCTTTAGGTAACTTAGATAGATAGTCGTTAATAAAGCATTAAGATTAAATATAAACTAAATTTTTATTATATCTTACTTACTTTATAATTATATCTGCTTAAAGCTACTTCCTGTCCTCTTTGCTAACATAAACCAATTAACCTTGGTTTATTACCTTAGGAACTTACCCTATATTATTTAAGTATTAGGTCGGGACGTTACACTAAGTTAGATAGAAAGGGTACGACCCAATTCACAATACCTAGGAACCTATTAAAAGTTTCAATACAACAGAACCAATTTAAGACTTTTAAAAGAACTTAGGAATTATACTTAAAACTCCTAACGCCAGCTACCCAAAACCAAACCTAAAAAACAAACCTAAGGAAGAAGTTACATAAGCTTCCTCCTATATTACAGGAAGATTTAAAGCTTTACACCCCGAACTAGAGATTTAGGAGAAAGAAAGATTAACAGTAACCTTAGAAGGATCTAGGAAAGCATTATTAAAAACCGCATTTTAGTTAATAATATCCACCGCCCCTGTAGTTTAAACATTAATTACTATCTTAGACTCCGCTCTCTCCGCTTTATCTAACTTATTAAGAAAACAAGTACTATAGTAAAGTATCTATTTACTATAAACGTTAATTTATTTTTATTATTCCCGTAATTAAGCTAACTAAGAAAATCTTTTATTTATTTACTAAGTTAGCAATATTATTTACTACTATTATTAAAATAACTCTTATTTAGTTTAACACTCTTTAGCATCTAGACGTTCCTTTTTAAAAGCTAATTACTACGCTAGTTACTATTAGCTACAAAACCCCGCACTAGTTAGAATATACTTACCTACTGCTAAAGAAATTCTATTCCTATTATAAAAACAACCATAATATATATACTCCTTACACTAATTATACCCCTTCGCTATTTTATAAAGTAAACCCTTCGCCTTACAGTAAGAATAAGGTATAATAATAATACCGATAGTCTTAATTACTAATACCGCTGCTTTTTAATTTTTCATTAACTTACTTTTAATAAATAACTGTTATTATTTAACAATACCACAAGGTATTTTATAAACAAAAAAAAGGAATTGCCCTAAGGGAAGAAAGGGAATAACCCGACTTATATATAGCCTTAAGGATAAGACTAATAGAAAGGAGGCATTATATTATAACCTAATCTAAAGTATATACCTTTTAGGAAAACTATAGAAAAGACAGCTAATTACAACGGAACTTCACTAGCTTACTAAAATACATACGCTATAGTACATAAGCCTTAATACCAAGGTTATAGGCTTACTAAGTATAATAAAACTTTATTAAGTAAGCTACCAGAAATAACTAAATATATAAGATTTAATTCTCTACGCTCTTTAAATAACTTAAATAAATAGTCGTTAATAAAGTATTAAGATTAAATACAGACTAAATCTTTATTACGTTTTACTAGCTTCGTAATTACACTTACTTAAAGTTACTTCCTATCCTCTCTGCTAACATAAACCAATTAACCTTAGCTTATTACCTTAGGAACTTACCCTATACTACTTAAGTATTAGGTCGGGATATCACAGGGACAAAGGCAGAGATATATATATTATTAATAGCACTAATTACACCCTTAAAGCCGCTGCCTTTATTATTAAAAATAACCTTTGGTAAAATATAGGTTACCGGTAGTTATATAATAAAAGCTAAGTATAATTTCCTTATAAGCTTAAGTAAATCTCTGACTATTTATAATACAGTTACTTAGCCTATTTTAAATTTATTAGCAGTATTTCACTAAGGTTTATTAAATATATAGATTTATAGGAATACTATTACTTTTTCTTTAAGAGATTGCTGTTAACTTCCTAATGCCTCTGTATTAGTCTTTAGCTAACTATAAAGCGCCGAAAACACTGCTTTTTTTATACAAAAATGTTCCTTAAATACTTTATTAGATTTTATAAAAAGTTTATTATAATACTCTAACGATATTATTACTATAGCTTTATTATAAAGTTTTTTATTACCTCTTAGGTAAGATAATACCTACTGCTTAATAATATAATAATTTACTAATAAAATAGCTAATAAATTAAGGTTATAGTTATCTCAGGTATTATCTCTAACTATAAAATTAAAGAATTTAATACTAGTAGCCTTTAGGATTAACTTTATAATAGCTATAGTATAAGGTTAGTTAAGGCCTTTATAGCAGATAAGGGAGCAGTCGTAGCTTTATTTAGCATTAGGGCTTTAGGTAGAATCTCTTCCTTTTTTTTATTAACTATACTATTTATAGGTATTTATGCAGCCCCGGCTAGTGCAGTATATTATTAATAAGGTACTTAAGATATTATTCAGTATAAATTATTTTCCTAGTATTTATGCTGATGATTATTTCTAAAATAGGAAACGCGCCGGTTTTATAAAATAAAGTCAGGCGCCTGATCCGATTCTAGGCGAGTTGGATTAGGACATTAGTAACTATTTGCATGTTATTCTCAAGATCAATACAAAGTGGGTAGGATAAGGAAATATGAACCTGCCGTTTTAAGAAGTGGCTACGCATATAAGTAGAAGGTCTGAAGGTCTAACATGGGTATTAAACATTTTAGAGGTAGACTTTTTCCACCAATACCGCTGATAGAAAATGGAGCGACTCTGGCATAGACGGCAAGAAATGCGAGAAGTATTCTAAAGCACGGATACTTAATTAGCAATGCTAGAAATATGCATATATTATTTAGGAATTTAGAGTTAAAGCATTAATTGTTCCATGAAAGATACCGCATGGAAGGCTACACTTACTGACTTACTCTAGCGTCTGCATTCCAATCCGACACAGCTACCTAATAATCCTGAGAAAATAAGAATAGTCCAATTGTATTTTATTAATATTTCCATATCGTTCCCTTATTCCTTGCCTGTTTGCGGATAATTTCCAATCCATTGGTAGTACATTGATCTTGGCATCACTTTCTTCAATAAACCGTTTGTGGTAGCTAGCACTAAACAAGAAGCTGGATCGGGAGAGTAGTGATAATTCTCTCCATTTGGTTATTGCTTGCTAGAAGCCCGGATAATGCTGCAGGAAAACATACCACTTATTTCGGGAATACTATCCCTTCGACCGTCTATATATTGATGCTCATCTCCCGACATCAGTATCGTTCATCCCATCTTCATTCTATAGTCCTCTGAATCACTCGATTATTCTTCCAGGCCAAAATCCTTACACGACACAGCCTCGGCCATGAGTCTTATCAAATCGCTCGCCGTCGCTCTCGCGGCCTTGCCCCTCGGCTTCGCAACGCAAACTTTTCAGAATAGCGGCACCAAAGCTGGATTCGACTATGTCCTCACAGAGAACAAGGGCCAAGTCCTTGAGGTGTCTGACATCACATACAAAGGCTCCTCGGCTCTTTTGATGCAACAAACCTTTACACCGGGCTACACAGGCCGATATCACTCTGAGGTTTATCACAATCAGGGATATAAGCGTGGTGATGAGCTGTTCTACGGCTTCATGTTCCGATTGTCTTCAGCTTGGGAGTTTGATCAGCAGTCATACAACATTGCTCAATTTATTGCCGATCGACCTGGTGCTGGCTGTGAGGACGATGATTGGATGCCCTCATCACTCATTTGGATCGAGGGCAACCAGCTCAACTCTCGAATCGTCAGCGGCAACTACAAACAGCCAGACTGCAGCCGCAGTTTCACCGGCACGGGAAACATTGCGACAGTATCCGCCGGCGTGTGGCACAAGGTCATCATCCAAGCCAAGTGGGTTAGCGACAGCTCAGGCTATTACAAGATGTGGTTCGATGGCAACAAGGTCTACGAGCACTACAACATTGCTACAACCACCAATGACGACTACGAGTTTGCATTCCGTGTCGGCCTTTACGCCAACGGCTGGCACGACAACAACCACCAGATGGTTGGCAACCAGGGATTCCGCCAAATCTGGTATGACGAGGTTGCTGTTGGCACCACATTCAAGGATGTGGACCCCGACCAGTACGAGTAAGAGAATGATTGCTCGAGTCTGGGGGTCTTCAACAGGCGACAGAGGGCGACATGTTATGAAGTCTCTTCTTTTTAGTTGCTAATAGTTCACATCACGTCAATGTCTTCCATTCTAAGTATAATCATTTCTGGTAGTTTCCATAGGCTTGACACTGTGGATATGGTACATACATGTCAATTTATAAATATTTTACATACAATGCACTTTTCACGGTGAATGATGATATTGTATTATGCCTTGTAGAGACAATATTCTCATTGCATTTGCATGAGAAAGCCACTTGATAGCCTTATATTCCATCTTAGAGTTTCCAAATTATATTTCTATCTTAAGGAATCAATGGTTTTTACAGAGGCGATAGGACTCTTCATGTTAGATTTATAAAGTGTAAAGCACCGTGAGCAGGCAGGAAGTGTTTACTTCAAACGATTGTTTACAAACCTTAAGATGGCCTAGTTTTGAAGAAAACCAGTTAGCTAAGTATATTAAACATTTGTTTCGGAGTCTTTGAAAGTAATTGTATAGTTTTTATTGTAGAGTGGCGGTAAATATATGTATATTATGTGTGTAAAGAGACACTCATAAGCCACAAAGACATGCTCATAATGTTGCGCCCATACAGGTACCACTACCCTTGGCCGCTAGCAGTTGACCATCCCGCGTCTACCTGGTAGGCGAAGCGTGGATCCTACTATATTTATCTCGGATCAAGCAAGAAAAACATTTAGATTTCTCGTATATTCCCACTTTCCTTGCTGCTGTAAATACTAATCTCCGTTGGACTTACACAGTAACACTATAAAATCAGGGCCTTAGCTGTAGACGTGACAGTTACGTAACCCCCATCCCATCTAGTGGGCCTACCCCAGGAAATTGTTTCTGCTAAGGAAAGTGCCACAGCACGTGCTTCATGGCCTTATCTCATTCAGCCTCACGCCTCATCTTATGGATGATAACAATGGTTCATCTTGAGAAATATCTGTAAGCAGACTCATACGTGGTTGGCACATGAATGTCTTTTCTATAATGGACTCAATTACCGTCGTTGAAGATGACGCAGCACGAATACGGTCGCGCTCTGGTTTGTATCCCGCCTCACAGTGCACCAATCATCCATCGTGGTCAAGAGATAAGCCTAACAGCCGTCCCTAGGATGCCACACATGTCGATTACGAAAAGTACGATGCAAAGCCCGTTCTGGATCTTTGGAGGATGCTCGGAAACACGCTTCCACGTGCTCTAATTGCAACCGGTTAGGACTTAACTGCCGGTGGCAGCCTCCGGCTCCAGGTGAGAGGTTCTCTCCTCCGCCAAAGAGGAGACACATGATCGGACGGCGTGTTTCGCGTCGTGTAGACGAAGACAAATCTTGTTCGCCATCTATATCTACACAATTTCTGAAAGATGCTATTACTACCGATACTGTGGAAAACGATGACAGTCTCTCTGTCTTCAAAGAGCAAACAGACCAGACTGGAACTCCTCTGTCTGACCAGAGCAATAATGCCTCGAGCCAGCCACAGAGTGACCCCTTTGAGCTACTTGCGGGCACTCAATTTTATTTTGACAACGATCTGGATTACAAATCTCTGGAACTAGATCTCTCCGGTGAAGGTCTGGATCTCATTCCCTTGCCAGCTGTTCCTCCCTCTGTGTTGCATAGGTCAAACGATTCGCAACCATTCATTATGAATGATACGTTTTCTTTAGAGGGAGTCGTCAATGACGTTTGGCAATCTGGGGAGCTATCAACAGATTCAGAAGAGCCAATGCTCCATGCCGCAAAGGTCAGAGGCCCCTCAGTGAACGAAGACAACAGGCAGTTGATCCAGCATTACTTGGAGGTAATGAAAGGATATGCCAAAGTGGATGATCGTTCCAAAGACACAAACAATCTCTTCATATCGGCATTTTCAAAATCTTTATCCTTTCCACCACTCTTCTATGCCATTTTGTCATTCTCAGCTTCTCATCTCTCTATGGAGACTCCTACCTACTGCGACCAAGCAAAAGTTTACGACCGTCTAGCACAAGAGTCGTTTAACCAGTTCAGACACGATGAGAGCAGCACTATGGACGGGTTGCTCTCAGCTCTTTTTGTCAGAGTCAAACAAATACATGTGACAGCAGGCAGTATCGACATTTTTTTCGAGCTCATTGCCGCTGCCATCGACATTGTTCGCACTGAAGAAGTTGAAAAAGCGCTTGCAGATTCATCTAGTTTAATCAGACGTATTGTCATACGCCTTGCTATTTTGGATGCGCGAGCATCCCACTATGGGCTAGGTGGCGGGCAGCTCGTCCAGCATCTCCAGAATATTCCCACAGTATCCTCTATTTTTGGAGGGGAGATTGGACAAACTGCGATAGTTGGTGATGTGAGCAGCCTCCTTCGAGCCGATTCTTTCCGCATGCATGTCGCAAAACTTGATATGAGGATACAAGAACAGCTCAGAAATGAGTTTGCATCTCTTACCCCGGTACGAACAGAAGAGATCAAAGCATTATACAAGTCTATCCAGCAACAGGCCGATCTATGGGAAGCAGAAATACTGGAGGATAGCAAAGAAGATGATATGGAAGACATAGTTGAGGAGGAACAACTCAGTTCTGCTACATATGGTCGATTCACTGTCTTATCAGCTCTACATTCAGCTCTGTTATATCTCTATACGGTATATGTGAGTACTTCCGCCTGCGTGTTGCGAGTGTGAGAGCAATTCTGACAATACCCAGCCACTGCCTTCGTTTGATCCCGAGGCCTCCGTTTCTAGGATACTTCATTATCACCTTAAGATTCGCTACGATCCATCGAGAAGCAATTCTCCTTCTTCGATACTGCCATCTTCATTGTTTCTTGCTGGGATTTGTACCGGTGACCCAATTCGCCGAGATTGGGTCATCGAACGTTTTCGAGAGGGTGAAGCTTGGGGCGTCTATATTCGAAAAGCAAGAGAACTTCTTCAAGCAATTGTTAAGGTACGCAAAAAGGGAGGCAATGCTGATGTTCGCAGCGTGATGGACCAAGTAACTGGGAGGTTTATCATTTGACCTAATGGCTAGGTAGATTTCATATGGCCACGTAATACAATAATATGCCTCGTTTGTCGGCCACTTTGCAAGAAATGTACTGGCTAAAAAGTACTATATCACTGCTCTATAAGAGGTAGCCTTCGAAAAGCTCGAGGCTGCACCATTTCTCAAATAATCGACGTGGCAAGTCTCATTCTTTCTGCGCCCTCTTCATTTCATCCATAGAAGGAGTTATGTAGACTATGTCGATAAGTTGAAGGCAAATAAACTTCATATATGACAGAAACATCCTCATATAATGGCTCTAGCAGTAAATTTCTATCTGCCGGATGTATTGTTTCATCAGTCTAGTTTATGTGAGTGAAAACTAACAAGAGCAGTCTGCAACGGGTATTACTGAAAAAGATTTCGCGCAATCTCCAAACGACAGACGCAGTCGATAGTAGGTTCATACCCGCTCAATCATAAGATACTATGAACCTAAGGTTGAGCCCCCGCGCTGCTAGTTGACGCCTTGTAGCGACAAGAGTATAACATTTCACCGCGTAAACAACGAGCTGCATTTCACTTTGACCGAAATACGTATCAAATTGTTATATGCACAAATAAATTTCACTATCTTCTTCCACGTGGCTCAGAAGCTATCTCAGCGGGTACAAATTGACGGCATTACAACGTGTACCTGAATGTCTGCCACCGCTCAAAGTCTGTCTTGTCGCTGAAATCTGTCCTGAGAACCTCATCTGTGCCACCTCCATCTCTGGCCAGCTTCTGATCTCGCCGATTGTTTTCATGTCTGTACCAGAGGTACTGCAGAATCGGGATAATGATCATCAAAGCATAACAGCCCACTATTTGCAAAGATTAGAAAAAAGTTTAGATCCCATGTGTGTGAAAGGGAACTTACTGAGCATTCTGAAGGCCAAGTCATATACTGGTGCCTGGCTATCAAGGAAGAATTCTAAAGGGTATGTAAGACAGTGATCAGATTCTACCTCTAGAGTACTTACGAGGACCAGCAATGAGTCCAGCAGCCCATCCGGCGAAGATGATACCAGACGCAGTCGACTTCTTCGTGTTTCCCGCATAGTTGGAGGCCATTAATCCGGTGCTGAGTGTAAAAGACATTGTGTGCCTATTCAAACGTTATTCTGTGCAGCTGTGTGGCGTGGGACGTGATACTGACGTGAAGGTAAGGTAGTATCCCGCGAGGCGACCAGCTCGGTTGCTTTCGGGAAGCGAATGAAGCAAAGACGCGCCAATTAAGGGCGGTATTGACGCTACAAGAGAAAGTAGAAGCCGAATATTGCTTCGATGAGATGCTATATAGGAGAAACCGAGGAATGTACCAAGCTGAATTACCGCAGCTGGACAGGCAGAAATAACTGTCGTTTGCAAAGCTGTAAAGCCAAAACCTTGTACGATTTGACTCGAAAACTGGACGGACTATTAGATGCTTAAATAGCTAAAATATTTGAAAAAGATACTTACTTGACTAGCAAATGTTGAAGGCATCGTATTGCCACTGTACGGAGAATCGTCAGCACAATCTCTAAAGCACGACATCCAGATACATGTAGCTTACACTGCGGTTACAAAAAAGAAGATGGTTTGAGGGTCTCTCAACGCTTCCCAGAACTGAGACCACTTCCAATGATTATCAGTGGAGACAGTCTGGTTCTCTCTCACCCTGTCCCTTGCGACCTCTCTCTCGCGTGGGGTGAGCCATCTCGCATTGGAGTAGTTGTCGGGCATAAGATATGCAAGAATAAGCGCAAATACAAAACTGAAAGATCCAAAGAAGAGGAAGAAAATCTTCCATGTGGCTATCGACGAATTATGAACTAAGAACAATTAGTAAGGGATGCACAGACGAGGACTAAAAGGATAAATAGCCTACTTGAGCCCAGGCCGTATGAGAGAATACCACCGAAGAAATTTCCAATCTATATCTTATAAGCTTGAATTATTCGGAATAGTAGGAATCTTTTCGACTGATATGCTTACCGGAGTCCCACCAAGCCAGAAAGCGGTCCTGAATGCTTGTTCCGGTCGAGTCCACCAGTTACTCGTGACAATGACGAAGACTGGCCCTATGACGCTTTCCACTAGTCCAAGAAAGAAACGTGCGGCCGCGATACCGGCGAAATTGAAGCACAAAGCTACAGATTTTAGCGCTTGTAAATGCTCACATACCATCAGGACTTACGTGTAAGTAAAACTATGCTTGACCATGCAAACACTGCTGCGGTAACGAGCTTCCCCGTATGTTGCGGCCATTTGTGAACAAGCTTCGCCCACGCCATCGAGCCGATCATATAACCGATATAAAATATGCTATGGGTTATTAGCCTTTCGTAAAACACAAGGTGTCGGGGTGATTAACCTTCCTAACCAACTGTATTGTGAGCCATGGAGGTGGAGTGCCTGTTTCAAGCCAAAGATTGAACTGTAGTTGATGAGAGTCTTGTCCAAAAACTGCATGTATATAATTAGCATGAATCAGTCGGAATCATGTAGGAATTACCAACAGAGAAAATGTAACAACCACATAGAAGAGGCAATATGATGAAGTCTATCTTTCTCTTGACACGGGCTGCTTCTTCTTTGGTAAAGAAGATCTCCTCAGACTCGCTGGCCAGTTTTATATCCACATCTTGGCCTGAAGTAACCTTTTCAATATGATTAGGTGGCACATGGTCTTGCTCTTTGTCCATGTTTCCGGTTTCGATCGAACGTCTTGTGTCGGAGATCTCTCCTGCCGCACTCATGATGAATATTGTCAAGGCTCTCCCTGAGTGAGCCAAGTTTGAAACGTATGCGATTTATAGGCCAATGAGATGACCGTATAAAAGATGCATATTATAACAATCTTTCATTTTATTCTGAATCCTTCAACGCCATTACTGCCTTTAAGTTGAAATGGATATGCTACCGTCGATGGCGAGTCTAGAGCCGACAGTATCGGCTCTTAGACCCACGTGATCTTGTCGGCTATTCTATTGTCGCCAAGAAGCGACAGAGTCGGTATCTGAGGTCATGTGATCTTGTCGGCTACGCATGTCGTGTAAGTCAAGGGAGATAAACAGGCCGTGATCTCTGTGAACACTGCATAGGCTGTTCCGAGTAGTTCTCATCGGTAGAGATAATCTAGTTACTACTGTATCTTTGCTATTATCAATTCAGAATGGCAATCGGCAAGGCGCAGTCCGCAGAAGAGCGTGTTTCTGAACCGCAAATTACACATCTTCCCGAAGTAGAAGACTCTCATCCTGTGATTCTCGAGCCTTATCACGTCGATCTGCTTCCCGAATATGGCTACGTCAGTCGGGAGTATCTTATAAGTGGCGTGGCTGCTGGCGAATCTTATTGTACACGTCTCCTCCTACGATGCCCCGCAGATTCGAATCAATTCAGTGGATTGGTTGTGGAAGAGCCATCACATCTATGGGGAGGGACAAGTATCTGGCGCCATATAAACCGATGGTTAATGAGAAAAGGTGAGATCTTGCTTCAGACTACACTTTGGGAGACATCTAACAGAGAATTTGAACAGGCCATGCATGGCTGGAAGTTGATTCGCAGTCTCCTTCGGCGATTGGGAAAATCAAGAACCTCGATCCTGAACGATATAAGAATATGCATTTCATTCCTGGTCCCCTTGCAGACGAGTTTATGGAGAATATACCATTCCTGACAAATGTCACACGGAAGATGTTGGAGCAATCATACGTTGACTTTAAGGAGAAGTGGTGGCCCGCAACAACTCAATCTCCGGAGATTCTCGCAGCAGCTTCCTACGCGCTTCGTTCAGGAAAGTTAGGAATCACAGCCACCAGGGTTATTCTGACAGGCCTCTCCCAAACAGGAGGAGTTACCCGGCGCTTCATCACACACTCATCCCATATCAGACTGCCCGACGGCGGTCTGCCATTTGAAGCGTATATTCCCTGTCAGTCTGGCGGAGCAGCCCTACCAGACGTCCCAGGCGCCAAGATCATTGAACTTCTTGGCGAGTCAGAGTTTCAGTCAGTTCGACTGCCGTGTGGCGTTAGCGGCCAGATACTCGGTGTCTCTCATCGACGCGCTGACAGTGATTCCTTCCGGCTCTATGAGATAGCAGGCATGGCTCATCGCGAATCACGGTATCCTTCAGACATTGATATCAAGAGATGGTCAGTTGCAGAGCTCCATGGGGCAAAATGGAGTACTTTTGCCAATTCCTTCATCTACCACGCTGTGTTTGATGCTATGGATCGGTGGACGAGCAATGATGAGTTTGCCCCTCCTCGTAGCTCCACCATGCAAACGATCGGCTTGAGCGATGAGATTGTTCGAGATGAACATGGCAATGCGGTGGGAGGAGTAAGGACACTGCATACGGATGTGCCGTTGTCTCGAATTGTTGCGGCCACTCCCAAAGGCCGACCAAACTGGTACTGTGGTAGGTTATCGTCTCGAGTTTTATCTGTGTTTACTATAGGTGACTAATTATTCTACGATAGGTTCTGAGTGGGCGTTTGAGCCCGAACTATTGCAACGATTGTACGGCACGGTGGCCAATTATCGTCGTCTTGCCGGGCTAGCTATTAGCAAGCAAATACGGGCTGGATTCTTACTTCCAGAAGATGCCGAAGTACTCCGACGCGAAACTGTAGAAAGCGTTAGCTTTTAATATTTGCGTTCCTATTTGAGTTCTCTCATCTCTTCGCGCACTTTTATATACAGCATTTAGACTAGTGCAGCAGGTAATACTCTTCGCTAGCGTCTCATGGCCAACATGCTACAAATCCTACCATGACTAGTTGATCAGTCAGTCGATTTTGGGGATATTGGTTTGTAGTCCGCAATGTTTGAAGGGCGGTTGGATGTCCTTTGGAGATCCTTACACTAGGAAGTTTAACTAGACAGAATCGTTACATAATAACGTAAGATTAAGATAATCAAGAATAATAAACAGACATTTATAGTTATGTTCTCTTTTTGGAGCCATTTACAGTCATGTAAGGATGAGTTTTTATGAGAAGCATTCTTTTTATATATAACCAATGTCTATCTATGTACGAATCAAGGTAGGTATGTACATATATATATATACCAAAAAATATGTGGCGGACGAAGCAAAAAACATATCGACATTAAAAGAAAAGGGGAAAAGACACATCATTTCCCATGAAGTCATGCTCATTCGTTTAGAACAGAACAACACCGCAGCTGCTGGGGTTGCTGTCGCAAGTGCAGGCGCTGGGAGCGTTGACCCAACCAGTCAGACGGTTGGCAATGTCACTGGCGTAGCAGTGAGTGGCAATGTTGCTCTGGAGGTCTCCAGTGGAGGAGATGGAGCCCGAATTGTAGATACGGGCGGCCTTGTAGAAGGCAGAGACGTCGTTGGCGCCAGACTCGTTGATGCAGTTGGCAAGGCCATCACCATCGTTGGTGCCAGCAGTTCCCTCGCTGATCATCTGGTAGATGGTAGCAGAAGGGCACGGGTTCTGCACATCACCGTTTTCGTTACAGGTCGCCGCACCGTTATGGTCCTGCATGAGGCCGCTGGAGTGAAGCTGGTCAGTATAGGAGTCAATGGGGTGAGGGGGGAGACCCTCGGAGGGTTGAGGGGGACTTACGGGTTGCGGACACCAAAGTTGGTGGTTTGAACACGGACACAGCCGCCAGACTCCTGCATGATAACAGCCAGGATGAAGCGGTGGTCGACTCCGGTCGCAGCGCTTGCCTGCTGGATGCCGTCCCAGATGGCTCCGACCTCGGGGCCGGAGTCGTTGGCCTGGCCGGCGATGTTGGCGCAGGAGGAGAACATGGTGTCCTTGTAGTTGTTGAACATGTTCTCGAAAGAGACCCAGCGGCTCTGGTCAGGCCAGCCGGCACCGGTGCTACCGTCTCCGAGGTAGAGGGTGTAAGAGTCAACACCATCGCCAACACCGTCAGTGATGTTGGTGTTGTCGAAACGGGCCACAGAGTTGTTGACAGTCTCGCCAGTAGCGCGCTTGGAGGTGTCCTTGTCCTTGGCAGCGGCGGCAGAGGGAGCAGCGGAAGTCTTGGAAGTGCTGCCCTTGGTGGTGCGGGAAGGCATGTAGTTACCGCCGTTGACCTTCTTGTGAGGGTAGGCGTGCTTAGGCACGGGGTGGCGGACACCATCGGTGGCAGTAGGAGGATAAGGCACAGCCATGGCAGCGCCGATGAGGAGAGAAGCAACGATAGCCTTGTTAACCATTTTGGCGGATTGGATTGGGTCTTTTGGAGAATTGGTCTGTTGGAGATGTCAAAGGACCGGTGGCTGTTGAGGAATGGGTTGAGAGTGATGATGTTTGAGTCGAGGAGCAGAATCACTGTCCATTATATACTCGTCTTGAGGCCATATCAACCCATGAGTACACTCTTGGATACCAACTACAGCTTCCCTTTTCAGCAAGTAGTCTTATTCGAATCGACACAAGCTCCGTCGGTACTCCATGTTTAGTTTTGCAATGTATGTATCGGCTTACGCTCTTAGCTCTGTACAATTATAGATGTGTCAGAGTGGTATCGGCCTTGCCATTGTCAGCTTGTTTCTCCATAGAGCCCCTGTACTTGAGGCTGTCTTGCTCCCGGATATCGTTCATTGGGTGTTCTTCAGCTCTAGCCGTTGTAGCCTGCAAAGTTTGGGGGTAGTTTCTACTTAGCATATTGAGTGAGCTGTCTCAAGCTATGCCCACATGGGATATTCTTCTCTTACTCCGTGGCTTAAAGAACCCCTTACAATGATACTAAGCATTGACAATTGTTTGTTTCTTCCAGAGAATAGTCGTTTTAGCAGTCCAAATTTGCCTACGGTATCACGGCTGCATTGCTGGTGTTAGTCTAAAACGGGCCCACCGTATTACTATCTAATAACTAAAACGGAGTCGGGGATAGTAGCTCGAGTTTTACGGGGGATACATTGACTGCAATTACAAGTTGCAAAACACGGGGGCTAATGTTGTTTCCGCATCTGTTCTATGTAATCGTATGAGTACACGGCCCGACACATTCTGCCTCGGTTGGACAACGTCGCATTGTCATCCGCATGCTACATTAAACTGCAAAGCTCATACATGTATCCCATACACGTACCGGGAGTCTCTGCATCTGTTTGGCCGTTGAACCCAATGCGGCCGTTCTAAGATCGCAACAGGGCGCGTGCTGCAATCCAGCGGGTCTCGAGGTTCAGGCAACACGTGGAGACTTAGCGCGGCTGTTCGGGTTTTTCTGCGGCCAAACAGTGAGAAAATTATTCCCAAAGCGGCAGGTAATGATGTTGAAACTGTAGCGTTTATAGCAGTTGGGACCTCATCTCATTTTACGCAGGGCAATTCGGCTCCGTCTTGTGCAGCCAGGAGAAGCTAGTCAAAGGAGGTCGTCCAATGCAGTCAACACAAGATGATGCTTGTCCGAGAACGAGAATAGCTACTACAAGCTCACGTAGTAGCCGTAGATTCTCAGCTCAGCCGTGCTTCGGAAATCGTCCTGCTGGCTGAGTGTCAAGTTTCAAGCTTACTTCATGCGGAAGGCACTGGCAATTGGGAGCCAATGCTCGTCGTTTGCTCCACGGGCGCAATTAATCTGCCTTGGCATACGATTTCATCAATTTCAGCTACGGAGTACATGTCGTTGAAATGGGTTTGAATGCAAAACAGCTTGATAGCCATTCCTTGCATACATAGGCGAGTAACGACAATCCCATCAACCCACTGATCTTCCTGTGTCTCTCAACTTTATCGACGGTGGGTGCTGATCCGGCTGCATTGAGTTAAGAAAAAGGGTTCATCCGTTCTTTATTTCGGCTCCGGGTCCTCTATTGGCCACAATTGTGTAGGTAACGTCCAGTGTCGCATTAAGCAGCTCTGGGCGAAATCTCCGTAGCTTCGGCATTCCCATTCCGTGGCATCGGGAAGCCCCGTCCTATTTAGGGCTGTGATCGGCACTTGACGGCCGCCGCCCCATGTAAGCAGCCCATTGGGAATAGGCGCCCTTGGCACAAATTGTATATTCATTGTCTGGAGCATTGCCACGAACTGCGACTATGCGGAACAGTCAGACGTTGCATGGTAGGAGAAGATGGAAAGGCTAATGGTTTACGAGCAAGGCGTGCACTTGCGGCATCAGAAGCTATACACGCAGACAGAGCGTAGTTCTCCGTCGTAAACATGCATTCTACAATACAAAAAAAGGTTCCCAATCCAGAAACATATATCTACATATTATCACCTCAACATGAAATGTATCTCGGGAACCTGATTCTCATACTTCGTCTAGAAGACAAATAATTCCGTGTCGAGTAAGATTTAAGTCCTACTCAACACAATTATTGTGATTGTGAGTGAAACTGTTGTCAGCCTGTGCGCTCCAACGTTACATTATTCTCATTTTTTGTTCTCTCTTTCCTTAGAACGTAATGATTTGCACGCGTGATTACAGAACGACCAGTAGAGTTGTCCCGTTAACATGGTTCTTCAGCATTTGCATTGCACTAAGTTGTACTATAACATGACAAAGGTTACCTGTGGACAGGCAACTCCGTAGAAAGATTCACCCCTGAGTGAATAGCACCGATTTGTTCCCAAGCGCCAGGCTAGGCAGCTGGATCTGGACTGGTAGATGTAGATCTACAGCCACGTAGCCCATTTGGGAAGCTCTCTAACCTCCGGGTGATTTGTAAATTCTTCAGACAGGAAAGTTCGGCGAGAGTCTGCAGAAGAGATTTCAACCATTTGTAAACTTTTTTTAGCACATGTTACTTCATTACAAGCGTATGCAACTAGTAACTTTGTGCTATCTCAAAGTGCTCATCTCCCGTTTAGGCGATACATAAAACTCATACGCGCGGCTTTACCCGGCAGTAGTTGCACGAGAGGATACCCTATAGCAAATGAATTATATCGTCTCTCAGTATGAATGCTAAATAAAGCCATTGAACAGAATTGAGTGATTTTTCTCCAATAAGATGAAATACAAGGCTGTGTGGTGCGAAATAAGCCGCGGGAAAACAGGCCTGAAAGATATGCCGGGCGTGGAAGACGACACAAAGTATGGCTGTATATTGATAGAAACCATGAGATGTATTGGCTCAACCGATCCAATCATATTCATTGCGACTTCGTCAAAGTTCATGTTATTAAAACTGATGGAAGTCTAATGGCCATAGAAGACTAATTCCTTAACCACAGATCGTGTTATAATTATGATTGTGGTTGATATTGGGCTTCACATTTATATCGTGTCAAGAAAGCCTCCCGGTTATGATTCGGACTCCGGAACTTCTAATGGTGATATTACGCCGCAATCCTCGGGTAAGACATGACTGCCGCTAACGTTACCAATATGGCGGATTATTAGATGTGCCGAAGTAATGTTCATAACACACCCCGGCTCTACTTTTTTTTTAAGCATTTCACAAATCAGCCATAAAGGCGAGATGGTGATGAGAATGCAGTTCGACGAGTCTATCCCGACCAAAAATGAAGCAAGTAACTGAAAAACCTTTATTTAAAAAAACACGACATTCTTTTCAAGGCTCCATCCAAGCTCTTGTAACGCAGAAGAAACATTTGCTTCCATAGCCGGGGGTCCGCAAACTAGCGCCAATGTATCCTCGAGATCTGCATCAGTGGGTGTAGAAGGTGCTTGAGGGAGGCGCTGTTGGAGACACTCTAATCCAACATGCCCTCGTCCCATCTTCCAGTCTGCATTCAGTTTCTTGGAGCTCAGAACATGCCACAGGTGAAAGTTTCCCTTCATGACATGCGACAGCTGATCGAGCTCTTCACGAATGAGGATGTCTTCTTCCTCCCGATTGGCATAGACGAGCCATACCTCAATTCGGCTGACGTGTTCAGACGACGCGCCAGCCGAGTACTCGTCTGCAATGGCCTTTAATGTGGTCCACATTGGGGTAATGCCACTGCCGCCGGCAATCATGGCAAGCCTCCTGATGTTGCGAATAGAATTGTTCGGCTTCCATTGCACCCGACTATCACCGATGTATGTAAAATGGCCGATGGGACCCTTCAATTCCACCGTGAATTCACTAGTGTCTGTGTTTACTCCCATATTTTCTAGAAGCATAGTCATTTGCCCTCCTGCGAAAAGAGTTCCCTCATGCGATACCTCCTTTGATGGAAAGTACACTTTGATGAGAAGATCGATGAAGCCGTGCTGGGTACTGCCGCTATATGGAGTATATGCTCGCTGCACAATCTCTGTTTTACCGGTTGTTTTGTCGAACTTCTTTATCCGAAGATACACGTGCTGTCCCACTGGTAGACCAAGTGGTTGATCTTCGTGAGGCAGTGCGAAACGAAAGATTCGCGAGTCATGAGAGACCTCTCTCTTTTGTACAAGAAGAACTTTCTTCCACACCTTGGGTTCCAAAAATGGCTTGGACGGATCATCTTGAGTCTGAGGGATTGCCATTGCAGATCCCGATGATTCTGAAGGTTGTTCCAGCTTACCAATGTGGTAATCCCTCAACATTTTCTTGGCATCCATGGAGTGAATGGCCATAAAGTCTTCTGTAGCATCCTCACCAGCTGCTAAACGAATGGACTGTTCTCCACCAGGGTGAGACGAAAGAAAACCTGTGCCATCATATACGTGGCCTTCAACAACAAACCAAGGCGATGGACCTTCGCCGTCGGCGTGCTCGGCGAGCTCGGCCGCAGTAACAAGCACTGACGCTTTGTCTGGGTTGATCATTACGCTCTTGGCATCTTCGTCCGCTTGGGGTCCCTGGGGCT
Source organism: Trichoderma semiorbis (assembly GCA_020045945.2). Taxonomy (NCBI): domain Eukaryota; kingdom Fungi; phylum Ascomycota; class Sordariomycetes; order Hypocreales; family Hypocreaceae; genus Trichoderma; species Trichoderma semiorbis. Next base: position 7,628,988 of record CM034695.1, read on the forward strand.
TACTCAACTCTCCGGCGATGGCGCTGGAAGTTGGGCTGTTTTCTCCTAGACGAGGGAACTTTGGGTTCATCCCAGCTTCCTTCATACGCTGCATCCAACCTCCACTTGCATTGCCAGGCACGGTGGGATGTTCAAATCGAAGAGTCTGGCCGTTGTTTTCCCCATGGACAGCGACTCGGAACCACCACGAATTCATCATAGAAGTAGCATTCCAATACATGTCCCGTGGCATGATGCTTAACGCCTCATCCATTGCTCGCACCATAATGAACCCAGCATCTCGAATTGCTAGCAGTGACTTGACGTCAATCTCAACTTTCCAGAAGCACCAGGAAAAACTCATATCTGTCGTGCTCAGATCAAGCTTGCCAAAGTAGGGATGGTGTTCAATCGGATAACTTCGATATAGATCCTCTGGGTAGGTTATATCACAGAGCTTCCAAGTGTCTCCATCGTCGAGTGTCGCCTCTACTCGAGTTATACGTCGTCCACCACCCGTGTATGCGTATCCTTCAACCGTAATTGTCTGCGCCGTAGAGGCATCAGATACCATTTGCAGTGTCTCATTGTGGGAAGGTGAGCAAACTGCCGCGTTCACATTCAGCTCATTGATGATGTATTTAGGATCGTACCACCATTTGTCTTCATTCCTTGCTTGGTCTGCTGACACTGTGGTGGGAAGAAGCTTGTTGTCAAAGAAGTGCAAATAATGCTGACTCTCACAGTCGGAAACTTCTATTCGTTGGAGCCATTTGACCATTCGTCCACCAATCTGACCTGGGACAACCAATCTAAGAGGATAGCCGTGATCCGGAGAAAGATCCTCGCCGTTGAGACCCCAAGATATCAACATGCTCTTGCTGCGGTCCAATGCCCAGCTGAGCCTCTGAGATGTGCCGTACTTTCCTTTCGGAAGCTCATCGGCGCCCTCAAAGATGACGTGACGAGCACGTCCGGGGACAGGCTTGTCATAAGAGGGATATGCGGAGAGAAGAGGGTTTTTCGGTTTGCAGTAGGCGAGAATATCAGCCAAGTATACGCCAGTAAAGAGGCCAGTGGATACACCAGCGGCACCCCAATTGAATCCTAGCCCTTTCACTACCATATTTTGCTCCTTCCGGCGGTTACCAGCACAGACGAGCGTCACGGGCAGCGTGACGACCGGGAACTTTTCTTTCAGATCCTGAATCGAGAATTCCAATTCCTCCTCAACAAGTCCATGGATTCGGAGTTTCCAGTCTTGTGCTTGCTTCAAACTGATTCGTGGTGTATCTCCATGACTTCGAACATAGAATAGGTTCTGAGGAGTAAGGAACCCAGCTTTGAACAATGCAGATAAGGGAGCCTCGACATTACAGGGATGTTTTCCCGTCAGTCGAATCATCCGATCATCTCGTGCAATCCAATGGTCAGGCGTTTGAGAGTCGGAGGAGAGTGGTTGGATAGGTTCGGTTTTCGGGATAGGAGGGTGTGGAACGTCATCGTTGTCTGACGTAGAAGAGGGTAACGGAACATCATGGACAATTTGTACTGCCTGTAGTTTTGCCGTTAAGCGTGGACTACGTGATTGTGGTGTTGTTGGCGCCGATGATTCAGGGGATGATGGCAGTGACGAAGACCAGTCCTCTCCACTCTCAGAGCGAGAGTCTGATACTAACTGATTCGTTGCCATATTTTTGTACTGCAATAAACAAAAGGAGTCTCGTGTGACGCAATTGGAAATGAAATTCTCTCAGTGATGAATAGAGTTTAACGGATCTCTTAAAGAGATAAATGACAGTATCAGAGTGTCAGATGGCGAGAGAATCACCATATGAATCATAAATTGGTAGCTGCAAGAGGAGGAAGTACACAGGGACTGATGATCACCTGAAAGTTGACAATGGCAGTAATATTATTTCTGGCTAAACTTTGAGAATATACTGACTTCATTCATTATCCTACTGTATAGACGACATTACAATCATGCCACCTAAAACGCGAGAGTCAATAATACCATATTGCTGACACCCTTACGATTCGCATTCTCCGTGGACTATTTCGGCTAAAGCTTCAACTAAGCCCACCCTAGGGGTTTCCATCGACCCAACTTTCCCCTGTAGGGTTATGGCCAATAAGAGTCCAGCGATAACGTCCCAGCAAAAGTTGCTTGCTTATTTCGGTAGTTTCCCATTCGCCTCCTGTATAACAATGGCCAGCCCAGATAAACAGATGGAGCCTTTGCCAGACAATTTGGGAGTACGGACAAGCATACCCCATACTCTTGCTAAATCGCTATCTAGATTGGGTTTCTCCGCGGAACTACTAGCGCGTCAGCTCATGCAGTTAATATGCCAAAGTGTAATGGAATCTAGCCAGACGACAAATAGATAAGTGAATATCATGATCCAGCCTAAGCAAGAGATAACAATAGAGATCTCATCAAACGCGCGCTATGTGCATCATTATCACTGCAACCCTACCTATACTATCATCAATTACGACTACTGTCTCCAATTTATTGTCTATTAGTGATGATCTACTTGCTCCGGCGGACGTTGTATCTTAGTTTATCTGACATTGGCCATCTAGATAGTAGAGATAACATGATGAACTCAAACTCTTCCGAGGAGATTGACGGACAAAGCTTATAATGCTACTGTGTACGGGAGAAGGATTCTAATCTGTCATACACAACTTGTGTAACACAAGTCCTCGGAGCGCTCACGTTGCCTTTGTGTCCCCAACGACAAGGAAGTTTGCGTTGTCTCGAATGCCTCGATGTTGGAGGAGAGGGAAATGTCATGCCCACGCATTTCAATAAAACTACTCACCTTGCCAGGACAGTATATTTCTCAATAGGCATCATGCTTTGTCCAGAGATTCCCAGCATAAGAAATTAAGATGAATGGAGTAGTTCGCGCCACCCAGCCAGGGTCAGAAGCCCTTCTGCAACGGCCTAAGAAGCGTGCTGCTGTTGTCGGTCTTGGCATGGTTGGCATTGCCTTTATCGAAAAGCTTCTCAAGTACGATATCGACAGCGGCCGAGATGAGTGGGAGGTGACTGTTTTTGGCGAAGAGCCTCACATCGCATATAATCGCGTTGGTCTCACGCAATACTTCACGAACCGCTCTACCGAAAGCCTTTACCTCAACCCGCTACAATGGTATTCATCACATGCCGAGGGAAAACTCACATATCATACATCGGACCCTGTGGTTTCGATTGACAACCACGCCAAATCTCTCAGAACCGCCAATGGATTGCATTTTCAATACGACGAGTGCATCCTTGCCACCGGCTCTAATGCGGCCCTGCCACCATACATCTCGCTACAACAATTCCAGAACACCAGGGGCGCTTTTGTATACAGAACGATCAAGGATCTTGATGATATTATTGGGTATGCAGTAAATGCGCCCAGTGTCATTGGGCGTCGCATTCGCAAAGCAGCCGTCGTTGGCGGCGGTCTCCTTGGACTAGAAGCGGCCAAGGCTCTCCTTGATCTTGAAGAAGTAGACCAAGTTGTACTGGTGGAGCGAAACCGCTGGGTACTTAGTCGTCAGCTTGATCAAGAAGGTGGAACGCTAGTACTGGAAAAAGTCAAGTCTCTTGGTGTTGAAGTTCTACTTCAAGCTCGAGTTCGAAATCTCTTATGGAACGATGAGGAGAGACTCACTGGCCTCCTTCTCGAGGGGAAGGATGGGCTGCCGGACCAAAACTACCAAGTTGACATGGTTGTATTTGCTGTCGGCATTAAACCTCGCGATGATCTTACCGCAAGTACTCCCATAGAGGTAGCCAGCCGAGGCGGCGGATTTATTGTCGATAATCACCTCCAGACCAACTTGCCTCACATCTATGCTATTGGAGAGTGTGCCAACTTTCTCGACGAGACATTCGGTTTAATCGCTCCCGGTGTCGAGATGGCTGAGGTCTTGGCCTTTAACTTGACGGAGGGACCCTACCACAGCATGAGAGAGTTGAAAGCTCCCAACATCAGCACCAAACTCAAGTTAATGGGAGTTGATGTCGCTTCCTTTGGCGATTTCTTTGCGGACCAGGGAAAGATCAGCAGACCACTACCAGGGGCAACCAGTGCTCATGCAGCCCGCAAGGCTCAATTAACGCCTCCGACCCCAGAAGAGATAAAGAAAAAAGTCAAAGCGTTGACATATCGGGATCCTTTCTCGGACGTTTACAAGAAATACATCTTCACGGCAGACGGCAAATACATCCTCGGAGGCATGATGGTTGGCGACGTAAAAGACTATGTCAAGCTCGTTGGCCTGTGTAATACAGGCAAACCCATCGAAAAGCCTCCAGCGGAGTTCATCATCGGTGCCGCAAAGGAAGGAGAAGAAGAAGGCGACGATCTGCCTCATGATGCTCAGGTCTGCAGCTGCCACAATGTTAGTAAAGGCGACATTGTGGAGTGCGTCAAGACTGGTGGCATTCGTTCTTTTGGAGAGATGAAATCTTCAACAAAGTGCGGAATGGGATGCGGAGGTTGTGTGCCTCTGGCTACTAGCATCTTCAACAAAGCACTCAAGGACGCTGGTGTTGAGATCTCCAACCATCTCTGCAAGGATTTTCCCTACTCGCGTCAGGAACTATACCAAATCATCAAATTCAGGAAACTCAAGAAATTTACCGCCGTGATGAAAGCCGTCGGCAAAAAGACTGACGGCCTTGGCTGTGAAGTTTGCAAGCCGGCGGTTGGATCAATCCTCAGCTCCTTATACAACGAAAACATCATGAAGCCTTCACTCCGCCAAACACAGGACACAAATGATCGATACCTCGCTAATGTACAGCGCGATGGTACTTATTCAGTTGTTCCACGTCTCCCTGCTGGTGAGATTACACCAACAGGACTCAAGGTCATTGGAGAAGTCGCGGAAAAATTCGGACTGTATACCAAGATCACAGGTGGCCAGCGCATCGACATGTTTGGTGCAAAGAAGCAAGATCTGCCCCAAATTTGGGAGCTGCTCATCAATGCCGGCTTTGAGAGCGGTCATGCTTATGGCAAGGCACTTCGCACAGTGAAATCATGTGTAGGCAATACCTGGTGCCGATTTGGAGTCGGCGATTCGGTCGGTCTTGCTGCTGAAGTCGAGAATCGCTACAAGGGCCTGCGGGCTCCTCATAAGTTCAAGGGCGGTGTATCCGGATGCGTTCGTGAATGCGCCGAAGCACAAGGCAAAGACTTTGGTCTCATCGCGACGCCGAAGGGATGGAACATCTTCGTAGGCGGTAATGGTGGTGCAAAACCTCGTCATGCTGAACTGCTCGTTGAGGATGTTACCCGACGAGAAGCGATTAAAATCCTTGATCGCTTTCTTATTTTTTACATTCAATCAGCTGATAAGCTTGAGAGGACAGCACGCTGGATTGAAAAATACCCCGGCGGTCTCAAGGGCCTAAAAGAGGTTATTGTTGACGACAAACTTGGCATATGTGCCGACTTGGAAAAGGAAATGGAAACACTTGTTGGCTCATATCACTGTGAATGGACCAATGTTGTCAACAATCCAGAGCGACGCAAGGCCTTCAAACAGTTCGCCAACACAGATGAAACACAGATCGTATCAGAGAAGATCACTGAGCGGGCACAGGAACGCCCTGTAGATTGGCCTGAGGACAGTTCACCTCTTCACTTCAGTCTGTTAGATATTGCTAAAGATGCCAAGTGGGAATGGCGATCTATCTGCAAACTTTCCAACTTGGACCGCCAGAGTGATGCGCCAACGTCAGTAGCCGTCAAATATGGCGAAGTTCAGTTGGCTGTGTGGAACATACCTGGCCGTGGTCTACGCGCATCACAAAATATGTGTCCTCATAAGAAAGCATTTGTGTTAGCAGACGGCCTCGTGGGCGAGGATGAGCAGGGCCGAGAGTATGTATCCTGCCCACTACACAAGAGGAATTACTTGTTGAATCCCAATCCTGCTGAGGGCGGTGGAAGCTGCTCTGACACCAACTACTCTATTATGACCTTTGAAGCAAAGGCAGACGAGGAGAACGACGCTGTACTTCTCTATCTTCCTCCTACAGATGCGCTCGATGCAGTACTATCAACAACAAAGTGGATGCTACGGAAAGCAGGTGAAGAGCTGAGGCTCTTGGTGAAGGATTCAGATCAAGCGGTTGAGATTGTAGAGCCGCTTCCGCTTGCTAAGATGATAGATCCGCTGTCAAGTGCGGCTCTGGCAACCCCAATTAAAGTTTGTGGTGGTAGCGGCGCACTTGATTGGTAGAAATGCTGACTGACCATGAACTTGCGGTATCTCGCCTGTTCAAGGCATTTTTCTGTACTTTACTATCGTATTAATGCGGGATTCATCTCTGCTGTAATATTGGCACTTGCTGTAATCGTGAGTGAAAAGCCCATGAGAACAACATCGGCTCAATAATTGCTCCTTAATATTGTGTTTACTGTAGCGCTTCATTACGGTCGGATGCAATCCCACCGATGGCTGTCAAGCTGTGTATGGATGACTCTGAGACTAAGTAATCTTCTAGTCATACTGGCCATGAAAACTAAAATATCAGCACTACTCACCTCTTTGTTGGTTCTTGGCTCTCCTTATCTCTCTTCTACGGGAAGGAACTTACTTATCAGCACAAATTTCCACTACCACTACTACGACTTAGCTCTCCTAAGCCGGCATGGATTTGTTGTTCAACCCCCTCACTAGCCTATCACCGTATGTTCTCTTATCAGTGCTACTATAACCTGCTCTTCACCCCTCCCTGTGATGATCCCGGAACATTCAGGGTAAATATCGTCGGGGAGTTAGAGACTCATACCCTCGATAACGTGTCAAGCAGGTGTGAGGAGGATCGGAGATTTTACAACCTTGTAGATATGCAGTGATGGAGGTGTCTTAGCCTTTGACCCTGGTAAAAAGGGTACTATGTTACTACCCCTAGTCAGGGCTGTACGCTTTAGAGTTGAATTTTGCATCTCCGGTTGGATTATCTCTGTATCAATAAGCGATAAGCACTCATGTCCCATTCTAGGCTCTTATCTGTCTTTGAGTTGTAGCTTAGATGAGCCTCCTACGATGTACGCAATATCATATCACAGGCCTGCGTTTGCTATGATGATGTATTATATAGGATATTTAAGTCGACGATGAAATAGAATGAGAATATTGTAAATTCTGAGTAGGAGCAAATACTTTGTGTCTCTAATTCACTCTTCTACTTGGATAATAATTGAAGCTCTTTTGAAGAACTGCAATATCTCTTCTATCAAAAGCAAGGTTAGTCTCTATATTCTACTTGAAGAGTTTCACAGTATTAACAACTCCGATGTGACAGCATCAAGCACGAGAAAATAGATATATCAACATAAAAAGCTCTCGCGGACCCTTAATCCCTTCAACCTATAGACTGGATCTCAAGATTTCTCCTTATCTCTCCATAATACAGAACGGAAGGAAGACATGTCACGGACTTTGGATGCGGAGGCAGACATTGCCTCCAGCACATCACAGTCTACCATTCAAGATGACAAGAAAACATATCAAATCACCAACAACCAATCACCATCAATCACCAGTGGATCACATCGCAGCGTATCCTTTTCGGGGCACAACGGTATCGACACCACTGGCGATTCTGTCAACGGCCGAATAACAACAGAGAAGGGCAAAGATTGGCAAAGCACATCTGGCAGTGACCACAAGTTCCGGTGGTCCTCACTTTGGCGAAGAGCCGAAATCAACCCTCTAAATGGAAAAAGTCTTACATTTCCTCTTTTTCGAGTATGGGACGACTCCTACTCCCAGGCGTTCTGGTTCGCTACTCTAGGATTTTTTGTGGCCTTTCTTTCTTGGTTTGCCTTTTCTCCGCTTGTTCCTGAAGCTGTGAAGACGGATCTAAACCTTACTCAAGATCAAGTTACCAACTCCAACCTGGCTTCTCTTGGTGGCACGGCCCTTGTGCGTCTCATTGCTGGCCCAGCTTGTGATAAATTCGGCCCTCGAAAAGTGCTGGCCGCTCTACTCATTCTGGGTGCAATCCCATCCGGCTTGGCGGCGCTGGTAACAAATATTGGAGGACTAGAGACGGTGCGATTTTTCATCTCTATCCTTGGAGGCACCTTTGTTCCAACCCAGGCGTATACAACTACCTTTTTCGATAAATCCATTGTCGGTACAGCAAACGCATTTTCGGGCGGTTGGGGTAACTTAGGTGGTGGTGTGACTGTTGCTGTGATGATCGGACTATACCAGCGATACATCAAGGCCGGTTTAAGTTCCCACCTCTCGTGGCGTCTCTGTTTTGTTACGGTTCCCGTACCATGCCTTATCCTTGTCGCCGTCATCATTTTAATATTCGGAAAAGACCAACCGGGCGGCAAATGGTCAGCTCGCCGAAAACTCCAGACCACTGTCATGGAGGAAGGCAAAGGGAAACAAAATGGACTCGGACTTCAAGGAGCTGCCACTCAAGAACACATAATTGTGGATTCTGGCAACGAACTTACTCCAAATTCCACCAGCCCCAAACCACTGAATGCAACATCTGACGAGCATGTCACCCGAGTCAGTGTTGAAAATGCACATTCTGAGCCGCTGACGCTGGCAGCGCTACTCGCTATCCTCATCGATCTCCGCGTCTGGGCGTGCGCGATGTGCTATTTACTCACTTTTGGCCTCGAGACAGCAATGGACGCGGCTCTCCCTGGCTTAATTTTTAGTCTGTTTGCCAGCGATTCATTTACCATCTCAGATGCCGCCTATGCAGCATCAACGTATGGTCTTATGAACCTGTTTGCTCGGCCGATGGGCGGAATTATATCAGATATTCTCTATGCTCGATTTGGGCTACGTGCCAAGATGTACTGGCTCCTCGGTACAGCTCTCTCACAAGGAATTGCCATGATCGGCTTAGGAGTCTATATCAACAAGAACCATGCAACTATTGGTGGTGTCATTGGTTTTATTGTGTTCATTGCCATCACTGGCTTTGCAGCCAACGGCGCCTGTTACTCAATCTACGGCCATCTGCGGCCAAAGAATATTGGTGCTGTTGCAGGCATTGTTGGTGCTGGCGGCAATATTGGCGGTCTGTTTTACACCTTAATATTCAAGTACCAACCAGGAGTTCGCCTGCCGCCATCTCAGATTCATCCTCATGGGTTCAATTCTCTAGGGAAAAAGTTTTGGATTGCAGGGGTATTCAACGCGGTGGCTGTAGTGCCACTTTTCCTTGTGCGGTTGGGCGATGCCGTATGAGGTGGTGGATTGGCGAGATGGGTATTGTGGAACAAAAGTAATGTTTTGTATACATGTAGTATTTCTTAATTGGATAGGTACGGGTTCATAGTCAAATGGTTAAAAGTAGTTCAAGTTTCATACATATTGGGCATGTTGTCCACGAACTCTTTTCGCATCTCGCGTTTCGGCTTTGGAAGGTCCTTAGACCCATATCGCTTGCCGTAGTTTACATTATGGAGATAGACTGTCGCGTGTGATTGACGATGTGGTGTAAAGGAGCCCATACCGCTATGTTAATGAGATGACTAAAATTATTTGTGCATTTCGTACCTATAAATGCCATGGCCGATGATTCTAGTGAAATAGCAGAGGACGTGATAATTCTATTGTCTCGAGGCAGTCGGTTTCTTTAACTGGAACTCCTGCTCTTTGTTTGCAATACAACAAATTCTCTCCACACTTACTCCAATGGCTATTGCATCTATGAGTTGCTCTATTGCAATCTCTATGACATTAGAAGAGAAACCATATGCCCCATCTCTTCCATCACCCCGAAATTTGAAGCAGACAGCAACGACTACCTCTGACGACGGAGACACCCCTGCCTTGCTCCATCGATCACTAGTTACTCGCCCTCATTTGGTTGATCATGCCGACGGCAGTTACCTCTATCTCGCTGATGGCCGCTCTATCCTCGATGCTTGTGGAGGAGCAGCCGTAGCTGTTATTGGTCATGGCAATGCTGAAGTAATTGCAGCCACTGCAGCTCAGATGCAACGAACAAGCTATATCCACACAGGCGCGTATACAACAACGGCAGCTGAAGACTTAGCCAAATTTATTCTCGAATGTGGCACTTCTTTCGATGGTAAGGACAGTTGCTTCGCTCACGGCTTAACTAGGGCCTTTTTTGTCGGTAGCGGCAGTGAGGCAAACGAATCAGCTATGAAGATCGCGCGACAGTACTTCTTTGAAAGAGGCGAACTACAACGACAGCATTATGTCTCACGCCGACAGGCATACCATGGAAACACATTTGGTTCAATGTCCATATCATCGGTTCTAGGACGCCGAGTACCTTATGAAGACGTTCTTCTACCGAATGTATCATTTGTCAATCCCGCATTTGAGTACCACTATCGCCGCAACAACGAGACAGAAGAAGAATATGCAGAGAGATTAATCCATGAGCTGGAGGCCCATTTCTTAGGGATTGGGCCTGAAAAGATTATCTCTTTCATGTGAGTCTGCCTTCTCAAAGTCTCGATATACCCTCCATGCCTAACGATATTCTTCACTTCAGAGTTGAGCCGGTAGTCGGTGCAACATCTGGCTGTGTGACCGCGCCCAAGGGTTACTTCAGCGGAGTTCGTTCTCTTTGCGACAAGTATGGTATCTTGCTGCATTTTGACGAGGTCATGTGTGGTGTAGGCCGCACGGGATCATATTTCGCCTTTGAACAAGAAGATGGTGACGTCTTGCCTGACATCGTTACCATCGGCAAAGGATTGGGTGGTGGATACGTGCCTCTTGCGGCCATGCTAGTTAACGATAGAATCGTCAACACTCTACGTCAGGGTTCATCCATGTTTAACCATGGACACACGTTCCAAGCGCATCCGACGGCATGTTCAGCAGCACTCGCCGTACAGAAAATTATCCGAAGGGAGGGGCTGGTATCCAGATGCGCTGACTTGGGCAGCAAATTTGGACAGCGTCTGCATGCTGAGTTCGGGTGCTGCAAGTACGTAGGCGATGTGCGTGGCCGTGGCCTGTTCTGGGCCCTTGAGTTTGTCAAAGATAAGAAAACGAAAACTCCATTTGAGGTGTCAGTTGGATTTGGGGCCCAGATCCATCAAATGGCGTTCGACTTGGGTGTGGCGGTATATCCCTGTGTGGGAACAGTGGATGGTGTCGTTGGAGATCATATTCTTCTTGCTCCGCCATTCAATATCTCGGACGATGAGCTCGATATCATTATCTCGACACTTCGGCGCGCTTATCATGAGGTTGAGTTGCACTATGACAATGCAATGAGAGGGAAAATGCCAGTTTAACGGCCTAGCTTAGGACCAAGAAGGGTATATTAAGGCGGGAGTATATCATCAAGTTATAATAGAGTTGTAACCATAGCAGTCTCTATACATGGCCGATTGAATAACGCAGCTGAATGACCAATATCACAACATTGACGCTGAATTCGCAGCGTAATCCCACGGAGCATGTTCTGGTGCAAAAGAGACGCCGATTTGATCCTCCCATAAAGGCCAGATGGCATTCCATTCGTTGCCATTACCATCATAGTATAACATTGTGTCAAGCTGCGGCTGTATCTGCTGCTGAAACTGTGTCGAGTTTCGAACGCTCATCACTTCAGAAATAGAATGGCTCCCGGCAAGAGTCGCATGCCCTTCGTTGACACTATTAGACCTAGGGGTTACCGGTAGATCTCTCAGATGATCTTGAGGCTCCATATGAGTATCAGTTTCCTCCTCGGAAGGGAAGCTGGATGCACTGTGATTTATGATCGCCTCTAACGCTAAAAAGTCTGTGCGAGTCTTGCCAATAAATTTGGTCTGATCACGGCCGACCCGTTCGAATAGACGCTGGATAGTCTCTATGGCCGTCCACCAACGAGCTCCTATTGCCCACTGTGTACGGAATCGGTCAAGATACGCTCTGTCGGCGTCGAAGTCTGCCGCAGCTGTCGTACTTCGGCCCAGATTCATGCGGGGGAAGTACAAGACATATGCATTCATAGTCGCGGCTGAGAAGGCGCAGAAGCCTGAAAAGGGCGTAAAAAACGGCGTCGCTGCAGCATCTAATCGGCGAAGAATATCGGTTATGTGTGCGGAAGATGCGAACAGCTCATATGATCTTTCTTCCCACCATCCTGAAGGCGCCTCCTGCGCCAGAAGCGGCGGATCTACCGGCCCTGAAGGTTGGGACGTCGGCGTCGGAAGGAAAGGGATATATTCACGTCCCAGAAACAACCGGCTAGCCCCCATCATTAGAAGATTTGATAGACAGATTGCAGTGAAGGACATTACCAGAGATGGTATATCATATTCAGATATGCGAAAGAGTGTGCCTGTCCAAGACTTGCATGAACTTCTAACGCTGTATCTGGAAATCGGATACTACTTTCATGCCTGCCCCGCCACTCCTGCAATTCATCATATAGAGAAAGCCAGATGGAGCCAGGTTCCCACGGGCATACAATTTGCTGGCGAGTAGACGGTCGTCGACGGCCACCACCGGCTATCCAATGCAGGATCTTGGACCAAACATCATACCCTTGAACAATCAGGGTATACAATCTGTCCAAGTCATGATACTTGACATGATCAATAATTTTGCCTTGCTCAACGTTTGGGTAGATACGAGATGTCGTTTGGCCGAATGCAAAGTCTCGCTGTCCAATAGGCCAGTGTACATCCACTGAATGAAGGGGAAGAGCCAGTGGCTGAGGTTTCCCACAGAAGACGAGCCTGTCCATGACAAAGCAAGCCCAAAATGTGCGGTTCAGGACTTCACTCTGCAGTTCTGTGATGTCGCGTTGCTTTGGAAGGGCACTGAGTAGCTGAGCGGATCTTATAGCCATTCCTGTACCACGTCTTAGCAATAAAGCTAGAACCAGTTTCTTCCACAGTTATGCAGAAGAAAGGATAGTCAACAATGGGGTAAAACTTACCACTATCTGCCCATGCTTTGTATGTCCTACCACATCCCCACTCATACATGGCTATGACCGAGAGTGTCTGCACTGTGAAGACGTCCGGATGGTCGGCGACCGATAAGCTTGACCTTGCGGACGATATGTAGTCCTGTGCAGAATCTTGATCCTCACACCATTGGGCACAGAGACCCAAAAGAGCGAAGCACAAACCCTTTAGTTTAGCTACATGGCTGTCAGACTCTTGCTGATCCACGTTGTCAACTGTATGGTCATCTAGGTGTTTTAAATCCTGTAAGAAACTGGGAAGATGCAAAAAGTTTAGCTCTGGGAATTGTATCACAAATACGTTTGCCGCTTTGGCAACGCGGTGTACAAAATCCTTTTGTTGGCTATTCGGCCTTTCTTTATGGCCTATTTCCGTGTGGAGATTTGAAGAAGGGCTTCTTGTCCTCTCGGTTCGAGGGATAGGTGAAGCGTGATGTTCGGCCGAGCCACGTTCAAGTATACTGGTAGAAGGCTCGCGACTACCGGCGGTTTCATTCCTACTGATTAGATTCTATCATTCCTCTTTTACGATTAGATTGAATGTGTTACATACGCGGCCGATAGTTTCTTCCGCTTGATGATGGGGCGTGTAAGCGTGCAGCTATGGATAACTCTTGCCGAGCCCTCCTTTATGCAGCTTTGGCACGGCGGGGAGCCGTTATGGGCACATTTGATCTTAGCCTTTCTTTGTAATGGTCAGTTTAACATTCTCGAGACACTGTATGATCTGAATAGTTGAGGCAGCGCTTAGAAGACAAAGACAATGAATCCGAGAAGCGTATCCGAAACGGTATACTAACCTACACCGGGCACATGCAATTGTTGTGCGAACCATGTCTGCCTCACGCAGTCTTGGGCTGGATCATTCATCAGACCCGGAAAATAGCTTGCTTCTCCCGTAATAATTTTGTGGCCGATTTTTTTGCTTGAGTCACAAGATGAGGGGATTACACTCGAGGATTGAAGGAAGACAAATCGGGACTCCGGCTTTCGCATTTGATTGTAAAACGAGAAACACGAGATAAGCATTTAGACTGGGGCAGCTCTTCCTACAGAGTACTTGTTAGCGCAGCGTAATTTGTGCTACACAGGAAGTAGACGTGCTTTTCACGCAGAGGACTGCTAAACCAAATAAAGGACTAGCTCACAAGTATTAGCGTCGCATTTCGGGTTTGAATGATATCGGCCAAGATTCTTGATGAGATGAGACTTTAACAAGGCCACAACTTAGCAGGATATAACCCCTTGGCTGACCGGGCATTCATGGAGTTTAGCTAGTGAAATTCAACTTGCGCCGTGAACTTAGTTTATAACATTGCTTATCACATGTCAACAATGATTGTCCCAACTGGAGAGTCAACGAAGCCTCGAATTCGAGATCTGGGCTATGCGCCGGGAAGGTTCCCGCCGGGGCCCCAGAATTCTATCTTGGACGTTGATGGTAAAATCGCTGCCTTCTGTAAAACACCCGAAACAATTGCTTACCCTTACTCTACAGGTATACAAGTTGGTCAAGTTACCATTCACGAGGAGCAGCGCGGCATTCACACAGGAGTCACGGTCATCTTGCCCCGTGGCCCTGAAGAAACAGCTCTGTCACCATGTTATGCGGCTACCCATGGCCTGAATGCAGCTGGTGAAATGACAGGCGCTCATATGATTTACGAATGGGGCCACCTTGCTTGTGTTAGCTCAGGTATTCGTCTCAGCAAGCGATGAACACCATTGCTAACTCATTTCCAGCCAATTGCAATTACAAATACTGTTAGTATTGGCAAAGTTTACGATGCATTATTCCTGTGGTGCATGAAGCAATCTCGAAAGAGAGGAGAAAACGACTTAGAGGCTTTGCGCCGGTTTACGATCCCAGTTGTAGCAGAAACGTTTGATGGATATCTTAACGACATCTGCGCCTCAGTAATAGACAGAGATGTAGTTAACAAGGCAATAGCTGCAGCACAACATCAGCCCAAAGTTCTTGAGGGCAACCACGGCGGGGGTACTGCTATGATCTGCTCAGGGTATAAAGGAGGCACAGGCACTAGCTCGCGTGTCGTTCCTGGCCCGCAGAAGAACTATACTCTGGGTGTTGTCGTACAAGCCAATCACGGCGGGCGACCAGATTTACGAATAGCCGACGTCCCAGTGGGAAGGCTTTTGATGGAAGAGGATCGTAGGAGGTCAGCAGGTGAAGCCGAGAAGAAGGATGCCGCTCCAGAGGGGGGGAAAGCCATGGAAGGCAGTAAGTCATCCTCACTATGAAGAGTATCCATGGAAAAAGACACTAACACTGAATTCAGGTATTATTGTGGTTATTGCGTAAGTCTTACCTCTTTACTGTCCACCAAGAAGATGTCGATCACTGACTAGCTGCAGAACGGATGCACCATTGCTTCCACACCAACTTAAGAGACTCGCCCAACATGCTGGAATGGGTGTAGCTCAGGTACATATGCCATTTTTAAGCTTACCTTTAACGTTTTATACTGATGCTTGTGCAGGTCAGTGGCCACTCAGCTGGACGAAACTTTTCTGGCGAAATCTTCCTGGCCTTTTCTACGGGAACATCACCAAATAAACTGGCCGAAGCATCGAATGGAATGTCTTATCTACCACCCGTAGAGACACAGGGAGTCGACACTGTAAGAAATGAAACCATTGACACATTATTATATGCAGTATCAGAGGCTACGGAGGAGGCTATTTTGAACGCTCTATGTCAGGCCGAAACCCTGACAGGGTTTCAAGGAAGGAAAATTGAAGCCCTACCGTTGGATAGAGTACAAGCTTTATTGAACAAGTATATGGTGCCTGAATAGTATAACTGAAGTAGAGAGTGGTAATTATATAACGACTAATGCATATTGTTCTTTAACATCCGCTTACCTGATAGTGCCAAGCTAACACCATTGTCTAAAATTAGACGATTTATAGACAGAGTCTGCCATGTACGACAATGCCGCCTTCTTCATGTTCCTCTCTCTAATCGAGTGTCCAAGAATTGCTTTGTAATAGCGAGCTTAGTTCGTAATGGGAGCCGTATGCCTTTGTGCCAAGACCTGCATGAAGAAAAAAACAAACCGTAGGATATTTCAAATGAGTTTAACCTTTCACGTTATAATGAGCCGATATTTCGCATGAAACCTAGGTGATCATTTGATGTTTACATCAACAACACTAGACTACTTCAGCATAGGCTAGCCCGGGAGTTCTGGAGCTCTCGTGGGCGTATTCCCGCAACCCCGCAATTTACACTGCAACACCCCGCATCTCATCGACGCTTGTGAGCCCACCGGTTGAACAAGAGCAACACGCAGGCATGAACCAAAGTTGGTCCCATGAGCCTGTGTATGTCTGTTTGTGTCTGGATATTTGTGACCGGTTCAAGGGAATGTCAAAGTTCGAGGCGTTTAACGACATCAAGGCACATGGACTCAGTTAGGGTTGCTTTGCCGTTATTGCTGCAACCACCCCGCTCGCCATGAGAAAACTTTCAGCGTTGTGTTGTTGCATTGAAGTAGTAAAGGCTCCCATCCCGACCTGAATACAGTACATGTTTTGTCGATCGCAAGAAATTAAGCACAGCCGCCTGACTCCTGATGACGAAGTATGTAATGGAAGAGCCAGGGTAGAGATGGCAAGTCTCCAGGCCCACGGCCAATAATATCGAAATCGATGCAGCTATAACCATGCTAGAACGCGTTTCCTGATGTCATCTGCCGCGTACCTGGGGCTACCAGCAGATGTTCGGGTTGCTATAAGACCGACAAACTTCAACATTTCTTTTTGCCTTTCCGCAATTATAGCACACCCGGTGGCCCCTTGGGAAGTGCGCAACTCTTAGAGCTGAGGCGTATAGCATTTATATGAGCGCTGCTAAGATACCGCTATGAGGCTCAATTCGTCCATAGCGACGGTGGGGACGACAGTGGCAGTGTTTGCGCAGCTTGTTGCAGCAGGAAAGAATGTTATCGATCTCTCCAAACAAAAATGGACACTCACAAGCCCCAATTTCAACAATATTTCGGTCCCTGGAAAAGTGCCATCACATGCCCATGTTGACCTCTATGAGGCGAATATCATCAGCGACCCGTACGTATCAATGCTTCGCTTACAAGAGCGAGCGCCTGTACTTATACTAATGCAATGTCTACAGTTTAATTGAACTCAACGATTTCAACCTTCGTTGGATCGGCAACAATAACTGGACCTACACCAGCGAGATTGAAGGCCTGTATGATCACGGAGCCACCAACGACTTGCTTCTTGTGCAGGATTTGACCGAGCGTAGGCAAACATCTGACCTCGCCAGCTATCTTGTCTTCAACGGCCTCGATACCTACGCTGCCGTCGAATTCTGCGAAGAGCATGTCGGTAATGCGGACAATCAGTTCCGACAGTGGGTTTTTGACATTTCTGAGGTCCTGGCATCATGCACGGCCGCTCAACCTCAGCTTACCGTCAAGTTTGGCGCCACTCCCAACATCTCGGCAGCCATAGCCAAAGAGCCCGGGCAGGAGACATGGCCAAATGGCATCAATGAGGTCTATGAGATTCCAAATAGGTGGTTTGTGCGAAAGGAGCAATCCGACTTTGGATGGTACGTTGCCTGATGTACGGCGATTGTTATATACATGACTGACCTTGTTTCGGTAGGGACTGGGGCCCTGCGTTTGTCCCGGTGGGCATTTGGCAGCCTGCCTACCTCGTCCAACTTGCCGGGCCGAGTGCGGTATATGTGAAAAACTCAGCTTTTGACCTATATCGAAAAGGCCAATTGAACAATCTGCCACCAGATCAGACCGCTGATTGGATCTTTAACGCGAGCATCGACACTGTCGGAACTATTCCTGAGGGTGCACAGATGAGATATACAATTATCGATTCAGATTCACATGATGAGGTGAGCTGTGGAAACTTCAGCAACGTCTCGAATGGAGGCGATGTCGTCACCGGTATTACGACCCTTGATGCTTCCAAATATGAGCTGTGGTGGCCTAATGGCCTCGGCCCGCAGAAGCTCTATAATATGAGTGTTGAGGTTACCTTTGAAGGGAAGACCATTGCCTCTGTCAACAAGCGAATGGGGTTCAGAACAATTGTTCTCAACATGGAGCCCATCAGCAATTTGGAGCTGTCACAGGGTATCATCAACGGCAGCAACTGTAAGAATAGGCTCTCTTCCTACTTCAGACTACAAGACAGGCTAACTCAGAGTATAGTCCATTTTGAGATCAACGGCAACGTATTTTATGCCAAAGGCAGCAACTTTGTCCCCCCAGATCCCTTTTGGCCACGCGTCACGGTTGAGCATATCCATGAGATCCTCTCTGATGTAGTGGATGCCAACCAGAATATGCTACGCGTGTGGTCTAGCGGAGCCTACTCCCCCGACTTCATGTACGATCTTGCTGATGAGATGGGCATCCTGCTGTGGTGCGAGTTTGAATTCAGTGTTTCCCTATACCCTGTCGCGCCGGCCTTCCTCGAGAATGTCCGACAAGAGGCTGTTTATCAGGTGCGAAGGGCGAATCACCACCCTTCTCTGGCTCTCTGGGCTGGAGGAAATGAAATGGAGAAAGATGAGCTGCCTGCCGTCAGGTCGCAGGCCCCATCTCAGTACGAGCGGTATTTGAGCGAGTACCTCGAGTTGTTCCTCAACACGTTGCTTCCTACCGTGTACGGAAACTCTCACAGCATCAGCTATATGCCTTGTAGCACCAACAATGGCTACCTTGAACTCAACTTCAGCCTACCCATTCCATTCGTTGATCGCCTTTACAACACCACGCCCGGATACCTCTACGGTGATAGCGACTTTTACGATTACAATGCAGCGGACGCTTTCAACATCAACAAGTACGTCCTTGGTCGATTTGCCAATGAGTTTGGCTTCCACTCCATGCCTAGCCTCGAGACATGGCGGGAGGCCATTCCCGAAGACCAACTTCACTTTAACTCGACCATGACCGTCTTGCGCAACCATCACTATCCACCCGGCAGTCTCACCACCAACAACACTGCCGATCCTCTGAGGGGTATGGGCGAGATGACTCTCGGTGTTACGCTTTGGTACCCGACACCGGCTAAGACTGATTCTGTCGCCAACTTTGCTGCCTGGTGCCACGCTACCCAGATCTTTCAGGCTGACTTTTATCATACAAAGATTCAGTACTACCGTGCCGGATCGGGAATGCCTCAAAGGCAGCTTGGCTCGCTCTATTGGCAGCTTAATGATATCTGGCAGGCGCCGACATGGTCAGCCAGGGAGTATGATGGCCGGTGGAAGGTCAACTTTTATGCAACCAAAGACATCTTCCAACCAGTCATTATTGCCCCGGTGTACAACGTCACTACAGGTATCTTGGAAATGTACGTCGCGTCCGACTTGTGGAGTGATGTTTCGGGAGAGGCAAGCTGGGAATGGCTCGGCTATGATGGAAGTCCAGTTGGCTCCTCTGATGCATCTGTGAAGTCGCAGCAGTTCACAGTCGGCCCCGTCAACTCCACTGTCTTGGCAAGGTTAAATATCACGGCACTCACAAGCAGCGGCAATCTTCCGGCCGCTAACGCAGTGTTGATCGCCAACATTACCGCGACAGGAACGCCGCCAAACTCTCAAGGCACAAAAACCTATTCGCACTCAAACTATTTCACAGCCACGCCTCTCAGTAAAGCTGAGTTGGTCGACCCGGGATTGACAATTCGCCAGGATGGAAACGCCTTCACTGTCACGGCTGAGAAGGGTGTCAGTGCATTTACGTGGATAGCGTTGGACCCGAGCGACGCCGGTGCAATTGTCACTTTTGATGATAATGGGTTTTGGCTGCGACAGGGGCAGAGTAAGACAGTTGGATATAGTGTTCGTGGAGCAAGCGCTGGCTGGGAGAGTCGCGTCACTGTACAGAGCATTTGGAACGATACGCTTTCTTCTTAGCAAGATATTAGCCATTGCATAGATTAAATTGCATTAGTATCCATGGATGATGATCTTTTCCACTTCCACCAGCTGTATTTTCGGGTGCTAGTCAACATCTACCGAGGCATATTAGTAATTTTATGTGTATAATAAGACGTTATAAGATTCGGAGACTGGTATACGTATTGATAGGCGCTACTCTCCGGTGGAGAGTTCAGTAGGGAAGCAGAACTCATTATATATACACTCCAGCCGCCATAAAAACTCTTGATAGCTCCAAGTAAATCTGGCCCGTTTGTTCCCCTAGCAATCTGCCTATCTAGCGTTTTCCCAGTAGTATTTACACTCGATGTAGTGGTCTACTGCCAAAGAACGATGCCTATGCTTCTTGCGGGTCGTGAGCGACGGCTTCAATCTCCACGCGCATACCAGGTAGTCCCAGCTTGGTCACACCGATGGCGGTCCAGATTGGTTTATGGTCCGGAATCCACTTCTTGAAATTCTCCGTCATATGGGCAATAACTTCATCTCCAAGGTTGGTATGGTACGACCTGATTTGAACGGCCTGAGAAAGTCCCTTGCTGCCTGCGTTTTTCAGCGTCAGATCAACATTTCGAAATGCTTGATCAATCTCTTCCTTGATATCCGCCGAGATTACGACATCTTCCGAATTGGGATCCCATCCACCTAGACATCATTAGGTTGTGTTTCCGCAGTCTGTTAAAAGAACATATGTTTGTATCACATACCTTGACCGCTAATATCGACACGGCTGCCGATTCGGACAGCCTGGCTATACCCATAGAGCTTAAACGCGTGGTCTCCAAATCCAGGGTAAGCAGAGAACTTTGGGTTGTTGGACATATTGATTGCTTTGAAGCTACGTTCGATAGCTATATGGCTTGGGTCGGATATTGAGTGGCTTGATGGCTCTCAGAGGCTTCTTTTATAAATTGTCAATCCAGCTGCTGTTGAGACAATCTGAGTTTACAGGCGATCATTGTGAGCATTAAATAGCCGTCTATATTATCTTGGATCTTCTACATCATCTCAAAATATTTGCTCTCTAGACAACCATTTTGAAGCTAGGCTGATTAATTTGCAAGTCCTTTGAAATCAGTTGACATACAAAATGCATTTGTAAGAGTCCATTCATGATGGCTCACTCAAGCCCAGGGCTAGCTTTTCTGAGCCTAATGTTCCACTTTTTAATATGGAATGTCGCGCAAAAAATTGCCCTGTTCGCTCCTATATTATTAGCCAGTGTCTGTTTGGGGTAGGGAGGCCCCAGAACAGCAACTCATTCACTCTTTGGCCAGTCGCATCACCACTTGCTCTCACAGCTCCGTACTGTACGAGCCTGTACAACGACTGCTCCGCAGAATCTCACGTAAGTACAATTAGAGAGGCGCTACGGAACATTCTCCATACACGCGGTATTTGGAGCAGATATGCTTGCCCAGTATTACGAAGCATCCATAGCAAGATGTGAAGGCAGCACAGGCTATATCCGTATAACACACGGCTATACGTTTTATACCCCACTTCCGCCTCTACTAGTACTGGTGGTGCTAGGAATAGCGCGAGCCTCTCAAGACCATCAGTTATTTAGTTGCGGACCATCAACACATTCTTTCATTTTCGGATGACCATATGTGAGATCTTGTCTGCCAACCTCCATTGAGCAGTCTTTTCTTTGCTGCTTCCCCATGCCAACACTAAAAGTCCATTGTACCTGGCAATGACGAGCAGACTGACATCCACAACTTCCGGCTACATCTGCGATTAGCCTCAGCACAACACACTTACTAGATTATGATTAGAGGCTACAGGCAGTATCCAGAACGGTTTGCCCCCAATTATTGGACCTGATCAGAAAAAGCCTCAACGATGAAGGTTGATCTAATCGGAAGGGCTAAATGACTTGTTATGAGCTTCGATGGCACACTTGGTGAGATATCTTAGATCTGCAGCCGCGTCTAACCAGATAGGTTGAAAAAAAATATATATTATTGCTCGTTGGAAATATTGGTATGATGATCAGGAAAAGTGAAAAGCGAAAAGTCGTTGCAAATCTACCTTCAGACTCGAAAGGGAGCATCAAGCTGGTAGATCAGATTGCTCATATAAACTGCCACTAGCGGTACTTAGTTATGTGACCTTTCTATCCACGAGTACTATTATGTACTTTGGATATCAGTAACTCTCGCGCTGTGGAGTATAGAGATGGGCAAAAAGAGATGCCAAGATAATTGGTGAGGCCGAAGTACTAATAATAGCAAAGACAAGACGTACCCGTTGGCTCCACCTTTGGTAAGCAACTTAGAGTCTTCGCCTCTAAGTTAGGTCCAAAACCCTTAAAACGCCCCAAAATGCAGCATATACCTTCCCTAGTTCTAATTCCTACCTAATTTATATATAAACAATAATAATAACGCGTAATAGACTAATAAAATTAGTGTTAAAAGTAATAGACGAGTTTCCCCCTGCCTTCAGGGCCGCAGCCGCTATTTTAGAAGATCGTAATTAACCCCTAAGGCTTCGAAAAGTATATTTTATACGCACCGCCGCCGTATACTTTAGATCAAGCCCTTCAGCCATACAGTAAGCTATTTCTACCCTAATAAGGCCAGACCTAATTCCTTACGCCACCGGGCGGCTAAGATCTTTATTAAATAATAAAGATAATACCTTAGTTACATACGTAATATAGCTACAGCAAGGAGGATTTCTTATAACTAAAAGCTAGCTTATTACTGCCGCTAATAACCTCTGACGATAATAAGATCCCAATACCGGGGATCTATATAAGAATTAGTACAGTCAGTAGCTTCTAAACTATCTAGAAGTCTGAAAATTATATATTAAGGCCGTTAAAAAGTTTAGGAAGTTATTTAAAGCCTTTAGTATAAAGAACTTAATAACTTTCTTTAATAACTTAAAAAAGATTATTATAGATTATTATATTAGTACCTTAAAGTATTAGAATAAAGATAAGTGTAGTATTTAAATAGGCTGCCTTTAAGAATAAACCCAGGTCCTTATTATATATATAACTTATTCCTAGCAGCTATAAGTCCTTAATCCTACTAATAAAAAGTCTGTAACTTTTATTAGTACTGCTAATACCGCTAGTAAGTTAATTCCTCCCTAGCTAGTCTTTAAAACCTTCCTAACCGAAGCCTAATTACAGATAAAGGCAGACAAAGCTATCTACTTTACCCAGTTAAAGACTAGCTTTTTTAATAGTAAAATTATATTAAAATAGCTTTATTACTTTAATCTATAATTTTAGAAAAAGTTAGCGTAAGCCTAGCAGCTAGGGAAGGGATTTAAGGAATACTTTAGCTATAATATATAGCTTTAAGACCTAGAGAGGCCTTAGTTACAGCCGCACAACCTCCTACTAATTTAACGCCTTAAAGATAATAAGATATATTGTTTTTTTATTATTAACGGCTTTATAGATTATATAATACTTAAATTTATTAAATATTATATTAAATTTAATATCCTAATTACAGTATTCCCTTCCTATTTAACCTATATTCTCTAACCTCTTAACGTTAGCGTCTTCTAACCCCTTAAGTATATATATTAAAAAATACTATAAAAAACGCTCTTTAAAAGTAATCTAGGCTTCTTAAGACTCGATTTCCTTATAGCTTTTTAAAAAGTCTATAACACTAGCTTTATAAAATATAATATTCTTATAGACTTTAAAAAAACTAGTATTTTCCCTCTTAACGTACAGCTAGTAATTATAAAGGTCTTTATATAGTAGTAAAGGTATTAAAAGATAATTAACCCAGCGTTCTTATCCCTTTTACTTAAGGAGACTTAATTTTATTAGGCCTCGGCCTTAATTTGTTAAGCCCGTAAGAAGTATAGCGAGATTATAAATTCCCTAACTTAAAAAGGCCTCCGTTAGGCTAGCCTTATAGTTACAGAGGCCTACACACTAAAAGGGCACGTTAAACACTTCTAAGTTAACTATATAGGAAGAATTAAAAAGCTAGTAAACTGCAGGAAGCGCAGCAGCCTTATTTAACTAACTAAAGACTTCTATACTACCGTTAGCCTTAATTAAATCTAATAGTAAGATTATAAATTACAGAAGAAAAATAATATTAAAATAATAAAAGTACAGCTATAAAAAGGCCGCTAGATTATTAATCTTAAACTTAAATAATTAAAGAAGGTATATACAGAAGCTATAATAGTAAGATAAGCCGCCAGGCTGAAAAGGATCCTTTATAAAGCGTAGCTTAACCTTACTAAGCAGCATAAGGAATTCCTTATCCTTAAAGTCTAAAATAAAAAGTATACTTGTTACGACCCAACCTCTTATGACACCATAAACAGGCATCCCGGAATAACTGTCGGACCGTTCCAGCTAGTCAAAAGAAGGAACGACTGCGCAGTATTATTCCTCCCGAAAAGGAACGACTGAGCTATGTCGTTCCTATATAGGAACGATAGATAACTAACGTTCTAAGTATATACAGGAACAATATACTATATCGTTCCCTAAGAAACGACTAGATATATAAGATTTAATTCTCTACGCTCTTTAGATAACTTAGATAGATAGTTGTTAATAAAGTATTAAGATTAAATATAAACTAAATTTTTATTATATTTTACTTACTTTATAATTATATTTACTTAAAGCTACTTCCTGTCCTCTTTGCTAATATAAACCAATTAACCTTAGCTTATTACCTTAGGAACTTACCTTATACTACTTTAGTATTAGGTTAGGACGTTATACGTTAACGACTTTTGTTTAGAAGGATATTAAGTACCTTTGAGTAATATAAACTATTATATCCGGAGTAGGACTAGCTGCTGGAATTCCTATTGCTAACCCTAGTGTATTTACTATAGATAATAATAGAAATATTACTATATAAGACCTGCTTAATATTACCTCTTTTAGAAATAATTAACTTTCGGCTTTTATTTAGAATATATATAAGCTTAATAAGGTTTTAGTTAATAAACTTAATAAAGATAAGCTTAAAATAGTTAATATTAGAATCTTTATTAAATAATAGCTACTTTTTATATTTAAAGGAAATATTAAAAAACTCCGCTTACATTTGATTTAACTTAAAGTATACTTTAAGGATTTTAAGAATACCTTTAATACTACTGAAAAGAAAGTTTGCTTTACTATCTTATGCCTTAAAGGTACTGCTTTAAAATAGTTTAAACCTATCTTAAATAATTACTTAGAAAGTCTAGCTAAAGGAGCAGAAGAATAAACTTAGTAAATTTTTAATAACTATAATAAATATATCTCTAAATTAAAAAAAGTATTTAAAAACATCAGTGAAAATTAAATAGTTAAAAATACCTTAGTTATAATATATTAAAAAGGAAAATACTTAAACTACGCTGTAAAATTCTAAGATATTACTATATATTTTAACTAGAATAAGTTAGTACTTATTAAACAGTTTTATAACGGCCTTAAATAAAAAGTTAAAAAGAAGGTGTATAATATTAATTAATTAACTTATACCCTGATCTTATTTATAAATATCTACGTTTAAGCTAATAACTTATTATATAAACTTAAGACTAGTACTACCTAATAGTATTAGCGAAATAGATATTAAGCTAACTAAGGTAAAAAGTAATATAAGGAAATTGCTAAAAATAATAGTAGTAAACTAGGAAGAATAGATCTAGATATTCTATAGTACAAAAAGGAATTTAAGTACTATAACTGCAGTAAAATAAGATATATAGCCTAAAATTGCCAAGTACCTAAGAAAAAACATAAGAATAGGATTCTAGAACTAAGGAAAGACGTCTATATTATGGATATAAATAAACAATCTTTAGACCTATTGTAATAAAAAGATAACAGCTACCCTTAGTATAAGGAAGAACTAGGAGAATTAGATAAACTAAGAGAAATAACCCCGCTTAAAGATATACCTAATCTAGTTAGAAACCCTGTAACTAAAGCTACGGCTTAACAAAACTATAGGTTACTACTATACAAAAGATAAGTTAGAAATATTATTAACTTTATTAGAAGCAAATCTAAGGAAATTAACAAACTTATTAAGTTCTAATAATAAGTTAACGTTTATAACCCTAAATAAGATATTAAGACTCTTGTTTACTAAGAAATCTAAGACAGACTTATATAATAGTAACCCTATAATAAAAAATAATAAATTATTATAAGTCTAGATATAGATAAAATATAGGAACTTAAAGGAAGATATTAACAAATACCTTAAGATCACCCTTAGATCAATCCTATAAACAA
Organism: Trichoderma semiorbis; assembly: GCA_020045945.2. NCBI lineage: Eukaryota > Fungi > Ascomycota > Sordariomycetes > Hypocreales > Hypocreaceae > Trichoderma > Trichoderma semiorbis. Next base: position 7,655,139 of record CM034695.1, read on the forward strand.
TAACTATTATAAAATCTATTGGATAAACTATATTGCTTACTAATGTATATATTACCTAAAGTAGAAAATAAAATATAATACTTTCCTATAACAAAACTTAGTAATTTTTATTATAGACCCTTATTATAGAGGACAGTATAACAGATAGAAGGTTACCTATAAGTTCTAAGAACTGTGAATTATAATACTTAAACCTTACCTAACTATACTTTACGAATATAGGAATTATAGATAAATAGGGAATTGCCTAAGCTACTGGTATACTATTTATTAAACTATAAAACTTATTTAATAGTATAAATAGAATGAAGGAACTTAAGTATATACCTTTAATTAGTATTAATAATATAATAAACTAGACTACCTTAAATATTAAAAGCATAAGCTAGAAGACTAGTATAACTTAGTTTCAGAAGAAAAATAAGTTATAGGATAATAATTAGTAAACTAATTACATAGTATTAGATTTAACTTTAGAACCTATATTAGAGTACCTAAGGAATTACTTAGAAAATATTATAAGTATAGAAAAACTTCTGATAATTTATAAGATAATTAAGTTACTTACGAAATTTATATTAGAGAAATAAGATTATATTGTGGAGCAGTAGAATAGGATAATTGCGAAAACCTATACTGTAAATTATATATACTATATAAGATTAAAGACTGGTACTTAAAAAACTAGAACAGTCTCTGAATAAAGGGTACCACAAGACTAATAAAGAATTTATATCCTTTAAAAAGGAATATAAATACAATAGTAATAAAGAATAAATAGTTCTTAAGAAAAAGATTACTTTTATAATAATATAGAACGAGGAACTGCTTAAAGTTTTAGTAGACTCTGGAGCGGATGGGAACTATATATTAGCTGTAATTATAATACGCCTGCAGTTGCTATAGATATAAAAGAAGAAACTGTACTAACTTTTTTATAAAGAAGGAAAATAGTTTAAATATAATAATAGATAGGTAAAAAGATAGATTAATTACCTATATCTCGAAGTATTTAGTTAAATTACTTTAGTAGTATATAATATTATTAATATCCTAAAATATAATATTATCCTGGGTATACTATGGTTATACTAATATAAACCTTTAATAGTATAGAGCAAAGGCTTAATTTATTAGCGAAATAACGAGAGAACTTTAGATTAGAAGGAGGATAGAGGAAGTTAGAAACCTTAACTCCTTAAGCCTGAAAAGATCCTTATGTAATAATAACAGAAATGATTTAAAGCTGCAGAAGCTTAATCCTTAAAAAGGTTTACTAAAGGGAAACGAGACTTATATAAACTTAATTAATTCTTAGAAGCTGTAAAAGAAAAATAGGACAGTTAGGAAGAAGGAGAATCTATAGACTTAATAGCTAATATTCTAAAATAATATTAAAAGTTCAAGGCTCTGTTTTAGAAGACCCTAACTAATCTAGATAAAAGTATACGAATACTACTATATACTAAATAAGACTATACAATAGAATTAAAGGAAGGGAAATAACTAAAATACTTTCTATTATATAACCTTAATTAGTTAGAATTTAATACTTTTAATAAATAGATATAGGAGCAGAAGGAGAAAGGATATATTAGAATCTCTAATTCCCTAGTATAATACCCTATTATCTTTATTCTAAAGAAGAATAGAAAACTATAATTGGTTGTTAACTATAGATAATTAAATAATATTACGATTAAGGATTAAACTCCTTTATTATTAATATCTAAAGTAAGAGATTAATTATAAGGAGCTGTGATATATTTTTAGCTAGACCTTACTAATATTTATGGATTAACTTAAATAAAGGAAGGATATAAATGGATAATAGCCTTTAGTACCTTAGGAGAATTCTACGAATTCCTGGTAATACCTTAAGGATTAATAAATACACCTGTATCCTTTTAGAAAAAGATTAACTACGTTTTTTAAAAATATTGAAATAAATTCGTTATTGTTTATTTAAATAATATTTTAATATACTCTAAGACTGAAGAAGAATATAAGGAATATATACACTTAGTACTTTAAGTATTATAAGATAATTACCTCTTCGTGAACCCTAAGAAATGCCGATTCTATACATAAGAAGTGGAATTCTTAGGATATATTATTACCCCTAGAACTATTTAAATAGATCTAAAGAAAGTTACTGTAATTAATAAATAGCTAATACCAACGTTAGTTAAAGAAGTATAAAGCTTTATTAGATTAGTAAACTATTATTAACGTTTTATCTGAAACTTCTTTAGTTTTGCTTAACCGCTGATTAATATAATAAAGAAGGATTAGAAGTTCAACTAGATAAAGGAAGTAGAATAAGTGTTCTAAGTAATTAAGTAAGCTATAGCTTTAGAACCTGTGCTGGCTATATATAACCTTAAGAAACTAGTGGAAATTAAGACCGACGTATTAAAATACGTAATTAAAGGAGTACTAAACTAATAAGATAACGAAGGAAAACTTTACCTTATTACATTCTACTTACGAAAGCTTAATAAAGCTGAATTTAATTATGTAGTTTATAATAAAGAATTCTTAGGAATTAAGAGCTGCTTAAAATAGTAGAGCTAATATTATAGAGGAAGTAAATTCTAAATTAAGATCTTTACTAATTATTAGAATATTACTTACTTTACATTTACTTAGAAGTTATTTAGACAATAGTTAGGATATTTTAAATTCTTAAGTAAATTTAATTATAAACTTATATACTATAAGGGATTAGAAAATAGAAGAGCTGATGCATTTAGCAGAAGAATTAACTATTTTTAAGAAATCCCCGATTACTAAGGTACTATGCTATATTAGAATGTATAAGGTAATTATAAATAAAGATCTTTTAATATAATCTTTAAAGTATAAGAATATAATAAACTTTTTGAAGAAATTAAGGAGTATATAAAAAACTGGGAATTATATTAGTTTCTATCTTAGGTTATATTACAGAAAGGATATTCTATAAGCGATAATAAATATTAGGTACCTTCTGAATTACGAAAGAAAGTTATAAAATATGTTTATAAACATCTATTATTTAGATACTAAGGAATTACGATTATATACTAACAAGTGCTTATAATATATTAATTTAAAGGAATAAAGAAAATTGCCGCTAATATTATAGTAACCTGCAATAAGTATTAATATATTAAATACGGAAGGTATAAACCTTATGGAAAATTATAACCCTTGCTAGTACCTGAATTACTATAGGAAATAGTTACCTTTAATTATATTATAGACCTACTACCTTTTAGGGAACCTTTTACTAAGGCAACCTACGATAGTATCTTAGTGGTAGTAGATAAATTTACGAAATAAGTATACTTTCTACTTTATTAAAAATTACACTTAGTAGAAGACCTTGTATATATATACCTGAGAATAATAGTAGCTGATTATAGTATACCTTAAGAAATTATCTTTAATAAAGGATAAACTTTTGCCTTTAAATTCTAATAAAAACTTATGGTAAGACTTAGAGTAAATTATAAACTTAGTAGTATATACTACCCTAAAATAGATAGATAAACGGAATAAATAAATTAGATTATAGAATAATATTTAAGATGTTTTATTAATTTATAGTAAGACGACTGGGTTAAATAGTTACCCCTTGCTTAGCTATACTATAATAGTACAAAAACCAAATCTACTAAGTTAATACTATTTTATGCTTTATATAGATATACCCCTTTAGTATATAGGCTACCTTAAAAAGGACCTAATGCTAATAAGGTATAACTTAAAGCGGAACTAATAGTTAATCTGCATGAGGAATTAAAGGTATAGCTAGAGCTTATTTAAAAACGCATGGAGTATTATGCAAATAAGGATAGGATTGAGGGACTAATCCTTTAGGAAGGGGATATAGTCTACCTATTTTAACATATATGAGGCTATAAAATGCCGAATATTAAGATAAACTAACTAAATGACAAGCTCGATTTTAGAAAAATTAGCCTATTTAAAATTTTAAAAAAAATCGGTAACGTTAACTATAAATTAGAAATACTAGAAAATATATAACTAAAATACCCTATATTTTATGTATTACTTTTAGAAAAGGTATAAATTGACGAAGTAATAGGAAGACTAATTCTGGATAAAATTATTATTATAGAAGATAAAAAAGAATAGGAAGTTAAAAAAGTTTTAGCAGTATAAAGAAATCTAGAAGAAAATAATAAGATTAAATACTAAGTTAGATAGAAAGGGTACGATCTAATTTACAATACCTAGGAACCTGTTAAAAGCTTTAATATAATAGAACTAATTTAAGACTTTTAAAAAAACTTAGGATTATACTTAAAACTCCTAACGCTGGCTACCTAATAAATAAAACTACCTAAGAAGAAGAAGATATATAAGTTTCCTCTGTTAGCATAAGAGGACCTAGATCTACGAACTCTACACTAATGCCTAAGGAAGATTAATTAACGTCGTTAGGAACCCTTAACTACTGCAGATCTTATACCGCTGCCTGTTCTACAGCTACCTTAGCATCCTTTTCCTTTATACCTTAATAAAACAGCTCCTTACCCCGCTCTTTAGCTTTTTTATACGTTTTTTAAATACGTAATAAACAACTTAAAGTCTTAGCTAGCTAAGTCTAAAGCTTAAGTATTTAAGTATTAAAAGACTTAACTTACTTATTAGTCTCTTCTTCCTAACGCTCTAATACTTAACGTTAAGCTAATACTCTTTTTACTAAAAAGAAATTATTAAAATACGCTTATTAATAAACCTAAAAAATACCTATAAGAACTTGCTACTAAAACACCGTTATATGATTTTTGCGCTTTTATGTAGTTACTATAGTAAGAAAACGCTCCTAATATAATATATAGTAGTTTAGTATAATAGTATTAAGTATAAGGTATATTAGTAGATAAACCTAAAGTAAATACCTATTTAGTAAGAGAAATAGTTTTGCGTTTTTTACAAATAGGTATAAGATTAAATATAGTACTATAACTATAAAGGAGTAAAATTACCTACCTATATTATATACTACTGCCTAAATTAAGTAGCTAAGCCCTGTTTTAGATCTTAAGGGTAAGACTAATAGAAGGGGGGTATTATATTATAACCTAACCTCTTATAATATTATAAATAGGTATTTTAGAATAACTGTCGGACCGTTCCAGCCAGTTAAAAGAAGGAACAACTACGTAGCATCATTCCTCCCGAAAAGGAATAACTAAGCTGTATCATTCCTATATAGGAATAATAGATAACTAACGTTCTAAGTATATGTAGGAACGATATACTATATCGTTCCCTAAAAAACGACTGGATATATAAAATTCAATTCTCTACGCTCTTTAGATAATTTAGATAGACAGTCGTTAATAAAGCATTAAGATTGAATATAGACTGAATCTTTATTATATTTTACTCGCTTTGTAATTACATCTACTTAAAGCTACTTCCTGTCCTCTCTGCTAACATAAACCAATTGACCTTAGCTTATTACCTTAGGAACTTACCCTATACTACTTTAGTATTGGGTCGGGACGTCACAATACTATATTAATTAACTATAAAAATAACCCCTTCTTCTTTAATATAACAGGATTACAGTTACAGTATACTAAGGAAGTTATCCAATAAGCCCTAACGAGGCTATATATCTTAGAGCAGATATCTAAGTATTCCTAGGGCGCTGAGACCGACGGGTTAATAAATATTATAATAAGACCTTTTTAAAATAATAATAACGAAGATGAAGAAGAAGAAGTTATAAAAGAAGCTACATAGGAAGCTACGTAGGAAATAATGCAAAAAGGAACACAAAAGACACTACCTAGCCTCGCCGGCGATATAGGCAGCGACAATAAATTCTATAACCCGCCGTTATCGCCAACTTTACCTAGGTTAAAATTACAATATTATAACATCTAGAAGATCCTAGCAGACTACCGACAGTAAAAAAATCAATATCTATAATAATATACCTTTTTTAATGAAAATAAAATAATTAGAACCTAAAGATAAAGAAAGTAACTGCAAAATACAGCAAAATAGCTGTATTTTGCCTATAATTTCAAGTGTTCCGGTTTTTAGGGCGTTTTAAGCGTTTTAGACCTAACTTAGAGGCGAAGACTCTAAGTTGCTTACCAAAGGTGGAGCCAACGGGTAATAACATGCTGGTTACGGATTATATTTAAGCAATGACCAATGTAATAATGTCATTGCGGCCGTAAGTTTGCGGCCGTGGTCAGGGAGTAAGACGGGATACAAAGAATAATTTGTCTCTGCCAGATTATCCCACTACAAGTAAGAGCACAAAGCGAATATGCAGGAATTCCAGGGCCTCGACGTCTGGTAAGCCATTATTCTCCCCAACGGACAGCACCCTTTACCTATGCTTTCTCATTACAAGGTATATAGGCAGGGAAACGTTACAGCGCCCCATCAGGAACCTTACAATGGCCTATAAGACGATGCCTTGATATTTTCATAGTGGATTCCATTCTTGCAGACAAATTAAGCTTATACAATAAGATGTAAACTTTAAAAATTGGCATATAGAGACATCAAACTCCCTGCTTTGTGGGCGAGGCTCGTGATAAAAAATGGGTACTAGGAATCCGCGCATCACTGGGATGGTTTTCTCCTGATGACACTTAATATTTCTTCTAGTGACGTGGATCATCTTGCCCATACGGCCATTTTGCGTTTCAGATGACAAACTGTAATGTTTACATCCCCGTAGACCGCCTACGGGCATATAAAGTATTGTTCATGTTTGTTGCCGAACATCATTACAATTTGCTGATGCGATGGAGGTAGGCGAAAAGAATCTTGAGCTAGTAGTCAATCATAAAGATATTCTGGCTGACCCGTTAACAGTCGCTTTGCTTTGGTTTGCATCTAAAAAATTCGCTACGCCGAGAATTATATCCAATAACGTAGCCCTTGGAGTTCCATAATGTCGAGATGCCAGGGTAATGGCTAGCTAAATTAACGGCTTCGATGGCTTCACGTAGGTCACTTTGCGTGACAAATGTGAAGAGCCCCAGAGTATATATCAGGTAATCGTTTAAGATCACGGCCTGTCGGCTGAAATCACGGTCGGTCGGTTGGGAGCCCAGTCATATGGCTGTCATATTGCTAGCACTAAATGTGGTCTTATGGCCAGCGAAAGGCATCGAAGCCGGTGATCGGGTCATCATCTCCAGCAGCTATACCGAATCCGCTCCGAATCTCTATATCCGGGGGTTTTACCTGGTACAAATGAAGGATTGATTTGTCTGTCACAGGTTCTATCTCCCTCGTAATACTCTTGGCGCGTGTGTTCACTGGGCAGGAGAATAAGAATTGGCCGGCCCTCTGCATTATAAAAGTCGAGGTTGTTCCCGACGAGATTGAGGTTTTTTAGCAGCTCTAAGTTGAAAGCATATCTCATCAATTGCCAATATACTACTTCGAGGATTTGTCCTTTACGCTCCGCTATACTACTACCTTTTATCTTGTAAGCACCAAGATCCATGCGCCTGTTCTTACCATATGAAGTCACATAAGACTAACATTCCGAGACAGCATCGACCATATTTACTTCTCGATTGCCATAATGCAGCTATCCACCATTCGCGGCTTGCTTCTCGTTGTGATGGCTTCGTCAGCATATGCGGCAAGGACTGGCTGCAACGATGGTGAGGTTGCTGTAGGAACGTCGCAGACTTGTGGCATCGGATCGCCAAGAGGAGGGCCAAGCTGTAATGACGTTCAAGCCGATATTTATGCCAACGACTGCGGTATCATCAATAGATCAGATCATGAGGACCCTTGTGCAGGAGGTCCGGGAAACCCAGGCGTCAAATGGATTCATCCTGGCACTGTTGGATGCACAGCAGATGGTACTCCTTCACTCATCCAAACGGAGGGTGGGTTCTTTGGGAACTGCAGACGAGTGAACTCGAACTGTAGCCCAATTCCATTCGTCTTCCAATTTGCAACTTGGTGCTGCCCCAGGCTCTGAAGACTTGTTTGTTTGCCTGGACGGAGAGATGTGAATCCAGTCTCGTTGGGGATTTGTACGCGCTTGAATATGGCAGATATTAGTTTTGGACTATTACTTACTTTTCTATGTTTTTCTCTTTGGACTCGGCGACATTTGAGCATACAAGATGTATATCGTTGTTACAAATGAAACTGAATTCTCGCAATTTACATCGACCCATCCTCTATAAGTAGCTGCAATCATTTTCTTGTATTGACATGTCTAGTCGATAGTCGTGTAGCGCATTTAAACTCTAGGTGTAGATTTTCCAACTTGACTAGTCCTATCATATGAAGTATGTTAGGCTATGTCAGGCAAAATAGTTTTAATCCCACCAGCCGTTCCTTAACTTTTAGTATCTAAATCCAAGCATCTAAGCTAGGTGAGTATTGACGAGGTACGCTATGCCAATCCTCACGACTATTGCGCTTAATCAAGCAATCGAACAATGGGGCCCAAATAAGTGTCATAATCTTCGGGCTGAGTCTCATCGCCACCCCACCTCAACACACTGAAAAACCACCGGTAGTCACCAGAGCCAAGTGTAACATTTACACCGCTGTCGGTTGTCACCGTGAAATTTTTGCCTTGGATATATACACTGCTCGACGGTTGCCAAAGCCCTTTAGTTATCCAGATACTTCCGTAGCTTGGCTTGCCAAACAGAGTCGAGCTAAGTTCAGTAGTAGAGGGAAGGTATGTATAATTGGCAGGGACAGTGAAGTTGACAGCATTGACGCGTGCCGTAAGGGTGGTGTTTGCTGGAACAATATCCGCCCTCAAAAGTGTCGTCCATCCCTGGACAGAGAGGCTGAAAGCATATGATGCAGACAATTGTACAGCAGAAAAGCCGTCGTTATAATTGCTGTTACCACTTTTATCTGGGAATGAGAGCCAGGGAAGACCGGGGGATGTGGTTGTGGCTGCCAGGAAAAATATGTAGTCCATGTTATACGGCGAGTAGGCCGGACCAATGTATGGAATGCTGACATTCACCCCATTCTCTGGGACTATATCAATATAGCCTGAGAAGAGGGGCAACCGGGCTATGCTGACGGCGAGACTTGGAGGAGTCAGGCGCAGAGAGATCTCTTTTGTCTCACCAGGTCCTAGCTCGAAGGTAGGGCTTGCAAACTCTACTGTTCCAAAACTAGGAAGTTGGTTCACCTCGGGATAGCCAACTCTCTCATACACATATCCTGCTGGGCGATGGGCGAGATTATATGTTTGAGCGGTTTCCCCACTATTTTGGACAGTGAAATTGACTAAACCGAACGAAGTGCGGTTGTTGTCTGTAACGGCCAGCTGTCCAAGAGAAATATGTGTTGCTGATGTGATGGCATCGTAAACATTGACTAGGCCAGCTCCCTGCTGAGCGGTGGTTGCCAACATGCTTGTGTTCCATATCCAGGGAGTCGGTCTAGCTGTAGTCTGCAAAGAAACCAAGATCTCGTCAACAGATAATTGAGGGAACTGGGCCTTGACTAGTGCATAACAGCCGGCGATATATGGTGTTGCCATAGACGTTCCAGAGATGACGCCGTAGCTGCCAATACTCTCCGGGAATGTGGAAAGGATGTGGCCACCGGGAGCCACGATCTGTGGCTTGAGCTCAAATGTACGCCTAAGCGGTCCCCAGTTGCTATATCCATCCACCATTCCACCCATGCTCATTGGAGGGTTGATGTAAGTCGAGTTATGAAAAAGTAACTTGTACTTCTTATATCCTCCAGCCTTAACGTAGTTGCTGTAAAACACATCTGAATCAGGTTCGATCACGGTAAATGGTTTAGTACTTCCGTTATTAAATCGGTAAGGCAAGATACCCTCGTAGTCTTTATAAAAGGGATTTGTGCTGCTGTTGTAAAAGCCGAATAAGTATGGTGGGTTTGTGCTGCCGCAGCACACGATGTCTGTCAACGGACAGTTGCCTGAAACACTTAAAGCGATGATGGTAGTGCTGAGGTTCCCTGATGTCTGAATATCCTTAAATATTGTAGGCCAATCGAACGACCCACATGAGCTACCCGTTAGGAAGTACACGTCAAGTCCAGCGGGAGGAGCCGAAATAGGATATATTGATGAATAATGAATCTCTGCACCGAATTCATCTGTCGCTGTGTAGATGAGTGGGAAGTTCGAGTTAGCAACTGAGCCAACCGAAATAATGCTTGTTAGTTCACTGGGGAGTGTCTCATGCTAGAGGTTGTCTGCGTTCTGTGACTGGGATGCATCATTTCCCATGGCGACAACAATAGCAATGCCAGCGTCTTTGATCTGTTGCGCGGCACTTGCTACAGGGTCATATGTTGGCAATGACCCAACCATTCCCTCAGGAAGAGACAAAGACATGCTGATAACATCAACGCCGTCATCCATGGCTTTGAGCATTGCCGCCAAAACAAGGTCACTCGAGCCACCTGGTCGCTCTCCTCCTGTACCACTGCAACCGAAGATGCGATAGGCATACAAAGATGCTTCAGGGGCTACGCCAGTTACGGGGAAGCCGTCAGGAAGTTCCAATGGGTCCATGCCTAAGATTCCTAATGCCTGTTGTTAGATCATTGCCTGGTTGATGCGGTTCAGATATGTTCTGGTTGACAAACCTGCTACATGAGTCGCATGATCTGACTGGGAACAATCGGAGTACGGGTCGCTGCTTTCAGCCAAGACTCCCGCGTCTGTAATAAAAGAGTAGCCCCCGGCAACCTTGTAACCAGGACCGAAACCTCCGCCGAGAGCTGGATGCTTATAATAAATGCCAGTATCAACAAAGGCAATCTTAACACCCTTTCCCTTGAAGCCCGCAGCATGAGCTTTGTCAACACCGCCCATTCGGAGAGTGAATCCCAAGTCTTCGGTAGTTTCTTCTCGACGTGCAATCGATGAGAATTCTCCTCGCTTTGTGAGTGCTGAAAGGTCTTCTGGAGAAGCTATCGAGCTGCTTTTAATCGGTGGTAGCTCATATTGGACGATATCTGCAACGCCAATAACGCCTGGAATTGCTGAAAAACTCGACTTTACAGCTTCCAAATCACTTCCATCAGATATATCAACGGATATTCCAGTAAAAACTCCGCTCGTGTTGAAGGTGCGGCGGACGGTATAGTTGATACCACGGGCACTCTCGGTAAACGCATCAAGAGTCGTTGTCTTCTCATCCAGCTCGATGATGAAGGCTCCTCCGGCTTTTTCTTGGGCCCCCACCACCAGGACGGCCGCCAGAGGAAGTAAAAGTGATTGTAGGAGGAGCATGGCCGAAACTCACAGCCAAGGCCAGGAACAAAGAGGATGTTTGCTCGGCCAGCGAATCGCGGTATGCCAGTCTCAACCTTCTGAGCTCCAATGGTTGTCTATATATACATTTTATACTCTCAACCTTACCTTTTCACGGATGTAAATATCTCATGGGCAACTACACAGTTGTAGGCAGCATCAATATGTCTACGGTAGTTATTCCCTGCCTGTATCTTCAACAGGCCTTTGGCCTGTACTAACCAATTCTAGTGTAGACACTCAGTTGAATGGACCATTTTGGCAGCTGGAAAAGTTCTAAGAACCACAGGCCAGGTCGAGAACACAAAATGAAGAAGTACCTGGCTTGAGTTGCTGTAATAGGAATGGTAAAACCCAACCATTCAGAAGAACTGGAAGGTTGAGTCCAAAAACGGTAGGATACAACATCTCTCAGGCGTTTGACAAGGCGCGATATTTGGAGCGTGACATGGGTAAGACCAGTGTTACATCCCAGCCAGATCCCAAAGTTTGCGATAAGTACTAATCAAAATGATAAGACCCTACGGAATAATTAGATGGAGATACGGAAGTGACCACACAATCGCAGAAGATAGGTGAAAGCGGGGGATTCTAAGATGAATTTTGTTGAATCTACCCTGTAAATACGAGAGTTTGCGTCAAAAGTTCAGGACTTGTGCATCAAGAAGAGGGGCTGGAATCCATAGATATCAGAAGCAAAAGAGGGGATATCGACTTGCTAAGATACCAAACAATTGTTTGTCGCAGCGGCAAGGCGTGCGTTATATCAGAATCTTCATTTTAAGACGTTTTCGGAGATATCTAGGCCGAATACGCGACACCCTTGGAAGTTGGGTTTCCCTTCGAAAGCCTTCATATTCTGACTTGCACAAACTGGTTTTACTTCAGACTGTACCTAGTCCGTGGCGTCATCTGTTTTCCGGAAATCTTCAAAATAGATTAACTGAAAATCTCCGCCAATATCCATCACACTGCTACCTTGTCTGAGCATCCCTTGCTATTTCATCTTCCGAGACAGCAGAAAAGACGCAGAATGACAAGGATTCTAAGCAGCGCATCCAAGCTACAGCCTGTCACCATAACCCACCACTCTGACGTCAGGGCATGGCATACGGAGGATATCTCGGCTCAACAACCGGTAGTCATTGGCGCGATAGACGAAGGACAACTCCAAAGGGGCAGGTGCTGGAGCTTTCGCTTTACAACGGCATGCCTTATTGCATCGTTAGCTTTGCTTGAGCACAACTAGTTCGCTAAGTGTATCCTTTCTCGGTGCATTGTGGAGTGACAGTCGTCTTATTCGGTACTAGCTTTGACGAATGCGCGTAGAGAGAGATAGTGGCACAAGAGAGTCTTTTATTTGCGTGCCTGTGGCTTGTGGATCATCTGCAGTGTGATAGATTATCAATCAGTAGCGTTAATATTGGATGAGGGGGAAAGTTTTTATCACTTCTTCCGATGTAAAGAAAGCATGTGACTTCATCTGAAGTTGGAAAGGATGAAGCTATACTGATTGACATAAAGATTTTACTTTAATATGGTAGGCTACCACGGGCTTTGATATCACTGTAGTTGATGCATGTACGCTCCAAGCTAGAGCCAAGTTGAATGATCTATAACATGAAGAATCTGAAGTAGGACTCAAGGTCAGGAGGTCAACATCGAATACCTGCTCTATAATTACTTGGCATTGTTCTGATACTTTATAGCAATAGACGGAGCGACATGGGCAGTGCTGTATTCAGAAATGAAAGACGATATAGCTATCTGGCGTTTTCTCTTGGTATAATTACTATGGGGAGAACTTCGAAAAGGCCCGTGTAGCGATAGGGCTAAGTTTCTTGAATTTGGCGTCCTAAATATGCTAGAACACCAACGAGAGATCTGACATTGGATGCCTTACACTCAGCGTGACTTCCTCGTTAATGCTTTGAACAAAACTTTGGCCAGCCCGACCAGGTACTTGATGCCATAAAGAAATTCCGGGCTACAAAAAGAAATTGTGCTCAAGAGCGGTCTTATGTGTTTATATTCTTTATTTACTCTTATGTTGAATAAAGAATCCTTCGGCCTACCTTTATCTCAAGAGCAGGGATCGGGGATATATAACGTCTAGTCTTCCCGTAAGCGCTAGCCGGCCCCCAGTTCTTTGGCGCCGACCTGGAAAATTGGGTCTATTTGATGCTAAATACCCCCGTAGTAACGGCTCGCACAAGATGCCCGACGGAATGTACGCTTCCAGCTTCTTGGATTGGTACGAGATTTGGTTCTCCAGTCTGACCCACATGTTAATACTACTGAGCGTAGCAATCTGCCGTTGGTATACTGCAGGTACAGGAATGGATCATAGACTACAAACTACTCGGCGTAGTACGTTGTATTTTGGGACCAACGGTGGCGATCTTGGGTCCCAGCCCGTAAGTATACGGTGCACAATATACGCCATATACGGGGCATATACGGACAGTAAATCGACAAAACGTACAGGGTAACGGATATAACATTGGTCAAATTGGAATTAAAATTACGTATGTATGACAACAAAGAGGGGGTCGGATATTCTAGGCTTTGCCAAAAATAAACGTAAATTATAGCCTTGCAGCTTGATGATCAAGGCAACGACTTACTCCTCTTCACAAACTCCAAAGCGTATTCCAGCACTTCTTCCCATCCTTTCTCATTGACAATACCATGCTAAAACATCATTTGTTAGCAAAATTGCTTCCCATAGAAATGTGAATTCTCAACTGATGTAGATGTCTTGATAAGGAAGATATAGTTTCGTAAAATGGGTATCTTGGTTGAGTCAACATGATGATAAATATCCTTACCGAGCGGCCTTCGAATTCTTTGTACTCAACAAATCCACTCCCTTTCTGATATGCCTTGAGCTCTTTCTTCACCGTTTGTGGTGGCACAACATGATCCTTCGAGCCTGAAACCAGGAGCAATGGCGCACGATCACTTTTGTCAAAGCTCACGTGCAACACTCCCTTTGGATGCACGATACCACCGATGGCGCCTTGCCAGAGTACGTGTGCAATGCTAGGAATGGAGTACCTGTCATACAAAGTTTTGCTCTCTTCTTCTGACACCGTATTTCCAAAACAATAGCGAAATTCCGACTCCGAGATTTTGACGGTGCTTTCATAGTCAAAGGGATTAGATAGCACTGGCAGAGTGGCCCTCACCGTGCTGAGAGGCAGTGCAAAAACGCCGGCTGGGTTAGCTGGACAGATGGCGATACCGACAGATCCAAGTCCGCGAGAGAGAAGTATCTGCGCAAATAGTCCGCCAAAGCTATGGCCGATGATGATAGGCGGTTCTGGCAGACGTGTAATAATATCCGTGTAATGGTTGCAGATTTCATCGATACTCTTGTTTGCCATTGGCTTTGGGTCATCACGGATTTGTTGTGGTGTCCGGTCGTCGACACCGGGCCAGCCTGGGGCAAGAACTGTGTACCCTTTGCTTGTGAGATGATCGATCCAATACTCCCAGGAGAGGGGGGTCATCCAAAGACCGTGGATGAGCAAAATGGTGCCATTTGAGATATTGTCACTGGTCATTCTGCGGATGTAAAGATCCAGAGCTCAATACTTATAACAAAGTGAAGTGATATTCGCTGAGAATCCTACCCGTGCAAGCCATAGAGGAGTGAAAATCATGGGTGAACGTAGGGATATATATCACCTGTGAGGTTAGTGGGGGGCCTACAGTTGGCACATCATTTTGATTTGTCTCAATCTCGTATAATAATCTCTCTTCGAACGGCTTCGAAGGCAATGGATAGCAAGCACTCGAATGTGAAGAACGCCGCTTAACAATGGGGTACACCTGAGAAATTAAATCCTTTAGGCTGATCCAGTCATCCATCAGGAATGCCTAGGAGGAATATTTGTTCTCAAATAGGCCAATAGATGTTACAATGCTACAACACTAATAGAATGCGCTCCTATGCGTTGTATTATACCTTGTTAACCCTATAAGTGCACTATTAGTCAGGTGGTGCAGACGTAAGACACTATCGCAAGGGGGTGGCTGGATAAGGGAGCACCACTGTACAAGCCCTTAGATAGACAATACCTGGAGCACCTGGTTGTTTTTCTTTGTCACTTTAATATTCACGTTACAATAGAAGAGTCATAACCAATACATGGTGTAGTTAATATATGACCCCCGCATAGCCGGGCACTTGCATACGGTTATACGAGCCTTGCAGCACACCTATGCAATCCTACTCAAACCCCACACACAATCATAGTGAGACTGAGCTAGCTTCTCGTCTATGTTATTCTCAGCCTTGACGATGATTCCTAGGGCGTGCGGTAAGACCGCTTGAGTCGTTAAATGAGCCCCCCTCTTTCGATCAATTTTATTTCGAATCCTATATCAAATACTGTCATCAATCTCGTATATGAGTCACGTCATTCACACTTTTTAAAGATACCTTTTGCGCCATTTTCTCTTCTCAGCTGTTTTCGATAGATTGAAGGGATAGTACCTGAGGTCGATGCACAAGAGTTGTCCGTACTAGTCTCATATAAATGACAATACGTGAGCAGTTGAATCCATGATTAGTAAATATTTGAGGTTTGGAGAGTTATGATGTGGGACTAATCATCTTAAATTGGATACATCAGCAGTTATTTTTCTAAGTAAGTCTTTCCCGAGTTCGTGGTGTCGAAAATTTCACTTCAATTCTTACACACTGGCAGATACCATTCAATTTACCGGTCATGAGCTCGACTGGGAAACTTCGCTTCCCGGAAAGTTTGTTTACATCGCGCCATGATGAGGCTACAGTTGTCCTTCGTCGTCTCATAGAAGACAACCACAATCAGAACAGGCTGCTTTATAAAGAAGTCCTACACAATCATGTCCAACATGTGAGAATCATGATGAACTATACAGATAAGCTTAGCAACTAACTTTAAGTGCCTAGGGCTTGCTAGCTGCGTACTGCCTCGGAAGCAGCGGCGCACGGTTAAGAGAATTATTTTCAGAGGAGATAAAGGAACTTGAATCGCGCGAAGAGTCAAAACGTGAGAAAATCACGACAGAACTTGTGCTTGATTAACTCTTAGGACATAAAGAGTAAGTTCTAATACGAGGGTGAAAAGAAAAATAATTAACACGTGTTTTTAGAAATGAGCTGGATTTTATTATATGTTTTGAACAACAACGGTCCAATTCTGGCGTCCACATACAGGAAGCTTTGCAGTACTGGATTCTCGATCGGGAGAAAGAATTCTTACCAGCCTTCATTGGTGGCTATGCTCACCCACTAATCATATTCGCTAATACAGTGGAACTAGGTAGCTCGATGCTGGCTTTTGATGCCCTTGCTCTCACTGCCACAGACTGGAGCCCCCTAACAACCCTAGTCAATATGAGTCTTCCACCACCAGAGACTTGCTCAAATTCCTTACTTGAGATACTCGACAAAATCCGGAACGACTCGTCCTTCGAACATGTCATTCCCAGCCCTGGCATTCAGCACATTGCGGAAATTCTCCATGATGAGCCCGCAACAGCTGCAATTATAAAATACCTTAGCATCGGCAACGAATACATCTCGAGACCGGAGTTTAATCTCCAAGTCACAGGGGAAATGGTAGAGGTTGCTATCTATCTTCTCATATGCACACATGTTCCTGGAGCGCCGGCCTTTGACTTTTATCTGAACCATAATCTGAAGTTTGTCAATTGCCTACATATTTTGCTACCCGTATTTGAACACGCAGATGCAAAGAAAACTTTGTTGCGGATGTATTGGCTACTAACTATCCTTGCATTTGTAACACAGGGGCGACCAGTGATCAACACGGAATTGATTCGGCCGCGCAATGCAAGGCCTTCACCTGCTGAATGGGACGAAATAAAGCATGCTGCACTCAATCCTATTGGGACTTTGAACTCCAAAAGAACTTTTGATGCACATTTTCTCAAGGCTGTCCATATTATGCATACATTCGGTCTGGTCATGGAAGATATGGAACCTCTGATACTAGCAGCAGCACAAAAGTTTGTGGGAGAGTTCAATAATTGGACTGGATTTGGAACTCCATAGTATACATAACGTTAATAAGCCGAGGCATCGAAAATTCTTTCAGCACATTTGCATTGTATATTGTGCCATAATCTCAATGGTGAATGCAGTCTCTGTTTCGTTCAGGATCCATATCATGGTGTTACAATGAAGACCGGGAAACCAACTCAACCGGGTTTTGTATTTCGCTTTTTGTTGGTTGAGAGGTGAAAATTGTAAAAGATACCTTAAGAGTAATCGCACATTTATAGCAACCCAGGCCAATGACTTCCCGTCTATCTTCATGTGTAGTAGCTGCATTGAAAGAAGATAGTAAAACCTTGTTTAGCGTCTATTTGCAGCCTTTCCTGCAATTTGATGGTTTTCAGAGTAGGTATATGTCATATTCGGTCTCTTATTTTAATTCAAGAACTATCTAATATGATGACTAGATATCGGGTTGCCAGTAAGTGCGTGGCCTTTTCTAATTGAGGCATGGGTAACCTTTCTTCCGGCCCTACTTTATCCAAACAGAAGGATGCTGACGATGCTACCGCATCCTTTGGTATCCTACAATTGTCTATGCACCAATCCTTCGGTAAAAGTGGCAACTCAGAATCATAAAGCCAACTACAGAGTATATTCACACCAAACGCAAAAGAATTAATTGGGAAGTGACTGTCTATATGATTGGCTAGGCGCACTCAATCGGAAAGATCGGCACGTTCTGTATGCTGCTCTCGTATATTCGTCTAGACACGCACGGGCCTAGAATAGCCTACTACATGCACCGTAAATTAGCCTGAGCAAGTACATGTAAGCTACATGTAGAATGAGGCCGCTAATAAGAGCGGCCGAACCCTCATTTACACTGGAGCGTATGGTATACGGACCACCCCCTTCTGCAAGTTTGGAGGCTTCTATAGTACATGCGCGGCGAACTATTGGTGCGGTCTGGTTAGCACATTTACAATCTAGGGAGTTGGAAAGCCGGGATAACCGCAGAAATCCATGGAATTTTCGCTGTCGTGTAATGCGTAAAGTTATGAGGTTTGATCTATTAAACGTGGGGGCGAGGTGCTAGCCTA
Organism: Trichoderma semiorbis; assembly: GCA_020045945.2. Classification (NCBI taxonomy): domain Eukaryota; kingdom Fungi; phylum Ascomycota; class Sordariomycetes; order Hypocreales; family Hypocreaceae; genus Trichoderma; species Trichoderma semiorbis. Next base: position 7,673,548 of record CM034695.1, read on the forward strand.
AGCAGGCATCTCGCCTACTTTTGTGCCAAGCATATAAAAGCCCAATCACTTGTCCTATAATTTTTTATTCCTTGAGAACCAAGAAGTTTAGTATTATTACTAACACTGAGAAGACATTATGGCAGAGATTCGAATTGGAGAATACCTGTTCCGCCGTCTCAAGCAGATGGGCATTGAGACAGCTTTTGGCGTCCCAGGAGGTAATGCAGCATCAACCAATTCTCGCTCTGCCCCAAAAAGCACTTCTAACAACGTGTTGCATATAGATTATGAACTCGCACTTCTCAATTACGTAGAGCCTGCTGGCTTGAATTGGATCGGTACGCCAAATGAACTGGTTGGAGCCTATGCTGCTGATGGATACGCCCGCCTTAAGGGCGCCGCTGCCCTGGTCACAACTTTTGGGCCGGGAGAGCTGAGTGCTCTTTGTGGGCTTGGAGGTTCTTTTTGTGAGATGGTCCCCGTCCTCCATATCGTCGGATATCCGTCGTTTGCAGCTCAAGCAAGCGGCCAAATCTTGCACCATACTCTCGGTGATAAAAGCTATGAGTGAGATTTACTTCATGATTCTGAGCTGAGCGTACCTGCTAAAGTCTTTGCAGTCACTATGTTCGCATGTCATCAGAGCTTTCATGCGCAACTGCTGTTTTGAAGGATCCAAGTAACGCTACCGCTGAAATTGATCGAGTCTTGAATGGTAAGTTTGTACAATCTCAACCCCGTATAGGGCTTGATAGTGTACTAAACTCATCTGCCAGCCATGATGTATCACTCTCAACCGGGATAGTAAGTTTGAGTACCCAAAACGAGGAATTCTAACTATTTCTCATCCTGACATACGTTATTAGCATCGGCATCACTGAAGACGTCGTCAAGACATTGGTTCCCGCCTCCTCTCTAGATGCAACGATGATTCACATGGCGTTGTCTTCTGGAACAGAAGATGATCGCGCTTTGGCGGCTATCATGGCTGCATTGGAGGTGTCTAAGAACCCCATAGTGATAGTCGACGGCGGCGCGGGCCGAAGTAGCTGGGCCTCCCATGCTATTGAGCTGGTCAAGGCTCTTAAATCCCTACACTTCAACACGGTCATGGGGAAGGGCATTGTTGGAGAAGACGACCCGCTATTTGCTGGCTGCTACGCTGGTGTTGGTTCGTTGCCGGCCACTAGCAAGGCTGTTGAGCAATCAGACTGCATTCTTTGGCTTGGCCACATGCCATCGGATTTTAATACGTCAGTACCTGATTAAACAAAAAGGTTATGTCGCTTCTCGGTACTAATGCACCTTACAGCGGAATGTTTACGGAAGATGTTAAGTCTTCCTTGGTTATTGACTTCTAGCGATTCCACATCACGGTACATGAATTCGTTTTCTATCCTAATGTCTCCAAACTGACAATTTTTAATACAGGTTGGACAAAAGCAATTCCAAGCCAGAATGAACACTGTAAGTGATCGAGGGTGTATCAAAAGTGGGTGACTGTTGGAGCTGATGAGTGGCAGGTTCTCCCCAGACTCTCTGAATCCATCAAATCTAGCAGTGTCCTATCTCAGAGAGCGCCCCCAACGCCTGTGGAGTATTTTCCGAAAGTTCCACTGGAAGTGCCGTCGTCTATAATTTCTCAAGCCTGGCTTTGGCCGGTAGGTTCTTATTCTTTACATAATAAGTCGTAATGATCAAGCCGCTAACTACTATTTCTTTTTTTGCAGCGCCTGTCATCGTTTATCAAGCCTGGAGACATGATCGTCGCCGAGACTGGAACATCTCAAATTGGTGCGCTTGCTACCAAGACTCCACAAGGTGTTTACTACTGGACACAGGCAGTTTGGGGCAGCATTGGCTACGCCATCGGAGCAGCTGTCGGTGCCGCGATTGCAGGCAAAGAATTGGGTCAATATCGCAGGATGATCGTTTTCACCGGCGAAGGAAGTCTACAGCTGACAGTGCAGGCCATGTCCATCCTAAACCGCCATGGCGTGATTCCCTACGTGTAAGTTAAATTTCTGCCGGATTGCTTTACATTGGCATGAATGCGACGTTGACTAACTTGCGTGGCAGGTTTATTCTAAATAACAATGGGTATCTTCTACCCCTTAACTCGGAAGACTGTCATAAATGCTGATCACACTTTGCTAGGTATACCGTTGAGCGTTACTTTGAAGGATGGGATGCCGCGTACAATGACGTGCCTGACTGGGACTACAGTGGTCTTTTCAGGTCTTTCGCACCAAATCTCAGTACAAATACGGTCAAAGCAAGAAGCGCAGCAGAACTTGACAAACTGCTCTCGGAAGAGTCATTCCAGAATGCTACAATTCCACAGGTGAGGATCCAGAGCTAACTTCTTCCAAGTCTATCGCATTGTACCTGTGCTTACTACTTTTTCCCTTGCAGTGCATCGACATGACCCTAGACAAGTACGACGCTCCGGCGGGACTAAGAGCTATATTTGACTTTAAGAAGAAGATGGCTGGCGCGTAAACTACATTGCTGGAAATAGAGCGGAAACGCAGGATTTGAACCAATGATGAGTTACCCGAGTTATAAAAATATTTTCTCGATAATATACATGGCCGAAAACACTTCAGATATCCATTTCTGTCAGGCTGGTGAGCTCCTTAAGCAATTTTCTCAAAAGCCATTGAGGTTACAGCATCGCAATAAGCGACGCCGGCTAGGCGGGATGGAGTGGGGCCGGTCAACTCCGGGCCTCGGTCGATAGCGAAAGACCCAGAAAATCTTCGGAGCGGAAGCAACAAACGCTGAACGCGAGCAAACCGGAGTGACCGAGTTTCGGCAGTGAATGCCGTCAGGAACCAGATTTGCTATTTGGAATAGATCAGCTAACTTTTCTATTCGCGTGTAACTTAATTGCCAGCAATTGTGATGGTTTGCGGCTGCCTCTGAGCCGGTGGCCTATTTAAATAAGACAGCACATAACGTACTGAAGCTGACATTTTGCAAGACGGTCTTCCATCTTTTGAACCGAGCCATAAAATTGGGGCTGCCATTATACCATCACATAGCGCAACCGGAATGAGTTCTTCTGAGTCTCAGCGCGCGCGCCAGCGGCGACATCACACGCGTAGCCGCAACGGTTGTCGTGAATGCAAGCAGCGGCATATCCGGTGCGATGAAACAAAGCCATACTGGTAAGCTATTGCATTTTGGGTTGATATAGCCCTTTATTGGATTAGTAGTGTCTTACCAACTTCGACATGCAGCACCAATTGTCTAGTTCACGGACGCGATTGCCAATATGATGCTGCCGGGGTGAATATCCGCCGCGGAGGCACGGTATCAGGTGCAGATATTATGGAAGCAGACCTTTTCAACGTCTTACCGATCCCTATGCCGTTCGAATCCATGCAGCTGTTGCACCACGGTAAGTAATGATGAAATTTCGGCAAAAGAGATACGCAGATTGGTTAATTTGCCCAGCGACTCATTTTCGCCTCTTGACCACAACTGTCGTGGCCAAAAATCCCAACTCTAGCATGTAAGGCTCTCTTGGTATCTTGTCCGCCGCTTTGACTAAACAGCATCTTTTAGTGGTGGTTTGGTCATGCACAATGCGGCCACGTTTAGATCATTCCTTCTCATAGCTGGCATACATCATGTTTGGTCTGGTGGTTCGCTGCAAGCTATCGAAGAGACAATGCTGCACCACAAACTCGAAGCAATTCGCGTCGTCAACGGCATGATTGGAGATCCTGTACTGTGTCACAGCGATGCATGTATAACCTCCATGGTGAGCTTGGCGATGGTTGAGGTTCGTTAGCCAGCTACCCAGACCTTATATAGTTCGCTGCTAACAGACAGCTTAGGCCGCGCTGGGAGATACAAAGACAGCCGAAGCCCATTTGAAGGCGTTGGCCGGGCTTTTTGATGAGCGCCGTCAGGACCGAGACAAGTACAGGCTGTTTGGCCTCGTCGAGAGACTCATTCTGCTGTAAGCAAAATTAGGTATCGAAATCGCGATAGAAGTCGATCTAACGTGACTCCTGTTATCCCGCAGAGCTGCCAGTCTGGTTGCTGCATCGAAAGACAAAAAGGACAATGAGCCCCATTCCTTTGTTGTTGAGCCGCGCCAGGATTTGGAGCGGCGCTATTATTACACACGACCCACGCGGCCTGTGTTCAGCGCTGTTCCGTTCCTCAGTATTCATCTATCGCCCTTCTATCACTCAACACCACCAGACATTGAAGCCTGCAATGCTGACGCTGAATGCGAAATCATTGCCACGACGTTACGGAGATTGTCTTCCCCTCCCCAGCGCCAAGATCCCGAAGGCAGTGACAACGAGCATGCATCATCACCAAGTCCAAAAGAGCATGCTTGGGGAACCCTTCGAGAAGATGCAGAGGCATATGTTGGCTCTCTACTCTTTAAACCTCCTCCACTAGCCCAAAATGACAGAAGAGGCTCTGGAGATTACAGTCAGGATCCGACGACCAGTTCAAGATCACCCTCGCAGCATGGGGCAGATGAATCTGATGATGCAGAGAGTCATTTCATCAACCTTTCCGAGCAACCTTTTGTCAATCTCCCAGCTGTCATTTTTCCATCCACATCGCGGGCTTGGGCGTGCGCCGCATACCTCTATCTCCATTTGGTTGTGGACCGCATTCCACAACGACGTCGAAATTTGGGCGCAACAATGAACATGGACATGCACCTACAGCGTTGGCTCATAGACACTCTACACCAAGACCTTGATCACACCCAAGAAGCGATGCGAATCGGAGCACACAGCTCAGAGTTGTGGCTATGGAAGGCTATACTCGGTGCGTACGCACTGGAAAAGCCTCGCAAAGAGCGGTTCAGCAATGAGGATGAGAGCGATGATGACGAAGACGAGGTATTAGCCAGGTTTGCGAATAGAATGGCATTTGACAGAGGGTCAGAGGTAAGTGGAGATTCGAGTCCGTCGTCATCCACTGGTGGCCGGGTAAGCTTGCGAAGGTCATTTGTTAGGAGGATGAAGGCATGGAGCTCTGTTACTCGTGTTAGGTCATGGGAGGATGCTAGGACAGCATTACATCGCATAGCCTGGCCCGAGAGCTTTGCTGATGATCGAGTCTTGGCTAAGTTATGGGAAGAATGTATAAATTTAGAAGATCCATAGTAGGATGCACTGCCCGAAAAGTATTCATCGAGGTCATGGAATAAGAAAATAGCAAGGAATTACCACTCATTAAAATACTACAACTGTGTTCTTTAAGAATTCAAACAACTGTGGGATAAACAACAGAGTGATATAGATCGTGAAAAGACTAATTGAAGGCCCTCCACCATGATGCAACAAGAGAGCTGTAGATACGCTGCACAACAAGATAACTATAGCTTCAGCTCCCATATTTCAGCTGTACCAGGCCCCTTCTAGCTCTCATGCCCATCCCCGACACGGACCAACTGAAAGCCTTCAGCCTCATACAATCGTCTAGCGCCGGTTAACACACTTTGTGTCCAGAGCTCAATTCGTTCATATCCAGATTTCTTTGCAAACTCGATACTTTGTTTCACAAGCTTTTTACCCAATCCTATTCCTCGGGCCCGGTCTTCGACAAGAAGCAAACGAAGTTTAGCTGTCTTGGTCGATGTTGAGCTTCTATCTTCAACCAACATAATTGACCCCAGGAATTCTCCAGTATCCCTCACTTCTGCGATCCAACAACGGTCCTTGGTTTCGTCGTAATGATCAATAAAATCAGCTGTGACACGAGCAACTAGAGCCTCGAAGCGCTCATCGCAACCATAATCTGTAGCATAGAGAAGGGCGTGACGGTAAATAACCATGCCCATGTCACCAGGGCGGTGGGTTCGAATTCGTACTGAATCAAATTGCAGCTTATTTGGGTCCATTCTGAATAAAATTCCTTTTCGAGGTAAACAATGATTAAGCGTAAATAGCCTGTAAAAAAAGGAGAGTAGGTCTTTAATAATATTCTTGCACACTGTACCGCAGTGTGAATCTTTCTAGAAGTATCTAAAGAGCGGCTAAAATTTGGGGTCACTGTACTCCGTACTCCGTACTCCGTACAGCTCTTATTTATCCTTCCCCTGTGTTATTCAATTATCCTTTCTAAAATAGGAAAACGGTGGGTTTTGTCAATTAACCGTTGATTTAAATCTTAGTAATCAACTATTATGGAAAACCTCACCTTGTTGAAGAATAATGCCGCCTGTTAAGTCTAAGCAATAGGCCATCACTATTACGCTGTTTGAAAGAAATATTATAATATTAGTAATTTCAAGCTAGATCGAGTCTTTCCCTCCAGTCCTGCTTGAAGAACAACAGTTCAAGCCGCCACTTTAGCTGATATAAATAGCCCGTCTATGACCCTCAGCTACCAAACGCGGGGCTTAAGACTTTGTACATATCTAGAAAGGTGGGTTCTTTAATCACTTCTGGATAAACAGAAGCAAATTCCCGTTTTCGTAAGGATTGCATTCTAGTTGCGAAACCTGCACTATGCTACCGACAGTAATCGCCTTTCGAACCTGAAATACTTCAAGGCTCATCTAACTCGGGGTTCGACATTCTGATCGGAGCGTTCAAACGGATTTAGCCGAGAAGTTCTTGGGGCAGAACATTTTCCTACCTTGTTTATAGAATGTTGGTGAATTGGTATCCATAGAGTAGTTAGAGGCATCTGAAAGAGTGTAAATTGTTCGCATGGAAACACTTCTGCTCTATGAGAAGGGTGTTGGTCATACTAATTGTACAAATAAGAGACCTCTTTACTACTACAGCTAAGAGTGGCTGTACTTTCTCAGGCTGCCATTTCATTTTATTTTTTAAACAAATTCTGCCAACAAAAAATGGAGTTGAACGCTAAATTTCTTGATGTAGAGAAGATAAGAGTACCTCCGATAACGGAGTTGCAATTTATTCCTTAGTATCCGGTATGATTCCCAGTACACCTGTGAAGCCCGACAATAGCCTAGTTACCCTTTCGGAAATTGACGGTTGGGTAAGCAAATTAAGACAGTACACATCCATTTGCCCGAAATGCACCTTTATACAAAGCACATGGCTAGCTTATTAATGATCATGACAAATACTTCAAATCTTCAATGCATACCAATTCTTGTTGTATATAAATAATAGACTTGTAACTCTTGAGTACTTTGTTCAATATCCTCGCTACGGCGTCTCAATTTGCCAATGTCATTTACTCGTATGTAATAAACGTAAACAGATTCGAGTTTACCTAACATTTTTTTCTCCGACAGGTCTTGTTCGATTTGTCCCACGGGGGCGCCAAGATGCTGTTCTGATTGGCGAACCTTTGGATCCTAATATTGATGTTGGTGAAGAGGTTCGGAGTGGGAATAATGTTAAAGTAAAAGTTTTCAGTGGTACTTCAATCTTGGACTTTGGCTCCGTTACGGGAAACATAGAATCCATCGACCGCATTCTATCTCCACTTGCTATGACTGAAGTTGGCACTATTCGATGCATTGGACTGAATGTGAGAATAGGTTCAGATATTCACACAATTGAACCGTTTCTAATCAGTCATAGTATGCAAAACACGCAAAAGAGGCAAATCTCGAATTGCCATCTGTACCAGTTGTATTTCTGTACGTATCCCTTCCTTGATTCATGGATGCTGATGCTCACCACTCTTTCTTGCATTTGTAGGAAACCGGCGACATCTCTTGGAGATCCATGGCCAGCTTCAACAATAATACCGAAATTCTCACTCGCTGACGATACGGCAGACTATGAATCCGAATTGTGCGTGATAATTGGCAAAACAGCCAAAAACGTGCATGAGGAAGACGCACTGTCGTATGTCTTAGGTTATACGGCGTCAAACGATATCTCGGCGCGAAAACAACAGTTTGAACAATCACAGTGGTGTTTTAGTAAGGGTTTTGATACATCATGCCCCATTGGTCCAACGGTTGTCTCAACGGCTGCCATTCCGGATCCGAGTCAGCTTCATATCCGTGGATTGAAGAATGGCAAAGTCGTGCAAGATTCGCCGCTCAGGTCAGTTTTACGATGTTCATATTCCTCCTTTGCAAACGCTATTTTATACTTGTCTGTTACTAATTTATATGGATGGCATTTAGTGACTTGATATTCAGTATCCCAAAACTTGTCAGCTGGCTATCCCAGGGAACAACGCTACCCGCCGGCACACTCATTCTTACCGGAACACCTGCAGGTATTGGCATGGCAATGGAACCAACGGAGTACTTGCATGATGGGGATGAGTTCGCCGTTAAAATTTGGCCTCATATTGGAAGTTTATACTCTACCATACGAATGGAGCAGTGAATTAATACAACTTAATGAAATGATCCATTAGCTTTGCGAGAACCATCTCAGTTATTACGCATTCCTTTGCTTGCAGATAGAAGTCATATGCATTACAAGATAATTTAAATGAACTCTCGGTTGCAATTGTAACCAAGCTGAGAGATTCCCTCTTATCTCAGTAATTTCACACATCTACTACGTCAAGTATTGTGCCATATAATCCACTGCCATCAACGCCGGCATCATTTTTTCACTGCCCCTAGTTAGTGCGAAGATGGGCGGGCAGCGGGAACACAAACGAGCAATCCACCCGAAACAATAATGCTGGAAGTTTTCATCAGCCTAATAATGTTTTACACATAAAATTAGATACCTCCAGTTATTTACACGCCGATATCGGGGGTTACGTGTCAACCCCTCGATAACGGATCAGATTTTGCAAATGATAAGCCACCTACATAACAAAAAGGGCAGCCAGGGATTGGTAAGCATCTATAAGCGGAATAGATCAGCATTTGAGACTAATCTTCCAGATACATGACATAATATTAATTACCTCATAATGCCTTACTCGGACAGAAGGATCCTCGCCTAGACGCGGATTTGGGTTCAAGTATCAGAAGGGCGCGCCCAGTGGATGGACTACAAGTGATGTTGACGCTAAGACTAATCGAAAGTGGTAGCATGTGGAATTCGCATGTTTTTCTTCTCTTTCTATGCATGCCCGTTACGGACTGCCTAGATGAGCCGTTTGTCGAAAGCCATCTGAGCGCACCTTGGTGATGGATGGTTATGGGGCTGGTTGCGTGATTCCCTACGTAAATGGCAATACTCCCTGGGTATTGTCGGCTCTAATCGTTATGATGATGGAGACAAATACTTTCCAGATATTTAAGATAGATAATACTGCCTTTCTCTCCAAGTGGGCATATCAATTCTATTCTTCTTGAGTCAAAGAAACTCATTACATAAATGGCATCTCCAGCGAACAACGACGGGCTCAAATGGCCAAAATTGCTTCACAATGGCACCGAGACGGCTGCAATAATAAATTCACCAATCAAACCTTTGGATAATCTACAAACAAATTGCACGGAGCACATGCTTATCTGGCAGTGGGACGAATCTACTGGTTGGCAGGCTCCCGAAATCCGACCATATGGACCACTTCCTATAATGCCCAGTGCCAGCGTTCTTCAATACGCAACGGAATGCTTCGAAGGCATTAAAATCTACCGAGGGCATGACGATCGGTTACGCGTTTTCCGATTGCAGCTCAATTGTGAGAGGATGCGAAAGTCATCTCTTCGTGTGGGATTACCCGAGTTTGATACAGCTCATTTAGAATCTCTTTTGATGCAATTCGCTGCGCTTGAGGCCGAAAAATGGCTTCCTAGCGGCAAAACCGGTCAAACGTTATATCTACGTCCAACTCATATCGGGTTGACGGCTGCCCTAGGTGTTCAAAAACCTCGACAGTCTTTGTTGTATGCCATTGCTACTTTGCTTCCGGGCTTCACTACCAAGGGGAATGGTATGAGATTGCTCACCTCCCCAGCCGAAGCTGTTCGAGCTTGGCCGGGTGGGTTTGGAAATCGAAAACTTGGGGGTAATTATGGGCCCACGTTACCGGCACATGATGCAGCTCTTCAGAGAGGTTTCGATCAAATACTTTGGCTTTTCGGGTCAGAGGGATTTGTTACTGAGGCCGGCGCAAGCAACTTTTTTGTCGTATGGAAGACGAAAAGTGGCGAAGTTGAGCTCGTCACTGCAGGCCTAGACAATGGCACGATTTTGGAGGGTGTTACCCGCTACAGCGTTTTGGATCTGGTGCGATCTAATCGTGACAAACCTTCAGCGTGGCATCATCGGGGTCATACGCTGCCTCCCTTGACAGCCACTGAAAGAGACTTCACCATAGATGAGATACAAGATGCTGTGAAAGAAGGTCGGCTGATCGAAGCATTCGCAGCAGGAACTGCGGTAAGTTCACGTCAAGATGTAACCCTAGATTAAAATAGCGGTATAGATAGCTGATTGAATGACTGTAGTATTTTATTGCATCTGCTGAGGCAATACATCATCGAGGAAAGGATATACCGATCCCGCTTCCAACAGCAGAATCCGCATCATATGCTCAACTGATCAAAGAATGGTTGTCGGATATCGTGTTCGGCGTAGAAAACCCTCATAAATGGACGAAAGAAATTTCTCTGCAATGAGTTACTGTGGCAACCTAGCTCTGATGGTATCGCAAAGGCAGCTATCAGGATTAAATAAGGATTAGGAGTACCAGTGGGAAGGAAGGGACGATAGAGCACTCGTATTTGTGTTTCTAAGAAAACAACTAGATGTATGTTAAATTGATCATGGTTTTTCGGATATTTGTATATCTATATAGTCTAAATAAGAGTATAAACTGGACTTGAGATATGAAGATGAATTGAAATACTTTGTTAAATACAAACGTCTTAAATACACCTCGAAATTAATATGATTCACTATTTGGTTACTATTCATATCTTTCAACCTCAACCTGCTCTTTCGCATTGGACAAATGACCTTGAAAAGGCTCCTGATGAGCATAGTTGAAACGCAGCTCCGCGATAGGAGATGAACGAATTAGTTTCCTTTCCGGCAGGGCACTCATTCATACAGACATTTGACTAGGTGTGGTATATTTCCAATGGTGCTGCTAGAGATAATTTCACAGTAATCTAACCATAAGAGCTCAATGTCATCACATCGCTTGGAATTCTCTAGCAGTAGAGTATTTAGGTAAGATAAATTTGTCCTTACATTGCGCTAACTAGCCTAAAAGCTAGATTCATCAGCCTCGCGGGCGTGATTCTTCTTTCCACCCTTCTCAGCAGCGGCCTTCTCTTTAGCAGCGATCTGGGCTTCAGTGTGGTGAGGGTCTCGCCTGGTAACCCAAGAACCAAACTCATCATCCTCAGGAACCTCATCAGCCTCGCGAGCATGGTTCTTCTTTTCACCCTTCTTCTGAGCAGCGGCGGCCTCCTTGGCCGCAATTTGGGCCTCGGTGTGATGAGGTGCACGTTTATCAGCCCAAGACCCAAACCCATCATCCTTGGGAACCACGTCGGCATCGCGGGCGTGGTTCTTCTTACCGCCTTTCTTCGCAGCAGCAGCCTCCTTGGCAGCGATTTGGGCCTCAGTATGGTGAGGTGCACGCTTATCAGACCAAGACCCGAACTCATCATCTGCGGGAACCTCATCAGCCCCACGGGCATGGTTTTTCTTTCCACCTTTCTTGGCAGCCGCTTTTTCTTTGGCAGCAATTTGGGCCTCGGTATGGTGGCGAGCTTCAACTCCTGGGATAACGGAGCGTACCAGCTTGGTAGCCAGAGCTGCAGCAGAACCCTAACAAACTCCGTTAGCTTGATTCAATTATCATCGCAATCGACAGACTCACAACATATCGGCGCTCGAGGTCTACAGATCCAGCTGTTGGGAGGCCGGCAGCGAAAGGGGCCAAGCCAAGAAGGCCCAAAACCAAAGCATTGGTAGCTGAAGTGGGACGCATGGTGATGAAAATTTGAAGAATATGTAAAGAAAAACTGAAGGAAAATTAAAACGTTGATGCTTAACAAAAAGAGTAAAAGAAAGAAAGCAAAACTAGACTGGCCGGCAGTCAAAGAAGAGTAGAAAGGGAAAGAAGAAGGATGAGATGAAGACTGAAGTGATGAATGGGAGCCGAAACTCAGAAAAGAAGGTAAATCCAGGCGTACTTTATAGGCCCTCGAGTACACTGACTCTATACGGACAGCCGTAATATTAGCTGGTTCACTCCACCATACAAGATCGTCTGCTCAGGGTATCATCAGAAACTTGATTGAAACGGGATATTCCATCAATCACTTTGCCAAAATCTAGAAGCGAGTACCAGTTGAAACTTACTATCGATATTGTACCGAGGCTTTTGGAATTCTCCAGACTGTTCTCCGTAGTAGTTTTACCACAATACTCCAGTTTCAGGTTGGGTTGCGTTAAGCGCTGGTATCATATGAGACTATGAAACGGTCGCTATTTCAGATCATCTGTAAAATATGAGCGATATACATCTAGCTGTTTGAAAGTCCGTTGATCTTTTTTTCGTAGTCGTCGCTTGCTAACCGCCCCGTTTAAAGGTACGTGATCTAACATTGTCCCTTTTCAACTTTTGTAACCGTTCGAGTTTCGTTTTGCCAAGGCCAGCCCGCTATCCACTTTCCCCCCTGCGCGGCTGAGGAGCCCCAATGACTAGATCATTCCAGTGCAGCTCTCATTGCGATCCCCTTTTTTGTTCATGAAAATCCCAAGATTCAACATAATAAACAGAAAAAAATTATTCGCTGAAGTTCTTTATCCAATTCCATTATACTTATTTTCCTTTGCGCTACTATGGCTTTCGAATATCAACGCCTTGAAGCATCTTTGGCTAGCGAGAAGCTTAGCCGTTTATCGTCCGACTCTACTTCAACTCTGCAGGCAATTGATGATCTAGACTATTTATCGGACAATACAGAATTGGGTTACAAAACCTCACTCCGCGAATCAGCTTCAGGATGGATTAAATCGAAATGGCCCTGGATTGCACATGCAGCTCTGCTTATTATCTCATTCGGGATGCTCGCCAGCACACTAATATTGCGATCTTCCACCCTGCTTCTTGTTCGGCAGATTTCTGCTTGGTGTACGTGGTGTATGGGGAATCAAATGGACACAGACTCACTAAATAATGCGCAGCGCCCGCCGACGTCTCCGTGCAATACGATCATGTTAGATACAACCTTACAACAAAGGGTAATCCTTTCGTAGGTGCTGGCCCAGAAGTCGATAGAGTTTGGAGGGAGATTTCGTACGATAGTGAGTATACAATCAATTAAGCAAGTATTAACCGACTCTAATAACTGTGTGAAAGTGGGAGACCAGTGGATATCAAAGTCCGACTTATGGAAGTTGGATATGCCAGAGACTTCGCTCAAGACCAACCATCCTACCACTGGGGAGGAAGGGTACAGAGTTGGCATGGAAGTCTTTCACCATTTACACTGCCTCAATCTTTTGCGACGAGTCACCTATAAGGAATACTACGAACCTCTTGGTGGAGAGTTTGCCCATGGCCCGGAAGCCCTTCAAGCACACACAGGTATGTTTTGCACATGTGCATTCTGTCGACGGCATGATGAACACATTGAACATGCCTTTGCTCACTCATATGTAGATCACTGTATCGAAGTACTTCGCCAAAACATTCAATGTAACGCTGATATCGGTCTTTTCACTTTCTATATGATTCCAGACGATCCGCTTGCTTGGCCCGAATTGAACTCGAAGCATGTTTGTCGAAATTTTGACAATGTGCGCAAGTGGGCGCTAGACCACTCAGTGGGAAATATGGAGGTGCTGGAGGACTAGACGAACTCCGTTAAAAAAACATAAAAAATAGAATAATAATGTAGCCATGAGTTTACAACAATAACAATACTTTCCTGATCTCAAGGTGTGTGCATTTGGTCTTAGATGCCTTCATGTGATTAGTCCTTGAACACAAATTTTATGTGTTGTACCTTCATAACCTGCAATTGAATACAATGTGTCTTTAGTTGTGGCTCATTCTCCATCGCATTAGTAAAACACCGCCCATCTGATCTCGGAGGTTCGCTTTCGTTCAGATCGCCTAACAACTTAATACTCAACTAAAACAGCTATCTAGCTTATACCCGATCTTTCACTACATGCAAATCACGCCTTTCTTTCAGAATTAGATTCCATAGGTCCTAGGCAAGTAATATTCAATATTTTGCAAACTATAGGGTAGTAGACATCACCCATCTAAGTGTATTTACTCCGGACCTGATAGTCCGGCACTAAGTAAACTTCAGGATAGCACCCGAAGTGTAGCGCTGCGGGCCGGATTTAGTTGGCGTGAACAGTGGATTTACGGTCGCGTAGCTAGCTTTGGTGGAAAAAGGGGACCCCCGTTTCAACTGCTCTGATTCTAGTATTTCGCTGATCTCTAGGCCACTCAAACACTCGTTACATAGTTTAGCGAATGCCTCTGTTCCGCATAGAGGGTTTTCGCTAAGGGGGTTTGTTTTATGCAACAAGTTCTTGTGAGAGATTCTGTTCGCCTCAAACAGTAAAAGTTTTGACTGTGTACGTACTAGTTTAGGAGGGGCGATGTCGTTTGGACTAGTTTCATCGATTCGGCGGCTATTTTACTTCCACTCTATTTCCTAAAACCTTCTTCGCTGCATCACGACGTTTCTAAAACTATTTGCTAGTAGGGAGGGCATTTTCTTGTTCTTGTTCTTTTTTCTTCATTTCATTCTTGTACAATCATTATCTTTCTAAATTCTATGCATGTTCACCAACTGGATTTTGGTGACACTATGGCATTCGCTGGGAAATACTGCAAAATCGAAGACGACCATTTCCATGAGAGTGGAGATGATCTAGAAGAAAACAAACCCAGTTCAAGCAGGTCTTCATCAATCACGAACTTCTTTAACAAGAAGAATTCCATTCCTTTCAGAGATAATGCAGATTTATCGACACCCTACCTAACACAACACACAACGACAAAGGCTGGGACGTCCTCCAACTTCTGGACGTGGTTACGATGGGGAGTTGTCGTCGGGCTTCAGACAACTCTGATCATATTAATATCCATAAAGTCAAATAATGACACAAGAACAAGAAACGATCTTCAAAGCTTAGCCGCAGGCGGCGAATTTGTCGAAACAGGCAGTGACATAAATGGCATTTACAAAACTCGTGAGTACCACATTGTCGGCGTCGGGGTTCTCCATTCTAACCATTAGGTAGTATCGCACACGTACACATATCTCAAGCCCGAAGAAGATAAATATGTGCCGAACATGACATCAAATGACAATCGCATGGAAATTCGAAAAAATTGGGATATGCTGATGCCACGTACGAAACCGATGATCCGCTGTCGACGTTATTCGAAGATGTGCTAATAATATTTATAGTTGGGAGCGGAAGTGTCCTTATTCCCGACTACCGGGATCACCCTTTGCTTGGAGATCCTATTACAGATGACCCTATTCGTTCCGGACCGTTATTTGAAGCGTCATGGACGCACGCATTACACTGTGTAAGTCTATGCTACTCCCGCTCGTCTCCACCTGTTAATATTCCTTCTCTAATCGTATTAAACCCCTTGTAGCTATATTACAGCGTGGATAGTTACCACCAGTTGATAGTGAATGGACCCAGCGAAGACGATAACCCGAGACATGCCGCCCATTGTTTCGAGTATCTTCGAAATAGTATTCTATGCAATCTTGACATGACCTTGGAAGGATCCATGTCAACACCAGATGATAAAGAAAGAGGGCAACCTCATGTTTGCCGAAACCGAGAAGAGGCTATCTCTTGGATTGAAGCTAGGAGAATGGATGATGCACAAGACATCGTTGGTCCCTAGCAATATGTCTTTTCATAGTACCTGTAATATTATATAGACTACCATTGAGATGAGTATCATAAATATGTGCCTATGGGATGTTTTTTTGTGTCAAGAAAAGGTAATGACTATGAACATCAAAAGACTCATCTGGATAATCTCAGGGTAGCTAATGACTATGCCCTGAAAGTGCGTATGCTCCGCTGAAATGAAGTTGTATCTACTCAAAGCTGAGATTGTGCATTGGAGTAGTGTTTTGTCTTCAGAAAAAAAAAAGGTTGTTGAGTAGTAATATACGTCACAATGGCCCAATCACAATGGCAAATTAGTGGCAAGGATGTGCAATGCACAATTACTAAAGGAGACACCAGAGTATATACAAATCATTCTATTTTTTTTTCTTCTCAGACTTCTAGTCTTAGCGCGGAGTACACATCAAATTATATGTCCCCTTTTATCGCCAATAGCTAATTTACACACTGGCTGATCCGTAGCTATAGAGGCTCAGTCTGTTGGAACCACCGCAAATTTCAGCAGCGTTGCCAGCACAATTCATGTTGCACCCAGCGTTTCCGTCTGGAGCGATAGTATTGCCATTGGCGAGGCTGTTACCGCAGTCTGGAATTTGTTAGAGCTAGAGCAAAAGAATCACAAACTGGAAGGAGACTTACAGCACTCATCGGCAAACTCGAGGCCTGCAAGAACAAAGCCCAAGCTCTTGCATACACTTTGACATGCCTCAACAGTCATTGACGTTGGCCCGTTGGGAACCCCCTCGGCAGTCAGTGCTCGAGCGTTGACACTATCTGTATAGCATCCTCTGGAGGTCCATCCGGTGCTCGCGGGGGGCGGAGCTCCAGTTGCGGTCGCCAGTTGGTACACGTTAAGGCGATTTGGGCCTCCACATGTTTCCTGCGGCGCACCGCTACAGGTCATGGTGCATTGAGCATTTCCGTCAGAAGCAGGGCCGCCTCCGTTTTCGAACTTGGTATCGCACCCTTGATATCGTTAGTCCTATTAGAGTATCATCGTCCTTGATACAATACTTACAGCATTCTCCCGAGTATTCAAGACCCGCAATAGTATATCCAGCAGCTTTGCAAGCCGTCTCGCACGCCTCGACCGACATGGCAGATGCACCTCCTGCGACTTGAACCTGGTTGGCTAGAGTTCGACCATTCACGTTGTCAGAGTAGCATCCCAGGGAACTCCATCCAGTTTGCTTGGGCGGTGAGCTAGTGGTGATGGTCGACATTGTTGTCGGACCCTTTGTTGTGGAGCTAGGAGGAGGGGGGTTCGTGCCTCCACTGCCAGAAGCAAGCCGGAAGAGAGCAATAACATCAGCGAAGGCGTTGGCATTGGCAGAAGAAGCCGCTAGCACATTTCCATTCTCGGTGATCGAGTTGACGACGCCAACTGTTCCCAAGTTGTAGATGTTAATGTTGGTCAGCGTGCCTTCGAGGTCGACGATGTTATTTTGGCAATTTTGCGGCTCCACACCATTGTTGCAGCCTTTCACTTGTTAGCTTACTTCTATAGATTGAAAGAGACAACGACTTACCTTTTCCATCGTTGTTTTCGAAGAAAGAATATAAGCCGGCAGCATAGATGAGAACATTCTTGGAGCCAAGGATTCTCAGGCCCCAAGCCTCCGCACATCGGCCAGATTGGCCGGCGCAGGAAGTTGCAAAGTTGGGGTCATTTATAGCAGAATTGACGGTGAAGGGAGTTGGGGCGAGGGGGTTTGGTTGGTAGTACCTGGTCGGAATTTATTAGCCATGAGCAAATGAGGGCGATTGATATACCTACGGTGTCTCTGTCTGAATAACTCCTGCATAGATGTTTTGGGTGTTGGCAAACTGATACTGATACAGAACGTGGTGCTCAACAGCGGTTCCGACACTGGAAGAGCGCGTCAGTAGATTGCTCAAAGCAAAATAGAAGAGAAAACTTTGGGACTCGGATAGAAGATATCACATACAACCAGAACGTTCCTGCAGTGCTTTCCACATACAAGCCTCTGCCGCTGAAGATGGTGATTTGTGAGTTGTTTGCGTCCTCAATGTCGTGGTCCGCAGTCCAGAGCCAGTTCTGTTCACATTAGCTAGGAACTATGTTTCCCTACTGGGTTAACTCACATTCTCCATGTACAGGTTGCTTGCGCTGGACGTGATATGCATGGACATGTAGGCGCCAATACAAGCGGTGTTGACAGCGGTACTGCCCGCAGTGACCGGACACTGCGCAAGCTGGAGGTTTGATCCCTTGAAGCCACCAATTCTGGTATGTACGTCCCACATACCACTGGGGGTCCCAGAAGTAGCCAAGTTCCACTCGATGAGAACGGCTCCGGCTTGAGTGCCTTGGGTGGCTACAATCATGTCTGACCATTCCACCTGCCCAGTCTGGCCAGGCGTACCCACTTGAACAACAGGCTTGGGATTGTTCTGGTCATTGAAGAAGCTTCCAGAAGACAAGATGATGGGGTATTCTTCTCCGACCAGCTTCGCACCAGGGGGGATCTTGAGGGTGCTAGTAACGCGGTAAATACCAGCATCAAAGTACACGATTTGGCCTGCAGCGGTTGCACTGTTAATGATGGCTTGTAGAGCAGCGGTGTCGTCCGTAACCGCGTTACCTGGATTCCCACACTAGGTTAGCACTCAAATCTCTACACATCACAGGCACTCGTGCTCACCAGTGGCGCCGGCAGATCGAACGCTCTTGAATGACGAAACCGGCAGGGTTTCATATTGAGGCTTTGAGCGAGTGTAGTATTTGGATCCGCTCAAGAGTGATGAGGGACGAGCATTTGCAGCGATAGTGCCTTGGAACGATGTCGGTCCATTTGGAGTATACTGGTGGCCCTGACCCCATGCAGCGATTGTCGTAGTTCCGCCAGCCAGAAGAGTAGCACCGCTGGTCGATTGAACGGCCACTGGAACATTGTTGAGAGAAAGGTTCTCAATGATGAGGCTGTTGGATGTGGGGGGCGTCTGGCTCGCACTGTAACTGGTCCTGATTCCGACTGGCGTTCCGGTGATAGAACTGTCAATCAGTGTAATAGACTCGGCGGACGAGATGTCAATTCCCAATCCACAGTTGTTGATGCTGATGCCCTGGTAAACCCACTCCCAGGTGAAGCCACTGACGATGGCTGTCCCACAGTTGTTGAATACCAAGTTGCGCATCGTGAACTGTTGATTACCTACGGCTGCGCCGATCAAGCCACCGTTGAAAGTCAAGTCTGTGAGGAATCCAGCAGAACCTATGGAGCTATTAGCTAGGAACATATAAAAGAGTGCCGTGACTCTGTAAGACATACCGTTTTCGACGAAAAGGCCCACTTGTTGGTTTCCAGACGCAGTACTCATTGTGACCTGGATGTTCTGCAAGCTTGTCGCCTGGGCTGTCGGCCAATGGATACCATACGTCCTGGGTGCAGAAGCCGGCATAGATGTCATATCAAGCTTGAAGTTGCGCACTTGACGATAGAACACGTTGGTAGAAATCCAGTTGGGGTCATTGGGGTTGTTGTCGCCATAGTAGGTATCACCATCAATGAGAGCAATACCGTTGAAGTTCGCCGTCGCCTTAATGGTGGGAAGATTGGTCGCATCACCAATGATGTTGGTATAGTACTGATCAATGATGGGAGTCGAAATCAGGTATGTTCCAGCCGGGAAGTACACTATCGCCGGAGTCAAAGTGCTGGACTTGCAGAGTCGGCCACATCGACCCCCTGACAGGATGGCATTGTTAATTGCTGCCGTGTCGTCGGTAACACCATCACCTTGAGCATTCTATGTCAGTAATTAACTGTAAGACACAACGAAATGAGGGAGATTAATTATACCCTTTGCGCCAAAGTCCTTAACATTGCGGTATACGGTGTAACCACTGGGTGCGAAAGGCGCAATTCCTTGTTTGGCAATATTCTCATACCAATAAGACGAAGCACGCTTTTCCACAGCCGGTTCAGCCTCGGCCCCAGGGACAATCACGCCCCGGCATGTCGCTGCAAGCGCGAGGGCCGAAAGCACGACGGAGCGCATGAAGCCCATGATGATAGAAGCTCTCTGCGCAGCTTCGCAGTTACAATGGATGAGCCAAGTGGCAGGGTGAGAGAAGAGACTTCCCAGGGGGCTCTATGCTCTTAAATCATTTTGAAGAAGAATACTGAAACACGGCAAGTGGGCATGGATAAATTACGCTTAATGGGAGTTGAGAACTCCGCGATTCAGTTAGACAAAAGAAAAGGGCCTTTTAGTCAACCACGAGGAAGCTTTCCATGAGCCATAGATGGAGAACGACCGAGAAAGTCATCGCGATTGCGTTGCAAAAGACGAGCTATGATGGCAATAGCTGGCACCCCTTACCCGGTAACCTTGCTCGTGGGTAGACAAATAGGGCCCAATAAAGAATAGGCCCGAGATGATGCCAGCTGTTCATGCTAGTGAAGCGTTCTTTCTATGCATCTTTGGCGGCAGAGAGTCCGGGGTGGGAGATGTGGGCTTCGGCGATGTTTGGCGGTTGGACCGACATGAAGCCTAGTCATCTATTCCGAACGGTCACGCATCGAACGGGCGCTCGTGCTGTGGGAAGAGAAACTGAGAACAACGCCGAAACCAGTCTGGACTCTGGACGCGGCGCTCTCGCAAATCAAGTTTCCGCAACTTGGGGTGGAGCGCGTGTTCAGTTTAGCATTTCTCGCGCCGAAACCTGCGATGCTCAAAGGGGGAAAGGCCCAGACAACGTGAGATGAGCAGAGCCAGAAGTCATGCGGTCGCGGAATCTCGGAGTCCAGGGTCAGCCCAGCCCAAGTCCAGCCCCATGTGCCGAGTAGCTCCGAACACCGGTACCAGGGAGCATCTCATTAGGACCGAAATCTGCTGCAGAGTTGTGGCCTCTTGCCGCATATATGCGGGGTGATAGCGAGTCTGGGGTCGAGACTCCAGACTTCCCCAGGTTGAGAAAATAAAAGCGCGGAGAGCAGGACGAGGTGTAATTGGCGCGGACCCCGGCAGATCGGCAGGGCCAAATACGGCCGGGAATCACCTATGACTATCGGTGATATGCCACAGCGGGACATAGGCAGAATTGCCACATGTGGCCACGGGTTGATTTGTATGGGTTACTTTTTGGTCATTCTCCCACCACTTATCTCCCGCACATATTAAAATGATGTAATAGTTAGTTGACGGCTCAATCAAGCCAACCTGGTCTGTCAATTAACCCAATTAATTTTTGCCAGCTAGACTATCGTCATGAGAGCTCCTTTGTCTGCTCCGTATGCTGCGTGCTGTCCTCCTGCCCTTTTTAGATTCAGTTTTTAACATCGCTTGCGCAAGAAGAATTACTATCGCATGTCCAATGGAGTCAATATTGAATAAAATCTGCCATGGAATGTGCTTGGTGGAATATATTTAGATATGTAAGCAAACTACTAACCATGAGATTCGGCTCGGGGTGTGTGGGGTTAAAAGAGAAAAAAAAAAACTCACAGAGATTCGCTTTGTGATTCTATAATATCAACGTATCTATAATAGTTTATTAAACCGTGAGAAGTGATGAGAAGTTTTCCAAGGCATCCATGGAGGAGAATTATCACTCTCTGGTAATCAAGCCCCTTTCAAGGTGAATTACATCTTCTAGAATAGTATGTGGAATATCACGATCAAGACTTTGGGTATCTTTCTGTTATCATGTGTAGGTTAGGTATAATATTTTGTAGATGAAAGGTCTTAGTTGTCCATCATAAAGTCGGGGGTAGGACCTCTCGTATACACGATCTACGAGATCCGTAGAAACCGATTGGTCAGGGATACCCTGCAGTCACCACTTTCCGACTAAACCAAATCATGTTCCCATTCAGTGCTGGCTCAAGGTCTAATCCCACTTGAGTGACTTTATCATCAGCATCTACTTTGAACGACGCTCGTACAACCAAGTGGTCGCGCGGATCCTCGTTCAGAGTCATAAGAGTGGCCAACCAAGATTCCTTGCAGACATGCACCATCCGTATTACCATGGGGATCTCTTGAGCAAGACGCGAAGCAAATAGCGAATCTCCACGACACTCCAAAACTAAATCACCATAACCGGCGTGAATATAGTCTCCAGCGTAAGATTGGTAGGGAAGAGGAGGTGAACATCCAGGGCATGGGAGAGATGGGTAGAGGGTTTCTGGGGAGCGAGCAATATATGATCTTCGCTGGGAAATACGTTCTTGGAGTTTAATATTCCAGTCAACTCTTTCATCTTCAGGTGTCCCAAGGAGATCATCAAGCATCCCCATATATAGAGCTGTCTGGACGCAGTGGCTTGACCCTCTGGTGTTTCCCATCATTACCAGCCCCCATTGGCGATCTGGGAGATACATCGCGGTGGTTCCAAATCCAGTCCAACCACCACTATGCCACACGACGCGTTGCCCGCGGTAGTGATCGATGAACCATCCCAAGGCGTAAGAATGCGGTACCGGGAATGGATTGTTACCGGGGGCTGAAAATGAGATCTGCGGGGTAGTCAGGGTGGTATGCCCAGCCGGACTTAAGGGCGGAGACTGCGTCATCATGCACTGCAGCCATTTTGCATAGTCAACAACGTTGCTGATAATAGCTCCTGCCCCTGACACTGCAGGAAAATCAGGCACTGGCTCTTCCACAAACGATTCACTCGCTTCGCTCCATGCGTATCCGCGAGCTAGGACTGTTCCTGATGCCTTGGCTTCCATTGCATCTGCCGGCGTCCAATAGGTGCGGGTCATGCCCAAAGGCTGCCAAATGTTTTGTTTCATGAAATTGCCCAGACTCATTGAGATCATAGTCTCCATAGCATGCGATACAGTCGAAAACATGTAGCTACTATAGAGATACCGTGTACCTGGTTCTGCAGCTCTAGGGAGATATCTCAACGAGCGGACAACATCTCTTACAGATGCGGATTTCGGCTTGAAGCTAAATTTATGGTCTGGTAAACCGGTCTGATTGCTGAGTGCATCTTCTAGCGTGATACGGGAGGGGATGGAATCATCGTCCAGAGCAAAGTCGTCACCTAAAATTGAAGAGAGCGTTGTTTGCCATGACAAATTCGATGGACAGTGATTGAACGACGAGCGCAAAACCGCGTTATCCACCAGTAAAGAGACGCTAGCAGCAGTGAAAGCCTTGGTAGTACTAGCAGTAAAAAAGACTGTTTCTGGCGTTACAGCAATATCAGGTAATTGTGCAAGTCCATACGCCTAAACTCTGGTTACCTCTGCCGTCATACTCTTGAGAAAATGGCGTACCTTGAAACTGGTCGAGGAGCCTTGAATAAGTCCAATTGCCAGGCCGGGAACATGCCATGCATCCATCAGCCTTTGGACTTTTTGGTTGAAGTCATCGTTTAAGTATGGATCACTGGATCGCGAAGGGTCATTTACGTTGTTTCGCTCCATCTGGACGGTGTTGAATGACTTCGAAATAAAGGAGTCAACAAGTAACCTTGTAAAAAAAAAAAAAAACAGCCGTCGCTGTATTAGTGTCCGGTTATCTGCAGTAAACATATATCTTTTGGACTGTATCTAGGCTGATGGAAACTGGGGTGCATGTGGTTTAGAGATATATGTATAGTTTCTTTTGACTCTCCTAGAGAGTGTGGCGGAAGTCCACTCCATCATGGGGAGTCCGCATCATAACATGCGTATAGTAATACGACACGGTGGGTACAGCATCCATCATAAAGGATTCTTCCACATGTTATGAGTCACATTAAGGTAGACGACAATAGCTCCTTATCTCAGCGGTCCTTTTGGAAATTGAACATCATACTAATGGGCCAAAAATATTTACTTTAGTTTGTATGCTGAATAAAAGCGAGGAAAGCGAGAAACGGTCACCACACAGAAATAGACAATCCGCACACACTCACCACACTAAACTTGCCTGGAATGGCGAGCGTATTCTCCTCACATGATGTGCGCACACTCATTTTGCTGCGCCAGGGCATCTATACAATGATCAAGGAAGTAGCTAAGATAATACGGCTTAGACTCGCTCGCTCTTCTTTTTTCGCAGCATAGGCACTGCTGATGCTTCCACGCCAGAATCGTTAAGGAGCTCGCTATAGCCCCGCCGTTTATAGAATTCGGGTACGGCTCCGTCTAAAAAGAGAGGGACGTCGATTTCATCTGCTATTTTGTCCGCTTCTGCGAGAATTGCGGTTGCGCATCCTCGCTTTTGCCAAGTATTCCGAGTGACCAAGGCTTCAACAACTATATTTACAGGCAAAAGATAGTCAGCCGGAGTCCATTTCAAATTAAATGACAATGCGATGGACATGGCAAAGGCGCTTTGTTTGGAGACAGAGACTTACACACTCGAGGCTGGTCGCCCATGAGCTTGTTGTGGCGCTTCGTCCATGCGCCGAAGAGTTTATCCAGAACCTCTTGTTTCATACCCCGCTGAAGAGGGATACCCCAGTCGTTCCATACACTGGTAAAAACATCACCCGCGGCGATATTGTATACAGTTCCCGTTGCAATTGGATAGCCTGCAGTCAGCTATTAGCTACTTTAATACGTAATATTACTGTCGGGGTCATTTGCTCGCTTGTTGGCTAACCTTCAGCGTCTCGAACGACCAGCAGCTTGACGCGACTATTATCCGCCTTGAGGAGAGCCTCAAACACATCAGTTGCATACTTTGCCCCGTGGGCATTATGCGGGTAGATGTTATAATCTCCTTCTGGATTCAGACCCTCATTGACGAGTTCAATCAGCTCTGGTACATCTGCTACAGTAGCAGGTTCTACTCGAATCTGAGCATCAATCGCCATGTTGACTTGACTTGCAGAAAGAGAGTCTGTGAGTTTAAAGCGGGGGAAGAAGATCGGAAAACCCTCCGTTTATCCCATCGCTCATACTCGCTCACTGGTACAGACCATCCTTTAAATACTGCCATGAGGACCCCTCGCAGGATTGCATCTTTCTAGACCTTATGACCTTTTGTTATCACTCGTAGCCCATCGCCTCCTAACGCGGTGTTCTAGCGGGCTTTGGGGTGGCACTACGGACCCAGTGTGAAGAACCTGTGTAAGCGTGCAGCCAATCAGGAGGGCGGCTACGGATATCTTCCCGTGCTATTTGTGCGGGACTACCCTCTGGCGGTGCCATTTTACGGGTGCCAGCGTCAGCGCTAGCAGTATTACTCTCGCAACGAGTTTGACTCCGGCTTCTCGGGCTTCAAGTATATGTACCCATGACTGCGGTATGTCTGAGGCGGGCGCGTTCATAACATCAACGACCTAAATGGAGCCATTATAAGACTAACTGAGACGCTCACAGGTTTTTGGTTGAGGGTGTATTGATATCATAGGGGCTATGGATACTACCAATTTTCGGGTTGGCTGTCAGATAGTCCTTCAACTTCACCAGCGGCAACTACTGAGTGGTAGTACGCACGTCACCCAGCGGATGCAAGCACATTCCGTCGCAAATCCATACCTCCACGCTTTACAAGCTTGTATGCTGCCATCTGTCAAGAAGATTCACTAAATGTGCATGTGGCTAGAGTATAGAATTAAGCTATCGCCAGATTGCATGCTTCTACGGACATGAAAGCCAAGAAGATAGTAATATGCACCTGGAAGTTGTAGATATATGATACCAGCATCATCATAGAAGCTACCAGATAGTAACTACTCACGTCGACCTAAGACGGCTTGCCACGCTCGGCGCTGATGAATATTATCCCACCACCGTTTGACATTTTCGCGGCTATCTATCAGATCGATTTCGCCAGCTGCAGAGAGTAACTCGCCCCAAGATAAGTGAAATAAGTCAGCCAGTGTGAATTCCTGTTGAGCCATGTTAGTAACATGTATTCAAAGCCTCCGTTATGTGAAAAGAAACGTCTTACGTCTCCAGCGAGATATTTTGACGTCGCAAGTAGGCGGGATTCATATACGTCCAAGATCGTTCCAAGGTCCGCTCGGTGGCGTGCAACTTTCGCTTCGTCAACAAATTCTCCTCGAACTCTACGCATATCAGTAAAACTACTGCATATAGTAATGAGTCTGTGGATTGACGCACTTCTTGAAAAGCTTCTCGCTGACCAAGTCTTTGGCGGCTGGGTCAAAGGTAGTAACTTCTACGCTGAGAAGTTGCTCGTAGATGGCGAAGGCTCTGGAGTCAGCCGGATCAACAGTAAGTTTTGACGCTTTTTCTGGTTACTTGGTGCATAGATATTTGCTTATGGCCCTCGATTCTATCGTCGAATCCTTGTCAGCGCGAACTCTGTCTAGAAGTACGAGCCTGATCCCTCCCATATCTTCCAAGAGTTTACAGTCGGAGTGCACGTATCCGTCGCGGTATGGCCACTACCTGCGTCGGCGTCGTTGGACCAGTACTGGGATGGAAAAGAATAATCAGGGCTTGGTCATAAATATGTAGATCGCAGGTAGAAATAAGCTTACAGTGACCTCAGAGTATACAATACCACCGGGACCGGAGCAGTTATCCAGATGAACCCCTTCACCTGAGCGCTTGAAAATATCTTTATCCAAATCACTAGGAAAGGCAGCAACCAACGCGACAAGGGGTAGCAGTAAAGTGGAAGAGAATTTTATCTTTAGAGCAGTGTTGCGATGATGACGATGTAGTGTAGTATGGGTGATATTGGTTCGGATGTCACAGATTTCCACAGCTTCAGGAACTGGCCGCTTTATACATACGTTATATAGCTCAGGTTTCACATCGGAAAAGGTTTGAGAAAGGCACCTGGTAACTGTAATCCCACCAAGAAAGTTATCTGTGGAGCTAGTTAAGTTACCTATTTCCTTTATATAAGTGATGACAGATTATTCCGTCGGTGGCTATCGAGCAGATCGAGATCCGATTTGCTTCAGTTTACAATTTGTGCATATAGCTGAGGTAGCCAGATGGATATCATTCAGTGGACAAAACAGGGTTTAGAGTCTGACGACACCGTATAACGTACTATACCTCGGGGCTGATAAACTAAGTATTCCGTATACGAGCCTTTGTTACTAATAGCAAACAAACTGACCGTAGAGAAAACACCCAAACAACCAGCATAAGCAGTTCGACCCTTGCAGTTTGACATATCGGAGGAATTCCTAGCTTAAAGCCGCCACGTCTTACGTCGTTTATATCCGTTTGTAACTCTACTATGAGTACATTATGACAAATTAGTCCGCCTGTTGGTTTCTTCTTTTCTTCTTTTCTTCTTTTCCGATAACTATACGAGAAAATAGCAAGGGTCTTATTTACTTTCCCTTTATGGAGTACGGAGTAGCTTAGTAGGCTATGCGCCTATCACGATTAATAGGCTCGGCTTTAGCATGCTCGCAACTACCGAAAGGTTAGCCCTACACATTCCGAGAAGGTAGCTCATATCTTCCGGGGAAATACACTGGCAGACTATTTGACTGACCTCGTAATTAGAATATTAGAATAGTGATAATTAATAATCTAATTGGAAATTACCCTGTTTCTTTATAAAAAGCGAACATTGTCTTACAAAATAGTCAGAGAGCATAAGACAGAGGTAAGTATATGTACTCAATAGCACACCCTAAGCGCCCTCAAACTTTGGATCTTGTACACTATGTAATAACATTGGTCCATCTAAGCATTAGAGTCTGCCATACGGGTTACGAAGTGCATTTACGTCCTTCACATTCCAACCCGTTGCCATCTGTTTCACAGACCAACTTTGGATCTGACTTTATCATGCATCTGGGATCAAACTTTGCCTGCTCTATTCTTCTTGACGCACGCCATCAGATGACTGTATGCCCTCTGATAATCACGTCTGATGAATTGATTCACATTCGTTTCTTCTTCTATCATGAAGTGCCATCACCAGCCATGGATCCGTGCTTACTAGGTATAAGCCTTTATCGTTGGGTCTACCTCTAGGTTCTGGGGGATACGCCCAATAACTGTATCGTCTGAACGCATATGCGCAAACCGTTCTTCGTCTTCCACAATTGGTAGCTTACTGTCTCTAACATCCAGCTCGGTAAATCGTGGCTTCGGTTTATATACCCCGTCAAAGAACTCATCCGAGGTCAAGCCCCGAGTAATGGGCCCTGAGAATGCCACTTTATCTCAATAAATGTAGCTGAGCCTAATCAATATTCTCCAAGGCCCATAGAGTTGTATATCTTATACGTGGTTAGAGCCATAACAATCATGGAGCGCACGTTGATTCTTACGTCCACAGGATCCATCATGTGGCTGCCAAAGATCTACGCTGCAGATGATATAACACCTGGTGGCATGCGCGCTAAGCTGCCAAATGGGGTAAGATATCGCGCACCCCTAGCTGTTCTCTAAGAAACGCCAGCCCAGATAGGGAGTGCAGACACAAAGATCTTCATACATACGTCCTGAGGGGCTGATTATCAAATCGGCGACACAGCCACCTGCAGTAAATGCCGGGCTTATATTAAAGTAAGACAAGCTACTTTATTCCAGTGGAAGCAACGCAACTGCGGCATACTCCAACAAGTCTACAGGGGCCGCGCAACTTGGAACTTATTCGCTCAAACCCAACAGAATGCGCTGCCATGCCAGGCATTCCCACATCCAAACGTTGTCAGCGCTGCAAGCGACGTAAAATCAAGGTGTAATTTCCCCCATTAAGCCAATGGCCTTGATATGTGCTTACTCACACTCTTCGTAGTGTGATAAAAAATGGCCAACTTGCACACCATGCTATCGCGTTGATGCCGTCTGCTCCGGACCACCGACCGAGGCCAAGTTTGTCCACAATGGTATCCATGCCACCACCAAAGGAGTAGACTGTGAGGCATCAGCTACATCTGCAAGCCTACAAGTGTCGTCCAGCGCATCATCTTACGCCATTGTCGCCATCAAGTCTCGAGATATACCCGGCGGGGCGACCTACAGCGTACTGCGTCTATCACAGGAGCCACGACCCAATCTCACTACTGTGGCAGATCGTCTGGCTGCCACTCTCGTCAGGCATCTCGAAAATGGCCCGGATAATGCATTCTTGCTGACTGCGGGCCACATCAAATTTCTGCCCGCTCGTGTTAGAGCAAGCTCTGCGCTACGTGACTGCGTTGCCCTGCTTTGTTCCACATGGACAAATTTCCGACGGGCTCTACCAGTTGAACAATTAATAAATCCTGATGTTTATGGAAAGGCGCTGCGCAGCCTGCAAATTGCTCTGAATGATGTATGCCGGCAGCTTAGCACTGAGACGCTGGCCGCAGTCACTATCTTGGAACGAGTCGAGGTTCTATTCGACGCGAGGCGGCCCCGCCATAGAGCATTGCATGGGCAAGGGATGTACGGATTGATGCTCCAGAGAGGACCACCGAGACTCGGCGACGAGCTGGATACATGCTTGGCATTTGATAATCTGGGGCCATTGGTAGGTAATGTGATGTGCATAGGCATTGATGAGTTCGGAACTGACTTTATCTAGCTGGCACTCTCACTTGTCGAGGGAAAGCAAGTCTTTTATCTTACACCACAGTGGAGAGAAAGGATGGATGAGACACTGAGAAACTCTTTGGATGTTCCGAGTGAACGTCTAGATGCGTATACTCTGGACCTGCATGGCAGTTATTGGCCATCGCTAGTGCATCAACTTAGGCTCGTACACAACAACCCTAGAGCAATTTCGACGAGAAAGAGCGCTGCATCTCTCCATGGGCGAGTTGTAAAGATTGTTCCGGAGCTTAGGATGCTAGGTGAAAGCATAGTCGCAAAGATGCGCAGACTGGGTAACATTGCTGAATTGCCAGACAGTGAATCTCCCTTAGGCATGAAGTATCATTTTGAGAACATGGGGTCCGCACAGTGTTGGATAACATATGAAATGCTCTCTATTGTCCTGAACAGAATTCTCCGCGACTTGGCTATTATTCTAAATGATCCAATTGCTCTCTTGGACGATGAGCACACGACATTGTCTCGGGACATCTGCATGTGTGTGGCATACATTGGTACATTAGGTACATTGCCTGCTATTTCGGCTCAACCGCCGTTGTTCATGGCTTACGAAGGAGTCAATGAGACTGAGAGAGCCTATTTACGAAATTTTATTCGACAGTCTGACAAATTTAAGAGAAGATTGCCGCAAAGCGATTCGGCATTGGAAAACTTTGCGCTCAACACAGCCTATGCACTCACAGGACGAGAAAAATTCTTTTAACATAAATATTAGTCACAATGAAGTAAAATAAGCTGAACTTGGTCCTCCTGCCGACAATATGTGTTTGACAGGTCAAGCTTGTTGCTTGCATACTGAAATCCCTCTGGAGTAAGAGCATATTGGTCAACAGATGAGCTAGCAATGCCTCCCGAGATAAGAGTGGAGTGTTCAATGTGCACAATATAAGCTCGCAAATCCTTCTGGGTTAAGAGTGGAGGAGCTTAGTGATAGCAATAACCTAGGCTACTAAAAGACAAAGTTAATAAATTGTTATCATGGACTACATGCTGGAATAAGGCTAGGGAAGGTAGGATTTAATAAGACACCTTAGAAGCAATTGATGCTGAGATCCGCTGCCATTACTAGACTGTTTATAGGATCTCAACTACAGCAAATTTCAACTTCCTATTGTGGTGGTTAATCACCAATACCTCAAGTAGTAGCAATGTCTTCCATACAATAAAGGTTTCAGTCGCAAGAACCTCAGGCTAGTGCTGCAAGAATAGCTTCAGCAACGCCAGCAGCAGATGCTGGATTTTGGCCAGTGATCAGGCTTCCAGACGTTACAATATGTGGTTCCCACACTGAGGGTGCTTTCTCATAGCCACCACTTTCAGCCACTAGCTTATCTTCCAAGAAGAATGGTACGACATTGCCGAACCCAAGAGCATCTACCTCCGCTTTCGAGAAGCCTGTCACTCTCTTCCCCCTCAGCAAGTGCTCCCCCGAAGAAAGCTTCACGTTGGCTAGAGACCCCACGCCTGCGCAATCGGCGGCAACGATTTTACCTTGTTCCCAGAATTCGGCAATTAGAGCCTGCGAATCCGTGTCAACGGCGAGATCAAACATCGGCCCATGGCCACCGACAACATAGAGCGCATCAAACTCGTTTGCTTTTCCGAGGAAAGATCTGAGCTTTTTCGTTTGCTGGTATAAATCCTTCTTTTCGTTCAAAAATGCCATTGCATTGAGGCCTTGAATCGATAGTTGTATGGAAGTAGGATCTGGCACTGTCGCACCTCCCTTTGGCGACGCAACGACTATATGGTACTTGACAGGTAGTAGGAAATATGGATCTGCGAATTCTGGCTATAAAGAAACAGTTGAGTGTCATAATCCTGTAGTCAAAGGAAGGGAGGTCTACAAGCCAGAAGCCGATTTCAATGTCCTTCTCTGGTACGTTGGTCACAGACGTAACGAGGAAGATAATTTTCCCTGGCATGGTTTAAACGGTTGGGATGCGAAAACCGATCGTCCGAAACAAATTGTGTGTGATTTTCACGTCTAAAGGTCTGAGTTTACTACTTGATAAACCACTGTACGCGGTCAATCTTTATATTAAAAAATTGATGCAGAGTGTGAGACGATTACATCCGTGCCTCCCGAGCATTATTGTCCTTTCGTCATTAATAAGGTCTAGAAACATCAATGTATTGTACGTTCGATGCCACGGCTAGTCCGTTCTTGTATGGGAATAATGTACAATTGTCATGAATCGTACCTAAGGGTTAGTGAGATACAGTTGTCGAGGGGATATACTGCAACATTTCTGTAAGCAGCTTCAATGTTGTTATATAGGCAACCCCGCTTGGGCGCGGGAACTGCACTAGCAGGTCAAGAAGCTATTAGTAGCATCAATGGCCGTATGGATCGTTGCATTGCTAATCTCGGACTTTGGATGGAGACCATTTTTGGTTTGGAGCCATGGTGTGCGTAGGAGTCCCCAAGAGACTGGCGAGCCATGTCGTCCGGAACTTGGTGACTATGAGCAGGCCACGGATATGAATGTCTACGCCCTCTGGCAGCTGCAGAAAGAACGTACTCTTTTGCAAGTGAAACATCTAACCCGTATGGTGGAAGCTGGTATCGATGCCATCCTTGGGCCGACGACAGCTTATATTGCACCGAAGAGCGGCGAACCTAAGACGATGAGCTATAAATGGTTTCATCGTCCTGGGCTTAAGAGCCTCATTCCCATCAGGTTTATAAGCGGACAGGGAGCTTGACAAGAGACTAGTAGGCCATATACCACTAAGCACCATAGAAACCCTAGCCCAGAAGCATTATGACCCTAATGATACGCATGGATTGTCCATCAGCCTTCAGCTGACAGCAAAGACACCGCAAGAGGACAAATTATTGGCAATAGTCGAAAAGATCGAGAGGATTTGCATAATAGGATTAAATGAATAACCAAGTAGCCATACTGGTACCATTTCAAAATGGACAATGCTTTGCGAGGTCTAAGTGTCGACAGTCTTTCGGATCTCAGTAGAATGTGCCTCCCAGTTGGTTGATCATGTCACCTTGCTCTTCCATGGAACCAGAGATCTAGATGATGCCGACTAACTCTTTGCTGCATCCTACACATTTGCGAGAAGCGCCCAGACAACTAGCGATCCAAGTGTGCGGCGATGACCGAGACTATTTTGCAGGTCATGGGCCTGGTCATTAGTACGAGTAGCTCTACTGACCTCGTGCAAGTATAAACAAAATTGGCGGCAAAGCACCTAACCTTCTAATTAATAGAAACTGGTTGTAACTATTGAACACAACGGGCAACATCAACGCTATTGATCAGACGCAGCGTCGTGCTTATGCTACTCTCTAGTGCTTACTTCATATATGCAGCATCTGGTCTGGACCAATTTTATATTCGGCAGATTGTGCGGAGTACTCCAGCGCCACATACCTCAAGCAACCCCGTCGCGTCCACAATTCACCACTGATTCTGACGTTGCTTCTGCTCGTATTGTGTAAAGCGTTGCATATGATTAGCTTTATCTAAAGGATGCCTCGTGGCGAATATAAGGTACTCCGTATAGCTTGTCTGCATATTTTAAGATATGACTTTACCTATCTTTTTGACGGTAAATGCACGACTCTATGTGTTTTCTCTCCTAGGATACCCTCCAGCCTCTACCCCTGCTTCTCGCTGGGATCTATTCGATATATTTGGCACCCCGCGCACCCCAGGGATCTCCGATTGTCTTCTGCGCTGACTAGTTGACCGCTTCTATAGCGCTTCGTTGTTAAAGCAGACGGATGTCTATCCAACGTAATAACAAGAATTGATATGGATTTCGCTATCTGAGTCAGGATCTGAGACAGGCTTGCACAGGTACGACAGTACAACTACGCGTTTTAACAGACATGAGACACTGCGCCACCACCACTCTGGGAAGCTTTACCGAATTATTGTCAATATATCCCGACTTTCATAACTCTTTTGGTGTAATATAAAACATTTACTGACTATTATGAAATGTCGATAACTGTATAGTGCTTGCCAATTGCTAAACCTTCCTTGCATGCACTCTAGTATGTTGAGTCACAGGGAGTCATTGATACTAATTGAAGATAGATTTAATTCTTTCACCCGTTGAAGAAGATGAAAGATGAATCATTAAATCTTACCGCTATATCCGCTTCTGGGATTTTTGTAACGTCTCAACAATAATACATTCGTTGGTAATTTAACCCCGGATACGGACTGACCGCAAATGCTCAAACTCATTAGAAGGTCGAGTTGCATGGATCAAAGTGTTTTAATTATCGGGGACTGTCATTCTTAGGCACAATTAATAAACAATAGACTCATGTTGTCGGTGAGATAACTGCGTGAAGATGATGAATTTACCCTGGTAATACACCCCGGCGATTGCCCCTGCTTGTTGAAAGGAAGAATTAGTCCCAATGGCCGGGGTAGAGGCAACATTGCTTCAATATATAAAGCTAATTAAATCCTTTCACATTTCTGTCAACTAACTTTGACTTCAAATAACTACAGGTTGACAATTGTTCCACATTACAGTACCAACTATTGTTTGACATCCATACTCACCTTTCAAAATGAAATTCTCTATCACCATTATCACCCTCATCTCCACAGTTCTCGGCCAACTAGGCAATATTCCGTCTTGTGCAGTCAATTGCATCGAACAGTCAGTAGTCAAAGTTACTGGTTGTGGTCCGACAGATGTCGACTGTGCCTGCCCGCACTTTGATGATATTGAAAATGATGCTATTCCTTGTGTCATCAGTTCCCAAGGCTGTGGCCCTGACGCAAACCATGGTAGGTATTGTCTCGGTTTATAAGATACAAGTACTGTTATATGTATGACAGACCAAATCGTTGCTGCTGCTCAGGCCCTTTGTGCGGGTCATGAATGAACAATGTTGAATTGTCGCTTAGGACAAGGAAATTAGCGAGCTACCTTCAAATCATCTAAGATGATCATGGCTGATGGAAATGAACTTTGTGTACAAAAAGACTATTCGAGAATATAAATACACAACATAATCACAACATTTTGTCTCTCTATTTTCTATACATCCATAAATAAATATTTCTCCTTTGTACCAGTCAGACAGGCCCAACTTTGTTACTAATCCCACTTGCCAATTGATCACGATGTTAGCCAAATCCCCTGGTGCAACTGTCTTCTAAGTGGCTGTGAGCTTTCGGAAGATGAAGCTTTTCCACATCACTAGACACGGTGTTCCAATGAGCATGATTCTGCCAATCAATAAATGCAAATTCAGTTTCACGAATTAACTCCTTTAAGGCACAGGCACATTGGCATATAATAGCCATTTTCGGATTACTACTATAGACAGCGATGGGACTGAACGTAATCTCCAGATATTAGGGACCGGCATCTAATAACCATCTTGTAATAATCTTAAAAGATACATATAAGATTGAGTAAGCCATAGGCTAATGACTAGTAGTAAATCGACCGCACCGCATTGTATCTATGCCTGCGCAAAATACCGTAGTGATCCTGCAATTATGGCAACGCCAAGACCTAACAACGTAACTTTTTTAACAGAGTTTAACAGTACCATAATCTCACCCTGCCTTTGGCTCTCGCTGCGCGATTTGCTATCATTTAAGCGTGGGAACGGAATATCTGGGACGTCTTTGCCCAAGAACGCACACAGAGGTTCCCATCCATCCCCCATGGTGTACTCCAATCGCTTCGCTTCTGGTATTATTGCCCTAATCTGCCTATAATATTCGTCATAGACTTCGCGGGCATGCTCTCGGATTTCAGATACACTTGTAGCCTTGAAAAATCCGTAATTCACCTTGAGCATGGCCTCGGCGGCTCGCGATCCGATCACACTCCCGATAAGGAAGACGAAAATCTGCTGCCCTAGGGAGAACAACTTGTCCAATACCCCTGCTTGGTAACTGTTCCACCAGCTATCAAAATCTCGCTGAACAATGACAACTTTCGCGTCAGGGTAAGCCTGGATCAGCTGATCGGCGAACGGGCAGGCTAAATCGGTAACTATGTCGTACTCGTTCCCCCAGAGATTATCCCAATCACTTCGCGTGAATCGTGACCTAGGACGCGCATTAGGCACAGTTGGCCATGTCGCTTCTGCAGCCTGTTCGATTTTGTCCCACGGATTTCCTAAAATATCCTTACCCCGTGGTGAGTCTTGTAGCCCAGGGTTCTATATGCTTCTGCGAGCGACCGCGTTGCCATGCGGAAGAGGGCGACATGAATGACGAGGAGTCCTTTACCGGCATGATTATTGTTGAACTCTTCCTTGTCACACATAATGAGATCAAAAAGCAGTTTTCCGTAATATTTGTGGTTGCAGAGAGCAGTGTGAGCGCAGTGTAAGGCGAGTTATGTTGCATGCACAGAGGAAGACAACAGTAAATGCTTGCAATTGAGAATTCAGTAATGCAAAAGTGAAAGTAAATCTGACAATAACCCCAGCATCACAACCCAACGTTTTTTATTGCAACACGCGTTATGAAGCGTGAATGGCCAATCAAATCATAAAAACCAAACTACAAAAGCTCTTTATGACATGGAATAAAGAAAATCGCGCACTGACTGCTAATAATAACTAATAGAAGGTAACACTGCTTTATAAGTTTCGTAACTAGACCTATACAAGCTTGGTCACTTTATCTTGGATAACATGAAAACAACTTTGTAGCAGTATTTCAATACTGCAGGTTAGGTCTAAGTAATAGTGCTCACTTGGAACGCCAAGGTGGGCATTGGTAATGCAACAGGACATGGGGGTTCTTGTCAGACCGGCAATACAATGTATCTTCAGTAGCAGCAGCGGGGTAGCAACTCCTCTTGCTCCTGTCCCTTGAATCAATTGGTTATTTTTGGAGAAACGTCTCAATTCACCTATCTATTGTATATGAAGTAATTTCACCATCAGTCTTAGTTGGATTTTGCCCAATTATTTAATAGACTAACTTTCTTCATAACACGGTAGTAAGTAGTTGCAGTGGAACTAGTCGCGGAGCCAGGAAAGCGGGTGCTGAGAAATCAGCCTCAAGGCGGAATATGACTAATTGTATAATCCCTATGCGGAGTACGGAGTAACAAAACTTTATATTCTGAGAAAGACATCCGTCAACTGATCGACTTCCTGGCATCTCATTTGTTGCCTTTGCCAGTCATGAGTAGTGAGCAATCGATTAAACAGCATCGTCCGCGAGGCCGACCACGAAAAGAGGTGGCCCATTCGGCACACGATGTAAGTGAACTAAGAGCAGCGAGTAACCCCAGGGATACTAATTCCATTCCTCCAGGCGCGAAGGGCTCGGGGACGGAGAGCCCAAAAGGCACTTCGGGAGCGAAGACAGCAGCATGTTAAAGCGCTCGAAGAAAGAGTTACTGGCCTTGCATGTATAATTGAAGAGATGAACGCTTCCTTCGTGTCATTTGTTGATAATACTTTTTTCGGTTCATCGGATGTTAACCCTGCGCTGCTCAAACATACCATGGAGAGATTCTTAGGGCTGGCTCAAAGAGCGAATCGCCTCGTAGAAGATAAAGATCAAGTTCACATGGACCGTCAACAAGGGGTCGATATTAGCTACAATACTCTTCAACTATCTCGCGTGGCGTCTAGTCCTATGTCTCTCCTCCCAGAATCGAGTGGAACGATGGATGCTTTAACGTTATTACAGCAGGTATCTAATACAAGTACATCTATGATGTTACCGGATCTAGGACATCAGCTCTCTTTAGATCCTGCCACTTCAATCACTTCGATCACTATCGAGCCTGAGCTACCCGATATACGTCACAACCACCTTTGGGGTATTCCCAAGAACATCTCAACAGACGTGACAAGCGCTATACCATACATCCTCGCCGGCCGTGATAGCTTCTCTTCGTTCCTCTATTTTGAGACGATCGCTATGGTGGGGAAGGCCCTTCGGGGAGAGATTCCCCAAGACATCTTGAATAGCGTTCTTCGGTACAAAAGACGCTATGCCACTTTCTCTCAGGTCTTGGATGTTGTTACCGAGGTCATGAACATGTTGCTTCACGGAACAAGCCGGAGTCCCAAGGTAAAAAGTAGAGTTCTGGAGGAACCAGAGACAAGTTTACCAGATCGGAGACACGTGAAAAGTGCGATAGCAAAGGAAATCGCATCGACGGGTACCCCAGAGGTCGAATTCATGAGCACATGGGAGGTGGAGCGATATCTACAGAATGAATGGGGATTGTTAATCAATTCCCATTCTGTTCGAATATCGTCGCATTCATCGATCCGAACGCGGCCACATACAGCCTCGCTTTCTACATACCCGAATCATTTGCATCGGTTCGCGCCACACATTGTCCCAGGCTTTACAAATCGGAATGAAAAGATATTAGAGGCGAGAATATTGATTGAGAAATTGAAAATAGGTGCCATATCTCTTGGCGAAGGACCAAGATGGCATCATTCTTTCATTGATCATGCCGTAGGATCATTCCTAACGGAGATGAGCATGAGTATCTAGATTTCTATAATTAATTAATAACGAACAAGATCTGTCATTGGGAATCTTGTGTAGAGAGATATGAGAGAGTATAAGACTCGGGAACAAATGATAACTTGTTGTAACACCAACATCCTTGTGTTGAGTCGCAACCTTTCATACCGCTCGTTCACCAAGTTGTCTGACTACAAGGCATACTAATATACGAGGGAGGCGTTTTTTATATTAAGTTAGTCGGGAGATATATTGCTGTTCCGGTCTTGATACCCTTTAACATCATTGCTTAGAATAGCATGGTGTATGGAGGCGGAGGAGCGACAGAGGAAATTACTACTTACAGAGCGGAATAACACTACGAACCGGATTATTAACTATTGCAATAATCACGACAAAAGCTGAGTCAAATTAATTATGAGATGAAGAATACCCTATTTATTCAATTAATGGGTCGTACATTAATCGGCGAAGGAAAGGCTCCGAAATGGATGCTGTAAGGAACCTGTGAATAACCATCTCTATGAGATCGGGCCGCGTTAATAACCAAATATCCTAGCGTGAGCCCTCTTCCCAAAACCGGATTTACGGAGTCTGTTCAACTTGGCTCTTAGCAAGCAAGATATGGGGCTATTTCTCGAACTGGCCATCTCTGTGTTATTCCTTGAACTGGCCATCTCGGTGCACTGTGGTAGTTGGCGCTATGAATACTAGGTTTATGACGGGTATCTATTGGGTTTACGGGTTATTATCACGTTTATAAATGAAAAATGCTAGTAGGGAAATTTGCTTGGGCTTGGAAATAAAAGAGTGTAAAGTAAAACCGACAGAACAAAGGGAGTTGCTGAATGACCCATTGAGCAATCGAGGAATAAATGCTCGACGAAGGACATATAAGCCCTTCGCGCCAATTGCATAGCTGAATTGATTCAATCCCATTCACTGTATCCAATTAACATCAACATGGCTGGAGATCTTGTCCTCATGACTGGAGCCACGGGCTTCTTGGGCTACCTTACCATCATCGACTTGCTTAAGGACGGATATCGCATTCGTGCTGCGGTCCGTTCTATGACTAAAGCGAAAGAAATTCTCTCTGCACCAACCCTAAAGAGCCTCTCTCCAACTTCAGAACAGCTCTCATTTGTATCCGTGCCAGACATGAGTGCTCCTGGCGCTTTTGACGCCGCTATTCAGGGGGTCAAATACGTCATTCACCTCGCTGCGCCGATTCCCAGCTGGGGAGAAGGTGAACAAAACTCCTCTATTCTGGAAAAGAAATTCATTTCAGCATGCGGAAGAGGTGCCATTGAGATCCTCGAGGCGGCGGCAACAAAATCTCATGGAACTGTGAAGCGAGTCGTAATGACTAGCACCACTGGCGCCATCCTACCGCTTCCCGTTGTCTCAGGCCTGGAACGCGATTTAGAACGAGTTTGGACTCCCAACGACCGAAACGCACCTCCGCCACCACCCTATAGCTCAGAGGTTGAGGCTTATCTGGCTGCGAAGAAGACCGCGCTCCTTGCTTCAGAAGCTTTTGTCCGAGATCAAAAACCGCTTTTTGACCTTATTACTGTCGTCCCACCATGGATATGGGCCCGTGACGAGCTGTCGAAAGACGAGGAAACCATGCTCCGCAGTGGAAGTAATGGGATTCTTCTGAGTCTAGTGACAGGGAAGCGATTTGAATTCGAGATGATTGGAAATGCCGCGTATGGAGAAGACGTTGCACGTGCCCACGTCGTCGCATTGGACCCTCGTGTCCCTGGTAACCGTACGTACGTAATTAATCGCGAGATAGTTTGGAACGATGCGATTACCATCGCAAAGAAGCTTTATCCAGAGGCCTTCGAAGATGGAAGACTAAAAGCGGGCAATTGTCCAAGTTTCGTTATTAAATGGGATATAAGCGAAGTAAGTTCAAGTCTAAGCTTGCCATCCAAATATATATTAACTCACTTGCCTGTCTACAGACAGAGAATGAGCTTAGGATTAAACCTCAGCCGCTTGAAACGATGATAGAGAGTGTTGTTGGCCAGTACCTGGAGCTACTGGATAAAGAGGTGGCCTGAGGACAGTGGTGATGCGCCATTATAATACGCGTACCTGACTCCATTTGTAAAGTTCATCTACTTCGTCCCCTATACTATAAATAGTTGAAGTATGGTCAAACATCAGAATGCTAAGAAAACTGTATTCGTATATCGATGGGAAAAAATCCGCTGATTCTTCACTCTATGCACGGCGCGTTTGAGTCTCCGAGAATCGTATACACCATTACGCAGCATCTTTTTGCAGGCCAAAGGGATTAAAAGCACGCTAAATTATCCTTCGTACTGTTCACTAATATTGTAACCGAGCAGAGCATCACGAGATTCCCTAGCTAATAGATGACTTGATCCACTGGGGTACTTTCTTCGCAAAATGTCTCCAAGGCCTGTGTGGCAGAGGAAATTAAATATCTCCTAATGGTATTAGGTGTTCAATCCACTTACAAGCCTCCACGTCAAAACTTGTATCTTCAATTTTACAATTTTATGACTGGTTATTAGAAGTTTGAGAGCAGGGTCTTCTGGCTACATACAGGACTTTCATTTGTGAATGTATCATTTTATAATACTCCCACCAAGTCCAGATTCAGAGTCTACATTGTTAATGTAAAGATTTAACCTTAATGAAGCAGGTGGCCTTAAAGCACAGCGAATAGCTTTTATACGAAATGTGTTCCTCTAATAACTATCACCATCAAGGTGTCATTTGCTCCTATGGTTAAAATTGAAGACACACCTATTTATTTGGAAAGACCATGATCCGAGCCAGGAGCAGAATTCGGAATATCTCTAATCTTAGCTTAGCTTGTCGCTAAACTTACGTCGGGATTGCATTAGTTTAGTTTTAAAGTTATTTTTTTGCACGCCTGAATCACTCTTTGATATCTACTTATGTTGAGTTTATAATACGGTTGTCGTCATAATTGTCCAAATCTGACATCAAGAACACACCACCGACCAGTAGTGCTTCAAAATCGCATATCAAAGGCCTTTTTTTCCTTTTCACTTTGGTTATTTCTCGATTTCCATTTTACATTTCCCCATTGATCTTTTCGTTCCTTACCACAAGTTGAAGTAAAGACGAAATGGAGCCGCTTATTTTTGTCGTTCGCCACGCTGAAGCGGAACATAATGTAATCATGGATTTCTCGCAACGAGACCCACCATTGACCTTGAAGGGCTTTGACCAGGCATCACACTTGGCGAAGACATTTCCGGAACCTAGCTCAATCTCCGTCGTCCTCACTTCGCCCCTCAAACGGGCTTTACAAACTACCCTTAAGGGATTCTCACAGGTTCTCGATTTAGATAGCGTTGGTGAAGATGGCCAAAACGGAGCCGCTAGCTTACTAGTAGATCGAGACTTGCAGGAAACAAGCGATCTACCATGCGACACGGGCTCTGATCGCGATATTTTGGAGAAGTTATTCCCAAACGTTGATCTTACAACGTTGGATAAAGATTGGTTTATTAAAACCGGCATATATGCGGCGGATGAGAAGGCTGTCATTCTTCGGGCCAAGACCTTTCGTAAGAAGCTATGGAATATTGCCAAGTCTGTGCAGTCGGATCAATCCAGTTCGTCGAGTCAAAGGGGTATTGTAGTAGTCACGCATAGCGCGTTCATGCAATATCTATCGCAGGATATGAATCTCAATCTTCCACAGGCAGGGTGGAATTCATTTCGCATTCAAGAAAGGCCTGATGGCGAGATTGTCCTATTATCTACTTAAGAATGCATTTTACAGTCCGTCCTGTCATATAGTATTTCTGTTTTTAAACGCTCGGATGGAAATGACAACGTATCAATACTATGTCAAATATAACAATTGTGTGTGTTGATGTAATATAACAAACGTTGATGTCGTTTACAGGTATATCATGCAAGGTCTAGTTGTATCATGTTGCTACTACTTGGAATACACTCGCTACTATGCTCATCAAAGGAACTGGAGTGTTAATTTAGGCCATTGTATATTATTTGTAGTCTCAGAACCCATTATAATACGTATCGCAAATAGCCTAATTGTAGACTACTCAGTTCGCTGTAGAAAGCCCACACTCATTATATCATCAAAACTTTCCGACCTTACTATTTTGTGAATGCTTTATTCTCTGAGGTATCCGTCTAAATGGTTCCCATGTTAAGTGCTCTACGCGCTATTGGGAACACCTGTTGTTTTGGTTAGAAATACGTTTGAGTCGGCAGTTGTGTCTCGTGTTTCAAAATATCTCCTCTGGAATAGACGCGTCTGCCTCGAATCTTGTCTAGCAGTGAGCAAAACTTGTATCGTAGCCAGATGGACCTGTGGAAGCAGCCCGGCATCCCCGTTATCGTGCCTTGATAGCATAAGCAAATGCTTGTCTTACCAAATAGCTTGTGGACTGGTCATTATGCACGTAACACCCGCACTGTTTGATCATTGACATTGCAACTGTATTTTGATTGAGCAATGTCCCGCACTTGGTCCGTGGGGGATGCGGCTGACGGTCAGTGGCCGGAACCACTAACAGAGTCTTCCGCCGCCCCTGCATCTGAAGAGTTACGTACGAGTATGCTATTAATCTGCAGTGGGTGTGGGCGAATTATTGTAATTTCTCAATAGGGCCCTCCCCCATCTAAAAGCTATGTACCATTATGTGTCTCATATACGAGCCCTGCTGTTGGCTGCAATCTCCTTGATGTGAAATCTTTGCTGTTGGCTCTAGTCATCTCGATGCAAAAGTTCTGCTGTTGGTACAATGTGCCATATTAGGACCACTACGCCCTCTGCAGTGATGCCCCTAATTTCGCCTATCAAACCACAACCGGCGGCTCACCTGAATACCCATACACACTCTCAGAGACAAAGATAGCGCAGCAGGCTGATCCTATGCATGGCATCGGTCATCTTACACTTTGCTCCTTCAGCTTCCTTTTGCGATCTGTCCCCTTATGAACCCATACAGTTCTGTGATTTATTTTCCTTGATTTCAAATATCGGACTGGATGCCTAAATATCATCACAAACCGTATGGCCCACTGTAGAGAGTAGACACGGTATGTACTCCGGCTGAAGAAAGCGATTTTAGCTCTGCTGAAGTTTGGAGACCATGCTGTTAAATTTAGAAACAATTAGGTCATATGCACTCTATCTTGCTATTGAACTCTAGACCTAATGTTTAAATGTTACCAGCCTCACATACTGCTCCAGCACCCGGACCAAATCCAAATGAGGAAAGAGGAAGTGTCGGGAGAACTAATTACAGCACCAGTTTGGAGCCACACCAATGATGAAGCGAATGTGGCGACCATCATGTTTGCTTCCGTTTTGGTTATGACTTGTGTTCTTTTTGCCAATTGGAGATAAACACACTTAAAAATGCACACTGATAACGGAGTGGGAAGTTAGAGCAAATGCGGAGAGGAACGGCTCGGAAGATGCGGAGACTACTCTGTATGTTGGTTCAATATTGGTTGATAGTGGCCAGGAACTGTGCTGGCGTTATACAAGGATCTTTTGGCAATGGAATTTTTGTCATAAATCCTTCTACTCGTAATCCTGCGGACGTGCAGAGATAAAGGCAAGCTGCTAAAAGCACTCCCCTCCCTGCCACAACCCCGCCCTAAACTGCGGGGACGGGCCGGTGGAACAGATCGAGATTATGGCGCTGGTCTGCCAACCCTCGGTTTCGGCAAATACTTGGCCGTCAAGTAAGCTTTTAATCTTGCAACTTACCATTGCATCTGCTTAGCCCTCTCCAGTAGCTTGTTAGTCTACGTCTTGGCGATTTCCCGATACGTAGGTTGATCTAAAGTTCGGGCCTGTGACAGCATCCTTCGGTATGTTGGCCGACTGTCGCTCGCTACCACCTTGCCACAACGTCTTCCAAGTTGCAAAACGACACGCCTTCGCTCAGTTGCTCCAGGAGGTGACATTCAAGGGTCTGCCCACCTTTATGTCGATAATTAATACTACCACCGTCTTTAACCGAGGCTTTCCATATCGTACTATACTTCTGATTACTTTTATCTCGCAGTATCAAGAGTAAAGCTGGATAGAGGTGTGTGCATGAACAGCCCCCGATATCTCATTACGCAATATCATAACATCTCACATCACTTGTGATGCCTTCTTGCCCCTCGTTTCGAAGACGGGCCGTAATCTGCTTCACCGGCCAACATGCATAGCTCAATTTTATGCTAAGCGTCTCAACGACCAATTGAGACCTATGATTGATTGATCTTGCTTACGCGTGATGACTCTTC
Source organism: Trichoderma semiorbis (assembly GCA_020045945.2). Lineage (NCBI taxonomy): Eukaryota > Fungi > Ascomycota > Sordariomycetes > Hypocreales > Hypocreaceae > Trichoderma > Trichoderma semiorbis. The sequence continues at coordinate 7,717,531 of CM034695.1, forward strand.
GCTACACACACCGTCTTCTAAGGCACTTGGCTGTTGTATCATCTTAGTCTGATCTCGCGCAACATTACCTGGAAGCAATCTTCAATCCATGTCAATTACACAACCACAGTAATGGTTGAGAGAATTGCAATTCAGCCTCAGCCAACAGACAATTTGCAGACAAAAGTCCCCCCAGGATCTTTGTGTATGCATCCAAGTGTACGTCTAAACACGACCGGCTACTTCTTTCACGATCAGTTGGCCACGTATAGCATAACGCATTACACATTGTGCCATGGGATTTCCTGTAAGGCATATGCATGCTACACTCGCAGTCAGGTAAGATTGCTGATTGTATGGTGTGTATTATCTCGCAGATGACGGTCCACGAACCATAGCGCTACCATTCCGACCAGTGTCTTTGTATATGATATTCCGCACAAAATGGAACTTTTACCTAACCATATCAGGATGTATTAGGGTTTTCGCAGTGTGTCTTCTGGCTATAGTTATTGATCCCCCCCAAAAAGTATGGAAAAAAGATGTCCATTAGATTTAAGGTTGTTGAATTGACAGTCTTTATACCTGCTATTGGTCATTGGGCTTCGTCCTCAACAGTGCCACCCTGATTATCCTGATACAACCCCATAATTGGTTTCTATTGTATTTAAACAAACTTCTTCAATATGCGTCTGGTCATCATTGCATTTGCGCTGGCTCTTGGTGGACTCGCTGTATCAATTGAGGTTGACGGAACATCAATTAATACCTGTCAACCCCATGATTCAGTTTCCTTTTTCGAAGTACTATCCGGAAGTGGATATGAAGGGGAGACATTCGTCAGTCTAGAACTCAGAGGGTATGAACCAAGCGGCGAGTGGAAAGGCTCCAAGTATTGTCACTCTGGATTCTGCATATACTGGACACGCCGCCATGATATTGCGTTGGTCACAAAAGAATCTAGAGGCCACAGTATTATGGATCAAGTGTCGCAATTGTCAGAATCGCCTTTATTCTCACTGATGGACAAGCAGCAAGAAGACGACATGTTCTATGAGAGTGAGATACCTGGGAAGGGTATCGGGCTCATTGCCAAGAGGCTGATACGAAAAGGTGAAACTGTCATGAAGCGCCAGCCGTCATTGCTAGTACAAGTAGAAACACAAGCTAGGATGGACGTACATGTACGAGATATACTTTATGACCAAGCAATGGACGGAATGAGAGACCCAGACCGCAGTCGTGTCATGGGTATGATGGGCAGCGACCTAGGAGACAAGATTGACAAGAAGTGTTTTCGTTTACGGATAAATGCCGATGAAAATAGCGATAGTGGTGATCATTACATTGGCTGTTATCCCGATATCGCCAGGTTAAACCACGATTGCAGACCGAGGTACGTGACAGACGAACATTAGGCTCTGACAGACTTTCTAATTACCTTTCTATAGCCTCGTATACGCGATCAATAATTTGACGCACAGTATCTCCGCAGTACGAGATATTGACGCTGGCGAAGAGCTGAGCATTAGCTACATCCGTCTGCTCTCTCCTCGAGCTCAGCGTTTAGCGCAGCTGAAACATTGGGGCTTTAGCTGTTCCTGTGCGCATTGTAGTATGAGTAGTAAAGATGCCGCCACGTCTGATGCTCACCTACGTGCTATAGTAGGTCTTGAGCGGGACCTTGATAACTTCAAGGAAACGTTGGTTATGCCCGAGACAGGTGCTAAGCTGGTCGAGCTGTATCAGCGAGAGAGACTGCATTTGTATTTGAGTAGGGCTTATGCACAGGCAGCTATAAATTACGCTACATTTGGTAGGGAAGATGAGGCAAAAGAGTATGCTAGATTGGCCTTGGAGCACCTAGGGATCGAGCCTGTAAGCAACGCTGAAGATGTTGTTTTGATGACGCTGCTGTCAGAGAATCCGCGGTTGCACGGAACATGGGAAGCTCGTCTGAATGCAATTAAATGAACTATAGGATGCGAGGGAATAAATAAATAAATTGGAGATTCATGGAGAAAAAAAAGCATCTTTGCATTACAATACAGTTGTAGATCATATATTGGTAGAGGTACGGATATATGAAGGACTCAAGTAAGCTCATGGTCTCTATATTCTTCTCGCCGACGGCTCTATTCGCAACGTCAACAGTACGTTGTACTCAGCCCTACCCTGGGTACTACGTGAGAGCGGTAACAACATTCAAGTTGGCACCGCCTCAAAATGATTGCGATCCATTGAGCAAAGTAGCGTGGTAGGCGACCGGACCATGTGCTTGATTGACCATGTCCGGCTCCAAATGAACGCTTTTACACTTTCCAAAGTCAACCGCCACGGAGACCCGTATGACGTTGTTATCAATGCCTATGTCTACACACCCGCAATCAATGGTAGTCTTCTGGCAATATTCTGATGAGAACACCGTAATACTTGGAGAGAGTGTCCCAAAGAACTATGGCCCTCCTTGGCTGACCGGCAGCAGATGGTTTCCGCCACGAAGCACGATTCCAACAGAGGGCATGTAGTAGCATAACCAGTGTATTTCGCCACATTTGCGTCGGTATCAACAATGACTAGAATACACCCAGTCCATGGCGTGTGGTAGCTTGAAAGCTATGGAGACAGTTTGGGTTGCCAAAACTTAGTCAAGATTGGCCTCCTTCCATGCCTCATCTCCAGCACCACGTCTTCCCAAGTTTGTCTCCTCCCAAGCTTCATCGGCAGCGCCTCGGCGTCCAAGGTTAGCCTCCTTCCATATCTCATCACCTGCGGATCGTCTACCAAGATTGGCCTCCTTCCAAGCCTCATCTCTGGCACTACGGCGTCCGAGGTTGGCCTCTTTCCAAGCTTCATCTCCAGCTCCACGCTTTCCAAGATTGGCCTCTTTCCAAGCCTCATCTCCGGCGGCACGACGATCCAAGTTCGCCTCCTTCCATGCTTCATCGCCAGCAGCACGGACTGATGTAAATGTCAGCACCAGCTCAATCCATGTAATAATATTTGTCTATTAGTCTGGACTAATATGCTCACTGCTGTTGGGTATCGCAAGGGCTCCAATGGCCAAAGCGGCGATGGTGAAAGCAATGCCAGAAGTCTTCATTTTGACGAGTTAGCGTTGTTGTGCAGTTGGAATTCTGTATCTTCAGGAAGCCAAAGTTGTTTGAGCTGTGATTAAAGTAGTGAAGGAGAGAAAATCATCTGGAAGGCCAGGCCTTTTTGTATCTCTACGCCTCAAAGGATATTATTGTTCATGAGCATGGTACTTGTTAAGCGATGGTTCCTCCTCTTCCATCGACTTTGGTCATATTTGCTAAAGTGACGCAAGAATAATTTGAACCTATAAGCGACCTATCTTGCAGTAATCTTTCTCTCCGTGTTGTTGTCGAGTCAAAGATGCAATGCGTCCTGCATATCTTGCCACTCCCTACATGGTGAGCACATACACTCCCACCCAACACGCCCACGATCCTTCATACACCCTCCTACAACTGCATTTCAAGTGTTCAGTATGCATGGAATATCTTGTCCAACGACTATGCAAGACGTTCCTTGCAACCAAGACCAATAGTTGATGTGTCGTTGAGATTTTCACACCCCTCCCTTGTACGTATCTCTCGTTCTGAATAGGGTCAATACTAGCCGTGAAACTGTTGGGCTCACTGATTCCCATCTTTATTCACCTTCTATATTAGACTATTGCCGATTGGTTACACTTACATCTACTTGTACTCGGACGAACGCTGTAGAATGCATTGGTAATCATTATGATGCTAGCATCCAACCGTCTAGATTCTACCGAGACCGTCAGACAGTAGGCATCATATAGAGGATGCAGCAAATGACTAATGGAAAACTCTACAAGAAAGAGATTTGTAGCAGAGGCTACCAAAGATGGAGTAAAAATAGGACAGAGCAAAAGCCAATACGCCTGCATTTATCACGAGCCTTATTGCCTAAGACAAGATACGTATATTCTAAAATTGCCATAAACAATATTACTACGTCCCAGATACCACGATATGGACTGTTATCTACACATCTGGTCCTTGATCGCCTCCATACAAACCACCACCATGCAAGCCAACGGCGCCAGTATGAGCTTCCTCATCGTTTGCATAGAGGTTTCCTGAGAATAAACAAAAAGTTAGAAAGTTTATGTGCTGTAGCGGCTAATATGGAGATGACTAGCGTACCAAAAGTTGGATGAACAAGAAGCCCAGGTTGCAAAGGATCAAATGCGCGACTGGCCATGAAATCCACAATTGGTTCCCAGGCAACACATTGATGTTTCCCCCAGTCTTTAGACACAGGGCCAGGAACACTATTACATACGGCGTCAATCTTTGTGAGTTGAAAAGAAATGGTAAGACAGGTCATAATGAGTTGTACGTACCTAGCCGCCCAGCGAATGGGAATGAGTGTCGTGTCGGCATTACACTGCACGTATTGCCGAAGCCAATCCAGACAGTGTTCTAATAATTAGCCTGGATAATGACTTGTGAGACGATTGGAATTCACCTGTATGCTGTTTCAAAGCGAACGCATCTTCATCAGATAATCCTGCGTGGTAATGGTCCTTGTACATATATCGATGTAGTCTCTGAACGCAGTGAAGGGCATGTTGAACAGCAACTGTCATGTAGTATCCACTATCATCGCTCAGTTTAATAAGACTCTTTTGACCTTTGAACTCTCCAAGCTCATATTCTTGGACGCGGAAATTTTGATCTGTAAGGATTGGTAAGTGATTTGATGATACTTAAATAAGGCTGTTCACACTCACAGTCCAAGATATTATTCCATGCTTCTTCGAGCTCTGGGCGAGGCGGCCCAGAGAAATCTAGATTGGACTTATTTCTGTTCAGGGTACCATCGGAATTATAGACAGATCGCACATTGAAATATCGTGTTTCGAAGTGTATCGAGTCCCGGAAGATGGCTGGTCGACCACATGTTAGCAACTTCATTGAGAATAAAGGGGAAATATCACTGAACAGTTGTTATATTTTGCACTCCATTGAGATATATGCAACGAATTCGTGTTGACATATATGGCAAGTCCAAACAGCAGGAGGTTGGCCATCGTGAAGATTGCATGGAACCAAACTGAGTTGGACCACTTGTGCCACGTTTGCCACACCACGGAATGCTGTTGTTCCCATCGTAGTCTGGGAATACTTAGGTTCCCATCGTCCTCGTCGTTTGATTCAGTTGAAGAGAAACGTCTGTGAGCTCTTTCTTCATTATCTAGCGGTGAGTAAGTACTGTTTCGCTTTTGCGATGGCATATTGAAGCTGGAGTCAATGATGTGTTCGGGCAAATACGCAGTATGACGAGCAACATTAATCGAAACTGCAAGTTGAGAGTAAAAAGAACAAGACAGTTTGACTTGCATTACTTCGAAATTGAAAGCCGAGTCGGTTTCCCCAAGACCGTACGAGAATTCGAATCAAGATTAGGGCTGCATTGCATCTTCATGACAACAACCTGAATGAAAATAACATCAAGTCCGCAATCATTCCTAGATGTAATTTAGACGAACCAGGATCATCAACATACACGCCACCACCACCTATCTTGAGCATCATGACCAACTGCATATGTTTATATTGCCCAATATGCAATGCAACTCCAGTCGGCAAGACTGCATGAGTGGCGATGCGGTATTCGCTTATTTTCAAACTGTGACCAAATCGTGAGATACAGCCAAAAGGACGCGGAGAACGTCTTGTTGTTTATTGAGGCGGAATTGTTGCTCCGTCTCTGGCCAATGTTGAAGGATGAAAGCTGATATTGAGTGTAAGACCTTAGCACGAATTAGAGCAACTCGCTCGTCCAGGTGAACGCTATGACTCTACCTGCCCATCCTACCTTTACATTAGTCCTCTCATACACAATTCTTTGGTACTCAATTCATCACTCATTTTCTTAGACCTAGAGGCTTTTGTAACCGTTTGCCTTTGTTCAATTCTGTTCTTTCTGCGGAATTTTACCATCACTATGTCGTCTCGTGTTCCGCTCCTCACGAACGACCAAGAACACGATATCGAGAATGTGCCTCAAAATGAATATTCTTCATCGTGCCATGATGAGCACGGAGACAACGACACATACACACCCAAGACTCAGTATTTCTCGACAGCATTTCGATTACTGATGCACGCCCTGGCCTTCTGGGGCATCGTATCGTTGGGCCTTCAAGTTTCCAAGGCTCTGCAGCCAAGCAGCTCGGTCGAATACTCACCACACATGTCTAATTCGCACAAAGCTATTAGTAGGATTGATGGGTATCATCCTGAAACTCTTCCACCACTTCTTAACCTGTGCGACTGTGGTGACTCCATTCGGGAGGCTATCTCACGGAATTGTACATACGACACACTTGCCACAGCCTGGCTTCCGCCATATTGTCGAGACGAAGAACTCACAGCTGAGTTTGATAAAGCTGGGCCTGGGCCTGATGGTGCTTGGGCATATTTTGCCGACCAAGAAGGCAAAGTCCCACTGAATAGGAGCGAAGTTGCAGCCTTAGGTGATAAAGGCGGTTCGTTTTGGGCATCGCGGGATTGGCATATTGTTCATTGCCTCTTCTACTGGCAAAAATACCATCGTATGCGATACACCAAGATCATCATGGAGGAACGGTTTGACAGTCTGCATCATGTGCAGCATTGTGTGCGCCTAATACGCAATCCAACGCCAGATCACTTTTTCCTCATCGAGGTTCCGGTGACCATGAATTCGAGCAAAGATGCCTGATTGAGTTTTCTGAGTATGCTATTCAATGGCCTGCATCTGAGCTGGGGCGGGGCAGATCTACGTCGAATCATTAGCGACGTCAACGGAATGTATACAGTATTTTAGATGTTATGAATAATTTGCCATGCCATACATCATATTATACACCATAAAGATAGTTCAAAATCTTGAAGAATGCTAATGAACATACGGGCGCATCTACGTGCAATTGCAAAGTTTACTACGTATAGCCCAATACATGTGAGTGAGGACGGGCCATGGCCAGGCTGTTTCAACACTGCAAGCATCCATAGTAAAGGCGCTTTCAGGCCCTAAACGAAGCCCCAAGTCTCCGCCATGTTGCGCATGCACACACGAGAGACGCCGACAGGACAGGCACCAAGATCAGGCCTAAAGACATTCCTTCGATAAAGCATGGAGGTTGGTGCGGCCCCCATGCCACACAGTCAGATAACGCGGGAATTAGCAGAGTGCGAGATCAGGCACCAACTTGCTCAGGCGCCTGCTATTGCGTGCTGGCCGCTAATAATGAGCATCGTTTGTTGGAATCGAATTGAATGCAGTTCTTGCCCCAAATGGAAGTCGCCGTGCCGTGTCACCACGACGGTTGCAATATCAGGAACAGGGTTCAACTGCGACGGTCTCAGCTATACGTTCCCGTTAAAACGTGGCAGGTTAAGTCTACTGTAGGGGCGTTTGCATTCACTGCACCGCTGCACCTCCTCGTATCACAACCCATCTCCAGGCCGGGCTACTCGGATGGAAGCCGTCATGCGATGTGAACCAACAGCGAAATGTCATGAAAGCGCGTGATAGGAGGCATGTTCTGATTAGAAAGACCGACACAGTACTGATTTACTCCGGCAACATGCGATACGAGCCAGGGCTAAATGTATGACAGGATATAGGATATACCAGCGACCGCGCTGTCTTCATGCCTCGACCGCTCAATAATCGTGAACGTATTTATTTTTTCAGTATATGAAGTTTTCTTGCCTACTTCCCTAGCCTTGCCATAATGCCATCATTTGAGCCAAATAGCGGTCGCCTTAGTAGCTCTGCAGAGGAGCTGCTGTCCTACCTGTTCTACCAGACCCATCTTGAAAATCACTTAGCTGGTATTGAGTATAGACAGCGGATGTTGGAACACTGGAAGATACCTTCTGGCTCTAGTGTTCTTGAAATCGGATGTGGCCAGGGAGAATTCACTGTCTGCCTCGCTGACGCGGTTGGACCAGCTGGTAGAGTCGTTGCTGTTGACCCAGCGCCTGCTGGTTGGGGTATAAGCTCCTCATTCGCCATCATTCCATAATGATTTACATACCTATGGCTCACTTCGCTCGTTCTAGGAACGCCCTGTGTAATCGAATCTCAGAAACACCTCGCAGCTTCCCCCATTGGCGGTTGTATCACATTCATCAACGATACTGCCCCAAACTATGTGGCATCCCTCAGACAGGACACGCCACGGTTCGACTATGTTCTCTTGGGTCATTGTGTGTGGTTCTTTGAGAAGCCACATATGCTTCAAGAGCTAATGGAGACACTGCAACCATGGGCACGATCCGTTCTCATTGCTGAATTCAGTTTCTCAACCTCTATACCCGCGGCCTTTCCTCATGTGCTAGCGGCGCAATACAACAGCACTGTAGAAGCGTTGTTGGGCGATCGTGAAGAATGGAACATACGTTCGCCATTAACACCAAGTCAAATGACACAAGCAGGTGAGAGGGCTGGATTCAGACTGGACTCGCACAAGACCATGACGCCTGGTGAAAAGAACCGTGAAGGCTCACGGGAGGTCCGAATGTTGCTCAAGGCTAAAGAATTCGAGGATGAACGGCAACTTGTAGAGCAGCGTCATGGTCCACGCATCGCACTGATCTTGAATGGTCTAAAGGATGCTGTTGCCGAGAGCGTCGAACGGTTGGGCGGTGGTGGCATTGAAGCAGTTAGAAACATGGATGTCTGGCTTGCAAAATTTGATGTAATAAGTAACGCCGTGTGATGGAGGGTGATTGCTGACGATGGACTTCAAAGTATATACGATGCCATCCTCTTACCTCCGCAACAGGATAGAGACAGGGTTTGGTGGTCAAAGGATCAGCTTTTAAGTTTGCAATATCTAATACATATTAAATGCGAGCCAACTATCTAATGTCACATGAATGAATGATGGGTGATATCAGGCAATGGTCAGTGTGCGCCGTGTCCTCCGACTGGTCAATCTGGTCTGGTTTATACTGCAGCCAGCTAACCGCTGGAATCCCCAACAGCGACCCGCCGTCAGCACCTGTTAGCCTGCTGCTCTCATCCCGTCGTGCCATGTCTGTGCATTTCTGCTCCGTACATTCTTCATCCACCCTGTTCTGTGCGTGATATCAGAGTATAGCTAGCAAGTCGGCGGCCAGATGCCCTCAGTCACCTCAGCAATGGAAAATAGAGAGGCAAGCGAGTCTACACGCTTGCTGCGTCCCCAAGATGGCCATGATTCAGCGCCGCAACCCTCGCTCTCGATCATCCCGAGTGCACGCCGCACAATCCTCGTCGTGGCTGCAATACAAATCGTTCTGAATATTGGAAGCTATGTTAGTTTCGCAGCCCAACTGGCCATATTGCAGGATATTGTCTGTAAAAGTCACTACGGAGAAGGACAATCTCTATCCGTGGACGACGATCGATGCAAAGTAGATGCTGTGCAGAGCGAAGTCGCGTTCATTAACGGTTGGAAAGATGTGTTCGAGATGCTTCCAGGTACGTTTGGCGGTCCGAAAATATCGATTTAATGAAGGGAAGAGTCCAAAAGCTAGCGAGTGGTGCGCTGACTGAGCTGCCAGCCATTATCCTGGCAGTTCCATATGGAGCTTTGGCAGATCGCATCGGGCGCAAAAGTGTCTTTCTTCTCGCCATTGTAGGCATAGGTATGAATGACCTGTGGATGCGAATGGTCCGTAAGTAATTGTCTACCTCTCAAACGCACAGGATATTGCTTCATTGTACTGAAGTTTATTAGTTTGGTTCTCCACCGTTTTCCCCATTCGAGCGGTTTGGTTCGGTGGCTTGTGGCAAATCATAGGAGCTGGCGCTGCATCTCTGTCATCTATCTCGCATGTCATGGTTGCCGATGTTTGCCCAAGCGATCAAAGGTAATGGTGGAATTCAATTTTGTAGCTTTCCAGGTTCAGGGCAAAACTGACTATTCCTTCTTGCGACGAACAGAACGATAGCCTTCTCGCAGCTCCAATCGGCCATTATGATTGCTCAATTTATCTTTGTCCCCGTGGGAGGCACATTGGTATCCATCAACCCTTGGATTCCCATGGTGATCTCCTCCGTGGTGACTGCTCTGGGCTTCCTTGGAGCGTTGATCTTTCTCCCAGAGACAATGCCGTCGGCAGAACGAGACTCGAGCAGTACTAGTGTTACTGACAACCACCATGGCGATCAAACATCACCCACAGGCACCAAACATGGCTTTCAAATTCGGTGGACGAATTTGGCAGCAGGCTCCGCCGCGATGATGAAATGGATCAAGCAAAACTCGCGACTTGTTGTCGTGCTTGTATGCTTCTTCCCATGGAGCATCGGGCAGCAGGCAAGCGGGACTCTTCTTTTGCAATACGCATCAAAGCGCTTAAATTGGTCTTTGGGCAAGGTACGTATATCACTAGCAGTGTATGTGGACGGCGTACATTAATTTAACCACGGAGGTATCAGGCTTCGTATCTCGTGTCCCTTGGCGCGGGGATTAACTTGATTGTGCATGCCGTCGGCATTCCTGCTCTATCTACTGTCTTATTATGGCGTCTCAAGCTGCACGAAATCGCCAAAGACAAGCGCATTGCCCAGATCAGCGGCATTTTCCTAGTTCTTGGGACAAGTATCATCTTCACTGCCGGATCTTGGACTATTCTTGTCCTTGGCCAAGTAGTGTATAGTATGGGACTGGCATTCAGCGTCCCTGCGCGAAGCATAGTAACAAGTATGGTCGAGAAAAGGCATCTCGCAGCACTTTATACAACAATCTCGGTGCTGCTATATGGTGGTATGCTCACTGGTGGGCCATTATTCGCGGGGGCGTTTGGCTGGGGGCTCCGTCTAGGTGGGCTGTGGATTGGGATGCCATATTTGATATCCTGTGGCTGCTTTGCTTTAGCATTACTGGCAGTTTCAACAGCGCCGGCGGCGGGTAAAATTCCACGTGCGGTGGATAACGGAGATGGAGACGGCGTGGATTCAAGCGACCCGTAATCATGACAAGTGCAGATCTTGACGGCTATATGATGTGCATAGACTAGATGGCGTGGGCAAATTACGCTCTTGAACAGTATATCGCCTTTTAGTGTCTCACAGATATATAACTACATTACCATTTGTCCGGACCAAATCGCTCTCCCAGAGGCAACACGACTTGTACAGCTGTGTGTCTAGCATCCATCGTGGTTTGCGATACAGTATTTCCCCACCATTGTGGCGCATGGACACCAGCCAAGCTGAGAGCAAATATAACAGTCGTCGACATAGCCAGCCCCAGGTCGAGACCAGAAGACGTCAGATAGTTCAGTCGACTCCACCAGCGAAAGTGATATGATTTGATTAGATATTGGAAGACGAATCCCACAATACCCCACTACAGACTCATGGTCAGAATGACAGAGTGAACAAGAAGGATGCGTGACTCTTACTGAGAGATAGTTCAACGGTGTTGCTGGTGGGATAGACCCTGCGCCGCCAAGAACAAGAGGGACAATGATGTGTTTTGCCAGTGCATATCTTTGACCAGCGAGATGGACAGCTATTGTGGCGACGGCACCCAAGACGAAAAACAGGAGCAATCCCGAGTAGATTTTACCTAGTGAAAACAAGCGGGCCGGCCCGATGAGGCCCCATAAGACAGACGCTTGAATATCCACCAGTTAATGCTATTGCGCGGGATAGTTGTGGCAGATGGTACATTCGAAACGGCCGACGTACATGAGAAGAAGACTCTTCCACCAGGGCAAGTGAAATGTGACGGCTGCTGGGGGTCACATATTCCATCAACATTATGAATCGTCATGTTCAGCACCAGAACTTGAACTAGGCAGGACACGAGCGTTGCTGAAAGCTGGCAGACGAATGTGACTCGTGGTGGCAATTTCATATAATGCCCAAACTTCAAGTCCGCCACAAAGTCTAGCGCTTGCGACATGGTCACATAGCCAAAGTTCTTGAAACTAATAATACATCAGCGCAATAACAACTAGTCTAAAACTTCTGGCTCGTGATCTTACATCATTAACGCCATGGGTTTTCCTGGTTGTATATAGCCAAAGACAAACTCGGTCAAGACATTTAGCCCAATTTGTGTGTTTGTGACGGCTTGAATTATGCCAATTGGTATCGCAAAGATTGTCGATATTGCTATTGCGAGGAAGAATGCCCATAGGGGGAGGCTTATGGGGTAGATTAGAACTGTGGTCAGCGCTAATGAGAACATCTTGCGGGTGTTAGTGAGAGTTATCGTTGATTGACGTGGATCTTTCGCGCTAGAAAGACGTACAATTGCAAAAATGCTGAGATACCACCAATGTGGCACTTCTCTATATTTGAACATGAGTTTCATGTGAATATCTGGTTTTTCATGCGCGCCTTTAGTATACAGGGACCATATTCTGTGCCTGTGGTTGAGCCAGGTGTAGCAGACCAACGAGACAACGGTTGCAAAGGACAGGCCGTAGTTGATGGCAAAAGTAGTACTACAACAAGGTTAGCTCACAAAAGGGAATTGGATGCATGAAAATCCTCAAGGATACCTAATAAAAACGGGTGAGTAGGATTCGTACGCCTGTTGATCAAGCGTGAACATCGGGGATAAAATGCGCGTTACGTTGTACCTGGCACCTGTGTTGTCGTAGGGCTGCGAATCGCTTATGGGCAAGTAGGCGGCATACCATACCCCTGTGTAGTGCAGAACCGTAGATAAACCCAAATAGAATATCACAACTCCCAAAAGTGTATTAGCGATAGCCGGCCTGGTTCGCTAATCTTAGCATTCCCCGAGTCTAGCTAACTAAGCTCATAGAATGATCCTCACCAAGGTGGTATCAGCGGCGATCCGACGTAGCCCGCAATCTGAGCCCAGTCAAGGGTAAGTGGGATAAGAGAAATCCCAGTAGTGCCTCCGAATAGTTGATTGACGACGGCGTTACTAGGGGCAGCCCAAGTAAGAAAGGCAGGGATACTCAGGCACTGCATCAGAAAGCCTGGAATGAAATAGTACACAAACATGGACATCGCAACTATGAAAAACCATCGAAGCTTGGGCATGTTTCCACCGAAGACGGCGGAATCTAAGGCGGACTGATTTGACTCGTGCATGGTAGTGAGCAATGAGACAACAGCAAGATTGCTTGGCCAGATCATTGATGCAGGGTATACTAGATACAGATTAGCTGGGGTGATGGAAGCTTGACTTTATTGGACACTCCTACCCAGAAGCTTTCTCAGCATGCCAGCAATGCCATACCCTAAACATTGTGTCGAGACGATGAGGAGAAGCTGGTACAAAACGCCGAAATCTTGCTTATAGAATACCAGCTGTGCTAAGATCACATCCGTCGCGTTCGCCACTGAGAGAGCAACACTAGCCATGATCATGATGACTGAATGCTCTTTGACGTTGAATGGCCCAGGATTAAGATCCAATTTAGGACCTGAAGGCCAGAGCTGGATGCGTTTATCAGGCATACACGTCTCCCAAGTCCGACCCAAAACCCAACCGAGGAACAGCACTATGAGTGATCCAAGGCCAATTCTGGGGGACCGCAAAGAGAAGAGAGTATTGAGAGCGGCTCCAATAATACAAAGGCTCAAGCCGATTACCCAAGCCCTTATAGTGTTGTATGGCAAATGCTCCTCATCGAAATTTCGTGCAACGGCTCGCACTTCAGGATACGGCGAATTCTCGACCTCGTAGTCATCTTCCTTGCCGGAGGATGATTCACCAGACGCTGACATATCATCCGCTAGAAGATGATGGTCTGGCCGATCTGAGATATCCAGATTGTCTTGGATTTCATTGTTCCAAGAAGGCTGTTTCGTTGAAAGCGGCAAATACTCCTCGTCTTTGATTCCAGTTTCAGACCGCATAGCTGACAAAACAGAGCATATGTTGAGATACTAAGCTCTTATTAGACACGATAAATGGAAGAGGAAAGATGAAGAGCTATTATCAAGGACTTCATATAATGCAGTTGCGCCAGCACTTGGGCCTGCAGATGACTTCAAGTCACTCACCGTCGCGGTGCTTCATAGTCCTCGTGTAGCTTATCAGAGCCACTTTGAGAAACATCGTCTTTATTATTAGTGTGTCCGGTGTCATTGATCCTTCTTGCTCTAGTGTTGGTGCGGCCGGCAACATCCAACACCTCAGCGCCTGGGCCTGCTCGCTGTAGGTCCATACCCCTCTCTCCACCCAAATCCCACCCCCACAGCGTTCGAGTCACCCCCTGAATGTATATCAAGCTGTTGGCTGATTGCACCATTCGATTAGAAAGTGAGCAATGAATCCTTTTCAACCTACAATCTCATTCGTCGTCCAGCCTGGCACGGGCTCGGGCTTCTGCACTTGCTGTAGTTAGCCATGGGTGCCAAGTGGTGTCCTTTAAGTGTGGTCATGGTCCGATTCGTAAGGCCGCGAGGCTCCATGCACGGTATGCAGGGCATCCCCTCAGATACCGTATTACCTCGCAACATTCCTTAGAGCAATTGGCTAACTATATGTATATAAATTAAGCGAGAAAACCAAAGAGACCTACCAACGAACGTTGTGAGGTAATACGGTACTCTTCTCGACACTCTGGTTCTTGTCGACACATAGAGTTGGCCAACACGCAACAGTGAGCAGCCACCGTCATGCATGTCCGGTCTGCTTAAATATCGTTTCTTCTCTGCTGTGGTACTCTTATACTACATCCTCTTGCCATTAGTTCGACGTACATTGTCATTGTCATCCTAGGAGCGTGGTTCTGGATGAGTCGGATCGCCTTTGTTCTGAAACAATCTCAGTGATCAAAACGCCTAAAACTAGAGCGCGCACGCAAAGCGAGACAGCAATTGCAACGATGCAATGCCCTACTGGCAGCGATGACAGCTTCGGCCCAAGAGTCAATGTCGCGTGCCGACCCTTTGACTTCACGCTGCTATTTGAGGATGCATTCTTCATGGCTCTGCCTGCTGCAGTCATGGTTCTGGTGCTCCCTCTTCAGTTCCGCAAACTGTGGAGGATGCCGATTGTGACTGCTTCGTATCGGCTTGCAGCGTATAAATCGGCCGCCTTGGTAATTCTCATCATTTTCCATCTGGTTGCTCTCGCACTGCGTGTCCAATCAAGCATTCTACACACTCGAATGGCCATTGCTACGGAGGTGCTGTCGGTTTCGTCCAACGTTGGGGCATTGGCTCTTTCGTTTCTTGTCGATCAGCGATCTGTTAAACCGTCAGACGTATTAGTGTTGTACTACTCAGCATCCACCATTCTCGGTATCCCGCGACTGCGCACACTCTGGTTATTTCCTTCAGATTATTTGATACAGCAGGTCATCTGGACCGGTCTGCTTATCCTTACTGCTAGTGTTGCCACCATTGAATGCTTTGGGAAAACAAAGTATTTGCGGCCCGCATTCAAGAATGAGCTTACATCTGAGCAAATGACCAGCTTTTGGAGCCGCAGCTTCTTTGTTTGGCTGCTTCCCGTGTTTCAAAAAGGATATAGTAATTTGTTTCTTGTCGATGACTTACCTGATGTTGACAAAGATATGAAGGAGTCGGCAACCTGGGCTGAACTGGAGGCTGCCTGGCGTCGCACTCAGGAAGGCCCCATTGGATTCCGCCTCGTACGAGCGACTTTTAGAGCGAATAGTTGGTCATTTCTTTCTGCGATTGTGCCACGGTTGATGCTGTCCGCTTTCACATTTTGCCAACCTTTTCTTATTCAAGCCGCAGTATCTCATTTGAGTGGTACAGCAAACGAGGACGACCATGAGCGATTCGGGCAGGCCTTAGTGGGAGCATTCGCATTGGTTTACTTGGGCATTGCGGTAAGTCAGCTTCCAGTACCTGCAGTTTTAGACTTTTTATCTTGGCAAACTGTGATAGATATGATCACTAACGTTTTTATGTTCCTAGATATCAAGGGCAGTATACTGGCGTCAAACCTATCGTATGCTCGCCAAGGTACGAGCCGGTCTGACAGCAAAGATATACCGCCAAACATTGTCACTTCAATCTCGAGATGTGGAAGATTCAGCCGCACTTACTTTAATGGGCACTGATGTAGAGAGAATTGTGGAGTCACTGAGATTCTTTCACGAAACGTGGGCAGCAATTCCGGAGGTCGCCATCGGTGTTTGGCTTCTTACCCGCCAGGTTCTCTACGCCTCAATCGCACCAATTGTGATTTGCGTGAGTAAGTGAACACTGTTGGCTATTATCAAAAGCATTTCTGCACGAATATATATTAACCTCACGGCAGTAAGCCTAGCTGGAACGTCGCTCGTTGCCAAGCACTTTGGACCAGCCCAGAAACGCTGGGTGGACTGCGTTGAGAAGAGGATAGGCGCAACGTCCAGCATGCTAAGCAATATAAAGTCAGCCAAAATGCTTGGCCTTATGAATCACTGGAGTCAAGCAATTGAGAAGTTGCGAGCTGTCGAAATTGACGTGTCAGGAAAGTTTCGGATACTGCGTGTCTGGGCCATCATTATCGGTCAGTTACCCCAGCAGGGCTAAAACGACTACGGCTCGACCACTAACCACTATGAACTGCAGGAAATGTTCCTGGATCGCTGGCACCTTTCGTTACACTAGCCATCTATGCTCTTATTGCCCTTGCCAGCGGCGACCAATCGCTTCTAGTCACTCAGGCCTTCACATCCCTTGCCCTCATTAACCTAGTGACCGAGCCGCTGCTCATGTTTTGCCAGGCTTTGCCATCTCTCACACAGGCCGTATCTTGCTTCTCACGCATTGAAAAGTTTTTAATAGTCAACTCATCTTCCTGGCACCTGGAATCCCACAGCCCTCTCGAGGAAGATACATCTTCTACGCCCTTGCGCTTTCGTGCTGGACACTCCAGCTCTCCACACCTGATCACATTCCAATCTGCAAACATCTCTTGGCTCCCAAAGAATCATCAAGGAAAAATTGTTCTACACAATCTCAATTTCAGTATTTCTACTGGCTTCACAGCCATTGTTGGGCCTGTAGGATCAGGGAAAACATCACTTCTAGCCAGCATCATTGGAGAAACGACCATAGTCTCTGGTGAAATGCAGTCTCATATTACCTCCCGGGTGGCATTTTGCTCCCAAAGGCCGTGGTTGACAAATGATACCATCAAGAACAACGTCATTGGAGAGCTGGAATTCGATCAAGCGTGGTTCAGCTACGTTATTCAATGTTGCGCGCTTCGTGAAGACCTGGAAAATTTACCTGGCGGTATCATGACCGTTGTAGGCGAGAATGGCTCGTTGCTCAGCGGAGGTCAACGTCAGCGAGTGGTATGCCGGACTATGAAACCTTCCAACTTTAAAAGATCGTGTACCTGACTCAATTTCCTAGGCGCTCGCTCGGGCCGTTTATTCAAAACTCCCGACTGTCATCTTGGATGATTTCATTAGTGGCTTAGACCCAAAAGCAGCCAAGACGATACAGACCAGCCTTTTCCACACAAATGGGCATTTTCGCAAAGCGGGCATCTCAGTGATTCTCGCTACCAATGCTTGTAAGTTCGTCTGTATACTGAGTCGTCATCGTGCAACGCAATCCGTTATACTGACATTCGTGCAGCGAGTTTACTTCCTTACATGGACAGCGTAGTTCTTCTCGAAGAAGGATCCATTTCAGATACTGGATCTTACGAACATATTAAGGCACGAAAACCTGATATGTTCAGATGGAACGAACATACAACCGATCCCCATGATGATCGGACGAAAGAAGAGAGTCCAGCTGGTCATGAAGCGGAACCACAGGGCTCCAACTCTACGACATCACAGCAACAGGGCCAGATCGGCGGCTCTGATAGAGCTGGATTCAGCAGACAAAAAGGGAGCTGGAGCGTTTACTCGTACTACGGCAAAAAAGCAGGCAAGCTCTCTTTGTTCTTATGGGCAATCTCTACTCTTATTGGCGCCATCTCCAACTCTTATTCCAGTAAGCACATGCCGTCAGTGCCTTTCAGCGATAGTCCAACCGCTAATAAACAACAGCATTGTGGGTAGACCGATGGACTTCAGCGAGTGCAGAACAAGGCAACCAACACCTCGGGCTATACCTCGGGATCTACTTCTTATTGGTGGCTCTTGCTATAATAGGAGTCTTCTTTGAATGCTGGTTAGTTGTACCCAACGTAAACATTCAGCCTTATTGCTTAGTATCGCACATGTTATCTGACCTGATGCGTCCTAGGACCTTTTTCCTTTACATAGTTAGGGACACTGCGATCAAACTTCACACAGATCTGCTGCACGCAGTTGTCAGGTAAAATGGCAATCACGCAATCATATTCCTAGGTAATTCATTCGCTAATCTCGCTGTAAACTACTTTCTAGTGCGCCATTTTACTTCTTCCTCGAGTCAGACCTTGGGTCCATAACGAATAGGTACGATTTGCGAGCACCCGGCCTCCGAATTGCACAAGCTCCAACTTACGCCTTGCCACTATAGATTTAGCCAAGATATGAACCTCATCGATATGACCTTGCCGTCCCAAGCTCTGCAATTCACTTCCGGTATGAGCAACTCCTTATTTCCAGCCGATTTAGTACGGTCACTCACTAATGATATGCCTGATTCCAGGATTTTCTTGGTGTTTGGTTCAGTTCGTTGTCTTATGCGATTTGGGGAAATACCTTGCAGCTGTGGTTCCTGTCCTTGGTGGAGTTCTCTTTCTCATTCAGCGTTACTACTTGCGAACGTCCAGACAGCTCCGAATGTTGGAAATCGAGGCGAAAACTCCGCTGTACTCTCATTTCACAGACACCATCAGCGGCATTGCAACTATCCGGGCTTTTGGTTGGCAGATACCCTTCAGCGACCGCCTGGCAGCCATATTAAACCGATCCCAACGGCCATTTTATATGCTTTTCTGTGTGCAACAATGGCTAACACTGGTAGTAGATCTCGTGGCAGGGGCTTTAGCGGTCACCCTTGTTGCGATTGCACTGTCTCTGACCGCCAACGGTCTCGGACCTGGTGCTCTGGGAGTTGCATTAGTCATGACACTTCAATTCAACGGCCTGCTAATCCAAACAATCCAGTCTTGGACAAAGCTAGAGACTTCCATTGGAGCGGTGGCAAGAGTGCAGCAGTTTGTGAACGAAGCTCCATCGGACCTAGGTAGGTTGCCAGCGCCTTCGAATTCGTGGCCTCAAAACGGCAGGATGCAAGTACAGCGCCTCACGGCGGCACACACGTAAGTATCTCACAACCTAGTCTTCAGACCAAGTGTTACAGTTTAAGTAGGGAGCACATCATCTGATATAATACTGTTAGACCAAGATCCGAAGACGTACTGAAAGATGTCAGTCTCGATATTGCTGCCGGCGAAAAAATAGCAGTGTGTGGGTCATCTGGCAGTGGGAAAACTTCGTTAATTATGGCCATGATGCAGATGATGGATGTTCGGAGCGGACGGGTGGTGATAGATGATATCGATGTGGCAACATTGGACGGGGAAAGCCTGCGTAGCCATCTCAACGTGGTGCCTCAAGAACCATTCTTTATGCCAGGAACCCTCAGATTCAACTTGGATCCCAGAGGCGTAGCCTCAGACGCATCAATTGAGGCGATGCTGCGACGCGTTAGCGCTAGACTTTGGGACAAGCTTGCGACGGGCTCGAATGGAAGCCTTCATGAAGAATTCAAGTCATCCCAATGGTCTCATGGAGAGCAGCAGCTATTATGTCTGGCGAGGGCCTTGCTAATCCCCAGCAAAGTCATCATCTTTGACGAGGCAATGAGCAGGTATGGTCCATTCGAGGTTCTGCTATCTCTGCATTGTGCAAATTTGTTAACTAGGATGTGGAATCTAGCGTTGATGAGAAGACAGAAGCACTCATGCAGCACATTGTTGAGGCTGAGTTTAAGGATAGAACAGTCATATCCATCATTCACCGATATTCGCACATTGATTGGTTTGACCGTATTGCGGTTTTGCGAGAGGGAAGAATAGTAGAATGTGACAGTGCACATGCGTTACTGAGCAAGCCTGGGTCGGCCTTCAGAGCCCTTTATATTGCTGGCGGTAAAAGCTTTTAGATTCTATGGGTTCGCATTGGATAAACAGTCTCTATTATTATACTAATTAAGACAACTGTTTATTAATATCTTTACTGATGAATGAATAAAAAATTCTGTAAAAAAGCGACTTCAAAGTTGAGGCGTAGTTAGCGGCTTTTGCGTCCGATTAAATCCATACGAACTGACAAAAGCTAACCATTTTTTCGATCCTCATTTCCCTGGACACTCCAAAGCTTCTCCACAAACACGTCTACCTTCTTGCACTCGCATGCATCTTTATTCCCGCAGTGCTACCCATGACCCATGGCAAGGGCCTACTTCCTACGATAGATGCGTAGACCAAAGATGTGGCACACGAGATGTTAGGCAGTGACTTTCTTACGCAGAACGTTCTTTGGAAATTGGATTGTCTGAACTACCCTTGTCACATCAAGCATAAGAGGTAGCATAGCTTAGCCTTTCTAGGCCGCCTACGTAGCATTATCGAAAAAACATTACGTCTGTGGCTACACTCCTTTAATCACATGTCTTAACAACTCGGAAGCAACTCTGCCCTTAGAGACCTTCGTAGTTGGGGCCGGCGTTATGATAGTCCAGTCCGGAGTTTTGGTTGACTACTAATCATATGCATGTCTGGGGCCGACTCGCATTTTACAATTCTATGGATATTCATACTGTCTTGACCGGAGTCTTTTTGTACGTCGTGTGTTAGACAGAGCGGAATATTTGTTAGTTTTCGACAGCTATGACGTGAATCTACGACATAAGTCCCTTTAACAAACAGACTCAACCAACCACATTATGGAGTTACACACTGCGTAATCCTTGTGCTCATTTGACACGTAGACAAAAACTACAACCAACAACGACTACGGAGTTTAGGTACATAATTTTACTGCCCCGTGGCTGTATGACTCAAATGGCATACTACATGGACTACGGCCAACAATTGTATACATAAATAATAACCAATATTAAATCTAACTAATAACGTAAAAATCAGCATATATCACAAGCGGGAGCATTCCCTGCACCAGTTAGCCTACAGGCTGCACTAATTTAAATATACGGACAAGAGTAATAAAAGCTCTTATTTATTATGTTACTAGTAAGTAGTAACGATAAACCTGTCAAGCTAATATAAAATCTAGAAACGTAAGGATTACTTTAATGCACAGCGTCCTTTGGATGTTTGTCTACATTATCTTGCTCTCATTATGTAGAAAGAGTGCGAGGTACAAAGCTTCCATCCACAAATAGAGTTTAGTATATCGAAAGGTACTATAATGCATTTACTCAGCTTGAAAAGCCTTCGAAATGTTAGCGGTATTAACATTACTTGCTATTTTCCTTGTTTACAAATTGTCGAAGGTAGATAATTCGACTAGATCCTTTTTCTCCAACCCGCCCAATTACTACCGGCCCTCTAGGTATCCGGGCATTTCGGCTCTCAGCCGCCTCTTCTTCGGCGATGACGTCCCATTCTTCATCAGGCTGCTTCAGGGCTCCAATACTCGCAGAGGGGCGGTCTAAAGTAGCGACGATCAGGAGAATGAACGTAGGAACCTCGGGTAAAATCACACTCTACCTTGTCCAGCAGCTGTACTTTGGCTTGGTTCTTCTGCGTTCGCATCGCTGTGCCGCTTCGTTTCGAAAGTTTCTGTATCTTTCCCCGATTTACGGCCCTGCGTGGGGCCTGAAGACGATGAAGGGGGCGATGTATTCGACATAGCGTAGTGCTGAGAAGCTTTTCCCGTTTAACATTCAGTTAGTAATGCATTAAGTAAGAGCAATAAATTGACAGTAATACTAAGATAATGTATGTAGATATAAAAGGAGAAAGAGAAGAAATTAAAAATATTCGCAAGTATTCTGTGATGTAGTGATTTATTTTAAGCATACGTAAGCGGTGGCGATTTTCCAAGCCCAAGGCAGTTTTGGAAAGACAAGTGTACAACTCCTGCTGATCCTCACGGGCCAACAGCTTATGTGCATGATGGAAACTGTTTTGGGGTGCTAGAGAATACATACTTTTACACTCCCAAAGACTAAAAGCGTTAGGATGGGTTACTGATTTGGCAGAGTGAGATCAGAATGCTCCAAAGTGTGGGTGTTTGATCAGAGTAGCGTTTCGGGAACCGGGTTGAGCCTGGGTTCGGACACCACCTGAGGGGTCGCGCAAGGCCTGGCTTTGTCGTTTCAGCTGATATTAGTATTGAAAAGGCTCCTGAGTATTGCCAACTCTACAGTAATCATTTAGCGGATAAAGTTGTTATTCGCTTTCCATAGAGAGTCAATAAATGCCTAGGTATTAATAAATAAAATACCTACCTTTTGACTCTAATCCTTCATCGTCACAGGGAGTATCTCGCGGTCCTACAGAGTAACAGAAGATATTACTGCAGATCTTTTCTCCTTTTCAATCCCAAGTCGCTGCTGAGCAACATCACACAATGTAACATTTCCACATTCGCAGTCCCCTTCCCTAATCCACCGATACGTGATGCTCCACCTATTCTCTCGAGGCCTGACTGTCCCGTCTGTCAGGGTGTCTGTCTTTCTCTTTTTGATGCCATGAGTCCAATGCAGCCTCGCATCTCCAGTCATCTTCATCATCCCCCGCGGCATTAAGTCTATATCAACGCGCTGATCTCCGTTACGGAATTGCATCAAGATTGGTGACCCGATCGACAGCGCGTATAGTTGGTCGTAAGCCCGATGAGCATCAACGTGTGGCGGGATCCCTGTGCCTGGTGGATAGTATTGTAGACAGACCTGGTCAGGTGGGCGAGTCTCGGTTGTGGGGATTAATGGTTTGAGCCAGTTGGGAAACTCTTTATATGGTATATCTGGGTCTACGCCAAAGGTCTTGTAGTCGAATGTGTAGCCGTAGTGTAATGACTGGCGACTGCTGGCCTGTTGGGGCCATTTCAGTTCATTGAGAAAGATTTGAACCAGCTGTTTCTCATGCTCCGGGCTGATAAAGTTGTTTTGCAAGAAAAGACCCCTGGGCAATCCGGGTCGCTCTTCAAACCCACTCTTCCCTGCCATACCAATTATGAACAATGGCTTTGGAATAGGTAGGTAATAGTATTGTACATATTCTGTGTGAAAATTTGAACTGGTGTACCCCGCTGGTGCCTTACTCTTAGATACTAAATATACTGCAGTCCAGGTGCTATAGTAAGGAAGGTTAAACTTCGGTGGATTTTATTTTTGAGGTCTATATACAGGTATAGTAATCCCATTATATAGCTTATATACTTTCACACATGAATCTGGCAGTTGGACTATAAAAGGACTTAATAACCGCTTCCTGATGAGTTAGTCGGTCTGTCATTCATCCGGAATCACCAACAATGGAGTCATGGCGCATGCCTTGATTTAATCAAGCAAGATTAATGAGCCGGCTGCTCGGCCATTACTAGCCTTTGCAACAAAGACAATCATAAATTAGTCCCTTGGTACCTTCGCCAGGAGCGGGTATTTGTCCCCAATCTTAGGCCGAGTGAGGCGAGCCGTCCAAGTCCAGTTGTTGCCTTCCCAGGATACGAGAGACGATGGCTCACCATTCGTGAAGGCTCTCAGTGAGCTTGCTAGATGGCAAGTTCCAGTAACCGTGATCAAACGGGCTTCGAAGTCATTACCGTCTTCATTGATTGACTTCGTTGACAGAATCTTCAACACTGGCTTGGTTGAAGAGGCCAACGGAGGACTGGTACTTTGGAGTGGTATCTCATCCGACGGCAATGACGGCGCCAAAGGTGGACTTTCTCGGCGCCTCGACACAGCCTCATACGCAAAGGCGTATTTCAAGAGACTAGAGTCCTGATATGCCGCGCCACAGAAAGTGAGTCCGACTGGCATCTTCTCCTCTGCAAGGGTCCCCATTGGAACGGTGATGCAGGGAACTCCAAGATGCTTCAAAGAACGGCCGCCATTTGCGTATTTGACGCCGTCTCTTAATGCGTCAAGCATGGATTCATAGTTTTCGTCCGAGTCGGCCAAGGCGACGTCACCGTTGGTGGGAAACACCACAACGTCGTACTTATTCTCGGCCATCCATTCTTCCAAGTCCCTCTCTCGCATTGCTTCTAAAGCTTTGAGAGCGGACTCACACCCAGGCAGGTCAATAAGACCGGATTTTCCTCGCTGCTTTACCACGGCGACCATGTCTTCATAGCGGACCTGGTTGTGTGCCTCAGTGTGCTGTGAGGGATCATCCATGGGAGCAATATGTGGGTGAATCTTGCCGAGCTCGGCGAAGGTGAAGTCTGGCAGCTTCTCATCGCCATTGCTGCGGAGGAAGTTGTCCCAACTCAAGGCAATCATGTCGCATCGTTCACGCGCCGCCCAATCCTGCGAAAGGCCGACGACATTCATGCCTTGGCCAGGGAAGTCTTGTCTGGTGTAGTTCTCGAATAGAAGGAAGTCAGTCTCGATAACAGTAGCCCCTAGACTCTCAAGGTCTTTCCGTGCTCTTTCCCAGAGGGCGCGGACACCGCTGGAGCAGGCATTTTTTGGCTTGGCTCCCTGAACTCCAATAAAGCACTTGGGGACTGCAACTCGTTTGTTTCGAAGCGCGTCCGGGTCAGCCAACGACTGATAGTCCGCCGGACGGATGTCGTTGGCCTTTGGAAGTGGCACATACGGTTGCTCACGCCAGAAATCTGCGTCTCCAGACGCGTTGTCATCTGCAACAACGACATTCAGCACCTGGAACAAGTCTGACACAGTTCTTGTGTGAGGGACGACCTGGTCGCAAGTCGGATACAACGGCCACAAGCCACGGGAAGGAATTACACTACGTGAAGGGGCGTAGGCGACCAGCGCATTGTTGGACGCTGGAGAGCGACCTGATGTGACAGCTTCTCCAGCAAACCCAAATGCGGCAAAGCTTGCTGCCGTAGAGACTCCGCAGCCGTAGGAGGAACCAGAGGCATAAGCAGTGCACATGTACTTTTGGTTGTATGGACTCTCGGAGCGCCCATACAGACCGCGCTGACAACCACCATCCGCCATCGGCGGCATGTTGGTCTTTCCCAAGACAACCGCTCCTGCTTTGCGGAGCATCTCCACAATGGCTGCATCAGATGATGCTTCGAGGTTGGCGAAAGCAGGTGATGCAGCAGATACGGTCATGCCTTTGACCTTGTAGCTATCCTTGACCGTGGACGGGATGCCTTCTAGAGGCCGTGGTGGCTTTCCAGAAGCGCGGAAATCATCCGAGGCTTGGGCTTCGGTGAAGACATCGGGGTTGAGGAGACAAATCGAGTTGAGACGTGGACCCCTGGAGTCATACTTGCCGATGCGATGCAAATAGAGAGAGACAAGCTCAACGCTGGTGATGACTCGAGCGTTTAGCAACTGTTTGAGATCGCTAATGGTTGCCTCAAGCAGGTTGAGCGACACCTTGTCCACCATATTGAAAGAAGGGTGAGTGTGAGCTGTGGAATAAGATAAGGGTTCCCAGTTGATCACAAGAGAATGAACGTAACTTGGAGCAACAAACAGTATTTATAAACGTGCGGTTGTGATATTGACCAGCTTGAGGCGGTCGCCATCGACCTCCAACATTGAAGCTACACCCAGATTGTCATTCGCCGAAGTTGAACGCGCCCATGTCTTGACATTCTCCCGAAGTTGAACGGGCTCATGTCGTGACATTCTCGGGGTTCCGGCTGGCCACGGTCCCCATAAGGATTGTGTTTTACAGATCCTCGATAAATTCCATTGGACTATCGGGTGAAAGCTACCTAAAAGAACGTGAATCGTTCAACTTCCGAAGTTGTAGGTTAGCTAAATTCGGAAAGCAGCTTTTGTAAGTTCGAAGCGAAGGCTCCATGACTAAATGTAAGCACCTTATTGGCTGGCACAAACGCCCGATGCCCGAGTATTTCTCCACAGCAGAACCTTTCTAAGAGCTCTGAGGGGTCAATCGAACCAAGAACTCGACAAGCGCTAGGATTACTGGTTTGGGAACTTCGGAGCGGAGTCAGCGTCTGACATTGCGAGGGGAGGACCCATATCCGCTTTTCTCTTGCTCCGATGTTAACTGCAGCATCCACAATCTGTGTTCTTAACGATGGGGGGCTCCAAGAAAGCTGAATGCTGTTGGACATGTAAAATAAGGCATGTCAAATGTGACGCAACACCGGCGGCCTGTGTGCAGTGCACAAGTCGAGAGATCAACTGCCATGGATATGGTCCAAAACCATTGTGGATGGATGGAGGTGAAGAGGAGGAGCGAGAAAGGCAGCTTATCAAGCGCGCAGTCAAGAACAATTTTAAACGGAAAAAGAAGCTCCAGCATCGTCTAGCCAAGAGAAAGGATCATCCACAGCCTCGAGATCATAGCCCAATTCCGCCAAGGTCATTGCAGAATGTAGAGATTGCAACCCCTCAAGGTAAGTCCAAATCTCATGGCCTGCATACCGTTAGCATTTGGAATAGCTAGAGATATACTTACTCCATAATATGTATTTGCTTATTTAGACACCACAGAGTTATCAATACTGACTCCACAATCGTTACAAAGTCGTGTTCCCTTCGACCGCTCATTTCCAGAACCCCTACAATATGACGAAGCAAGTCTTTTGATGCATTATCTGGACTATGTATTCCCCTACCAATATCCATTCTCTGAAAAAGGAAATTGGTCTCGTGGTTGGCTTCTTTGGCTCTTGAGCAAAAATGGACCGCTTTATCGAGCATCTATGGGCCTCGCAGCGCTGCATCGGCGATCTCTCCAGGGCGGAATTGAGAGCCACCATCTTGAACTTGAGTTTCACACCAAGGCCCTGAGACAACTTCAAGAATTTATTGTTTCCTTGAATATAAATGAGCTTCGGCCTGAGAACGAGAATCTCGTTGAGGCAATAACATGTGGTGTGGCTCTAATCAGCTTTGAGGTGAGTCAAATCCTCATTTGTGGTTGGAGTTGCAAAGGTACCGAACGAAGCTCTAACAGTTAAAAGGTCCTCAGAGGCAGCACTGGTAACTGGCAACCTCATCTGTGCGCTATGGCTTCAATTGCCGTAGCAATACACAAGCAGCACCAGCTTCCACAGTCACCAGACCAAGTCTCGCTTCCACTGTTCGAAAACAAAACCACGGCTGCTTTAGCATTCCACATCCCAGTATTGTTGTGGATGGACATATTGGCCTGCGTAGCAACACAGAAAAAACCAAAGCTGCCTTACGAAGAATGGCTAAGTCCAAGTTGCAACTTTGAGCTTGTACATATCATGGGTTGCCATAACTCGGTGATGAAAGCTATTGGCAACTTGGGAGCCCTACAGGAGTGGAAAGCCGAGACCTTCGACGTAAATCACCTTGAAAATGAGCAATTATGGAGGAAAATACAATGCATCGAAGATGAACTCGAAGATTGCATGGAAGCAATCCCCATAGTTTCATCAAAGGTTAGTGAGATATCGCCTTGACCGATCGTTTACAGTTACTGACACAAGCAAAGTCACTATTCCGATCTGATGAAGGTTATGCCACTCGCATATTTGCGGCTGCAGCGTTAGTGCAACTTCGAGTTCTCGACGCTCAGATTTCACCACGTTCCTCGTCAACTAAAATAAGGAGAGCAGTGAGCCGTACGATGTCAGAGATCCAGGTGACCCAGGGCGCAATTTCTCCTCGCCAGATGTGTTGGCCCATCTGCATCGTCGGCTGTGTGGCTGATGCAGATCAGAGATTCTTTTTTGAGCATCTGCTAGAGACTGTACTCTCCGAAGGCAATAGCATCTTTGGGAATTGCGGAACGGTACTGGACATTATGCGAAATTGTTGGAAATTCCAGACAGAGCAGCCGGATATTCAATGGGACTGTAGCAGCTCAATGAAGGAGATGGGTATATGCGCTCTACTTATATAAATAATAATGTATTGTATGTGAAAATCCATTTAGAGTAAGTGTACTGCATCTTGATGTCTACGCGACCGACTTGATAGCCGCAATGATACCATCCACGCTCAGCCCCTGAGTATTGATCTGCTCATATAGGCCACCACCACCTTCTCGAATAGCACCAATGGACTTGTACTTCGGTGTGAGATTGCGCTCGAGCAATTGAGACCCAAGGCGAGACCCAAGACCAGTCTTCTGAGCAATAGACTCCACAACAACCACAAAGGGAGAAGAACCGTAGAGCGTCATTATCTCCTCGTCGACGATATTGAGTGTCGGTTTATTGATAAGACCAACGTCAAGACCCTCCTTCCTAAGACGCTCAACGGCATCAAGGGAGCGGAAGACCATATCACCATACGAGACGACATAGCCGGCAGAACCACGACGAATCACTTCTTCTTTTCCCGGAACAAATTCGTATCCTTCACCATAAAGTAGCTGATCCGCAGAACCTTCCTTTAAAATATAGGGAACAGGGGACCTGATGGAAAAGATGAACCGCAAGCCCGGATCGAAGAAGATTTTCTTCACTACCGCCTTCATCTGCTCGCCATCCGCCGGAAAGTAAAGAGTGGTGGTCTCGGCATCCATCAAACCATTGTCCGCGAAGAAATGATTTAATCCAAAGTGGCACGTATTATCTGCCATTCCTGATATTCCTGAATGCGAAAAACTAGTACTCATTAGCTCTTGGTCATCTTCGTATCAAGGAGAAAATTGCATACTGTGACAACACGCTGCATTGATTCAGACGAGCCATCGTAATTTCTGAAATGATCATTTCCAAGAAAGCTGAAAAGGTCGAAAAAACTCCCTGGCGCTCTCCGTTGCTTCTAAAACCGAAGCCAGCAGCAGCAGAAAAATTCCCGCGCTCCATGACTCCTGATGGAACGAAAACTTCGGGATGCTTGGTATGAATAGACTTCAAGCCGGTTGAACCTTCCAGGTCGGAATCAATAACCATGACTCGACGAATGGCTTCATCTTTGCTCAATGTGTCGAGAACCGAGTTGACTGCCTCACCAAAGATGACACGATTGGCACCTTCGTCTTTGGTGGAGCCGAAGTACTGGTGCGGATCTCGTCCGGGCTTGATTTGGTCATAGAAAGCGAGCTGTTCCGGCTTGTAGCCTCGCTTTGTGAGGTACTTGCGAGCGACATCAACCTTGATCACATCATGGGCGGAAGTCTGGCCCTCGATGCCCTCGATACCGGCGGCCATCTTGCGGTTCGAGACGACGGCAGCAGGACCGTCATGGTTAATCACCTCACATATCGCGGGATAAAGTGAGTCAAGGTCCTCTCCTTGAGCGCTGACAACTTTGATTCCATGACCTTCTAGAGTACGGGCCATTTCGAACCCTTTTAGATACTCTGAGGGGTGTCCGGCAATTGTCACGTCGTTATTGTCAATGAAGAGCTTGACTCGTAAATGGTTGGCCGCTGCAATTCGTGCCGCCTCTGCGTCGTTGCCTTCTTGCTGAGAGCCATCTGAACCTAACAGAATTACGTTCTTGTTCTTATTGGCCATAGCAATGCCATTCACCATACCCCACATGTGGCCGAGTCGTCCGGAGCTGAACTTGATGCCCGGGGTCAACCCCAATTCCGGATGACCTGGAAGCTTTGAGTCGGCAGCACGATACTGCAGAAGGTGATCAGGTTCAATCTTGCCATCGAGGGCAGCAAGCAAGTATTGTGTAGCGACACGATGTCCGGCTTCGTCGAACAGGCTATCCACAAAGCTCTCAGGTGCATTGTTGATAAATCCTAAAAGAATGCATACCTCCGGGGCTGTATCATAGGGGCCTCCAGTGTGGCCAGCGACTCCCCGCGCCGCACCGGTAGCAGTGAAGGCAATAATGGCATCCCGGAAAATGTCAATGTTGTGCTGGAGATCTCGTTTCTGTTGATCTGATAGTTTGGGATTTTTATGATCAAGCTTGAGTTTTTTGAACTGGGTCAGATCAACAGGGAATTTGAGTTCTAATGGCATGATGACGATCAACAGAAACAGGGCCTAGTATACTGCGGGAGGACAGATGAGGATCAATCGCAAAACATATAAATGCAAGACTAGCTTCGAGTTAAGACTTTGGGAAATTTTTATCAAGACTCTGGAATTTCCTTGGTTTGAAAGAGGGGAGCAAGCATTGGGCTTTATAACTGCTTCGAAGGGGCTTCCGGGAGTTCCCCAAGGTACCCCGCGAGAGACCTTACATTACATCATAGGCTCATAAGAATGTCTGCTTAG
The DNA here is from genome assembly GCA_020045945.2 of Trichoderma semiorbis. Taxonomy (NCBI): domain Eukaryota; kingdom Fungi; phylum Ascomycota; class Sordariomycetes; order Hypocreales; family Hypocreaceae; genus Trichoderma; species Trichoderma semiorbis. Next base: position 7,747,734 of record CM034695.1, read on the forward strand.
TCGTTGTCGTATAATCTCGCAAAGTTCGCCACATAGCGTCAGGTAGCCTGCTATTTGTTGAAAGAGTGCCCGGCAGATTTGAGGATGTAATTCAGCTTAAAGCGCGTGCGAATGCGGGATATACATAATATACATCAGCCACAGTCGACAAGCTCATTTTACACAGGCTACTATACTATATCCAGTATCAAGCACGTTAGGTATGCAACAACTTATGACTTGCAGTGGAGGAGCAATCTGCAACCCAGAATAACAATAATCGTTTGAGGGGACTTTTAATATGCGCACATGTGACATCTGGTGGCCGAAACCCGCTGCTTGTCTTGCAGACGATATTCTGGGTTCTTAAACGAAGCAAGCTAAGCCACGAGCAGAAGCTCTATTCAAGCCCTGCTCATACAGTATAAAAATTTGTCTTGTTTGCTATATACAGGCATAGCGACATGATCTAACATGACATTTGCTCATTGCTTAAGAGAGTGGTAGCCCTTTGAAGCATCCATATGATTTGGTTCTTTGGATTGGCAGGAGCAACAGCCTAGTTGTGTAATTTGACGCCATGCATGTTATTGCCTGTAAAGAGGTCGCGGTCATTCTTTCACTTGTTCGTGGTGACGTTGAATCACTACTAAGTCAAGAACTCTTGGTTTGGTGATAGTGCAAAACGCATTCGCAGTATTGGGTCCCTGGTGAAGTCGTGCCAGCAATATGACCAAAGACCAATTGGCCTCTTCACACGTTCTGGCCCCAAACAGCAAAGATGGAAATTAAAAAAGCAGATTGTGGAGGCTTTGGGTGGGGAGTAGTCTTTGTAAACACACGGAGGATATTGCCCTTTGAGGCTGCTTCGGTATTGCGCAGCGGTCGAAGGATTGTTTTCCCTGGCGAGCGCGCGAGCGGAGAACCTAATGCGTGTTGGTTTCTTAGGACAGGCTCTTAGGTATCACTTTGGTGGCGAGCTTTGCTCTGGTGGTGAACGGCGGGGAGCGCTCTGTTGACCCTTGTCAACACTTGCAGGTGGTGCTCCAATTGCCCAGTATAATAAGCGCCCGATCTTTAACATTCTCTCCACAGGTAAACGCTCCGACACACGGCACTTTTTTGCCAAGATGTCTGACACTGTTCGTCGAAATGGGCAGCTATCGTCGTGTGAGCCTTGCCGCAAATCAAAACTGCGCTGTGATCATGGCCGACCTCGATGTGCTCGCTGCACCAGACGCCGGCTAACAGAGCAATGCTTCTATCATCCCGCGCCAATGGCCCGACACCAGCGCAGCAAGTCGCGCGTGGCCGCAGCTTTGTAAGTCATGTTAGTTTTTGATTCACACGATTATTCCGCGAGGGAAACTTACACGCCAATCGGGTCGCTCTAGAGTTCCAGCTGATGTTACCCAGCGGCCGCTTGAGACCTTGACAGAGGTATCGAGCCTAACAGCCTTGTCCTCGAATTCATCTTCGTCCTTGCCGACATCTTCTTCAGCCACATCTATTTCTGCTGCATTCGATCTAGCTACTGGTTTGGTTACTATGCAAACTTCTGTTTTGTCACCAACAGAGGCTGGTCGAACGACATCCTCTCGTCAATATCCATCGCTTACTCGCACTGGAGTTTCTCATCTGCAGCAGCCATTCCACGCGAATTCTTCTCTCGTAAGGGAGGGCGAGAACATACTGCAACTGCTCCTTGAGCATTATTCCCACCCCGATCTCGAAGAACTAGTCGACAACTGGTACACAGATCTCGGAGACAGCCCAGTTGGTGGTCCTTTAGCCAAGGCGGCTTGGCGTGCAATCCAGAGCAATTTACAGAACCTTCATTCCAGTCGATTACTGAATCGTCTCCAGGCCACCTCTCGAGATATTTTTGAGCACACTTCTCAGCCACTCAACATGCCCACAACGGCCGCAGATGGCGCTCTTGAAAAAAAGCTTTGCGCTATCCGATGGGAAACTGTTGGAATGTATTTCGCGCTCATTGGGATGGTTATTGCATCGGCCAAAAACCTCAGTACCAGCTTCTCGGATCGCCAGTGGTTTAGCGACCGCAAAGCAACGTCCAGTGATGCCTTTGATGCCTGTATACGATGCGAAGCTCTATGCAATCGCGTTGGCCAAGTGAACGACCTATCTATGTGGCTTGCTGTCCTGGCTACCACACTTTCCACCTGGTGTTTTGGGGACGATTCTTGTCAGGCCTGGCGTCTAATGGGGAATTTGACGTCTACAATATTCGCACTCAACTACCACAAAGGGTTTCAAGATGACATGAACACCCCAACGTACTTGGTCGAGCTTCGAAAACGAGCCATTGCCCTATCACATGAGCTAGACAAGTCCCTGGCGACGTTTGTCGGTCGACCCCCACGCTTAAATAAGAGCTACTGTACCATACAATTACCCCTTGATCTCTCGGACTCGGTCATTATCGGGCCTGCCGAACTGTTAGCGCTACAAATATCACGACTAGATGGTGATGGTTGGAATAAAGATATGAGTGTACATCCAGCGTCTCGTCAACGGGCGATTGTTTGGCTAAGCTCGATCCGTGAGGAAATTCTTGAGTTGTCACTGGGAACTATAACTAAAGATCTCGTTCATGAAGCCCAGTAAGCAGTTAGCCAAAGACCAACCCCTCTCCCCTTTCTGTCTCTTTTCTTCTTCTTGGTGTGTTATAGTTGCGTGGCTGACAAGGAATTTACTCAGGGAAATACTGACTCGAGCATCGTCGACCTGGGAGACCATGCCTCACTTCATGCAGTATGAGCCATCCCTTTGGGGCCGAATGGCACCTTCAACCATTCTAATGCTGTTGAGCCTAAAACTTGAGTATTTGTATAGCAAATTTCTTCTATTCAAGATGCTAGTGAATCAAAGCAGTAGCCATCGTGATGCCTTGATTCAAATTTCCCACGAAACTTTGGGGTTAGTGCTTTCAGTAATGAAGAAGAGGGATCTCATTGGCTCCCATAGGATCGATTTGGAATGGACGGTAAGCAGCTCCAGGCCTGCATTGCTGGTGCGAACTGACCCGCCGCAGATAGTATTTTACGCGATGCCATGCGCTAGTGTCTTGATTCTGGAGCTATTTCGACTAGCCAGCCTACCAAAATCACAGCCATCTGTCGCTTTGAATAGGTCGACCATTATCCAGGACATCAGCGTTCTCATATCATGTTGTGATTGGCTGACCGAGTCAGGAAAGGGTAATTATGAACTCTGCAAACAGGCTCAGTCGATCTTTTCGAAAGCTCTGGATCAGATCCTCAATAATGAAGTGCCTTTGACACGCCCACTACCGACCAGTCCAACCGTAACCATTAACGATGCGCTGTCGGCAAAACTTCCTGAGGCGCAAAACCTGGACACTCTCACTCAAGATCTGCAATGGGCAGCATGGCTGGATACTGTTGACTTCCGAGGGGAACCATGGCTCGAGATGCTAAAACCGCCTACGAATTTTTTCGGAGACCTTGACGATTACTCCTATTGAAGCTGGTAATACAGTAAGCTTCAGGGTAACAATAAAGCTTTATATATAGCTGGACTATGACGGTGGAGTCAGCGTGGGAGGACAGAAGCACCGCTTGTTACAGGCACGAGAAACCCGGATTAGCAACCTGCACTTCATCACCCTCTCGAGGCAGCCAGTGCATTTGACCATGTTCGCGTCCGATTTCACTTTGGGTTATTACAATTCAAGCATCATCTGACATAAACATGGATATTACGCGAATAAGGTTTTCAAGGAGACTCTGCGTCTCGCAGGGCGAGACAAGGTTATCGTTGCAAATAAGGGTGGCTTCAATCGTATGGCCCATAAGTCCGTAGGGTATGTCAAGTATACCCAAGATTCACAATGTCCTGTGTATTCCCAAAGTACCGATGCGGCAGTGAGGAGTGTATGAGATAGCCTCGTTCCTTGAGATGTCAACAGTATTTGCGTTTCTACTCACAAGCTCTCTCTCTCTCTTTTTTGTTTTAAACAAACCTGGTCTGGGTAATTGGCGCTGTAAGTGATTCGATCTCACATCCCCATTACTACTCAGTGGATGCCCCGCCTTAAACAAAATGCAGCAGACTAGATGGTGTAGTGTAGCATAGACCAGTGTCTGATGATTACACAATAAGTGAAAACCATGGCTTTTTATTTCGAATCATAAAATTTCTTCACAGGAGAGCAGCACCTCGATTTCGGCTAGGCATGCCGTTGCCCACGGCCTTTCAAACCCAGCATTCAGCAAACAGTCGCATAAAGCTAACAAGGCCGAGGTCCGTAAGAGCCGCTGTTCTCAAGTTGTAGTAACAGGTATGCAAGTCACAGCACGTACCCCTGTTACTCCGAGTTCCGATCAGAGTAGAGGTCCGATTGGTCAATTTGGTCCGGGCCTCCCACCAGCGAGCTTGTGTAAGTGTGCTGTGAAGGCTATTATAATTTGGATATATGGGCGTCCTCGGATATGGTTTACTTCGTTATGTGGTTGTAGTCAGTGAAAGCAATAAGACAGATTTATTTCATCATTCATTATTTGACTACAATTATGGAATGCCCGAAGGGAGAAACGATGGAATCTAAATCACCAACCATCGAAAATGCTCCAACTGAAGACTCAAAGTATCCTCGTGGTATACCGTTTTTTCTCAACCTCCTCTCAATAATACTAGCAACTATTGTGTGCGGCTATGTATGTAGAGCATGTAACGCTGTGATATTCAACCTCTGTTATTTATTATTATTATTATTATTATTATTATTATTATTATTATTATTATTATTTTTGCTAAAATTGAGACAGGACGCCAATTGCGTTACGACTATTATCCCGGTTGTAACAGACAGATTCAACTCGCTCAACGATGTTGGCTGGTATGGTACTGCCTTCTTACTGGCTTCGGCATCTTCACAACTCTTCTACGGAAAGCTATACCTTTTTTACCCAGCTAAAATCGTCTTCTCTACTGTTGTCTTCACCTTCGCCTTGGGGAGTCTTATATGCGCCGTTGCGCCGAATAGTAGTTCATTCATCGTGGGCCGCGCCATTTCCGGCTTGGGGAGCGCAGGGATATTAGCTGGTACCAATATCATCATATCCCGATGCGTGCCTGTTCGAATGCGACCATTCTATTCCAGCATTATTGGGGCGATCGAATGCGTGGCCATCTCGATTGGACCACTGCTCGGCGGCGCGATAGCAGAGACTCTGGGATGGAGATGGTGCTTCTGGCTTCTTCTTCCTCTTGCGGGCCTAAGTATTATCATTATAATACTCTTCTTGGGCAACGGAGAAGGCGTTGCACGACCAATATTGACTCTAGAGGAGAAAATTCGTCGACTCGACTTACCCAGCCTCGCGCTGTGTATACCGGCCATTGTGTGTCTGATCCTAGGACTTCAATGGGGTGGAATTTACTATCCTTGGAGCAACTGGAGGGTCTTTGTGCTTTTTATCATCTCCGGATGCTTTCTCTTTGCTTTCGGGGTTAACCAATGTCAGAAGGGCGAGGAAGCCACTGTACCTCCTAGAATATTTCTTACTAGAACTGTTCTGTTTGGATCGTTGTACTCTTTCAACACTTCTGGAGCACTTTATGTTGCGGTATATTATGTACGTTGAACTGAATCATAATATGTACCATTTGCTAACTTATCAACAGCTCCCAATTTGGTTTCAGGCGGTGAAAGGGGCCTCGCCATTTGGCAGCGGTGTTCGCGGCCTTCCGCTTGTATTGTCTCTCGTGGTTTCTATCTTAACGTCCGGAAGTATAACTAGTATCATCGGCTACTATACTCCAACAATGTTCGTCGGATCTATATTGATGGCGGTTGGCGCAGGAATGCTGACAACATTCCGCGTCGACACGCCTATGACATTATGGATAATATACCAAATCATCTTTGCTCTCGGTATCGGGCTCGGGTTTCAGCAGCCTATCATCGCTACTCAGACGAATTTCTCAGAAAAAGACCTTCCAATTGCCCTGGTGTTGGTTAGTTTTATACAGAATTTGGGAGGAATTGTAGCCCTTTCTTCATCGCAAAACATTTTCACGAATCGATTAACTTATAACATACATAAAGCGGCGCCTGATATTGACCCAAAGCTGGTTCAAAAGGTTGGAGTACTAAATCTAAAACTGAGCTTTACTAAGACGGAGTTGAATGAGATCCTTCCGGCTTACAGTCTTTCTATTACTCAGGCACTTTTGGTGGCAACGGTTATGGCTTCAGTAACGGCGATTGGCTGCTTTGGGGTTCCTTTCTATTCGGTGAAAAGCAAGAATAGGAAAGAGGATACAGTATAGAAAAGAAAAGGGTTCCAACTAGAGCGGATATTATTATTTCGACAAAGTGCGGGAGAATTCTTCAGGACATAATCAGGGCTGAATGGTATGTTATTACAATATATTTACAGAGAAAGCTTATTTTACGCTTACTTAGGCATACTGCTTTAAGGGAAAAAAAAATCTAGGATAGGTAAGCAAAAGGTTATAGGGTACCCTGCAGGTGCTTTAGGTAAGTTAAAGGTAAGCGATAATATCCATTTATAGGGTATAGTAAATATTATAGCTTTTAAAATATTTAATATAAGCTTTGCTTTTTAAAATAGTTCCTAAGTTTATCTTTATTTTATTTATTATTTACTATTATATTAAATATTATAAAGTTCTTTTTATTATTAACTATTCTACTATTATTTTTATTAAGTAAAAATAGTTTATAATAAAATAATATAATTAAATTAATTATAAAAGTAAAATAAAATTATTATTTGTGACGAACCGGTATCTATATGTTAGTATAGACAGTATTTTTCCTAAGAGATAAACCTTAGAATAGTTTTATAGTTTATGTTAGCGGAGCAGTTAGGTTAGTAAATAGGTAATCTTATTACTAGCTTATAGAGTAAAGTATTAGAGTATTTAATCTAAATGCTATTATATTAATAACAACTGGCTATCTAAGTATTTTAATAAGTAATATAAAGTAAACTTATATACCTAGTTAGCTAGGCTGGATTAATAAATAAGATATTAATCCTTTCTTAGATTGATAAATGATTTATCGATCTGCTGTTAAATTAAGAAGTTGTATCTTAATCCTTTTTTAATTAGTTAAAGGATTAAAGTTAATCTAGTTTAGGCTAACCTATTGGCCTATTATCGTAACCTTAAGAGCTAGGTTGTAATATAATATCCCCTTCCTATTAGTTTTATTCTTAAGACCTTATTATATTTAGTATAAGTAACTTCTTCCTTATTTTTATTAATATTTTTATTTTTTCTTTATACTTATGCGCTTTATTAATTATTATATTAGGTATTTGTAAAAAGTCTTATCCTAAGATAAAGTATTATAATATTTTTTTAGAAATTATTTTATCTTATTCTATTAAAATAAAAAATTATAAATATTATTTTAATAAAAAAAAGCAGAATTTCCTAAAATATTAAATATCTAAGGAAGATTTTACTTATTATATTAAATATATAAAGGATAATAAATCTTTATATAACGTATGTTTATTATTATTAGCTTAACTTTAAAAAATTACTTTATTTTATACTTAGTATAAAAATACTTTTAAGGAGGCTAAAGAGGAGTATAAAATAGTTAATATAAAGATTAAATATCTTTGTAAATAAAAGCATTTATAGCTGGAAAAAATAACTTATATAGTTACGTAAAGTATTAATAATTTAAAGGAATTAAATAGGGTTAAGCATAAGGAGGCAGAGGCTATTTATTAGGCTACTATAGTATAATTAGCAGAGGGTTTTTCTAAGGTTGTCCCCGCTTTTTTAAAGTTAGTAGATTATTTAAAGATATTAATAATAGATTTTAAGCTAGTATAATCCTTAGGCTTTAATAAGGTTTTTCCACTAGTATTATTAAGTTCTTAAAATACTTAATAAGTTCTTATATTTCTTTTTTTTTTTCCTTTTTCTTATTATACCCTATAATATTATTTACTATCTTCTCCTATTCTTATTATATTAATATCTTTTACCTTATATTCCTCTTTTTCTCCTTTAATAATAATTTCATTTTAAATAAATCTTCTAGTTTCCTCGTTAATTTATACTTTTTTTAGTAAGGAGATATAAAATATTAGGTATATATATTTTCCTTATTTTTCCTATTATTCTAGGAGTTTAAGTTTATAGTTTACTTCTCCGATTTTCCTTAAAATTTTATAAAATCTAAGTTTTTTAAAATTAAGTTTATTACTTAGCCTATTTATCTTAATATTTACTTACTTATTTCCTTATATATATTAGTATAACTAAACTATATCCCCTTCCTAAAGGATTAGTGTTCCGTTCCATTATACCGTAGCGCCAACAGGGCAAAAGATTAGGCCAATAATCGCAATTATAGCAATTACTGTAACGGAACCAGCTATTTATAAGGGAATACTCTGTTACGGCGGACCAGATTGTAACACAATGCCCCCCCTCCAGTGGTCTTATCCTCAAGACCTCGCTAAGATAGTGAACTAAGCTATCTTCCAGCGGTCTCAAACAGCTGTTCTAACCCCCAAGGGCACTATAACGTTCCCTATAATGTCTTTACACAGGCCTTATTAGCAGCGGAGGTCTAATATAATCTAGCTTACAACTAGACAATAAGCCGGAATTGAACCCTAGGCTACTGGCTTCTTGCGATTATAATATTACGTTCCATTATACCATAGCGCCAACAGGGCAAAAGATTAAGCCAATAATCGCAATTGTAGCAATTACTGTAACGGAACCAGCTATTTATAAGGGAATACTCTGTTACGGCGGACCAGATTATAATAACTATATTATTAAGCTTCTACTTTCTAAAGAACCTATAATTAATAAAATATAGAATAGTATTTTTATAATAGTTAACTAACTTTTAAAAATAACCTACTTTATCTTAGTAATAGAAAAAAGCTTTATAAAAGACCTAGCTTATATCCTTTCTTAAAATATTTACGCCGACTATAAATTACTAAATAAAATTATCTTCAATAGAGGATTAATATTTATATTAAAATTCTAGTAATTACTTATAGTAAAAATTAAACTAAAATATAAAGCTAGTACAGCTTACTACCCCTAGATAGATAAATAAACTAAAAAAATTAACTAAATTATTAAAACCTACCTATAATATTATATTAACTTTAACTAAGATAATTAAGTAGAATACTTACTAACTGCCTAAGTATTCTATAATAGTATATTAGTAGAATTTATAAACTACTTACTATTTTACGTAAACTACGGATTTAAACTAGATCTATACTGACCTCCTATTAAAGGAGAAAATACTAATAAAGCTATTATTATAATAAATAAACTAAAAGAACTATATTAAGAATTATAATTATAGCTTAAGTTTATTAAAGAATAAATAGCTAAATTTAGAAATATTAAAAGAATTAAAGGATTAACCTTTAAAAAGGGAAACATAGTCTACCTACTTTAGTATTTATAAAATAATAAATAGCTAAATATTAGGATTAATAAGCTAAGTAATAAACTTAACTTTAAAAAACTTAGATTTTATAAAATTATAAAGAAAATTAGACTTATTAACTATAAAATAGATCTTCCACTTACCTTAGGATAATAAAAAAGAACTATATATTTAAATTTTTATATTTTACTATTAAAAAAAGCATTAGTAAACAAGGAAATAGGTAAAGTTATATAAGATAGAATTATTATTTAAGGCAAAGAACTTAAATATAAAGTTAAGAAGCTTAAAATAATAAAATTTAATAAAAATACCTAATAAACTAAATACTTAGTAAAATAAAAAAGCTATAATAAAATAGAAAACTTTTAGTAATTTATTAAGGACTTTAAATATTTAAAAGATCTTATAAACAACTTTAACTAAAGTCTAGGTTTAATAAAGAAAGGTTAAAGGCGTCTTAATTAATAGCGTTAACTACGGAATCTATAATTATAAAATTAATTAGATTAGGTAATATTACAGCCTAACGAAAGGCCTTTGCTTTTTTATATTTAACCTTATTTAACTCCTCTAAATTATTAATACCTTAAGATACTACATACGCTGCCTTTTTAAACTATTCCTTATATTATTTCTAAAGATAAATAACTTTAGCTATAAGATTTATAATTTCCTCTTTAACAGCTTTAACTTTATTATTAAGCTAGTTACGCTAATAGGAAATATATAATAATTATTAAGGTATAAGAAATACCTTATAATAAGATTTATAATCCTTAATATACTTTAAGCAATAACTTAAGTTAACCTTAGAAGCTAAATACTAAGATCCTTTGCTTTTATAATAAAAATAGGGTTTTATTTTAATAAATTATAATAATATAAAAATAGTAAGTACTACGCTTCTATTAAATTTCTTTTTCTTTCCTTTTATATTAGCTAAGTTAGTAGATTTTTAAACATAGAAAGTTATTTTAGTAATAAAATAGGTAATAAAATAAAAGAAATATATATAGGTAGGAAGTATAAATATTTATATACTAAATTACCTAGTCTTAAGGATAAGACTAATAGGAGGGGGAGAATTATATTATAACCTGGCTTTTATAATTATAATAAGGGGCCTACAGGGTAGGCGTTCCTAAATAAATATCGGGCTGCATAGCTAATTAAAAAGCGGTGAATAAAAATTAATATTAATCTTAATTAATGTATAAATAAATTAATCTAAATTATAATTAATTTTACTTAACTTTAGAATATATAACTAAATATATAAGTTTACTTTATATTACTTATTAAAATACCTAGATAGCTAGTTATTATTATAGCGTTTATAATACAATTAGTTTAGAACTTAGATATCTACTTTTATTTATATTATTAATTAGTAATAAGATTACCTATTACTAACTTAACCGCTCCGCTAACATAAACTATAAAACCTCTCTAAGGTTTATCCCTTAGGAAAAGCATTGTCTATACTAACAGATAGATACCGGTTCGTCACATTAAGCACAAGGTCGCTATATTACATAGCCTTCCTTTTAATTAATATTGGGGTTATATAATTCTAATTAATTATATCCTAAAAGTATATTATATTCTATAATATTAGTAATATTAAACTTTAAATAATTAAAGATTTTACTAAATTAGATTTTAAGGTAATTAATCTTATAGTTAATAGTTCCATTATTATATATAAAAGATTATTATTTAATATTTACAAACGTATATAATTTCTCTTTTTTACAATTAGTTAACTTAAGGCAGTTAATAAGTTAAGGCATAATATAACTTATTATAGCTCCTAAGTCTATATAAACTATAATAAGTTCTCCTTCTAAAATACCTAGTACTTGGAATTTTTATTATTTTTATCCTAAAATTATATTTAGGTTATAGTAGGTTATATTATCTATGTTATTATAGTAGTTATTACTATAAAGGTTAGTATTTATATTATTTAGATTAAAGGTAATTTATCTTAGTTTATAGTTTTAAATATTATAGTATTTACACTAAGTATATTTAAATTAAGGGATATCTCTGGTAGTAAGCTTATAATACTTTTATAGGTTTTTCTAGTTAGTTCCTTATAATTCCTTATTAGTACTATATTTTATAAAGTTAGATTTTTATTATTTTAGGTTATAAGTAATATATATAAGGGTATAGCGTTAGTATTAGTATTTTTAGTAATAGTTTTTATTATAAAGCGTAAATTCTTTTTATTTATATTTTACTACTTTATAATCTTTATATTATTCCTAAAATTTAAGTATAGTATATTATTTATATAGTAGGAGTTTATAATTAATAATATTAGCTTTATTATATTAATCTATAAGTAAAATATTATTTATATAGTAAAAGGCTGTTTTTTATATTTTTAATTTAGGGTATAAAGTATTTTTATTATTAAAGTATTATTAAAACTCCCTTCCTACTACCTGGATTCTATTATAAGCATTAGTTACGTTAATTTTAGAAATTCTTTTCTATTATTTAAGGAGTTCCTATAGTATAAGGCTTCCTAGAGGTATAGTATCTAAAAGATTATTATTATTTTCGTTATTATAATTATCTTCTAAAGGTTCCTATTTATAAAAGTATCTTAGTCCCTAAGGTTCTTAGGATCCGTAGTTTTTACATAGGTTAGCAATATTAAGGTCTATATACCCTATATTATAGTCCTATATTATAGTATCTTAAAAGTTATTATATTACTATAAGATTTCTTATTATTCCTATTTATAAATAACTTCTTCTTTATCCTTAAAGTTAAGTAAGTTTCCTTATTTAATTTTTACCATTTCTTCTTAAGTAACTTTCTTAAGTATATTTAAGGTATTCTTTAGTTTTGTAGGGTATTAACCTAATTTTATTTATTACTAAGGTAGGTTTAGTATTTATTATTATAATATATTAAAAAGTACAGTAGTTTATACTTTACTAAGGGTTATATAATATTAATAACTTAGTTTTCCTTAAGTTCTAGGATAGGTATAAATTTTTTATTACTATTTTTCTTTAAAGCTTAGTAGTATTTTTATATATATATTTTTTTTTATAATTATAATATTTAACGTTTTTATATTATACTTAAATAATACTAAGGTTTATTAGTCCTAGCTTTCTATTATTATATAATATAATATTTTATTTTTTTCCTTAGTTAGTATTATTACTAAAGTAAAGGTACTTAAGGATTACTTTTTATATATTTCCCTTTTATTTATATTTTTTATATTATTTAAATAAATATTTATTAATATAGGTGGCTTTTTTAGAAAGTTTATCTAAAGTATTAAGTAACTTATTTTAGTATAATTTATCCTTAACGTCAGACTTTAGTCCTTAATAGTAAAGTATATATTATACTTTATTATTTAAGTTAGTTCTAGTAGCTAAGTATATAAAAGTAGTTATATATTTAATATATAATTTAAATTATTTAATTTATAGAAGTGCTTTTTTTGCTTCTTTAGCTTTATTAGTTTTTCTATATTATAACAAACTAGTATCTATATATTAGTATAAACAATGCTTTTCCTAAGGGACAAACCTTAGAATAATTCTATAGTTTATATTAGCAAAGCAGTTAGGTTAGTAAATAAGTAATTTTATTACTAGCTTATAAAGTAAAATATTAGAGTATTTAATCTAAATACTATTTATTACGGATCCAGGCTACGCCCAGACCAACAATAACCCAGGTTTAATCTAAACCTAGGCTAGGTCTAGATTAATAATAATCTAGAACAGCATAGGCCTAACTTAAGCTCGCCTTAAACCTAAGATAAACCTAAAGTATAACTAACTATATATTAACTAAGGTAATAACTGTATACTTTTAATATATTTCTTTTTCTCTTTAAAAATAATAATTTTATTTATTTAGACGCTTATTTACAGCAGCTATAAAGCTAGTTTATTATAGTTATTATTCTTTATAATAGAAAATAAATTAATAGCAGGGTCCAACTTCCACCTAGAAGAGTAAAAGGCAATAGTATTACAAATCCTAAATATACTACAGTTGCTGTTATTAACTATTACCTCCCTTAGCAACCAGCTAAATAACCAACAGCAGCCTATATTTAATATATCAGCAACTACTACCTACATATTAAATGGAATAGACCCAGACTTAATAAGGCTTAAGTATAACCTGCAGCTATTTATAGTATTACTTAAATATAAGCTACTTCCGCTAGGGGACCTATATAATAGTAACTAGTAAACCTTCTCTACTTAGAAGTATATAATAGTATATAAGCTAAAAGCAAACCGTAAATTTATTAACTTTAAAAAAAACTAGTTTATATTTATTTAGTAAAACCTAATAAAAAAGGTTTAATCTTATATCTTAGTATATTATAAAGCTACCTTAGATATAGGGACCCTTAAACCTAAAAACTTCCTAGAGTATTTTACCTTTGTATTTATACCCAAACACCAGGCTTACGGTCAGGCCAAAAAGTGGTACCTGCAGCGTAATAAAAAACTAAATTAAGGCTAGCGTAGCCCTACAGGGTAATAAAAAAACCCTAATTTAGTATAGCGGCCGCGCTATACCTTATTTAGTATAAGGTAAGTGCTTATATAAGTATAAGAATCTTTATTATTACAACTGTAAAATAAACCTTCCTTTTGCTTTAAGCTTTAGAAAAGCGTAGTTTTTATAAAAGCGCGCTTTCCTAAGGGTACCTAGGTATTTTCAGTAGTAGGCTAAAAGCGGGCTTTTCTAAGGGGTCTGTAGGTGCTATTAGTAATAGGCTAAAAGCAGGCTTTTCTAAAGGGCCTATAGGTATTATTAATAATAGGCTAAAAGCGTACCTTACTAAGGAATTAATATATATTTCTAATAATAGGCTAAAAGCAGGCTTTTCTAAGGGCCCTTAGGTATTATTAGTAATAGGTAAATAGCTTAGGTTATATAAATAAAGTAGATCTTATTAATTATAGCTTTTAAAAAGATATAATTATCCTTAGTCTATCTTAGCTTACCTTCTGTATTTTATTATTATAATAATAAAAATTTGCATTTAGTCTAGTAATAATAAAATATAATATCTTCTGTTTTATAATAGCTTATAAGTAATAGTATACCTTTTTATTCCAGTAATAATAGAACGTAATAACTCCTGTCTAATAATACCTTATAAGTAATAGTATAATTAGAATAATAAAAATATATAAATAATATTATATATCTATTATATAATACTTATTAGGATATTAGTATCTTAACCTTTAACTGTACTTACTGCTATTATATTTTTAGTTATTTTTACAGTAGTATATAAAAAGGGGTTATTTTAATTTTTCCTAATAACTAAAAATTCTTTACTTTTATACTCCACTGGCTATATTTGTCTCTCTCTCTCTCTCTTTTTTAAAATAAAGAATTAGCTAAATTATAATATTTTCCTCTTTAAAAAATAAAACCTTAAGGTCGTCCTCGTAAATACGCTAATAAAGGTAAACGTTAAAAAGTATATTGTTAATACTAATAGTAATACTAATAGAAAAAAAGTAAAAATACCTTATCTAATAACTAAATGCAAATTATTTTCAGTTAATATATACCTCGCCTACTTAATTATTTACCTATTATATTTAGCCACTATATATTACACTTACTTAGAGTACTACCTTTATTAAACTTAACTACTAACTTATACTTCTACCTTATTATTCAGCTACTAATACCTATCCCTACTATACCTACTTATATCCTAGCCCTTATCCCTCCAGTTGCTAACTTATATACTATAACTCCTTAATTAATTAACTTATATAGTTATATATATTAAAAAATCTAATTAATTTAAGAATAAAAGCCTGCTATTTTAGGGCTTAAAATACCTAATAATAATCCTAGCTTAGGGTTTTTAAATAATAAACTATAGGATTTATATAATAACCTTAATCTTTTAAGTATAGACTTACTAAATCATAGCCCCCTTCCTAACTATAAAAACTCCCCCCTATATATAAACTAGCTATAAATTTATAATCTTACCTAACCCTCTATTTTAAAATAAGCCTCCTCTTTTTTACTAAAAAATAAAAATTTAAATAAATATTAAAAAACTATACCCTAAGTAATATAAATATTTACTATACTTTTTCTAATAGCCCGCCTTTACTTATATAAAGATAATATAAATAAGGATATTATCCTTAGTATTAGGTTATTAAACTTATTATAAAGGCTTAAAATATAATAACTACTTAAGTTTAAGAATATTTTATATATTATATAACTAATAATTTATTATAATAAATAACTAAATATTATAACTACTGCCTAGGTAATTTATTTAGATAAGTTAAATATAGAACTATAGCTATTATAAGAAGAACTAGACTTACTACTGCTTTTTAAGGTTATTCTCTTTTTTATTTTTACTAGTCTAGCTGAAGAAGTAAGTTACTAAATACTTAGCTACTACTACTATATAGCTAATAGGTTTATTTTTACTAATTTATTACTAAATTACCCTTACTAAACTATTTCTATATAAGCTATACTAAAGCCTTTTATAGTTATAATTAACCCTAAAGCTTTATTATTATTACTCTTTAATACCCTCCCTACTATAGTATAGTAATATAGTTAGACTTATAGCCTTTTTACTATAGAAACTACTTACTAGATTATTATAGTTTAATAGTAAAATATTATAATTAATTCTGTAATTAACTAAGCAGCCCTATAGTAATACTTAAATACAGTAGAAAACTAGGCTATTGCCTTTTAGCTTTATACTATTTTATAATACTTTTCTAGTAGCTTAAGCGTAGAAGATATTTTTTTAACTTCTTACTTACTACTGCTGTATAATAATATATACCTTAGTGTAATAAACTAGTATCTATAGGTTAGTATAGACAGTACTATTCCCAAGGGACAAACCTTAAGATAGTTCTAGGGTTTATATTAGCGGAGCAGTTAGGTCGGTAACGGGCAATCTTATTACCAGCTAGTAAATACAAAATAAAAGTAGATATCTTTATTCTAATCAATTATATTATAAACACTATAATAACAACTAGCTATCTAAGTATTCTAGTAAGTAATATAAAGCAAACTTATATATTCAGTCGTATATTCTAAATTATAGTAAAAAGCTAGCTTTCCTAGCTTTCTATAATAAATCGTTTAGAAAGCTAGCTTTCCTAGCTTTCCTACTAAGTATATCCAACAGTTTTAATTAGCCTGTCGGTCCATAGTTAATCCAGTCCAGCCTATCCTATAGTCCCTTTATCGCAACTATAAAAGCCGGGTCGTAATATAATATCCCCCTCCTATTAATCTTATCCTTAAGACCTAATATAATAGCATATAAGTATCTACTTCTATCCCATTAGTAAGTATTATATTCCTTTATCTTTTATTTACCTATCTTTTATTCTTTTTATTATAGCTAATTATAAACATAAGCGTAAAAATAACCTAGTTTCTAAGTAAAAGAAAAAAGAGCGTAAAGGCCTTATTAATATTATACTAGAGAATTCTATCCTTATTATAAAATTATATACTTACTATAAAAAGTAAGGCTACAACTATATTACCTTAGAGGAAGATTTCTATTAATATCTTTTTTACATCTAGGATTAAAAATCCTATTATAAAGCATTTAGTCTTACTTTATAATAAATACGTAAGGTAGTAACTTATTATTTAAGGTTAAATAAGGAGTTAGAAAAGGCAGAAAAGGTATAGCTTAAGGCTAGTACCTAAGTAAAATATCTTTATATTTAAAAACGTAATTAGTCTTAGTAAATAAAGCAGGCGATTACTTAGGATATTAATAATTTAAAGGAGTTAAAACGTATTAAGCATAAGGAGTAAGAGGCATAAAAAGCAGAGGCTGCTTATTAAGCTAAAATATTATTACCTAATTTATCTAGTTCTATAACTGCAGGTTCCATAGTTAACGCTATTAATTAAGGTACCTTTAACCCTTCTTTATTAAACCTAAACTTTAGTAGAAGTTTTTTAAAAGGTTTTTTAAGTATTTAAGGTCCTTAATAAATTACTATAAATTTTCTATTTTATTATAACCTTTTTATTTTACTAAGTATTTAGTTTATTAAGTATCTTTATTAAATCTTATTATTTTAAGTTTCTTAACCTTATATTTAAGTTTTTTGCCTTAAATAATAATTTCATCCTATATAACTTTACTTATTTTTTTATTTACTAATGCTTTTTCCAGTAGTAAAATATAAAAATTTAGGTATATAGTTCTTCCTTATTATCCTAGGGCAAGTGGAAGGTCTATTTTATAGTTAACAGGTCTAATTTTCTTTATAACTTTATAAAGTCTAAGTTTTTTAAAGTTAAGTTTATTACTTAGCTTATTAATCCTAATATTTAACTATATATTATTTTATAAGTACTAGAGTAGGTAAACTATATCTCCCTTCTTAAAGGTTAGTCCGCTAATCTTTTTAATATCTATAAATTTAACTATTTATTTTTTAATAAATTTAAGTTATATTCTTAATTCTTAATATAGTTCCTTAAGTTTATCTGCTATAATAATAGCTTTGCTGGTATTTTCTTCTTTAATAGGAGGTCGGTGTAAATTTGGTTTAAACCTATAGTTTATATAAAACAGTAAATAATTTATAAATTCTACTAGTATACTATTATAGAATACTTAGGCAGTTAGTAAATATTCTACTTAATTATCTTAGTTAAAGTTAATATAATATTATAAGTAGGTTTTAATAATTTAGTTAATTTATTTAGTTTATTTATTTATCTGGGGGTAGTAAGCTATACTGGTTTTATATTTTAGTCCGATTCTTACTATAAGTAATTACTAGAATTTTAATATAAATATTAATCCTCTATTAGAAATAATTTTATTTAGTAGTTTATAATAGGTATAGATGTTTTAGAAAAAGACGTAAGCTAGGTTTTCTATAGAGCTTCTTTTAGTAACTAAGATAAAGTAAGCTATTTTCAAAAGTCAGTTAACTACTATAAAAATATTATCTTATATTTTATTAATTATAGGTTCCCTGGAAGGTAGAAGCTTAATAATATAGTTAAATATTATTAATTCCTAATTTCTTACTGGGACTAGTAAAGGTTACAGTTTTCTATAAGGAAGGTAGCGTAATACCTTGGCTTATTTATATATTATACATTCTAATATAACCTTCTGTACCTATTTCTTAATACCTTTAAATTTGAAGTATTATATAACTTACTAAGTAGTTTTTTATATTCCGCAGTGTCTATTAAGCTTATATACGTAAACTAATTTTATTATTTTACTTCGTAAGTCTTCTAATACCTAAATAAATCTATTTAGTATTAGGTATTTAATATCTATAGAAATACCTTCTAGGTATTTTTTATTCTCCTAGTATTTAACGTATTCCTTTATATTATTAATAATTAGATCGTCTATTTTAATTTAGTATAATATATTAATTAATCTAATCGTAAGGTCTCTGTATTAGTTTATCTTTAATACTTAGGCCTTAACTTCCGGAATTTTTTAAAAGTAGTTTAGGCATTTGCTAAGTATATTAGTATATCTGTTATCTAAACCTTTATAATATTTAATAATAAGTTTAAACTTAAAGAGTTGCTTATAATACTTAACTTATTTATAAAATAGTTCTTATATTATTATAAAGTAGGTAATATTCCAGTAATCTATAAGGATAGTTACTAGAAATTAACTTCCTTTATAATAATATCTCTAATACTACTTACTAAGCGCTTAGTAAATAGCTAGGAATTCTTTATTATAGATAGGGTATTTAAGTTCTGGTCTATGTAGCTTTTTAGAAAAATAGGCTATTAGTCTTAGTTTCTTTTTCTTTATATTATTAAGTTAGCTAAGTATTCCGCTAATTGTAAAATCTAAAGCGTTAGTTTTAATTATAATAGGTTTATTTAGGTTAAATATTATAAGTCCTAGTATACTTATAAGGGCTTATTTAAGGTAATTGAAAGCGGTGTAAGCGTCTTATATAAGTTTAAATTTAATGTTTTTTTTTATTAAGTTCGTAAGTAGCGTAGTAATCTTTAAAAAGTCTTTAATAAAGCATTAGTAGTAGTTAGTAAGTCCTAGGAAGCTTTATACTTACTTAACGTTTTTAGATGGTTTCTAATTGTTAATTGCTTTAAGTTTCTTAAGGTTTATTTAAATTCTACCTAGGGTAATAACATATCTTAGAAATATAACCTTTTGTATATAAAAGTTATATTTCTTAGGTTCTACTAGGAGTTAATTATCTTAGAGTATTTATAATACCTTTTTAATATATTCCTTATATTCCTCCAGGTTCCTAGAGTAGATTAGGATATTATTAAGGTATATAATAATAAAGTAATCTATGTAGTCTTATAATATATTATTACAACCTGATCCGAAGTACGTACCTTTTGGGAAAACCATAGAAGGGATAGCTAATTATAACAGAACTTCACTAGCTTACTAAGATACATATACTATAGTACGTAAGCCTTAATACTAAGGTTACAGGCTTACTAAGTATAATAAAACTTTATTAAGTAAGCTACTAGGAATAACTAAATATATAAGATTTAATTCTCTACGCTCTTTAAATAACTTAGATAAATAGTCGTTAATAAAGCATTAAGATTAAATATAGACTGAATCTTTATTACGTCTTACTAGCTTTATAATATCAGTCAGTGCATCTGGGTTAGGTCCAGGTGGGCCGGGGCCAGCAAGGCCAGCTAGTTATCCTAGTTTCTACTACCGTCTATAGTATCCATAGTATTTCTATAATACTTAGTAAAGGGATTTATAAGTAAAGGAAGTAGAGGTTAATGGAGGTTAGCGGAGGTTAGCGGAGGTCTTAGTAGAGGTAAGTAAAGATTATAGCAAAGGCTGGTAGTTAAAAAAAGCACTAGGGCTAGCGCTAAAGAGCGCTAAAGGAAGATAGTAAAAAGGGATTAGCTAAAGGGTAGTAGAGGCAGTAGTTATAGCTTTTATCAGAGCATAAGAAAACGTAGGTTTATAGCTTATAATTAAGTAAAAAATATAACTAAAGTAAGTAAGTAAGTTTTATATACTAAGTAAAAGAAAGTAAAAAGTAAGGTAGGTAAAAAAAGCAGTAGCCAGCCAGCTGGCTAGAGCTATAAGAATAAAATAACCGTAGAACAGCTGTAAAGGTTATATAAGACTAGCGGTAAAAGAAAATAAAAAAATAAAAAAAACAACTACCTAAATAATAACTAGTAATAGGTATAAAGGTAAGCCTAGCAGCTGGGGTAGGCCAGGTAGGCTGGGTAGGCTGGGTAAGGTAAGCCTAGGTATAAAAGGCAGAGGTAGCCAAAGTAAAAGCAGAGCTAATTTAATAAAACAAAAGCATAATAAAGACTAGACCAACTAGCTAGACTAATGGTTAAACTACCTAGACTACGATAGCTTTAACTACCTAGAAGATAGCTTTAATAGCTAGAGCTAGACTAGGATAACTAAAGTAAGACAGCTAGATTAAGATTAACTAACTAAGACTAAGATAGCTAAAGCAAAAGAAGATAAATAAAGACAGACAGCTAGCCAGCTGAAGCCAGACTAACTAACTAAGTAAGACCTAAGACAGCTAGACTAATAGCTGTAAAAAAGGCGGGTAGTAAAGTAAGCTAGCTAATTAGTAAGCTAAGGCTATATAAAGAAATAAGGCTATAAAAAAATAAGGCTATAGACAATAACTATAACTACAGCTGTAAATACTATTACTAAAACTAGCAGCAGCTACTAATAGTTATACTAGGCCAGGGCCAGTCCTTTAGGTTAACTAAAGCCTAGGCCAGGGCTAAGGCTAAGGCCAGGGCTATTACTAAGACTAGCAGCAGCCGGCGGTATTATAGACTAAGGCTAAGCAGCGGTAAAAACAGAAGCAGCTCCAGTTATATAAACAACATAAGGCCCAGGCCTAATAGTAATAGTAAAAGACCTATATATTAGTTATAGTAGTTAAAGAAGAAAAAGCTAGGCAAAAAGCTAAGACTACCGACAGCAGCTTTATTAGCTAGGTTTAACTAATTAACCCTATAAAGCCTAGGTTAATAAGGGCTACAGCAGCTACAGCAGTAAGTAAAACTTATCTAAGGGCCTAAGAACCTTCTACTATAAAGAGGGAAAAGGGGGGGAAAAGGGAAAAAGTTAAAGAAGGGGAAATATTTATATAGGTATTTAAGGAGATTACTATCTCCAGCTGCTGCTATTACCCTATAGTAGTAAGTTAACTAGCTTTACTTACTTTATCTTATATTTAGCTAGGTATACTTTTTACTAGTAATATAACTAAGGCTACTACTACTGCTGCTTTTACCTTAGGGCTAAGGGAAAAGGAGGGGAAAAGTAGCTACTAGAGTAAAGAATAACTATAAAAAAATATAGAAATAAGAGCTAGGGCTAGGGAAGAGGAAAGGAAAGTAATAGAGCCAGAGAGGAGGAAGGAAACAGCAGCTTTTATAAAACTAAAGCTACTATTATTAGCTCTACTACTAATATTATTAGCAGCAGCAGTAGTAGTAATAGTAGCTAAGGAAAAAGGGTAAAAGGAAGAGGAGGGAATAGGGTAAAGGGAAGATAATAAAAAGTAAGGTAGTAAAGCTAGCTGTAGGCCGCTATATAAGCTTATTAGTATTATTAATAACGCCAGCAGCTACTATAGGAACTACAAAAACAGCAGCAGTAAGCTAGCCCTAGCCCAGCTGGGCCTACGGAAGCAGAAGCTAAACTAAGGGCTAAACTAAAGGCTAAACTAAAGGCTAAACTAAGGGCTAAACTAAGGTTTAATCCTAACTTTAATCCTAAGCCCGATTTTAATTTTAAACTAGAGCCTAAATAAAAACCTAATATATAAAATCTTATTTTTAGCCTAAATCTAATAGGACTAGGAGTAAGGTTATATATATTAGGCTTTAATCTAAAGTTAAGGTTAGAATTAGGATTAGGCTTAAGAATAAGGCTAAAGCTAGCCCTAAAGCTAGATTAGTTATCCCTTAAGGTTTTAATAAGGTTATTAATATTACTACTACTAGCTTTATCCTTAGCCTAGTTACTAGTACTAGCGCCTAGGTTAGTATTAGTATTAGTATTTATATTACTATTAGTATTAATAATACTAAAGCTAGGGCTAGTGCTAGGGCTAAAGCCGGGGCTAAAGGAGAATACCCTAGGGTTTCTAGCAGCTATAAGGGAGAAAAAGACTAAGGCTAGGCTATACTTCCTCAGCCGCTAGGCCAGCGTATACTATAAGGTATTTAAAAAAATATTATCCCCTTTTTACAATTATAATCCAGTAGTAATTAATACTGCCCCCTAGTATTACAAAAAGCAGCAGCTACAGTAAGACCAGTAAGGCCAGTAAGGCCAGGGTAGTAGCAGCAGCAGCAGCAGCAGCAGTAGTAGCAGCAATAATAATAACTACTCCAGCTCCCTCCGTAAGCTTACCTAGCACTTCTATAATATCCTACTTAACCTAGGGGATATTACCTTTAGCCCAGAAGCCAACTAGGCCAAGGCCCAGCCTTACCTTAGCTACTATAAAACCCTTTTAACTTAGCCAATACTACTTAGTAAGCCCCTATATTTATCACTAGCTAAGAATAAGTAGGATCTTCTATTATAGGTTAGTAATATTAAGATTAAGTATACCTAGGACGTTAATAGCGTTTAGCTAGGTACTAAGGGCCTAGGGGCTATTCAGCTAGACTATAACTTCTAACTCTCCTTTCTACTGCTGTTTAAGTAGATAATTACCAACAGCTAGGCTATCTAGCCGCATAGTATTAGCCTTAGCTATATGCAGAATATTTACCTAGGCTCCGTTATAGGCCTAGGCCTAAGCCTATCTATCTTTCTTTTTTTCCTTATAACTAACTAAGGTATAGAAGGGCGGCGGCTAGCAAAGGCTAAGTCTTATACTAATACCCTTTTTTTAAAAAAGTAATAGGATTTTATAAATAAAGTAATTTTACCTATAGTCTATAAGACTATCCCTTCCCTTTAGTATTAAGAACTACCCTAGTCCTTTAATATAGTATATACTAAGTTAAGGTCTTACTAAGAGAAGCTAGTAATACTACGCTGGCTAGCAGAGGATAAAACCTACGCCTTATACCTCTATTATACTTTACTAAGCTTCTGCCTTAGTGCCTTTTAGCAGAAGCTTACTAATTAATATAACTAGATCTAGGTTAGGCTATAAGGATACTTAGCCGCCAGTTATAGCCTAGGTAGTAATAATAATATTAATAATAATAATAGTAATTATAGTAGTAATAAAGATAATCTAAGGGGCGATAACCCTTTTAATAAATACCCTAATACTAGTAGTATAAGTAAGGCCAGTAGCTTTAGCTTCCCTTACTTCCGTAAGCCTAAGTTCCTCTTCTAAGCCTACGACCTAAAGAATTAATTTACCCAGCCTATAGTATAAGAGGTAGTTTAATCCTTTATCTTTTACTTATATAAGATAGTAGATCTAGCCTAGCTTAATTTACGCTTTTACTAACTAGATATTAGCTTCTAGGATATACTAGCGGTTACAGCTAAGCCTTTAGTTATCCCTAGCGCTACTACTACCGCCGGGAGGGGAAGGAGAGATAGCAGAACTAAACTACCGCTACTGCCGCTACTGCCGCTACTACCGCCGCTAGCCTTTACCCTACTATAAAAGCAGTAGTATATAAAATACTTCTACAGCTAGCTAGCTAAAGCTACGCCTACCTTAAGGCTCCGGCTAACTTACTACTAACCCTACCACCTACGTAATATAGTAACCTATTCTAGCTAAGTCCTGCTGCTACTAAGGGGCTAGCTTAACAGCAGCTGGTACCCTAAGAACCTAAGTAACCGTATACTTAGTATTCTTTATACTAAGCTCTACGGCTATAATAAGGAGCTCTTTTTAATAATTTACTATAAGTATAACCCCTTTAGCTTAACTACTATAGCTGCCTTTACCTTAACTAAGTTAATAACTAATACCTTATATACTAACGCTTACGAAGATAAGTCCTAGGCCTCTAGCTAACCAGCTATAGCGCTTAAGTCCCTTAAGGCAGCCTAGGCTGCTAATAAAAAATACCTTTATACTATAGCTAACTAGCCCTACCTAGCTAGTTATACTACCTAAAAAAAGATTATTTTCCAACTTAATATAGTTATTATTATACTTTTCTATAGCGATTTTAATAAGGCGGACTAGCTGCCTATAGGTTATAGAGAGAGTCTGGCAGCTGTAGACTGCTAATACTTACTATTCTAGGTACTTCTGACAGCTAGCTTTATTAGCTTTATTACCGCCTAGGCCGGCTACTTTACCCTAGCCCTTAATTAGCTCTTCTACTAGGCCCAGTAGACTAATAAGGCTTACACTAAAGCCTAAGGTTACTACTGTACCCTAGGTTATAGTAAGGGTAATAGTAATAGCGGCAGCGGCGGCTGTAGGGCTGTTAATAAAGATAGTGGTAATATTATAAACCCCCCGGTAGTAGGGGTAGCCCTAAGCTTGGCTAGCTATACCTATGCTATAGCCAGCTTCTATAGCGCCTAGCTTCTACTACAGCTGCTTACCTTAAGCCTATAGAAAGGGGCCTAGGACGGCCTAAATTATAATAGGTAGCTGTAGCTATTATCCTAGTAGGTACAGAAGCGCGAGGGCAGCCGTAGGGTAGCTTATATATATAAGGGCCTTAGCCTTAGTCTAGTAATTAAAGAGACTAGGATAGTCTGGCTTTAGCCTACGTACTTCCACTAGCCTAGCGGCTACTTTACTATTATTAAACTTATAACCTTTTATATTTCCTAAAGCCTACTGTAGGTATATTAGGCCGGCTAGGCTAGTGTTTAAGCTAGCTTAGCTAGCGCCGTCTCCGCCGCCTACTTTATTTCTCTCTGGCTTAGCTAGGCTGGGGCTTTAGTAGGCTAGGCCTCCAGCAGCTGGCCTATAATATAAGTATTATATAAGCGGGTAATTATATTAGTAGCCGAAGAAGTTAGCCGGTCTTACTATTAATACTTCCTAGCTAAGCTTTAGTTATTCTAATTCTACTTTATTAAGGCTAAGCAGCTTTATATAAGCAGCAGCCTTTTGCAGCAGCTACTAAAGCTAAAGCTAGCTATTAAAAAAGCCTCCAGGCCCTGAGGTAATATTCCTACTGCCTATACGCTCCTTAAGATTTACTAAAAAGCCTAGGAATATTATACTACTAGTAGAAATAAAAGTAGCGCTTTATTAACTATAATAGCCTAAAATAACCTACTGCCTAAGTACTTACTCTACTAGGCTAGTATTAAAGATAAAACGCTACAGCTATAGGGTAATTTTCTCTTTACCAGGCTTTTTATAACTAGTATAAAGTCTAGCTAGTGTAATACCCCTTTCCTAGCCCTTTACTAAAAACTTAAGCTTACCTTCCTTATAGGCTTTACTACTATACTTAGCAGCCCTACTACCGCTGCTGCTAATACTAATACTAATACCAGTACTAATACTAATACCAGTAATAGCAAAGGTAATAATAGGTATTATTATAATAGGGAGGCTAGGGAGGATAGTAGCAGCAATAGTAGCTAACCCTAGCTACTGCCTTTACTATAGCTGCTAAAGCTAGGCTAAAGCCCTAAAGTATTCTAAAATAAGGGCTTTAGGCTCTAGGTAGGGCGCTTTATTATAGTTATATTTAACAGCGATAAATAAAAGAAGGTAAATACTGTTAACTAGCTTAAGGAGCTGCTAATCTTCTTCTCCTTATAATACTAGGCGCCTTATATCTTCTACTTTAATATAAACTTTGCCTAACTGCTTTTATAGTACAGGTGCTATTTTAAGTATAGGTCTTATAGTAATACACTACAGCTACCTATGCCCTGTAACTTACAGCTGGCCGACCAGCTCCTCTAGGCCCTTTAAATAATAGAGGTACTCTATAGCCTAGCCTAAACCTACTATACCCTTAACTTAGAAAAAGGCAGTAGTAAAGGTAATAGTAGTAGTAGTAGTAGTAATATAAAGGTTACCTATAAGGTACTACAGTAGCTTTACCTATTTATTAACTAAGTCTAAGTAGTAAAAGGTAAGGGTAGTTTTACTAGCAGTAGCGCTAATAATTCCCTAAAGTATAATAACTACCTGCTTTACTAAGGCCGCTTTATTAATCCCTTTAACTATACTTTTAATCTAAAGGTATCCTATAGTAGCAGCAGAGGCTAGTTTTAATATATAAAGGAGGCTTATCTATTAGTATAGTAGGTATTAGTAATAAAGAATAGCAGCTGCTATTTTATAACCTATCTAATAGTAATCCTACTAATCTATAAAGCTGTAACTAAGCTCCTTAGGGTATATTAGCGTAAGCTAGAGGGTATTAGGGATTAGGGCCTTTAAGCCTATAACGCTAAATATAAGCAGTTGCTTAAGGTAGGCCGGCTGGGCTAGGTAAAAAATATACTAAAGTCCCTATTTCTACTATACTTAAAAACCTTAGTAGTTACCAGGGAGGAGGAAGGTAATACTAGCAGTAATAATAATAATAACTGCCTATTCTAAGACTTTTTTTTATAAGCCTAACCCTTAGAAAAGAGGGAGATAATAGATAAAAGGAGGAGATTATTAGCTAGCCATAGTAATAATAGTAATAGTAGTAGTAGTAGTAATAGCAGTGGCCTAGGGGATAATAGCTATAGCAAATATAGTAATAGTAATAGTAAAGGGGCTTATAGTAGCTTTAGTAGTAGAAGGGCTAGGTGCTAAAAGGTATAGTAGTTAATAACCTAGCTAAACCTAGCTTATAAAGGACTAGGGCAATAATTAATTAAATTAATAGGCCAATAGATAGTATAAATAAATAAATAAATAAATAAATAGACAGATAGATAAATAGATAGATAAATAAAGAGATAAATAGTATTAAGGTATAAAGATAGTAGCAGTAGTAGTAGATAAAATAGCCAGCTAGTATTAAATTTTAAATAGTAGTAGGGAAAAGGTAGTAGAAAGTAGTAGCAGAAGATTAAGGGGCTGGAGAACGGTCTTAAGCCTAGCCTTAGGGGGGCAGCAGCAGTAGCGGCAGTAGATAATAGAAGGTAAAAAGAGGAAGAGGAGCCTAAGGGCTTAGGGAGTATTAGCTATTAAATAATTAAAATTACTACTTTTAATAAGCGCTTGCTTATACTATAGTATAAGAAGCTTAAGTTTACTTTAATATTTTATTATAAAATAATTTAGTAACTTATACCCTTAAGTACCTTACTAAGATATAAAAGAATAAGTAAAAAAAAAAAGGGAAAAAAGGCAGTAGTAATAATATCTAGCTGCTTATATAGCTTTACGCTAAGGTTTAGGTAAAAAGGCAGTAGTAATAATATCTAGCCGCTTATATAGCCTTACACTAGGCCTAAAGTTACTAAGTCCTTAAAGCTTAATATAAGAACTTAGAATTACTACTTTTTAATACTAAGCCCTTATAATACTATTATACTACAGGGGTTTTTAATTTACTTTTAAGCTATTATCTTTATAATTATATATAGTAATAAATATCTAATACCTATAAGGCCGGCTGGCTAAAGAGGAGAGGAGGTTAAGGCTAAAGCCCCCGGAGACCTTAAGGTTACCCTTAGACTATAAATTCCCTTAGGACTATATATTTTATAAAAGGCTATACTAGCGTATTTTAACTATAATAGCGTCTAGGCCCTAGCGGATTCCCCTTTAGTATTAAGTATAGCGGCCTAGGGCCTTACCTAAGAGACCTAGGCTTAGTTATTTAACTACGTAACCTAGCGTACTTTTATTATTAAAGGTCCTTAGGGGCCTTAGGTAAAGACCTAAGCCTTATATTAGCCCTAGGTAATAGGTATCCTTTATATAGCAAACACCCTGGGGAGCCGCTTTCAGGAGGGTCAACAATTAGCTATAACCAATTATAAGTAAGACGCAGAGCCTGTAAGCCTATTTAAAAAGCTACGAACTAAAAGTCTATAAAATAAAGTATAGTAGTATAAATACCTTTTAAAGTTAAGCCTGGGATTAGACGCCTTTTAAAGTTAAGCCTAAGACTAGGCGCCTTTTAAAGTTAGGCCTAGGACTAGTTATTATAGATATAAGTATAGGTATAAGTTATAGGTATAGGTTATAGTAGCCGTAGCGGCTGTATTAGTTATAGGTATAGTGGCTGTAGTAGCTTTAGTGGTTATAGGTATAGTGGCTATAGTGGCTTTAGTAGTTATAAGTATAGTAGCCATAGTAGCTTTAGCCTTCTGTAATTGACTTTACTAAAGCCCCCGCAGCAGCTGGCGCACTTACTACTAAATCCCCCATAGGGGACTTCAGCTAACCCACTAAATACCCTATTACAGCTGTAGTACTTACCGCTTAGGGGCCCCCGTACTAGCTATAGCTATTACTTATAGCACTAATAACTAGCTAATTTATAATACCTATAGCACTAATATACCTACTAACCCAGCTATAGCTTATTTAGTAGCTCTTCGGCTTTTATTCTAATTAATTCCCAGCTGCCCCTTATAGATCTACTAACTAAATAGGAGGGCCAGGCTACTAAAATTAGGCTTATAGCCGCATTCCGATTTTCCGTAAAATTAATTTATATACGTTTTTACCTAAATTAACTTACAGCTATATAAAAAAAAAACCAACCCAGCCCTTTTTTTCCAACTTAGCCAAAAAATCAGAAAATCGAAAAATCGACCTACCCTATAGCTACCCTAGACCTACCCTAGAGCTACCCTAGAGCTACCCTAGAGCTACCCTAGAGCTACCCTAAAGAACGAAGCAGTAGTAGAAGAGCTACCCTATAGTACTACGTAAGAATAAAGTAATAAAACTACCCTATAGTACTAAGCTATAGTAATAAGCTTACCCTAGAGCACTAAGCGGCAATAGTATAAGGGAGCTACCCTATAGTATTAGGTAATAGTAATAGAGCTACCTTACAGAGGGGGGGAGTAGTAATAAAGCTACCCTATAGTACTAAGCTATAGTAGTAATAAAGCTACGCTATAGTACTTAGCAGCAGTAGTAATAGGGCTGCGCTATAAAGCTATAGAGCTACGCTATAGTACTTAGCGGCAGTAGTAATAGAGCTGCGCTATAAAGCTATAGGGCTGCGCTATAGTACTAGGCGATAGTAGTAATAGGGCGGAGCTACCTTGCGCTATAATATTAAGCTATAGTAATAAGCTTACCCTAGAGCACTAAGCAGCAATAGCATAGGGAAGCTACCCTATAGTACTAGGTAATAGTAATAGGGCTACCTTACAGGGGGGGGGGAGTAGTAATAAAGCTACCCTGTAGTACTAAGCTATAGTAGTAATAAAGCTAGGCTATAGTACTTAGCAGCAGTAGTAATAGGGCTGCGCTATAGAGCTATAGAGCTGCGCTATAGTACTCGGCGGCAGTAGTAATAAAGCTACGCTATAAAGCTATAGGGCTGCGCTATAGTACTAGGCGGCAGTAGTAATAAGGTAGAGCTACCTTATAGTACTAGGTAATAGTAATAGAGTTACCCTATAGGGGGGGAGTAGTAATAGAGCTACCCTATAGTACTAGGTAATAGTAGTAATAAAGCTAAGCTATAGTACTTAGCGGCAGTAGTAATAGAGCTATACTATAGAGCTATAGAGCTACGCTATAGTACTTAGCAGTAGTAGTAATAGAGCTGCGTTATAAAGCTATAGGGCTACGCTGTAGTATTAGACAGTAGTAGTAATAGGGCGGAGCTACCCTATAGTACTAGGTAATAGTAATAGGGCTACCCTATAGGGGGGGAGTAGTAATAGAGCTACCCTGTAGTACTAAGTAATAATAATAGGGCTACCCTACAGGGGGGGAGTAGTAATAGAGCTACCCTATAGTACTAAGCTATAGTAATAATAAAGTTACGTTATAATACTTAGCGGTAGTAGTAATAGGGCTGCGCTATAGAGCTATAGAGCCGCGCTATAGTACTTAGTGGTAATAGTAATAGAGCTGCGCTATAGAGCTATAGGGCTATGCTATAGTACTAGTCAGTAGTAGTAACAGGGCGGAGCTACCCTATAGTACTAGGTAATAGTAATAGGGCTACTTTACAGGTGGGGAGTAGTAATAAAGCTACCCTATAGTACTAGGTAATAGTAATAGAGCTACCTTACAGGGGGGGAGTAGTAATAAAGCTACCCTATAGTACTAAGCTATAGTAGTAATAAAGCTACGCTATAATATTAAGCGGTAGTAGTAATAGGGCTACGCTATAGAGCTATAGAGCTGCGCTATAGTACTTAGCAGCAGTAGTAATAGAGCTACGTTATAAAGCTATAAAGCTATACTATAATACTAGGCGATAGTAGTAATAGGGCAAAGCTACCCTATAGTACTAAAGGGGGGAAGTAGTAATAAAGTAACTTTATAGTACTAAGCTATAGTAATAATAAAACTATGCTATAATACTAAGCAGTAGTAGTAATAAAGCTGCATTATAAAGCTATAGAGCTATACTATAGTACTTAGTAGTAGTAGTAATAAAGCTGCATTATAAAGCTATAAAACTATACTATAGTACTAGGTAATAGTAGTAATAAGGTAAAGCTATTTTATAATACTAAGTAATAGTAATAAAATTATTTTATAAAGGGGGAGTAATAATAAAGTTACCTTATAGTACTAAACTATAGTAATAATAAAGCTATATTATAATACTAAGTAATAGTAGTAATAAAATTATATTATAAAGTTATAAAATTATATTATAATACTTAGTAATAGTAGTAATAAAATTATATTATAAAGCTATAGGGTTATATTATAATACTAAGTAGTAGTAATAATAAAGTAAAACTATTTTATAATATTAAGTAATAGTAATAAAGCTATTTTATAAAAAAAAAGTAATAATAAAATTACTTTATAATATTAAGTTATAGTAGTAATAAAATTATATTATAATATTAAGTAATAATAGTAATAAAATTATAATATTAAATAATAATAATAAAATTATTTTATAAAAAATTATAATAAAATTATTTTATAATATTAAATTATAATAATAATAAAATTATATTATAATATTAAGTAATAGTAATAATAAAATTATATTATAAAATTATAAAATTATAAAATTATATTATAATATTTAATAATAATAATAATAAAGCTATATTATAAAGTTATAAAATTATATTATAATATTAAATAATAATAATAATAAAGTAAAGCTACTTTATAATATTAAATATTAATAATAAAATTACTTTATAAAAAAAAAAAATAATAAAATTACTTTATAATATTAAATTATAATAATAATAAAATTATATTATAAAGTTATAAAATTATATAATAATATTTAATAAGAATAATAATAATAATAATAAAATAAAATTATATTATAAAATTATAAAATCTTATTATACTATTTAATAATAATAATAATAATAATAAAATAAAATTATATTATAAAATTATAAAATTATATTATAATATTTAATAATAATAATAATAAAATTAAATTATTTTAAATTAAAATATTAAATTATAATAATAATAAATTTAATTAAAAATATTAAATAATAATAATATAAAAAAGTTATTTTATAATATTAAATAATAATAATAAAAATATTTTATAAAAGAAATAATAATAATAAAGTTATTTTATAATATTAAATTATATTAAATTATAATAATAAATTATTATTTTATAAAAAAAATAATAATAATAAAATTATTTTATAATAAAATTATTTTATATTATAATATTAAATTATAATAATAAATTTATTTTAAAATATTAAATAATAATAATATAAAAAAATAACTTTATAATATTAAATAATAGTAATAAAATTATATTATAAAAAAAAAAAAAATAATAAAATTACTTTATAATATTAAATTATAATAATAATAAAATTATATTATTATATTAAAAAATAATAATAATAATAATAATAAAGTTATATTATAAAATTATAAAATTATATTATAATATTTAATAATAATAATTATAAAATTATATTATAAAATTATAAAATTATATTATAATATTAAATAATAATAATAATAAAATTAAAATATTTTATATTATAATATTAAATTATAATTATACATTTACTTTAAAATATTAAATAATAATAATATAAAGAAATTATTTTATAATATTATATAATAATAATAAAAGTATTATATAAAAAAAAATAATAATAAAATTATTATATAATATTAATATTTTATAAAACTAAATAATAATAATAATAAAATTATATTATATTATAATATTAAATAATAATAATAATAAAGTTATATTATAAAATTATAAAATTATAAAATTATATTTTAATATTATATAATAATAATAATAAAATTATATTATAAAATTATAAAATTATATTATAATATTAATCAATAATAATAATAAAATTATTTTATATTATAATATTAAATTATAATAATAAATTTACTTTAAAGTATTAAATAATAATAATATAAAAGAATTACTTTAAAATAATAAAGTTATATTATAAAATTATAAAATTATATTATAATATTAAATAATAATAATAATAAAATTAAATTACTTTATATTATAATATTAAATTATAATAATAAATTTACCCTAAAGTATTAAATAATAATAATATAAAAGAATTATTTTATAATATTAAATAATAGTAATAAAATTACTATATAAAAAAAAAATAATAGTAAAATTATTTTATAATATTAAATTATAATAATAATAAAATTATATTATAATATTAAATAATAATAATAATAAAGTTATATTATAATAGTAAATAATAATAATAATAAAATTACTTTATATTATAATATTAAATTATAATAATAAATTTATTTTATAATATTAAATAATAATAATATAAAAGAATTATTTTATAATATTAAATAATAATAATAATAAAATTACTTTAATTTTAAAAAAAAATAATAAAATTATTTTATAATATTAAATTATAATAATAATAAATTTATATTATTATATTTTATAATAATAATAATAATAATAAAGTTATATTATAAAATTATAAAATTATATTATAATATTCAATAATAATAATAATAAAATTATATTATAAAATTATAAAATTATAGTAAAATATAATAATAATAAAAATAATAATAATAAAATAAAATAAAAATAAAAATAAAAATAAAAATAAAAATAAAAAAAAAAATAAAAATAAAAATAAAAATAAAAAAAAAATAAAAAAAAAAATAAAATAAAAATAAAAAAAAAATAAAATTAAAATAAAAATAAAAATAAAATAAAAATAAAAATAAAAAAATAAATATTATAGAAAGGTAGATAAGGTATAAAGCTAGATACTTAGCCAAAGCTGACTATAACCTCTTAAATAAAGTAATAAAGGTAATATCTAATGCTAAGCGTATAAGAATAGTAAGAATAATAGGAGAAAATCTTATAATAATAATAAATAAAATATATAGTTATAATCTCTCTTATATTATAGTAGATTTAAATAAGAATAAAGGAAGCTGTATATTTTAACTTAGTAACTAAATAACCCTAGGTAAGTTTACCTATATAAGACTACTTAATATATTAAACTTAATAGCCTTTATAATAATAAAGAAGTTAAAAGAAGGTTTATTTATTAATATTAATAATTCTATTATAATATATAATAAAATTATAATATAGTTTATATTTATTAATTATAAGGATTAAGTATATAGTATAATAAATCTATATAATAGCTATATAGATAAATAGTATAATATAAATACTTACTATTAGGATATATATAACTTTTTAAAAAAAAGTAAGCTTAAAATATAATTTTATAAGTCTATAGATAAAATTATTAAAAAAATACTAAATATAACCTTAAAGCTAGATAAAGAATATATAACTTTATAATACTTATTTAAAAAAAACCTAGGTAAGTTATCTTATATAAATAAGTAATATCGTTAGTAGAGTATATACCTACTATTATATTTTATAAAGCTATATAAATAAGGAAGTTATTTACTACCGATAGTTACTTTATAGCGTTAGATTTTTTATATAAAGACAGCAGACTGCGTAACTATACGTCAACAGGTAAGATAGACAAGACGGTATAAATCATAGATCATAATCCATAAGCTACTAAACGACTACATTGAGACGACATCTACTTGCCATAATAGTAATGTCCTTCTCCTGCCTTGCATTCTTTAATCTTCTGGGTAACTACGGCAGTAACTGTCTTATAGTATTCTTTAAGCTCACGTACCTTTGTTCTATCAATAACGCTCCATATTGCACACTCAGTACAGTACCGCATAGGAGATGGAGGTAAGTTAAGATCTATATAGTTTTTCACCTTACAGGTTTGTATAGGTTGGTCGTCAAAGAACTTAGTGTTCATTACTATACACCTTCCCATAATCTTCTCGTGATTACCACACCATTCACACAGCATATAGTACGTCAGGTACATCTTGAAGCAGGAGTGTACGTTCTATCTCCGTAAGGAGGTTATCGATATTTTAAAATAAGGTCATGTAATCATGATGTATAAACTCCTGAGTTGCGTAGTACTATTTAAGACGACGACGAAGTTTCAGATGCTTCAGGTGTGCTGTAAGTAGCTACAATATCACTGCAGTAAAAATAGCCTACTCCTGGAGTAAGATCATTTATTTTTTCACTTAACAGTGCGTATATCTGTTCATCATATGCGTGATAATCTGCAACTATCGGACTGTCTCCAGGATTATCTTGCTTTATACAATATCTGCATATGTTACCATATGAAGGCTCCGGTATATTGTCCATATACAGGAAGTTAGTGGTATAACAAAAACCGGATGTATAATTGACAGAGACGAAAGTTTTGTACCTATACACATCACATGTAACCATCGACGATACTGCCTCTTAGCAAACGTTACAGTTAATTCTGAATTCTATACACATTCTAGCGTTAAAGAGGTGCAGTGGATCTCCGTAGGGAGATATATTGCTGATAGACTATAAGTGTTAGTAGCACTGACTATATGGGTTTGTAATGAGGTCCGTTATGGTAATAACAGTAACCAGTTCCAGGAGTAATATATCGTAGCTTGGCTTCTAAGGCCGCGAATATATCATTAGTGTATGTTGAAAGTTTATGCATCTCTTCATCATCATCATAGTAACGCTCCATAACACACTCACCACATGCGTTATCGAACCTAGGTATTCTCTCTATGTTTACATATACAGGACCGCTTCCTCTACATGCTATCTCTACTCTGCGGTCGTATGAATTACTCTTATACTTTACTTCACTACAAAATACATAGAGTCGTTCACGTTCTTTACACTTAAAACATATGCACAAGTACATTATACACATCTTTAGATAGACGAGTATCGCGTATCTCCGTTAGGAGATAAAAGTCTCTTTAGTATATCTTCTAATATATTTTAAAGAAATACCACCAATGCTAGGCAAGGACAAGTGAGATGATATATGCTAACGTAATAACTAATGGTTAATCATACTATATCGTGACTGCAGAAATCGTAGAAATTCAAGTACGTGTAGATAGGCAATAACCTAAATTCACAAACATTAACGTATAGTTACGCAGTCTGCTGTCTCTATATAAAAAATCTAATGCTATAAAGTAACTATCGGCAGTAAATAACTTCCTTATTTATATAGCTTTATAAAATATAATAGTAGGTATATACTCTACTAGCGATATTACTTATTTATATAAGACAACTTACCTAGGTTTCTCTTAGATAAGTATTATAAGGCTATATATTCTTTATCTAGCTTTAAGGTTATATTTAGTATTTTTTTAATAATTTTATCTATAGACTTATAAGATTATACTTTAAGCTTACTTCTTTTTAAAAAGTTATATATATTCTAGTAGTAGGTATTTACGTTATACTATTTATTTATATAGCTATTATATAGATTTATTATATTATATACTTAATCTTTATAATTAATAAATATAAACTATATTATAATTCTATTATATATTATAATAGAACTATTAATATTAATAAACAAACCTTTTTTTAACTTCTCTATTACTGCAAAGGTTATTAAGTTTAGTATATTAAGTAGTTCTATATAGGTAAACTTACCTAGGGCTATTTAATTACTAAGTTAAAATATATAGCTTCCCTTGTCCTTATCTAAATCTACTGTAGTATAAGAGAGATTATAACTATATATTCTGTCTATTGTTACTGTAAGATTTTCTCCTATTATTCTTACTATTCTTATATACTTAGCATTAGATATTACCTTTATTGCTCTATTTAAAAGGTTATAGTCAGCTTCGGCTAAGTATCTAGCTTTGTACCTTATCCACCTTTCTATGATTGATACATAGAGATGTATTGTATTTTCAACAGATATATACTTGCCTTCTGTAGAAATAGATACCTTAACCTTTCGTGGATCAGATACAGAGATGTTTACTATTTCGCTATATTCTCCATTACTCTTGTCAAATTCAGGGCATGCTATAATGCTATACAGGGTCCTAGTTATATCAGTGATGTCGTAGGCTACTATAGTTTCTATGTCTGTTATCTTTCTCAGCCATAGGCCCGTTGTAGTGAATGTTTTAGATCTAATGATAGCCATGTTATCGATTCCTATCTCTAGTCGTAGGTGCGTATCTGCGACATAAGTCGCTAGCTAAATACAATACTTATCTCCTTGGTAATGCTTATCTTCTTGTAAGTATTTGTCTCTAGTACATTATAATGGAGGAAGTAGGCAGGTTTAGAGGATGTATTTATATACACGACTATATAATTAATATGCTGGACGTAGATGATGTAACTGATGTGAAAAAGATATTAGCCATAAAAGCAGCGCTGGGTAGTACGCTAGAATAAGTAATAGTTGCAGCTAAGAGGAGATTATCTATGACTAGGTTTCTACGTCCTATAACTGATAATGTAATAGAATTGTTGAATGTAATAATGGAATGTAGTACAGTACTTAGAGGTTAGAAGGTAGCTGATTACTTTATACGTGGCATGTCCTCTAGCAGTTCGAGATGGACATTTTACTGCGGTGAATCTTATTATCACATAGCTTCTTTCTATAAGTACCTTTATATAATAGGATATGAACCTATTGAGGATAGTATAATAAGCTACGATACCATCAAGCTGCAATACAACAGTGACGGAGACTACGGAGAACGCCAGATACCTGATGACAATATAACTCTTAAATTGAGTAATAGACGAATAACATTCAGGTATAGTAAAAGCAAATACAAAGAAGATGTATATCTCGTAGTGTGTCGTGAAGTCAGTGTAATACATAGTATAATTACACAGTATGTGTCTAGTGCTAGGTGCTTTATTACTGGATATATGGCATGTGCGCCATACTATGAAGTTATGAAGCTCAGAGTATGTCCGTATCCAATTGGCTTAGAGCTGAAAGGTTCTATTAAGGATGCTTATAGCCAAGCTATTAAAAGTGACCATCAACCGATCTATGATAATACTGTTTCTAAGCCTGCGATATATAAACGTAGCACTATAGTAGTAAGAAATTACTTAAAGAAAATGACTGATAGTTATTTTAGGATTATTAATATGGAGGTCACTCCAGGTGAAACGTCACAGTGCATAACGTTAGCATGCTCATTGTTTAGAAATAGGAGCACAGTACCAATGGACGTTAATGATTACTTATCGTATATAAGTCGTATAATACTACCTGAAAATCCTATAGGTCATACAGCTGCTTGTAGAAAGCTTCTACTAAAGTATGTAAAGGATTGGACAAAGTGGGTAGAAGTATACACGTTAGTAGGGTCAATACCTATGCCTAGTGTTCCACTATATATCAAAGACAATAACTTAGCAACAGAATATTTGCCTAGCTATTCCATAGTTATAGAGAAGTATAAAGACAGAGTATACCCCAAAGGAACAAAAGATCTCCGAGTAGTAGGTACAAACTTTAGTACAGAACAACAGAAACAAGTATTCGATAAATAGGTAGGCGATCAGTGGATAAACCACTAGGTATAGAACATAGCGTCTACTCAGATAGTCCTTTTAGTAACTAGATATAGCACTTATGCAGTTAAGTTTTAAAACTCTGCTTTTTTTTTTTCTGAATTACTATAACAATAAGACCTTAAGCAACACGTGTCGCGTGAAAATACGTTAGAGTTACGTTGACTATACTAGCTACACCATAGTACTACAAAATATCACAGATAAATTACCTATACTTAATGAGGAAGAACAACCTGGTCTTTTAACTAAAGACGATAGAAGAGAAACTAAGTAATACAAATGTTGCTAACCATCGTCCACTAGTAGTAAAAGAGGCAAACTTACTTAATACTATAATAGATATGCTAGACATTAACACTGCATGTAATCTATATCTATTATATGAAATATTCGGTGGTGACCCACGAGATATATATCGTGCAGTAAAGAAGAGACTTTCTCTCACTACGTTTTTAGCACCAATTACTAGTGATACTGACGGACTACTAGATGTAATGCTAGAATATAACATAGTATTAGGAGGCTGGAGAGCTGCAGATTACTTTGTAAGGAACTCTTCCATCAAAGGTACAAAGTGGACCTTCTATTGTGGATCTGTTGAAAGGAAGTATTACCATTCTATGATATCCTTTGTTAGGTATCTATATAGCATAGGATATGAACCTATTGAAGAAGATCCTATTGAAAATAAAGTCTTAGGCATTAAAAGTACTAGATTAACCGAAGATGGACTGATGCGTTACGGAGAGATATCGTCAACGAGGACTAAGGTAGTTACATTCAAGTGTTACAACGACAGCAGTAAGGAAAATATCCAACTTGTAGTATGCGACTTGTACCGTGACACCATATATGCTGTCATGTACCATCCAATAGTTGCTGTTAGATGCTTTATATCAGGTTATATGGCAAGCGCTCCTTATTACAGACTACTAAAGAACAAAGTTTGTGTGTATCCACGGCATCTAAATGCTACAGATTATATTGATACCGAGTTTGCAAATGCCACGAGAGGAAGATATCGCGTGCTACAGACTCCATGTTATCATGGAAGCAAACATGAGTGTAGCGATAAACTAGCTAACTGGTACCTCAGAAAAGCAACTGCTCGCTACGTAGATCATGATTATCTCAAGCATGGAAGACGAACGGAGGGCCGTGTATGTTCAGACTATGTCGCAAAGGGAGCTCCAGAGGTAGTCACGGGAGTAGTTAATTGATGCTCGTATAATTTAGAACTTGTAGTTAGCTCGCGACAGAATCCACGTACAGGTCTTGCACGGATGTACCTTACTAAATATGCCATTAACTATATTCGATGGGGAGAAATGGCTACTATAATTGAAAATACAGCACCAAACGAATTAGACACTACACTACTTAAGTCTATGTATACACGTATATGTATGATGTCTAAAGTGACCGTAGGAGAGGTAAAGAAGTTAGCGTACTGGTTAGAATCTAATTGGATTCGGCGACTAGAGTTACCGGAGGACTATGACATAGAGTATATAGAGCCAGTATTTGACACTAATAGTCAGCGTAATGCAGTTGAACAGATAGGACACTAGACTAGATGGACCTACACCTCTCTATGTGATGAAGTAGACGTTTGCCTGAAGTTAGGATATAAACCACTGGCCAGAGCTACTAAAAGCGTAGTATGAACCTAACTGATAGTCTAGAGATAAGTCAGTGGAGTTAGTCTAGATACAGAATGACTATATATTACTTTGATTATTCTTTCTTCTTTTTAAAAAAAAAAAGAGATAGAGAAGCAGAGAAGATGAGAACTGGCACTAGATTGGCTAGATAGTAGGGATGGATGGAAGGGTAGAGTATTAGCTAGATTGAGAGAAGATATTACAAGGCAATACTTCGATAAACATCGCTACTATACTAACTATATACTAAACTAACCCCTGGCTTTAAGTATACATCCTACTTTATGTAGCAACACAGTTGCACTTACGCACACATAGCAATAAGTTACCAACGGGTACTGTAATTATAGCTATTATACGACGCTTACTATTTAAAGTAGTATCTAATATACTACTTTATCTGCCAATGGAGTATGTATGCGACGAGGAGTTTTTAGAAGAAATATTTACTACTACTCGTCCATACCGTGCTCGAGAAGAAAGGACGTCTCCTGCAAAAATGTTATATAGACTAGGAGGTGGACAATACACGGATTGGAGTATACCTCGATATATGGTACCTAATGATGTTAAGTTGGTAGGTAAGCAGGTAGAGAAGTTCTGTAATGGCGGCGAAGACACTAACCTTGATATGCCTGATTGGAACTTTATTCTGTCTTCTAATTACTACCAACAAGCATGCTTTCTTGACTTTATGTTTACTACTGTCGGTATTAATATTACTTCGGTAGAGTATACTTTATACTCCAAGCTTCCCTCCTATACCTACAGGTACCCTACCTTTTAGGTGCCTAACCACTAAAAACTCCCACCCGTTTAACTAGCTATTAGACAAAACGACTACGATTTTCTTATTTACGGTCCTATCTGGGGATTCTGGAGAGATGGAAACATCTATAAACCCTTTAGATAACTAGAATAGAACGAAACCCGTTGCCCCTGGATTAGCGACAGCCTTCTAACCTCTGAAGGAGGCGACCCCCTTAGGCCTAAAAACGGGAGAGGTTATAGTCCTCCCCTTTACCCTTAAGAAAAAAAGACGCTTTAGAGAAGCCCTTAGCGCAGATAAAATACCCTTGCCTAGCTTTAATAAAGTAAGACTAAGCGCAGCGGCGATAGTAACCGTAGCGTAAACAGCCTTAAGAGGCCTTATTACCTTTATCTTTAGCGGTGTAAAAGAAGCTACTAACCTAAATAAAAAGAGGAAATCCTTTATTAGGAAT
Source organism: Trichoderma semiorbis (assembly GCA_020045945.2). Classification (NCBI taxonomy): domain Eukaryota; kingdom Fungi; phylum Ascomycota; class Sordariomycetes; order Hypocreales; family Hypocreaceae; genus Trichoderma; species Trichoderma semiorbis. Next base: position 7,789,149 of record CM034695.1, read on the forward strand.
AAAATTATAAACTAAATTAATGAAATTAATGTATAATAGCAGGCTAGAGAAAACATAGTATTAAATATAGCTATGGTTATTAACTCCTGCCTGGTGTAATATACCTCCTAGCTCTTTTTAGCAGTAGTAGAATAAGTCTGCTTATACTTAAATACTGCTTTTAAAAACTTTATTACCTTCTATATTAATCCTAAGGGGAGACCTAAAGACCTTAAGAAATTAGGTAGTAAAGAAAGTGCTGCTTAACTAACTAAGATAATATTAGCTAATATATTTTATAATAAGAAGGATAAACTAAATGCCGCTAGGCCCCTACTATAGCGGGAGCTTTTGTATTTACTGGAAAAGTGGGCTAGAAGGACCTTAGGGTTACGTAGGTATAGATTGTATTATAAGAAAACATTTATAATAAAAACCCTTAGAAAGGAACTAATAACCTAAAGTATTCCTCTATAGGCGGCAGAGGGCCAGCCCCTGCTACTAATGGAAAGAATATAGATAAAATTAATAAACTTAAGGAAAGTCTTAATAACTGTATTTTTATCTAAGTCCCCTTAGACTATGCATAGAGAAAGCTGTTAGCTATTAGGGCTAGATAAGAACTAATTAAGATCTTAAAGCTTATAAATAAGGATATTACTTACTTCTAGGAGGTTTAATTAGGCTTTACCTTTAGAGGTAAAAATTAAGATATTAGAAATAAAATTATTGCGCTCTAGCCGGTGGTAGAGAACGACAGTTTAAAAATTAAAAAGTATACTTATAGAGGGTTTTTCTTATATATAGCGTGTTAAAGACGTATACTAATATAAGCAAGACCTACCCTATAGACGTACTAATCCTAGAGGAGGTATACGCTAGGGCAGGGGCTAAAAGCCTATCCGTCTCCTGCTGCAAAGTTAACTTCAGAGAGTCCCTTAATATATACAGCTACTTTATCTCCTTTAATAAGGATATTAAACCTAGCTTCAGACTTTTCAGCAGCTCCCTCCTAGTAGAAATCCAGGTCCAGCCCCCTTAGGTCACCTAGTGCCCGTAGTACTTTAGATTCTATAACCTATGGAATTATACTAGGACTAAAAATACTATAAATACGGTAAGCTATCTTTTAGATATAATAATACTACGGCTAACTACTTATCCCCGCCTTAGTATACTAACTGCAACGGCCCTTATACAGCGGACTCCCTAAAGTACCCTACTAGACCAGTTATTAAGAACGGGGAGAAAGTATAGATAACTAAAGCCTAACTCTAGGCAATCTAGGAATTAGACCAGCAAGAATATAACAAAGCTAACCTACCTAAACCCAAACCCGCCCCTGCCCCAGCCTCTAATACTAAGAAAACGTCTAACCTAGGAACCTGAACGGGCCCCCGCATACGGCTATTAATTTCCCGCTCGGCTCTACCCCTCCCCCCTTAGGCTCTAGCTAAAAAGGTTATCGTCAAAGTTAATTTAGACAAGGAAGATCTTTACGAAGGAACCTCCCCCGCTAGGTCGGCAGTCTATATAGTTGGCCCGGACGACGAAGAGGAAGAAGCTAAAGGGGATGAAAATATACTTAACGCCCCCCTGGGAACTAATAAACCCCTTAACGTAAGTTTATAAATAATAGGCCCTATTGTAGCTGCTGAAGAAATACTAGCTTTAAAATCTTTTAAGCTAATGTTAAAAAAAGCAGTCTATACTAAGATATTGCCCTATTATTAGCATAGGAAGGTGGCTATAATATTATACTAATCTAGGAACCCTACGCTAAATAAGATAGGGTATTAAACAGGAGATAAACCAAGAATTATCCTAAATATTAAGTATATAACCCCTTAAATAATTAAAGGAACGCCAGACCCTTAGTTTTTATATTTATTAGAATCTCCCTAAACCTCCCTAGTAAATAACTCTTTCCCCTAGGCCTAGAGGACGGCTGTGTATATTAGATAAAGGTATATAGATATATTATTATTAACGTTTACTAAAAGGCTTTAGCAGACTTAGCTATAAAAACCCTTACTAAATAAGGCCCTCCCCCTGCTTTATTATTGTAGGTAATTTTAACGCCTCTTACTAACTCTAGGACCCTGGCAGAAATATAGACCCCGTGGGTAATAAGATAGTAGAATAGGCAGAGAAGTATAACCTCCTCCTAGCCTTAATAAATACGCTTACCTAATACTTAGGAAAGTATATTAACTTAGTTTTTATAAATTACTCTGCGGTAACTAGAGTTAAATATACCCTTAATATAGGATTAGACTATTATATAGTAATTATAAACCTACCTAACCCCCTTAGGATAACTCTAGGGGCAGGAAAAATATATCCCGCTAGAATATTAGGAAAACTTTAGTTAACTTATATGCTCCTTTACCTAAACCCTCCCCTTAGTTAACCTAGCCTTATCATTAGAGGTTAACCTAGATAAATGCACCAAGGCCCTGCAGGACCTCTTTAAATAAGTTATAAAAGCAGCTGGTAAAACCAGGCACTAGAATAGCCATAGCATACTATAGTAGTTGGAGAAGTATAAAGTAGCCTATAAAGCCTATAAAAAAGTAGTAGATAGCTCCCCTACTTAAGAAGGAGCCCGAAAAACCCTTAGAAATATTATATACTGCAGTAAACAAGCCTACTAGGATAAGATTATAGCAGGAGCTAGCGCTACCAGAAATATCTAGTTAGTGGCTAAGTAGCGTAAGGTAATAGACTGCTTTTAACCGCCCCCCTTAATAAACGGGGATAAGAGTATCTTAGACCCTATAGAGAAAGCGACTTTCCTTAGGGATAAACTCCTTAAGTAAAAAATAATAGAGGAGGATATCTTAGACCTATAGGAAAAGGACCTTTTTATTAATAAAAATATTTACTAAGATTAAACAGTAATGGAACTAAAGGCTAAAAAAGCTATAATAGGGTTAGGTAATACTATACCTAGAGTAGATAGTATATTAGTCGCCCTTCTATAACTAGCCTAGCCTGCTATTAGTAAATATATTACTAACCTCTTCCGCAGATACTTAATAATAGGGTACTACCTACTCCTTTTCTAAAGCGCGGAGATTACTATTATCCTTAAACCTAGGAAGCTAAAGAAAGCGTATATTATATATAAAGGCTATAAACCTATCTCCCTACTCTTTTATATAGGCAAAGGCCTTAAGAGACTCCTGGCTAAAAAGGTCTCCCTCCTAGCGATAGAATATAAAATACTACTAGAATAATACTTCGGGGCCCTCCTAAAGAGGTTTACAATAGACCTAGTTGCCTACCTGCTGTATAACGCTAAGGTCGCCCTAATACAGGGCCTTGTTATCTCCCTCCTTATACTTAATATCTCCAGCGCCTTTAATATAGTAATATATAACTGCCTAGTATATAAACTTAGGGAATAAGGATAGCCCCCCCTTTTCGTAAGATAGGTTAATTCCTTTATAAGCAATTATAAGGCTTTTATTTAAAACGGCTATAAAACTACCTTCCTAAAGATAGAGCTAGAGTATAGAGCCCTATAAAGGTCCCCTATCTCCCCTATTATCTTTATACTCTACTTCTCCCCTAGCCTAAAGTTTAATAACCTAATACCTACTTTAGATATATAAATAATATTAATATTATAGTAGTAGGAGCTAATATTAAGGAAACTACCTAAAAGCTTTAGTAGGAACTAGAAAATACCTTAAACTAGGGTAATAGGAATACGGTCTCCTTTAACCTAGATAAAGCTAAACTTATATACTTCTATAGGACCAGAACCTAATCCTACGATAAGGGAGTAGACTTCTAGGGATAGACTATAGCCCCCTAGGACTTAGTCCAGTAGCTAGGAATATACCTAGACTTACGGCTCTTATTTAAAAAGTACCTCGGGATTATAAAGGGAAAAGCCCTTAAAGCAGCTAATTTCTTAAGATCTTTAAATAAGATATAGAAAAGATCCCCGCCAGACGTAGTAGCTATAGTAGCTAAGGCCTACGTTGCCCCCGTAGCCCTATATAAAACAGAAGCTTTTAGCCTAGCGAAAGCAGACAGAGTATAATAAACCTAAGTAGATAAGTAAGAACAGGCTTAGCGGGATTAACCGTAATCTTAGAACCTTTGTTTAAAGCAGTAGCTAGGGCAGTCGTCCTTGTATAAAAGACGACCAACCTTTTTATTATATATAGAGAATCTACCAGAGTCTCCCTAGCGTTAGTATAGGTAATATAAACCAGACTTTATACAGCAGCTTACTTTACAGGCCTAAATAGGAACTACCTAATTAGCAGACGTATTAATAAGAAACTCCCCCTAGGATTCCCCCTACCTAACTACAGTATACTATAGCCCTAGTAAAGAAAAATAGTCTAACCCTCCCTTTTTACTAAAAATAATAAAGCTATTTAAGTAAGCCTAGACCTTAGAGGCTTACTAAAGTTAAAGGCAGCGGAAAAATACCTAAAGCTTCTTAATAGCTTTCCTAGGTCCTACCCTCCTTGCTTACTTAGATAGGTCCTAGGATAAATAAAGTAATATAAAATAAGGAGTTATTATATACTATAACTTTAAAAACTATAGTATACGGCCCCCTCGCTAACGCAGAGGTCTATAACGCTAAGGCAGTAGGTACCTTTAAAGCTATAAAGCTAGCTAGGACGCGTACCTTAGAAAACCCAGACATCTAGGAGATTTCTACTTTTCCTAAATAACTTAGCGGTAGTAGACGGAATACTACCAAGGCCAACCCCCGCCTTATCTTAGGAGCCTATATAAGGCTATACTAAATTACCTAAAGACTACTTCTAGAGGTAGTTATAAAAGTAGCCTAGGTCCTAGGCTATAAAGATATACTAGGAAATAAAGAAGCTAACTAACTGGCAAAGGAGGGTTTAGAACTCCCTTACTACTTAAGAAACTACTTTACTATTACCTTTATTAAAAAGTAGGTAAAAGGAAACGTAAGGAAATATAGGATAATAACTAGGGCAGCAACTACCTAGAGTTCTACCTAAGGCGGGTAAATAAGGCCTTTATAAAGCTCCTTTATGCCCCCTGAACT